>OU342743.1:89698576-92249774 GCA_910589775.1 Avena eriantha
CGGAAGGCCAAGCTTGGAAACCGCATCATGGACGGGCGCCTGGTGCACCCGGATCTCCGCAACCAAGAAGGGCAGGAGATGTTCTGGTCCGTCCCTGGACGGACCATCTACACCGCCATCGACGCCGCTAGCCGCGCAGAGGAGCTCCGTCTCCCGAACAACGCCGAAATCGTGGAGATTTCGTCCGACGACGACGAGGAAGCCGACGGCTCGGAGGACAGCGGCAGCGAAAGTGTTGTCGACTAGGAAAATTTGTAAAGTCGCATCTTTGTATGGAAAAATTTATGGCTGAATAATAAAATGTCTCAATTTAGATCTTTGTCTCGATTAATTTGTGAAAGATTTTTTCAAAAATACTGATCAATTCAATTTCTACCTCGAATTAATTTCTATCCCGAATTAATTTACATTAATTGTCCTAGACTGCTGACCGTCGCGGGGTTTTTGGTCCCGGTTCGTGGCATGAACCGGGACCAATGCCCCGCAGAGCGCCACGTGTGCGTCGCGGGGGCATTGGTCCCGGTTCATGGCACGAACCGGGACCAATACCCAGGCGGCATGAACCGAATCCGGTGCCTGGCATTGGTTTCGATTATGGAAATGAACCGGGACTAATGGAATTTGGGCGCTGGACCAAAGGCCCTCTTTCTACCAGTGATAGCGGTGCTATTTAAAAGCCACGGTAGTAACAAGACTTCAATAGCTCGTGGAGACTAGAGATTACCGTACACCACTACATTCATGTTGCAAAGTGCACGCAAATCTGCTGATCTCGTTGAATGAGATCTAAGCTAACACCATTTTTTTTGCGGGAAATGTACCAACTTAGTAGAAAAAGATGAATATCAACATAATATTTTCAAGGGATCCTATCGTGTTTTGATTTGGTCAAACGAATATTGTGTGAAAGTCCTCGCTATAAGTTACCATCAGACACAAATGGTTCTTATTGTGTCCATGTCCATATGTGGACTTGCATTTGCAATGGTTGATTAACCTTCAAGTCAACTCTAGATGAAAGATGAATATTAACATAATAATTTAGTTAGAGAAAGATGAATATATTAACATAATATCTCCATTCTCCAAGGGATTCTACGTGTGTTGATTTGGCAAACAAATATTACACACGAATGGTTCTTATTGTGTCCATGTCCATATGTGGACTTGCATTTGCAACGGTTGATTAACCTTCAAGTCAACTCTAGGTCTCTAGTTACATGCTATGCATATTTGCTACTAAATGCTTTCAGAACTGAGGCACCAAACTACTAACCAAGATTATCATTTAATTAGTCGTTTTGGGGTATTAGTAGAATAATCAGCGACTAGACATCAAACAAGACTTGAATACCTTTTTAAAATTAGTCCAGAGGCGGCTCTGGAAACTTGGCAGTGTGCCAACTCTGAGATCGAGAGCGCGGAGAGGAGAAATCACATGCGTCATGCATGGGAGGATGCACAAAGCTCTTTAACAAAGCTACGCTATATGTTACTATCAGTACGACATAGTTGCCAGCCAACCGGGCGTCGCCACGTTAGTGAGACAGACCTGCGTCACTTAACTTAATTAAGTACTACTACTAGCTAAACTATGCTGTCGATGTCTTAAACCTACTCAACTGACGAGGACCTTGTTCAAAATATTTAAACTGGTCAGCATGTTAAGTCTTGGTAGTAGTACTAGTGTGGAGTATACTACTAGTGTCTAGTGGGAGTAGCTCCACATGGTAGTACCTTTTTTCTCTGATTCACCAGATTAGTTAATCGTGGGGTGCAGATGGGAATCTTGCTTGCACGGTCTCACACGTAAGCTTGACAAAAAGAATCAAACAAGTCCCAAAAATTTGTCTTAACATTATTTGTACTCAGCTTTATCATGTTTATTATTGAAAAAAAAATTACAACACCGGATAAAATCCTTAATCCTCCATAAAATATTTGGCATATTTATTTCATATAAAATGTCTATTTTTGGTTAAACCTAAGATGAATGACTTGCTTTCTGGGAAGGTGTCTGAGTAAAAAATCTTCACGAATAGACAGTCACCCTAACCCGTTCTCGGTTCGTCCATTAGGGCAACACGGGAAACCCAAGCCGCCTTGGCCCCTCCTGGCCTCCACCACCCCACAACTTTCCTTGGATGATTCGGCCGAGCAAAGCTCATGCCGCGAACGGTGGATGTCGACAAGAATGGCACCTTGCCGCCGACGGCTTCCTTCCAAAGTTTGGCGGTGTTTCGGCGTGCCGTTACATGGTAGGGTAGCGCCGTTGTGTGAGTCTTGCTAGGCGACTACTCGGGTGGAAAAATTCTCGTAGATCTAGGCCCCGTTTTCCCTCTATCATTGTGCTAGTTGGTGGTGTTGTATACTACTATGTTTATATGAGTGCTATAAGGTTTTTGCTAGTCTTTTGTTGATGAAAGAGATAAAATGTGAGATTCCAACAGCGCGTGGGCCTCACAATGAGCTCCTGTTTGAAGGGCACACACGTCTTTGCACTGTCACCTCAATTCTTTCCTTTTGAAAAGCCAGCTTCGCTCGCCAGCCGAGCCGATCAGCAAATCCCTATAAAGACTTGGATAAACAAACCCCTCCATCGTCCTTAAAAAAAACAAGTGGAGTAGAAATATCGGAGCATATAAAAAACATGTTGCCCACATGGTGACGGCCACAAAAGATAAACAAAACCGAGGCAGCACGCCACCCCCACCACCAAAGAAGACGAGACGAGACGAGATCCCCTCCCGTGACGCGAAATGTATATTTTATCCCCACTTACCGTCCTCTCTCTCGTTCTTGAAAAGACCAATATCTCGTTGTTTTTCTAGGCTAAACTCCAAAAAGTCTACCACGAGCCTGGGTCCCCACCGCTGGCAAGCCAAGCATGATCAGTTTCACCCGCCCGCAGCACGTGCTCGTCCCGGCGACCCACGCGCAGGCGCAGAGAATCCCGCCGGCCGTACGAGGGCCCCGGCCCCGCCTCGTCAGTCAGTCACGACTGTTACCACGAGGCCGATCCCCACCTAATTCGGCTCGTGTGAGCCATCCCGGGGTGCACGTGTCGTCACTGCAGCAGCCGCCACTAGCCTCGGGGAGAAGTGCCCAGTCTATGTCACCGACGCGCGGGGTCCATGGCGAGCTTTGACCGGGTGTCAGTGGCGGTGCGGGTAGTCGCGGCCTCGTGGAGCGGGACGCGCTCGTGCCCGACCACGTGGGGCGCGCTACCGGTTGGACCCCGCGGGGCCCGGCGAGGGCGACGCTAGCCCAGATCCGGTCACCGCCGTGCGTGCTCACCACACCTTTTTTATTTCCTTTCCTTCCCTCGATTTGTTTTCTCTCCCCGCGTTTGTTTTTTCTCCTCACCCCCCGATCTACTAACCCTCCTCCTCGGCTAAAAATAAATGAGCAGACGCTAAGCACACCCGCAGACCACAGTACCGCCCATACAAGAGAGGAGGCAGAGCGGTCAAGGCTGAGCATCGTCATCGCCAGAGAGGAGAGAGAGAGAGAGCGGAGGAGGAGGAGGAGGAGGAGGCAGGAGGTGCAGAGAGCTAGCAGCAGCAGTGCGAGTGCTTGCGCACGCGTGTGCCCGTTTATTCTATCTATCTATCCTTGCCTATAAGGCAAATCTGCGGACCGCTTTCTGGAGCCGGTTTGAATGGAGAGGGACTTCATGGGCGCGGCAGGGAACGAGCAGCAGCAGCAGCGCCAGCGGGCCGCCGAGGACGACGGCACCAGAAAGGAATCAGGTAACAGTCCTCGCCGTCTTACCCGTTTCTCGTTTGTTTCGGCCATGTGCTGCGACCCACTCCCCGTTCGGCATGTTCGGCGTAACCAATCCTGGGATTCGATTGGGCCGGTAATAGGCGGCCATGGCCGTGCGCTCGGATACGTCTCTTCCGGTTCCGGCTCCCGTCTCGTCGTCCCTCCACCGCGCCACGATGCCGTGCCCGGCCTTCTCTTTTCCGCCTTTCGTTTTCTACCCCCCATGTTCCTCCCTCCGCATTCCTTCTCTTCTCGGGAGAACAGAGCAGGGCGCGTTAGGCGTGCCTGCTGCCGAATTCCTTTCGGCTGCCCCCCTTGCCGCGCACCGCCCGATGCGGGCGAGAGAGAGTTGGCGCCGCGGGAAAGCGAGGATCTATCCCGGGGGAGACCCGCCAAATCTTTCCGGCGCGCGCCCGTGTCGTTTGCTGGTTTCGAGTAGCCTATGCCGCGCTGGTAGGATGGGGATGTCTAACGGATCCGTCCGTCGTGCTTCGCTTCGCTTCGTTTCCATCCTCCTCCCTATATGTACGCCGCTGTGTCTGAGCCTGATTCAGAATCATCCTCTGCGTGTTTGTGCCATCCGCAGCTTACTTCGGAGCAGGAGGACCGCCGCCCATGGACTGGTCATTCGCGAGCAGGGCCGGGGCCGCGCCGGCGGTCATGTCTTTCCGGCAGTCGACGCCCAGGGAGGAGCAGCAGCAGGGGCTCGCCCACTTCTCCACCTTCGACGCCGTCCACAAGCAGCAGCCCTCTCGTGTACTGACGCAGCAGGTTGTTAGTCGCTGCTACTCTTGGTTTGTGCATGATTTTACCAATCACACCGTTCGTGTCCCTTGCGAGTTTTGTTAATTGTTCTGGGTTCTCGTCATGCTATGCAGAGGTCGTTTGGTGATGAGAACCACGGCAGCCCGCAGTACACCGCTACGCGTGGTGCTTATGGCGTGCCGCCTCCACAGCAGCAGAAGCAGCAGCATGTCGTTAATGGCAGTGCTTACGGCGGGCAGACTCCACAACAGCAACAACAGCAGCAGCATGTTGTTAATGTCAGTGCTTACGGGGGGCAGACTCCACAGCAGCAACAACGGCAGCACGTTGTCAACGGTGCTTACGGCGGGCATCCTCCACAGCAGCAGCATGCTGCTAATGGTGCTAGAGCGACTCCGGTGTCATCACCGCTCAATCCCAATAACCAGATGTTCAAGGTCCAGAGTTCGCCTAATGCAGCACCAAATGGCGTTGCAGCTGGTGGACAGTTCAAACAGCCACCTTTCGCCGTGAACAACGCGGCCGTCACTGGTTCTAGAGTTGGTGTGTATGCAAGGTAGTTATTTGACTCTGTTTATATGGCTGATGATTTACAAACCAAATGGCTCTAACTTCAACACTGAACTGAAATATTGTCTTTGCTCGCAAAAGGAACATGCCAAAGCCAAAGATGGCGCAGTTGACGATCTTCTACGCTGGTTCCGTCAATGTATTCAACAACGTTTCACCAGAGAAGGTATACTTTCCTTGCATAGATAGTGCATTTTTCATGTTAATGTGCTCATTTAGGTTCCCTGCCTAAGCTGATTAATTGTTTCTTGCTGTTGCAGGCTCAGGAACTTATGGTGTTAGCTAGCAGAGGGTCTCTTCCAACTGCACCCAGTACTGTTGCTCGCAGTCCGGATGCAAATCTCTTCGCTAGCAGAGGGTCTCTTCCAAGTGCACCCACTACTGTTACTCGCAGTCCGGATGCAAATCTCTTCGCTAGCAGAGGGTCTCTTCCAAGTGCACCCACTACTGTTACTCGCAGTCCGGATGCAAATCTTTTTGCTCCAGCGAAAGTCACAGCACCTGAGGTTTCACCTACAAAGCAGATGCTACCTCAGATGCAACAGCATGTTTCGCCTCCTGTACCAGCCATTTCCAAACCGAATTCCAGCGTTTCTCAAGCCCCATGTCTCCCCAAGAGCGCTTCTAGCTCCAACATCGACTCGACAGTGCCAAAATCTGTTATGCCTCTCCGAAGTCAGCCACCATCTACCAATCCTGTGACACTAGCCGCTACAACTGCTGCAGCGATTATGCCAAGAGGTATGGATGTTCACCGTGCACATCCTGTGCCGCTGTTAGTTTGATGATGTTTAGTACTAGTATGTTTCGTGAATCGATACACTGGATGATGTTTATGGTGTTCATTTTGGTTGCAGCTGTCCCTCAAGCTCGGAAGGCGTCCCTTGCCCGATTCTTGGAGAAACGGAAAGAAAGGTATACCTTGGAATTCATTTTCTTTACTCCCAATTGCTCTAGAACAAATAAGTCCTTGTGTACAGTAGGCTAGTTATATACCATAGCTTGATTTGTGTTGATAGGCTGATACTCATTTGTGCATGCTTATTTTACAGAGTGACAACCGTTGCGCCGTATTCATCAGGCAAGAGCCTGATGGAGAGCAACGACACAGTTGGGAGCTCCATTGAGAACAGCAAATCATCACTCACAGGCATTACCATCTCAAGCAACCGTGAGAAGTCAGTATGGCGGCCCAGAAACATCAGTTTTAGCGGGGAGTGCCCAAGCACAAACCTACATATCTGATCCGATAATCTCCCGGTGTCCATAGACTCGGCCATGCTGTGTGATGCGAAACCATGGAAAGCTTTTGCATCCAGGCAGGGAGGTGGGATCGACTCAGAGAGATAGGCATGATATTGATGCTGTGATGCGAAACCATGGAAAGCTTTTGCATCCAGGCAGGGAGGTGGGATCGACTCAAGAGAGATAGGCATGCTATTGATGCTGTTCTTATTCATGTTTACAAGGTGTTTTTTCTTTCTTAGTTTTCGCTGTAATGCTGGTCTAGCTGGTGCAACCCCACTTAACTAACAAGAGAGCTGTCACTTGTCAGCCTCTTGATTGTTATTTTTTTTGCTGTTGCTCCATTGTATTGCAGAAAGAAGTAGTAGTTGATTTAGCAGTAAGAAATTATAGGCTTACAAATTTCAGCGATCAGGAAATGTACTGTTCTTGTTCTTCTGTTTTACGGCCTTTACTAGGTACTGTATACAAGAGCTTATTGTTGCATACTTGCACATGTTCTGGTCTATTGCATAATCATCGCCAACATTTCTGCACGACAGTGAATGCTTTTTATGTAAGATCTGTATGAGTATCTGATCTAAGATCTATATAATTAGCATGACTGGGTCAATGCTGGGTTTCAGATAACCACTCTGGACCATCCAGAAATGGGGGTCCTGGCTTTAGGTGGTTTTTGCTTGAGATGGGGCAGATGTAAGATTCTCCATAATAAATGGATGTATGGTCTATTATTCTGTTCTCCTATTTTTATCAAATAATTAAAAAAATTAATTGCCTGTGTCATCATTTCTGCAATCTCATCTCACTGATGAACACTGAAGTTATCTTAGGCTGACTCTGACCTCACTTCTTCGTTGCATGAAACGATTACATTTCTGTTCATCATTTGCTGTGCACTGTCATACCGTTGCTGGAGTTCCAAGAAGGAAGACATCAAATTGGTTCCCCTGCCCCAGAAGGCCAGACCCCGGTGGTTCTTGCTTCGGTGTGATCGTGTTATTCTTTTCGAAAACATATTTTCCTACCCGAGCTCACAGGTTCAGAATCTGACCCTTCCAACGAGCAGCCTGATACGTAAAAAAAGTGAGCGCTTTTAAGGCTCGCGACTCGAGGGTAGATTTGACTATGTATTTAGATACTCTGCCAATGGCGACTTGGGAAATGGATGCTGAAAAAGATTCAGCGATCAGCTTCGTATACACGAAGGATTCACCGAATATATGCCCGTGGAAAGTCCACTTTGTCCCTTCGGTTTGCCCAACTGTCTGCGAGACACTAACGCAACGTCGGTGGAGTGCGCGACATCTCCGGTGCTCAATTTTGTGGATCATGGAGTATATGCACTTGTTCGAGACCATCTCGATCATCTCTGAGGCGGCGCTAAGAGCATCTCCACTCGTTGTGCCATTTTCAGGTCCAATTTTTTGATTCGGATAAAACAAAATTCATCTGGATGGATGAAATTTTGTGCCTGAGAACGGCCTTTTTCTAGCCACGTTCCCAGCTCGCACCGGATGCCGCCCAGCACACCCATGGCTGAAGAAGCGCTCACGCCGCCAGCGCCCCACGGACAAGGATCCCTACCGTCCGCCTGCCGTGCTCGCACGCGTGGTGGTGGCCGCTCGAGGAGCTCCACGAGATGACCTCGAGGCTATCGGGGACAACCAGGCCGACGTGACCGCGACTCTCTCCGGCGGCCGCCTGCTGGAATGACGACAAGGATGCACTGAGGAAGGCCTGGTGGTGGCCTGTCCGAGGTGTTGCCGCCAGCGCCTCACGCCAGCCTCTGCGACATGCTCCCTACACCGGCCACGTCCAGGACCAGCTGCTCCCAACGCCAACAACCAGGCGCTCAGGTCAAGCAGCCGTCCCCACCTGCTGACGCCGCTCCGCTCATGGCGGCCCCCGTCGCCGTCGTCGTGGCGGTGGCGCCCGCCGAGCCGGCCACGTCGTCCACCGCCGCGTCCTCCGAACTTCTGGCCAACGCGGCGGCCGCCGAGTTCGAGGTCGGGAGCACGGGCATGGATCCCATCGAGGAGCTCGCACCTCCCCGATGGTGAAATTTCAGAGTCCGTCCGCCGGCGCCTGGACGAGGAGCTCACACCTCGCCGGTTGGCCACACTGGCGCCTGCAAGCCCGCCGCTCTGCTTCACCGCTGGGAGAGAGAAAGGGGTGGGTGGGAGAGAGATGGGGGAGAGAGGGGACACGTGGGGCCAGTGGATTGGCAAATCGTTACATCCGGCGTTCCCCGAAATCCGGGATCGGTCTAGGAACGGGAACGTATTTGGAGCAAAAAGTGGTCTAGAAACGTCTCCTGAGAATGCTACTGGGCCATTTTTGCAAATCCAGATAAAAAAAACGCTCTAGAAATGGCTTCCTAGGAATGCTAGTGGAGATAGGATCTGTTCTAGTGACGTTGGACGGCGAGCAGTGACCGCATATCTTGCATTTTTGAAGCTATGGTTGATCGAGCACCCGCCGGTGCAGCAGCGTTGGGAGGGTTGGCTCGGCATGGACCGCCTTTTGACAGTAATAAAATACTCGTAAAATAAACGAGATCAACCAAGATTAGGAAATTATTTCTTTACGATCTGGTCTACAGGCAATGGCGGAGCTAGGGCCCGCTGCCCGGGTTCCCTCCCCGATTCTCCATTAAAACTAGTGATCAACTAATCAAGATTTCTGTTGGAAAATGGCCGCCGGCCGGAGAGCTTAGTACTTTGCCCGGGCTCTCCGTCCCGGCTGGCTCCGCCACTGTCCACAGGTGGACCAACTTACCTGATTGACACGTGGCAATTTAGATTTAGAAAACAGTTTCTAATTCTATTTCTTCACTGATTTGGACACGTGTTGTTTGCTAAAATTGATTTACACCTTCAAATTCGTGGACCAGGTCTCATAGAAATAATTTCCCCAAGACTAACCCTTGATACTAGTAGCATATTTGTATCGACCGCGCTATGCACACCTACAATTTCCCACACGGTCTGTGTCCGACGGTGAAATCAAGCCGTGCATGTACGAGTGTTCGGCCATCTCATGGTGTAGAGCTAGCATCCTACACACATCGGACACAATAGATCGCGTGCATATCAGTTCTGTATTTTTATAGAAACACTCTCTGAGCCATGAGGAGCTATCAAAAGGACACATTGTTCTCTTATACTGCTTGTTAATCGATTGGCTTGCCAACCGGTTTGTCCAAAACGTTAATTTTTTGGGATGTCTATCCCATCTAATCCGAGAGAAAACGCCTACGTGTAACATGTGACATGAAAAAAAGGGTAAATCGAACGAAACCAAAAATAAATCTCGGCCCATTATAACCGGTCGAAATGTCCACGGGACGCTAAATGCAAACCATTCCACACTAGCGCCCATGACCCACTCTGCCACTGTACGCCTAGTCCACGGCATCACCCCGCTCTTCCACGTCGACCCTCAACCTCAAGCTCATCTGCCTCGTTGAGGAGAGTGTGCAACTTGAGGAGTCCAGAACAGGTTGAGATTCTTAGGTCCAGTGGTCTTGTTGAGGAAATTGTGCAGCCTTGCAGAACTTGGATTTGTTTCATCCGCTCTAGAGCTGCTCTGAATACAACTTCTGAGTTCCAACTTTTATCTGGTACTGCCTTCCTATCCTTCTGTAATTGCTATAACTAGCATGGTGGCCCTCGCAGATGCGAGGGCATCATCTATAGTTTGATGTTAGCATCACGAAGTAGAAAATATTATGGCTATACATCCTTACATAAATTCTTCGATCAAGAATATCACTTCTGCAGAAAAAGTTTTTTTTTAATAATGTCACTTTCATAAGCACTCTGTTTGGGAACAAATAAAAGGGATGATCGGAGCATCGTTATTTCCTTTTTTATTTCTATACAGATTTTAAGCATTTTTTGTGCTAACAGGAAACACTCAAGTTCTTTTTTTATGCTATTGCGGACGAATAGAGATTTGTGAGTATGTCCTGCGCATGAGGTGTGCCATGGGCCAAAGTACATTCAATGATCTTAGGGCCCAACAATCTTAGATTGTGGCGGTTATCTCTATAAAATCATGGAATTAGTCTAGCTTTTGCATGTTTTCCTTATTTTATTGCTGCAGACATGGGTGGAAGTCCAAATGTGAAGGACGAACCTTCGAGTATGACTTCGACGGACTTTCATGCAACTGGGTTTTAATGAACATCTTAGTTATTTGTGTTCACTCCACTTGTCTCGATCTATTGTACTTTACTTCATGAAGAAGCAAATAAATCTTGTTCAAATAGAAAAAATGCATCGAGTAACATTTTTGCAAGCAATTTCCTTAACTTGTATGAGGTTTCTAGCCAATGTCTCAGTACATTGTGTGTTCTAATGTGTTCTTGAGGCTGAATATAGGGAAAGGAATATTCTTTCGATTTATATATATCTTGAGGCTTGCCTTCGGTGTCCCCCCCCTCCCCCCTCTCCACCCACCCACCAATGAAACTTGAAGGGGTAAGTTTGCTCCGGGCAGTTTTTTGGGCCGGCAAAACCCATATCCAAATCATGTATGCACACATATTAGTATATGGGGTAGAGTAGGGTATACTCCGTGTCCCTATATTCAGACGATACGGGCGACATCGTTATATACACCCGGACTTTCCACCTCACGTGGACCCGTGCACCCGTTTTGGGGAGGGGGACACCCAAGCAAAAGTGATATATCCTATGATTAGTCAATTTTACAAATTTGTCCATATAAATCTAAGGAAAATTATTGTAATTTAATAAGTTGCTACCTAGATGAAAATAGGCAATATTTATTTTTAGATTAAAAAATGAATCTTATATGGTGTCGGTGTCATATAAATGGTTCTATGCGGTCTACCGAGAAATAAGATATTATTGGGCGACCGAAAAATAAGACATTATTGGGCGACCGAGAATTATCAAAACCCAATATCTTTTTTCTCGCCATTTATTTACTCTATTGTCCTGGTGCATGGCTAATCCATGGTTCTATAAACAATTCAAAACTTTTTGATTTAGCGTGGACCTTTAGCATCTCGACATGGGCATATTTTGCTACTCCCTCTCCCCAAAAATAAGTGATGCAGATCTAGACGTATTTCAGTGCCCACCTTGCTTATTTTGGACGGAGAGAGTATTCATTTTTGCATTCTTATTTTTAGTTTGCATGCACATGTATTGCTCAATCAGCAACGGCCAACGGGTGAGTTTTTTTCATAGCAATGTACGTCATCCCTGGTATGTAGGCATGCATTGTACACGTACAAGTAGGAATATAATGTTTAACTATGGATTTTGTTTTAATCGGGGACCGTGCTAGACATGTAAATATGTCGTGGTGCGTGTTTTTTGAACGTGACCTTTAAGTCGCGGCTCGTATCTAATTAATTCCTAGCAAGTCAAGATCCGTACACTGATCAGATTTTTAAAATCCGTAGGTAAATATCAGAAGAAAAAAACCGTGCCTGAAAACAATTCCTTACGTGAATATGTCTATACACGTAAAGGTAGATGGGACATGCCATATAATTAAATCTTAGCCTTAAATTAAAGATCTAATGGTCAATATAATATGGGTGATGTGGATCAACCAGATGCCTCAAAGAACACCCTTATATTGCTTTTAGTATACAATAGATAACACTGAGTTGTTTGAGTAAGTAAAAAATGAGGTAGAAATTAGGAAAAACTGAAGGCATACCACAATGTGAAGTTATATCAGTGGCATATCCAATTCAATTACATGCATGTGTTCCCCTTTCTGCCTCAGTACGAATCAACATCAGAAGAGAATGAGCACATGGCATGTAGTAATGGTTCTGATCACTTTTTTTTAATGTGGTACATGTAGTTCATGCTTTGTGTATGGTTTTATGGTCTTGGTGGTGTCGGAATATCAAGATCATCTATCCATCATGCTTTCAATACACGAAAAGCACTTCTTGTTCCCAAGTTCGGTGATATACTAAAAAACGCTCACAAAAGA
This sequence comes from Avena eriantha, assembly GCA_910589775.1. Classification (NCBI taxonomy): domain Eukaryota; kingdom Viridiplantae; phylum Streptophyta; class Magnoliopsida; order Poales; family Poaceae; genus Avena; species Avena eriantha. Next base: position 89,710,916 of record OU342743.1, read on the forward strand.
ACTATCGTCAATTCTACATTCATATATTGAGTAATAATAGGTCCATTTCCTAGTACAAGAATAACTACTCTTCCTAAAGAGTGGATGTTTTGTGATACCTGTGCACAAGTAAGTCAGACTGCTGGAAAGAAGAACATTTCCCATCATTACATTTTGATCTTTCTATGGCTTCTGATTGCACGTGTCTTATTTGCAGGATTCTTCCAGCATACATAAACGAAGACAGCTTTTTGCCTTGTTGAATTGCGTGATCGAAACTATTTGCCATGTTTTCGTACCCAATACGAAGATGTCAATATCATTCATGATAATCAACCACAAAGCCAAGAAAATTGACTAGTGCATGAATGTGGATTAACAAAAATAAAGGTGGGACATGCAGAATCATGTCTTCCAAATTACAGTGACAAGAGTTAATTAGCAAGCGTATTAACCTAACTCCAATAAGCAATCAAAGGATTAGTTGGACTAACCCACATCATGTTACCCTATAAAACCCTATATGTAGCAAATTACCTAAAAGAACAAGTCTTATGTCTAAGTAGGTGAAAGTAATAGTTATCACTAATTTATATTGAACATTTTTACCTTTATATACCTCTACTTTCCACTAAATTGTAAATAATTTTGCAATTTATACAATCTACAATCTATTTTATTTTTATACTATGTTTTAAGAAAAGAAAAAAAACATAACTTTGTTCTTAGTATCAAATTTCAAAGTTGTGGTTACATGGTTCGAAGCATAATTTCTTTCAAAGAAGTGAGTTTTAGTGTTATATTACCTAAAACATGATGAAATCACACTAACCTATGCGTTAGTTCCGGTCATTTTGGTGTATTTTAGTGTGTTTGCGTCTATTCAAATAGTATTGAGAGTCATATATTTCCATAACATAATAACTAATAAATATCCTAATAGAGCTTTGTCGTGTATAACTTCTTATCTTATTATAATAGATAAGAATTTTTAGAATTCGTGTGGTATCTGGATTATCCTTGAATCCCATCTCCTCTCCCTTATTAGATTGTACTACACATTTCTTTGTCCTTTCATGGTCAAATCTTCCCCTCATATCCTTTAGGGCTTATAATTTGTTAGGGTGCATGTCACTTGCTCCATCCATGGTCACATAAACCAGATGTTTGGAACATCTCGATCAAACTAAAACACAATCCAAGCTTCTAGCATTGAGTTATCTTTTCCTTGTTTCGTTTTGGGTACAAACCAATGTAGCATTTATAAACTATGCAAAACAACAATAAATTTATTTAGATGAATAACGGTTGTAACAGGTGACAATAATAATTAAGTTGTAAGTTGAATTAAGTATTTTAGTTGTTTAGTTACAATTAGTGTTAACGAAGTTGCAATAAGTGACACAAAATGATGCAAATGTTTACATTATTTGTACTTTTGTTTGTTTTTCAATGTTATAATTCATCAAATAATGCATTTTCCTTCTCTATCTCTCTCCACAACCACCCCATGCTCTTATATTCATCTTTCCATTCAAAGACACACCATAGTGTTGATGCATGTAAACTACATACATGAACTTTGTAGTTTATTGATATTCCCACATATTTGCAACTTATATAATGTTATATCCATATTTTATATTGATTTATGGGGATTTACCAATGATTCCCTATATTTTGGTTATAACTCTACAGGACAGGAAAATCCTGTTTTGTGTATTTTATCTTTCAGGGACCTTAACAAAGTCAAATGGGCCAGGGATTTTTCGAGGATTCTTTTGCGAAGAGAAGTAGCTAGAGAACCAGAACCTTGGGAGGGGAGCCATGCGGCCAAAATGAGGGATGGTGGTGTGCCCCACCTTGTTGGTCACGCCACTAGGGCTCGTTCCCTTCTCGAGCCTCCACAACCGTCCATTTTCATCTCAGACTTGATGTATTGACCTAAAAGCACCTATAAAAAGACCCATCAAGGCGCTCTTAGAGTAGGTGGCACAGAAATAGAGAAACACTGATAGAACCAGCAGATATTGGAGGGGGAATGCCACTGGAGCCACCACCGGTGGGATCTGTACCTACTTCAACATCTCCAGCATCATCACCGTGATGAAGAGGGAGTAGTCCACCTCTAAATTATGGGTTTGTGGCAGTAGATTGATCTATTTATATCTTGTGCTAACATATGTTTAGGACCATATGAGCTGCTCGACATGATTATGGTCACCTATGTAATTCTTATATGGTGTATCTTTATTCTATGAGTTGATATTTGAGAATGGAATTCTATGATGTGTAAGATGTATTGGAAGATGTATATTCTGTACCTTGTTCTTAAGTACTTGCTTTGATCTAACATGTATGAGATAGTGTTTGTGTGGGGGGAGGGGAACGTCTGAATTAGTTGGTGTAACATGGTGGTGGTGATTGGATAGTGATAGCAAAATTTGAGATCCACTATGGTTTCTACCTTTTTTGTTACCTCATTAGGAATTAAGTGAATGCGTGTGTTATAATATCATCTAGTGACAACCAAGATGATCTTGTTTGTTCAAGATAGCGCATTTGTTATTCAAATATCATGTCAAAGTACTAAAGGCTATACTCTGTTTATTCTTAATTCCTAATTGCATAAAGTTTTACCTTTCTAGAGGAGTATAAGTGAGATATGTTGCATCGTCTTTAAAATAGGACGTGGTGCCCATATGAATTCTTATCATACACATAATGAAGTTTCATCAATATTATATTACATATGAATTTTTTTATGTCCATTACACCTTATGAGAGAATTGACAAGTGAACCCATGAACCCATGTCCACTTTTTATTATAAGAAGCAACTTTCCATCACTTTTATTGTCTTCTATATTTTTTTCATTAATTAAATTAGAAAATACAAAAACACCTTTTCTATTAGCAAACACAAACAAAAACCCAAAAGGATCTTTACCTTATTGCTTTTTTCATTCTTGTTTAGTTATAGATTGTTTCTACCTTTATTTATTTACAAATGTATTTAAGTTTTACTAATACGAAAACTTGTGCTTGAAAACCACATGGTGGAGTTGACGACATAAGGAAAATACTTTGTTTTTTAGGTTGCTTGAAGAAGAAAAGAGTAGAAGTCTCTAGCCAATTTCCTGAGAGTTCTATATAAACCCTCGAGTCACCCTTGTGGTGAAAAGACGCTTGCTACAACAGTCTGCAACTGGAGTCCCAACAAGTTGGAACACACTGAGTTGTTTCCATCAAGAAATTTTATAGCACCGTTGTCAGGGAGTTGAAAGAAACATCTCATAGTGGTTCCAGTGTGGTAAAACTCCCACTACAACCGCCAGACCTTTTCCGGCACCATGGTCATCAATTTTGGAGCAAAGAGCCTCTTCTTGTCGCCATCACCAAACACCTAAGCTTGGGTAGGTTGCACCATTGTGAGCTTTTCTTTTTGTTTAGATTTACAAAGCACTTTGTTTGTCTTGTTTTTTATCTTTTTTTATTTTAGTATTGTTTTTACCTTTCTATTATACGGAAATATCCATAAAAATTAGTGTAACTTTACTTATCTTTCAAACATGGAGAAAAGAACTTTTGGTCCTTTTAGCATTAAATTTTTTCCTCAAAAGGATGATTTACCTATGAAACCTTTTCAGATTGATCCTGTTATAATAAAAAATGTTTATGGAGATCATTTTTATGGAAAGTATAAAGAAGATCACATGCTACATTTAAAAGGGTTTAATGATATGTGCAAAGCTTTGAATATAAGTAATACCAATAACAATATAATCAAGGCTAAGCTTTTCCCCTACTAACTTGCTGGAAAAGCTTTAGATTAGGTATTAAAATGGCCAATGGGAAACTTTAGTTCATGGTTTAATATCAAAGCTTCAATTTGTAGAAATGTTTGGTTCCCCTGAAATATTGAGTTACCTTAGAGAAATAATATTTTTTAAACAATTGGATGATGAACTACTTGTAAAAACCTAGAATAGATTTAGGGGACTTGCCTATGGAACTGAATATGGCCTGAGAGATTGGATGAAAATGCACACATTTTATAGAGGATTAACTAGTAGTTCTATGGCCTATTTGGATAACGAATGTGGACATTCTTTTATGAATATAACTGGTTCTAATTCCTATGTTTTACTAGATGGACTGTTGTTGCAAGTAAAAATTATGAAGAGTTTAGGAAAGGCAGAAGTACTAGAAGAAGTATTTGATGATCGTTATGAAATATTTAATCTCCAAAATAGAAAGAAAAAGATAGAGGAAGTTAAAATTCTTAGTGAAGTAAGTGAAACCTACTATATCCTGATAGATGTATCTTGCATGAACTCATTAATATATTACAAAAAATTCTGATGATCCTTCTATTAATGTTCATCAAGCGGGATTTTGATCATACATAGCAAACTATGTCATAAAAGGAAAAATAGTAAGATACAATAATGAAGCTATGATACCACCAAATCTTGGGGATGCTTGGATAACCAAAATATTAATCACTATTAGCAAAGAAACTTACCATGCTATATTATATCCAGGATATAGTGTTTTAGTTTTGTCAAAAGAATTGTATGACTTGCTTGAACTAAAAAGTATGAAAAAATGCACCATAGATCTCTTTACTTGCTCATGATTATACCAAGCATGCTTTAGGAAGAGTTAATGATGTTATGGTTGAATTGAATATGAATTTTTTTCCTGTTGATTTTATTGTTATGGACATGGGGAGTCAAACCTCTAGTCCTATAATTTTGGGAAGACCTTTTTTAAAAACCACATGGACTATAATTGATGCAAAATAAGGGAATGTAAAGTTTCAGTTCCCTAATAAGAACTGCATGGATCACTTTCCAAGGAATAAGGAGACATCAAGGTACAAGATACCACATGATCTCCACCCATCTTAAACCAAGTAAGTAAAAAATCTATCTATATGGCTATAAAGAAAGCACTTTTCAGGAGACAAGCCGTTTTTTGTTTTAGATTTTCTTTTTGAACACTTGTTGTAGCAAGAGAGTTTTATTTTAGTTTACCTTCTATAATTTTTAATAAAGTACCAAGTTTTACCCATTCAGATGTTATTAAGTTGATAGAACTAGTAGGAGTTGAAGTTTACTATATGATGTTGTTTACGATAAAATTCCCTATGGAGTTTGGTAACTCCGTTTGAGGTAATATTTATGTTGTAGTTACAACTTTTAATCCTCTATATGCAAAAAAATGTCAAAAATTCCTTACATGTTTAAGTAGGCAAAATAATTACGTTGTACAATTGTTGTTTTTCTGGATAGGTTCTGTCTTTTGTTGTTTAAGCCATTCTTTTGAGTTTCAAATTGATTATCTATGAGTCTTTTGATATTTTGAGAATGTAGACAACTTTCACTACAAGAAAAGTTTCCTTCCGTAACGAATTGGCCCGGCAGTCGTCGTAGAAGGCGCGTCTTCCGCGACAAAATTCTCGACTCGGCCGTGGCCGATGGAAAACTTTTTTTTTCCAGTTTCCCGGCCCTGTACTACGACGGATCTGCTAAAAATGTGGACGATGCTCGGCTGGCGCATGGCAGAAGCAAGATTTTTGTTTCCTCGCGCTATGTTGACTCGCTGAAGTATTTTGAGGCATGTGGGTCCCGGACGTCAGTGTCTCTAGCGGACCATACTTTTCGGTCGTGCCTCCCTGATTTGAACTCAAAAACGTTGCTCGATGCATCTACCATTTAGTCAGGATGCTAGGTCCCATATGTCAGCCTCTCATTAGAAGGATCGTGTGCATGATGGAATTTTTTTTCCTTCGCTCGTGCTACCCTGTTCCAAAGTTGATAGCGTTGTTCGATGCATCTACCATTTAATCACGATGCTGGCCCCACATGTCATCCTCTCATTAGAAGAAACATGTGTATGATGGAATTTTTTCCTTCGCTGGCGCTACCCCGTTCCGAGTTGATAGCGCTGCTCGACGCATCTACCGTTTAACCAACCTCCTGAGCCCCACATGTCATCCTCTCATCAGAAGAAATGTATGTACGATGGATTTTTTTACTTGGCTCACGCTACCCTGTTCCGAAGTTGATAGCGATGTTCAATGTATCTACTGTTTAATCACGATGCTGGGCCCCACATGTCATCCTCTCATTAGAAGAAACGTGTGTATGATAGAATTTTTTCCTTCGCTGGCACTACCCCGTTCTGAGTTGATAGCGATGCTCGACGCATCTACCGTTTAACCAACCTCCTGAGCCCCACATGTCATCCTCTCATCAGAAGAAACGTGTGTATGATGGATTTTTTCCTTGGCTCGCGGTACCCCGTTCCGAGTTGATAGCGCTGCTCGACGCATCTACGGTTTAACCAACCTCTTGAGCCCCACATGTCATCCCCTCATTACAAGAAACGTGTGTATGATGGATTTTTTACCCTCTGTCGCGCCTTCATGTTCCGAACTTGATAGCTTTGCTCGCTGCATCAGCCGTTTATTCAGGCTGGTGGGTCCCTTATGTCAGCCTCACATTAGAAGAATCGTGGGTATGATGGAATTTTTTCTTCTCTAGCGCTACCCTGTTTCGAACTAGATAGCATTGCTCGACGAATCTGCCGTTTGCTCACGCAGCTGGGTCCCCCATTTCAGCCTCTCATTAAAACAAACGTGTACATGCTAAACTTTTTTCTCGCTCGTGCCTTCCTGTTTCAAACTGGCTACGTTGCTCGATGCAACAACTGTTTAAGGTAGCACTACTGGGTCCCACATATCAGCCTCTCTGTAAATGAACCGTGCGTATGATGTACTTTTTTTTGCCATGTCCACTGTTTTGACCTTGGAAACTTGCTGGGTCCCAGATGTCAACCACCTCTATGCAGGAAACGTGTCTATACTGGGTCCCAACCGACAGTCTCTATTTGAAAGAAACGTGTGTATGTTGGACTATTTTTTCGGGTCCCAGATGTTAGCCTCAGAGTAAAAAAATGCTCAGAAAGGCCGAATTAAAAAGATTCTTGGCTAACTCGGGGCGGATGCCCTATTCGTCATGGCTTATATTCCATGGGCTCACTCCTAAATTGAATGGGCTACGGTCGATGGCCACAAGACCACGAAAAGACCAAATTAAAAGGTATTGGGCTGTTGCTTGGGGCTGATAGGCTAATTTCATGGGCTATGCTTGGGCCTGCTGGTCCGACATGTTAGCTTTTCTGTAAGTGCAACATGTGTGTGCTGGAATTTTTTTCGGCCGCGTCCGCTGTTTTCACCATGGTAGCCGTGTATGGTCTTATTGCTGGGGCCCTTATGTCAGCCTCTCTGGCATGTTCTGGCTTAAGGTCCCCGATGCAGCCTTGCATGTTCTGTCTGGTGGGTCCCTGATGCGAGCCTCTCTATACAAGTATTTAAACTTTGTTTCGAACCCACCCTCAAAACAAACTCCAGGGACGTTGCATGCTGGTGGGTCCGTGATTCAGCCTCTCTGTAATGTGATATTGCTAGAAGAAAAAATGTAAACCCAAGATACACACACACACACAAAGGCGATTCGAATAAAAGATCTTCAAATCAAATAAACGTAAACTGAGTGCCAAATACAACAAAGATATTTATAGAAAAAATATCATTAAATTTTTATTAGTACTACAACTTCTGTATTAGTCTTCTTAAAATATTTTGTGTGTCTATGTTTATTTCTTTTAAAATATAATAGGGCGGCTCTCTTGGCATCTCCATTTATAAAATGCCACATAATGGGGTATTTTCTTAAAAACATGGGTAGGTAGAGTTTTTATTATTATGAGAGGTGGGAGGGCAATTCCCAAAAGGCCGAATTAAAAAGAGTTTGGCTATTGCTCTACGTGGGTTATATTCCATAGGCTATGCTCCATGGGCTTCATTCTCAAATTTCATTGGCCTATGGTCAGCAGTCCGCTGGCCCGTAAAAGGCCGAACTAATATGTTCTCGGCTATGCTCCATGGGCTCTTTTAAAAAATTTCCGCTGGCCTGTGGTCAGCAGTACCTGACCCCGAAAAGACTGAATTAAAATGTTCTGGGCTAAAGAGGGGCTGAATGAGAGATTCAGTAGCTTTCCTGCTTGAAATTCAATAGCAGTACAGAGAGAATCAGTTCTTGTTCCAGCTAAAAAAGCTTGGCCCACGATCAGTTTGGCCTGTTCTCCAAATAGACTCAATCATTGGAGCCAGCAAAACTCATGATCAAGTCTGTTTCTGTGTGAGTACCTCCTCCTTATGTCAATGCCTCTTTGACCGCCCATAGCAACCCAAAATGCCCAAGACTCATCCAGATAATTATAACAATGCTAAGTTTCAAAAGAAAAGCAAGACAATCTGATGCACTTCATGTAACCAAGTACCAGTACATCACAGTTCGTTCTACAAAATATTGTACTAATAGTAACGACAGAACATTTGACCGATTCAGTAGCATTTGGAAGATTCAGCAGTATAGAATAGACCATAAAAATATCAGATAGATTCCCTGTTCATATTCAGCAGCACTTGACAGATTGTAGCAGTACACAGATAGTGACCAAAAGAATTGATAGATTCAGCAATGCGGACATTGAAATTCAATAGATGTAGCAAGGACTAATTCAAAAAGAAAGTGAGACCATATTATGCAGTCGACCCGTCGATCTAAATAAGTACCGAACGAAACTTTTGATAGGTTCAATAGCATTTGAAAGATGCAGTAGTACATAATAAGACAATCTGATGCACTTCATCTAACCAAGTACCATTACATCACAGTTCGTTCTACAAAATATTTTACTAATAGTAACGACAAAACATTTGACAGATTCAGTAGCATTTGGAAGATTCAGCAGTATAGAATAGACCATAAAAATATCAGATAGATTCCTGGTTCATATTCAACAGCACTTGACCGATTGTGGCAGTACACAGACAGTGACCAAAAGAATTGACAGATTCAGCAATGCGGAGATTCAAATTCAATAGATGTAGCAAGGACCGATTCAAAAGGAAAGTGAGACCATATTCTGCACTCGACTGATCGATTTGAACAAGTACCGAACAAAACTTTTGATAGGTTCAGTAGCATTTGAAAGATTCAGCAGTACATAATAAGAAAGAAAAAACGACAGACTCACAGTTCGCATTCAGCATCACTTGGACATATTCAGCAACATTTCATACTGACAGATTCAGTTTGCCCTTTTCTCCAAACACTCGTTATTGGAAGAAACAAAACTGGCGATCAAGTCTGCTTTTGTGTGCATGCCTCATTCTTGCATTAATGTCTGTGTGTGTGACCTCCATAGGCAACTCAAAATGCCCAAAGCCTTGTCTAGATTATGGGTTTATGACAAGGTCAAGTTATAAAAGAAAAGCAAGACCATCTACCGCACTTGATCTAGACTGAGATATCCAATTACATAGTATTACGATTACTTATGGTAGTTTGGTTCCAATCGCGGGCATTGGCGATGGTCAAGATGAACCATATGTTGGGTCCACAACATAGAAAACAAAAAAATTCCTACGATGAGAACTATACGCCAAGATCTATCTACTAGATACAGAGCAACGGGTGGACATACATCCATGGAGAACTTACCCTCGAAGACAACCATTTGTTAACGAGTAGGAACTCGTGGTTGATGTAGTCGTACGCTTGCCGATCTCAAGATCATGTGGAAGTCCGTGCACCACAAATCAGCAGCGCATCTGTCCTCGCACACACGTCCAAGCCACCGGACAACCTCCACCTCCTCGCTCCAGTGAATCAGCGGAAGCAACAACTCTTTCCAGACACAAGCCACCGGAAACATGTCTCTTGCTAATCTGAGACCATGGGGGAATGTCTAGAGGGGGAGAGAGATCCTTCACGAGGAGGTGTGTTTTGTGAGGGAGGAGAGGGGGCTCCTCCCCTACCATGGCCGGCGGCCAAGGAGGGTGGCCCCACCTCTTCCTCATTCATGTGGTGGAAGCTCCACTCACATCAATTCAAGCTCCACCCAAAGTTCCACTCACATGCATTAAATTTCCACCAAATTTAATGCCACTGTCAATTAATAAAACTCTTTTATTTATCTTATTCAGAATTTTGTTAATTACTTTAATTAACAAAAATTCACATAAAACCCCTTGCAACATTTCAATATCACATGCTGACGAGGGTTTAACACATTAATGCCCATTGTTATGGACTTAGGTTCAGGAATTGAGGAGCGCTGGAAGTCTCGATCGGCTAGCAAACAAGCACACAGGTGACACGAGGTTTTACACAGGTTCAGGCCTCGTAGAGGACCCTACATCCTACTTGTCTGCTCTTGATTGATGATGATCCGAAGGATTACAAGGTCGCCGATGGCGGTGGCGCGCAGATTGGATCTGGCGTATGTCTAGATCGTAGATCTATCTATTGGGGGAGTCGCGATATCTAGATCTATTGTGGCGTAGCACGTCTTAGGTTGTGTCGTGTCCTCCTCGTTGGTCCCTCCTAGCCTTTATATATGGGGAGGCTAGGTCTCAGGTACCATTATGAGTTGGTTACAAGTTAGATTACAACTCTAGCCTTGAGCTTTCCTTGTCTTGTGAGTTTGGGAGTCCGTGTCCATATGGGCTTGATACCAATCGAACCGTCATAAGCGTCATGGACCTTGGCAATTTGTCGAGTGCGCCTTCCGTCGAGCCGCACCAGGTAGGCTATAGTCGAGTACCTATTGGGCATACCCATGTCAGTAGCCCCCGAGTGTCCATGTGAATCGTAGATTCGGATGGAGACTCAGAAGTCTTGAGTTTTGCATTAGGATGTCGGAGTCGAAAATTATGTCGAGTACGAAGCACTCACCCGGAAGTTCATCGGGCCAGTCGAATTTTGTAGTAGTTCATAGGGATGATGGTAAACGTGCCTAGTGCGCTCGATGGATCGAGACCAGTTAATTGCTCTAGGGAAAAAACAACGCCACCTACTCAAACTCGAGTCCCCGGACTCGAATCCGGAAATTGCTGGAGTAATTCGACTCAGGCCGCGGAGGTCTTACATGAGTCGAATTCCAGTGTACAAGTGTGATCACTTGACGCGTCCGTCAAGGCATATTCATCGTACCTGCAGGCACGGATATATATCTAGTAGTGCGCAGTAGATGTGTTACCAGGCCTTATTCAGGTCTTATCTTCACGCTGTAAGCGTGGCATCCGAATTTTTGCCATTGTGGAGATGATTCGGGTGGCCCAGGAGACGCAGTCTCTTTGCAGGGAAAATATGAGGCGGAGTCGCCATAGCCTTCGAGTGTGGATGTTATCAACACACAGTATGATGTACAAATAATCATAGGGTACGCGAACAGCGCTCCCTATGGGAGTAGCCCCCGAGTGCCTGGTTGAGTCGAAGACTCAAGCAGGGACTAAATAACTTTTGCGACTGCTGTCGTCTTTTGTTGCTTGTTTCAGTCGAAGACTCAGGCAGGGACTAAATAACTTTGCGACTGATGTCGTCTTTTGTTGCTTGTTTCAGTTGAATATGTTTTCAGGCATGGACTAAATAACTTTTGTGACTGCTGTCATCTTTGTTGCTTGTCTCAGTCGAATATGCTTTCAGCGCTCCCTATGGGAGTAACCCGAAGTCCACAATCGAATCGCTGATTCGAGTGAAGGGTTTTCATGATGCTTGGATATCTTCACAATTTCTTCGGGTGCGCGGACAGCGCTCCCTATGGGAGTATCCCCCGAGTCCTTAGTCGAATCGTGGATTCGAGTGAGGATTCAGAGCATGTCACTCGAGGATCTTGTATATGCGCGACCAGCACTCTAGTTTGGAGTAGCCCCCGAGTGTCTGGCGGAGTCGTAGACTCAGACAGAGACTCGAGTATTGTATCTTGCAGTGGTAGTCGAAAATCATGCGTGGAGAAATTCTGTCGGGTGCGTTGCTAGCACTGCGTCTTTGTAGCATCAATCGATACAATTCGAGAAGAAACTCGACTCGGGTCTTGAGTGTATAGCGTAGCTAGTTGTTTTGTCGACTCATGTTGGAGGACATGATAGAATAGCTCGACGTAGTCGATGTCCTTATAAGCTGCATAAAATATATAGATTTGTGAAGTACTTGTATCTTGTAAAGAATACTTGCCTGTGGACTTGTAAAGTAAGATTCTTGTGCCAATCAAGTCAACACTTTTGCACTGTATGCTAGGCCTTTTCGTTAGCCTGATTACCCTTAGTCTCAGTACCTTGCTGAGGTACTCAGAGTTCAAGGATTCGACGATCAGGCAGAATCAGCTACTCGGGCTGTCGCGTATGAGGTGCTCGAGTGCGTGTAATCGATGACACATTAGGTTACTCGAAGAGGGCGCATCCCCCGAGTGTTTCGAGTGCGAGTTAAAAAGAAAATCAGCTCTAAGTAGAGGAGAACTTAGCGTTATCGATAGTCGTTGTGGACGAAGTCGATGCAATCGCGGACGTAGTCGATGCGGCAGCGGGTCGCGTGAAGGAGTCAAAGACACATCCAGTCGGCGAAGTCTAAGACCATAGCGCATTACTGTAGCCGAAGACTGCACCAGGTCGCGTGCTGGATCGAAGATTGTAGCGGCTTGCTGTCGCGGGAGTCGAGGAAGTCCTCGAGTCACCTGATATGAAGACCATAGCCAGTCATTGAAGTTGAAGACTGTGGCGGTTGTCGAAGCATAGGGAGCCCCCGAGTCGCTGGAACCGAAGATCATAGCGGATTGTCGATGGAATCGAAGACGGCAGCAGGTTGCATGATGGAGTCGAAGACTCAGTAGGTCGACGGAGTCGAGGACCATAGCGAGTCGCTAGATCACCAATGCTGAGGGACCCCCCCAGTCGCTGGAGTCAAGGACCACACCTGGTCACCGGTGTCGAAGAAGTCCTCGAGTTGCCGGAGTCGAAGGCCACAGCGGGTCGCTGGAGCCGAAAGAACCCCCCGAGTCGCCGAAGCGGAGGGAGCCCCCGAGCCCCCGGCTTGATGGAGTCGAAGATCATAGCGAATCACTAGAGTCGAAGACTAGAGTTGACGTGGCAGCGAGTCACGCGGCGGACGTAGTCGACGCGGCGGATCGGTGTTGCGTGGTGATGAGGAATTGATGTATATGAAGACTGTAACGGGTCTCCGGAGTCGAAGACCGCATCGGGTTGATGGAGTCGAAGACCGAAGCGGGACGCCAAAGTCGAAGGAGCCCCCGAGTCACTGACCCCGAAGACCGCAGAGGGTCGCTGCAGCTGAAGATCGTAGAGGGTCGTGCGGCGGAGCTGGTGCATCCCTCGGGTGTAGAGTAAAAGCGATTGGACGGAGTCGCAATAGACCGGAGCCGTTGCGGCCGGCATGGTCGATGTAGCGGACCAGAGTCTCGCGGCGAAGTTGTTGCGTCTCTACGCCAAACTGATAAATCCGACCGGGAAAAGACTGTTTCCGATGCAAACGCAGACTTGCTGACCCACGAGGTGTCGGTACCTCCATCTCGTCTCCGTGACCCGGTCGATTTGGGTATTGTCAATTCATGTATTCAAAAATGAACAATTACTGGATTAGAGCAGATAAAATAATTGATTCTACTAAGTTATGAATACATGATAGAGGTTGGGTTGAATAGAGGAATCCCTTTAGTCACGAACACATGCAATCATGCATATTTGCCTGATCGTACTTTTCCATTGTATATGGGATACGTTACGTGGTTGATGCCAGGATTCGATTCTGAATCAAACTGTGATATTTTTTTTCCTTTGCACGCGAGTTGTCTCAAGCTGATTTCCCGTGGCAGACTGACACCCGTGTATGTATCCATCGCATCGGCACTTGATCAACATGGATTTGATTTTTTGTGTGTGTGTCGTTGCTGTATCCAAATAACACTATAGCTGCGGTAGCCGCTGGTTTAACCCGGACATCCAACGTAGCATAAGTCAACTTTGATTTATCGGATCCGATCAGCCAGCAAGAGGGCGACGTTGATGTTGAGCCCATGCCTGCGTTTAAGATTGGCTGTGGCAACGATGTCGACATTGAAGCTGTGCGCGTCGACGCATATGAATTGACTCGATGTGATCCGATCACCGTTGACGATGAGGGATCTGAAGTAGCTCTTGTTGTCAGAGGTCGACAAATTGTAGATTGCAGGTGATGGAGCCGCCGAGATCGTAACATCAGCACTACCAGTTCCCACAGACGGCGCCAATTGACGAGGGTTTAACTCATCAATGCCCATTGTTATGGACTTAGGTTCAGGAATTGAGGAGCGTTGGAAGTCTCGATCGGCTAGCAAACAAGCACACAGGTGACACGAGGTTTTACACAGGTTCAGGCCTCGTAGAGGACCCTACATCCTGCTTGTCTACTCTTGATTGATGATGATTCGAAGGATTACAAGGTCACCGATGGCGGTGGCGCGCAGATTGGATCTGGCGTATGTCTAGATCGTAGATCTATCTATTGGGGGAGTCGCGATATCTAGATCTATTGTGGCGTAACGCGTCTTAGGTTGTGTCGTGTCCTCCTCGTTGGTCCCTCCTAGCCTTTATATATGGGGAGGCTAGGTCTCAGGTACCAATACGAGTTGGTTACAAGTTAGATTACACCTCTAGCCTTGAGCTTTCCTTGTCTTGTGCGTTTGGGAGTCCGTGTCCATATGGGCTTCATACCAGTCGAACCGTCAAAGGCGTCATGGACCTTGGCAATTTGTCGAGTGCGCCTTCCGTCGAGCCGCACCAGGTAGGCTATAGTCGAGTACCTATTGGGCATACCCATGTCACATGCAGAACCACTTTCTGCAATTTCACCTGAAACAATTCCGGTTTCTATCGAAACAATTCCTGTTTCTATCGAAACATTTCATGCGCTTTGCAAACCTTTTGTCTGGAACATATGTGCTCCTAAATGGTGTCCAGCAACTCTTAAGTGTGTCACCCTACGGTTCGCGAATAATGTAGACATGATTGAGACTCCTCTCAGATCAATAATCAGAAGCGGGACCTGGAGATCCATACTGACTCCTGCACATTCAATGATGACTTCTGTGATCGTGAGAACCTTTAAAACTAGCAATTTAATCCCTTTGTCTCATGATATAATACATGTCCGAGATTCGATCATCGGTATCCAAATACCTAGTTTGATCTTGTTACCGACATGCAGCCTTTTATCGTTCCCATGATATAACATTCTAGTGATCACATTACTTGCTTGCAAGCTATCTTAATGTGATATCACCGAGAGGGCCCAGAGTATATCTATCCGTCATCGGGATTGACAAATTCCACTCTTGATCCATTAGCCTCAACATAACACCTTCATAGCACTGAACCCACCTTTATAGTCACCCTGTTACGGTGTGACGTTTGATGTTATCAAGATACTCTTCCGGTGTTAGCAATTAACATGATCTCATGGTCTAAGGACTAAGACTACTTCGTATGATGTTATAGCAATATAAACATAATGACTTGATCGTAATGCTATACTTCGGATGAATGTTCATCACATCATTTCACAAATGATGTGACCTTGTTATTAACAGCATCCAATGTCCATGATCAGGAAACCTTGATCATCTTGTTAATCAACAAGCTAGTCTATAAGAGAGGCATAACCAGGAACCCTTTTTGTTTATTAAACATACATGTATTGACGTTTCCTAGCAATACAATTATAGCATGCAAAATAAACATCTATCATATACAAGGAATACATAATAACAACTTTATTATTGCCTCTCAGGGCATATTTCCTTCAGTCTCCCACTTGCACTAGAGACAATAATCTAGTTTACATAGTGATAAATCTAACACCCATGGAGTTCTGGTGTTGATCATGTTTTGCCCTAGGGAGAACTTTAGTCAACGAATCTGCTACATTCAGGTCCGTGTGTACTTTACAAATCTTTATGTCTCCATGCTTGACATGCTCGTGGATGGAGTGAAACCGGCGCTTAATATGCTTGGAATTCTTGTGAAACCTTGGTTACTTGGCGTTGGCTATGGCTCCATTGTTGTCATAATAGATCACCATTGGGTCCAACGCACTAGGAACCACACCTAGTTCCGTTATGAACTCCTTCATCCAAACCGCTTCCTGCGCCACTTTTGAAGCAACAACATATTCCACCTTCGTCGTTGATCCAGCCACCATAGGTTGTTTGGAACTCCTCCAACTAACTGCTGCTCCATTCAAGAGAAATACATATCCGGATTGAGACTTAGAGTCATCCGGATCAGTGTCAAAACTAGCATCGACATAACACTTAGCGACTAGCTCTTCTTCACCTCTGTATACAAGAAACATATCCTTAGTTCTTTTCAAGTCGTTAAGGATATTCTTGACCGCTATCCAGTGTTCCGAACCTGGATCAGATTGGTACCTACTAGTCAAACTAATAACATGTGCCACATCCGGTCTTGTACATAGCATGGCGTACATTATAGAGCCTATGGCTGAGGCATATGGATCTTATCCATTATCTCTCTTTCTTCCGCCGTAGCCGAACTTTGAGTCTTACTCAATGTCTTGCCTTCCAACATAGGTAAGAACCCCTTCTTACTTCCGTACATATTAAACTTCTTTAATATCTTATCAAGGTATGTACTCTGCGATAGCCCAATTAGGCGTCTTGATCTATCTCTATAGATTTTAATGCCCAATATATATGAAGCTTCACCAAGGTCCTTCATCGAAAATTTGCTGTTTAGATAACTTTTAACACTGTTTAAAAGATCGATATCATTTCCAATCATTAATATGTCATCCACATATAATGTTAGAAATGCCACATTGCTCCCACTCACTTTCTTGTAAATACAAGCTTCTCCATAAGTTTGGACAAATCCAAACTCTTTGATCACCTCATCAAAGCGGAGATTCCAACTCCGGGATGCTTGCTTCAGTCCATAGATGGATCTTTGAAGTTTGCATACCTTATCAGCATCCTTAGGATCGACAAAACCCTTAGGTTGTATCATATACAACTCTTCTTCAATATTACCATTGAGGAACGCAGTTTTGACATCCATCTGCCATATTTCATAATCGAAATATGCAGCAATTGCTAACATAATCCTAACCGACTTAAGCATCGCTACGGGAGAGAATGTCTCATCGTAGTCAACTCCTTGAATTTGTAGAAACCCCTTTGTGACAAGTCGAACCTTATAGATGGTCACATTACCATCAGCATCAGTTTTTCTTTTGAAAATCCATTTATTCTCAACGGCCTTTCGATTGTGAGGTAAGTCCACCAAGGTCCAAACCTGGTTTTCGTACATGGATTCCATCTCGGATTTCATGGCTTCTAGCCATTTGTTGGAATTAGGGCTCATCATCGCTTCTTCATACGTCGCAGGGTCATCTATTTCATCAATCATGAAATTCATAACAGGATTGCCGTACAGTTCAGGAGCTGCACGTGTCCTGCTTGACCTGCGAGGTTCGGTAGTGTCCTCTTTCGGAGTTTCATGATCAATATCATTAGCTCTCTCCTCATTAGGTGAAGTCAACTCCGAAACAACTTCCGGTGCTGCGCTACTCGCCATTTCATGAAGAGAAGGTTCAATAACCTCTTCGAGTTCTACCTTCCGACTACTCACACCTTTCGCGAGAAACTCCTTCTCAAGAAAGGATCCATTCTTGGCAACAAAAACCTTGCCCTCGGAACTGTGATAGAAGGTATACCCAATCGTTTCCTTAGGGTATCCTATGAAGACGCATTTTTCCGCTTTGGGTTCGAGTTTATCCGGTTGAAGTTTCTTCACATAAACATCACATCCCCAAACTTTAAGAAATGACAGCTTAGGTTTGTTTCCAAACCACAATTCATACAGTGTCTTTTCAACGGATTTAGATGGTGCCCTATTTAAAGTGAATGCAGCGGTTTCCAGTGCATAACCCCAAAATGACAGTGGCAAGTCTGTCAGAGACATCATAGATCAAACCATATCCAATAAAGTACGATTACGACGTTCTGACACACCATTACGTTGTGGTGTTCTGGCAGGCGTGAGTTGTGAAACTATTCCACAATCTTTCATTTGTGTGCTAAACTTGTAACTAAGATACTTCCATCCACGGTCGGACAGCAAAAATTTGATCTTTCTATTACGATAATTTTCAACTTCATTCTGAAATTCCTTGAACTTTTTAAAGGTTTCAGACTTTTTCATCAAATACTACTCAAATCATCCGTGAAAGTAACAAAATAACGATATCCACCTCGCGCCGACACACTCATTGGTACACACACATCAGTATGTATGATTTCTAATAAATCTGTCGCCCGTTCCATTGAACCGGAAAACTGTGTTCTAGTCATCTTGCCCATAAGGCATGGCTCACATGTATCAAATGATTCAAAATCAAGTAATTCCAAAAGTCCATCAGAATGGAGTTTCTTCATGCGTTTAACGCCAATATGACCTAGACGGTAGTGCCACATATATGCAGATATATCATTATCAAGCTTAATCCTTTTAGCATCACCATTATGAATATCCATAATACTACTATCAAGATCCAATAGAAATAAACCATTCAACACAGGTGCATGACCATAAAAGATATTATTCATATAAATCGAACAACCATTGTTTTCAGACTTAAACGAATAACCACTTTGCATCAAACACGATCCGGATACAATGTTGATGCTCAGTGCAGGCACCAAATAACAATTATTCAGGTTTATAACTAATCCTGACGGCATATGGAGAGGCAGCGTTCCGACGGCAATCACATCAACTCTTGATCCATTGCCAACCCGCATCGTGACCTCATCCCTTGCTAGTTGTCGCTTGTTCCGTAGCCCCTGAACCGAGTTACATATATTAGCAACCGATCTCGTATCAAATACCCAGGTGCTAATGCGAGTACTAGTCAAGTACACATCAATAATATGTATATCACATATACCTTTGTTTGCCTTGCCGGCCTTCTTGTCCGCCAAATACTTGGGGCAGTTGCGCTTCCAATGGCCAGTCCCCTTGCAATAGTAGCACTCGGTATTAGACTTAGGGCCAACTCGGGTTTCTTTTCAGGCGCGGCAACAGATTTTCCGCCCTTCTTTCCCTTCTGCTTGCCTTTCTTGTCCTTCTT
The DNA here is from genome assembly GCA_910589775.1 of Avena eriantha. Taxonomy (NCBI): domain Eukaryota; kingdom Viridiplantae; phylum Streptophyta; class Magnoliopsida; order Poales; family Poaceae; genus Avena; species Avena eriantha. The sequence goes on from OU342743.1 coordinate 89,729,955, forward strand.
GAAACCGGTGGTCTTATTGATCATCAACACTTGATGTTCTTTCTGAATCTCCACTTCTGCAGTCTTAAGCATTGACAGAAGCTCGGGCAGAGACTTCTTCATGCCCTGCATATTATAGTTCATCATGAAGCTCTTGTAGCTAGGTGGCAGAGATTGGAGAACACGACGTATGCCTAAGTCATTGGGAATCGTTATTCCCAAGGACACAAGTTTATCGGCGTACCCAGACATTTTGAGTACGTGCTCACTAACAGAGTTGTTCTTCTTCATCATGCAACTAAAGAACTTTTCAGAAGCATTATAACTCTCTACGGCAGCATGGGTATTGAAAATCATTTTCAATTCTCCCATGGTATCAAAGGCATTGCCATTTTCGAAACGCTTTCGAAGTTCTGACTCTAGCCCATACAGTATGCCGCAATGAACTAAGTTGTGGTCCTCCTGACGAGTTATATAGACGTTCTTTTCCTCGTCAGGGGCATCAGGAGCTGGTGGGGGGCCTAGCGGCACCTCTAGCACATATTGCTTTTGTGCAGCAGTGAGGAGAATCCTCAAATTCATAGCCCAGTTGGTGAAGTTGCTACCATTCGCAGCAAGCTTCTCTTTCTCCATGAACACATTGAAATTAAAAGCAGGTGGTGCCATCTACAACAGAATTTTTAAAGTATATTTAGACTAAGTTTATGATAGATTGAGTTCAACTAATCCAAATTACTAATGAACTCCCACTCAAGAACGACATCCCTCGTGTCGTTTTGGTGATTACATGAACCAAATCCACTACACCAAGTCCGATCATCACGTGAGTCGGTGTAGCTTCCAAGGCGAGCATCTATATGGGCATCATATCAACTATATGTGAGACCAGGCACATGGCTTAATAGGATTGATAGAATACTCATACCAGCAAGTTGCAACTTCTTTTCCGGAAGCTCATTCGAAAAGAACTCTAAGGTTAAGCGTGCTTGGCCTAGAGCAATTCTAGGATGGGTGACCGACCGGGAAGTGGGTACCGGGTGCGCACGAGTGAGGACAAAGTGTGCAGAAAAGACTAGTGTTGGTCTGTGGGGCCAGTCTAGATATCCTATTAAGGTGCCAGGAGTGACACCCCCCGGGCCCAGGAGTGGATGGGGTGTTACACGATATGACTCATGCTTAACTTTTCGGTCCGTGTTCCGAGGCCATGTATGTACATGCTAGGCTCGCCAAGTAACAACCTTAGTATTCGCGTGTGTAAAACTGTCTTACACCCGTTGTATGAAAGCGTAGAGTCGAAATCACCCGATTATCATGTGATGCCTCAAAACACGATCCACAAAACAATGCATACTTAAGGAAGAACACATTTTATCTTGATATCTAAATGAGGGATCATCTTATAATGCTACCAAAAGCACCAAACTAGCAATATAAGATGCTAACATCCAATGTGTGAAGTGAGATGATATGGTCCATGCATTTGATCTCTATCATTTGCATCGTGGTATGATCTCTATCATTCCTTTGTGTGTAAGGCTAAGGTCTATGGAACTTACACGTTAAGTGAGTTGTAAGAGTATCTATCATACATCTACTTACAACAATACCATATCAAGACACTAGCCCAACAACGATCTAAACTAGACGCCTCTAATTTATCATTTGCAAGTTTTACGTGGCTTAGGGCTTTCGGAGATAGAACCGGTCTTACCTATGAACATGAACCACAACGAGGATAACCAAGTTATTAGCAACTCGTTGTAAATCAGATATTGACAATAGTAGGAGATACAGACACCCGCTACCCACTTATGCAAAACTAGTTGCATGTCAGTCGTGGAACCGGTCTCACGTACGATGACATGTAAGGTTGGTCCGAGCCGCTTCATCCCACTATGCCACCAATATCCAAAGTACATATAAGATGCAATAACATGATCATCATCGCCCACATATAAACATATGTGTACTACCCATGCAAAGCACCTACACATAGATTAGGCTTTGATACCACTGTTGGGTCCGCAGCATAGAAAACAAAAAAAAATCCTACGATGAGAACTATACGCCAAGATCTATCTACTAGATACAGAGCAACGGGTGGACATACATCCATGGAGAACTTACCCTCGAAGACAACGAGTTTTGTTAACGAGTAGGAACTCGTGGTTGATGTAGTCGTACGCTTGCCGATCTCAAGATCGTGCGGAAGTTTGAGCGCCGCAAATCAGCAGTGCATCCGTCCTCGCACACATGTCCAAGCCACCGGACAACCTCCACCTCCTCGCTCCAGCGAATGAGCGGAAGCAGCAACTCCTTCTAGACGCAAGGCCACCGGGAACATGTATCTCGCTAATCTGAGACCATGGGGGAATATCTAGAGGGGAGAGATCCTTCACGAGGAGGTGTGTTTTGTGAGGGAGGAGAGGGGGCCTTTTATAGGAGAGGGGGGCTCCTCCCCTACCATGGCCGGTGGCCAAGGAGGGTGCCCCCACCTCTTCCTCATTCATGTGGTGGAAGCTCCACTCACATCAATTCAAGCTCCACCCAAAGTTCCACTCACATGCATTAAATTTCCACCAAATTTAATGCCACTCTCAATTAATAAAACTCTTTTATTTATCTTATTCAGAATTTTGTTAATTACTTTAATTAACAAACATTCAGATAAAACCCCTTGCAACATTTCAATATCACATGCAGAACCACTTTCTGCAATTTCACCCGAAACAATTCCGGTTTCTATCGAAACAATTCCTGTTTCTATCGAAACATTTCCTGCGCTTTGCAAACCTTTTGTCTGGAACATATGTGCTCCTAAATGGTGTCCGGCAAATCTTAAGTGTGTCACCCTACAGTTCGCGAATAATGCAGACATGATTGAGACTCCTCTCAGATCAATAATCAGAAGCAGGACCTAGAGATCCATACCGACTCCTGCACATTCCACGATGACTTCTGTGATCGTGAGAACCTTTAATGCTAGAAATTTAATCCCTTTGTCTCATGATATAATACATGTCCGAGATTCGATCATCGGTATCCAAATACCTAGTTTGATCTCGTTATCGACATGCACTCTTTTCTCGTTCCCGTGATATAACATTCTAGTGATCACATCACTTGCTTGCAAGCTATCTTAACGTGATATCACTGAGAGGGCCCAGAGTATATATATCCGTCATCGGGATTGACAAATTCTACTCTTGATCCATGAGCCTCAACATAACGCCTTCATAGCACTGAACCCACCTTTATAGTCACCCTGTTACGGTGTGACGTTTGATGTTATCAAGATACTCTTCCGGTGTTAGCAATTAACATGATCTCATGGTCTAAGGACTAAGACTACTTCGTATGATGTTATAGCAATATAAACATAATGACTTGATCGTAATGCTATACTTCGAATGAATGTTCATCACATCATTTCACAAATGCTATGACCTTTTTATTGACAACATCCAATGTCCATGATCAGGAAACCTTGATCATCTTGTTAATCAACAAGCTAGTCTATAAGAGAGGCATAACTAGGAACCCTTTTTGTTTATTAAACACATATGTATTGACGTTTCCTATCAATACAATTATAGCATGCAAAATAAACATCTATCATATACAAGGAATACATAATAACAACTTTATTATTGCCTCTCAGGGCATATTTCCTTCACCATAATGGAGTCTCCCGAGATTTCCATGCAACATTCGTTGAGAAACCAACCGCTGCTTCTTAGGTATTTAGACTGAAGCAGCATATTTCAGGAAACGGCGTATATCCAAGTTCTATTTCATGGTGGGAGGTGTAGACACAGTTGCTTCTCGTCAGATAACCTGGGGAAACATATGTACCGCCTACCGCAATATTAATCGAATAGTTCAATCCAAGGAAAAGGGAATTTGCTCCTAGGTTAGCAATCTCTCTCTATGGCTTAGGTGGATACAAGTAAGCAGTGTCCTTTGAGTACACCGTGCAGCCAAACGCACTAGCATAGGTGCCACAAGTGCGACCGCAGCGATCAACACTATGATCAGCAACAGGATTGCCATGACCATAATAAGTACCGCCATAAAACTCCTCATCAGTAACGCCCACGGTATTGATAAGAAGAAGGCGAGATTCATCTTCAGATATTGCTAAGAACTATAAACCAGGTTCGTGCTCTTCATCATCTATGGCATCAAGGTTTCCCTCCTTGAGATGCACGACAGGTGGTGACGGGAGTAGAATAGGACATACAAAAAGAAATGACGGCCAAATCAGCCAACACTAGTTTACATCCATTAAAACTGAAGCTAGTGTTTAGAACATGAATGGATCAAACTTACCAAAATACAGATGATTCCAAACATAAACACTGCCACTCTCAGTGGCTGCAAACACCAAACCCTTGTGGATGAGTGCATCGATGTACATGAAATAGCACTGGAACTGGTTCTCAAGAACTGTCCGTGCATGCTCATCGCCATCAAGGGTAGCAATTGAGTAGTTGAAGATATCGACAAGAGAGAAATCTAAATAATCAGCCGTAGTTGTGGGAGCTCGGCAAATAGCAATCTTCCGGAGGAGAATAGGGCGATCATTCTGCATGAATGTAAACAGATCATTGGTGGGTACAAACTCATTAACTTGTGGGAGAGGAACGCGTTGATGAGTGTACACATTGACAAGCTCCCACTTGCACTCAGACCCAACAGTGGCGATTCAATCTCCATTGACACCTACCCACTACTTACCCATACAATTCGGGAACACAGCGTTGGAGGAGAACCTGTCCAGCAACGTTAGCTTGCATGTCGTGCCCTTTCCCTCGAAGTTCTCGTTGCATTCCCATGGTTTCTTAGTCGGGTGAGAATGAAGAACACAGGGGAGGCCAAACGACTGAGAAGCATGTAAAGTTGCACTATATTTTGCCGAGTCAAAAAGATGTTTGGACGAACCGGCGAGGCTTGCGGTGGTGATGACGTCGCATCTGGTTATGAGTTCTTCAAGCGAGCCTTCGGTAAAAACATGCTGGAACAACTCAAAACCATGACTGTCCTTGCTCGGTCCTTCCATCGCAAGGGAGATGATGGAAGTTGGGATAGTGGCTTGATTTGGTTTTCTGGAAAAGAGGGAAGATCGATGGCCGTAGGCGGGACAGGGGGAAGAACAAGCACTCTCATACTGTGCGGTGAATAGGATCGGAAAGCGGCATTATGGAGGAGAAGAACGGTGGCGCTTGGCGTAGAAGTGGGGATAGAGCGTATAGGTGAGGTTGAATAAAATGAAAACGGACGCATGTTCCTCTGCTCCAGTTCCCTTCAGAATAGTACTACTCTACTCCTAGTTCCCTCCACAATAAATCTTTCTTGTAAATCGAATATGAAGTAGTATGAAGAGTAGGGCCCGATCATCTGCTCTCTCGAGGAGCCGAACCCGACTATTTTCTTTGCTAAATTTTATGGTCCTTTATGCTAAATGCATGGACCTCGGTGCAATTTTACCTTTTAGGTACTTGGTGTAAATGTACCCCCACCATCTGTGTAAAATTCTAACCAAAAAGTGTAAGCTGTGAAATTTGACAAATTTAAGCTTAATTGTCAACGTGTATGAATTTGGATTTAAAGCCGAACAACCAAGGTCAAGGCCATATCAACATCATACTTTATGGTGATGATGCCATGTCCAAGAATTAGCATGCCGATAGATTTGGACATATTTTGAAAACAATCAAAGATGAAGTAGTACGAAGAGTATGACTCGATCAGCTGCTCTCTCGAGAAGGAGCTATACACGACTGTTTTCCTTACTTATTTTTAGGGGGTGCTAAATGTATGGACATCGATGTAATTTTCCCTTTTTGGGTACTTGATGTAAAATGTACATCCACACACCGTGTAAAATTCTAACCTAAAAGTGTAAGTGGTGAAATTTAGACGATTTTAAGCTTACTTGTCAATGAGTATGAACATTCTTGGATTTCAATCGAACGACCAAGGTCAAGGCCATAAAAACATCATACTTTATGCTGATGATCCCATATCGTAGAATCTGCATGGCAACAGATCTGGCCATATTTTGAAAATAATCAAAGAGGAAGTAGTACGAAGAGTTTAGCTTAGATCAACTGGTCTCTCGGTAAGGAGACAAAACAAAAACTTTTCCTTTCTAGGGTCCTTTGTGCTAAATGTATGGACCTCCATGTAATTTTCCCTTTTTAGGTCCTTGATGTAAAATGTACTCCCACCAACCGTGTAAAATTCTAAATTAAAAGTAAGTGGTGAAATTTAAATGAATTTAAGCTTAACTGTCAACGAGTATGAACCATATTCTTGGATTTTCAAGACAAATAGCCAAGGTCAAGCCATATCTACACCATACTTTATGCATATGATCCCATATCCAAGAAATTGCATGCCGACAAATTTGGCCATATTTTGAAAACAATCGAAGATGAAGTAGTGTGAAGAGTATGGCTCGATCAACTGCTCTCTAGAGAAGAAGTCAAACCTGACTATTTTCCTTGCTTATTATAAGGGTCCTTTGTGCTAAATGTATGTACCTAGGTGTAATTTTCACTTTTTAGGTCCTTGATGTCAAATGTACTTCCACATCCATGTAAAATTCTAACCTAAAAGTGTAAGTGGTGAAATTTCAACGATTTTAAGCTTACTTGTCAATGAGTATGACCATTATTGGATTTCAAGCCGAACGACCAAGGTCAAAGCCATATCAACATCATACTTTATGTTGATGATCCCATATGAGAGAATTTGCATGGCGACAAATTGCACTATTTTGAAAACAATCAAAGAGGAAGTAGTGTGTAGAGTTTGGCTCAGATCAGCTGATCTCTCGAGAAGGAGCCGAACCCGAATTTTTTTTCCTTTTAGGGAGCTTTATGATAAATGTATGGACCTCAATGTAATTATTGCTTTTTTCGCGTCCGTAGTGTAAAATGTACTCTGACCAACCGTGTAAAAACTAACCTAAAAGTAAGTGGTGAAATTTAAACAAATTTAAGCTTAGTTGTCAACGAGTATGAACCATTATGGGATTTCAAGATGAACGACCAAGTTAATGATCCCATATTCAAAAAATTTCACCCTGACAAATTGTGCCATATTTAAAAACAATCAAAGTTGAAGTAGTATGAAGAGTATGGCTCGATCCGCTACTCTCCGAGAATGAGACGAACCTAACTATTTTCCTTGCTTAATTTTAGGGTCCTTTGTGCTAAATGTATGGACCTAGATGTAATTTTACCTTTTTAGGTCCTTGATATAAAATGTAGTGTAAAATTCTAACCTAAAAGTCTAAATGGTCGACGTTTTTTTAGCTTACTGGTCAACGAGTATGACCATTATTGGATTTCAAGTGGAACGACCAAGGTTAAGGCCATATATATCAACCATCATACATTATGTTGATGATCCCATATGGGAGAATTTGCATGGCAACAAATTTGGCCATATTTTGAAAACAATCGAAGAGGAAGTAGTATCAAGAGTTTGGCTTAGATTAGCTGATCTCTCGAGAAGGAGCCAAACCAGAAAATTTTCCTTTTAGGGTCCTTTATGCTAAATGTATGTACCTCGATGTATTTTTTGCTTTTTTGAGGTCCCTGATGTAAAATGCACTCCGATTGACCGTGTAAAGTTCTAACCTAAAAGTAAGTGGTGAAATTTAAACGAATTTAAGCTTAGTTGTGAACGGGTACGAACCATTCTTGTATTTCAAGACAAACGACCAAGGTCAAGGCCATATCTACATCATACTTTATGTTGATGATCCCATATTCAAGAATTTGCATATCGACAAATTTGGCCATATTTTGAAAACAATCGAAGATGAAGTAGTATGAAGAGTGTGGCTCGATCAGCTACTCTCTTGAGAAGGAACCAAACCCTATTGTTTTGCTTGCTTAATATTAGGGTCCTTTGTGCTAAATGTATGGACCTCGATGTAATTTTCCCCTTTTTAGGTCCTTGTTGTAAAATGTACTCCCGTCGACCATGTAAAATTCTAACCTAAAAGTAAGTGGTGAAATTTAAACGAATTTTAGCTTATAGTTGTCAACGAGTATGAACATTCTTTGATTTCAAGCCGAACAACCACAAGGTCGAGGCTATATCTCTACATCATACTTTATTCTGATGATTGAGTATCCAAGAAATTGCATGGCGATAGATTTGGCCATATTGTGAAAACAATCAAAGAAAAAGTAGTATGAAGAGTATGGCTCGATCAACTGCTCTCTTGAGAAGGAGCTGAACCCAACTGTTTTCTTTGCTCAAATTTAGGGTCCTTTGTGCTAAATGTATGGACCTCGATGTAATTTCCCCTTTTTTAGGTCTTTGATGTAGAATGTACTCCCACCAATCGTGTAAAATGCTAACCTCAAAGTAAGTGATGAAATTTCAACGAATTTAAGCATAGTTGTCAATAAGTAAAAAACAATCTTGGATTTTCAAGCCGAACGACCACGAGGTCAAGGCCATATATCTACACCATACTTTATGTTGATGATCCCATATTCAAGAATTTGCATGGCGACAGATTTGGCCATATTTTGAAAACAATCAAAGAGGAAGTAGTATGAAGAGTATGGCTCGACCAGCTGCTCTCTCGAGAAGGAGCCGAACCGGATTGTTTTGTTTGCTCAATTTTAGGGTCCTTTGTGCTAAATGTATGGACCTCGATGTAATTTTCCCTTTTTAGGTCCTTTATGTAGAATGTACTTTATGCTTATGATCCCATATCCAAGAATTTGCATGCCGACAAATTTGGCCATCTTTTGAAAACAATCGAAGATATTAAAAACAAAAAATAATCAATTTCATTTTTCCAAGTGACAAGAATTTATTTTCTAAAAAGCAAGTAAGAAGAATTTATTTCCTTTTTTCTGTTAAAAAAATAAAGAGCGATAAGAGACTATATGAGCACAGAGGAGGCAGCGAGAGAGCTGCGAAGAGGAGGATTTGAAGGCGGTGCGATGTTAGAGCAAAGCTGGGATGGGTTCCTAACACGAGGTACAGGGTACAGTGAGTAAAGTAAATTTCAGGACCACAATATATATGCACGCAAAACAAAATGTGTTTTCTCTCTCCTTCACTCCCCCATCACCACCCCCACACCCCGACCGGCTGATCTCTCCCTCGTCCACAAAGTGGCGCTGGGCACGCGCGTCGACTGACAACCTGCCTTTGGTGGCTCCGTTTCTTTGTCGGCGGCTCCGTGTCTTTGTCTGGCGTGTACGTCAGCTGCGTTGGTGGGAACCATTTTGGTCCTTGGGGGTAAAAAGTATTACTACTACATTATTAGTACAATAGAGTAGCAATTCAAACTTTCCCGGTTTCAAAATTTTCACTTCCTTCACAAACATCCGGGGGGAGGATATTCAAAAGATCGCCATTCGCAGTACTACTAATACAAGTACAAGTACTACTTAAGTGCTAGACAAGGGATTGGTTGATCTGGCCAGCAAAAAAACAAAAACGTCCCATCGCATTAGATGCTCACCATTATGATCTGACCAGCCTACCTACTCCGCACAACTCCACCTTCGTACCCTAGGAAGAGGAAGCACCAAGCACACCCGCGGCAAGCTGGTTCGAAAGTAAGGAGCGCTCCTTTTTTCTTCTTCCGTGAAGCAAGTAGTACTTCCTCCTTCCCAAATTAGGACGCATGTTACTTCTGGTCAGAGTCAAATTTAATAAACTTTGACTAAATGTACGACATCAACTCAATGTCACCTATGTATAAGGTGAACTTTTGTCATAAGATGGGACCCACATAGCTTATGGAAATAGCTACAATGTATGAGGTCAAGTTCACCATAAGTTAGGACCCACTTATCTATTAAACGTACACACAAGCAAGAGAGAGAGATAGAGGAGAGAGTAAAATAGTTGTTTATTGCTTATAGACAACCCACAATCTTGTAGGTCACCCTTAAGGAAATTACCCTAAAGTGAACCTCCACTATGTATATGGATAGCCTTATGGACTACTTTTTGTATTATGGATAACCTTTATGGACTACTATATTTTCATATTATATGCATTTGTCATTAGAAAAGTCAGTATGTTTTTACATATAGTTGGTCGAACTTTATAAAGATTGACTTTGACTAGACCTAATATGCATCCAAAATTGGGAAAGAGGAAGTAGTATTAAGAGTATGGCAATCAACTGCTCTCTCTTGAGGAGTTGTACCTGACTGTTTTCAATTCCTTGTTTGGTTTTAGGGTCCTTTGTGCTAAATGTATGGACCTCGATGTAGTTTTCCCTTTTTTTAGGTCCTTAATCTAAAATGTAGTCCCACCATCTGTGTAAAATTCTAACCAATAAGTGTAAGTGGTGAAATTTAAATGAATTTAAGCTTACTTCTCAACGGGTATGAACATTCTTGGATTTCAAGCCAAACGACCAAGGTCAAGGCCATATCAACATCATACTTTATGTTGATGGCCCCATACGAGAGAATTTCCATGCCAACAAATTGGGACATATATTTTGAAAACAATCGAAGAGGAAGTAGTATGAAGAGTTTGACTCAGATCAGTTGATGTCTCGAGAAGGAGCCGAACCAGAAAGTTTTCCTTTTACGGTCATTTGGGCTAAATGTATGGACCCCAATGTAAATTTCCCTTTTTAGGTCTCTGATGTAAAATATGCTCCCACCGTGACCGTGTAAAATACTAACATAAAAGTAAGTGGTGAAATTTAAACGAATTTAAGCTTAGCTGTCAACGAGTAGGAACTTTCTTGGATTTCAAGCCGAACGACCACATGGTCAAGGCCATATCTCTACATCATACTTCATGCTGGTGATCCCATATCCAAGAATTTGCATGGTGACAAATTTGGCGATATTTGTAAAATAGTCGAAGAGGAGGTAGTATGAAACGTATGGCTCGATCAGATGCTCTCTCGAGAAGGAGCCGAACGAACCCGATTATTTTCTTTGCTCAATTTTAGGGTCACTTGTGCTAAATGTATGAAACTCAATGCAATTTTCCCTTTTTTAGGTACTGATGTAAAATGTACTCCCACCACCCGTGTAAAATTCTAAACTAAAAGTAAGTGCTGAAATTGAAACGAATTTAAGCATAGTTGTCGACGAGTACGAAAAATTCTTGGATTTAAGACGAACGACCAAGGTCAATGACATATCAACATCATACTTTATGCTGATAACCTTGAAGGAAATATGCCCTGAGAGGCAATAATAAAGTTGTTATTATGTATTCCTTGTATATGATAGATGTTTATTTGGCATGCTATAATTGTATTGATAGGAAATGTCAATACATGTGTGTTTAATAAACAAAAAGGGTTCCTCGTTATGCCTCTCTTATAGACTAGCTTGTTGATTAACAAGATGATCAAGGTTTCCTGATCATGGACATTGAACATTCATCTGAAGTATAGCATTACGATCAATTCATTATGTTTATATTGCTATAACATTATATGAAGTAGTCTTAGTCCATAGACCATGATATCATATTAATTGCTAACACCGGAAGAGTATCTTGATAACATAGAACGTCACACCATAACAGGGTCACTATAAAGGTGGGTTCAGTGCTATGAAGGTGTTATGTTGAGGCTCATGGATCAAGAGTGGAATTTTTCAATCCCGATGACGGATAGATATACTCCTGGCCCTCTCGGTGATATCACATTAAGATAGCTTGCAAGCAAGTGATGTGATCACTAGAATGTTATATCACGGGAACGAGAAAAGAGTGCATGTCGGTAACGAGATCAAACTAGGTATTTGGATACCGATGATCTAATCTCGGACATGTATTATATCATGAGACAAAGGGATTAAATTGCTAGCGTTAAAGATTCTCACGATCACAGAAGTCATCGTTGAATATGCAGGAGTCAGTATGGATCTCCAGGTCCCGCTTCTGATTATTGATCTGAGAGGAGTCTCAATCATGTCTGCATTATTCGTGAACCATAGGGTGACACACTTTAGAGTTGCCGGACACCATTTTGGAGCACATATGTTCCAGACAAAAGGTTTGCAAAGCGCAGGAAATGTTTCGATAGAAACCGGAATTGTTTCGGGTGAAATTGCAGAAAGTGGTGCTGCATGTGATATTGAAATGTTGCAAGGGGTTTTATGTGAATGTTTGTTAATTAAAGTAATTAACAAAATTCTGAATAAAATAAATAAAAGAGTTTTATTAATTGAGAGTGGCATTAAATTTGGTGGAAATTTAATTCATGTGAGTGGAACTTTGGGTGGAGCTTGAATTGATGTGAGTGGAGCTTCCACCACATGAATGAGGAAGAGGTGGGGGAACCCTCCTTGTCCGCTGGCCATGGTAGGGGAGGAGCCCCCCTCTCCTCCCTCACAAAGCACACCTCCTCGTGAAGGATCTCTCTCCCCCTCTAGATATTCCCCATGGTCTCGGATTAGCGAGATACATGTTCCCGGTGGCCTTGCGTCTGGAAGGAGTTGCTGCTTCCGCTGATTCGCTAGAGCGAGGAGGTGGAGGTTGTCCGGTGGCTTGGACGTGTGTGCGAGGACGGATGCGCTGCTAATTTGCGGCGCTCGGACTTCCACACGATCTTGAGATCGGCAAGCGTACGACTACATCAACCACGAGTTCCTACTCGTTAACAAAACTCATTGTCTTCGAGGGTAAGTTCTCCATGGATGTATGTCCACCCGTTGCTCTGTATCTAGTAGATAGATCTTGGTGTATAGTTCTCATCGTAGGAATTTTTTTGTTTTCTATGCTGCGGACCCAACAGTGGTATCAGAGCCTGATCTATGCGTAGGTGCTTTGCACGGGTAGTACACATATGTTTATATGTGGGCGATGATGATCATGTTATTGCATCTTCCATGCACTTTGGATATTGGTGGCATAGTGGGATGAAGCGGCCCGAACCAACCTTACATGTCATCGTACATGAGACCGGTTCCACGACTAACATGCAACTAGTTTTGCATAAGTGGCTAGCGGGTGTCTGTCTCTCCTACTATTGTCAATATCTGATTTACAACGAGTTGCTAATAACTTGGTTATCCTTGTTGTGGTTCATGTTTGTAGGTAAGACCGGTTCTATCTCCGAAAGCCCTAAGCCACATAAAACTTGCAATTGATAAATTAGAGGCGTCTAGTTTAGATCGTTGTTGGGCTAGTGTCTTGATATGGTATAGTTGTAAGTAGATGTATGATAGATACTCTTACAACTCACTTAACGTGTAAGTTCCATAGACCTTGGCCATACACACAAAGGAATGATAGAGATCATACCACGATGCAAATGATAGAGATCAAATGCATGGACCATATCATCTCACTTCACACATTAGATGTTAGCATCTTATATTGCTAGTTTGGCGCTTGTGGTAGCATTATAAGATGATCCCTCATTTAGATATCAAGATAAAATGTGTTCTTCCTTAAGTATGCACCGTTTTGTGGATCGTGTTTTGAGGCATCACGTGATCAGGTGCTTTCGACTCTATGCTTTCATACAACCGGTGTAAGACAGGTTTACACACGCGAATACTAAGGTTCTTACTTGGCGAGCCTAGCATGTACAGACATGGCCTCGGAACACGGACCAAAAGGTTAAGCATGAGTCATATAGTTGATATGATGCCCATATAGATGCTCGCTTTTGAAGCTACACCAACTCACGTGATGATCAGACTTTGTGTAGTGGATTTGGTTCATGTAATCACCGAAAGGACACGAGGGATGTCGTTTTTGAGTGGGAGTTCATTAGTAATTTGGATTAGTTGAACTCAATCTATCATAAACTTAGTCTAAATATACTTTACAATTTTTTTTGTAGATGGCACCACCTGCTTTTAATTTCAATGTGTTTATGGAGAAAGAGAAGCTTGCTGCGAATGCTAGCAACTTCACCAACTGGGCTATGAATTTGAGGATTCTCCTCACTGCTGCACAAAAGCAATATGTGCTAGAGGTGCCGCTAGCCCCCCCACCAGCTCCTGATGCCCCTGACAAGGAAAAGAACATCTATATAACTCGTCGGGAGGACCACAACTTAGTACATTGCGGCATACTATATGGGATAGAGCCAGAACTTCGAAAGCGTTTCGAAAATGGCAATGCCTTTGATACCATGGGAGAATTGAAAATGATTTTCGATACCCATGCTGCCGTAGAGAGTTATAATGCTTCTGAAAAGTTCTTTAGCTGCATGATGGAGGAGAACAACTCCGTTAGTGAGCACGTACTCAAAATGTCTGGGTACGCCGATAAGCTTGTGTCGTTCGGAATAATGATTCCCATTGACTTAGGCATACATCGTGTTCTCCAATCTCTGCCACCTAGCTACAAGAGCTTCATGATGAACTATAATATGCAGGGCATGAAGAAGTCTCTTCCCGAGCTTGTTGTCAATGCTTAAGACTGCAGAAGTGGAGATTAGGAAAGAAAATCAAGTGTTGATGATCAATAAGACCACCGGTTTCAAGAAGTACAAGAAAGGCAAGCAGAAGGGAAAGAAGGGCGGCAAATCTGTTGCCGCGCCTAAAAATAATCCCCGAGATGGCCCCAAGTCTGATACCGAGTGCTACTATTACAAGGGGACTGGCTATTGGAAACGCAACTGCTCCAAGTATTTGGCAGACAAGAAGGCCGGCAAGGCAAACAAAGGTATATGTGATATACATGTTATTGATGTGTACTTGACTAGTACTCACAGTAGCACGTGGGTATTTGATACGGGATCGGTTGCTAATATATGTAACTCGGTTCAGGGGCTGCGGAACAAGCGACAACTAGCAAGGTATGAGGTCACGATGCGGGTCGGCAATGGATCAAGAGTTGATGCGATCACCGTCGGAGCGCTGCCTCTTCATATGCCGTCGGGATTAGTTATAAACCTAAATAATTGTTATTTGGTGCCTGCACTAAGCATGAACATTGTATCCGGATCGTGTTTGATGCAAAGTGGTTATTCCTTTAAGTCTGAAAACAATGGTTGTTCGATTTATATGAATAATATATTTTATGGTCATGCACCTATGTTGAATGGTTTATTTCTGTTGGATCTCGATAGTAGTACTAAGCATATTCATAATGTTGATGCTAAAAGGCTTAAACTTGATAATGATATATCTGCATATATGTGGCACTGCCGTCTAGGTCATATTGGCGTTAAACGCATGAAGAAACTCCATTTTGATGGACTTTTGGAATCACTTGATTTTGAATCATTTGATACATGTGAGCCATGCCTTATGGGCAAGATGACTAGAACGCCGTTTTCCGGTTCAATGGAACGGGCTACAGATTTATTGGAAATCATACATACTGATGTGTGTGTACCAATGAGTGTGTCGGCGCGAGGTGGATATTGTTATTTTGTTACTTTCACGGATGATTTGTGTAGATACGGGTATATCTATTTGATGAAACATAAGTCTGAAACCTTTAAAAAGTTCAAGGAATTTCAGAATGAAGTTGAAAATCATCGTAATAGAAAGATCAAATTTCTGCTGTCCGACCGTGGATGGGAGTATCTTAGTTACAAGTTTAGCACACATATGAAAGACTGTGGAATAGTTTCACAACTCACGCCTGCTGGAACACCACAACGTAATGGTGTGTCAGAACGTCGTAATCGTACTTTATTGGATATGGTTCGATCTATGATGCCTCTGACAGACTTACCACTGTCATTTTGAGGTTATGCACTGGAAACCGCTGCATTCACTTTAAATAGGGCACCATCTAAATCCGTTGAAAAGACACTGTATGAATTATGGTTTGGAAACAAACCTAAGCTGTCATTTCTTAAAGTTTGGGGATGTGATGTTTATGTGAAGAAACTTCAACTGGATAAACTCGAACCCAAAACGGAAAAATGCGTCTTCATAGGATACCCTAAGGAAACGATTGGATATACCTTCTATCACAGTTCCGAGGGAAAGGTTTTTGTTGCCAAGAATGGATCCTTTCTTGAGAAGGAGTTTCTCACGAAAGGTGTGAGTAGTCGGAAGGTAGAACTCGAAGAGGTTATTGAACCTTCTCTTCATGAAATGGCGAGTAGCTCAGCACCGGAAGTTGTTTCAGAGTTGACTTCACCTAATGAGGAGAGAGCTAATGATATTGATCATGAAACTCCGAAAGAGGACACTACCGAACCTCGCAGGTCAAGCAGGACACGTGCAACTCCTGAACTGTACGGCAATCCTGTTATGAATTTCATGATTGATGAAATAGATGACCCTGTGACGTATGAAGAAGCGATGATGAGCCCTGATTCCAACAAATGGCTAGACGCCATGAAATCCGAGATGGAATCCATGTACGAAAACCAGGTTTGGACCTTGGTGGACTTACCTCACGATCGAAAGGCCGTTGAGAATAAATGGATTTTCAAAAGAAAAACTGATGCTGATGGTAATGTGATCATCTATAAGGCTCGACTTGTCGCAAAGGGGTTTCGACAAATTCAAGGAGTTGACTACGATGAGACATTCTCTCTCGTAGCGATGCTTAAGTCGGTTAGGATTATGTTTGCAATTACTGCATATTTCGATTATAAAATATGGCAGATGGATGACAAAACTGCGTTCCTCAATGGTAATATTGAAGAAGAGTTGTATATGATACAACCTAAGGGTTTTTTCGATCCTAAGGATGCTGATAAGGTATGCAAGCTTCAGCGATCCATCTATGGACTGAAGGAAGCATCCTGGAGTTGGAACCTCCTCTTTGATGAGGTGATCAAAGAGTTTGGATTTTTCCAAACTTATGGAGAAGCTTGTATTTACAAGAAAGTGAGTGGGAGCAATATGGCATTTCTAATATTATATGTGGATGACATATTATTGATTGGAACTGATATGGATCATTTAAACAGTGTTAAAAGTTATCTAAACAGCAAATTTTCGATGAAGGACCTTGGTGAAGCTTCATATATATTGGGCATTAAAATCTATAGAGATAGATCAAGACGCCTAATTGGGCTATCACAGAGTACGTACCTTGATAAGATATTAAAGAAGTTTAATATGGGCGGAAGTAAGAAGGGGAACTTACCTATGCTGCAAGGCAAGACATTGAGTAAGACTGAAAGTCCGGCTACGGCGGAAGAAAGAGAGATAATGGATAAGATCCCCTATGCCTCAGCCATAGGCTCTATAATGTATGCCATGCTATATACAAGACCGGATGTGGCACATGCTATTAGTTTGACCAGTAGGTACCAATCTGATCCAGGTTCGGAACACTGGATAGCGGTCAAGAATATCCTTAAGTACTTGAGAAGAACTAGGGATACATTTCTTGTATATGGAGGTGAAGAAGAGCTAGTCGCTAAGTGTTATGTCGATGCTAGCTTTGACACTGATCCGGATGACTCTAAGTCTCAATCCGGATACGTATTTCTCTTGAACGGAGCAGCAGTTAGTTGGAGGAGTTCCAAATAACCTGTGGTGGCTGGATCAACGACAGAGGCGGAATATGTTGCTGCTTCAGAAGCGGCGCATGAAGCGGTTTGGATGAAGGAGTTCATAACGGAACTAGGTGTGGTTCCTAGTGCGTTGTACCCAATGGTGATCTATTGTGACAACAATGGAGCCATAGCCAACACCAAGGAACCAAGGTCTCACAAGAATTCCAAGCATATTAAGCGCCGGTTTCACTCCATCCGCGAACATGTCAAGGATGGAGATATAAAGATTTGTAAAGTGCACACGAACCTGAATGTAGCAGATCCGTTGACTAAAGTTCTCCCTAGGGCAAAACATGATCAACACCAGAACTCCATGGGTGTTAGATTTATCACTATGTAAACTTGATTATTGTCTCTAGTGCAAGTGCGAGACTGAAGGAAATATGCCCTGAGAGGCAATAATAAAGTTGTTATTATGTATTCCTTGTATATGATAGATGTTTATTTTGCATGCTATAATTGTATTGATAGGAAACGTCAATACATGTGTGTTTAATAAACAAAAAGGGTTCCTAGTTATGCCTCTCTTATAGAATAGCTTGTTGATTAACAAGATGATCAAGGTTTCCTGATCATGGACATTGGATGTTGTTAATAACAAGGTCACATCATTTGTGAAATGATGTGATGAACATTCATCCGAAGTATAGCATTACGATCAAGTCATTATGTTTATATTGCTATAACATCATACGAAGTAGTCTTAGTCCTTAGACCATGAGATCATATTAATTCCTAACACCGGAAGAGTATCTTGATAACATCAAACATCACACCGTAATAGGGTGACTATAAAGGTGGGTTCAGTGCTATGAAGGTGTTATGTTGAGGCTCATGGATCAAGAGTGGAATTTGTTAATCCCGATGACTGATAGATATACTCCTGGCCCTCTCGGTGATATCACATTAAGATAGCTTGCAAGCAAGTGATGTGATCACTAGAATGTTATATCACGGGAACGAGAAAAGAGTGCATGTCGGCAATGAGATCAAACTAGGTATTTGGATACCGATGATCGAATCTCGGAGATGTATTATATCATGAGACAAAGGGATTAAATTGCTAGCGTTAAAGGTTCTCACGATAATAGAAGTCATCGTTGAATGTGCAGGAGTCAGTATGGATCTCCAGGTCCCGCTTTTGATTATTGATCTGAGAGGAGTCTGAATCATGTCTGCATTATTCGCGAACCGTAGGGTGACACACTTAAGAGTTGCCGGACACCATTTAGGAGCACATATGTTCCAAACAAAAGGTTTTCAAAGCACACGAAATGTTTCGATAGAAACAGGAATTGTTTCGGGTGAAATTGCAGAAAGTGGTTCTGCATGTGATATTGAAATGTTTCAAGGGGTTTTATGTGAATTTTTGTTACTTAAAGTAATTAACAAAATTCTGAATAAAATAAATAAAAGAGTTTTATTAATTGAGAGTGGCATTAAATTTGGTGGAAATTTAATGCATGTGAGTGGAACTTTGGGTGGAGCTTGAATTGATGTGAGTGGAGCTTCCACCACATGAATGAGGAAGAGGTGGGGGCACCCTCCTTGGCTGCCGGCCATGGTAGGGTAGGAGACCCCCCTCTCCTAAAAAAGGCCCCCTCTCCTCCCTCACAAAGCACACCTCCTCGTGAAGGATCTCTCTCCCCCTCTAAATATTCCCCATGGTCTCGGATTCGCGAGATACATGTTCCCAGTGGCCTTGCGTCTAGAAGGAGTTGCTGCTTCTGCTGATTCGCTGGAGCGAGGAGGTGGAGGTTGTCCGGTGGCTTGGACGTGTGTGCGAGGATGGATGCGCTGCTGATTTGTGGCGCTCGGACTTCCACACGATATTGAGATCGGCAAGCGTACGACTACATCAACCACGAGTTCCTACTCGTTAACAAAACTCATTGTCTTCGAGGGTAAGTTCTCCATGGATGTATGTCCACCCGTTGCTCTGTATCTAGTAGATATATCTTGGCGTATAGTTCTCATCGTAGGAAATTTTTTGTTTTCTATGCTGCGGACCCAACAAACCCCATATCAGAGAATTTGCATGACAATAGATTTGTCCATATTATTTTGAAAATAATGAAGAGGAAGTAGTATGAAGAGTTTGGCTTAGATTAGCTAATAATCTCTCGAGAAGGAGCCAAACCCATGCAACAAAAGGTTTTCCTTTTAGGGTCCTTTATGCTAATTGTATGGACATCAATGTAATTTTCCCCTTTTTTAGGTCCTTGATGTAAAATATGCTCCCACCGGCCATGTAAAATGCTAATCTAAAAGCAAGTGGTGAAATTTTAATGAATTTAAGCTTAATTATCATCGAGTATGAACTTTCTTAGATTTCAAGCCGAACGACCACTAGGTCAAGGCCATATCTCTACATCATACTTTATGTTGATGATCCCATATCAAAGAATTTGCATGGCGACAGATTTGGCCATATTTTGAAAAAAACAAAGAGGAAGTAGTATGAAGAGTGTATGGCTCGATCAGCTACTCTCGTGAGAAGGAACCGGACCCGACAGTTTTCCTTACTTGATTTTAGGGTCCTTTGCGCTAAATGTATGGACCTCGATGTAATTTACCCCCTTTTTAGGTCTAAAAGTGTAAGTGGTGAAATTTAAAGGATTATTTTAAGCTTACTTGTCAGCGAGTATGAACATTCTTGGATTTCAAGCCGAACGACCATGGTCGTCAAAGCCATATCAACATCATACTTTATGCCCATGATCCCATGTTAGAGAATGTGCATGGCAACAGATTTGGCCATGTTTTGGAAACAATAGTAGAACAAGTAGTATTAAGAGTATGGCTCCGATAAGCTGATCTCTCGAGAAGGAGTCGAACCATAATTTTTTCCTTTTAGGGTCCTTTATGCTAAATTTATGGGCCTCGATGTAATTTTTGCTTTTTTGAGGTTCCTGATGTAAAATGTACTCCGATCGACGAGTAAAGTTCTAACCTAAAAGTAAGTGGTGAAATTTAAACGAATTTAAGCTTAGTTGTCAACAAGTATGAACCGCTCTTCAATTTCAAGACGAACCACCAAGGCCATATCTACATCATACTTTATACTCATGATCGATCCCATACCCAAGAATTTGCATGCCAACAAATTTGGCCATATTTTGAAAACAATCAAAGATGAAGTAGTCTGAAGAGTATGGTTCGATCATGTACTCTCGTGAGAAGGAGCCGAACCCGACTGTTTTTCCTTGCTTAATTTTAGGGTCCTTTGTGCTAAATGTGTGGATCTCGATGTAATTTCCCCTTTTTAGGTCCTTGATGTAGAATGTACTCCCACCAACCGTGTAAAATGCTAACCTATAAGTAAGTGATGAAATTTCAAAGAATTTAAGCATAGTTGTCAATGGGTATGAAAAAATCTTGGATTTCAAGCCGAACGACCACGAGGTCAAGGCCATATCTCTACATCATACTTTATGTTGATGCTCCCATATTCAAGAATTTGCATGGCGACAGATTTGGCCATATTTTGAAAATAATCGAAGAGGAAGTAGTATGAAGAGTATGGCTCGACCAGCTGCTCTCTCGAGAAGGAGCCGAACCCGATTGTTTTGTTTGCTCAATTTTAGGGTCCTTTGTGCTAAATGTATGGACCTCGATGTAATTTTACCTTTTTTAGGTCCTTTATGTAGAATGTACTTTATGCTTATGATCCCATATCCAAGAATTTGCATGCCAGGAAATTTGGCCATCTTTTGAAAACAATCGAAGATATTAAAAACAAAAAATAATCAATTTCATTTTTCCAAGTGACATGAATTTATTTTCTGAAAAGCAAGTAAGAAGATTTTTCGATCAGCTGCTCTCTCGAGGAGCCGTACCTGACTGTTTTTAGTTCCTTGTTTGGTTTTAGGGTCCTTTGTGCTAAATGTATGGACCTCGATGCAATTTTCCCTTTTTTAGGTCCTTGATGTAAAATGTAGTCCCACCATCCATGTAAAATTCTAACCAAACAATGTAAGTGCTGAAATTTAAACGAATTTAAGCTTACTTGCCAATGAGTATGAACATTCTTGGATTTCAAGCCGAACGACCAAGGTCAAGGCCATATCAACATCATACTTTATAATGATGGCCCCATATGATAGAATTTGCATGGCAACAGATTTAACCATATTATGAAAACAATCAAAGAGAAAGTAGTATGAAGAGTTTGGGTCAGATCAGCTAATCTCTCGAGAAGGAGCCGAACCATAAAGTTTTCCTTTTACAATCCTTTGGGCTAAATGTATGGACCTCCATGTAAATTTCCCTTTTTTGGTCTTTGATGTAAAATATGCTCCACCGATCGTGTAAAATGCTAACCTAAAAGTAAGTGGTGAAATTTAAGCTTAGCTGTCAACGAGTATGAACTTTCTTGGATTTTAAGCCGAACAACCACAAGGTCAAGGCCATATCTCTACATCAAACTTTATGATCCCATATCCAAGAATTTGAATGGCGACCAATTTGGTCATATTTGTAAAACAAGCGAAGAGGAAGTAGTATGAAACGTATGGAGCGATTAGCTGCTCTCTCGAGAAGGAGCTGAACCCGACTACTACTCCCTTCGGCCCAAATTAATTGACTTGCAATTATCAGATTCGAATGCATCTAGCACTAGAACATGTTTATATACATCCAAATCTATACAAATTCGAGTCAAGTAATTTGAGGGAGTACAATAGACTAGCAATTCAAACTTTCCGAGTTTCGAAATTTTCATTTCCTTCACAAACATCGGTGGGAAGGATATTCAATAGATCGTCATTCGCAGTACTACTAGTACTACATGGTACAGTGAGTAGTAAGAAAAGAAACTTTTTTTGACGATAGTACGAAAAGAAAGGACGTCCCAAAAGAAACTTCATTCAACCATTGGATAACACGGGATATCCACTTTTTTTGGTTATCCAGTGTGTTGGTTGCTCAAAATGGTGGTTGAGCATATCCCACAAAAAGAGCTGGATGAGCTCAACCACTTTTGGATAGCTCCTCCAAAGCGTTTTCTTGTTCGTTCATCCTTCCTCTCGAGAGAAAATAATCATATTTTCTTGCCTATGGGCTCGACAAGAGGGCGGCCATAGCATAGGCCATCGGGCATAGCGGGTGTTCGAATACGCACGCGGGCGTAGGCCGCCGGGCAGAGTGGGAGGCAGAAAGGGCACATGCAGGCAGGTTGACATGAGGTCGAAGGCAAAAGGGTGGCGAGCTGCTGTGGTCCTGGCCGCTGCTAGGGAAGTGGTGAGGCGGATGAAGAAGACAAGGTGAAAGAGGAAAATGAAAAAAAAAACAGTTGAGCCAATAGATTTTGACTAGCTGTCCCTAACCACTTTTTATCCCACTTTACCAAACAAAAAAGACTACCCCTAAGCAGCTAGTTAGGGATATCCTCATCCCTAAATGACATCCTCTAAACCAAACAACCCCTAACATAACAGCACGAGTTTACATATAAAGGACTCGCTGATGAACTAGTGTAGGTTCGACGCCTCCTAGCACTAGTCCGCGCCGCCAGCGGCAGCTCGTGACATCGGCACCAACGCCAGCTCCAGCAACACAGCCGGCTCCTGACTCATCGGCACCTCCGGATAACACGGCGGCACCTCCTGAGCCATCAGCAGCACCTCCGGATAACATGGTGGCACCTACGGATAAGGCGGTGGTACCTCCTGAGCCATCCACGGCACCTGTGGATATGGCGGCGGTACCTCCGAAGCCATCGGCAGCTCCGGGAGGACACTATGGATGAAGTTGTCGTTGTTGGGGAACCGGTCCCAATAGTTGGTGAAAATGTTGGCACCGGTGAACACCACCACCTCACACCCGTAGTGGAAGGCCTAACCATAGAGGAGATGAGCATTCCTGAAGTTGACGAACTTGACCTTCAACGTCCCGTCCAGATGGTCATGGAGGCGATACATACGGTACTTGTGGCGACCGTACCCAGCGTCGAGGAAGGTGCATGTCAGCTGCCACTTTGTTCTCTGCAGGGAGAAGGCCCAAATGCGCAGGGAATTGTCCTCCTGTGCGGCGATGTCGGGGTCTTTGCGCTCCGGTACGGCGGGCGGCAGGCGGAAGGTGGCCATGGATGACAGATGAGGACGGAGATGGTTGCTGGAAGCGGGGGATTAGAGATGGATTGGTGATGCGGAGAAGGGGAGAGGATAAATACTACTAGTAGGAAGGAGATGATTCGATATTAATGTGGCAAATTACCGAAGCTTGAGGACAATCAATGTCGCTGATGAAGCCGATGCGTGTGGCAAATATCGATGACGATGACTAGGGTAAGCGATATGACGGAATACTGACTCTGCTTCTCACACTCGATGGCCCAGTCATAATTTTGTGGTGCATCCAAGGCGACCGCGACCTCCCCCATCTATGGGTCCTACATAGTTGATTGAGTTAATGGGTGAAAACAAATTGATAAAGTGAGCTCTTTCCTACTCCCTCCGGTCCGAGATTTTCTATATCTATAATATCTATAACACTAATATAGTACAAAAGTTTTTGAATTTGTTTTTTCGCTTCAGTTCTAGAACCTTCCCAACATTGACTAATCTAAGCCGTTGATCTGCTATGTCCACTCTTGCATCTATGCCTGGCACTTGTTCAGGTGGGAAGCATCGTAGCAGTCACCTCTTCCTTCCCATGTAAGCTTCTGCGCAATGGAGTACAACCGTGCAGGCACAGCAGTGCAGAGAAGGTTGGGGCCCGTGGTGGTCCATGCCAACTTTCCTTCTGTTTGCCTCGTGCTTCTGCCCAAAAATGAGCTCTGTCTGGATGGTTTCTTTCTCTTCTATATTAGGCTGCTCTTCATAGTGCTAAATAGCTTAGGCTAGTAAAACTTTCACATGTTACTATAGTACCTTCAAAGTGTACTAGGTGAAAACAAATATACACCGTTACTTTTTATAGATGTGGCTCTTTCATATTTTTTGAGCTTTACCTATTACAGAGCATAATTTTATATAGTGATGATATGTCATACTTTATTATTATGTGGGTCTCAGGTGCAAACTTACTAATAAAAGGGTGGTGCACAAATACAAAGATGCAGCTAATCTTGTCCAACTAAACTAGGAATTTGTAAATAATAAGGCCTCAAAATATACAAAAAGGACCCTAGTACAGAAAGGAAAGGCACAATCAGGTAGAGCTTCATTGATTATCAGATGTGGTATACTAAAGAAGGGCACGGCTCGAGGCCGGATCATAGAGTCCTCATTTCCCCCCACCCAAATTGCAATGCTTGGGACGGTCACTCTAAAGATGGAAGCCACTGTTCTCAACTGTTCCTCCTGCTCCCAGCCCCTCAAGCCCCGGCAGGTCTACAAAGTCTCTCCATTTCTCCCTCATAATCCATTGATTTTTCTTTTGTCGGTTCGTCCGTGCAACTATTTTATTTTTTGAACTTCCATTTCTAAAGTGCGTCGATATTCATCTAGTCTACCACCGCTGCGTCCGCAAGATCACCTCCTTCTAGAAGTGCAAGCACCCTAGCGGCTGATTCACCCACGAGCCCGCCATGGACGCTATCCTATCAGCGGCTAGGGTCGAGTGCGCCCACAAAGGCTGCAGTAGTTTGTTGCCCTACTACGAACTCCACGAGCATGAAATCATGTGCCGGTACGCTCCCTGCACTTGCACGGAGACCGGCTGTGACTTTGCCGCCCCGCCGCCAGTGCTCATCGCCCACCTCAAAGCGGTCCACTCGATCCAAGTGCACAAGATCCAGTATGCCACCACCAAAGCTTTCTAGGAGCTGGTGCTGCTGCCGGGTGAGCCGTCCCGCCGGCTCATCGTTGTTGGGGAGCAGGACGGCGCCGTGTTCGTTCTGACGATTGGCTCGGTAAGCACGGTCCCCCTCGTGTCTGCGGTCTGTGTTAGGGCTGTGATGGGCGACTTGCCGGTGTACAAAGTAAGGATGTGGACATAATGCCCGCCGCTGCTCTCCTGGACATACGGTAGGAGGAGGACCGGCAGCGTGATGGTGGAGCTCGACGCGCCGAGCTCCGCTAAGACGAGCGAGGTCGCGTTTGAGGACCTTACGTCTTACCTGGCGGTGCCGGCTCATTACCTGGTCGGTCCTGCTACCTCGAAGGAGCTGCGTTTCTTCTTTCATGTTGAGTTTTAGTGGTGATGTAAGCTGCTGTTAATTGGTTCAATTGCAGAATGATCATTTGCATACCAGGAATGGTGGATTTTGTAGTACTAGTACTCTATCTCCATCCCAAGAAATAAGGCTCCCTTATTTTTGGTTCTTGTTTGGCCAAGATTTACTCTAAATATATATAAAGAATGTTGGTACTATACAAATTTAGCATCATTGGAAAGTTGTTTCAATACGAATTCAACGAAACAAATTTTACACATATAAGTAAATTTTAGTTTCTCCATTTATTCGGTCAAACTTTACTTTGGAGCACGCGTGCGCCTTATTCCTTGAAACGGAGGTACTAGATGAGTTCGTGGATGTAGTACTCTCCTGAGTATTTTTCATGAAGTCTTAACTTCCGATGGGCTGGGTGCATCAGTGGATGTACTCTGCTGAGTAGTAAGCTAAATAGTATTAAGGCTCTCTGTTTAGGAAGGCCAGAGGGCTAATTCACAATACTACCAAGTAGATGAACTCTAATTAATGTATGCATGTACGACTAGTTTTACATGCATGAGACACTAGATAAAAAAAGGGAACATGATGAGAAATGAAACAACATGCATTGGGAGATTGAGAGAAAATAGAGATATCTAAATTAACGAGTCATGAGAATTAAGACAATAAAGAGGATAGGTCTTATTATAATTTCTAACAATTTTAAAAAGCTCTCTGGCCTAATAATCCCAAACAGAGGTAGGTGTACTAGTCAACATACATTCGTGAGTACTAGCATGTACTAATACTACTAGTACAATAGTGGAGTACGGTAGTAGTAGTACTCCCCTCCGATTCATATTATTTGTCACTAGATTGGATGTACTCGTACCTAGCACCAAAACATGTCTAGATACATCCATTTTTGCGACAAGTAAATATAGCCATTTTTGGAATAGTACTAGTTTGGTTGGAAGAAATCATATTTTTTCCGCAGTAGGGACGGTGGTTTTTTGCTAGTAGTAGTACTAGTACATAGCAGGTAGTAGTAATATATATGTTTATACTATACTAACTCAACATACATTCGGGCAATCGACACATGTTCATCTTGCGGTTCTGCTGCTATAGTGCTACTAGCAGTTTTTCAGGTGCCCATTCACCCTCTGTCTTTCAGCAGTACTCCGCCTATAAAATTATAATCTTCTATGGCTGTTGATTGACAAGACAATTCATTCAAAATAAAAGAAACTATTGCGATTCCTTGCATTAATTCTTGCCTCCGCTCCTTGCATCCCTACAGTATATACATGCATTAACTTCTGCGAGTAGTATAGTACTAGTAGGAGTAGTACCAAGCAAGGATATACCGACACGCAAATATATACTCGTAGGTCACATGGTGTACCATTTTGAGTCCTCGTCTTCTTCTTTGGTCTGCTTGCCCTTGCCCATCTGCCTTAGTTCTTTTTTTGGTTGAACATTTCGAGAGTTTGTTGACCCCTCTCGAAGTTCACTATCTGCATGTATACCTCGTAGGTCACGTAGGCATCGAGGCTTGCATATTTGATCTGCTCTACGGTCAGGGGTATGTTCCCACACTGCTTGTGGTCCACATCCTCCTTCTTCTTCTTCTTCATGACTTTGTAATAGATGTTTATGAGGGCCACCGCGTAGTCAGCCAAAGAATCCTTCTCATTCATGGAGTCGACAGGCTTCCACCTCTTCTAGATGTCCACGAAGTTCATCACTGGTACTAGAGAACGCCTGAGCCTGATACGGTCGTTGCCAATGTCGACACCTGCAAAGTAAATGTTAGGGTTATCGAGGAACTCTGCTAGCTTTGAGCATGGCTGGTCGGCCTAACATATGTGGTAGACCAGGCAATCCATACCCACACATAGCTGGACGACAACAGCCTTCTGCGTCGATGATTACTCGTTGGTGTAGTTAACGTCAAGGCCAACAATCTTCTCGTCCTCCAGGAGATTTTGGATTTTCTCGATGTAATCGTTCGCCACCGACACTCTATTGGTATACGCCACCTGTAGTGTGGTGTTGCCAGGGTCCACGGAGTAGTACATCTTGTCCAACAACGGCGCCATGGACTGTGATTGGCGCCTTCTTTTGTTTTGCAGAGGTCCGGCTGGGTGACAGAGGAATGGGATAGAGAAGAAATGAACCTCTAGGAAGATCGGGAGATGCATGCATGAGCGGTTATGGAGACGAAAGGGCATGCAGTTTCCCCCTGGCCCCGCCCATGTACTCCTATAGAATATAATTTATTTACGGATCCGTTTTATGGACATGGATTATTTACGGCTATAGGTTGATTTCTAGATTATACAAAAAGTACAAGAACCAAACACACGGGATACTTTATGAATGAAGCTCGAAAGTATAAATATTTTTTGAGTTTCACCTACTACTATAATTTTATATAAAAAATGATATGTCATACTTATTTTATCTGATTCTCCAAACACACGGGTGTGGAGTAAGATAACATATGATGAATGTGTCGAGTAAGCAAACATACAATGCAAATTTGATTGTTAACCTTAAGTGATCTTGTCAAGCCACCGCCTCCTCCTGCAGCACCTGGCGCTGTACCTAGATTCAGCCCTACCGGTTATCCTCCAACTTGGATAGCACTGGAATCGATTATGCATGTGGAAGTATTACTCTAGGAAATTCATTATATGCTGAAATCGTTTATATTCATGATATACCTATTATATTATTAAATTTTTACAAAAATATGTTCTATAAAATAACGCGTTATTAGGATGCTATAAGTTTCATATCGTTTGGAGAAAAGCCACACTAAATTAAATAGCACGCTAGTATTTTTTGCCTTGATCTCTAGTTGCTTGTCTAAATTTGGTAGTCTCTTAGGCCTTCGGCGGTGTGTGAAAAAATCGGTGCCCAAATCACTTTACAAGAATCAGGCACCGGTGCCCTCCGTTGCCCGATCGATGCCACCAATTTTTTCAGGGAACCAGAGCACCTAGGTACTCCGATGCCCCAAACTCTTCACCTGATAGAATAGCAATATATGTGTACTATGCATGTTGTTGAGAGGACCTTCACCAAAGATAAGCCATGGAGATTGGTCTAGTTAATTTGTTTATCACGTTGTGGGACAACTATTTATTTTTGGCTAAAGTGATCACATTGTGAGCTCAGTGCCTCAAAAGAATTTCTAGGCATCACTTATGACATGGCAACTTTTCTATCTATTGGGCATCGACCACGCTTTGGAAGGCTGATACGTCCATTTTGCATCACTATTCTATGTCTTAATTCACTGTTATTCATTGATATATTTCGTATTGAGAGGTGATACTGATGTTATTTCATCTGTTTTTGCATGGTTGATGACTTTTGGAGCATGGACCGCTGCAGTCAGGATTCTGATGGAAAAGGTGCTGTTTGGAGGTAAAATTCGCGAAGATCACAAAATCCTGGAAAATATACGGAAAATCCTATTTTTCCAGAAGACTGAGGATGCCAGAAGACGGAGTGGAGATGGGCCATAGGGGGCCCACACCACCCTTGGCGCGGGCAGCCCTAGGCCGCGCCAGCAGGTGGTGTGGACACCCTGGCCCATTCTAGCCTCTCCCCTCTGGCATATATCATCCTCCCAAAACCCTAAGACTCGAGGAGCAACCACAGAAAGATTCCGCCGCCTCTGTGGGGCGGAAAACACCGAGAGAGAAAGTTCTCCCCGGCAGACAGATTTCTGCCGGGGCAATTCCTTCCCGGAGAGGGGAGATCGTCGCCATCAACACCACCATCAAGCTGGACTTCATCGGGATCATCATCATCATCACCACCATCATCACCATCAGCTTCCTCATCACCATCTCCATATTGCTGTAACAATTGGGTTGAATCTTGCATTAGTTCATAGGGGAAACTTTCTCGGTGTTGATTACTCTTTGTAGTTGATGCTATTGAGTGAACCGTTGAATTATTGTTTATGTTCAGATTGTTATACATCATTATTCCATCTCTGATCATGATCCATATGATGTCTTGTGAGTAGTTCGTTTTGTTCTTGAGGACATGGGAGAAGTCATGTTGTTAGTAGTGGAGTTGTGTTGAGAGAGATTCAATAGTTTGTTATTTAAGTTGTGGTGTACTTCTTCTAGTGGTGTTATGTGAACGTCGACTACATGACACTTCACCTATATGGGCCTAGGGGAATGCATTGTGTATATGGCTACTAATCTAGGGGTTGCCGGAGTGATAGAAACCTGAACCCCCATTAGGAAACCATTGCACAAGGGACGTAAGGGTCTTAGAGTTTAAAGCTGTGGTTAGGTTTCTACCTTAATTACTCTCTTGTACTTACGGATGTTTGCAAGGGGTTTAATCACAAGTATGTATTAGTCCTGGATGGGGCGGTACATTAGCACAGGTTCACCCACACAACACTTAGCAAGCTAAAGAAGATTAATCAACTATATGAAGCGAAAGCACTTGACAGTCTTCCCATGTGTCCTCGACAACGTTTGGTCATCTGAAGTAATACAACCGGCTTGTCCTTTGCTGCATAAAGGATTGGGCCACTTGCTACATTTATTCCTACTATCTTTTATTTACTCGTACTTTGTTTACTTGATTTATAAAAAACCCCTAAAAATCCGTTTGCTATGTATTTGCAGAGAATTCTTGATCCATACCACTGGCCAGCACCTTCTGCTCCTCGTTGGGTTCGACACTCTTACTTATCGAAAATGCTGCGATACACCCCCTATACTTGTGGGTCATCAAGACTATTTTCTGGCACCGTTGCCGGGGAGTGAAGCGCTATTGGAGAGTGGAACTGGTAAAGGAAACTTCTACTGTGAGTATTGTTTACTTCTTCTAGTTGCTTCATTTTTGTTATGGATAATTCGCTGAGTTTTTTATTTGGTAATGCTACTACCACTGCTAAGGTAGTAGATAAGCCACCACCTGCTGAGAATGATGTTTTCAAATACCTACAAGAATTATTGATAGTGTTATGGATAACTACTATGTTGGGGATGGAACTGTCCATCCCGGTGATCATTTGCTCTTTATACACAAATTATGCGGGTTGTTCAAGTGTGCGGGTATTACTACAGATCAAGTTAAGAAGAAGTTATTCTCATTATCACTGAAAGGAAGAGCTGAGGAATGGTATAAGCTGCTGAAGAATAGTCAAGCCCTCGAATGGGAGGAAATAGTGCCTCTGTTTTATTCAAAGTTTTATCCTCCGAGTGAGATTCATAAAGATAGAAATCAAATATACAACTTTTGGCCTCTTGATGGAGAGAGTATAGCTCAAGATTGGGGGAGATTGAAGTTACTAATGCTCAAATGTCCCATTCATGAGCTCCCAACAATATTATTATCAATAACTTCTACGCATGGCTCCCTCTACATGACAAGGATTTATTGGATGCTTCTTGTGCTGGATCATTCACTCGTATGGAAGAAGAAGCTAAATGGGATCTTCTGGACCGTATTCAAGACAATGCTGAAGCTTGGGAGAATGACAAAGGTAGAAAGTCAGGTATAAATGATGACTATGAATGCATTGAATCTTTTATGGAAACTGATGACTTTCAAAATATTAAAAATGCTTATGGTCTAGACTCTCAAGCTATTGCTTCTTATTTTAAGGCTTTTGCTTCCTATATTGAAGTGCCTAAAAAGAAGTGGAATAAGTATCATGAACCTTATAAAGATGTTGCTAACAGTGTTCCTGCAAGAAATACTGAAGTTTATACTGCTAATCATGTTTTACCTAAACCTTACATTGAGAAAATACCTTTCCTAGTCAAGGTAAAGGAACATTCTATGATAGCTAGTATGGTTAATGAAAGTATGAATAAGGCTGTTGAACCTGATAAACAAATGGTTGATGAACCTATAATAGCAAATGTGAAAGACTTTGTCACTAAGTACGAAGAAGAGGGACACACTATCCTTTGTAAGGATACCTCTAATTTCGTTTCAGAAAGTAGTGTTATGAGAGCTAGTATTCCTGTGTTTTCTGTTAGAATAAGTGATCATTGCTACGATGGTCCTTGTGATAGCTATATTGTTAAGTTTATGCATGATACTGAAAGTTACTATGAGAGAGGGAAAAGTGTTCTTATGCATCTCATTAATATCAAGTTTCCTCGTTTTATGCTGAAAGTTTTTATGTTGCACTTCTTTTGCCTTCTTATGCAAGTAGCTTCTGGTTTCAACATCTTGTTTGTTTACAAAATTCCCTTGCATAGGAAGTGGGTTAGACTTAAATGTGTGTGTTTTTTCTTCTTAAATGCTCTCTTTCACTTCAATTCATATTCCTATGTGAGCATCATCAAAATTATCATGCCCATCTTAATGGCTATAAAGAAAGAGCTTTTTGGGAGACAACCCAATTTGTTTTTGCTTTCAATTTGTTTTTGTTTCTTTGAGGCTTGGAAGTTACTACTCTAGTAATAACCGCTCCTTATCCGTTTTGTTTGGTTTTTGTGTCAAGATCAACCTCTAATGACAGAGAAGTAAGATTTGGGGAAGTTGCTGTCCCGAAACAGATTTTTGTGCTTCACCGTAAAAATTCGTGAGAGATCTCCGTATAACGGATTAAGCTGTATTGTTTTGTGCTTCTGCCCCAGGTTGTTATTTAACTTTCGTTAGTTTTGCACTTTTTGATTTGAGCAACAGAAAAGTTTCGAAATAATTGATCTTTACCTGCTAGTCTGTTTTGATAGATTTTGCCACTCTTGCATTTGCTTCTTTATTCGATTTCCTTTTTGAATTCTTTTTGAGTTTTTCGGAAGGAGTTGCTACAGTAGCTTATGTTTTGATGGTTTTCGGTTGAAGTTGAACTCAAAAGGTTTTATCACTTCATTTATACTAATGTTGTTAATGAGAACTGTGTGAAGTTTTGTCTGAAAGAAATTTCCAGGAAGTGGAGATAATGGTGTAATAAGGAAGAGAAGGGTTTTATGACTCAAGTAATAAGTGTATGAAGATGAAGACACTGATGATTATTCAAGTGGAGACTCTGGAAGAATCCACTAAATACCAAATTCAAAGACATGTAGAGTCCGTGTTCAAATAGGTAACAGTTCTGGTAAGAAAAGTTCCACGAAAACACTATCCAACTATATTTTTGTAGTTTTCAGTCAATAAGGAAAGCTACGAAGCGAAAAAGGGATAGAAACAGAGCCAGGGTGGCTCACACCACCCTGTGGCGCGGGCCCTCCCCTGGCCGCGCCACCAGGTGGCGAGTCCACCCCGGACTCCGCCTCCGACTCGTTTTCTCCCAGTACCTTCCTTTTGATATGAAACTTCATAATATATAACCCCCGGATCCCTTGAGGTTCGTATATCGTGTTTTCGTCGTGTTTTTGTTTTGATCTGTTTCTTCCAGGACATACTCTTTGAAAACTTAGAAGCACAATGGTGTCCGCCAAGGATAAAGGGAAGGAGCCTATGGAGGAAGACCTCCAAGACCCCGGGAAGGAGAAGGAGATCAAGAGTGAAGGTGAAGAGGAGCAAGGCCAACATCCGCACACCAACACTACCATTTCAAGCATTGGAGTGGTGGCAAACCCTGCCAGGACTACGTCAATTGGAGGGAAGCCTCCTCATCACCGTTCAGATCCCTGGTCACTTCCTCCACGCACCAAGAATCCTTTCCATACCCTTATCCATGAGCATCAATACCGAAATATGCCTAAGGGGAAATTACCCTCCAAATGGGATTTGCCTCGTTCTAGCTACGCAGGAAAAGAAGACTTCAAGGAGGAAGAGTGGGGAAAGAATAGCAAGAGCTGGAATTCTTAACACCACATGATCATGAGCCGCATTGAGCAAAACTCACAGCTGATTCGTAATCTCACCTTCAAGATTGAAGACTTGGGGAAACTAATCAAAGAGCTCATCGAGAGGATACCACCACCGCCAAAGGAGTAATTCATCATCAGGTTTGGCATCCCCTTGGTTTGTTCCAAGCTTGAGGGAGTGCCGCGGTATCACATCACTATCTTCTATCGTTTTACCTTATTAGTAGAGTTGTATCATGAATAGAGGAGTTATTATGTAGGATGGTTTGCATTATGGAAGTGTCCCCTCTCTCGTTAGATATGTTCCCTTGGTGTGAGTTGTCGTTATGGAATATTAATGAGAAGTTCTATCATTCACTCTTTTGCATAGCTTATATTAGTTTTCAATTCATGGTTATATGATTGATCTTGTTGTTAGTATTGGTAGCACCTTGGGATCATTGAGTTAATCTAGTTGGTTTTGGCAAACCTGGCTCGGTCAGTAGCATCACTATTTTCGAGAGTTGAATGAAAAAGATAAAGTACTCTAAAGAAAAAAATAATTTCATCATCCTTATTTCTTGATTTGCTCATAAGTTTAGTATTCTCTAGTTAAGATCTTTTATGCGTCCAAGGGAGATTGCATGTTTGTCTTTATCGCTTGTATGTTTTTTTGTTTCCTTCAACTCTTGTACTTGCTACACAGCCTTGCTAGCTAAAAACCTGTACTGAGAGGGAATTCTTCTCGTACATCCACCTCCTTTAAACTAAAACCTTTGCCATTCGTGTCCACCATACCTACCTAGTAGCATTATTGCTATTCCAAGTAAATTCCTGTTTTATCTACCTCCCAAATTAACTTGTTATGCGAAAATTAGTGATTAAAGCTCTCACGAACTTGATGGCACACTTTACTTTCTTGCATTTAATAAACTTGAACCATTGGGTCCTTCTTTGCTGCGTATATGCTTGCGCTTTATGAGTTGAAGTTAGCAGAACCATGTATCATGGGGACCGTTTTCAACACTTCATTGGTACTTTGTACCTAGTTGATATCATGATTCTTTTGCTTATGGATCCCGGCGGTGTGAAATAAAAGTGGAACTTGTAAGATCATGGAGTTTATATGTGTGTTAGAGAAACGCCTGGGCCGCTAGCCTAAGCCATGCCTAATCATGGTGGAAACTTGCAGCATAACTATAGTGAGCATTCTATGAAGCATCCTCAATAAAAACCTATGCAAATAGCAAATAAAAAGATCACTGAGATGCTCACTGTCTACTTGCCTTGTAATTTTGATTATGGGATAGCTCTTGTATCATGTGCAAGGGGTACCCCATTGGTGGTTCTTAATGATACACATGTATTTACAATGACAAGAGATTGCTCGTGACTAAAGTTGAGTAGCATGAGGTTCGGTACTCATAAGTAAGGGGCATGGGACTCCAATTCATAACTTGTCAAGCATATCCTCTTAGTTGTGTCACTTTAACCTTAACCACCAAAAGATGCCTATGATAGGGCAATGAGAGCTGAAAGCTAGTAAGTATCATAATTTTTGGGAGCTCTTTATGAGACTTGCAATCCCTGCTTCCCTCTGCGAAGGGCCCTTTCTTTTACTTTGTAGTTGAGTCAGTAAACCTATTCCCTTCTATCTCAGCAAGTATTTTGAGTTGTTGTGTTGCATTCATTCATATGATGATTTATTCAATCATGTTTCTTATGTTCCTTGTTTTGCACATTGCTCTTATCTTGATGTTTACTACTTTGAAAGCTATCTTTTAAAACCAGCAGTTTGTGAACTCCAGCAAATTATCAACTATTCTTCGACCAAGAGCTAAGTTTGCCAATACCAATTATGATTCACTTTATTTATATTTATTGTGTTTCCTTTACTTATTACAAGTTGAGTTATATAATAGTGAGTTGTCTTCTATTACGATCTATGTATTGATGAATGTGATGCTTCTTGCCCTTATTATTTTATCGACTCTTCACTCCATAAACCCGAGGCCATGTTTATTGAGCCCAGTTTCGCTTGGGGACAAGCGAAGTCTAAGCTTGGGGGGGGGGGGGGGGGGTTGATACGTCCATTTTGCATCACTATTCTATGTCTTAATTCACTGTTATTCATTGATATATTTCGTATTGAGAGGTGATACTTATGTTATTTCATCTGTTTTTGCATGGTTGATGACTTTTGGAGCATGGACCGCTACAGTCAGGATTCTAATGGAAAAGGTGTTGTTTGGAGGAAAAATTCACAAAGATCAGAAAATCCGGGAAAATATACGGAAAATCCTATTTTTCCAGAAGACTAAGGATGCCAGAAGACGGAATGAAGATGGGCCACAGGGGGCCCACACCACCCCCTGGCGTGGGCAGCCCTAGGCCGTGCCGGCAGGTGGTGTGGCCACCCTGGCCCACTCCAGCCTCTCCCCTCTGGCGTATATCATCCTCCTGAAACCCTAAGACTCGGGGAGCGACCACAGAAAGATTCCTCCGCCTTTGTGGGGCGGAAAACACCGAGAGAGAAAGTTCTCTCCGGCAGGCAGATTTATGCCGGCGGAATTCCTTCCTGGAGAGGGGAGATCGTCGCCATCAACACCACCATCAAGCTAGACTTCATCGGGATCATCACCATCATCACCACCATCATCACCATCAGCACCCTCATCACCATCTCCATATTGCTGTAACAATTGCGTTGAATCTTGCATTAGTTCATAGGGGAAACTTTCCCGGTGTTGATTACTCTTTTTAGTTGATGCTATTGAGTGAACCGTTGAATTATTGTTTATGTTCAGATTGTTATACATCATTATTCCATCTCTGATCATGATCCATATGATGTCTTGTGAGTAGTTCATTTTGTTCTTGAGGACATGGGAGAAGTCATGTTGTTAGTAGTGGAGTTGTGTTGAGAGAGATTCAATAGTTTGTTATTAAAGTTGTGGTGTACTTCTTCTAGTGGTGTTATGTGAACGTCGACTACATGACACTTCACCTATATGGGCCTAGGGCAATGCATTGTGTATATGGCTACTAATCGTAGGGGTTGCCGGAGTGACAGAAACCTGAACCCCCGTTAGGAAACCATTGCACAAGGGATGTAAGGGTCTTAGAGTTTCAAGTTGTGGTTAGGTTTCTACCTTAATTACTTTCTTGTACTTACGGATGTTTGCAAGGGGTTTAATCACAAGTATGTGTTAGTCCTGGATGGGGTGGTACATTAGCACAGGTTCACCCACACAACACTTAGCAAACTAAAGAAGATTAATCAATTATATGAAGCGAAAGCACTTGACAGTTTTCCCGTGTGTCCTCGAGAACGTTTGGTCATCTGAAGTAATACAAACGGCTTGTCCTTTGCTGCATAAAGGATTGGGCCACTTGCTGCATTTATTCCTACTGTCTTTTATTTACTCGTACTTTGTTTACTTGCTTTATCAAAAACCCCTAAAAATCCGTTTGCTAAGTATTTGCAGAGAATTCCTGATCCATACCACTAGCCAGCACCTTCTGCTCCTCGTTGGGTTCGACACTCTTACTTATGAAAATACTGCGATACACCCCCTATACTTGTGGGTCATCAAAGGCCTTAGAGCATCTCTAGTGGCTTATCTAAATTTTGTAGTCTACATCTTCACTTTATAGATAATGGTGTAAAAAGATTCCTTTTTACAGGACTTTAGTTTACTTGTGGATAGTCTAAATTTGATAGTCTATATGTCTATCTGCATACAAAT
The DNA here is from genome assembly GCA_910589775.1 of Avena eriantha. Taxonomy (NCBI): domain Eukaryota; kingdom Viridiplantae; phylum Streptophyta; class Magnoliopsida; order Poales; family Poaceae; genus Avena; species Avena eriantha. Next base: position 89,767,045 of record OU342743.1, read on the forward strand.
AGTCAATATACATAGCAAATCAGTACAACAAATGCTCTGATTTGGCGCGGGAGGGAGCTCGCGAGCGACCAACTTTGCTTTAGACATGGTGGCTCGGTTGTCCAAATATGGACAACGAGTAGCCTGTTTGGAAGATGTCTTAATCTTAGACCACCGGATACACAAGCCACCGGATGCATTTTTTGGTCCATGGTGGTCTATATTTGGCTAAAAAAATAAATAATACAAATTATTTAATCAATATCACGAATAATACACAAAATTATGAATTTTGAAAATTAGTGTGGCCTCGATAGTTCAACTACCGACAAGTACTAGTCATCAGTTCAACTACCGATTAGTACTTGTCAGTAATTGAACAAACGATAGGTCATTGAACAACCGATTAGTACTTGTCAGTAGTGCCACCATAAGCTGACCTATCGGTTGTTCAATTACCGACTAGTACTAATTGTAGTTGAACTACCGACTAGTACTTGTTGGTAGTTGAACTACCGAGGACGCGCTATTTTTCAAAATTTCTAATTTTGGGTATTATTTGTTATATTGATTAAATAATTCGTATTATTTTAAAAAATTGCCTATATTTGGCTTAGACTACCGGATACACTAGCCACTAGAGATTCTCTTAGGCCGGTCATAATGGGAAACATACTACTCTAGTTCATCTTACTACGTACATTCATGTGTGTACGTAATTGAGCGGAAGGTAGAGACCTAATTTTTGCAGAAATGGCTCCGAAAATATTCCGTACCTAGAAAGGCTAGGACATTATAGTAAACTATTTTTTTAGTCATTGGACTGTAGATACTCCTAGGATAGGATGGGATATTATTATTCTATATCATTTGAACTGTATAGCCAAATTCAAAATCCCAGAGCGGCAAATTCTCCCGCCTCACCTCCACCGAAATATTTCGAGTGGTCACACGCCCCAACTTGTAGCCGTACGAAATTCCTTTTCTATCCCTGACAATGGCCTATCTACTAATGTCGGGGCGTGGATATGGTTCGTAATCCCCCTCCCCCTGGGGATGCTAGGGGTCCCCACTGCTCTGAAGTTGGGTAGTCCACCTTCCACCAATGCTATTTCCTCCAAAGCACTCCGAAAAACCCTAACCCCTTTCTCACCTCTGGCTCCTGCACCACCGCACCAGCCCATCCCCGTAGCGCTTCTCCGGCCTACACGCCACCCAACCCCCTCTCACCTCTAGCACCTGCACCATTGCACCATTAGCATCTCCGCCGCACTTAGCCCGCCTACACGCCACCCAACCCCCTATCTCACCTCCAGCTCTTGCACCACCGCACCGGAACATCACAGCCGCACTTTGCCAGCCCACACACGACCCAAAACCCCCTATCCCACCTCCGGCTCCTGCACCACCACACTTCGTCGGCCTACACGCCATACCTCTATACCATATACTCCTGACCAATCTATGGGATCAGCCGACGTCCACCTTACCGAACCCTAGTTCGCCTTACACCCTCTTCCATACAACCGTGTTAGTTTTGCTGACTCCCTAGTCCACAGCACCTGGCCTGCTTCACCTACGCCGGTGTGTGTTGCATTAGATCTGCTTCACGGACTCAAAAGTCCACTACACCGGATCTACTTCACTGATGCTCTTGTGCAGCGCCTCGAATCCATAATCGGTTGTAACAGATCTACTTCACTGACGATGTCGTGAACTACACCGTATCTCCTTAATCAGCCATCTTGTCAAGCAAGCCAAACCCATCAACAACCTCCACAGATCTGCTTCACAGACGCCGCCGAGATCTATCTTCTTCAGCCCGACTCACCACTACCGGGCACCCTCGGCGTCCTTGACGTCACCCGCAAAGATGTCATGTATGTGTAAATGACGATGTGGCCTAGGTAAACCAGATCTGCTTGTTCGTTCGTTCCAATATAGCAGGCATGAGCCTGCGACAGTGAACTGCATTTCTGTATTTGTGGTAAATTCCTGCCTCAATACTGGCTTAATTGATATCCCACTCTCCCTTGATAAATTCGGTGTAGTCTATGTTAAATCTAGACGTTAAACTACTCCTTCTATTTCGAGGTATAAGGCATCCTTGTTATGCGTGTTTTTCTTTGACCAACAATTACTCTTAATATACAAAAACAATTTTGGTAGTACAAAACATACATCATTAGAGTTCATTGGTATTATGCAGTTCATGGCAAATGTTAATTCACTGAACACCTGAGGCTGCCTACCTGTTCAACAAGTTCACAAGTTATGTCATCATAATGTGCACTTGCTTTGTCTGATGCTACAATACTGACGGCATGTAATTTTGGAGTTCATTGGTAGTTTTAAGCCATTGAACATGTAGGTTAACATTCCCTCCTCTACAAGTTCAGAATTTATGCTATTTTAATTTCAATATGCTTGTTCTAAGCAAACGCAATAACTGCCTTCTCTTATGTAATTCATCGCAAATTTTATATCATTGAACTGTTGGTTTTGCATTCCCTCTGCAAGTTATGCCATTATTGTTTGTTTCAATTAAGCTTCGACAGTAGCTGCCGCCTATTGTGTACTACTCCCTCCGTTTCAAAATATAAGATGTTTTAGCTTTGTTATAGGAGTGTATCTAGACACCATTTAGTGAGTAGGTTTACTCCAAACGTACATAAACCTACACACTAAAAGTGGTCTAGATGATGACTTACGGAGGGAGTACATCCATTCCGTAAAGGAAGGCCTATACAACTTTAAAGTCAAACAATGATGACTTTTACCAAGCTCATAGAAAAATATATTAAGGGTTATGTTGGGGGGATACCCCCGGGGAGGGCAACGCCGGGGTAAAAGGGCCGAGTTAGCCGGGGTACGGTACGGTCAAAGCAAAGTGCTGACTTGGTCACCTCAAGGCAGGCTGAATCACGGTGTGGCCCGGCCCATGGGGCATCTTCTTGACAATGGTCCGGCCGGCATAAGACCTATGTCGGCCGTGCCTATATGTTTTGTAGGTAATTGGGTAGGCTGGATTAGCTATATGCTAGCCGGATTACCTTGGCTTCGGAGAGAAGGCATTCCCCGCTGGTCAAAAGGTGGCTTTATTAGCTGAAGCATGTGCAAAGTAAAGTAAAGGAGAGGACCAGCGGGTCAGCAGTGACCAAGGTGATGCAGGCAAAGCCGGATGACGTAGCCTGTGACGCCAAACGACGAGGATGATGCTGCGGGTTACGTCCAAAGCCCGGACGAGCTGTTAAAGAAGAATGAATAAGCATCTGCTTTAGGAAAGGAGCATATTCATAGAATATGCTGCCCCCTAAGCCCTAGAATTGTAACCTGGGCTCCCCTATATAAGGAACACCAGGACCTCCATAGAGGAAGGGACGCATTTAGAGGAACCACTCTCTGTCTAAGGTAGAATTCGGGGGCTAGTTAGTGAGGGGTAAGAGACATCGTCTCCTTCTTGCTAAGAGCTTCAAGAACACCTGAAAACACCATTGATAGAGAGAATACAAGAACTTTCGTGCGTGGAATCACCATGTTCTCCCTCCCTGGATTCCCCTCGCACACATTGGACCCATCTTTAGCCTATCCATGGCATTTGCCGTGCCACCACCACGACAGTTAGCGCCCACCGTGGGGCTAGCGGTGCTAGCAGGGGTGAAAATCCAGATGGGAAACTTCTCGAACACCGGCGAGCGTATCGTCTCAGGTTTGGTTCAGCGCTTTGGAGCGCTGGACTACGTCAGCGATAACGGGGGAAGCTTTGGCAGGAACCCTCCACCGTGCAACGGCATCTTCATCAAGCTTGGTGCGCACAAGATCTACGTCGGGGTGGATGAATCCTGCGTTCACCTGCGGCACATCGTCGATGGTGGCGAACCATAGCTCAGCGCCACCCGTGGAGTGCGTATCGCTCGCCCCACTAGCAGCATTGAAGTCCTGATGACCGCGCCAGATGCGGGACCGAGCAAAGATCTGGCGCAAGAGCCACAGGTAACGCCCAAACAGACCAGGTCTAGGTTTCCTCCGCTAGAGAAGCCAAAAAATGTGCTCCAGCAAGTGATAGATAGCCTAGCAACACCAATAGCACATGTGGTAGATCCGGCTCAGGCACAAGTTGAGCTAGAGGAGACTAGGCAGAAGATGTTAGCTGGAGCAAAGAAGGTAGCCGAGTTGCATCAATCGTTGAACATCACCTTGAGAAAGTACGCTAAGGCAAACCGCATCGATGGAGTGAAAATCCGAGGCAGAAACCTGATCACCGAGATTGACAAGGAGTACGAGCCTAGGCCGGGTCAGACAGCTACTATAGTGACAGGAGGATTGGATAGGTATTGTACCCCAGCAAAGAACCTCAGAGCAGCAAACACGGCCGCATCCGAGTTAGAAGGTTTGACCGGTGAGGCTTAGGAGAGGCAACAAGAGAGAGTGAATCACTTGTTGAGGGTCACGTGCCAACAAAATGAAGAAATAAACAAAGCTAACCCAGCGCCACCAGGAGCTTTACAGGTGGTACATTCGGCCAGAAATAACCCGGCAAAGATCCAGAGGAGCCGCATCATCTCCGGGTCATCATCCAAGGAGAGAAGAGGTAGTGGACTCCGGAAGAAGAAACAAGCAAATGGTTCCTTATGATCCGGTAAGAGCTGGAAAAGGAAAAGCAGTGCAAGTTGATGAGGTGTGGCTGCCCGGGGTAACCACGACCAAGGCAATGCCGGTCAAAGAAATGCTGCCAACGACAATGCCGGACAGCATAATCCTATGAGAGCGGGGAAAATGTGCCTCAAGCGCAACAGCGTGAACGTCGGCAAGGAGGAAGTGCAGGACAAGCAGCACAACAGCGTCCTGCGCATCCGGATCAAGAAAGATACAATGATGGTCATTCGACTATGGTTAACGATGGATACCCCACACCAGATCATCATGTAATTGGATCACGATTGGGAAGCAGGAACTTGCAGCCAGATGATGCGAGGTTGAAGTTGGATAGGATTTATAGGTCGGAGCAAATCGAGTTACAAGGTCCACCGGGTCCAGCGTGTTTCAGGCCCCGGATCATGAATGAGCCACCAGTGCCGAACTTTCAGCTGGCCAAGGGAACCTGAACTTATGATGGAAGCACCAGGCCAGAATATAGGTTGATTGATTATGCCACAACTGTCAAGATTGCAACAGGGAATTTGAGATGGGCAGTAAGATATGTACCACAGATGCTAGAAGGACCAGCGTGAGTTTGGCTGAACAATTTGCCACAAGGGAGTGTCCACTGTTGGTTGGATTTCCAGGAACTATTTGTTAGCAACTGCTCAAGCACTTACAAGAGACCCAATAGACCGCAGACCCTTGCACTATGCCGGCAGAGACCAAATGAGCCAGATAGAGATTTCCTGACTCGGTGGTGCAACGTGCGAAACTCGTGCGAAGGGGTGATCGAATCACAAGCAATTGCGTGGTTCGCTTAGGGATGCAGGTATGGGAGTATGTTGTGGTAGAGGTTACAGCGAGATATGCCAACTACCTTATCTGAGACGATCCGGATTGCAGATTCATATGCCTTGGGAGATCCAACTCAACCCCGGCTAATGTCTAGCGAAGCAAATGAGGAGTATTACAATCGAGATATCTCCGGGTCATCAAGGAGGAATGATTTCCGAGTAAAAAGAAGGGACGAGCGGCCGGATTATCGGTATAACTCACACCAGGTTGCAGCAGTGGACCGGGATCAGCCCAATGCCGGAGCAAGCCAACGCCAGAAAACTGGAGGGAAAAACTAGCAGCAGAAGAGCTAAGGAAGAAAGCCTTGGACCCCGGAGCAAAAAAATCAATGGCAAGAACGAAAGGATAGGCCGAGATATACGTTCGAATCTATGCTGGATCAACCTTGCAAATTTCATACGCCAAGTCCGAACAGTCTAGCGAATCATACGACCCGGCAGTGTGAATGGACGAGCAAGTTGGAACAGGTGGGTTCGGGGAATGATCAGGCACCTCGGAACAAAGCACCTAGGAATGAAACACCCCGACCACCATTACTAACAGGGGGAAATGGACAGCAACTGATGCTGCCACCACCTCCGCCGAGGTACGAAAATTTGGAAAGAAGGGAAGCTGTACATCAGGTGGGCAATAACCAACAACAAGGCCAAGGATACACCGAGAATGAGGGACAGAATGAGTACAGGGAACATCATCAAAGCTACTATGTGTTCACCACAGAAGAGAATGACCGGAAAAGCTTACAGCGCCGGCATATGGAGGTGAACGCAGTAGTGCCGGCTGTGCTGAGATATATGCCTTGGGCAGATCAAGAGATCACACGGAGTGTCAAGGATCACCCAAAGATCATGCCAAGCCCAGGAACCTATGCTCTAGTCTTGGATCTGACGTTTATCGGACCGAATCTCAACGTGAGGTTTTCCAAGGTATTGATTGACAACAGCAGTAGTATCAACATTATGTACAAGGATACCATGCACAAGTTGGGGATAACAGAGAACATGTTGCAAGCGACAAGGACCACTTTTCACGGTATTTTGCCAGGTATCTCTTGTGAACCAATCAGAAAGGTCCGGGTTGACGTGTTATTCGGCATAAGAGACAACTGCCGCACCAAGAACTTAGAATTCGAAGTGCTTATCACGCATTACTCGGTAGGCTAGCGCTGAGCAAATTCATGGCAACTACCCACGTCAGTTACCTTTAGATGAAGTTTCACAGACCAAGGGGTGTGATAACTATATCAGGGGACTTCCGGCGTTCGATCGAATGCACTTCAGCCGGATCTAATTTAGCCGAGTCACTCGTGATAGCTCAAGAGAAAAGGAAGATACTAGAGGTGGCGGCATTGGCTCAGTCCGCGCAACAACATATGCCAGCCCTGACCAACCCGCATGGGAGCGTATCGTTCCAAGCGACTAAGGATACGAAGAAAGTGCCAGTTGATGATTTGTTCCTAGAGCGCACTGTTACCATAGGTGACGGGTTAAGCAGCAAATAGGAAAGTGAGCTCGTCAAGTTCCTCCGTGAGAATCGGGATATCTTTGCTTGGTGGACGCAAGATCTGCAAGGTGTACCGAGGGAGTTGGCTGAGCACTCATTGAATGTAAGACCCGAGGCTAAGCCCATAAAGCAGCCTCTCAGGCGTTTCGCAGAAGATAGGAGAAAAGTAATTGGAGATGAGATAGCAATATTGCTAGCGGCCGGATTCATCATGGAGGTACTTTATCTGGATTGGCTGTCCAATCTGGTGCTGGTGGAGAAAAAGAAAGATGATCTGAACGTGGCAGTGGTATGGCGCATGTGTATTGATTACACGAACCTGAATAAGGCGTGTCCAAAAGATCCATTTCCACTCCCTAGAATAGATCAGGTCATAGACTCAACTGCCGGATGTGAGCTACTGTCGTTCATTGATGCATATTCTTGTTTCCATCAGATACCCCTGAATTCGGATGATCAAATAAAGACATCATTCATTACCCTATACGGGGCTTATTGCTATCGAACTATGCCGTTTGGATTACGTAATGCAGGAGCAACGTACCAACGATGTATGCAAAAATGCTTGCATGACCAGATAGGTCGGAATGTGCAAGTGTATGTGGATGATGTAGTGATAAAAACCAAGGAAAGAAATATGCTCCTTGAGGATATCCGGCAGACATTCGCGAACTTGAGAAGGTTCCGAATGAAACTGAACCCGGAGAAGTGCACCTTCGGCGTGCTAGCAGGAAAGTAGCTCGGTTTCTTGGTATCTAGCCACGACATTGATAACCCAAGGAAAATCCAAGCCATAGAGAGAATGAAATTACCAAAGTGTCTTAATGATGTCCAAAAGTTCACTGGTTGCCTGGCATCATTGAGTCGGTTTGTATGTCGGCTGGGAGAGAAGGCCTTGCCCCTCTATCAGTTGATGAAGAAAGCAGATAAGTTCACATGGACGCCACGGGCGGATCTTGCATTTCGCGAGTTGAAAAAGATGCTATCTACCGCGCCGATCCTAGCTGCACCGTTACCTAAGGAACCAATTTGCTTTACGTAGCCGCGACCAACCGAGTCGTAAGTGCAGTGATCATAGTGGAGCGCGAAGAGGAAGGAAAGTCGATGCAAAGGCCGGTGTATTATCTGAGCAAAGTATTGTCAGCGTCAAAACAGAATTATCCTCATTATCAGAAGATGGCATATGGCATATATATGTCGGCCAAGAAGCTCAAGCACTATTTCGAGGAACACCCCATCAAGGTGATATGTGAGGCGCCTATTTCAGAGATCATGAGTAACAAGGATGCATGCGGCAAAATATCGAAGTGGGAATCGAATTAGCTCCATACGCGCCACAGTTCGACAGGAGAGATGCGATCAAGTAACAAGTTGTGGCGGATTTCTTTGTGGACTGGATTGAAATGCAATACGAGCCACCCCTACCGGACTCAAATTATTGGCAAATGCACTTCGACAGATCAAAATTGAAGGACGGACTAGGTGCTGGAGTAGTGCTTACCTCGCCCAAGAAGGATCAACTGAAGTACGTCCTACAGATCCACTTCAGTGCCTCGAATAATGTGGCGGAGTACGAAGCATTGGTACATGGTCTCAAAGTGGAAAAGGAAGTGGGAATACGTCAGATACAGTGCTTTGGAGATTCGAATTTGGTGGTACAGCAAGTGTCTGGAAATTGGGATGCCCTGGATGCTAACATGGCCTTGTATAGGTTCCATGTCCGGAAGATAAGCGGGTTTTTCGAAGGATGTGAGTTCCATCACATACCTCAGAGCGAAAACGAGGTAGCAGATACACTGTCCAAGCTGGGCTCATCCCGACAACCCATTCCACCAAACATGGCTTTAGAACACTTGATAAAACCGTCTATCATACCATCACCCGAGTCAGATTCAATTTATATCCTGGCGCTCACCGGATCAGGAGCTACATCTATGGAGATAGAATGGGGAAGCACCTCAGCAAATCTGGGGACTGCTTCAGCAGACCCGAGGACTACTTCAGCAAACCCAGGGACTCGGCAGCTTGACCCGGCGGGAGTTATGTCGGTGGATGCAATGGAAGTGGATGAGGAACCCTTTTCCGTCCAACCTATACCGTCTTGGGCCAAGCCAATTTTTGATTTCCTAAAAGAGGGAATCTTGCCGGATGATGAAATAAGTTCAAGGCAAATTCAGAGAAGGGAAAAGGCTTATACCATTATCAATGCCGAATTATACAAGAGGAGTGTGACAGTAGTACTTCAACGGTGCGTTGATCCGGAGGAGGGACTCGACATACTCCGAGATATTCACCAAGGGGAATGTGGCCACCATGCCTCCTCAAGGGCCTTAGTTGCAAAGGCTTTCTGGCATGGATTTTATTGGCCCGGTGCTTTGGAACAAGCAGAGGACTTGGTGAGAAAATGTAATGGTTGTCAAAGATACGCCATGAAAACTCACCTGCCAATGTCGGAGCTAAAAACTATCCCAATTATGTGGCCATTTGATGTATGGTGCCTAGATATGGTAGGGCCATTTAAGCCGGCTAAAAGAGGGATGACCCACATGCTGGTCATAGTTGACAAGTTCACCAAATGGATTGAAGTGAAACCAATTCAGAAATGTGATGGGGCAACGGCAGTAAGATTCCTCAAGGATATAATCTTAAGGTACGGCTACCCTCATAGAATCATAACTGATAATGGGACAAATTTCACCGAAGGAGCGTTTGCGAGGTTCTGCCAGGAAAAGAAGATCTGGTTAGATGTCGCCTCAGTCGCCCACCCTGCGTCGAACGGGCAAGTGGAAAGATCCAACGAACTGGTATTGTCCGGGATAAAACCCCGGCTCATAGAGCCGCTGCAAAGATCAGCGGGGTGCTAGATACAAGAACTACCAGTGGTACTGTGGAGTTGAAGAACAACTCCGAATCGATCAACGGGCTATACACCATTGTTTCTGGTATATGGGGCAGAAGCTGTATTACCAGCCGACATAGAGCATGATTCGCCTAGGGTCACCCAATACACAGAAGCCAAAGTGCACGAAGCCCGGTAGAATGATGTTGATCTACTAGAAGAATCGAGAGAACTGGCCTTGTCCAGATCTGCCATATACCAGCAAAATCTCCGACGCTATCATAGCCAAAAATTAAACCCCCCGTGTTTTTCGGGAAGGTGATTTGGTGCTAAGGCTAATACAGCACACCGCTGGAATGCATAAGTTATCCCCCCAGGGAAGGGCCCTTAATTGTGAGCAAAGCTTTGCACAATGGTTCCTACTATCTTATTGATGCACAACCCCAGCAAAAGAACAAGGCGGACAGGTCCGGAGAGGAATCCAAAAGACCATGGAACATAGCGTTGCTGCGTCCTTTCTACACCTGAGAGGTGAATGTATCCGAACTACACGTATGTCGGTATGTATGTCGGCAATGAGCTTATCAATAAAAACATGGCCACCCTGAGCAGAGACTCGGGGACTGCTATAGCACTTGTCTTGTTTTCATATTCTTTATGTCGGCTGGGTTAAGTCGCTTACGTCTTAGTTGGATTTGTAATGTGTTAGCACCAAAAACCTAACTCTTCGACTTTGCTGCTGTCCAACAAGAATTGGCTTCATGGCAAGCAAGAGAACAAGTTTGGAATGGCAAAGCACATGAAAAACAACTAAGGAAGAAGAACTTAAGCGGGCCGACGTTGGTTTTTTGGCTAACCCTTAGTTTATTTTCTTCACCTAAGTGCCGAATCATTTTGAGCTCATCTCAAATTTTCAAGTACTGTTAAGACAATTTTTTGAACCTCTGACTCGTAAGTCGAAAAACCGAATCAAGGTAGACACGAGCTGAGTCAAAAATTGGAGGAACGGGAAAATGAAACTCGGGGACTTCGCCCACGATAATCCGACAGTAAAAACTTAGTTCGAAACATAAAATTGTAGCACAAACAAACCAAATTATTTAAGTACATCTGCGCCCGGCATTCCGGGGATTTGATAAATATGATTGAGTGTTTTTCAAGGAGCAGCAGCAGTAGAAGAATCATCTGCGGAAGAGGGAGGTACTCCGGAGTGTGCAGGAGGAGGGCTAGCCTCGGCTTCGTCCTCCGGGTCTTCAGCCTCGTCGCCTGACTCGGAGTCCTCGCTCTCATTCCCTTCTTCAGCTCCAGAGACAATTTCATCATCAGCAGCGTCGAGGAAGCTTGTCCCCTCATTCCAGGCATGGCAGAGGGAGTACTGAATGAGATTGTTCGCACAGGCCTGGCGGCGCACAATCCACTCCGGATCCTCGCACCACTTAGACCCGGTGCGCATATGCCTGAGCAATGCCAAGTCAATCCTTCATACCATGAAAGCGTAAACTTCAAAGCAATGTCAGCTCCAGCCCGTGCTGCAGATTCACGCCACAGGTCCAGCCGTGTCTTGCATTCCATGAGTTTGGCTATGAAGTCTGAGGTTTTCTTGGGAATGGTCACACCGGGACAGAGGCAGCCGAACATCTGTGTCGCTACTGGGATAATGTCCGAGCCAAAATTCCTCACTATATCAAGACGAGCGGTGAGACTCGCTAGGAGATCCTCTGTGGCATAAGGAATTGGCTCGCCATCAGGGCCAACGGGAATTCCACACTGCTCACGAGATTCGCGTACGGCGGAGGCGGCGAACAAATCGCTCTCTGCAAATTTCCCTAAGGGTAAGAGGAGCAACAGTGAGCGGATGGACCAAATTCGAATTGTAACAAATCAAGCAAGAGCAGAGAACTTACGCGTAATCTGGAAGAGAAGCCGATGAATCTCAGAATCAGTGTTAGCATTGTGGACCCAGAGTCTTTCGCACTCAGTGATCGCTGACGCAAGTTTGTCGTCGGCTTCCTCCAGTAAGCCCTTGTCCTTAGAGATTTGCGTAACAAGACGCTCCTTCTCTTCGGCAAACTCCTGATCGGCCTTCTCCAGCACGGACTGATGAGAGCTCTTGAGCCTCTGGATTTCGGCATTCAGCCGAGTAATTTCCGAGTCCTACTACTGGAGCCGAGCTATCTCAGCGTCCTTCTTCAATTCAGCTTCATACTTCCCAGATTGTTCCAGGCAGTGGGTCATCAGTTCAGGCATATGAACAATATCCTCAAGACCAACTGCGACATGATCCGGTGGACCCAAAATATGAGTGTCCACGGATAAAGCATGGAGGGTACGATGATCATGTGAAGGGGATGAAATTACCTTTAATCTCCGCAAGATTCTTCCTCATAATCTTATTCTCAGCCTCAACCTCGGCTGCGTAATCTGGACAAGACATCCATATAAGCTCTAAGAAGTTGAAATGAACAAGGAAGGGAGGGAAATGGAAAGTAACCCCTCTTCTGGTACTCCTCCAGGAGTTTACCATGACGCCCGCGTATGTCATTGTAGGAGTCCAGCAGGCGCTGGAACTCGGCGGATCGGCGGTTAGTGGTAATCCGAAACAAGAAAGAGACAAAAGTTCAGAGACAGTGGAAATTATTCGAAGTCTACAAGATCTGGGCCAAGTGGAACTTAACCCGACTCTAGGTGTGTGGATATTCGAAGTCTACTAGATCCGGGCCAAGTGGAACTTAACCTGGCTCTAGGTGTGTGGATATTTGAAGTCTACAAGATCCGGGCCAAGTGGAACTTAACCTGGCTCTAGGTGTGTGGATATTTGAAGTCTACAAGATCCGGGCCAAGTGGAACTTAACCCGGCTCTAGGTGTGTGGATATTTGAAGTCTACAAGATCCGGGCCAAGTGGAACTTAACCCGGCTCTAGGTGTGTGGATATTCGAAGTCTACAAGATCCGGGCCAAGTGAAACTTAACCCGGCTCTAGGTGTGTGGATATTTGAAGTCTACAAGATCCGGGTCAAGTGAAACTTAACCCGGCTCTAGGTGTGTGGATATTCTAAGTCTACAAGATCTGGGCCAAGTGGAACTTAACCCGGCTCTAGGTGTGTGGATATTTGAAGTCTACAAGATCCGGGCCAAGTGGAATTTAACCCGGCTCTAGGTGTGTGAATATTTGAAGTCTACAAGATCCGGGCCAAGTGGAACTTAACCCGGCTCTAGGTGTGTAGATATTTGAAAACTACGTGATCCGGGCCAAGGGAACTAGACCCGACCCAAAATCTATTGCAAATTAATGATAATATGAACGAAAACTAGGGAGCATCCGACGGAATAACAAGTTATTCCCTCGGAGGCTCGGGGACTAGGATATATCTACAAGTGCTAAGTTATGAAAAAACATTAACAGCAGAGAAAAAGGATTACCTCCATCATCCGGCCAGCCAGGGAGATAGCCTGAGTGGCGGAGTTCATTTGCGTGTTGAACTCAGCAGGGCCGAACCTTTCTGGGAGATCTCCCTGAGGGTCGACAAGGTCGGTGTTGTTCCAGTTATTTACATACTCAAGGAGATGTGGATTGTAACTCTCGCCACTCGCAGAATGGTTCGTCACATGGGCCTCGCGCCTGGCGGATTGAGCCGCAGCAGGGCTGGTGTGCAAAACCAGCTGTTTGCTGCCCTCTGATCTGGAAGCTGGCCCGGACGAAGCTGACCCGGAAGTCTTCGTAGCTTTGCCGGATGAGGGTTGAGGAGCATGCTGAAAGAAATCAGCGATTGAAGGGGCAGACCCGGTGGGGGCAGAGGGAGCTTTCCCTTAGGAGGCTTGGAGGCCCTTGTTGTGATTGCTCTTGCTGCTGCTAGTGCTGTTGCTGCTGGTTTTGCTGCTGGTGTTGGTGCTGCTGTTGCTGCTGCGGGTGCTGATGCTACTGGTGTTGCTGGTGCTGTTGCTGGTGCTAGGGATACTGGGGGCGGCGCCGATGAAGCTGGCGCCTCAACGTTGGGTGTAGAGGCTGAGGAGCTGGACAGATCCGACATTGTTGTATCCAAATCCGACCCGCTACCCCCCATGTCGACGTTGTCCTCCTCTTGACGAGGTGGAATCAGGTCTGGCACGGCCGTAGAACCCTCATGAATAGGGCTAACCGGACGTTGATCATCGTTGCGGGGGGGAGATGGATCGCTCTGGAGTGGGGAGGCTATGCCGGAACCGCTCTGGGAGACAACCACAGGAGCTCTGAAAAAAGGAAGGACAACAAGTAAAAAAGAAAGAACCAACCAGAGACTAAGGCAAGCAATGGAAGAATCCGAATTAGGAATGCTAAAATAGCTTACTCCTCAATGGTGGGGGAGCCCGAGGTTTGGGCGCCCTCCGGACTATGCTCTTGGCGGCAGGCTTGGCCGAGGGTTTAACCCTGGACTTCTTTTGCCTCTTCTTGGGCGGCGGCGCCTCCGAAGCTGCGTCTGAGGTAGCTGCGCGCTTCTGGGAAGGGGCCGGGGCCGGACCACCCGTAGCAAGCGGAGGAACCTCATGGACCTGAGTGTCCGGGTTAGCTGAACATTCGAACATAAGACAGGTGCAAATAAGAGATAATAACCAGATCAAGTACCTCTAGGACCTCAACATCCGAATCATCATCATCTGGCCAATCCCTTAGAGAAGAGGCCTTACCAGCGCTGCGCTTGATGACGTCTAGGGCAGGCAAGAAGGCCTCCGGGTCAGTCTCCACCTCGTCTCCCTCTGGGCGGTCCTCCAACCACTTGCTGGCCAGAACCTCGCCATCTTCTAGCGTTTGCTGGAGAAATCTCTGAAAGAATAGCAGCTAAGTTACAATGGGAAATCAACATACAAAGAAAATACAGATAGCAGAAGAAGGTTAACTTACCCTTGGAGGAGGTTTGGCACGAGTGAAGGGCTCAAGTCCCACTCCCAGGCCTCGGAGAACTCCTTCTCCACGTTGAAGACGGCCTTAACCCGGCGCTAAACCGCCGAGTTATCCAGCTCAAAAGAGGAGGTCCGATGAGGGTCAAGAGGACCACTGAGGTAGCAGATCTTGTGGTCTCGTTTCTGGAGGGGGAGACCCGGCTGCGGAGGAAAGTGATCATGATATCCTCCCCCCGGAGATGCTCCTTAAGCAGCTCTGTGATCTGGCGAGCCACCTGATTCGCCAGGGCCGTGGCGCGCTTGGGAATGCTTTCCCAAAGCGAGGTGTCTGGAGGACCGAGTCTGAAGGGAAGCAGCCGGATCTGGTCCTCCTTGGTGGTGTTCCGGATATAGAAGAAGGTCCGGGCCTAGCCCTTGCAAGATTCGAGCCCCGTGACCCGGGGGAAGACGGATTGTTTCTGGGGCGAGATGGAGGCGGCGCCACACTAGGTCAGGTGCTTGTCCTCAGGGGCACTCTCCTTGTCCGGAACCACATTTCTCTGCAGACCAAAGAACTTGATCCACAGTAACCCTCAATGCCAGAGGCGAAAGAGGACAGAGAGGTGATTGCATTCGTGGGGAGATGATGCGGTTGCAATTTGTAGGTGGAGATGAAATCAAAGAAGAAATCTGAGGTGGCAAGGCTGAAGCCACGTTGGAAATGCGATAAGAAAACTACGTACTCCCCAGATTTGGGGGTGGGAGTAATCTCACCAGAGGGGAGGTGGCAGGCGACACTGGCAGGGATGCGACGGGAGGCGTAGAGCCAGGCTAGGTCCTCCTCACGAGTGATGGAGCCATCCCAGCATCTACGCTCGCGGCCCTCCGCCTGTTCCTCCTGCTCGGCACCATTGCATCTTCTGCTTCAGTCATGGCGAGATTGAAGCTCTCGAAGGGATGATCTGAGTAATGGTAGCCCGAAGAGGGGAAACGGGAAGCGCAAGGCCCCGTGGTGAAGATTAGAACTGGAGGCGGCGACGCTGGCATGAAATACCGCTGGAGCGCGGTCGCAGTGGAGCTCGAGGAGAAGAAAACCGGTGGCGGCGGAGTCGCAGTGAAGAAGAGAGAGAGCGGGAGAGGGTGCGACGCGAATGGGGGAACTTCCTAATACATTGCAAATGTATCTATAATTTTTGATGTTCCATGCTTGGTTTTATCCACTTTCTTGTGTTTTGTCCACACTTTGGGGTACTTTTCATATGATTTCTTGGACTAACCTATTAACAAGAGCCACAGTGCCAGCTGCCTATTTTCTGTTGTTTTTGGTTCCAGGAAAGTCAGAAAATGAATATTCTCGGAATTGGACGGGACAAAAGCCAAAGTGCCTATTTTTCCAGAAGACTCACGGAGCCAGAATACGAGACGGAGGAGGGCCAGGGGCTGGCCACACCCCCCCCCTAGGCGTGGGCTAGGCCTGGCCACACCAGGGCCTGGTGTGGTGGCCCCAGGCACCCCCTCGACCTCTCTCTTCGCCTATAAGAAGCCTTCTGACCTAAAAACTTCGGGGGGTTTGACGTTTTTCCACGAAAAGTTCCGCTGTGCCGCCACCACCGAAGGGGAGATTCGGGGGACACAAAGTCTCTGTTCCGGCACCCTGCCGGGACGGGGAAGTGCCCCCGGAGCCATCTCCATCGATCTTCACCATCATCTCCATCGACCATCCATGTTTCTTCCATCTACGAGTGAGTAATCCCCCGCTATAGGCTATGGGGATGGTAGGGATTGGATGAGATCATTAATGTAATGGCATCAGATTGTTAGGGCATAGTGCCTAGTATCTCTATTAGTGCTTCATGACTTTGTTGCAACTTTGTTGTGCTTAATGCTTGTCACTAGGGCCCGAGTGCCATGATTTCAGATCTAAACTTATTTTTGATTCATCATGATAGTATTGTTTCTGGTCTTATCTACAAGTTGTATACACACGTCGTTGTCCGGAACCTATGGTCCCGAAGTGACAAAAATCAGGGTAGCCGGAAGGGAAAGGCTTTGATGTGAGGATCACATGTGTTCACGGAGTGTTAATGCTTTGCTTCGATGCTCTATTAAAAGGAGCACCTTAATTGCCAGTAGTTCCCTAGAGGCCCCGCTGCAAACGGGCTGGCAGGACAAAAGATGTTGTGCAAGTTCTCATTGCGAGCACGTATGACTATATATGGAACACATGCCTAGGATTGTCTAGTACTTGGGTGCTTTATCTTATTTATCTGTAATTTCCCTATGTTCTGATTGCTATGTGAATTGTCTTGTCCATGCAACGCCTGTCCATCCATCCCTATGCCTACCGCACTCGAATCCCACTGTTTACTGCTTTTGTTACTACTGTCTTTGCTTTGCTACTACTGTTACTTTACTATTCCTACTACAAAACTGTTGCTACTGATAAACTGCTATGAGCAAGATTGTTTCCAGGTGCAGCTGAATTGACAACTCAGTTGTTAAGGCTGATAAGTATTCTTTGGCTCCCCTTGTGTCGAATCAATAAATTGGGTTTCACTTCCCTCGAAAATACTGCGATACACCCCCTATACTTGTGGGTCATCAAGACTATTTTCTGGCGCCGTTGTCGGGGAGCATAGCTTTATTTATCAAGATCACTTGGATTCACTATTGTTCAAGCTAAGTTTATTTCTGCCTTGTTTGCTTCTTCCATTATAGAAAATACAAAAAAAATTAGTCCCTACTCTAGTTGTTATTTTCGTTGGTCTGTTATTGTCTTGCTTTATCATGCTTGATGTCAATGGTTGGTTTCTTTGAAACTGAATCTTATTGGCAAGGTGGGTTCACGAAAGATCAAAAAGATTATTATAAGGAACACCGCTTGTCACAAAAAGGGAAACACTTATGGAAACAAATTCATAGATTGTATACCATTGCTAGGAACGTGTGCTCTACTTATAATGTTACTTATTGCTGTGATGAGTCTTGTTGCAGAAAGAGGTATAAACACCTCCCTTTTCAATGTGAGTATAGTGATAATGATACCATATCTTCCTATGCTAAAGGAATTTATGACTTTTATGATGCGGAATAAATTGAAGAATTTATTGCTTGGAAGGGTGCTTTTGAACTTGCTAGTTTGCTTGAAAATATTGATGATTCACCTTACAAATATGAGGTGTATGCTATGCTTAAATTTTGCTTTGATAATTACAAGGATGAAAATGACTATATTCTTGAATATTTTAATAGATGCTTTCCACAAATGGAAGAGACTAATGCCTTGCAGGATCCTATGGAAGAAGAAATTGATGAACCTGAAATCTCATTAGATGAAAAAGAGGAGGAGAGTGATGAACAAAAGGAGGAAAAATGGATTAGCTACCCATGCCTACCTTCTAATGAGAGTAACTCTTTATCCCTTACATTATTTGATTGTCCCCCTTGCTTACTAAAGGAGAATGAATGTTATGTTCCTGAGGTTTCTCTTGATAGTGTTTATAATAAAGCTCTAGTGCTTGTAGATCATGAAGAGCATGCTTTATGTGATAGTTATATTGTTGAGTTTATTCATGAGGCTACTGAAAATTATTATGAGAGAGGAAAATATGGTTGTAGAAGTTTTCATGGTATAGAAACACCTCTCTATGTGCTGAAAGTTTTGAAGTCACTCTTGTTTTATCTTCCTATGCCTGTCACTTTGTTCTTTGCGAATTTATTTGCATACATTATTCCTATGCATAGGAAGTGGGTTAGACTTAAATGTGTTTTGAATGCTTCTTGATGCTCTCTTTTACTTCAACTCATATTTCTTATGAGAGCATCCTCTCAAACTTTTATGCCTGAAGATGATAATATGTCTATTATTCTTGGGAGACTTTTTCTTAAATACTGCAGGAGTTGTTATTAATTGTAATCAAGGAAAGGTGACCTTCAATGAACACATTGTCTATTTCCTCAAGAAGATTGAAAGGACTTAAGGATTGAATTCAATTGAACATGTTGAGGGCATTCAAGTTGGAGAAATATATTGTCCCATACGAAGAGAAAAATGTGAAACTATTATGATTGGGACCATTGCTATCAAAGTTGAGGTAACATAATCATTAGTGGGATACAAAGTTTTGTCTCATATGGAATTGTTTTGGTAACAAGACCTGATCAACCTTGTTAACAAAAGGACTTCATTGAACAAAACAATGTTTTCACCATGATTATCTCCGCTTACTTCTATTCTATCCATTTTAGTTTTTGCTTCTTATGCCTAACTTAAAGGCGTTAAAGAAAAGTACTTGTTGGGAGATAACCCAAGAGTTTCAGATGAGTCTTGGAAGTTATTACCTCTGTAATAACCGCTCCTTATCCTTTTTATTTGCTTTTGTGCCAAGAGTAACCTCTAATGAGAGAGAAGTAATGATTGGGAAAGTTGCTGTCCCGAAACAGATTTTTGTGCTTCACCGTAAAAATTCTAGAGAGAGCTCTCTACGTCGGATTGAGCTGTAATTTTTTGTCTTCTGCCCCAGGTTGTTATCTAACTTTCGTTAGTTCAACACTTTTTGATTTGAGTAACAGAAGGTCTTCGAAAAAATTCGTCTTTACCTGCTGGTCTGTTTTGACAGATTTCTGCCATTTGCTGCATTTGCTTCTTGTTAGTTCCTTCTTGAGTTCCTTTGGGGAATTGAGCTTTTTGAGGGAAGTGCTACAGTAGCTAGTGTTCTAATGGGAGTTCATTTGGTGTTATAACTGAACCTTAAGACTTATTTGTCTTAAGTACACTAATGTTGCTAATAAAGATAGTGTGAAGTTTTGTATGAAGGAAAAACTTCAGGTGTATGGAAGGAATGAGTAATGAGATGAAGGATGGACTAAAGCTCAAGATTGGGGATGCCACACGCGTACCCCAAGAAATATCCAATAAGTACAAGCGTCAAAGCTTGGGGATGCCCAAGGCTTCCCCTTCTTCATCAATAAAAATCCCAGGTTTCTTCCAAACACTTCATTTTTATTGTTTCATGCACAGTTGTGCTGTTCTTGGAGCGTCTTCTTTTTCATTTTCGTTTTGGTTTTTAGTTTGCGTGGTTTTCTTAGTTTGCTGAATAAATTGGTTGGATCCCCTCATTCATACATTGGTGTTCAAATAGTCTGGTTTGGATTGGAAAAGAGTAGGAAATCTCATGCTTAAGTGGTAAAGAGAGCTTGTTTTTGACTATGGCCTATGCTTTGTCATGCCATGCTTGATATTGTTTTGGCTTTATGCTTAGTATTCTTTGTTTTAGCATGACTTGTTATAAACAATTGAGATTGCTTAATGTGCCCTGGATGAACCATGCGTTGTTTTAGCATATTAAAGCATAGTATAGTGGTATTCTCCTTTGATGTTTTATTTGGGTTGACTTGGCACATGCTCACACGATGATATTACTATCTCAAGTCACCATAAGCCTTTATGATCCTTTAGTTTTCAACTTGTAGTATCACTTTATGCTTTGATCAATGATGTTTTGTCGCTCTGCATGATTATGGCCATTATTGCTCTCTTAGTTTGTCGCTCCCAGTCTTTTGCTAGCCTCCACAACAAAGTATGAGTTCCACTCATGCATCCAACTCCCTAAACCAAGTTTTTCTAAAGAGTCCACCATACCTACCTACTAGCTTATTCTATTCCAAGTATATTCATGCTTTTGTTTACCTTCCACTTGTTATGAGAAAACTAGTGATTAAAGCTCTTACGAACTTGATGGCACACTTTACTTTTTGCCCCTAATAAACTTGAACCATTGGGTCCTTCTTTGTTGCGTATATGCTTGCGCTTTATAAGTTGAAGTTAGCAGAACCATGTATCATGGGGAGTGCTTTCAACATTGCACTTGTACTTTGTACCTCGTTGATATCATGTTCTTTTGCTTATGGATCCCGGCGGTGTGAAATAAAAGTGGAACTTGTAAGATCATGGAGTTTGTATATATGTTAGAGAAACACCTAGGCCGCTAGCCTAAGCCATGCCTAATCATGGTGGAAACTTGCAGCATAACTATAATGAGCATTCTATGAAGCATCCTCAATAAAAATCTATGCACATAGTAAATAAAAAGATCGTTGAGATGCTCATTCTCTGCTTGCCTTGTCATTTTGATCATGGGATAGCTCCCGTGTCATGTGCAAGGGGTACCCCGTTGGCGGTTCTCGATGATACGTACATACTTACAATGACAAGAGCTTACTTGTGACTGAAGTTGAGTAGCATGAGGATCGATCTTCGTAAGTAAGGGGCATGAGACTTCAATTTATAACTTGTCAAGCTTATCCTTTTAGTTGTGTCACTTTCACCTTAACCACAGTAAAGATGCTTATGATAGGGGCAATGAGAGCTCAAAGCTAACGAGTACCATACTTTCAGCATTTGGAAGCCTTTCAAACAATTCAAAACCTGTTTATTTCCTTGTTGAGTCTCCACTTATTCTTTGAGAATTTTCTTGAGAGCATAGTGGCCATTCTTAGTTCTATGTGCATTGTCCCAAGACTTGTTGATTGATGCATACCTTGATACTGCTTGTTTTACACTATTTGTATCTAGTCACTCTTGTAAACTTTGAAGGTGTCCTATGCATTTACTTCTGCTACTCTATTGAGGGACAAGCTGAATGCCACTATGCTATGTTTTCTTTATGTGAAACAAACAAACGTCTTGCAAAGCATTGTTATTCATGAATCTTTTGTTTGTGCCTTTTCATGTTGCATCATAGTTTCTTTGTCTTACTGCTAGAACTTTGTCTTTCATGTTATGATTGAAGTACTATGATCCCAGCTTTGAATGTTTTACAAATGCTTTGATCAAGTTTATGATGGTGCATGTCACCTCAAAAATTATTCTTTTTATCACTTACCTACTCGAGGACGAGCAGGAGTTAAGCTTGGGGATGTTGATACATTGCAAATGTATCTATAATTTTTGATGCTACATGTTTGGTTTTATCCACTTTCTTGTGTTTTGTCCACACTTTGGAGTACTTTTCATATGATTTCTTGGACTAACCTATTAACAAGAGCCACAGTGCCAGCTGCCTGTTTTCTGCTGTTTTTGGTTCCAGGAAAGTCAGAAAATGAATATTCTCGGAATTGGACAGGACAAAAGCCAAAGTGCCTATTTTTCCAGAAGACGGAGGAGGGCCAGGGGCTGGCCACCCCCCCAGGCGCGGGCTAGGCCTGGCCGCGCCAGGGCCTGGTGTGGTGGCCCCAGGCACCCCCTCGACCTCTCTCTTCGCCTATAATAGCAAAGTTATTAGCAACTCGTTGTAAATCAGATATTGACTATAGTAGGAGAGACAGACACCCGCCAGCCACTTATGCAAAACTAGTTGCATGTCAGTCGTGGAACCGGTCTCATGTGCGATGACATGTAAGGTTGGTCCGGGCCGCTTCATCCCACTATGCCACCAATATCCAAAGTACATATAAGAAGCAATAACATGATCATCACCACTCACATACTCTTATGTGTTATACCCGTGCAAAGCACCTACGCATAGATTAGGCTCTGATATCACTGTTGGGGTTCGCAGCATAGAAAACAAAAAAAATTCCTACGATGAGAACTATACGCCAAGATCTATCTACTAGATATAGAGCAACAGGTGGATATACATCCATGGAGAAGTTACCCTCGAAGACAACAAAGCTTTGTTAACAAGATGAACTCGTGGATGATGTAGTCGTACACTTGCCAATCTCAAGATTGTGATGAAGTCCAGCGGGTCCGGCTCCAGCACGTCCTTTAGATCCAGCTCCAGCAAGTCTAGCACCACCAAGTCCAGCACCGCAAAGAAGCGGTGCATCCGTGATCGCATACATGTCCGGTACCCCGACAACCTCTATCCCACGCTCCAGCAAAGCAGCAGAAGCAGCAACTCCTTTCTAGATAAAGCCACTGGGAACATGTATCTCGCTAATCCAAGACCATGGGGAATAACTAGAGGGGGAGAGAGATCCTTCATGAGGAGGTGTGAGTGTGACGGTGTGAGAGGGGGGACTTTTATAGGAGGAGGGAAGGGTACCCCTCCCCATGGCCGGCGCCTCAAGGGTGACCCTTCACCTCCTCATTCATGTGGTGGTAACTCTCTCCACATAAATTTGCCCCTTCACATTCTCTTTTAAAGTCTCCACTTTAAATGCATTAAATTTCCCCAAATTTAATGCTCTCTCATTTAATAAAACTCTTTTATTAATTTTATTCAGAATTTTGTTAATTACTTTAATTAAAAAACATTCACATAAAACCCCCTACAACATTTCAATATTACATGCAGAACCAATTTCAACAATTTCACCCGAAACAGTTCCGGTGTCTATTGAAATAATTCCAGCGCTTTCTTAAATCTTTATCTGAAACATATTTGCTCCCAATTGTGTCGGTATCCCTTAAGTGTGTCACCCTACGGTTCGTGAATAATGCAGACATGATCGAGACCCCTCTCCGATCAATAATCAGCAGCGGGACCTAGAGATCCATACTGACTCCCACATATTCAACGATGACTCTTGTGATCATGTGAACCTTTAACGTTGTAACTAAATCCCTTTGTATCACGATATATTACATGTCCGAGATTCGATCATTGGCATCCAAATACCTAGTTTGATCTCGTTACCGACATGCACTCTTTTCTCGTTCCCGTGATAGAACATTCTAGTGATCACATCACTTGCTTGCAAGCTATTTCAATGTGATATCACCGAGAGGGCCCAGAGTATATCTATCCATCATCGGGATGGACAAATCCCACTCTTGATCCATGAGCCTCAACATAACACCTTCGTAGCACTGAACCCACCTTTATAGTCACCCTATTACGGTGTGACGTTTGATGTTATCAAGATACTCTTCCGGTGTGAGCAATTAACATGATCTCATGGTCTAAGGACTAAGATTACTTCGTATGATGTTATAGCAATATAAACATAATGACTTTGATCATAATGCTATACTTCGGATGAATGTTCATCACATCATTTCACCATTGTTGCGACCTCGTTATTAACAACATCCAATGTCCATGATCAGGAAACCTTGATCATCTTGTTAATCAACTAGCTAGTTTATATAAGAGGCACTAGGAACTTTATATTTTGTTTATTAAACACTCATGTATTAACGTTTCCAATTAATACAATTATAGCATGCAAAATAAACATTTATCATAAACATGGAATAAGATAATAACCAGTTTATTATTGCCTCTCGGGCATATTCCCTTCAGTCTCCCACTTGCACTAGAGTCAATAATCTAGTTTGAAAAACTTTGCGTATTGAACACCTATGGGTTTCTGGTGTTGCATATATGCGATTGCTAGTGGTTAACATAATCTCCAGATCTGACAGTTTCAGGTCCGTGTGTATTTGCATGTCTTTGCGTCTCTACGCATCACTCATTCTCAAATGAGATGGCATTGTATAAATTTGGTCCTTTGGTGAGACCTTTAGTTCGTCCGGGTTAAAATATGTTGATATTATTGTCATACAATATATCTTCATAGTATTAGCCCACTTTGAACCACACCTAGTTTGATAACAAACTACATAACACAAATGCCCTCCTTTGCTGCTACTATAGCAGTCATATACTTACCCTTTTGTTGTAGTATCCGTCACAATGTTTCAACTTTGGAACTCATCCAAATCCATCATGGAACATCCTTTCCAATACATTGTTCCACCCATAGTCTAAATTGAGATAAGTTTTTAATTTTGTATCTTGTGACAAAACTAGTATCAATGTAACACTTTACAATGAACTCTTTTTTAACTATTTGTCACTTATACATGATATATTCTTAGTTCTTCCAAAGCTCATAAGAATATCTTTACTATCGTCCAATGATCATATTATGAATCATTCTGGTATGTTCTCATAACATTTAGAGCATAGGACATATCTGGATATATACATATCACGGTATAATCGATCAAAATCTTCATGTGATTTTACTCACCAAGTGTTGAAACACTTGAATCTTGATACAATCCTTTCCATGCAGCAAGAACCTTTCTTGTTGTTTCCATATTGAACCCTTTCAATATCTCATATATGTATGTCTGGCACAACCATATTAGCGCCTCAATCTATCCATATAGATATTGATGCCTAATATTCCGGTTTTGCCCAAGTCTTTCATCGAAATCTTATTTTAATGAAATTCTTAACTTGTGTCAATACAAGATACATCATTTCCAATCAACAATATGTCCTCTACATAATGTATTAGAAATATGTCTCAGCGCTCCCAGTTAATTTCTTGCAAATGCAAGCATCTTCATCATCTCCGATGAAATTAAACTCCTTTAACATTTTCATCATGGTGAAGATTCCAACTCCGCTATGCTCACTTCAACTATTGGAGTTTGCATGCCCTTTTAGCATCCTTTGAATTAACAAAACCCTTCGGACCATGTCATGTACACGTCCTAGGTAACCATTCTATTATAAGAACCTTGTTTTGTTTATTCAACTACCATATACCAAATTATATGTAGTGGTTGCTACGTTAATCCGTCAAGACTAAATATCGCTATGAAAGATCAAATCTTGTCATAGTCAACTCCTTGAACATTGTCGTAAACTTCTTTCCGACATGTCGACTATTTCATAGATGTTAAACATCCATGTCTATTTATTTATAGATCCAAACACGACCGATAGGCTTCACGCCTTTCCGGTGGGTCTTCCAAGTTCAGAAACTTGATTTCTCGTGTATGGATACTATCACGGATTCTATGACTTCTAGTCATTTTATGGAGTCAGGGCCCATCATCGCTTCTTTTGCGTGTAGTCGGTTCATCATTGTCAAAACAATAACGACTTCCTTATCAAATCACACTATTTGATTATTACCGACCCACGTGGTTCAATAGGAACTCTAATCTCCGAGATCAGAACCTTTTTAATCACGGGAGCCATGAACATTGTGGCTGCCACCGGGACACTTTCCGGCGCTGCGCTACTTAGCACATATAGCTAAGGTTCAACAACCTTATCAAAGTTCTATTGTCCTCCCACTTAACTTTTCGTGAAAAATTCCTTCTCAAGAAACTTGATGTTCCAAGTAACAAACTCTTTTGTCCTCAGTGTTATGGAGAAATTCCCAACAAATTCTTTGGGATAACCTACAAAGACGTGCTTATCCAGCTTTGGTTGTAAACATTTTACTTATGCATAGCATACCAAAATTTAAGAAAAGACAATTCGGGTTTTATCCCAAAACATAACTTATATGGTGTCATTTCAATGGATCACGATGGTGCTCTTTTCAGTGTAAAAGCGGTAGTCTCTAAAGCTTCAATCCTTAAAACATAATGGCAGTTTTATAAATGACACCTTTGATCTTACCATGTTAAACATGGTTTGATTTCATCTCTCGAATATGTCATACTCCTATGTTTTATCGGGAAACACAAATCATGGAACAATTCTTCAAATCTTAGGTGTTTTTGCTAAACGTGTAACTCAAATATCTTCCTTTATGATCGAATCATAAACTCTTTATTTTCTTGTTACAATGATTTTCCACTTCATCTTGAAAGTCTTTGAACAATTTTCAAATGTTTCATACTTCTTCCTTATTAAGTAAATATACAGATATATTCACTCAAAATTTTGGAGAAAGCATATAAAGGAAAAAAGATCCATTGCATATGGCTACATATAATGGACTATATACATCAATATGTATAATATCCAATAAGTTAGTCATCCGTTCCTATTTGGCCTATGGACGGAGTTTCGATTATCTCGAGGAAAGTCTCACAAGCGTCAATTGATCAAAATCAAAGACTCCAAAAATCCATCAACATGGAGTTTCTTCATGTTTTCTTTCCAATATAATTTAAACAGCGATGTCACTTCATAAGTGATCTTTCAATCATTTGTCTTGCGACATTTTAGCAATAGTGTTTATGGATGTGATTTCTCCCACTAGACTTGTAAAAGTTCATCCATCCTTTATAGAATACGGTAATTATTTGAACAACCATTGTTCTCGTAATACCGGAACAAAATAAAAATTATTAAAACAAATCTTGAAGGTTAGGTTTGACGACAACGAAAAACACAATAACACTTTATTTGTTTTCGATGAACATCATCACTTATTCTCTTGCTAGTTACTTAGGCCATTGCAGTTCATGAATTGCGTTGTCATGTATGACACTTCATACCAACCAATTCGGTATCCAATACCTCAGAACCACATTGTTTAACAAGCAAGGAATACAGCCATAACATGTATATCTTCTATGTACCTAAGTTGGACATCTCCAACCTTTTCTTTTCTGCCAAATATTTTATAGAGTCTCTTTCAACAATTCCTTTTCTTTTAAAAGAATCTATCAACATCAATAGTGGTGTCATTCACATGACACATAGTACAAAGTGTATATAGTCAAATACCAATACCTTTGAACTTGCACTTTGAAGTGGATCACCATCATCAAATGTTTGGTGTTCTTTCAAAAATCTATTCTTTAGTTATCTATTAGTGTAGTAAACATTTTACGTACATCTTCTATTCATCCTTATCATGGCAACTTTCATGATCAAGCTACTATAGCCCATAAGGAAGAATGACGAGTATAATTTTAGTTCCCAAAACCTTTTGGGAGATTCGGATGCCTAGCATCTCCATCCTTCAGAAATTGTCATACAATATGAGAACATGTATTTTGCTAAATTATACTCTATCATAATGCAACCAAAAACATTGTTTCAGATGTCACAATATCTTCCACACATGAAGGTTTCTGAAACAATTATTTCAGCTCCTAGATAACCTCGATATTAAAACAACTTTTGAATATCAAGAATCATGGAGGCAAACATGATACTTTAGATACTAACATTGGAATTCTTACTCTTGATTTAATACTACTTATTAAACTTCATGGAGTAAATAGAGTTTGCTGAAAGTTTGCAATAGGACTTCTAAACTTTAATTTGACATTCAAAAAAATACGGTACCAGTTCGTAAAGTAAATATCCATAATTATATAGTTCTATTATCTCAATTAAAACTAAGCATAAGGTAGTGAACAAACGCCAATGACTACAACAAATTATGCAAATTCACTTCGATTTAGTTTATGACAAATTGAGTTCGACTAATCCAAATTAGAAATGAACTCCCACTCAAAAAAGACATCCCTCGTGCCTTTTTGGTGATTACATGAACCAAACCACTACACCAAGTCCGATCATCACGTGAGTTAGTGTAGCTTCAAAGGCGAGCATCAATATGGCCATCATATCAACTATATGACTCATGCTTAACCTTTCCTTCCGTGTTCCGAGGCCATGTTTGTACATGCTAGGCTCGCCAAGTAAGAACCTTAGAACTCGTGTGTGTAATTCTTACACCCGTTGTATGAAAGCGCGGAATCGAGTACACCCGATCATCACGTGATGTCTCGAAACACGATCCATACAACGGTGCATACTTAAGGAAGAACACATTTTTATCTTAATATTTAAATGAGGGATCATCTTATAATGCTACTAAAACGCCATACTAGCAATGTAAGATGCAAACATCTAATGTGTAAAGTGGGATGATATGGTCCATGTATTTGATCTCTATCATATGCATCGTGGTATGATCTCAATCATTCCTTTGTGTGTAAGGCCAAGGTCTATGGAACTTACACATTAGGTGTGTTGTAAGAGTATCAAGTATACATCAACTTACAACATTACCATATAATGATACTAGCCCAGCAACGATCTAAACTAGACGCCTCTAATTTATCAATTTCAAGGTTTTACGTGGCAAAGGGCTTTCGAAGATAGAACCGGTCTTACCTACGAACATGGAACCACTGAAAGGAAATATGCCCTGAGAGGCAATAATAAAGTTGTTATTATGTATTCCTTGTATATGATAGATGTTTATTTTGCATGCTATAATTGTATTGATAGGAAACATCAATACATGTGTGTTTAATAAACAAAAAGGGTTCCTAGTTATGCCTCTCTTATAAACTAGCTTGTTGATTAACAAGCTGATCAAGGTTTCCTGATCATGGACATTGGATGTTGTTAATAACAAGGTCACAACATTTGTGAAATGATGTGATGAACATTCATCCGATGTATAGCATTACGATCAAGTCATTATGTTTATATTGCTATAACATCATACAAAGTAGTCTTAGTCCTTAGACCATGAGATCATGTTAATTGCTAACACCGGAAGAGTATCTTGATAACATCAAACGTCACACCGTAACAGGGTGACCATAAAGGTGGGTTCAGTGCTATGAAGGTGTTATGTTGAGGCTCATGGATCAAGAGTGGAATTTGTCAATCCCGATGACGGATAGATATACTCTGGGCCCTCTCGGTGATATCACATTAAGATAGCTTGCAAGCAAGTGATGTGATCACTAGAATGTTATATCACGGGAACGAGAAAAGAGTGCATGTCGGTAACGAGATCAAACTAGGTATTTGGATACCGATGATCGAATCTCGGACATGTATTATATCATGAGACAAAGGGATTAAATTGCTGACGTTAAAGGTTCTCACGATCACAGAAGTCATCGTTGAATATGCAGGAGTCAGTATGGATCTCCAGGTCCCGCTTATGATTATTGATCTGAGAGGAGTCTCAATCATGTCTGCATTATTCGCGAACCGTAGGGTGACGCACTTAAGGGTTGCCGGACACCATTTAGGATCACATATGTTCCAGACAAAAGGTTTGCAAAGCGCAGGAAATGTTTCAATAGAAACATGAATTGTTTCGATAGAAACCGGAATTGTTTCGGGGGAAATTGCAGAAAGTGGTTCTGCATGTGATATTGAAATGTTGCAAGGGTTTTCATGTGAATGTTTGTTAATTAAAGTAATTAACAAAATTCTAAATAAAACAAATAAAAGAGTTTTATTAATTGAGAGTTGCATTTAATTTGGTGGAAATTAAATACATGTGAGTGGTATTTTGGGTGGAGGTTCACCACATGAATGAAGGAGGGGAGGAGTCCCCCCACCTCATGCGCCGGCTATGGGAGGGGAGGGGTCTCCCTCACTCCTATATAAATCCCCCCTCTCCCCTCTCACAAACCACACCTCCTCGTGAAGGATCTCTCTCCCCCTCTAGATATTTCCCCATGGTCTCGGATTAGCGAGATACATGTTCCCGGTGGCCTTGCGTCTGGAAGGAGTTTCTGCTTCCGCTGATTCGCTGGAGCGAGGAGGTGGAGGTTGTCCGGTGGCTTGAACGTGTGTGCGAGGACGGATGTGCTGCTGATTTGCGGCGCTCGGACTTCCACACGATCTTGAGATCGGCAAGCGTACGACTACATCAACCACGAGTTCCTACTCGTTAACAAAACTCGTTGTCTTTGAGGGCAAGTTCTCCATGGATGTATGTCCACCCGTTGCTCTGTATCTGGTAGATAGATCTTGGCGTATAGTTCTCATCGTAGGAATTTTTTTGTTTTCTATGCTGCGGACCCAATAGTGGAATCAGAGCCTAATCTATGCGTAGGTGCTTTGCACGGGTAGTACACATATGTTTATATGTGGGCGATGATGATCATGTTATTGCATCTTCTATGTACTTTGGATATTGGTGGCATAGTGGGATGAAGCGGCCCGGACCAACCTTACATGTCATCGTACATGAGACCGGTTCCACGACTGACATGCAACTAGTTTTGCATAAGTGGCTAGCGGGTGTCTGTCTCTCCTACTATAGTCAATATCTGATTTACAAAGAGTTGCTAATAACTTGGTTATCCTCGTTGTGGTTCATGTTCGTAGGTAAGACCGGTTCTATCTCCGAAAGCCCTAAACCACGTAAAACTTGCAATTGATAAATTAGAGGCGTCTAGTTTAGATCGTTGCTGGGCTAGTGTCTTGATATGGTATTGTTGTAAGTAGATGTATGATAGATACTCTTACAACTCACTTAACATGTAAGTTCCATAGACCTTGGCCTTACACATAAAGGAATGATAGAGATAATACCACGATGCAAATGATAGAGATCAAATGCATGGACCATATCACCTCACTTCACACATTAGATGTTAGCATCTTATATTGCTAGTTTGGCGCTTTTGGTAGCATTATAAGATGATCCCTCATTTAGATATCAAGATAAAATGTGTTCTTCCTTAAGTATGCACCATTTTGTGGATCGAGTTTTGAGGCATCACGTGATGATCGGGTGTTCTCAACTCTACGCTTTCATACAACGGGTGTAAGACAGTTTTACACACACGAATACTAAGGTTCTTACTTGACGAGCCTAGCATGTACAGACATGACCTCGAAACATGGACCGAAAGGTTAAGCATGAGTCATATAGTTGATATGATGTCCATATAGATGCTCGCCTTTGAAGCTACACCGACTCACGTGATGATCGGACTTGGTGTAGTGGATTTGGTTCATGTAATCACCAAAAGGACACGAGGGATGTCGTTTTTGAGTGGGAGTTCATTAGTAATTTGGATTAGTTGAACTCAATCTATCATAAACTTAGTCTAAATATATTTTACAAATTCTGTTGTAGATGGCACCACCTGCTTTTAATTTCAATATGTTCATGGAGAAAGAGAAACTTGCTGCGAATGGTAGCAACTTCACCAACTGGGCTATGAATTTGAGGATTCTCCTCACTGCTGCACAAAAGCAATATGTGCTAGAGGCGCCGCTAGGCCCCCCACCAGCTCCCGATGCCCCTGACGAGGAAAAGAACGTCTATATAACTCGTCAGGAGGACCACAACTTAGTTCATTGCGGCATACTGTATGGGCTAGAGCCAGAACTTCGAAAACGTTTCGAAATGGCAATGCCTTTGATACCATGGGAGAATTGAAAATGATTTTCGATAACCATGCTGCCGTAGAGAGTTATAATGCTTCTGAAAAGTTCTTTAGCTACATGATGGAAGAGAACAGCTCCGTTAGTGAGCACGTACTCAAAATTTCTGGGTACGCCGATAAGCTTGTGTCCTTGGGAATAACGATTCCCAATGACTTAGGCATACATCGTGTTCTCCAATCTCTGCCACCTAGCTACAAGAGCTTCGTGATGAACTATAATATGCAGGGCATGACGAAGTCTCTTCCCGAGCTTCTGTCAATGCTTAAGACTGCAGAAGTGGAGATTAGGAAAGAACATCAAGTGTTGATGATCAATAAGACCACTGGTTTCAAGAAGGACAAGAGAGGCAAGCAGAAGGGAAAGAAGGGCGGCAAATTTGTTGCCGCGCCTGAAAAAAACCCCGAGCTGGCCCTAAGTCTGACACCGAGTGCTACTATTGCAAGGGGACTGGCCATTGGAAGCGCAACTGCCCCAAGTATTTGGCGGACAAGAAGACCGGCAAGGCAAACAAAGGTATATGTGATATACATGTTATTGATGTGTACTTGACTAGTACTCGCAGTAGCACCTGGGTATTTGATACGGGATCGGTTGCTAATATATGTAACTCGGTTCAGGGGCTGCGAAACAAGCGACAACTAGCAAGGGATGAGGTCACGATGCGGGTCGGCAATGGATCAAGAGTTGATGTGATCGCCGTCGGAACGCTGCCTCTCCATATGCCGTCGAGATTAGTTATAAACCTGAATAATTGTTATTTGGTTCCTGCACTGAGCATGAACATTGTATCCAGATCATGTTTGATGCAAAGTGGTTATTCGTTTAAGTCTGAAAACAATGGTTGTTCGATTTATATGAATAATATCTTTTATGGTCATGCACCTATGTTGAATGGTTTATTTCTATTGGATCTCGATAGTAGTATTATGCATATTCATAATGTTGATGCTAAAGGATTAAACTTGATAATGATATATCTGCATATATGTGGCACTGCCGTCTAGGTCATATTGGCGTTAAACGCATGAAGAAACTCCATTCTGATGGACTTTTGGAATCACTTGATTTTGAATCATTTGATACATGTGAGCCATGCCTTATGGGCAAGATGACTAGAACGCCGTTTTCCGGTTCAATGGAACGGGCGACAGATTTATTGGAAATCATACATACTGATGTGTGTGGACCAATGAGCGTGTCGGCGCGAGGTGGATATCGTTATTTTGTTACTTTCACAGATGATATGAGTAGATATGGGTATATCTATTTGATGAAACATAAGTCTGAAAGCTTTGAAAAGTTCAAAGTATTTCAGAATGAAGTGGAAAATCATCGTAACAGAAAGATCAAATTTCTGCGGTCCGACCGTGGAGGAGAGTATCTTAGTTACGAGTTTAGCACACATATGCAAGACTATGGAATAGTTTCACAACTCACGCCTGCCGGAACACCACAACGTAATGGTGTGTCAGAACGTCGTAATCGTACTTTATTGGATATGGTTCGATCTATGGTGTCTCTGACTGACTTGCCACTGTCATTTTGGGGTTATGCACTGGAAACCGCTGCATTCATTTTAAATAGGGCACCATGTAAATCCGTTGAAAAGACACCGTATGAATTATGGTTTGGAAACAAACCTAAGCTGTCATTTCTTAAAGTTTGGGGATGCGATGTTTATGTAAGCAATTGCTTAAGTCGGTTAGGATTATGTTAGCAATTGCTGCATATTTCGATTATGAAATATGGCAGATGGATGTCAAAACTGCGTTCCTCAATGGTAATATTGAAGAAGAGTTGTATATGATACAACCTAAGGGTTTTGTCGATCCTAAAGATGTTGATAAGGTGTGCAAACTTCAGCGATCCATCTATGGATTGAAGCAAGCATCCCGAAGTTGGAATCTCCGCTTTGATGAGGTGATCAAAGAGTTTGGATTTGTCCAAACTTATGGAGAGGCTTGTGTTTACAAGAAAGTGAGTGGGAGCAATGTGGTATTTCTGATATTATATGTGGATGACATATTATTGATTGGAAATGATATAGATCTTTTAAACAGTGTTAAAAGTTATCTAAACAGCAAATTTTCGATGAAGGACCTTGGTGAAGCTTCATATATATTAGGCATTAAAATCTATAGAGATAGATCAAGACGCCTAATTGGGCTATCGCAGAGTACATACCTTGATAAGATATTAAAGAAGTTTAATATGGGCGGAAGTAAGAAGGGGAACTTACCTATGCTGCAATGCAAGACATTGAGTAAGACTGAAAGTCCGGCTACGGCGGAAGAAAGAGAGATAATGGATAAGATCCCCTATGCCTCAGCCATAGGCTCTATAATGTATGCCATGCTATGTACAAGACCGGATGTGGCACATGCTATTAGTTTGACTAGTAGGTACCAATCTGATCCAGGTTCGGAACACTGGATAGCGGTCAAGAATATCCTTAAGTACTTGAGAAGAACTAAGGATATGTTTCTTGTATACGGAGGTGAAGAAGAGCTAGTCTCTAAGTGTTATGTCGATGCTAGCTTTGACACTGATCCGGATGACTCTAAGTCTCAATCCGGATACGTATTTCTCTTGAACGGAGCAGCAGTTAGTTGGAGGAGCTCCAAACAACCCGTGGTGGCTGGATCAACGACGGAGGCGGAATATGTTGCTGCTTCAGAAGCGGCACAGGAAGCGGTTTGGATGAAGGAGTTCATAACTGAACTAGGTGTGGTTCCTAGTGTGTTGGACCCAATGGTGATCTATTGTGACAACAATGGAGCCATAGCCAACGCTAAGGAACCAAGGTCTCACAAGAATTCCAAACATATTAAGCGTCGGTTTCACTCCATCCGCGAGCATGTCAAGGATGGAGATATAAAGATTTGTAAAGTGCACGGGGACCTGAATGTAGCAGATCCGTTGACTAAAGTACTCCCTAGGGCAAAACATGATCAACACCAGAACTCCATGGGTGTTAGATTTATCACTATGTGAACTAGATTATTGTCTCTAGTGCAAGTGGGAGACTGAAGGAAATATGCCCTGAGAGGCAATAATAAAGTTGTTATTATGTATTCCTTGTATATGATAGATTTTTATTTTGCATGCTATAATTGTATTGATAGGAAACATCAATACATGTGTGTTTAATAAACAAAAAGGGTTCCTAGTTATGCCTCTCTTATAAACTAGCTTGTTGATTAACAAGATGATCAAGGTTTCCTGATCATGGACATTGGACGTTGTTAATAACAAGGTCACAACATTTGTGAAATGATGTGATGAACATTCATCCGAAGTATAGCATTACGATCAAGTCATTATGTTTATATTGCTATAACATCATACAAAGTAGTCTTAGTCCTTAGACCATGAGATCATGTTAATTGCTAACACCGGAAGAGTATCTTGATAACATCAAACGTCACACCGTAACAGGGTGACCATAAAGGTGGGTTCAGTGCTATGAAGGTGTTATGTTGAGGCTCATGGATCAAGAGTGGAATTTGTCAATCCCGATGACGGATAGATATACTCTAGGCCCTCTCGGTGATATCACATTAAGATAGCTTGCAAGCAAGTGATGTGATCACTAGAATGTTATATCACGGGAACGAGAAA
The DNA here is from genome assembly GCA_910589775.1 of Avena eriantha. Taxonomy (NCBI): domain Eukaryota; kingdom Viridiplantae; phylum Streptophyta; class Magnoliopsida; order Poales; family Poaceae; genus Avena; species Avena eriantha. The sequence continues at coordinate 89,802,220 of OU342743.1, forward strand.
AGAGTGCATGTCGGTAACGAGATCAAACTAGGTATTTGGATACCGATGATCGAATCTCGGACATGTATTATATCATGAGACAAAGGGATTAAATTGCTGACGTTAAAGGTTCTCACGATCACAGAAGTCATCGTTGAATATGCAGGAGTCAGTATGGATCTCCAGGTCCCGCTTATGTTTATTGATCTGAGAGGAGTCTCAATCATATCTGCATTATTCGCGAACCATAGGGTGACGCACTTAAAGGTTGCCGGACACCATTTAGGAGCACATATGTTCCAGACAAAAGGTTTGCAAAGCACAGGAAATGTTTCGATAGAAACAGGAATTGTTTCGATAGAAACCGGAATTGTTTCGGGTGAAATTGCAGAAAGTGGTTCTGCATGTGATATTGAACTATTGCAAGGGGTTTTATGTGAATGTTTGTTAATTAAAGTAATTAACAAAATTCTGAATAAAATAAATAAAAGAGTTTTATTAATTGAGAGTTGCATTTAATTTGGTGGAAATTAAATACATGTGAGTGGTATTTTGGGTGGAGGCCATGTTTATGTGAGTGGAGGTTCACCACATGAATGAAGGAGGGGAGGAGTCCCCCCCCTCATGCGCCGGCTATGGGAGGGGAGGGGTCTCCCTCCCTCCTATATAAAGCCCCCCTCTCCCCTCTCACAAACCACACCTCCTCGTGAAGGATCTCTCTCCCCCTCTAGATATTTCCCCATGGTCTCGAATTAGCGAGATACATGTTCCCGGTGGCCTTGCGTATGGAAGGAGTTGCTGCTTCCGCTGATTCGCTGGAGCGAGGAGGTGGAGGTTGTCCAGTGGCTTGAACGTGTGTGCGAGGACGGATGCGCTGCTGATTTGCGGCGCTCGGACTTCCACACGATCTTGAGATTGGCAAGCGTACGACTACATCAACCACGAGTTCCTACTCGTTAACAAAACTCATTGTCTTCGAGGGTAAGTTCTCCATGGATGTATGTCCACCTGTTGCTCTGTATCTGGTAGATAGATCTTGGCGTATAGTTCTCATCGTAGGAAAAATTTTGTTTGCTATGCTGTGGACCCAACAACCACAACGATGATAACTAAGTTATTAGCAACTCGTTTTAAATCAGATATTGACTATAGTAGGAGAGACAGACACCCGCCAACCACTTATGCAAAACTAGTTGCATGTCAATCGTGGAACCGGTCTCATGTGCGATGACATGTAAGATTGGTCCGGGCCGCTTCATCCCACTATGCCACCAATATCCAAAGTACATATAAGAAGCAATAACATGATCATCACCACCCACATACTCTTGTGTGTTATACCCGTGCAAATCACCTATGCATAGATCAGGCTCTGATACCAATGTTGGGGTTCGCAGCATAGAAAACAAAAAATTTCCTACGATGAGAACTATACGCCAAGATCTATCTACTAGATACAGAGCAACGGGTGGATATACATCCATGGAGAACTTACCCTCGAAGACAACAAAGCTTTGTTAACGACATGAACTCATGGATGATGTAGTCGTACACTTGCCGATCTCAAGATTGTGATGAAGTCTGAAACATTGCAAATGTATCTATAATTTTTGATGTTCCATGCTTGGTTTTATCCACTTTCTTGTGTTTTGTTCCAACTTTGGAGTACTTTTCATATGATTTCTTGGACTAACCTATTAACAAGAGCCACAGTGCCAGCTGCCTGTTTTCTGCTATTTTTGGTTCCAGGAAAGTCAGAAAATGAATATTCTCAGAATTAGACGGGACAAAAGCCAAAGTGTCTATTTTTCCGGAAGTGATCAAGTGCCAGAATACGAGACGGAGTAGGGTCAGGGGCTGGCCACACCACCTGGCCACACGGCCAGGCTGGGCCCACGCCAGGGGGTGGTGTGGTGGCTCCCGGCACCCCTTCGGCCTCTCCTTTCGCCTATATATTGCCCTCAGGACGAAAACCATAAGTACCCGATCAAAAATCCACGAAAGAGTCTGTAGCCGCCGTCATCTCCATCCCTAGATTGGGAGGGATCTGAAGCTCTTCCCGGCACCCTGCTGGAGAGGAGAATTCACCCTGGAAGCCTTCTTCATCACCATGCAAGCCTCCGGTGTGATGCGTGAGTAGTTCATCCTTGGACTACGGATCCATGTAGTAGCTAGATGGCTGGTTCTCCTCTTTTGTGATTTCATGTTTAGATCTTGTGAGCTCTGTTCATGATCAAGATCATCTACTTGTAATTCATACATGTTGTGTTTGCGGGGATCCGATGGATATTGAGATGCTATTTCAGATTGATTACTAATTCTATCATGTCTTTGTTATTTGAGATCTTGCATGCTTTCCGTTGTTAGTAGCTATCTTGGCCAAGTAGATGCTAGCAACTCCAAGAGTTAGTATTTATGCTCGATAGTGGGTTCATGCCTCTGGTAATCTGGCGAAGTGACAGAAATCTCTAAGGTACTAGATGTGTTGTTGCTACTAGGGAGAAAACAACAATCCTTTGTTCATAGAACAATCGTATTGTTTACTTTACACACAGTTCGTAAAGCAATAATCTGTTGCTTGCAACTTAATACTGGAGGGGGTTCGGATGATAACCTGAAGGTGGATTATTAGTCATAGATGCAGTTGGATGGCGGTCTATGTATTATGTTGTAATGCCCAATCAAGTCTCAAAGGAGTCAAGATGATTAGTATATGCATGTATTGCTTTCTCGGTGTTTGTCAATTGCCCCGTTGTAATTTTTTCACCCAGCATGTTATCTATCTAAGGAGAGCCACCTCTAGTGAACTATGGATCCCGGTCCTTTTTCTTTACTTACAATCTATAAACTGTTTCTGCTTTGTGTTTACTTTCTGCAAACTTTCACTTCTTTCCATTCGATACGTTTAATCCTTTGTTTTCCGCAAAACACGGTGAGATTGACAACCTCATCGCAAGTTGGGGATAAAGTTCTGTGGTTGTGTTGTGCAGGTCTCCACGTTGCTACAAGCACCGGTAGTGCGCCCTGCCAAAGCTCAGCTAGTAACACCTTTGGGGTGTTTCCTTGCTCCTACTGGTTCGATTAAACCTTGGTTTCATAACTGAGGGAAACCTTACTTCTGTGCTCATCATACCTTCCTCTTGGGGTTCCCAACGAGCTCTACGTCGAAAGTCGAGCGCATCAAGATCTTTTCTGGCACCGTTGCCGGGGAGTCAAGGACATCTTCACAAGGGGAGTCCCTCATAACCAATCTCTTTACTTGTTGTTTTTGTTTTGCTTAGTTTCTTTTTGCTTTGTTTGCTTGTTTTGTTCTTCAAAAACACAAAAAAAAATTAGTTTTACTTGTTTTGCTTTCTTATTTGAAAACCCAAAAAAATGACTACTCTTGAAAGTTGATGCGACTTCACTAGCACCAACAACAATGATTTTATGAGCACACCTATTGCTCCACCTGTGGCTGAAAATACTTTCTTTGAGATAAAACCTGCTTTACTCAATCTTGTTATGAGAGAGCAATTTTCTGGTATTGGTAATGAAGATGTTGCTTCCCATCTAAATAACTTTATTGAACTTTGTGAGATGCAAAAGCATAGGGATATAGATGGTGATATTATTAGGCTGAAATTGTTTCCTTTCTCTTTGAGAGGAAAAGCTAAAGAATGGTTGAATTCCTTAACTAGGAATAGTATTGATTCTTGGACTAAGTGCAAAGATGCTTTCATTGGAAAATACTATCCTCCAGCTAAGATTATATCCATGAGAAGTGAAATAATGAAGTTTAAACAACTAGATAATGAGCATGTTGCTCAAGCTTGGGAAAGAATGAAATCTTTGGTAAAGAATTGTCCCACTCATGGACTGACTGCTTGGATGATCATCCAAACTTTTTATGCAGGATTGAACTATTCTTCAAGGAACCTATTGGATTCTGCTGCTCGAGGTACCTTTATGACCATCACTTTGGGTGCTGCAACAAAACTTTTGGACAATATGATGGTTAATTATTCTAAATGGCATACTAATAGAGCTCCACAAGGTAAGAAGGTAAATTCTGTTGAGGAAACCTCCTCCTTGAGAGATAAAATTGATATTATTATGTCCATGCTTGTTAATGGGAAAGCCCATATTGATCCAAATAATGCTCCTTTAGCCTCTTTGGTTGCTCTAGAAGAGCAAGTTGATGCGAACTTCATAAGAAATAACAACTTTGGCAACAATACTTATGGTAATAATGCTTATAGGAACAATTTTGGCAACAACAATTATAAGCCATATCCTCCCAACAATGGTAATGCTTATGGAAATTCTTACAACAATAATAAGAGTGCTCCCTATGAACTTGAAGTTATGCTTAAAGAGTTTATTAGTAAACAAACTGCTTTCAATAAAACTATTCAGGAAAAACTCTCCAATGCTGAAAGAAATATAGCATCTTTGACTGAAGCTCAATCTACTTTGAATAAAATGGCTGCTAAACCTGAAACTAATGAGAATCCCTTTGCAGCTACTAATGCCATATAAGTAAGAATTGATGAAAATGTTAGACTATTAGCTGAATTACATGCTAAGTGGGAAAGAGAAGATGAAATTGCTAGAAACATTAGTTTTTCTACTATCACCACCACTAGTGTTGAGGCTAGTAATAGTTCTACTACTTTAGACGATAAAGTTGATTTTGATCTTGATGGTTGCAATATCTCTGAAGTTATTAAGTTCTTGCTAAAAGTCCTAATGCTAGTGCTATGAACATGGCTTTTACAAAACACATTACTGATGCTCTCATAATGATTAAAGAAGAAAAGATGAAACATAAAGCTTCTATTCCTATAAAGCAAGAATATGGTTGGGAACCCATCATTAATATGAAAGTGAATGACTTTGATTTCAAAGCTTTGTGTGATCTTGATAGTAGTGTTTCTATTATGCCTAGAAGGATTTATGATATGCTTGATTTGCCTCCTCTTGAAGATTGTTATTTGAATGTCCCACTTGATGCTAATGCTAAAAAGAAACTCATGGGGAGTCTTAATGATGTTCTTATTATGGTTAACGATTCTTATGTCCCCGTTGATTTCTATGTTTTGGATGTTGAATACAATGCTTCTTGTCCTATTACTTTGGGAAGACCTTTTCTTAGAACTGTTGGTGCCATCATTGATATGAAAGAAGGCACCATTAAATATCAACTCCCACTCAAGAAAGGTATAGAACACTTCCCTAAAAAGAGAGAAAAGATTTCTTTTGCTTCTCCTATGAAAACAAAATTTGGTCTTAATGCTTCTTCATTTGAGAACACTTGATTCTTTCTTTGCTTCTTATGCCTAACTTAAAGGCGTTAAAGAAAAGTACTTATTGGGAGATAACCCAAAAGTTTTAGATGAGTCTTGGAAGTTATTACCTCTGTAATAACCGCTTCTTATCGTTTTTATTTGCTTTTTGTACCAAGAGTAACCTCTAATGAGAGAGAAGTAATGATTGGGAAAGTTGATGTCCCGAAACAGATTTCTGTGCTTCACTGTAAAAATTCGTGAGAGAGCTCTGTATGTCAGATTGAGCTATAATTGTTTTTGCTTCTGCCCCAGGTTGTTATCTACTTTTCGTTAGTTCAACAATTTTTGATTTGAGCAACAGAAGGTCTTCCAAAAAAATCATCTTTACCTGCTGGTCTGTTTTGACAAATTTCTGCCATTTTCTGCATTTGCTTCTTGTTAGTTCCTTCTTGAGTTCTTTTAGGGAATTGAGCTTTTTGAAGGAAATGCTACAGTAGCTAGTGTTCTAATGGAAGTTTATTGGGTGTTAGAACTGAACCTTAAGACTTATTTATCTTAAGTGCACTAATGTTGCTAATGAGATTGTGTGAACTTTTGTATGAAGGAAAATTTTCAGGTGTATGGAAGGAATGAGTAATGAGATGAAGGATGGACTAAAGCTCAAGCTTGGGGATGCCGCGCGTGTCACCCCAAGAAATATCCAAGAAGTACAAGCGTCAAAGCTTGGGGATGCCCAAGGCATCCCCTTCTTCATCAATAAAAATTCCAGGTTTCTTCCAAACACTTCATTTTTATTGTTTCATGCACAGTTGTGTTGTTCTTGGAGCGTCTTCTTTTTCGTTTTTGTTTTGTTTTTTAGTTTGCTTGGTTTGCTTAGTTTTCTGAATAAATTGGTTGGACCCCCTCTTTCATACATTTGGTTTGCAAATCGTTTGGTTTGGTTTGGAAAAGAGTAGGAAAGTTCATACTTATGTGGTAAAAAGAGCTTGTTTTTGACTGTGATCTATGCTTTGGCATGCCATGCTTTATATTGTTTTGGCTTTATGCCTGGTATTCTTTGCTGTAGCATGACTTGTTATAAACAATTGAGATTGCTTAATGTGCCTTGGATGAATCATGCGTTGTTTTAGCATATTAAAGCATAGTATAGTGGTATTCTCCTTTGATGCTTTATTTGGGTTGACTTGGCGCATGCTCACACCATGTTATGACTATCTCAAGTCACCATAGCCTTTATGATCCTTTACTTTTCAACTTGTAGTATCACTTTATGCTTTGATCAATGATGTTTTGTCGCTCTGCATGATTATGGCCATTATTGCTCTCTTAGTTTGTCGCTCCCAGTCTTTTGCTAGCCTCCACAACCAAGTATGAGTTCCACTCATGCATCCAACTCCCTAAACCAAGTTTTTCCAAAGAGTCCACCATACCTACCTACTAGCTTATGCTATTCCAACTATATTCATGCTTTTGTGTACCTTCCACTTGTTATGAGAAAACTAGTGATTAAAGCTCTCACGAACTTGATGGCACACTTTACTTTATTGCCTCTAATAAACTTGAACCATTGGGTCCTTCTTTGTTCTGTATATGCTTGCGCTTTATAAGTTGAAATTAGCAGAACCATGTACCATGGGGAACGCTTTCAACATTGCACTTGTACTTTGTACCCCATTGATATCATGTTCTTTTGCTTACGGATCCCGGCGGTGTGAAATAAATGTGGAACTTTTAAGATCATGGAGTTTGTATGTGTGTTAGAGAAACGCCTGGGCCGCTAGCCTAAGCCATGCCTAATCATGGTGGAAACTTGCAGCATCACCATAGTGAGCACTCTATGAAGCATCCTCAATAAAAACCTATGCAAATAGCAAATAAAAAGATCGCTGAGATGCTCATTGTCTGCTTGCCTTGTCATTTTGATTATGGGAAAGCTCCCGTATCATGTGCAAGGGGTACCCCGTTGGCGGTTCTTAATGATACACATATACTTACAATGACAAGAGCTTACTCGTGACTGAAGTTGAGTAGCATGAGGATCGGTCTTCGTAAGTAAGGTGCATGAGATTTCGGTTTATAACTTGTCAAGCATATCCTCTTAGTTGTGTCACTTTAACCTTAATCACCTTAAAGATGCTTATGATAGGGGCAATGAGAGCTGAAAGCTATAAGTACCATAATTTTTGGAATTTCTTTATGAGACTTAAATCCCTACTTCCTTTTATGAAGGCCTTTCTTCCACCATTATATTGAGTCTCCACCTTCTATCTTTATGCACCTACTTTGAGAGCATAGTGGCCATTTTTATGTGCATTGTCCCAAGACTAGTTGATTGATGCATAACTTGATATTCCTTGTTGTAATTCATACATGTTGTGTTTGCGGGGATCCGATGGATATTGAGATGCTATTTCAGATTGATTACTGATTCTATCATGTCTTTGTTATTTGAGATCTTGCATGCTTTCCGTTGTTAGTAGCTATCTTGGCCAAGTAGATGCTAGCAACTCCAAGAGTTAGTATTTATGCTCGATAGTGGGTTCATGCCTCTGGTAATCTGGCGAAGTGACAGAAATCTCTAAGGTACTAGATGTGTTGTTGCTACTAGGGAGAAAACAACAATCCTTTGTTCATAGAACAATCGTATTGTTTACTTTACACACAGTTCATAAAGCAATAATCTGTTGCTTGCAACTTAATACTGGAGGGGGTTCGGATGATAACCTGAAGGTGGATTATTAGTCATAGATGCAGTTGGATGGCGGTCTATGTATTATGTTGTAATGCCCAATCAAGTCTCAAAGGAGTCAAGATGATTAGTATATGCATGTATTGCTTTCACGGTGTTTGTCAATTGCCCCGCTGTAATTTGTTCACCCAGCATGTTATCTATCTAAGGAGAGCCACCTCTAGTGAACTATGGATCCCGGTCATTTACTTCACATACAATCTATAAACTGTTTCTGCTTTGTGTTTTCTTTCTGCGAACTTTTACTTCTTTCCATTCGATACGTTTAATCCTTTGTTTTCCGCAAAACATGGTGAGATTGACAACCTCATCGCAAGTTGGGGACAAAGTTATGTGGTTGTGTTGTGCAGGTCTCCACGTTGCTACTAGCACCGGTAGTGCACCCTGCCAAAGCTCAGCTAGTAACACCTTTGGGGTGTTTCCTTGCTCCTACTGGTTCGATTAAACCTTGGTTTCATAGCTGAGGGAAAACTTACTGCTGTGCTCATCATACCTTCCTTTTGGGGTTCCCAACGAGCTCTACGTCGAAAGTCGAGCGCATCAAAGTCCAGCAGGTCTGGCTCCAACACGTCCTTTAGATCTAGCTCCAGCAAGTCCAGCACCACCAAGTCTAGCACCGCAAAGCAGCGGTGCATCCGTGATCGCACACACGTCCGGTACCTCGACAACCTCCGTCCCACGCTCCAGCAAAGCAGTGGAAGCAGCAACTCCTTTCCTGATAAAGCCACCGGGAACATGTATCTCGCTAATCCGAGACCATGGGGAATAACTAGAGGGGAAGAGAGATCCTTCACGAGGAGGTGTGAGTGTGAAGGTGTGAGAGGGGGCCTTTTATAGGAGGAGGGGAGGGTACCCCTCCCCATGGCCGGCGCCTCAAGGGGTGACCCTTCACCTCCTCATTCATGGGGTGGTAACTCCCTCCACATAAATTTGCCCCTTCACATTCTCTTTTAAAGTCTCCACTTTAAATGCATTAGATTTCTCCAAATTTAATGCTCTCTGATTTAATAAAACTCTTTTATTAATTTTATTCAGATTTTTTTAATTACTTTAATTGACAAACATTCACATAAAACCCCCTACAACATTATTACATGCAGAACCAATTTCAACAATTTCACCCGAAACAGTTTCGGTGTCTATTGAAATAATTCTAGCACTTTCCTAAATCTTTATCTGAAACATATTTCCTCCAAATGGTGTCGATATCCCTTAAGTGTGTCACCCTACGGTTTGCAAATAAGGCAGACATGATCGAGACCCCTCTCCGATCAATAATCAGCAGCGGGACCTAGAGATCTGTACTGACTCCCACATATTCAACGATGACTCTTGTGATCATGTGAACCTTTAACGTCGTAACTAAATCCCTTTGTCTCACGATATATTACATGTCCGAGATTCGATCATCGGCATCCAAATACCTAGTTTGATCTTGTTACCGACATGCACTCTTTTCTTGTTCCCGTGATATAACATTCTAGTGATCACATCACTTGCTTGCAAGCTATTTCAATGTGATATCACCGAGAGGGCCTAGAGTATATCTATCCGTCATCGAGATGGACAAATCCCACTTTTGATCCATGAGCCTCAACATAACACCTTCGTAGCACTGAACCCACCTTTATAGTCATCCTATTACGGTGTGACGTTTGATGTTATCAAGAGACTCTTCCGGTGTTAGCAATTAACATGATCTCATGGTCTAAGGACTAAGATTACTTCGTATGATGTTATAGCAATATAAACATAATGACTTTGATCGTAATGCTATACTTCGGATGAATTTTCATCACATCATTACACCAATGTTGTGACCTCGTTATTAGCAACATCCAATGTCCATGATCAGGAAACCTTGATCATCTTGTTAATCAATGAGCTAGTTTATATGAGAGGCATTACTAGGAACTTTATATTTTGTTTATTAAACACACATGTATTAACGTTTCCAATTAATACAATTATAACATGCAAAATAAACATTTATCATAAACATGGAATAAGATAATAACCACTTTATTATTGCCTCTCGGGCATATTCCCTTCAGAAACTCCAGGCTACGAGATAACTCGGCCCAAGGAATAAAAGGTTCGGATAGGGGAACCTGTTGTGGCCTTAACAACTAGAAAAGTTGCTAAGACCGCACCAGCTTCGGGGACTAATGTTGGGGGGGATACCCCCGGGTAGGGCAACGCCGGGGTAAAAGGCCCGAGTTAGCCGGGGTACGGCACAATCAAAGCAAAGTATTGACCGGGTCACCTCGAGGCAGGCCGAATCACGGTGTGGCCCGGCCCATGGGCATCTCCTTGACAATGGTCCGGCCGGCATAAGACCTATGCTGGCCGTGCCTATCTGTTTTACAGGTAATTGGGTAGGCCGGATTAGCTATATGCTAGCCAGATTACCTTGGCTTCAGAGAGAAGGAATTCCCTGCCGGTCAAAGGGTGGCTTTATTAGCTGAAGCATGTGCAAAGTAAAGTAAAGGAGAGGACCAGCAGGTCAGCAGTGACCAAGGTGACACAGGCAAAGCCGGATGACGTAGCCTATGACGCCAAAAGACAAGGATGATGTTGCGGGTTACGTCCAAAGCCCGGACGAGCCGTTAAAGAAGAATAAAGAAGCATCTGCTTTAGGAAAGTGCTGCCACCTAAGCCCTAGAATTGTAACCCAGGCTCCCCTATATATAAGGAGCACCAGGACCTCCATAGAGGAAGGGATGGCATTTAGAGGAATCACTCTCTGTCTAAGGTAGAATTCAGGGGCTAGTTAGTGAGGGGTAAGAGACATCGTCTCCTTCTTGCTAAGAGCTTCAAGAACACCTGAAAACACCATTGATAGAGAGAATACAAGAACTTCCGTGCGTGGAATCACCATGTTCTCCCTCCCTGGATTCCCCTCGCACACATTGGCCCCATCTTTAGCCTATCCATGGCATCTGCCGTACCACCACCACGACAGGTTAATTTGAGGCATTTGTGTCTATGAAAATATATGCCCCGATGTATCGAATGGCATTGGTTTGGTATGGTAAATGTTCCTGGTATGTTCTACAAACTTGGTCCATTTTTGCGTTGATTGACTTGCAAAAAATTTATACGCCTTATTTACTTTGGATTGGATGTAGTATTACATGGCATGTTTTAAGGCACTTAACATGGTTATCTGCATGCCCTGCTCTATAAATTCAAGTTTCTCAATTATAATTTATGTAGCAGCAGTATCTACCTTCTATTATGTAGTTCATGGCATTTTAAGTCACTTCACAGATGGGTTAGCATTCCCTGCTCTACAAGTTCACGAGATATACTATTGTAATGTCTATCTTGTTTGTTAGTACAGTAACTGTCTGCTCTGTAGAAGGTGACACTTTTTATGGCACTTCTCATATTTGTTTGCAATTCTATTTCACAAGTTAAATCATGTAATTTCTCTCTTGTTCGTGCTAAGGAGTGACTGTAACTGCATTCTATTTTGTCGCCATGGCAATCTTTATGTCATTTAAATGTTTGTTTATATTCCGCCATTCCCTGCTCTACGTGTTCACAAGTGATTATACTATAATGTCTATCTAGTTCTTTGTAAACAGCAACATCTACTATCTGATATTATTTCCTCTCATAGGGAACACGGAGAATCGTCGAGTGAATCGCCCCTACAATCTTATAAGTACCCGTTGCTTTGTATTTCTGAATGCAAACCTGTTTTATGTGAATGAGTGGCCTGAACCTATATGCAGAGGAGCAACAATAAAGTAGATGGATCATCTATCCAAGTACTCGATGCGGTGGATGTCTTCAAAGAACGAACTGACAACAGGATGTCCTCCAACAGGACTGCACAAAAAGAAATAGAAGTCTCTTGTTTTTACTGAGATGTGCATAGTGTCAGATGCTTTCTTGTACGAGGTACCACATGATTCGGCTAATTATTAGAACAAGGTTGACCTTAACCAAGACTGGACAAAAACCAGACGTAAATCCCTCGATTTATAATTCAATGTGCTCACTTGATTTTGGTGATGATCTATTCTTTCTATATTTGAATTGTGTTCATCTATCTATCTATTATGTGGTTGTAATTTAAATATATCCACTTTTATGCTAATTTATAGTCTATTATTGTATTTTTCTGCTATAATTAAGAGTTTGAATGCACTCTGGAGGTAGTCAAATTGTCTAGTGTCGGCACCACATGAGTTGGCCAATGATTAGAACAAGATGACCTTTAACGGTACTAGACAAAGACTGAACGTAACTCCCTTGATTTGTAATTCAATTTGCTCACTCAATCATGGTGGAGATCTCTTTTTGCTATATTTGACTGATGATCTTCTATATATATATACGTTAACTAGACCATGATTAGGTGGTGGTGATTGAAGTATATCCACTTTTATGCTAATCTATATTCTATTGTAATATTAGAGATCGCCACCATGATTGAGCTTATATGCACTCTGGAGGTAGTAACATAGTCTAGTGTTATATGTATGAGACTAGTATAAATTACTTGGTCTTGGTGGGGAGTAACTTGGACTTGTAAAAATGCATACAATACTAGTCCAAGTTACTCTGCCAACACTAAAGGGTGTCTAGATACATTCGTTTCACAAAACCCATGACATCTTATATTTTGAAACGGAGGGAGTTCTATCTAGACTACTCATGGTGAGATTCTCATAGCTATTATCATCTAATATGATCCCCAATTACTATATATATGTACTATGACCATGTTAATATGATCTGGAATTCTATCATGCACCTGTTGTTTGATTGCTTAATTCATTACCTCAATAGCTACTCTACATGATGCACATATAAAGTCTATTGCCAATTTGATTCTTTAGTTTGCTCGTCATTAAAGCAATGTAATGATTTTCTTAACTTAAACGGTCAGAGCACCGCCCTGTCAAGGCGAAGCTGTGGGTTTGAGCCCCATCAGTCCCAAACTAGGGATGGCAATTTCTGTGAGAAATACAATGTTTGATTAATAATAAACAAGGGATTTTCATCTATACATCATCAGACGATCTTGCGAGTTTAATATTAGCCACCATATGGTTCAATTGGTTATGGTTCCTGTCAATTTTTAGTTGACTTGTGATTGCATCAATGCTATATTCTGACGTGGTTCCTAGACATACATTGTTTAAATACTTCATTGACCTTGCAAGGTGCATAATGTATCATTTGCTTGTTTGTCTACTGGATTTTCTTGCCTGGTTATATGTACAATGATATTGTTAGTAGTTGGAAGTACAATAGTTGTAGGCATTACAAAGAAGGTTTGTGCTACTTTTTGGATGCATCCAACTATTGTTTTGGCAGCAAATGACCTCTTATTTTTTTATTTACTAGCCCGACGATCAAAATATTTGAATGATCCGGCTACTGAAAAGGAATGGTTGACATCTTGTTTGTATGAAATGATTCTGGTAGTCTATTTAAGAAACTTGGTCTATTGCTTGTTTTTCCAAGGTACTATCATAGTTGCCTGATGATTAAAGCAATGCCACCTGTGGTTGTAGGTCACTTTTTTGGTTAGTTCATACTATAGACCATTTTTAAACGGTATTCTTATATTTTAGGTTAATGATTTGTTGTCCCAGCCAGTTCTAAGCAGCTGAAGGAATCTCATGCACCTCTTTTTGTTATATTTCTATATTACTGTTATGCAGTGATATGATTAGTTTATGAGGGAAAGAGTCGAGTTGCTTGTTTCCCTACATTCATTACCACACTAGTTCAGTTAGTATGCATGAGACACGCATGTTGATGGCTTGATTTGTTATATTAGGACAATGCCAATTTTGAAATTCTTTTACAACAAACATGGTGTTTTTTCGCCTGCTTTGATGCTCTAACGTGATATGTCTTAGTTTCAACATGCAAATAACCTGTAGTGTTTCTTCCAGAGTGGCTATGATACTGGCACATGTACGCATCGGTCCAGGACATCGACAGTTTCTTTTATTCCGGAAAGAGATGTACGAGGCACATCATTAATTGTTCATGGCCAATGATGAATTTGAATTATTTTACATATAAGATGGCCACCAGTTAGCCGGTACGTTGTGCTGACTTGTTTTCTTTGTTGCAGGCTGCACATGAAGCTATGGGGGCAGAAGGGGGAATCCTATGTTAAGTACTGAGGTCATTTCAAAAAGCAGCAGTGACAGTGATTATTGCTTGCATCGGCCCACGGTTTAGTTTTTCCAGCAGAAAGAGGTGTTATAGCTGTACTCCAAACAATTGATTTAATTGAACAGAAACAGAGCAAATAGATGGAATAATTAGGATTATACGTGAACAGATACAAGAACCGAAAGATCGACAAGATTTGACGGACCGACTACTTGATAATCTCTTCTACAGCTGTCATGGTATGCCAGTTGTTACTTGTATGGGGATGTAAGCTCCGTAGTAGAAACCCTGTTCCAACACATGTCTCGTGATGTCTCTGTAATGCTTCATCTTGTTTTTGTTGAAAGTCTGGTCTGTAATAAATTTCAAAAAATATTTGTTGATGTAATAGGGTGATCCTAGCACGGCCATTAGCAGGCTGAAATATTAACAGGCTGTTTAAAACCAGAATTTTGCCATAGTTATAGAACACCCAAATATGTTGGCCAGTAGATGGGCCAAATAAACACTAAAAGGCCGTAAGTGACAGGTCAGTATATTGGTGGGCCTCATAAGTGGCCAAGGCCCTGAAAATGTACAGGGCTGAACAGCAACAAGCGAGAACAGTAAAGGGCCCAAACTGTAATGGGCCCGAATATTGATATACCTGAACAGTAAAGAGCTGAAACAGTAAAAGGCCTAAACAGTAAAAAGCCCGCACCGTAGAGGACCCGCACAATAAAACGGTCTGAAGCGTAAAAGGCCTAAACAGTAAATGGCCTGAACAGTAAAAGGCCATAAAAGCAAAAGGCCTAAACAGTGAATGGCCGGAACAGTAGAAGGCCAGAACAGTAAAGGATCCTAACACTGGCAACCCAGAAATATAAATGGCCATAACAGTAAATGGGTAGAACAGAAGCGGACCCCACGGGCCGTAGGAACATTAACGGGTTGCCTACAGGCCTTAATAGTGCCTGACCTTCTGGCGCAGGCCCCTAATGGGCCGCATATTATTCTACCAAAGTGGGCCTTCTTTAGGCTGAAACTGTAGCGGGCCTGAAATCGTACAGGCCCTAGAAGGGTTCATTAATGGGCCATGTCAAACAGTACACGTCGTGAGAGTAAAGGGTCGTAATATTATTGGGCTCTCCTCGTGGGTCGGCCCACTTAACAATTAGCAGGCCTTGTCTGGGCCAGGCTTCTGCCACGGTTTCTATGACCGTTAACGGTGGGTGCCACGTAGTATTTTTGCATGACGTCAGCAGTCAACGCGTGTGGCGAACAGATCTACGACGGAACAAGTTTTCGTGGCTAAAGGGTGCGATCTACCATGGTCAGAAAAAAACGTGGTAGATTCTTTTGTGACGGGGCTTTTACCACGAAGGGCATCCATCGTAGAAGACTTTTTAGCCACGAAAAACGGGCCTTCAACCACGAAAATCGTTCGTTCTAAAAGCCAATTTTTCTTGTAGTGTTTATATACCTACTGGACACTTCAAATAAAATCTTGTTTAAGAATTCTATGGCAACTAGCAATATATCTTCATATCTACTAATGTCACCCAAAGAACAGAAATAGGAGGAAAGTTTCGTGTTGAAGTTTTCTCAAAGGGAATGGAGGAACATCACACCATGATCTATCCAAGAATGGTGAAAACCATAAGCTTGGGGATGCCAAAGTCACCCCACCACTGGACCTATTATAGTCACGGTTTACAAAGCTCTAATCTTTGTTTTTTAGCAACATAAGATTTACACATAAATTTGGAGCGTCTTCCTCTAGTTTTATGTTTACTTTTGCATTTTTACCTTTGGAATAAATATACCACCATATGGAAATGTATCTAATAATTATGAAAGAGCTACTGAAATAGAAAAGTTAAAGTTCGATGCTAAATAATAAAGGGGAAGCGAAATAAAATTGCATTACAAGTTATGCATGTTGTCACACCTCATTATCTTGTTCATATGCTTTAATGAGAGATAATTTGCAAGTTCCTTATTTAGTTCTACCTTTTATTTACATGCATAGATGATTAACTCTAAGTTACCTTTTCTAATAAAAAATTATTCGCACTATGAACACTTTTGCATGCTTGTAGATGGTCAACTTTCTCCTTCTTGCTAGCCATTAGAATTGAACAAGCAAAGCTTGTTGATGGCTCAATGCACGGCGCCCAGAAAAATGCTTGATGGCGGTGTTGATGTAGAGCTCGTTGGGAACCCCAAGAGGAAGGTATGATGAGCACAGCAGCAAGTTTCCCTCAGTTATGAAACCAAGGTTTAATCGAACCAGTAGGAGCAAGGAAACACCTCAAAGGTGTTACTAGCTGAGCTTTGGCAGGGCGCACTACCGGTGCTAGTAGCAACGTGGAGACCTGCACAACACAACCACAGAACTTTGTCCCCAACTTGCGATGAGGTTGTCAATCTCACCGTGTTTTGCGGAAAACAAAGGATTAAACGTATCGAATGGAAAGAAGTAAAAGTTTGCAGAAAGAAAAGACAAAGAAGAAACAGTTTATAGATTGTATGTAAAGTAAAGGACCGGGATCCATAGTTCACTAGAGGTGGCTCTCCTTAGATAGATAACATGCTGGGTGAACAAATTACAGCGGGGCAATTGACAAACACCGAGAAAGCAATACATGCATATACTAATCATCTTGACTCCTTTGAGACTTGATTGGGCATTACAACATAATACATAGACCGCCATCCAACTGCATCTATGACTAATAATCCACCTTCAGGTTATCATCCGAACCCCCTCCAGTATTAAGTTGCAAGCAACAGATTATTGCTTTACGAACTGCGTGTAAAGTAAACAATACAATTGTTTTATGAACAAAATATCGTTGTTTTCTCCAGAGTAGCAACAGCACATCTAGTACCTTAGAGATTTCTGTCACTTCCCCAAATTATCAGAGGCATGAACCAACTATCGAGCATAAATACTAACTCTTGGAGTTGCTAGCATCTACTTGGCCAAGATAGCTACTAACAACGGAAAGCATGCAAGATCTCAAATAACAAAGACATGATAGAATCAATAATCAATCTGAAATAGCATCTCAATATCCATCGGATCCCCGCAAACACAACATGTATGGATTACAAATAGATGATCTTGATCATGAACGGAGCTCACAAGATCTAAACATGAAAGCACAAAGGAGGAGAAACCAGCCATCTAGCTACTACATGGATCCGTAGCCATCTAGCTACTACATGGATGAACTACTCACGCATCACACCGGAGGCTTGCATGGTGATGAAGAAGGCCTCCAGGGTGAATTCCCCTCTCCGGTAGGGTGCCGGGAAGAGCTTCAGATCCCCCCGATCTAGGGACAGCGACGACGGCGGCTACAGACTCTTTCATGGATTTTTGATCGGGTACCTAGGGTTTTCGTCCCGAGGGCAACTTATAGGCAGAAGGAGAGGCCGAGGGGGTGCTGGGGTCGGCCAGACCACCCCCTGGCGCGGGCCAGGCCTGGCCACGCGGCCAGGTGGTGTGGCCGGCCCCCAGCCCTTCTCTGTCTCGTATTCTGGCACTTGATCCCTTCTGGAAAAATAGGCGCTTTGGCTTTTGTCCCGTCCAATTCCGAGAATATTCATTTTCTGACTTTTCTGGAACCAAAAACAACAGAAAACAGGCAGCTGGCACTGTGGCTCTTGTTAATAGGTTAGTCCACGAATTCATATAAAAGTACTCCAAAGTTGGAACAAAACACAAGAAAGTGGATAAAACCAAGCATGGAACATCAAAAATTATAGATACATTTGCAATGTATCAACATCCCCAAGCTTAACTCCTGCTCGTCCTCGAGTAGGTAAGTGATAAAAAGAAATAATTTTTGAGGTGACATGCACCATCAAAACTTGATCAAAGTATTTGCAAAACTCAAAGCTGGGATCATAGTACTTCAATCATAACATGAAAGACAAAGTTCTGGCAATAAGCAAAGAAACTATGATACAACATGAAAAGGCACAAACAAAAGATTCATGAATAACATGCTTTGCAAGACGTTTGTTTGTTTCACATAAAGAAAACATAGCATAAAAGTATTCAGCTTGTCCCCCAATAGAGTAGCAAATATAAATGCATAGGACACCTTCAAAGTTCATAAGAGTGACTAGATACAATAGTTTCAAACAAGCAATAACAAGTTATGCATCAATCAACTAGTCTTGGGACAATGCACATAGAACTAAGAATGGCCACTATGCTCTCAAAGTAGTGCATAAAGATAGAAGGTGGAGACTCAATATAATGGTGGACGAAAAGCTTGCGCCAAGTCAACCCAAATAAAGCATCAAAGGAGAATACCACTATACTATGCTTTAATATGTTAAACAATGCATGATTCATCCAAGGCACATTAAGAAATCTCAATTGTTTATAACAAGTCATGCTACAACAAAGAATACTAAGCATAAAGCCAAAACAATAGAAAGCATGGCATGAAAAAGCATAGGCCACAGTCAAAAACAAGCTCTTTTTACCACATAAGTATGAACTTTCCTACTCTTTTCCAAACCAAACAAAATGTATGAAAGAGGGGGTCCAACCAATTTATTCAGTCAACTAAGCAAACCAAGCAAACTAAAAACCAAAACAAAAACGAAAAAGAAGACGCTCCAAGAACAACACAACTGTGCATGAAACAATAAAAATGAAGCGTTTGGAAGAAACCTGGAATTTTTATTGATGAAGAAGGGGATGCCTTGGGCATCCCCAAGCTTTGACGCTTGTACTTCTTGGATATTTCTTGGGGTCACACGCGTGGCATCCCCAAGCTTGAGCTTTAGTCCATCCTTCATCTCATTACTCATTCCTTCCATACACCTGAAAATTTTCCTTCATACAAAACTTCACACAATCTCATTAGCAACATTAGTGCACATAAGATAAATAAGTCTTAAGATTCAGTTCTAACACCCAATAAACTTCCATTAGAACACTAGCTACTGTAGCATTTCCTTCAAAAAGCTCAATTCCCTAAAAGAACTCAAGAAGGAACTAACAAGAAGCAAATGTAGAAAATGGCAGAAATCTGTCAAAACAGACCAGCAGGTAAAGATGATTTTTTTCGAAGACCTTCTATTGCTCAAATCAAAAATTGTTGAACTAACAAAAATTAGATAACAACCTGGGGCAGAAGCAAAAACAATTACAGCTCAAACCAACGTACACAGCTCTCTCAGGAATTTTTACGATGAAGCACAGAAATCTGTTTCGGGACAGCAACTTTCCCAATCATTACTTCACTCTCATTAGAGGTTACTCTTGGCACAAAAAGCAAATAAAAAGGATAAGGAGAGGTTATTACAGAGGTAATAACTTCCAAGACTCAACTAAAGCTCTTGGGTTATCTCCCAACAAGTACTTTTCTTTAACGCCCTTAAGTTAGGCATAAGAACCAAAGAAAGAATCAAGTGTTCTCAAATGAAGAAGCATTAAGACCAAATTTTGTTTTCATAGGAGAAGCAAAAGAAATCTTTTCTCTCTTTTTAGGGAAGTGTTCTATACCTTTCTTGAGTGGGAGTTGATATTTAATGGTTCCTTCTTTCATATCAATGATGGCACCAATAGTTCTAAGAAAAGGTCTTCCCAAAGTAATAGGACAAGAAGCATTGTATTCAACATCCAAAACATAGAAATCAACGGGGACATAAGAATCGTTAACCATAATAAGAACATCATTAAGACTCCCCATGAGTTTATTTTTAGCATTATCATCAAGTGGGACATTCAAATAACAATCTTCAAGACTAGGCAAATCAAGCATATCATAAATCCTTCTAGGCATAATAGAAACACTACTATCAAGATCACACAAAGCTTTGAAATCAAAGTCATTCACTTTCATATTAATGATGGGTTCCCAACCATCTTCTTGCTTTATAGGAATAGAAGCTTTATGTTTCATCTTTTCTTCTTTAATCATTATGAGAGCATCAGTAATGTGTTTTGTAAAAGCCATGTTCATAGCACTAGCATTAGGACTTTTAGCAGGAACTTAATAACTTCAGAGATATTGCAACCATCAAGATCAAAATCAACTTTATCGTCTAAAGTAGTAGAACTATTACTAGCCTCAACACTAGTGGTGGTGATAGTAGAAAAACTAATGTTTCTAGCAATTTCATCTTCTCTTTCCCACTTAGCATGTAATTCAGCTAATAGTCTAACATTTTCATCAATTCTTACTTATATGGCATTAGTAGCTGCAAAGGGATTCTCATTAGTTTCAGGTTTAGCAACCATTTTATTCAAAGTAGATTGAGCTTCAGTCAAAGATGCTATATTTCTTTCAGCATTGGAGAGTTTTTCCTGAATAGTTTTATTGAAAGCAGTTTGTTTACTAATAAACTCTTTAAGCATAACTTCAAGTTCATAGGGAGCACTCTTATTATTGTTGTAAGAATTTCCATAAGCATTACCATTGTTGGGAGGATATGGCTTATAATTGTTGTTACCAAAATTGTTCCTATAAGCATTATTACCATAAGCATTGTTGCCAAAATTATTATTTCTTATGAAGTTCACATCAACTTGCTCTTCTTGGGCAACTAGAGAGGCTAAAGGAACATTATTTGGATCAATATGGGCTTTCCCATTAACAAGCATAGACATAATAATATCAATCTTATCACTCAAGGAGGAGGTTTCTTCAACAGAATTTACCTTCTTACCTTGTGGAGCTCTCTCAGTATGCCATTCAGAATAATTAGCCATCATATTATCCAATAGTTTTGTTGCAGCACCCAAAGTGATGGTCATAAAGGTACCTCCAGCAGCTGAATCCAATAGGTTCCTTGAAGAATAGTTCAATCCTGCATAAAAAGTTTGGATGATCATCCAAGCAGTCAGTCCATGAGTGGGACAATTCTTTACCAAAGATTTCATTCTTTCCCAAGCTTGAGCAACATTCTCATTATCAAGTTGTTTAAACTTCATTATTTCACTTCTCATGGATATAATCTTAGCAGGAGGATAGTATTTTGCAATAAAAGCATCTTTGCACTTAGTCCAAGAATCAATACTATTCCTAGTTAAGGAATTCAACCATTCTTTAGCTTTTCCTCTAAAAGAGAAAGGAAACAATTTCAGTTTAATAATATCACCATCTATATCCCTATGCTTTTGCATCTCACAAAGTTCAACAAAGTTATTTAGATGGGAAGCAGCATCTTCATTACCAATAGCAGAAAATTGTTCTCTCATAACAAGATTGAGCAAAGCAGGTTTTATCTCAAAGAAAGTATTTTCAGCCATAGGTGGAGCAATAGGAGTGCTCATAAAATCATTGTTGTTGGTGCTAGTGAAGTCACACAACTTGGTGTTTTTAAGAGTAGTCATTTTTTTGGGTTTTCAGATAAGAAAGCAAACAAGTAAAACTAATTTTTTTGTGTTTTTTGAAGAACAAAACAAGCAAACAAAGCAAAAAGAACTTAAGCAAAACAAAAACAACAAAGTAAAGAGATTGGTTATGAGGGACTCCCCTTGCGAAGATGTCCTTGACTCCCCGGTAACGGCGCCAAAAAAATGCTTGATGGCGGTGTTGATGTAGAGCTCATTGGGAACCCCAAGAGGAAGGTATGATGAGCATAGCAGCAAGTTTCCCTCAGTTATGAAACCAAGGTTTAATCGAACCAGTAGGAGCAAGGAAACACTTCAAAGGTGTTACTAGCTGAGCTTTGGCAGGGCGCACCACCGGTGCTAGTAGCAACGTGGAGACCTGCACAACACAACCACAGAACTTTGTCCCCAACTTGCGATGAGGTTGTCAATCTCACCATGTTTTGCGGAAAACAAAGGATTAAACGTATCGAATGGAAAGAAGTAAAAGTTCGCAGAAAGAAAACACAAAGCAGAAACAGTTTATAGATTGTATGTGAAGTAAATGACCGGGATCCATAGTTCACTAGAGGTGGCTCTCCTTAGATAGATAACATGCTGAGTGAACAAATTACAGCGGGGCAATTGACAAACACCGAGAAAGCAATACATGCATATACTAATCATCTTGACTCCTTTGAGACTTGATTGGGCATTACAACATAATACATAGACCGCCGTCCAACTGCATCTATGACTACTAATCCACCTTCAGGTTATCATCCGAACACCCTCTAGTATTAAGTTGCAAGCAACAGATTATTGCTTTACGAACTGCGTGTAAAGTAAACAATACAATTGTTCTATGAACAAAAGATCGTTGTTTTCTCCCTAGTAGCAACAACACATCTAGTACCTTAGAGATTTCTGTCACTTCCCCAGATTACCAGAGGCATGAACCCACTATCGAGCATAAATACTAACTCTTGGACTTGCTAGCATCTACTTGGCCAAGATAGCTACTAACAACGGAAAGCATGCAAGATCTCAAATAACAAAGACATGATAGAATCAATAATCAATCTGAAATAGCATCTCAATATCCATCGAATCCCCGCAAACACAACATGTATGGATTACAAATAGATGATCTTGATCATGAACGGACCTCACAAGATATAAACATGAAAGCACAAAGGAGGAGAAACCAGCCATCTAGCTACTACATGGATCCGTAGTCCAAGGATGAACTACTCACGCATCACACCGGAAGCTTGCATGGTGATGAAGAAGGCCTCTAGGGTGAATTCCCCTCTCCGGCAGGGTGCCGAGAAGAGCTTCAGATCCCCCCGATCTAGGGACAGAGACGACTGCGGCTACAGACTCTTTCGTGGATTTTTGATCGGGTACCTAGGGTTTTCGTCCCGAGGGCAACTTATAGGCGGAAGGAGAGGCCGAGGGGGTGCTAGGGTCGGCCAGACCACCCCCTGGAGTGGGCCAGGCCTGGCCACACGGCCAGGTGGTGTGGGCGGCCCCCCAGCCCTTCTCCGTCTCGTATTCTGGCACTTGATCCCTTTCGGAAAAATAGGCACTTTGGCTTTTGCCCCGTCCAATTCCGAGAATATTCATTTTCTGACTTTTCTGGAACCAAAATCAACAGAAAACAGGCAGCTAGCACTGTGACTCTTGTTAATAGGTTAGTCCAAGAAATCATAATAAGACTACTCCAAAGTTGGAACAAAACACAAGAAAGTGGATAAAACCAAGCATGGAACATCAAAAATTATAGATACATTTGCAATGTATCACTTGTGCATCCATGATCCCTTTAAAACAAAGTTATTCCAGCAGTTTCCTCCATACCTACCTATATATAAAATGCTATTCCAAGTATATTTTCATGTGTGAGTTTTATTTAGCTTCCAAACGGTATTGTTTAATTTATGGTTATGGTTGTCATAGAGAAGTTAGTTGTGGGGTGACCACAAACTCATAAGGCATAAGTAACCTTCACAAAGTAGAATACAATATGCATACAAATATAAGAAGAGGGCACAAACCCTCCTAGCAAGGGCACCAACGCTAAGAAAAGGGCAAAACCCTGTCTACATATATGTTTCAAGAGTGACAGAGTGAGCATGTAGGCAAAGTTTCTTAAAGTATCACTAGGATACAAATGTATCAAATATATTCATGATAGGTGTCGAGGGGAAAGAAGCTAAAAGATTCCAAAAACAAGAATGCCAAAACAATCAAAGAGATGGGGCAATTTATCCAAACACTAATGATGAACTATTTCAAACATAAACTTAAAGGGTAGTGTTTGGAAGCTAAATATTACTTGCCATGTTAACCCTTGCTTACTATCTTATTTTTCAAGTGTCCACATATATGATAGGTATTCAAAAATACCAAATTAGGACATTACACAATGCACATTCACTTGCACTTTACATGCTTAATTTTCCATGGTATCTTCTCATTTGTTTTATACAAGTTAACATATTGTTAAGAATATATGTAGTGAATAAGATATACCACTTATAGCTCATTTTCTTATTACTATTCCTTAAAGAATGAATCATTTAACTTTGTGTAGCAATGAGCATGA
The DNA here is from genome assembly GCA_910589775.1 of Avena eriantha. Lineage (NCBI taxonomy): Eukaryota > Viridiplantae > Streptophyta > Magnoliopsida > Poales > Poaceae > Avena > Avena eriantha. The sequence continues at coordinate 89,826,309 of OU342743.1, forward strand.
ATTATATTGATCAACATAACAACAAACTCCAAAGTCCATGTTTAGTTTTATCACCTTCATGCTCGAGGAAAAACATAGGTTAATCTTGGGGATGTTGATGCATGTAAAATGCATACATGAACTTTGTAGTTTATTGATGCATATTCCCATATATTTGCAACTTATATAATTTTATATCCATGTTTTATATTGATTTATGAGGATTATATTTGCAACTTATATAATGTTATATCCATGTTTTATATTGATTTATGAGGATTTACCAATGATCCCCTTTATTTTGGTTATAAATCTGTAGGATAGAAAAACCCTATTTCGTGTATTTTTATCTTTTAGGGATCTTAACAAAGTCAAATGGACCCGAGATTTTTCGAGAATAATCTTTTTGTGAAAACAAGCAGCTGGAGCACCAAAACCTCAGAAGGGGAGCCACAAGGCCCAGTGGCATGGATCACCTTGCTGGCCGCGCCACTAGGGATCTTTCCCTCCTCGAGCCTCCAAAACTATCAATCTTCATCCTAGACTCGAAGTCTTGACCTAAAAATGCATATAAAAGACTCCTTGGGGCGATCTCGAAAGAGGAAACACTGAAACATAGAAATACCAAAACAGAGACAATACCAGCGAAGATTGGAGGGGGAAACACCACCGGAGCCACCATCGGTGGGATCTCTACCTTCTCCAACATCTCCAGCATCATCACCATGATGAAAAGGGAGTAGTCCACCTCTAGACTATGAGTTTATGGTTGTAGCTTGATCTATCTATCTCTTGTGCTATCATTTTTTACTACCATATGAGCTACCCAACATGATTATGGTTATCTATGTAATTCCAATGTGTGGATCTTTATTCTACGAGTTGATATTTGAGATTGAAATTCTATTACATGTAAGATGTATTGGTAGATATATATTATGTACCTCGTTCTTAAGTACTTATTTTGATCCAACATGTATGAGAGGGCGTGTGAGGGGAACATGTGTATTACTTAGAGTAACATGGTGGTGGTGATTGGATAGTGACAACAAAATTCGAGATCCACTATGTTTTTTACCTTTCTTTTGTTACGTCATTAAGGATTAAGTGAATACATGTGTTACAATATCATCTAGTGATAGCCAAGACGATCTTGTTTGTTTAAAGTAGCACATTTGTTATTCAAACATCATGTCAAAGTATCAAAGGCTATACTCTATTTATTCTTAATTATAGATTACATGGAGTTTTGCCTGTCTAGAGGAGTATAAGTGGGATGTGTTGTATTATCTTTAAAATAGGACGTGATGCCCATATTAATGCTTATCATACACATAATGATGTTTCATTAATATTATATTGCTTATAAATTGTTTTATGTCCATTACACCTTAAGAGAGAATTGATAAGTGAACCCCTGGACCTCGGTCCACTTTTTATTATAAGAAACAACTTTCCATCACTTTTATTGTATTTTATATTTTCTACATTAATTAATTCAAAAATACAAAAATACTTTTACTATTTGCAAACACAAACAAAACCCCCAAAAGACCTTTAACTTATTTTATTTTACTTTCTTGTTTAGTTATAGATTGTTTTTACCTTTATTTATTTGCAAGTTTATTTCAATTTTACTAATACGAATCCTTGTGCTTCACAACCACACAATGAAGTTAGATACTGATGCATGTAAAATGCATCCATGAACTTTGCACTTTATTACTTGATATTCCAACATATTTGCATCATATATAGGGTATAATCATGTTTTATAATGATATTTGGGAATAATTCACACTTCCCATACTATTTTGGAATTAACTCTACCGAGCCAGAAAACCCTTATTTCAATGTTTTTAACTTTCAGGTACCCAAACGATGTCCAATTGACCTGAAACTTCACGGGACCCAGTATTTATCAGAACCAAGAAAAATGGGCCAAAGATCCACGAGAAAAGAAGACTAGGGTGGGAACGAGCTAACCAGCCGTGGCCCAACCCCTGGTCGCGGCTGATGTGCTCGTTTGCTCCTTGAGTCTCCGATGTCGTCAATTCTTTATCGCAAGCGAAGGTTCTGACCTAAGTTGAGTAGCATGTGGTGTAGGTACTCGTATTCAAGGGGCATGGGGCATTCAACTTATACTTTGTCAAGCATACAACTCATACTTGCCATCACATTAACCTTAACCACTCAAGATGCTTATGATAGGGGCAATGAGGGCTTAAAGCTAATGAATACCATAGATCAAACATTCATAAGAGGAAGAGTTTGGAAGCTATATGAAACTTATTAATCATTAATCTATGCTTATTATCCATCTTTCCAAAGTGTCCACTTTTATATTCAGAATTTAGAAGAAAACTCTATGACCACTATAGGATGTTTTTACTTTAATTTTGCTTTTACATTTTGCATTCATTTGGTCCATAGCTCTTTCTTCTATGTTACACTTTATGAATTGATATTGATCATCCTTTCATGGTATATGAGATATCACTTCATTATCTATCTTGCATATTGCTATTCCTTTATAGAATGAATCATTTAACTTTGTGTAGCAATAGTAATCAGTCTTGATATCCAAAATAGTATTAAAGTACAAAGTCCATGTTAGTTTTACCACCTTCATACTCGAGCATGAGTATAGGTTACGCTTGGGATGCTGATGCATGTAAAATGCATCCATGAACTTTGCACTTTATTACTTGATATTCCAACATATTTGCATCACATATGGGGTATATTCATGTTTTATAATGATATTTGGGAATAATTCATGCATCCCATGTTGTTTTGGAATTAACCCTACTGAGGCAGAAAACCCCTATTTCAATGTTTTTGACTTTCAGGTATCCAAACGATGTCCAATTGACCTGAAACTTCATGGGACCTAGTATTTATCAGAACCAAGAATAATGGGCCAAAGATCCGCGAGAAAAGAAGACCAAGGATGGAACGAGATAACCAGCTATGGCCCACCCCCTAGACGCGACTGATGTGCTTGTTTGCTCCTTGAGTCTCCGATGCCATCGATTCTTTCTCCCAGGCAAAGGTTCTGACCTAAAACCACGTATAAAAAAGGTCACCCGATGATTCTCGGAAAGGAGCATCGCAGAAGACAGAAACACGAAACAGAGAGGCGGGAGGCAGAAGATTGGAGGGGAAAACTCCGGCGGGGCGCTGCCGGTGTGATCTCCACCTCCTCCAACGACTCTAGCACCTTCACCATGATGAAGGGGGAGTAGTCCACCCCTATACTATGGGTTTGTGGTAGTAGCTATTCTATCTCCTTCTCATGATCTCGATTGTATTAGAATCGTATGAGTTGCATAACATGATTCCAGTTATATTTGTATTACCTATGTGGTGGATCTTTATATAGTTGATATTTGAGATTGCAATTGTTTAGTATTGGAACTATATGAGATGCATATCATGTACCCTATTCTTGTTTACTTGTCTTGATAAAACTTGTATATGGGAGCGTGTGTGGGGGAATGTGTGCATTAGTTGGAGCAGCGGGGGTGATCTTGCGGGTAGGACAGTAAAACTTGCTAATCACTTGGGTGTTTACCTTACTTAGTTGCCTCACTAGGGATAAAGAAAATAACATGCTTAGACTAGATCAAGTATATTCTTATTTTAACTTCATGCCATAAAACTTAAATGCAATACTCTAAAATTGTTCTTAATACTAGATTGCTTGGAGACCCCCCTTTCTAGTGGAGTATAAGTGAATTGTTAGAAATAACATATCTATGTTAGGAAGTGATGCCCATATGAATTGTTATCCATATTTTAACATGTTGCACCAATATTATGTCAACGAGAGTGTCCCATGTCCACCGCAACTCAAAGAGATACTGCATAAGCGAAACCATGAACCTTGGTCCATTTTAAACCATAAGAAAACACTATCCAACACATCTACATCACTTTTTATATTCAGTACTAATTAATTCCGAAAATACAAAAACATTTCGCATACATGCAAACACCAACCAAAACCCCAAAACATCATATTCCATTGCATTTACCACCATTGCATATTTACTTCACTATTGCATTACATTTTACTTTTATTGTATTTTATTTCAGTTTTTCTTACATACACCTTGTGCTTGACAACCACTTGGTGAGGTTGAGGGCACAAAACAATCTACAACTATTTTGTAGGTTTTTTGACGAAGAACAAGATGATCATTCTCTTACACACAGCTCCCCGAGAGTTTGATATTTAAACCCTCGAGTTTCCCTCGTGGGGAAGACTTCCATTTACTACATCACTCTACACTTAGAGTCTCAACCGTTAAAGTGAAGCAAGAAGATCTTATGACAACTGTCAGGAAGTTTTCTAGCACTCGCATCGAGGAAGTTTTCTGGCGCCGCTGTCGGGGAACTAGTAAAAGGATAGCTCATAGAAAGTTTAACTTCATCACCAACTTGTGTAAACACCTAAGCTTGAGGAGGTTGCACCTACATGAGTATCTTCTTGTTCTTTTAAATCTTCAAAGTAGTTTTATTTTATTTTGTAATTGTCTTTACTTTCATATTTACATTTTAGTTTTTACATTTTTAGTTTCTTTTACCATTTGGTTTTGCATTTAGTTTTTATTTTTCGATTTTTGTCTTTACTTTTTGTATTTCGGTTTGTCTTTTAGTTTTCAGTTTTGCATTTGATTTGTTAGTTGTTAGTTCAGTAGTATTAGTTGTATTATCATTTTACTTTTCAGTTTTCATTCAAAAACATAAAACACATAAAAATTAGTATCACTTTACTACTTGCATAATGGGAGAAGGAACTAGATTGTGTAACTACACAAATACACCTAATGATTGATTTATTGCTAATCCCATTACCACACCTGAGATTATAGCGGGGAGTTTTGAAGTTAGTCCTAGTTTGCAAAACTTGATAACTAGGGAACAGTTTGGAGGTAGTGTAAATGAGGATACCTCTATGCATCTTCATGACTTCTATGAAATATGTGACATGCAAAAATTTAAAAATGTTGGAAATGATATCCTCAAACTAAAATTGTTTCCATTCTCACTTAGAGGATAAGCTAAAGCATGGTTACTATCACTACCCACCGATGGTATAAATTCTTGGGATGATTTAAAAGAAGCATTCATAAAAAAATATTATCCTCACGTTAAAATTTTGCAAAATAGGAATAACATCTTATCATTTAGGCAAAATGAGCATGTAGCTATTGCTTGGGAGAGAATTAAGATAATGCTTAGGACTCGTCCGTGATACATTGCAAACGTATCTATAATTTTTTATGTTCCATGCTTGGTTTTATCCACTTTCTTGTGTTTTGTTCCAACTTTGGAGTACTTTTATTATGATTTCTTGGACTAACCTATTAACAAGAGCCACAGTGCCAGCTGCCTGTTTTCTGTTGTTTTGGTTCCAGAAAAGTCAGAAAATGAATATTCTCAGAATTGGACGGGACAAAAGCCAAAGTGCCTATTTTTCCGGAAGGGATCAAGTGCCAGAATACGAGACGGAGAAGGGCTGGGGGCCGGCCACACCACCTGGCCGCGCGGCCAGGCCTGGCCCGTGCCAGGGGGTGGTCTGGCCGACCCCAGCACCCCCTCGGCCTCTCCTTCCGCCTATAAGTTGCCCTCGGGACAAAAACCCTAGGGACCCAATCAAAAATCCACGAAAGAGTTTGTAGCCGCCGTCGTCTCTGTCCCTAGATCGGGGGGATCCAAAGCTCTTCCCGGCACCCTCCCGGAGAGGGGAATTCACCCTGGAGGCCTTCTTCATCACCATGCAAGCCTCCGGTGTGATGCGTGAGTAGTTCATCCTTGGACTACGGATCCATGCAGTAGCTAGATGGCTGGTTTCTCCTCCTTTGTGCTTTCATGTTTAGATCTTGTGAGCTCCGTTCATGATCAAGATCATCTATTTGTAATCCATACATGTTGTGTTTGCGGGGATCCGATGGATATTGAGATGCTATTTCAGATTGATTATTGATTCTATCATGTCTTTGTTATTTGAGATCTTGCATGCTTTCCGTTGTTAGTAGCTATCTTGGCCAAGTAGATGCTAGCAACTCCAAGAGTTAGTATTTATGCTCGATAGTGGGTTCATGCCTCTGGTAATCTGGGGAAGTGACAGAAATCTCTAAGGTACTAGATGTGTTGTTGCTACTAGGGAGAAAACAACGATCTTTTGTTCATAGAACAATCGTATTGTTTACTTTACACATAGTTCGTAAAGCAATAATCTGTTGCTTGCAACTTAATACTGGAGGGGGTTCGGATGATAACCTGAAGGTGGATTATTAGTCATAGATGCAGTTGGATGGCGGTCTATGTATTATGTTGTAATGCCCAATCAAGTCTCAAAGGAGTCAAGATGATTAGTATATGCATGTATTGCTTTCTCGGTGTTTGTCAATTGCCCCGCTGTAATTTGTTCACCCAGCATGTTATCTATCTAAGGAGAGCCACCTCTAGTGAACTATGGATCCCGATCCTTTACTTTACATACAATCTATAAACTGTTTCTGCTTTGTGTTTTCTTTCTGCAAACTTTTACTTCTTTCCATTCGATACGTTTAATCCTTTGTTTTCCGCAAAACACGGTGAGATTGACAACCTCATCGCAAGTTGGGGACAAAGTTCTGTGGTTGTGTTGTGCAGGTCTCCACTTTGCTACTAGCACCGGTAGTGCGCCCTGCCAAAGCTCAGCTAGTAACACCTTTGAGGTGTTTCCTTGCTCCTACTGGTTCGATTAAACCTTGGTTTCATAACTGAGGGAAACTTGCTGCCGTGCTCATCATACCTTCCTCTTGGGGTTCCCAACGAGCTCTACATCAACACCGCCATCAAGCATTTTTCTGGGCGCCGTGCATTGAGCCATCAAGCATTTTTCTGGCACCGTTGCCGGGGAGTCAAGGACATCTTCACAAGGGGATTCCCTCATAACCAATCTCTTTACTTGTTGTTTTTGTTTTGCTTAGTTTCTTTTTGCTTTGTTTGCTTGTTTTGTTCTTCAAAAAAAACACAAAAAAATAGTTTTACTTGTTTGCTTTCTTATTTGAAAACCCAAAAAAATGACTACTCTTGAAAACACCAAGTTGTGTGACTTCACTAGCACCAACAACAATGATTTGATGAGCACTCCTATTGCTCCACCTATGGCTGAAAATACTTTCTTTGAGATAAAACCTGCTTTGCTCAATCTTGTTATGAGAGAACAATTTTCTGGTATTGGTAATGAAGATGCTGCTTCCCATATAAATAACTTTGTTGAACTTTGTGAGATGCAAAAGCATAAGGATATAGATGGTGATATAATTAAACTGAAATTGTTTCCTTTCTCTTTGAGAGGAAAAGCTAAAGAGTGGTTGAATTCCTTAACTAGGAATAGTATTGATTCTTGGACTAAGTGTAAAGATTCCTTTATTGGAAAATACTATCCTCCTGCTAAGATTATATCCATGAGAAATGAAATAATGAAGTTTAAACAACTTGATAATGAGCATGTTGCTCAAGCTTGGGAAAGAATGAAATCTTTGGTAAAGAATTGTCCCACTCATGGACTGACTACTTGGATGATCATCCAAAAAAATTATGCAGGATTGAACTATTCTTCAAGGAACCTATTAGATTCAGCTGCTGGAGGTACCTTTATGACCATCACTTTGGGTGCTGCAACAAAACTATTGGATAATATGATGGTTAATTATTTTGAATGGCATACTGAGAGAGCTCCACAAGGTAAGAAGGTAAATTCTGTTGAAGAAACCTCCTCCTTGAGTGATAAGATTGATATTATTATGTCTATGCTTGTTAATGGGAAAGCCCATATTGATCCAAATAATGTTCCTTTAGCCTCTTTGGTTGCTCAAGAAGAGCAAGTTGATGTGAACTTCATCAGAAATAACAACTTTGGCAACAATACTTATGGTAATAATGCTTATAGGAACAATTTTGGTAACAATAATTATAAGCCAAATCCTCCCAACAATGGTAATGCTTATGGAAATTCTTACAACAATAATAAGAGTGCTCCCTCTGAACTTGAAGTTATGCTTAAAGAGTTTATCAGTAAACAACCTGTTTTCAATAAAACTATTGAGGAAAAACTCTCTAATGCTGAAAGAAATATAGCATCTTTGGCTGAAGCTCAATCTACTTTGAATGAAATGGCTGCTAAACCTGAAAATAATGAGAATCCCTTTGCGGCTACTAATGCCATACAAGTAAGAATTGATGAAAATGTTAGACTATTAGCTGAATTACATGCTAAGTGGGAAAGAGAAGATGAAATTGCTAGAAACATTAGTGTTTCTATTATCACCACCACTAGTGTTGAGGCTAGTAATAGTTCTACTACTTTAAATGATAAAGTTGATTTTGATCTTGATGGTTGCAACATCTCTGAAGTTATTAAGTTCCTACAAAAGCTTGCTAAAAGTCCTAATGCTAGTGCTATGAACATGGCTTTTACAAAACACATTACTGATGCTCTCATAAAGATTAAAGAAGAAAAGATGAAACATAAAGCTTCTATTCCCATAAAACAAGAAGATGGTTGGGAACCCATCATTAATATGAAAGTGAACGACTTTGAATTCAAAGCTTTGTGTGATCTTGATAGTAGTGTTTCTATTATGCCTAGAAGGATTTATGATATGCTTGATTTCCCTCCTCTTGAAGATTGTTATTTGAATGTCCCACTTGATGCTAATGCTAAAAAGAAACTCATGGGGATTCTTAATGATGTTCTTATTATGGTTAATGATTCCTATGTCCCCGTTGATTTCTATGTTTTCGATGTTGAATACAATGCTTCTTGTCCTATTACTTTGGGAAGACCTTTTCTTAGAACTGTTGGTGTCATCATTGATATGAAAGAAGGCACCATTAAATATCAATTCCCACTCAATAAAGGTATAGAACACTTCCCTAAAAAGAGAGAAAATATTTCTTTTGCTTCTCCTATGAAAACAAAATTTGGTCTTAATGCTTCTTCATTTGAGAACACTTGATTCTTTCTTTGGTTCTTATGCCTAACTTAAAGGTGTTAAATAAAAGTACTTGTTGGGAGATAACCCAAGAGTTTAGTTTGAGTCTTGGAAGTTATTACCTCTGTAATAACCTCTCCTTATCCTTTTTATTTGCTTTTTGTGCCAAGAGTAACCTCTAATGAGAGTGAAGTAATGATTGGGAAAGTTGTTGTCCCGAAACAGATTTCTATGCTTCACCGTAAACATACCTGAGAGAGCTCTGTACTTAGCATTAAGCTGTAATTTTTTGTGCTTCTGCCCCAGGTTGTTATATAACTTTTGTTAGTTAAACACTTTTTGATTTGAGCAACAGAAGGTCTTCGAAAAAATTCGTCTTTACCTGATGGTCTGTTTTGACAGATTTCTACCATTTTCTGCATTTGCTTCTTGTTAGTTCCTTCTTGAGTTCCTTTGGGGAATTGAGGTTTTTGAGGGAAGTGCTACAGTAGCTAGTGTTCTAATGGAAGTTTATTTCGTGTTAGAACTGAACCTTAAGACTTATTTATTTTAAGTGCACTAATGTTGCTAATGAGATTGTGTGAAGTTTTGAATGAAGGAAAAATTTAAGGTGTATGGAAGAAATGAGTAACGAGATGAAGGATGGACTAAAGCTCAAGCTTGGGGATGCCACGCGTGTCACCCCAAGAAATATCCAAGAAGTACAAGCGTCAAAGCTTGGGGATGCCCAAGGCATTCCCTTCTTCATCAATAAAAATTCCAGGTTTCTTCCAAACGCTTCATTTTTATTGTTTTGTGCACAGTTGTGTTTCTCTAGGAGCGTCTTCTTTTTCGTTTTCGTTTTGGTTTTTAGTTTGCTTGGTTTGCTTAGTTTTCTGAATAAGGTGGTTGGACCCCCTCTTTCACACTTTGGTTTACAAATAGTTTGGTTTGGTTTGGAAAAGAGTAGGAAAGTTTATGCTTATGTGGTAAAAAGAGCTCGTTTTTGATTGTGGCCTATGCTTTGTCATGCCATGCTCGATATTGTTTTGGCTTTATGCCTGGTATTCTTTGCTGTAGCATGACTTGTTATAAACAATTGAGATTGCTTAATGTGCCTTGGATGAATCATGCGTTGTTTTAGCATATTAAAGCATAGTATAGTGGTATTCTCCTTTGATGCTTTATTTGGGTTGACTTGGCGCATGCTCACACCATGTTATGACTATCTCAAGTCACCATAGCCTTTATGATCCTTTACTTTTCAACTTGTAGTATCACTTTATGCTTTGATCAATGATGTTTTGTCGCTCTGCATGATTATGGCCATTATTGCTCTCTTAGTTTGTCGCTCCCAGTCTTTTGCTAGCCTCCACAACCAAGTATGAGTTCCACTCATGCATCCAACTCCCTAAACCAAGTTTTTCCAAAGAGTCCACCATACCTACCTACTAGCTTATGCTATTCCAACTATATTCATGCTTTTGTTTACCTTCCACTTGTTATGAGAAAACTAGTGATTAAAGCTCTCACGAACTTGATGGCACACTTTACTTTATTGCCTCTAATAAACTTGAACCATTGGGTCCTTCTTTGTTCTGTATATGCTTGCGCTTTATAAGTTGAAATTAGCAGAACCATGTACCATGGGGAACGCTTTCAACATTGCACTTGTACTTTGTACCCCATTGATATCATGTTCTTTTGCTTACGGATCCCGGCGGTGTGAAATAAATGTGGAACTTTTAAGATCATGGAGTTTGTATGTGTGTTAGAGAAACGCCTGGGCCGCTAGCCTAAGCCATGCCTAATCATGGTGGAAACTTGCAGCATCACCATAGTGAGCACTCTATGAAGCATCCTCAATAAAAACCTATGCAAATAGCAAATAAAAAGATCGCTGAGATGCTCATTGTCTGCTTGCCTTGTCATTTTGATTATGGGAAAGCTCCCGTATCATGTGCAAGGGGTACCCCGTTGGCGGTTCTTAATGATACACATATACTTACAATGACAAGAGCTTACTCGTGACTGAAGTTGAGTAGCATGAGGATCGGTCTTCGTAAGTAAGGGGCATGAGATTTCGGTTTATAACTTGTCAAGCATATCCTCTTAGTTGTGTCACTTTAACCTTAATCACCTTCAAGATGCTTATGATAGGGGCAATGAGAGCTGAAAGCTATAAGTACCATAATTTTTGGAAGCTCTTTATGAGACTTGAATCCCTACTTCCTTTTACAAAACCTTTTCTTCCACCATTATATTGAGTCTCCACCTTCTATCTTTATGCACTACTTTGAGAGCATAGTGGCCATTCTTAGTTCTATGTGCATTGTCCCAAGACTAGTTGATTGATGCATAACTTGTTATTGCTTGTCTTAAACTATTGTATCTAGTCACTCTTATGAACTTTGAAGGTGTCCTATGCATTTATATTTGCTACTCTATTGAGGGACAAGCTGAATACTATTATGCTATGTTTTCTTTATGTGAAACAAATAAACGTCTTGCAAAGCATGTTATTCATGAATCTTTTGTTTGTGCCTTTTCATGTTGTATCATAGTTTCTTTGCTTATTGCTGGAACTTTGTCTTTCATGTTATGATTGAAGTACTATGATCCCAGCTTTGAGTTTTGCAAATACTTTGATCAAGTTTTGATGGTGCATGTCACCTCAAAAATTATTTCTTTTTATCACTTACCTACTCGAGGACGAGCAGGAGTTAAGCTTGGGGATGTTGATACATTGCAAATGTATCTATAATTTTTGATGTTCCATGCTTGGTTTTATCCACTTTCTTGTGTTTTGTTCCAACTTTGGAGTACTTTTATTATGATTTCTTGGACTAACCTATTAACAAGAGCTACAGTGCCAGCTGCCTGTTTTCTGTTGTTTTTGGTTCCAGAAAAGTCAGAAAATGAATATTCTCGGAATTGGACGGGACAAAAGCCAAAGTGCCTATTTTTCCGGAAGGGATCAAGTGCCAGAATACGAGACGGAGAAGGGCTGGGGGCCGGCCACACCACCTGGCCACGCGGCCAGGCCTGGCCCGCGCTAGGGGGTGGTCTGGCCGACCCCAGCACCCCCTTGGCCTCTCCTTCCGCCTATAAGTTGCCCTCGGGACAAAAACCCTAGGGACCTAATCAAAAATCCACGAAAGAGTCTGTAGCCGCCGTCGTCTCTGTCCCTAGATCGGGGGGGATCTGAAGCTCTTCCCAGCACCCTGCCTGAGAGGGGAATTCACCCTGGAGGCCTTCTTCATCACCATGCAAGCCTCTGGTGTGATGCGTGAGTAGTTCATCCTTGGACTACGGATCCATGTAGTAGCTAGATGGCTGGTTTCTCCTCCTTTGTGCTTTCATGTTTAGATCTTGTGAGCTCCGTTCATGATCAAGATCATCTATTTGTAATCCATACATGTTGTGTTTGCGGGGATCCGATGGATATTGAGATGCTATTTCAGATTGATTATTGATTCTATCATGTCTTTGTTATTTGAGATCTTGCATGCTTTCCGTTGTTAGTAGGTATCTTGGCCAAGTAGATGCTAGCAACTCCAAGAGTTAGTATTTATGCTCGATAGTTGGTTCATGCCTCTGGTAATCTGGGGAAGTGACAGAAATCTCTAAGGTACTAGATGTGTTGTTGCTACTAGGGAGAAAACAACGATATTTTGTTCATAAAACAATTGTATTGTTTACTTTACACGCAGTTTGTAAAGCAATAATCTGTTGCTTGCAACTTAATACTGGAGGGGGTTCGGATGATAACCTGAAGGTGGATTATTAGTCATAGATGCATTTGGATGGCGGTCTATGTATTATGTTGTAATGCCCAATCAAGTCTCAAAGGAGTCAAGATGATTAGTATATGCATGTATTGCTTTCTCGGTGTTTGTCAATTGCCCCGCTGTAATTTGTTCACCCAGCATGTTATCTATCTAAGGAGAGCCACCTCTAGTGAACTATGGATCCCGGTCCTTTACTTTACATACAATCTATAAACTGTTTCTGCTTTGTGTTTTCTTTCTGCAAACTTTTACTTCTTTCCATTCGATACATTTAATCCTTTGTTTTCCGCAAAACACGGTGAGATTGACAACCTCATCGCAAGTTGGGGACAAAGTTCTGTGGTTGTGTTGTGCAGGTCTCCACGTTGCTACTAGCACCGGTAGTGCGCCCTGCCAAAGCTCAGCTAGTAACACCTTTGAGGTGTTTCCTTGCTCCTACTGGTTCGATTAAACCTTGGTTTCATAACTGAGGGAAACTTGCTGTTGTGCTCATCATACCTTCCTCTTGGGGTTCCCAACGAGCTCTACATCAACACCGCCATCAAGTATTTTTCTGGGCGCCGTGCATTGAGCCATCAGTCCATCACATGGAGTCAATATGAATGAACCATATTGCATTCATTCTATAATGGTTTGAACTCCATGTCTAGAAACATACTAGATTCTACTGCTAGAGGTGCTTTTATGAGTAAAACTGTTGTAGAAGCAAAATCCATATTAGAAAGTATATTGAAAAATTATAGTCAATGGCATACTAAGAGAGCACCTATTCCTTTCAAGAAAGTAAATTCCATAGAAGAGATAGACACTTTATCTAATAAAATGGATGCCATTCTTGCTTACATGTCTAAATAAGATGTTGAGAATGTTCCTTTGCAAGACTGAGTTGGTAATAATGCTGAAAGTGTGGATGTGGACTTTGTTAGGAATTTTCGTAGTGGTAGTTATGGTAATAATAATTAAAACTCTTACAATAGGCCACCCTTTGTTCCCAACAAATATGCTAGTAGTGGTAATGTTTCTAATGAGTTGGAAAACACTATTAAATCATTTATATCTACCCAAAAAGAGTTGAACAAAGAATTTATATCCAAATTTTAGAAACAAGATGCTTTGTTTAAGAGGGTAGATCAGCTCACTAGGGAAGTAACATCATTGAAAGAAACTATCATTGCTCAAAATCATGAGGAATCTATAAACTATGTGCAAGATGTAATAAATAGATGTTGGGAAGTTATTAATGAAAGAAACATAGTGGAAAATGAAACTCTCATGATTATGAATGAGAAAAAGGTAGAATAAGTTGGGATGCTTAGTGAAACTAATTTATTTAGATAAATGTAGCTTGCATGAACTCATTAATGTTCTACAAAAATTTGCTAGTGATCCCTCCATAAATTCTCACCAAGTGGATTTTGGTTCTTATATATCTAACTATGTGCTTAAAGAAAAGATTGCTAGGTATAATCAAGATGCTATGATACCACCTAATATGGGGGATGTATGGATCCCCAAGGTATTAATTACTATTGGAAAAGAAACACACCATGCTATACTTGATCTAGTTTATAGTGTTTCTGTTTTATCTAAAGATCTATATGAATTGCTAAAATTGCAAAATATAGGAAAATGCTCCATGGACTTACTACTTGCTAATGTTACCATTAAACATGTTGTAGGCAAAGTTAGTAATGTAATGGTATATCTTCACACGACTTTCATTCTCGTTGATTTTATTATCATGGACATGGGGAGTAAAACCTCTAGTCTAATTATTTTGGGAAGACCTTTCCATCGTACTATAGGTGCTATTATTGATTTAGAGGAATATAATGTAAAGTTTAAGTTTCCACATACGAAGTGTATGGAACACTTTCTAAGTAAGAGGGGCACTGCAAAATTCAAGCTCCCTCATGAGCTTCACCCCTCTTGAAATTCAAGTAAGTAAGCCTAGCTATATGGTTTAAAGAAAGCGCTTTGCGGGAGACAACCCGGATGTTTTTGTTTTAATTTTGTTTGTGTTCTCTTGCCATAGCAAGAGACTTTAGTCTTTGTTCTAGTTCTATAGTTTGCAATAAATTACTAAGTTTTACCCATTTTGGATTGAAAAAGTTGAACATATATATGGAGTTGAAAATTCCTGCACGAGTCTCTATATCTGTACCATATGATTTTTCATATTTTTTCTGTAACTCCGATTGAGCTCATATTAGAACTATAGTTAAACCTTTCATCCTCTGTATGATCATGTAATTTCATGATTTTAGAACATGTCTAAGTAGGGTAATTAATTACATTTTGATGCTGCTAAAATTCTCGACAGATTCTGTCCTATTTTGTTTTATGTATTCTTTGAGCTTTGAAGTTGAATCTTTTTGATTTTGTTGAGTTCATGAGAAAGCATACAACAATATATAACTATTGGAAATTTCATATATACATTTGTTTAAGGATTTCTTGCAGTAACCAATGTGTCTTTTATACCCACTAATATCACCTCATAGAAAAGAGATGGAAGAAAATGTTATGTTGATGTTTTTTCATAGGGATTAGAGGAGCTGCACCAAGAGAAATCCAAGGATGGTGAAACCATAATCTTGGGATGCCTAAGGCACCCCACTGGACCAACCACACTCTCAGTTCGCACACGTCTACTTTCTGTTTTTCGAGCAACACATTACTATCGCATAAACTTGGAGCATCTTTTATTTCTTTTAGTTTTTTTTGTTTTTTTCCATTTGAGTAAGACCACCACTTTGATATATATTATGGGAGAGATACCGGAGGTTTGGTTTAAGTAAGGTTGGATGTTATTAAAAAGTTGAGATTAGGATATTGAAGTTGATATTAAAAAGATTACACATAGTTGCATGGTTCATATGCTTTGAACGAGTGTCAATTTGCAAATGCATTGTGTCGAGTTATCTTTTATTCATGTTTTGATGCTTGCTATTAGTTTACATTGTTTTACATGGACTGACTAGAACTATGAACTCTTATGCATGCATGTAGACGGGCAACTTTCTCCCTCTTGCTAGCCGGAAAATAAAACCAACAAGTTAAAACTTGTTACCCAACTCCTTTGAACCAAGTTTTCCAGAGTGTCCACCATACCTACCTATTAGCATAATTGCAATTCCAAGTATGTTTCTCATGTTTCAATGATTTATCTAGCTTCCAAATTAAGATGATTATGGTTATGTTTGCGATGAGAAAATTGGTTAGTAAAGCTCTCACAAACTTGATGGCACGTTTTTATTTCTTGCACATAATAAACTTGAACCATTGTGACTATCTTATGAATTTGTGTGCTTGAAAAATTATGAGCTGGGAGTTATCATAACCATATTTTCATGGGGCACATTTTCAACATTGCACTTATTCACATTTAGTTGATATCATGTTCTTTTGTTATGGATGCCTATCATTATGAAATAAGTTGGAAACTTTGTGTGCTCATGGAGTTTGTATATGTGTGAGAGAAATGTCTGGGCCGCTAACCCAAGCCATGCATCATTCATGGTAGAAATTTACAGCATCCCATAGTGGGCATTATATGAAGCATCTTCAACAAAAAGCTAAGCCAATAGTAAATAAAAAGAATTGTTGAGATGTCCATTGTCTATTTGTCTTGTCATTTTGGTATGGGAAACCTCCCATACCATGGGGCAAGAGGTACCCCATTTAGCGTTCTCGATGATACATGTATGCTTACAATGACAAAAACTTCCTTGGGGTCCTAAGTTGAGTAGCATGTGGTGTAGTACTCGTATTCAAGGGGCATGAGGCATTCAACTTATACTTTGTCAAGCATATAACTCATACTTGCCATCACATTAACCTTAAACACTCAAGATGCTTATGATAGGGCAATGAGGGCTTAAAGCTAATGAATACCATAGGTCAAACATGATCATAAGAGGAAGAGTTTGGAAGCTATATGAAACTTATTCATCATTAATCTATGCTTATTATCCATCTTTCCAAAGTGTCCACTTTTATATTCAGAATTTAGAAGAAAACTCTATGACCACTATAGGATGTTTTTACTTTAATTTTACTTTTACATTTTGCATTCATTTGGTCCATAGCTCTTTCTTCTATGTTACACTTTATGAATTGATATTGATCATCCTTTCATGGTATATGAGATATCACTTTATTATCTATCTTGCATATTGCTATTCCTTTATAGAATGAATCATTTAACTTTGTGTAGCAATAGTAACCAGTCTTGATATCCAAAATAGTATTAAAGTACAAAGTCTATGTTAGTTTTACCACCTTCATACTCGAGGACGAGTATATGTTAAGCTTGGGGATGCTGATGCATGTAAAATGCATTCATGAACTTTGCACTTTATTACTTGATATTCCAACATATTTGCATCATA
Organism: Avena eriantha; assembly: GCA_910589775.1. Lineage (NCBI taxonomy): Eukaryota > Viridiplantae > Streptophyta > Magnoliopsida > Poales > Poaceae > Avena > Avena eriantha. Next base: position 89,843,448 of record OU342743.1, read on the forward strand.
TATGGAGTATATTCATGTTTTATAATGATATTTGGGAATAATTCACACTTCCCATATTGTTTTGGAATTAACCCTGCCAAGGCAGAAAACCCATATTTCAATATTTTTGACTTTTAGGTACCCAAACGATGTCCAATTGACCTGAAACTTCACGAGACCCAGAATTTATTAGAACCAAGAACAATGGACCAAAGATCAGCGAGAAAATAATAGTGAGGAGGGAACGAGCTAACCAGCCACGGCCACGACACCCAGTATTTATTAGAACCAAGAACAATGGGCCAAAGATCAGCGAGAAAAGAAGACTGAGGAGGGAACGAGCTAACCAGCCACGGCCCACCCTCCGGCCACGGTTGATGTGCTCGTTTGCTCCTCGAGTCTCCGATGCCATCGATTCTTTCTCCCATGCGAAGGTTCTGACCTAAAACCACATATAAAAAGGTCTCCCGACGATTCTCGGAAAGGAGCACCGCAAAAGACAGAAACACGAAACAGAGAGGCAGGAGGCAGAAGATTGGAGGGGGGAAACTCTGGCGGGGTGCTGCTGGTGTGATCTCCACCTCTTCCAACGACTCCAACACCTTCACCATCACGAAGGGGGAGTAGTCCACCCCTGGACTATGGGTTTGGGTAAGTAGCTATTGTATCTCTCTCATGATCTCGATTGTATTAGAACCGTATGAGCTGCATAACATGATTACGGTCATATATATATATTACCTATGTGGTGGATCTTTATATAGTTGTTGAGATTGCAATTGTTCAGTATTGGAAGTATATGAATAGATGCATATCATGTGCCCCGTTCTAGTTTTCTTGTTTTGATCAAACTTGCATATGGGAGCGTGAGTGGGGGAATGTGTGCATTAATTGGAGCAATGGGGGTGATCTTGCGGGTAGGATAGTAAAACTCGCGAATCACTTGGTTTTTTTACCTTACTTAGTTGCCTCACTAGGGATAAATAAAATAACATGCTTAGACTAGATCAAGTATGTTCTTATTTTAACTTCATGTCATAAAACTTAATGCTTTCTAAAATTATTCTTAATACTAGATTGCTTGGAGACCCTCCTTTTTAGTGGAGTATAAGTGAATTGTTAGAAATAACATATCTATGTTAGGACGTGATATTCATATAAATTGCTATCCATACTTTAACATGTTACACAAATATTGTGTCAACGAGAGTGGCCCGTGTCCACAACAACTCAAACAGAGAGCGCATAAGCGAAATCATGAACCCAATCCATTTTAAACCATAAGAAAACACTATCCAACACATCTACATCACTTTTTATTTTCAGTACTAATTAAATCCGAAAATACAAAAACATTTCGCATACTTGCAAACACCAACCAAAACCCCAAAACATCATATTCCATTGCATTTACCACCATTGCATATTTACTTCACTATTGTATTGCATTTTATTTTTATTGTATTTTATTTCAGTTTTGCTTACATACACCTTGTGCTTGACAACCACTTGGCGAGGTTAAGGGCATAAAACAATCTACAACTATTTTGTAGGTTGCTTGACAAAGAACAAGACGATCATTCTCTTACACACAGCTTCCCGAGAGTTCGATATTTAAACCCTCGAGTTTCCCTCGTGGGGGAGACTTCCATTTGTTACATCACTCTACACTTAGAGTCTCAACCGTTAAGGTGTAGCGAGGAGCTCCTACGCAACTATCAGGAAGTTTTTTAGCGCTCGCATCAAGGAAGTTTTCTAGCGCTGTTGCCGGGGAGCTCGTAAAAGGATAGCTCACAAGAAAGTTCAACTTCATCAGCAACTTGTGTAAACACCTAAGCTTGGAGAGGTTGCACCTACATGAGTATCTTCTTGTTCTTTTAAATCTTCAATGTAGCTAAGGGGACCACAACACCGTAGCTCATGCCCCTTGTTCGTCCTCGTCTGCATACTCTCAAGTTCACCATTGTCGTCATGCTTCTCATCGGCATCCGTTATTGTTGCGCCCATCGGAGGAATCTCATGCTCCACTCATAACATCCCTGTCCTTCTTTCAAGCTAGAAGGCATAGCTTGCCCGTCGGCTTCAAGCGAGCGACGCGGTCGGGTGGTCCACGTCAATGTTTTCTCCGAGTAAGATAAGATTTGAACTTTTTTAAGAGTTTAAATTTTATTTTGGACTAAACAAAGTTATTTTTGAAAAACATAGTACAAGGCAAACGCTCATAAGCACACAATGACACTCATCCCTAGGAATGCATGTACACACTACCTTCTGAGCACCTCCGTAAAATTTTGCCGACGGATCTTGAGGTTGAGGTTGACAAAGTCACAAGTTTTAGAAAGTGAATTTCCTCAAAAGTTTAGGGACCATAAGTGGACTTTCTTCCTCGAAAACTAAATCTTAAACTTCCAAGACCTACCAAGGGGTAATACCGCAATTGTGCACTCTACAATCCATCCCAATGCCTTTTGTATGGATGCGTAGTTTTTTTTTTTGGGTTGCTTAGTACTACTGTGAATATCGTTGTGCTTCCAGATATTTATGGAAAAACGTTAAAGCTTTTTTTACCTCTCTCGTGTTCGCGGGAATCAGAGAGGATTATTTTGATTCCCCTAAAATCCCCGTAGTCCGTTTACACGCCGGGTTTGGCCGGGATAATCCCGGAATATCCCCATAAATCCTTTATGTTTTTTGTCCAAGGTAGAGTATTTTTTAGAAGGGAATTGAAGGATATTGGATGAACACCAAATCTTCATATATTCCTATAACTATAGTAGATAAAAATACGAGAGAAGTAACTAGCCTAACTGGGTCCGGTATATTTGGGACATATGGGCTTGGCAACTAAAAGGCCAGTAACTTGTCGTAGCGACTACACTGGCACCGCTTGGCCGTGATTCCAAGACAGTCTGGTGAACTAAAAAGGTTCGTACGGCCGGCGGCGCGGCGTGCGGAAAGGGCGAGTCTAGCTAGGGTTGCTGGTCCTCCAACGAGATATCTGGGCACAGACGGCAACAGAGGGCCTCTGGACTGCGAGGAACTGCTCCGTGCAGCGGCACCGTGTCGGCGTTCATCCGCACCGTCTCGACAGCCGTCAGGACCGAGGGTGAGCGCCTTCCCTCTCCTTGATGCTCGTCGCCTAGAATTCTCTCTCTAGGGAGTGCAAATCTGAGCAGGATATGTTTCGACGTAGTAGCAGAGTGTCGTGATGTCTGATTGTGCCGCCAATCTCAGATTTGGTAACTGGGGCTACTGATTAAGCTTCGTAACATGTGTGTTGTCCTTGGAATTTTACACGAACAGATTCTCGTGTTCTTTTTGAGCCGATAAAGTAGTTCATTTTGCCTGTGACTGTAGCATCTAGATTCTGAAATTTTGAGTAGTACTAGGTTCTCCTGGTTGCAGATTAAGTATGGCCGTTATTGTTTACTTCATTCTGATGGGGGGTGGGCAGAGCTGCGCGCTAGCTTTCTTAGAAGCAGACCTTTTTGTTTTGCGAAAGCCCTAGTTTATATGAATGCAATTTAGTCATGGTTAATGCCGCATTTAATGTTCAAAGCATAGAATTGAACAAATATGCAAACCTAATTACATGGGCAAATCATTGGCTCACAGCTCAAACTGAATTCTAAGATGGTTCTCTTTATATTACTGCATTCATAGAGGAATTGACAGTCAGTAGTCTAGTTCGTGACACGTAAAAAAATTCATAGCAATTGTATATTTGTATGAGCTCACAAATCATATCATATGCAGCCAAACGATCCTAGACCGTAACAATCTGTCACGTTGTCCACGTCACTTCTCTTATGCACTGAAAATATATCACCTACAGTATTTGGGCTATTATGCTAATTTTGCATAGCATCTACACATTTATTGCGATAATCAATTTCAGCATGATTTTATGATGGAGTATTTCAGAAAATATAATATGGAAATGAAACACACCATTTACAGCGCATTAAATTGTTTCCCTTTTTTTGAACAAGAGTTATACACAAGACAACATCCCCTATATAATACCGATGGCCGATGTATCAGATTAAGAACTTTAAAAACCAGCGCAAAGGTACATCTACATCTACTGGATCTCCCTCTCGATACGGAGTTTGTCAGCATCACCAATCCATAGACCCCTGTGACCCATAGTTCATCACCATCACAGTCTATTGAGCCCGGTCACCCAGAGTTTATCACCAGAACCAATCCTTTGAGGGAAGAACTCCTGCAATTTTAACTGGTCAGAGATGGAAGATAGTCTGGACGATGCGGGGGTGGCCCAGCTGCAGTTGCTCATCTCCCGCTGTCGCTCCAAACCTTCTCTTCTCCACCACCCCTCCCTCTCCTTCTTCATGGACTATCTCCTCAGGTTTGTGATCTCTCTCGGTTGAATCCTTTGCTTATCCTGTTGCCACCAGAGTTAGTGAAAAAAAATCCAAGAAACCTGTGTTTTCTGATTTCACTTCGACAAAGCTTTAGCACCTGCTTCTCCCTCCTCCTGTTCTCTATCTTGATTTACTTTATTGGTTTTGTTGTGCTTGACATGCTCTTAGTTCTGTTTGCAGCCTCGGAGCAAGGGTTCCGGTAATATTTCGTCATTATGTGCCGCTTACGTCCTAACAGATGTGGTCATTGTTGCTGTGCAAGATTATTATTTTTGTTTCTTTACCTTACATGCAATTAGTACTTTTAATTGGTTTTCTGCAAGTTGTTCAAACAAGAATTTAGAGCTTAGTTGAGTTATAGTGAAATACAATTTTAGCAGAAGGCGGTAGAAGGCATGGCGAAGGCAGGAGAGAGCAGCTTCAGTGATGAGATTATGGAGTCAGATATCGAGTTCGAAGGGGAAGTTGTTGAGCCTGACAATGATCTTCCGCAGAAGGTTGGGATTTTGGTGAATCGTAGTCTGATTTTGATAGAACCATATGTTCTATGTCAGTGGTACGAAGAATTGATGCTGTTGCGTTGCACTTTTCTATTATTATAGATGGGAGATACATCGGTTGAAGTCTCTGAAGAGAAACGCGATAAGGCGCAGCTGTACAAAAGGAAGGGCGTTGACGCGCTTTCAGAAGGCAAGGTTTAATTATTATTATTTTTGTTATTATTAGTCTGCGAGGAAAGGTTATATGCGCCTTCAGAGGGCAGGTCTAATTATTATCATGGGAATATACAGCAATTAATTTGCATATCTAGAATATAAGAGAATGGAATGTGATTTTTGTAGTACAGTGAAGCTCCATACCGAAGGTTCTCCACGTATTTGGATATTTGAATCAATGTGGATTTTGTGTATTAGGTAAACTGCACGAAGCAATCGAGCACCTGACGGAGGGCATCTTGCTGAACCCCACTTCAGCTATCCTCTATGCAACCAGGGGTATTAAGAGTTATTATATACAGTTCGTTTATTTGATGTTAACTTTATATGGCGCTCTTATCTTAGATGCAATTTATTGCAGCTGGTGTTTTTATGAAGATGAAGAAACCAAATGCAGCAATTCGTGATGCAGATGCAGCATTACAGGTTTGTGAATTCTTGTATAGTGAATCTCATTGCTGTCCATATATACGCTCATAATTGAGTTACTTCCTGTGTAATGTCACCTTTTCAGATTAATCCAGATTCTGCCAAAGGATATAAATCACGAGGGATGGCAAAAGCTATGCTTGGGAAGTGGGAAGATGCTGCTCATGACCTTCACTTGGCAGCAAAACTGGATTTTGATGAAGAGATTGGCGCAGAGCTTAAGAAGGTAATAATTAACGAGAGTAGGGAGAACACAGCCTCCGGCTGTTTAAACTAAGATTGTGTCTCAGACATGCATTCCATGTACAGGTTGGACCCAATGTCCACAAAATTGAAGAACACAGGAAGAAGTATGAACGCTTGCGTAAAGAGAGGGAGATGAAAAAAGCTGACACTGAAAGAAAGCGTAAACATGCTGAGGAGGTAAATCATCTTCCCAAATGGTTGATAAAAGTGTGAAAGCTCTCTACAAAAGTGGCCTCTTTTGTGTTTTCCTTCAAGTTTTAGTGTTTTATCATCAAGACTGAAACTCTTTGATCCAGTATTCAGAATATGTTAGGTGTTCCTGTGATCTTTCGTACTTATAAAGTTTGGAGTTGGTGGTTAGTTCACTCTCCCATCACTACTATATGGTATTGGTGGAACCACCATCTTACAAATGACTTGAATAAACAACTAGAACCATCCACACATTTGGGGTCACTAATCATGCAAAAGACATCCAATAAACAAAATGCACTTCATATGTAGGGCCAGCAGTTTTTGCAAAAAAAAAAAGAGCACAAATAAATGTATACACTAACCACACAACTGTCCCATGGCATCAAGGCTCTTCTGACAATCCTCATGACCTTGGTCTATCTCCTTAAGTTTTCTTGTGTTTTTTCGTAGCAAGGCACGGGCTCAGTGCTAGCTGTCTTCATAACTCAGGCGAATACTGTATACTTATATGTTTTCATATATGCATTGTCGTGTGCAGGTTTCTGCTGCTTCTGCTGTTCTAAAGGATGGTAAGTTTGTTTTATGCTTGTTTATTAGGTTCTCTCCATACACATTTACAAATATTAGAAGGTAGTATATACAAAGTTTTTCTTACAAAGTATATATCTTAGTGTTCTGTGCGCTGATCAGTTTTCTCTGCAAACTAAAGTGATTAATATTGTTTTGCTGGAATTTAATCCATCTGATTCGTACATATTTGTGATGTTTTACCAGGTGATGTGATCACTATCAGCTCATCAAATGATTTTGAAGCAAAACTTAAGGCTGCATCAAGCTTGTCTAGGCTTGTCATTCTGTATTTCACTGCGACATGGTGTGGGCCATGTCGTTTCATGGGTCCAGTTTACAAAAGCTTAGCTGAAAAGCACCGGAACGTCGTTTTTCTTAAGGTGGACATTGATGAGCTAGGCAATGTTGCACATCGCTGGAACGTCACCAGTGTCCCAACATTCTCCTTTGTGATAAACAGCAAAGAGATCGATAAGGTTGTTGGTGCAGACAAGGCTGGTCTTGAGAGGAAGCTTGCCCAGTATAGCTCACCATAAACAGTGAGCTATCATTACTTCTATGGTGTACTTCCAGTGACTCAAAACTCTCAGTAAAGTATGTTTGTGAATAAATGTTGACCTACATGTTGGAAATCTGACCATTGTTGTTTCCATGTTTGTTTGTTATTTCCATGCTGATTTATCATGTATGTGCCTTACTGGTGGTGGTATATGCATATGCACATGACATGGTGTAACGTTAGTTTGATGGTCCATAAGTAACTCTAACCATTTACATGCTGAAAGTTTAGCTACAAACTAAGTGGGCCTTACAGGAATCTTATATCTTCTTTTTCTAATGTCTATAATGAACTATTCATTAGTAGCGTGAGTCAGGTTCATGCCCATCTAACTTGCGCTAACAATGTTCTTATACTCCCTCCGTTACAAAATATAAGATATGTTAGCCTTTTTCTGAAACACAGTGCCTAGACGCCTTTTAATGTGTATGTTCTGAGCAAAATGAGTGAACCTACACACTAAAAGTCGTCTAGATATATGCGTTTCAGAAAATGGCTAAAACATCTTATAATTTGGAACGGAGGGAGTATGTTTTACTGCTATTATTTTTCATAGTTAATAACTTGAGCATTCTTCATTTGATCTCTTAAATATTTCTCCTATGATAGATTCATTGTATGATTGACGTTGATGCCATTATAGTCGTGTTCTTTCGATCTTTTTCTTTGATAATTGATGTAGTGTCTGCTAGGAAGATAATAAAGAAATAGATGTGATAATTGGTAGTAGTTGCCTTTGTTTTGGTGTGGTATTCATGTACAATGTTTACTCATGCAAGCAAGAATTGAATTCCTGAATCGACCAAAGCCTCCTAGTAATATCAAAAAATGTGTTGTCCTGTTTTCGACCTGTATAGAAATACTCAAGTACTCTTACCACATACCTGAATGCAATATAAAAAATGATTTCATGCTGCCTTTCAATCAATGCTTTTGAATACAAGCTTTCTTTTACATTGATTAAGCTGCTAGGAATGTTTTGAACATACGTAACAAATGTATTTCATCAAAAAAGAAAGATAATAAATGCACGCAAACAGAGATGGCATAAATGGATATTGGTATGCCTTTGCTGGAAAGCTATTTACTTCCTCTCATTCTTGGAGTAGAATCTCAGGACCACATAGAAGAAGAGTCGATAGAGCACACCCCAGGCAAGGAGGATTGCAACATCCACCCAGATGCTGTCCATTGTGATATCCATGGTGGTGAGCACATCCTGGCCTATCAGAGGGCATGTTGTTCTGTTTAGGTGCAGTTCTGTGAAAAGGTCGCTGTCCTTGATTTGTCCCAGAGGCCCCGGTGACAGCTCATTATCTTGGCCAAAATAGCAGTGGCTTCCTTTGAACTCGTTCACAAGCAATGCCTCAAATGGATACTTGATTGCAGAGATATAGTGAAGCCAACGCCAGACAAGAGGGATCTTTGATCGCTTCAAGAAGAACCCACAAGTGAGGAAGAAGAGGGCTGTTGTCGCAATCACGACGGCATAGCCAGTGATGTAGCTCGGAACAAGTGCACTCACCAGCATGACATAGGCATTTGTGGTTATGAGTGATGCAAAGAGGATGATCCAGAAGTAGAGCAAACTGCTATTCAGATGGAGCATGAACTTTGTGATCACTGCAAAGGTGAAGCCCTGAATGGCGAAGAACGGAAGATAGACAATAAGGGAGGAGATCACATAGGATGAAGCACGGTATGCGTTGTGGGACCTCTCACGGATGAAGATGAAGCGCTCCTGGATGAAAGTTGGAACTGCATCATTTGAGGAGAAGAAGACGAGGCAGACTGCAAAGATGTAGAAGTTCAGGATGCGGTTGACGGTTAGGAAATCAGAAGCACTGAGGCGATGGAACAGTGTTGAAAGGATGAGTGCCATGACCGTGAGAACGATCTCACGGGAGAGGAACAGCTCCGGTGTGCGCACAACATTTAGCACGGTACGCCAAGATAGTATGATGACCTCCCTGAGCCAAGGATTGGCGAACTTGGGCCCGTCCTCGGGTGCATCTAGTGGCTCAATAGCAACCTCGTACTCCTGATAGGTTGGCTCTTCTACCTTGAACACTGGTTCTTGGGGGGATGGAGGAATTGACCTGTGTGGCGTTGTCACACGGCTTTGCGGGTAGCTTGCCATTGGGGTCCTTGATGGTGTTCGAGCTGGAGTCCAAGTAGGCCTACGCTGTGGTGTCCCTGCAACACCATTGTAAACCCAGACGGAGAAATCCTTGTAGAAATCTGAAGCTAATCTTGGATGGTAGCCTGAAGTTATATTATGCAGTGGTGTTCGTGTTTTCCTTTCAAGAGAATTGTCAAAATCAGCCTCTTCATCATCAATATTGTACGACTCAAAGTTCGAGAAGGGGTTAGCATGAGGTGTTGCGCTTGCAAGTGAAAAGTGGTTGTTGCTTTTGAGCTGGATTTGTCGGAACTGCACTGACTTCTGATATGGTGTTCTTGGTGTTCTTGGTACCGGAGTTTTTGCAGCTTCAGTGGGTTTGCTGCCATCCCTCTGGTATGCAACCAAAGGCTCAAGTCCAAGTGTTGACTCATCGTACTCCTTGATGACATCCAGTAGGTATTCCATGCTGTTCTCACCATCAGGTACTGGTCGGCCAAATCCAGCAAGGTATGTGGGAAGTGTGATTGGGTTCCCTAGATAGATCAATCTTCCCCTGGATAAAGTATTGGAACTAGTTAGAAAGTGTATGTAACATAGTGCAATATGATTTTAAGCTGTTTACCCATTAACAAACTCAACGGAAAGTATGTAATTAAACCAAGTTGAATAAAATGGATAGTTGTATCACCTTGCAAGGATGACGATTCTGTCAAGAAGCATCTGTATCCTGAAAGATGGCTGATGAATTGTCATGAGCACAATGCTTCCTCCTTTTGCAATATCCTTCACTTTCTCCACCACACTGTATGCACTAGTGGAGTCGAGGCCGGAGGTTGGCTCGTCGAGAAATAGCAGGGATGGTTTGTGGATGATGTCTGTACCAATCGACACTCTGCGACGTTCCCCGCCAGAGACCCCTCGTACCCCTTCATCCCCAATGTATGTGTGCGCTGTTGTCTGCATTTGGCAAGTTATGCCTGTCAAGCATCTAATAATTTTCTCAGGTGCAATTTTCATGCAGTTCCAGTAGAACAAATATTATCTGACTTGCTTCAGCCTTTGCTTGGGAAACATGATAAAGCTTGGGTAGTTTGGTTGTGATATTTTTTACGGGGACGTTTGGTTTTGATTTGTTGCTACTATAGGTCAGTTGAAACACATTTTTTTGAGTGAGATGACATAGGATTACAATATAGTACTCGTACGGAAAATATCTAACAGGAAAGCGGGAAACATGAGGTCAGGAAAGTTCTGAACTACTATGATCACTGTAGATGTTTATTGTGATCAATTAAGATTGAGATTGTTTGCAAAACAGTGCATAATTTGAACTGTTTGTATTTACACATATTTAGCTGCGAAGCAGAGATGCATAGCATTATTCCTTTACATGATTTAATTCGTGTATGCAACCTGAGGCTATGATAGAGAAACAGCTTGCATCACGTAAGAGGGATAGTTCTTCTAAAGAATTACCTGCAAACCAAGCTGCTCAATTAGTTCCCATACCCTCTGCAGCTTCTCAGCCCTCGAGATGGATGGCGGGAGCCTGACTTCAGCTGCAAATGTAAGTGTCTCCAGCACCGTGAGCATGGGAAACAGCTGATCATCTTGCATCACGTAAGAGGAAATCTGCTTCATGTAGCTGGTGGTGACCTGAACAAAAGTTTCAGTTGAGAGCATAAGAAAGTGCACCATGTAGCTGGTGGTGAGACCTGAACATGTACGTACTCTAGCTGGTATCTGAGAATGCAAACAGAAAATGATTGGGTGTCAAAATCTTACAGGTCGTCCGTCGATGCTGACGGATCCCTCGAGGCTCCCTTTGGCGATCCTTCCAGCAATGGCGTCGAGGAAAGTGGACTTGCCAGCGCCGCTGGGCCCGAGGATGGCGGTGACCTGGCCTCGGAGAGCCTGCCCGGATATGTCATTGAGCAGGTACACCTCCTTCTTGATCTTGACCCCATCTTTCTTCTGCTTCTTTATGACGCTGTAGGAGAGGTTCTTGAACTCGAGGCCCTGGCCGGGGAAGCTGGTCACCTTCTCACCGGCCGGTACAGGGCCGTTGCGCTTCCCCCGCGCTTCGGGTGCGTCGAGGAGGCTCTCCAGGCTCTTCTTCCTCTCTGTCCGGCGAGGTGGCAACTCCGCCGCTCTCCGGGTGTCCGCCTCACCTGCCCGCTCAGTCTGATGGGCAGGCACCTCAGCCGTCCGCCGAGTGGCCGTCGCCTCTCCTGCCCTCTCTGTCCGGCGGGGTGGCAACTCCGCCGCCGCTCTCCGGGTGTCCGCCTCACCCACCCGGCGAGGTGGCAACTCCGCACCCCTTTCGGTCCGATGTGCAGGCATCTCGCCCACTCTCCGATCCTCCCTCCGCATGGCCGACCTGTGCTGCTGCTGCTGAGGCTGAGGCTGAGGCTGCATCTTTGTGGTGGCTTGCACTTGCAGGTTCCCCTTTGCTCCGCTTGGATTTTATATGGTGCAACAAACAAGAAAGGGTTTCTGAGTAAGCAATGCGGCCATGGACGCATCCAAAACTGCCAAAACGGGAGGTGTTTTGGCTTGTATCCAGAAGCTTTGGAGGCGATGTTCCCTCTGGTGGCGCCTTGTTTTCGCAGGTGCCAGTTTTGGCGCGTGGCTGCGACGTTGATGTAGAGGCGGTGCTACTAGCACAACGACTTAGCTTCTCTTGGCCTAGCGAGTCCGACTAATAGTCAGGACGTCCTACAGGTTGTGTTGGTAATAAAGTAAAGAATAATAATGGGTGATTCTGTATGGCTGGCTCTGTTGATACACTCTGTTGGACGCAGGGTGCCTTGTACGCCGGACGGCTTCATTGACGCTGTCGTCGGGGGGCTCCGGGCCTCTGCTGAATCTGATTATTTGGGGGTAATGCAGTACCACCAGGTCTCATACAGTTATAAAGTCAAGCTCAGAATGGAAACTGAGCTAGTAGTACATTGCTCAGCTCGCAAGAAGTGATATGCCACAAGACACAAGAGTGGTGGCTGAGGGCTAGTTCTGCCTAGCAATCGCGAAACAGTTCCCAGCTTGATTGATTCCCTGTAGAAAAAACGCCGTTCTCTGGCCTTCCGTCTGCTCCGCACTGGGCTGCTTCGTGGGCTCTACGCTGCGTCGCGTCCGTTGGGTGCTTGAGCGGGCTGCGCGCGGGCCTCAGTGGTGGTGTTTGCGTCAGGCCATGCCCAATGAATGATGCTATCTCCCAACTCTCTCGGTGGGAAGTTCGATACACACTTCCCTACTGGGCCGCGACCGAGGCCGCAAATCCTACCTAGTACTGGCTTTGGTGGATTTTTAAAATGTTTTATTTAGAAATTGCAGAAATAATAGTTTGATTTTCTATTTTGCACAAATAGGACACCATCACTTGCACGGTAAGTACCTATCGCGTGAGCCCTGTGAGAAAGGAGCGCAGGACGGTCGACACAGGCATGGAGACCACCTATAGCGCGAGACCTGTGAGAAAGGAGAAAATCGCCCCAGATTCGTGCGGTTAATTACCATAGGACCGCAGCTATTAGCACCTTTCTTCCTCGAGAGAAATATACATTTTTTTAAATGTGAACCCTTTATGATTAAAAAACAAAAAAGACTAAATAAAATAAAATAAATATAGCATAAATTATGCGTATAGAGAATGTATGCAGTTATGTACATGTCAAGTTTGAAACTAAAATACGAAAGTATGGAACTTGTGTAAAAAAAATTCCAACCAACAATATATGGACCAAAATTTACTATTAAGGAAATACAAATTTCCATTTTTTGTATAGGTCACAAACGGTCATATTACATTTCTTGAAAATTTGCATGAGTAAGTAACAAGGTATTATGGACATGCCTGATTTATTTCAAATATTTCTACGACTTTGAATAGCATTTTGAGATTTCTTTTAAAGTGGGTCCATGTGGATCTAAATTCTCCTGGCTATTTTTGAAAAAAATGGACCTTTCTCTCCGGCCTCGAGAGAAAGGTGTTGTGGTCCTTCCTACGTGATTCCTCTTATCGCGGACGGCTTTACGCGGCGGGTAATTAACCACGCGAATCTGGGACAGTTGGCTCCTTTCTCACAGGGCTCGCGAGATAGTTACTTATCTCGCGTGGCGGTGCCTATTCTTGTAAAATAGAAAATCTGACTATTGTTTCTGCAATTTCCAAAAGGAATGATATTTTTTCAAAAAACTGGACTTTGGGAACATAAATCAAATAAGCCATCTGCATTGTTTTCTGGCAACGACATCTTCATGAAGCCTGAGCTCCCCCAAATTCAAAACCTATCCGAATCTCGTTGACGCATGAATGATCTGTCATCTGTGCATCCATTAAACCCGTAACCGATCGACACGGCCACGCCGCCGGCAGAATGTCATGTCACCACAAAGTACTGCATCTGCCGGATGGTGCCCAGAACTGATCTCAATCATCAGCACACCCAAGACCTTTTATGCACTAGCTAGCGGACAGCAGTCAGCAGGCAATGCACGCAATGCAGGCAACCAGCATTCCTCCCCCGGTGATTGGTGGCCAGCCCATGATCGCGGCTCTGCAAAGAGCAGTCCCGATCTTTTTTTCACCGCAACAAATTCGGCATCTGTTGCTCGGAAAGTGATAGTGGTTTGGTAGGTGCCGCTAGTTCTTTCTTGCTGTCGATCGAAAGGTGCACACGCATACCCTGATCTGGTGAGATGATGTTGTTTATTCTCCCACTTACGATGGGCCTTCTTCTCCTCGATCTAGCTGTCCCGTTCGTGCCGCGAATCTAAGCGTGATCATCGTACCGGAGATCGATTTGTCGGGGAGAGTTTTCCAGGGGTGTCATGATCTCATGGATTAGCTGATGAGTGAGTTTACTGCTTCGCTTTTGGCTCTACTGTTGGCCTTTTCAGGAAGGCGTGCACGTACTCCACCGACGACCGAGCTCTTTTTCTTCTGCGATCAGAACAGTGTATTTTCTCCCAGAATTGTCTGGCGCATACGGACTACAGTGCTCGCCCATATACTATACAGTGATGTACGTAAATGGTCAACTACTAGCATGGTGCTTGGCAGCAGTGTTGTTGGATTTGGTTTGGGTTCTAGGGTGACTTGGTCCCAAATTCATGCATGTGTGAAACGGAGGACTTGTGCACGCATGCAACTTGGAAAAACTCAGAGTAAATAAACATACCGTGTGCGAAGTCTCAAGTCTTCCGGCAAGATATAGTCAAGCCATTGAACATGTGTGCTCCCAAATGGCGCTCTAGTTAAGTACGTATGTGACTCACCAGCCGGTGCATGAGATCCACGTCGATCGATCTTCCTTTGACATTTCCGATTCAAACCCATGAAAACTTGGATGAAATAGATTGTATATTTGCACGCACGAATGCATGCTAGTACTCGTGTTGGGCGTCTTGCAGTACTAGTCAACCAGTACCCTGGTCAGGTCAGGTCAGCTGCTAATTGGTTAAGGCGTAGCATGTGCCCATTGCGCATGCAGGACCAAATTAATAATAGGTCCAAATCACTGATTAAAACTCCGTGTGTGAGACTGGCAGGAGAGACGGTTCGTGCTTTCAGAACTAGTGGATGGGTGGTGTGGATCACTACGGAATGCCTGCTGACCTCATCGTGAGATCAGGAGTGACGAGATCTAGTACTATAGCATGTAGTAATGCCCAGTTTGACTAATAATGTTTTCATGAGAGTTCTTTCGTACGTGCCAGTATGCAACCCATGCATATGGAGTTGGTAGCTGGTGATATCACGCTCTAGCAAGCACCGAAAAGAGCTCTGAACTCGTTAACCTACATGTGCAATCAACTAAAGTGATAATCAATCATCTGTGGCAACAAGGCCCGAGATGGACAACAAAAGTTTTGATGTTTACTCACTGAAACATAGGAGGATCAATGCGCGCCACCTTGCAAATCTATCAACCACGCCTCCAAAAAAATCGACACGTTAACGACGGTTATTATAAGGCTGCCGTCAAGTGGAGACAACGGATAAGATCTTGAAAATACACTTTCCAGGACCTTTTTGCCTTTATTACATGCATGGCGCATTCCCTCATGATCCATGGCATCATGACGAGCACGACGAACCTGCGGTACACGTCCGGAAGGAGGCTGCAGGATCGCGTCTCCACACGTACCACAAATCAGTCGCGGAGGTAACTTGAGATGGCTGGTTAGCATGGGTTCTACATTTGACTCCTCTATTCCATCTCTTCCCAGACTTCCACAACAACTAGTAGTCATGAGAGTGAAACTATAAAGATCATTCTTCGCCCCTCTCACCAAAAGCCAAATCTGTAACTTCTTGTGATGGACCATACGATCCTGGCAATGCAATGGCTGAAAGTTCCTGAGTCTGCGTGTATATCATGTGCCGCGTATTCGTCGTGCATGTCTACTTCAGAGAGTTTGATTCTGCGCCTTTCTTCCTAAAACACGAGTTCATTATGGTCTTTTTTTTATGTTGCATTTGCATGATATGTTTGTACTTGGAAATTATCTCACGCTGCTACATATTACTATGATTTATGACTGCAATCACTAGTACTCCCTCTGTCCTAAAAATGATGTCGCATACTTTTTTTAATTCGCATGTAACTATATACTGGAATACGTCTAAATATATTTAAATTTAGATAAATCCGAGATGTTATTTTCAAAACGCAGGGAGTATAAGCGCTTGCTAGTGGCTACCCTTGCCATAGTTTTCCTGTGGATGATCAATTATGTCTTAGGTACGTGCCGTGGAGCGCGACAATGGCAGGGTAGCGTCAAAGAAAGAAATGCAGTTTAATGTAGTAAGTGATTTTTCTCTAGGCCAGTGACGAATCTGGATTCTGGACATGAACAAAGTTTTTTTCCCCTAGGAAAACACGCGCAGGCAAAAGCTTTGCATGATCCATTAATCAAGAAGTGCGTGTTAATTGCGGAAACCCCGGTCAAAAAAAGATACAACTAGGACCAAGCCCACTCGAAAGTGACACCAACGGGGTCAAGCCTGGTGACGCAACAAAACACCACAGAACACGCGAACCACATACACAAAAGAAATGGTGAACCTATTCCACCGACCTAACTGGACTTCGACCACTGCCAGAAAGAAGCCATGACTGTTATGGAAGAAGCAGACTTGGGACACTCCCGCCATGGTGAACAAACTTTCATTCCACGAAACTTTGGGCATGTTGCGATGACTAACGCACCGACGAGCAACCTCGAGGACAACCTTGTCGCCCACACGACAAAAGGACGACGCCTCGACATAGACAAAGTTCTCACAAGAACACACGTGCGTCAAATATGTTCACACACGTGCTTATGCATACAGTGTTGACCTAACATGATAACCCCCAAAGTCTACCGGTGAGTGGGTGTATTTGGAGCGGCAATTAAGGTCTAGTACTTCACGGGAACATATATAGTTGGTAGTTCACTTGATACCCACCGTGCATCAGTATATTCTATCTCGGACCACAACTTGCGTGAATTTATTACTACCCAACTTGTCTTCTACGTGCTGTTTCTACTCATGTCGCATACTTTTCTAAATTCACATGTAACTATATGAAATACGTCTAAATATGTTTAAATTTAAACAAATTTGAGACATCATTTTTAGAACGCATACACAAAACGGGGTCAAGCCGGGCGAAAAAAAGATACAACTAGGACCAAGCCCACTCGAAAGTGACACCAACAGGGTCAAGCCTGGCGACGCAACAAAACACCACAAAACACACGAACCACATACACAAAACAAACGGTGAACCCGTTCAACCGACCCAGCTGGACTTCGACGACCGCCAAAAAGAAGCCATGACTATTATGGAAGAAGCAGACTTGGGACACGCCCGCCATGGTGAACAAACTTGCATTCCATGAAACCTTGGGCATGTTGCGATGACTAACACACTGGCGAGCAACCATGAGGACAACCTTGTCGCCCACACGACAAAACGACAACACCCTCGACGCAGACAAAGTTCTCACAAGAACACACGTGCGTCAAATATGTTCACACTCATGCTTATGCATACAGTGTTGACCTTACATGGTAACCCCAAAAGTCTATTGGTGAGTGGGTGTATTTGGAACGGCAATTAAGGTCTAGTACTTGACGGTAACATATAGTTAGTTCACTTGATACCCACCGTGCATCAGTATATTCTAACTCGGACCACAACTTGCGTGAATTTAATACTACCCAACTTGTCTTCTACATGCTGTTTCTACTACATGTCTCTTAATAGGATTAATTATGATGGTAAAATAAGAGGACTTGGCTCTGATCAAATTCAACTATATTAAAATTTGATGTAGTTTTCAAGCGTCAGCATTCGAACACACTGTTTCTTTTTCGGTACAACAATTTGCACTCAAAATTACAATTTATTGGGTTTAGTCCTACTCAAAATTACAATTTATTGGTTTTAGTCCTACAAGTGTTTGGTAGCCCGCATCGCCCCCAACCGGGATGCAAATTTGCGTATTCGGTTGCCCACACGCGTGACTAGCCCGTGACCACCCGATGCTCAAATCACACCACAGTCCAGCCCACTAGAAATGGCCAAAACAGTTATTTTCGCGGAGCCACCCTCGCCGCGCGCAGAGAGAAGAACACAGCAGACGAGATCTTGTAACCATGGAGATGGTGGGAACTTGCACACCGCATAAAGAATGTGGTAGAGAAATTTTCTTACCGCCCGCTGAAACCTTCCACCTATTTATACCCACCACTCTCACCGCCCAAGCCTTACACCACCATTTACCCCCTTCGAGCTCCATTAGGAGTTCGGCGACTGTCGTCGGTACCAACCTGCTTATTCCTCTTCTCAATATTGTCTTCTTCATCTTCCACTTGTTCGATTACAGTAAGAAACCATTGGATTCGAGATGTGCCCAAACATGTGCAAGAATCTACCATCCTTGAGGTTATGATCTAGCGGAATTTTTCATTTTAAAATGGGTGAATGGGAATTCTTAACCTTCCATCCAAAACCACCAAGAGAAGCGAGACAAAATTTCAAACTAACCTCATTTGGAGAAGAAAAGAGACCAAGAGATAAAGGATAAGGGCCGAGTATTGAAGGAAGAAGCTTCCTAAAAATGGAGTTCATTCCCAAGGTTGTGAATTCCATCACCTTCTCTCCTTCAAATTGGGGTTCCACCATTTTTGTTGAGATTGTTCCAATTCCTAGCTCTCGAAGCCCCAAATCTCAATGTTGATATCCAAGATGATAAATTCCCGACGTATGAGAGGGCCTAGTAAAATATAGATAGTAACTTTTGGTATTCCCATTTTATAATAGTGGAAGATGATTTATCTAGGTGGCCTCGCCCATAGTATTTACCTAGATATAGGTTTTCATCAACCCCATTTCATTTTGACCTCAAGACAATAGATGCAACCCTTCTGATGATTCAGAAAAAATAAATACTGCATGATATTTCTATGTAAGTACAATTAGTTCTACAGTAACCACACAGGGTGTGTCTAAGTCATTCGTACTTGTTTGTGAGCATTTGCTTGCTATGTTAATAGATCATATAATTCTCTTACAAGGGAACTTCATTTTTAAAGTACTATAGTTTAGATAGTAAGTGGAGTTTTATTGTTCTGAATATTAGACTACTAGTTTATATTATCAAATTAATGGACACACTTGTTGGTACTTGAGTCAGCAACTGGTATCTTAGTTTTTTTGTTAAAGCATGCCTGACAAGTTGATATATTGAAAGGGGTAAACAGAGTAGAATTAGAAGTAACAGGTGGTTTTAATATGCTACAATATGCAAATAATATGTTTTTTCTTGCTACAACATGATTTCACTAGTATTTATAATCTTAAACGCATGTTTGGGCTTTTGAATAGATGTCGGTTTTAAATATTACTTTTCATAGAAGTGATTTGTTATTTTGGTGAAGTTGTCTCTAAGCTAGAAGAGTATGAAATAATTTTTAGCCGTTAAATAGGTGGTTTTCGTATGATGTATTTAGGTATTCCTGATGATGAAAATTGAATATTTAGAATAAAACCTAGAGAAGTGTAGAGAGTATGAATTGTAACAAATGTGCTCATTGGAAATGGATGATTCTTGGATTAGGATACATAACAATACTGATTTATTCTTGTCAATCAAACATCCCCATTTATATGATTATGTTTTATGTACTTCACATGGGAGTTAAGAAGAGGTTTGATTTTTCTAGATCCAGATTTATGTGATAAGATGTAATGGAGAAATTATTTGATTTTTCTAGATCCATATTTATGTGGCAATATGAAATGGATAATAATACCATTTGGTTATATTGCTTGTTGTTTGTCAACCCAAAGATCATGGGGTCTAGGTTTTGTTAATTTAGAGGCCACTTACCAAACCTTGTTGGCTAAATGGTTGTAGAATTAGAAACTTCTAACAGTTTTTGGATGGAAATAATTATAAATGAATATGTAAAAAAGCAATGTATATATGATGTTAATAGTATAAATGGGGATTCTAAGCTCTGGCAAGGAAATTTAAATGTCAAGGATATTTTTTTGTAAGAGTATCATTAGAAATAAAAAATGGCAAGGCATATGGAAAGGGAGGAAACCTCTTAATCAATCATATCCAAAGATTATTCTTTTTTTTATCAAATATATATATTTTTAGATCAAGTTTCTGGGAAAGGGTGGGATGTATTTTGGTTCAAAAGAATATAATGGGGTGATACTCCTAAAAGGTCAAGTTATGTAAGCAATGTGATTCTATTAGATGGACTCTAAAGTCAAATGATGTTTTTATAGTTAGCTCATTATGCATTAAAATTATTGGTAAAGGATTGAAATACCCTCATTTTTTTGGAAACTTAAATTGGCTTTGAAGTAAAAAAATATTTGGTTAATATTGGGAAACAATATTCTTACCAAAGGTATATTTCTTAAAAGAGGTATGATAGAGGATAAATCTTGTAAATTTGGTGGGAAATATTAGCCAGTTGGCCATCTTTTCTTACAGTGCCATGTGTCCAAATTTATGTGGAATGTGTTACAGTGTGCTTCTGGCTTTAGAAGTGTACCTAAAAACATGACTAGTCTATTCCAGGTTTGTATCTCTAGATCTAGGAAACAAGACAATAGATACTCCCTCCATTCCAAATTATAAGAAGTTTTAGCCTTTTTATGAAACTATATCTAGATGTCTTTTATTGTGTAGGTTCAGAGAAAAATGAGCGAACGTACACACTAAAATATATCTAGATACATCATTTGATTTTATTATTTTCATTGCGCATTGAATGAATTATTGATGAGTAAATATTTTCGAGAAGGTTGCAAATGATTTATTAAATTTGGTGCAAGGATGGAGATCGATATTGGCAAGCTCGATGACTAGTATAGAAGATCAGAGTTGTGTTATACAAGTTGGACCAAACTTCTATCATTGTGGTCTATGGTGGTACGAAAATGTCAGGTACGTTCCCTAGCTTCGAAGAAGGATGATCTCCTATATCCTAGATATATTTGTGATTGTGTGTGTGGTGGGGTGGGGGTTGTTGATGAAAAATGGTTTACCTATATGTTCGGGGCAATTACCACCGACTTGGTTCTTTTCGGCATTGGGATGTTAGTGTTTTGTTTTGTTTTCGGCATTGGCAATTACCACCCTAGCTATTTTATTAGAACCGATATGTTCTCCATCAATTTTATGTACCAACAGTGTTCGGTTTTTTTGATTTATGGCAACTTTTTCCTAGCAAAATTATGTCCGGGCATATAACCTATTTGCAAGTTAATCTTTTGCTATCCGGGAGATGCTCAAAAACATTCTGTCCTCAGAAAAGATAGTATGGACCATAACAAAAATAAGTGCTCTGGATAGCCTGATCTTGTATAAAAGAGAATGAATTCTACTTTTTACTCCTGTTGTGTATTTGTGACTCATATCACCTCGTTTAGTAAAGTGTTTCAGGATAGCACCCCATTATTTTTTGCGGGTAAGGATTATATCCCATTCAAGAAAATTCAAACCCAATTTTACAGTATTTTAGTATTTTCCTGTTTTGTTATATAGGATCAGTATTTTAGGTTGACATGGCACAACAGAAATGTATAAATCTTGGAGGAAGTCGTGCGATCGTGTTGAGTCTTCTCGCCCGACGGTTCTATTCCTCGTCACTCCATTGGTATCTTCAAAGGTTGCCCAATTGACACAATAGAGGGCAATTTTTAAAGAGGTAATTTAAATGAATTTTCACTACATGAGATAATTGGTGTGACAAATGCGCAACTAGAGCCTAGAGGGTAAAATGTATCCAAGCATGTATACCGGTGATGAAGTTTTCATTTTCTCAAACAAATAATACTCCCCCAGTTACATATTATCTATATTCGCGTGTATATAGACGAATGCACCGTTTTTTCCCATTTCTTTATTCAAATTCCTTTCTTCACTTGCATGCGCGTGTGTGCATGGCAAACCCATGCACCTAAAAGAATTTTGGAAAAAAACATAAGTAGATGAAAAAAAAAGGAAAAAAACAGGGTAGATTTGCATGCCTCTCACTTACACACGCAACCACTTGAGATTTCATTTGTACTTCCTCCGTATCAAAATAGATGTCGCAGATTTATCAAATTTTAGAGTTATATGCGATATCTATTTTGAGACTGGGAGTACTACTTCTATCTGTAAATTTTGTTCTAAGACCACTAGGTTCATCGACGATGGAATTTTTACTGGCCGTAAAGTATACGCACGCAGTCGCATGACGGTGTTTAATTAAGAAAGAATACAGTAAGATATTCCGGTCGAAGTGGTCGGTCGATCAAGCCCATGTCTCGTGGTGATCAAACAGTGCGATCCTCTGGTAGGTGTTGAAGGGGTCCTCAAACTGATCCCATGCCGACGCCTGCGCGGTGACCACGTCCTCCAGCCCCGTCATGTCGTACATCGGCTCCACCGGCCACTCCATGAACTGCGGCAGCCAGTGGTTCTCGAGGCCGCCGCTTGACGCCGACGCTGACGACGAGGAGGACGAAGACGAAGACGACTCGGTTGGTGACGAAGCCGTGCCGCAGCTGCTGTCGAGCTGTGGCGGTGCGACGACGTCGCACGGCAAGATGATGTCCTCGAGAAGTTGCATCACGGTCGGCGCCTCGTCCGGGCAGAGCATGTGGTCGTCGTGGGCACCTGACTTCTTTCCCGTGGCCACCTCGGCCTGCTTCTCCTCAGCCGCCGGCAGCTTCTCCTCCGTTGAGTCGCCGCCGCCGGAAGGCCGCTGCTGCGGCTGCTGCTGGAGGGGCTTGTGTGTGGCGGGATCTATCCCCATCTTCCTGAGCTTCTTCTTGATGTGCGTGTTCCAGTGGTTCTTGATCTCGTTGTCGGTCCGGCCGGGCAGGTGAGACGCGATCTTGGACCACCGGTTGCCGAGCTGCTCGTGCAGGTCGACCACCGTCCGCTCCTCCTCGTCGGAGAGCAGCCCGCGCTTCAGGTCCGGCCGGAGGTAGTTGGTCCACCGCAGCCTGCAGCTCTTCCCGCACCGGAGCAACCCTGGTCACACAAACCCAGGTAGCAAACAAGACGTTAAAACATTGGTCAAATATGGAAGGTTACTGCGAGTCGTCGTGGCACGCATGTAGTAACAATTCTTTGAATGACCCACCGGCGAGCTTGGGGACGGCTCTCCAGCAGCATTGGCCGTTGCCGAGGAGGAAGCTGACGAGCTTCTGGTCCTCCTCCGCCGTCCAGGGGCCCTTCTTCAGACCCACCTTGTCGCAGCACGGCTGCCTCCCCATTATTGCCGCTAGAGCTTTGCACACACAAAGATCACTTCACTCACAAGGGAAAAAAATAAAAGCACCAACAACCAACGTCAAGCCAAGTATAGCCAACTAATTAAGCTCGTAGCGAGCAGCCTCGGACTTGGCTTTGTTTGGGTAGTAGTACTAGGCAGTAGTAGTAGCTAGCGAATGGCGCTTTAGCTTTAGTAGTAGTTACATGTGAGACGCCATTGCCACCTTCCTTTATATAGGAGGAGAGGAACAAGACAAAGGGGCCGGTAGCTAATTAAGCTTGGCATAGGCAGCATCAACCGGCGACTAACAGCAAGTAGGGTGAAAAAAATGGCAATGCAGTGTGTGTGTGCGCGCGGAGGCCGGACGAGAGGACCATGGACTAGCGTGCTTTCATTGGATCAAGTCTCTGTCCGGGGAAGGGTTTACGTGTCGTGGTACCACGGTGACTGGCATGTTGGGCCCGGCATCGGTGTTGCCACTTGGCCCGGCTGCTGCTCGAGGGTCCCTTTTGCTTGTTCTGCAAGTGCTGCCCTGCTAAGCTTTCAGGCTTTTTATTTGGATCCTCGTTTGTTGCTCAATCAAGGGTTTTCAGCGGGAGTTATTTTTGGGATTGTAATTAGTCAGGTCCATCGAGTCATTATCATTTGTTTAGCTTCTAAACTTGCTAATTACACTGGTTTCTGCCGTAGCAAGATTTGCATTTTGTAGTTTATCTAAATAAGAGGGTAATTGCACATTTTGTAGCTGTTATGATTTTCATTACTGGAATATGCAAGTTTTTATAAAGTCATCTAAAGAAATGCTTCCATGCTTATGATCCCGGAAGAAAAGTAATTTCAAAGGATTCAGAAGGTAACTATGTATGTATAGGCTTAAGTCTGGTCACATGCAAGCATTTTGAGGCTATATGCCAGTACCATGACCTACCATGTGAGCCCATTTTCATTCTAATTAATTAATTCTAAACTGTAAGTTTGGTTGCCTACGCGACTGCTGAGCTCTTCATAGCGTAAATAAACTTCCGTTGTATGATTCCGGTTTAAGGCTGAGCCATTTGTTGTAAATAAATAAAAAAGAACCGACGAGCCCTAGATGTACTGTCGTCGACGCTCAGCCCAAGGCTAATTTTCACCGGGCAAACCGAGGGGCACCTTATTCCCTTAGAGCCTAGGAGTCGATCCTCAAGTGCGCCGCCGCCGGCTTCGCATATGGCTGCTACCCTAGCACGACGATGTATAACGCCACTGAACACTGCGGTCCGGTATGTGTGCTAGGGTTTCTCGCTGGTGGTCGGAGCCTGCCCCACCCAGCGCTGCTGCTCCATGCCTCCCCGACTATCCCATTCCCTCCTGCTTCTCCCTTCCCTCGATGCCCACTCCGGGAACCGACGCTTCGTGTGGATTTGCCCCTCCCTTGCCATCTCCGAGGGGAGGCAGTTTGCTGGGCTTGCACCCCATGAGCAGGGTGACGTGCAGGTGAAGGTCATGGAGGAACACCTTCCTACATTGCATTTTCAGGTATGAAACCTCCTTTGGCCCTCTCTTCCTTATCCTTTCCCTCTCCAGGTCCGCTTCATCATCGTCGCTCTACTTGGTGGGCCGCAAGACGCTTTGTAGGCTTATGGGTTCTGATCTGTAGTTTTTGGTGTTGTTTGTGTTCTTTAGTGACAATATGCGATCTGGACGGTTCTTAAGAAGCGCACAAGACCACGGATCAATTCCTGGGTTAAGATTATATCTATTAGAGCATAACATTGTTATGTTAGTTCTTTGAACTTGGTGATCTATGTACTCCCTCTGTTTCAAATTACTCCACCGGCGCGTTTATGTAGGTGGGCTAGTACTCCCTCATTTCTCATTCAAAAAAATCCTAGGATTTTTGAAATAGATAGTATGGAATATGTACTACGTATACCAAAAATTCTAAGAATTTTTTGATGAAAAATAAAAGAATACTAGGCCACCTAGATAAGCGTGCGCGCGAAGTAATTTGAAACAGAGGGAGTATAACTAAAATCCAAAATAAACTCAATTTAGCATGTAGTTCCTGAAATGGTGAATGCCAGTCTCTTCAAACTTTAGATTATCTCAGCTTGCAGTTTTTTGAACTCTACTTGAGATAATCATACCCATTCTATCCGCTTATGCTTTTCTTAATTATAATAATATTTGGGTCTAATAATATCTTAGCAATAGTTTTTCGAACGAAGAGATGGGATGTGAGAGCGTTCGTTCAACATCATCCCATCCCTTCACCCACTTATCGTGGTGGTCCTACCGGTGCTCACATTTGCCTCCCTCCCACTACTTGTGTAGTATGTCTACTTGTGCCGCTGCCACCAACCGATTGCAACGAGGTTATAAATTGTTTTATTGATCACACCCTCGATTGATAGGATTTCCCACATTTTGTTTTGGGCGAATTGGAATGCATGTGGGTTAGAGTTGCAGAGTCAGGGTGTACACAGATCGAGCAAGCACTACACCTTTCCCTAAACAATGCTCGACCATGAAATGGGGGAATGCTATGAGGGCTACTCAGGGATCAATAAGTTCTGATTTTCCGAAGAAACCCATGGAGATATAAAAATGGTAAAATTTTACAAACTTGTATTTTCAGGTTTCTCTGAATTAAGTATGAGTCATAATAACTAGAGTTGTCTGATACTTGCCCTTAACAGTGTTTAATGAGTTGGTATATTTTTATTTAAATAATATTCCACAATTTTTAGTTTTACTTAATTTTACATGTCATGTTCTTAATCTACTCATCCAACACGAGTGCATAACTTATATACATGTTGATGTAATTAAGTAGATTCTAATGGAGACAAAGACCATATAACATTTTAGTCTAAAATTTGCACTATTGTTTCTACTGTCCTCATAGATTCTTCTCATAACTTTCACTCTCCAAATTATTTTTTTGAAAGTCCTTTTTGGCTAATGTAATGGAGAATCTGATGTAATAAATGGGCTGAGGCTGAAAAGCATTATTGTTGATATCAAATGATCATCCAAAATAATGAATCAGTTTTCCCTTTTTGGAACTTGATAGTTATGAATATAGTAGGAGTAGAATAAGATGAGTTTTGATGCTATTTTTTATACCACACTAGCCTAGCCTCATCAATATGTGCACTTTCCAGTAGAAGCACCGTGCTAGGCATCTTTTCTCTGTTATCTGAATTCGTGATTTATTCATGAGAAATGTGTAAAGTAATGATCAATGTTGTCGAAAAATTCAGCCATTTGCAATTAGAACCTAGTGGCCCGCTAGCTTATTTTAGTATGGTTCATGATGCTCTTATTTTGATATGTGTCCTTCCTCTTCGTATAATCTCATCGATTTCCTATACTTTGGATATTAATCTATTAGACCTAGAAAAGTCGAACATATTCATGGACCAGGTTTAGATAAGTCTTGGTTACTCATATTGATTGTCAGAGCCTTTGCACATATTAGAGTTTTTGTAAATATTAGGTAGGTATATCCATATAATTTACATGCCAATAACACAAGTTATTTGTAGCAAACAGAACTGATTTCTGACAGTTTTATATTTCTCTACTTTGGGAACAAACATAAGAAAAATTTACCAACATTTTGTATATTTTATTTATTTTTGCAGAAAAATAAAATTTTAGTTTTGAGATCAACAATTAAATGAACGACAACACATGTGGAAATTGGGGAAGATAATTTTATGGGTTTCTCATCCAATCTCAAATTTAAAAGGTGTTCCTTCTTTGTTACACCAATTTTAATATGCTTGCCGATTTGTTTATGATTCTTTTGTTTTATGATTTTTTGTCTATCTTGACCATTGCCATGGAAGTAATGCTGGATAGGGACTTTGAAATTTTTTGCTTCTTATTTTATGTTATACTACTTCTAATGCATTATATGATTATTTTTTAAGCCAGAGTTCTAATTAGGTTATCTTGCTCTAAAGAGGCTTACATAAATTTCACTCCCTTCATTTTCTTGCATTGTCATCCATGGCAAGATGGAAGATTGTCTGTCTGAATAACAGATTTGGCAGCATAAATCTTGAAACTGAAAAGAAAAGAATGTATAGACTGCATTGAAGAGATACTCAAGTATATGAGATGAAAGCCATGCAAAGTACATATTCAAGTGATTTTTTTCAAACTTAATGTTAGTATGCGATTGAAATAAGAAAGAATACATGGTAGGATAGATGTTGTGTGGCTCTTGTTTAGATCCTTTGAGGCAACGCCAGGGGAAACCGTAGCTCCGCCTCCCCAACGCCTTCCCCCTCCAACCCTCCCTCGCCACTGTCTGCGGCTTAAACCATAGTAGCGGGGGAACCCTTCTTTCATCCGGGTAGTGGTGCCCCCTATTTATTAGGAGCAATGATGGTTGTCTTGTCGATGTGTTAGTTAGAATACATGGATCCCATACCCTTGTGTGTGGATCAGATGCAAGGGAAGGGGCATGCTAGTGTGTCACACCGCCGGCTAGGCTTGCTTGATCATGCGGATCTAGCGCGATGCACTAGACGTTGGATCGGTCTAGATATCGCTTGGTTGCGAGCTAGATCAGGGACCTAATGCGCAACAACACGACAACCATTTATGAGACGACGGTGCAACAATAATCATAATCGATGTGATGGTGCTCTTTTTCTTTTGTCCTTCTATATTTTGGTCGGCTAGTTCCATGTAAGTAGGTCTGGTGATTATGGCGAGTGAGAGCACGCCTTCCTCTCTATAAGAGCAGCGTGTTCCAAGGTATGAAGTGGGAATGAGGGGTGTGATGATTGACGTTTAGAATAAGACGACCTTGGCATTTTAGATTTAGATCTTTTTTCGTATTTTAAAGTAGTGTAAAATTCAAATAAGAGGGTTAAGGTGAATGAGTCAAGAATCGAGTTCGTGAGTCAAAGGCATGGCAAGAGAGCGGGTTCAACTTGCAAACTATCCCCAAGTGAAGGGCCATTGTATTCTCCTACGGTGAAAACCCATGATCAAGCCTTCTAGCTTTTTTGAAAAGCATCGACTTATGCGTATTGTTTTCTTATTAAAGGTGTTGGTTTGAAGATTTGCTTCGGCATGATAGCCTTTGGTCTGACATTGGTTGGACAAGCCAATATCGGCTTGTGAGGCCTTTCCTTCTTGAATGCTTTGTCTCTTGAAGCGTTGCACATTTTTCCATTTCACATGTCTCTCGACTAGTGGATTGGTTCACGCCCATAGGATCTGTGTCTGATTTTGGATATGCTGTGGTGAAGCATGCCATGTGTGGATGGCCTCTGGTTTTTCTTTTCTTTATTTACTATATATGCTGGTTTATTCAGCATCGAGGTTCGGTTTTGTTTGGCATTTTTTCAAATAACAAATAATACACGCGTTGTGTGCATCGCTCGGTCAATTCATTAGCCAGTGGTTTTGTCCTCCTTTTCCGGAAAAAAAGATAAAGTCAAAAGATTTTAAGCATATAGTATTGGAAGACGAAAATCAACTAGGCAGGCAGAGTTGAAAATTCCATTGCAAGATTGGAAGTTAAGGGTCAAAATTTAAATGGTTTACCAGACAGTATATGGAAGGCCAATGTGAACTCGGGAGAGTTGAAAAGCCATAGAGGATTAATATTTTATCAAGCTCATAGCTTATGACCTTTTCTTGATGATATAATTAGCATCCTCATCTTCTCGAGCGGAGAGACGCGGTTGCTGTGAAGCTGACCTTTGAAGAGTTCAGTCCGGCTATATTACTTAAGAGATTCAGGGTGTCACCTGCAAACGGGATATTGTTAATAAACGTGGTTTGGATAAAAATGATTAAGTGACAGTCAATAATTCAGAGGTCTGCAGCCGCAGTCTTCCCGATCCTTTTCTGGACAAGATTTTGGTAAGGTTGGAGACCTTGACTGAATGCCGTGCAAGAGCGTTTGGGGTTGACAATGGCATGCACTTGGCAGCCGCACGCACAGGCACGTCGATATCGGAACAAAGAACAAATAGAGTTCACAAGTGTGTTTTGCTGACATTCTTTGCGGTGCACATTGCACTCGAGCTGTTAACTACTCCCTCCGTTCGGAAATATAAAACGTTTTAGCTTTGTGAATCGAATGTATTTATACATCTTTTAGTATATAAGTTCGTAGAGGTTTGGAGTGAACTTATACACTAAAAGTTGTTAGATACATTCATTTCACAAAGCTAGAATGTCTGATATTTCCGAACGGAGGGAGTAATGATGATCACATACCCACCACTCCATAAGATAGTGGTACATCTTTTCAACAAAATACAGCGAACCACGGTCCACGGAAGAGCGGTACGCGCCTGATCGAACACGTCCAGAAATTAACAATGACATCGCTGTCTTTCATCAAAGGAGATACTGATTTGCTATTCCAAATTACCGACCTTGTATATCAGGTAAGAGTAGCCAACCAAGGGGAAAACAAGTGAAGTGCTCCGTAGTAGTATTAAGTTTATACAAAGCCAGGACTTCAGGAGCAGGACTTCAAAGATCAGTTGGTCCATTGACTGACTATCGCGGGCAAGACATGCCATCGTCATTTCTCTGTCACTTCTGTATACATAACTACCTATATGAAAGTGGAGCACCTCAGCGATCGCTGAGGGCCACGCCATCGCGGGGCACTGTAGACGCGTATCTACAGTGCCTCGATGAACAGTACCCGGCGATGAACAGTGACGCGAGCATTTTTGACCACTGATTTTTATCCGCCGGTCCACGTTCGCTGCTCTCCCAACGCGTCAGCGCTGCGCGCATTGTTCATGAACAGTGTTTGCGCGCAAACAGTACCGACGACGAACAGTAAGAGGGGGCTAAAATTTTCCAACCATAGTCTCCGTAGTCTACGTCTACCTCTTAATTTTTTGGCTAAAATTTTCCAACCGTAGTCTATATAGTCTACGTCTATCTCTCAGACAAGAGCCTGACGAACAGTGTTTCCGCGTAAACAGTACCGGCGACGAACTGTAACAGGTCCTTTTTTTTGGGGGCTAAAATTTTCCAACCATAGTCTATGTTTACCTCTTAATTTTTTGGCTAAAATTTTCCAACCGTAGTCTATGTAGTCTAGGTCTATCTATCAGACAAGAGCCCGATGAAGAGTATGGATGAACAGTGTGGGTGGCGAACAGTACTGCTACGCCCGAACAGTACCAGGTCCTTTTTTTTCCCTCTTAATTTCTTGGCTAAAAATTTCCAACCGTAGTCTATATAGTCTACATCTACCTCTTAATTTTTTTGCTAAAATTTTCCAACCATAGTCTATGTAGTCTACGTCTACCTCTCAGACAAGAATTATATGGACGGTGATTTTTACCCGCATTTCAACGTCGGTGTTACCTATTTCCCTTTTTCTTGCCGACTAGCGTTACCAGTGGTAGGTCATTGGCGGTCAGTAATTTTCCCACCATAATTTGCCCGCGGTAATTTAATTTTCTAAGATTTCTTTTCTATTCTTCGACAATACTTCTTGGCACATTCCCTCTGCTGTAATTTGCCATCGGTTGTTTTTTCCAATGAAACTCCTCGACAATAAGTAATTAACAGTTATTCTACGACGATAATTTTTCAGCGCACTTCTATTTCGAAAGCACCACAAAATTATTTCAAAAAACATTTGAAAAATATAGTGTCGCCGCGCCATCTTACCTAGTAATAAGTACATTGGTCAGATTGAACTTCTGTATACATAATAAGTACATTGGTCAGATTGAAAAGAAGATTTAGAGTTTTCTACGATGAGTCAAAAGTCCCGCACGGCTCCACTTATATAGCCATGACCACATAAAGTTATATACGTATATAACACGTATATGTATACGTGATACACGACAATCGGGTTAGTCTGAATACAATTCTAACACTCTCCCTCAATCTAAACCGCTACGTACAAGGTTAAGATTGGACTTAAATCTATCTAACGTCTATCGTGTGGTTGGTTTAGCGAATACATCACTCAACTGGTTATGAGTGGAGATGAACCTGACATCTAGTTCACCGACTGCTGCTCGTTCTTACACAAAATGAAAAATCGATCTCAATGTGCTTAGTTCGAGCATGAAAGACTGGATTCGTTGTCAGGTAAGTAGCCCGAAGATTGGCACACCACAATATGGGGGTACGCTGCCGAGTCACACCAAGCTCCTTAAGTAGAGAGTCTACCCATATACCTTCAGCAGCACCATTAGTCAATGCCTTATACCCTGCCTCAGTACTAGATCTCGAGACTATGGGTTGCTTCTTCGAACTCAAGAGATGAGGTTCGGACCAACAAACACGGCAGACTCACTCATGGACCATCTGTCATCCACACATCCTACCCAATCCGCACGCGTAAAAATACTGATAATAGATAATGATGACTTGTGAATACTCAAGCCAGTCCTTTGACGTATCGCATAATTCGTTTCACCGACTCCCAGTGTACATTAGTGGGATGCGACAGAAACTAGCAAACCTTGTTTACCGCAAAAGAAATATCAGAACAAGTGAGAGTCAAATACTGCAGTCCGTCGACAACACTGTGATACCGGAATGAATCATTTGCACTGAGCAGTGTGCCTGAATCCCAAGCCAAGGCCTCGGACTCTGCAAGAGGACTGGTGGTAGGATTACAATTCTCCATGTTGACTCGATGGAGAAGATCAAGACCATACTTCCGTTGAGTCAACGTCACCCCCCCGAATTGTATGATACCTCCAATCCAAGGAAGTACTCCAGTCGTCCCAAATCGTTAATAGGAAAACTGTCAGAGAGAGAACGGACTAGACGATCCACAACCCCCTGAGTAGAGCCAGCAATCTGATGGAGAAGTTGATTCAGCCACGCATACCAAGCCCGTGGAGACTGTTTCAGTCCATAAATAGACCGCTGAAGCTTACAAACATGAGAAGGATACCTCACATCTTCAAAGTCTGACAGTTGTTGCATGTAGACATCCTTAGCCAGGAACCCATGCAAGAAAGCATTGCTGACATCAACCTGTCGAAGACTCCAGCCGCGAGAGACTGCAAGATATAATACCAGACGAACTGTGGTTGGCTTCACGACTGGACTAAAAGTATCACCATAGTCAATCCCATGCTTCTGAGTAAAACCACGAGCTACTAACCGTGCTATGTGCTTGTCTATAGACCCATCAGGACGGTGCTTGGTTTTGAAGATCCACTTGTTGCCAACGATATTGACGCCAGGTGGTCGAGGAACCAGGGTCCATGTGCCAGTCTGCTACAAAGAAGCATACTCATCTGACATAGCTACATGCCACGCCAACTCGAGAAGCACCTCTCGGTGTGATGTTGGAGCAGCAAAGAACGTGTGGCAACACGAATCATAATGGACTGTGTCGTTGGTGTATACCTTCTCGTGATGGGTATGATCACGATAACAAGTGATCATCGTATGTTGAGGCTCGGCAGGTGGGCCAGCCGGGGGTGTCACAGTCGATGGCACGACAGTGGGTGACATGAGCTGGCCAGGAACAGACGAAACTAGCCCATGGGCCGGTGTAGGCATGCACGGTGACCCAACATACCACTGCATGTGTAGTACGCTATAGTCATTGACATGACATCCACAGAACACCGTCCTGTAAATATCACATCCCTTAGAGTGGTACAACAGAAACAATGCGGGTCCATATTACAAACATACATACTTCATCATTATTCCCTCCGATCCATATTAGTTGACTCGAATTTTTCTAGATTCGGATGTATCTAGACATGTTTTAGTACTAGATACATTCGAATCTAGATAAATCCAAGTCAACTATTATGGGTCGGAGGGAGTATTACGATACAAGAAGTTCGAGACTTCAAGTGATTCAAACTTACAAACCATATCACTTACTTCATAAGTTCAGCGGAAGAACGTAAGACACAACGATAAGAAAGATGTGAGCTCAACAACTTATTCTATAGGGTTCGTGCTTCTCGACTCAACCTAGGTAACTACATTCCGACCTAACAACTACTCTGACTCGTTGCCTTCAGCTCCATAGTGTATCCCGTAGTCCACCCCTTCGATTCCACCGGACAGATCCGGCTCTTCATAGTAGACATCGCTCTGAACTTCTATAGCATACACCTTGTCATCCTTCTGTCCCTCAAAGTCTAGCAAGGGGTTCAAAGGAAAGGGTGAGTAACAGCGTTACCCAACAAGTTCATTATATGCATGGTGGGAAATTTAAGGCTCTAACTACCACCTCGGACTATAAGTCCTTGGTACTATGCAGTTTTTGTAAACATTTCTTTAAAGATTGATTTTATTATCAAAAACTAGGCCCATCATCTTTCACAGGTTGACCAGAACTTCATGGAGTTCCTTTCCTGCCGCGTTCGTAGCTCCTTCCCGGAACAGGGAGTAACATGTCACAATCCTTACACTCTGCAGAGGTGCGTGGCTTTACCCATAAGAGACCAAATCCTTGTTGCATAACTGGGCGTACTTTCCCGTCCACAATTCCTTGATGTGGGGCCCAGAAGTTGATCCAAGCCAATCATTTCCCTTCTCCGCAACCCCGCATGAAGACACGATCCCCTAAGAGCTCTAATGACCCACAAGTATAGGGGGTGTATCGCAGTATTTTCGATAAGTAAGAGTGTCGAACCCAACGAGGAGCAGAATGTGCTGGCTAGTGGTATGGATCAGGAATTTTCTGCAAATACTTAGCAAATGGATTTTTAGAGGTTTTCGATAAAGCAAGTAAACAAAGTACGAGTAAATAAAAGACAGTAAGAATGAATGCAGCAAGTGGCCCAATCCTTTATGCAGCAAAGGACAAGCCGGTTGTATTTCTATAGATGACCAAACGTTCTCGAGGACACATGGGAAGACTGTCAAGTGCTTTCGCTTCATATAGTCGATTAATCTTCTCTAGCTTGCTAAGTGTTGTGTGGGTGAACCTGTGCTAATGTACCGCCCCATCCAAGACTAATACATACTTGTGATTATACCCCTTGCAAACATCCGTAAGTACAAGAAAGTAATTAAGGTAGAAACCTAACCACAACTTGAAACTCTAAGACCCTTACGTCCCTTGTGCAATGGTTTCCTAACGGGGGTTCAGGTTTCTGTCACTTCGGCAACCCCTACAATTAGTAGCCAAATACACAATGCATTCCCCTAGGCCCATATAGGTGAAGTGTCATGTAGTCGACGTTCACATGACACTACTAGAAGAAGTACACCACAACTTAAATAACAATCTATTGAATCTTTCTCAACGCAACTCCACTACTAACAACAAGACTTCTCCCATGTCCTCAAGAACAAAACGAACTACTCACAAGACATCATATGGATCATGATCAGAGATGGAATAATGATGTATAACAATCTGAACATAAACAATAATTCAATGGTTCACTCAATAGCATCAACTACAAAGAGTAATCAACACCGGGAAAGTTTCCCCTATGAACTAATGCAAGATTCAACTCAATTGTTACAGCAATATGGAGATGGTGATGAGGGTGCTGATGGTGATGATGGTGGTGGTGGTGATGATGATGATGATCCCGATGAAGTCCAGCTTGATGGTGGTGTTGATGGCGATGATCTCCCCTCTCCGGGAAGGAATTCCCCCGGCAGAAATCTGCCTGCCGGAGAGATCTTTCTCTCTCGGTGTTTTTCGCCCCGCAGAGGCGGCGAAATCTTTCTGTGGTCGCTCCCCGAGTCTTAGGGTTTCGGGAGGATGATATACGCCAGAGGAGAGAGGCTGGAGTGGTCCAGGGCGGCCACACCACTCCCAGGCGCGGCCTAGGCCTGCCCGCGCCATAGGGTGGTGTGGGCCCCCTGTGGCCCACCTCCACTCCATCTTCTAGCATCCTGAGTCTTCTGGAAAAATAGAATTTTCTGTATATTTTCCCGGATTTTCTGATCTTCGCGAATTTTGCCTCCAAACAGCACCTTTTCCATCAGAATCCTGACTGCAGCGGTCCATGCTCCAAAAGTCATCAACCATGCAAAAACAGATGAAATAACATAAGTATCACCTCTCAATACGAAATATATCAATGAATAATAGTGAATTAAGACATAGAATAGTGATGCAAAATGGACGTATCAACTCCCCCCAAGCTTAGACTTCGCTTGTCCCCAAGCGAAACTGAGCGCAATAAACATGACCTCAAGTTTATGGAGTGAAGAGTCGATAAAAGAATACGGACAAGAAGCATCACATGCATCAAATACATAGATCATAATAGAGGACAACTCACTATTATATAACTCAACTTGCAATGAGTAAATGAAACACAATAAAGATACATAGAGTGAATCATAATTGGTAATGGCAATCTTAGCTCTTGGTCGAGGAATAGTTGATAATTTGCTGGAGTTCACAAATAGCTGGTTTTTCAATGAAAGCTTTCAAAGTAGTAAACATCAAGATAAGAGCAATGTGCAAAACAAGGAACATAAGCAACATGATTGAATAAATCATCATATGATTGAATGAAACACAACAACTCAAAATACTTGCTGAGATAGAAAAGGAAGTAGGTTTACTGACTCAACTAAAAAAAGTAGAAAGAAAGGCCCTTCGCAGAGGGAAGCAGGGATTGCAAGTCTCATAAAGAGCTCCCAAAAATTATGATACTTACTAGCTTTCAGCTCTCATTGCCCCTATCATAGGCATCTTTTGGTGGTTAAGGTTAAAGTGACACAACTAAGAGTATATGCTTGACAAGTTATAAGTTGAAATCTCATGCCCCTTACTTATGAGTACCGATCCTCATGCTACTCAACTTCAGTCACGAGCAAGCTCTTGTCATTGTAAATACATGCGTATCATTGAGGACCGCCAATGGGGTACCCCTTGCACATGATACAGGAGCTATCCCATAATCAAAATGACAAGGCAAGCAGACAGTGAGCATCTCAGCGATCTTTTTATTTGCTATTCACATAGGTTTTTATTGAGGATGCTTCATAGAATGCTCACTATAGTTATGCTGCAAGTTTCCACCATGATTAGGCATGGCTTAGGCTAGCGGCCCAGGCGTTTCTCTAACACACATATAAACTCCATGATCTTACAAGTTCCACTTTTATTTCACACCGCCGGGATCCATAAGCAAAAGAACATAATATCAACTAGGTACAGGTACCAATGAAGTGTTGAAAGCGGTCCCCATGATACATGGTTTGGCTAACTTCAACTCATAAAGCGCAAGCATATACACAACAAAGAAGGACCCAATGGTTCAAGTTTATTAAATGCAAGAAAATAAAGTGTGCCATCAAGTTCGTGAGAGCTTTAATCACTAATTTTCACATAACAAGTTTAATTTGGGAGGTAGATAAAACAAGAATTTACTTGGAATAGCAATAATGCTACTAGGTAGGTATGGTGGACACAAATGGCAAAGGCTTTGGTTTAAAGGAGGTGGATGCACGAGAAGAATACCCTCTCAATACAGGTTTTTGGCTAGCAAGGCTGGGTAGCAAGTATAAGAGTTGAAGAAAACAAACACACATACAAGTGATAAAAACAAACATGCAATCTTCATTGGAAGCACAAAAGATCTTAACTAGAGAATACTAGACTTATGAGCAAATCAAGAAAGAAAGATGGTGAAATTATTTTTCTCTAGAGTACTTCTATCTTTTTCTTTTCAACTCTCAAAAAGGTGTTGCTACTGACCGAGCCAGGTTTGCCAAAACCAACTAAATTAACTCAATGATCCCAAAGTGCTACCAATACTAACAACAAGATCAATCATATAACCACGATTTGAAAACTAATATAAGCTATGCAAAAGAGTGGATGATAGAACTTCTCATTAATATTCCATAACGGAAACTCACACCAAGGGATACATATCTAACGAGAGAGGGGACACTTCCATAATGCAAACCATACTACATAATAATTCCTCTATTCATGATATGACTCTACTAATAAGGTAAAAAGATAGAAGATAGTGATATGATACCGCGGCACTCCCCCAAGCTTGGAATAAACCAAGGGGATGCCAAACCTGATGATGAATTACTCCTTCGGTGGTGGTGGTATCTTGTCGATGAGCTCTCTGATCAGTTTCCCCAAGTACTCAATCTCGAAAGTGAGATTACGAATCAGCTGTGAGTTTTGCTCAATGCGGCTCATTCTCATGTCGTGTTGAGAATTCCAGATCTTGCTATTCTTTCCCCACTCTTCCTCCTTGAAGTCTTGTTTTCCTGCATGGCTAGAACGAGGAAAATCCCAATTGGAGGGTAATTTCCCCTTGGGTATATTCTGGTATTGATGCTCATGGATAAGAGTGTGGAAAGGATTCTTGGTACGTGGAGGAAGTGACCAGGGATCTGAACGGTGATGAGGAGGCTTCCCTCCAATGGCTGGGTTTGCCACCACTCCAATGCTTGCAACGGTAGTGCCGGTGTGCTTTGCTTCCTCTTCACCTTTACTCTTGATCTCCTTCTCCTTCCCGGGGTCTTGGAGGTCTTCCTCCATGGGCTCCTTCCCTTTATCCTTGGCAGACACCATTGTGCTTCTAAACTTTCAAAGAGTATGTCCTGGCAGAAACAGATCGAAACAAGAACACGACGAAAACACGATATACGGACCTCGGGGGATCCGGGGGGTTATATATTACGAAGTTTCATGTCAAAAGGAAGGTACTGGGAGAAAACGAGTCGGAGGCGGAGTCCTGGGTGGCCTCACCACCTGGTGGCGCGGCCAGGGGTGGGCCCGCGCCACAGGGTGGTGTGAGCCACCCTGGCTCTGTTTCTGTCCCTTTTTCGCTTCGTAGCTTTTCTTATTGACTAAAAACTGCAAAAATATAGTTGGATTGTATTTTCGCGGAACTTTTCTTACCAGATCTGTTACCTAGTTGGAAACGGACTCTGCAGGTCTCTGAATTTGGTATCTAGTAGATTCTTCCGGAGTCATCACTTGAATAACATCAATATCTTCATCTTCATACACTTATTACTTGAGTCATAAAACCTTTCTCTTCCTTATTACACCATTATCTCCAATTCCTGGAAATTTCTTTCACACAAAACTTCACACAGTTCTCATTAGCAACATTAGTATAAGTAAAGTGATAAAACCTTTTGAGTCCAACTTCAACTGAAAACCATCACAACAAAAGCTACTGTAGCAACTCCTTCCGAAAATCCAAAAAGAATTCAAAAAGGAAATCGAATAAAGAAGCAAATGCAAGAGTGGCAAAATCTATCAAAACAGACCAGCAGGTAAAGATCAATTTTTTCAAAAATCTTCTGTTGCTCAAATAAAAAATTGCAAAACTAACGAAAGTTAAATAACAACCTGGGGCAGAAGCACAAAAAATTACAGCTCAATCCGACATACAGAGATCTCTCACGAATTTTTACGGTGAAGCACAAAAATCTGTTTTGGGACAGCAACTTCCCCAAATCTTCTCTCTCATTAGAGGTTGATCTTGACACAAAAACCAAAAAAAACGGATAAGGAGCGGTTATTACCGAAGTAATAACTTCCAAGACTCAAATAAAAAAAATTAAAAACAAAAACAAATTGGGTTGCCTCCCAAAAAGCTCTTTCTTTATAGCCGTTAAGATGGGCATGATAATTTTGAAGAAGCTCTCATAGGGATATGAATTGAAGTGAAAGAGAGCATTAAGAAGCAAAAACACACACACACATTTAAGTCTAACCCACTCCGTATGCAAGGGAATTTTGTAAACAAACAAGTTATTGAAACCAAAGGCAACTTGCATAAGAATGCAAAAGAAGTGCAACTTAAAAACTTTCAGCATAAAATGGGGAAACTTGATATTATTGAGGTGCATAAGAACACTTTTCCCTCTCTCATAATAACTTTCAGTATCATGCATAAACTTAACAATATAGCTATCACAAGGACTATCATAGCAATGATCAGTTATTCTAACAGAAAACACATGGATACTAGTTCTCATAACACTACTTTGTGAAACAATATTAGAGGTATCCTTACAAAGGATAGTGTGTCCCCCTTTTTCATATTTAGCAACAAAGTATTTCACATTTTCTACAATAGGTTCATCAACCATTTGTTTATCAGGTTCAACAGCCTTATTCATACTTTCATTAACCATACTAGTTATCATACAATGTTCCTTTATCTTAACTGGAAAAGGCATTTTCTCAATATAAGGTTCAGGTAAAACATGATTAGCAGTATAAACTTCAGTATTTTTTGCAGGAACACTCTTAGCAATATCTTTATAAGGTTCATGATAATTATTCCACTTCTTTTTAGGCACTTCAATGTAGGAAGCAAAAGCCTTAAAATAAGAAGCAATAGCTTGAGAATCTAGACCATAAGCATTTTTAATATTTTGAAAGTCATCAGTTCCCATAAAAGATTCTATGCATTCATAATCATAATTTATACCTGACTTTCTACCTTTTTCATTCTCCCAAGCTTCAGCATTGCCTTGAATACAATCTAGAAGGTCCCATTTAACTTCTTCTTCCATGCGAGTGAATGATCCAGCACAAGAAGCATCCAATAAATCCTTGTCATGTAGAGGGAGCCTTGCATAAAAGTTGTTGATAATAATATTGTTGGGGAGCTCATGAATGGGACATTTGAGCATTAGTAACTTCAATCTCCCCCAAGCTTGAGTTGTACTATCTTCATCAAGAGGCCAAAAGTTGTATATTTGATTCCGATCTTTATGAATCTCACTAGGAGGATAAAACTTTGAATAAAAGAGAGGCACTATTTCCTCCCATTCTAGAGCTTGACCATTCTTCAGCAGCTTATACCAGTCCTCAGCTCTTCCTTTCAGTGATAATGAGAATAACTTCTTCTTAACTTGATCTGTACTAATACCTGCACACTTGAACAACCTGCATAATTCGTGTATAAAGAGTAAATGATCGCCGGGATGGACAGTTCCATCCCCAACATAGTAGTTATCCATAACACGATCAATAATTCTTGTAGGTATTTTGAAAACATATTTCTCAGCAGGTGGTGGCTTATCTACTACCTTAGCAATGGTAGTAGCATTACCAAATAAGAAACTCAGTGAATTATCCATAACGAAAATAAAGCAACTAGCAGAAGTAAACAATACTCACAATATAAGTTTCATTTACCAGTTCCACTCTCCAATAGCGCTTCACTCCCCGGCAACGGCGCCAGAAAATAGTCTTGATGACCCACAAGTATAGGGGGTGTATTGTAGTATTTTTGATAAGTAAGAGTGTCGAACCCAACGAG
This sequence comes from Avena eriantha, assembly GCA_910589775.1. NCBI lineage: Eukaryota > Viridiplantae > Streptophyta > Magnoliopsida > Poales > Poaceae > Avena > Avena eriantha. The sequence goes on from OU342743.1 coordinate 89,883,672, forward strand.
GAGTAGAAGGTGCTAGCTAGTGGTATGGATCAAGAATTCTCTGCAAATACTTAGCAAATCGATTTTTAGGGGTTTTTGATAAAGCAAGTAAACAAAGTACGAGTAAATAAAAGACAGTAAGAATGAATGCATCAAGTGGCCCGATCCTTTATGCAGCAAAGGACAAGCCGGTTGTATTTCTATAGATGACCAAACGTTCTCGAGGACACATGGGAAGACTGTCAAGTGCTTTCGCTTCATATAGTCGATTAATCTTCTCTAGCTTGCTAAGTGTTGTGTGGGTGAACCTGTGCTAATGTACCGCCCCATCCAAGACTAATACATACTTGTGATTATACCCCTTGCAAACATCCGTAAGTACAAGAAAGTAATTAAGGTAGAAACCTAACCACAACTTTAAACACTAAGACCCTTACGTCCCTTGTGCAATGGTTTCCTAACGGGGGTTCAGGTTTTTGTCACTCCGACAACCCCTACGATTAGTAGCCAAATACACAATGCATTCCCCTAGGCCCATATAGGTGAAGTGTCATGTAGTCGACGTTCACATGACACTACTAGAAGAAGTACACCACAACTTAAATAACAATCTATTGAATCTTTCTCAACGCAACTCTACTACTAACAACAAGACTTATCCCATGTCATCAAGAACAAAACGAACTACTCACAAGACATCATATGGATCATGATCAGAGATGGAATAATGATGTATAACAATCTGAACATAAACAATAATTCAATGGTTCACTCAATAGCATCAACTACAAAGAGTAATCAACACCGGGAAAGTTTCCCCTATGAGCTAATGCAAGATTCAACTCAATTGTTACAGCAATATGGAGATGGTGATGAGGGTGCTGATGGTGATGATGGCGGTGATGATGATGATGATCCCGATGAAGTCCAGCTTGATGGTGGTGTTGATGGCGACGATCTCTCGTCTCCGGGAAGGAATTCCCCCGACAAAAATCTGTCTACCGGAGAGATCTTTCTCTCTCGGCGTTTTCCGCCCTGTAGAGGCGGCGGAATCTTTCTGTGGCCGCTCCCCGAGTCTTAGGGTTTCATGAGGATGATATACGCCAGCGGAGAGAGGCTGGAGTGGGCCAGGGCGGCCACACCACTCCTAGGCGCGGCCTAGGCCTGCCAGCGCCATGGGGTGGTGTGGGCCCCCTTGTCCCACCTCCACTCCATGTTCTGGCATCCTGAGTCTTCTGGAAAAATAGAATTTTTCGTATATTTTTCCAGATTTTCTGATCTTCGTGAATTTTGCCTCCAAACAGCACCTTTTCCATCAGAATCCTAACTGCAGCGGTCCATGCTCCAAAAGTCATCAACCATGCAAAAACAGATGAAATAACATAAGTATCACCTCTCAATACAAAATATACCAATGAACAATAGTGAATTAAGACATAGAATAGTGATGCAAAATGGACGTATCAAGCTCTACCACGAGTACAGTCTGGGTAGCTTCTCGGAGACTCTGTATGCAGCTTTGCCTGGCAGCCACCATCAGCTATGGTGAACCTCTACCAAGACAGCTATGCATAGATAATCTAGACACCTATATCGTGGGGCACTGAGGGGTCCCACCCATATACTGGATTCTCCGCGAGAAATCTGCAACTTCATGATAAGGTCATCCGTCCATGTGAAAGGAAGAAGATCTAGCTGACTTCTCTGTCCCATTCTAGATCTTATGGTTAACATGCATTATATAGCGCTAGAATCACTGATGTCATGGGTTATTAAGCCCTAGTTGTTCGGCAACTGGAATCTTGGATTCCATTGTCATTCTAGTATTTATCACCACTTAGGATGATAATAGCATTTCTTTTTTGGGGAAAATAGTTATTTTCTGTCTCTTTTAGAACATAGGTGATAACACACAATTTTCAAATACTTTCATAAAGACTCAAAGGACATGAGCAAGTGATGAACTTGCCTTGTGACTGCAAGGCAGTGTAGTCGGATACTTCCACCAGACCTTGAGCTCTGGTTTCTACAGAAGACCATTATTGCCTGGTAAGGACAATATTTAAAGAAGCAATATGCCATGCATAGTAATATCATGCAATGGTTTATCATTTTCTTATTTGCGTGTTTTACCCACCTTATAAAGGTTTATTATTTTCTTTAATTAATAAAAGGAAAGTATTACTCAAAGTCTTTTAAATTAACATATCCATTATTCCTAACATTTTTATAATGACTAGTATTATTCTAAGAGTTGAAAAAATGGATTCATTTAATTTAACTCTTTTAAATATTTTTCTAAAATTCCATTAAGGAATAAAGACTTTATTTTTTATAGCACTTGTTTTGTTTGACAAAGATATAAGCTAGCATTTTTCTATTTTAGTATAACCATTTGAGATCTTAAAAGTGATTTTCATTCAATTTTAAGTGTGTTATATAATTTTTTCAAAAAATCCCAAAGGATTATAAACATTAATAATAATAGTTCTAAGTTTAATTATTTAAAATTCTATTTATTATTTTTCCTAAGTAGAGGGCATTTGTGTGAGTCCATAAATATATTATTAGTATTTTTAGGATTTTTATTTCTTTTTATGGAATTGTTTTTGCTTCAGGGGCATAATTGTAAATATATATATTTAGATAGGTCTTTTAAAATACGGGCCTGGCCCACGGGGCTAGCCTGGCCCAACTAGACCCAGCCCACACGGCCTGGTCAAAAGACCACCTAGGCGATACTGGGACAACCCACCGACCTAGTACCCCCCACGCTCACTCTATCTCTTCCCCTCTTTCTCGCTCTTGTGCTCGCTCTCGCCTCGCTCAATGCCGACGCCGCGCACGATTTTGACCGGGTCCCGCCGCCGTGGCCATCGTGGTGGTGCAAGACGAGGCAGTCGAGGCCATTCCGTCGACTGGTCCTGCTCAATTTGAAGCTAGGCCCTTAACCTGGCCAGGCCGCCTCCACCCCGAACCCTAGGGTTTGGTGGCTGTCGGTGCTTTGCCGTACCTATGGTGTTGTACCGTTGCTCTGGTGGACCTGTGGTGTCGCCAGCATCTCTCGTGTTGCGGTGGCTGCCATGCCCATGGGGCGCGGGTAGAAGCGCCTTTGGGTGCTCCCTCTGCCACCGTGGACCACATCACCGGCCACACTGCTTCCTCTTCTATAACCTAGCAAGGACATTGGGTATGTTTTCTGATCCCCCTTCTTATTCTTTCTTGCTATCCTCTGTGTGATCATAGTGTGGAATCCCTAATTAGGGTTCATCTTCGGTGTTAGGGTTCTGCCTCTTTGTGCTGTGATTATTAATATAACAGACGCAGAATTACTGTCTATTGATGGAATTGGAAATTGTTAATAGTGGCTCTATCAGATGAATTATTATCTGATATTGGATTGCTGTCACTTGTAAAATTGATGATGATGTGGCTCTAATCTAGAATGATATCTAGTTGTTAGTGATGATGGATTTGTTTCAGTACTTAGGCTATGTAGTTGGCTCCCTGTTCAATTACTACTTCTACACTCTGATGTAGTTTTATAGATGAACAAATATAATTCCTAACTGTTGTTTGAGGAAAATGATTAATTATCTTCTTGAGAATATTTGGGTGTGACCCCTTTCTAATTGGATTACTTAGTTAGTATGGATTCTTGTGACACCTTCTATCGAATGGTACACAAATACTATCTAATACTAAGTTTTTCCTAAACTGTATTTTATATTGGCTTGTATCTGAAAGAATTGAAGAACTCAATTAAGTAAAATGTTTTACTTGTTGGATACATTGGCCTATGATGCCGGTCTGAGGCAAAACTGTATAAAAACAGATGTTTTTATTTGCTACCTCCCCTCACATGTGTTCCATGATAGTTAATTATAAGAAATGATTCCTATAGCTTTTAGGAAGATGATTTGACAGACTTGACAAGAAGTGCCATGATTGATTCTTACTTGGTGAAAGAAATTCGTCACTACTAAGGAGCTACCATTCCTAGAGTGTGCCCAGTAGTGCTTATTCAATGAATTCTTCTATATCTAGTTTTAAAACTAGAGATTACCACTCAATGTCCATGATGCATAGACTGAGATTTTGGCTTGAGATTTCCACACACTTTATACTTGAATGTTTATTATATCCAGTGAGGAGTTATACACCCCACTTGGGCGTACCTCTGAGGGTTAAACATTATCCAATATATTTTTCTTATTGAATGGATAAGAACAGATTCAAAGCATGTTTGCTTCATAGATCACCAACATGTTAGTAGTTGGTGAAGTGATGTAGTTACTGCCTTGCTCTAGCTTGATTTTGGAGTGGTGAGCACTTCCTGGACCTTATCCTGCACCTCCTGTACTGCTCCTGCTCCTCCTAGCTCCTTTGAGTCATCCGGATCGGTGTTCCAACTAGCATCGATGTAACCGTTTACAACAAGTTGTTCAGCACCTCCATAAGAAAGAACCATATCCTTAGTCCTATTCAGGTACTTTAGGATATTCTTGACCGCTGTCCAGTGCTCCATTCCAGGATCACTTTGATATCTACTAGTCAAACTAACAACATGTGCTATATCCGGTCTTGTACACAGCATGGCATACATGATAGAACCTATGGCCGAGGCATAGGGAATATTATTCATTCTCTCTCTATCTTCTGCCGTAGCTGGACTTTGAGTCTTACTCAAGATCTTACCTGACAACATGGGCACGAACCCTTTCTTGCTCTCTTCCATTTTAAACTTCTTTAGAACTTTGTCTAAGTATGTACTTTGTGAAAGCGCTATTAGGCGTCTTGATCTATCTCTATAAATCTTGATGCCTAGAATGTATGCCGCTTCGCCAAGATCCTTCATTGAAAAACTATTATTCAAATAGGTTTTGACGCTATTAAGAAGTTCTATATCATTCCCAAATCAACAATATGTCATCTACATATAGTACTAGGAATGCTACAGAGCTCCCACTCACTTTCTTGTAAATACAAGCTTCTCCATAAGTTTGTATAAACCCAAAGTTTTTGATTACTTTATCAAAACGTTGATTCCAACTCCGGGATGCTTGCTTCAGTCCATAAATGGAGCGCTGAAGCTTGCATACCTTGTCAGCATCTTTAGGATCGACAAAACCCTTGGGTTGTACCATATACAGCTCTTCCTCAATGTCACCATTAAGGAACGCCGTTTTGACATCCATCTGCCAAATCTCATAATCGAAATGTGCAGCAATTGCTAACAAAATCCTCACAGACTTTAGCTTCGCTACTGGTGAGAAAGTCTCATCATAGTCAACTCCTTGAATTTGTCGGAACCCTTTCGCGACAAGTCGAGCTTTATAGACGGTAACATTACCATCAACATCTGTTTTTCTCTTGAAAATCCATTTGTTCTCGACAGCCTTACGGCCATCCGGTAAGTCCACCAAAGTCCACACTTGGTTTTCGTACATGGATCCCATTTCGGATTTCCTGGCTTCTAGCCATTTGTCGGAATCTGGGCTCACCATAGCTTCTTCATACGTCGCAGGGTCATCAGCGTTGTCTACCAACATGATGTTCAAGGCAGAGTCATACCAATCAGGAGAGGTACGAACCCTCGTTGACCTGCGAGGTTCAGTAGTAACTTCGTTTGAAGTTTCATGATCATTATCATTAGCTTCCTCTTCAATTGGTGCAGGCGGCACAAAAACATCTTCCGGTGCTGCGCTACTCTCAAATCCGAGAGAAGGTTCAATAACCTCATCGAGTTCTACTTTCCTTCCAGTCACCTCCTTCGAGAGAAACTCCTTCTCAAGAAAGGATCCATTCTTTGCAACAAAAACTTTGCCTTCGGATCTATGATAGAAGGTATACCCAATTGTTTCTTTAGGGTATCCTATGAAGACGCATTTCTCCGCTTTGGGTTCTAGCTTATCAGGTTGTAACTTCTTTACATATGCTTCGCAACCCCAAACTTTAAGGAATGACAACTTAGGTTTCTTACCAAACCACAATTCGTACGGTGTTGTTTCAACGGATTTAGATGGTGCCCTATTTAAAGTGAATGCGGCTGTCTCTAATGCATAACCCCAAAATGATAACGGTAAATCTGTAAGAGACATCATAGACCGAACCATATCTAAGAGAGTTCGATTACGACGTTCGGACACACCATTACGCTGTGGTGTTCCCGGCGGTGTCAACTGCGAAAGTATTCCACATTTCTTTAAATGCATGCCAAACTCATAACTCAGATATTCACGTCCGCGGTCAGAACGCAGAAACTTAATCTTCTTGTTACGATGATTTTCCACTTCACTTTGAAATTCCTTAAACTTCTCGAAAGTTTCGGACTTATGTTTCATAAAGTAGACATACCCATATCTACTCAAGTCATCCGTGAAAGTGAGAACATAACGATATCCACCACGCGATGCTACACTCATCAGACCGCACACATCGGTATGTATTATTTCCAATAAGTCTGTAGCTCGCTCCATTGTACCAGAGAATGGAGTCTTAGTCATTTTTCCCATTAGACATGCTTCGCATCTTTCAAGTGAGTCAAAATCAAGTGATTCAAGAAGTCCATCAGAATGGAGTTTCTTCATACGCTTCACTCCAATGTGACCAAGACGACAGTGCCACATGTATGTAGAATTATCATTCAGTTTTATTCGTTTAGCATCTATGTTGTGAACATGTGTATCACTACTATCGAGATTCAGTAAGAATAAACCATTCATCTCAGGTGAATTACCATAAAAGATATTACTCATATAAATCGAACAACCTTTATTCTCGGACTTAAAAGAGTAACCGTCTCGCAATAAACAGGATCCAGATATAATGTTCATGCTTAACGCAGGCACCAAATAACAATTATTCAAATTTAAAACTAATACCGAAGGTTGATGTAGAGGGAGCGTGCCGACGGCGATCACATCAACCTTGGAGCCATTTCCAACGCGCATCGTCACCTCGTCTCTTGCCAGTCTTTGTTTATTCCGTAGCTCCTGTTTCGAGTTACAAATATGAGCAACCGAACCAGTATCAAATACCCAGGCACTACTACGTTTACTAGTAAGATACACATCTATAACACATATATCAAATATACCTTTCTTCTTCATGTTGCCGTTCTTCAGATCCGCCAGGTACTTGGGGCAGTTACGCTTCCAGTGACCATCACCCTTGCAGTAGAAGCGCTCAGTTTCAGGCTTAGGACCAGCCTTGGGCTTCTTAGCAGGTGCGGCAACTTTCTTGCCGTCCTTCTTGAAGTTGCCCTTGTTCTTAGGCTTGCCCCGTCTCTTGAAATTGGTGGTCTTATTGACCATCAACACTTGGTGCTCCTTCTTGATCTCCACTTCAGCAGTTTTCAGCATGGACGACAGTTCAGGCAACGTCTTGTTCATGCAGTGCATGTTGTAGTTCATCACAAAGTTCTTGTAACTTGGTGGCAGTGATTGAAGGAGACGGTGAATCCCCAATTCATTAGGAATCGATATTCCCAACTCTTGGAGCTTCTTTGCGTACCCAGACATGGTGAGCACGTGCTCGCTAATGGAGCTCCCCTCTTCCATCTTACAGTTAAAGAACTTTTCGGAGGCCTCACAGCTCTCCATGGCCGCGCGAGTCTCAAAAATTAGCCTGAGCTCCTTAATGATCTCGAACGGGTCGTGGTGCTCAAAATGCTTCTGGAGCTCCGCTTCTAAACCGTACAGGATGGCACACTGAACTGTGGAGTAATGATTTTTCCGAGTGGCGAAAACATTCTTTTCGTCATCGGTGGCATTATCTGTAGGTGGGTCACCTAGCGGTGCTTTGAGCACATAGGTCAACTTACCAGCCCTGAGGACGATCTTCAGTCCACGGAACCAGTCCGTGAAATTGCTTCCATTGTTCTTAAGCTTTTCTTTCTCTAGGAACGCATTGAAATTGATGGAGGGGGTCGCCATAATCTACAACAATTTGCAAGTAGTTTAGACTAAGTTTATGACAAATTGAGTTCAAATTTAATACTTAAGTTAAATAGGTGAACTCCCACTCAAAACAACATCCCTCACATTGTCTTAGTGATTACACGAACCAAGTCCACTACACCAAGTCCGATCTTCACGAGAGAAGATGTAGTTTTATCGGCGAACAATCTTCATGTTCATCATATCATTTATATGACTCATGCTCTACCTTTCGGTATTCCGTGTTCTGAGACCATGTCTGTACATGCTAGGCTCGTCAAGATAACCTCAGTTTCCGCATGTGCAAATCTGGCTTGCACCCGTTGTATGCACACGTAGAATCTATCACATCCGATCATCACGAGATGCTTCGAAACGACGAGTCTTAGCAACGGTGCCAACTAAGGGTGAGCACTGTATTACTTGATATTTAGTGAGAAGGATCATCTTATAATGCTACCGTCGCGATCTAAGCAAAACAAGATGCATAAAGGATTAACATCACAGGCAATTCATAATTAGTGTGATATGATATGGCCCTTTCTTCTTGCGCCTTTGATCTCAATCTCCAAAGCACGAACATGATCTCCATCATCACCAGCATTGCGTCAAGGTCAGTGGCGCCGCTTCATGGTTGTCCATCATCACCAGCAACTATTACAACTACTTGGAATAAAGCTATTACAAGATGAATAGACACACAGGTCTTAACATAATTAAAGACAACCATTAGGCTCCTGCCGGTTGCCAATTACAACAAGGATCATTGCATACATCAAATACAATCACAATCACATGATGGCCATATCACATCACAAAACCCCTGCAAAAACAAGTTAGACGCCTCTAATTTTCTTTGCATGTTTTACGTGGTTTGGGGCTTTCGCATAAGACCGATCTTACCTACGAACAAGAACCGCAACGCTGATACAAGTGTTGTCAGATGCTCATTGTAAATTGAATCTTAACTATGGTGGGAGAGATAGACACCCGCAAAGCCACTTGTGCAAAGCAAGTTGCACGTCAAGCGTGGAGCAAGTCTCATGTGCGATGACATGTAATGTTAGCCCGAGCCGCTTCATCCCACCATGCCGCAAGATGCAAAGTACACGCTAAGACACCGACAACAAAAGCATCAACGCCCACAAAAACATTGTGTTCTACTCATGCAACAGATCTACGCATAGATACGGCTCTGATACCACTGATGGGTTCGTAGCATGGAAAACAAAAAATTTCTACCGCAAGAACAAACAAAACCCAGATCTAATCTAGATAAAAGCCAAGATCTAATCTATTAGACATGTGCAACGAGATAGATAGGAACTAACCCTCGTAGATCTGAAAGCGTTAACGAGATTAGATCTCGTGGTTGATGTAGTCGATCACTTGCCGATCTCAAGATCGTGTGGACGATCCTTCCGGCGTCGCGTTCCGGCAGCGCTTCCGCAGTCGGTCAAGTGGACGATCCTTCCGGCGCCGCGTTTCGGCAGCGCTTCCGCAGTCGGTCACACGTGCGGAGTCGAAGCAGACCTTCCTCTCCTCGTTCCAGCGAGCAGCGGAGGTAGTAGATCTTCTCCACGGAATCCCAGCAGCACGACGGTGTGGTGGTGGTGGTGGAGTAGAGAATTCTGCAGGGCTTCGCCTATGCCTGTGCAGAAGAAAGGAGGAGGAGAGAGGTGGCAGAGATTGGGAGTTATGGAGCAGGGGTGGAGGGGGCGCCCCTGCCCCTCTATTTAAAGGGGGTGAGGCGCCATGGGGAGGGGGAATCCTTGTAGGACTCCCCTCCCTCTAGGGCCGGCGGATTGGGGAGGGGGGAGGAGTCCTCCTCCCCCATGACTCCTAGTCTTCACCCACCAGAACTCCTTGATCCCTTCCTTGGTTTTCAAGCAAACTCCAAGAAATCTTCCAGAACCTTCCGAAACCTTCTAGAACCCTCATACAAATACTCCGAAACATTTCCTAACTTAGAAAATGATCCCCAATATATGAATCTTATTCTCCGGACCATTCCAGATCTCCTCGTGATGTCCCGAATCCAATCCGAGACTCCGAACAACATTCGGTCTCCAACGCACATTCCATATCTACTTAAAACAACATCGAACCTTAAGTGTGTCACCCTACGGTTCGTGAATATGTAGACATGACAGAGACACATCTCCTATCAATAACCATCAGCGGGACCTGGAGATCCATAATGGCTCCCACATACTCAACGATGACTTCGTGATCGATTGAACCATTTACATACGAAACCAATTCCCTTTGTCTCGCGATATTATACTTATCCGAGGTTTGATCGTCGGTATCTCCATACCTAGTTCTACCTCGTTACTGATAAGTACTCTTTACTCGTTCCGTGATATGTCATCCCTTGTGACCTAGTCACATGCTTGCAAGCTAACTAGATGACATTCCACCGAGAGGGCCCAGAGCATATCTATCCGTCATATGGATGGACAAATCCCAATCTTGGTCCATGCGCTTCAACACATACTTTCAGAATACCCAATGCCACCTTTATGACCACCCAGTTACGAAGTGGGGTTTGATGTTATCAAAGTACTCATCCGGTGATGGTGATTAACACAACCTCATGGTCGAAGGATGAGGTTACTATGCATTTAAAAGCTTACAGCAATACGAATTTAATGACTTGATCTTATGCTACGCTTACTACGGGTGTGTGTCCATCACATCATTCTCCTAATGATATAACCTTGTTATTAATCACATCCTTATGTCCATGATCAGGAAACCATGATCATCAATCAATCAACAAGCTAGTTCAACAAGAGGCTTACTAGGGACTCTTACATGTTTACAAAACACACATGTATTAGTGTTTCCTAATAATACAATTATAGCATGGGATGTAAACATTCATCATAAACACAAAGATATAATAATAACCACTTTTATTATTGCCTCTTGGGCATATCTCCAACACTCCTGTACTACTCCTGCCCGTCCTAGCTCCCGTGACCTTGTACTTGGACTTGCTATCCTTCTGCACCACCCCTTCTTATGTTACCATCCTGTGGACGATTTGGTTGGTTGGTTGTGTGTATTGTCTGGTGGATTTGTTGGAGATATGGCAAGATAGATGATGTTCTTGGATGTGTCCTTGAGATAGAACAATGGCTGTGACTGTGGCTATGAAGTGGTGAGCAAAGCTTGCTTTGCTGTGGTGAGTGTGGTTTTATCTCTCTCTCTTTCTCACTGTTGGTCAATAGCACACTGCATGCAGTTAGTTGAGTAAGTTGCTTCACTGTGCTCTCTCCCTCTAGATTGGATCAAGTGAATTTGTTTCCACTTCTATCCTTTTGCTAGTTACTGATCTGGTGAAACTTGCCCCTTTCCACTTGGCTTATGATGTGGTACTGAAGCATCTATAATTTGAAAGAACAAATACTACATATAGGTGAAATTTCCTCCCTTTTAATTATTCAATGAGGTAATATGAACAATGCACTTCACTGTTCACCACTGAGAGTAAAAAAATAACTAACTAACCCTTTATTTCCTTGTTAGTTGTTTTTCTTATTTGTAGGAACAAGATTTGGATGCTCAAGATGTAGTATAGGAATAGATAGGTTTTATAGATTTTTGTAATCTTCTTTTTATTCTTTTGTAAAGAATCTTGTAATAATATTCTTATAATTTAATATATTTCATTTTATTGTAATTCACTTACTTCAATGTGTTTCTTCATTTATTGTATCATTCTCACTCTTTGTAATCTGATTATTGAATAAGGAAAGGAATAAGAATTCATTTCTTATTTAAATTTCCTTCTCTTAATTCTTATTGTTGTTTAATATACCTATAATATAATCAAACAAAGTTAATAAATCATTTCAGAAATCAACTTAATATTACTAACTTCTAATTTTTAAATATTTTCTAATTGGTTTAAATTTCAAATTTGAACTCAAAATATCCCCCCCCCAAAACTCATTAGTTCTTAAAGGTCATGTAAAAATTTATAACAATCACTATAAAGAGCTATTCCTACCTCTAGATAGTGAAAGAAACTCTGATCTCCTTAGGTTTTTGTTTAGCAAAAAATTTACCCATATTTTACAGATGAATGCATGCACATGCGCAGATTCCTATTTCTACCCTTCGTTGGTTCCTAAATGCTAGGGTGTTATAGACTTCCCTCCTTAAATTAAACTTCATCCCGAAGTTTGCTAATGTTTACCTGAATAGTTCTAGATATGCATATCTTAAGTCATCCTCTTTCTCCCATGTGGCTTCTCGCTCCAGGTGATGTTCCCATTGTACTTTGCAGTATTTGGTTGCCCTGTTTCTCAACCTTTTCCAGTTCTCTTCCAGAATTTTGCAAGGTTTCTCAACATAAGTCAAATATGATTGTAACTCAATTTCTTGATGTGTAATTACTTCATCGGGAACTTTAAGACATTTTCGTAGTTGTGACACATGGAAAACATTATGAACTTGAGCTAGTCTTTTTGGTAACTCAAGAGCATAAGCTATCATCCTATTCTGACTCGGTATCTTGAATGGTCCGATATATCTTGGACTTAGTTTTCCTTTGACTCCAAATATCTTAACTCCCTTCATTGGACTTACTTTGAGATATACTATATCCCCTACTTCTAGATGCCTTGATCTTCGACTTTGATCAGCATAACTCTTCCGTCGACTTTGAGCTATCTTCAATCGATCTCTAATAATATCGATGACATCTTGCTTATCCTTGATATAGTCTGGTGCAAATTCCTTGCTACTACCAGGCTCATACCAACATATTGGTGATCTACATTTTCTCCCATAAAGTACTTGGTATGGTGCTTCTTTCAGACTACTCTGATACCTATTGTTGTAGGACAATTCTGCCAATGGTAGATGATCTTCCCACGAACCTCCAAAATCTAATGCACAAGCTCTAAGCATGTCCTCCAAGATTTGATTGGTTCTTTCTGTCTGGCCTCCAGTTTCTGGATGATAGGCTGTGCTGAAATACAACTTTGAGCCAAGTGCTTCATGTAATTGCTTCCAAAATGCTGAAACACATATCCTCTATCTGATACAATTTTCTTGGGTACTCCGTGCTTACTTACTATCTCTTTGACATAGATTACCACTAATTTCTTGGCATTATCTTTTTGATTTACCGGAATAAAATGTGCACTTTTCGTGAATCTATCCACAATCACCCATATCATATCCTTCCGTTTCGATGTCATGGGTAATCCTGTGATAAAATCCATACCAATTTCTTCCCACTTCCATTCTGGAATTTCCAAAGGTTGTAATGGTCCTGCTGGTCTCTGATGTTCTTCGTTTACCCTTTGGTGAGTATGGCATTCAGACACATATTTTGCAATGCCCCCTTCATGTTATTCCACCAGAATAATTCCTTAAGATCCATGTACATCTTCGTACTCCCCGGATGAATTGAATATGGTGTCTCATGTGCTTCTCGGAGTATCACCTCTCGAATTTCTGGCACATCTGGTACACAAAGATAGTTCTGAAACCATAAAGATCCATAATCTCCTAGGTGAAAAGCTGATGTTTGACCTTGAGAGATTCTTCGAATTTCTTCAGCAATGAAAGGATCATCAAGTTGATGTCGATAGATCTCATGACAAAGATCACTGCTTTGTTCTTCCATAACCCTCATGGTGGCTAGGCCTACACGAACTTCTACATTTAGAAATTGTATTTCTAACCTTTCCAAATCCATTAGCAACTCTTTTGGCAGTTCTCTATTGATGGGTTGAGTATGCGTACTCTTCCAGCTTAAAACATCAGCTACCACATTGGCCTTTCCTGGAGTATAGTTAATTTTAAGGTCATAATTCTTGATCAACTCCAACCATCTTTTCTGCCTCATATTCAGCTCCTTTTGAGTGAAGAAATATTTGAGACTTTTGCGATTAGTGTATAGTTCACACCTTGCTCCATAGAGAAACTGCCTCCATCCTTTTAAAGCAAAGACCACTACTCCTAACTCCAAATCATGTGTTGGGTAGTTGACTTCATGCGGTTTGAGTTGTCTAGACCCATACGCAATTACCTTGCAATCTTGCATTAGCACACATCCTAGTCCTTCTTTGGATGCATCACAATATACTATGTAATCCTTTCCTGTTTCTAGAACTGCTAAGATTGGTGCAGTAGTTAATTTGGTTTTCAACTTCTGAAAATTGGCTTAGCACTTCTCATCCCATATAAATGGTCTATTCTTTTTGACTAATTTGGTCATTGGTCCAGCTATCTTGGAAAAACCTTCAATGAATCTCCTATAATAGCCTGCCATGCCTAAGAAACCTCAGATTTGTTTCACATTGGTTGGTGCATTCCATTCTAACATTGATTGTACCTTGGACGGATTTACTGCAATTCCATCCTTACTGATCACATGACCAAGAAATTCTACCTTTTCTAACCAAAATTCACACTTGCTGAATTTAGCATATAGCTTATGTTCTCTCAAGATTTGCAAAGCTATCCTCAAATGATCAGGATGCTCTTCTTTTATCTTTTGAATATATCAAAATATCATCAATGAACATTATAACAAACTTGTCCAGATAAGTCATGAAGATTTTGTTCATCAAGTTCATGAAGATTGCTGGTGCATTGGTCAATCCAAAAGGTACGACAAGATACACATGATGTCCATACCTTGACACAAATATTTTGTTTGGAACATCTTCAGGTTTGATTTTTATCTGATGGTATCCTGATCTTAGATCAATCTTGGAAAATACTCTAGCTCCCTTGACTTGATCAAATAGATCTTGAATTCTTGGCAATGGGTACTTGTTCTTGATGGTGACATTGTTGATATTTTTGTAATCCCCACACATTCTTCGTCATCCATCTCTTTTGTCCACAAAAATTACTGGAGTTCCCCATGGGGATACACTTTCCTGAATAAATCCTTTTCTGGCTAACTCATCAATTTGCTCTTTTAAGCTCCTTTAATTATTTTGGTCCCATCTTGTACGGTGCTTGGGATATTGGTGTTGTACCCGGTATTAGATCAATGGTGAATTCTATTTCTCGATCAGGTGGCGTTCCAGGTAATTCTAATGAAAAACATCTTGAAATTCCTTCACTATAAGAATATCTCCCAATTTGACCTCCTTCATTGAGTTCAATTGAAGATCTACCATGATATGACTGTGTTTATCTGCTTGATAGACTATCCTTCCTCCACTTGGAGACTTAATTGAAACAGTTTTATCCTCGCAAATGATCTGGGCTCCATACTTAGTCATCCAATCCATCCCCAACACTACTGCTATTCCCCTTAATGGAATCACATAAAGATCCGCATAATAGGTTTGACCACAGATGGAGATAACTTGGTTTAATTTAATGTTCCTAGCTACCACAATCCCTCTAGCGGTAACTACGGTCATATGTTTTTCTAATGGTGCCCTTCTAATCCCGAACTTGTCACAAAATTGTTCAAATATGAATGAAGTAGTTGCACCAGTATCAAATAGAACTTTTCCAGGGTTTGTGAGAATATCGAGCATACCTATCACCGCTTGATCCGAGTTATCCACCTCCTCCAAGGTTACGCAATTCAGCTTTCTAGTAGGTCTTCCTATCTTGCCATTGTCATTTTTTACATAACTTCCACTTTGGTTAGGCAGTCCACCTTCGCCTCTAGCTTGACCACCGCCTGATGTAGGCCAACCGCCTGGTGGTTTCTTGGGACAATCAGGCTTCATGTGCCCCTTCTGACCACAACCATAGCATATGATTACTGGCTTTCGACATTCACTTTAAAAATGCCCGGTTAACCCACAATTGTGACAGATAACATTCATTCGAGACGATGATGCCCCATGATTGGGATTATTTGAGGTTCTAACCCGGGGTTTAAATTCTAGGTTTGGTTTGGGCTTACTGGCTTGAATTCTTTTAGTTTATTTCTTCACCCTCTTCCTCCTATCTTCTTGAACATTCTTGTAATCATCCTCAAAAGTTATAGCCGCATCAAGTAACTGTTGAAAAGTTGACTTATTGGCCAGCCTCAGCTGCATCTTCACAAATGGATTTAAACCACGCAGGAAACATTTTTCCTCTTTTCCTCAGTCACTTCATCCTCAGCATAACAAGATAGTTGACTGAACTCCCTGATGTACTTCATGACACTAGTATAACCCACTAAAGCTCTTCACACTCTCTACGCTTCAACTCCATCACACTTTCTGGAACATGATACTCACGAAACCTCTGCTTGAACTCCTCCTAGTTGTACTCCCTTCCTGGGAGTTGCATTGCTAACTGATTCTCCCACCATGATGCTTCAGGTCCGGTTAAAAGATGTGTTGCATACCTCAACTTTTCTTCATCATTGCATCCTACAGTTTTCAACTTTCTCTCTGTATCTGCTAACGAATCCTCCGCATCCATTGGTTCAGGTGCTGATGCAAAAGGTAAAGGCCTTCTATTATGAAAATCCGAAATACTTACACCATGTCCTTCAGGTTCTCTAAGATCTCCAGCTCATCCCAACAACTCTTCCATAAACTTGTTTTGAGACATTGCATGAAATTCTACTCCATCAACGGCCTCACTGGTGGTGGTAAATCTGCATGCGTTCTGACGTCTTCATCTGCCTTTCCCTTAGCTTCACGCTCCATGCGCTACTGTTCGGTCTCATCCTCTACACTCGTTTCCATATCCCCTAGCCCTGTAACATCAAGTGAAACTCATAATTACATCATGCATATGTGTTCCGAGATCAACTTTATGCACAGAACTAGTCACACAATGGAAAACAAAATCCAAATAAGAACCAAATATGCATTTCACATATTATACATTACAAACAACATAGTTAGTACAACATCATTACAAGACCGTACCATCTAAATACTACACACTCATGTGGATGCTACCCCACTTATTTAATTACATCAGGTTCTCAAACTCTATCTTCCGCATCACCCACTGGGATACTCCTCCTCAAGGGTCACACTCCCCAAAAGCTATGACATTCATCGTACATACCCGGAGTACAACCGTGCTGACGTGAAGTACGACACATCGTCTGTGGAACGACTTGCCTTTTCGATGGACGATACTCAGTATCAGAAGTATCTGGACTCGACACATCATCCAGCTGAAGTGCGTCCATACCTTCCAACTCATCTGAGGTGTCTTCAGAAACATCCCCCTCACTATCTTCTTCAAGCGCCTCGTGCATCCCGGTACCAGAGTAATTAGTAGAATATACCGCTTCTGGTGCTCCCCAATTACTCTGCTGGGTACGGTAATCCTCCGCGATCACTAGATAATACACATTATCTGGGGTAGGATAATTTTATGGGGACTCAAACACCCTTTCTTCTGGATCTTCCTTAGCTGACTCAACATCCTCCACGTGGACATCTCTTCCTTCAACCGAATACGACATCCCTCCTCTCTGACTGGTTTGCTCGGTATCACCAACAGAATGTTCCACAGGAATAGGATTCCATACAGATCCATACATCGATCCATACCTCCATCCTTCAGAGTTTCTAATAGGTAGTTCCGAGTCCTCGGTTCCCCAAGAATTTTGTGGTACTGGATAGCTAGTACCTTCATCAGGATATCTGGTGGGTCCTGGCATAGGTGAGTAAGGATATGGTGTATAGGATGCTGGATCTATAGGTATATCCTTGGATAATGGACTGATTTCACCTCCTTCTTCCTTCTCTAACTTATCCGCCAGAAACACCCGTTTCTGAGGATTAGTAAGATCCTCCAACATGCTATCATTGTCTTCCACTAGTAGACGATGAGAATTGTAGAAATATTCTACTAATAGCCGATATTGATGCATGTACTTTTAAGCTAACCTAGGATGCTCCTTGACTAGATAGAAATGATTCATCGTTGAATCGGAGTCCATGGAATCATGAGGAATCACAGCATATGTGCTTCCTGCAAGTAGTTCAGCCTTGTGCTCCCAAATAGTAGCAAGTGCTTCCACTAGCGCAACATTAAATGCTACGATATGGCTACGACCTTCACCATGTGGCATAGCTGGGGTTGGTCTAAGCTTCTCAGGTAAGCAAATATTAACCTGATACTTTGCAATCATTTGACCATCAAAGTATGCAAAAGTCTTCACTGGAAGATTGGCTTCACACCCAAACAATCACAAAATCTCTCGAACCTGATCCACCATCTCTCCCTGGTAATCGTCAAGACTACCCTCCTCCATAGTACAAGTCTGTTTGGGAAACCTTGGCGCCATTCTAGCTGTATACAAAATATTTATAATCAGTAACAATGCATCTTAATAAAGAATTATCGCACTAAAAGATATAACGAAATATTCCCAATTGAATATTCATCATATAATCTAGAGAACTCTTTACCATTGCTCCTAAACTCCTACAAGTAGTTCCCTTTACTAGGTTTCCAACCTAAGGTCAAAGCAATTCCTCTGATACCAACTGCAGTGACCCAACATACCACTGCATGTGTAATATGCTATAGTCATTGACATGACATCCATAGAACACCGTCCTGTAAATATCACATCCCTCAGAGTGGTACAATAGAAACATTGCGGGTCCATATTACAAACATACACACTTCAAAATTATTACAATACCCGAAGTTTGAGAATTCAAGTGATTCAAACTTACAAACCATATCACTTACTTCATAAGTTCAGCGGAAGAATGAAAGACACAACGATAAGAAAGACGTGAGCTCAACTGCTTATTCTATAGGGTTCGTGTTTCTCGACTCAACCTACGTAACTACATTTCTGCCTGACAACTACTCTGACTCGTTACCTTCAGCTCCATAGTGTATCCTGTAGTCCACCCCTTTGATTCCACCAGACAGATCCGGCTCTTCATAGTAGACGTCGCTCTGAACTTCTGTAGCATACACCTGGTCATCCTTCTGTCCCTCAAAGTCTAGCAAGGGGTTCAAAGAAAAGGGTGAGCAACAGCGTTACCCAGCAAGTTCATTACATGCATGGTGGGAAATTTGATGCTCTAACTACCACCTTGGAATATAAGTCCTTGGTACTATGCAGTTTTGTAAACATTTCTTTAAAGATTGACTTTATTATCTATGCCCATCAGCCTTCACAGGTTGAACAGAACTTCATGGAGTTCCTTTCATGCCGCGTTCGTAGCTCCTTCCTGGAATAGGGAGTAACATGTCACAATTCTTGCACTCTACAGAGGTGCGTTGCTTTACCCATAAGAGACCAAATCCTTATTGCACAAACGAGCGTACTTTACCATCCACAATTCCTTGATGTGGGGCTAGAAGTTGATCCAAGCCAATCATTGCCCTTCTCCGTGACCCCGCATGAAGACACGATCCCCCAAGAGCTCTACCACGAGTACAGTCCTCGGAAACTTTGTAAGAAGCTTTACCTGGCAGCCACCATCAGCTATGGTGAACCTCCACCAAGACAGCTATGCACAGATAATCTAGACCGCTATATCGCGGGGCACTGAGGGGTCTCACCCATGTGTTGGATTCTCCGCGAGAAATCTGCAGCTTCACGATAAGGTCATCCGTCCATGCGAAAGGAAGAAGATTCAGCTGACTTCTCCGTCCCATTCCAGATCTTATAGTTAACGTGTATTATACGGCGCTAGAATCACTGATGTCATGGGTTATTAAGCCCTAGTTGTTCGGCAACTGGAATCTTGGATTCCATAGTCATTCTTAGTATTTATCACCACTTAGGATGATAATAATATTTCATTTGTTTGGGAAAATACTTATTCTCTATCTCTTTTAGAACATAGGTGATAACACATAATTTTCAAATACTTTCATAAAGACTCTCAAAGGACATGCGCAAGTGATGAACTTGCCTTGTGACTGCAAGGTAGTGTAGTCGGATACTTCCACCAAACCTTGAGCTCCGGTTTCTACAGAAGACCATTCTTGCCCGGTAAGGACAATATTTAAAGAAGCAATATGCAATGCATAGTAATGTCATGCAATGGTTTATCATTTTCTTATTTGCGTGTTTTACCCACCTTATAAAGGTTTATTATTTTCTTTAATTAATAAAAGGAAAGTATTACTCAAAGTCTTTTAAATTAACATATCCATTATTCCTAGTATTTTTATAATGACTAGCATTATTCTAAGAGTTTAACAAATGGATTCATTTAGTTTTTAACTCTTTTAAATATTTTCCTAAAATTAAATTAAGGAATAAAGACTTTATTCTTTTTTATAGCACTTATTTTTGTTTGACAAAGATACAAGCTAGCATTTTTATATTTTAGTATAACCATTAGAGATCTTAAAAGTGAATTTTATTCAATTTTAAGTGTGTTATATAATTTTTTAAAATATCCCAAAGGATTATAAACATTAATAATATTAGTTCTGAATTTAACTATTTAAAATTCTATTTATTATTTTTCCTAAGTAGAGGACATTTTTGTGACTCCATAAATATATTATTTGTATTTTTAGGATTTTTATTTCTTTTCTAGAATTGTTTTTGCTTCAGGGGCATAATTGTAAATATTTTTTTAGATAGGTCTATTAAAATACGGGCCTAGCCCAACTAGACCCAACCCACACAGCCTGGTCAAAAGACCACCTGGGCAATATTGGGTAGGCCCACCGGCCCCCACGCCCACTCTATCTCTTTCCCTCTTTCTCACTCTTGCGCTTGCTCTCGCCTCGCTCGATGCCAACGCCACCGCGCGCGATTTTGACCGGGTCCCGCCGCTATGGCCATCATCATGGTGCAAGATGAGGCAGTCGAGGCCACTCCGTCGACTGATCCTGCACGATTTAACGTTAGACCCTTCTCCTGGCCAGGCCACCTCCACCCCGAACCCTAGGGTTTGGTGGCTATCGGTGCTTCGCCATCCCTGTGGTGCTGTACCATGGCTCTAGTGGCCCTATGGCGTCGCCAGCATCACTCGTGTTGTGGTGGCCGTCGTGCCCATGGCTTGGCGCGGGTTGAAGCGCCTTTGGGTGCTCCCCGTGCCACCGTGGTCCACATCGCCGACCAGACTCTTCCTCTTCTATAACCTAGCGAGGACCTTGGGCACATTTTTTGCTCCCCCTTCTTATTCTTTCTTTCTATCCTTTGTGTGCTCATAGTGTGGAATCCCTAATTAGGGTTCATCTTCGGTGTTAGGATTCTGCCTCTTTGTGCTGTGATTATTAATATAACGGACGCATAATTACTGCCTATTGATGGAATTTGAAATTGTTAATAGTGGCTCTGTCAGATGAATTCTTATCTCATATTGGATTGCTGTCACTTGTAAATTGATGATGCTGTGGCTCTGATCTAGATTGAGATCTAGTTGTTAGTGATGATGGATTTGCTTCAGTATTGAGGCTCTGTAGTTGGCTCCCTGTTCAATTACTACTGCTACACTCTGATGATAGTTTTATAGATGAACAAATATAATTCCTAACTATTGTTTTAGGAAAATGGTTAATTATCTTCTTGAGAATATTTGGCTGTGACCCCTTTCGAATTGGATTACTTAGTTAGTATGGATTCTTGTGACACCTTCTATCGAATGGTACACAAATCCTGCCTAATAATAAGCTTTTCATAAACTGTATTTTATATTGGCTTGCATCTGAAAGAATTGAAGAACTCAATTAAGTACAGTGTTTTACTTGTTGGATACATTGGCCTATGATGCTGGTTTGAGGAAAAACTATCTAAAAACAGATGTTTTTATTTGCTGCCTCCCCTCACAGGTGTTACATGATAGTTAATTCTAAGAAATGATTCCTAGCTGTTAGGAAGATGATTTAACAGACTTTTCAAGAAGTGTCATGATTGATTCTTACTTGGTGAAAGAAATTCATAAGTTTAAGCCACTACTGAGGAGCTACCATTCCTGGAGTGTGCCCAGTAGTGCTTGTTCAATGAATTCTTTTATATCTAGTTTAAAAACTAGAGATTACCACTCAATGTCCATGATGCACAGACTGAGATTTTGGCTTGATATTTCTACAGACTCTATACTTGACTGTTTATTATATCCAGTGAAGAGTTATACACCCCACTTGGGCGTACCTCTAAGGGTTAAACTTTATCTAATATATCTTGCTTATTGAATGGATAAGAACAGATTCAAAGCTTGTTTGCTTCATAGATCACCAACCTATTAGTATTTGGTGAAGTGATGTAGTTACTGCCTTGCTCTAGCTTGATTTTGGAGTGGGAGCACTTCCTGGACCTTGTCCTGCACCTCCTGTACTGCTCCTGCTCCTCCTAGCTCCTATGACCTTGTACTTGGCCTTGCTATCCTTCTACATCACCCCTTCTTATGTCACCATCCCGTGACGATTTGGTTGGTTTGTTGTGTGTATTATCTGGTGGATTTGTTGGAGATCTGGCCAGATAGATGATGTTCTTGGTTGTGTCCTTGAGCTAGAACAATGGCTGTGACTGTGGCTGTGAAGTGGTGAGCAAAGTTTGTTTTGTTGTGGTGAGTGTGGTTTTATCTCTCTCTCTTTCTCACTGTTGGTCGACAGCACACTGCATGCAGTTAGTTGAGTAAGCTGCTTCACTATGCTCTCTCCCTATGGATTGGATCAACTGAATTTGTTTCCACTTCTATCCTTTTGCTAGTTACTGATATGGTGAAACTTGCCCCTTTGCACTTAGCTTATGATGTGGTACTGAAGCATCTCTAATTTGAAAGAACAGATACTGCATATTGGTGAAATTTGCCTCTTTTTCATTACTCAATGAGGTAATATGAACAGTGCACTTAACTGTTCACCACTGGGAGTAAAAAAATAACTAACTAACCCTTTATTTCCTTGTTAGTTGTTTTTCTTATTTGTAGGAACAATATCTGGATGCTCAAGATGTAGTATAAGAATAGATAGGTTTTATAGATTTTTGTAGTCTTCTTTTTATTCTTTTGTGAAGAATATTGTAATAATATTCTTATAAGTTAATATATTTCATTTTATTGTAATTCACTTACTGCAACGTGTTCCTTCATTTATTGTATCATTCTCACTCTTTGTAATATGATTATTGAATAAGGAAAGGAATAAGAATTCATTTCTTATTTAAATTTCCTTGTCTTAATTCTTATTGTTGTTTAATATACCTATAATATAATCAAACAAAGTTAATAAATAATTTTGGAAAACAATTTAATATTACTAACTTCTAATTTTTAAATATTTTCTAATTGGTTTAAATTTCAAATTTGAACTCAAAATATTTCCCCCCAAACTCATTAATTCCTAAAGGTCATGTCAAAATTTATAACAATCACTATAAAAAGCTATTCCTACCTCTAGATAGTGAAAGAAACTCTAATCTCCTTAGGTTTTTGTTTGGCGAAAAATTTACCCGGATTTTATAGATGAATGCATGCACATGCGCAGATTCCTATTTCTACCCTCCATTGGTTCCTAAATCCTGGGGTGTTACAAGGCAAAACTGGAGAAGCCGCAGGCAACTGCGGTAGCTCATGCACATCAATCACTTGCTCCTCGTGTACGTCGATCGCAGGCTCCAGGGAGCGATCGGAAAGAGGCTTCGGCATATGCATAGTAACACAATCACCTTGCACAGGTGGATCAGTAGACAAATAGGACAGGTCATAATTTCGCACAGGATCACTAGTAACTGGTTCATCAGACGGAAAATAAATAGCTTGTTCAAGAGTGGACACATCAATAGAGACACCGGGAGTGGAAAACAGAAACACAGACTCATCAAACACAACGTCCCGTGAGATGTAAATTCTCCCCGTGGATCTATCCATACACTTGGATCCCTTATGCATAGGGACGTACCCTAGAAAAATACACATCTTAGAACGGAATTCTAATTTGTGGGAGTTATATTTACGAAGGCTAGGCCAATAGTCCCACCCAAAAATACAAGGGAAGGAGTAGTTGGGATGAATATGCATGAGTCTATAAATGTTTCCTTGTTGATAACAGGAGTAGGCATGCGGTTAATGAGAAAACACGCAGTAAGAAAAGCTTCATCCCAATAGCGTAGAGGAAGCTGCGACTGTGCAAGAAGGGCAAGACATGTCTCGACCAAGTGACGGTGTTTAATAATCCCGTTGTGTGGGGGCACAAGACACGATGAACTATGCATGTGCGCTCAAAGTAGTGATGAAGTCGATGCCCCAATCAGACTGAACTGCCTTGATATTGGTATTCAAAAGGCATTCAACATGAGCCTGTAATGCATAAAAGGCTTGCTGAATATTAGACTTGTGTTTTAGAAGATATATCCAACAAAAACAAGAATAGTCATCGACAAAGCTAACATAATACTTGTACCCCCAGAGGAAACACTGGCTGGCCCCCAAATATCGGAGTGGATCAATTCAAGAGGTATAGTAGAAACAGGAAAAGACGATGTGTAAGGTAACTGATGACTTTTGGCACTATGACAAGCATCACAAACTAAAGAATTATTGTCTCAAGGGGAACACGAAAGCTCATTGGTTCTAACAATATTTTGAACTACACTATTCGACAGATGGCCAAGGCGTTGATGCCATTGCTGGAAAGTGGCACTGTCCGACGTATGACGTGACAAAGAAGAAGCTTTGATGAACTGGATGGGATACAGAACACCTTGACTCCTATCGAGAAGAAGGACCCTCCTCATAGTTTTGTCCTTTACACAGAAGCAATGGCGGTGAAATTCAACTGACACGTCATTGTCACAAACAGGACGATAAACAGAAAGAAAATTTAGACGAGCATCGGATACATGAAAAATATTTTTGAGATGAAGTGATGAACCAGCTAGAAGTGAATGACCAATATGCGAAATTGACAAACCTGTACCGCTGGCCAATTGCACCTGATCCTTTCCACCATAGCGCTCGTAAGCCTGAAGACGTGCCAACTCGCTCGTCATGTGATTCGTCAATCCCTGAATCCATGACCAGGGGTAGTTGTTGTAAGTTGTCGTAGAAGCATTGCCGGTACGCTGTTGTGGATGCAGATAGTTGGGATCGTAGCGGTTGCGGCAGTTCTTGGCTTCGTGCCCCAGTTGCCGCAAAACTAACAACGTCCAGCGACGCTGGCCACCGTTCCCGTCATCATTGCGGCCATTGTTGTTGCGACCACCGTCATTGCGGCCATCGTTCTAGCCACCATTGCAGCCTCCATCATTGTGACCATAGCCGCCGTTCTAGCCGCCATTGCGGCCTCCATCATTGCGGCCATAGTCGCCATATTGCGACCGTAGCCACCGCCATCCTGTCGACCACTGTCGCGGACGTAGCCGTCGTTGCGGACGTAGCCGCCATTCCTGCCGTTGCGGGCCTGCCCTTGCTGGCCATCATTGTCGTAGGGCGGTAGGAGGATCCGCCACCTTGGTAGGCGGGGTTAGGACGCGTTGCCATGTTTACCGAGGATGACCATCGCTTGGCATGCGCCTACTGCGCTTGGAGAGCCTCGAAGGAGAGGATATGCGAGTAGAAGTCAGAGTAGGAGATTGACTAGTTGCCGACGATGAGCGACGCGGCGACGGAGTTGTATGCAGAGCCGAGTCCGATGATGATATAGTCGATGAGTTCATCATCGGGTACGGGAGCTACGGCGGTGGCCATGGCATCAGCGAAGGACTTCATCTTGTGCATGTACATGGCCACGTAGATGTCAGATGACAGCGGATGTGGTGGATATTGGCGCGACTCTGTCGTCGTATAGGGCATGGACACCGTTGCACACCGCAGCAGAGGTTTTGCAACCGATGAGCTGATTGGTGATATCGGGCTCCATGGAGCCAAGGAAGAGTCCGACAACCTACGGTCCTGAGACCACCGGCGAGCGTACTCCGGGTTGACCATAGTGACGGCCTTGTCGCCTTCTCCCTCCGTTATGGTCTTCTCGGGCGCCGCGACGGTTTCATCAAGGTGAAGATGGAGACCGATGCCGGAGAGATTGGGAAGAAGGATGCCCTTCCAGAGGTTGAAGTTACCTGCCTCCGAGCGAACTGAGATCGTGGGAACGACCCCGGTGGAGACGGTTGCGGTCGAGGAGGAAGCCATGGCCCTGACGACCGTGGAGAGCTGGAGGGCAGACGTCATCGCGGCCGCGGAGGAGAGGTCTCTCTTGGCGGCGTAAGATGGATCGCACTGCGGCGGCAAGACTCGTGGCGGCTGCGGGTTCTGATACCAAGATTGAAAAGAGGATTTAGATTTTTTTTTGCGTGGGTCAAAAGCCCGTATGTGCTCCACTTATATAGTCATGACCACATATAAGTTACATATACGTGATACACGATAGGCGGGTTAGGCGGGTTAGTCTGAATACTCTAACATGGTCTACTAACCAGGGTTCGTCCATTCTATTCCCTCCAGAAGCTCATGTATTTATTACCAGTAGATCATTTCTCATCCCACTCGCGAGTCTTGAACTCTGGAGGGTCAACCTTCAGACATAAGCTTCTATGGTTTCTGTCAGAATAATATACATACATTAATCTTGGTAGAGTTGAGCAGGATGCATTTTGTAAGTGTTCTTAACCAATGAACATGAGTATAACCTTACAATCATCATCATGAGCGGTCCAATGTTGCCTAGGATTTATCATTTTCAGAAGGAATTCTGCGGTAACCCGTGGACAATTGCTGCAGTTGGTGACAGGGACTGATTGGTCGTACTACAGTTTAGCTTGGTCTTCTTCTGGATGCCTTGACACCAAGGCACCATGAATTAATCATGAAAACGATAAGCAGGGCGACTGATCGTCTGTAAAGTCAGGTAGTCCCTGTATGGTTAACTAAGGGTAATCATCATAAGCCTTGTGCAACCATTGAGCCACACTTCCAAGACGTAAAGAAAGTGTGGAAAGGGACGAGCTGCATGAGCAGCAACAACCCTGTGGGTGGTCCAAAGATTGTGTCCCTGAGCAAGCTCGCAACAACATGCACGCACGCACGCAAGAAGGCAAACCCTTTGACTGCCCCTGTACCATACCAACGCATACGGTTCTTCTTTTGCCGATCTCTGAATGTCCAGATGCATGCAACACACACCTGAACTGAAACTTTGATCCGAGGTCCGCCCCCGGGCCGCGTGTCACCCGGTCTCGCTGCGCAACACCGGTGCTCATGTAAGCGGCATGATCTTACGGTTTACACCAGGGAGTGATCATTCGGGACAGGGATACTTTGCTTACTCCGTGGAGTGTGAAAACTGCCGTCAGTTATCAGGAGTACCCTTCACTTCATGGCAAGGGCAAAGGCCAAAGGGGGTTGGACGTTTGGGACAGCCCTGCACTGCTTGCCTTGGAATTCACTGATGAACGGTGGGGGGTACTTCGGTTGCGAGTAGCCGTAGTTAGTTTCTCTCTGCATATAGTATATCGCAAGTATCTGAAAAGGGTTTCCATGACACATTCAAACCTATTTTAAGGTGATGCTACGAGGAATCCCGGACCGCACCTCTTCAGAATGTGCTCTCCTCTGCAGCGTCTCCATCAGACTGATTGCTGGAACTCGGGCCGAAACTTTTTGTACCCCCCTCCGTTCAGAAATAACCAATTTGGGTTTATACATTCGAATCTAGACAAATCTAAGTTAGTTATTTGTGAACGGAGGGAGTACTGCCTTTCATGGAGTTTCGGCATATAACCAAGACATTCTGTACCTTACATTCCGCTGAATGTAAGTCTATAAAGTCTGCATTCATACCGCCTCTGAAGAACAATTTCGGCCGAGTTCCAGTCACTCGCCTCTATAGATACTCAAGTCAACATGCATTCTTCTCCTCAAATGTTAGCCGAGCAGCAACAAGCCAACAAGACATGAATCGGCTTCTCCAAACTTTCCTTTTGCATTTTAATAGTGCAGCTGTGCAGGTCAAAGTCGCCGGACCTGTGTGTGTGGACAAGCAGGAGAAACATTCAAGGTCCTGAAATCTTGAAACGATCGCCGGAAAGACGAAATCAAGAGATAAAATAATCATCATGTTGCTTTCCTACCGGTAAGCGCAGTAAAAATAAGCAACTCCGTGGCACCACCCGTTCTTGCAAAGCCACATGCTAGTTACAAAATGTTATGCCAGAAAATGCCCTAAAAGGATATTATTATGCTAGAAGTTACAAAGTAAACTGATTACCCTTGACCATTTCTACTCAAGATAAAACGGACCATTTCTATACTAGATAAAAAAAAACTATATATCATTATATGTACTGCTATCCTACCGGTCCTGCAGTAAAATACGCACTTACATTGTTCTATCCATTCCTGCAAAGCCATGTGTTAAGCAAAGCATCCATTTCCAAAAAAAAACTAAGTGTTAATAACAAAATCTATGCCAGAAGTTGCAATGTAAACTGATCACCATTGATGATTCGTAAAAAAAAACTGATCACCATTGACCATATCTACTCAAGATAAAACAACAGACCATTTATGCTAGATTAAAAGAACTATATATCATTTCCCCGCAAAAAAAAGAACTGTATATCATTATATATATTGCTTTCCTACCGGTACACGAAGTAAAATATGCACTTCCATTGTTTTATCCATTCTTGCAAAGCCATGTGTTAATAGCAAAATCCATGCCAGGAGTCGCAATGTAAACTGACCACATTGACGATTCGTAAAAAAAAAACTGATCACCATTGACCATTTCTACTCAAGATTAAATGGACCATTTCTGCTAGATAAAAAGAACTATATATCATTATATATACTGCTTTCCTACCGGTCCGTGCAGTAAAATACGCACTTCCATTGTTCTATCCATTCTTGCAAAGCCATGTGTTAATAACAAAATCTATGCCAGAAGTTGCAACGTAAACTGATCACCATTGCCGATTCGTGATAAAAACACTGATCACCATTGACCATTTCTACTCAAGATTAAATGGACCATTTCTGCTAGATAAAAAGAACTATATATCATTATATATACTGCTTTCCTACCGGTCCGTGCAGTAAAATACACACTTCCATTGTTCTATCCATTCTTGCAAAGCCATGTGTTAATATCAAAATATATGCCAGAAGTTGCAATGTAAACTAATCACCACTGAGGATTTGTAAAAAAATGATCTCCATTACCATTTCTACTCAAGATTAAATGGACCATTTCTACTCGAAATAAAAGGAGCTATCATTGTGTCATGGGACGTACAATAGTTAATCCTATCAGGGGTTCAAATTCCAAATAGAAGCTTCACATTTTTGCACCCATGGAACACCATGATAACAGGACAAGGTTCACAAAAACGAACACATAACAGTCTTGTTAATCTGAAAACCGACAATGAACTTGAACTAACCAGATTTGGTGCTCCTTTGATTAGTGATTTGCAAGAATTTTGCGCGCATGGGAAATGGAAAATTCTCCTACAAGGCTGCAAATGAAAGAGCCGATGTGTAAACCTATACAACTTATACTTTGAATAATGCAAGTTTTTAGAACATGGGTACTCCGGATCCCACTTGAACACTAAAATAAATAAAACACCAAATAAAATAAAAATATGAAGTAAACTATGCATGTAGAGAATGTGTGCAGACATGCGCATGCCAAGTTTGAAACTTAAATACAAAATACTAGTATTTAACTTGTGGAAAAGACAGAGTGACCAAGGAACAATACAATCACATAGATTTTCACTATGCAAGTTCCATTCTATCTATTTTGGTAGGTCACATATGTAATTGTATTTTTCCTTGAAGTTTTGCGCGAGTGAGTTTCAAGACACTATGTGAGTGCATGATATTTTAAAAAAAAATCTGAAACTTACAAATACGACTTTTGGACGGTTTGAAAATCAGGTTCACTAGTACCCATGTTTATTCGTGTATTTTCTGCACTTTGAACTAAAATCCAAATATTTAGGATTTATTGCTCCATGCTTAGTTGCCACCACTCATTAAGAAGTACTCCCCGTTTAAAAATCGTTTCCATTTGTTGGAACTTTTCTTCTATACTCCACATGCATAGCAATATTTTTTAATGTAGCAACTTGGAGTTTATTAGATACTAGCAAACATAAAAACATATAGTACTGTTGTTATTTGTACATGAGCAGCAAGAAACATCATTTCCTTTTGTTGGACCTATTCTTCTCTTGATACGCGCTACATGCATAGAGATCGTAGTTTCATTTCCTTTTTCAAGAAACCAACTTCCATATCACCAAATAGCTGTGCTTGCAACCTCATCATAAGCAAAACGATATACTACTCCTTTGTACATTGCAGATTGTGCTCGGCGCTTCTGGTGCTTTTTTTTTTTGACATGGAACACTCATATTCTATTAAGACACAGCTATGTCGCCGGTCACAAGATGGGTTACAGACTCAGGGTAGTTCATCACCCATATACAATGTTCTTCATGATCTACCCTAGCGCCTGTTAGCTTTGCGACAAGTAAATAACGAAGAACGAAAATAAAATCGCAGCAAGGGGAACACAGATTTAACGTGGAAAACCCTCTCCAACAAAGAGAGGGGAAAAACCACGGGCGCCAGCCAGCGAAACTTCACTATAACGGAGAGTGTTTACACGACGCCGGAGATTTCACAGATGCAACTTATCCCAACCGGCGGCTTACAAGAAGTATATATATCGGTGGTAACCTAGGTCATCAACGATCCGTACCGTGGGGGGTTGTCGCCCCCCGCACCCCCACAGGCGTCCCTGTTGGGCACGGAGTGGGCCAACTTCAGACTCCGCTCCGCATCGGCCCAAGCCTTCGGCGACGGGCCTCGCTCCGCTCCGTCAGAAGTTGGCATTTACTTTGTAGAATTTGGATCAACATATAACAAACTTCACCTTAAGACAAATTCCTTCTTGTAGCATCAACAGTAATCATCTCTCTAAACAAACAAAGAAAACACCTTCGGCGCCAATAGCCACTTGGGCTAAGCAGTTATACCAACTAAGCTTGAGCATAGCTCAAACTTAGCAACAGGAACATGGTTTGTCATCATATCAGCAGGATTATCATGAGTGCTTATCTTACATACCTTTAGCGTACCTTGTGCAACAACATCACGGACATAATGGTACTTGATATCAATGTGCTTTGTTCTCTCATGGAACATCTGATCCTTAGTAAGGTAAATAGCACTTTGACTGTCACAGAACAGGTTAATGCAAGAATCATCCTGACAAAGCTCAGTATACAAACCTTTGAACCAAACAGACTCTTTGCAAGCTTCAGCAACAACCATATATTCTGCTTCGGTTGTAGATAGAGCAACAACTGGTTGCAGCGTTGCCTTCCAACTCACGGCACATCCACCTACCGTGAACACATAACCTGTGAGGGACCTCCTCTTATCCAAGTCGGCAGCAAAATCTGAATCCACATAGCCTGCGAGTCCCTCATCAGTCTTGCCAAACTTCAAGCAAGCGTTGGATGTGCCACATAGGTACCTGAAAATCCACTGAACAACTTTCCAATGTTCTTTACCAGGATTAGCCATGTAACGACTCACCAAGCTCATAGCATATGATAGATCAGGGCGAGAACAAACCATGGCATACATCAAGGAACCAACAACACTAGAATAAGAAACTCGAGACATGTACTCAATATCTTCATCGGAACTAGGACATTGCAATGCTGACAATTTAAAATGAGGAGCAGCAGGAGTACTAACTGACTTTGCATCATGCATATTAAAACGTTGAAGAACTTTCTCAACGTAACTTTGCTGACTAAGAAACAACAACCTAGATTTTCTGTCCCGTTTAATTTCCATACCTAGGATTTTCTTAGCAGCACCAAGATCTTTCATCTCAAATTCACTACTTAGGTGTGCCTTCAAAGTAGTGATTTCTTTCATGCTCTTGGCAACAATTAACATATCATCAACATATAACAGTAAGTAAATAGGTGATCCATTAACAAACTTTATATAAACATAGCTATCAAACTGAGACCTCTTAAAACCTTGTGAGATCATAAATGAATCAAACCTTTTGTACCACTATCTTGGAGATTGCTTCAAACCATAAATCGACCTCTTCAATTTGCACACAAAATCCTCTTTTCCAGGAACAATGAACCCTTCAGGTTGGTCCATGTAAATCTCCTCCTCTAGTTCACCATGCAGGAAAGCAGTCTTTACATCTAGCTGCTCAAGCTCAAGATCATGCATAGCAACAATACCAAAGAAAGTACGAATAGAGCTATGCTTCACAACCGGAGAGAAAACATCATTATAGTCAATACCTGAAATCTGGCTAAAACCTTTTGCTACTAACCTTGCCTTAAACCTTGGAGGCTCATTAGGAGACAAACCTTCCTTGTATATCCACTTACAGCGGACAAACTTCTTTTGTTTAGGCAAGCGCACAATTTCCCATGTGCCATTCTTATCAAGCGATTGCATCTCTTCTTGCATAGCAGAAACCCACTTCTCGTGGTCAACGGATGCAATAGCCTCATTGTATGTAGCAGATTCAGTATCATGCTCCACCTGTTCAGCACAACTCAAAGCATAATGAGTAAGATTACACTCTTCAATTAAACGACGAGGTGGAACTATGTTACGCCTCGGTCTATCAGCAACAATAGATTCCTGTGGCTGCTGCAAAACAGTAGGTGAGTGCTGAACAACATCATCATCAATATTTTTCTCATGAGTATCATCAACAATAACATTATTATCAACAGTTTTCTGCAGGTGCTCCACCTGCACACGAACTCCCTCCTCTCCAATAGCAACAGGAGAGGGATCTGATGGCAAGCTGTCATGATACATAACAGATTCATTGAAAACAACGTTTCTACTCAACAAAATCTTTTTAGTTTCAGGATTCCATAGTTTATATGCCTTAACTCCTGAACCATAACCAAGGAATATGCACTTGATAGCTCTAGGCTCTAACTTTCCATTATCAACGTGAGCATAAGTAGTGCAACCAAAAACTCTCAACTGTGAATAATCAGCAGGTGAACCTGACCATACCTCAATGGGAGTTTTCTTCTCAAGTGGAATAGAAGGTGACCTATTGATGAGGTAGCACGCTGTGTTGGCTGCTTCAGCCCAGAAACGTCTATGCATACCTGCATTGGACAATATATAGCGAGCCCTCGAGATGATGGTTCTGTTCATGCGCTCAGCCATGCCATTCTGCTGAGGAGTGTAAGAGATGGTGTGGTGCGTGATCATACCATCATTACTATAAAACTCCTCAAACTCATTAGAACAGAATTCCATACCATTGTCAGTATGTAGTACCTTTACCTTCTTTTCAATTTGCTTTTCTACCATAACTTTCCACTTCTTAAAAGCATAAAAAACATCAGATTTATGTTTTAGAAAATATGGCCACACTTTTCTTGAGTAGTCATCAATGATAGTAAGCATGTAATTAGCACCACCAATAGATTTCTTATGGGAAGGCCCCCATACATCAGCATACACATAATCTAAAATGCCTTTGGTGGTATGAACGGAAGCATTGAACTTAACTCTTTTATGCTTACCAAAAACGCAGTGCTCACAGAACTCAAACTTACCCAAGTTGCAACCATCAATCAGTTCTCTCTTAACCAACTCTGCCATGCCATGTTCGCTCATATGCCCAAGACGCATATGCCACAGATTTGTTTTACCACAATCATCAGAATCATTAGAAGTAACAACAACAGCAATACCAGGCAAAGTGCTACCTCTAAGAACATATAACTTAGCATAATTCATATCACCTATCATGTGAATAAGAGAGCCTTTCAATACCTTTAACAACCTACGCCCACCGGCGTACTTGTATTCATCAACATCCATGGTACTCAGGGAGATCAGATTTCTAGCCATGCTTGGTATGTGCTTCACCTCAGTCAACGTACGTGTCACGCCATCATGTGTCTTGATCTTAACAGATCCAACTCCGACAATATGGCACGGGTTGTCATTCCCCACACGTACAAAATCTCCAGTCTGCACAGACTCATATGAACTAAACCAATCTTTATTACAGCAAATATGAAACGAACATGCAGTATCAAGTATCCATTCATCATCACGAGAAGCACAAGCAGCAAAAATGGCTAAACATTCACCGTCAGAACTATCACCAGAAACAACAACAGTCTTACCATTACCGTGGTCCTTATCTTTCGGTTGGTAAGTACCGTTCCTTTTCTTCTTATTCTGTAGCTTCCAACAATCATCAATAATCTGATTAGATTTCTTACAATACCTGCAGAACTTGTCCTTTCCCTTGGACTTCGAACGACTTCTGCCGTCTTTGCTCTTATCTCGATTGCCATGGTTGTTAAATCTCTACTCGGTCCTGCCACGAACCTGCAGAGCTTCAGCCTTGGAAGACACTCCATCTGCCTGCACCATAGATTTCATCTTTTCCCTCTGTTTGAGGGCATCTTGCACTTCATCAAGGGTTATCTTATCACGGCTCAACAACATTGTATCACGAAAGTGAGTATAAGAACTAGGCAGTAAGCATAAGAGTAATAGGGCTAGATCCTCATCATCATATTTTACTTCCATGGATTGCAAGTCAGAAATAATCTATCTGAAAAGAGATAAGTGATTCATTACCGATCCACCTTTCTGCAATCTATGCGAGAACAAATTCATCTTCACATGCATCTTACTGGTTAGATCCTTTGACATGCAGATCGATTCCAGTTTCCTCCAAAGGGCAGCAGCAGATTTCTCTGTCAAGACTTCCTGCAAAATATTATTGGATAGATGAAGTTGAATCATAGACAAAGCCTTACGGTCCTTCCGCTTCTCTTCGTCAGACCAGCTCTTAGCATCCTTTTCCCCGAATCCATCCAGCGCATCATCCAGATCTGAAGTTTGGGCGAGAATCGCCCGCATCTTCACCTGCCACAAGCAGAATCTTGTGGAGTAGTCCAGCTGGGGTAGATCGAACTTCAATGACGACATGTCGCAAACCCTAGATTAGAACCTGGAGCTCTGATACCACTTGTTAGCTTTGCGACAAGTAAATAACAAAGAACGAAAATAAAATCGCAGCAAGGGGGACACATATTTAATATGGAAAACCCGCTCCAACAAAGAGAGAGGAAAAACCACGGACGCCAGCCAGCGAAACTTCACTATAACGGAGAGTGTTCACACAACGTCGGGGATTTCACAGATGCAACTTATCCCAACCGGCGGCTTACAAGAAATATATATAGCGGTGGTAACCTAGGTCATCAACGATCCGTACCGCGGGGTCTGTCGCCCCCCGCACCCCCACAGGCGTCCCTGTTAGGCACAGAGTGGGCCAACTTCAGATTTCGCTCCGCATCGGCCCAAGCCTCCGGCGACGGGCCTCGTTCCGCTCCGTCAGAAGTTGGCCTTTACTTTGTAGAATTTGGATCAACATATAACATCACCCATAGCTGATAGCTCATGTGCGGGCTTATTACATATTCGAGGGACATACACCACCCTCGTCCCGATAAAATTCACACGTAATCTGAACTTTAGATCACTAATCAAGACTCCCAAGGCTGCATAATCATACTCCGATGAGTTGATGGCTCTCTCCAGATTAATACAATCGGTTTCAAGAATAGCACGACCAAGTCCCAGTTGTTCAGCCATTTGTACTGCATGCGACAACGCCATGGCTTCAGCATGTATAGCATCAGGCCTGCCGCCTGCACTAGCAAACTAGATATGCGACATATTGTCACGGCAGATGGCTCCCCAGATTTTGTTGCTTCAAAGAAAGATGCATCAATGTTGATTTTGAACCATTCAGAAGAAGACGATTCCCATTTGCAGGCCTGCACTGTCACTGGGGTCTTTTCTTTTTTGATGTACTACTTCCACTCATCACGTGCCTATGGACACTGAACTGAAACTGATCAACAGTTTGCCGTTGTTCGCCATGGTTTCCCTTATTCCGTTCTGCCCAGCAACACCATAGTAAAGCAACTGAAAGTAGTCGTTCCTCTAACGGTAATTTTAAAATTTCTTGTAGCATTTCCAAAGCAGAGCGACATGGCAAAAGCTTGAGTCGGACGTCCTCCACCATGAGACCACGCCACCATTGCTTTGCATATTTGCAGGCTAAAAATAGATGACCCCCCGTCTTCAAAATATTTATGGCACACCGTGTTATATGTTGATCCAAATTCTACAAAGTAGAGGCCAACTTCTGACGGAGCGGAGCGAGGCCCGTCGCCGGAGGCTTGGGCCGATGTGGAGCGGAGTCTGAAGTTGGCCCACTCCGTGCCCAACAGGGACGCCTGTGGGGGTGCGGGGGGCGACAGCCCCCCGCGGTACGGATCGTTGATGACCTAGGTTACCACCGCTATATATACTTCTTGTAAGCCGCCGGCTGGGATAAGTCGCATCTGAGAAATCCCCGGCGTTGTGTAAACACTCTCCGTTATAGTGAAGTTTCGCTGGCTGGCGCCCGTGGTTTTTTCCCTTCTCTTTGTTGGAGAGGGTTTTCCACGTTAAATCTGTGTCCCCTTGCTGTGATTTTGTTTTCGTTCTTCGTTATTTACTTGTCGCAAATCTAACAAGTGGTATCAGAGCCCCAGGTTCTAATCTAGGGTTTGCGACATGTCGTCATTGAAGTTCGATCTACCGCAGCTGGACTACTCCACAAGATTCTGCTTGTGGCAGGTGAAGATGCGGGCGATTCTCGCCCAAACTTCAGATCTGGATGATGCGCTGGATGGATTCGGGGAAAAGGATGCTAAGAGCTGGTCTGACGAAGAGAAGCGGAAGGACCGTAAGGCTTTGTCTATGATTCAACTTCATCTATCCAATAATATTTTGCAGGAAGTCTTGAAAGAGAAATCTGCTGCTGCCCTTTGGGGGAAACTGGAATCGATCTGCATGTCAAAGGATCTAACCAGTAAGATGCATGTGAAGATGAAGTTGTTCTCGCATAGATTGCAAGAAGGTGGATCGGTAATGAATCACTTATCTCTTTTCAGAGAGATTATTTCTGATTTGCAATCTATGGAAGTAAAATATGATGATGAGGATCTAGCTCTATTACTCTTATGCTCGTTGCCTAGTTCTTATACTCACTTTCGTGATACAATGTTGTTGAGCCGTGATAAGATAACCCTTGACGAAGTGCAAGATGCCCTCAAACAGAGGGAAAAGATGAAATCTATGGTGCAGGCAGATGGGGCGTCTTCCAAGGCTGAAGCTCTGCAGATTCGTGGCAGGACCGATCAGAGATTTAACAACTATGGCAACCGAGATAAGAGCAAAGACGGCAGAAGTCGTTCGAAGTCCAAGGGAAAGGACAAGTTCTGCAGGTATTGTAAGAAATCTAATCATGTTATTGATGATTGTTGGAAGCTGCAGAATAAGGAGAAAAGGAACGGTACTTACCAACCGAAAGATAAGGATCAAGGTAATGGTAAGGCTGCTGTTGTTTCTGGTGATAGTTCTGACGGTGAATGTTTAGCCGTTTTTGCTGCTTGTGCATCTCGTGATGATGAATGGATTCTTGATACTGCATGTTCGTTTCATATTTGCTGTAACAAAGATTGGTTCAGTTCATATGAGTATGTGCAGACTGGAGATTTTGTACGTGTGGGGAATGACAACCCATGCCATATTGTTGGAGTTGGATCTGTTAAGATCAAGACACATGATGGCGTGACGCGTACGTTGAATGAGGTGAAGCACATACCAAGCATGGCCAGAAATCTGATCTCCCTGAGTACCATGGACGTGGATGGATACAAGTACGCCGGTGGGCGTAGGTTGTTAAAGGTATCGAAAGGCTCTCTTATTCACATGATAGGTGATATGAATTCTGCTAAGTTATATGTTCTTAGAGGTAGCACTTTGCCTGGTATTGCTGCTGCTGTTACTGTTAATGATTCTGATGATTGTGGTAAAACAA
This sequence comes from Avena eriantha, assembly GCA_910589775.1. Taxonomy (NCBI): domain Eukaryota; kingdom Viridiplantae; phylum Streptophyta; class Magnoliopsida; order Poales; family Poaceae; genus Avena; species Avena eriantha. Next base: position 89,921,414 of record OU342743.1, read on the forward strand.
ATCTGTGGCATATGCGTCTTGGGCATATGAGCGAACATGGCATGGCAGAATTGGTTAAGAGAGAGCTGATTGATGGTTGCAACTTGGGTAAGTTTCAGTTCTGTGAGCACTGTGTTTTTGGTAAGCATAAAAGAGTTAAATTCAATGCTTCCGTTCATACCACCAAAGGCATATTAGATTATGTGCATGCTGATGTATGGGGACCTTCCCGTAAGACTTCTATTGGTGGTGCTAATTACATGCTTACTATTATTGATGACTACTCAAGAAAAGTGTGGCCATATTTTCTGAAATACAAATCTGATGTTTTTGATGCTTTTAAGAAGTGGAAAGTTATGGTAGAAAAGCAAACTGAAAAGAAGGTAAAGGTACTACGTACTGATAATGGTATGGAATTCTGTTCTAATGAGTTTGAGGAGTTTTGCAGTAACGATGGTATGATCAGGCACCACACCATCCCTTACACTCCTCAGCAGAATGGCGTGGCTGAGCGCATGAACAGAACCATCATCTCGAGGGCTCGCTGTATGTTGTCCAATGCAGGTATGCATAGACGTTTCTGGGCTGAAGCAGCCAACACAGCGTGCTACCTCATCAACAGGTCACCTTCTATTCCACTTGAGAAGAAAACTCCCATTGAGGTATGGTCAGGTTCGCCTGCTGATTATTCACAGTTGAGAGTTTTTGGTTGCACAGCTTATGCTCACGTTGATAATGGAAAGTTAGAGCCTAGAGCTGTTAAGTGCATATTCCTTGGTTATGGTTCAGGAGTTAAGGCATATAAACTATGGAATCCTGAAACTAAAAGGATTTTATTGAGTAGGAATGTTGTTTTCAATGAATCCGTTATGTATCATGACAGCTTGCCATCAGATCCCTCTCCTGTTGCTATTGGAGAGGAGGGAGTTCGTGTGCAGGTGGAGCACCTGCAGAAAACTGTTGATAATAATGTTGTTGTTGATGATACTCATGAGGAAAATATTGATGATGATGTTGTTCAGCACTCACCTACTGTTTTGCAGCAGCCACAAGAATCTATTGCTGCTGATAGACCGAGGCGTAACATAGTTCCACCTCGTCGTTTAATTGAAGAGTGTAATCTTGCTCATTATGCTTTGAGTTGTGCTGAACAGGTGGAGCATGATACTGAACCTGCTACATACAATGAGGCTATTGCATCCGTTGACCGCGAGAAGTGGTTTTCTGCTATGCAAGAAGAGATGCAATCGCTTGATAAGAATGGCACATGGGAAGTTGTGCGCTTGCCTAAACAGAAGAAGGTTGTCCGCTGTAAGTGGATATACAAGAGAAAGGAAGGTTTGTCTCCTAATGAGCCTCCAAGGTTTAAGGCAAGGTTAGTAGCAAAAGGTTTTAGCCAGATTCCAGGTATTGACTATAATGATGTTTTCTCTCCGGTTGTGAAACATAGCTCTATTCGTACTTTCTTTGGTATTGTTGCTATGCATGATCTTGAGCTTGAGCAGCTAGATGTAAAGACTGCTTTTCTGCATGGTGAACTGGAGGAGGAGATTTACATGGACCAACCTGAAGGGTTCATAGTTCCTGGAAAAGAGGATTTTGTGTGCAAATTGAAGAGATCGCTTTATGGTTTGAAGCAATCTCCAAGACAGTGGTATAAAAGGTTTGATTCATTTATGATCTCACAAGGTTTTAAGAGATCTCAGTTTGATAGCTGTGTTTATATAAAGTTTGCTAATGGGTCACCTATTTACTTGCTGTTATATGTTGATGATATGTTAATTGCTGCCAAGAGCATGAAAGAAATCACTACTTTGAAGGCACACCTAAGTAGTGAATTTGAGATGAAAGATCTTGGTGCTGCTAAGAAAATCCTAGGTATGGAAATTAAACGGGACAGAAAATCTAGGTTGTTGTTTCTTAGTCAGCAAAGTTACGTTGAGAAAGTTCTTCAACGTTTTAATATGCATGATGCAAAGTCAGTTAGTACTCCTGTTGCTCCTCACTTTAGATTGTCAGCATTGCAATGTCCTAGTTCTGATGAAGATATTGAGTACATGTCTCGAGTTCCTTATTCTAGTGCTGTTGGTTCCTTGATGTATGCCATGGTTTGTTCTCGCCCTGATTTATCATATGCTATGAGTTTGGTGAGTCGTTACATGGCTAATCCTGGTAAAGAACATTGGAAAGTTGTTCAGTGGATTTTCAGGTACCTTCGTGGCACATCCAACGCTTGCTTGAAATTTGGCAAGACTGGTGAGGGACTCGCAGGCTATGTGGATTCAGATTTTGCTGCCGATTTGGATAAGAGGAGGTCCCTCACAGGTTATGTGTTCACGGTAGGTGGATGTGCCGTGAGTTGGAAGGCAACGCTGCAACCAGTTGTTGCTTTATCTACAACCGAAGCAGAATATATGGCTGTTGCTGAAGCTTGCAAAGAGTCTGTTTGGTTGAAAGGTTTGTATGCTGAGCTTTGTCAGGATGATTCTTGCATTAACCTGTTCTGTGACAGTCAAAGTGCTATTTACCTTACTAAGGATCAGATGTTCCATGAGAGAACAAAGCACATTGATATCAAGTACCATTATGTTCGTGATGTTGTTGCACAAGGTACACTGAAGGTATGCAAGATAAGCACTCATGATAATCCTGCTGATATGATGACAAAGCCTGTTCCTGTTGCTAAGTTTGAGCTATGCTCAAGCTTAGTTGGTATAACTGCTTAGCCCAAGTGGCTATTGGCGCCGAAAGTGTTTTTCTTTGTTTGTTCAGGGAGATGATTACCGTTGATGCTACAAGAAGGAATTTGTCTCAAGGTGGAGTTTGTTATATGTTGATCCAAATTCTACAAAGTAGAGGCCAACTTCTGACGGAGCGGAGCGAGGCCCGTCGCCGGAGGCTTGGGCCGATGTGGAGCGGAGTCTGAAGTTGGCCCACTCCGTGCCCAACAGGGACGCCTGTGGGGGTGCGGGGGGCGACAGCCCCCCGCGGTACGGATCGTTGATGACCTAGGTTACCACCGCTATATATACTTCTTGTAAGCCGCCGGCTGGGATAAGTCGCATCTGAGAAATCCCCGGCGTTGTGTAAACACTCTCCGTTATAGTGAAGTTTCGCTGGCTGGCGCCCGTGGTTTTTTCCCTTCTCTTTGTTGGAGAGGGTTTTCCACGTTAAATCTGTGTCCCCTTGCTGTGATTTTGTTTTCGTTCTTCGTTATTTACTTGTCGCAAATCTAACACACCGCACAACATGTATCAAGTTTAACACCTTTTCTTGCGATATTCATATAAAGTGGATGGCTTTCATGTGCTAGTCTCTACATGAAATGGTGCACTTTTGGTGGGCACCCGATCTTTCAGAGCCTTTTAAAAACTTCTTGTTTTAGAGAAATGCAGTCAGAACCATGACCAGGCTGGAAAACAGAGAGACTTGCTTCTTGTTTCCACATGGACCTTGTAAGCTGATTTAACTGAAAAATGCCCTTTGAGTCAAAATGCCAGGCCACAAAATTATTTGTTTGTTCATGCAAATGTATACTCAAAATGATCCTAACATCAGCTGGAAGAAAGTGTTGCATGATCAGCTCCCTATTCCATGTGTATGTAGTTGCATCTATTAGATCAGCCACCATCTCGAGCTCACGGTCACCCTTATGTGTAGACGGCTTGCGTGTGACTCCACTAGGTAGCCATGGATCCTCCCAGATACGTATCTTAGAGCCATCACCGATTCGCCATATGATTCCCTGCTTGGCTGCTTCAAAACTTGAAGCCCTTTCAAGATACTTCTCCACACATAACTCATACCCGTCACTGATTTTGCTGCTAGGAGATCCCCATTCAGGAAACATTTTGCTCGGAGCACCTGAGAGCATAAGGATTCAGGGGATTGAAGATGGGCAACTGGTCATGTTGAGATGAACAAAAAGGATTTTACAAAAGGGTATCCTCGGTTGGACGTGGACCATATTTTTTTAGGGGCACGTGGACCGTATCTAATACGTGTATCATATGTCGTTTAGGGGATAACAAAATGGGCCTAATTTCTAAACTGTCCAAGAGCGCATTAGGCCTGATTAGATGTACAGGGCATTTGTTCAATATGTATCCACCAAGCGGAAATGCTAAATGCCGCCCGGTGCGGCGCAGGCGGGACTCCCCGAAGGGCCGGCCCAGGTTTGCTTCATTCATTTTTTCGTTCTGTTTTTCTTTTTCCATTTTCGGGTTTTTTTGGGTTTTATGTTTATAATTTGATAAACTGTTTATGATTTTCAAAAAATATTCATAACCTAAAAAATCATGATTTTTTGTAATCTTCATTGTTTTGAATTTTATTTCACATTTTTTATAAATTTGTTCATGATTTTTGAAATTGTTTCATGATTTTTTGAAATTAGTTCATGATTTTTTAAATTGGTTCACCATTTTTTTCAAAAATCTCATGTTTTAAAATCCATTTTATCTAAAAATGGAAAATTATTTTAGATCTAAAAGTCATTCAGATTTAAAGTTTGTTCATATTTTAAAAACCTGAAAAAAGAAAGAAAGAAGCATGTACCAGCATGTCAGCAGCGTTGGTGGGGTAATGGGCTGGCCCATCCAGCGCTCGCTTTAGGCGGCTTTTGTTGGTCTTGCCGCTTCTAGCGGTATTTAGCATCTCCCCCGTGAAGGAACTTCCTGTTTGCCAGTGGCGTACAATTCAGCCTTTTTTTTTGCGAAATTCCTCCGAGCTATTAATAATCATCAACAGTAGTACAAAGAGGTCTAAAAGTAATAAAAATTACAAGCAAGTCAATGGACCATCTAGCGACGACTACAAACACTAGCACGAGCCGAAGGCGCGCCGTCGTCCTCCCCCCTCCATCACCGGAGTCGGGCAAAGCTTGTCATAGTAGGCAGACGGGAAGTCGTCGTGCTAAGGCGCCAAAGAACCAGCACATTAGAGCAGCAATTGTCGCCAATGATGATATCCATAGATTGGAAGAGTGGCCTAAAATTACACCAACTAACACAAAAACCGAGTAGATCCGAGGAGATCGACCGTACACACGACTCCACGCTCCCTCCGTCATCGCTAGACACATCACCGGAGTGAGGATAGGACGGGAGGACCTTATTCTGACTTCAAGATGTAGCTATCGTCTCACCATCCCGAAGAAGACACAAAAAAGCAACCTAAATGAATAACGAAAAACTCACGCCGACGAGATCGGTGGTGCGCCACACCTCCAAGACCCTAAGCCCACTAGAGAGAAACGGACCGAAAAAAACCCTAGATGGGTCTTGAGCAGCCGCCGCCTCTAGCCTCGTGGGCAGACACACGTACCAGTTTGTGCCGTAGGACCGGCTAAGGAATGTTTTATTATTTCTTACTGCTTTATGTTCTGTTTTTCTTCATTTCATTTTTTCGTTTTTCCTTTAAGGTGTTTTCGATTTCATTCTTTAAAAAAAATTATTCATCTTTCTCCGTTTTCTCATATAAAATTTGTTTGTAGTTTTTTTAAATGACACGTAAAACGTTAGTTTTGACATGTATGAACTTTTGTCATATGCACAAACAACTTTCTACGCATAACCTTTAATTCGATATATATGGGCATTTATTTGGATATATGTGAACATTTACATAGGCATATACAAACATTTATTTTAATGACACTTTCTCTTAATACTGGTTGATTTTCAAAATGTAAATACACATTTGAGATTTATAAAAAATGAGTAATCATAATTGTTCCTTTCTAATTTCATTTTGGTTTTTATAGTTCTTTTCATTCCACTTTATTTTTATAAATCTTAAAATGTATAAAGATGGGTCCTACCAAATAAACTTGCTCTATTATGTATAGGAGGGATTATTATATGCATGCATGCAAAAATCTTACACTTTATGCTTACATGATTGTATTAATTTCTAAATTCAAAATTTTAAAATAATTTATCTTCTATACTGTTAATCCGATTAGTGATTTTTTTACTGATTCAAAACTAGATGGAATATTATCATGGTTCGATCAAAAGAATTCATCACGTGAGTTGCCATATTATGTTACCATGATTGACATATTACTATCAAAAAACTATCATGATAATTTTGTATAGGTTTTTATGATGTTATACTCCCTTCGTCCTAAAAAATGATGTCTTAGATTTGTTAAAATTTAGATATATGTACACACTAAAACATGTCTAGATTTAATCAAACTTAGACAAATTTGCGACATCCTTTTTAGGACGTAGGGAGTACATGTTTTTGGAATCAAAATGATTTTACATAATTAGAGAGCGAGCCTCGAAATATGTCCAACAACTAAGACATGGTATAGATGGTATCGTTTAACAAAATATATTACTAGCATGCACCTTGCAGAATGTCATAAATAAAAGTTAAAATAAGCTATTTTTAATCGGGTAACTAAGTAGTAAATTTGGTGACAAGCATGTGATAACAATTTAGCAATTACTAACAAATAAGCTATTTTAATCCGATGAATAGGTAATCCATGATCTTGCTAATCTGTGAGAAAAACTAATAAATATATACAAATAAGTTACTTCCAATCTGGCAACTAAGTAGTAATAATTTGGTGGCTATATATGACAATAATGCAATCGCTGATGTAAAAAATTGTCGGAACATACTGATATGGATTTAGTTTCAAAATTCTCGCCGCGAGTAAGCTGGTAAAAAGGAACCGTCAATTGGATTACGGTTTGAGAAATGATGCTTTTAAAAATCTAAAACTAAAAGAATCTCAATGGTCATACTTGTCCATGCACTCAGATGAGAAGTTCCCGTAGAGAGAGGTGCCACAACATGAGCCTACGTATTTGCGATAAATCTGGATACAGTTTTGTTGCGTCAATGGCCCAACTGCGGATCCTAAGTTCTTTCGAAGAATCTGACAAACGATCATGCAAAACCTGCCCGGTGAACTCTGTCTTGCAGCGGTGCAGCTAGAACCGACATAGAGATTACAACGGAAGGATTATCCATCTAATTAATATATTAATTAAATTCTAACACTCTCCATAATCCTTCCTTGTCTTTGCGATCGATCATCTTTAGAATCATGCCCTCCAAAAACCCTGTGGAAAAAATGTGAGGAGTAGAGTGTATGATATGTTGATAAAACTCCTTTAAACCCAGTGAGAAAATAAGAAGAAAATGGTGTAACATATAATGGTTGGATATGTTGTTAAAACTCCTTCACACCCAGTGGAAAAATAAGAAGAAAATGATACAACATATAATGATTATTGCCTCTATGTTAACTCCATATGAGAAAAACCTTGTAAAAGGGAAAAAACCTATAAAGTTTAGAGGATAATATCTATGTCGTGTATACTTTCCTAAAAAACCCGGTGGGAAAAAAAAAGTATGGCATATGATCTTGTGTTGATATTACCTCATTAAAAACCTTGATGAAAACCTTGTAAAGGGAAAATGAGTGTAATATGATGGTTTGAATAGGAGTAGTCCAGGGTGATACTCCCCCTGACTCTTGTAAATCCAGAAGACGTCGAATACCAATTCCATAAAAATATTTCTGGAATGTTAAAGTTGTTAGAGACTTCGTGAATAGATCAGCGATGTTATTGTCGCATGATTTGACTCGCAAGATGTTTATTCCCCGACTCTTCTAGAGTTCATGGAGATAAAACAATTTAGAGGCAATATGCTTAGTGATATTGCTCTCGATGTATCCTATTTGCATCTATGCAACACAAGCAACATTATCTGTGTAGATAATGGTCGATGATTCAAGAGAACCAATACCACATGACTCATGTATGTGGTTTATCATTCTGTAAAGCTACGCATGTCAATGTGGCTTTGTATTTCAGAATGATTGGTATATGTAGTCACCGAAGTCTATTTCATAGACATCAATAGAGTGACACTTCTACCATGTAGGTACACATTATGTGGATCATTCAAGTAGGCAACATCAGTGTATTCTGATGATATTGGAGTTCAGATTTCTCTGAAATTACAAGAACAAATCAAATAATGTGTGGTGCCTTGGAGATATCGAATGATATTCTTGATTCCCAACCAATTGTGTTGGTGGGTCCAATGGCGGTGGGATATGGAACTTCAAGTCCCAACATCCCTTCTACATCATCTCGTGGTCTGAGTGAATCTTTCTCTACGTTTAGAGATTGAATAACCGACATGGGAGATGGATATGTCTTGTTTATTTTAGGTTTCTCCAATATTTATAATATAGGCAATTTGGTGTACCATAAAACTTGAGTGAGGTAGCCTGACTTGTAGTATCAAGCATTTTTTGGGTTTAACCAAATCCTTCATCTCAAATTTCGTATTTTAGATGATCACGTGCTTCGTTATTGTAGGAGTAATCCTTGTGTATGACAAACACGCATGTAATCATCATTGTAGGAGTAATCCTTGTGTATAAGGAACTCACTACGTCGGTTGTACCAAAATATACCAACAAAAACAAGTCATGTAATGACTTATTGATTTTAGACAATGCATGTTGCCTTTATATTTCAATTTGGATAGAGATTCCATCGGGAATCATACATGTACAAATCTAGTGATCCACACAAAATATAGTCGCTACATCTATCAACTGCATAGATAGATGATTTTGCACTATCAATGATATAATTATTAGAAAATTTTGAGGATTCCAATGTGGAGAGTACGTCTCGGATCTCTGTGAAAACCCGACCTCATGCTACAAGCCTTGCGTTCTCACCACCATGTTGTTCTCATTCCATTTTTGGAAGAGAACATATGGAATCCCATGTATAGGGAATTCATTTGGAAGAGCCGAAGGCTAATTCTTCTTGGATTGTGGCCTTTGTTTGTTTCAGTCCAAGCGAGTGGTTTAGACTCTACCATGGCCATGGTCTTTGGATCCGAATCAATTGAATGATGTTTGCAATCATACAAGAGAATGGTTGTGACAACTGTAGTCTTGGTTATATGATTCTCCATATTTAATATTGTTGGAGGAAATCTCATGCACCCATGATGACTCTTCGTGATTTCGCAATATGCGTGAGTCCTGGTGTTTTGATGTCCTAGCCAGTGTGTGCAAGCTAAAGCTGGGGTTGTGGAGGTTTCACTTCCATTAGTTGTATACTACCCATAAGGTGTTTATCAACGCAAGGTTGACTTGCATTTACTAATTTAGAGGATATCTCCTCAATTTCCTTTGTTGCTTACAGTAAGCTAGATCCTGGTTAGAGGCCGTACTACTCCCCCTCTTTTCAGCTACGGGGAGTTGAGTGGTTTTTATTGGTACCTCCACTCTTTCAGGCGCATTTCTAGCCGGACTAAAGGATTTTGTAACACCTTTGAGATCAGTAAATAAATATGGCAGGTTATTTGCAATGTGTTGCAAATATTTGAATTTCAGACGTACAATCCAAATTCTTGAATACATGGATATAAGGTGGAACGTGGAGTCCCAATTGATTTCCTAGCATTCTGTGGGGTACATGAAGTCTCCCCTAATGCCTAGAAATAATTCATCCTCTAATATAAGCAATCAACATACTGTGCTATGAATGTATCCCCAATCATGGGTTCAAGGTACATGTTGATCGACAGAGATCTGTACCCCACATAGATCCCAAGTATATGAGCTCAATGATGTATGCTGTGGTTGTGAAGTTGGTACGCGTGAAGCACATCCGAACTTACATAGATGAGAAATGCTCGGAGGATTTCCATGCATCAGTTGCAGAGGAGGAGTATTGCGATATGCAGTTAGTCATCGAGCAGCGTGTAAAGCTGTATGGCTCCAACGTCAAGTTGGTAATTGCAATTCATTAACAAAGTTCTTGCAATGAGTTTGATCCTCTTATTTATGGATCCAACCGAACCATTTTGAGTATGTACGTATGTGATAGAGTGCTGAATTTCAATCTCCAGGGCCATGCAATAATCATTGAAGGCTCGCGAGGAAAACTCAGTAGCATTGTCCATTCGAATTTATTTGATTCGATTCTCGGGATAATGAGCTTGTAATTTAATAACTCGTCTCGTTATTTTGACAAATTCATGGTTTTGTGTGGATATAAGGCACACGTGTCCATCATGTAGATGCGTCAATGGATATTATGAAAATACCTAATATGGTCCACACAATGGTTGGAAAAACACAAATGTCTCATTGAATGAGTTTAAGGAAGTGAAGTGGTTTAACTTGTGTTTTGAGATGTAGGGGTCTCAAAATTAGCTTCCCTACAGTGGTGCACGAGGTGCACACAAAGTCTAGCGAGGGAATTTGAACTTGAAAAAGTTGTGACCAATGGAATTGCTTTATATGCAACATTATCTACGGGTTAGATGCACGTGTAGTACAATCCAAATGATGGAGAGGGTACTTTTTCAAATACTTGTTCCTCATCCAGCGAATTGCTTCCCATATAAACCTATATATCTAGTTGAAGAATTTTCAGGGTTGAAATCTTTCTTAGATATATTGAGCACATACAATCTTATTTGTATCAGAGTTGATACAATATATATGCTTTATTACAACAACACTAATGGACATGAATAAATCAAGCCCTAAGGAGATAGCGGGAGAAGTTAAAGTCTCTAAACACGTCAGTTAAGGCATACTTAACTATCATGTTCTCCATTATCATATGGATCCTATGACTTCTAGAGTGTTGTGGTGGTTAGGTCCAAGAGGAACGTCTTGCAAACCAACTCCATTGATGTCATCTGGATGAAGGTTGAAGTTGGCTTCAAACCTTTTCCCTTGAGGTGCTTTATGCGTCTAGGATTGCTGGTAGAGAACAACCAGAGGTTTTGGGTCTTGCACTTGTTATTGGAATGCGTGTAGCATTCATATTTGTCGCCAAGCTTAGTTTAGACAAACATTTGCTTTGTGATGCATTTCCCACATGTTGGGGCTCCGTCTCCGCAGCCCCTCTTCACCCTCGCTCTCGCTCGGACGGAGGTAGAAGAAGATGCACTGATTTTTTCGGTGACGAATGTCGCGGCCGCCGAACGGCCTGTATCTTGGCTTTATTACTGAAAACACACTCAAACTAGGCACATACCCATCACAATATACATGGGAGACTACCTGGAGACGGACTCCGTATACTACTCTCACCAATGCTCACACGAGAGACCACTGGAGACTACATTTTTTATCCTAAATTCTATTACATCTGCGCACACACCGCAGTCCCTTAAATAACCTCACGCACGCACACAACAGCCAAGCAACAAGCTGCCCTAATCGTGCGTCACTCACGCACTAAGTCAGGCCATACGTACATATCCAGCTAACTAACTTGTGCATGCAAACTAACTCAGCTATTTTCTCTCGGCTGGCCGCACGTACGGCTCCACGAATGTCGTGAGTCAAGATTATAGCTAACACCACAGTCCGAGTTCCATACCTTGAGGGCGTGAAACAAAGTAAATGGAAATTCCTCCTCCAAAGACTTGAGTCTGGGTGAATATTTCTTCTCATCTCTTAGCGGCATGACTCCAACCGGAAGAGAGTCCTACAGATTCTGGATTGCACACACTAATCCATGGGACACAAGATAAATCTTGATGTCCATGGCCTAGGTAGGGTAGTTGTGGCCATTGAGGTCGAGTGAATCGAACTCTCTTTTTCGGCCATCGATTACTATCATGGGTAAACCAAAGATTATAAATTTACACATGGTAAATCAAAAATCATCATGGTTTTGTTGTAATAAACGATGCAAAATTAATGTTAGTTTCAAAATTTTGGCTTGAAACCATTAGTGTAAACTTCAAATTGTTAAGCACGACACATTGTAGATACTCCCCTAAAAGGAATTTCGGGGTCCATCTATTAGCACTAGAGAGTATAATCTTAGATACTCATGTTTCTAGTACCTTATGTTATAACTTAATAAAATGAATGGGAGATCACTTGTTAAGTAATCATGGCAGCGGAGATAATCTGCAATGCAGTAGATCCACGCACTACCCTTGATCCTAAAATATCAATTTAAAGAAATCACTTTGAATTTTGCATATCAAATCTTACTCGTATTGAACCAAAAGTGGCTCAATTAAGATGCATCGATTTTTATTTGCAAGAAATTATAAATCTCAATTGCAAATATGTAATTATCTCAACATGTCAAAAAACATGGAAATATATTACATCCGACATATATTCTGGAATACAATGTACTTAACAGAAATACAGTACTAGAATAGATGTACTGAATTTAACAGGGTCTAAAACAGTAGTTAATCTACTGCTAAAACTGATATTAGGATAAAGATTTACCAAGAAGATGAAATATTATACTCAACCGCATGGCACATGGGCAGTTTGGCAGCCATCTTGACCCAGCATGTACGCATACGAGACTTTTTTTTTAAATATGTACGTCTATAGACATACATTATTTGTATTTATAACTGTAGCAATACAAAGAAGAAACTCATACAAGTAATAAAAAATAAGGAGAAAGCAAACAGTTGAAAAGCTGCAAACTGTCCTCGCCACAACTACTAAGGACCCAAATCCTTCGCCGTCGCTGAAGAAGAAGAAGATCACCAACAACCGGTCCATACTTTGGCACTGAAGAAACACCTAGCCATAAGGCGTCAATGAGCCGCAATAACCACAACCCCGTAAGACTGGATCTAGCCTGCTACTATGCAACATCGGCCGGAGGAGCCCTCCGAGCATCTTTAACGCCGGATCCGAGGCTAGTGCCATCCCGCCTACCAAGCGGCCAGATCCTCCACCATCCACCACAAACCAGCAGTAGTCCGCACCGCCGCACTCTAAGGCCGCCATGACCAGATCGGCGACGAGATCAACACGACACAAAGATGGAGCACACGCTCGGCGAATACACAACCCCACAAGCTTCTCGACGTCGTAAACGTCGTCAAGATGGGGTTGAAGTCGGGGTCCCATTATTCGATATAGCGCATCCACCGCCATATGAGATGCACCACTGATGAGTCCAAAATTGAAGGATATTTACCTTCCGTTTTTGCATAATAAAATAGAGATCTTTGTATTTCACCGCGTCTACACGCACTATTTTGTTCTTGTTTCAACAGGATCCCAAATCATGGAGTCATATATGAACATATCAATTATAGATGTCATCTTGTGTAATTATATGATATTTCAAGTGATAAAAGTCATTTTATGAATTTATCTTCGCACCTAGAAGAATACCAAGCAAAGAGGAGGCATACGTACCGATAACGACCACTAGTACGGGCGCAGCCCGCCGTACCATCCGCCCATACCAGGTGCCATCGTGACTGCCTCGTCAAATACTCTCTCTTGGCAAAGACGAGAGAGAGAGATCCGACATTCACAGCCACCAGAAACCACGAAAAACCACATCCGAGAGGGATCTGAAGGAGGAACTTGGCTGGGGTGAAATCCTAGCTGCTTCACGGATCATTGGGGGACAACGCATCATCCCCTTCATCATCAATCGTTGCATCTCCATTACCACCATTACCCCCATCTTTCATCTATTAGATCTCGTTGTAGTTCCACATTCAATTATAGTTTGCATTAGATCTGCCTCCGTACTTTTACCCATTCATTTGATTATGATGATGTTGTTGATTGCTTCCATGAGTGAGTAGTTCCTTTGTTCTTGGGGTAACGGAGAAATCACCATTATGAACTTGTAATAAATGATTTATTCTTGTCCATATGACTTGCTTGTCTATGATATATTTATGATTTGTGTTTGATCTCTCTCTTTAGATGGTATGTGTAGTCGGCCGTATATCATTTGACCTCAGGACTAAAGGGAGGGAGAAATCTTTTGGACGTGTCTTGGAATCATACCCGGAATGCCCCGTGACATATTGGCGCCAGCTCGTAACCTACACGGTCAAAGGAGGATTAAAGGGGGACTCCCTAAGCTAATTACAATATCCACAGGGAAACCCTTAATTGCGGTGGTTTATATGGGTGACTGCTCTCAGTTATCGCAGTGGTTATTTAGCGGTGACCTCACTCTTGGCTCAACAAAGTGGCTTCCTACGAGCCTTGTAGTGAACATCTTATTATGGGGCTCTCTTCACATATATCATAACACAAGGAGTATGTTATCTTGATTACATATAACAATAATACTATGCTAGTGGTGTATCCTACATCCCTGAGAACGTTTTAAACATATTGAGTTCAACCACGCTTTCATACAAACTTGTTACTTGTTTTAATTACTTTTCTGCAAACAACCATAAACCATTCAAACACCCTTTACTTGAGATCAAAGGCAGCTTATAAGTATCCTTTGGTAGATAGTAACGAGGGGCATACAGACCTTTACCAATAGATCTCTGTGGGTTCGATATCTTTACTTCGGAACTAGCTACAATTGATCTGTGCACTTCTAGTCATCAAGTTATTTTCTGGTGCCGTTGTTGGGGAGCTAAGCGCTTTTGATCTTTGTTCTTAGTTACTTATTTTACTCATTCTTTTACTAAAGTTGTTTACTAGTTTCAAGTAAGTACAATGACTGCACTCGGACTGATTAATCAGCTCGATGCTACTAAATACCTTGGGAAGTTCAATAGAGGACTCGTCAAAGAATTCCCAAGTGGGAGCGAACCAGAATACGAGGTCAACCCTCCTTTTATCTCTATTATTAAAGAGAAAGCTTTTGGAGGAGATGATCCCTATGAGGATCCTTACAATCATTTAATACATTTTACCGATCTATGTTAGACCCTTAAATTGAGAGGCTATTCCGATGATGAATTAAAACTTGAACTATTTAGCCAATCTCTAACCAACACTGCTTTGACTTGGTATAGAATTTTCCCTGCAGAGAAAATAGATACCTAGAAAAAACATAAAGGAGAATTTGTGTCTCGATACTTTCCCAAGGTAAAAATTGTTGAAGTAAGAAGGGTAATTACATACTTCAAGAACTACCCAGCTGAGGGTTTGGTAAGAGCCTACAAAAGGTACAAGTCTCTACTTCATAAATATCCCCATCATGATTTACCTGAATGGTAAGTTTTGCATATTTTCTATGGAGGACTTAATCAAGAAATTAAACATGAGATTAACAATAATTCAGGAGGCTCTTTCATGGAGTTAACTATAATTAAAGCTTGGGAAATTTTAGAACGAATTCGTTGTAATAGAGAAACATGAGGATTTTATTTAGGAGGAAAAGGAGGTATAGAAATTGAATATGATTGTCTCAATGCTTATAAAGGCTCTAGAAGAAGATCCAATAATCATGGCCCCTATTGAACCATTAAAGGAGGTATCCACATATGTTGAACCCTTTTCTTTCCCAAGGACAGTGAGAAAACATATGATGGCTCGGCAACTAGAGGATCAACGCAAAGAGGAAGAATTATTTCTCAAGGAGCTAGAAGAGGAAATACAAAGAAGGAAAACTGAAGAAGAACGTGTACAAGAGGCAGAGGCATCAATAAAGGAAGATATTTTAACCATGTTTGCACACTACAATGTAATTGGCTAGATACCGAAGCTTCGCAATTCTTTGAAGGTAAGGTAAAAGCCAAACAAGTTGGTAAGCCAATCCTCCCTTGCACTTTCGGAGGAACTTCCTATTATGGCCTTTGTGACATCGGTACAACTGTTAACGTTATCCCTTTTAATTTTTATTTAAAAATCTAAAATGAATTAGCTCTAGCCGAATTGGAAGATACGGATATGACTATAATGCTTGCAGATAAAACACCCATAGTCCCTATGGGAATAATTAGGGATGTTCCAATTTGTATTGGACCTTACAAATATCCCATTGATTTTGTGCTTATTGATATGTCCACTGATGTTTATTGTCCCATAATTTTTGAAAGAACTTTTCTAAATACCACAGGAGAAAACATAGACTGCAAGAGACAAACTGTGTCCCTCAAGTTTGCAGAAGAGAAAATGGATTTACTTCTCTAAATTTGACCAAAAGCCAGCCATTAAAGAATTGGATGATGATGAGTATGAACGTGAGGAAAAAGGTAATATCATAAATTTAGCCTCAATAGTCATCGAGACTCCCGAAGATGATTTATCAAGAAGCTTAGTCGATAATAATGATATCCCTCAAGACATAGAAAAAGCTGAAATGGTTGATTATCTTGACTCCACACCCGAGGTGGACATCGAGATTAATCAAAAATATGAAGAACCCATAAGGAAAGGAGACGAGGCTCTTCCTCCTCAAATCCTTAAAACTCTACCAAAGGAACTAAAATATAGGTTTCTTGATGAGACGAATAAATTTCCTATTATTATAAGTGACAAGGGGATATCTCAACAATGTCCATGAAGAAGGACTTAGGGTTTTTCGGAAAAGAGAACATTGGGGATTTTGTCGGATGTTAGGAAACAATGGAATTAAAGTCGCCTAAATATTGAGAGAATCGCTCTATTACAAATCGCCTGGGGATTGTTCGGTGTCTCTCCTAGGCTTCTCCCGTCCTATATATAATAGGTCGGATCTCAAAGCCGTATGCGGATATGTTACATGATTACAACACCAACTCTATGTCGGTCTTTGTTCCTCTTTCCTAATACAACTATAATATTTGTTGGTTGCTTCTTTGGATCTTCATCTTGACTCTTCATGGGCCATAAGACTTTCCGCAGGCCCTAGGTAGCAAATCATAGGGACCCGAGTAATCGTACCAATGTCAGTAGCCCGCGATACTCTACCCGAACCGTAGATTCGGGTTGAGTCTCAAGAAAATGTTTAGTTCTTTTTCTTTTGTTTTCACTATTTTTAAGTTTTGTAGGGATTTGGTACAACGAGCCTGATGCATCCGACGGATCAGGAATCAGTTAATTGCTCTTGGGAAAAAGCAATGTTGTCCTACATCAAATTCAAGTCCTTAGGCCTGAACTTGGAATTTATTACTGGTGTAACTCAGTTTGAGCCGCTGAGGTATTAATGAATATTGAGTTCTAGTTTTATTTTATCGGGTACCCAACTCGTCCATCGGGATTTTTCATCGTATCATAGAAACGGATAAAATACTGGCATAGCGTATTCTCGTGCAATTACCAGGCCACACAGGACGAATCCCGGGGTCTTACCTTCATGTTTCTAAACACGACATTCAGAGTTTTATCGCATTTAGCTGTGATCCGAGATTTATGTATTTTTTATCGGCTACCCTGCTAGGCTGCTAATATTTCTGAAATTTGCAGTATATTTTGATATTTTATGAATTCTCCTAATGGGAGTAACCTTTGGAGGATACATAAATGTAAAACTCACAAATAATTTTTAGGCGATGATTGCCTTTCTTCTTGGCCTACGTAATTTTTCTATCGGTTGCGCGGCAACGCTTCCGATGGGAGTAGCCCCCGAGGTTATGTTCGGATGCCTATATCTGGACATAGGCTCATAATTGATGTTAATGTTTCTTAAAATATTTTTTGGGTGCGCGAACAACGCTTCCGATAGGAGTAGCCCCCGAGGCTATAATCGAAATTTTCATATTCGATTGCAGGCTCAATATAATTCATGGAGGAATTTGCATCGACTCCCCATATTTCTTCGGTTGTGTATCTTTTCCACTGAACTGTTTGTGTTGTGACGTCATTGATGACAGATTTTATGCTGTTTGATTCTCGGAAAAATACGCTTGTGACGAGACGTGTCGAGTGTGAGCCCGTGCTACAGTAATGATGATGCGTGGTGGCGTAATCAGCATAGTTTCCTGACTGCACGTCCCCCTTTTTTACGCGGAGATCGAGGTGGCATGTTCTTTACTCCCGTTTTTACCGCGGCAATAACTTCTTAAGATATTTTCCTTTACAGAATCTGTTGACTCGCTCACCATCGTGTATCCTTGTGATCGTTCGATTTTTCATCGAACGGTTTTAGCTCTGTACCGTAGTTCTTTATAAAGGGGAGGAATCCTTTTAACAGTTTTTCACCTCTCCTCTGCTGGCTTCATCTTCCTCCTTACGCTCCTTGCCCTCTTGCGAACTCCTGCTTCGTGCTAGTGTCGCTCTTCTTCTTTGCCATGGGAAAAAGCAAGGTGGAGACTTCCACTGCGGCCACGAAGACCACCAGGAAGAGGGCCGTCAGCTGGGTCCCGTCCAAGTGTACGGTGCGGGAGTTCCATGAGGCGTGGAAATCTGGTCATCTGGCGGAGGGTTCCTTCAAGCTTCCTGGGGACGAGGCTGCTCCAATCCCCGAACCGGGCTGGAGGATAATGTTTCTCTCTTTTCTTTTTCGCGGCCTTCCTCTTCATGTCCACAAATTTCTTCGTGGTCTTCTTTTCGTCTGTGGCGTGCAGCTGTACCAGCTCACGCCGAACTCTATTCTCCATGTCGCTTGTTTTGTCACTCTTTGTGAATGCTTCCTCGGGATTCATCCCCATTGGGTCCTGTGGAAGTACTTCTTTTACATTTTCCGCAATGCCACCGACACCATCGTCCACGATGTTGGCGTCGCCATTTTCTTAGTTTGCTCTGACGTATATTATTTTGATTTCAAGCCTACTTATTCCGTCCAAGGATGGAAAGCCAAATGGTTTTATATTGAGGACCAATCCGTCGAGGGTTAGTCTTTCGGGTTAGCCCCCTTTGAACCAAAGAAAACCTACCGCAAACTTGACTCATGGGATCAGCGTCCTTCTTCCGAAGAAATGGCGGAGATCCAACCTCATCTTGACCGTATTTCAAATCTGTGGCATGAGGTTGGCAAGGAATTGTCTAGTCTTTAGATTATGGCGTATTTCTTGTGGATCCGCGTCCAGTCGCTGCAGGCCCATATTTCTGGTATGTGGGCGTATATCGAAAAGAAGGATCCAATGAGGATTTCTCGGGAAGACCTGACCCTCAAGGTTTATGAAAAAGGGTTCATAGTTTTACAACCCTGACAAGTAAAAGTGATGTTCCCTCCGACTGTCGTGATGACCCCTTTGACAAGAAGAACTGCCTTCCTGAGGTTAATTCCCTTCTCTTTGTTCACCATTTTTTGGTCCTTCTACAATTTTTCTCTTTTGTGATTACTGAGCTTTATGTTTACACGGGATTATGATCATCTGTCATGCCTTCCCCCTCTTCCCAAGAGTGGGGAACTTCCCACCAATCCTTCTGCATCCGATGACCTCCCCATGGCTGGGACTGCCGCCGATGAGGAGGTGGAGACATTTGCCGCAGAATCTTCGTCAAGGACACCATCGCTTCTGTCGGCTCATTCCGATGATTTCCGCATTGCGTCTGTTGGCAAAAAATGGAAACATCTGGATACCACAAAAATTATTGAATACTCGGATGATTCTACGACCTCAAAACCTTTGGGTGCCATACCATTATCATCGGCTCCTTCCCATAAGAATCTATTCCGCTTTGCGCAAGATGTATCTTCGTAAGTAATGCTCTTCTTTTTATTATTTTTGTCGGATAACGAGGTTGTTGATCCTTCCCTACTTTTCATCTTTTGCTCTTGTAGTGGTGATGATGCGGAAGACCCTCCTTTGTCTCCTCCTCGCACTTCTATTACTGCTTTACTAAGGAGCCAAAAGGTTTGATCACATCTTTTGTGGATCCAATTATCCAAAAGGATGTTGCCGCTGTGTCAAAGCCCCCATTGCGTAAAAGAAGAAAATCGGCTAGCAAAGGCGTGGTGATATCTGAGCGCCCTACCAAGGTGGATATGCATGACATGAGTGCATCTATGGCTTCTAGTTTCATCCTTGATCCTCCTTGATTTTCCTTCCTAATGTACTTCTTCGCAGCCTGTGATGCGTGAGATGGTTGACATGGCCGCCCACTTCATTAAGATCTGAGATGAATCCGAAGTTCTGAAAGTTATATTTTCATCTTTTCGTAATTTATGCGCTCCTTCTCATTTCCCTAACTTCTTGCTTTCCTTTTTATTCAGCCGCTACCAAAGAGTCCGAGATTGTCCAGGACGAGGCATTACAGCATGCCAACAATCTAGAGGCCCAACTTCGGATCGCTGAAGAGGCTTTGGAGGAGGCCCAACAGAAAGCCAGTGCTGATGCCGAAGGAATAACCAAGCAATCTGCCATCCGAGATGAAAATCTTCGGAAGCGCTTGGAGACTCTTAATACTTCCTTGACTTGTAAGTTTTTTGTTTTGGCAAGGGGGAATTTTCGTTTTAGCCCTCATTTGTTTCTGTGTTCTGATAGCCCCCCTTTTTGATGTCTATAGAGCTGTCACGCTAGATTTTGCTACTGGATGAAGACAAGAAAGTTGACCCCTTATCGGATGTTGTTAGCACCTTGGAGGCTAATAGTGTTCGTGTGCGCAACCTCCTTGTCCGATCACGCCGCGCCTTCAAGGGTTTGCATGCCAAAGTTTTTCCGTCGAAGGAAGTACCCGCCGACCTGAACGATCTTGCTATTTTTGGCGCCAACCCGAGTCCACTCGTTGGATAAGACTTGACTCAGTCGAAAAGTGGTATGGAAACTTCAACGGTGTTGGCGATGTCGCATGGCGAGAAGGTTAACTAGGAGAAGATTAGCTCCTCTGTCCCAGTCAACACCAAAGGCCAGCCAGTTGATTTGAAGCCTTCTGTTAAGAGGGCCAAGAAATTTTCTCGGCTACTTCTAGGTATCAAGTCAGATCCAAAGGGATTAACTTCTCCTTCTTCTGCTAGTGCTGCTTCTTCGGCTACTGCTCCTTCTTCGGCTATTTCCCCTACCATAGCTAGTGCTCCTTCTACTAGCGCAACCTCGTCTTTGGGGAAATCAGCTTCGTAGTCTTGTTTTGTAGTTTTCTGTATTTTTGCTGCCGTTTATAATGATTGTTAACTTTTATCCTTGTTGTTGGAAAGGTCCTCTTTTGATAAAAAGATATTTTTGTATATATGTCTATGAGTGGCTATTTTCTTTGCTGAAGATTTTCTATTTTTCATATGTCTTGCCAGATTCTGAATGATTCAGCTGCCCCTCCTGTGTCTGCACAAACATCGGATGTGTCTCCATCCTTATCTGGACTAGGCGTAGCCGAGACTGCCATTGTGCGTACAGTAGACCCGCCTTTATATGCTGAAAAAATAAACAGGTGAAGAGGATCGAAGGAAAACTTCGAGTTGTTCGGTCAATGGTAGATGTTGCCCAGTCGAAGACGCATTAGGCCCTTGATCGTGAGGCATACTTCCTAGAAGAGATTTCTAGGGAAAGTGAAAAGATGTTGTATAAGTCGTTAAGTTTTTTGTTTCTGCCATTCTTCTTTTTGCGGGATGCCAATGTCTCTTCTCTTATTCTTGTCCTTTGTAGGCATTCGATTGTGCGAGAGGGAATAAACCCAACGTCTGCGCAACCGAATGCAAGCTCTTGTGTCTACTTCCCAAGATTCCGGGATAGATTTCTGGATTGATCATCGTTGCGCTTATGCGATGGCCTTGCTTCAGGACCGTGTATGCAAGGTGGAGAATTTTGTTGAGTGCTGTCGCAGATCACTGGCCATTATTTATAATTCCATGTTTCCTCGGGATCCCCAACCTCAGAATTTGGCTAATTTGATGGTGAAATTTTGGCAGGGTAAACGGATTCACCATTTTTTGAAGCTTCAACTTGTGGCGCGTGCCAAGCTTGCATTGTCTTGGTGCATGTGCATCATCCGATGTTGGATTTGGATAGCATATCGCTAGGGCTGCCTGCTCCTACTGATGGTGGTCTTATCGACATGGCGCCTCATTATGCTGCCGCCTGTAGACCTGCAATTAGAATTGTTCGAAAGTGTCTAGAGGCAGACGAGGAGTTTTTTATAAATTTTGCCATCCGATTGTTTCTCCTTCTATTTGTGTAGCTTTGTACTTTTGTAGGGTAAATACTGTATAGATCTTCTTTTATACTTGTCAAAAAGTTCGTATTCTTTATACGAGATCTTGATTGTACATTGTGTTCTTTTTGTTGAAGACCCGACAAACTGATGTTTCTTTGTGCGACTGCCTCTATGTGTCTTGGAAATTTCTATGTCGAGAAGTACTTTCTTTATTCATTGATAAGTATAAAATTGATACATTGCATATGAGTGATTGCCTGGCCGTTTGCCTTATTGGATATAAAAGTAACGAATTTTCCTAAAAACTGCGGCTTCTTTCTTGAGGTGCCCCATCATGTTTCTTCGGTAAATGTAGTTTTTTAATTGGAGGCACCGTGTCTGTTTGGTGAACCAGAGAGAAAAGTAGTTGATTTTTCGGGTTGCTTGTACTTGATAGAGCTAATGAGTGCTTGTTCCTACACGGGACCAGAGGTGGAGGCCGAACATGTAGCTTTTGCGGATGCGTAGTGCCCTTGATTATCTAGATTTTATCGTGTAGTAGTTCTTCATCCACTATTTTTAGCTGGCCAAATTGTGTCTCCATCCTAAAAGATTCTGAAATCTTGTTGAATTCGCGGTCGCAGCTGTCCGAGCGACTGAAGCTTCCTCTTACTGTTATGACCCCATTGGGTGCTGGCATTTCCAGTACCAAGTATGCGTAGTGTGGTGCTGCCATGAACCGAGCGAAAGCTGGTCGTCCCAGGATCACGTGGTACTGTGATGGCCAGTCCATGACTTCGAACTCCAAGTTTTTGCGCCTAAAGTTGCTTCTTGACCCGAAGTCTAGTCGAGATATACTTTTCCCAGAACTATCCCATGGAAAGTTGTATCTGTCGGTGCAAGATTCGTTAGGGACCGATTCATTGCCCATAGAGTTTTGGTGTAGATGAGGTTGATGTTGCTTCCTGTATCCAAGATAACTTTGCCCATGTCGAAACCGCCAATTTGTGCCTCCACTATTAGTGCTAATTGACCAGGTCGTGGGACCCGAAGTGGGTGGTCAAAGCTGTTGAAGGTCATTTCTTGCCCTGACCAATGAATATACTCTGGTGTAGGGGGTGGTGATGTTTCCGCCATGTTTACTTGTCTGGTGATCAGCTTCTGTGTTCTATTGGATGGTCGTCCTTTCTGGATCATAGACATGGCTGCTTTTGACTTGAGGTACTCATCTTCTTGGTTTGTTATATTCTGCGGTTGCCCTACTGGCGGATTCCCTGGTGGTGGTGGTGCACCGGTGGCAAAAGCACCAGGTGTAGTGGCGTAGCCTCGGTTTGCTGCTTTAGTTTCCCTTGCATTGCATAGCTCTTGCATTTTTAAGAATTTTGGCAGTCCTTTAGGAGGTGATTGGATCGCCTTTCCCTATTGAGTCTACGTAGAAGTGCATATTGCATCGCCCTTCCAACATTTGTCCTGCTGACATGGGTGGGTCTTGATTTGTCAGGTGGTACCGTTGATGTGGCTGGCTTCCTCCAGCGACGTCTCTGTTGCTGCGGTACCCGTTATTGTATCATTACTTCGTCGGTTGTCCCCTTCAAAAAAATCGTCTCCAACGTAACTTAGTGTGCTATACCCATTGTTGTTTCATCGCCTTCTATCGTTGTTGCACCGCTCCCTATTGATGAGTGTATATTTGCATCATGTTTTATATTATTATTTTTCATTGTAGATGTAGGATCTTGGTATTTTATGACGTTCGCGTGCATATTTTATGTCCGTTTTTACCAAGATCCGGACAGATGATGGATGACACAATTCTTGGAGCAGTTGTACTGGGGAGAAAAGGAGTCAAAAACAACATAAATCGCTTATTTGGGAAATATCAATAACACCAGAAGAAAACTCGAAGCGACCAAGGCATCCAGAGGGTTTAATGACCAACTATATGGCAGAAATAATTTTCCAGCCGTATAGTTCCGATCGTATAGTTGGTGCCGCCACCGCATCCTGATACGTCCATAACATATCTATAATTTTTGATGGTTTCGTGCTAATAATATGCTTTTGACACTCCATTCTGCATAAACTTTATGATTTATTTGGACTAACCTACTAATAGTTGAAAAAGTGTACAATGTTCTTATTTTACACTTTGATGTGTAGGAATTACCAAGAATACAAGTGGAAACCTTATTGGAGTCAAATTGAGATTTTTCCAGAAATCTGTCTCATAACTGTATTTGAAGATGGTCATGTTTCGGGTCGAATCCGGTGTCAAACGGAAAACTCTTCAACTAAAAATTTGTTGGAAATTTCGCGACAAACGTTCTGGACATAAAATTTAGCTTATTACGAGTCCGGACGGACCTTTTAGGCCCGATTTACTGCAGCACAAGATGGGGTGACGGGAATCCGAGAAGCTATATAAAGGGAGGAAACCTAATTCGCCCATGACATCTCCACCCACGAATTTGCAACCACCAAAGCCACGTATTTTTCTCCCTCATGGATCTCATCTCCATGGAGAGGGCTCCCAAGAAGCCATGAAGGAGGGGGCTAATGGGCGGTGCTCCCCCATGATACCGACGGCAGGGAAGGAGTCCCTCGCGCCGCCGCCGACACCGCCGCCGACGCTGCCGCCGCCCTCTTCACCATCTTCACCGTCATCTCCATCACCTAATCCTTCTAGTATGCAGTGGTTCATCCTCCCACACACCTCTGTACCGTCCAATGTAAACATGGTGTTTGATGCTATAAGTTATAATCCTATGATCTATGTCATGTTTGCGTAGTTTCTTTGTTCTTAGATTGAATGGTTGAATGTCTTTGGTTCATTAGAGTTGTATGTTGATATGGTACAGTCCTTTGGTGTCCATTATATTTGTGCGTGCATGGATTAAACATCATAGTGTTTGTAGTATGTGTAAGAGGAAGGGGAAAGTTCTGCCGGAGTGACAGAAACCTGAAGACGCGAACCGGAACATTGCACGTATGGGAGTAAGAGGGCCATTAAACTTAAGGCTATGGTTGGGGAAACCTTAATGCATTGATTAGTACTTACGGATGTTTGCTAACAATCCAATCATATAGTACATGTAATTCCAAGTAGTGAAGCGCATGTATATTTAGCCTCTCCCACATAGAAAACTGCATCGAAGACAATGAACCTGATTTATTCGCTATTTAAACTTGGACAAAGCCACCACAATTACCACTACTATTCCATACTCATGGTTTTGTTAGTTTAGTGTATTTTATTGCTGCAGCAACTAGCTTTACTTTCTTGTTATTTATTATTATGCAAAGCTATCTCTATTACTCGTATTGTTGCTCTAGTTTTATTTCCTAGATAATGCAAACGTTTAGTGTCTGTAGAGTTGTATCAGTGGTTGATAAAATTTGAGAGAACATTTATCCTACCTTAAGCTCCTCGTTGGGTTCGACACTCTTACTTATCAAAAAGGCTACACACGATCCCCTATACTTGTGGGTTATCAAGACATTTTCTGGCACCGTTGCCGGGGAGCAATGGCGTGTGGATGAATATTCTTGTGTGCACTTGTTTGCTTAATCTCTAAGTAGGTTTTACTTTCAGTTTTCAGTTGTTCTCTATCTTAGTATGGATAGGGAATGCGAATTACAAAAAAAATTAGTTGTACTTGTTACCTAAAAATGTTTCCAAAAAAGAAAGTGATTGGAAAGATGAGTAATGGTTAAGTTGGGGTCGACTTTGAACACTTGTGTTCATGCCTATGAAACCAAAACAAATACTTCCATGGAAGCTTTGCAGATAAAAACTTGTAGGAGTGCATGAAGCCTTGAAAAATAAGATATTTCTGGTATTGATCTCAATGCTTATTCATTCGAAAATACTTGAATCTTGCTCCTATGCCTAACTTAAAGGCGTTAAAGAAAAGTACTTATTGGGACATAACCCAAAAGTTTTAGATGAGTCCTGAAAGTTATTACCTCTGTAATAACCTCTCCTTATCCTTTTTATTTGCTTTTTGTGCCAAGAGTAACCTCTAATGAGAGAGCAGTAATGCTTGGAAAAGTTGTTGTCCCGAAATAGATTTTTGTGCTTCGCTGTAAAAATTCGTGTAAAATCTCTGTACGTCGGTTTGAGCTGTGAATTTTTATACTTATACCTCAGGTTGTTATCTAACTTTTGTTAGTTCAACACTTTTCAATTTGAGCAAAAGAAGGTCTTTGAAAAAATTGATTTTTACCTGCTGATCTGTTTTGATAGATTTCTGCCATTGTTTGCATTTGCTTCTTATTGATTTCTTTTTGGGTTCTTTTTGGGGAATTGAGCTTTTGGAGGGAAGTGCTACAATAGCTTGTGTTTTAATGAAAGTTTTATTGGTGTTGGAGCTGAGCCCAAAGACTTATTATCTTGAGTGCACTAATGTTGCTAATAAAGATTGTGTGAAGTTTTGTATGAAGGAAAAATTTTAGGTGTATGGAAAGAGTGATGATCAGATGAAGAATGGACTAAAGCTCAAGCTTGGGGATGCCACGTGTGTCAACCCAAGAAATATCCAAGAAGTACAAGCGTCAAAGCTTGGGGATGCCCAAGGCATCCCCTTCTTCATCAATAAAAATCTCAGGTTTCTTCCAAACACTTCATTTTTATTGTTTTATGCACAGTTGTGTTGATCTTGGAGCGTCTTCTTTTTGTTTTTGTTTTCATTTTCGTTTGTTTAGTTTTTTTAGTTTGCTTGAATAAATTGGTTGGACCCCCTCTTTCATACATTAGTTTTCAAATAAGTGTGGTTTGGATTAGAAAAGAACAGGAAAAGTTCATGCTTAAGTGGTAAAAGTTCATGCTTAAGGGTCGAATCCGGCGTCATGGACATAGTTATACTCTCAGTTCACACTGTACTTAGCAATTGTGTTCCTGTGTTGCTTTTATACAGGAAATCGACTTGCTATGCCGCTGCTGCCCAAACAATCAAGGCCATGTATCTGCTCCTACCAGCTCATCAAAGGAAATTGGCCAAGATCTAGACTAACGAGATGAAGTACAACAAAAGAACATGGGGGAGTGGACAACAACACGTACCAAGCAACTGCAGGTTTGGAGCACACTTCTAGGCGGCAGCAGCAGGCGCAGATGATGACGACCGGGTCACTCGCACCGGAGAAGAATGCTTGAAGGTTCAGGGCGGCGAAGCCGTCATGGATTACAGGGCGGTGGATTCATCACGGCTTGAAGGATGGCGGAGTCGGTGCGGGCGGTGGAGTCGTCTGGGCTGAGGAGGAGTCGCCACACGCAGGGCGGCGGCGCGCAGGGTGGCAGAGTCTTCTACTCGGTCAGGGGAGCGGCGTGTAGGGTTTGTGTTGTGCAGGTCGGCGGCGCGAAGGTTTGGAGGAAGAGAGGATAATTAGTTTCTTCACTTTTTTATTGTTCCTTCACTTTTTTTCGAGCATTTTGGTTCCTCCTGCGTGGGCTCACTAGAATTTTGGCCCGTGAGTTCTTTTTGCCAAGTCCCACCAGATATTTTTCTAAGTATGTAGTCTAACTTTTCCTTAAAAGAGTAAGATACGTCTTTTTTACTCGTTATACGAATATAGGAAAATGTAATTCCAGCACGAGATTTGTATTTCCGGTTGGGAAAAAATCCCTATTAATTGATAGGTATTTAGACATGCCGGACACTAAGAAATTTGCTCCTACAGCCGCCTCCACGAAAAATACAGTGACATACACATTTTAAGTCCGTCACCAAACATAGCATTAACAGTGACAAGCATTATAGATGTTTGTCACTAAGTAATTTTTCATTCCACCAGCCTACACAAAACATGCTAGTGATAGTCACTTTTATACGCCGGTCATTAGTGATTATACTAGTGACAGGCCTATCCTTACCTGTCACTGGTAATAGTTACTAGTGACAGACACAGTTTTGCTCGTCACTAATCACCTGGCATTTATAAGCCTTTTTGCAGTAGTGGAAGTTTAAACAACTTGATAATGAATATGTTGCTCATGCTTGGGAAAGAATGAAATATTTGGTAAAGAATTGTCCCACTCATGGACTAACTGCGTGGATGATCATCCAAACTTTTTATGCAGGATTGAACTATTTTTCAAGGAACCTATTGGATTCTGCTGCTGGAGGTACCTTTATGACCATCACTTTGGGTGCTGCAACAAAACTTCTGGACAATATGATGGTTAATTATTCTGAATGGCATACTGAGAGAACTCCACAAGGTAGGAAGGTAAATTCTGTTGAGGAAACTTCCTCTTTGAGTGATAAGATTGATATTATTATGTCTATGCTTGTTAATGGGAAAACCCATATTGATCCAAATAATGTTCCTTTGGCTTCTTTGGTTGCTCAAGAAGAGCAGGTTGATGTGAACTTCATAAGAAATAACAACTTTGGCAATAATGCTTATAGGAGTAATTTTGGTAACAACAATTATAAGCCGTATCCTCCTAACAATGGTAATTCTTATGGAAATTCTTACAACAATAATAGTAGTGCTCCCTCTGAACTTGAATTTATGCTTAAAGAGTTTATTAGTAAACAAACTTCTTTCAATAAAACTATTGAGGAAAATCTCTAATGCTGAAAGAAATATAGCATCTTTGGCTGAAGCTCAATCTTCTTTGAATAAAATGGCTACTAAACCTGAAACTAATGATAATCCCTTTGCAGCTACTAATGCTATACACGTAAGAATTGATGAAAATGTTAGACTATTAGCTGAATTACATGCTAAGTGGGAAAGAGAAGATGAAATTGCTAGAAACATTAGTGTTTCTACTATTGCCACCACTGGTGTTGAGGCTAGTAATAGTTGTACTACTTTAGATGATAAGTATGGTTTTGATCTTGATGGTTGCAACATCTCTGAAGTTATTAAGTTCCTACAAGAGCTTGCTAAAAGTCCTAATGCTAGTGCTATGAACATGGCCTTTACAAAACACATTACTGATGCTCTCATAAAGTTTAAAGAAGAAAAGATGAAACATAAAGCTTCTATTCCTATAAAACAAGAAGATGGTTGGGAACCCATCATTAATATGAAAGTGAATGACTTTGATTTCAAAGCTTTATGTGATGTTGATAGTAGTGTTTCTATTATGCCTAGAAGGATTTATGATATGCTTGATTTGCCTCCACTTGAAGATTGTTATTTGAATGTTCCACTTGATGATAATGCTAAAAATAAACTCATGGGGAGTCTTAATGATGTTCTTATTATGGTTAACAATGCCTATCTCCCTGTTGATTTCTATGTTTTGGATGTTGAATACAATGCTTCTTGTCCTATTACTTTGGGAAGACCTTTTCTTAGAACTGTTGGTGCCATCATTGATATGAAAGAAGGCACCCTTAAATATCAACTCCCACTCAAGAAAATATTTCTTTTGCTTCTCCTATGAAAACAAAATTTGGTCTTAATGCTTCTTCATTTGAGAACACTTGATTCTTTTTCTTGCTTCTTATGCCTAACTTAAAGGCGTTAAAGAAAAGTACTTATTGGGAGATAACCCAAAAGTTTTAGATGAGTCTTGGAAGTTATTACCTCTGTAATAACCTCTCCTTATCCTTTTTATTTTCTTTTTGTGCCAAGAGTAACCTCTAATGAGAGAGAAGTAATGATTGGGAAAGTTGTTGTCCCGAAATAGATTTTTATGCTTCACCGTAAAAAATGAGGTAAAATCTCTGAACGTCTTTTTGAGGCGTGAAATTTTGTTCTTCTGCCCCAGTTTGTTATCTAACTTTCTTAGTTCAACACTTTTTGATTTGAGCAACAGCAGGTCTTTTAAAAAATTCGTCTTTACTCGCTGGTCTGTTTTGACAGATTTCTGCATTTTCTGCATTTGCTTCTTGTTGGTTCCTTCTTGAGTTCTTTTGGGGAATTGAGATTTTTGAGGGAAGTTCTACAGTAGATAGTGTTCTAATGGAAGTTTATTTGGTGTTAGAACTGAACTTTAAGACCTTTTATCTAGAGTGCACTAATGTTGCTAATAAAGATTGTGTGAAGTTTTGTATGAAGGAAAATTCCCAGGTGTATGGAAGGAATGAGTAATGAGATGAAGGATGGACTAAAGCTCAAGCTTGGGGATGCCACCCGTGTCACCCCAAGAAATATCCAAGAAGTACAAGCATCAAAGCTTGGGGATTCCCAAGGCATCCCCTCCATCAATAAAAACCCCAGGTTTCTTCCAAACGCTTCATTTTTATTGTTTCATGCACAGTTGTGTTGTTCTTGGAGCGTCTTCTTTTTCGTTTTCATTTTGGTTTTTAGTTTTCTTGGTTTGCTTAGTTTTCTGAATAAATTGGTTGGACCCCCTCTTTCATACGTTGGTTTGCAAATAGTTTGGTTTGGTTTGGAAAAGAGTAGGAAAGTTCATGCTTATGAGGTAAAAAGAGCTCATTTTTGACTGTGGCCTATGCTTTGTCATGTCATGCTTGATATTGTTTTGGCTTTATGCTTAGTATTCTTTGTTGTATCATGACTTGTTATAAACAACTGAGATTTCTTAATGTGTCATGGATGAATCATGCGTTGTTTTAGCATATTAAAGCATAGTATAGTGGTATTCTCCTTTGATGCTTTATTTGGGTTGACTTGGCGCATGGTCACACCATGTTATGACTGTCTCAAGTCACCATAGCCTTGATTATCCTTTAGTTTTCAACTTGTAGTATCACTTTATGCTTTGATCAATGATGTTTTGTCGCTCTGCATGGTTATGGCCATTATTGCTCTCTTAGTTTGTCGCTCCCAGTCTTTTGCTAGCCTCCATAACCAAGTATGAGTTCCACTCATGCATCCAACTCCCTAAACCAAGTTATTCCAAAGAGTCCACCATACCTACCTACTAGCTTATGCTATTCCAAGTATATTCATGCTTTTGTTTACCTTCCAAATTAAACTTGTTATGAGAAAACTAGTGATTAAAGCTCTCACGAACTTGATGGCACACTTTACTTTTTGCATCTAATAAACTTGAACCATTGGGTCCTTCTTTGTTGTATATATTCTTGCGCTTTATAAGTTGAAATTAGCAGAACCATGTTTCATGGGGAACACTTTCAACATTGCACTTGTACTTTGTACCCCGTTGATATCATGTTCTTTTGCTTACGGATCCCGGCGGTGTGAAATAAAAGTGGAACTTGTAAGATCATGGAGTTTGTATGTGTGTTAGAGAAACGCCTGGACCGCTAGCCTAAGCCATGCCTAATCATGGTGGAAACTTGCAGCATCACCATAATGAGCACTCTATGAAGCATCCTCAATAAAAGCCTATGCAAATAGCAAATAAAAAGATTGCTGAGATGCTCATTGTCTGCTTGCCTTGTCATTTTGATTATGGGAAAGCTCCCGTATCATGTGCAAGGGGTACCCCGTTGGCAGTTCTTAATGATACACATGTACTTACAATGACAAGAGCTTACTCGTGACTGAAGTTGAGTAGCATGAGGATCGGTCTTCGTAAGTAAGGGGCATGATATTTTGGTTTATAACGTGTCAAGCATATCCTGTTAGTTGTGTCACTTTAACCTTAATCACCTTAAAGATGCTTATGATAGGGGCAATGAGAGCTGAAAGCTATAAGTACCATAATTTTTGGAAGCTCTTTATGAGACTTGAATCCCTACTTCCCTTTACAAAGGCCTTTCTTCCACCATTACATTGAGTCTCCACCTTCTATCTTTATGCACCTACTTTGAGAGCATAGTGGCCATTCTTAGTTCTATGTGCATTGTCCCAAGACTAGTTGATTGATGCATAACTTGTTATTGCTTGTTTTAAACTATTATATCTAGTCACTCTTATGAACTTTGAAGGTGTCCTATGCATTTATATTTGCTACTCTATGAGGGACAAGCTGAATACTATTATGCTATGTTTTCTTTATGTGAAACAAACAAACGTCTTGCAAAGCATTGTTATTCATGAATATTTTGTTTGTGCCTTTTCATGTTGCATCATAGTTTCTTTGCTTATTGCTAGAACTTTGTCTTTCATGTTATGATTTAAGTACTATGATCCTAGCTTTGAATGTTTTACAAATACTTTGATCAAGTCCTTGATGGTGCATGTCACCTCAAAAATTATTCTTTCTTTTTATCACTTACCTACTCGAGGACGAGCATGAGTTAAGCTTGGGGATGTTGATACATTGCAAATGTATCTATAATTTTTGATGTTCCATGCTTGGTTTTATCCACTTTCTTGTGTTTTTTCCAACTTTGGAGTACTTTTCATATGATTTCTTGGACTAACCTATTAATAAGGGCCACAATGCCAGCTACATGTTTTCTGCTGTTTTTGGTTCCAGGAAAGTCAGAAAATGAATATTCTCGGAATTGGACGGGACAAAAGCCAAAGTGCCTATTTTTCCGGAAGTCATCAGATGCTACAGTACGAGACGGAGAGGGGCCAGGGGGCCACCACACCACCTGGCCGCGCGGCCCAGCCTAGCCCGCGCCAGGGGGTGGTGAGGCCATCCTTGTCACCCCCTCGGTCTCCCCTTCTGCCTATAAGATGCCCTCGGGACGAAAAACCTAAGGACCCGATCAAAAATCCACGAAAGAGTTTGTAGCCGCCGTCATCTCCATCCCTAGATCGGGAGGGATCTGAAGCTCTTCCCGGCACCCTGCCGAAGAGGGGAATTCACCCTGGAGGCCTTCTTCATCACCATGCAAGCCTCCGGTGTGATGCGTGAGTAATTCATCCTTGGACTACAGATCCATGTAGTAGCTAGATGGCTGGTTCTCCTCCTTTGTGCTTTCATATTTAGATCTTGTGAGCTCCGTTCATGATCAAGATCATCTATTTGTAATTCTGCATGTTGTGTTTGCGGGGATCCGATGGATATTGAGATGCTATTTCAGATTGATTATTGATTCTATCATTTCTTTGTTATTTGTGATCTTGCATGCTTTCCGTTGTTAGTAGCTATCTTGGCCAAGTAGATGCTAGCAACTCCAAGAGTTAGTATTTATGCTCGATAGTGGGTTCATGCCTCTGGTAATCTGGGGAAGTGACAGAAATCTCTAAGGTACTAGATGTGCTGTTGCTACTAGGGAGATAACAACAATCCTTTGTTCATAGAACAATCTTATTGTTTACTTTACACGTAATTCGTAAAGCAATAATCTTTTGCTTGCAACTTAATACTGGAGGGGGTTCGGATGATAACCTGAAGGTGGATTATTAGTCATAGATGCAGTTGGATGGCGGTCTATGTATAATGTTGTAATGCCCAATCGAATCTCAAAGGAGTCAAGCTTATTAGTATATGCATGTATTGCTTTCTCGATGTTTGTCAATTGCCCCGCTGTAATTTGTTCACCCAGCATGTTATCTATCTTAAGGAGAGCCACCTCTAGTGAACTATGGATCCTGGTCCTTGTCTTTTACATATAATCTACAAACTATTACTGCTTTGTGTTTACTTTCTGCAAACTTTTACTTCTTTCCATTCGATACGTTTAATGCTTTGTTTTCCGCAAAACACGGTGAGATTGACAACCTCATCGCAAGTTGGGGACAAAGTTCTGTGGTTGTGTTGTGCAGGTCTCCACGTTGCTACTAGCACCGGTAGTGCGCCCTGCCAAGGCTCAACTAGTAACACCTTTAAGGGGTTTCCTTGATCCTACTGGTTCGATTAAACCTTGGTTTCATACTGAGGGAAACTTGCTGCTGTGCTCATCATACCTTCCTCTTGGGGTTCCCAACGAGCTCTAGATCATCAACGCTCCAGCATTTTCCTGGCGCCATTACAGAGCTATCAAAAGTTTATGATTTATTTGGACTAACC
The DNA here is from genome assembly GCA_910589775.1 of Avena eriantha. NCBI lineage: Eukaryota > Viridiplantae > Streptophyta > Magnoliopsida > Poales > Poaceae > Avena > Avena eriantha. Next base: position 89,954,911 of record OU342743.1, read on the forward strand.
TACTAATAGTTAAAAAAGTGTACAATGTTCTTATTTTACACTTTGATATGTAGGAATTACCAAGAATAGAAGTGGAAACCTTGTTGAAGTCAAAATGGGATTTTTCAAGAAGTCTATCTCAGAACTCTTTTTGAATATGGTCATGTTTCGAGTCGAATACGGCGTCAAAAGGAAAACTCTTCAACTACAAAGTTGTTGATAATTTTGCAACAACGTTCTGGACATAAAATTTAGCTGATTCCGAGTCCGGACGGGCCTTTTAGGCCCGATTTACTGCAGCCCAAGATGCGGTGACGGCAATCCGAGAAGCTATATAAAGGGAGGAAACCTAATTCGCCTAGGGCATCTCCACCCACGAATTTGCAACCACCAAAGCTATGTTTTTTCCTCCCCCATGGATCTCATCTCCATGGGGAGGGCTCCCAAGAAGACATGAAGGAAGAGGGCTAATGGGCGGTGCTCCCCCATGATACCGGCGGCGGGGAAGGAGTCCCCCGCGCCGCCGCCGACACTGTCGCCGCCCTCTTCACCATCTTCACCGCCATCTCCATCACCTAATCCTCCTAGTATGTAGTGGTTCATCCTCCCACACACCTCTGTACCGTCCAATGTAAACATGGTGTTTGATGCTATAAGTTATGATCTTATGATCTATGTCATGTTTGCGTAGTTTCTTTGTTCTTAGATTGAATGGTTGAACGTCTTTGGTTCATTAGATTTGTATGTTAATATGGTACAGTCCTTTGGTGTCCATTATATTTGTGCGTGCATGGATTAAACATCATAGTGTTTGTACTATGTGTAAGAGGAAGGGGAAGTTCTGCCGGAGTGACAGAAACCTGAAGACGCGAACCGGAACGTTGCATGTATGGGAGTAAGAGGGCCATTAAACTTAAGGCTATGGTTGGGAAACCTTAATGCATTGATTAGTACTTACGGATGTTTGCTAACAATCCAATCATATAGTACATGTAATTCCAAGTAGTGAAGCGCATGTATATTTAGCCTCTCCCACATAGAAAACTGCATCGAAGACAATGAACCTGATTTATTCGCTATTTAAACTTGGACAAAGCCACCACAATTACCACTACTATTCCATACTCATGGTTTTGTTAGTTTAGTGTATTTTATTGCTAGCAACTAGCTTTACTTTCTTGTTATTTATTATTATGCAAAGCTATCTCTATTACTCATATAGTTGCTCTAGTTTTATTTCCTAGATAATGCAAACGTTTAGTGTGGGTAGAGTTCTATTAGTGGTTGATAAAACTTGAGAGAACATTTATCCTACCTTTAGCTCCTCGTTGGGTTCGACACTCTTACTTATCGAAAAGGCTACACATGATCCCCTATACTTGTGGGTTATCACATCCTAAAATAGATTCACCCCGTGTAACTAGATCAAAGAGACGACATACAGAACACCCAGAAATCGCCGAAACCTCACCTCCAGAAGACATCTGGAGGGGAATTTTCCCAAGGGAACCATCTTCGCCCTACGCAGATCTGGGAGGCCAAGGCATCGATCTTCATCTTCATCAACCGCTGCACCACCATCATCTCCATCCATCCCATCTTCACCCCATCTAGATCTTGTTGTAATTTCCGTACTTGTTGTGGATTTATACAAGAACTATTCATTTACAATTGATTCCATTACCATTGCCATGATGTTGATTGCCTCCATGTCTGAGTAGATCATTAGTTCTTGGGGAGATGGAGAAACCCTAGCATATGATTGAGATAAGATAGAGATTATTATGTTATACATCATTATGTGTATGTGTTAATTATCTTCATCTTGATGTTGGGAGTTGTGCACCTCCTTAATAATTGCCTCTTATGGGGACATGATGAAGGGGATTACTTGTTGGTAGACGGAGGGATGATAGCACTTACTATGAATATAAAGCTGTTTTCATTCTTTACGTACTAACTTGGGGAAACAAGGAGAACTCATAAATCCATGTCCATGTCATAGGAGAAATCCCTTAATAGCGGGATAATACGATTGATGTCGTTTATCTGTCAGCTGTAGTTATGAAGGATGATGCGAGCAGTGGTTGCTGCCTATTTGTCCATATATGGAGCTCCTCCCACATACATATATATCATGAGAATATTCGTTATAATAATCGTGTTTGCTTAGTCTAAATTGCTAGTGGTGTATCCACCACTACCTGAGAACACCTTTTTCCCTATTGCAGTTCTAAGTTCTCTTACATACGCGATTCTTACTTTCTGCATTACGTTTTAATTTACTTTAATTGCTTTGTTCAATCAAAAATGCAAAAACAATTCTACTTTTCTTGTATCTCAAAGTTATTCCTTAAGTACCACGTTTAGTTTTAATTAAAAGCATTTTAGTCTTTCGCCTACTGCTCCCTGTGGGATCGATATCTTTATTTCGAAACTAGCTAGAAACGATCTATGCACTTGCAATCATCAAGCTATTTTCTGGCGCTGTTGCTGGGGAGCTTAGCGCTATAAGTCACTTTACTTTTAGTTATTTACTTTCGTTGTACTAATTTTTAATTTAAGTTATAGGACTGCAACAATGGACAACACTCAACATTTAATCCACCTTGAGGCAGTAAGGAAAATGGGTTCGCCCATGGACATTTTTATAACTATCAATAAAAGCATAAATCCAGATGGAATTGAGATCCACCCTTTATTATTTGAACTACTACACTCTAAGAAATTTGCAGGAACCAATGAAAAGAGTCCATATGGACACTTACAATTCCTTGAAGATGTTCTCAGTTCCTTTATATTCGATGACTGTAATCTTGATATGGTTAAAACCCAGTTGTTTATACAAACTCTCTCTAATAATGTTTGCAACTGGTATAGATGTTTTTGTGCAGAAGCACCAAGAACTTGGACGGAATTGACAACCAATTTCCTATAAAAATATTACTCAGAAAGCAAAGCTCACAGGATGAGAGGTATTATTATCAGTTTCAAAAATAATCCTGATGAGGGTTTGTGTGAAGGGTATCTAAGGTACACGAGCTCTCTAGATAATTTCCCCCATCATCGTTTGCCTGATTGGTTAATCACTCACACTTTTTATGGAGGGCTTAATAATGAAAATAGAATGAATCTAGACACCGCTTCTAATGGTAATTTTCTATCCTATAGCTATGATGAAGCTTGTAAATTAATAATGAAAACGAGGGAGGCAACAGAAAATCTTAAAACCCGGAGAACATTACAAATAGTTTTTCTGAATATGCTTGTGTTAATGATTTCCTTGAAAATTAAAGGACTTGTGCGATGATTAAAACCCTTGGTATTGATTCTTACTCAGTAAATAAAATCATTGAGAATTATGCAGAGCATTTACAGGTACCTACAGAATGGGAACCCCATAAACCCCTTGAAGAAAAGAAGAGTGCAAGAGTGCTAATGTAGGAGTTCTCCTCTACGCCTATTCAAGAGAATATCAAGAAAAGGCAAAAAGAGGAAGAATAAATAAATAGAATATTAAAGAAACCAGAAAAGAACCCCGAAGCTACCAATATAAATAATGTTATATTGAAGGATCTTATGGAAGCATGAATAGTGGATAATGAAGTGGTTATGCTAGACGTTGAAACCTCGGAATTCATCGAAGGTAAGGTACTAGGTAACCAAACTTCTAAACCTATGACTCCTATATATTGTGGAGAAACTTTCTTATACAGAATTTGTGAGCCGATTTCCACTATAAATATTATGCCTTCATCACTTTATGAATAACTTCCTTACAATTTAAATAATCTAGCTGTGGAACCGGTAGACACTACTATTAAATTGTATAATAGAACTAATATAAAACTGGAAGGTATTATCAGAAATATCTATGTCTTTATTGGATCACTCATGTACCCCCTTGATTTTCATATTTTTGACATGCCTCGAGATTCTTTTTGTCCTATTCTTTTAGGCAGGCCTTTTGTTTCCATAACCAAAGCTCGAGTTGATAATAAGAAGGAGACTATGTCACTGATGTTTGGAGAAGAGGAAATGACATTCCACTTCACCAAACTAAAGAAGTGGCCATATGAAGTGGAAGATATCAAGGAAGAGAAAACGATTGCCGTGTTGGCCGCAATTCATTTCAGTACTCCACAAGATGAATTTGAGAGGAGCCTAATTAATTGGGAGGAAGCACCGGATGATGAGGAGAGAGAAGACATGGATGATTACCTTGATTCAGTTCCGGAATCACAAAATACACACGACTATGAAGAACTGGTAAGAAAAGGAGATGAATAACCTCCGTCAATGAAATTGAAACAACTTCCAGACAATATGAGGTATGAGTTTTTAGATAATGAAAACAAATGTCCTGTTATTATTAGCAAAAATCTATCAGAAAATGAAACAAATAAACTCATTTCGGTCTTGGTTAAGCATCATGAAGCCTTTGGATATACTCTAAGCGATATTAAAGGAATAGATCCATCTATTGTAACACATAAGATTACCATGCTTGATGATGATGAACCTGTAGTTCATACACAAAGAAGGCTTAATCCAAAAATGAAGGAAGTAGTAAGAAAAGAGGTTATACGCTTATTAGATGCTGGCATAATATATCCTGTTTCTGATAGTAAGTGGGTTATCCTAGCTCATTGCATACCAAGACAAGGGGGTCTTTATGCTGCTATGAATGAGGATGGTGAGCTAGTTCCTGTAAAACCTATTGTTGGATATCGCATGTGCATTGATTTTAGAAAACTAAACCGTGAGACAAGAAAAAATCATAAACCTATACCATTCATGGATAAAATTTTAGAAAGACTTAGTAATAATTCTTATTTCTATTTTCTAGATGGTTATTCTGGATATTCTCAAATTGCTATACAACCGAAAGATCAAGATAAAACAACTTTTACTTGCCCTTATGGCACATATACTTATAGATTAATTCCGTTTGGCTTATGTAACGCATCAGCGACTTTTCAAGAATGTGTTCAAATCTTTGATGATTTTGTTGAGAAGACTATGGAAGTTCTAACAAATGATTTTGTTGTTTGTGGAACAACTTTTTATAATTGCCTCTACAATCTAACCAAAGTTTTGCGGAGATGTAGGCAATCAAATTTGGTTTTGAATTGGGAACAATGTCGTTTCATGGAAAGAGAAGGTAAAGTTTTTGGGTATAAGGTTTCGGAGAAGGGAATAGAAATAGATAAAACTAATATAAATGCTATAGAAAAGCTTCCAATACCTTAGGACATAAAAAACTATGCCTCTCACTAAACTTCTGGGACATGCAGATCTGGGAGGCCAAGGCATCGATCTTCATCTTCATCAACTGCTGCACCACCACATCTCCATCCATCCCATCTTCACCCCATCTAGATCTTCTTGTAATTTCCGTACTCGTTGTGGATTTATACAAGAAGTATTCATTTACAATTGATTCCATTACCATTGCCATGATGCTGATTGCCTCCATGTCTGAGTATATCAATAGTTCTTGGGGAGATGGAGAAACCCTAGCATATGATTGAGATAAGATAGAGCTTATTATGTTATACATCATTATGTGTATGTGTTAATTATCTTCATCTTGATGTTTGGAGTTATGCACCTCCTTAATAATTGCCTCTTATGGGGACATGATGAAGGGGATTACTTGTTGGTATATGGAGGGATGATAACACTTACTGTGAATATAAAGTTGTTGTTATTCTTTACGTACTAACTTGGGTAAACAAGGAGAACTCATAAAGCCATGGGAGAAATCCCTTAATAGCGGGATAATACGATTGATGTTGTTTATCTGTCAGCTATGGTTATGAAGGATGATGTGAGCAGTGGTTGGTGCCTATTTGTCCATATATGGAGCTCCTCCCACATACATACATGTCATGAGAATATTCGTTATAATAATCTTGTTTGCTTAGTCTAAATTGCTAGTGGTGTATCCACCACTCCTTGAGAATGCCTTTTTTCCATATTGTAGTTCTAAGTTCTTTTACATACACGATTCTTACTTTCTACATTAAGTTTTACTTTAATTTAATTGCTTCGTTCAATCAAAACCCCCCAAAAAAATCTACTTTTATTGCATCTCAAAGTTATTCCTTAAGTACTATGTTTCATTTTAATTAAAAGCATATTAGTATTTCGCCTACTACTCCCTGTGGGATCGATATCCTTATTTCAAAACTAGCTACAAACGATATTTGCACTTGCAGTCATCACCTATCTTCTTCGGGTGAGCGGGCTCTTTTGTTGTGTAATGCGTTGCTGGCGCGTGGTTGACGTGGGAGCTTCTTCTTCTTCAGTCCCCGGCAACGGCGCCAGAAAAATCTTTGATGTACTCGACGTTCGACGTAGAGCTTGTTGGGAACCCCAAGAGGAAGGTACAATGAGCACAGCAGCAAGTTTTCCCTCAGTTATGAAACCATGGTTTAATCGAACCAGTAGGAGCAAGGAAACACCCCAAAGGTGTTACTAGCTGAGCTTTGGCAAGGCGCACTACCGGTGCTAGTAGCAACGTGGAGACCTGCACAACATAACCACAGAACTTTGTCCCCAACTTGCGATGAAGTTGTCAATCTCACCGTGTTTTGCGGAAAACAAAGGATTAAACGTATCGAATGGAAAGAAGTAAAAGTTTGCAGAAAGTAAACACAAAGCAGTAAAAGATTGTAGATTGTATGTAAAGACAAAGGACCGGGATCCATAGTTCACTAGAGGTGGCTCTCCTTAAGATAGATAACATGCTGGGTGAACAAATTACAGCGGGACAATTGACAAACACCGAGAAAGCAATACATGCATATACTAATCATCTTGACTCCTTTGAGATTCGATTGGCCATTACAAAATTATACATAGACCGCCATCCAACTGCATCTATGACTAATAATCCACCTTCAGGTTATCATCCGAACCCCCTCCAATATTAAGTTGCAAGCAACAGATTATTGCTTTACAAACTGCGTGTAAAGTAAACAATACGATTGTTCTATGAACAAAGGATTGTTGTTTTCTCCCTAGTAGCAACAGCACATCTAGTACCTTAGATATTTCTGTCACTTCCCCAGATTACCAGAGGCATGAACCCACTATCGAGCATAAATACTAACTCTTGGAGTTGCTAGCATCTACTTGGCCAAGATAGCTACTAACAACGGAAAGCATGCAAGATCTCAAATAACAAAGACATGATAGAATCAATAATCAATCTGAAATAGAATCTCAATATCCATAGGATCCCCGCAAACACAACATGTAGAATTACAAATAGATGATCTTGATCATGAACGGAGCTCACAAGATCTAAACATGAAAGCACAAAGGAGGAGAACCAGCCATCTAGCTACAACATGGATCCATAGTCCAAGGATGAACTACTCACGCATCACACCGTAGGCTTGCATGGTGATGAAGAAGGCCTCTAGGGTGAATTCCCCTCTCCGGCAGGGTGCCGGGAAGAGCTTCAAATCCCTCCCGATCTAGGGATGGAGACGACGGCGGCTACAGACTCTTTCATGGATTTTTGATCGGGTCCTTAGGGTTTTCGTCCCGAGGACAATATATAGGCGGAAGGAGAGGCCGAGGGGGTGCCGAGAGCGGCCACACCACCTCCTGGAGCGGGCAAGGTGGTGTGGTGGCTCCTTGGCCCTTCTCCTTCTCATATTCTGGCACTTGATCACTTCCCGAAAAATAGGCACTTTGGCTTTTGTCCCGTCCAATTCCGAGAATATTCATTTTCTGACTTTCCTGGAACCAAAAATAGCAGAGAATAGGTAGCCGTCACTGTGGCTCTTGTTAATAGGTTAATCCAAGAAATCATATGAAAAGTACTCCAAGGTTGGAACAAAACACTAGAAAGTGGATAAAACCAAGCATGGAACATCAAAAATTATAGATACATTTGCAATGTATCAACATCCCCAAGCTTAACTCCTGCTCGTCCTCGAGTAGGTAAGTGATAAAAAGAAAGAATAATTTTTGAGGTGACATGCACCATCAAAGACTTGATCAAAGTATTTGCAAAACATTCAAAGCTGGGATCGTAGTACTTCAATCATAACATGAAAGACAAAGTTCTAGCAATAAGTAAAGAAACTATGATGCAACATGAAAAGGCACAAACAAAAGATTCATGAATAATAATGCTTTGCAAGACGTTTGTTTTTTTCACATAAAGAAAACATAGCATAGTAGTATTCAGCTTGTCCCTCAATAGAGTAGCAAATATAAATGCATAGGACACCTTCAAAGTTCATAAGAGTGACTAGATACAATAGTTTAAAACAAGCAATAACAAGCTATGCATCAACCAACTAGTCTTGGGACAATGCACATAGAACTAAGAATGGCCACTATGCTCTCAAAGTAGGTGCATAAAGATAGAAGGTGGAGACTCAATATAATGGTGGAAGAAAAGCCTTTTGTAAAAGTAAGTATGGATTCAAGTCTCATAAAGAGCTTCCAAAAATTATGGTACTTATAGCTTTCAGCTCTCATTGCCCCTACCATAAGCATCTTGAAGTGATTAAGGTTAAATTTAACAAACTATGGTGTACATGCTTAACGAAGTATAAGTCAGAAAACTCATGTCCCTTGTATATGAGGGCCACTCCTCATGCTACTCAAGTTTAGTCACCAGTAAGTTCTTGTCATCGTAAGTACATGTGTATCATAGAGAACCGCCAACGGGGTACCCTTTGCCCGATGATACAGAAGAATCCCCGTATCAAAATGACAAGGCAAGCAGACAACGAGCATCTCAACATTCTTCTTATTTACCATGGGAAGATGGTGCTTTTTTCTCCCTTTCCTATTTTCTCTCTTTCCTCTTTTCATAGTATCTCTTTTTTTCTTTTCTCTTTTTTTCTCAATATAGCACTCTTTTTTTTATAAGAAGAATGCTTCATAGACAGCTCATTATGGTTACGCTGCAGGTTTCCACCATGTCAGCATGGATTAGACCAGCGGCCCAGGCGTTTCTCTAACACATATACACAACTCCATGGACTTACAAGCTCCCCTTTCATTTCACACTGACGACATCCATATACAAAAGAGCATGATACCAACTAGGTACAAGTACCAAGTGGAATGTTGAAAGCGTTCCCCATGAAAGCATGGTTCTGCTAATTCCCGACAAATAAGTGCAAGCATATACAACATAGAAGACACAAGAAAAGTAAAGTGTGCCATCAAGTTCGTGAGAGCTTTAATCACTAGTTTTCTCATAACAAGTGGAAGGTAAACAAAAGCATGAATGTACTTGGAATAGCATAAGCTAGTAGGTAGGTATGGTGGAATCTTTGGAATAACTTGGTTTAGGGAGTTGGATGCATGAGTGGAACTCATACTTTGTTGTGGAGGCTAGCAAAAGACGGGGAGCGACAAACTAAGAGAGCAATAATGGCCATAATCATGCAGAGCGACAAAACATCATTGATCAAAGCATAAAGTGATACTACAAGTTGAAAACTAAAGGATCATAAAGGCTATGGTGACTTTGGATAGTCATAACATGGTGTGAGCATGCGCCAAGTCAACCCAAATAAAGCATCAAAGGAGAATACCACTATACTATGCTTTAATATGCTAAAACAACGCATGATTCATCCAAGGCACATTAAGCAATCTCAATTGTTTATAACAAGTCATGCGACATCAAGGAATACTAAGCATAAATCCAAAACAATATCAAGCATGGCATGACAAAGCATAGGCCACAGTCAAAAACAAGCTCTTTTTACCACATAAGTATGAACTTTCCTACTCTTTTCCAAACCAAACCAAACTATTTGCAAACCAATATATGAAAGAGGGGGTCCAACCAATTTATTCAGCAACCTAAGCAAACCAAGCAAACTAAAAACCAAAACGAAAAAGAAAAAGAAGATGCTCCAAGAAAAACACAACTGTGCATGAAACAATAAAAATGAATCGTTTGGAAGAAACCTACAATTTTTTATTGATGAAGAAGGGGATGCCTTGGGCATCCCCAAGCTTTGACGCTTGTACTTCTTGGATATTTCTTGGGGTGACACGCGTGGCATCCCCAAGCTTGAGCTTTAGTCCATCCTTCATCTCATTACTCATTCCTTCCATACACCTGAAATTTTTCCTTCATACAAAACTTCACACAATCTCATTAGCAACATTAGTGCACTCAAGATAAATAAGTCTTAAGTTTCAGTTATAACACCAAATAAACTTCCATTAGAACACTAGCTACTGTAGCACTTCCCTCAAAAAGCTCAATTCCCCAAAAGAACTCAAGAAGGAACCAACAAGAAGCAAATGCAGAAAATGGCAGAAATCTGTCAAAAGAGACCAGCAGGTAAAGAAGAATTTTTTCGAGGATCCTATATTGCTAAAATCAAAAAGTGATGAACTAAAGAAAGTTATATAACAACCTGGGTCAGAATCACAAAAAATTACAGCTCAATCTGACATACAGAGCTCTCTCACGAATTTTTACGGTGAAGCACAGAAATCTGTTTTGGGACATCAACTTTCCCAATCATTACTTCTCTCTCATAGAGGTTACTCTTGGCACAAAAAGCAAATAAAAAGGATAAGGAGAGGTTATTACAGAGGTAATAACTTCCAAGACTCATCTAAAACTTTTAGGTTATCTCCCAATAAGTACTTTTCTTTAACACTTTTAAGTTAGGCATGATAGTTTAAGAAGATGCTCACATAAGAAATATGAATTGAAGTAAAAGAGAGGATCAAGAAGGAAATTCAAAACACATTTAAGTCTAACCCACTTCCTATGCATAGGAATCTTGTATGAAAATAAATTCACAAAGAACAAAGTGACAGGCATAGGAACATAAAACAAAAGTAATTTCAAAATTTTCAGCACAGAGAGAGGTGTTTTAGTATCATGAAAACTTCTACAACCATATTTTCCCCTCTCATAATAATTTTCAGTAGCCTTATGAATAAAATCAACAATATAACTATCACATAAAACATGATTTTCATCAAAAGAATCCACAGGAACATAACATTCTTCCTCCTTTGGTAAGCATGGGGGACAATCAAATAATGTAAGGGGTAAAGAGTTACTCTCATTAGAAGGTAGGCATGGGTAGATCCATTGTTCCTTATTGTGTTCATCACTCTCCTCCTCTTTTTCATATAATGAGCTTTCAAGTTCAACAATTTCTTCTTCCATAGGCTCCTGCAAGGCATTAGTCTCTTCCGTTTGTGGAGAGCATCTATTAAGATATTCAAGAATATAGCCATTTTCTTCCTTGTAATTATCAAAGCAAAATTGAAGTATATCATAAACCTCATATTTATAAGGTGCATCATCAGTATTTTCAAGCAAACTTTCTTCCGCATCGTCCCCGTCGCTCCATCGCTTTGCCTACAGGGAACCTCAGAGGCACAAACCGACGGTGCACGTGCACTTGGAGTATGGGCAGCATCGCATCGTTGTTGCATAGCTCGGCATCGACGCTGCATAGATCGCCATCATCGTCGTTTTTGGGGAAAAGGAGGAGCGTGCCTACCTATTTCGGGCGGTGCGGCGGCTGCCAGCTAGGTAGGGCAGCAGTGCGCTGCGAGAGCAGGCAGATCATAAGTGTGTAGTGGAGGCGAGTGACTTGGGTAACCGGCGGCCGTGTGGTGTTTGTGGCGGCCGTGTGGTTCACTGGTTGGGGTTGGGGGGAGAGACGAGGGGAACGTGGTCTCATGGATGCATCTGGGCAACCCACACAGGTAAGCTAAGGATACGTTTTGCGGGATTGACTAGTTGGGCTAGGCCTTGGCCTCTCTGAGATTCACTTACTTTTCCACACTTTAATTCGGGTTTTTAAATTTCACGCCTGAAAACGTGTTTGGGTTTTCGGGTTCAGGCTATACGGGATCGGTTTCTTGTTTTCAAGTTCGGGTTTCATGTATTGGGTTTTATGCTCACCGTGACTTTCCGGGCTACACGAAAAATACTAGTGACAGACACATTTTAAGATTGTCACTAATCATAGCTTTATCAGTGACATGCATTTACAGATACCCGTCACTAACAAAATTTTCCATTCACTCGGTCTCCGCCAAAAATACTAGTGACAGTCAATTTTATATGTCTGTCACTAGTGTTTTGTACTAGTGATAGGCGTATCATTGCCCGTCGCTGATAATACTTACTAGTGACAGGCTTGGTTTTGCCTGTCACTAACCACCTAGAGGCTATAAGCCATTCTGCAGTAGTGGAATGCACCCTTCCAAGCAATAAATTCTTCAATTTGTTCCACATCATAAAAGTCATAATTTCCCTTAACATAAGAAGATATGGTAACATTATCATTATACTCACATTGAAAAGGGAGGTGTTTATACCTCCTACAGCAACAAGATTTATCAAAGCAATAAGTAACATTATAAGTAGAGCACACGTTTCTAGCAATGATATTCAATTTATCAATTTGTTCCCATAAGTGTTTCCCTTTTTGTGACAAGTGGTGTTCCTTATAATAATATTTTTGTTCTTTCGTGAACCTACCTTGCCAATAAGATTCAGTTTCAAAGAAACCAACCATTGATAGAAAGCATAACAAAGCAAGACAATAACAGACCAACGAAAATAACAACTATAGTAAGAACTAATTTTTTTGTATTTTTGAAATAAGAAAGAAAACTAGTAAAACTAATTTTTGTGTGTTTTTGAATAAAGAAGACAAGCAAACAAAACAAAAAGAAACTAAGCAAAACAAAAAAAACAAAGTAAAGAGATTGGTTATGAGGGACTCCCCTTGTGAAGATGTCCTTGACTCACCGGCAATGGCGCCAGAAAATCTTGCTGGCGCGTGGTTGACGTGGGAGCTTCTTATTCTTCAGTCTCCGGCAACGGCGCCAGAAAAATCTTTGATGTGCTCGACGTTCGACGTAGAGCTCGTTGGGAACCCCAACAGGAAGGTACGATGAGCACAGCAACAAGTTTTCCCTCAATTATGAAACCAAGGTTTAATCGAACCAGTAGGAGCAAGGAAACACCCCAAAGGTGTTACTAGCTGAGCTTTGGCAGGGCACACTACCGGTTCTAGTAGCAACGTGGAGACCTGCACAACACAACCACAGAACTTTGTCCCCAACTTGCGATGAGGTTGTCAATCTCACCGTGTTTTGCAGAAAACAAAGGATTAAACGTATCGAATCGAAAGAAGTAAAAGTTTGCAGAAAGTAAACACAAAGAAGTAAAAGATTGTAGATTGTATGTAAAGACAAAGGACCGGGATCCATAGTTCACTAGAGGTGGCTCTCCTTAAGATAGATAACATGCTGGGTGAACAAATTACAGTGGGGCAATTGACAAACACCGAGAAAGTAATACATGCATATACTAATCATCTTGACTCCTTTGAGACTTGATTGGGCATTACAACATAATATATAGACTGCCATCCAACTGCATCTATGACTAATAATCCACCTTCAGGTTATCATCCGAAACCCCTCCAGTATTAAGTTGCAAGCAACAAATTATTGCTTTACGAATTGCGTGTAAAGTAAACAATACGATTGTTTTATGAACAAAGGATTGTTGTTTTCTCCCTAGTAGCAACAACACATCTAGTACCTTAGAGATTTCTGTCACTTCCCCAGATTACCAGAGGCATGAACCCACTATCGAGCATAAATACTAACTCTTTGAGTTGCTAGCATCTACTTGGCCAAGATAGCTACTAACAATGGAAAGCTGAATTGCAGGAGTCAGACTTCGAGAATAGACTATATGGCCTTTCTTGAGGAGATCGGTAAGAGGCTTCGCAATCTTCGAGAAATTTTGAATGAAGCGACGGCAGTAACTGGCCAAACCAAGGAAACTCCGGACTTCTTTGACATTCATGGGTGGAAGCCAGTCCATAATTGTCTTAATAGTTTCTGGGTTGACGGCAATGCCCTTGGCAGAGATGACGTGACCAAGGTATGTGACTTGAGGCAGCCAGAATTCACACTTGGAGAACTTTGCATACAGGCGGTTCTCACGAAGCTTGTTTAGGACACACCGAAGGTGTTCTTCATGTTCTTCTTTTGACTTAGAATAGACTAGAATGTCATCCAGATAGACCACAACGAACTTATGAAGATACTCCATGAAAACCGAGTTCATAAGCCTCGAGAAGGTGGCAGGTGCATTGGTGAGACCGAAAGACATGACCGTGTACTCATACAGACCATAGCGAGTGGTGAAAGCTGTTTTAGGAACATCTTCCTTGCGAATTTTGATTTGATGATAACCACTTCTCAAATCAAGCTTAGAGAATACCACAGCTCCAGCTAGCTGATCGAAGAGATCATTAATCCGCGGAAGGGGATATTTATTCTTGATTGTTTTAGCATTGAGTGCCCGATAGTCGACACAAAGTCTATCAGTCTTGTCTCGCTTCTTCACAAAGATGGTTGGACTACCCCAAGAAGAAGTACTGTGCTGAATGAAACCCAACTTCTCTTGTTCATATAACTGACGCTTAAGTTCAGCCAACTCAGCAGGACCCATTTTATAAGGCCGCTTGGAAATAGGAGCGGTACCAGGTTCAAGTTCAATGACAAACTCAACCTCATGATCCGGAGGCATACCTAGCAACTCTTCAGGAAAGACATCTGGAAACTCACAGACTACAGGAACACTCTGAATACCTTCCATAGCATCATCATTCAGAGCCGCCAAAGAATAAAGCTGAATTGCAGGAGTCAGACTTGGAGAATAGACTATATGGCCTTTAGGAATTTTCAGAGAAACCGAACGTTCAGCACAATAAATCACAGCTGCATTTGCTGTCAACCAATCCATGCCCAAGATAACATCAATATCAGAATTGCCTAGAATAATCAAGGAAGCCGGAAACGAAGAGCCACCAATCTCAATTTGATTGCCATGGCTGATATGAGCAGCCCTCATGTTTGACCCATGAGATTGTACCACAAGACGATGCAATAAAGGAACCATAGCCAGATCTTGCTCATGAGAAAACTTGTGAGAAACAAAAGAATGCGAAGCACCAGAATCTAACAAAACTCGTGCAGGAACTGAGTTAACAGGAAGCATACCCATGACAACTCCAGGTGCATGCTCAGCTTGAGCGGCGTTGACACAGTTGGCACGAGCAACCGTAGACCCCGGCTTAGTGTTGATGTTGAGGGCCTGAGGTGGAGGTGCACGAATCAGAGGAGCACTTGCTGCAGGTCTTGGAGGTGGAGGTGGAAGAGCTTTGTTGTTCATTGGACAATTCCAGTGCTGATGCCCAGTGTTTCCACAAGTATAGCAAGCACCAGGTGGACGTGGAGCAACGTAGCTAGGGACTCCGCCAGGCGCTCCAGGATAGTTGTGGTTGTAGCCCCTGGGAGCCGCAGTGAAGGAGTTTGGTGGCCTTGGTGCGTAGCTTGACGGTCTTGGTGGAGCAGGGAGCGACGGTGGGGTGTTAGGAACCCAGGAACGACGCTTAGAAGGAGCTGTCATAGCAGAAGAGCTTGCTGTATCACGGCTGTGTTTCTTTGACTCCTCAAACACTTGCCTACTTGCTTCCTCCTGTAGAGCTGTGTGTTGAAGTTCCAGGAAGATGCCGGCCTTGCATGAGTGATAGCATATTTGATGGAAGCATTGAGGCCTTGCCGAAACCTCTTTTGCTTCTTCTTGTCATCAGAGATCTCACCGCCACCATACCGAGAAAGGTTCATGAAGTTTCTGATGTAGGTGTTGACATTGTCAGTGCCCTGCTTGAGGTTGAGAAACACTTCCTTCATCCTTTCCATGACAATTTCTGACAGATATTGCTCTTTGAAAGCAACAGTGAACCGCTCCCAAGTAGGCTGAAAACCAGAAAGATCTGCCTTGAGGTAATTTTCCCACCAGAGAGGTGCGTCTCCCTTCAGAAGGTGAGTAGCACACTTGACCCATTCTTGCTCGGGAACATCTGCAGTCATCAGCAACCTTGACACTTCACGAAGCCAATCATCCGCATCAAGTGGCTGACCAGACACCTCAAATTGGCGTGGGTTGAACTTGAGAAAACTCTTGATGTCTCCTCGCTTGGGTAGTGGAGGTAGCGGAGCAAACTCATTCCTCCTCACACTTTCCTCGAAGCGCTCCTGGTTCTGCTGCATAGTGCCCAAAGCATTTGCAATACTTGCCAAAGCAGCCCCAAGTTCAGGTGGTATGTCCTCCTTAGAATGGCGTGGTGGTGCCATCCTGTGATTGATATAAAACACAAGTCAGTACTATAATGGAGAATGATTATAATCCAAAATAGTACCAAAATGGAATTAATCAAGATTAAAGAATGCAATTCACTGAGATCATATTAAAATATCAGCAAAGTTCAAGGCAACTAGAAGATACTAAACATAACACACACGACTGAACAAGGAGTGTGGTACACAACTAACAAAGACATTTTTTCCGCAAATTTCGGCATTAAAATACCACTATATGCGCAAAACCACTTAACGAATCAAGATTAGTAATTCTACTAGTTCAACATACAAAAGCAAATGATAAAAGTAGTGGTATGGTCGCGACTCCATCCCGCACTCAAATCATTACTCCGCACATGAATCAGTAAAACACATATCCCAACACCTTCTTCTTAAGATGAACCTAGAGATTGGTAACTACGGAAACGAACACCCCAAACAAGATAACATCGGATAACAAAGAGTAAGATAGATCGCATCGGTGTACAACGAATCAGAATAGATCGCGTCGGTTTACAAAGGCCTGTCAGTATGGAATGTACCAACAGTTGATAACCAAAAGGCATATAGTGATAACATTTGGATGCAACAGATAGACAAGGAACTCACACACACACACACACACAAACACAACCTATGGTACTACAGAACCCAGAACACGTGAATCCTAGTTTGAATTTTAGAAGAGAATTGAAAACGTTACACTTCCTTACCAGAAAAGGGTGGGTGGGTGGGTAAGAAGAAAAATGGAAGCAGTCCTACTCTCACGCTTTGTTTTTCCCTAGTATACGTAACTACCAAAATATTTGCTAGACTGACAACGACCATTTTGGCTGAGACCCTGAAGGGCGGGATGGCTCTGATACCAATTGTAACTACCTCGGTGAATTACGCTCTTAGTTAATGCCTGGATGAACAAAAGTGGTTAAAATAGTACGGTGGGGCCCAGGGCCACTCACGGTAGACCTTTCGGCCGTCCTAACCACTTTTAGACAACGGGACAAGAACGAGCGGCGTAATCGGCAGGCGAAGGGATCAACTACATACACAAATGAGTATGTATGCAAGCCACATACAACAGTCCTCAGAGCCATTCCATCTAAAAGAAATAGAAATATTTTGCAATGCCATACGGCAAGATCCAAATGTCCTAGATAGGTATAATAATTTAGGATAGCTCCTCATACATCACACATCAGAGTATCAAGCGGAAGAGGAAACAAGATCCGAGTACGGACAAGAAGCAAATTGGCATAAGATGCCCCATAAATAATCACATCCCGCCCACAGATCTCACGGATCCCCGTTCCTGGAATCTCTACACCGAATGATCGTTGCCAACATCATCTGTCTCTTCCGCCCAGTATCCATCTTGTGGGTACACCTGTTCATCTGAATCAAACAATTTATCGTGTGAGACCCTAGGGGTACTCAGTAAGTCTTTATGCCGCTAAAGGGGACACAACCTGGGGTGACGCAATTGGAGCAAAAGATAATACCTAACAATTCTACAGATACTCGCTAACCTTCCGCCTAACCAAAGATAGATGGAAGTCCGTGAATTAAGAACAACAGTTATAATGGTATAATTAACAGATCCAGCCTCCTCCTCGCTTACCAACGAGGAAGCGGACGAACAACCCCATCATCCGTTGGCAGTTTTATTAACCATTCCGTGAATATTGCACTATTTACTAGTCAAGTACTTGGTCAAATTAAGAGCGGTACTTTAGTTATACTTGTCTATGATCGAGAAACTGTGCTCCAAGTCGTCCATAACCACGGACACGGCTTTCAGAAAGATTTACCCTGCAGGGGTGCACGAATAGCAACACACACTCGATCAACCTCGGAAAAACCAAATCAAAACCCAACGAGGCATTCACGACAAAGCAATCACAGGATTCAGAAACATTTCAGGGGGCCACCCCATTAAGCTATCCGCAACGAAGTTGGCCGGCTCCAAGACGGACCCAAGGTTTGTGTGGACGGCGGTAAACGACTGGGAACCCGAAAATGTGACTGCGCTTGTCGATACAGCGAAAACGTGTCACGATCCAAAACAGTACAGGTGCTCCTCGCACAATCTTAAATAAAGCAGTAGCATGGCATAAGTACATGATAGTAATAAAGCCCCAAACTAATTGAGGCCCCAAGAAATAAGAATGAATCAAGCTCTGGCTCAGGGGGGTCCATAAGGCCTCCCGGATGTGGATAGTGCGAATAAACAAGGAACAGGGATCAAGTACTCGGGGTCCTACGGGACACAAGTGAGCATGAAAAACCAAATAGCAGATATTGCTCACCGGTGCCTCTTTCATTAGTTATCCCATTACTACTCAGGTTATGTTGTTTAGGTACCTCGTTATTCATCAGACACTCACATACCCTATACATGCTTTTCTACGACTCGCATGGCTCAAACAACTCCTGTGGTAATGGCTCATGGGATGGAGGAACAAGCTTCGGTGGGGTTTAAAAATAAAGGCTATGCAGTACTTGGGATTCAATTTAATGCAACGCGACTCAATGATGCAAGAATAAGATAGAGGCAATAGGTACTGTATGTATTCAAGCATGGGGTAGTGCTTGCCTGGCAGCTCAGTTGAAGCGAGAGATGGATCTGGGTAGTACTCCTGTGAATCCTGGTAATTCTCCTGCTGGGCGTCTATTCGAAGAAGAACCAAACAAACAAGGGCCAACATAAATAAAGTGCACAAGCATATGAATTAAAATGCGACGAGCAAACAAGCATGCCATGATGAATGATCCACAATTTTCATGGCATTAAAGTAGCATGGCAAAGGTGGGGTGTGGATACCAGAAATAAAGCATTTTGTCATTTAATTAAACAAGTTTTATTGTCATAAACAGTTCAGATTTTTAATACCAACATGATGCATGCTTCAATTCAGAACAAGGACTGCATAGATAGAACG
Organism: Avena eriantha; assembly: GCA_910589775.1. Lineage (NCBI taxonomy): Eukaryota > Viridiplantae > Streptophyta > Magnoliopsida > Poales > Poaceae > Avena > Avena eriantha. Next base: position 89,974,035 of record OU342743.1, read on the forward strand.
GGCTCGTCACGCTGATCGATTTAGACATATTATTTGTCAAATTTGGAGTTATAAAACAAAAGTTATTAATTAATTAAGGAAAAGGGCATTTTATTGTAATTTTGATCATCTCGAAATTTTAAAGTGTTCAAACATTATTTTGAATGGCATATTTGAATTCCTCACATTTTTCTGATTCCAAAACATATATTACTTGTATTATTTGGATTTGTATTTTAAAAATTATTTAAATCTGATTTGAATTTCAATTTAAATCAATTTGAAAAAGGTTTAATTAAAATCAGACTCAGGAAAATACTTTTATTACCCAGGCAATTCTAGCCTCAGCCGCTGACGGGTTGGCCTTGCGCTGACTGGGGCCACGCGTGCGAAAACACTTTTGTTACCGGGCTCTGGCTAGCCCACTGAGGCTGACAGGCGGGCCAGCGGCTTCGGGCCCACGCGACAGTGGGGATGCCCCCAGAGGCCGACAGGTGGGGCTGGGGCTGGAGCGCGGGTTACTACCGAGGAACCTGGGGGGGTTTTCAGCAAGATTGCCAGGCGGCGGACAGGTGGGGTCATTGGGGAATGCTAGGGACCTGGGCGTGATCGCCAAATAGCGCGGGGGTCCTTTTTGCAAAACGGCTACGCGAGCGCTGTCTGAATCTGGCGCTGTCTTCTCTGAACCTCGACGACGACTGACGACGGCGCGGACTTCCGGCGAAGGTGGCGTCGCATCCGCGGCGAGATAGCCCTGGCCGCCAAAACGGAAGTTGTAGAGGAAGGCTTCGGCTACTGATTTCGTTTAGGGAGGGTCGGCGGTGGCGGCCTGTGCTGGTCGGGGCTCGTCGGCGAACAGAGGGGAAAATGCTACCTCGGTCTGCACTACGGCGGAGCACCTCGCCAGCGGGGCCAATTACTGGCGGTGCTAGGCACGAGAAGAGGGGGAAAACAGGAGGGAACGAGGGGAGCTCACCTCGATCGATCCCCACCGGACTCGAGGCAGGAGGTGGTCAGAGCGGAGGGGACGGCGAGGACGCGACGGTGGTGCTGGCGGCTCTCGATCGTGGGACGGGTGCGGGCAATCCTGGATCTCCTGGCTGGCGGAATCGTCGACACGGACTGCGGCAACGCTTCCCGGCGTGTCCCCGGTCACCGGCGAGGGCGGCAACGGCGACGGGGCCCTCAGACTGGCGGCGGCAGGGAGGAGAGAAAAGAGGGACGGGCAGGTAGCTAGGGTTTGGGAGGAGGCGGCTCGGCGCGAGGATAAGGAGGAGGCTGGCGTGCGGGAGGCGTAGCTGACGCGGCAGACGGTGGGAGGGACGGCCACCTGCTCCCCGCCGCTGCTTTCCGTTTGCTGCTGAGAGAGAGAGGGCGACGGCGTTAGACAGAGGGAGAAGAGGAACAGGGCGGCTGTCGGCGCCGAAGCGGTACGGGCTGGGGAGGTGGGCCGGGAGATGGGCCGCGACGGGCGAGGCTGCTGGTGGGCTGCTGGCTGCGCTGCAGGTAAGGTCCTCTCCTTTTTATTTCTTTTTGTTTTATTATCTGTTTTGATTTATATTTTTGATTTGTTTCAGATTTAAACCAGCCCAAGAATTAATCTTTTTGGGAGTTTTTGCATATTGGAATAATGGAACAAGGCTAGCTAGGGAGTGGGAGAAAGGCTTGGATTTAGGCTAAGATGAGGTGGAGGAAAAATAATCATGAAAAAGAGAAAGAAAGATGTATGGGAAGAATCCTTCATATAAAACATGAATGTAGATGATTAAAATAATAAATGTTGATGAGAGTAAAGGTGTGGTAGATATGGTGGTGATCCACAAAGATAAGAATCAATAAGACAAAAGAAAACCAATGAGATATAAGGTGGTGAGGAAGGTTGCATGGCCCATGCAAAATAATAATGGCATGATTTATTTTGTGAAAACAATAATAATATGATGGCATTATTGTTATGCATTTCCCATAATGGAACAAAAACCAAGCAAAGGATAAATAGGATTAGATCCACCCCACCACATGAGCTAGGATAAAATCAAAAGAAAAAGAATTGCAAGCTCATGGACTAGTAGGATGGTGGAATTATAAGGTGGTGCAAGGAAAAGATAATGGAGGTGAATAAAAGATATGCCCCCAACTCAACTTGGGAATTTGAACAATATATCAATAACCAAATACAATATCAAGAGGCAAATACAATTAATAATGCATATGAGAGAAAAACCAAAAGAAAGAGGGTTTTATATGATGCTCAAATGCAAGGTGGCATGATGACATGAGCATGATATAATTATGATGCAACAATAATATATATGAAGTAGCCAATATCTTACTAGGACAAGTAGCATTACAATTGTTAGACAATTGGGATGCTACATTGCGGTGGCCTTGGAGCCACCTTGTAGTTTAACTCTGGCCAGATAATCTGTCAACCAAGCTTCGGGATCTTGGAGGCCGTTGTATTTCGGACGATCGTGAGGTAATTTGAAATATTTTAGTACTGGAGTTTTGCAAACCCGTCGGGTAAAGAAATTGGCTCCGTATAGTTCTTGCTCTTCCTCGCTTTCACAGTCCTAGTATCTTCGGCTGCTACGCTCCTCCCTAGATCGTTCGATCCTTCGCTGTGTAATATCGTTTCTTGCATCATTCCGTGGCTCAGATCCCGAGAAGTGGACCCGATGTGGCGATCTCGATCATTGGGTGTGACCTACTTGCCGAGGGCTGCTGCGACAGCAGGGGGATCTATCGGGTTGCCATATGGTTCCCTGTTCTGCCTATGTGAGGGATGCTCCTACCATGCCGAGGTTCATTAGGGCGGAATGCTGGAGAGCTGCACATGGATCGTCGGGTGCAAGTTGAGTGGTGATCAGGTATATTTGCGTGGCCACAATTGCTGCTTGAGCTGTTTTGGCCTTGATATTTCCCGCTTGATCTATTGACATGAAAAACAGATCCAGATCTCGGATCAGTTCACTTATATCTCCTTCGGGGATGTTCTGTAGTCGAGATGTTCCCCTTCTTGGCGGTACTCCTCCTGTCACTCTCCATGGTCCTCGGGTAGAGCTTAGCTGGGCCCGTCGTAGGCTGGATTCATCGGCAAGTCTTTTCCTTTTGTCGAGCTGCCTCTACATCCTTAGCAGGTATCTTTTCTTGTGATGGAGCAAATATTGGCATGCCAGTAAATCTTCACGCGTGGTGTCAGTTGTCATGGGAATTGCACCCGAAATTACTTCTCTTGCTTTTTCCCATGCTCCGGCTGGCAGCCAGAGAGTTTGCCTCTCGCCTCCACGTGGCTCTTCTCCTCCTGGGGTTATGCGGTTATTTGCTAGGTCTTCCCCGTTTTCGCGATTTCCTTCGTTTCCATGGTTTCCTACATTGTCACTTGATAGGATACCATTAGGGTTAAAAATAGGATTACCGTTAGAGTCTTGCTGGGTCGGTGCATCGCCGATGATCATGCATACTTGGTGCTGGGTAATATGTGGACTTGTGGCATCATCATCCGAATTGGGGGAGACACTATTGGGTGTATTAGTGAAGTCCATGGATTTATTCTCTGGGTAGATTTCGGCCATCCTTATTCCAAAGTCGATGCTTTCGCTGCTTTCCTCGGGTTTGGAGTTTGCTGGGCTTGTTCTGCATGGTGGAGTTAGTGAAGAATCTGACCCAAAGGAGATATTTTTGTAAAGACCATCAAGGTCCCCCAGATCCGTCTCATCTTGCTTGTTCTCATTGAGTGCTTTGATTTCCGCCATGATATCCATGGAGGATCCGACAGATGATGCTGGAATCGCTGTAAGCGTAGTTTGCGCCACTGACAGTTCTGATGTTATCAGGGTCGAATGGCGTGGCTCTTGGGGGTCTTCAACTTGGAAGTGGAAGCTTCCGATGGTTAGATCAGATCCGCCGTTGAAATTGACGGGTACTATACAGGGGTGGGCGGGCGTGGATCTGCTTTTGTTGGGTTGCTGCTTGAAAGAGAGAATTCTGCCGAATCCATGGTTCTAGCATTCAAGTTCCCCACAGACAATGCCAATTAACGAGGGGAGATCTCGGCAATCTCCCTGAAGAAGGACTTAGGGTTTTGCGGAAAAGAGAACGCTGGGGATTTTGTCGGATGTAGAAAACAATGGAATCAAAGTCACCTGAATATTGAGAGAATCACTTTGTTACAAATTGCTTGGGGATTGTTTGGTGTGTCTCCTAGGTTTCTCCTGCCCTATATATAATAGGTCGGGTCTCGAAGCCGTATGAAGATAGGTTACATGATTACAACACTAACTCTAGGTCGGTCTTTGTTCCTCTTTCCTAATACAACTATAATCTTTGTCGGTTGCTTGTTTGGATCTTCATCTTTACTCTTCATGGGCCATAAGCCTTTCCGCGGGCCCTAGGTAGCAACTCATAGGGACCCGAGTAATCATACCTATGTCAATAAGTGCTAACCTTGCAGAGAAAGAGGAGGAACATTTAATGAAGGTTCTCTGCATGCATCGAAATGCTCTTGGGTATTCGATGAGTGACTTGAAGGGGATTAGTCCCTCGATAGCCACCCATAGAATATTCATGGAAGAAGGAGCTCAGCCGGCCGCAGACTTTCAGCGACATCTGAAACCTCACATGAAAGATGAGGTAAGAAAACAAATAATACGTTTGTTGGATGCAGGCGTCATTTCATGTAGAAGAGAGTGAATGGGTAAGCCCTGTTCACTGTGTCCCTAAGAAAGGTGGGTTAACGTTTTCGAAAATGAACATAATGAAATGGTATCAACTAGAACTATTGTTGGTCACAAGGTGTGCATTGACTATAGGAAACTTAATAAGTAAACTCAGAAGGATCACTACCCTTTACTGTGTATAGATCAAACTTTAGAGAGGCTTTCTATGCCTTTTCCTTTTTGTTACTTAGATGGCTATTCTGGCTTTTCCAAAATTGTTGTTCATCTTGATGGTCAACTTAAAACTACTTTTATTTGTCCTTATGGCCTTTATGCCTATCGTCGTATGCCTTTTGGTCTTTGCAATGCTCCTACCAATTTTCAAAGATGTATGACTACTATATTTGCTGATTATGTTGAAAGTATTATGGATGTGTTCACGGATGACTTCTCTATTTATGGAACTTCCTTTAATCATTGTCTCCATAATCTTCATATAGTTTTGCAGAGATGTGAAGACACTAACTTAGTCTTGAACTGGGAGAAATTCCATTTTATGGTTCAATAAGGCATAGTGCTTGGTCATAAAGTCTCGGGTAAGGGCATAGAAGTTGATAAAGAAAAGATTGAAGCAATAGAAAGGTTACCCCCTCCTCGAGATATAAAAGGTATAAGAAGCTTCTTAGGTCATGTAGGATTTTATAGAAGATTCATTAAGATTTTTAAAATGCTAGACCTAAAACTAACCTTCTTTAAAGGATGTTCGTTTTAATTTTGATGAAAAGTGTCTTACTTCTTTCAACATACTAAAACAAGCCCTCCTTGAAGCTCCCATTATAAAACCACCTAATTGGAAGAAACCTTTTGAGCTGTTTTGCGAGGCTAGTCATGAGGCTATATGAGCGATTCTTTGTCAGTATGATGGTGATGATCTTAATATCATTCATCATGCTAGTCACACCTTAAATGGGGCCCAAAAGAACTACCCAATGGCAGAAAAAAGAATTCTTCACGGTGGTTTTCTCCTGTGATAAATTTAGAACTTATATCATGGACTCTGAAGTAAGAGTACACACTGATCATGTGGCTTAAAGGAAATCCTAGAAAGGATCGATGTTAAGCCAAGAATGATCCATTGTACTTTACTTCTGCAAGAATTTGATTTACAGATCCTATAAAGGAATCAAGAGATGGAGGAAACATTCATGGACACTCAAGAAGTTGCTCATCCTAAGGAGGTGTCATCCGTGTATATACATGTGGGAACCACACTACCAAAAAGGAAGTTTTATATTTCTTATTACAATGGTTTTGGTGATTTTCTGCAACCAATTTTATTCGATGAGAGGAAGACAAAGATGCTCAAATGAGTTCATGTTCCCTCGATGATCGTAGCTTATCAAATTCTGAATTTATCTGTGTTATGGGTATTTTATACTATTTCCTTTTGCATATTTTAATTCTTCTCATTTTTAAGTTCATTACCGGTATTACGAGATTAGTATGGGCAGGCGGTACGGCCGGATCCGCCCGTACCAATGGTCATTAAGCCTGCTGATGGTTTGGTTTCGTTCTAGCATAATTGGTACGACCGCACCATATGGGTGCAGGCCCCCTATGGCTGGTCCTTATCTATTCTGTACCCTTCTTCTACTTTCTGATTTGTCTCAAAAAAGAGAGCCGCAAAGTCAGTATGGATGGCAGTACGGGCGGAACCCGCCTATACCACTTAGTCGGTTGACTTTTACCGACTTCGAACTGCGTTGTTTTTGGAAACGACCTAGTACGGGCGCGCCGTATGGGCGTCCGCCCGTACCGGTTGGTCGTTACGACCTAAATTTCCTTCTTTTGCACTTATTTGTTTCCATATCTGTGAGGATTCTTTGAAGGGTTCCGTAGCAGAAAACATTTTTTTTGATATGTTAGAACTCCCTAACGCCCAAGATCTATCTTTGTAGTAATGCAGTAATGATCGGAGTGTATAGAATACATACCCTTATAGACCGTACGTGGTTAACATTCTGAGGGGAACGTGGTTGAAGTAGTCGAACTCCTAGCCGATCTCAAGGTCGTCAAGCTCCTCGCAGGTCACCCCCTGCTCCTTCGTCATCGTGCATCAGCTCTAGCTCACGGCATCCAAGTTGCCCCAAGTGTGGCCCCTCGTGGTTTCATACACATACGGTGTATGATGACGACCTCCGACTCCATGATCCCTACCGGGAGTGCGGAAGTAGATCTCCGGCTTGGAATCCCTGCAGCGCAACGGCGTGCTGCAGGTGTGTCGCCTCTTGTGCGAACATTCCTTTCTTGGGACCGTACCAATGCATGTAGACAACTATATATATAGAGAGAGGGAGGAATTCTCTAAGGAAAATGCCTTAGAGAACATCTCAAATTATGTTTAATCCCACCCATGGGCACCCCTTTATATAGGAGGGTGGTGTGACCTCCCCTTTGGGTTTCCCATGTGGGACTATTCAAGGGAGAGAAGGGGGAGGCGCCATGGGCCTCATGGGCCAGCCGACCAGGGGTGTGCCCCACCCCACGCACAACCCTAGGCTTGTCGGGTGGGCCTGATGACTGTGAAATATAGCTATCTACATCCACATTTAAACTAGATATTATTCATATTTTTTATGAAATATCTCTCTAAACCCTGCCACTAATGCCTTATGATCAAAGGGGTATGCAATCCTTTCTTTCTATTTTTCCCTGCATAGGTAATGACGTCTGATGATGGGAATCACAACATTAAAGTTAAAGATACTAGATTTCCAACAACCCGAAGAAACCAGGGGTTGTGAAGTGGAGAGAGACGCTTTAACGACCAACTATACAACCGGAATAAAATTCCGGCCGTATAGTTCCGGTCGTATAGTTGCCATCGACACCGCTAGGTCAAATAGAACAACTTTCATGAAGGTACCCCTATATAAAGAGGCCGTGGGCGGCGAGAAATGGACATCCCCTCTCACCAAGCCGCCTCGAGAACCCTACATCCACAACACCGAAGAGCCGCCAGAGGAATAGACTTAGATCTAATCTCCAAACCCTACTCCACCACCATAGCCATATTCCACCACTTGTAATAGTAGATCTCATCTTCGATTGGCAACATGTAAGACTATATTCTATCAATCTTATGATTTCCATTGCAATGTTTATGATCGTTGATTTCATCTCCATGTGTGAGTAATTCTACTTGGGCTAAGGGCTTCGACCTAGCCATATAGCTTTTGTGCATGTTATTTATCATATATGAGATCATGTATTAGTTTGTATGACATGATGATTATTGTATCCTCTCTTGCCTCAATCCAAGGAATTGTGAGGTACCCAAGACCCCGATGATTGAGCCAGGTATAGGGAGTATGAGTAATGACTAATCTGTAGGTTGGGAACCCCAGCAACAGAAGGGGTAGTACGGTTGTATGTGAGGGATTTACTTGGATTAACGGTGACATCACTATGCATATCATTAGTTTTTTTCTTCTATGGATGAAACTAGTAGGTTATTACTAGAAGCGGTTGTAGAGGCAATAGCAATTATGGATCCACTCCCACATATAATTATCTCGCTGTAACAATTACATGCAAACTTTATTATTATCTTTTGTTCCCATCAGATGTTTTGCACAGCTACAGGTGAAACCGAACGCCCTAGGCCCTCTCTCTCCATCATCGACAACAACAAAAGATAGCAAACTCTTGGTCCGGTAAAACACAAAAAGAATTCTAAAACTCCCGAAGGTCTGTTAAAGTAACTTCACTATGCTTCTGCTTCCCGAGGATTCGATAATCCTAGGTCTACTAGGGAAAAAGAGCTATACTACATCTGTAATTCGGATCGAAGGTATCAACCCTTTTTCTGGCGCTGTTGCCGGGGAAGCAATACCTACCCTGGTGAGGTTAGTAGGAACCTTGCTAGTTTTAATTCTTGTTTTTTAATTTTGTTAGTTTTCTTTCAGTCTTTATTTGAAAAAACAAAAAAAAAGTTAGTCTTTTAATTCTTGTTTTTATTATCATAAGCCTTTGTTTAAGAAAACCCAAAAACATAGGAAATATGGCTGGAAAGAACCTTGGGGAGTTTGCAACTCCCAACAATGATGATTTGCGTACTCATATTACCCAGCCAGCAATTGCTACTAATGATTATGAAATTAAGCCCCACTATTTAAGTTTGGTTCAACAGAATAATTTCGGAGGCTCTGCTATTGAGGATGCTAGTATGCACTTGAATACTTTCACTAAAATATGTGATATGATGCGCATAAAAGATGTTGACCCTGATGCGGTCAAATTGCGCTTATTTCCTTTCTCTCCTAGAGGAAGGGCAAAAGAATGGTTGCTATCTTTGCCTAGAAATACTATTACATCATGGGTGGAGTGTACTTCTTTATTTATGACTAAAATTTTCCCACCTACAAAGACTATACAACTGAGATCTAATATTACTAGTTTTAGACAGGAAGAGCGTGAGCCACTAGCGCTTGCATGGGAAAGGATGAAAGAATGCATGAGAAACTGTCGTAGTCATGGGATGGAAGATTGGTTAATTCTCCATTTATTTTATAATGCTCTTAAACCTGTGTCTAAGTCTATGCTTGATACTGTAGCTAGAGGAACATTTACGGCAAACATATTACCAAAGCAAAATAGTTGCTAGACAATATGCAAGACAACCATGCCCAGTGGCATGTGGATAGATCAAACACGAAGAAGGTGACCTCCGTCTCACCAAAATAAAATGAAGAACTCAATGCTAAGCTGGATGAGCTCATATTAGTCGTAAAAGGTAAGGAAAACTAGGTAAGAGCTATCCCATAATCAAATTTTGAAGAAATAGACTTCATAGCTCGTAATGATTATAACCCTACTTGGAAGAAGAATTATAATCCTAATTTTCAGAAACATTATTCTAGTCCTGCAGGTAACTCTAATAATAATATGGAATTAAGTAATGGTAGTCTCCAAGAAACGCTTAAGTTCTTTATAGACTCACAAAATGAGTAAAATAATATCCTTGTTAAAATAACGGAGAACCATGATGCTATGCTTGGTAAATTATCTAACCAAGTTGTAAGTTTGAGGAATGATTTGCAAGCCCACCAAGAAAGAACAAGGATTGTTGAGGCACAACTAGGTAAGATAATCGAGAGTCAAACTCTCATTCTAGCTAAATATGCAGGTAAAGCTGAGCCCAAACCTGTTGAAGACCTCAAGATGCTGAGAATCCAAAGGGAGGAGCATGAAGAACTTGATTATAGTAATGCTCTTTCACCAAGTTACACCGTTGAAGATCTTGCAAAAGGATCAACATCAAAATTCCGGTAAGTTAAGGAAATGATAAAGCTATGTATCAACACTTCGTTAATCAGGTAGCAATAAAGGTACGTGAGCTTGATGAAGAATATAAAAAAGTTGCTGAAAAATTACCTGTGAAGCTTGATGATATATTTGAGCCTACTATTAACATTAAAATTGGGACCAACAAGATAGTTGCACTTTGTGATCTAGGTGCAATCATTTCAACAATTCCAAAAAGTCTTTTTAACAATTTAAATCTTGGCTCTTTTGAAATCACCGAGTTAAAATTACATCTAGCAGATTCTACCTACAAGCAAGCTGTAGGGATTAAAGAAAATACTTTAGTATACATTAAAGGCTGTCCCAGTCTTATTGATTTTGTTATTGTTGACATGCCTGAAGATGCTACTGCTCCTATTATATTAGGTCGTCCATTCTTAAGAACTATTAAGGCTTTGATTAATCTACATGAAGGGAACGTGAAGCTTCAATTGCCTTCGCGGGATCCTTTTGTTATTTATTTTCCTAGGAAGAAAAAAGCCAAGCATGATGAAAAGGAGGCAATCACTTTGAAGCCAACTATTTTGGAGTGGGTGTTCCACTCATCTGGCCTAAGTGAGCAACATAAAGGTCAAGCTATTGACCATAAAAGAGCACTTCATGGGAGACAATCCATGTGAAATAAAGGTTTGAGTAAAGCCTTAAGTTTTAGTTTAAATGTTATGTTTAATAAAAAGTGCTAGAAAGCTCCAGTTGAGGAGAAGAAGTTCGGTAGTACTAAAAATCTTGCTTAATACATGTTGATGTTAGTCGACAATTTTTACAGTCATTTTTCTGTCAAAAACAAGGTATTTCTCTAAGTTTCAGGATAAGAAAGAATTCTCAAAGAAACAGGACTACATAAGGTTTAACGACAAACTATACGGCGCGAATAAATTTTTTGGCCGTATGGTTCCGGTTGTATAGATATCTTTACCATCGACAATTTTTATTTCTTGAGTACTGAAGGTTTAACGACCAACTATACGGTGGAAATAAAAATTCTGGCCATATAGTTCCGGTCATATAGATATCGATGCCTTTTAGAATTCTTTTCCAAGTACTGAAGGTTTAATGACCAACTATACAGGGGGAATAAAAATTCCGGCCATATAGTTCCGGTTGTATAGATATCGATGACTTTTTAGAATTTCTTTTCCAGGTACAGAACGTTTGACGACCAACTATATGGTGGGAACAAATTGTTCTGGCCGTATAGTTCTAGCCATATAGCTGCGCCGCCAGGAGGAAACCCTATTTTTTACAGTAGACCAACTATACGGCGGGAACAAATTGTTCCGCCCGTATAGTTTGGTCGTATCGTTGCGTCCGACCGCAAAATTGCCACGGGAAGGTACCCCCAACACCAAAACTTCAATCCTTTTTCTCTCTTCTACCTCCAAACTCTCTCAAAACCGCAAGAGATCTTCATCTCTACTTAATTCCGTTCGATGTCCTCGCACACAAGTGATCTACGGTATGTTTCTCCTCCGATCCTCCAATTACTTTTTGCAAATTCATATTCAATCTGTTGTCATTATCAATCTAGGATGAGACCTACTATGAAATAATTGCCATGATTCTCTTGCCTAGATTATTATTTTGAGGAGATTTTTTAGTGAGCTATGATGAGGAATATGTTATACTTATTATTGTTACATCAAAAAGTTTTATTTTTGTCTTTTCTTATTATTTTATATGATGAATACAAGGAGCCAAACTCGTGCTCGTGCCGCTGCTAGTGCTTCTCGGGCTGCCGCTCAAGAACACATGGGGATACGGTTCAGGGATGAGCTCCAACGTGATCGCTTCAACAGGATCAAGAACCGAGAAGTGAAGACAACCAAGTGGGCTTGCCCCATTATATTGAATCAACTTGGTATTTCTAATGACTTCCATTTATTTTGCAATAGAGTTGGCTTGCAAAACTTTGTATTCAATGATGTGCCCACTTATCGATGGTTAACTCTTGAATTCCTAAGTTCTTTGTAAAGCACCGTTAAAGCATGGCATGGAGAGGACATGATTTCTTTCTAACTTATGAACAACAATTATGCTTTATCACTACATGAATGGTGCACATGTTTTAATTTTCCAAACAATGATGATAATATCTTATGCGCATCCTTTACTGGCTTAGACCCTTCCCTGGAACAATACTATAATGGAATGAGTTTCACTTCTAGAGTAAGCAAGGGGAAGAATATTCAACATCATGTAATTTGCTATTTGTTCTGTGTTAATGCTAACACCTTACAGGCACGAAATGAGTTCACGAGACTCAGTGAGGAGGACATCTTAGTCCTCGCAAAGGCTGCTTTCGACAACAACGACTTGTCACTCAACTTGGGCGCAATTCTTGTCCGCTACTTGGAGTACCAATCCGCCCAAAGCCAAGGATGAATCACATGTGGAGGCGTCATCACCGTGCTTGCCATTGCCCTAGGCATCGACCTAGGTGAGTTGCAACCAGTGCTAGGTAAGTGACATGTTGTTTCTCTACTTTAAAAGCTTGTGGAATGATCACTAGGAGAGGTGGTGTTTATTACTTGCATATTGCTAGAGTTAGGTGTCTCTACCCCGCTCCTTTGCCTAATGGTCTTTTCTCTGTCGAGGAAGGATGTTTGCTATATGACTTGCAGGTTGAGGAACACCAACCTGAGGAGGAGATTCTGGACGAGGATGAGGGCTAAGAAGAGGAGCAGCCACCAACCCGGTTCGCTACATAGCAAGACTTCCAAGAACTTGGAGGGGTTGTGGAGAGGATGCATAATCTCTCCTTGACCCTCCAAGAAACAACTAGTAATTTATCAACTCAATTTGCGAACTGGAGTCACGACTTTTTCCCGCCACCAGAATAATTTGAAGGGCTTGCAAAAGCCTAAGCTTGGGGAAGTTTCCTCATTATCTTTATTTGGCATTCATTTGCTTTTATTTATTTCTAGGTTATGTTTTTAATTCGAGTTTATAAGCACTCGTGTTGATTTCCCCAACACTTTATCTTTAGTTATTTCTATTTATTTTCAAGATTTTCTAGCCGAGCTTTGCCACCAATTTTCTATTCTTTGATTCCCTCTCTTAAAACCAACAAAAAGATTTTTCCATTTACCTTTATTTTCCCTCTTCCTTCTTTTCTATTCTCCTTGTTGCTTTCACATATTTGTAGGAGAGTGATCGACTTCGAGTTTCCAAGAAGCAAATTAAAAGGGAAGAGAGAAGTGAAACCACTCACGAGAGGGTATGCCTTAAGACTCCCCACTTTTGAAGTTTGAGAAACCCATGCTAGCTAGTAGTAAATGATAAGATATTATATTGGTGGAGTGAGTCTTTATATTGTATTAAATTTTTTGCATGGGTATTTAGTTGGGTATGTTTTGTTCCAACTCTTGTAGTTAACCAAGTCTTGCCTAAAAAATTGCTAAACAATTATAATAAGAAAAAGTCTCACAATTGAAGGCTTGGGTGTTGTAGTGTTTAGTCTTGAAGGCCTATTTCTAGAGACACTCAACACCACAGAAAATAATGATGGACTTGATAGTTCTCTTTAAAAGGATTTGTTCAATTGAATTAATGTTTAGCGGTTTTTGTGAGCATGCCAAAGTTTGACTTATGAATCATAAGAATGATATAGCTTTATGCATGTCAAACTTCATGGGATGCCAACAACTCCGCTATCCTACGAACGATCTTCATGGAGGAAACTCCTAGATTTTGGCTATGAGTTGATTTAACATATGTAGCAACAATGTTATAATGGGTAAGATTCTTGGCATTACCGGGTAGTTGTGTTCAAGATGGAATCACTCCTCTGGCTGTTATGAGTAATCATTGTGCAAAAAAAACAAAAACCTTGGTGATGCCACGAGTGTCCATCATAGCCTGATAAACTAATTAAAATCTTTGGCATGCTCTCAATTACTTAAAAACTGAAATTCTTGAAGGACAATGAATAGAAAAGTAGTGCTTGAAAAGTCTTGACCTATTGATGTGGGAGAATTGAGCTAGTGTATACGTTCTTCATGACAAACTCTCACACTCTCAATTTTACATGATTATACTTTATTGTTCAAAGGCAAGCCTATGAGTTGATTATATGACATGGAATACAGTTTACTTAATTGAACCATCCATGTTAACAAGAATTTTGCTGTGCTATAAGGATGCATAAAAACCTTTATGATATGCTTGCCATTACTCTATCTATGCTGAAGTTTTTCAGATTAATAAAGTGGAGGAAACTTGAGACTACCAATCATAAGTAAGATCATCATCTTGTTATTTCAGTTTAAATGTTGGGTTCCTTTTTGATTTTGGTTTTCTTGCTCGAGGACGATCAAGTTTAAGCTTGGGGAGGTTGATGGTTGTGAAACATAGCCATCTATGTCCATATTTAAACTGTATATTATTCATATTTTTGAAGAAATATCTCTCTAAACCCTGCCACTAATGCCTAATGATCAAAGGGGTATGCAATCCTTTCTTTCTATTTTTTCCTACACAGATAATGATGTTTGATGATGGGAATCACAACATTAAAGTCAAAGATACGAGATTTCCAACAACCCGAAGAAACCAGGGGTCGTGAAGTGGAGACAGACGCTTTAACGACCAACTATACGACGGGAATAAAATTCCAGCTGTATAGTTCCGGTTGTATAGTTATCATTGCACCGCTAGGTTAAATAGAACAACTTTCATGAAGGTACCCCTATATAAAGAGGCCTCGCGCAACGAGAAACAGACACGCCCTCTCGCCAAGCCGCCTCCAGAACCCTACATCCACAACACCGAAGAGCCGTCGGAGGAATAGACTTAGATCTAATCTTCAAACCCTTCTCCACCACCATAGCCATATTCCACCACTTGTAATAGTAGATCTCATCTTCGATTGGCGACATTGTAAGACTATTTTCTATCAATATTATGGTTTCCATTGCAATGTTTATGGTCGTTGATTTCATCTCCATGTGTGAGTAATTCTCCTTGGGCTAAGGCCTTCGGCCTAGCCATGTAGTGTTACTTATCATAGATGAGATCATGTATTAGTTTGTATGACATGATGATTATTTTATCCTCTCTTGCCTCAATCTAAGGACTTGTCAGGTACCCAAGACCCCGAGGATTGAGCCAGATATAGGGAGTATGAGTAATGACTAATCTGCAGGTTGGGAACCCCAGTGACAGAAGGGGTAGTACGGCTGTATGTGAGGGATTTACTTAGGATTAACGGTGACATCACTATGCATACCATTAGTTCTCTTTCTTCTATGGATGAGACTAGTAGGTTATTTCTATAAGCGGTTGTAGAGTCAATAGCAATTATGGATGCACTTCCCACATATAATTATCTTGCTCTAACAATTACATGCAAACTTTGTTATTATCTTTTATTCCCATCAGATGTTTTGCACAACTACATGTGAAATTGAACGCCCTAGGTCCTCTCTCTCCATCATCGACAACAACAAAAGACAATAAACTCTTGGTCCGGTAAAACACAAAAAGAATTCTAAAACTCCCGAAGGTCCGTTAAAGTAACTTCACTACGCTTCTGCTTCTCGAGGATTCGATAAACCTAGGTCTACTAGGGAAAAAGAGCTATACTACATCCATAATATGGATTGAAGGTATCAGGGTCCCCTTGAGGCGGCTAGGCCTTGGACATTTGGCCCTTAGCCCTTCCCTCTTGCGGTTTTCCCTCATGGGCCCTTTTTCGCTAGGAAGTTTGGCCCATTAGTGGAATAACCCTTCAAATTAGATTTTAATATTATATTTAATATCAATTACATTAATTAATATGTAAATACATATTAGAAAATCCGATTTGACCCGAAACACCTTTCTGTTCCCTTTCGATTCCCTCCGAACGACTTCGGAACTTTCCTGGAACGATTCCGGTTCTCTCACGGAACTTTTCCGGTTTCCTTTTCTCTTTCATATGGTGATTCCAACTTATGGAGGATCTCTAGCTCATCGTACCCTTAAGTGTATTTCCCCACGGCTCGGGAATGGCACATACATGATCTCCATCAATGATCAATAGCGGGACCGGGATGCCCATAATGACCCCTGTGCATTCCACAATGATAATGTCGTTTGAACCGTAAATAGTCGTTTCCCATTTCCTTTGCCACTTGATACCTAGTTCACCTGATATTTGATCTACGGTATCTCCATACCTTCGTTCGATCTCATTACCGATGAACTTGTTTTCTCGTTTCCGTGTCGTTGCATTCTGTGACCCAGTCACAAGCTTGCAAGCTTTGTTAAGGCAACGTCACCGAGATGGCCACATATGTATCTATTCGTTACATGGATTGAAAAATCCTGGTCTTGATATGTACTCCTCTACGCGCCCCTTTGGGAAACCTGAGTAGCACCTTTTTGATCACCCAGTCACGATATGATACTTGATAACCATCTAAGCTCCCTCCAGAACGGTGATTTGCATTATGTCATAGTCTAAGGATCAGGTTGTGAGGTTTCCTTGGTTTATCATTAATGGTGAACTTTGTAACTAGATCTCATTAAGATACAACTGGTTGGGTTGTTTGTCTATCACATCATTCAACTAATGATGCGACCTCATTGTCAGTTGGCATAAATGTCCATGATCTCGAAACCCTAGATCATCCTCATGACCAATGAACTAGTTCGCTAGAGGTAACTAGAGACTTGGTTTGTTTACATACCACACGTGTATTAACGTTTCGTATTAATACAATTATAGCACAGTATGAAATTATTATGAACTAATTGGGATATGACAATAAAACCTATTTATTATTTGACTCTAGGGCATATCTCCTTCATTCTTTTCTTGGGCGACCCTTTTTCTTCTAATACAAATTTTACCCTCCTTCAAACCATTTATAAGTCCTCCAGAAGGGCTATATCCTTGTATTCACAATACAGATCTTCTCTACATCACTTCTTCCTCGTGAGGACTTTGAAACCATGTCCTTTGCATGGGGTATCCTTCAAGAGAAGGAAGATCTCTATGGATCGTCCTCGAGGGTTACGGAGGAAGACAAAGATGTTGTACCAGAAGAGAAAGAATTAGAAGACAAAGATGGGTTGAAGATGATGGAAACAGTAAAGGATGGGCGTAAGGTGTTCAGCCTTGGCATTGGAAAAGAAGGCGACTACGACGAAGTCCAACTTGATCTGGAAGGAGATGGGGAACTCTTATTGAAGAAGATGAAGAGACAAGGGGAGGAGATCCAAGCCTCTCTGTACAAGCTTGACCGCCATATTAAGAAGATCGAGGTAAAATCTCCAGGATCTTCTAAACATATTGAACTATTGTGTCGTTACCTGGACTAGATGGATTTGAATATAATGAAAGGGATAGAAGCGAACCTCAACACCAGCCTCCGATCCATCAACACCCACAAGTAAACAATAATAGAGATGTACAAGGCTCTTGTTGAGCAGTTGGAGAAAGTAAGCGAGCAACGCCGGACCCATATCTTGATCTTGGAGACATCAAACAAGATGCTCCATGTAAGTCTTCATGATTCCGGAGTTTCTCCCCCTACAAACTAGAAGAGCACGCCACAGTATCAAATAATCGCAAGGGATTATTCGATCCACCCGTCTTGATTCCAAGATTGGGGGATATGTAAGAACCTTGTAATCTATCTTACAATTTTTGCATGTTTACTTTTCTGCATGCATGGTTAGGCTTTAAATTCCGAATTTGCATTAGTTGCATCAACTTTGAGTTCCCTTTGTTCAAGAGAAGATTTATATCCGTTAAGTTATGAGACTTTATGATAACTAAAGTTGTGATTGATTAATGATTATTATATTAGATGATTGAACTAGGTTGAGTGTTATGATACTTGTATAGTTGTCATGATTTTAGGGACTTCCACACCAACGAAAGTACTGATTAAGTTATGAGAAGAAGAATTCTGGTAGCATATTATAATTAAGAGTTTTTGAAAGCCATTGAAGTAGTGACCATGATCAAATAGTGGTACTAAAAGGAAAATAGAAAAGGGACCAAGTAAAAAAATATAGATATGTAGCTATCAAAAGAAAAAGAAGAGAGAAGCTATCAAAAGAATCAAACATAGAAAAAATGATCATGAATCTTCATTACTAAACTTAGTGCTCTATACCTTTAAATTATGTGATCATATGACATGTTGAATCACTAGCAGCTTCTTATGATTTCATTAATACTCGAGAAGGTGTGGAAGCCTCTAAGTTATGTAATGTGTAAGGGTATGGTAATACCCCCGAAGTATCTCTACATCCGATGTTGTATTCCTGTTTCAATTTCTGCCTCATTTATTGTAACGACTCGTGTCTCATGAACATGATGATCTTGTCCATAAGCCACCATCTTGCTTGGGGACTAGTAAGAGCCTAGCTTGGGGGAGTTGATGAGTCCAAAATTGAAACATATTTACCTTTCATTTTTGCATAAATAGAGTAGGGATCTTTGTATTTCACCACGTCTACACGCACTATTTTGTTCTTGTTTTAATAGGATCCCAAATCATGGAGTCATATATGAACATATCAATTAGAGTCATCATATTGTGTAACTATATGATATTTCTAAGTGATAAAAGTCATTTTATGAATTTACCTTCGCACCTGGAAGAATATCAAGCAAAGAGGAGGGATCAGTACCGATAACGACCACTGGTACGGGCGTAGCCCGCTTGTACAGTCCGCCCGTACCAGGCGCTATCATGACCGTCTCGTCAAATACTCTCTCTTGGCGAAGATGCGAGAGAGATCTGATATTCACAGCCACCAGAAACCACAAAAAACCACATCCGAGAGGGATCTAAAGGAGGAACTTGGCTGGTGTAAAATCTCAGCTGCTTCATGAATCATTGGTGGACAACGCATCATCCCCTTCATCATCAATCGCCGCATCTCCATTACCACCATTACCCCCCCATCTTTCATCTATTAGATCTCGTTCTAATTCCAGATTCAATTGTGGTTTGCATTAGATCTGCCTCCATAGTTTTACCCATTCATTTGATTATGATGATGTTGTTGATTCCTTCCATGAGTGAGTTGTTCCTTTGTTCTTGGGGAGACAGAGAAACCCTAGCACCATAAAGATGATCTATTCTTGTGTCCATATGACTTGCTTTTCTATGATATATTTATGATTTGTGTTTGATCTCTCTCTCTTTAGATGGTATGTGTAATCGGGTGCATATCATTTTCCCTCAGGAGTAAAGGGAGGGAGAAATCCTTTGGATGTGTCTTGGATGCGTACCCGGAATGCCCCGTGACAGATTGGCACCGGCTCGTAACCTACACGGTCAAAGGAGGATTAAAGAGGGACTCCCTAAGCTAATTACGATATCCACAGGGAAACCTTTAATTGCGGTGGTTTGCATGGGTGACTACTCTTAGACATCGCAGTGATTATTTAGAGGTGACCTCACTCTTGGCTCAACAAAGTGGCTTCCTACGAGCCTTGTAGTGAACATCTTATTATGGGGCTCTCTTCACATATATCATGACACAAGGAGTATGTTATCTTGATTACATATAACAATAATACTATTCTACTGGTGTATCCTACATCCCTGAGAACGTTTTAGCCCTATTGAGTTAAACCACGCTTTCATATAAACTTGTTATTTATTTTAATTACTTTTCTGTAAACAACCATAAACCATTCAAACACCCTTTACTTGAGATCAAATGCATCTTATAAGTATCCTTTGGTAGATAGTAACCAGAGGCATAAAGACCTTCACCAATAGCTCTCTGTGCAATATCTTTACTTCGAAACTAGCTACAACTGATCTGTGTACTTGCAGTCATCATCCACCATGACACCAAAAAATGCTAAGATTAGGGACCTTGAAGAATGCCGAGCGTAGGTCCTGGGTCCACACCCCCTCCCGCCCGCTTGAGCGAAAGCGGGGGAGGCAAGGACCTATCGCGGGGAGGAGGCGATGACTAGGGTTTTTTGGAGGAGGAGAGACTAGAGGATAAGGGAGCGAGCAGATATTCACCGTATCGTCTATCCCCAATCCCGTCCATGGTGGTCAACGCACTCACCCCCACGCGCCTCTGCCGCCGCATCGGTGCCATTCACCATCGGCCGGAGCCGCTGCCACTAAGGTCGTCCTCGTCGGAGAACTCGCTAGGGAGGCAGGTGCTGGGCGAGGTGGCGTTGGCAAGCCCCAGCATGATCGGGCTCCATATTCCGACGTGGCGCCCGCTGCCGCTTGATGGTGGGCTGGGGACCGGGAGGCCGAGGGCCACGAGGTTGTGGCGAGCGCTGGAGCGCGGTGAAGGCGGAGGAGTGGTGGGTGTCGGGGATGTCAGGCGCTGCGGAGGCGTAGGTGGTGCGGGCGTCGGGGACCGCAGGCTCGGCGGAGCGACGACGTCGACAACTTCAGCGCTCGTGAAGTTTCTTAGGCCTAAGCCGAAGGAGAAGGCGGAGGCTCCAGTTGGTGCCGAGACGAAGGCGAGCGCATTGCCCTCACACACCTGCACACGAGGCCCGTCCGTGGGGCACGCCACCGACAGCAATATCAGGAGCGGCGCGCTGGCTCCGACTTCAACAACCGCAAGGGTCAGAGATGGGAGCGTGGCCTCGTCCTCTTCATCTCCTACGGAGACGATGGCGTCCTCCGAAGGCAGGGCATCCTCGACTGGGGTGACGGCCGCAGGTGCGCGAGAGGAACATGGGAAGAATTTGCATGTAAAATTTTCTTCCGTCGATGTTCCTTCTTGTTCTTCGCAGAATCGTTCTGCTTGTTCTTCTCAAAATCGCTCAGATGATGAGAACGTGCTGATAACATGTTGAAAGAAATCAAGAGAGAACGAGAGACAAATAATAAATAATTCAACTGTGTTTATTCCATTGATGATCAACATATTTATACAAGAGGAAACCGGCGTGAATATGGGTCATGAGGAAAGTCGGTTGGACAAACAACCGACATAGAGATTACAATAGAAAGATTATCCATCTAATTAACCTATTAATTAAATTCTAACCCAGCTATCCCGGTCCTAGAACATCCTCCTCAACACTTTTAACCAAACGAACCGTCCAACGTGTCCAGCCAGTGGCTTGATTACCTTCGCGATGTTGACACGTCACTCCACTTGCTGCCGCGACTTGGAGGCGAAGCTGATGGAGGCTTCTCCTGGTTGCACGCCGTGTCAGCAACTCAGGTTGGAAAAAACCGTGGAAACTGCGTTGAATTATTGCAGCTAGCGGCTGTTGGTTCCGTTTCTTCTCCTGCGTGTCGAAGCTGCGACTCCGGTTCGACCACGTGCACAAAACGGCCTACGTACCTGACTACCACGTGCACTGCACACGCCGATTGCGGGTCATCTTCCTGTCCGGAAGATACGCTTGCGTTTCACCCAACAGCTACTGGTTCCGAGTCAACGTTGGCTACCACAGCCCGTGGCCCTCGTCTGCTGGCTGCTGCATTCCCTGGTGCATCCTGTGCTCTGGAGTCGCTGTAGACTCTGGCCGGAGTGCGCACTGCCATTCATGCCGGACCGGTTTGACAGTGTTATCTAGTACGAATTTCCATGCCTAATGTTACGAAAAACCCAAAAATATGGAGAATACATTGAACTCGAAGAAACATGGAAGAAGTAAGTACTGGTACTGATAGACATCTGAAGAGAAATCGACAAGAACCACAGCATGTAAGTGACTCAACTAAGCTCTGGTTCCAGGCACGCGGAGGACATGGACAGGCATCATATATAGCAAGACTTATATATAGCTCGCTCCCCTACATATTTACAACACACCGGCCGGCCAGGCCAGGTAAGGCAGCTAGCTAGGCCCAGTCCCCGACCGTCACCGCGTCCCCGGCGCGCCGGAGCGGCGACAGCGAGCGGGAGGCCGGCGGCGAGCTCTCCCGCCCGCGGATACCTCCGGCGGCCGGCCTGGTCTCCAGGAGCTGCAGCTTCAGCAGGTGCTCCCGGGTCTCCTCGTCCTCCCGCTTGATCCGGCTCACCTGGCTGTGGATCAGCAGCACCTCCCGCGTCTCCTGCTCCTGCTCCTCCCTGAGCGTCCTCCCCTCCATCGGAACAAGAACGAAAGGGGATCTCACCATGGAGCACGTACGTACACGCTGAATTAGTAATCTGCTGGACGTGTTAGCTGGAATAAGCACCGAGTGTCTTTGGCGCCTCGGTCGCGATTTATATAGGAGATGGGGAGAGAGGAAGGTGGTGGTTGTCGGGTCCGGGTTTGCTTGCGAGTTTGATTTCCGAACGAGAGCGACGGCGGCGGGCCGGACACGTGGGGTGGCTTCCGAGCGGTCGTTTCAGCTGTATGTTGGAATGGCACGCCACGGCTGCTCTTCTTTTCTTTCGACACATGTATTAATCGTGCAAGTCATTTTCCTTCCACTATTTAGCTTCTTTTTTGCGAGTCATGGTGTTGGGACTCGGGAGAGAAAAAACGTGTAGACTGATCGGCGACAGAAATTTTTCCGGGGTGATCGGCGACAGATATGGTGACCCACTGCCAAGGAATGAGAAGAGATGGCTCGTCCCGGTACTGGCTAATAATTAGGGCATGTACAATCCTATGATCATCCCAGCGGGCGAGCCATCGATCTGATTCGGTCCATTTGGAGGGTCTATTTGGAGTGGTCCGCGGGTGAGGTGTCCGGTCCTGTCTGTGCGTGCCTCCAACAGGGGAGCATTTATCCCGCCAGATCGGGCACTCCCACCAATTCGGTCTAGGATTTGCCCGCGTGGTCAGAGAGGCCATTTCGCACAGTGCATGCAATATATGCTACCTGGCATGCTATGAAACCCTCTTGCCTCACAGATAGACAAGAGTTGAGCAATGTCCGTCATTGTTGGCTGCCTCAAGTAAATATCGCCAACCATGTCAACAGTTGGGCGGCAAAACCTATACATGGACTCTGAGGGATTGGATCGCTCATACGCATGTACTCGTCAACGAGATCATCGAAAACTCCGTAGGCTAGCATCCTAATTACGGCTATGCATTTTTGGTAGGAAGTGAAGGCAAGCTTACTAGGGGCATCTTCCTTCAAATTGAAATAGTCATCGTGACGTCTCACTCCTTGAAGAATCCTCATGAAAACTTGCCTCCTCATCCGGAACAGCCTCGGAAGCTAAGTTAGAGTGTACATCGCATTGGTGCGGTGGAAATAGTAGTTGTACAACTGGACGTGGTAGGCATCCCTCTCCGGTCCAACACGGGCGCCTGGCTCTTCACAAAGCCCCTGTACTATGGCATCACATCGTCTTGGAGCTGCCCAATGACTGTGGCCATGGCCACGATGATCTCGGTATCATCATTGGAGGAATCGTCCAATGTATCGATGAAATGCTTGTAAGACAACCCATCCGAGCTATGCATGGTGATCTACATGTCAAGTAGGCCATGGTCACAACTAGGATCATCTACAATGTTGCATATTTGCTCAAAAAATGGTTGGCAAACATACCAAGCCCGCGGGCGGCGGCGGTCCGGGGGGACAAGCCTTTGGGCGTTCCTCCAACGGGGCGGCGGAGGTCCGGGGGAACGAGTCTCTGGGCATTCCTCCAATGGGGCGATGAGGAGGAGGAGGAGGAGGAGCATCTAGGCCTAGGGGAGGGCTTCTGGACGCCCAGAGATTTACAGATGAGCCAGCGGAGGCGAAAGTCACCTCCTACTCTAAAAGTGGGCAGATCCAACTGCTCCGAGGCCACCGGAGATGGGGAAATCGACGCCACCATCATCACCACTCCTCCTTGGCGTAGGGGGAGTCTCTCCATCACTATCTCCATCTTCCCCAATATCAGCACCATCTCCATCTCGAGATCGACATTATCCACCTCATAGTTTGTGGTGGATTGAACCATGAATATTGTTTAAGTGTTGTGTGCATGATTGTACTTGATAACTTGTCATTATTTTTTGGTAAAGTTATATTTTTAGATTGTGTTGTAATCCATATGCCACTGGTCTGTGCCATGTTTCACCATTGTGAGTAGTTCTCCATGTTCCTGAGTACATAGGATAAATTGGCTATGATTTTCATATAGTATGCAGTAAGTATTTGGTTAAGTTTTAATATTCTATGTGGTTCTATGATGGTAATAAGTGAACATCGACTGCATGTTACTTCACTTTTATGGGCTCATAGGGTTGCACCTTAGTGTGATAAAGAGAGTAGGGATGGATGGAATGACTAAAACCGTGTGGATTTTTGATTAGGGTCCTTAGAACTTTAAGCGATGGTTGGACTTTTATGTCTTAAATGAATTCTTTTCTTGCACATGAAAATGGCCTTAGGATCAATCTTTAGGGGTGTATTTGCACATGTATATGGTTGTATCTATTTTAGACTCTATCCAACAAGAATAAAACTTGACAAGATACTTACCACATTGTTTAGAAAACTTCATGCTGAATAAATCCATGCTGCCCTCAGAAATATTTGTCACATATAAGGATACAAACTTGAGCTTATCACCTCACTTCATAGAGGATTGGACTTTCTTTGACAAGAACATTTACTTTCTTGCAATTTACATTACAACATTTTATTTTTCGGCAAACCATAAACCCAAAACACAAAGCTCCTACATCTTTTACTGTTTTACTTGTTGAACTTGCTAACCAATACTTTCCACTCCTCACGGGTTCGAATTTTTTTTTGATATTGAAAGGTACTACTATAGATCTCCATCACTTGGGAGACATCAAGATACTTTCCTAGCGTCGTTCCCGGAGAGCGTAGCTCCATTGGTAAGTCGGTTTGGTAAGGAAACTTGAAAGATATTTTTACCATTTACTATTCTACATTAGTGCTGTTACAATGAGTACTGAAATTATTCGAGTTTCTCTTTGAGCTATGATTATTCTATTGAAAATAAAAATTTGTACAAACCTCCTTTGCTAGATAGGGAGTATCAAATTCCTATGGGTGATGTTAAATATGTTATGAAAAAAGCTTTTTCAGGAGATGAAAGTAAAACTGATTTGGACCATTTATAAATGATTAAAGAGAGATGTTCTCTCTCTAAACACTTTGGTATTTCTGAATAAGAAGTGAAGAGTAAATTATTATATTTATCTCTCACTGGGTATGGTCTCTTATGGTTTAAACCTCTCAATGAAGAACATTGTCTTGATTGGGAATTTCTAAAGAAGGCTTTCTATCTCAAATTCTATTCTCCTGTGGAGTCTTATAGTGATTGTTCTCATATTTATAATTTTTTGTCTGATCTTGGAGAAAGTATTACTCAAGCTTGGAGGAGATTGAAAGAGCTCCTTCATAAGAATCTTTCTCATGGTTTATGTAAAAGCATTGTATTGACTAATCTTTATGTGAGACTTCCTGAACATTAAAAGTGATGGGTTCATTACATGGAAAATAAAATTTTCCTACGGAATAGTAAGTGACATGGGTATACCCTACAAGTACTCGAGCTTGGCATATACGACCTGAATACGGTAGAGGCCCACGGCATTGTCAAGGCCCAAATGGAGAACTCGAGTAACCTACGGACTCTCGATTGCTTGCGGAACAAGAAGAAGCTAAAGATGGAAAGTTAAAGGGAAAACCCTAACCTGTAACCGACTCGACCTGCTACATGAGACCTAGCCTATCTATATAAAGGCTAGGAGGGGGCAACGAGGACACACGCAACCCTAGTTTCCATAACCCTCGCCAGATTGCATCTGCACACTATTGTAATCTTCGATTCCTCTGTTAATTCAACGAGTAGACAAGCAGGATTAGGGACCTCTACGAGGCCTGAACCTGGGTAAATCTTTGAGTCCCCTCTGTGCTTGTTTGCTAGCCGATTGATGCTTCCAGCGCTCCCTCCTTCTCCAAAACCTAAGTCCATAACAATGGGCATTGATGAGTTAAACCCTCGTTAATTGGCGCCGTCTGTGGGAATTGGGAGTGCTGATGTTGCAGCTTCTTTGGCCCCATCAACTACGATCTACAACTCTGCAATAGTAGAGATTCGCCAGCTCTTCGGCGCGTTTGACTTCACCGTCCACACGCCGGCCACTCGCCCGGCTTTCGAGTCCATGGGCGATGGAATTAGCCTGGCGATCGGGAGCTTCCGCTTCCAAGTTGGTCAGATAGGCACGCTTCGCATGCCTAACCAGCCGACAACACCATCGATTGCTCTAGCATCGTGGTTCCATCCATCGATCGGCACCCTCAGTGAGCTCAATGCCTCGACAACAGACGAGAATACGGATAGCGACAGCAGTCGCGAATTCGATCTAGGCGATCTAGCAACTGAAGATGGAGCCTACGGTTCCGGATCTGAAAGTTGTGGGAGCAACAGCTTCCCCAACCACTTCATGTGCGCAGTCATCAGCGCAGGCGACTCCTCCACAAATCGCGACAACATGGGCAACGGTGGCAATGGAACCGACCCGCCAAACGGTGGCATACCTAATGGTGGACCACCCAATGGCGGACCACCAAACGGCGGCCCCACTAACGGCACCCCCGTCAACAACGGAGGGGCAGTCAGACCTCCAACTATGATAAATGAGCAAACTGGTGAACACGTTGTTATCAGACTCAACGATCTCGAATGGGCCCGCTGCCGTGAAGCCCTACGAGGCCACCCTCTACCCTTCGGCTCCCCGCAAGAACTGCTGATGGGCTACCATTGGCTCCTGAAGGAAGAATACAAACGCCAACTGCATACGCTCGCACAACTCGAGGCGCGTAAAAAGGCGGCAGACGAGTCAAGCCTCCGACGAGCTAGGTTGTCCTCCCACGGAGGATCCTCCTCCAAGTGCAACGAGTACATCGCTAACAAGAGGCGATCTCGACTGGCCCACCTCACTGAGCAAGAGCGTGTAGAAGCCGCAAAGGTCCTCGACTTCGGCTCCATGACGGTGGATACACGTGGCAACGTGCTTCCAAAAACGCCGCAAGCCGCGGTAACGGCAGCCACCATGTACCTCCTCAACAACCAGCCACCAGCTGGAGATCCTCGAGCTGCCGTGCACCGATCTACGATTGTAGGCTTGGGGCTAATCAAGGCCGCTCTTGACAAAGAGCCGACACAGGAGCTGAAGAAAAACAAGGCTCTAGCAAAACGCTACTCTTCACCCTCATCCAGCGACGACAGTCATGATCTGTCCCGATGCCGCCGCTCACGGCGACACGACCACGACTACGACGCGCGTGATGACATCACGTAGCGCAAGATCGACAAGTCAAGGGCGCGACGTGTGCAAGATGTGGAGCTCTGTGGTGCTAGATGCTTCAGCAGGGCCATCAGGAAAAAGCGAATGCCCAAGGGGTTTAAGCTCCCATTAGAGAACCCAAAGTTTGACGGTCTGCAGGACCCGAAAATCTGGTTAGAGGACCATATCTCCTCTGTCACGCTCCACGGCGGGAGTCGAAGCACGGCCATGCAATGCCTGCAGCTATAGCTACAGGGCGCCGCCCGGGCATGTCTCAACAACCTCCCACACGGATCCATTCGTAGTTGGGAAGAGTTGGTCTACAGTTTTGTGCGCAACTTCAAGGGCACCTAGAAAAGGCCCGCGTCAATCGAAGAGTTGAGGTGCTGCCAGCAATGGTCGGGCGAATCGCTACGTTCGTACATCTAGAGGTGGTCCATCATCAAGAACTCCGCAGAAAATATCTCGGAGGATCGCGCAATCGACGCATTCAACGGCGGCGTTCGCCGCATAGAGCTCAGGGAGGAGTTGGGTCGTTCGAAGCCCAAAACCATTGACCACCTGATGGAAACTGTGAATCGGTGGGCAGATGGAGAAGATTCGGTAAAGAATCGCGTTAACTCCAACGATGAAGAAGAACTCGAACGTAGACGCGATCGTCGAAGCAAACATAGAATGCGCATCTACAATAACCAGGACGACGTCAACATGGTCGCAGCCGGCTATGCTGACAGACGCGACAACAACCGCAACAGCGGCTACCGCAGCGGTTGACACCGCAACTCCGGGAAAACCACGTAAGTATGGCAGCACCGCACTCGCGATGAGGCAGCCGCAACATCTATTGAAGATAAGCTGTCCGGGCCATGCACAGTGCACTTCTACATCAACAAGCATGGCGGCAAAAAGTGTAGGGGTTCCGCGCTTGAAAACAATAAAATTTTACCCTACGCCCCTGTACCCCTGAAGCTGCCAGGACCTATCTATTAGTAATACAGTAACGGGAGGGGCTTTTCGCGAACTTACCCTTGAAGACCGAAAAGTGTTGTCAACGCTTAGGAGAGCGTGGTTGATGTAGACGAGCCGAAGCCGACCTCAAGGTCGTGATGAAGTCCTTGCGCTCCTTCTGGCTCCAACGACTTGAGTGCCTCAAGTGCGACACTTCGCGGGGAGTTACACACGTCCGGTGCCTGATGATGACTCCCGCTTCCCCGATCCAGCAGCAGTTGCGGAAGTAGAGCTCCCGGATCCGAATCCCGCAGCGCGACGGCGCTCCGCGGTGAAGATGTCTCTCGCTCGCGCAGTCCATACTTGGGACCACGGTCATGAGAGGAGAGAGGGGGAGAGAGAAAATATCAATTGGAGGTCCTCCCAAAAGTGGGGAGACCTTTATTGATTATTGGTGTATTTTTCTAGGCCAAATACCCCACTATATATAGGGGAAGGGGAGGTACTACCTCCCTCAAAGTCCCAGGGTGGGACTAAAGGAGAGGAGGGGGTGGGGTGGCCGCCGACCACCCCCTAGTGGGCCCCGCGGGGGAGGGGGGGCTAGGCCTAGCCGGCCTCCCCCTTGGCCCCTCTCCCTCTCTCCTTTCCCCTAATGGGCCCTCTCCCTCCGGAAATTGGCCCATTAAGCCTTTTTGACCTTTGATTGATTTTCTCTTTATTAAATAATTATGAATAAATGATTAAATAAACATTTAACATTCATTGACAAATTATTCAATCTCCATGGCTATGGAACACCTTCCACCTCCACTCCGGACATCCTCCGGACTTACCGAAACCCTTCCGGTTTTCTCCCTTTTCTTCGGTGATTCTACCGATCCTATAAACACTCTCTAAGCATCATCAAGCCCTTAAGCGTGATACCCCATGGTTCAGGAACACTCCAGACATGGTTGGGACACTCCCGCACCAATGATCAACAAAGGGACCTGGATGGCCATGTGACCCCTGTGCGTTCCATGAAGATCTTTTGTCATTTGAACCGGGACAGTCGTGTCTTATTCCCTTTGTCTCTCGATACTTGCATTGCCCGAGATCTGGTCAATGCCATCATCATGTCGTGTTCAATCTCGTTACTGAACAATGCTACTTGACTCATTCCGACAAGTGATATCCCCGTGATCCAATCACATGTTGCGCAGCTGTTGGATATAACTTCTCCGAGTGGGCCCTTGAGTATCTTCCCGTCACATGGACGGACAAATCCTGCTCTTGACATATATTGCCTCTACGGTTTCCTCCGAATACCTGAACACACCTTTATAACCACCGTTTTACTAGATGGCGTTTGATGCTATCTAAGCACTCTCGGGAGACAGTGATTGATATAGCCTCACGGTCTAAGGAATAGTCTACGAGGATCCTTTTCTAATCATCGTAACTTGAACTTCGTGACATGATCGAATCACGATGTTTAGGTTGGGTATTGGTTCATCATCTCATTCTCAGAATGAGATGACCTCATTTCCAACTGGCATAAATGCCACATGATCAGGAAACATGATCATCTGTTGACCAATGAACTAGTGACCAGAGTTTCACTGGGAACCCCTGGTTTGTTTGTATATCACACGTGTATTGATGTTTGCACTCAATACAGTTATAGCAAGATATAAAACTTAATCATAAACTATATGAAATATGATAATAGTCCTTACTACTATTTGTCTCTAGGGCATATTTCCAACAGTCTCCCACTTGCACTAGAGTAAAAATACACTAGCTGCATTTGTGTTGGAGATATGCCCAAGAGGCAATAATAAAGTGGTTATTATTATATCTTTATGTTTATGATAAATGTTTACATCCCATGCTATAATTGTATTATTAGGAAACATAATACATGTGTGTTTTGTAAACATAAAAGAGTCCCTAGTAAGCCTCTTGTTGAACTAGCTTGTTGATTAATTGATGATCATGGTTTCCTGATCATGGACATTGGATGTGATTAACAACAAGGTTATATCATTAGGAGAATGATGTAATGGACACACACCCATAGTAAGCATAGCGTAAAGATCAAGTCATTAAGTTCGTATTGCTGTAAGCTTTTAAATGCATAGTAACCTAATCCTTTGACCATGAGGTTGTGTTAATCACCATCACCGGATGGGTACTTTGATGACATCAAACACCGCTTCGTAACTGGGTGGTCATAAAGGTGTCATTGGGTATTCTGAAAGTATGTGTTGAAGCGCATGGACCAAGATTGGGATTTGTCCATCCATATGACGGATAGATATGCTCTGGGCTCTCTCGGTGGAATGTCATCTAGTTAGCTTGCAAGCATGTGACTGGGTCACAAGGGATGACATATCACGGAACGAGTAAAGAGTACTTATCAGTAACGAGGTAGAACTAGGTATGGAAATGCTGACGATCAAACCTCGGATAAGTATAGTATCACATGACAAAGGGAATTGGTTTCGTATGTAAATGGTTCAATCGATCGTGAAGTCATCGTTTAGTATGTGGGAGCCATTATGGATCTCCAGGTCCCGCTGATGGTTATTGATAGGAGATGTGTCTCTGTCATGTCTGCATATTCACGAACTGTAGGGTGACACACTTAAGGTTTGAAGTTGTTTTAAGTAGATATGGAATATGCATTGGAGACCGAATGTTGTTCGGAGTCTCGGATTGGATTCGGGACATCACGAGGAGATCCGGAATGGTCCGGAGAATAAGATTCATATATTGGAGATCATTTTCTGAGTTAGGAAATGTTCCGCAGTATTTGTATGAGGGTTCTAGAAGGTTTCGGAATGTTCCGGAATGTTCTGGAAGGTTTCTTGGAGTTTGCTTGAAAACCAAGGAAGGGATCAAGGAGTCCTGGTGGGTCAAGACTAGGAGTCGTGGGGGAGGAGGACTCCTCCCCCCACTCCCCAATCCGCCGGCCTACAAGGGAGGGGAGTCCTACAAGGACTCCCCCTCCCTAGGCGCCTCCCTTCTTTAAATAGAGGGGCAGGGGCGCCCCCTCCTCCTCGGCTCCCATAACTCCCAATCTCTGCCGCCTCTCTCCTCCACCTTTCTTCTGCACAGGCATAGGCGAAGCCCTGCAGAATTCTCTACTCCACCACCACCACCACGCCGTCGTGCTGCTGGGATTCCGTGGAGAAGATCTACTACCTCCGCTGCTCGCTGGAACGGGGAGAGGAAGATCTGCTTCGACTCCGCACGTGTGACCGACGGCGGAAGCGCTGCCAAAACGCGGCGCCGGAAGGATCGTGAACTTGACCGACTGCGGGAGCGCTGCCGAAACACAGCGCCGGAAGGATCGTGAACTTGACCGACTGCGGAAGCGCTGCTGGAACGCGACGCCGGAAGGATCGTCCACTCGATCTTGAGATCGGCAAGTGATCGACTACATCAACCACGAGATCTAATCTCGTTAACGCTTTCGGATCTACGAGGGTTAGTTCCTTTCTATCTCGTTGCTCATGTCTAATAGATTAGATCTTGGCTTTTATCTAGATTAGATCTGGGTTTTGTTCGTTCTTGCGGTAGAATTTTTTTGTTTTCCATGCTACGAACCCGTAAGTGGTATCAGAGCCGTATCTATGCGTAGATCTGTTGCACGAGTAGAACACAATGTTTTTGTGGGCGTTGATGCTTTTGTTGTCGGTGTCTTAGCGTGTACTTTGCATATTGTGGCATGGTGGGATGAAGCGGCTCGTGCTAACATTACATGTCATCGCACATGAGACTTGCTCCACGCTTGACGTGCAACTTGCTTTGCACAAGTGGCTTTGCGGGTGTCTGTCTCTCCCACCATATTTAAGATTCAATTTACAATGAGCATCTTGACAACACTTGTATCAACGTTGTGGTCCTTGTTCGTAGGTAAGATCGGTCTTATGCGAAAGCCCCAAAGCACGTAAAAAATGCAAAGAAAATTAGAGGCGTCTAACTTGTTTTTGCAGGGGTTTTGTGATGTGATATGGCCATTATGTGATTGTGATTATATTTGATGTATGCAATGATCCTTATTGTAATATGGCAACCGGCAGGAGCCTAATGGTTGTCTTTAAATTTTGTTTAAGACCTGCGTGTCTATTCATCATGTAATAGCTTTATTCCAAGTAGTTGTAATAGTTGCTGTTGGTGATGGACAACCATGAAGCGGCGCCACGGACCTTGAAGCCACGCTGGTGATGATGGAGTTCATGTCCATGCTTTGAAGATGGAGATCAAAGGCACAAGAAGAAAGGCCATATCATATCACATATTATGAATTGCCTGTGATGTTAATCCTTTATGCATCTTGTATTTCTTAGATCGCGACGGTAGCATTATAAGATGATCCCTCTCACTAAATATCAAGTAATAAAGTGTTCGTCCTTAGTTGGCACCGTTGCTAAGACTCGTCGTTTCGAAGCATCTCGTGATGATCGGGTGTGATAGACTCTACGTGTGCATACAACGGGTGCAAGCCAGATTTGCACATGCGGAAACTAAGGTTAACCTTGACGAGCCTAGCATGTACAAACATGGTCTCGGAACACGGAATACCGAAAGGTAAAGCATGAGTCATATGGATGATATGATGAACATGTTGATTGTTCGCCTTTAAAGCTATATCATCTCACGTGATGATCGGACTTGGTGTAGTGGATTTGGTTCGTGTAATCACTAAAACAACTCGAGGGATATTGTTTTGAGTGGGAGTTCATTTGTAATTTGGATTAGTCGAACTCAATTTATCATAAACACAATCAAAGTGAATTTGCATAGTTTGTTGTAGTCATTGGCATCCGTTCACCACCTTACGCTTAGTTATAGTTGAGATAGTGGAACTATAGAAATTCTGGATATTTACTTTACGAACTGGTATCGTATTGTTTTGAATGTCAATTTAAAGTTTATAAGTCCTATTGCAAACTTTCAGCAAACTCTATTTACTCCATGAAGTTTAATAAATAGTATTAAATCAAGAGTAACAATTCCAGTGTTAGTATCTAATGTATCATGTTTGCCTCCATGATTCTTGATACTCAAAAGATTGTTTTAATATCAAGTTTATCTAAGAGCTGAAAGCAATGTTTCAGAAACCATCATATGTGAAAGGTATTGCAATATCTAAAACAATGTGTTGGTTACAACATGATAGAGTATATGTCCTCATATTTGATGAGAATTTGTGAAGGTTGGAGACGCTAGTCGTCCTAATCCTCCAAAAGGTTTTGAAAAAGAAACATTATACTCGCAATTCACCTTTATAAGCTATAGCAGCTTGATCATGAAAGTTGTCATGATAAGGATGAATAGAAGATGTAAGTAAAATGTTTACTACGCTAAAAGATTACTAAAGAATGGATTTTTGAAAGAAAGCCAAACATTTGATGATGGTGATCCACTTCAAAGTGCAAGTCCAAAGGTATTAGTATTTGACTATATACGATTTGTACTATGTGTCATGTGAATGACACCACTATTGATGTTGATAGATTCTTTTAAAAGAAAAAAAGGAATTGCTGAAAGAGAATCTATAAAATATTTGGCAGAAATTATAAGGTTGGAGATGTCCAACTTGGGTATGTAGAAGATATACATGTTATGGTTGTATTCCTTGCTTGTTAAACAATGTGGCTCTTAGGTATTGGATACCGAATCGGTTGGTATGAAGTGTCATACAGGACAACACAATTCATGAACTACAATGGCCTAAGTAACTAGCAAGAGAATGAGTGATGATGTTCATCGAAAACAAATAAAGTGTTATTGTGTTTTTCATTGACATCAAACCTAGCCTTCAAGATTTGTTTTAATAATTGTTATTTTGTTCTGGTATTACGAGAACAATGGTTGTTCAAATAATAACCGTATTCCATAAAGGATGGATGAACTTTTAGAAGTCTAGTGGGAGAAATCACATCCATAAACACTATTGCTAAAATGTCGCAAGACAAATGATTGAAAGATCACTTATGAAGTGACATCGCTGTTTAAATTATATTTGAAAGAAAACATGAAGAAACTCCATGTTGATGGAATTTTGGAGTCTTTGATTTTGATCAAATGACGCTTGTGATACTTTCCTAGAGATAATTAAAACTCCGTTCGTTGGCCAAAAGAGGAACGGACGACTAACTGATTGGAATTTGTACATATTGATGTATATAGTCCATTATGTGTAGTCATGGGCGATGGATTTCAACTTCATATGCTTTCTCCGAAGATTTGAGTGAGTATATCTATATACTTACTCAATAAGGAAGAAGTATGAAACATTTGAAAAATGTTCAAAGACTTTCAAGATGAAGTGGAAAATCATTGTAACAAGAAAATAAAAGAGTTTATGATTGGATCATAAAGAAAGATATTTTAGTTACAAGTTTAGCAAAACACCTAACATTTGAGGAATCGTTCCATGGATTTGCATTTCCCAAAACACCATAGGAGTATGGAGTGTTCAAGATATGTAATGAAACCTTGTTTGACATGGTAAGATCAAAT
Source organism: Avena eriantha (assembly GCA_910589775.1). Classification (NCBI taxonomy): domain Eukaryota; kingdom Viridiplantae; phylum Streptophyta; class Magnoliopsida; order Poales; family Poaceae; genus Avena; species Avena eriantha. The sequence goes on from OU342743.1 coordinate 90,008,649, forward strand.
GTGTCATTTATAAAACTGCCATTATATATTAAAGATTAAAGCTTTAGTGACTACCGCTTTTACACTGAAAAGAGCTCCATCGTGATCCATTGAAATGACAGCATATAAGTCATGGTTTGGGATAAAACCCGAATTGTCTTTTCTTAAATTTTGGTATGTTATGCATAAGTAAAATGTTTACAAACCAAAGTCGGATAAGCACGTCTTTGTAGGTTATCCCAAAGAATTTGTTGGGAATTTCTCCATAACACGGAGGACAAAATATTTTGTTACTTGGAACGTCAAGTTTCTTGAGAAGGAATTTTTCGTGAAAAGTTAAGTGGGAGGACAATAAAACTTTGATAAGGTTGTTGAACCTTAGCTATATGTGCTAAGTAGCGCAGCGCCGGAAAGTGTCCCGGTGGCGGCCACAATGCTCATGGCTCTCGTGATTACAAAAGGTGTGATCTCGGAGATTAGAGTTCCTATAGAACCATGTGGGTCGGTAAGAATCAGATAGTAAGATTTGATAAGCAAGTCGTTATTGTTTTGACAATGATGAACCGACTACATGCAAAGAAGCGATGATGGGCCCTGACTCCATAAAATGACTAGGAGTCATGGAATCCATGATAGTATCCATACACGAGAAATCAAGTTTCTGAACTTAGAAGACCCTCTGGAAAGGCGTGAAGCCTATCGGTCGTGTTTGGATCTATAAAGAAATAGACATGGATGTTTCAAATCTATGAAATAGTCGACATGTCGGAAAGAGTTTACGACAATGTTCAAGGAATTGACTATGATAAGATTTGATCTTTCATAGCGATATTTAGTCTGGACGGATTAATGTAGCAACCACTACATATATTTTGGTATATGGTAGTTGAACAAACAAAACAAGTTCTTCTAATAGAATGGTTACCTAGGACGTGTACATGACACGATCCAAAGGGTTTTGTTAAATTAAAAGGATGCTAAAAGAGTATGCAAAACTTCAATGGTTGAAGTAAGCATCGTGGAGTTGGAATCTTCACTGTGATGAAACCATTAAAAGGTTTAATTTCATCAGAGACGATGAAGATGTTTGCCTTTTGCAAGAAATTAAGTGGGAGCGTTGAGACATATTTCTAATACATTATGTAGAGGACATATTATTGATTGGAAATGATGTATCTTGTATTGACACAGGTTAAGAATTTCATTTTGATGAAAGACTTAGGCATAACCCAAGAATTAGGCATCAATGTCTATATGGATAGATTGAGGCGCTAATATGGTTTTGCAAAATGTACATAGATAAGATGTTGAATGAGTTCAATATGGAAACAACAAGAAAGGTTCTTGACGCACAGAAAGGACTGAATCAAGATTCGAGTGTGTTGACACGAGATTCAAGTGTTTTGACACTTGGTGAAATCGCAAGAGTATTTTGATCAATCATTCTTTAAGATGTACACATCCAGATATGTCCTATGCTCTAAATGTTATGAGCATATACCAAAATGATTCATAAGATGATTATTGGACAATAGTAAAGATATTCTTATGAGCTTTGGAAGAATTAAGAGTATATCATGTATAAGTGACAAATAGTTAAAGGTAGTTCATTGTAAAGCGTTACATTGATACTAATTTTGTCACAAGATACAAATTAAATTTATCTCAATTTAGACTATGGGTGGCACAATATAATGGAAAGGATGTTCCATGATGGATACTACACCAAAAGGCTAAGTATATAACTGCTATTGTAGAAGTAAATGAGGGCATTTGCGTTAAGTAGTTTGTTATCAAACTAGGTGTGGTTCAAAGTGGGCTAATACTATGAAGATATATTGTATGACAATAATATCAACATATTTTGAGCCGAAGGAACTAAAGGTCTCACCAAAGGACCAAATTTATACAATGCCATCTCATTGGAGAATGAGTAATGCGTAGAGACACGAAGACATGCTAATACACACGGACCTGGAAGTGTCAGATCCGAAGATTATGTTTGCCACTAGCAATAGTGTCTATACAACACCAGAAATCCATAGGTGTTGAATGCACAAGTTTTTAACTAGATTATTGACTCTAGTGCAAGTGGGAGACTGTTGGAGATATGCCCAAGAGGCAATAATAAAGTGGTTATTATTATATCTTTATGTTTATGATAAATGTTTACATCCCATGCTATAATTGTATTATTAGGAAACACTAATACATGTGTGTTTTGTAAACATAAAAGAGTCCCTAGTAAGCCTCTTGTTGAACTAGCTTGTTGATTAATTGATGATCATGGTTTCCTGATCATGGACATTGGATGTGATTAATAACAAGGTTATATCATTAGGAGAATGATGTAATGGACACACACCCATAGTAAGCATAGCGTAAAGATCAAGTCATTAAGTTTGTATTGCTGTAAGCTTTTAAATGCATAGTAACCTAATCCTTCGACCATGAGGTTGTGTTAATCACCATCACCGGATGGGTACTTTGATGACATCAAACACCGCTTCGTAACTGGGTGGTCATAAAGGTGTCATTGGGTATTCTGAAAGTATGTGTTGAAGCGCATGGACCAAGATTGGGATTTGTCCATCCATATGACGGATAGATATGCTCTGGGCCCTCTCGGTGGAATGTCATCTAGTTAGCTTGCAAGCATGTGACTAGGTCACAAGGGATGACATATCACGGAACGAGTAAAGAGTACTTATCAGTAACGAGGTAGAACTAGGTATGGAGATGCTGACGATCAAACCTCGGATAAGTATAGTATCACATGACAAAGGGAATTGGTTTCGTATGTAAATGGTTCAATCGATCATGAAGTCATCGTTGAGTATGTGGGAGCCATTATGGATCTCCAGGTCCCGCTGATGGTTATTGATATGAGACGTGTCTCTGTCATGTCTGCATATTCACGAATCGTAGGGTGACACACTTAAGGTTCGAAGTTGTTTTAAGTAGATATGGAATATGCGTTGGAGACCAAATGTTGTTCGGAGTCTCGGATTGGATTCGGGACATCACGAGGAGATCCGGAATGGTCTGGAGAATAAGATTCATATATTGGAGATCATTTTCTGAGTTAGGAAATGTTCCGGAGTATTTGTATGAGGGTTGTAGAAGGTTTCGGAATGTTCCGGAATGTTCTGGAAGGTTTCTTGGAGTTTGCTTGAAAACCAAGGAAGGGATCAAGGAGTCCTGGTGGGTCAAGACTAGGAGTCGTGGGGGAGGAGGACTCCTCCCCCACTCCCCAATCCGCCGGCCTACAAGGGAGGGGAGTCCTACAAGGACTCCCCCTCCCTAGGCGCCTCCCTTCTTTAAATAGAGGGGCAGGGGCGCCCCCTCCTCCCCGGCTCCCATAACTCCCAATCTCTGCCGCCTCTCTCCTCCACCTTTCTTCTGCACAGGCATAGGCGAAGCCCTGCAGAATTCTCTACTCCACCACCACCACCACGCCGTCGTGCTGCTGGGATTCCGTGGAGAAGATCTACTACCTCCGCTGCTCGCTGGAACGGGGAGAGGAAGATCTGCTTCGACTCCGCACGTGTGACCGACTGCGGAAGCGCTGCCAAAACGCGGCGCCGGAAGGATCGTGAACTTGACCGACTGCGGGAGCGCTGCCGAAACGCGGCGCCGGAAGGATCGTGAACTTGACCGACTGCAGAAGCGCTGCTGGAACGCGACGCCGGAAGGATCGTCCACTCGATCTTGAGATCGGCAAGTGATCGACTACATCAACCACGAGATCTAATCTCGTTAACGCTTTCGGATCTACGAGGATTAGTTCCTTTCTATCTCGTTGCTCATGTCTAATAGATTAGATCTTGGCTTTTATCTAGATTAGATCTGGGTTTTGTTCGTTCTTGCGGTAGAATTTTTTTGTTTTCCATGCTACGAACCCATCAATTTGTTCTTAATCATTGGCACCATATAACCGGTACCCTGAACATGCTTGCTCATGGAAGGGGTTGAGTCTTGGGTCTGTACTTTACAGTCCCAAATCCTTTGTAACTTACTAATGTCTCTTTGACTGACATTAATACTTTACCATCACATGATAGCTTCTGTGTGAATGCATCGTCGCTATGGCAGCAGAACGAGGCCTGATTCCAGGAGCCTATAGTGACGTTAGATCAACCTCGAGGGATTTCTCATGGTCACTATGCCCTGGGACACATCATTCTACATTAAAAGTGAACTAGCCCCACCATAACTTTATACAACACTTTAGATGGTATCCTTATCTATTATTATAAATGTATTCATCGAAACACTAGTGCACTCTGTCCAACTTTCGATGTCTTTGTTCACCTTGCTTCCTACTTGACTTTGACTGGTATCTACAGGAGTTTCCAACACATTCCCTTATAACATAACGCTTTATGCTTTAAGATATGTCATCCTTTATGGATTTGGAAAACATGTCTATAGTTCTCTATTAGACTCTGCGGACAAACTTAGCTTAACGTTCTGTGATTCGAACTTAATCACTTTTAAACGTTCCTTATTTTGGATCACATATTATGCTAAGTTATCATCATGGTTTACTAAGATAGAACCTAGGTATTAACATAGTGGTTGATGATCATCCTTTTTCTTTCTTTCAACCATTGATAATTAACTCAATGCTATTCCTAATATGAGCTACTAAGGACTAGTTCCTTAATTAACTTCTAATCTGAAACCCTTTTCAGAATCCCTTAAGGAATACTACATAATATCATAATACACCTATTATAAACTTCTACATCTTGTAAATCATTATTTATAAGTATTTGCGCTTTCGTCCTTAACACACTTAAGAATTACTCCTATAAGCTCCCACTCAAAAATATGTCAATCACATATTGTTTTAGGAAGACTTACATAACTCCCACTCAATTTTATGCAAATTGCATATCCACTCACTATTTTGAATAACTTCAAAAATCCTTTAATCAAATATCAAACTTGGAGATTTACTATGAGATACTAGTACTCTACTAGTTTTAAATCCACTAGACATTTAGCACACATGAATCAAATTCATTTGAATTTATCCAATATTTGACAAATTTGTGCTTTTGTCATTCACCCCCTTTTTTCTACTATGGCTTTGCAGTCATTTGGGAAAATGCCAAGTAACTCCTTTTACTTGTGAGATTCAGGAACTAATTGCTTTCAATCTTAAGGGAATTTTGCTATTAGGATTTCTCATAATTTTAGTTTACCATTATTTCCTTTGTAGTTCTTAGGTATGTCACATTCCAAGAATCATGACAAATGATTCACAAATGTCTCCATACAAGATATGGATTACATTTTGAATCCTACTTCATGTAGTGAAAAACAATAGTGGAGGGAAAAACACAATAATCAAAATCATTGATTCTTTCCTTCCGTGCAGAGAATCGTTCAGGACTGCTGTCCGTTGTGCTTCTCAACACTCTGATGCAGGGTTTTGGATCCTCATCGTGTTTTAAACTATCTTCCATTTGCTCCATAATTGAGAAATATCACTAGAAGTGAGCTTTCTCAAGAATGTACCAAAATCCAAGCAATACGAATCTTGCTTTCCTTTTGGTCTCAGCTATGGATTTCGTATTCAAAGTTTCCAATGAATACTCTACAAGGACTTATTCGCTATTGTTTTGGTTATATCGAATAACCCCAAAACTTTCACGAATTCAAATGGTTCACTACATTCTAATTGAGTGCTAACTATTTCTAACTAATGATCTCTACATCTACACTACAACGATTTATTTGGTGCCTTCTATTCAACCCCTTTGATATCTAATATCACATTGTGATGCTCTGTATTTTGACGTTTAAAAACACTTTGCATTCTACAGTTTCTTTTATGCCATTCTTATAAAGTTGAATTTTATTACTATTGATCAAATCATAGTAATTAGATCCTCTTTTATACTTATACCCTCTTATTGATGAAACACTTTGATCAAATCAAATAGTTCCATATTCATGTTTCTTTGGTAAACTACTTTACACATTTAAACAATCATTTAATGATAATTACCATTTTGTGAAAACACAATACATCGAATATGTATTTACTTTTAACATTTCATTAAACACTTTGTATTCAAGTAATACACGGTGTTCAAGTTATTTTGCCGAACTTAGGCACGATATATATGTGAGAAGAAATCGAAGGACTTTCACATATTATCGCATAACTTTGAATTTAAACAATGGTTTCATTCATTAATGAATATATCATTAAGTTGGGTATTTTAAACAAGGAATTTTAATGTTTTACAAATGTTCATGCATTATCAATTAGTTTCAAACAATAAGGATAATTCACAAGTAATCAAACAAGATATGAACACGAATAGAAATCATTCATAAAAGTGGAAGAACTGTTTGTTACAAACTGATATGAATAACCGTCTCACGAAGTGTGAGACAAACTAAAGAAGTTCACAATCTCTTGATTACATTAATCATCCTAAAACCCAAACTAAGTGATAAATGTCGAGGGAGAGTGTCGTGGGCCATCATCGTCATGCTCGCCATCAACACACAATGTCACCTCCTCTCCAGCAAGCACCTCTCATGCAGAAGGACCTGTTTTCAGTAAAACAGAACAAGTATCAGATATACTTAACACTGCAATGTGTTTGCAAGATTATAACATTTATAAAACTGTATATAGAATATATACCTTTGTCGTTGACGACCTGAGCGACATCTGGTTCAACCAACACATTCCTGAGATGTGTCATGAACCGGTGGAACTCCATTTCCGTGTCGCCCCTCATTACGCAAGTCCTGACTTGTGCTTGGTAGCTTGGTGGCAGCGACCGCAGCACAACAACGTTTGCAAAAGAGCCCATAATCCAGACGTCCAGGAAGTATGCATGCCTCATGTACACATCATGCATGTGCTCCAAGTGGTCATCCAATGATGAGTTCTCCTCCATCTTAATGGAGAGGAAGTCTCCCATCAGCTCATGCTCCCAAATGCATGTCTGCTCCATGAAATGTGTCCTAAGCTGTAGTATCACCGAACGAGGGTTGACATCACCCACGAAAGGCCACAGCTTGTCCACCATTCTGAAACGCATCACAACTGAAATATAGGAGGCCATATCACGACGGAGATAGCGGTCTTTCCGCTCCTCTAGGGTCTCAAGGTCCGTGGGCTGATCTAAATCCATCCCATCGAGTATGTAGTCGATCACGTCGTTTTTGCTAAGGAGAACATGGAGACTGGCAACCCAAATGGAGAAGTTCAATCCATCTAATCTGAGCTTCTCTCCTTCTAACCATTCAATTGTCAACACGAAAGGTCCCATCTACATTTATAATTGCAAAAGGAATTTAGACTAAGTTTATAATTAAATGAGTTAATAATAACTCCACTCAGAAACACCTAACCCTAGTGAGGGTTCCTAGTGATAACACGACCCCTATCAGCCACATCTCCCCCGGTCGTCACGGCCATCAATGTGGGTTCAAGGGTGGACGCTAAACGTCGGTCACATCATTCATGCGACTCGTGCTCGATCTTTCGACCATCCGTGTTCCGAGGCCACGCTTCTCTAGCGTGCTAGGCTCGCCAACTCAACCTTAGTGTATTTGCTGTGCAACATGGCTTACACCCACTGTATGTGAATGTAGATATGTATGACACCCATGCCTGTAACCCTGGATCGCCTCATACCGAAGAACTTTCTTGGTGGTGCACACTAAGGGGGAACACAATCGTTGGTAATTTTAACAGGGATCATCTTATTAGGCTACCGTCGAGTATCTAATACTAGCACACAATAAGACATACAAACAATAACATTGAATGTAAATGCTATGTGATATGGTCCTTCACGTCATGATCTCCATCCGCCGTCACCGGGTTCCGGTGCCAGGGATCCGGTGCCGTAGACACCATGGTACCGGTGTCATTCTGGCGCGGTAGTTCGTCACCTCCATGACTATCTACTACTACGTAACAAAAGGTAATCACTTTACCTTTGCCACAACCATATCACAAAGCAACACCCTCTTGCAAAACAAAGTTAGATGCCTCTACTTTATCTTTGCATGTTTTACGTGGATGAATGGGCTTTCGCACAAGAACCGTTCTTACCTACGAACTTTCAGCACAACGTTGATCAAGTAGTTGTCTCTACTACACCCCTTTCGGTGCCAAGGGGCCCTCTGTTGCAAATGTCATACTAACTAATGCGAGAGAGACAGACACCTCCTAAGCCACTTTATACGGTACAAGCCGTATGTCAAGCGTGGACTAGTCTCGCGAATGAACGTGTAAAGTCGGTTGGGGGCCGCTTCATCAAGCATTACTGCAGTATGCACAAGTAGACGTGGGAGGGTAACAACTAGAAGATCAATGCCCACACGCTACATCTCGTGTGTTCTACCCGTACTAGCATTACTATGCATAGATCTAGCTCTGATACCACTATAGGGGTTCCGTGCTTGAAAACAATAAAATTTTACCCTACGCCCCTGAACCCCTGAAGCTGCCAGGACCTATCTATTAGTAATACAATAACGGGAGGGGATTTTCGCGAACTTACCCTTGAAGACCGAAAAGCGTTGTCAACGCTCAGGAGAGCATGGTTGATGTAGACAAGCCAAAGCCGACCTCAAGGTCGTGATGAAGTCCTTGCGCTCCTTCTGGCTCCAATGACTCGAGTGCCTCAAGAGAGACACCTCGCGGGGAGGTACACACGTCCGGTGCCTGACGATGACTCCTGCTTCCCCAATCCAGCAGCAGTTGCGGAAGTAGAGCTCCCGGATCCGAATCCCGCAGCGTGATGGCGCTCCGCGGTGAAGATGTCTCTCGCTCGCAGTCCATACTTGGGACCATGGTCCATGGCTATGGAACACCTTCCACCTCCACTCCGGACACTCTCCGGACTTACCGAAACCCTTCCGATTTTCTTCCTTCTTTTCTTCGGTGATTCTACCGATCCTATAAACACTCTCTAAGCATCATCAATCCCTTAAGCGTGATACCCCACGGTTCGGGAACACTCCAGACATGGTCGGGACAATCTCACACCAATGATCGACAGAGGGACATGGATGGCCATGTGACCCCTGTGTGTTCCTCGAAGATCTTTCGTTGTTTGAACCGGGACAGTCGTGTATTATTCCCTTTGTCTATCGATACTTGCATTGCCCGAGATCTGATCAATGCCATCATCATGTCGTGTTCAATCTCGTTACTGAACAATGCTACTTGACTCATTCCGACAAGTGATATCCCCGTGATCCAATCACATGTTGCGCAGCTGTTGGATATAACTTCTCCGAGTGGGCCCTTGAGTATCTTCCCGTCACATGGACGGACAAATCCCGCTCTTGACATATATTGCCTCTACGGTTTCCTCCGAATACCTGAACACACCTTTATAACCACCGTTTTACCAGATGGCGTTTGATGCTATCTAAGCACTCTCGGGAGACAGTGATTGATATAGCCTCACGGTCTAAGGAATAGTCTACGAGGATCCTTTTCTAATCATCGTAACTTGAACTTCGTGACATGATCGAATCACGATGTTTAGGTTGGGTATTGGTTCATCATCTCATTCTCTGAATGAGATGACCTCATTTCCAACTGGCATAAATGCCACATGATCAAGAAACATGACCATCTGTTGACCAACGAACCAGTGACCAGAGTTTCACTGGGAACCCCTGGTTTGTTTGTATATCACACGTGTATTGATGTTTCCACTAATACAGTTATAGCATGATATAAAACTTAATCATAAACTATATGAAATATGATAATAGTCCTTACTACTATTTGTCTCTAGGGCATATTTCCAACAAAAAGAAATCCAGCCACCTCCTCAAAGACTTCCGCGAATTCCTCAAACTTCATGAGGGTCTGGCTCGGATGAATCGCGACGCAGTCAACAGGGGCTACAGAGCCACCCTAGGCGCTGTGGCACATGGAGCTCCTCCACCACCACCCGGACCACTGCCAAACACAGTTGCGTCGGACCAGCACCACGGAGGTGAGCCGTACCCACGGGCCATGGGTACCATGATCATCCAAAAGGGCCGCCCCTCTAATCGGGTGCAAAAGGCCATCACTCGCCAAGTGAATCTGGCGACAAACTCACCACCATCCACCACTGAGTACCTCAGTGGAAGCGACGCCTGCATCACCTTTGACAAGCGCGACCATCCGCACCAAGTACCTTGTCTAGGCCACTGTCCCCTCGTACTCGAGGCACAAATTGGAGGTTTCGACATGAGCCGCGTCTTCATGGACGGCGGAAGCGGCAGCAACCTTATGTTCGCGAGTACCTTGCGAGCAATGAGGATCCCTCTGACCTGCCTAGAGGCCTCAGACACAACATTCCACGACATCGTCCCAGGAAAGGGCGTATATCCCCTTGGCAAAATCAACCTCGACGTCATCTTTGGCACGCCGAGAAACTTTTGACGTGAGCGCATCGACTGGCCTTCACAGTACCACTGCATCCTTGGACGTGTCATGTTCGCTAGGTTCATGGCAGTGCCACACCACACCTATCTGCAGATGAAATTTCCGGGCCCTAACGGCGTCATCACAATCAACGGGAGCTTCGAGAGGTCCGACAGTTGCGACTGGGAGTTCAAAAGAATTTCCCAGTCCTTCGGCATGCAGGAGGAACTCGCAAGATTGAAGGAGTCGATAGACAACAGTCTTCCTCCCCTGACCCGACCAAGTTCACCCGACCCGTCCTTCGACTCATCGGTGCACACGAAGAAAGTTCAGGTCCACCCATCGGATCCCGCCAAAATGGCCCTCATCACCAACAACTTGAGTCTCGCATAGGAACTCGCACTTGTCGAATTCCTCCGTGAGCACTGGGAAATCTTTGCCTGGTGTCCAGCGGACATGCCAGGAGTTCCCAGGGAATTCGCCGAGCACACACTCAATGTCAACCCAGACGCAAGGCCAGTCGAACAAAAAATTTGGCAACTGTCTGAACCAAGAGCAAAAGCAGTCGGAATGGAGATCAACAGACTCCTCGACGCCAAATTCATACATGAGATCAAGAAAATCACTTGGCTCGCCAACACGGTGCTAGTACCAAAAAAGGACACGGATATCCTACGGATGTGCGTGGACTTCACCTCTATGAATAAGCACTGCCCGAAGGACCACTTCCCACTTCCACGAATCGACCAGATCATCGAATCCACTGCGGGATGTGAGCGCCTCTGCTTCCTCAACGCCTACTCAGGCTACAATCAGATTCGAATGAAGGAGGAGGATCAAGAGAAAACGGCGTTTACAACGCCTTTTGGTGTGTTCTGCTATAACACAATGCCTCGGGCTAAAAAATGCAGGAGCCACCTACCAGCGGTGCATGCAGGCTTGCCTCAAGAACCAACTTGGTCGCAACATCCAAGTTTATGTTGACGACATCGTAATCAAGACCAAAGAGGAAGCTTCACTAATCGATGATTTACGCGAAACTTTTGCCAACCTCAACCGCTACCGGATCAAGCTCAATCCGGACAAGTGTGCCTTCGGCGTACCATCTGGGCAACTAGTCAAGGTATCTCATCTCCACGAGAGGGATCGAGGTGAACCCGAAGAAAATAAAAGCCATATTGGCCATGGAGAAGCCAAAGAACATAAGAGGTGTCTAGGAGCTGGCTGGACAAATCGTGATGCCAGTCGATCCATCAGTCGAATGGGCGAAAAGGCACTGCCCTTCTACCAACTTCTCCGCAAAGCTGACAAGTTCGAGTGGACCAACGAGGCACAGGAAGCATTCGAAGATCTCAAGCGCCTACTGTCCACCTCACCAGTACTAGTGACCCCACGCAAAAGGGAACCACTGTTGCTCTACATCTCCGCCACCAACCAGGTGGTCAGCACAGTGCTCGTGGTAGAACGATCCGAGCAAAACAAGGTCCACGGGGTACATTGTCCAGTCTACTACCTCAGCGAGATACTCATGCCAACAAAGCAGCGGTACCCGCACTACCAGAAGCTGGCGTACGGCGTCTTCATGACAGCTCAACGACTATGCCACTACTTCTAGGAACACCCAATCGTGGTAGTCAACGACGCCCCGCTTGGGCATATCCTCAACAATCCCGACGCCACCGGACAAGTCGCGCTTTGGGGGATCGAACTGTCTCCACGAGACATTACATATGAAAAACGCGACGCAATCAAGTCGCAAGTTCTCCTTGACTTCCTCGTGCACTGGATGGAGAACCAGCTCCCTGAAAAACCAGGTATGTCCTACCTCTGGACAATACACTTCGACGGATCCAAGCGAAAGGATGGAGCTAGCTCAGGTGTCATACTGACATCGCCCTAGGGAGACAAGCTGAAATATATTCTGTGAATGCAGTTCATCGCCTGAAACAATGAAGCTGAATACGAGGGCCCGCTGCACGTGATGAGGATGGCAAAAGCCTGCGGCGCCAAGAGGCTCATAATATACGGCGACTCCAAGCTGGTCGTCAACCAGACAATGGACGAGTGTGACGCACTGAACGACAATATGATCGCCTACCGTGACCTCTACGACATACTCGAAGGGGACTTTGACGGTTGCGAGCTGCGGCACATAGGCCGCGAAAGCAATGAAGAGGCGGACACACTCGCCAACATTGGCTCTACCTACGCCCCATACCACCTGGGGTATTTCTCGAGCATATCTGTGAACGCTCCATCAAGCCAAAGGCCGTAGAGAAGAAAACAACCGCAATAACGAACTCAGGGGTTTAGGAGTAACGGATTCCTGGGGTGGTTGGAGTATTTCAAGAGGAACTGTAACAAATCCGGGTATTTGGAGTTATGAGGGTACGCGTCATTGGGTTAAAAGAAGTTCCAATTGAAGTTCAATATGAATCTCGCGCTGCCCAATGAGCCAATGGCACTCAACGACTTGGAGCTTGACACAGGACTCGAAGGACCGATGAGTGTCATGATAATCGAGCCATCTTGGACTCAACCGTACATCACATACCTTCTCAGCAAGAGGCTGCCGGACGATCCGACTGACGCACGACACATTGTGCGGTGATCCAAGGCATTCCCTGTTATCAACGGCGAACTATACAAGTGCAGCATCACAGGAGTACTCCAACGATGTGTCTCAAACGCTGATCGAAGAGCCGTTCTCCTCGACATCCATGAGAGGACTTGCGGGCACCACGCCAGCAGTCGCGCCCTCGTCGCCAAAGCTCTACGAGCTGGATTCTACTGGCCTACGGCCATGCGTGACACCAAGGACATCGTCCAAAAATGCAACGCTTGCCAGCGATTCGCGGACAAACCACACGCACCTGGCGTGGAGCTCCGACCAATTCCATTGGCCTGGCCCTTCGCGCAATGGGGACTCAACATGGTCGGCAAGCTCCCCAAGTCCTCGCGAGGAGGCTACGTCTACCTCTTGGTCGTAGTCGACAAATTCACCAAGTGGATAGAGGCCATGCTGGTGACTAACCAGTCAGGATACAGCATAGTCAAGTTCTTCGAGTCCATCGTCTATCGCTTCGGAGTACTACACGACATCATCACAGATAATGGAACGAACTTCACATCCAAGGAGTTCCAAGAATTCTACGAGAATCTAGGAATCAACGTAAGCTATGCCTCCGTAGCACATCCACAGACCAACGGTCAGGTCGAAAAAGCCAACGGGCTCGTCTGCGGCGGCATCAAGAAGCGACTCCTCAGGCCACTCGAACAAGCCGCAGGCTGCTGGCCAGACGCGCTGCAATCGGTACTCTGGAGCCTGCGCACAACTCCAAATAGTGCCACGGGGTACACCCCGTTCTTCATGGTGCACGGTGCTAAAGCGGTGCTACCCGCAGAGGTACGATACAAAGCACCGCGAGTGGTCGCTTACAACAAGCAGGAGTCAACTCTTGCACTCGAAGACTCCATCGACCTCCTTGACGAGGCACGGGAAATCGCCGCAGAAAGATCAATGATCTACCAGCAGAACCTGCGCAACTACCACAGCAGAAGGCTACGCCCTAGGTCCTTCGTCGAAGGAGACCTGGTCCTGCGACTGAAACAACAAGGGCATCTCAAGCTCGAGTCCCCCTAGGAGGGACCATACGTGATTACAGAAGTAATCCCAGGTGGCGCATATCGCCTTAAAGATTTCGAGACAGGAGTTGCATACTCCAACCCCTGAAACGTCGTGTAGCTGCGGCACTTCTACCCTTAGTCGTCTTTTATTTTTACATTGCAAATAAGGCTACTCAGCCAAGGCTACTTAGCCACACATTATACCCCGTACTATCCTGCGAATAAAGAAAGCTAAGTGCCCCAAAACTCTGTGTTCTATTTATTTTTTGCAAATTATCTACTCGGGGGCTGCGCCACCCTATACACATCTGTTCTACGAACTAACGCGATATCCTGAGTAGCTGACGTACTAACCGAACCCTTGACAAATACCAACCCAGTTGCAACGCACCTGATAGGTTGGCAAGGTGCTGAGATAAACACAAGTCAGGCTAACGAAAATAAATCATATAGTGCAGCGCACTTGCAAACATACACGCTAACAAGTTCTTTATATACATCAATGTCAGTCAATTATACACAGCATATATATATGAACTTTACAACACTGGTGCAACTATGTGCAGGATACAAACTAAACTACTGTTGCAACAAAGGAACTTTTGTCTCCTCCTCGAAGAAATCGACGATTTCCTCCGCTGGGCGATCCATCGCCTAGTAGTGAGGAACCATGTTCCAAGTCGAACCTGCTGGCGGTGCTGGCGGTCCGGCAGCAACTGCTGCAACATTAATATCAGGCCTGTGCAGTCGCACCAGCGACAAAGCAGCCTTGGCACCAGCCACTAACTGTTGCCGTACACACTCATGGACTGCACTCAAGTCTTGAAATTTGGCAAGAAGGGCCAGCAGGCTCGATGGAACGACATCCAGCGGGAACATCGTCTGATAAATATTCCTCAAGCACGATTGCGACTTCTTCAGGAAGTGAAGCACTCGCGAAGCACGATCCTATAGGGTCGCAAGTGCGATTGCATGATCATGATCCACCCAGAAGTATCCACTCGCCTGAAGCTGCTCTTGGGTTAGATCATTCATACGAATGGCAATCCTGTCCTTCTCATCTTGCAGATGCCGTGCACTGACAACTATACCAAGCAAAGGCAAAAGTATGAAGACAATGAACTACCATGAGTGGCTACAAGAAAATACAAGGAAGAAGAAAGATAACACTTGAATTGGTCGCCCAGCTGCGTCACCTCCCCTAGCAGATACTGCTCTCAGGCGACGACCTTCTCCGCCCTCGACTTCCATACATCCGCGTTACCATGGAGCATAGGTAGTTCGCGCTCCAACTGCTTCACGTGGTCACGGAGTCGTGAGAAAAGAGACAGCTCATCCAACCTTCAGCATGACTGCGCCAAAGTATCATCAGTGGATGGCATATTCCAAGGTTCACTCGAAGGACCACTCGATGTGCCCTATCACAAGCCAAGCAAGAGATAATAAGAAGACTAAGGCGATGCATGGACAAAAGAATCAATAGCATTCAAGCATAATAAAGTATCAACACTCACCAAAGGCATGTTCCAGACAAAAGAAACAGGCTATTTAACTATTACAGACATGACTACTGAGGAGCAACTGGCTTCTTCGACTTAGACTTCGGTTTTGGGGGCCTCATTGAGTCTGTGGCAGTATCAGATGCCACAGACTTCCCGCCGGCCCCTGACGCCGCAGCCTTCGCCACCTTCTTGGCTCGCTGCAGTTCTTCAGAGTACTTCGCAACTGTGTTGATTAGCTGTGGCCCGTACTTGCCACAGGCAGTTGCGAAAGGAGCAAAGACTACCTGTTGGCCATCCGCGCTGATAGGCATTGCCTTGGAGACCGTAGCAGGATCAACCTCGACTCCATGGGCTTGAACCATCGCGAGTGACATCGAAGCGCCAGCCGCACAAACTGAGTTCTTGAAGCCTGCATGAATGCCTCCAACAAGGGACTCCACCAGATCATCTACATTTTTTATTAACTCAGCCTTGGGCGACAGCTCCTCATAGAGGCGACTGAGCACACCCTTGGCCTTAGTGAGCGTCCCCTGAACGGCAGCACTGCGATCTTCGACTGCCGTGATGGCACCTGCCAAGGCGTCATCACGACGGAGTGCCTGGGTGTCGAAGCTCAGACCATTGACATCTACACAAGAATCAAGCATTGGCACAAAAGTCAGCACAACAACAAATTCGAAAGAAGGGACACTGCGAAAATCCACACAAGGGAATACCTGAGAGAGCCTTGGCAATCGAGAGAAGCTGTTCTTCGAACACCTTCTCCCTAGCTACGATGGAGGCGCGCAGATCCTCTTCATGTTTCCGCGATTCGTCATGTGCTGCGATTGCCTCATCGCGACTCTTCACCACTGTGGTGAGCGCCTTTTCGAGGGAAGTGGCGTCGCGAAGGAGTGCATTATGCTCAGCTGTGAAACAAACAAAGATAGACCGTTAGTCGAATATATCACAAGGATGAAGAAGAAGAAGCAAAAAACACTCACTTTCAACCACGTGATGGCGATTGTCTAGCATTGCATGCTGGCAACCCATCACAAGCACCTGCTCCACCAAGCGAGCAGCTTCCTTCACAATAAGCTGCGACAGAAGAAACAACAAAGGATCAGTAGATGATAGAGATGATGAATTCGACTACAAAACTCAGAAGAAGCAACACTACACATACATGATCCTCCAGTGACTCCGAAGTCAATTGACGCGTAGTCGTCCGGATAACCATCTGATGCTCCACATCGTGTGGAGAACTTGATGAATTATGCCCGGAGTGGGTCGCCAATGGAGGAGAAGGAGTCCGCTCAGCCACCTTCTTGGCTTTGGAAGTCACGACTCCAGATTCTTTCAGAAATTGGACATCGCCAGAAGATGACGACGCCGGCTGACTGCAGAATAAAACTAGCATCAAGAAAATGCAACTCCAAAGAAGAACGAAAGAGAAGACTCGTATACTTGCCAATCAAACTTGTCAAAATCAAAGATTTGACCCCCCAACTCTGACGACGACTCCTTCGGCAGCTGCAACTTCTTACGGGAAGACGGCGCTACATCGCTCACAGGAACGGCAGGTATCGGCGACTCTGCACTAGTAGCTGCGCCTTCCGGAGTCGAAGGAGATGATGCATCCAAATCCTCGCTGCGCGAACGCTTGCGAGTGTCCGGACTGCTAGAGTCGAGGGATTCCTCCTCCACATCAGATGGGACGGTCGACTCCGACTCGTCCTCTTCTAAAGCTTCACGAGGAATAACCCCCTCAGGAAGAGGGGGCATGCAGGGAGACACCTTCCAATCCTGCATACAGACAACAAGTTAGCAAAAGTCAAGGAAAAAGAAGCATTCGACAAACAAAGCTACTTCATAGCACAAACATACCTCAGGAGGAGGATTAGTAGCATTGAATGGAGGCACGACTGGTTCACTGGGGAGCACATCCTTGGCGGTGTACTTGGTGACCAGTCGCACCATTTTATCTACCTCACTCGCGGAAATGCCATCGGCAGATATGCGAGGGACATCGGCTGCGCCAGCCCATTGGAACATAGGGTGGACTTTGGCCTGCAGGGGCTTGACGCGACGGCGCAACCATGTGCGAATAAGGGCGCATCCTCCCTCTTCTTTACCCATGCGACTCTTGAGGTCACAGACGCGCTCGTACAGCACATCTGTCTCCGCAGACTCGTCGGGCATCACTACATTCTTCCAGGAGCGCCTCCTCTTGCACGGTGTCGCGGGATCGAAAGGCGCGAGTCCGAAGTGGTCTCCGTTGGCCTTCTGGTCACGGATGTAGAACCACTTGTCCCTCCACCCTTGGACGGACGCCATGAGTTTGATGTCGAAGTACGTGATGGAGGAGTCGACATGGATACTGCAACCTCCTACATCGTAGACTACAGAGCCAGACGCCGACTGGTGCTTCAGCTTGAAGAGACGTTTAAAGAGACCAAAGTGTGGCTCGATTCCGAGCCAGCACTCGCAAAGTGTAATGTAGCAAGCTACATGGAGGATGGAATTAGGGGATAGCTGGTGCAGCTGGAGGCCATAGAAACAAATAAGGCCCCTGAAGAAAGGATGCAGGGGCAGCGAGAGACCGCGGATGATGAACACTAGGAACATCACCCGAAAACTGGCAGGAGGACAAGGGGTTACCTCACCACCTGGGACTCACGAGTCAGCAACTGTGGAAGACAGAACTCCGTCTTGGCGCAGAAGACAGAGCTCAGAAGGCTTGATAATGGACGCGCGCCACGCGCCATTGGTGACGCGAGTGCCCGCGCCCTTCTTCTTCCCGGCGACGGCAACGCTGGTGTCCGCAACGGCGGAGCTGCCCTTCTTCTTGGCAGCAACAGTGGCGGCGGCGGATTCAGCCGCGGCACCTCCTTTCTTCTTCCCCATCCTGCGGTGGCGATGCGACCGGAGGAAGTAACTAGGGAATACACGGAGCTGGTCCAGTGCCACGAGAAAGATGAACTCTAGGAAGCAGAGGAGAAGCAGCAATGGTGACGGAGGCAAAGGCAGAGAAAAGAGCAGATGGGAAAAGTTACCATCGTAGCACTACTACTTAACCCCCTGGAAGATGTAATCCAATGGCCAGCAAAAACCCTATTAGACACGTGGCGTCCATCGTGATCAACACGTGGAGGACCCGAAGCGCGAACCATCCCCCACTACCCCCATTACGCGCGGAAATCGAGGAGGCATAGTTAAAACAAAGATTACGCACGCCCGGTCAAGTCAGGGTCAGAAAATGGGACCCATCGCTCGTCACGTCCCGTCAAAACCGCTCAGGCGGGCAACTGAGATCATCACATCATCAGCACCGAGGTCATCAAAATTGAGTAGCAGAAGACTTCGACTACTTTAGTCCTTGCTCGAGTCTTCGACTCCACCAAGCACTCGGGGGCTACTCCCATAGGGAGCGCTGGCCGCGCACCCTACGATTGTTTCCCCCTTTTTTTCTCTTCTGCAGGAACACGGACATTCAAAGCATACCCAATCACTCGAATCCGCAATTCGACTATGGGCATGGGTTACTCCCATAGAGAGCGCTGGAAATAAATTCCTGAACCAAGCAAACAAAAGACGACAACAGTCGCAACAGTCCTTTAGTCCCTGCCTGAGTCTTCGACTCAACCAGGTACTCGGGGGCTACTGCCATAGGGAGCACTGGTCGCACACCCTATGATTATTTGTATATCGTACTATGTGTCGATAACATACACACTCGAAGTTTATGGCAACACCGCCTCATGGTTTTTCCCTACAAAGAGACTGCGTTTCCTGGATCACCCGAATCATCTCCCGCGATGACAAAATTCAGATGCCGCGCTTACAGCGTGAAGATAAGACATGAATAAGGCCTGGCAACGCATTCGATGTGCACTACCAGAGATATATCCGTGCCTACAGGTACGACGAACATGCCTTGACGGACGTGTCGAGTGCTCACACCCATATACTGGAATTCGACTCCTATAAGACCTTCGCGGCTTGAGTCGAATTGCACCAGCACTTTTCTGAATTCGAGTCCGGGGACTCGAGTTCGAGTAGATTGCGTTATTTTACCCTAAGGTAGTTAACTAATACCGATACATCGGTTAAATTAGGCACGCATATCAACAATCCCTATGACACAAACAGAACAGTCGAAAATATACTCATTCATGCATTCGACATGCTTCATAAAGTCCCCAGTCGAATCTGTGATTCCACTAGGCACTTGGGGGCTACTGACATGGGTATACCCTACAGGTACTCGAGCTTGGTATATACGGCCTGAATACGGCAAAGGCCCACGGCATTGTCAAGGCCCAAATGGAGAACTCGAGTAACCTATGGACTCTCGATTGCTTGCGGAACAAGAAGAAGCGAAAGATAGAAAGTTAAAGGGAAAACCCTAACCTATAACCGACTCGACCTGCTACCTGAGACCTAGCCTATCTATATAAAGGCTAGGAGGGGCGGCGAGGAGGACACACACAACCTTAGTTTCCACAACCCTCGCCAGATTGCATCTGCGCACCATTGTAATCTTTGATTCCTCTATTAATTCCACGAATAGACAAGCAGGAGTAGGGACCTCTACGAGGCCTGAACCTGGGTAAATCTTCGAGTCCCCTGTGTGCTTGTTTGCTAGCCGATTGATGCTTCTAGCGCTCCCTCCTTCTCCAAAACCCAACTCCATAACAATGGGCATTGATGAGTTAAACCCTTGTTAGTAAGAGAGAAATCTACAAGATCTAATCTACTAGATGCAAGTAACAAGTAGAATAGATATAATCTACTTACCCTCAAAGAACATGAGTTTTAACGATATAGAGATCATGGCGATCACTTGCGTCGGTTAAAGTTGTCGATGTATTGTACGATGATAGATTTATGTTTGGAGGGGTCATGCTCAGAGATCGGATGGTAGCACACTGATACAATGATTTATATAGGTTCACGTCACAGATAAATAGTGTCCGGTAAAAACCCTACTTCATGTTTGTGGAGGATGGAATTATCATAGTGTGTGCTCGGGTGAAATCGAGATATGGCTCGATATCACCTATGGTGGTTGGTGCTAGAACACGATATGAGGGTTTCTCAAAAAGACCCTGTTTGGCGTCCCTACCCCTTCTTATATACTCTATCGGGGCTAGAGTTACAAGATGCCAAGACGAGTTACAAGTGGCGGCGCCTATACAGAAATTCTAACAGAAATATCAAATCTAATATTGGTAGAGTAATTGTGATATCCCGAAGAATCCATTCGTCATTGATGTCCTAACTTGACTGCCAAGGTATCTTCACTTGGGCCTTCTCTAGAGGCTTGATCCTTAGTAGGCTGCGATGGTTCCCGGTGGGCTCTATCTTGGGAGCCTACCTAGTACCTGTGACCTCGATAGTAGCTCCCGAGTCCTTCGTGATTGGGGGAGCTCTACTCTAGATCCCATTCTGGGTTGCTGAGTGGAGATCGTGAAGGAGTCCCCTCGATCCTTTGTCTATCGGAGATGTCGATGTTGAATCTTGCCTCTTGTAGAAGCTTGCTACTAGTGAATGTGTGGTAATATTCCTTCTAAGAATTACTAGGATCATCATTGATTGGTTGCCAATTGATCTTTTCTTCACCGTGCCCTTGAGGTGCTAGGGGCCACCCGGGCTACATTCATCGATCGATCGACGAGACTTGTGATTCATCGGATAATGGCTTGAATGCCGATTATCCGAGGTGGCAGAGATCCCCTGGCCTACTACTTGCCTGTTGGTGAGTGATGGTGACATCAGTATGTGCAAAATTCATATAGATCTAATTTTGGCAGATTCATTGACTAATTTGATCATACTTGCAAAGCATGAGGAACATTAGGAAGCCATAGGTGTTAGACTGCTCATGCTAAACTAGGTTATTGACTCTAGTGCAAGTGAGAGACTGGTGGAAATATGCCCTAGAGGCAATAGTAAATGTATTATTATTCACATTTCTATTTTATAATTAAATTTATTGTTTTACGCTATAATTGTATTGGTTCCATGTAATGTGTATTTGGAGGAAAACCCTGATACATGTGTGGAATAATAAACACCAATAAGACATCCCTGGTCTTTCCTCTAAGACTAGTTCATATATCAGCGATAGTCCCGGTTTCCTGACTATGGGCAAGATGACAAGTTGTTGTGGAGTTGCCAAAGATATGTGAGATCAAAGTTATTGGGAGAACAACGACAATGCATAAGACCCAACATGATATACCATTAAACATATTGTCAATAATTGTTATCAGTAGTTTCTCATAAATAATGTATTGCTTTTACTAAAGATTTCTAGACCACGAGACACATGTGAACTTGGGTACAATATGGACATGGCAGGATTCTTCAAACGTTGCTCTGGACATGAGTAATCATAAAGTTGGTCCTTGCTCTTATCGGATGGTATGCCAATAATTCACATGGTGTGCTTGTGGGAATCTGTACTCCTAACAATGGACTTGGCCCACTCATGTGCTATGATGTTCGTCATCATCTGGCCGGACACATGATCAAGTTGTTAATCACGGGAACATTGCTAGTACTGTATGAGTAAAGAGTACATGTGAGGTAACAAGGATAACCTAGTTTTTCATCTTGGGCAATGTAAAGTATCGACGAAGCAATACGATATATATTGGATATAATACTATGGTTCATATGATAAAGGTCTTCATGTTATATTTGAGGATTACTACGTGTATCAAGACGCCAATAATAATCAAGGAGTTCCGGACATGTTCATAAATATCTGAACCCACAGGTTCACACACTTAAGATGATATCGACATTTAGAACATAAGTTGATTAAAATATAGAATGAAGTAATACCGAAAGGATGTTTCAGTGTCTCAAATATTTCGGAGGTGTCTGGGATATCACCAAGAATGGACAGAATTGTTCCAAAAATATTATGGAAAATATCGGGAATAATTTAGGAAGGTTTCATAATTAATTTAAAGGAGTTCAGAATTTTGCAGAAGGCTTTGGAATAAATACTCATAATTAAAGGTAATTACCCCGGTTGGAGCACCATGGGTTGTAGGGGACATATGGGCCCCACCGGGTCGCACACGCATGGAAGGAGGGAACCCTGGCTGAGTCGTCCAGGGCCTCCCCTAGGCCGACGGGTGGGGGAGAGGTGGTGGGGGAGGGATGAGTCCCTCTGGGACTCGTACTCCCTCCCTAGTCTAGTTGGAGGAGGTAGGAGGAGTCCTACTAGGACATGAAGTCCTACTCCTACTCTCTGTATGTATGTGTGGAGGAAAGGAACGAGAAGTCCTACTAGGACTTGGAGTCCTACTAGCCGCACATATATACGGGAGTAGGACAAAAGGCAAAGGAGACGAGTTTTGGAGAAACCACTCCCCAGCCCTGCCCATGCATCACTAACCCACCATCGCTATGGAGCCGCCGTGCCGCTGCTTGCCGTCGGCCACCACCGCCACCGCCAGTCGTCCCTGCCTTGGCCTCTCGGAGTCTGTCTTCTACCTCTTCTTTGTGTTGACGTCGTCTTCACGGGGAACTTCTTCTTGTTCACATTGTACTGATGTCCCTTTACTACCTCTGTCTAGATCTAATCTAGCTGGATAACAAAGTGCTGCCGGATCTTCATCGACATGTTCCTGCTTCGTCTATGAGCTTGATCTCACTTCGACGCGGTGTGCTTCTCATTGCATGTGTGGATGTCCGACGCTTGGAGCAATTGATCTTTGGAGCCGTCCGTGGGATAATACATCTCATCGTGACTCGCTAAGGCTTGTTATAGGGATCAATGCACGACCAACCTCATCATTGACAAACTTCTGCTAGTTTGATATTGGAGGGTATGATCCATTACCTTCTCACTCACATTGGATTTGAGTTATCCGCTAGAATTCTATTTCATGTAGCGTGTTCCCCAACAAAACTTACATTGGAGCTGGTTGCGCTCATACTCAACCTGGATGAATCGCTGACCTATCTCCATGACTAAGCGCATGATTGGCTACACGATATAGCACTCGAGTCAGTACAAAATTGGTTAAACATAAGCCTATGCTTAGCCGCAAGCAACTGGACATAGCCTCAGGGGCTACTCGAGTGACATCGTATAGGTAAAAAATGTTGGAAATATGCCCTAGAGACAAATAGTTATAAGGACTATTATCATATTTCATAAAGTTTAAGATTTATATCATGCTATAACTTTATAGAGTGGAGACATCAATACACGTGTGGTATATAAACAACCAGGGGTTCCCAGTGAAACTCTAGTCACTCGTGCATTAGTCAACAAATGGTCAAGTTTCCTGATCATGTGGCATGTATGCCAGTTGGAAATGGAGTGAACTCATTCTGAGAATGAGATGATGAACCAATACCCAACCTAAACATCGTGACCCGATCATGTCACGAAGTTCAAGTTACGATGATTAGAAATGGATCCTCACAGACTATTCCTTAGAACGCGAGGCTATATCAATCACTATCTCCCGAGAGTGCTTAGATAGAATCAAGCGCCACTTGGTAATACAGTGGTTATAAAGGTATGTTCAAGTACTCAGAGGAAACCGTAGAGGCAATATATGTCAAGAGCAGGCTTTGTCCATCCACGTGACAGAAAGTTACTCAAGGGTCCACTCGAAGAAGTTATATCCAATAGCTGCGCAGCGTGTGATTTGATCACAGGGATATCAATTATCGGAATGAGTCAAGTAGCATTGTTTGGTAACGAGATTGAACACGACATCGTGATGTCATTGATCAGATCTCGAGCAATGCAAGTATCGAGAGACTAAGGTAATAAGACACGACCGTCCCGGTTCAAACGACGAAAGATCTTCGTGGAACGCATAGGGGTCACATGGCCATCCAGGTCCCTCTGTCAATCATTGGTCCGGGAGTGTCCCGACCATGTCTGTAGTGTTCGCGAACCGTAGGGTATCATGCTTAAGGGTTTGTGGATGCTTAGAGAGTGTTTATAGGATCGGAAGAATCGCCGAAGAATAGTGGAGAGAAAACCGGAAGGGTTTCGGTAAGTCCGGAGGATGTCCGGAGTGGAGATGGAAGGTGTTCCATAACCACGGAGATTGAATAATATATGAATGAATGTTAAATATTGATTTAAACATTTATTCATAATTATTTAATAAAAGAGAAAATCAATTTAAAGGTCGAAAGGCAAGAGGGGAGAAGGGGCAAGGGGTGGTCGGCTGGGCCAAGCACCCCCACGTGGGGCCCACTAGGGCTAGCCAGCGGCTGCCCCCCTTGATACATTGCAAATGTATCTATAATTTTTGATGTTCCATGCTTGGTTTTATCCACTTTCTTGTGTTTTGTTCCAACTTTAGATTACTTTTCATATGATTTCTTAGACTAACCTATTAACAAGAGCCAAAGTGCCAGCTGTCTGTTTTCTGCTGTTTTTGGTTCCAGGAAAGTCAGAAAATGAATATTCTCGGAATTGGACGGGACAAAAGCCAAAGTGCCAATTTTTCCGGAAGGGATCAAGTGCCAGAATACGAGACGGAGAAGGGCCAGGGAGCCACCACACCACCTGGCCGTGCGGCTAGGCCTGGCCCACGCCAGGGGGTTGTGTGGCCGCTCCCGGCACCCCCTCGGCCTCCCCTTCCGACTATAAGTTGCCGTCGGGACGTAAACCCTAAGTACCTGATCAAAAATCCATGAAAGAGTCTATAGCCGCCGTCATCTCCATCCCTAGATCAGGAGGGATCTGAAGCTCTTCCTGGCACCCTGCCGGAGAGGGGAATTCACCCTGGAGGCCTTCTTCATCACCATGCAAGCCTCCGATGTGATGCGTGAGTAGTTCATCCTTGGACTACGGATCCATGTAGTAGCTAGATGGCTGGTTTCTCCTCCTTTGTGCTTTCATGTTTAGATCTTGTGAGCTCCGTTCATGATCAAGATCATCTATTTGTAATTCATACATGTTGTGTTTGCGGGGATCCGATGGATATTGAGATGCTATTTCAGATTGATTATTGATTCTATCATGTCTTTGTTATTTGAGATCTTGCATGCTTTCCGTTGTTAGTAGCTATCTTGGCCAAGTAGATGCTAGCAACTCCAAGAGTTAGTATTTATGCTCGATAGTGGTTCATGCCCCTAGTAATCTGGGGAAGTGACAGAAATCTCTAAGGTACTAGATGTGTTGTTGCTACTAGGGAGAAAACAACAATCCTTTGGTCATAGAACAATCATATTGTTTACTTTACATGCGGTTCGTAAAGCAATAATCTGGTGCTTGCAACTTAATACTGGAGGGGGTTCGGATGATAACCTGAAGGTGGATTATTAGTCATAGATGCAGTTGGATGGAGGTCTATGTATTATGTTGTAATGCCCAATCAAGTCTCACAGGAGTCAAGATGATTAGTATATGCATGTATTGCTTTCTCGGTGTTTGTCAATTGCCCCGCTGTAATTTGTTCACCCAACATGTTATCTATCTTAAGGAGAGCCACCTCTAGTGAACTATGGATCCCGGTCCTTTTTCTTTACATACAATCTACAACTGTTTACTGCTTTGTGTTTACTTTCTGCAAACTTTTACTTCTTTCCAATCGATACGTTTAATCCTTTGTTTTCTGCAAAACACGTTGAGATTGACAACCTCATCGCAAGTTGGGGACAAAGTTCTGTGGTTGTGTTGTGCAGGTCTCCACGTTGCTACTAGCACCGGTAGTGCGCCCTGCCAAAGCTCAGCTAGTAACACCTTTGAGGTGTTTCCTTGCTTGTGCTGGTTCGATTAAACCTTGGTTTCTTAACTGAGGGAAAATTGCTGTTGTGCTCATCATACCTTCCTCTTGGGGTTCCCAACGAGCTCTACATCAACCACGAGGCCTCAACACTTTTCTGGGCACCGTGCATTGAGCCATCACCCCTCTCCATCTCCTTTAGTCCCATCTCGGGACTTTAAGGGAGGTAGTACCTCCCCTCCCCCTATATAAAGTGGGGGTATTTGGCCAGATAAATATACACAATATTCAATAAAGGTCTTCTCACTTTTGGGAAGACCTCCAATTGATATTCTTTCTCTCTCTCTCTTGTGACCATGGTCCCAAGTTCGGACTGCGCGAACGAGAGCCATCTTCACCGCCGAGCGCTGTCGTGCTACGGGATTCAGATCCAGGAGCTCTACTTCCACAACTGCTGCTGGATCAGGGAAGTGGGAGTCATCGTCAGCCACCGAACATGTATAACTCCCCACGAGGTGTCACACTTGAGGCACTCAAGTCATTGGAGCCACAGGAGTGCAAGGACTTCATCACGACCTTGAGGTTGGCTGCGGCTCATCTACATCAACCACGCTCTCCTGAGCGTTGACAATGCTTTTCGGTCTTCAAGGGTAAGTTCGCGAAAATCCCCTCCGGTTACTGCATTACTAATAGATAGGTCCTGGAAGCATCAGGGGTTCAGCGGCGTAGGGTAAAATTTATTGTTTTCATACGTGGAACCCCTATAGTGGTATCAGAGCTAGATCTATGTGTAGTAATGCTAGTATGGGTAGAACACACGAGATGTAGCATGTGGGCATTGATCTTTTAGTTGTTACCCTCCCACGTGTACTTGTGTATACCATAGTAATGCTTGATGAAGCGCCCCCCAACCGAATTTACGCGTTCATTTGCGAGACTGGTCCATGCTTGCATACGGCTTGTACCGTATAAAGTGGCTTAGGGGGGTGTCTTTCTCTCTCGCATTAGTTGGTATGCCATTTACAATGGAGGGCCATGAAAGGGGTGTAGTAGAGACAACTACTTGATCAACGTTGTGCTGAAAGTTCGTAGGTAAGAACGGTTCTTGTGCGAAATCCCATTCAGCCACGTAAAACATGCAAAGATAAAGTAGATGCGTCTAACTTTGTTTTGCAGGGGGTGTTGCTTTGTGATATGGTTGTGGCAAAGGTAAAGTGATTACCTTATGTTACGTAGTAGTAGATAGTCACAGAGGTGACGAACTACCACACCGGAAAGACACTGGTACCCTGGTGTCTATGACGCCGGAACTCTGGGGCCAGAATCTGGTGACGACGGATGGAGATCACAACGTGAAGGACCATATCACATCGCATTTACATTCAATCTTATTGTTTGTATATCTTATTATGTGCTAGTATTAGATACTCGACGGTAGCCTAATAAGATCATCCCTGTTAAAATTACCAATGATTGTGTTCCCCCTTAGTGTGCACCACCAAGAAAGTTCTTCAGTATGAGGCGACCCACGGTGAGTGGGTGTCAGACATATCTATGTTCGCATACAGTGGGTGTAAGCCATGCTGCACAAATAATACACTAAGGTTGAGTTGGCGAGCCTAGCACGTTACAGAGACATGGCCTTGGAACACGGATGGTCAAAAGATCGAGCACGAGTCGCACGAACGATGTGACCGACATTTAGCGTCCACCCTTGAACCCACATTGATGGTTGTGATGATCGGGGGAGATGTGGGGAAAAGGGGTCGTGTTATCACTAGGAACCCTTCATGGGATAGGTGTGTTTCTGAGTGGAGTTATTATTAACTCATTTAATTATAAACTTAGTCTAAATTCCTTTTGCAATTATAAATGTAGAGATGTCTCACCGTGAAGCTTACTTTGTCATTGAGGAATGGGTAATGGGTGAGAAACTTAGACTTGATGGATCCAACTTCCCTAGTTGTCTTGTGCGCCTGAATGATCACCTTACTAGGAATCATGTGGTAGACTACATATGTCGCACAATGGATTTGACTGAGCCAGACCACTATGAGACCCCACAAGAGCTGGCAGACCGCTACTATCGTCAAGAGATGTCCACCTACATTCAGATTATAATGCGTTACGGGATGGTGGATGAACTCCATCCGCTCATGGGTGATCTTGATCCATATTGGATGGTGGATCAGCTGAGAGCAGAGTTCATAAGCCATGTGTGCAT
Organism: Avena eriantha; assembly: GCA_910589775.1. NCBI lineage: Eukaryota > Viridiplantae > Streptophyta > Magnoliopsida > Poales > Poaceae > Avena > Avena eriantha. The sequence continues at coordinate 90,037,104 of OU342743.1, forward strand.
GTGGAAGAACGATCTACTTGGAGAGTTCCTTTCCATATAGATGGAGGAGCACACATGTCTAAAGGGTCACTTGGAGCGCATGCTTGATGCACACATGAGACTGGTTCACTTCGTGGACTACTGAATGGATGATCTGTTTGCAATAGGCGTGCTGCTTCGCTCGTTGCCTCCCAGCTACGAAGGACATGTCCAGAGTAGCATCACGAGTGGTGATACAGAAACATTGGATTTCCAAGAGTTCATATTACGTTTCAGGAAGTAAAGGTTGAACCAATCACCGGTGAGGTTATCGATAACAAAGGTATATATTTGATATACAATTTTATAAATGTTATAATCTTGCAAACACATTTGCATTGTTAAGTATATTTGATACTTCTTCTGTTTTACTGAAAACATGTCCTTCTGTATGAGAGGTGCTTGCCAGAGAGGAGGTGACATTGCGTGTTGATGGCGAGCATGATGATGATGGCCAACGACACTCTCCCTCAACATTTATCACTTAGTTTATGTTTTGGATAGTTATTGTAATCAAAAGATTGTGAACTTCTTTAGTGTGTCTCACACTTGGTGAGGCGGTTATTCATATCAGTTTGTAACAAACAATTGTTCCACTTTTATGAATGATTTATATTCGTGTTCATATCTTGTTTGATTATATGTGAATTATCCTGGTTGTTTTGAAACTAATTGATAATAAATGAACATTTGTAAAATACTGAAATGCCTTAAAATACCCAACTTAATGATATGTTCATTAATGAATGAAACCATTGTTTGAATTCAAAGTTATGTGATAATATGTGAAATTCATTTGATTTCTTATCACATATAAATCATGCCTACGTTCCGTAAAATAACTTGAACACGGTGTATTACTTGAATACAAAGTATTTAATGAATTGTTAAAAGTAAATACATATTCGATGTATTGTGTTTTAACAAAATGGTAATTATCATTATATGATTGTTTAAATGTGTAAAGTAGTTTACCAAAGGAAACATGAGTATGAAATTATTTGATATGATCAAAGTGTTTCATCCAACAAAGGGTATGAATATAATACATAATCTAATTACTACGATTTGATCAATAGTAATGAAATTCAACTTTATAAGATTGGGATAGATGATATTGTGGAATGCAAAGCATTTTGAAACGTCAAAATGCAAAGCATCACTGATACATTGCAAACATATCTATAATTTTTGATGCTCCATGCTTGTTTTATATCTACTTTCTTATGTTTTGTCCACACTTTGGAGTATTTTTATACACTTTCTTGGACTAACCTATTAACAAGATGCCATAGTGCCAGTTGCCTGTTTTCTTTCATTTTTGGTTCCAGAAAAGCCAGAAAATAAATAATCTCAAAATTGGACCGGACAAAAGCCAAAGTCGATATTTTACCGGTAGACTCACAGAGCCAGAAGACAAGACGGAGAGGGGCCAGGGGCTGGCCACACCATAGGGTGGCCTGTGTCCCCCCTGGCCATGCCACCAGGTGGCGTGGGCCCCTCCGGCCTCCACCGACCTTGCCCTTTCGCCTATAAGAAGCCTCCGATGAGAAAACCCTAAATCCGAGAGCCTCCAACCATGAAAAGTTCCGTAGCGCCGCCGCCATCGAAGGGGAGATTCAGGGGACAGAAAGTCTCTGTTCCAGCACCCCGCCGGGATGGGGAAGTGCCCCTGGAGCCATCTCCATTGATCTCCACCGCCATCTCCATCACCATTGCTGATTCCCATGATGAGGAGGGAGTAGTTCTCTCTCGAGGCTAAGGGTTCTACCAGTAGCTATGTGTTCATCTCTCTCTATGCATGATCATATTGTGATCATGAGCTTTGTAATCAAGTAGATCTACCTTGCTACTCAAGTGCTTTAATAGATCTCTGCTCTCCCCATGTGTGTGAAAGTGACAACGTGCACACCATGGTGGTACTTAGACTAGAGATTACAAATACTTGTTATGAGTTATATTTGGAGTTGGATGTCTTTATGAAATTGTGGTGTTTGTTGGAACCATCTATTGCTCAAGGTGACAGTGTCGAGTTATCTAGATGCGGAAAGCAAACTTTAAGGAGTGATGTTATAGCCCTACCATGTATTAGAGTGTCCAACCGGAGAGTAGTTTAGAGTAGTATCATAAAGGGAAGATATTTATATGAGAGTGTTCACTAGCGAAAGTATGATCCCTAGGCCTTGTTTCTAAGCATTGAAACACCGTTTGAAACTAGATATGTTACATGTTTGCTTGATTCCATCTTTATTTCAGTTTGCCTTTAGTCTCTTCCAAGCCATCAAGCTATTTTCTGACACCGTTGTCTTATATCCATACCACTGGTATTTCACTATCTCTTCGCCGAACTAGTGCACCTATACACCTGACAAGTGTATCGGGTGTGTTGGGGACACAATAGACTTCTTGTATCTTGATTGCAGGGTTTCTTGAGAGGGATACCTTTGAGCACTTCCTCTCTGAGTTCGATAAACCTTGGGTAATCCACTTAAGGGAAAACTTGCTGCTGTTCTACAAACCTCTACACTTGGAGGCCCAACAACTGTCTACAAGAATATAAGTGCGTAGACACTAAGATATTTTCTGACGCTGTTGCCAGGGAGGTAAGGTAAAAGGTACTCACATCCTCCGGTGTGAGTGCTCGAAATTATTTCCTTTAGATTCTGCAATTTTGTATTTTTGTTTCTTGTTTTCACTAGTTAGGCTTAATGTAAAACAACAAAAAACTAGAGAGCTTTATAGTATTTATCTTGAGTTAGGACATGAAGTGTTTGAAGAGAAAATTAAAAAACCTATGGAACTTTATTTGCATGCTAATAGCAATGTTATTAGTATGAATTCTTTGAACACCATTATTGCTAATGCTATGGAAAATTCTAAGCTTGGGGAAGCTGGTTTTGATGAGCATGATATTTTAGTCCCCCAAGAACGGAGGAGAAAATTTACTTTGATGATACTATACCTGCAATATATGATGATTATAATGATGAATATGATATTTTCAGTCCATCTACTTTTGATGAGAAAATTCATTATGATTACAATATGCCTCCTATATTTGATGATTATGGTGATGAGAGTAATAATGATAGCTATTTTGTTGAATTTGCTCCCACTACAATTAATAAGAATGACTATGCTTATGTGGAGAGTAATAATTATTATATGCATGTGGCTCATGATAAGAATGTTTTATATGATAGTTATATTGTTAATTTTATTCATGATGCTACTGAAAGTTATTATGAGAGAGGGAAATATGGTTTTATGTATCTCAACAATATTAAGTTTCCCCTCTTTATGTTGAAAATTTTGAAGTTGCACTTGTTTTGCTTTCTATGCTTGTTGCTTTGTGCTTTCATGACTTTTTTATTTACAAGATTCCTATGCATAGGAAGTGGGTTAGACTTAAATGTGCTTTGAATTTGCTTCTTTATGCTCTCTTTTACTTCAATTCATATTTCTTATGTGAGCATCTTCTAAAACTATCATGCCTAACTTAAAGGCTTTAAAGAAAAGTACTTATTGGGAGATAACCCAAAAGTTTTAGATGAGTCTTGGAAGTTATTACCTCTATAATAACCGCTCCTTATCCTTTTTATTTGATTTTTGTGCCAAGATTAACCTCTAATGAGAGAGAAGTAATGATTGGGAAAGTTGTTGTCCCGAAACAAATTTTTGTGCTTCACTGTAACATTCGTGTAAAATCTGTGTATGTCGTTTTGAGGCGTGAATTTTTGTGCTTCTGCCCCGGTTGTTATATAACTTTATTTAGTTCAACACTTTTCGATTTGAGCAATAGAAGGTCTTCAAAAAAATTGATTTTTACCTGCTGGTCTGTTTGGACAGATTTCTGCCATTATTTGCATTTGCTTCTTGTTTGTTCCTTTTTGGGTTCTCTTTGGGGAATTGAGCTTTTCAAGGGAAGTGCTACAGTATCTTGTGTTTTAATGGAAGTTTTATTGGTGTTGAAACTGAACCCAAAGACTTATTATCTTGAGTGCACTAATGTTGCTAATAAAGATTGTGTAAAGTTTTATATGAAGGAAGAATTTCAGGTGTATGGAGAGAATGATGTAATGAGATGAAGAATGGACTAAAGCTCAAGCTTGGGGATGCCACGCGTGTCAGCCCAAGAAATACCCAAGAAGTACAAGCGTCAAAGCTTGGGGATGCCCAAGGCATCCCCTTCTTCATCAATAAAAATCTCAGGTTTCTTCCAAACACTTCATTTTTATTGTTTCATGCATTGTTGTGTTGTTTTTGGAGCGTCTTTGTTTTTGTTTTTAATTTTATTTTGTTTTGCTTCCTACAATAAGTCTGGTGATCCTAGCACACTTATTTGGGAGAGAGACACACTTTGTTTTCATTGCCTAGAACACTCTAGTTTTCATTCTTATTGTTTTGTGAGTGTTCTCTTTTGCTAGCACTAGGTTTAGCCTTAGTTTTCTTGTGCTTTCAGCTTAGAACTTTTTAATTCTTCTTTGTGGATTTGTGAGACAAGTTCATTGATCTTTATTTATTATTATCTTTGTGAGTTCTTTCAAAGAGGGTGATTTGGATTGGAAAAAAGTAGGAAAGTTCATGCTTAAGTGGTATAAAAGGAGCTTGTTTTTGACTGTGTCCTATCCTTTGTCATGTCATGCTTGATATTGTTTTGGCTTTATGCTTAGTGATTTCTGCAGTAGCATGACATGTTATAAACGATTGAGATTGCTTAATGTGCCTTTGAAGAATCATTCATTGTTTTAGCATATTAAAGCATAGTATTGTGGTATTCTCCTTTGATGTTTTATTTGGCTTGACTTGGCGCATGCTCACACCATGTTATGTCTATCTCAAGTCACCATAGCCTTTATGATCCTTTAGTTTTCAACTTGTAGTATCACTTGATGCTTTCATCAATGATGTTTTGTCGCTCTGCATAATTATGGCCATTATTGCTCTCTTAGTTTGTCGCTCCTAGTCTTTTGCTAGCCTCCACAACAAAGTATGAGTTCCACTCATGCATCCAACTCCTAAAACCAAGTTATTCCAAAGAGTCCACCATACCTACCTATTAGCATTTGCTATTCCAAGTATATTCATGTTTTTATCTACCTTCCAAATTAAACTTATTATGTGAATTAAAGCTCTCACAAACTTGATGGCGCACTTTACTTTTCTTGCCCTTAATAAACTTGAACCATTGTGTAATCTATGTTGTATATGCTTGCATTTATATGCTGGGAATTAGCAGAACCATGCTGTCATGGGGAACGCTTTCAACATTGCACTTGTACTTTGTACCTTGTTGATATCATGCTCTTTTGTCTATGGATGTCGTCGGTGTAAAATGAAAGGGGAGCTTGTAAGTCCATGGAGTCATGTATGTGTGTTAGAGAAACGCCTGGGCCGCTGGTCTAATCCATGCCTGATCATGGTGGAAACCTGCAGTGTAACCATAATGAGCAATCTATGAAGCATTATTCTTATAAAAAAGAGATAGAGATTGAGAAAAAAAGAAAAAAAGATGAGAAAAGAGGGAAGAGAGAAAAAAGCACCATTTTACCATGGTAAATAAGAAGATTGCTGAGATGCTCGTTGTCTTCTTGCCTTGTCGTTTTGATATGGGTATTCTTCCATATCATCGGGCAAGGGGTACCCCGTTGGCGGTTCTCTATGATACACATGTACTTACTATGAAAAGAGCTTACCGGTAACTAAACTTGAGTAGCATGAGGAGCAGCCCTCGTATTCAAGGGACATGAGATTTCCAACTTATACTTTGTCAAGCATATAATCCATGGTTTGTTCACTTTAACCTTAATCACTTCAAGATGCTTATGATAGGGGCAATGAGAGCTGAAAGCTAATAAGTACCCTAATTTTTGGAAGCTCTTTATGAGACTTGAATCCCTGCTTCCTTCTATGAAGGCCTTTCTTTTACTTTTATATTGAGTATCCTTCTATTGGAGACTCAATTTGGATCTATTAAAGCACTTTCATAGAGACTTCCAACTCCAAATATAACTCATAACAAGTATTTGTAATCTCTAGCCTAAGTGCCACCATGGTGTGCACGCTGTCACTTTCACACACATGGGGAGAGCGGAGATCTATTAAAGCACTTGAGTAGCAAGGTAGATCTACTTGATTACAAAGCTCATGATCTAAATAAGATCACGCATAGAGAGAGATGAACACATAGCTACCGGTAGAACCCTTCGCCTCATGAGAGAACTACTCCCTCCTCATCATGGGAATCAGCAACGATGATGGAGATGGTGGTGGAGATCGATGGACATGGCTCCAGGGGCACTTCCCCATCCCGGTAGGGTTCCAGAAATGAGACTTCCTATCCCCCGAATCTCCCCTTCGATGGTGGCGGTGCTGTGGAACTTTTCGTGGCTGGAGGCTCCCGGATTTAGGGTTTTCTCATCGGAGGCTTCTTATAGGCGAAAGGGCAAGGTCGGTGGAGGCCGGAGGGGCCCACACCACCTGGTGGCGCGGCCAGGGGGACCCGCGCCACCCTATGGTGTGGCCAGCCCCTGGCCCCTCTCTGTCTCGTCTTCTGGCTTCGTGAGTCTTCCGGTAAAATATCGACTTTGGCTTTTGTCCGGTCCAATTCTGAGAATATTCATTTTCTGGCTTTTTCGAACCAAAAACAGAAGAAAATAGGCAACTAGCACTGTGGCATCTTGTTAATAGGTTACTCGAAGAAAGTGTATAAAAATACTCCAAAGTGTGGACAAAACATAAGAAAGTAGATATAAAACAAGCATGGAGCATCAAAAATTATAGAACGTTTGCAACGTATCAGAATGTCACTTGTCGGAACGAGTCAAGTAGCATTGTTCGGTAACGAGATTGAACACGACATCATGATGTCATTGATCAGATCTCGGGTAATGTAAGTATCAAGAGACAAAGGGAATAAGACACGATCGTCCTAGTTCAAATGACCAAAGATCTTCGTGGAACGCATAGGGGTCACATGGCCATCTAGGTCCCTCTATCGATCATTGGTTCGGGGGTGTCCTGACCATGTCTGAAGTGTTCCCGAACCGTAGGGTATCACGCTTAAAGGTTTGATGATGCTTAGAGAGTGTTTATAGGATCGGAAGAATCACCGAAGAATAGTAGAGAGAAAACCGGAAGGGTTTCGGTAAGTCCGGAGGATGTCCGGAGTGGAGATGGAAGGTGTTCCATAACCACGGAGATTGAATAATATCTGAATGAATGTTAAATATTTATTTAATCATTTATTCATAATTATTTAATAAAAGAGAAAATCAATTTAAAGGTCAAAAGGCTTAATGGGCCAATTCCGGAGGGAAGAGGGCCCATTAGGGAAAGGTAAGAGGGGAGAAGGGGCAAGGGTGTGGCCGGTTGGGCCAAGCCCCCCCACGCGGGGCCCACTAGGGCTGGTCGGCGGCTGCCCCCCCTGCTCTCCCTCTCCTTTAGTCCCACCCCGAGACTTTGAGGGAGGTAGTACCTCCCCTCCCCCTATATAAAGTGGGGGTATTTGGCCAGATAAATACACACAATATTCAATAAAGGTCTTCTCACTTTTGGGAAGACCTCCAATTGATATTCTCTCTCTCTCGTGACCGTCGTGCTGCGGGATTCAGATCCAGGAGCTCTACTTCCATAATTGCTGCTGGATCGGGGAACTGGGAGTCATCGTCAGGCACTAGACGTGTGTAACTCCCCGCGAGGTGTCACACTTGAGGCACTCAAGTCGTTGGATCCACAGGAGCGCAAGGACTTCATCACGACCTTGAGGTCGGCTTCGGCTCGTCTACATCAACCATGCTCTCCTGAGCGCTGACAACGCTTTTCGGTCTTCAAGGGTAAGTTCACGAAAATCCCCTCCCGTTACTGTATTACTAATAGATAGGTCCTAGAAGCATCAGGGGTTCAGGGGCGTAGGGTAAAATTTATTGTTTTCATACGCGGAACCCCTACAAAAAATACACAAGTCTTGGAAGTACTTACATGCTCTTAAGTGGAGGTAAATAGCCCGACAAGTGTTGTTGGAGTGGCCACCTTTCTGCGCTTGATTAGATGGGAGGAGATGGATGCACTAGTATAGCCTTGGGGACTCACAGGATTCACGGTTTCTCCAGTCATTGCGGGTGCCTTAGCATTTGACTCCGCAACTCCTTCCTGCACCTCTCCAAGGTAGAATATCCGGCCATATAATCCCTGGAAAGGCATAAGCTACTTAGCTATGCACATAAAACCAATAGGCTCATTGAAACAATAGACAGGAAGCAAAAGACTCATGATCTAATGGCGTGAAGGTCGAACAAGTTCATCCTGGGCTTCTTCACTGCTGGTGCTAGAGGATCTCCACCGAATCGGTACGCCATCAATGGGCTTTTCGTGTGGTCCCTTGGGATGAAGCACAACCGAAGATTTAGAGGCATCGTCCTTCTCATCCCCTTCGAGGGACCTACCTCGCTTGCGGGTGGCATTGTCACTCACTTCATCCTATGAATCGATAGGAGGAAGTGTGGTGTGCGACTATTCCACATCGTCATCCATTGGCTCATCATACACCTCCGATAGCGGCGAGAGGCACTTGGCTTGCTTATGGCCCTTTTCATTAAAGGAGAAATCAGATATTTCAACTATGGAAGTATAGTAGAAAAGAAACAAAGACAACAATGTGTCGACTCTTACCTTGAGAAGCTTATTGTTTGCGTCTTAAGGTGCCACTGTTGGTTCCCCTGGAATCTCCTCATTGGAGGTAATAGTGGTGAGGGACTTGACCTTATTCTCAAATTCAACACTTGACAAGTTCTCCACCTGGGTCTGTGTCGAGTCCGAGGAGCCTGTGTACTTCCACATAGGATGGTTCCTAGCTTGGAGTGGCTAAATGCAACTTCGGACGAAGCTTAGGGTTATATGAACTCCTGATACCTCCTTGTCGAGGATATTTTGAAGCTCCTTCACCTGACCGTAGAGGACCTTAACCTTAGTTTCTTTGGTCTTTGTCAGCTTGTTCTTTCAGGACAGTTTCTTCTTCACTGGTGCATTTGCGACAAACTCTAGCATCCCATACTCTGATTGACGACTGGTTCATCACAGATGTAGAACAACATAGGGTCCCTAGAAAAAGTTCATGAGCCTGAAGGTGAAGTATTCGACATCCCCTCGAATGGAGATGTCGCAATTGCCAACAACATAGGGTCCCGAGTTTCCAAACTGCCTCTTCACAGAGTACAACTTTTTCAGAGAACCTAGTGGGGCTTGATGACCAAGAAGCACTTGCACAGCATGCTGAAGCATGCAATGTGCAGAATGGAGCTGGGTGACAGCTAGTGAAGCTGAATATTGTAAAAAAAGAATCCCACAAAGAAATTCGTGGGATAGAAGGGAAGGACCCCAAAGAACATAGGCAACAAACATGACCCTCCACTCAGATGGGGGATTGGGGATTACCTCGTCTCCAGGGATGCGAACATTGCCGTCGACGGGTAGAAGCCTGGCCTACTTTAGAGGGCAAAGATCTTGGTTTTGCAGGTTGACCACCACCAATCTCCGTCGGTTTTCCTCTTCCCAGTGGTCTCGGTGGTCTCTGTGCAGCGGCAGTGTCAGAGGTGGAGCCATAATCTTCTTTGGCTTCCCCATCGCAGTGCGAAGGAAGTTGGTGGGGGTAAACCTTGAGATCGTCCAGGGCGGCGGAGATACTAGTTATGGTGGAGAAGCACGAGGAAGAAGACGATGACAATGAAAATGAGGAGAGGAGGATTTTTTTACTGTGCCATCACCCTTTTCTTATAATACTAGTGGGATTGATCCTGTCCGACGGATGGACTTCAATACCATGTGGTGCTCATCCATGAAGACATGTGGAAGAACATAGGACGAACCTTCACCGCAGTAACTCCACCTCGTGCGAGAATCAAGGAAACCACTGTCAAACATCGGTTTTCGCGCGTCGTGCGGTCAAATCTAGTAAGCTTTATGGTGGGGCCCACACTATTGTGTTCCATCGTCTGCTTAGGCTGACACTTGAGTGCACTGATTGCCATCCCTAACATCATCCATATATTCATTTTGCCGTATCCTGCAATAGGAGTCAACAAAAATCCGGTTGTTGTTTTAATAAGTACGAATTCAGTCTCTAATGTGAATGAAAATTCTCTAGTGAATGGGCCTTTTGTTTTAGGTGTTTCTAATGTGAGGCTGGTGGTATTTCCGAGCTTGGAGGAGGTAGCGTATAGGGAAGAGAATAATAGTGGTATACCAATGAGAGAATAATAGCTTGAGGCTTTTGGAGGGGTTCCAAGGCCACTTTCGCTTCGATCAAGTGAGCGGATTCGAGCACAACCCAACTCAGATGATACACAGTTGGAGAGAGCGATTCTCAATACAAAGGCACAAAATTACTATGGCTCACCAGGTACTTTACATCCCAAACATTCGTTTTTATCTTTATCTGATGAACAAATTACCTCCAAAGCGGATCGATTAGGGGTATCCTTGGGTAAAAATAAGGAGCAGGTTGTAGTTTCGGTTACAGGTATTAATAAAGTGGAGCTTGAGAGAACTTTAACTATTTTAAAAAATTATGTGAACAAGAAAAATGAAAAGGACATTGGTCTTTCAAGTTTTCTAACCTCGAAAGTATCAAGCCTTGCTGAAGACTTGGTAGAAGAGGAAAATGAGGATTTGAATGTTCATGAGGATCTCTTGATGCCAATAGCACAAAGATGTTGATCCTTCAAAGGTTCGGAGAAGTACTAGGTTTAAAATAAAAAATCGTACTCATAATGAATAATCTCAGAGGTTTAAATTGGAATAGAGAGGGGTTCAGAGACACAGCAAAACATTTGTTTGTAAGAGAAACAATAAGGGAGTATTAATTAGATTTCATCGCCTTGCTGGAGACGGGGAGGTCAAATTTCACTATTCCCTTTCTTACACATCTGGCAAATGGATTTGATTTTTCTTGGTTTTTCTTACCACCTCATGGTAGGTCTAGAGGAATTTTGGTAGGTATAAATAACAATACTTTACGAGTTAAAAAGGTTGAAATTGGAGAATTTTATGTGAAACTCCAAGTTAGGAGTAAAATTGATGGTTTTGAGTGGGTCTTGGTCCCAGTGTATGGTACTGCCCAAGATGACCATAAAGAAGAATTTATTTTTGAATTAGTCCGAATGTGTGAAATGGAGTCTCTCCCTATGTTGGTAGGTGGGTATTTTAATATAATTAGGTGGAAAGAGGATAAGAGTAATGAAAAGTTTAATGCGCACTGGCCTTTCATTTTTAATGCAATTATTGAGAGTCTAGAATATATACTTGGGCTAGTAGAAGGGTGGTTCCCACTTTTGAAAAGTTAGATCATGTTCTGATGACCCACAAGTATAGGGGGTGTATCGCAGTATTTTTGATAAGTAAGAGTGTCGAACCCAACGAGGAGCAGAAGGTGCTGGCTAGCGGTATGGATCAGGATTTCTTTGCAAATACTTAGCAAACGGATTTTTAGGGGCTTTTGATATAGCAAGTAAACAAAGTATGAGTAAACAAAAGACAATAGGAATAAATGTAGCAAGTGGCCCAATCCTTTATGCAGCAAAGGACAAGCCGGTTGTATTACTTAAGATGACCAAACGTTCTCGAGGACACATGGGAAGACTGTCAAGTGCTTTTGCTTCATATAGTCGATTAATCTTCTCTAGCTTGCTAAGTGTTGTGTGGGTGAACTTGTGCTAATGTACCGCCCCATGCAAGACTAATACATACTTATGATTATACCCCTTTCAAACATCCGTAAGTACAAGAAAGTAATTAAGGTAGAAACCTAACCACAGCTTTAAACTCTAAGACCCTTACATCCCTTGTGCAATGGTTTTCTAACAGGGGTTCAGGTTTCTGTCACTCCGGCAACCCCTACGATTAGTAGCCAAATACACAATGCATTCCCCTAGGCCCATATAGGTGAAGTGTCATGTAGTCGACGTTCACATGACACCACTAGAAGAAGTACACCACAACTTAAATAACAATCTATTGAATCTTTCTCAACACAACTCCACTACTAACAACAAGACTTCTCCCATGTCCTCAAGAACAAAACGAACTACTCACAAGACATCCTATGGATCATGATCAGAGATGGAATAATGATGTATAACAATCTGAACATAAACAATAATGCAATGGTTCACTCAATAGCATCAACTACAAAGAGTAATCAACACCAGGAAAGTTTCCCCTATGAACTATAGCAAGATTCAACCAATTGTTACAGCAATATGGAGATGGTGATGAGGGTGCTGATGGTGATGATGGTGGTGATGATGATGATCATGATCCCGATGAAGTCCAGCTTGATGGTGGTGTTGATGGCGACGATCTCCCCTCTCCAGGAAGGAATTCCCCTGGCAGAAATCTGTCTACCGGAGAGATCTTTCTCTCTCGGTGTTTTCCGCCCCGCGGAGGCGGCGGAATCTTTCTATGGTCGCTCCCCGAGTCTTAGGGTTTCGTGGGGATGATATACGCCAGAGGGAGAGGCTGGAGTGGGCCAGGGTGGCCACACCACCTCCAGGCGCGGCCTAGGCCTGCCCGCGCCATGGGGTGGTGTGGGCCCCCTGTGGCCCACTTCCACTCCATCTTCTGGCATCCTTAGTCTTCTGGAAAAATAGGATTTTCCGTATATTTTCCCGGATTTTCTGATCTTCGCGAATTTTGCCTCCAAACAGCACATTTTCCATCAGAATCCTGACTGCAGCGGTCCATGCTCCAAAAGTCATCAACCATGCAAAAACAGATGAAATAATATAAGTATCACCTATCAATACGAAATATATCAATGAATAATAGTGAATTAAGACATAGAATAGTGATGCAAAATGGACGTATCATGTTCTAACAAGTGTGAAATGGGAACAAAAGTATCCCCTAGTAATAGTGAGAGCGCTAACAAGGACTGGGTCAGACCATACCCCGTTACTAATTGATGCAGGCAAACATGCACATCTTGGTAATAAGAAACAATTCCCTTTTGAATTATTTTGGTTATGTCAAGAAAATTTATGAGATGGTTAAAACGGAATGGGAGGCGGTGACTAAGGGAGACACACCAATGGAAAAATGGCAGAACAAAATAAGGCATGTTCGTTGTTTCTTAAAAGGATGGGCCAAAAATTAAGTGGGAAGTATACAAAATAAAAGGAACGCCTATTATCTATCGATACTTCGGACCTAAAAGCTAAGACATTACCACTAAGTATAGCTGAAAGGGATGCTTTGAAGGTGGCTAATGAAAATATTACAAAACTAAGAAGAGATGAAGAAACTAAATGGGCTCAAAGAGCAAAAGTGAAACATATTCAAGAAGGAGGGAATAATACAAAGTATTTTCATTTGATTGCAAATGGGAAACAAAGAAATAAGAAAATATTTCAATTAAAAAAAGATGAAGGAACCATAGTGGGTGAGAATAATTTAAAGGTCTATAATACGGAATACTATAAGAGGCTTTTTGGAGAGCCAGAACCTTCAAATTTTGTTATGAGAGAAGACATAACACATGATATGCCGCAACTGTGTCCAGAAGAAAATGGGATCATTACGGCTGCCTTTACTGAGGAGGAGGTTCATGATGCTATTTTTCAAATGGAGTTAAATAAGGCTCCTAGACCAGATGAATTTCTAGCTGAGTTTTATAAAGCTTTTTAGGAAGTCATCAAGGGAGATCTAATTGCAATGTTTACACAACTACATAGTGGAGATATGCAGATGTTTAAATTGAATTTTGGTGTTATCACCCTATTGTCAAAAAAAGAAAAGGTGGTTCCGATACAACAATATAGACCTATTTGCTTATTGAATGTTACTTTCAATTTTTTACAGAAGTGGCAACTAACCGTATCACTACTATTGTTGACAAAGTTATTCGGCCACCCAAATTGCTTTCATGCCTAGAAGACATATCTTTGAGGGAGTTGTTGTGTTGCATGAAACTATTCATGAGCTTCATCGGAAGAAAATGGATGGTATACTCTTTAAAATTGATTTTGAAAAGGCTTACAAGGTAAAATAGCCTTTCCTTCAATAGACTTTGCGTATGAAAGTATTTGCATCAGAATGGTGTAAGTTAATTGTGAAATTTGTTCAAGGTGGGAGTTTTGGAATTAAGGTTAATAATGATATTGATCATTTCTGCCAAACCAAGAAAAGGCCTAGGACAAGGTGACCAACTGTCACCCATGCTCTTTAACATTATTGCAGACATGTTGGCTATTTTAATTGCTAGGACAAAAGATGATGGCCAAGTTGGAGGTCTTATCCCTAATCTTGTTGAGGGGGGCCTTTCAATTTTGCAATATGCAGATCATACGATTTTATTCATGGAACATGATCTAGAGAAGGTTGTCAACATGAAGCTTATTCTATGCATCTTCGAACATTGTCTGCCCTCAAAATTAATTTTCATAAGAGTGAGATATTTTGTTTTGAAAAGGCTAAAGAGGAGGAGGAGAAATATAAATAGCTATTTGGTTGCGAGTCTGGCTCTCTCCCCTTTAGGTACCTTGGAGTACCTATCCACTACGGAAAACTCAAAAACTTAGAATGGTATCCCGTCAAAAATCATTTTGAAGGAAAATTAGGCTGTTGGGTAGGCAAGATGTTAGCTTATGGAGATTGTCTTGTGTTGATCAATTCAGTATTAACTAGTTTACCAATGTTTATGCATTCTTTCTTGGAAGTACATATAGGGGTACGAAAAAGTCTAAACTTTTACATATCATGTTTTTTCTGGCAAAGCGAAGATGGTAAACGTAAATATCGGGTAACAAAATGGGATATGATTTGTAGACCAAAATACCAAGGAGGTTTGGGAATTGAAGTTCTAGAGATTAAAAACAGATGTCTTCTTAGTAAATGGTTGTTTAAACTTCTTAATGAAGAGGGTGTGTGGCAAGAACTGTTACATAATAAATATATATCTCAAAAGAAATCAGCTCAAGTTACAAGTAAACCAATGGATTCACCATTCTAGAAAGGACTAATGAGAGTTAAAGTTGATTTCTTTAGCAGGGGACTTTTTAAAGTAGGTGACGGTACTACGACTAGATTTTGGGAAGATACATGGTTAGGCCTAACTCCACTTGCTAATCAGTACCCCTCGCTTTATAATATTGTGCAAAGTAAACATGTTATCGTTGCAAACGTTCTGTCTACGGTTCCTTTAAACATTGGTTTTATGAGGACTCTAAATGGTAACAAGTGAAATTTGTGGCTACATTTGTGCCAAAGATTAATGGGGGTATCTCTGAACAACGAGCAGGATGTTTTGGTTTGGAAATTAACAGCCTCTAGACAATTTACGGTGAAATCTATGTATGCAGACCTCATTGATTCTCAAACGTGTTTTCCAAGCAAATATTGGAACTTAAAAATCCTATTAAAGATAAAAAAATCATGTGGTTCCAAAATAAAAAGGTTTTATTAACCCGAGACAATCTGGCAAAGAGGAATTGGATGGGAGTAAGAAATGTTGCTTCTGTAATGCTGAGAAAATAGTTGAACATCTTTTTCTCTCATGCCCTTTTGCAAAGTTAATTTGAAGAATAGTTTTTTGTACATATAATATATCACCGCCAACCAATATAACAAATATGTTTGAGAATTGGTTGAAGGGAATTGAAAGAGATACTAAAGCTAGGATTCACATTGGGGTTTCTGCTTTGGTTTTGTCTATTTGAAATTGTAGAAACAACATTGTTTTTAACAGAAAAGACTCTACCAACTTTTTGCAGGTTATTCTTGTGGATGTTCATTGGATACAGCTATGGCGCTTTTTGCTCCTGGAGGATCAACGAGAATGCAAGGTTTCTGGATGCAACCGGCTGCTTATGGTTGCACGGGATTTCTTCTACCAGGCTACACGGTGGCCTATTAGTAGGATTCAAGATGTTTAGATTGCTGAGCATTTTGATAATTTTTCGTTGGTTGATCTTTGTATGGACTCTCTCTTATCCATGAGATGTAAAACTTTATTTTTATTATGAACTAAGTAATAAAAGGATGTGTGCATCTATTGATGCAGAGGCCGGGTATTCCTCATTTCAAAAAAAAATAGACGCGTCCACCAAGTCGAGCATCTACTCGGGAGGTAATTTTGCTTACTTCTATGGAAGAACGAGCCTACGCTCGGAAACAAGTTACTCATCTTAGCCTCAGGGTCTACTCCCATAGGGAGCTCACGCCGTGCACCCAATATTAATATATGCGTTGACTGGATCCACACTATCGACTAGCGAGCATCTGAAACTACAAAGTAAATGTTGACCCGGTGATCTTCTGGGTCAATGTCTTCTATCTACAAGGTTGTTGACTGACAACTACATAACTTGTGACTTTGAGTGTCTGCCCAAGTCTACGACTCGACTATACACTCGGGGGCTACTCCCATAGGTAGCGTTGGTCACGCACCTATAAAAAAATGCCCATTGTATCGACTACGTCCACACTGTCGATTGAGAACTATATGACTTTTGACTTAAGTCTCTACTCGAGTTTACGACTCGACGAGACACTCGGGGCTACCCATAGGAAGCGCTGGTCACACACCCTATAAAAACAAAGGCCTACAATTTGTCCATTCTGTTGATTGCATCCATAGTGTTGACTCCATACTTTCAATAGTCAAAGTAATTGGTGGCTTCGAGCACTACCCACCTCATATCAATGACGGGTCCAGAGATAATATCTCATCGGCTTCCCAGATCGCATCCGCTACGAAAACATATCTGGATATTGTGTCTATAATGCAAAGATAAGACCTACATTACTAATTTGCTGGCCTAGCAACTGCGTCCGCTACGCTCTACCAGATAAATACAATGTCTGCAACGTGAATACAATCCTTACGGCACGTTGGGTGTACAATTACCAGCCGGAATTTGACTCAGTAAAGCCTCTGCGGCATGAGCCAAATTACCCCAGCCTATTCCAGTTTCGAGTCCGGGGATCGGATTTGAATTTGAGTAGGTAGCATTGTTTTTTCCCTAGACTAATTAACTGGCCCCAATCCGTCGAGAGGACCAGACACATTTACGAGCATCCCTATGAACTATTAAACATCTATTGAGTTTACAACTTGCTGACCCGATGTACTTCTAGATCAGTACCTTCATCTTGTAAAACTGTCGACTCCGACCATGCAATACAAGATTTGGGACTTATAAGTCTTCACCCGAATCTACGATTCGACATGACACTCTAGGGCTACTGACGTAGGTATGCCCCACGGGGCGCCTGCTTTTAGCCTACCTTGCTCGGCTCAACGGGAGACCCACATGATGATGTGATGTGGTCCACGAAGCCCATGAAGGCTCAGCTGATACGAACCCCATAAGGACACTGACTCCAGGCGTGCAAATCAAGAACAAGATTAGAGATAGGAAATACTATGGTTTCACCCTTGATCTGTAACTGGCTCGGAGGGTACCTGAGACCTAGCTTGCGTATATAAAAGCTAGGAGGGGCCACCGAGGAGGACACCTGACACACCTGTAGAATACATCAGATCCAATATGCACATCCATTGCCATCTCAGCGACTTGTAACCTTCATCATCAATCAAGAACATCCAAGTAGGAGTAGGATTTTCCTTCTAGGGCTGAATCTGGGTAAATCGTGCCCTCTTATTTATCTGTCAGCCGATGAAGTCACCAGCGTACATCTTCTTTCTGAAAACCCAAGTCCATCAAGTATGAGCATTGTCGTGAAGACCCCACGTTAGTCGAGGATGCCAAGCTACTCTGGTGACACTGACGCATACCAACGCCGAGCACAAGGCTGCCTGTGGAGGTGGAGAACTACGCCAATCTCAACCGGTGCTAGGTGGATGGCAAGATAGTTGAGGAGGCCGGATGCGGTGTTGTGGCGGTGGAGGTCGATTTTGGAGGGGGTGGGGGTTTTCACCCACTGGACTGGCTGACGGGCCAGACACGCGTGGACGAGCGCGCTGTCCAGGCCAACGCAAAACCAGCGCCAATTTGGGCTGCGAATAGATCGTCGCAGCATATCCGCTCCACGACGTTAGTCGAATGGGTTGCCCCGCTGGATCGACCCCATGTCCACGCGGATGTATTTGGACAACGAATGGTAAATGAGTTTTGGCCGGCGACGATGCCTTTAGATCGGAGTACATCCAAGGAGATGCACCACCCTAACGACAGGCAAGTATGTAGCGCCAAACGGAGCAAGTTTCGTGGCCATACATGCACACGCCTTACTTGTTCCCCTATCTCATCTCGGGACAAACATGTCCCCACGTTTCGGTACGTGTCCATGCTGCACCACAGGACACCCACGGCCGCGCGAGAAACAGAAAGAACCAGCTGGTTCACATGTGGGTCACACACACACACGGACGCATATCCGATCCAGCGGGCAGCAGATAGTAGGTAGAGATAGCGAGCATCTCTGCCTCCACACGTATTCGTTATTCTCTTCTTTCCATCGACCGCTTTTAGCTTAGCTAGGCTCAACTGGTTTTCCCAGAAGATGAGAAGATGAGCTACCAAATGCTGGGATCGCTAGATGCAGGTTTACGTTAGCACTTAGCAGATCTGTTGCGTTGGGCGTTGGCTGATCCGTATCTGGGTTCTAATGGAGCTGCTCATACGGAGGCAGAGGCACTGCGTCCTCCTCCTCGTTGTCTTCCTGTCGGCTGCTGTTGGGGACGCTCATGGAGTTGATGTTCGCGCAGGTGGCCAAGGCATAGGTACGCTTACTTGAACACAGAATGCGCTTCCTCCATCTCTATCTCGTTCTGCCTTCAACACAAGTTTGTTCGCTGCACTCCGTTTTCTAGCATACTGCCATGGTACAGTAGCATGGACCTTTCCTTCATCTTAAGTAGTACAAAGAGAAACAACGAGAAAGGGTAGAGGTTTTGAGGGTGGCCGGCTAGAAGGTCATTTAGAGCGTTCCCAGCACCTACATGCTCGCAGGAGTTCGTGCAGGCAGCGCCTTTTTTGCAGCTAGGGATCCAGCCTCGAGGGTGGCTGGGTAGAAACCGTCGTTTCGAATGTTCCCAGAGGGCCTGGCTCCAACCCGCTTTACCATTCGTGCGAGCCACAATGCAAAATAGTTGTAGGAATCAAATTGGCCCGTTTTCGTCTCCCCTCAGCTTGGCTTGCCTCCATGCAGGCTACCAAACGCATCCAAAACTAACGGCTGGGACCCGACTGTGGTAGTTCTAAAAATATTAGTGGAGGTAAAAACTTGGCAAATCTTTTGCTAAATGGGGTATTTAGAATTAAAAAATTGCCAAATGAGATAATAAACGTAAACATGTCAAACTAGCTAGGGGTAAAAACATAAATAGCTAGGGGGTAAAACATAAATGTCGATAAAAATGTTGCTATGAAATTAGAGAAAGAAATGGCTAATAGCTATGCCTTGCTCAAAATTGGATATATGTAAATGGGAATATATCAACTCGAATTAAAAGAAAATCTCCCAAAGAGCAACACTGTTTATGGCCGGAAATGAAATGGACCAGTTTAAATTTTTAGTTCCAACTTTCCCGTGGCCTCTTCTCCAATTTACTGTTCTTAGGGCATCTACAATACATGATGCTTAGAGAGGTGTTTATAAAAATAAATTGATTTTTATTTATGCACTAGTGCTTATTTAAGCTAGGCAGATGACTAACTAAACACCTCCTATTCAAATAAGTATTGGTTGTTAAGAAAAAAATTGGTTTATTTTTATACACATCCCTCTAAACACTCTTCATTGTACATGACCTTACGGTCGTTCATAAGTCACTAACAGGTTACACTGGCCAATGGCTAAATCTATAGGGACTGACCAATCGAATATCTCGGTGCCAATCGCCAGAATAGGCGGCGGAGGTCACGGTGGCCATGGTGGACATGGCCACAGTAATGGAGGCGGCGAACATGGACGCGGCATGCCTGAGACACCGCCCGTGTTTGACCCTCGGACAGTTGGTGGCAACAGCAACCAGCACCGCGGACGCAATGCTGCAGCTACAGACCTCAGCCGGTCGTCCACCTGCGTCCTCCTTGCGGTGGCGACGATAATTCCTTTGCTTCATCTTTAATATATAATCTACAATTTATTATATATAATTTACAATTTGTTATACTTTTTTCATCAAAATAGATGTCGAGAATTTATCTAAATTTAGATGTATCTCTATACTAAATAGTGTCTAGATATATTGAAATTTAGACAAATTTACGATATCTATTTTGTGACGGAAGGAAGACTATAGATCATTGAATATATATGTATAGTTTGTCTAGAGATAATCGGTGAATTCTTAACTTTGCGAAGATTTATTTGTTTTGCTGTATGTACGGAGGTAGATCGCACCGTCAGACGTCAAGGATAGGAATAGGATGCACATAAATTTCAATACAAACTGCCGTGGAAAAAATAGTACTTCCGACGTCTAAAAATGTATCTAGGAAATTTGTCTAGATTAAATGTATCTAAAAATGTATCTAGATACTATTTATATATATTACATAATTTTCTAGATAAATTTATGATATCTATTTTGAAATGGAGGTTTGACGATAAAAAAGGAATTTCACATCCAATTTTACTCCAAATCGACCAGAGGCAACCCAAACTTAATCAATTGGCTCGTTCCTTCTCCCCCCAAAAAATAAGCCCGTGCTATCTGAAAAAAGAGTTTTTAGCATAAAATCATCACTTTACTGCTAAATGTTCAAAAAACCACTACGGCAGCGGGGGCAGGCAAGCTCGGGCCAGCGGCCAGCGGGTGGCACGGCGAGCACCAGCCAGGGGCAGCGCGTCAAGCTCCGCTGTCGCTACTCCCTCGCCTCTCCTTTCTGCATGCAGCACCCTATGATGACTGCAAGTGCACATATCGTTTGTAGCTGGTTTTGAAATAAAGATATCGATTCCACCGGGAGCAGGAGTATAAAGTCTAATAAATCTTGAAATAAATATTACGATAGAAATGCTAGATAAAATTCTAAGTGACAAGATAAAATGCGAGTATTGTGTAAAAAGGTGTTTTGGGGTTTTAGGTATAAGAGCAATAATAAAGTTAAGTAAAATAACTGAATACAGAAAGTAAGTATCGCGTATGTAAGAGAAATTGGAACTGCAATAGGGGAAAAGCGTTCCCAGGGAGTTGCGGATACACCACTAGCATTATAAGAAGTTAAGATAAAGATTATCATCATGAACATTCTCAACTATGTATGTGTGGGAGGAACTCCGTATTTGGGTGAATAGGCAGCAACTGCTGCTCACATCATCTTCATAACCACAGCAGTCAGCAATCGACATCAATCGAGTTACTGCGCTATTAAGGGACTTAATCCCGTAGGACATATCCCATGAGTTTTCTCGGTTTCCCAAGTTGATACATAAGGGGTGCCAACAGCTTTATAGTCACTATAAGTGCTAGCACACGTCCATCTACCAACCAGTAGTCCCCCCATCAAGTCCCCATGAGAGGCAAATATTGAGAGGTCGACTTCTCTCAACATCAAGATGTAGAAAAGCTAACACATGATCACAGCGATGAATATCATAATAGACTTTATCTTATTTCAATCTCATACTAGGGTTTCTCCATCTCCCCAAGAACTAGTGATATACTCAGACATGGAGGCAATTAGCATCATGGAAATAACAATGGAACACTATCATAGATGAATAGTGCTTGTATAAATCCACAACGAGTAAAGAAATTACAACAAGATCTAGACAATATGTAGATGGTATGGATGGAGATGGTGGTGATGTAGCGTGGATGATGAAGATCGATGCCTTAGCCTCCCGGATCTGCGCAGGGTGAAGATGGATCCTTGGTGGATGGGTTCCCCCTCCAGATGCCTTCCAGAGGTGAGGTTTCTACGATTTTGGGTGTTCTGTATGTCGTTTCTCCGAACCAGTTGCACAGGGTGAAACTATTTGAGGAGGCGGAGGCAGCGCCAACTATACGGACGGAGCTATACGGCCGGAAAATTTGTTCCGGTCGTATAGTTGGTCATTGAACCCTCTACCTCTTTTGTTCGCTTCTGGTATTATTAATATTTCCCAAATAAACGATTTATGTTGTTTTCAACTCCTTTTCTCCTTAGTACATCTACTCCAAGAATTTTATTGGATCCATCATCTGTCCTGATCCTGGTGAAAACAACATAAAATATGCGGGCGAGCGCCATAAAATCAAGATCCTATATGTACAATGCAAAATAATAATGTAAAACATGATGCAAATATGCACTCATCACCCTAACACTGCTCAGGCTCTCCCAGGTGCCGCTCATATGCACCCCGTCCTCGTCCCTGCTATGTCGTGTCGCCCTCTTCCTTGACAACACGAGTATGGAGCCCTCTCGCCAAGCTCTCCTTCAACATTGTCTCTGCGGGCAACCTCCACCCCACCGCATGTGCCTCCATGCATCCCGAGCTCTGCCCCGCGCCTCCACGCTGCCAATGACCTCTGCCATGTTGCGACGCCTCAACTCGCCCTCTCTTTGCTCTGCCCGCTGGACATAGGTTCCGCGTCGACCTCACCCTTCTGCTGCTCTACCCCGCTTCGAGCCTTTTCTTTTCATCCTCGTCGACTTCCTACAGGACGCTCGTTGCTCCGTGCACGAGTTCTTGGCCTCGACCTTCTGCTCGGCTAGGGGCGGCGCGGTGAGCTCGGGCCAGCGGGTGGCGCAATGAGCTCTGGCTAGGGGTGGAGCGGCAAGTTCTAGCCTGGGGCCAAGGGGCAGCGCGGCGAGCTCTAGCCCGGGGCCAACGGGCGGTGCGGCGAGCTCGCTGGCTCCGGAGATGGGGAGGAGAAGACCCATTTCTTTTCTTTTTTGATTTTTATTCTTTAGTATATATTTGGCTTGGGTCCCACTAATCAGAAATTGCGTAAATTTGCTCTCAATTCGATTTTAGCGTGAATTGTAAAAACAAAGCAGAAAAGTCATCGCATTTTGCAAAAAAATCAATGTTGGTGGTTTTTCGAATATTTGGCTGGAAAGTGCTGGTTTATGCTAATTACTCGTGAAAAAACGTACAAAGTCAGCGGCTGCTCCGCTTGGTGCGGCGACAGGCGGTGGTGAGGAAGACAGGCATCCAGGATGGCAAGCGGCGTTGCGAGCTTGTGGCCGAGGGCCGGCCGACTTATACATATGGGTGCTATGCCTGATGCTGCTACCTCGGAGATGAAGGCGAGCGATGAGCTGGTGGCCGACGGCGGCGGTCACTTCTGTGCGAGGAAGGCTACGCCACATGATGTTTTGGGCAACTCCAGCTGCAGTTGACGGCAAGTTCCATTAATCTTTTTACTTAATTTATTACTTACTACCAAAACTTGCAACACATTGTTTATGATACCCGGATCAGACCTAGACACCTAGAGCTCGAGGATATCCGGTGAGAGTCGGTAACACAACAGTGACCAGATGAAAAAAAATATTACAGTAACCTCATAACTGAGCAGATAACCAGAGTATTACAACCAGTGGTCATTGACCATAAACACCAAACAACGGAAGGCAAATTATGTTATTAAATAAAACAAACTTAACAAATGGATTCCATCATGTTGGCCGGGAACCCCAAGCGAGTTGTCGATGTCGATGTCGTACCAAAATCATCTTCAGGGGAACACTTACTCTACAACAAAAGTATCCACGAAGCAAGGGTGAGTACAGGGTGTACTCCGGAAGACTTATGGTTGCTAGAACTATTTTGCATAAAGCAATCTTTGTTTGTAAAACAAGGAGAGTAGAAGCTCGTCTAATCAGAATATTTTAATAGGGGACAAGAGAGTGACATCTCTAAAGTAGTGATCATCATCTTTTGATATCCACCAAATCATCTTCTAGGGCTTAAGTAGCGATGCCATAGCGGTAATTTCCCATCTGCGCTCTTTCTTCCTTGTTGCCATCGCCATTGCTGTTGCTCTCCTGCTTTTCCTTGTGCTCGTTTCCTCCACAGCGCTGGACCACCTCCGCTCGTTTCCGAGCTACTTTCTGCGCTCACATCGCCGTCGTTCAATGGGGAAGAAGAAGGGAGGCGCCGTTGCTGATTCCGCGGCCACCGTCGCCGCGGCGAAGAAGAAAGGTGGCTCCGCTGCTGCGGGCACTAGCGCCGCCGCCGGCGGGAAGAAGAAGGTCGCGGGCACCCGCGTGACAAATGGTGCATGGCGCCCTTTGATCATCAAGGCATCGGATCTCCGTCTTATTCGCCAAGACAGAGTTATCTCCGCGGCAGTCACCGATGCACGCGTCCCCAGCGGTGAGACCATTCCTGCTCCTCCCGCTGGTTTCCGAGTGATATTTCTTGCATTCGTCATGCGTGGTCTTTCTTTGCCTCTCCACCCCTTTCTTAGGGGTCTTCTTTGTTTCTACGGGCAACAGCTCCATCAGCTGTCCCCAAATTCCATCCTCCACATCACCTGCTTCATCACTCTTTGCGAGTGCTGGATCGGAATCGAGCCACACTTTGGTCTTTTCAAGCGCATATTTAAATTGAAGCGTCAGTCCGCATCTGGCTCTTTAGTTTATGACGTAGGTGGTTGCGGAATCCATGTCGATCCATCCGCCACCTACTTCGACATCAAGCTCACCAAGTCCGTCCAGGGATGGAGGGACAAATGGTTCTATGTCCGTGATCAGAAGTTCAAAGATGAGCACTTTGGACTCGCGCCCTTCAATCCCGCAACTCCCTACAAGAAGATGCGTTCTTGGAAGAACGTAGTTATGCCTGCCGAACTTGCAGAGACAGACGTGCTGTATCAATGCGTATGCGGCCTCGAGATTCGCATAGGCGCAGAAGAGGGAGGCTGCGCCCTTATCCGGACCTGGCTGTGCTGTCGCGTCCAGCCCCTTCAAGCCAGAGCTCATCCCATGTTTCAGTGGACTGGTGCTGATGATACCACTCGCGTGTCTGCCGATGGCATATCCGCGAGTGAGGTGGATAAGAGGGTTCGACTAGTCACGAAGTACACTGCCAAGGATGTGGTTCCAAGTGAACCAGTTGTTCCTCCTTTTGATGTTCGAATCCTCCTCCTGAGGTATAGTTGTGCTACGCAGTAGCTTATTTTCTCGATTGCTTTTCTGTTGCTTACTTGTTCTTTTTTGCTGATCTTTGCTGTCTGTATACAGGATTGGGTGGTGTCGCCTTGTATGCCCCCTCTCCCTGAGGGGATTATTCCTCGCGAAGCTTTGGAAGAGGACGAGTCTGAATTGACTGTCCCTTCTGATGTGGAAGAGGAAGCCCCTGAGTCTGAGAGCCCGGATACTCGCAAGTGTTCGCGCAGCGAGGATTCTGACGCGTCATCTCCTTCGACTCCAGAAGGCATGACTATTGGCACGGAGTCGCCAATTCCCGCCGTTCCTGTGAGGGCTGTGGCACCATCTTCTCACAAGAAGATGCGATTGCCCAAGGGGTCTTCGTCGGAGTCGGCGGAGGCCATGTTTGATCTTGACAAGTTTGACTGGTAAGTTTGCGAGTTCATTTGTGCTTCTCTGTTTTCTTCTTGTTGGCTTTGCCCTGGAGTTTGCCCTTTCTCAATGTGGATTTTGTCTTGTAGTCAAGAGGCATCGTCATCTTCTGGCGACGTCGAGTTTTTGAAGGAATCGGGAGTCGCAACCTCAAGGGCCAAGGAAGAGGTCGAGCGTGCTCCTTCCCCTCCGGTGGCGTCCCACTCCGGGCACAATTCTTCGAGCTCTCCTCTCGTAGGGGAACATCGAATGGTTGCTCGAATGACGGTACAGCAAACTTCTTCGGAGTCATTGGATGACCATGTAAGTATATCTTTCCCTCTTTTTAGTGTGGCAGTCGTCGTTCTCTGTTGCCCTCACTCATTCCTTGTTTTGTGCGACAGCTCCTTGTAAAGGAAGCCGCGCAAGTGGCGAACCAGGTGATGGCGATGGGCCGCCAGCATGCGATGCTGGAGACGCGTCACCGCGTAGTTGAAAGTGAGTGTTCTATATTTGTTCTTTTTCATCTCCTCCTTTGTGGTATAGTTGACTGATAATCAACTTTTGATTTCCATGTAGCTGAACATAATGCCTTACTCCGTAACGTCGCCACCTTGGAGAAGACATTGGCCGCAGCTGTGAAGGGGCGCGACGAGGCAATCGCGGCTTGTGACGAGGCATAGAAACGTGAAGAGGATCTGCGTGCCTTCTTTGCGGCCAGGGAAAAGTTGTTCGAAGAGCAACTATTCTCAGTCGCCAAGTCCCTCTCAGGTACCTTCGCTGGTAGATATTTATTGTTGTCCTTCTCTGCATCTAGAGTTTTGCTGGTGGCGCTAAAGGTTTGATCCATGTGTGGGTTTTCTATGCAGATGCTGGCGATCTGAGCTTTGACCCGCAGGCCCTTCGTCGCGATGACGCTCTGGCAGGCACGGTGTCTGCAGTCGAGGACCATAGTGCCACCGTCCAAGATACATTGTCCAAGGCCAAGGTCGCCCTCAGTCGCCTCCGGGAGGAGTTGATGCCGAAGGCGGAGCTGGTCGATAATATGGACGAGCTGGTGGAGTCACTCGCCGGGGGTGTGCCTACCACCTACAAGAACTCCCTCCGCGCGGCTGGCGCGACCATGTCGCTCGCCATGGTGCAGGCCCACGGAGTCGAGATAGATCCCTCTGCGGTGTTGAAGGCGATGCTTGTTGGCGCAGACGGTCAGCGGGTAGTCTTCGCTCCCTTCGCGACTGCCTGTGGCAAATATGGGCATCACTTGATAAATACTGTCGCGAAGTACTCGGGGGAGCTTCAACGTGCCAAGAAGGCAGCGAAGGCTTCGGCCTCAGGGGCTGGCGGAAAGTCAGTGGCGTCTGACACTGCCCCGGACTTGATGAAGCCCCCGAAGTCGTTGAAGTCGAAGAAGCCAGTTGCTCCGTAGTTAGCTTTTGTAATAGTTGATTAATTGCCATTTTGTTTAAGAACATGCCTGCTGGCGAGTGTGTCTGTTGATACTTATGCCGGTCTTGAATGCATCTGACCCTTTTGGCTTTGTGTTGATTTGGTCGTCTTATTTGCTTCTATCTTGACTTGTGGTAGGGTACATCAAGTGATCCTATGAGGGGAAACCAGGACTCGTCAACTCTTGATGATACAGTGGCACCACCGCGCTCTAGGGTAGAGGAGCTATCCTTGCTTTCGCGACTTCGTGACCACGTGAAGCAGCTGGAGCGTGAGTTGCCCGTGATCCGCGGTAGCATCGACGTGTGGAAGTCGAAGGCGGAAAAAGCTGCCGCTCGCGAGCAGTATCTGCTTGGCGAGGTGACGCAACTGGGCGACCAGTTTAAGTGTTAGTTTGCTCATTCTCATCTTTTCCTTTGTCCGCACAACAGATTTTAGAGCGTCGTAGATTAAGCCGTCACCGATTGTTCGTGGGACCAACGAGTTAGCAATTGTGTTAAAAACGATAAAAGGGCAAAGATGGGTTTCGAACCGAGGACCTAGTACAAAGTAAAACATTTCGTTACCGCTGGGCTACCGTTCGGTTTTTGAATTGTTTGATTGGCCTACCATTTTGAAAACTCTATGTGCAGTACGTGGCATGTACAAAAACGGATCGTTATAGTTAGGACTTGTGCGATCTTCCAAACAGTTTTCTTCTCTGTTCTTGCGAATGAGCGCCGTCAAGGGTATCCCTTGTCTAGGCGATCACGACATTCGCTAGCCCTTCATCTACAAGTCCCGGCGACTTGCACCTACGCGATCACGACGATCGATCATGATTCCAGCTAGCGAGGCTTTGCGGCAGGCCGGCGCACGGCGATAGGAAGCACATGTGAGTTACTTTGAGATCTGTTATGAAATTGATTTGGATTGGTGTTTATGTTACACATTGTGATTTATTTGGACTTTGGTAAACAATTTTCACATCGATTAGTACAAATTTAATGGCATCATGACTCAAGTGGAACACATTATATATATTTTTGTAGGCGATGGATCGACAGTGGATTACTCATGGGCGCAAGTTCACCCCTTTTTACATACAAGGTGTCCGCGAGTTTATGGAGTTTGCGTGCACAAACTGCAACGAAGGTGCATCAATATTGTGCCCATGCCAAAAATGCCTTAATATTACGCAACAGACTCAGGAAACTGTTAAGTATCACTTACACGTCAATGGTATGGCCGTTTCGTACACAAAGTGGAGCTGTCATGGAGAAGATGATGGTCCTAATGAAAACTATGATCATAGTTTGTATCAAAGCGATGAAGATGATGATTATGATGATGGAAATGAGAATCATAATGATCATGTTGACAAGATGTTAGATGAGCTGCATGATTCTGGTGATAGAGGCCCAAGTGACACTAATTTCTATGCGAAACTCATCGAAGAAGCTAAGAAAGAGCTTCACGAGGGATGCACCACTAAGACAAGGTTGTCATTCATTATGAAGATGCTTTACGTGAAATCATACAACCGGGTCACAAATAGAGCTTTTGATCAATTTATAGCTGTCTTATGTGCTGCTTTGCCAAAAGTGAATTTTCCCAAGTCCTATGCTGAAGCTAAGAGTGTTCTTTCTGAGGTTGGGCTTGGTTATGACACAATTCATGTTTGCAAGTATGACTGTGCTCTGTTTTGGGGAGACCATGCCAAAAAAACTCATTGTCCCGAGTATGTATTTTCAAGGTGGAAAGACCTGGAAGCAAAGAGAAAGATTCCCCACAAGGTGCTTCGATACTTTCCTATAATCCCAAGGTTACAGAGATTTTTTGTTTCCAAGGAAGCGTCGATGAACACCAAGTGTCACAAGGAGAAGAGGGTTGCACAACCGGGTATTTTGAGGCACCCAGCTGATGGTGAAGCATGGAAGCACTTTGACAAGGAGTTTGGATGGTTTGCTTCAGATGCCCGTAACATAAGGCTTGGTATTGCGACAGATGGATTCAACCCATACGGAAACATGAGTAGTTCATACAGTATGTGGCCAGTTTTTGTCATTCCATACAACTTCCCACTATGGATGTGCGTGGATCAATCCAACTTCATGATGTCATTGCTAATCCCTGGAAAAAATTCACCAGGAAAGGATTTTCATGTATTTATGTAGCCATTGATAAAAGATATGATGAAGCTATGGAGTGGCGTGGGAACATATGATGCGTGCACAGGTAGAGAGTTTACATTGCATGCTGCGTTTCTTTGGTCGATTCATGACTATCCTGGATATGCCATGATGTCTGGCCGTAGCACAAGAGGGTTTTTCACATGTGCGCACTGCGATAAGGATCCTTGCTACGAGTCTTTGCATAATAAAATTGGTTATATTGGTCATCGTCGATTTCTGCCTCACGATCACAAGTGGAGGAGTAGCAGAGCCTTCAATGGAAACCTGAACCTAAGGATGCACCAACAAGTTTCACACTTGCAGAAAGAGAGGAGAGGGTACAGAGAGTTCAGGATTACAGGCCAGGGAAAAATCCATCAACTAGGAAGAGAAAGCGTGGCATGACTGGTGAGCCAACCTGGCACTACAAGATCAGCTTATATGATCTGCCATAATGGTCAAGATTGAAGTTTGTTCACAACCTAGATGTGATGCACATTGAGAAGAACATATTGGACAATATCCTTGGTACCCTTCTTGAGCTTGATGGAAAGAACAAGGACAATGTTGGTGGTAGAATGGATTTGGAGAAATTTAATGTCAGGAAGAAGTTCTGGATAAAACCTGAGGCTAAGGGTTTTTCAAAGGAGAAAGCACCGTGGACGCTTCAAAAGGAAGGCAAACAAAAATTGTGCAAGTATTTGGCCAACACTAGGTTCACAGATGGTTTTGCTGGAAACTTAGCAAGATGTGTGGACATCCCAGGGGGTAAAGTGCACGGTCTGAAGATGCATGACTGCCACATACTTATGCAGCGTGTGTTGCTAGCTGGTCTGAGAGGGATTGCATCAAAGGCGATGTATGAGACCATTGCTGAACTAGGAAACTTTTTCAGGGAGTTGTGTGCCAAAACTCTAAGAGCATCTGTGTTGCGTCGGATGAAGGTTGAAATTGTCATAATTCTTTGCAATCTTGAGCTGCTATTTCCCCCATCATTCTTTGATGTAATGGTGCACCTGGCTATTCATCTACCTGATGAGGCACTTCAGAGGGGGCCTGTTCAATATGGTTGGATGTATCAATTTGAAAGAAGGCTCGGGTACCTGAAATCAACTGTGCGTAGCAAATCAAGGCCTGAAGGTTCAATTGCTGAGGGATATATCGTGGATGAGTGCTTGCATCATTGCTCTAAATTTTTGGGCGATGTCATAGAAACCAGACATAACAAGCCTGAGAGGAACCAAGATAAGAAACAAAGAGTTGATCCGCTAGAGTTTGATATTTTTTCAGATGGAGCCAGAGGTTTAGGACTATCCAAGTTGAAGTATTTTCCCAAAGAATTTGACAGTATGGTTTGGTATGTACTTCAGAACTGTGATGAGGCACAAAATTATATTCGGTAGGTCTATTTACCTTTTTATTAATCATTCAAAATTTTCAGTAATATTTTGTGTTATAGCAGTACCATTACTAATTTGTTTTTTATTTTTAGGAATTTCCGACAACAGCTACAGAACAGGGGTGTGAACAACATTGAGGCAGAACTAGAGAAAGAATTCCCTGCATGGTTTAAAAAACATGTCAGTAATTTGGACAATGCTCTAGAAGATTTAAAATCACTAGCACTTGGTCCAGATGCTCGTGTAGTTGTACACCCTATGTGCAATGTAAATGGCGGTAGGTTTCGTTCTGTCGAGCGTGAGAAGAACATGAGGACTCAAAACTCAGGCATAATGACAAGGGGATCCGTTTCTGATGAACAAGATCAAGAATACTACGGCGTGATGAAGGAGGTTCTTGAGTTACAGTACCCGAGAAACAAGCACGGCGACAGATCCGTGTTCTTGTTCCGCTATGATTGGTTTGACCTTGGAAGTAGGAAAACCACGGAGATGAAGGATGATGCATACTTTAAAAGCATCAATACTTCTGTATTGTGGTACAAGAACGCCCCTTTCATATTAGCTGACCAAGCAGAAACTTGTTTTTACTTGGAAGACACAAAATTTGGTGATCCTTGGAAGGTGGTGCAAACTTTCAAGCACAGGAATGTATATGATGTTCCAGAAAAAGATGATGAAGGCAATGCAGGTGCATACCAGGAAGACCTAGGCTTGGAAGATCCCATTGTTCACCAAATTGAGGACGAGGAAGATGAATATGTTGATGATCATGAAGACGACATGGCTGATCGCTCTGATGATGTGATATTTGTTGACTCTCAGACTGTTAGACAACTAGCAGGGAAAAATGGTGTAAACAATGATATGGACCGGAGCGACGAAGAACAAGAAGATTCGGAACCTGTTGTCGATGAATTTGGGAGGAGCATTTCAGATGTTGATAGTGATATTGACTAGTACCTTGTGAAAATGCGTTACTAAAATACTAGCACGCAGTTGTACTGTTTGATACTAGTTATGGAGACTGTTGCATTCAATTCCCAGTAACCATGTTATACACAAAATTATTAATTACAATGATATATATGGTCGTACCTAGATGTTTTTGCTTGTTTTTGTCATACTTACTTCGAGCTGCAAAATAGATTTACTAGAGATAGATACTTCTTTACGTGACACAACCTACGCGACAGACATGTCCGTCTAGTAAGTTGTGCACGCATAAAATTTGTAGCTCATAAAATATTCATAGATACCGATGAAATGAACTCAATTAACACGATTTCACTATAATTTGCAGCAACGACAGGCATAATATATTTCAGCTCATAAAAAATTTAATAGTACCATTACACTTAACCATGTCTTCAGACATACTAATGCCACATAATGAAAGGACCGTAAAATATTGTCTTAACATCTCATATTATTAGGTCGACAAATGACCCATGACCATCATAGAAAAATGATCAAGGCAACTAAAGTTCCACATTTGGAACATAGAAGGCAAATAGGAAAGCCCTCTTACGTCCCACGTACAGCATGAAAAACATCTTGTCTCCAATTCGCCGAAAATCCTCCTCCTGTGACATCACTTCCCTCCACCCAGCGCAGCATACTCGGCCATCCTCAAGAGAAATTGAGTACGATCCTTTGACCTTTGTGTATTTATCACACACAATTGTGATATCACCATATTCAGCCATGTCTTCAGGGACAAGGCGTCGCGGGAGTTTCTGTTCTTGGTCCACATGCACAACGTGAACATTTGTTAATCGGAAAATTACAAGCACAACAAAGTAGATCACTCATACTTACCAGCTCTTTCTTATAGAAATTTGTCCAGCTTAATGTGTGGATCAGAGACTCACATTTTTCAACTTGATAAGGCTCAGCTCCATGTTCATCAACCAGCATGTCAATGATGTCAACATTGCTGACCAGTGACTCCATCATTCTCCAGTTAATTATGGTTCCATCAGTGGCGTGCATAGCGTCAAGTATGCCTTTCTTATCCTGGGTCAGATTGTAATATGATGTACAAGTTCAAATACTTAATTCAATGAATATTACTGAATCAAAATTAAGATTAATGCATGGTAGGTACGTCAACATTAAGATTGTTTAGGAACAAGGAAAAAATATCGTGCTAAACACAAAGCAACTACTTCTTTTTTCATAAGGAAAAAATAGAGACAATTCCATCGGTGACATTCTACACATTACAAAGTAGACTAGAAACCGAGCAAAATGGGTGAACCTAAATATTTTAGTAGATCTACATATATACATCCATTTTATACAAACTCGTAAACATCGTATATTTGTAAACAGAGGGAGTACTTCAAATAAGCAGTTACTTACATGGGTGGGTGATCAGTAGGCTGATCAACGTCACAGGGGTAGATGGACCTTGTGTGTCGGTAGAGAAGACAAGCTCCGTTCCAACATCCAGATTGTAGACTCTAGAAAATTCTCTCCAATATTGGCCTTCAAGATATGTTCTGCCATCCTTGTTGATACAATCAACGTTGAATTCGAACCCTTCTTTTGTAACCACCTCGACCACAAAATCATTCTCATGGTCGACAGAGTCGATGGCAAACTTCTTAAGGAAATTCGCTCTAGCATAGCAGGGTATTAACTGAAGAAAAATGGAACATGTTTATTACATGACAAACTAACATATGCTATAATTCATGACAAAATGGTGGAACGGGAAAGACTGATGATAATACAAAAAATAAAACCAGTACCGTCATTTCTTCAAAATTCTCTACAAGGGTGAGAACGAAAAAGGACTTGATCTTGTCGCCCAGGTCGCACAGACCCTTGGTGTCAAAACACCAAGGCCACTACGAATCAAAAAAAGAAAATTTAAAGATCATTGGCCGTACATTTTTGTCCAAATAGGTCCAGTACATGCAAACTAGATAGGTTAGATTTTTACCGCAACGATCTTGCCCTTCGCCATCCCTCTCTCTCGACAGATCTGCGGCCTAGGCAAAGGTGGTTTAGATGGCGGCGCTGACTCCAACTATGCCTTTAAGGTTTGTTGGAGGGAGAGCGTATATATATATATGGTCCGACTATGCTTGCATGCCGGGCCTGGACCCAGTTGTAAGCTTAATTTGTCGGCTCGACGTGATTAGCTTTAGCCGTTAGGCAAAACAAGGAAATATATTGATTACATTTAGTGCGCAGAGCAAGGAAATTGATTTGGTTTTTATTGCTCTGACTTAGTCGTCATAGTTAGGTCCTGTAAGATCCTCAATAGAATCTTGAGACTAACAAGGAAAGAATTAGCTATATTAATGAAATCCTTCACTTAGAATATTTTGCAAATTTTATGAAAAGTATTGGAAATAAGGAGTTTGCCTTTCATGTTTGTGATTGTTTTTAGACATTCTGAAGGATCATCAGTATGTAAAGTACATAAGTTTCTGGTTTGAGATTGGTTTCAAAACCCTTTTGTAGTCCAAAATTACTTCAAACTTTCTTAGCTACAAAATAAAGCATCAAACCATCTAATTTAGTAAACAAATGCAGTGTGCATCAACATGAGAATTCAATCTGCTTGAGCGTTCATTTCTATCTGCTTCAAAGTCCATAATGGATAATTTATTAAAGAACAATATTCTTTGGGGACATAATTCAAGGCATGTGAACTTTAGCGGCAAATAACCAATTTTGTCTAAATAAAATTCTTGCAATCATAATCAATAGAATGAAAGAAGACTCGGATGAATTTAAGTTTCAAACACATTAAATTCCATTCATCAGATCAATCATTTCTTCCCAAATAAAATTCTTGTTATCATAATCTCTACAATCAAATTAGACTCAGATGAACTTAAGGCACTTAATGATGAATCATTTACAAGTTAACTACCTTAACACATTTAGAAAGTTATCTGATAACTATGAACCGATAGATATCATATGAGCAATCATAATAAGTAGAATTAAAGAAGGCTTGGATGAATTTAAGTTTTAAACACATTGATCGTTACACTAAACAGGATACTGATTCAAACACACTATGGAACCATCACATTAATAAGCAGCAAATTTAGATAATGGTAATTATGAATTCCATGCATCAGATCAATCCTTTATTCCCAAACAAAATTCTTGCTATCATAATCTCTACAATCAAATTAGACTCAAATAAATTTAAGTCGCTTGTGTTGATCAATCATGTGTAAGGTAACTACCTTAACACATTCAGAATGTAATCTGATAACTATTAACTGATAGATATCATATGAGCAATCATAATCACTAGAATGAAACAAGACTCGGATGAATTTAAGTTTCAAACGCATTGATCATTACATTTAACAGGATACTAATTGATACACACTATGGAATCAACACATTAATAAGCAGCAAATTAAGAAAATGGTAAAAAAGTAAATTAAAATTAAGCAAACAGGATACTAATTGATACAAATTAAGCAAATTTAAAAAATCACAAAAAACTAAAACATTGGCCATGTGTC
The DNA here is from genome assembly GCA_910589775.1 of Avena eriantha. Taxonomy (NCBI): domain Eukaryota; kingdom Viridiplantae; phylum Streptophyta; class Magnoliopsida; order Poales; family Poaceae; genus Avena; species Avena eriantha. The sequence goes on from OU342743.1 coordinate 90,072,092, forward strand.
TTACATTGTACCCTAGTTTGCACAAAAAATAATAAACCTTGAGTTTGTTGAATGAAAGTTGAGGTTGCTCTCTCACACTTGGTTTCAAGTGTGAGTCTCATGTGTAAGTACCCAAATTACCTAGGAGATGCCCAACTCCATGGCATACTTTCTTAGAATGGTCAAAGATTTGGCATGTAGGTGTATCTTGTCATAGCACACATTTCATCTTTTGGGTTTTTGGCCCAATTATGATTTCAAATACCATTTTCCATTTTAATAATTGAAATTCAACTACATTTTGTAAAGGTAGTTCAAAAATTTGAATAAAATTTGTATTTCACCAACATGGTATGGTATTTGGGGTCATTTAGTTGGAATGTGACCACTTTGTTCATTGTCAAATGATTGTTTGCTCAAATTTTACCTCAAGTCAAATTTTGGTCAATATGGTCAAAACATTGAAATATTGATCTACATCTACATCATTGCAACCTAATTTGTTTTGGAAAAAATCATTTTTAGGTCCACAAGATGTGGTTTAATCATGGATATATTGTTAGGTCAGCTTGGTTCGTACATATGCGTCCTCTGCGTTCGACGCGAATTTGATCTAAAAATTCAGATTTGGATTTCAGGAGTTGTGTATGTCTGAATTCCATGAGGTTTTCACCATTGTTTGAAGGACTCCAAGGGACACATTTTCCATTTTCAGATTCAAAACTTGGTGCATGTAGAAATTTGAATATTCAGTTATCCATAAAATAGAAGTAGTCTGCTGAAAAATTTAGTTTCGTACGGGTGGGTGTCACGTGCACGGGTGACATCAGCTGAAACAAACCGACGCGACGTATAAGAGCTCCCTCGGCCGCTTCGCCTAGCCTCATCCCCACCATTTGCCCCCTTTTGCCTCACCAGATACGGAAAGAAGAGCGCGGGAGAAAACCCTAGCTCTCCCCATCGTCTCCTCCGCCTGAGGCCTTCGAGCTCTCCCATACCGCGATATTTTGACGCCGACTATGGCGGGAGTGGGGTCCGGCGGTGATGCAGGCGGTTCTGCAAGGGTGGGGTTTGGAGTCGTGAGCCGCCCAGATGCGGTCGAGGTGGTGGAGGGCCATGGCGGTAGAGGAGGTCGTCGGTCCGCGATGGTCGCTCTGGTCGATGCAGCGCTCGGAGAGGAGGAGTTGGTGCATGCGGACCTCGGCGAGGTGGAAATGCTGGATCTGAACGTGCCGGTCGGCGGCGCGGAGGATATGGCGCCGGTCCAGTCTCCACAGGTCGCCGCGATGCAGGTTAGTATTATTTTCTTCTAATTTCCATTCAATCCCTTCAAATTATTTGGAAGTAAGATGTGTTTTGTAGATTCAGCTCTTTCAGTGTTAGGGATTCATATCCTTTGGGCTATGTTCGGTTAACCCACCTCTACGTTAGATTGGACTGGATTAGATTGGATTAGAGTATATTTTAACTTAGGTAGGATTTAAACCACATCAATCCATGTCAAACCAGGACAATCCAAAGTAAAACGACCGGGGCCTTAGGGATTTATTGGATGGAAGGCTGGGTCTGTAGATTCGTTGTGTAATTTTGTATAGATGACCAATGCTGATAGTCCATTGGTGAAGTTTTTCCAATTAGTAGGAAGATGGTTTATTTGTTGTTAAATTGACAGAGTTTAATTTGTAGTTAATTCGTATTATGTTGAAGGAACATGGTTTACATGATTCTCATTTGAGCTATTGTGATATAATGTGGTTAGTTAGTTTCAACTAGTTAACAGTATGGCTTGTTTTTTTTTGGTACATGTGGTATAATGTGGTTAGCTGGCTACAACTATTCAACTAGTCTTAATTAGCTGTTGTGATATAATGTGGTTATCTAGCTTCGGTATACTTTTATAGTTTCCTTTTTTTGCTTTAATTGCTTTTACGGGAAATGTGTTAAAATTACTTATAGAATTTTATTAACTTCTAGCACTAGATCTGAACAATGTGGTTATAACCATATGGCATGTATGTTATTAATTGATTGTAGTGGTGCCTCATAATAGTGTGCAAAGCAATGATCTGTGTACTTACTTTTGTTTTCCTTTACTTGTACCAATTGATTTTAAGACACATTTCTTTAGATGCTTATGCTTGTATGAGCAGATTTGTGTAGACTAATTAGTTTACAGACTTTGTACTACTCTATTTTGACTTGCTGGAGCTTCATGCAACCTGATACTAAACTGATTGATCCTTGATATTTTTTTTGTTTGAATGTATAGTCTAGTTTCTTTACATTCAATTCCAACCTCCAAATAATCATTGTAATTTAATGGAATGTAGTATAAAAAGCATTGATGTAGTTTAATGGTTTGTTTCTTGAATCAATGTTGTTTTTATGATCAGATTTGTGAAGTCGAATTATTGTGCTATTAATTTTTGCTAGTGTTTTTCATTAATTAATATTGAATGCTTTTAGTAATTACCTTAAATGCTAGTGTTCATTTATCTTAATTGTCTGGCAGGCACCAACCCCAGGTGATGCCTATGATGTACTCTCCCCGTGGCCTGATGAGTTGGTATGTTATTCCAAGCAGGTGTAGTGCATTTGGACATGCACAAAAGTAGTAGGTTTTTATATTTAGTAGGCAGTACTAACTGTTTTCTTGTTTTATTTATTGTGCAGTACTTCTCTGGTTCAGATGTTGAAGTGGAGCAATGGACATACAAGTCCTTTGTGAGGAAAGAAGAAAAGAAGCTCAGGCGCAAGGGGATTTCTGCTTACCTGCCATTCAGCACCGAGTTCTACAGGTGCCCATTCCACCACTTCAAGCCACATGGGGGATTGGGGGTGGGGCTTGTGTAGCATGTTCGAGAGGTAGCCATTCGTGGATGTCTGGGTGAGGACTACTTTGAGGGTGACCTGCGTGATCGTGGCAGGCACGAAGCTCTACTCAGGGTCCTCCAGCCAGATGAGTTTGTGTTCAGCGACTCTGAGACTGAAGAGGAGTGAATATTGATATCAGTTGCTAGTATGTATGGTCACATCATCAGTATAGCAATGATGTTTATGTATATATGGTTAATATGTCGAACTGGTTAACTAGGTAGAAGTGGTTGAGAACTATGTTCTTTTGGTACTATGGTTATAAGTGGTAACCTTGTGATGGCAGGGTGAAGTTCCCGTAAGACTACTATGTTATTATGCTGCTAGTAAGGTTATGGTTACATGCTCCTAATTGCTTGTTTCTTATATATGTACCTGTGTTGTGCCATGATAGTTGTGCTGCCAGTTAGAAAAATGTATTTCATTGCGTCAATTCTAAATTGGAAGGTTTTGATAGGTGTAGCAAATTGTAGTAGTGTTTCAAAATTTGAAATGGTTTGGGCCATTTAAGTGCAGAGATAGTGCTGTATATGCACTATGCCATGTAAATTTGTATTAAAAACGTATGAATTTATGTTAAAATATAGGACAAAAAAGATTAAATAAAGCAAAAAAAGGCCACCCACTGGCAGGATATTTCTCAAGGGAATCACGGCCTGCATACGACTAGAAACCAAATTAATGGCGAGGATGTAGGCCCGTGACCTGCCTGTAGGCCCAACGGCCCAAAGTAGAATTCCTGATAGCAAGTAAGATAGAACAGAGAGGTTGTTGATAGCAGCCGAACGCGTGGCTATTTAAGCTGGTCGGAATCCTCTCCAGTTGGCAAGGTGGGACTAAACTCCCAGCCGTCCGACCCGTCTAACGTCGTGTGGCATTGGGGACATAATGGGCTGAAAGAGGCCCAGTTCGGTCGTAGGTAGCTTGTCCGGGCAGAAGGCCTGGCTGGACTGAGTTCCTTTTTTTAAACATTTTGTTATTATTTCAATATTACTTGTAAGTTGTAATATAGCTTGTAATAAAGATTCGCTAACTGTATGTAAAATAAATGTAATATTTTTATGTACTTAGGTTTTTTACTCTAGTTTTTATCATTTTAAATATTTTGCAGATTCCGACTAGTTTTCAGAATTTTTTGATAAAATTCAGATTTGGATTTGACGAGCTGTGTTTGTCTGAATTGCATGAGGGTTTTACCAATGTTTGAAGGACTGTAGGGGCCAGATTATTTATATGTAGAGTTTTTTCAGATTCAAAAATTGGTGCATGTACAAATTTGAAAATTCAGTTAAACACATCAAATAGGTGGTTTTGACATGAATTTTAGAAAAATTCAGATTTGGATTTGAGGAGCTATGTTTGTCTGAATTCCATGAGGTTTTCACCATTGTTTGAAGGAATGTAGGGGCCACATTATTTGTTTGTAGAGTTTTTTCAGATTAAAAACTTGGTGCATGTAGAAATTTGAAAATACTAAATCACCTCCAAATCAAATTTGAATTTTGAGCGAGTTAACTTTCAAATTTTGATACCATATTTTTATATGTTGTTAAAATGGAGGTATAGCATGCGGTTTGTACATTGGCAGAACTTTGAAAGAGAGCTTGCACATCATAATGCATTATATTTGTTCGACGTGATTTTGACCAAACTTTGGCACGGCACTAGAAATTCAAAAAAAATCAAAAAAAAGTAAAACATTGGCCATGTGTCTTACATTGTACCCTAGTTTGCACAAAAAATAATAAACCTTGAGTTTGTTGAATGAAAGTTGAGGTTGCTCTCTCACACTTGGTTTCAAGTGTGAGTCTCATGTGTAAGTACCCAAATTACCTAGGAGATGCCCAACTCCATGGCATACTTTCTCAGAATGGTCTAAGATTTGGCATGTAGGTGTATCTTGTCATAGCACACATTTCATCTTTTGGGTTTTTGGTCCAATTATGATTTCAAATACCATTTTCCATTTTAATAATTGAAATTCAACTACATTTTATAAAGGTAGTTCAAAAATTTGAATAAAATTTGTATTTCACCAACATGGTATGGTATTTGGGGTCATTTAGTTGGAATATGACCACTTTGTTCAGTGCCAAATTATTGTTTGCTCAAATTTTACCTCAAGTCAAATTTTGGTCAATAGTAGCGGAAACACTTGGTGCTCGACATCGTGGAAAACACGACTAGCGTCTCGCGTGTGTCGGTTACGCTCAAAACAGGCCAAATCTGGGCGATACGTTGGACCGAACGGGCAAACGTGGAAACCAGGAGACATCGTGGAAAACAGCCCGACATCGTGGAAAACACGACTAGCGTCTCGCGTGTGTCGGTTACGCTCAAAACATGCCAAAACTGGGCGATATGTTGGACCGAACGGCCAAAACATGGAAACCGGGCAAAAATCCACGGCTTCGTGGAAACACTTGGTGCTAGCTATATGGGCTCACATTTGTCATCAGGGTCAACTTAAGCACAATCTTAGTCAAACTGGACCCGCAGATGCCATAGGGTCCCACATGCACCGATGCTAGCTATGTGGGCCCACATGTGTCATCAGGGTCAGCTTAAGCCCAATCTTAGTCAAACTAGACCCACAAATGCCATAGGGTCCCACATGCACCGCTGCTAGCTATGTGGACCCACATGTGTCATCAGGGTCAATTTAAGCCCAATCTTAGTCAAACTGGACCCACATATGCTATTGGGCCCACTTGCACTAATGCTTGTGTATGTGGACCCACGTGAGTCATGGTACATTCTATGTGGGAGCTCATATGCGGGATTGTTATTTTTATGAGAATGAAATGTTTCAAGTTTAAAAAATTTCGTGTCAACTAGTTCACGTAAAATTTATCAGTGTGTAGGTTTTCAATTTTTATGAGATATTTTGAATTAGTTATGCACTGTACAAGCTTAGGTCAAACTTGAGTTGAAAGTTGTAGGAAAGCCGTGGGTTCAATTTTTGAAATTAAGTTGCAGCCACGACCAGAGGATTGGTGAAAGCCCCGTGCGTTCAATTGTTGAAAGTTTGCAGCCACGACCGGACCGCACCACACCTACACGCGTCGCATCGTAACAAAACTGATCCCACTGCTGCACCGCAATAACCGCATCGCATGCACCACACCTAAACACGTCGCACCGTAACAAATTAAAACTTACCCCACTGCACCGCAATAACCGCATCGCACCACTCCTAAACGCGTCGCACCGTAACAAAACTGACCGCACTGCACCGCACTAACCGCATCGCACCGTAACGGGTCGACTACATCGATGTACGGGCCCTCCGCCTCGACTCCACCGCCGCCGTAACACCACAATAACCGCAACGCGTCCGCTTCTCGTATGTTCTTCTTCCTCTCGCGTCTTCCTCCTCCACACGACGGGGAACTCGGCATCCATGGATCCCTATGGAGACATCCTCGATGACGGGAAAACCACGGTTGACATCAAGCCCATCTGTGCCGATGGCACGAAGATTATGGAGGTGGTGTACACCAACGATGTGAACTACTTGAATCACATGCTGGAGAAGTTCGAGCAATTGCTCGAGAAAGAGACTTACAACTTCCTCGGACTCGACCTCGAGTACACAAGGAATAGGCGGGACGAAGCTCCGTCACAAAAGCTCGCCGTCGTCCAGATCGCCCTGAAGGAGACTGTCCTCGTGTTCCATACGTACTAAGGATGGACATTTCTATTTCAGGCCTCCTTTGATTCAAAGGATTTCCTATGGGTTTGTACAGGATTCAATCCCTATGTTTTTCCCATCAGCACATGTTTGATTCATAGGATTGTACCCTGTACGAACGTTTTCACATCGGGCCTCCTTTGATGCAGGGCTTGTTTGATTCAAAGGAATCTCATATGAATTTTGGAGGATTTTGATCCTTAGAAATTTTTCCTATGTGCATTGTTTAATTCCTATAGGTTTAAGTCCTTGTGGATTTTGTTAGATCAAGTATTATGTATGATCTATGGGCATTGTACGTGGCCTAATAGCACGGTTTCGCAATTTCCTTGTTCAACGTTGTCATCAAATAATTGTACACCATCCAAATTATTGTCATGTCATAGTTTGCATCTATACTGCAGGAGAAGGGAGCCTTGTCCGAAAATGGTTATGTGCATATTTTTATTTTCTATTTGAGATCATGTATAATTAGCCAATGCAAATACATTGCTTGCACTCGTTTATTTCAAATACTTAGACATGTTAGTTCAAGTATTATGCATGATTCGTGGGTGTTGTACATGGCGTAATGGTACGGTTATGCAATTACCTTGTTTAACATTATCATCAAATAATTGTACATCATCCAAATTATTTTCATGTCTTAATTTGCATTTATACTGCAGGAGAAGGGAGCCTTGTCCGAAACTGGCAGAGTTCCTTCAGGAAAAGGGGATCACTTTCGCTAGCGTGGACATCAGGAGTGATAAAGAGAAGCTTGCACATGAGGATATCACCATTCCAGAACAGTACCACATCGACATCCAAGACATGTTTAAGACCGAAGAATGGTTCCACTGGAATCAGCCGTATGACAGGGACGGGATGTTATCTCTAGCAGTGATCACCATTGACAGAGATCTCGGGAATTGCAAGGCACTCCCGAAGGATGGCCACGAAGTATGGGAGAACAAGCCACTTTCCGCGATGAACCTAGAGTATGCAGCAAGAGACGGGTATGTTGCCTACGAGCTGTATCGTAGGCTCATTACCGCAAGGGACGGGCTAGACCGGGGGACTCGCAAGGCTGCAATTAATGCAGCAGAAAAGGCGGCATCAGCTAAGGCCGAGGCGGCAAAAGCTGCGGCCGAGGCGGCAGCTGCTGTAGACCAGAGTGATGCAGATGACGAGCAGGATGATGCAACACAGCAGGCTGAAAGGAAACAGTCGAGGGCGATCTAGGAAGAGCAGCAAGCGGTCTAGGCAGCGGAAGAGGTGGATGGAGAGGTGGTGCATGTCGCCAAACGCAAACGGGAAGCGAGCGAAGATGACCAGGACGGCGAGCAGAACGACACCACTGGCTGGGGCAACACCACCACCGCTGGCTGGGGCGACACCACCACCACTGCCTGGGGCGATAAAGCCACCGACCCCACCGCCTCGAACGCCACCGGCTGGAATTAATGCACGTTACTAGACTATAGCCAGTTATATTCGTGATGTTGTATGTTGTTTATGTAGTACAAATCGTGCTACTTTGTTGTTGTTTACTTTCTAAGTTGAACTACTTTAGTATGCTTGTATCTTAAAGTACCGTGAGCTAGCAAACATATCTATGTAATGTTATATGTGTGTTCAGTTGTGTTTGTGCACTGTCTATACTAGTTCAAAGGAATATGATTATCAACACATATAAACTTGCCTTGATGAAAGTCTAGAATTGTAAACGCAAGCGTTACAAAGTTATTTTAAGCTAGTGTTATTGGACCCACATTTGTCATCGGGATCAACTTTTGCCCAATCTCAGTCAAACTGAAACCACATATGCCATTAGGTCCCACATGCACCTTTGCTAGTGTAAGTGGGCCCACATGTGTCACCGGGGTCAATTTAAGCCCAATCTTAGTCAAATTGGACCCACAGATGCCATAGGGTCCCACATGCACCGCTGCTAGCTATGTGGGCCCACATGTGTCATTAGGGTCAGCTTAAGCCCAATCTTAGTCAAACTGGACCCACATATGCCATAGGGTCCCACATGCACCAATGTTAGCTAAGTGGACCCACATGTGTCATCAGGGTCAACTTTTGCGGCGATATGAGTCAACATAGAACCCACATATGGCATTGGGCCCACATGCACCAATGCTAGTGTATGCGGACCCACGTGTGTCATCAGGGTCAACTTAAGCCCAATCTTAGTCAAACTAGACCCACGTGTGTCATCAAGGTAAACTTAAGCCCAATCTTAGTCAAACTGGACCCACAGATGCCATAGGGTCCCACATGCACCGCTGCTAGCTATGTGGGCCCACATGTGTCATCAGGGCCAACTTAAGCCCAATCTTAGTCAAATTGGACCCACAGATGGCATAGGGTCCCACATGCACCGCTGCTAGCTATGTGGGCCCACATGTGTCATCAGGGTCAGCTTAAGCCCAATCTTAGTCAAACTGGACCCACAGATGCCATAGGGTCCCACATGCACCGCTGCTAGCTATGTGGTCCCACTTGTGTCATCAGGGTCAACTTAAGCCCAATCTTAGTCAAACTGGACCCATAGATGCCATAGGGTCCCACATGCACCGCTGCTAGCTATGTGGGCCAACATGTGTCATTAGGGTCAAATTAATCCCAATCTTAGTCAAATTGGACCCACAGATGGCATAGGGTCCCACATGCACCGCTGCTAGCTATGTGGGCCCACATGTGTCATCAGGGTCAGCTTAAGCCCAATCTTAGTCAAACTAGACCCACAGATGCCATAGGGTCCCACATGCACCAATGTTAGCTAAGTGGACCCACATGTGTCATCAGGGTCAACTTTTGTGGCGATATGAGTCAACATAGAACCCACAGATGCCATTGGGCCCACATGCACCAATGCTAGTGTATGTGGACCCACGTGTGTCATCAGGGTCAACTTAAGCATAATTTCAGTCAAACTTTTGCCCAAACTCACTCAGACTATAACCATAGATGCCATCGGTACTCGCATGCACCGATGCTAGTGTAACTGGACCCACATGTGTCATCAGGGTCAAATTTTTCCCAAACTCAGCCAAACAGGAACCACAAATGCCATTGGGTCCCACATGCACCAATGCTAGTATAAGTGGCTCTGTTTCAAATTTTACTATGTAATATGCACTATGCACTGTCAAACCTGTTATAAGTGAGTTGATCAGAACATTGATCTGTAAAACTGTCTAATATTTGTAAATTATTGATATATATACCAATATGTACTGCTCTTTTTAAAAAAAAATCATTATTTAGCAAACCCGCTAAATGGGCATAGCGCGCTATAGCTCCGCTATAGCTTTTGATAGCTTTTAAAATCGGCGCCGCTAAATCAAATAGCCCGCTATTTTAAACATTGATAAGTGGGTCCCACATGCACCAATGTTAGTATAAGTGGGTCCAACATGCACCAATGTTAGTACAAATAATAGTTTACCTAATTGGGCAAAAAATCTATCCCTGCAGATATCCTAGCCCCTTCTCGTACTTTCCCCAAACTGCTCCTCTCCATCCGCATCTCCACATCACCGCCGCATCTCCGCACCGCCGTGGCCGTCCGCATCGCCTCCGTCAGGATCATCCAGCCACCGACGACCATATTTCTGCAACCCCACCACCGCGCTTCTACACATCCACGCCGCCGTGCATCTCCGCAACGCATCCGCCGCCCGTAACGACGTGCACGTCCGCATCGAATCCGGCCACACCACCGCGATGCCGGCCCGTCGGCATTGACCGCATCTTCGCAACCTTGCTCCGTGCTGAAGGTGAGCCCAATCATGTTGGATTTACTTGTGCTGCCCACTGAAATCATGTCTGCATTGTTTGTCCAGTAGGGTTTTCCACAAGCTATGTGCTGAAGCTAGATTTCCCATGAAAATACACTAGTATACCTACTGGACTAATTCCTGCACATTACAATCCCATGAATCAATCACTAGTGGAAGGAAACATTGCATAAGGTCTGAACTCTACAATGCATGTGTAGAAAAATATATTAGGGCTCGTTTGGCTCCTATGCATTCATTTCATTTGGTTGAAATGAAATGAAATGAAATCCCCATGTCACTTCATTTGGATGGAATTTAAATTCCTTAATGAATTTTTATGTTTGGCTGCCACCTGGAATTCTGAAATGAAATGATTTACAGCTTCTGTTTGGCTGCCATTTTAAGCCAATTGTGAAATCAACAACACATTTGGATTCAAAATTCAATTACATAATGTAAATAAAATATGATATTTTCAAAATAAAAATCAACTACAACATGAATAAAGATCAATGTATCCACAAATACACTTGTCTACTCATTATATCAACACAACTTGATCAATGATGTTGTCATTGTTAGTGTTCTCGTCCGCCATTTCCGCACGGCTTTCAGCTGCATCGTTGTGTGCCCGCAAATAAGAGAAACTAGAACATGTTAGAACATGTGCCACTTCTTGAAAATCTTAGCCAAGGGTGAGCAACAGATAACACTTGTGAATAAATGTTTTCCTAATAGGTAGGAATACACTATAGCTATAACTTAGCACATCAGGCATGAAAAAGTAAATCTAATGTACAATACTGACAAGCCAGAGATTCAAAGTGAAGTTTGGTGGTGGTCCATTTCCTTGGTGCACAATAATGCATCATTCTGCCATGACCAAGATGACCAGATCACATTCATTTTCTCCATCAAACATAACAAGTTTTGCTAGCTACATCTTGATATGAAAAATGGAACTTGTTTGGACACACACATATATAGATGATAAATTAAATAGGCATGACGTGTCTTAAGAAATTGTCGATGCCAGAATTATGGATGGATGTTCATGTGTAGAAAATACCACCTGGTTGTTTTCCTTGTTGCAAGGTAACAACTCGTAGTAAGCAAGGTCCAGAGCATGAATGACAATGAACCAGAAACACATGCCTAGAAAGTACAACCACATGATGCATAGAGGGACAATTTTGGGGTCGGCTGTACCACATGCAACCACAACATCGGAAATGGAAGAACCTACACTAACTTGCCATCTCTGATGTGCTAAATCGCTGAAGCATTATATTCTGGTGACTAAAATAGAACATAATTACTAGCTATGATCTGTTTCTATAAGAAATAGGCCTAAACTTCCTAGTCTCCCAAAAAAGATTGGCCATCTAGCTACTATATATGGCAAGAACTAATGTAGTACTTACGATGTTTCTAAAATCCAACACAGCAAAGGAAGTTCTTAGAGAACTTATATCTGACAGAATAGGAGTCTGGAGCTTTCCTATGCTATGACTAGTGCTTGTAGCATTGAAATAACTTGCAAGTATTTGCAGAAACAATATTTGTACTATTGTGATGAAATATGTTGCTGTGACGCTGTAATACCTATAATGTGTTTCCTACACTTTTACCATTTGTTAATGTGTGCTAACTTTGTATGGCAGCCCATTCTTTAACATGGCAGGAGCATCTTCGAAGAAGCGTGATCTCGGACCACTCATCGCCCAAAGATGCCGGCTTACTGAGAGTGAGCAAGAGCATCTGCTGGAACTTCAATCGAAGATGGGCAAAATTGTCGGGTTGCCATTCTTAACCCGCTTGACCAAGATGAATCTTAAGCTGTACCACATGTACATTCATATAACTTCCTTTTAATTCTTTTTTGTTGCCATGCGTGTATGCAATTTGTCTATGTGGTTTATGACATCGACTTACTAACTTATATATCTTGTTTTGTATTGATCAGAAATTGCCTAAGAAGGTTGTTAATGCTCTACAAATCTGTGAGGGACGCTCAACTGGAGTGTGTCTTCCTAAAGAGGAGATCACCCCCATCGACTTCAAGATAGAAAAGGATGATCGCCTCTTCTTCGATCTAGATGGGTGGAACTGTTTCGTACAGAGCACAGATCTAGAAGAGGGACAAGCTGTTCTCATATAGTCGAAGAAAGCGCATTCAGAAGGGTGGCGTAACCGAGAGGGTTTCGTCTTCATATTTAGAAGAATAAATGATTTGTCGCCTACGCCGGTGTCCATGCTCAGGGGTGCCAAGGCGACAGCGGGCAGGGGACGTGAAGGACAGACGCGTACACCGGCAACACGCGTTGTCAAGAAGAGGCGCCGTTGTACGGGCAGGGGCAGCGGCAAGGGCAGGGCCACTTCTCTGTCGCCATCGCCATCGCCATCGCTGTCGCCGTCACCGTTGCCGTCACCGTCGCCGTCACCGCCTCCACCACCCCATCTGCCGCTGTATCCAAACCCCGACTTTATGTTCATCCGCATCCTTCACGAGGACAATTGGGACAAGCTCTCCCTCTGCCATGCTTTCAAAGATTACATCAGCGGCGACTAGCCCAACACTGTGCGCGTCCGGGAGCGTAACAGCAGGCTGACCTTCGATGTGGAGATGTATTTCAATCATCAAGGCGGCCGCTTGTACCTCCGCAGGGGCTGACCCAAGTTCGTCAAGTGCTACACTATTTCGCTAGGCAACATCCTGGCGTTCGACTACTATGCTGGCAACAGGGAGCTAGTCGTCACAATCTACGGCGGTAGGCTCTCCCGCCGTGAGTACGCCACTAGCAGCGACGATGACAGCGACGATGATGGCAGTGGCGGTGACAGGGACACATAAACCATGCCTGTCAAGGAGGAGGAGATGTCAGAGGGCTAGTACGGACATCCAGACCGTGTCCTGACCCTATCAGATTTCCATGTCTGCCTCTTCCTAGACTAGGAAGAGGATCTAGGATTAAACTTACCCTGATGCACCCTGTTTAAGTTTTCCTGATACACTATGCTTAAGTCTAATATGTAAGACTAAAAATGCTTTTTCTACCCTGTTGCATGTGCATCAGGGTGTGACCAAGCAGATCCGCCCCTGTTCCTAGTTGCAAAACTATTTGCTGAGTTTCTGGGTGTAAAGTCTAATGAGATCACCTACCTTTTGGTGGATCTTAGAAAATTTTGCTGGCTACATATCTAATATGTGAAATAATTCTGCTCTTCTGTTTGTTTTTCAAATCAATGAGGTTTACTTGATTAAGTGATATTGTGCTTCAGCTTTCAAGTTGGAGTTGTGGAATGAAGGAAACTAATGGTGTTGTTTGCTCAGTAATCCAACTATTGTATGTGAATGAACATATTTTGTTTTCCTTTTCATATATAAACAAATGACTTATTCAAATAATTTAATATGGTTCATGGCTAAATAAATTTATAGTACAATGAATTAGAGATAATCCCGGCTTGTAAACCATATTACAAATTCCGCACGGGAGGTCTAAGTAGTGGCAAAACCTGAACCGTTGCATGTGTTAGGATTTATTTAATTACAATATGTAATTAGAGATAATCCCCGCTTGTAAACCTCCCGTTCCGTTCCCTCTATTTTTTCCAATCAAATTTACAATGAATGGTTTTCGTTCCCTCCACTTGTGTACCGAAAAATTTCGTTCCCACCTCTTTTGTTTTCCACCCGCCCGCCCATTTTGGAGCTAACAATTTGCCGCCCCCACGACACTTTAAAAACGGCGTGCCCCCACCTCCCGCATACCCATCCCCTAATTCCGTTCCTTGTTCACTGCCCACCTAGAACCCCATCGCCACTTTCCTCGACCCCAGATCCGTCAAGCAAGGCGTTGGTTGCCGGCGGATTTCCCCTCTGCGGCGGGCGACATGTCCGGTAGTCTTCGAAGCGGCACACCACGCTAGAATGTGCTACCACCGACACCGAAGCAAAAGCGTAAACGCCCAGGTCATTTTTCTACCGCCCTAGGTCTATGCCTCTTTCTAGATCAGTCAAGCATGAGTTCTAGTAGATCAACATGTGTAGATCGTTGTTCAAGATGCTACAGCTTATGTGCAAGATCTAGGTTTTAGATCATATACATGGTTCGAGATGCCTAGCACGTGTTGAACGTGACACCCTATGATCCGAATCCTTCGACAATGTGCTTGTCTTGGGTTTTAATTTCATAGATCATGGTTCCAGATGCCATGAATGTGTTGAGCATGACAACCAATTATCTGATCTTATAACTATGTGGTAGATTTAGGTTTCTGTTCCTACATAATGGTTCAGGTAATAGGGCACAACTTGTTGGATAAACCCTGCTACTTGGCGTCTTAACTGACGCAACTGAACAACTTGATACCTAATACACTGAACCTGACACTTAACTGAACTTGTTGAGAGGTAGGGTAGACAGTTAACTGAATGACGATACGAGATTTGGAGGCAATAGAATAATGTTTTGTGAGCATGTTAATTTTATAGTATGGATCACATAATTTTTGCTTTAATGATTTTGTCTACTCTGTTTGTACTAATGAGTATGATCATGACTTGCCTTTGCTTGATTGTTTTCAGTTACTCAAGTCAAAACAGCAGACGCATATCAAAATGTTAGGAAACAAGTGATGGAGGAGAACGTGTCTCGTATGTCTGAAGCACTGAAGCAGAAAGCTATTGAACATGGCAAGCCAATGGAGGATTTCACGGCGATGGCGCGTGAATTTGTGTTTGGTACTTCTAAGAAACCGGTGGCAGTGACAACACGGAAAGAGGCACAGCCGCAGGAGAAGGATATCACCGAGAACCCTAATTATGAACCTGATCCTGCCGACGAGCCCACTGATGACGATGTGTTTGTTCCGGATGAAGAGGACCATGATGTTGTTAAATCTTCCTCTAAGGTGAAGAAATGCAGCATTCTCCTGCCTTCACATGGAGGATATGTACAGATTGCTTTAATATTTATGGCTTGATCTATTAAAATGCAGGTAACGGAAGGTTCTACAAAAGAAAAGAAGCAGAAGCGCTCAAAAACCTTTGTGCCTCCAAATGTTACAACAAGGTCAGCAGCAAATGCAGAGACTCAAGATGATGGTGAAATAGAGACCCCTACCCAGAAAGCAGGGGAATGGGGTACTAATGGAAATGAATCCTCGCCCATGCTAATTCAAACCTCTAGAGGCAGCAACTCACCTGAGGAGAATGTACTTGTCCGCAGCGAACGGGAAGGTATTGACATCACATCTTACAATTTATTCACTCGTTTAGTTGCAAAATTTTCAATTGAAGTCTTGACTCTCGTTTTGTCACTGGTTTCAGTTGCAATTGTAGACACAGGTGCTCTAGAGGAAAAGCATAATGTACGCAAACCTACTATGGGGCATGGGGTACACGAGTGGTCTAGAAGGAATGGAGGGGCTAAGATGCAGATCAACTTCACTCCTGGCATGAGGAGACCCACTGATCCTGTGCAAGCAGCAAAACTGAGTTCAGAGTGTGGCATTCACATACGCAGCAAGATGCCACTGGCAACCCACTGGAAGCAGTATGGTGACAAGGAAGGTCGTCTGAAAGATACTATTCTGGAAACCATTAAGTATATAACTGTAAGTCCGTTAACCTCTTATTCATTTTCCATATAAAATGTCTCATTGGTGGATGATTTTTTAACAATTCTGTCATTCGATGCTGATATGAATTTGTGTTCCATGTTATCTGCAGGGAAAATTTGCAATGGACAGCAGTGGTGACCTTGGCAAAGACATTTGCACCGACATTTTACAGAAAGGTATTCGCCAACAACGTTGGAGGCTGAAAAAGGTCTATTGGAAAGATGTTAAAGATCTAACCCGCGAGCAAGCTTTATTGTTGAAACCAAAAGAGGTAGACGAGGAAAGCTAGGCAGAGCTTCTTGATATATGGCATGATGAGCACTACAAGGTACACGATTCCTGTTGTTTCAGCTACATCTATCGCAGACATACTACTGTATTGTGGAATACTAAATTCATGCATCTGTACATAGGCAATCTGCGAGAGTAACAAGAAGAACAAAGATGTTGTGACGAAGAAACACACCACTGGCTCAAGAAGCTTTGTTGCACATTACCATGCACTTGTGAGTATTCGAACTCTTCAGATGCAACACCTACGTATTTTTGTGAACATGCCATACATACTTATAATTCATCGTGTCATAATTCTTATAGAAATCTCAGAAGACCAAGGACGTCGATACCTCCCCGATTGCTTTCTTTAAAGCAAGCCACACTAACAAGGATGGTATGATGTCCCAGAAATCAGCAGAAGCTTATGTAAGTAAATTATTTTATGTGCTACACATTTCTCATTAGTTTGTCTAATTATTTGATTTCTTCTAACTCTGGACTTGCTATTTTTTTATCCTATTGTAGACTGAGATGGTGCTTCAGAAAATGGGACCACACCCAGAAGATTGGATTCCCAAAACTGATCTGGAGATTGTTGAAGAAGTCCTGAGAGACTAGAACAATTCAAGATCAATTACTTTCCTTTCCAGCATCGGAGTTTCATCTGCTTCCAAGAGGTCTAGCGTCTCAGGTGGGCGCATCCGTGATTTAGAAGAAAAGTTATCAAGTCAGGAGCAAGATTCGGTGAATGTAGCTGAAAGGGTTCAACGCGAGATGGAGGAACGGATGCAAGAGCAGGAAAGGAGATTTGAAGAGATGAGAAAGAAGCAGGATGATAAACTTGAAGCAGTGAAAAAATCTAGCGAAGCGAATCGTCTGGCATTTGAGAAGAGGCAGAAGGAAATGGATGGCATGCTTAGTTACCTGTTGAGGATGTTGCAGAACTCCCAGTCCTAGTCCTCGTGACTTGGGCCAAAAATCTCTGCGTGCTAATGGGTCGGGTGGGCCGGAACATTGTTTTTTATTCCTTTAGTCATTCGAGTTTGATACAGCAGTTTCAGTCTACTAGAATTTTAAATTTGGCGTGTGATACAATTCATATTTATAAATTTTCTGCCATTTCAAATATTTTCTTCCATTTAATTTTGTTTCGTAATTTGTGTGGAATTTCAATTTTTAATCAAATTTGTCCGTGCAAAAATATTGGTGACGGCGTCACATTCCTCCCGGCCCACAAGGCAGTTCCGAATGGGCCGGCCCAAAAAATGACATGTCATCATCGCGGGCCCCACATGCAGACGCCACGTCATCGTTGACGGCCCCACCTACATGCTACCACGTCAGCGTCGCTGGACCCACCTCCCAGCTACCACGTCATCTCTACGGGCCCCACACGAAGGTGATACGTCATCTCATTGGCCCCACCTGTCAGATGCCACGTCATCGTGGTGGGACCCACCTGCCAGCTACCACGTCAGCATCGTCGGACCCACCTGCCAGCTGCCACGTCAGCATCGTCGGACCCACCTGCCAGCTGCCACGTCAGCATCATCGGACCCACCTGCCAGCTGCCACGTCAGCATCGTCGGACCCACCTGTCAGATGCCACGTCATCGTGGGGGGACCCACCTGCCAGCTGCCACGTCAGCATTGCAGGTCCCACCTACCAGAATCCTCGTGATGCCATAAATCTTCCGTGACGGCATATTTCGTCAACGAATATGCTAAACGGTGACAGATTTTCCTATTTTAGGTGACGTAGAAGTTTCGTCACGGATAACCTATCTTAGGTGACGCCGTAAGGACCGTCACCGAAGCTCAATCTTGCGTGACGAAAATTTGTATTCCGTCACTATAAAAGAATCTGTGATGGAGCTTCCGTGAGGACCCTGGTGACGCCACGTTTTCGTCACGAGGGAGTACTTAGTGACGGAAATGGCATTTTTGGTGACGAAAGTGATTTGTCACAAAAACTCTTTTCTCTTGTAGTGCTCCTTGCCAAATTTCAAGATCTGTCTGCGGTTCGCGAGTGCGTGGGGCAGCAGTTGGTGGCTGGTGCCAAGGCTACCCTCTCAATGGTGCGATTGCACAGACCTGACGTGGATGTTGCCGCCATTTCCTCTGGGCCGCCAGCACCACCAGCAGGATCTACCTGGAATATGGTACCGCACTATCAGGCGGTGGACCTTCCAGCAGAGGAGATCGTCGACTTCTTTGAGGGACAGACCAATGTTCTTCTGTTGCAAGAGTAGCCAAATTTATGTCCTGCACATAAGTGTACTTGTGTTGTAAAGTTCGTATAGATGTTGTAGATAATTTATTGTCGAATGCGTGTAAAGAGCTTTGTGAGCGTGAGGTGCGTTGCACTGTGCGAGTCCTTTTCGTTAGCCTGGCCATCCTTTATCTCAGTCTCTTATCAACCTGTCAGGTGCATTGCAGCTGGGTTGAGTTTGTGTTAAGGGGTTCAATTGATGTGCCAGCTACTCCGGATATCGCGTTCTTGGTTCGAAGAACAGATGTATGTAGGGTGACGCAGCCCCCGAGTATAAAAATTGACAAAGTGAAGGAGAACACGGAGTTTTGGGGCACTTAGCTTTTATTTATTCGAAGAATAGTGCAAGGTACAATGTGCGGCTAAGTAGCCTTGGCTGAATAGCCTTATTTGCTATGTAAAAAACGATTAGGGGTAGAAGCGTCGCAGTTGTGTGACGTTCCAAGGGTTGGAGTATGCGACTCCTATCTCTAAATCTTGAAGGCGATAGGCGCCACCTGGGATTACTTCTGTAATCACGTATGGTCCTTCCCAGGGGGACTCGAGCTTGAGATGCCCCTGCTGCTTCAGTCGTAGGACCAGGTCACCTTCGACGAAGGATCTAGGGCGAAGCCTTCTACTGTGGTAGTTGCGCAAGTTCTGCTGGTAGATCGTTGATCTTTCTGCGGCGATTTCCCTTGCCTCATCAAGGAGGTCGACGGAATTTTCGAGTGCGAGGGATGACTCTTGTTCGCTGTAAGCGACCACGCGCGGCGCCTTGTACCGAACCTCAGCTGGTAGCACTGCCTCTGCTCCGTGCACCATAAAAAATGGCGTGTAGCCCGTGGTGCTGTTTGGAGTTGTGCGTAGGCTCCAGAGTACGGATTGTAGTTCGTCCGGCCAGCAGCTCGCAGCTTGTTCGAGTGGTCGAAGGAGTCGCTTCTTGATGCCACTGTAGATGAGCCCGTTTGCCTTTTCCACCTGACCGTTGCTCTGCGGGTGCGCTACTGACGCGTAGCTAATGTTGATCCCTAGGTTCTCGCAGAATTCGTGGAACTCCTTGGATGTGAAGTTCGTCCTGTTGTCGGGGATGATGTTGTGTGGCACCCCGAAGCGGTACACGATGGATTCAAAGAATTTGACTGCGCTGTGCGCGGATTGGTTGGTTACTGGCATGGCCTCAATCCACTTGGTGAATTTGTCGACTGCGACCAAGAGGTAGACGTAGCCTCCGCGCGAGGATCTTGGAAGCTTGCCGACCATGTCGAGCCCCCATTGCGCGAAGGGCCAGGCCAATGGGATTGGCCATAGCTCCGCGCCCGGTGCGTGCGGCTTGTCCGCGAATCGCTGCCAAGCGTTGCATTTTTGGACGATGTCCTTGGCGTTGCGCATGGCCGTAGGCCAGTTAAATCTAGCTCATAGAGCTTTGGCAACAAGGGCGCGACTGCCGGCGTGATGCCCGCAGGTCCCTTCATGGATGTCGAGGAGAACTGCTCTTCCATCGGCCATGGAGGTGCATCGTTGTAGCACTCCTGTTATGCTGCGTTTATACAGTTCGTCGTTGATAACAGCGAATGCCTTGGAGTACCGCGCGATGTGTCGTGCATCCGTCGGGTCCTCCGGTAGTCTCTTGCTGAGGAGGTACGTAATGTACGGCTGCGTCCAAGATTGCTCGATCATCATGACGCTCATTGGTCCCTCGAGTCTTGTGTCCAGGTCCAAGTCATCGAGTGTTATTGACTCATTGGGTGGCGTAGCCCCCGAGTCCGTTGCTGCGCTTGTTTTCTTCTCTGCGGCCTTTGGCTTGATGGAGCGTTCGCATATGCGCTCGAGGAATACCCCGGGTGGTATGGGGGCACATGTGGAGCCTATGTTGGCGAGTGCGTCCGCCTCCTCGTTGCTTTCGCGACCTACGTGTCGCAACTCACAACCATCGAAGTCTCCTTCAAGTGTGTCGTAGAGGTCGCGGTATGCGATCATGTTGTCGTTCAGTGCGTCGCACTCGTGCATTGTTTGGTTGACGACCAGCTTGGAGTCGCCATATATGATGAGCCTTTTGGCGCCGCAAGCTTTTGCCATCCTCATCCCGTGCAACATGGCCTCGTATTCAGCCTCGTTGTTTGAGGCTGTGAACTGCATTCGTAGGATATACTTCAGCTTGTCCCCTTGAGGTGATCTTAGTATGACACCTGCGCCTGCTCCATCTTTCCGCTTAGACCCATCGAAGTGCATTGTCCAGAGGTAGGACATATCTGGCTTGTCCGGGAGTTGGTTCTCCATCCAGTGCACGAGGAAGTCAGGGAGAACTTGCGACTTGATTGCGTCGCGCTTTTCGTATGTGATGTCTCGTGGAGACAGTTCTATTCCCCAAAGCGCGACTCGCCCCGTGGCGTCGGGGTTATTGAGGATATGTCCCAATGGGGCGTCGCTAACTACCATGATTGGGTGCTCCTGAAAGTAGTGGCGCAGTTGCCAGGCGGTCATGAAGACGCCGTACGCCAACTTCTGTTAGTGTGGGTACCGCTGTTTTGTTGGCGTGAGGACCTCGCTGAGGTAGTATACTAGGCGTTGTACACCGTGGACCTTGTTTTCCTCGGCTCGCTCGTCGACGAGCACTGTGCTGACCACCTGGTTGGTGGTGGAGATGTACAACAACAGTGCCTCCCTTTCTCGTGGAGTCACCAGCACTGGCGAAGTGGATAGCAGGCGCTTGAGGTCTTCGAATGCTTCTTGCGCTTCATTGGTCCACTCGAATTTGTCAGCTTTGCGGAGGAGCTGGTAGAAGGGCAGTGCCTTTTCACCCATCTGTCTGATAAATCGACTGAGGGTCGTGGTTCGTCTGGCCAGTTGCTGGACGCCTCTTATGTTCTTCGGCTTCTCCATGGCCAGTATGGCTTTTATCTTTTTCAGGTTTGCCTCGATCCCCCTCGCGGAGATGAGATACCCTAGTAGCTGCCCAGATGGTACGCCAAAGGCGCATTTGTCCGGATTGAGCTTAATCCGGTAGCAATCGAGATTGGTGAAGGTTTCGCGCAAATCGTCGATTAGAGAGGCTTCCTCCTTGGTCTTGATTACTATGTCGTCGACATAGACTTGGATGTTGCGACCCAGTTGCTCCTTGAGGCAAGCATGCATGCACCGCTGGTAGGTGGCTCCCGCGTTTTTTAGCCCGAAGTGCATTGTGTTCTAGCAGAACACACCAAAACGCGTTGTAAACGCTGTTTTCTCCTGGTCTTCCTCCTTCATTCGAATTTGATTATAGCCTGAGTAGGCGTCGAGGAAGCAGAGGCGCTCGGATCCAGCGGTGGAGTCGACGATCTGGTCGATCCGTGGCAGCGGGAAGTGATCTTTTGGGCAGTGCTTATTCAGAGAAGTGAAGTCCACGCACATCCGCAGGATATCCATGTCCTTTTTTGGTACCAGCACCATATTGGCGAGCCAAGTGCTTTCCTTGATCTCGCGTATGAACTTGGCCTCGAGGAGTCTGTTGATCTCCATTTCGACTGCCTGCGCTCGTGGCTCAGACAGTCGCCGGATTGTTTGCTTGACTGGCCTTGTGTCGTGGTTGACGTTGAGTGCGTGCTCGGTAAATTCCCTGGGAACTCCTGGCATGTCCACAGGACACCAGGCAAAAATTTCCCAGTGCTCACGGAGGAATTCGACGAGCGCGAGTTCCTATGCGGGACTCAAGTTGTTGGCGATGAGGGCCATTTTGGCGGGATCCGATGGATGGACCTGCACCTTCTTTGTATGCACAGATGAGTCGAAGGAGAGGTCAGGTGAGCTTGGCCTACTGAGGGGAGGCAGACTGTTGTCTATCGTCTCTTTCAGTCTTGCGAGTTCCTCCTGCATGCTGAAGGACTGGGAGATTCTGTTGAATTCCCTGTCGCAACTGTCAGATCGCTCAAAGCACCCGTTGATCGTTATGCCGCTGTTGGGACCTGGCATTTTCATCTGCAGGTAGGCGTAGTGGGGCACTGCCATGAACCTAGCGAATGCGATGCGCCCGAGGATGCAATGGTATTGTGAGGGCCAGTTGACGACCTCAAAGTCGATGCGCTCGCGCCGGAATTTCTTCGGCGTGCCGAAGATGACGTCGAGGTTGATTTTGCCTAGGGGGTATACGCCTTTCCCTGGGACGAGGCCGTGGAACATTGTGTCCGATGCCTCCAAGAAGGTTAGAGGGATCCTCATCGCTCGCAAGGTACTCGCGAATATGAGGTTGATGCCGCTTCCGCCATCCATGAAGACGCGACTCATGTCGAAACCTCCAATTTGCGCCTCGAGTACGAGGGGGCAATGACCTGGATGGGGTACCTGAGGCGGGTGGTCGCGTTTGTCAAAGGTGATACATGACTCGCTGCCACTGAGGTACTCAGTGGTGGATGGTGGAGAGTGCGTGGCCAAGTTGACTTGGCGAGTGATGGCCTTCTGCACCCTGTTGGAGGGGCGTCCTTTTTGGATCATCATGGTACCCATGGCCCATGGGTACGGTTCTCCTCCGTGGTGTTGGTCCGGTGCAACTCCGTTTGGGGGTGGCCCAGGTGGTGGTGGTAGTGCGGCATGTGCCACGGCGCCTGGAGCGGCTTTGTAGCCTATTTTGACTGCATTGCGGTTCATCCGAACCAATCCCTCGTGTAGCTTGAGGAACTCGCGACACTCCTTGAGGAGGTGGCTGGATTTTCTCTTGCCATCATGCTTGTCGATGTAGTAGTGTACCGTGCATGGCCCGGACAGTTTGTCCTCGATGGAGGTCGCCGGTGCCTCATCGCGAGTGCGGTGTTGCCACACTTGCGTGGTTTTCCCGGAGTCACGGTATCCGCCACTACGGTATCCGTTGTTGCGGTTATCGTCGCGTTTATCGGCGTAGCCGGCTGCGACCATGTTGACGTCGTCGCGATCGTCGTAGATGCGCATGCGACGCTTGCCTCGGCAGTCGCGTCTGCGTTCAAGTTCCGCCTCCTCGTTAGAGTGAGCGTGATTCTTCATCGAATCTTCTCCATTGGCCCACCGATTCACGATCTCCATCAGGTGGTCGATGGTCTGGGGCTTTGAGCGGCCCAGCTCCTCCCTGAGCTCTAGGCGGCGGACGCCACCGTTGAATGCATCAATCACGCGGTCTTCCGAGATATTCTCCGCGGAGTTCTTGATGATGGACCACCTTTGGATGTAGGAGCCCAGCGATTCGTCAGATCTTTGCTGGCAGCATCTCAGCTCTTCGATTGACGCGGGCCGTTTGTACGTGCCCTTAAAGTTGCGCACGGAGCTGTAAACCAGCTCATCCCAACTGCAAATGGATCCGCGTGGGAGGTTATTGAGCCATGCTCGGGCGGCGACCTGCAGCTGTAGCTACAAGCATTGCATGGCAGTACTTCGACTACCTCTGTGGAGCCTGACGGAGGAGATGTGGTCCTCCAGCCAGATCTTGGGGTCCTACAGACCATCAAATTTCGGGTTCTCCGATGGGAGTTTAAACCTTTTAGGCATTCGCTTCTGCCTAATGGATCTGCTGAAGCATCGGGCGCCGCAGAGCTCCCCATCTTCTTCTTCCGTGTCAGTCGACCGAGCACGTCGTGCCCTTGATTTGTCGATCTTGCGCTGCGTGAGTTCGTCGCGCGCATCGTAGTCACGATTGTGTCGCCGTGAGCGGCGGCATCGAGACAGGTTGTGACTGTCATCGCTGGATGAGGGCGAGGAGTAGCGCTTTGCCCTTTTTTGGGTCTGGTACTGGCTCCTTGTCGAGGGCAGCCTCGATTAACCCCAAACCCGCGATCGTAGATCGGTGCATGGCAGTTCGGGGATCTCCAGCTGGCGGCTGGTTATTGAGGAGGTACATGGTGGCTGCCGTCACCGCAGCCTGCGGCGTCCTGGGGACCACGTTGCCTCTCGTGTCGACTTTCATAGAGCCGAAGTCGAGGACTTTCATGGCCTCTATGTGCTCTTGTTCGGTGAGGTGAGCCATCCGCGACTGCCTCTTCTTGGCGAGATATTCATTGCCTCTTGAGGAGGATCCTCTGTAGGACGAGAGCCCAGCACAACGAAGGCTCGATTTGTCCGCTGCCTTTTTACGCGCCTCAAGTTACATGATTGCTTGTTTTTGGCGCTTGAATTCTTCCTTTAGAAGCCAGTGATAGTCCATCAGCAGTTCTTGCGGGGACCCAAAGGGTAAAGGTGCACCCCGTAGGGCTTCGCGGCAGCGATCCCACTCTTGCTCGTTGAGCTTGATCACGACGCGTTCGCCGGTTTGCTCGTTGATCATGCTGGGGGGGGTCGACTGCTCCTCCGTTGTTGACGGGAATGTGATTGCTGCCGTTACCGCCGTTGCCACCGTTGCTGGCGTTGGGTGGATCGGTGCCGTTACCGGTGTTACCACCGTTGCCGCGATTGGCGGAGGTGTCGCCTGCGTTGATGACGGCGCACATGAAGTGATTGGGGAAGCTGTTGCTCCCACAACTTTCAGATCCGGAACCGTAGGTTCCATCTTCAGTGGCCAGATCGCTTAGATCGGAATCGCGACTGCTGTCGCTGATCATGTTCTTGACTGCCACCGGGGCGTTGAGCTCGCTGAGGGTGTCAATCGATGGAGGGAACCATGATGCCGGGGCAATCGCCGGTGATGTCGGCTGATTAGGCATGCGAAGCGTGCCCATCTGACCAACTTGGAAGCGGAAGCTCCTAATCGCCAGGCTCATTCCATCGCCCACAGACTCGAAGGCCGGGCGGGTGGCCGGTGTGTGGACGGTGAAGTCGAAGGCGCCGAAGAGCTGGCGAATCGCCGCTGTTGCAGAGTTGTAGATCGCAGTTGATGGGGACAAAGAGGCCGCAACATCAGCACTCCCAGTTCCCACAGACGACGCCAATTGACGAGTGTTTAACTCATCAATTCCCGCGCCAGGGGGTGGTGTGGCTGCTCCCGGCACCCCCTCGGCCTCTCCTTCCGCCTATATATTGCCCTCAGGACGAAAACCCTATGACGAGGGTTTAACTCATCAATGCCCATTGTCATGGACTTGGGTTTTGGAGAAGGAGGGAGCGCTGGAGACATCTATTGGCTAGCAAACAAGCACACAGGGGACAAAGGTTTTACCCAGGTTCAGGCCTCGTAGAGGTCCCTACTCCTGCTTGTCTGCTCGTGGAATTATCGAAGGAGTCGAAAGTTACAATGGTGCGCAGATGCAATCTGGCGAGGGTTGTGGAAACTAGGGTTGTGTGTGTCCTCCTCGCCGCCCCCTCCTAGCCTTTATATAGATAGGCTAGGTCTCGGGTAGCAGGTCGAGTCGGTTACAAGTTAGGGTTTTCCCCTTCAAACTTTCTATCTTTAGCTTCTTCTTGTTCTTCAAGCAATCGAGAGTCCGCAGGTTACTCGAGTCCTTTCATCCAGGCCTTGGCGACACCGTGGGCCTGTACGTATTTGGACCGTATATACCAAGCTCGGGTACCTGTAGGGTATACCCATGTCACCCTAAGTGCCTGATCAAAAATCCACGAAAGAGTTTGTAGCCGCCGTCATCTCCATCCCTAGATCGGGAGGGATCGGAAGCTCTTCCCGGCACCCTGCCGGAGAGGGGAATTCACCCTGGAGGCCTTCTTCATCACCATGCAAGCCTCCGGTGTGATGCGTGAGTAGTTCATCCTTGGACTACGGATCCATGTACTAGCTAGATGGCTGGTTCTCCTCCTTTGTGCTTTCATGTCTAGATCTTGTGAGCTCCGTTCATGATCAAGATCATCTATTTGTAATTCTGCATGTTGTGTTTGCGGGGATCCGATGGATATTGAGATGCTATTTCAGATTGATTATTGATTCTATCATGTCTTTGTTATTTGTGATCTTGCATGCTTTCCGTTGTTAGTAGCTATCTTGGCCCAGTAGATGCTAGCAACTCCAAGAGTTAGTATTTATGCTCGATAGTGGGTTCATGCCTCTGGTAATCTGGGGAAGTGACAGAAATCTCTAAGGTACTAGATGTGCTGTTGCTACTAGGGAGAAAACAACAATCATTTGTTCATAGAACAATCGTATTGTTTACATTACACGCAGTTCGTAAAGCAATAATCTGTTGCTTGCAACTTAATACTAGAGGGGGTTCGGATTATAACCTAAAGGTGGATTATTAGTCATAGACGCAGTTGGATGGCGGTCTATATATAATGTTGTAATGCCCAATCAAGTCTCAAAGGAGTCAAGATGATTAATATATGCATGTATTGCTTTCTTGGTGTTTGTCAATTGCCCCACTGTAATTTGTTCACCCAGCATGTTATCTATCTTAAGGAGAGCCACCTCTAGTGAACTATGGATCCCGGTCCTTTTCTTTATATACAATCTACAACTGTTTACTTCTTTGTGTTTACTTTCTGAAACTATTACTTATTTCCATTCGATACGTTTAATCCTTTGTTTTCCGCAAAACACGGTGAGATTGACAACCTCATCGCAAGTTGGGGACAAAGTTATGTGGTTGTGTTGTGCAGGTCTCCACGTTGCTACTAGCACCGGTAGTGCGCCCTTCCAAAGCTCAGCTAGTAACACCTTTGGGGTGTTTCCTTGCTCCTACTGGTTCGATTAAACCTTGGTTTCATACTGAGGGAAACTTGTTGCTGTGCTCATCATACCTTCCTCTTGGGGTTCCCAACGATCTCTACATCAACACCGCACCAGCACTTTTCTGGGCGTCGCGCATTGAGCCATCAAGCGATTTTCTGGCCCCGTTGCCGGGGAGTCAAGGATATCTTCACAAGCGGAGTCCCTCATAACCAATCTCTTTACTTTGTTGTTTTTTTTGCTTAGTTTTCTTTTTGCTTTGTTTGCTTGTTTTGTTCTTCGAAAACACAAAAAAATTAGTTTTACAAGTTTGCTTTCTTATTTGAAAACCCAAAAAATGACTACCCTTGAAAACACTAAGTTGTGTGACTTCACTAGCACCAACAACAATGATTTTATGAGCACACCTATTGCTCCACATGTGGCTGAAAATACTTTCTTTGAGATAAAACTTGCTTTGCTCAATCTTGTTATGAGAGAACAATTTTCTAGTATTGGTAATGAAGATGTCGCTTCCCATCTAAATAACTTTGTTGAACTTTGTGAGATGCAAAAGCATAGGGATATAGATGGTGATATTATTAAGCTGAAATTGTTTCCTTTTTCTTTGAGAGGAAAAGCTAAAGAATGGTTGAATTCCTTCACTAGGAATAGTATTGATTCTTGGACTAAGTGCAAAGATGCTTTTATTGGAAAATACTATCCTCCTGCTAAGATTATATCCATGAGAAGTGAAATAATGAAGTTTAAACAACTTGATAATGAGCATGTTGCTCAAGCTTGGGAAAGAATGAAATCTTTGGTTAAGAATTGTCCCACTCATGGACTGACTGCTTGGATGATCATCCAAACTTTTTATGCATGATTGAACTATTCTTCAGGGAACATATTGGATTCTGCTACTAGAGGTACCTTTATGACCATCACTTTGGGTGCTGCAACAAAACTTCTGGATAATAGGATGGTTAATTATTCTGAATGGCATACTAAGAGAGCTCCACAAGGTAAGAAGGTAAATTCTGTTGAGGAAACCTCCTCCTTGAGTGATAAAATTGATATTATTATGTCTATGCTTGTTAATGGGAAAGCCCATATTGATCCAAATAATGTTCCTTTAGCCTCTTTGGTTGCTCAAGAAGAGCAAGTTGATGTGAACTTCATAAGAAATAACAATTTTGGAAACAATGCTTATGGTAATAATGCTTATAGGAACAATTTTGGTAACAACAATTATAAGCCATATCCTCCCAACAATGGTAATGCTTATGGAAATTCTTACAACAATAATAAGAGTGCTCCCTCTGAACTTGAAGTTATGCTTAAAGAGTTTATTAGTAAACAAACTGCCTTCAATAAAACTATTGAGGAAAAACTCTCTAATACTGAAAGAAATATAGCATCTTTGGCTGAAGCTCGATCTACTTTGAATAAAATGGCTGCTAAACCTGAAACTAATAATAATCCTTTTGCAGCTACTAATGCTATACAAGTAAGAATTGATGAAAATGTAAGGTTATTAGCTGAATTACATGCTAAGTGGGAAAGAGAAGATGAAATTGCTAGAAACATTAGTGTTTCTACTATTACCACCACTAGTGTTGATGATAGTAATAGTTCTACTACTTTAGATGATATGTTTGATTTTGATCTTGATGGTTGCAACATCTCTGAACTTATTAAGTTCCTACAAAAGCTTGCTAAAAGTCCTAATGCTAGTGCTATGAACATGGCTTTTACAAAACACATTACTGATGCTCTCATAAAGATTAAAGAAGAAAAGATGAAACATAAAGCATCTATTCCTATAAAACAAGAAGATGTTTGGGAACCCATCATTAATATGAAAGTGAATGACTTTGATTTCAAAGCGTTATGTGATCTTAATAGTAGTGTTTCTATTATGCCTAGAAGGATTTATGATATGCTTGATTTGCCTCCACTTGAAGATTGTTATTTGAATGTCCCACTTGATGATAATGCTAGAAAGAAACTCATGGGGAGTCTTAATGATGTTCTTATTATGGTTAATAATTCCTATGTCCCCGTCGATTTCTATGTTTTGGATGTTGAATACAATGCTTCTTGTCCTATTACTTTGGGAAGACCTTTTCTTAGAACTGCTGGTGCCATCATTGATACGAAAGAAGGCACCATTAAATATCAACTCCCACTCAAGAAAGGTATAGAACACTTCCCTAAAAATATAGAATAGATTTCTTTTGCTTCTCCTATGAAAACAAAATTTGGTCTTAATGCTTCTTCATTTGAGAACACTTGATTCCTTTTCTTGCTTCTTATGCCTAACTTAAAGGCGTTAAAGTAAAGTACTTATTGGGAGATAACCCAAAAGTTTTAGATGAGTCTTGGAAGTTATTACCTCTGTGATAACCTCTCCTTATCCTTTTTATTTGCTTTTTGTGCCAAGAGTAACCTCTAATGAGAGAGAAGTAATGATTGGGAAAGTTGTTGTCTCGAAACAGATTTTTGTGCTTCACCGTAAAAATTCGTAAGAGAGATCTGTATGTAGAATTGAGCTGTAATGTTTTGTGCTTCTGACCCAGGTTGTTATCTAACGTTCGTTAGTTCAACACTTTTTTATTTGAGCAACAGAAGGTCTTCGAAAAAATTCGTCTTTGCCTGCTGGTCTATTTTGACAGATTTCTGCCATTTTCTGCATTTGCTTCTTGTTAGTTCCTTCTTGAGTTCTTTTGGGGAATTGAGCTTTTTGAGGGAAGTTCTACAGTAGCTAGTGTTCTAATGGAAGTTTATTTGGTGTTAGAACTGAACCTTGAGACTTATTTATCTTGAGTGCACTAATGTTGCTAATGAGATTGTGTGAAGTTTTGTATGAAGGAAAAATTTCAGGTATATGGAAGGAATGAGTAATGAGATGAAGGATGGACTAAAGCTCAAGATTGGGGATGCCACGCGTGTCACCCCAAGAAATATTCAAGAATTACAAGCGTCACAGCTTGGGGATGCCCAAGGCATCCCCTTCTTCATCAATAAAAATTCCAGGTTTCTTCCAAACGCTTCATTTTTATTGTTTCATACACAGTTGTGTTGTTCTTGGAGCGTCTTTTTTTTCGTTTTCGTTTTGGCTTTTAGTTTGCTTGGTTTGCTTAGTTTTCTGAATAAATTGGTTGGAACCCCTCTTTCATATATTGGTTTGCAAATAGTTTGGTTTGGTTTGGAAAAGAGTAGGAAAGTCCATGCTTATGTGGTAAAAAGAGCTTGTTTTTGACTGTGGCCTATGCTTTGTCATGCCATGCTTGATATTGTTTTGGCCTTATGCTTAGTATTATTTGCTGTAGCATTATTTGTTATAAACAATTGAGATTGCTTAATGTGCCTTGGATGAATCATGCGTTGTTTTAGCATATTAAAGCATAGTATAGTGGTATTCTCCTTTGATGCTTTATTTGGGTTGACTTGGCGCATGCTCACACCATGTTATGACTATCTCAAGTCACCATAGCCTTTATGATCATTTAGTTTCCAACTTGTAGTATCACTTTATGCTTTTATCAATGATGTTTTGTCGCTCTACATGATTATGGCCATTATTGCTCTCTTAGTTTGTCGCTCCCAGTCTTTTGCTAGCCTCCACAACAAAGTATGAGTTCCACTCATGCATCCAACTCCCTAAACCAAGTTATTCCAAAGAGTCCACCATACCTACCTACTAGCTTATGCTATTCCAAGTATATTCATGCTTTTGTTTACCTTCCAAATTAAACATGTTATGAGAAAACTAGTGATTAAAGCTATCACGAACTTGATGGCACACTTTACTTTTTTGCATCTAATAAGCTTGAACCACTGGGTCCTTCTTTGTTGCGTATATGCTTGCGCTTTATAAGTTGAAATTAGCAGAACCATGTACCATGGGGAACGCTTTCAACATTGCACTTGTACTTTGTACCCCGTTGATATCATGTTCTTTTGCTTACGGATCCCGGCGGTGTGAAATAAAAGTGAAACTTGTAAGATCATGGAGTTTGTATGTGTGTTAGAGAAACGCCTGGGCCGCTAGCCTAAGCCATGCCTAATCATGGTGGAAACTTGCAGCATCACCATAATGAGGACTCTATGAAGCATCCTCAATAAAAACCTATGCAAATAGCAAATAAAAAGATCGCTGAGATGCTCATTGTCTACTTGCCTTGTCATTTTGATTATGGGAAAGCTCCCGTATCATGTGCAAGGGGTACCCCATTGGCGGTTCTTAATGATACACATATACTTACAATGACAAGAGCTTACTCGTGACTGAAGTTGAGTAGCATGAGGATCAGTCTTCGTAAGTAAGGGGCATGAGATTTCGGTTTATAACTTGTCAAGCATATCCTCTTAGTTGTGTCACTTTAACCTTAACCACTTCAAGATGCTTATGATAGGGGCAATGAGAGCTGAAAGCTATAAGTACCATAATTTTTGGATGCTCTTTATGAGACTTGAATACCTACTTCCTTTTACAAAGGCCTTTCTTCCACCATTACATTGAGTCTCCACCTTCTATCTTTATGCACCTACTTTGAGAGCATAGTGGCCATTCTTAGTTCTATGTGCATTGTCCCAAGACTAGTTGATTGATGCATACTTTGATATTGCTTGTTTTAAACTATTGTATCTAGTCACTCTTATGAACTTTGAAGGTGTCCTATGCATTTATATTTGCTACTCTATTGAGGGACAAGCTGAATACTATTATGCTATGTTTTCTTTATGTGAAACAAACAAACGTCTTGCAAAGCATTATTATTCATGAATCTTTTGTTTGTGCCTTTTCATGTAGCATCATAGTTTCTTTTTCTTATTGCTAGAACTTTGTCTTTCATGTTATGATTGAAGTACTATGATCCTAGCTTTGAATGTTTTGCAAATACTTTGATCAAGTCTTTGATGGTGCATGTCACCTCAAAAATTATTCTTTCTTTTTATCACCTACCTACTCGAGGACGAGCAGGAGTTAAGCTTGGGGATGTTGATACATTGCAAATGTATCTATAATTTTTGATGTTCCATGTTTGGTTTTATCCACTTTCTTGTGTTTTGTTCCAACTTTGGAGTACTTTTCATATGATTTCTTGGACTAACCTATTAACAAGAGCCATAGTGTCAGCTGCCTGTTTTCTGCTATTTTTGGTTCCAAGAAAGTCAGAAAATGAATATCCTCAGAATTGGACGGGACAAAAGCCAAAGTGCCTATTTTTCCGGATGTCATCAAGTGCCAAAATACGAGACGGAGAGGGGCCAGGGGGCCACCACACCACCTGGCCGCGCGGTTAGGCCTGGCCCGCGCCAGGGGGTAGTGTGGCCGCTCCCGGCACCCCCTCGGTCTCTCCTTCTGCCTATATATTGCCCTCGGGAGGAAAACCCTAAGTGCCCGATCAAAAATCCATGAAAGAGTCTGTAGCCACCGTCATCTCCATCCCTAGATCGGGAGGGATCTGAAGCTCTTCCCGGCACCCTGCCGAAGAGGGGAATTCACCCTAGAGGCCTTCTTCATCACCATGCAAGCCTCCGGTGTGATGCGTGAGTAGTTCATCCTTGGACTACGGATCCATGTAGTACCTAGATGACTGGTTCTCCTCCTTTGTGCTTTCATGTCTAGATCTTGTGAGCTCCGTTCATGATCAAGATCATCTATTTGTAATTCTGCATGTTGTCTTTGTGGGGATCCGATGGATATTGAGACGCTATTTCAGATTGATTATTGATTCTATCATGTCTTTGTTATTTTTGATCTTGCATGCTTTCCGTTGTTAGTAGCTATCTTGGCCGAGTAGATGCTAGCAACTCCAAGAGTTAGTATTTATGCTCGATAGTGGGTTCATGCCTCTGGTAATCTGGGGAAGTGACAGAAATCTCTGAGGTACTAGATGTGCTGTTGCCACTAGGGAGAAAACAACAATCCTTTGTTCATAGAACAATCGTATTGTTTACTTTACACGCAGTTCGTAAAGCAATAATCTGTTGCTTGCAACTTTATACTGGAGGGGGTTCGGATGATAACCTGAAGGTGGATTATTAGTCATAGATGCAGTTGGATGGCAGTCTATGTATAATGTTGTAATGCCCAATCAAGTATCAAAGGAGTCAAGATGATTAGTATATGCATGTATTGCTTTCTCGGTGTTTATCAATTCCCCGCTATAATTTGTTCATCCAGCATGTTATCTATCTTAAGGAGAGCCACCTCTAGTGAACTATGGATCCCGGTCCTTTTCTTTACATACAATCTACAACGGTTTACTTCTTTGTGTTTACTTTCTGCAAACTATTACTTCTTTCCATTTGATACGTTTAATCCTTTGTTTTGCGCAAAACACGGTGAGATTGACAACCTCATCGCAAGTTGGGGACAAAGTTCTGTGGTTGTGTTGTGCAGGTCTCCACGTTGCTACTAGCACCGGTAGTGCGCCCTGCCAAATCTCAGCTAGTAACACCTTTGGGGTGTTTCCTTGCTGCTACTGGTTCGATTAAACCTTGGTTTCATACTGAGGGAAACTTGCTGCTATGCTCATCATACCTTCCTCTTGGGGTTCCCAACGAGCTCTACATCAACACCGCACCAGCATTTTTCTGGGCGTCGTGCATTGAGCCATCACTCAACCAACTAGTTCAGGGGTATCCAATACGTATCTTGGAAAAATAAGTGGTTTAAAGAAACATCGTACTCAAGAACTTGACAACATGGCAATACTTCTAGTAGACATCTAGAATATCACGAACCACCAACATGTCATTTAGTTCGAGAAGAAACTTGCTTGGTAAGGCAATAAGACAATCTTAGAGCTTAGGCACAATCCTAACTCTTTAACCGAAGAGAGTGTATCAGAATAACAGACTTGGTAACACATTCATTATTTGCTTAGTAACAGGGTCAACCAATCACGCTAAGAATGGCTCAAATATACGAGTTCAAAGCAATAGAAATTGCTAAGAGTCTCAAATGGCCACATTATTACGCACACGCATCATTCCTAAGTGCGAAAGCTCAAAGGAAGGGTGGGTAAATATGTGTAAGAGAATCACTTCATTAAGAGGGTCATGAAACTCAGCACAACATCTTAGTATATAAGAGTGTGATACTCTAAGGTAGAACATATAGAAGCTAACAATGCCTTTCGATCTATGGATACAACACTTTGACCTAGTCCTAGATATGACGAGGTACCGGAGTTTGTTTCGCCTGACATCCCGAAATGGTTTGCCTTGACAGACCACAAGAGTACATTGCACCAGAATACACCAATGCACATTTACTACTTGGCTACCAAGTGATAGACAAAGGTCAAAAAACAACAAGGGAGACAGAACATGCTCAGGATATGATCTCGAGATGTGGATGGATAAATTATCAATCTTCTAAAAAACAATGCAAAGAAGGAAGGTGTGGCAGAATCACAAATATAGATGTGATATTCATGAGGAGCACTCTTGTCATGATCTATTTGGTTCCATTAAAAAACATTTGTCATAACTAGTGGTAGGGGAAGTCCTTGTGACAACAACCACGAGCTTAAAATCTAGAATTACAGTACCAGCCATCCTGAGGTAATGCGTGAATATTAGCAACAGGGGTCAAAGGAATGGATCTTGGGTTAAAAGTTAGCTTCATGTACAAGATTCCCAGCACTAGATTCCAGTACAATCGAGGACATTCAGTTCAAGTCTAAGGGTTAAAACCCGAGAAATAAGTAACTACTACTTCAGTGACACATCATACGCTACAAGGTAGTAATCACGAAGTACCCGACAGATAAAAGGAGGAACACGAGGCGAAAGGAAACCTTGAAGCCTGGAATAGAATACTATGGAACCTATAATATAATATTGTGGCCCATAAGAAAGAGATCATGATGGGAAGGAATCTCTCAACTGAAGCAGAACAAGGGAATCAAGGAACTCAGAACACACACCTCTCTAGAGAACTCAACACTAGGTCAACTGGTTCTGTTGGGGATATACTTTCCGGGTATCCTCACAGTTCCTCACTGACCAGGGTGGCCCACTTCGGGTTAGAGCTTTGCTTCACGGGCAGCCCAGTCAGGGAGAAAGACGGAGTCCAATCCGGCTACGGGAAGGCCCAGAAGACTTACCGACTTAGGCCCATAATGTTACTTGTAGTTCAAGATGTACTCTGTAACCAACTCTTAGTCGTAGCCGGATTGATCCCTCTTGTAAACCCTAGGCCGGATATCTATATAAGCCATCCTAGGAAGATCCTTTAGGGCACACCTCAGTAGTCTACAATCTCAACTCGCACAGGCGATACCCTTGTAACCCATATCCGGCTCTGCCGTATTACTGGATTGCTACCAGGAGTAGGATCCGTCCAAAGCCAGCGGATTCGAACCTGGGTAAACTTGTGTGCTCACCGTCCCGGAACACCGTACGTCTCACACCACTCTCTTCCGCACGCCTCGAGGACCCCCTCATGGCGTACTTGTCCTTAATCCGACGACAGTTGGCGCCCACCGTGGGGCAAGTGAGCTTCGGATCTGCGTTCCGAGCGGAATCTGCAAGAATCAGAATCGGCAAGACCATCGCCATCGGTCGCATCCTCTACGCCAGTGACGTCCCTCTCATCGTTCTCGCTGAGACTTGGATTCTGGCTAGGGAGGTCGTGATTGCCTACACAATCATGTCTTTTGGCGAGATCAATGTTTACATCGGTTTCGCTGAACCTGCCCAACCCACCCCAGCGGTGATGATAGAGGCAGAAGAATCTTCTGGGTCCCCTTTGTCCGCGGAGGCCGCAGAGTTCCGTATCTCAGAAAACCCTAATCTCACCCAGTCTGCACCAGTTGCGGAGATAGTGGAGAAAACTGAGCCTGAAGAAGACCTCACGGTCCAAGTCGAATCTGGAGTGGATCTCGCTGGAGAAGTCGTATCCCAGATCGACCCACCCGTGGAAGTCGAAATCCAGGAGGAGCATATCAATGACACTGATTCCAGCTCTGACGATGCCGGGATAGACAGGCCTTTCCTAAGGTACACACTACGACGTATGATACTGCAGGGCGAAAGCGCAGATGCAATCCTCGAGACCATTAAAAGTTTCGACATGGATGATCGTGAAAGCCGCAGGTACCTCAGGAAGCATGCGACGCACTTCGTCGGATACGTAGGATCCGGATCCGGCTCTGCCGATGCTGGAGAAAACACCGACTCTATGCTGGAGGCAATTGGAACAAACGCCGACGTACCCGCATCCTCGGATGAATCGATGACGTCAGTAGATTCCCGAAAGTTCTCCGTGGAATATGAAGAGGAGTACAACTCCAAAGCTACAGAGGAAGGAGAAGCCATGGATGAAGGATCCGGGGAACACTCCCCCAAAGCACAGGATGACATGGATGTCGGATACAATCCCGAAGTTCAGATGTCCGAAAGTACCGATCAAAGCTTGACTCCGGGAAACGGACCCAAAGCTGTCTTTGCTACCGGCGCTGCCAAGAAGGCAAAGAAGAAGAACAAGAAGAACAAGAAGAACAAGACCCCGGCAAAAGACCCCCTTACAGAGGAGGTGATCGCCGAGGAACACGCGGAAGACTTGGATGGAGCACTTATCCCAGAAGAGCCGAAAAAATAAACATCGGTGGATGGACACGTGATCATCGAAGGTGCGCGTAAACTCATCGATGCTTCATTAACCACACCTATCCCTACAGCTGCAGAACTTACTGCGGATGAGCTGGGTGAAAGGGCACAAGCCCTAGAAGCGCGTCGTCAACAACTCCTCGATGAAGCCAAAACCATCAAGGTGGAGAAGAAACGCATGCCAACCAAGGACTACATGTCTCGGTTGCATCAGAAGACACGGAAGCGTCACATCAATAATGACCAATTCCCACGTATCCGTGTCATACTTTTTGGGGATGAGATGGGGAAGCCACGGAAAGACAGCAACGGAGATTGGGTATACCCAACCCCAGTATAGAATACCGTGGTAGCCCGAGAAATTCTATCGGCTAATCCAGGACCAGAGGAGATCCGTTTGGGTATCAAGCTACTCAACAAGTGACTAGAGCAGCAAAAGGTCGCCCTGTCCGGAAGTCAAAAACTGGTCTCGGATTCTGACCAATGTCGCACAGATCCGACATGGGCTGACGTAAGATCCCATTACGTTCGGGCACAGTATCATCACCCCGAATGCAGGGAAGACAATTATTCAAGAACCGGATCGTCAGGACAGCATCGCAGAACTACGCATAATTGGAGCAATGTCGCTCCAACGGCCGAGAAAGATGCCATTGCTGCCCTGAATCCGACGAACCCTCCCCGACGAGAATCTAAGGATCGAAGGGGAGAAGATAAAGAAAAACGACGGGAGGAGGATCGTCAAAAAATGCCACCTCCTAAACACACAAGCCGTCCGGCTGAACCTCACCATGGTGGGAACGACGGACGAAGAAACGACGGAAACCATGCTGGTACAAGCCGGTAGGAGGCTCGTCGTAGTCAAGAACCTCCCCAGAACCAGAATAATGACGCTCCGGACGGAGGCCGGCGATCAGCCGGAAACTATCCAGCTGCGCCACCCTCTCCACCACACAGTTATCACAATGGCCCCCAAGGAGCGCAAGGAGGATGACATGGCGGAGGAGGTGGTGGCAGAAGCCGAAGTCTGGCTCCAAGGCACCGCAGCCACAGCCGACATTCGGGACGATCTCTATCCCCGAACGACGCAAGGCACAGGATCAACTCCAATATAGAGGCGCGGCGCTACGAAAACGACGAT
The DNA here is from genome assembly GCA_910589775.1 of Avena eriantha. Taxonomy (NCBI): domain Eukaryota; kingdom Viridiplantae; phylum Streptophyta; class Magnoliopsida; order Poales; family Poaceae; genus Avena; species Avena eriantha. Next base: position 90,109,868 of record OU342743.1, read on the forward strand.
TTCTACATGGGCCCAAAGTGTTTTGGACCACGCGTCAGAGCTACAAGATTCCCGGAAGGATTTGCTATCTCAAGGCACATCCAAGCCTATGACAGCATTGCTCGGCCAGATACCTGGCTACAGGATTTTTTCCAAGCTTGCTGCATCGCCAAAGGCGGAAACAGCCTGGTCGCAACCCGATATCTCCCACTTATGCTACGGAAGACGGCGTGATCATGGCTCAATGAACTTCTGGAGAACACCATCCATAACTGGTATGATATGCAAAGTGCATTCTTTCGGAATTTCGAAGGCACATATCGGAGGCCCTGTTCGGTCGGAGACCTACAGTGTTGCACCCAGAAAGCCGGAGAAACTTGCCGAGATTATCTCGGATGATGGATCGACACCAAGAACTCCTGTGAAGGAGTAAACAATCAAACCGCGATTGAAGCTTTCATCGCAGGGCTCCCAATTGGTCTACTACGTCACCGCTTGAAGTGCGACAAGGTCAGTGATTTGGGAGAGATGATAGAAATAGCGAGCAAATATGCAGATGCTGACGACGATGCAGAAGGATTACTCAACGTCCTGGCTGTACCTCTGTCAGCAAAGACAAAGCAACAAGCTCAGAAGCGCAAAAATACCTCGGAAGAAAAACCCAACACAGAGACAATGGTGGTTACTACTGTTTCCGGGTCTGGAGGACGAGGAGGACGTGGCGGAGGCCGCAGGCATGGCCATGGGACTTCAAGGGTCCAAGGTAGAGGAGAACAGCAACTAGGCAAAACCTACTCTTGGGCGGACATTGCCAACAACACATGTGTGCATCATTTAGACGCCAATGGGGACTCGTCCCACACCAACGCTGAATGTCGTTTCAATGACGACATCAAAAGAGATGATACCGCGGGCTACAAAGCTAAGCGGAAGAAGGGAAAGAAAAATCCCGAAAAAGACAAAGAGACCAAGGAAGATTCCGACATGGAGGAAGCTGATGCTTCAAATCCCAAGTCAGAAGGGAAGAAGACTTTTCCCACCAAGAAGGACACTTACGTCACCTTCCTCGGATCTCAACCAGCAAAGGTCAAGAAAGCAGTTCTCCACGAGCTCAATGCAATAGTTCCGGCTGTCCCCCAATATCTGGACTGGTCAGAAGTGGTAATCACATTTGACCGCGCTGATCATCCGCCTAATTTGCACAGGCGGGGAAAATACGCCTTAATCGTCAACCCACTTATTGACGGTTATGGTTTCTCCAAGACCCTCATGGATGGTGGTAGTAGCATCAATATTATCTATGTCGAAACGCTACGCCGGATGAAGATCTCGGAGACCTAGCTGAACCATAGCTCTGTGATCTTTCACGGAGTTCTCCCAGGAAGACAAGCTAATTCCCTGGGAGAGATTACTTTGGATGTTCCCTTTGGAACTCCAAAGAACTATCGGACGGAGGCACTTTCCTTCGAAGTGGTCCCGTTCAAGAGCGCATATCACGCTATATTCGGACGTCCGGCTTACTGGGCTTTTATGGCTCGTCCGTGTTACATTTACAATATGATAAAAATTCTAGGTCCCAACGGCGTGATCACCATCAGGGGAGACCCGAAGAAGGCGCGAGAGTGCAAGGATGGAAATGCTGCCTTTGCCGAAGCCGTACTGCACGCCCAGGAGTACCAGGAGATCAAGAAGAGCATAGATCCGTCTGAGATGCCCGCAACGAAGAAGGAGGTGACAAAGCCAAATCCGGAGTTCAAGGCATCACAAGAGAAGAAGAAGGCGCCGCTGAAGGATGATGACCCCTCCAAGGTGACCCAGATAGGCGCAGGCCTAAGTAGCGCATAGGAAAGCGCGCTCGTCAAGTTCCTCCAAGCAAATCAAGATATCTTCGAATGGCAGCCATCTGACATGACCGGAGTACCTAGGGAACTTGCCAAGCACTCTCTAAATGTAAACCCGAATGCTAAACCCGTCAAACAGTCCTTACGACGGTTTGGAGATGAAAAGCGTAAGGCAATAGCTAAGGAACTAGCACGGCTCGAGTTAGCCGAATTCATAGAAGAGGTCATCCACACTGAGTGGTCGGCCAACCCTGTAATGGTCCCTAAAAAGGACACCACTGATTTAAGGATGTGTGTTGATTATACTGCCTTGAACAAGGCTTGTCCAAAAGATCCGTTCGCTCTGCCTAGAATTGATCAAGTTATCGATTCTACGGCAGGCCCGGAACTCCTCTGTTTTCTCGACGCATATTCCGGTTATCACCAAATCCGGATGAAGGAATCTGAAAAAGTCAAAACTTCATTCATAACCCCCTTCGGAACCTTCTGTTTTGTTACAATGCCCTTTGGGCTGAAGAACGCAGGAGCTACGTACCAATGCACGATGCAGCGTTGCCTCCATGACCAACTCGGACGCAATGTACACGCATACGTGGATGATATCGCGGTAATGTCCAAAAAGAAGGAAACGCTGATTTCCGACTTGGAGGAGACTTTTGCTAATCTACGAAAATATAACATCATGCTTAACCCGAAGAAATGCTTCTTTGGAATACCAGCCGAAATTTTTTTAGGTTTCATCGTGTCTCAAAGAGGCATAGAGGTGAACAGAGACAAAATCAAGGCTATACTCAATATTTTTAGGCCAACTCGCCTGAAGGACGTACAAAGATTAATTGGTTGCATCGATGCGGTCAGTATTACAGTATAACTCAAAGAATGAAACACATAAAAGGTGTGATGATGGAAGCTTATCGGCACCACGGGGTTTTCCGCCGTGTGCATATCCAGAGAAACCTCCGGAATTCTCCTCTCGATCCGCTCCTGGATCAGCCATTTGATCTGGCTTATGTAGCCTTGAGTGGTGTAGGCTTTGGGGCTAATGCGGAGGGAGTCAGTTTTGGAAGACGTGATGGAGTGCATCAGTCTATCCCCGTGGTACTGAAGTGGCTGGATCCGACGTGAGACCCAGCACTAGACCAAGTCGGATCCCTTCAGACCCTCGTGCTTGATCAAATATTCGATCCGCCTCTTAGCGAGGATCAGATCATCGGAAAGAGCCGGAGCAGCCTCGTCCCAGGAAGGCTGAGTCGTGGTGGCTCCGTCGACCAAAGCCGGCAAAGAAGTAGCTTTGCTGGGAGCCGGAATATCCCTATGATAGAAAAATGTGGCTGGCCATTGTTTGACCGAGTCACTGGCTGAAATTTTGGGATAAGCCCGGTCGCGTCTAAGTGAAAAACTGATAGTGCCGGTGATATAAGGAACACCGGCAGTGATGGAGTTTCTCCGGACATGAAAGTAGTACCGGAAGAGAGTCAAACTCGGCCTAATGCCGAGAAAGCCCTCGCAAAGCGAAGCATACGCACTCATCTCTAAGAGAGAGTTAGGAGGAAGATTGTGGAGTTGAACTCTGTAATGATCTATCACCTTGGAGAAGAACTCCGAGGGAGGAAAAGACAGACCTCGGTCGAGATGGGTGCCGAAGTGGACCCGCTCGCTGTCGCGTGGGTTGGGGACGGTTTCACCGGAGCCGCTCGCCAGTCGCTGGCGACTAGAAGCCCCTCCTTCTCCACGTTCTTGAGGGCCTCCTTGTTGAGGGCGCAGGGGATCCAGATTCCCCGGAAGCTCTCCTTCTCCGCTACTGCTTCCGCCGTCGCCGCCGCCGCTGTTGCCGCCAAACCGGAGGAAGAAGATGAAGCCATTTTTCTCCGGTGAGAAGATGACCTGAAAGGGGCGGCGCTAGGAGTTCTGTGGGGGAAGGACGAGTAGGCTCTGTGCGCGCAGGAGGTTTGGGAGGAAAGGAAACGGCAAAGGACTGGTGGAAAGGAGAAAAAGAAATCCAAACCCCTTATATCCACCTAACTGCGCCAAGATTCGTGCAAATGCTACAGTGTAACCGCCACGCGTCGTGGAAGGAACTGGGAAGGACCCACGCGATGATTGCGTCGCCTCGATCTCCACGCACGCATTGAAATGGCGCCTCGGTTCCGCAAACTGCGGACCCACCAACGGTCGTGCTGACGGAACGCCTGTCAGATGATGTGACTTGACCATACTTGTGTCGGCTGGCGTTAGAGACCAAGTTCCGGCTTAGTTTAAAATCGAGCTAGAAAATTCGAGTAACTTGTTGATAGGCCCGACTTACTTTTAAGACCCGGATCATATTTTTTGTTGTGAAATTTCAGGAACCCTTCAAGATTCTGCAAGCCGAAGATCAAGCTGGACGATGATAAAATCCGACTTTGGATCTTGGAGGCCTCCGGGGGCTGCTGTTGGGGATATACTTTCCGGGTATCCTCATAGTTCCTCACTGACCAGGGTGGCCCACTTCGGGTTAGAGCTTTGCTTCACGGGCGGCCCAGTCAGGGAGAAATACGGAGTCCAATCCAGCTACGGGAAGGCCCAGAAGACTTACCGACTTAGGCCCATAATGTTACTTGTAGTTCAAGATGTACTCTATAACCAACTCTTAGTCATAGCCGGATTGATCTCTCCTGTAAACCCTAGGCCGGATATCTATATAAGCCGTCCTAGGAAGAGCCTTTAGGGCACACCTCAGTAGTCTACAATCTCAACTCGCACAGGCGATACCCTTGTAACCCATATTTGGCTCTGTCGTATTACTGGATTGCTAGTAGGAGTAGGATCCGTCCAAAGCCGACGGATTCAAACCTGGGTAAACTTGTGTGCTCACCGTCCCGGAACACCGTACGTCTCACACCCCTCTCTTCCGCACGCCTCGAGGACCACCTCATGGCGTACTTGTCCTCAATCCGACGACAGGTTGAGAACGACATGCCCAGAAGGCACCTAAGATTTGAAAGACTAAAAGAGAGATAAAAAGTTCTCAAAGTGAACACACTATAAGATGACCTAGAGTTATAGCGATATCATATAAGGATCAAAAGAAGCATACTAGAGTTTTCACAAATAATTTTCATCTTTAAAATAGTTTTCATAAATACTAGATTCAACATCGACCAATAGCAAGGTTTTCCTACGGTCGGTACTACTCTGATACCAAAACTATGATAGCCCTAGGATCAGGGCTAGACAAATCCTAGATCTTAATCAAACATAAGCCTAACCTAGAGCTCGAGGATATCTAGTGAGAGAATCGGTAACACAACAGTGACCCTACAACACAAAATTATTACAGCAAGCTCATAATTGAGCAGAGAATCAGAATATTACAACCAGAGGTCACTGACCACAAATTCTGCTATTAAGTATAACAAACTTAACAAATGTCCTAAGAGGCCTGAAGCATAACGATGACGTCCCATCCCGTAGATTCCAAGCTACCGACCGGGAATCCCAAGATACTCGTCGGTATCAGTGTCGTACCATAATCATCTTCAGGGAAACACTTACTCTACTATAAAAGTATCAACAAAGCAAGGGTGAGTACAGGGTGTACTCCGCAAGACTTATGGTTGGTGGAGCTAATTTGCATAAAGTCATCTTTGTTTGTAAAACTAGGAGAGTAGAAGCTCGTACAATCAGAATATTTTAAAAGGGGATAAGAGAGCGACATCTCCAAAGTAGTAATCATCATATTTTGATATCCACCAAATCATCATCATCTCCTATCAACAAGTATCACCCCCTTGTACCCATGAGGAAGCATCCTTAAGCACACATTGATCTGCCAAATTTTCCGATTAGGTTATAGTTCTCTATGAACTTAGAATTTGGTCACCAAGCGTTCATAACCATGCAGACGGCTTTTCGAAAATATTTACTCCTGCAGGGGTGTACAAATTTACCCACACATACCAACCGATTCTTAATACCACTTAAGACCATGAGTCACACCCTAAGTAGGGTTTCGCCGTAACGGGTCGAATCCCGAAGCCGGTCCCTAGAGATGTGAGTTAAGGTTAGTTCACCGGGGGCTCTATCGACCCCAAGCAACCCCGGCCACGCTTACCTACCTGTTATGATACACCTCCTTCACCACCTTTGAGAATAACAAAAATGCATATGTTGAATGGAACACTCGAACTATGCGATTGGTGGAATATACTAGGCAAGTTAGTTACTGGTGGGGTTTTCCAGGCCTTGTGTGGCTGTACACTCGTCTTGGTTCCAAAGGAAAGAACTGGGGTCCTAGTGGTGGCGAGCATGAGACTACAAAAACCACATCCCACTGTTGCCTCGCATACAAGGCTTAGCATGTTTAACCTCATATCACCTTCATACCTTGTTCTCCTATTATAATAGATTCTCTACATCCGATACATCCTTTGGATGAACCAACACCAATAGCTATGCATGGCTAAGCAAGACATAGATATAAGCTCTAGCAGTGCACACAAGCCAAACCTAGTTATGCTATGAGTAGTGGATCAGGTAATATAAGCTCAAAGGGAGTAATGCAACAGATATGATACTATATCTATCGATAAAAGACCACAGTAGGATCGTATGCATCATGGTAAGAATTGAAATACTTTGAAAGCATGGGATTATATCATGGTAGGGCTATGCTTTCATTTGCCCATTGATAACCAATAAGCAGATCTTCAGTAGACTTCTACTTGAATTATTCATAGTTTGTCAAGTATTGATCTTCGATCTTCAATGGTGTTGATATCAGCCTTCGATCTCGTATTCTACTAGGAAGAAGCAAACACCGGAAAGAAAGGTAAATAATCAACACATGGCATCGATGCAATGCTCAAGTAAGGATGATGAGATGACAAGTTAAATAGTATTAAAATGAAACCCTAAGGCATGCTGGACAATTTAAATGAGGTCTGAGGGGTGCAAACCCTCATTCTGGGAAACCTGGAAATCACCTACGGGGTTGATTTGATTCTTCTAATTAAACTTGCAATTAAATTTGCTTAACAATGCATGATTTTAATGCTAAGAGACAGATCTTATTTTTTCTGAACATTTTGATAAATTATACATATTCTTCTGACTTAATATGAATTAGTTATGAAATTTCCCAATTTAAATCCATTTTAAATCATTTTTAAAACAATTTTTTTGGAATATATATAAATTATTTTCCATCTAGGCCCACATGTCATAAGTTTATCAATTACAGAAATTATGTTCCAAATTGAATAAAAACCTGATAGATAGAGCCCACAGGGTATTTATATTTTCCAAAAATTACTTTTAGGAAACATTTAAGTAAAAAAGGATTTATTACATCATCGTGATGTCATCGATGGAGAATCCTCGGGTCGATGCTCAATCGACCGATTGAGAGCGTGCGGGACCTTTAGCAGGGGCTCGTTCGAATGAGCGCATCGTGATAGAGCGAAAGGTGGCAACGCTGCTATGGATTGGTCACCAGAACATGGCACACGTCGGCGGTCTGCGGTGGCGGGCGGCGGTCTACGAAGTGAGAGAAAACTAGGAAGCGAGAGAGACAGCGGAGATGCTCGTGGTGGTGTCGGGAGGCTTGGGATAGCCGTAATCGACGACAACGACGACGACCGAAGCTCGGATAGGAGGTGTCGATTGGAGCACATGGGGCCACTCTAGCTCGCGTGGCTTGCTGATGAAGACGAGAAGGATAGAGCGGTTCCGACGCTAGCCTCATCGGGGATATGCAAGCTCGGAAATGGTGGAGCTCCTGCGAGCTAGGGTTCGGCCTGAGGGAGAAATTGAAAGGGAAGAAGCTAGGGCTCATCTGGCGGTGGCAGGGGTTCTTAGGATTCGACAGTGACGGTAGCAGGAATCTTGATGCACGACGGGCATCACAGTGTCGGCGAGCGGTGGAGGCAGCGACACGCAGAAGCTTTGTCGTTGTCATCCTTCTGTCCGCGGAATAAGAAAAAGAAAAGGGGCTCGAAGCAGTATGGGCCAGAGAATTGGCCAGGTTGGCCGCGGGAAAGGTTGGGGAGAGGGAGAGGTTAGCTGCACGTGGCGAAGAATAAGAGGGACAGGGAGATGGACTGCGGCCTCCTGCTGTTGGATCCATTTTTTCTACTAAAATCTTTTCCCTTTCCTTTTCTCTCTTTTCCATTTTACAAAACCATTTCAAAACTATTTTTGGAATTTCAAAAATACCAGGTGGATTTGTGAAATATGTGAAATATTGTGGGGCCCTTTTAGTCCATTTTGGCTCCACACATTTTATAGTTTTTAAAATTTAGAACCATTTTGAATAGGTTCAAGGGAAAAACTAGGGTTTAGGGTTTTACTATTTTTCTTGTTTGCATTTTTATCTTAGCAAAATAAATGATGCTCATGAATGCACACAGAAAAGCCCTAATTAGTAATTAACTAAAATTGAGGTGTTACATTGTCCGCATTATATATTGATATATCACTTTATTCATGTTGGGTAAATGCACAACCAGTCTTTCAGCTCAAGGCTCCCGCCTGTATGTCGAAAGCAAATATTCGCCAACAAGCCTTACATGCAGGCAAATATCTCGCAAACCCAAAAAACATAGGGAAATGATAGAGTTCCCCCAGGATCCCGTGCCAGCATCCTCCGGGTCTCTCCCGCACACAACATGGGTGTGGGCCCTGCCCACGTCTTATCTTCTCCCTCATCTCTACGGAGAGGAAAAACTGCACGCCACAAATCTCATCCCCACCACCATAGTTGCCCTCGAGCTCGCCCCACCATGTCGGCCACCAGCCTCCGGTCTCAAGTGCGCCCTGCCACAGGCCGCTGACCTCGACCTCTCACTATCGTCGGCCGCTCCCTCCGCATCGGCATGGACCACGCCCCGATGCTTTTCTCCATGAACTGCACCGCCCAAAACAGAACTGCAGGCCGCCGCCTAGCTTCCTAGCTCCCCGTCGTCGCCGCATTTTGGAAGCCGCCGTCGCATGGCGCTCTGCTACCGGCCCCGCTGTTACCACGACATTACTCACTGGGGGCATTCCGTGCACCAGCCGTGGCCTCTCTCTAATCCCACTTTTGCTACCATGAGTCTAGGCAGTTGCTACCGACCGCATATGGTTTTGCTACATTGGGTCAAAGAACATTTGCTACTTTTGTACAAATTTTTGCTATAAATTCCGGCGAGTCCCGGTAGTGTCTCCGGCGAATATTTTTTGGCTACACTAATATAATTTTTTCGCTACAATTGTTCTATGATTTTGCTACATTAGCACAATTTTTTTGCTACTTTCGCACAATTTTTTTCTACAACCAATCTCTTTGTTTTTGCTACGAGGTCTCTGGCGAGAGTCTCCGGTGATGTCTCCTGCGATGTCCCCTTTGCTACACTAGAAAAACATTTTGCTACAATAGTGTAATTTTTTTGCTACGGTGTCTCTAGCGACGTTTTTCCGGCGAGAGTCTCCGGCGATGTTTTTTCCGGTGGTGTCTCCGGAGAAGTTGGTTTTGCTACATTAGGATATATATTTTGCTACAAGGTCGCCGGCGAGATCTCCGACGAACTCTCCGGCGAGGTCTAGTCTATCTGTTCTTTTCCTAGATTGAACCGTTTTCTGCTACATGTGCAAAAGCGGATCTTTTTTAAGCAAAAAGTATGTTTGTGACAAAAAGGGATTTGGGGACATTTTGAGAGACACGTGTCAGCAGGGGGAGGCGGAGGATCCGGGAGAAATATCCCGAGCGAACACGTAGCACGGCCCAAAAACACAAGTTGAGTAAACACCAAGTGAAGCACGCCACAAAAGAAAAGTAGTAACAAAAAAGAAATGATAAATGCTAATTATATATACTTAGGGCAACTACAAAGGAGACCCCTAATCCAACGGAGAAATGTTCGAGTTGATCCGTTGCAGGTCTCCCACGGATAAAAATGGACAGGGTTCGTTTGGACTATCTGTGCACCCACAGTTTTCCCCATTTTCCGAAAACAAAATCTGTAAAAAAAGTTTTGACAAAAATATTTGCATGTGGCCACCGATGTACACTACGACCGTGCAAAAAATTACAATGCGATGGAGAATTACAGCTTCTTCGGAGCGTAGCGACATAGGAGGAATTGGGGACGAGATTGGTATGTTCGAGTTACCTAGGTTCGGCCCCTCGCTCTAGTGCTAAAGCCACACCCTTGATTTGTTGTATTGATTGTATATCGATTATAAGGTTTTGTCGACTAAGATTGCGCTTAGACGGCGGGTTCTAACTCTGTGCTTGCGATTGATTCACGAGTCTTGGGTGTCCCTCTACGAACGATCCTAGCTGGCCTTATATGCACGACGGGCTTAGGATTTATCAGACTGCCGTGTCCGTACAAGTGTAGGAGCCCTAACAAATACCGACTAACATCTACATGTCTTGTACGCCAAGTCATGAACGCCGGATCTCTCTGCGACTTCTTTGAACCGACTATGATCTAAGATAGTCGGCCCAGGTCTTGTTCTTTGTGAAAGCCCACTAGGGGGTGGTCATGGGCCAGCCACGTATCTTCATGTTCATCGTGAGACCCGATAGCCTATAGTTGTTCTCTCTAGTGAGACTACTCGGCTCCACATATCCTCGACACTAAGTTTCTATAGAATTATACAAAAAGTTGTCAACATTTTCAGATGTTATCCTCGCAAATGTGAGGGCCACCGTTCTAGTTCTTTTTAAAGAGGAGGAAGAAGGAAGAGTGTGCACGTATATTCCTTTACAGATGTTCTTTTCAAAATTTCACCGTCGATGTGCCAAGAGAGGTTAGTCCATGTACCGATATGTACAATGGGGTGATGTCATCCTTCCATTAAAGCTGTCACATGTGATTTTTGCTTAGTTAGAGGAGAGAGAATTAAGAAAAGAAGTTGCCTTCCCTTAGCTAAGGGACAATCTTTTATAAAACTAAATGATACCCCGCGCTTTGCTGTGGATAGTAGTAACAAATTTCTTGTATGACATACATTAAGATTGCAGTGGAAGAGTTAACACATCTGTGCTCGTTAAAATACTAACGTTAATCCTAGGAAATCACCTAAAGTTAACCTTACGATCTTAGTTTTACGATCAGGATTAAATAAGTGGTCAAATAGTTTTCTGTGCACACGCATCACGTAAAAAAAACGAAATACCAGATCGCAAGCTTGAAACGTGCTTAGGGATATCAGATCGACCTACTTTAAACGTGCTTAGATTTATCTAATCAACCGAGCTCATGTGAGCCTGAAGGTGTAGGCAAACTCGCCTCGGCTTTCCATGCCTCCAATTGATACGACGCCTTCATATTGGCTGCCGCCCCCGGCCGCTGATTGACCGGATGGCGACCACAAAAAAGGCAAACTTCAACTGCAACACATGGACAGCGATTGATCGATAACTGAACCAGGGCGTCATCGTGCAACAACGAGTATTCGGGCCAATCTAATACTACTAGAAAGGAGGTACGATAGGCATGTGCACGTTTTGTGTTCCTCGCTCTCCAATGGCTGAATCTTATTTCCATGGTCAATCCATCATGTATATTTTGATATAGGTTTTATCCATCGGTGGTTGCACAAAGCTGATGACATTTGCAAGAGCTAATTTCTGATCTACTACTGATGCGTACATCCCTTCAAAGCTACCTGGTGCAAAGCTAGCTAGCCTGGTACGTACTTTATATGGTGCGGCTGCTCTACGTGCACGGACTCGCTGAACAAGAAATCCATCTGCTTCGTCTTAAGGCTTCACGCATGTATGCATGAGCTCGGCGTAAAGCACATCGACGATCTACACCGGGGACAAGCAAATCCGGCCTGATCAGCCGACTCTATTTTGGATCCAATCGATCGTATCCTGAGCCGTATGCGCTGCTTGGTTCCTGGATATTAGTCAAAACCGGATGTAAATATTACAGACCTCGATAAGTCCCGCTAAAATCTTGGCATCCTCCGTAATTTTCGGATCATGAAACGATGAAACAAGCGGGCGGTAGTGTGACTCCTCCTTCCAGCTGGCATGCTCGACTGCATGGGTAGTTGTGAGTACCTAAGATTCTGCTCTCCAGTATATTGTCCAAGACCTAATCATGTTGTGTGGACTAAAGCTAGGATTACATGGAAAAGAACAGATACGATTGGCAATAAAGCATGTATGTCTAATTGCAGCTAGACGAAGAGGACATTGCTCTCAGCGGGCTTCTAACTTCTAAGATTCAATTCAAATAGAGAACAAGCTTTAGCCATAATTTTACTTTTAGAGTTTTTACTGGAATTTTTGTTATTGTTGTGTCCATCAGTATCTAATTCTGTTTGGAATATACTTTTTCGTATTTTTAACTTGCTTTGAAATTAAGCAGATGGAGTGTATAGATAATTAAAAATAGGTTATGTCAGCACATGATTCTTACATAGTTTATTCCGCCATAGTTTTTTGTTCTACTTTCTAATTTCTAATTATTCCTCAGAGACTTTCTAATTTATAATTATTCCTCGGAGTCAGAAGAGCATGGCAACTGAAGAATGACAATTGCATGCATTTTGGTTTTTTATGCAGTATATACCTTCATCTGTGGTAATATTTGTTAATGCCTTATTAGTAGTGGTCTATATTAATAAGTCTTGATGGTTTATTTAAATTTCTCAATTGCATGCATCTAAAGAGCTCTCTAAATATAACTGCCTTTTTTCTATATTTTTGTTTGCATCTAGAAGTTTAATTGTATTAGTCAGTGGCGAATTTTTAGTCAAGAGTGCAGATATTTGCATCTCATAAAAAATACAATATGTGACTTATTGTTTCGTTTAGAGAGTACTCATATACCATCTCTTATTTCCACATCGACATGTGTTCTGAATATTTGGTATGCGAGATTATATATATGTGTCCGGTCACTCCAGTGTCCAGTCTCATACTTTCAGTGCATAGCAGTGGCATTGTGAGTTTCCAGTGAGAGCTTTTCCAGTGTGACCAACCAAATAATTTTTGTTCAAACATATAACACCCCATTGGTGAGAACTGAAGAGGAAGGTTAAAAAATTAACATTGACATGCTGGGTCCGATATGTTCTAGAACCAAAATTGAAGGATAAATGTAGAGCCCAGGTACTATATGCTAGTGATGTTCCATTTATTTGTAGGAGTAAATGAGATTAAAGGATTTCCATGAAAGTAGTTCGGTTATTTTACTATCATGTATGTATGATTTTAGATAGCTTTTCAGTTATTTTCTAACCACTAGATTAATTATGGTGCATGATAGTATCAGACTGGTGTCGGACCAGTATGTAATTTTGACAGTTCAAAAGCCTGGCCACAATCTAAAACAATGAGGAGGCATATCCCGAAATCTAAATTACTTTTTATGATTTGAGGATGATTGAAGAATACTCACACTAACACCAGGTGGGTAATAGTATGTGAATCTCCATGACAAAAATACATCTCTTGGTTGTTTATTAGTTTATTAAAAAAGATTCCATCTTACTAATTAAGGTATGGCTTCCTTTAATTTACAAAATATAGCTAGATGTTTACTTATTGAACTATTAACTATACACAAATTCACGCACTAAGGAAACTAAATTAAGATCGAAGATGCATCTTCATTGTGTATGTCAAGAATTTGGAATGATATCCAATGTTTTTTGGATACTTAGAGGTTGAATGAAAGAGCACACGCAGAAACTACTTCAATCGTTTGGGAAAAAGATAATTTCCATCTTCACCTTCAACTCTTTGATTGGTTAGCTAGCACAATTCCATGCTATTAAGGGATGGCTTCTCCAATTATTTTTAATAAACTATGACTGAGAATTTCACCTATTAATTATGCATCCAAATAATTAGGAATAACATTCTCATACAAACACAATACATGGATAGAATAAATGCATGTGAGTATATCTCTTTGAGTTAGAAGTCTCACCACGCTATAATATAGTAAATGCTATATGGTTTTTATTTGATAGGTAACTCTAACAAAACAAATCAGCATTTTGAAGTGAATTAAATAGTTTTATCTACTAATCGTGAAAATTCTGTATCCTCACAAACCATTCCCTATAAATGCAACAATAGCTACTAAAACTCTTTGTATGTATTATTGGTAGGGACAAAAGCACCATGTAATGGTAAAATATGACATGGTATTGCCAAAAGCCAATTCTCTATTTTCCCACACTTCATGTCCACATTTAAGGATTCTTCAAGTACTAGCCCGTGCAAGTGCATGGGTAGATGACTAGTTCACTAAGATAGAAATAAAATGAGTGAAACATTGTTGTGTGTATCAATCAAGAAAATATGGGAATTTCAGAAGTACTGGAAACGGTAAATTGTTCTGTAATGGAATATAAATTTAGTTGTATCCAATGTAATTGTTGATAATGATACAAATCAAATAGAGAAGGATCTGAGACAACCGCAATATGACATGGAAGATCATGTACCGAGACACTGAGATGTGGTAACAAAGGATGTTGTTGGCAAGTCGTGGGGGACTGGGGAATGATAATTTCAGCACAAACCATGCTGACTCTTCAACCAAATACTCTCTCCGTCTTAAAAAGGATGTCTCAAGTTTGTCTAATCTTTGATGTATTTAGACACTATTTAGTATATAGATACATCCAAATCCAAACAAACTTGAGACATATTTTTTGAGACGGAGGGAGTACATGAAAAACCTCATGTATTACCTATCTTCATACGCACAAAGATTCTGTAAAATCAATATAACTCTTAATTAAGTAACAATGTATTGACAGGCATTAGCATGGCAGCGCTAAGGGCAGCAAAGTTGAAAGCTGAACCATCAGTAAGATGAATAAGAAATTTCTTGTTGGACAGTACAGGAATACATCTGTTAGTACTCCAAAAGCTCTGAATCAGAGGCAACCATATAACCAGAAATTCACAGAGAAAACACCCCTCTCCAAATAGGACGGGAGGCAACAGATCGTAATATCTTTTCAAATGCAAAAGAATGATTAGTAACGTAATCATAACAATTGATTGAACTATTGAGAGACAAAGGACAGACCCATATTTACATTTTGGGAATAGTTTATCTTGACACTATGTTGTGCTATTTCATCAAGCATGTAGCTACTACTGTACTATGTGGTCTACTAACATGCACATTCAGAAAAGAATGCTAAGAGAAAAATGAGCTGAACATGTAGCCATCCAAACTGTATCAACTTACAGAACGGAGTAAGTTGGATCAACGGGTGAGTTGAAAATATTTGATTGAAGAGATAGTCTTGCCAAGGCGCATGGAATTAAAATCTTAATCCCTATGCAAGTCTAGTGCGAATTTTAAGTCCTGGCAAAAAAGATTCCAGCAAAATTCTGTAGAAGAAACAGATTTTGTTATGAATATATGATGGAAGAGTCCAGGATCCAAAAAAAGGGATGACCGTGTCAGTCTCTATATCCTGTCCTAATTTCCTCTCGCTGTTGTTGCCACTGACAAACACGTTGGTGGGAAATGAACTTTCATCAAGTTTAGAGGTCTCACTAATAGATATCATTACCTCACAGAACTAAAATGAAGTACCGGCCAGTAAGGCAGCAAATCAAGATATATGATTAGGCCACTGAGACAATATACGGAACCTGCAACTAACAGAGTATTATAATCAGTGTAAAATCAGACAAATGATTTGGGGTCGATTTCTTTCAAGAATAATTCGTCCGCATAGGAAGGAATGTACTTCAACACAACTGTTGTTGAAGTGTTGAAGTGTTCCGTATATTGAAGTGTTGAACAAATTAGAATCTTTAGTAAAACCCATGATAAGTTCACGCAATATAACAAATCAAATGAAGGCATCTAATAATAGAGCATGGCAGGAATGAAATTGGTTTACCTTTGCTTTATACTCCCTCCGTTTCAAAATATAAGATGTTTTAGCTTTATGAAAAGAGTGTATCTAGACCCCTTTTAGTGTGTAGGTTCATTCCAAACTTAGATGAACCTATACACTAAAACGGTCTAGTTACACTCCATTCACAAAATTAAAACATCTTATATTTTGAAATGGAAGGAGTAGTTCTTTAGTTCAGTATAATGCACACCCATGAGCCATGACTGCTAGTGTTGCTGATAACCTGACAACCCTGACAGTAATACAGAGAATCATGTATGATACCGAGCGAATCCTACCACAGCACGCTGAGGAGGGTAGAGAAGGGAGGCGTGGGCAAGTGTACCACTTGAAAGCGTTGTAGAGGAGGCGATTATGAACGCCAGAAGGACAAAACGGCGTGTTGTCGACGGTCCAATCTAGACAAATGGACACCGAGAGAAGGGCGTTGCGAGAAGAGGGTCGAGCAGAGAGGCGGCACGATACAGGATCAGGCGCTAATTGAGAAGCCGAGTGCAGGCTGATGGCGGCTCCGTAAGGGCATCTCCATCGACTCTATCTAAATGGTCTAGCCGTATCCTAATCAGTTCACACGGACAGCTGGGCCAAATACGACGTCCCAGCGGGACAACCTATCCGGCAAATTCAGGCTAGATCGATCTATCCGGGCATTTAATTTGGGTTCCGGATGGGTCTGTCCGGACAAACGCGGGCACAGGCCTGTTCAGTTTAAATTCATGCTGGTCCAGTCCTTCTTCTCTCTCCTCTTTTGGGCTGGCCTATCCGATTTTATCCGTCTTTGTCTTTGGTCGCACTGCTGGACGCGGCTGGCCGAACAGGCCGGACCGTGGACCGACCCAACCGGACAGAAATGGACCGTTTCGGCTACGTATTTGGGTCGGCCCGGTGGAGATGGCCTAAGACCCATGGCAGGTGGAGTCAGTACGTATGGAGAGAATAAAAAGGCAGCTGGCCGGCGGCCGCTCGCTTGCCGATCCGTTTTCATCATTGGTGTCATATCGTGGGGGAGAGGAACAGGGCGTCTCATCCCTTCCTTATTTATTGGTCGCTCCACTCCACGTAAGAAGATCAACAATACTAGTCCAATCTATATCTATACCTAATAATAAAGGACGAAGTGTTTCTTGCTGTTCAACATTTTTTAAGACAGGTTTGCCCCTGCATCAATATAGAAATTAACCCCATGCCACCGATAAGTTAGAATGCGAAAAACAACTAGCCGGACACGCGCGGTCGCGGGCGTGCTTGCTCGGTGCTGCCCCGCACTGCTGGGCTTTCTTTTACGTGGGTTGCGAGCAACTTATGATTATATTTATTACCGGTGGAAAAAGAGAGGAGGTATGCTATCTTTTTACTGAATAGTCCCACCTTGCTCGCTACCACCGAGTTCCACCGATTTATATATGGTTGCAAATTGCTAGGAATCAACCGCCTCTAAAATCAAGAAGTACCACCGCTGTGAATTGAAATCTAACGATTGCCTCCAATCGAAGGCAGAAGGAAGGGAGAGATGGTGGAGAAAGAGAGCTATGCGAGAAGAAGCGCGATTGCCTCCAATCGAAGGCGAGAAAATTGCATATACCAGTAACTCCTAGGGTAAATTTTGCACAGACCAATGACTCGAATCTCCTTTTGCGCAGACCAGCGACTCTAGAGAAAATTCATTGCAAGGAGCCGTTAATTATCCGTTTACAGAGTTCAACAACATATTTGACAGCAGACACCCACTACGAGGTGACCTAGTTGCCGCAGTGGAGAGGGATCACTCGGGCTGGAGCATTTTCTCTTCGAACCAAATCAGCTTCTCTCCCGTAAAAGAAGTTGGTCCTTTTCCTTTTTTAACAAAACAGGCAATTATGCATCACTTTATTTAAAAAATCAGAAGAGAGTTGACCGGTTCATTTGCGGGAGAACTGGCCGAAAACACGTACAAATGCATCAGAACCATCCTGGCTATCCACACGACACACAGATGCATAAAGAGATCGACGTCGAGGTTGGCACACAGCGTCATCACATCACTCATCCGCGAGCCAGCGACTCCGACTTCACCGGCGACTTCCCAAATAGAGCCTCAAAGCAGCGTCGGAGCCCATGCCGGACCATGCAAGGGCGCCCGCTCACTAGTGGAAAAGAGGTCTTCGGTTCAGCGCCGAACCAGGCACCAGTCCTGATTTGTTACGGACCGGGATCCCCCCTCCCACACAGCCTTTGGCGGCAAGGACGCCCGCCCACTAGTGGAAAAGAGGCCTTCGATTCCGCGCCTAACCAGGCACTAGTCCTGATTTGTTTTGGGCCGGGACTAGTGCCTCTCCATCGGCTACGAGCCTAGGAAAGCACTAGTCCCGGACCGTTCCAAGTCTTACGGACCGGGACAAGTGACCTCGAGCCGGCCAGCTGCACTTTACGGGGACAATTAATCCCGTCCCATATAGTTGGTTCCTCTATATAATGCAGCAGGGTGAACAGAGGAAGAAGGGACTGTGAAGAGGAAGATTAGGACGGCCGCCCGTGTCGCCCGAGCGGGGCGACGCGTTGGCGAGCGTTTTTTTGCCTTTGGATTTCTGCATTAATGTTACGTGAAATGTTATTGTCATCTTTTCCTTATTGACCATATTATCTGATATGAGGTTGCCATATTATTATGTACTCCCTTAGTCAATAAATAATAGCGATTTGGGTTTGACTAGATTTATATGTATCTCTATACTAAAACGCGATTAGATACATGCGAATCCAGACAAATGCAAGTCACTTATTTTTTGACGGAGGGAGTACATTTCTCCTTTTTAAGATCATTGTTTGTTAATCTAGAGCAAAGCAACGGTCTCCCATGGCGCACGCGCACCCCAACACATGTCAAGCCACGGTGGCTGCTAGGTACGCTGCTAAACTGTGTACCGGGATCATTAATAGCTCTTCGCAAGTAATTATGTCGAGGGTTGCTGGTTTGTGCAAAAGGAAATTCAAGTAGCTGGTATGTGCAAAACTTGTCCCAAGAATTGCTGGTATATGCAATTTTCTCATCGAAGGCAGAAGAAAGGGAGAGATGGTGGAGAAAAGAGAGATGTGTGAGCTAAAGAAGCGTCGCGGATACGGAGACTGACGGCCGCAGGTACCTATGCTGGTGGAGCAGGGGAGGGCCTCGAGTGTTGGGTGGCAACAGCGACACAGGCGCGAGGGACAGCGGATGGGGAGAGCTAAGAGGACCGCGCTGGTGGCGCTCGAGAGAGGTGGAGGCGAGTCTCGAGAGGGCACACGGCGGCAGTGCGCAGGGAGACAAGGAACTGGTCAAGCAGATGGCGGCGGAGGCGCACACAGCAATGAGAGGCGGACATGCGAGTGCGGAGCTCAGAGGACATACGTGAACATAATCGAGAGCACACGCATTGGATCTCTCGTCCCCTTATCTTGAAGGGAGAAGGGCAACGCCTTATCCTTTCCTGGTTGGGCGCCCAAAAGTTTATACGTTAGCACCACAAAATCTCCCGTCACACACTTCAACGACATGTGGGATCAGCTTCTTGTGGTTTTCACATTTCAACACAAAAGAGTAATCTCAAATACATGTATACGTTGCTATAGAAATACACATACAGGTTCATGCTTTTTCTCATTTACCGTCTAAAGCATTTTTAGATAGAGAGCTATTTCCAATAAATAAGATGCCACAAAGTTGGAATTTTTTCTTTAAATTACATTGATCGTGGTGGAGGAGGCTCGTGAGAGGTGGTGTCATGCATGATCCAAGGGAATTTGGCACTGCGACCCCTGGTGGTGGGAAGCAGGGCATGTAGTGTTGGATCTGGAGGGAGGCAGCTAGGAGTTAGATGGCAATAATGGGATTCCAGTTGTCTGAGTCAATGTTTAGTTTTTGGTGGCTATGGGTTTATTTAAGTACTGTGATAGACATCTGCCACGGTTGTTCAGTATATTTCTGAGTTTAATTAAACGTCTGTCTTTATGTAATTATATTTTTCTCCTATTGCAACGCACGGGTATTTTCCTATTATAGAGTAAATTACAATTTCATACTACCTTCGATCCAAATTAATTTTCATTGGAATGGATGTATCTAGCACTAAAACATGTCTAGCTACATCCATTTATGCAACAAATAATTTGGATTGGAGGGAGTACCACAATTGGGGCTAGGGTAACAAGATGGTGCAACTTCTGATTTTTTTTGCTAATTCAAACCACTTCTGGGCGAACAACAACATATCGAGCCAATCCTTATTTATTGGTCACTCCACGTAAGAAGACCAATAGTACTAAGCACTTCCTTATTCATTGGTCGCTCCATGTAAGAATACCAATAGCACTGGGCCAATATAGACTAAATTACAATTTCATACTACCTTCGGTCCAAATTAATTGTTATTGGAATGGATGTATCCAGCACTAAACATGTCTAGATACATCCAATTCTGCGACAAGTAATTTGGATCGGAAGTAGTACTACAATTGGGGCTAGGGTAACAAGATGGTGCTGAAAGGATCGTATGGGCACCTAGAAGGGGGGTGAATAGGTGCTACTTCAAATTTTACTCATTTTTAATTTAGGGTTTGACACAAAAGGTAAATTCTCTAGATTATGCAACTACGGTGAATTTACCTATATGTCAAACTAGCACATACACAAAGCAAGAACTAGATAAGTAAAGTGTGGTAAATGATAGAAGTAACCAAAGTGGAGCACGCGGAGACACAAGGATTTGTTTCTCGTAGTTCCTTCCTTTCGAAGGGAAGTACGTCTACGTTTGGAGAGGGGGTGGTTTCAAACCACCAACGCTACGAGAGGCCTCCCTTGTGCTCCGATGAACCTCACCCCAACGAGTTCGATTCACCTCTTCCACTATAGCGGCAACCTTCGAGGTGGAAGCTGACACCTTTACAACAAGTTCGAGGCACACATCCATAACCTAATTGGGGCTCCCGAATACAAGTAAGCTGTCAAACAATAAAAGCCAAGCTTGTAAGAATCAAATCAACCAAAACAAGGCCTAGGGTTTCATTGGAAACCCTAGAGAAAGGGGCCCTCAAGTGAATGAGGGGGAAATGAAGATCTCTCTTGGTGAAGCTATAGATCGATGCCTCCTCCTCCGATTCCCCAAAGATCAACGACTTTGGGTGGTTGGATGAAGAGATCTTGGAGTTTTGGTGGCTCTAATGGTGTTGTCTTCTTTTTCTGGAACGAGTAGCTGGAGGAAGGGGACGAGGTCCCCTATTTATAGGCCTCACACTTGTGAATAGTTTTCTGACCGTTGGAGACCATTCACACCGGAGATTCCGGTCTGCTAGACCGTAGACTCCGGCCTGGACCGGAAACTTCGGCCCACCTCTGGTCCATCTCTGGACCATGTCTCTGGCTGACTTGGGCAGGGTCTTGATGTCCACTCCGGAGACTCTGGCCAAAACTCCGAACCACAGACACCGGAGACTCTGGTGTGTCAACACCGGAAACTCTGGCCTAAGGAGACACACCAAAGATTCCGACTGATATCTGGTCCATCTCCGGACCACCAAACAGAGAGACCCTAGGCCAAGACCATACCACACACCAGGAACTCCTGGGGAAAGTCCGGACCATACCGGAGACTCCGGAGTTTGAACACCGGAGACTCCAGTCTAGAAACTTCGGGTAAGCATGGATTTGGCCTTGAAATTTCCCACAACACTCTGACTTTTTCCCTTTTCACTGGATTGACCTATAGACATTAACACATAGTAAAATGTACCGTATGCTGTTAACAAACACCAAAACAGATTAGGACAATAAATGTCCTTTCAGTCTCCCCCTTTTTGGTGTTTGATGACAACACGAGGTTTTGCATGTATTTTTTTATAAGACATAGTTATGCTCCCCCTGACGATGTGCAGCAAGATAAACAAGTAATATATGCCTGTCAAGTAATGGATAAATATAACAATAAGGAACGTGCATAGATATGTCCACACACAACGATAGTTCACATACGAAATAAGTCTCACAAGAACCAAATGAAAGCAAATGTGTTCGAACATAAATATATAACCCCCAACCCATGCAAATCCCGATGCTCCTAATGGACAACTTCTCCCCCTTTGGCATCGAAATGCCAAATAGGGAAAAGGTCTCAGCTATCGTCCCAAAGAAGATCACTCGGAGTCATCGTTGTCGTCATCATCCTCATCCTCATCCTGATCATAATCATCATCAAAAGCAGAAGTCTGTGGCCCTTTCCCGTGAGGGAGAGAAGAGGAGGTCCCAGGAGGTGCAGCACCTGAAGTAACCTCAGAGAAAGTCTGCCAGTCAACTAAGCTTGCATTCATGGCATTTCAAGCCCCAAAGGAAAGTGTGTGATCTGACTCTATGGACGGTTCAGCTCCATGTTCATCATTGTACTCTGACTCACCTTCCTCTTCTTTCTCACCACGAGCCTTGATTTCTTTGAGAAGTTTCTCAATCCTACGGTTGCTTTTGTAGGCATCATGATGTCCCTTGCGAATGTCAACATTCATGCAGCAAAGGGTCTTCTCCCAAAAGGATGCCTTCTTGACTTTCTCCTTAACAAGCTCACGTGTGATAGGAGGCATGGGTACATTGGAGGCATTCTTCCTCCGAGTGCCCCTAGGAGGGGTAAGAGCATGCTCAGCCTCAGAGATCTCCTCATCCTCACTCTCAAATGGCTGCCTAGTCACCATCCTCCCTTTCTTCTGAAGGGACACCAAGGCATGTTCTATAAGATTGGGGGTAGAGCAAGTGGTGAACCATGAGTTTGAGTGTTGATAAGCCTCATCACTAGAGGGGCATATGGAGGATATTTCCTGTAGAGAATAGCATGGTACATTTCCTAAAAAATGTAATCCATCACATCAATAGCAAACCCTTTAGCATCAGGACCAGCAAGATATATCTTGTGAGCATGGTGAAGTAGGTTGACAAGCCCACACCTAATGGCATGATCATTGCCAGCACTAGGAGAGATACTGTGGCGGAATATCCTAGCAGCAAGTTGTAGAGAGGTTTGAGACCCTTAGCCTCACCGACAACAACATCCTTGCCATAGAAAGGATCCAACTTGGTCTTGCTCTCTCCAAGATCAGAATCATGCATACGGTGTCCCACAGGAACAGCCACACCCTGAAAGGTCTCATTGATGATTCCGGCAAAGTCAAAAAAGGTAGTAGTGCAGCGAACATCGCCGGTCATCCAGGTCAAGGTCCTTGCTTGATCAGTCCCAAACACCACAGTGGCATAGAATTGTTGGACAAGGGGAATGCTGTAATCTTCTCAGAGCTCCATGAGCCTATGCAGCCCGAGCTTTTTAGTGATCCACACAACATCTACAAAGTAATTCTTGGCACACATGTACTCAAGCTCCATGTACCTCTAAGGACAAACTGGGGATTTGGTGAGCTTGCGGTAGACATCAGTCATGAACACTTTCTGTTACCTCCTCCAATAACAAGGATCCTCACAAGTTCTTGGCAGCTCATAGAAATTGGTCTTTCGAAGATCACGTAACTCCTTCTTGGACATCTGAGCAAGAGACTGCAAATTGTCATACTTGGTCCTCTTGGACCGGTTCTCCTCCTCAATCCATTCACGATTCTTTCTCATATACTCAGCATCTCTGAGTTGCTGCCTGCGGTTGGATGGTGGAATCACATACTGCCCAGCCTCTTCATCAAACTGAGGATCCGCCCTTTTGGACTTGGCCTTTGTGCGACCACGACGAGAACCAGAGCCACCTGTGAACAGATAGAGAGGGGGATAGCATGGGGGTAAGCACATATGTAACATCCCAAAACTTCAATCCAAGCTTATCAAGATCTAAATCATCAAATTTGGGGGTTAACAAAAACTTTTCCAAAAATTTAAAATGAAAGCATCCATATATGTGTGCATTTAAAATAGGAGTTGTTTTGAATTGCCATGATTGTGTGATCCTTTGCTTCTAAAATGTTTCTTAAGTGAATTAAACATCATCTACATCATTCCCAAACTTTTCCTAAAGAAAATCAAATAAAAAGAATTAAAAGGAGGAATGGTCATTTTGGCCATTTTAATCCACTACACTAATTTGAGTGTTCCTAGCACTCATTTCTTAACAGAAACAATTCATGATCTTTGCACCCCTTCCTAGTACACATAATGAGGTACCAAGGCACACCTTTTGATCTGCTAAAAACATTCTTTTCCTTATTTTAAATGGCAATTGAAAATTGAATCCAATGCATATGCATAGATCACCCCTATTTCAAAAACCATCTATTTGAGCAACCAGAGACTACCTAGCACCAGTGGAGAACACTCAAAAATTTTGAAACCAAAATTCAAAAGTTTATTTCTTGCGGCCATTTAATCAAACACTTGGCAGGCAGGTTTAAACTCTAAATCATAGCTCACTGTTTTGAACAGGGTTTTGCCCCCATTTGATCTCCATTTAATCTCTCTGTCCCCTCTTGATCTAACTAGGCCCTTAGCACCCATCCCCTACCCCCCTAGCAGCCATGCCATGCCAGCCCGAGGACATGCTCACCGGCCAAACCTTGCTCCGCTGCAGCAGACCATCTCCCCCTCTCTCTCCATGTCTAACAGCTAGCCAGGACCTCACCGCCACCCTCTGTCCCCTGCCCGAGCCAAGCCCTGTAGTGGACCACCGAGGAAACCACGCGCTCAGTGCCACCGCGCCATGCCGAGCACGCACCAGAGCGCCGCACCCGGCACGCGTGCACAAGCCACCGTTCGACCACAACCCGCGCCCGCCGCTCCGCCACGACCTAGGGAACACCCCAGACACCCCGCTGGCCGCCCACCGCCCCACAGCCACCGCTCGCCGTGGAAACCACCGCCTCTGCCGCTCAGAGCGCCACCTCGCCCAGACCGCATACCACCGCACCTACGGCTGCATTCACTTCCTAGAGCACCACCAGGAGACCGCCTGTCGATCGCCACCCTCAACCATGCCTCTAACCGGCCGTAGCCATGTCGCCGCCGTCGCCTGCCCATCCCACTCGGTCTCACCATCGGGCCTATAAAAGGAGGCCACCCCCAGCCGTTTGAAGCACACCACTCTACTCCCCTCACCTCACTGAACCTCACCCACCTCTAGCCGGAGCAAGAGGAGCAGCAGCTCGCCGGAATTTCACCGGAGCAGGCCGCCTCTGGAGGAGAAGGGCGCCTGCGATTTAGGGCACCCAAGGCTCCGCCGCAACCGCGCCTCGCCTCGCCGTCGACCACCAGTTCGTTTGCCCGCCTCGCCAACCTTGCTGGGGCCCTGGTACGTCCCTAGCACACCCCCACCGAGCCGCTAGGGTTCTAGCTCGTCAGCGACCTGTTCGTCGTCGACGACGACCCTCAGCCGTAGACCCCCCTTCTAATCCTACGGCCCACAGCGCGTGTACCGTTTCGCGTGTTAAGACTCACTGATAAGCGGGACCCCCTGTCAGCTGAGCCCCGCGTCGCGGAGCGCCACTGGGCCAGCCCAAGTTCTTTCCCGCGCTAGCCCAGCCGTTCAAATCTAGATTTTTCTTTTTAGTTGAATCTAGTTTCTGTCCATTAGTTTAAAATTTAATTCTAGGAGTGTTACAAATCCAAATTGCATGAAACCAATTTTTCCTAAAAGGTATTAAGATGATCTATCCAAGCCCGTTGGATTTAATTCAATTAGAGTTATACATCTCTCCTAATAAAAATAATAAAACAGAAGCATTTGCAACTTGCAACATTTTTATAAATTCAACAAGTTAGCTTTTGAGTTGATTCCATCTCTCAAAAATCACATTTTATCATATCTATCTAAATATGTAATAATATTAAGGTTTACATGCAGAGACTTTGGACTAGTACCAAAATAATGCTATATAGGCATTTCTAGTCACTTTAAATCATTAAGTAATAAACTTAAACCAAAGTAATATTGATCCAACCTTTAAATCCCATTCCCACATGTTAGAATATGTGGTAAGGACATGTGTCCATATGATCCCATATTTTAGGTGGTGAATATTAAATCTTAGTTACATTTTTCAATGAGTAGAAATTACTTTTCTAAAATAAAAAGGATGAAACCATTGAATTAAACTTGTGATGCTTGTGATGATAATAGATCATCAAATGTGTGTCCTAGAATGCTAATTAGCCTAGTTAAGTATTGTTTGGTGATTGTGTACTCCGTATGTATTTATAGACGAAAGTACCGACCAAGCTTTCGAGGAGGAGGAGTTCTACCAAGAAGAAGAAAACTTCAACCACTGCACCAACCAAGGGAAGCCACCATTAACAATGCAAGCTAACCCTTGCAAGTTTAGTGCTTAGCAAACTAGAATCAAACTAGATGGTTTAGCAAGGATGCCTTAGGCATGCTTTGATCACACCCCTTTGACTAGTAGTACCCCAAGTCTTATTTACAAGATTTACTCCCTTAGTTTACACAAAGTTTCTTTACTTGTTTTGAAGGTAGCATAAAAAGTATAAAACATGACCTATTTAGAACCCTGTAGATGTCATTCTATGGCATGAGATTGAACCCATCTTTTCCACCTTAGTGAACACTCTTAACTTAGTAGTTTGGAGTAGATCAAAAACTTGAGTCACTTTAGATGGGAATACTTGGTGAAATTGAATTATGAAAACCTTGGAATGATGAGTCATTCTATTGAGATGTTTTGACATGTGTTGAGAAACACAAATTGTTGATGATGATGAAAATGTTGAGGCATGAGCCTTAACCTTTTTTTATAAAACTGATGGTTGGATTCGGATGCGATACCATTCCAAATTTACCATACCACCACACTACTTGAATTGGGTAAGGCTTAGCTAGAAATTTATATGCATTAGTATTAGTTCCCTCATGGGAGAGGTCTGAGCTGAGGCTACCTCTCAATGTTATCCACCTATGCAGTGCCCAAGATGACTGATGGTCATGGTTGGGAGGCCATGCTCATAGGAGAGGTGCTTATACTAGGGTGTGTAAAGGGAAGGTTATGTTTGATTATCTGCATACTAAGTATGATGATACAGGGTTATCCCTAACAGATGTATCGAATCTTGTGGTGAAAGTGTACCAGCTCTGCAGAGTGTCAAACTATTCGAATAGCCGCGTCCGCGGTTATGGACAGTTGGAATGGCCATACTGTTTCGTTGTCAGATGTTTTCCAAATAACTTTGAAATGAATGATGAATCTTGACTTGACCACAAGAGGGTTGTGTTTATGACATTAGCTTCCCACTTAAGTGATTTTAGAACTTTACTTTATCTTTCTTTGCTTCTGAACTCAGCTTAGGTTTCAAACTTAACTTTATATTTAAACTTAGATTTAGCACTTTAACTTAGAATTATAGTACCTGTTAGTGGTAGTTTGCGAGTACTTAAAGAGTACTCATGGATTTTTTCCCTGGCTATTATCGTGGCCAGACTATGAAGGAGACTATCAAGATGATGGCCAACAGGACAGCTATGATAACTAGGACTATCTGCCTTCGTCGACATTGCATGTGCCCCTGAAGATGGACCCCGCCTCTATGCTTATCTTTTATTTCTGCTGCTTGTTGTATTAAGACTGGATCATGAGATCCTTATTTGTGTATGACCTTATGTATGGTTTGTAATGGATGATGTACTGTGATATCCAATCTGTTATGTCTCGCAAAAATGGTAATCCTGGGATTGCGAGGTATGGCATAACGGGCATCTGGGATTAAAAATCCGGGTGTTGACAAGTTGGTATCAGAGCTATCCTGACCATAGGAGACCCTAGTTAGAATGGATGTTCAAACAAAAACTTAGTTTCAAAACCAAAGGAAGTATTTATGAAAAACTATCTCCTCTCTTACCCTTGTGGATTCTTTCTCAAAAAATCATGTTACTCAAAATTCTTACACTACTACTTAAAAATTGACACACTTGATCACTTCACTAACTTCCTCATCCTTAATTCTTGTAGATGGAGACTCAGTTCAGCAAGTTTTACCAGTTGGGGAATGGAGGTCAGCTGATCTTCGAGAGGGATCTGGACTCACTGTCAGAGTTACTAGGACGCCCGCACCCAGAGTTTCTTGGAGCTCAACTTCCAGGACCCCCAGGAGGAGACCTACAGTGGCTAGTCACCGCAATTCTTAGAGGAAGCATTAAAGCACCAACTTCTGGGAGAATTCAGTTCTCCGTGAGAGAGAACAACTGGCTAGATGGATTAGCCAAGGCAATGCATGAAGCTCTCGCACGTCTATGTGCCCTCAGCGTCAACAAGACACAAGGAACCCGTTTTGCCCACTATGCAAGACGTGACTTCATGGGAATGCCAATGGAGATGCCAAGTCACCCCGAGTTGAGGCGTCAAGTGGAGAACCTTGACTTCTTGCTTCACGACAGACATCAGGAACTGGACAATGCCAGAGAGTTAGCCAACCAGAACCATGCCATTGCCGACCAGAAGGCCCAAACTTTCGCACTGCTTCTCCAAGACCGCCAGTCTCTTCGCCGCCAGCGTGCAAAGAAGGATCGCACCATCGCTCGTCTTCACAAGAAGGTGGCCGACCTCGAGAAGACCATCAAGGAGCAGGAAGCTCAGCTTGCAGCAAAGGAAGAAGAAGATGAGGGTGAAGACATCCAGGGACACATGGATTTTTACCTCAGCAACGATGATGATTTTCTGGCGGAGGATGCCGTGGACTTCTACACTGATGATGAGGACTCTGACTTCATCAACGATGAGTAGAGGCACTAGAGCACTATCGTAGCATGAGATGTGTCGGTCTCGCTATATCGTAGCTTACAGAATGGTTCTTCAAACCATTTGTTTTCCCTTTGATTGTTGTGGTGTGTGTTGTATCGTGTGCTTGCTTGCATGAATGAAAATGAAGTTAGTTGAAAAACCTGAGTCTAACTCAAAGTTTTAGCTTTGAAAACCCAAAACCATGAACCTTAGAATTTCCCTCTTACCTCTATATCTCTCTCAATCTTCAGATGACTCGTGGAAACCAGGGAGGTAGCAGCTCGTCGCAAGACCCAATGCTGCAGATCTTGCAGAATCTCATAGCAGACCGTGAAGCAAGCAGGGCAGAACACCAAGCCAACTTAGCAACACTTCAACAGATCGCCCAGATGGCTCTCAACAACCAAGGGCATGGAAATCAGGATCATCAAGGATCCAAGCTGAAGAATTTTCAGAACACCAATCCCCCAATCTTCAACCAATCTGAGAACCCATTAGATGCTGATGACTGGTTGCAGACCATGGAAAACAACTTAGAAGTTGCCAGAGTTGATGAAAATGAGAAAGTTCTCTTCGCCACCCACTATCTGGCAGGAGATGCAAGAGCTTGGTGGAATAGCATCCGCAATATGAACCATGGTCAAGTGATGACATGGGAAGCATTCAAAGTCAAGTTCAGCCGCACCCACGTGCCGCAAGGTCTAGTCAACAGAATGAGAGATGAATTCCGTGAATTGAAGCAAGGGAGAATGACTGTGGTAGAGTACCGTGATAGATTCCTGTCACTTGCGAGATATGCACCGGATGAGATCAACATGGAGG
Source organism: Avena eriantha (assembly GCA_910589775.1). Taxonomy (NCBI): domain Eukaryota; kingdom Viridiplantae; phylum Streptophyta; class Magnoliopsida; order Poales; family Poaceae; genus Avena; species Avena eriantha. The sequence continues at coordinate 90,139,099 of OU342743.1, forward strand.
CCAAGAAGAAGGAGAGATTCTTGAATGGACTGCATGATGAGATGCAGACTATCCTCGTCAACATCCGTTTCCGGGATCTCGAAGGGCTAGTCGACTCTGCTGTTTAGATGGAAGGGAAGATTAACCAGGCAAATGACAACCGCAAGCGTCGTATGATGCAGCAGTCTGGATCCAACAGTCACCAGAAGTACCGTCCAAACGCTTCACCAGGATATGCACCAAGGAACAACCGACCCCCAACGTCTCGCCCAAGCTACCCTAACCATAGCGGGGGCAATGTGAAGTCTGGAGGAAACAATCACAACTCCGGTAATGCCAACAATTTCAACCGTGCCCCTCCCAAGAACCATAACAACAACAACACTGCACCCATAACTGGCAGCAATGTTGTGCCTGTCGCAGTCAAGGACAAGTCCCAAATCACTTGCTTTGAGTGTGGAGTGAAGGGTCACTACTCCAATGAGTGTCCCAAAAAGACTGCAGCCAATGCCAATGTGAATGCCCCAGCTCAGCAGCAGCGTCGTGTTCAACCAGGAAGGAGATTTTCCCTAGGGAACCCTCACAACTGAAATGGCCGTCTCTTCCACATGAATGCAGAAGAAGCCCAGGAAGCGCCAGATGTAGTGCTGGGTATGTTTTCTGTCAACTCAGTTTTAGCAAGAGTATTGTTTGATTCGGGAGCATCGCATTCATTTGTCACCGAAGAATTTGCATGCACTAGTAAGATTCGTCCAACCAACCTGAAGCATGTCATGATAGTTCAAATCCCCGGTTCAACAACCAAAGCTAGAAAAATTTGCAAAGTTGTACCTATCAGAATACATGGGATAGATTTTTATGCCAACCTAATTGTACTTGGAACCAAAGGATTGGAACTAGTACTAGGTATGGACTGGATGTCAAGGCATAAAGGACTGATAGCCTGTGCTAAGAAAGCCATTACCATGACCAGTAGTTCTGGAGTAACAGTAGAGCATATCTCTAAAACCTTACCCCGTCAATTCAAGTGCAACAAGAGTGTAGCCCTGCCCACCATAGACCAAGTCAGAGGAGTCTGTGAATACCCCGACGTATTCCCAGATGAATTGCCAGGTATGCCCCCGGATAGGGATATTGAGTTCATTATCGAACTAATCCCCGGAACCAGACCTATAGCCCAGAGACCCTATAGCATGAACCCCTCAGAGTTAGTGGAACTGAAGAAGCAGTTGGATGCTATGCTAGCCAAAGGCTTGATTCAACCAAGTGCATCGCCATGGAGATCACCAGTGTTATTTGTCAACAAGAAAGATGGAGGCAACTGGTTGTGCACAGATTATAGAAAGTTGAATGATGTCACCATCAAGAACAAGTACCCCTTGCCAAAGATAGAGGATCTATTTGATCAGTTGACTGGAGCCCAGGTATTCTCAAAGATTGATCTTAGGACTGGTTATCACCAACTTAAGATTCGTGCAACGGATATTCCAAAGACCACCTTTACTACTCGCTATGGTTTATACGAGTATACGGTTATGTCGTTTGGATTAACCAATGCCCCTGCTTATTTCATGAATCTCATGAATAAGATCTTTATGAATTTCCTAGATAAGTTTGTAATTGTGTTTATCGATGACATCCTTATCTACTCCAAGTCGGAAGAAGAGCATGAGCAACATCTGAAATTTATCCTAGAAACCCTAAGAGAGCATCAGTTATATGCCAAGTTCAGCAAGTGTGAGTTTTGGCTGAAAGAAGTAGGATTCCTAGGACATATTGTGTCTGCCGGAGGAGTCTCTGTTGATCCCGCCAAGATCAAAGATGTCGAAGAATGGGAAGCCCCAACCACTCAAACCCAAGTCGGTGCATTTCTCGGATTAGCGGGATATTACCGCAAGTTCGTAGAAGGATTCTCGAGCATCGCCCGACCCATGACCCAATTGTTGAAGAAGGACAAGAAGTTTGAATGGACAGACAAATGTGAAGCCAGTTTTCAGGAGCTGAAGAAGAGATTGATATCCGCTCCAATATTAGTCATGCCTGACATCAAGAAGCCCTTTGATGTATATTGTGACACATCCAAGATTGGTCTAGGATGTGTGTTGATGCAAGAAGGCAAAGTTATCGCGTATCTGTCTCGACAACTAAAGCAGCACGAGCAGAACTATCCGACCCATGATCTTGAGCTAGCAGTTGTGGTTCTAGCATTGAAGACGTGGCGTCATTATTTGATGGGTAATCGCTGTGAGATTTACTCAGATCACAAGAGCTTAAAATATATCTTCACTCAGAAGGATCTGAATATGAGGAAAAGGAGATGGATAGAGTTAATCAAGGATTATGACCTTGACATTCACTATCACCACGGCAAAGCCAATGTGGTAGCGGATGCTCTTAGCAGATTGCCGTGTAGGCTCAACACCATGATCAAGGAGAAGCAACCAAGTTTGTATGAAGAGTTGGAGCAATTCAGGACAGAATTAGTTAGCAAAGGATTCTTAGCTAGCATTGAACTTCATCCCACTTTGATTAGCCAAATCAAGGAAGCCTAGAAGGGAAATGAAAGTATCGACGGAATCAAACGTCGCATTGGTACAAGAAAGGTACCTGGATTTACCGAAGACGAAGAAGGAGTACTGTGGTACAAAGGACGTATCTGTGTTCCAGCAGATTCGGAGCTGAAGGAAGTTATCATGAAGGAAGCTCATGATACTCTTTATTCTATCCACCCCAGAGGAACAAAGATGTATCAGGATTTGAAAGAGCAATTTTGGTGGCACAAGATGAAGAGAGAGATCGGAAGCTACATCGCCAAATGTGACATCTGTCAAAGAGTCAAGGCAGAGCATCAGAGACCTGCAGGACTGTTGCAACCATTGCAGATTCCGGAATGGAAATGGGATTCCGTCAGAATGGACTTTATCACCGGTTTGCCTACTTCTAGTAGGGGGAATGACTCAATCTAGGTCATAGTTGATAGATTGTCCAAGGTAGCCCACTTTATACCTGTCAAGACAACTTACCAGAGTGCAAAGTTAGTAGAGCTATACATTGCTAGGATTGTTAGTCTGCATGGAATCCCCAAGACCATCGTATCAGATCGAGGAACCCAGTTTACCTAAGATTTTGACAGAAAGTCCAAGAAGGATTAGGAACCAAGTTGAACTTCAGCACATCATATCACCCACAAACTAATGGACAGACTGAGAGAGTCAACCAGATCCTAGAGGATATGCTTAGAGCTTGTGTGTTGGAATATGGATCAAAATGGGAAGATTGCCTGCCTTTTGTAGAATTCTCATATAACAACAGTTATCAAGCTAGTTTGCAGGTGGCACCATTTGAATTCCTATATGGAAGAAAGTGGCGTACCCCTTTGAATTGGTCGCAAGTAGGAGAGAGTCAGATCTTTGGACCCGACATTCTCCGAGAAGCAGAAGAGAAAGTTCACAAAGTCCGTGAGCACCTCAAGACTACCCAATCCAGACAGAAGAGTTATGCTAACAAAAGAAGGAGAGACCTGACTTTGAATGTCGAAGATTTTGTATATCTCAAGGTTTCACCATTGAAAGGAACTCAACGCTTTAGTCTGAAGGGAAAGTTAGCCCCCAGATATATTGGACCTTTCAAGATTCTGAACCATCGAGGAGAAGTATCGTACCAACTGGAACTGCCTGAAGAGATGTCAGCCATCCACAATGTGTTCCATATCTCATTACTTCGCAAATGTCTGGAAGTGCCCGAGAAGACTGAAGTTTTCAAGAACATGGACCACAGAGCTGTGGAAATCAACAATGACTTGACCTACAGAGAAGTACCCATCCGTATCTTAGAAGAAGCCTACCGAACCACCAGGATCAGGAGTATCAAGTTTCTCAAGATTCAGTGGAGCAACCATACCGAGGAGGAAGCTACTTGGGAGCGCGAAGATTACATTAGGATAGAGTTCCCAGATCTCTTTAGTTCCTAGTTTCTTTGTAAATCTCGGGACGAGATTTTGTTTAAGGGGGGAAGGTTTGTAACATCCCAAAACTTCAATCCAAGCTTATCAATATCTAAATCATCAAATTTGGGGGTTAACAAAAACTTTTCCAAAAATTTAAAATGAAAGCATCCATATATGTGTGCATTTAAAATAGGAGTTGTTTTGAATTGCCATGATTGTGTGATCCTTTGCTTCTAAAATGTTTCTTAAGTGAATTAAACATCATCTACATCATTCCTAAACTTTTCCTAAAGAAAATCAAATCAAAAAGAATTAAAAGGAGGAATGGTCATTTTGGCCATTTTAATCCACTACACTACTTTGAGTGTTCCTAGAACTCATTTCTTAACAGAAACAATTCATGATCTTTGCACCCCTTGCTAGTACACATAATGAGGTACCAAGGTCCACCTTTTGATCTGCTAAAAACATTCTTTTCCTTATATTAAATGGCAATTGAAAATTGAATTCAATGCATATGCATAGATCACCCCTATTTCAAAAACCATCTATTTGAGCTCCACTTTCAAAACCCTTGCAGCCAGAGACTACCTAGCACCAGTGGAGAACACTCAAAAATTTTGAAAAAATAATTCAAAAGTTTATTTCTTGCGGCCATTTAATCAAACACTTGGCAGGCAGGTTTAAACTCTAAATCATAGCTCACTATTTTGAATAGGGTTTTGCCCCCATTTGATCTCCATTTAATCTCTCTGTCCCCTCTTGATCTAACCAGGCCCTTAGCACCCATCCCCTACCCACCCTAGCAGCCATGCCATGCCAGCCCGAGGACATGCTCGCTGGCCAAACCTTGCCCCGCTGCAGCAGACCATCTCCCCCTCTCTCTCCATGTATAACAGCTAGCCAGGACCTCACCGCCACCCTCTGTCCCCTGCCCAAGCCAAGCCCTGCAGTGGACCACCGAGGAAACCACGCGCCTAGTGCCATCGCGCCATGCCAAGCACGCACCAGAGCGCCGCACCCGGCACGCGTGCACAAGGCACCGTTCGACCACAGCCCGCGCCCGCCGCTCCGCCATGACCTGGGGAACACCCCAGACACCCCCGCTGGCCGCCCAACGCCCCACAGACACCGCTCGCCGTGGACACCGCCACCTCTGCCGCTTAGAGCGCCACCTCGCCCAGACCGCATACCACTGCCCCTACGGCCGCATTCACTTCCTACAGCACTGCCAGGAGATCGCCTTTCGATCGCCACCCTTAGCCATGCCTCTAACCGGCCGTAGCCATGTCGCCACCGTCGCCTGCCCATCCCGCTCGGTCTCACCATCGGGCCTATAAAAGGAGGCCACCCCCAGCCGTTTGAAGCACACCACTCCACTCCCCTCACCTCACTGAACCTCACCCACCTCTAGCCGGAGCAAGGGGAGCAGCAGCTCGCCGGAATTTCACCAGAGCAGGCCGCCTCTGGAGGAGAAGGGCGCATGCGATTTAGGGCACCCCAAGCTCCGCCGCAACCGCGCCTCGCCTCGCCGTCGACCACCAGTTCGTTTGCCCGCCTTGCCGACCTTGTTGGAGCCCTGGTACGTCCCTAGCAAACCCCCATCGAGCCGCTAGGGTTCGAGCTCGCCGACGACCTGTTCATCGTCGACGACGACCCTCAGTCGTAGATCCCCCTTCTAATCCTACGTCCCATAGAGCGTGTACCGTTTCGCGTGTTAAGACCCAGTGATAAGCGGGACCCCCCCTGTCAGCTGAGCCCCGTGCCGCCGAGCGCCACTGGGCTGGCCCAAGTTCTTTCCCGCGCTAGCCCAGCCGTTCAAATCTGGATTTTTCTTTTAGTTGAATCTAGTTTCTGTCCATTAGTTTAAAATTTAATTCTGGGAGTGTTACAAATCCAAATTGCATGAAACCAATTTTGCCTGAAAGGTATTAAGATGATCTATCTAAGCCCGTTGGATTTAATTCAATTAGAGTTTTAGATCTCTCCTAATAAAAATAATAATACAGAAGCATTTGCAACTTGCAACATTGTTATAAAATCAACCAAGTTAGCTTTTGAGTTGATTCCAACTCTCAAAAATCACATTTTATCATATCTATCTAAATATGTAATAATATTAAGGTTTACATGTAGTGACTTTGGACTAGTACCAAAATAATGCTATATAGACATTTCTAGTCACTTTAAATCATTAAGTAATAACCTTAAACCAAAGTAATATTGATCCAACCTTTAAATCCCATTCCCACATGTTAGAATATGTGGTAAGCACATGTGTCCACATGATCCCATATTTTAGGTGGTGAATATTAAATCTTAGTTACATTTTTCAATGAGTAGAAATTACTTTTCTAAGATAAAAAGGACGAAACCATTGAATTAAACTTGTGATGCTTGTGATGATAATAGATCATCAAATGTGTGTCCTAGAATGCTACTTAGCCTAGTTAAGTATTGTTTGGTGATTGTGTACTCCATATGTACCGACCAAGCTTTCGAGGAGGAGTTCTACCAAGAAGAAGAAGAAGAAGAAAACTTCAACCACTGCACCAACCAAGGCAAGCCACCATTAACAATGCAAGCTAACCCTTGCAAGTTTAGTGCTTAGCAAACTAGATGGTTTAGCAAGGATGCCTTAGGCATGCTTTGATCACACCCCTTTGACTAGTAGTACCCCAAGTCTTATTTACAAGATTTACTCCCTTAGTTTACACAAAGTTTCTTTACTTGTTTTGAAGGTAGCATAAAAAGTATAAAACTTGACCTATTTAGAACCCTGTAGATGTCATTCTATGGTATGAGATTGAACCCATCTTTTCCACCTTAGTGAACACTCTTAACTTAGTAGTTTGGAGTAGATCAAAAACTTGAGTCACTTTAGATGGGAATACTTGGTGAAAATGAATTATGAAAACCTTGGAATGATGAGTCATTCTATTGAGATGTTTTGACATGTGTTGAGAAACACAAATTGTTGATGATGATGAAAATGTTGAGGCATGAGCCTTAAGCTTTTTTTTTATAAAACTGATGGTTGGATTCGGATGCGATACCATTCCAAATTTACCATACCGCCACACTACCTGAATTGGGTAAGGCTTAGCTAGAAATTTATATGCATTAGTATTAGTTCCCTCACGGGACAGGTCTGAGCTGAGGCTACCTCTCATTGTTGTCCACCTATGCAGTGCCCAAGATGACTGATGGTCATGGTTGGGAGGCCATGCTCATAGGAGAGGTGCTTATACTAGGGTGTGTAAAGGGAAGGTTATGTTTGATTATCTGCATACTAAGTATGATGATACAGGGTTATCCCTAACAGATGTATCGAATCTTGTGGTGAAAGTGTACCAGCTCTGCAGAGTGTCAAACTATTCGAATAGCCGCGTCCGCGGTTATGGACAGTTGGAATGGCCATACTATTTCGTTGTCAGATGTTTTCCAAATAACTTTGAAATGAATGATGAATCTTGACTTGACCAAAAGAGGGTTGTGTTTATGACATTAGCTTCCCACTTAAGTGATTTTAGAACTTTACTTTATCTTTCTTTGCTTCTGAACTCAGCTTAGGTTTCAAACTTAACTTTATATTTAAACTTAGATTTAGCACTTTAACTTAGAATTATAGTACCTGTTAGTGGTAGTTTGCGAGTACTTAAAGAGTACTCATGGATTTTGTCCCTGGCTATTATCGTGGCCAGACTATGAAGGAGACTATCAAGATGATGGCCAACAGGACGGCTATGATAACTAGGACTATCTGCCTTCGTCGACATTGCATGTGCCCCTGAAGATGGACCCCACCGCTACGCTTATCTTTTATTTCCGTTGCTTGTTGTATTAAGACTGGATCATGAGATCCTTATTTGTGTAATACCTTATGTATGGTTTGTAATGGATGATGTACTGTGATATCCAATCCGTTATGTCTCGCAAAAATGGTAATCCTGGGATTGCGAGGTATGGCATAACGGGCATCTGGGATTAAAAATCCGGGTGTTGACAACATATGTCCAGGAGATAGGCACAAGACCCTAATAGCTATGCCGGATGTGATGGAGGCAATCTACACCGGTGTCTCCAGAGTGCAACACCAGAATCTCCGGTCAGGATCGTAGTCTCCGGAGTGCAACATCGGAATCTCTGGGCAGGACCGGAGTTTCAGGTCAGGTAGACCGGAGTCTCCAGCCTGGAGCGGAGTCTCCAGACTAACCAACCAGAATCTCCGGTCTGGAGATTTCGATTTGCACCGAGAGACCGCAGATGAGAGTGATTCCGGCAGATTGGGCAGAGATACGAGACTAATGTGAAGCAGTGCACGCAGGCATGTTGTTCTAAGGGACACACTAGTACAAAAACTCAAAATAAACGAAGGGTAAGAACCCTAGGTTCATGGTGAGAGAAAATGGTACCAGATCTGTCTATTGGGAAGATTCCACTGGCGGGAAAGGTCCCAAGGGTGGAGAGGGTGGAGTTGGCCGGCGGCACGGCGGATCCCGTCGTCAAATCAGCCTCCGGGCAGCAGTTTTGGAGGAGGAGGAGGTGGTTGTGAGGGTGGGGTCGGGGTGGAAGATAGAGTCTGTGTGACTCCTTCACCCTACCCCCTTAAGTCACACCGTGAAACCACCCTAGACCGGAGACTATGGTCTACACCGGAGACTCCAGTGTATTCAGACCGGAGACTCCGGTCCTCTTCCACCAAAAGAAGTTGGGTTCAAGTTTTGGGGACATATATGTTGGAAAGAATTTTCAGGGAATGGAGACTGGCTTAGGTTAAGATTTCAAACTGTGAAGAACAGAAAGGCATTGATCATCAAAAAAATGGCAATGTGAAACTTAGATTACTCAACAGCTGATGACCCACAAGTATAGGGGGTGTATCGCAGTATTTTCGATAAGTAAGAGTGTCGAACCCAACGAGGAGCAGAAGGTGCTGGCTAGTGGTATGGATCAGGAATTCTCTGCAAATACTTAGCAAATGGATTTTTAGGGGTTTTTGATAAAGTAGGTAAATAAAGTACAAGTAGATAAAATACAATAAGAATAAATGCAGCAAGTGGCCCAATCCTTTCTTTAGCAAAGGACAAGCCAGTTGTATTACTTAAGATGACCAAATGTTCTCGAGGACACATGGGAATATCGTCAAGTGCTTTCGCTTCATATAGTTGATTAATCTTCTTTAGCTTGCTAATTGTTGTGTGGGTGAACCTGTGCTAATGTACTGACCTTCCTAGGACTAATACATACTTGTGATTATACCCGTTGCAAGCATCCGCAAGTACAAGAAAGTAATTAAGGTAGAAACCTAACCACAGCTTTAAACTCTAAGACCCTGATGTCCCTTGTGCAATGGTTTCCTAATGGGGGTTCAGGTTTCTGTCACTCCGGCAACCCCTACGATTAGTAGCTGATGGCTATGTGTTGATGTAGAGCTCGTTGGGAACCCCAAGAGGAAGGTATGATGAGCACATCAGCAAGTTTCCCTCAGATATGAAACCAAGGTTTAATCGAACCAGTAGGAGAAGGAAACACCCAAAGGTGTTGCTAGTTGAGCCTTGGCAGGGTGCACTACCGGTGCTAGTAGCAACGTGGAGACCTGCACAACACAAGCACAGAACTCTGTCCCCAACTTGCAATGAGGTTGTCAATGTCACCGTGTTTGCTGAAAACAAAGGATTAAACGTATCGAATGGAAGGAAGTAATAGTTTGCAGAAAGTAAACACAAAACAGTAAACAGTTTGTAGATTGTATGTAAAGAAAAAGGACCGGGATCCATAGTTCACTAGAAGTGGCTCTCCTTCAGATAGATAACATCCTGGGTGAACAAATTACAGTGGGGCAATTGACAAACATCGAGATAGCAATACATGCATATACTAATCATCTTACTCCTTTGAGATTCGATTGGGCATTACAACATTATACATAGACCGCCATCCAATTGCATCTATGACTAATAATCCACCTTTAGATTATCATCTGAATCCCCTCCAGTATTAAGTTGCAAGCAACATATTATTGCTTTACGAACTGCGTGTAAAGTAAACAATACGATTGTTCTATGAACAAAGGATTGTTGTTTTCTCCCTAGTAGCAACATCACATCTAGTACCTTAGAGATTTCTGTCACTTCCCCAGATTACCAGAGGCATGAATGCTCACTCTTGGAGTTGCTAGCATCTACTTGGCCAAGATAGCTACTAACAATGGAAAGCATGCAAGATCACAAATAACAAAGACATGATAGAATCAATAATCAATCTGAAATAGCATCTCAATATCCATAGGATCCCCGCAAACACAACATGCAGAATTACAAATAGATGATGTTGATCATGAACGGAGCTCACAAGATCTAAACATGACAGCACAAAGGAGGAGAACCAGCCATCTAGCTACTACATGGATCTGTAGTCCAAGGATGAACTACTCACGCATCACACCGGAGGCTTGCATGGTGATGAAGAAGGCCTCCAGGGTGAATTCCCCTCTCCGGCAAGGTGCCGGAAAGAGCTTCAGATCCCTCCCGATCTAGGGATGGAGATGATGGCGGCTCCAGACACTTTCGTGGATTTTTGATCGGGTACTTAGGGTTTTTGTCCCGAGGGCATCTTATAGGTGGAAGGGGAGGCCGAGGGGGTGCTGGAGGCGGCCAGACCACCCCCTGGCGCGGGCCAGGCTGGGCCGCGCGGCCAGGTGGTGTGGCGGCCTCCTGGCCCCTCTCCGTCTCGTACTCTGGCATCTGATGACTTCCGGAAAAATAGGCACTTTGGCTTTTGTCCCGTCCAATTCTGAGAATATTCATTTTCTAACTTTCCTAGAACCAAAAACAACAGAAAACAGGTAGCTCGCACTGTGGCTCTTGTTAATAGTTTAGTCCAAGAAATCATATGAAAAGTACTCTAAAGTGTGGACAAAACACAAGAAAGTGGATAAAACCAAGCATGGAACATCAAAAATTATAGATACATTTGCAATGTATCAACATCCCCAAGCTTAACTCCTACTGGTCCTCGAGTAGGTAAGTGATAAACAGAAAGAATAATTTTTGAGTGACATGCACCATCAAAGACTTGATCAAAGTATTTGTAAAACATTCAAAGATGCGATCATAGTACTTCAATCATAACATGAAAGAAAAAGTTCTAGCAATAAGACAAAGAAACTATGATGCAACATGAAAAGGCACAAACAAAAGATTCATGAATAACAATGCTTTGCAAGACGTTTGTTTGTTTCACATAAAGAAAACACAGCATAATAGCATTTAGCTTGTCCCGCATAGAGTAGCAAATATAAATGCATAGGACACCTTCAAAGTTCATAAGAGTGACTAGATACAAATAGTTTAAAAGAAGCAATATCAAGTTATGCATCAACCAACTAGTCTTGGGACAATGCACATAGAACTAAGAATGGCCAGTATGCTCTCAAAGTAGGTGCATAAAGGTAGAAGGTGGAGACTCAATATAATGGTGGAAGAAAGGCCTTCATAGAAGGAAGTAGGGATTCAAGTCTCATAAAGAGCTTCCAAAAATTATGGTACGTATAGCTTTCAGCTCTCATTGCCCCTATCATAAGCATCTTAAAGGTGATTAAGGTTAAAGTGAACAAACTATGGTGTACATGCTTGACGAAGTATAAGTTAGAAATCTCATGTCCCTTGTATACGAGGGCCGCTCCTCATGCTACTCAAGTTTAATCACCGGTAAGTTCTTGTCATCATAAGTACATGTGTATCATAGAGAACCATCAACGGGGTACCGCTTGCCCGATGATACGGAAGAATCCGCATATCAAAACGACAAGGCAAGCAGACAACGAGCATCTCAGCAATCTTCTTATTTACCATGGGAATATGGTGATTTTTTCTCTCTTTCCTCTTTTCATAATCTCTTTTTTTCTCAATATAGGACTCTTTTTTTATAAGAAGAATGCTTCATACACAGCTCATTATGGTTACGCTGCAGGTTTCCACCATGTCAGCATGGATTAGACCAGCGGCCCAACCGTTTCTCTAACACATATACATAACTCCATGGACTTACAAGCTCCTCTTTCATTTCACACCAACGACATCCATATACAAAAGAGCATGATATCAACTAGGTACAAGTACCAAGTGCAATGTTGAAAGAATTCCCCATGAAAGCTTGGTTCTGCTAATTCCCAAAAAATAAGTGCAAGCATATACAACATCGACGACGCAATGGTTCAAGTTTATTAAGGGCAAGAAAAGTAAAGTGTGCCATCAAGTTCATGAGATCTTTAATCACTAGTTTTATCATAACAAGTTTAATTCGGAAGGTAAACAAAAGCATGAATATACTTGGAATAGCATAAGCTAATGGGTAGGTATGGTGGACTCTTTGGAATAACTTGGTTTAGGGAGTTGGATGCATGAGTGGAACTCATACTTGGTTGTGGAGGCTAGCAAAAGACTGGGAGCGACAAACTAAGAGAGCAATAATGGCCATAATCATGTAGAGCGACAAAACATCATTGATCAAAGCATAAAGCGATACTACAAGTTGAAAACTAAAGGATCATAAAGGCTATGGTGCCTTGAGATAGTCATAACATGGTGTGAGCATGCGCCAAGTCAACCCGAATAAAGCATCAAAGGAGAATACCACTATACTATGCTTTAATATGCTAAAACAACGCATGATTCATCCAAGGCACATTAAGCAATCTGAATTGTTTATAACAAGTCATGATACAACAAAGAATACTAAGCATAAATACAAAACAATATCAAGCTTGACATGATAGAGCATAAGCCACAGTCAAAAACGAGCTCTTTTTACCACATAAGCATGAACTTTCCTACTCTTTTCTAAACAAAACAAAACTATTTGCAAACCAATGTATGAAAGAGGGGGTCCAACCAATTTATTCAGAAAACTAAGCAAACCAAGCAAATGAAAACCAAAACAAAAACAAAAAAGAAGACGCTCCGAGAACAACACAACTGTGCATGAAACAATAAAAATGAAGCGTTTGGAAGAAACCTGGGATTTTTATTGATGAAGAAGGGGATGCCTTGGGCATCCCCAAGATTTGACACTTGTACTTCTTGGATATTTCTTGGGGTAACACGTGTGGCATCCCCAAGCTTGAGTTTTAGTCCATCCTTCATCTCATTACTCATTCCTTCCATACACCTGAAATTTTTCCTTTATACAAAACTTCACACAATCTTTATTAGCAACATTAGTGCACTCAAGATAAATAAGTCTTAAGGTTCAGTTCTAACACCAAAAAAACTTCCATTAGAACACTAGCTTTTGTAGCACTTCCCTCAAAAATCTCAATTCCCAAAATAACTCAAAAAGGAACCAACAAGAAGCAAATGTAGAAAATGGCAGAAATCTGTCAAAACAGATCAGCAGGTAAAGACGATTTTTTTCGAACACCTTCTGTTGCTCAAATCAAAAAGTGTTGAACTAACGAAAGTTAGATAACAACCTGGGTCAGAAGCACAAATATTCACGCCTCAAAAATACGTTCAGAGATTTTACATGAATTTTTACGGTGAAGCACAGAAATCTGTTTCGAGACAGCAACTTTCCCAATCAATACTTCTCTCTCATTAGAGGTTACTCTTGGCACAAAAAGCAAATAAAAAGGATAAGGAGCGGTTATTACTGAAGTAATAACTTCCAAGACTCATCTAAAACTTTTGGGTTATCTCCCAATAAGTACTTTTCTTTAACGCCTTTAAGTTAGGCATAAGAAGCAAGAAAGAATCAGGTGTTCTCAAATGAAGAAGCATTAAGATTAATACCACTAATATCTTCAACAAGGAAAGGTATATCATCCAAATAAGTTCTATAGGATCCTCTCTCAATGCTCTTAGGTTCACTATTTTCATCAAAAGGGTTTTCAGGAACAATCCAATCAAGATTCTTTTCTATGGCTTCATGTATTGCTGCTAGTTTAAAGGGTATTGTTATCTTAGGTTCCTCCCCATTAGGTTCGGTTTTGTTCATCTTTTCTCGTGTACCAACAACATCTACACATGATCCTAGCATATTGAAACGTTCAAAGACTTTCATAGCTTCCTTGGCAACATATAGAACTCCTTAAACAAAGTTTCTAGAATAAAATCCCTCTTTTCAGGGTCCTCAATTTCTTTAAGCTTAAGAAACATTACTTGCATTAAGGGGTTGAGGTTAAAAAACCTAGCTTCTAACATGTGAATTAAAGAAGCTCCAGCAATCTCATAGTTTGGAGCAAGTTCTGCAAGGGATCTATCTTCACTATCTTCATGCTTACTAACATGATTAAAGAATTCTTCAATATTATCTTTCCCAATTATAGAACCACTACCAATTGAAAGGTCTTTCAGGGTGAATTTAGGGATCAACATGGTGAGCTAAGGAAGAGGCAACAACTAAGGGAGACTTAATTTGTTTGTGTTTTTTATAAAGAAAGCAAACTTGTAAAAACTAATTTTTTTGTGTTTTTGATAAAGAAACAAGCAAACAAAGCAAAAAGAAACTAAGCAAAACAAAAATAACAAAGTAAAGAGATTGGTTATGAGGGAATACCTTGTGAAGATGTCCTTGACTCCCCGGCAACGGCGCCAGAAAAATGCTTGATGGCTCGGTGTTGATGTAGAGCTCGTTGGGAACCCCAAGAGGAAGGTATGATGAGCACAGCAGCAAGTTTCCCTCAGATATGAAGCCAAGGTTTAATCGAACCAGTAGGAGCAAGGAAACACCCCAAAGGTGTTGCTAGCTGAGCCTTGGCAGGGCGCACTACCGGTGCTAGTAGCAACGTGGAGACCTTCACAACACAACCACAGAACTCTGTCCCCAACTTGCGATGAGGTTGTCAATCTCACCGTGTTTTGCTGAAAACAAAGGATTAAACGTATCGAATGGAAGGAAGTAATAGTTTGCAGAAAGTAAACACAAAACAGTAAACAGTTTGTAGATTGTATGTAAAGAAAAAGGACCAGGATCCATAGTTCACTAGAGGTGGCTCTCCTTAAGATAGATAACATGCTAGGTGAACAAATTACAGCGAGGCAATTGACAAACATCGAGAAAGCAATACATGCATATACTAATCATCTTGACTCCTTTGAGATTCGATTGGGCATTACAACATTATACATAGACCGCCATCCAACTGCATCTATGACTAATAATCCACCTTTAGGTTATCATCTGAACCCCCTCCGGTATTAAGTTACAAGCAACATATTATTGCTTTACGAACTACGTGTAAAGTAAACAATACGATTGTTATATGAACAAAGGATTGTTGTTTTCTCCCTAGTAGCAACATCACATCTATTACCTTAGAGATTTCTGTCACTTCCCTAGATTACTAGAGGCATGAACCCACTATCGAGCATAAATACTAACTCTTGGAGTTGCTAGCATCTACTTGGCCAAGATAGCTACTAACAACGGAAAGCATGCAACATCTGAAATAGCATCTCAATATCCATCGGATCCCCGCAAACACAACATGAAGAATTACAAATAGATGATCTTGATCATGAACGGAGCTCACAAGATCTAAACATGAAAGCACAAAGGAGGAGAACCAGCCATCTAGCTACTACATGGATCCGTGGTCCAAGGATGAACTACTCATGCATCACACCGGAGGCTTGCATGGTGATGAAGAAGGCCTCTAGGGTGAATTCCCCTCTCCGACAGGGTACTGGGAAGAGCTTCAGATCCCTCCCGATCTAGGGATGGAGATGACGGCGGCTCCAGACTCTTTCGTGGATTTTTGATCGGGTACTTAGGGTTTTGTCCTGAGGGCATCTTATAGGCGGAAGGGGAGGCCGAGGGGGTGCCGAAGGCGGCTAGACCACCCCCTGGCGCGGGCCAGGCTGGGCCACGCGGCCAGGTGGTGTGGTGGCCCCCTGGCCGCTCTCTGTCTCGTACTCTGGCATCTGATGACTTCCGGAAAATAGGCACTTTGGCTTTGTCCCATCCAATTCCGAGAATATTCATTTTCTAACTTTCCTGGAACCAAAAATAGTAGAAAACAGGTAGCTGGCACTGTGGCTCTTGTTAATAGGTTAGTCCAAGAAATCATATGAAAAGTACTCTAAAGTGTGGGCAAAACACAAGAAAGTGGATAAAACCAAGCATGGAACATCAAAAATTATAGATACATTTGCAATGTATCGACATCCCCAAGCTTAACTCCTGCTCGTCCTCGAGTAGGTAAGTGATAAAAAGAAAGAATAATTTTTGAGGTGACATGCTCCATCAAAGACTTGATCAATGTATTTGTAAAACATTCAAAGCTGGGATCATAGTACTTCAAACATAACATGAAAGACAAAGTTCTAGCAATAAGACAAATAAACTATGATGCAACATGAAAATGCACAAACAAAAGATTCATGAATAACAATGCTTTGCAAGACGTTTGTTTGTTTCACATAAAGCAAACATAGCATAATAGCATTCAGCTTGTCCCTCATAGAGTAGCAAATATAAATGCATAGGACACCTTCAAAGTTCATAAGAGTGACTAGATACAAATAGTTTAAAAGAAGCAATATCAAGTTATGCATCAACCAACTATTCTTGGGACAATGCACATAGAACTAAGAATGGCCAGTATGCTCTCAAAGTAGGTGCATAAAGGTAGAAGGTGGAGACTCAATATAATGGTGGAAGAAAGGCCTTCATAGAAGGAAGTAGGGATTCAAGTCTCATAAAGAGCTTCCAAAAATTATGGTACATATAGCTTTCATCTCTCATTGCCCCTATCATAAGCATCTTTAAGGTGATTAAGGTTAAAGTGAACAAACTATGGTGTATATTCTTGACGAAGTATAAGTTAGAAATCTCATGTCCCTTGTATACGAGGGCCGCTCCTCATGCTACTCAAGTTTAGTCACCGGTAAGTTCTTGTCATCGTAAGTACATGTGTATCATAGAGAACCGCCAACGGGGTACCCCTTCACCGATGATACGGAAGAATCCCCATATCAAAATGACAAGGCAAGCAGACAACGAGCATCTCAGCAATCTTCTTATTTACCATGGGAATATGGTGCTTTTTTCTCTCTTTCCTCTTTTCATAATCTCTTTTTTTCTCAATATAGGACTCTTTTTTTTATAAGAAGAATGCTTCATAGATAGCTCATTATGGTTACGGTGCAGGTTTCCACCATGTCAGCATGGATTAGACCAGCGGCCCAAGCGTTTCTCTAACACATATACATAACTCCATGGACTTACAAGCTCCCCTTTCATTTCACACCGACAACATCCATATAGAAAAGAGCATGCAACTAGGTACAAGTACCAAGTGCAATGTTGAAAGAGTTCCCATGAAAGCATGGTTCTGCTAATTCCCAACAAATAAGTGCAAGCATATACAACATAGATGACACAATGGTTCAAGTTTATTAAGGGCAAGAAAATTAAAGTGTGCCATCAAGTTCGTGAGAGCTTTAATCACTAGTTTTATCATAACAAGTTTAATTCGGAAGGTAAACAAAAGCATAAATATACTTGGAATAGCATAAGCTAATGGGTAGGTATGGTGGACTCTTTGGAATAACTTGGTTTAGGGAGTTGGATGCATGAGTGGAACTCATACTTGGTGGTGGAGGCTAGCAAAAGACTGGGAGCGACAAACTAAGAGAGCAATAATGGCCATAATCATGTAGAGCGACAAAACATCATTGATCAAAGCTTAAAGCGATACTACAAGTTGAAAACTAAAGGATCATAAAGGCTATGGTGACTTGAGATAGTCATAACATGGTGTGAGCATGCGGCAAGTCAACCCGAATAAAGCATCAAAGGAGAATACCACTATTCTATGCTTTAATATGCTAAAACAACGCATGATTCATCCAAGGCACATTAAGCAATCTCAATTGTTTATAACAAGTCATGCTAGGCCCATATACACAATGCATTCCACTAGGCCCATATAGGTGAAGTGTCATGTAGTCGACGTTCACATGATACCACTAGAAGAAGTACACCACAACTTAAATATCAAACCATTGAATCTTTCTCAACACAATTCCACTACTAACAACATGACTTCTCCCATGTCCTCAAGAACAAAACAAACTACTCACAAGACATCATATGGATCATGATCAGAGATGAAATAAGGATGTATAATAATCTAAACATAAACAATAATTCAATGGTTCTACTCAATAGCATCAACTACAAAGAGTAATCAACACCGAGAAAGTTTCCCCTAAGAACTATGCAAGATTCAACCCAATTGTTACAGCGGTATGATGGTGGTGATGATGGTGCTTGTGGACATGATGGTGGTGATGATGATGATGATGATCCCGATGAAGTCCAGCTTGATGGTGGTGTTGATGGCGACGATCTCCCCTCTACCGGAAGGAATTCCCCCGGCAGAATTCTGTCTGTGGGAGAGATCTTTCTCTCTCGGTGTTTTCCGCCCCGCAGAGGCGGCGGAATCTTTCTGTGGTCGCTCTCCAAGTCTTAGGGTTCTGGGAGGATAATATACGCCAGAGGGGAGAGGCTGGAGTGGACTAGGGTGGCCACACGACCTGGTGGCGCAACCTAGGGTGGCCCGTGCCAGGGGGTGGTGTGGGCCCCCCTGTGGCCCATCTCCACTTCCCCTTCTGGCTTTCTTCGTCTTCTGGAAAAATAGGATTTTCCATGTATTTTCCCGGATTTTCTGATCTTCGTGAATTTCGCCTCCAAACAACCCATTTTCCATCAGAATCCTGACTACAGCGGTCCATGCTCCAAAAGTCATCAACCATGCAAAAACAGATGAAATTACATAAGTTTCATCTCTTAATATGAAATATATCAATGAATAACAGTAAATTATGATATAGAATAGTGATGCAAAATGGACGTACCAACTCCCCCCAAGCTTAGACTTCGCTTCTCCCCAAGCGAAAACTGAGCTCAATAAACATGACCTCAGGTTTATGGAGTGAAGAGTCGATAAAAGAATACGGACAAGAAGCATCATGTTCATCAATACATAAATCATAATAGGAGACACTCACTATTATATAACTTAACTTGCAATAAGTAAAGGAAACATAATAAGATGCATAAAGTAAATCATAATTGGTAATGGCAAACTTAGCTCTTGGTCGAAGAGTAGTTGAAAATTTGCAGGAGTTCACAAATAATTGGTTTTCAATGATAGCTTTCAAAGTAGTAAACACTAAGATAAGATCAAAGTGCAAAACAAGGAACATAAGAAACGTAATTGAATAAATCATCATATGAATGAACGAAACACAACAACTCAAAATACTTGCTGAGGTAGAAGGGAATAGGTTTACTGACTCAACTAAAAAGTAAAAGAAATGCCCTTCGCAGAGGGAAATAGGGATTTCAAGTTTCATAAAGAGCTTCCGAAAATTATGGTACTTACTAGCTTTCAGCTCTCATTACCCATATCATAAGCATCTTTATGTGATTAAGGTTAAAGTGACACAACTAAGAGGATATACTTGACAAGTTATAAATTAAAGTCTCATGAACCTTACTTACGAAGACCGAACCTCATGCTACTATACTTCAGTCACACGTAAGCTCTTGTCATTGTAAATACATGTGTATCATAGAGAACCGCCAACGGGGTACCCCTTGCACATTATACAGGAGCTATCCCATAATCAAATGACAAGGCAAGCAGAGAATGAGCATCTCAGCCATCTTTTTATTTGCTATTTGCATAAGTTTTTATTGAGGATGCTTCATAGAATGCTCATTATAGTTATGCTGCAAGTTTCCACCATGATTAGGCATGACTTAGGCTAGCGGCCCAGGCGTTTCTCTAACACATATACAAACTCCATGGTCTTACAAGTTCCCCTTTTATTTCACACCGCCGGGATCCATAAGCAAAAGAACATGATATCAACTAGGTACAAAGTACCAATGCAATGTTGAAAGCGTTCCCCATGATACATGGTTCTTCTAACTTCAACTTATAAAGCGCAAGCATATACACAACAAAGATGGACACAATGGTTCAAGATTATTAAATGCAAGAAAGTAAAGTGTGCCATCAAGTTCGTGAGAGCTTTAATCACTAATTTTCACATAACAAGTTTAATTCGTAAGGTAGATAAAAACATGAATTTACTTGAAATAGCAATAATGCTAATAGGTAGGTATGGTGGACACAAATGGCATAGGTTTTGGTTTAAGGATTGGATGCACAAGAAGCGTTCCCTCTCAGTACAGGTTTTTGGCTAGCAAGGCTGGGTAGCAAGTATAAGAGTTAAAGGAACAAAGCAAACATACAAGTGATAAAAAAACATGTAATCTTCCTCGGAAGCACAAAAAATCTTAACTAGAGAATACTAAACTTATGAGCAAATCAAAAAAGATGATGAAATTATATTTATTTAAAGTACTTTTATCTTTTTCATTCAACTCTCAAAAATAGTGTTGCTACTGACCAAGCCAGGTTTGCCAAAACCAATTAAATTAACTCAATGATCCCAAAGTGATACCAATACTAACAACAAGATCAATCATATAACCATGAATTGAAAACTAATATAAGATATGCAAGAGAGTAAATGATAGAACTTCTCATTAATATTCCATAACGACAACTCACACCAAGGGATACATAGATATCTAACGAGAGAGGGGACACTTCCATAATGCAAACCATCCTACACGATAACTTCTCTATTCATGATATGACTCTACTAAAAAGGTAAAAATATAGAAGATAGTGATGTGATACCATGACACTCCCCAAGCTTGGAACAAGCCAAGGGGGTGCCAAAACCTGATGACAAATTACTGCTTCGGCGGTGGTGGTATTCTCTCATCTTTGTCGGACTTCCAAGGTAAAGGCTCCCCATCAACAAAAGACATCCTGGTCTCCATCATCCTAAAACTAGCAGCAGCACTTATGCGTTTAAACCTAACCTCATACTCACAGTTTTGATTTTGAAGATCGTAGAGCTGTGCTTGCAGTTGGTTTGTTGTTTGGTGGAGTGAGAGAATTTCATCCTTGAGATCAGCAGTCTCCTTTTGGTGCTCGGCGATGAGTTCAGAATAAATCTTAGGGATGATATCCACTTCGCATTCCGCCATCTTCTTGTACCTAAAGACTTCTTGCTCCAACGCTTCCATCCTGTCCTCCAGGCTTCCTTCACCTTTAGGGCCTTGAACCTCTTTTATCCGTATCTCCCCATCTTCAAGCAATAACTCCTTGGGATGAATCTTCAACTCACGCATGTATGGGTTGATGATATCCGCTGAGAAATCCTCCTTGGCTGATCCAGAAGAAGGCATTGTGGCTCCAAAACTGGGACTTTACCTGTCAGACACAGATCGAAACAAAAACTCGACAAGAACACGATATACAAACCTCTGGGGATCCGGGGGATTATATATTGCGAAGTTTTATAACAAAAGGAAGGTACTGGGAGAAAACAGGTCGGATACGGAATCCGGGGCAGCCACAGCACCTAGTGGCGCGGCCAGGGGTGGGCCCATGCCACAGGGTGGTGTGAGCCACCCAGGCTCCGTTTCCGTCCCTCTTTCGCTTCGTTGCTTTCCTTGTTGGATAAAAACTACAAAAATATAACTAGACAGATTTTTAGCGGGACTTTTCTTACCAAAACTGTTACCTATTCGAAAACAGACTCTGCAGGTCTCTGAATTTGGTCTTTGATGAATTTTTCTGGAGTTATAACTTGAAAAGCATCAACATTTTCATTGTAAGAATCTCCAGCAATATAGTGCTTGAGTCGCTGCCCATTCACTTTAAAGAAGAAATTTTTATTGCTCCTAAACGGTACACTTCTTCAATAACAAAAGGTCCTTCCCATTTAGACAGTAGCCTCCCTGCAAAAAACTGAGACGAGACCTATACAATAGAACTTTGTCACCAACATGGAATTCTCTCTTAAGTATTCGCTTGTCATGCCATCTTTTAACTTTTTCCTTAAAGAGTCTAGCATTCTCATATGCTTCACTCCTCCATTCATCCAACGAACTTAAGTCAAATAATCTTTTTTCACCAGTAAGCTTACAATCTCTATTAAGTTCTTTAACTACCCAATAAGCTTTGTGTTCTAATTCCAAAGGCTAGTGACAAGCTTTCCCATAAACCATTTTATAAGGAGACATCCCCATAGGGTTTTTATAGGCAGTCCTATAAGCCCATAAAGCATCATTCAACTTTTTAGCCCAATTTTTCCAGATCTATTAACAGTCTATTGCAAGATGGATTTAATTTCTCTATTTGATAACTCTACTTGTCCACTAGTTTGGGGATGATAAGCTGAAGCGATTCTATGATTAACATCATATTTAGCAAGGGTCTTTCTAAAACCACCATGAATTAAATGAGAACTCCCATCAGTCATAAGATACCTAGGCACTCCAAACCTAGGGAAGATAACATCCTTAAGCATTTTTAGCGAGGTCTTTCCATCCGCACTCTTCGTAGGTATGGCTTCTACCCACTTAGTAACATAATCAATGGCAACAAGAATATGAGTATAACCTTTTGAAGGAGGAAAAGGACCCATAAAGTCAAATCCCCAATAGTCAAAGGGTTCAATAACTAAAGAGTAATTCATATGCATTTCATTGCGTCTAGAAATATTACCGACACGCTGACACTCATCATAGGATAAGACAATTTTTCTTGCATATTTAAAAAGGGTAGGCCAGTAAACACCTGATTGTAGTACCTTCTATGCGGTTCTATCTCCCGCGTGATGTCCTCCATAGGCACTACCATGACATTTCTGCAATATCTCCTTTTGTTCATATTCTGGAACACATCTTCACATGATACCATCAACTCCTTCTTTATATAAATGTGGGTCATCCCAAAAATAATGCCTCAAATAATAAAAGAACTTCCTTCTTTGCTGAGCTGTGAAAGTTGGAGGCAAATACTTGGAGACAATAAAGTTAGCATAATCAGCATACCAAGGGCTCCCTCGCGAGCTTACCCCTACTGCATCCAACTGTTCAATTGGGAAACTGTCATTAATAGGCATAGGATCAAAAGAGATGTTTTCCAATCGAGATAAATTATCAGCTACATGATTTTTAGCACCTTTCCTATCTACAATATGTAGGTCAAACTCTTGTAAGAGTAGCACCCATCTAATGAGCCTAGTCTTAGCATCTTTCTTTGACATAAAGTACTTAATAGCAGCATGATCAGTATGAATGGTAACTTTTGAGTCTATAATATAAGGTCTAAACTTATCACAAGCAAAGACGACGGCTAGGAATTCTTTTTCAGTAGTAGCATAATTCCTTTGATCAGCGTCAAGAGTCTTACTAGCATAATGGATAACATTTAACTTTTTATCAATTCGTTGCCCAAGGATAGCACCTACAGCAAGATCACTAGCATCACACATTATTTCAAAGGGTAAACTCAACGATAGGAGCCGTAGTTAAAGCTTTCTTTAGAGTTCCAAAAGCTTCCTTACAATCATCATCAAAGACAAAGGGTACATCTTTTTGAAGAAGATTAGTAAGGGGTTTCGATATCTTAGAGAAATCTTTAATAAACCTTCTATAGAAACCAGCATGACCAAGGATACGACGAATACCTTTGATGTCTCTTGGATAGGGCATTTTCTCAATTGCCTCAACTTTAGCTCTATCAACTTCTATGCCTCTTTCAGAAACCTTATGTCCAAGTACAATCCCTTCATTCACCATGAAGTGGCATTTCTCCCAATTAAGAACAAGATTAGTTTCTTCACATCTCTGCAAAACTTTATCGAGGTTGTGCAGACAATTATCAAAAGAAGTTCCATAGACGGAGAAGTCATCCATGAACACTTCCAGAATTTCCTCACAAAAACCATGAAAGATAGCAGACAGGCATCTTTGAAAAGTAGCAGGAGCATTACATAAACCAAAAGGCATACGTCTATAAGTATAGGTTCCGTAAGGGCATGTAAAAGTACTTTTTTCTTTATCTTGTTGTTTAAAACCAATTTGAGAGAAAACAGAATATCCATCAAGAAAACAAAAATGGGTCTTTTTAGACAACCTTTCTAACATTTGATCAATAAAGGGAAGTGGGTAATGATCTTTCTTAGTAACTTTGTTAACTTTCCTGAATTCAATGCACATTCTATAGCCTACTACTATTCTTTGGGGAATAAGCTCATCATTATCATTAGGGACGATGGTAATTCCCCCTTTTTTAGGGACACAATGAACAAGACTAACCCATTCACAATCAGCAATAGGGTAAATAATACCAGCATCAAGGAGTTTCAATACCTCATTTCTTACCACTTCCTTCATATTAGGATTTAAACACTGTTGGTGCTCTACCACTGGCTTTGCATCTGGTTCTATATTGATGGCATGCTGACATATAGTAGGATAAATCCCTTTTAAATCATCCAGAGTATAGCCCATAGCCCCTCGGTGTTTCTTTAGTACCTCCAATAACCTTTCTTCTTCTTTCCCTGAAAGTTTAGAGCTAATAATAACACGATGTGTCTTATTATCATCAATATAAGCATATTTAAGATCGTCGGCTAAAGGTTTTAGATCGAAGACTGGATCCTTTTTGGGTGGCAACATGGTACCCAAGTCTTCTACAGGCAAGTTATGCTTAAGCATCTTAGGTTGACGATGGAGAATCTCGTCAATCTCATTTCTTTCTTCCATGAAGATTTCACTTTCATGATCTTCCATAAATTGCTGCAAAGCATTGTTAGGAGCAAGAGAAATAGAAGCAAGTTGTTCAACTCTAAAATCCTCATTATGGGTTTCATTTTCACAAGGTTCTTTAGTAAATTTCGAAAAATTAAACTCATAAGATTCCCCATCAAATTTAGTCAAGATTTTCTCCCTTTTGTAGTCTATAATAGCTCCACAAGTACTCAAGAAGGGTCTACCAAAAATGACGGGATAAGTTTTACTAGCAGCTGAACCAAGTACTAGAAAATCAGTAGGATATTTAATCTTACCACAAAGAACTTCTACATCCCGTACAATGCCAGTTGGAGAGATGGTCTCTCTATTAGCAAGGTGAATAACCGCATCAATCTCTCTATTAGCAATAGGGACTGATTTCATGCATAATTTCTTTGTAAAGCTCATAAGGAATAACACTTGAACTTGCACCAATATCACATAAACCATAATAGCAATGATCTCCAATTCTAACAGAAAGCACAGGGACACTAGCCTTTTTAGTTCTATTAGGATGTGAGACAATATTAGAAGCATCCTCACAAAAGACTATGTGTCCATCTTCTACACTTTTAGTGACAAGTCTTTCACAATTGCTACAACAGGTTCAATGTTTATTTGTTCATCAGGTTTTATAGTTCTCTTTGCACTTTTATTGATTACATTAGTTATCATAGGATGCTCCTTTACCTTATCCGGGAAGGGTATTTTCTCGATATAAGGTTCAGGTAGGATGTGATCAATAGTGAAAAATTCAATACTCCCAACAGGAACACAGTCAACAATATCTTTATAAGGTGCATGATACTTGTTCCATCCCTTTTTCAGAATTTCAATATAAGAAGCAAAAGCCTTAATTTTTTTTGTAATAACTTGAGAATCAAAACCATAAACATTACTAATATTTTGAAAGTCATCATTTCCCATAAAAGATTCAATGCATTCATAATCATAATTTATACCTGACTTTCTTCCTTTATCATTCTCCCATGCTTTAGCATTGTCTTCAATACGGTCCAGAAGATCCCATTTAACTTCTTCTTCCATGCGAGTGAATGATCCAGCACAAGAGGCATCCAATAAATCTTTATCATGAAGAGAAAGCCTTGCATAAAAGTTATTGATAATAATATTGTTGGGGAGCTCATGAATGGGACATTTGAGCATTAGTAACTTCAGTCTCCCCCAAGCTTGAGCTGTACTCTCTCCATCAAGAGGCCAAAAGTTGTATATTTGATTCCGATCTTTATGAATCTCACTAGGAGGATAAAACTTTCAATAAAAGAGAGGCACTATTTCCTCCCATTCAAGAGCTTGGCCATTCTTCAGTAGCTTATACGATTCTTCAGCTCTTCCTTTCAGTGATTATGAGAATAACTTCTTCTTAACTTGATCTGTAGTAATACCTGCACACTTGAACAACCCACATAATTCGTGTATAAAGAGCAAATGATCACCGGGATGGACAGTTCCATCTCCAACATAATAGTTATCCATAACACGATCAATAATTCTTGTAGGTATTTGAAAAGTATCATTCTCAGCAAGTGGTGGTTCATCTACTACCTTAGCAGTGGTAGTAGCATTACAAAACAAGAAACTCAGCGAATTATCCATAATGAAAATAAAGCAACTAACAGAAATAAACAATACTCACAGTAGAAGTTTCCTTTACCAGTTCCACTCTCCAATAACGCTTCACTCCCCGGCAACGGTGCCAGAAAATAGTCTTGATGACCCACAAGTATAGGGCGTGTCTCGTAGTATTTTCGATAAGTAAGAGTGTCGAACCAAACAAGGAGCGGAAGGTGCTGGCTAGTGGTATGGATCATGAATTCTCTGCAAATACTTAGCAAACGGATTTTTTAGGGGTTTTTGATAAAGCAGGTAAATAAAGTACGAGTAGATAAAAGACAATAAGAATAAATGCAGCAAGTGGCCCGATCCTTTCTTTAGCAAAGGACAAGCCGGTTGTATTACTTAAGATGACCAAATGTTGTCGAGGACACATGGGAATATCGTCAAGTGATTTTGCTTCATATAGTTGATTAATCTTCTTTAGCTTGCTAAGTGTTGTGTGGGTGAACCTGTGCTAATGTACCGACCTTCCTAGCACTAATACATACTTGTGATTATACCCCTTGCAAGCATCCGCAAGTACAATAAAGTCATTAAGGTAGAAACCTAACCACAGCTTTAAACTCTAAGACCCTGATGTCCCTTGTGCAATGGTTTCCTAACGGGGGTTCAGGTTTCTGTCACTCCGGCAACCCCTACGATTAGTAGCCAAATACACAATGCATTCCCCTAGGCCCATATAGGTTTAGTGTCATGTATTCGACGTTCACATGACACCACTAGAAGAAGTACACCATAACTTAAATATCAAACCATTGAATCTTTCTCAACACAATTCCACTACTAACAACATGACTTCTCCCATGTCCTCAAGAACAAAACGAACTACTCACAAGACATCATATGGATCATGATCAGAGATGAAATAAGGATGTATAACAATCTGAACATAAACAATAATTCAATGGTTCCACTCAATAGCATCAACTACAAAGAGTAATCAACACCGGGAAAGTTTCCCATAAGAACTATGCAAGATTCAACCCAATTGTTACAGCGGTATGATGGTGGTGGTGATGGTGCTGGTGGAGATGATGGTGGTGATGATGATGATGATCCTGATGAAGTCCAGCTTGATGGTGGTGTTGATGACGACGATCTCCCCTTTCCGGGAAGGAATTCCCCCGGCAGAATTCTGTCTGCCAAAGAGACCTTTCTCTCTCGGTGTTTTCCACCCCGCAGAGGTGGATGAATCTTTCTGTGGTCGCTCTCCAAGTCTTAGGGTTTCGGGAGAATAATATACGCTAGAGGGGAGAGGCTGGAGTGGACCAGGGCGGCCACACCACCTGGTGGCACGGCCTGGGGTGGCCCACGCCAGCGGGTGGTGTGGGCCCCCTGTGGCCCATCTACACTTCCCCTTCTGGCTTTCTTCGTCTTCTAGAAAAATAGGATTTTCCATGTATTTTCCCAGATTTTCTAATCTTCGTGAATTTCGCCTCCAAACAGCCCCTTTTCCATCAGAATCCTGACTGCGGCGGTCCATGCTCCAAAAGTCATCTACCATGCAAAAACATATGAAATTACATAAGTTTCATCTCTTAATATGAAATATATCAATGAATAACAGTAAATTATGATATAGAATAGTGATGCAAAATGGACGTATCAATAGCGCAAACCAAGAACCAATCCTTCATAGAGAAGGGGCAGTGGAAGAGGCCACCATGTAAGAGTTTGTGGCATGACACCACGAAGAATTATCCTTGGGTTCATAGCCACTACTCATCAATGAAGCTCACATATCACAAAATGATATTTAGAGAATTGAATTTCTTAATGTTGGCATTATGGGGGAGGGATAGTCCAATGTATTAGGACCGCACTCCCCCCTATCTACATGCCTGCACCTAAACCAATTAAGAGTCAATACATAGGTGAGTATGCAAGGTGATCAAGTCAAGCTCCTTGAATCTATGATATTTAGTTCATTCCTCAAATAGCAAAATCTTGCTTCATCAAGAGGCTTCGTGAAAATTTCGGCAAGTTGGTCTTTGGTTGACACATAAGATAGCTCAATATCACCTCTAGCAACATGGTCTCTAATGAAGTGATGACGAATCTCAATATGCTTTGTCCTTGTATGATCCACTGGATTGTAGGAAATCTTGATAGAACTTTCATTGTCACATAGAAGAGGCACTTTTTCACAATGGACACCTTATTCCTTTAAAGTTTGCCTCATCCATAACAACTGAGTACAAGCACTAGCAGCTGCCACATACCCGTCTTCAGCGATGGAGAGAGATATACAATTTTGCTTCTTAGAAGACCAACACACCAAGGACCTCCCAAGGAAATGGCAAGCCCTGGAGGTTGATTTTCTATCATCCTTATCACTAGCCCAATATGAATCCTTGTATCCACAAAGAGAGAAAGTTGAGCCCCTGGGATACCAAAAATCATAGTTTGGGGTATGAACCAAGTATCAAAAGATTCTCTTGACCGCCATCAAATGGCTTTCTTTAGGACCCGCTTGATATCTTGCACACACTCCTACAACACAATATCGGGTCTAGCTGCACAAAGGTAAAGCAAAGAACCAATCATGGACCGGTATACCTTTTGATCCACATATTTACAATTTGGGTTTAGTTCAAGATGGGTCTTCATTGCCATGGGAGTGGGAGCTCAATTTAGATCTTTCATGTTGAATGTCTTGAGCATATCTTGAGTATACTTGGCTTGGTTGAAAAATGTTCCTGCTCTTACTTGCTTGATCTCAAAGCCAAGAAATACCCTCAATTCTCCCATCATAGACATCCTGAACCTGCCAGTCATAAGCTTTGAGAATTCATCATTAAAAGCTTTGTTAGATGAGCCAAAGATAATATCATCCACATATATTTGGCATACAAAAAGCTCCCCATTGACCTTCTTAGTAAAAAGAGTGGGATCGATTTTCCCAACCTCAAACCCATGATCTAACAACAACTCTCTAAGGTGCTCATACCACTTGCGTGGAGCTTGTTTGAGCCCATAGAGCGCCTTATCAAGTTTTAGACGTGGTTTGGAAAGTGGGGATCCTCAAACCCCGGGGGTTGCTTTAGATATACTAACTCATGCAATGGACCATTAATAAATGCACTTTCTACATCCATTTGTTGTAATTTAAAGTTTTGATGCGCCGCATAAGCAAGAAGTATACGGATGGACTCAAGGCAATCCACGGGTGCATATGTCTCTCCATAATCAATGCCTTCAATTTGAGAGAACCCTTGTGCAACCAATCTTGCCTTGTTCCTCACAACAGTTCCATGCTCATCTTGCTTGTTCTTGAATATCCACTTGGTGCCTATAACATTGCGGCAATCTTTTGGATTTTCAACTAACTTCCATACTTTGTTCCTCTCAAAGTTGTTGAGATCTTTGTGCATTTCTTCCAACCAATCCGAATCATCAAGAGCTTCCCATACTTTCTTTGGTTCCACCATGGAAATGTGTGCTTGGTGTTCACCAAAGTTCTTCAATTGAGCTCGAGTGGATATACCTCTTCTTACATCTCCTACCACATTCTCAAGAGTGTGGTCTCTTAATTCCAATATTCTGTCCATTCTAGCTCAGCGACGAGTTTTGATCTCCTTGTTGTTTCTTGTGGGGATTACTTCATCATTTTGGTCCTCGTCTTGACCATTAACTTGACCTTGATCATCATTGGGGTCATTCTCTTCATTAAGAGGCAAAGATTGACCTTGGTCTTGATCAGGCACACTACTGGACAGGCGTCGGGCCATTCTTATGGCAGTTTCTATAGATCTACCTTGTACAATAGACTGAGCAGCGCTGGTCATTCTGGAAAATGGAGACTCAAGCTCCTCCTGGCTAGAGGGTTCTCCCTGATCAACTTGTTGAGGGTCCACAACTTGTCTTTGGCTTGGGTCATTGTCCTCCTCGATAGGAGCTTGTTGATGTTGTGAAGATGACGGCTCCACTTGAGTAGAACATAGTTCTTCTCGATCAGCCATAAGGGGTTCCTCAACAGGGTGGATGAATCCCGCACCCATTCTTCCTATGGCATCCTGAGGCATTTCATCATCTACATCACAAACATCAACACGCCCCCCTTGGGGACCATCATATTCTTCAAAAACCACACTATAAGATTCTATGACAATTCCGGAGAGCTTGTCATAGATTCTATAAGTGTGGGATTCGAGACCATAATCAACAAAAATACCCTCTAATGCTTTGGAATAAAATTTGCACAAATGAACACCCTTAATGTGATAGAAACACTTACAACCGAACACCCGGAAGTATGAAACGTTGGGCTTGTTACCGGTAAGAATTTCATATGGAGTCTTGATCAATTCTTTGCGGAGGTAGAGATGATTTGATGCATGGCATGTGGTGGAGATTACTTTAGCCCAAAGAATTGTATCGAGACTCAAACTCCGCCAACATGGTCCTTTCCATATCAATAAGAGTCCGGTTCTTCCTATCATCTACAAAAAAAATTTGAGGGGTATATGCAGTGGAATATTGATGTTTTATCCCCTCATCACTAAGAAATCCATTCAATGTGTAGTTCCTGAACTCTGTACCATTGTCACTTCTTATTGTTAACACAGGTACATTGTGTTGACATTGACCCATGTCGATGAAGTCAATGAAGTTTTCTTGGGCCTCACTTTTCATCTTGAAGAAATATACCCATGTGTATCTTGAGTAGTCATCAACAATAACCAAAAAATATTTCTTCCCACCAAGGCTTTCATGAGATGGAGGACCAAAGACATCCACATGAAGGAGCTCCAAGATCCTCTTGCACTTGATGTAGTTCTTTGGCTTGTGGGGAGAATCATGCATCTTTCCTTCAACACACGCCCTGCAAACACGATCTTTGGCAAAGCAAACATTTTTTTCAGTCCAACAATATGAACATCCTTGTGGAGGCTTTGCAAAGTTCTCATGTTGACATGGGCTAGACGGTGATGCCATGACCAACCCACATCGGCCTTTCTGAATACACACATTGCACTTGTAGTGGTTTTCCTCGAAAATTCCACCACATACAAGTCATTTTCGATGTACCCAACGAAAGCGACCTTTAGAGTCTTGCTCCACATGAGGATCACAATAGCATTATCAATAGAGATGGCAAAGCCCATCTTTCCAAGAGCACGGACTGAAAGTAAATTGTAGCTAAGGGTCTCAACAAGCATGACGTCCACGAGAGTGATATCATGTGCAACCACAACTTTTCCGAAACCCATTACCTTAGACTTTGACTTGTCGGCATATGTCACGGATATTTGATCAACATTTGGTCTCAACTCCTTGACACTAGACGTGTTTCCGTTCATATGACTTGTGCATCCACTATCAAGCACCCATTTTGACCCTCCGGAAGCATAGGTCTACAAAAGATCAAACTAGTTTTTAGGTACCCATTTTTCAATGGGTCCTCTTTTGTTAGCAACAAGGGTCTTGGGAACCTAAATAGACCAAGCAATATAACCATCAAATGGGCCAACATATTGTGCATATACATCACCATAATAATCACGCATTAAAACATAGTGAGGGTTAGCACTTCCTGCAAAGTCATCATGAGACATAGTTGTGCCACTCGTGGTCTTACTACCCATAATGACCTTGTCTTTTTCTTGTGCGGGATTGGCCTTCTTCTTCTTGTTGTTATTCTTCTTCTTGGCTTTAGAGACAAAACCAATGCCCCCTTTCTCACCATTTGGCCTCTGCTTACTCAAGAGGTCATCAATTGACTTGTTTCCTTTGGGAAATATGGCCTTTGCTAGCTCCCCCTTCAACCTAGCATTTTCTTCAAGTATATTTGTACAACTAGAAGTAATGAAAGTACTAGGTGAAGGAATATTGTTCAATTGAGTTTGAAGTTTTTTACGAGACTTTGTGAGCAACAAGAGTTCACTCTCCAAGGCCTTGTGAGCCTTGTCAAGCATCCTAAAGTCCTCGACAAGTTTTTCATGAACAACACCAAACTCAATCTTGTCCATTTTAGCCTTTTTATATTTAGCAATAGCATGGTCACGTTCCTTGATGAGTTTATTAATAATTAAGTCATTAGCTTCATCAAGTCCTTCAAGTTTAGTTTCAAGAGACATCCTAGTCTCTTGTTGACGAGGGTTAAACTCATCAATGCCAATTGTTATGGAATTGGGTTTTGGAGAAGGAGGGAGCGTTGGAGGCATCAATCGGCTAGCAAAAAAGCACTCACGGACGGAAGGTTTACCCAGGTTCAGGCCTCATAGAGGTCCCTACTCCTGCTTGTCTGCTCTTGGAATTATCGAGGGAGTCGAAAGTTATAGGGGGTGCGCAGATGCAATCTGGCGATGGTGTGGAAACTAGGGTTGTGACTATCCTCCTCACTGCCCCTCCTAGCCTTTATATAGATAGGCTAGGTCTTGGGTTGCAGGTCGAGTCGGTTACAAGTTAGGGTTTGTTCCCTTTTAAACTTCCTATCTTAAGCTTATCTCGTGCCGCAAGCAGTCGGAGTCTCCGTGGATTACCCGAATCCTGAATTGGGCCCTGGTAACATCGTGGGCTTCTGCTAGATCAGGTCGTATATATCAAACGCGTGTACCTGTAAGGTATACCCACGTTAGTAGCCCCCGAGTGACTGGTTGAATCGCAGATTCGAGGGGAGACTTATGAAGTCTTTCGAGTGCATAGCTAAGCATAGTTTCGAGTGCTCTGATCTGTATCATAGGGATTGTTGATATACGTTCTTGATTTATCCGATGTATCAGGATCAGTTAACTGACTTAGGGCAACACAACACAATCTACTCAAACTCAAGTCCCCGGACTCGAATTCGGAAAAGTGCTGGTGTAATTCGGCTTAGGCCGTGGAGGTCTTATAGAGTAGAATCCTAGTGTGTAAGTGTGAGCACTCGACACATCTGTCAAGGCTTATTCATCATACCTATAGGTACGGATTGTTTCTGGTAGAGCGCAGCAGATGCGTTGCCAGGCCTTATTCAGGTCTTATCTTCATGTTGTAAGTGCGACATCCGAATTTTTGTCATCACGGAGATGATTCGGGTGACCTAGGAGACGTAGTCTCTTTGCAGGGAAAATATGAGGCGGAGTCGCCGAAATTATCGAATGTGGACATAGTCAACACACAGTTTATGTACAAGAAAAATCATTGGGTGCACGGCAAAGCGCTCCCTATGGGAGTAGCCCTCGAGTGCCTATTCGAGTCGTAGACTCAAGTAGGGACTATAATTATTTTGCGACTGCTGTCATCTTTTGCTTGTTTCAGTCGAATGTGCTTTTAGCGCTCCCTATGGGAGTAACCGGAAGTCCACAATTGAATCGTAGATTCGAGTGAAGGGTTTTTCGTGACGCTTGGATGTCTGTTCAAAGTTCTTTGGGTGCGCGGCCAGTGCTCCTGTTAGGAGTAGCCCCTGAGTGCTTGGTTGAGTCGATGACTCGAGTAAGGACTAAAGTAGTCAAAATGTGCTCCTACTGGAGTTGATGACGTCAGTGCTGATGGTGAGATGACGTCAGTTGCCCGCGTGAGCGGCTTTGATGGGACGTGACGAGTAGTGGGTCCCATTTTCTGATTTGGACTTGACCAGACGTGCGTAATCTTCTGATTTAACTGTGTCTCCTCGATTCTTGCATGTAATGGGCGGAGTGGCGCGACGGTTGGTGGGTTACCCTTGCCACGCGTCGACCTCGATGTGTGCCATGCGTCGGGTAGGTTTTCTCCAGGACGTTTGATGGCATCTGTAAGGAGGTTAAGTAGAGGCACGCCGTGCGGTAATTTTCCCACATCTTTCTTCTTTCTCACGCACCTCCGCAATTTCTGCTCTTTGTTGTTCCCTTGCTTCGCATCTCCCTTTGTGGCACTGGACCAACTCCGTACCTTCCCTAGCTACTTCCTACGCAAGATGGGCAAGAAGAAGGGAGCCTCCGCTGCTGGATCTATGGCTGCCACTATCACAGTCAAGAAGAAGGGTGCCGCCACCACGGGCACCAACGCCACCGGAGCTAGAAAGAAGAAGGGTGCGGGGACTCACGTCACCAATGGGTCGTGGCACCCATCCATCATCAAGTCCTCTGAGTTTTTCACCCAGTGCCAGGACGGGGCGCTCTCTACCGCTGAGGATAACTCTCGTGTTCCCGGCGATGAGGTAATCCCCAGTCCTCCTGCGGGTTTTTGAGTGATGTTCCTTGCGTTCATCATTCGCGATCATTCTCTCCCCCTTCATCCGTTTGTTAGGGGTCTTCTTCGTTTCTATGGGCTCCAGCTGCACCAGCTAACCCCAAACTCTATTCTCCACATCGCCTGCTTCATCATTCTTTTCGAGTGCTGGCTCAGAATTGAGCCACACGTCAGCCTCTTCAAAAAACTCTTTAAACTCAAACGTCAATCGGCATCGGGTTCGATAGTCTACGACATAGGAGGCTGCGGGATCCATGTCGACTCCAACGTCACCTACTTCTCCATCAATCTCACTTTGTATGTCCAAGTATGGAGGGAGAAGTGGTTCTACATCCGTGACCAGAAGGCGGATGGAGAGCACTACGGACTGGCACCCTTCGATCCAGTGGCAGCCTGCAAGAGGAGGAGGTCCTAGAAGAACATTGTGATGCCCGCCGAAGTCGAGGTAACAGAGCTAATGCTATGGAAAAGTCTAAGCTTGGGGAAGCTGGTTTTGATGAGAATGATCTTTTTAGTCCCCCAAGCATGGAGGAGAAAATTTACTTTGATGATACTATGCCTCCAATATATGATGATTATAATGATGAATATGATATTTTCAGTCCACCTACTATTGAGGAGAAAGTTAATTATGATTACAATATGCCTCCTATATTTGATGATTATGGTGATGAAAATAATAATGATAGCTATTTTGTTGAATTTGCTCCCACTACAATCAATAAGAATAACTATGCTTATATGGGGAGTATTAATTCTTTTATGCATGTGGCTCATGATAAGAATGTTTTATGTGATAGTTATATTATTAATTTTATTCATGATGATACTGAAAGTTATTATGAGAGAGGGAAACATGGTTTTATGTATCTCAACAATATTAAGTTTCCCCTCTTTATGTTGAAAATTTTGAAGTTGCACTTATTTTGTTTTCCTATGCTTGTTGCTTTGTGCTTTCATGACTTGTTTCTTTACAAGATTCCTATGCATAGGAAGTGGGTTAGACTTAAATGTGTTTTGAATTTGCCTTTATGCTCTCTTTTACTTCAATTCATATTTCTTATGTGAGCATCTTCTCAAACTATCATGCCTAACTTAAAGGCGTTAAAGAAAGGTACTTATTGGGAGATAACCCAAAAGTTTTAGATGAGTCTTGGAAGTTATTACCTCTGTAATAACCTCTCCTTATCTTTTTTATTTGCTTTTTGTGCCAAGAGTAACCTCTAATGAGAGAGAAGTAATGATTGGGAAAGTTGCTGTCCCGAAACAGATTTATGAGCTTCACCGTAAAAATTCGTGTAAAATCTCTGAACGTCTTTTTGAGGCGTGAATTTTTGTGCTTCTGCCCCAGGTTATTATCTAACTTTCGTTAGTTCAACACTTTTCGATTTGAGCAACAGAAGGTCTTCGAAAAAATTTGTCTTTACCTGCTGGTCTGTTTTGAAAGATTTCTGCCATTTTTCTGCATTTGCTTCTTGTTGGTTCCTTTTTGAGTTCTCTTTGGGGAATTAAGCTTTTTCAGGGAAGTGCTACAGTAGCTTGTGTTTTATTGGGAGTTTTTATTGGTGTTGAAACAGAACCCAAAGACTTATTATCTTGAGTGCACTAATGTTGCTAATAAAGATTGTGTGAAGTTTTGTATGAAGGAAAAATTTGAGGTGTATGGAAGGAATGAGTAATGAGATGAAGGATGGACTAAAGCTTAAGCTTGGGGATGCCATGCATGTCACCCCAAGAAATATCCAAGAATTACAAGTAGCTTGGGGATGCCCAAGGCATCCCCTTCTTCATCAATAAAAATCTCAGGTTTCTTCCAAACGCTTCATTTTTATTGTTACATGCAGAGTTGTGTTGTTCTTGGAGTATCTTCTTTTTCATTTTTGTTTTGGTTTTCGTTTGTTTGGTTTGCTTAGTTTTCTGAATAAATTTGTTGGACCCTCTCTTTCATACATTGGTTTTCAAATAGTTTGGTTTGGATTGGAAAAGAGTAGGAAAGTTCATGCTTAAGTGGTAAAGAGAGCTTGTTTTTGACTGTGGCCTATGCTTTGTCATGCCATGCTTGATATTGTTTTGGCTTTATGCTTAGTATTCTTTGTTGTAGCATGACTTGTTATAAACAATTGAGATTGCTTAATGTGCCTTGGATGGATCATGCATTGTTTTAGCATATTAAAGCATAGTATAGTGGTATTCTCCTTTGATGATTTATTTGGGTTGACTATCTCAAGTCACCATAGCATTTATGATCCTTTAGTTTTCAACTTGTAGTATCACTTTATGCTTTGATCAATGATGTTTTGTCGCTGTGCATGATTATGGCCATTATTGCTCTCTTAGTTTGTCGCTCCCAGTCTTTTGCTAGCCTCCGTAACCAAGTATGAGTTCCACTCATGCATCCAACTCCTTAAACCAAGTTATTCCAAAGAGTCCACCATACCTACCTACTATCTTATGCTATTCCAAGTATATTCATGCTTTTGTTTACCTTCCAAATTAAACTTGTTATGAGAAAACTAGTGATTAAAGCTCTCACGAACTTGATGGCACACTTTACTTTTTGCATCTAATAAACTTGAACCATTGGGTCCTTCTTTGTTGCGTATATGCTTGCGCTTTATAAGTTGAAATTAGCAGAACCATGTATCATTGGGAACGCTTTCAACATTGCACTTGTACTTTGTACCCCATTGATATCATGTTCTTTTGCTTACGGATCCCGGCGGTGTGAAATAAAAGTGGAACTTGTAAGATCATGGAGTTTGTATGTGTGTTAGAGAAATGCCTGGGCCGCTAGCCTAAGCCATGCCTAATCATGGTGGAAACTTGCAGCATCACCATAATGAGCACTCTATGAAGCATCCTCAATAAAAACCTATGCAAATAGCAAATAAAAAGATCGCTGAGATGCTCATTGTCTACTTGCCTTGTCAGTTTGATCATGGGAAAGCTCCCATATCATGTGCAAGGGGTACCCCGTTGGCGGTTCTTAATGATACACATGCACTTACAATGACAAGAGCTTACTTGTGACTGAAGTTGAGTAGCATGAGGATCGGTCTTCGTAAGTAAGGGGCATGAGATTTCGGTTTATAACTTGTCAAGCATATCCTCTTAGTTGTGTCACTTTAACCTTAACCACTTCAAGATGCTTATGATAGGGGCAATGAGATCTGAAAGCTATAAGTACCATAATTTTTGGAAGCTCTTTATGAGACTTGAATCCCTACTTACTTCTATGGAGGCCTTTCTTCCACCATTATATTGAGTCTCCACCTTCTAACTTTATGCACCTACTTTGATAGCATAGTGGCCATTCTTAGTTCTATGTGCATTGTCCCAAGACTAGTTGATTGATGCATAACTTGTTATTGCTTGTTTTAAACTATTGTATCTAGTCACTATTATGAACTTTGAAGGTGTCCTATGCATTTATATTTGCTACTCTATTGAGGGACAAGCTGAATATACGCAACATACTCTATTGAAGGTGTCCTATGCATTTATGTTTGTGCCTTTTCATGTTGCATCATAGTTTCTTTGCTTATTGCTAGAACTTTGTCTTTCATACTATGATTGAAGTACTATGATCCCAGATTTGAATGTTTTACAAATACTTTGATCAAGTTTATGATGGTGCATGTCACCTCAAAAATTATTCTTTCTTTTTATCACTTACCTACTCGAGGACGAGCAGGAGTTAAGCTTGGGGATGTTGATACCTTGCAAATGTATCTATAATTTTTGATGTTCCATGCTTGGTTTTATCCACTTTCTTGTGTTTTGCCCACACTTTAGAGTACTTTTCATATGATTTCTTGGACTAACCTATTAACAAGAGCCACAGTGCCAGCTACCTGTTTTCTACTATTTTTGGTTCCAGGAAAGTTAGAAAATGAATATTCTCGGAATTGGATGGGACAAAGCCAAAGTGCCTATTTTCCGGAAGTCATCAGATGCCAGAGTACGAGACAGAGAGTGGCCAGGGGGCCACCACACCACCTGGCCGCGTGGCCCAGCCTGGCCCGCGCCAGGGGGTGGTCTAGCCGCCTTCGGCACCCCCTCGGCCTCCCCTTCCGCCTATAAGATGCCCTCAGGACAAAACCCTAAGTACCCGATCAAAAATCCACGAAAGAGTCTGGAGCCGCCGTCATCTCCATCCCTAGATCGGGAGGGATCTGAAGCTCTTCCCAGTACCCTGTCGGAGAGGGGAATTCACCCTGGAGGCCTTCTTCATCACCATGCAAGCCTCCGGTGTGATGCGTGAGTAGTTCATCCTTGGACCACGGATCCATGTAGTAGCTAGATGGCTGGTTCTCCTCCTTTGTGCTTTCATGTTTAGATCTTGTGAGCTCCGTTCATGATCAAGATCATCTATTTGTAATTCTTCATGTTGTGTTTGCGGGGATCCGTTGGATATTGAGATGCTATTTCAGATTGATTATTGATTCTATCATGTCTTTGTTATTTGTGATCTTGCATGCTTTCTGTTGTTAGTAGCTATCTTGGCCAAGTAGATGCTGGCAACTCCAAGAGTTAGTATTTATGCTCGATAGTGGGTTCATGCCTCTAGTAATCTGGGGAAGTGACAGAAATCTCTAAGGTACTAGATGTGTTGTTGCTACTAGGGAGAAAACAACAATCCTTTTTTCATAGAACAATCGTATTGTTTACTTTACACGCAGTTTGTAAAGCAATAATCTGTTGCTTGCAACTTAATACTGGAGGGGGTTCGGATGATAACCTGAAGCTGGATTATTAGTCATAGCTGCAGTTGGATGGCGGTCTAGGTATAATGTTGTAATGCCCAATCAAGTCTCAAAGGAGTCAAGCTGATTAGTATATGCATGTATTGCTTTTTCGATGTTTGTCAATTGCCCAGCTGTAATTTGTTCACCCAGCATGTTATATATCTTAAGGAGAGCCACCTCTAGTGAACTATGGATCCCGGTCCTTTTCTTTACATACAATCTACAACTGTTTACTTCTTTGTGTTTACTTTCTGCAAACTTTTACTTCTTTCCATTCGATACGTTTAATCCTTTGTTTTCCGCAAAACACGGTGAGATTGACAACCTCATCGCAAGTTGGGGACAAAGTTCTGTGGTTGTGTTGTGCAGGTCTCCACGTTGCTACTAGCATCGGTAGTGCGCCCTGCCAAAGCTCAGCTAGTAACACCTTTGGCGTGTTTCCTTGCTCCTACTAGTTCGATTAAACCTTGGTTTCATAACTGAGGGAAACTTGCTGTTGTGCTCATCATACCTTCCTCTTGGGGTTCCCAACGAGCTCTACATCAACCACGCACCAGCACTTTTCTAGGCGCCGTGCATTGAGCCATCAGTAACGCAGTGGGCTTCTGCCAGATCAGGCCGTATATACCAAACTCGAGTACCTGTAAGGTATACCCTCGTGACTTGTTCTTCTTCTAGAGCATTATTTAAAGCTTCTACCTCAATCATGTGCTCTCTTCCTAATTTACACCTCTCATCAAGAAGCTATTGGGTGTGAGAAAGTTGATTTAAGAGGTCCACAAAATGTTTCTTGTGGTCCCCTTGCAAGTTAGTCATAAACACATCAAAAGCAACTAATTCCTTTTTGACCTCAAGAGATATCTCATCATCAAATTCATCATCAAACAAGAAAGTGGGGTGTGACGATGATAATACCTCCGTTCCTCTTGCCATAATCAAGTGATGTTCTTGTTGGAGATATTATCATTTGGAGAATCAAAGAGGGAGAAGGTCGGTGTAGAAGTAGTGGCAAGAGTAGCCACACCACTTGATGTTTCCTCTTCTTCATATTCATCATCATCATTATCGGAGGAGAATTCTTCATGTGTTATTAAGACAATTTCACCTGACTTCTTGTTGGTGGGATTCCTCTTGATGAAGGGTTTCTTGAAAGGAGCTTTGGAGGTTTTCTTCAACACAAGTTTACCCCCATGATCTTCTGTTTTCTCATAGGGACAACCGGCAACAAAGTGATACTGGTCACCACAATTGAAGCAAGTTCTCAATTTAGACCCACTGTCTCTTCTCCCATTGGGGTTGCTTCTTCGTTGCATCTCCATCTTGGCCTTGGCGGGGTCTTTCCAAAAGTTTCTTGCATAGAAGGCCATGTATTCACCATGAGCAACATTGACATCTTCGGGTGGCTCATTGAGAGTGCATCATCACCCTCTTCTTCTTCATCATACTCCACACCCTTGGACTTCAAGGCAAGATTCACACCACTACTCATTCCAATAGCATGAGCACGGGCGTCTTTGGCATTCTTGGCAGCAACCTTAAAAGCAGCCATCTCTTGCATAACTTCATTGGAGGTGATGAGATGGTAGTTGTTTCTTCCTTGGAGACTCTTCAAGTCAGTGGGCTCAAAGGGCATGAGTGCACTCACATAATTCCTCTTGATCCAGGCATCATCAATGTGAGAGGCACCAACATTCCTGAAGGCAGTGGCTATGGATTTGAGTCTTCGATACATGTCTTCATGATCCTCACCATCCTTCATAAAGAAACCTTCAGCCTCATTGCTTAAGGCATCATACATATTTCTTCTCATGCTCTCATTGCCAACAAACAAGTCAATGAGAGCATCCCAAGCTTCCTTGGCGGTATTGTAGTGCTCAGTGTGGGAAAAATCCTTTGGCCCCACTCCAAGTTGGATCATGTGCAAGGCAGACGCATTGAGTTGGCTATTGACCACTTCTCTTCTAGTCAAGTTGGTTGGATCCTCAATTTTGAGTCCTTCAATAATGTTCCACAAGTCAATGCGAGAGCTGCACACATGAGATTTTATTAAAACTTGCCATTGTGCAAAGGTATGTGCGGCTAACTTAGGTGGGTCACCTCTATTATTTATATGGGGATGAGGGATTGGAGGGTCAGGAGAGTACCATCCGGGAACCGCATGGTGCTCTTTCTTCCCATCACCCTTTTTGGTTGTGGAGTCAGTGGAATTATGTTCATCCCCCACCACTTCACCTATTGGTTTAGCCAGAGCAGTTTCCTTAGGGTTAGGTGGTGTTTCCTCTTGAGAGGGAGGAGGTGAGGCTAACTTTTCCATAACAAGTCACTCAACAAGTTGATGCAACTGTTGGATTTCATTGCCCAGGGTAGAGCTCAAGCTTGTTTCCAAATTCTTAAGATCTACCATGGTCACCGAGTTGCTAGCCTCACTCCCTCCCTCATCTCCTGAGTTTCCCATAATCACTTAGGAGGTTAAGCCCGAATAAAGAGCCGAGGCTCTAATACCAATTGAAAGGATCATATGGGCACCTAGAGGGGGGGGGGGTGGATAGGTGCTACTTCAAATTTTACTCATTTTCAATTTAGGGTTTGATACAAAAGGTAAATTTCTCTAGATTATGCAACTATGGTGAATTTACCTATATGTCAAACTAGCACATACACAAATCAAGAACTAGATAAGTAAAGTGCGGTAAAGGATATAATTAACCAAAGTGGAGCACGCGGAGACACAAGGATTTGTTTCCCGTAGTTCCTTCCTTTCGGGTGCAACTTCTGATTTTTTTTTGCTAATTCATACCACTTTTAGGGAGAACAACAACATATCAAGCAAATCTTGGCCTGATCGCGCTTAGAAAGCAAAACTGACATGTCTGACCCACACTTGTACTGACGTGGAGGCGAGCAACATTATGACCTAGACCGGCTCGCCCGGTTCTTCCCTTTCCCCGCTTGCTCTCTCCCTCTCTCTCTTTTTTTAAGCTCCACTAAAAAAGGAAAGAGACAAATAACAGGAGCATCTAAACTTGAGACATGAACTAAGACATTAAGCATCATCACATACTAAACATGATCATCCATAGATCAATAGTCTTGATCATCTACACATGATCATCTACATGATCAACAACATCAGGTACATTTGCATTGTATGCAAACTAGCAAGTTCCAACCTGATACACCAAAAGACCCCCAAAAGAGCAACCTAGTAGTTTGTGGTAAGGCTAAGTATTTCTTCCATTACAACACAACTACACTGAATTGCACATCACATTTCATATGCATTATGAGATGTTTGAAGGACCGTCTTCTTGTTCTGACCCCTCTTCCCTATATCCGCAATTGAAATAACCCCAGGTTTTGGTTCTTTTTTATGTGGGTTCACCAGCTATAGCACTTGATCTTGGGGCAGAATAGGGAGTCCTGAATTGCACATCTTGCCTTGCTTTTGGAGTTTGTCTTGGAGCTGCTGGAGTTTTTCTTGGAGCTAGTGGAGGTGTAGCAGATGATGGTGGAGCTTGTCTTGTTGGTGGAGTTTATTTTGCAGCTGATGGTGCAGCAGTAGATGGAGCATCAAATTGCTGTAGTACAAGAAACAAAGTAAGAACAACTCAAAAATAGTCGCAATACTACATGAATACATGTAAAACTATAGTGGAACTCACCACATGTTTGTTCTTCCTCATTTGCAAATCTGGCTTTAACTCTTTTGTGCTGATGGTGTATTTGTGTCCTTGTAGTTTGCAGTTTGAGAAAGTAATTGTTCCCATTCTAGATGTATCTTTGGGCTTTGGAACTTCAAATTTTCCCTTCCTTATCTTCTCTTGTTTCCTACCTTTATTGACAATGGAAGCTGGTGGAACAATATCAGGACTGTTACTCTTAGTCCAAGCATGTTGCCTAGGCACAAGATAAATGAGAGGCTTGTATGCTTCCTTATACATTGGTTTCATGAAGAAGTTGCTAACATAGTCCTCTGGTTTCTGTCTAGCTTTGATTATAGTAGAACATGCATGGTTGCAAGGGATCCCTATCACATCCCATTTTCTGCAGCCACAAGTTCTTGCCTCAAAGTTGACTGCATGAGTTTGATCACCTTTCTTGTTAGTTACTTCCCACAAGCCAGTCCCTGAAATTATAGGTGTGCAATATCTAGAGTATTTATTCTCCATCTCAAGCTTCTCTAAATAAGTAGGAGTGATCTCCCATCTAGCTTCAGCTGCACCTTCTCTTTTAACATGAAATCTTGGCATTAACTTACATCTTATCCCTTCAATCATAGTCTTTATTGGTTTATTCCTTACATCCAAGATATATCTATTGAATACCTCACTAAGGTTGTTTACAACCAAATCCGTCTTGCAGTTGGAATCAAATGCATGTCTTGCCCATATTTCTATAGGGATTGCACTAAGCCACTTCCAAGCTTCCTCACTTTTCTACTCTCAGTTTTTCCATTGCAACCTCAAATGGTTTTCTAGTATAATCATAGCTAGATGCATCCATGCATTTTTTAAGATCTTCACCCCTAAACCCAGTAGTTTGAAAATTTGCATAGGTATGTCTAAGACAATATCTTTGTGGACAATTAGAAAATACTTGGTTAACTCAGTGGTCCCTATACAAGTAAATTAAATGCAAGAAAGTAAATGGCAGGAAATATGCTGCAAGTAAGTTATGCGCAAGTAAATGGCAGGAAATATATGCAAGGAAGTAAACTCACTTTTGACTATCCGACATAATGGTGTATCTGCCAAATTCCCCTTGTTCTCCACCAAGGGCATATTTAAGTTGAGTTAAAAACAACACCAGTTGGCTGTGTCCTCTTTCCCAACAATAGAAAATGCAAGTGGGTACATATTATTGTTGTCGTCCCTTCCGGTGGCTAGTATTTGAGCTCATATGCGTAGTTTAATGAAGCATCCATCTAAACCTGCAAAATTCATCAAGTTAATATATGAAAACATTCACTTAGCCAAAGATAACTTGGACATT
This sequence comes from Avena eriantha, assembly GCA_910589775.1. Taxonomy (NCBI): domain Eukaryota; kingdom Viridiplantae; phylum Streptophyta; class Magnoliopsida; order Poales; family Poaceae; genus Avena; species Avena eriantha. The sequence goes on from OU342743.1 coordinate 90,183,238, forward strand.
ATAACAATAATGCACAATTACCTATGAGTCTGCACCCTTTAAGAAGACCTTCTCTAGGCCCATTAAGAAAATAAAAGAAGCCATGGAAAAGAGGGCCAGGGTGTGGGTTTTCTTCAGTGGGTGCTGGAGTGACAGTTTGCACAATTACCCTGCTTCCCGAGTTAGTGCCAATGACTGTCTGAGTATGATCTCTTAGCCTAAAATATTGCTCTCTATGATCACCAAGCACGACAACAAGAGCAAGATTTTTGGCTCTGTAGGCCATCATTTTCAGCACTTCAACACCAAATTGTTGTCTAGCATTATCTATTATTGTCTAAATGTTGGTAGTTGGGTCTGATCTGAAGAGATTTTGATAGGTTTTGGCTAATCATTTAGCACTAACCCTTGATCTCTCATTAGTTGTCCCACAAGTGTGCTCTAAGATCATCTTCCTAAGTACAAATGTTTTCTCACCTTTAAACTCAGATCCCACCATATAGAAAGGACAATCCTTTTTTATGCACTGTACTATGACTCTTTTACCAGAGTTCCTCCAATACTTGTAGTTCCTACTTTGTGCTATGTGCAACTCAATCATAGCATCTCTGAATTGTTGCACATTTGTGAAGCACATCTTTAAACAAAGTTGCTCATGTGGCTGTAGTCTTCTATCATCATACCATTTCCTCTCTCTCATCTTACTTGCCCTACTCTTTCTTCCCTTAGGTAGCACCATGGAAATTGGTTCATAATGATCATCATCACTTTCTCTTAAAAAACTAGTGTCTGAATCTTCATATGATGATGGTTTGTAGTCAGGCTTTATGACAATTGGAAGACTAGAATGACACCACGATGTCGGTCCTTTCCTAACAGGTAGCTTCGTCTTCTTATTCTCAAGAGTAGGAACTAGTTCAGGTTCATGTTGAGGCTCTACAGCTATAAATATATCTTCAACATCACTATCACCCTCACAGTAACATAGTGGGTCAAGTCTCTTCCTCCTCATTTCCTCAATATTTCCAGTAACATATTTGCCTTCCTTCTCCCTTGTTTCTTGCGTTTTGAAAAAATCTTCCTCTCCCATGTTGAAGTCTGACAAGTAAGTGATCCTTCAATATGATATGAATCATCATCTCCATATAATTTAGCTTCTGTAGTATTATTATCCTCAAGGTCAATTATATTTGCCTTTGGATTACTGATCTTTCTTGAGTACACAAGTACGAATTGTTCAAATGTGAGCTACCAACTTGACTAGAAAACACTTGTCCATCATCATCAACTCACAAATAGGAGAAGTAAAATCATACACCACTAGAGCTTGGTAATTAATTAAACACTTGCCGCTCACATTGGCAACAACAGGTCTGAAAAATGCTTGTCCATCATCATCAACAACCACTGAATCCGCTGCATTCCTTTTCTTAGCAACAATATGTCTGAAAAATCCACAATTAAGTACAGTAAACCCTAACCATAATGCCCCAAATCAACTACTACTGCAAAGAAACCGAGAGGTAGGATACTTACTCAACTTCTCCATATCCACATGTCATCGTCGGATTATCCAGCCAAATCTACGCAAGCATAGCTGCCGCCGATGGACGAGACAGCCAGAGTTCGTCCAGCTCGTTGACGCTGCTGCCCGCGCCTGCATCCCTGCTGCCGTGAGAGCCGCCGCCGTGCGCGTCCCCGACATGCTCGCCGCCTCTAGGAACCCCACCACCAGGATTGGGCGCCTCCAGGAACCCCGCCTCTTCCATGAACCTCCTTTCTCGACCGACTCATGGGGAAGGTGGAAAAAGTGCACGAATCGGACAGTCTGGTGCGCTCATAATGTGATCGCCTCCATGTCAGCTACAAGGGTGGACCAGGCCTCTCAGTTTCGCTATCAGAACTCGATCAAACAAGAAATTGCATGATCTGTTGTTGTTCGCCACAGAAGTGGTATGAATGAGCAAAAAAATTCAGAAGTTGCACCATCTTTTCACCCTAGCCCCAATTGTGGTATGCAATTGCAATTTACTTGGCCAATATAGGCATTAGCTGTGTGGGCTTCAATAATTCTGGCTTCTACTCCTAGCGGAATGAAAAAAAGCTGGAATGGCTCACGTTCGGTTTGGATGATTATTGATAACTGCGGTTGACGTGGATGAGTGAGAAGGCATGGAAAGAGCCTTGGCATTGCATCTCAAGAGAAATATTTAGTGGGGGTGATCTTTTTAGTTATATAGGATAAGTGAATACTATTTTTTCAGGGCATGTACATTGCTAGAGAAGGCGTGGTCTTCTCTTAGCCTTCCAAATAATCTAGAGAATATAATAAAAATAAGTTGTACAATGGGTCATCTCTTATTGTCATCTCTAAAAATTAATGTGAATTGACTAATTAGAGTAAAAAATTGTGTTGATAAGAGAAGGCACAAGATACAATGGACAAAAATAGTCTTATCTTATTTCTAAGGGATCATCCCTTAGCTAAGAGAAGGCAACCTCATTTTTCTTCGTTCTCTCACCTCCAACTAAGCGAAAATCCAACACAACCGTAAGAGAAGGCTGACGTCAGCGCCTTTTACATGCCCTTATTGTACCATATTCCTTCCCTTAGCAACACAATTTCATACTAAAAATAGTTAAATGATATTAATTGCTAGGGATGATAGTATTTTTTAGACAAAAGGCTTGAAATGAGCCCAACTTTGAATTAACGAAGACAACAACTGGCTAGGAGTTACAACACACATGTGCCAAAAAGCGCCCACCACAGAACACAACAAAAGACAACACATAAAATGTCAAGTCGGAACGCCAACTTGATCCAAGATGAGGGAGTCTTGTCTTCTATTCACCGGAGTAATGACGACCAAGTCCACACCAAGAATCCTTCACCGCGCCGAGACTGCAGCCCACGGGAAACTCGACGACGGGTCATCAACCTAGCAAAACTTGAGGAGTCAAAGGACGGGGGTCCTGCGCCGATGCCTCGAAGAAATTAAATGGCGCAAGAACACATCATCGTCTTCGGCATGGACCGAGGTCCTGGAAAGTTTTCACCCAGACCCGAAACCACCACCCCTAGAGCTCGGGCTAGATCCAAACCAAAACACAACATCTTTCCCTGGCATCGGGATATATATGCACACCGGTACATGGCCAGACGCCACCTAACAAAGCCAAGCCCCTAAAGGCACTAGAGAGGGCATCATCTACCGCATCGTACTCCGTATGATTTATCTCTAATGCCTTCTCTAAATGATGTATAGCGCCAAGGAAAACCCTGCGCTTTCTACCATTGTACGTGCCCCCGGTGGCGTGGGTCTTTGCCAGGCGAGCAGCTACGACAGCATTCCCTCGACGACAGAACTGGAACTTGAACGGTTATAGTTTTACCACTTCAGGTGACCCATTCATTCTGATCCGCCTTCCATTCATAGCAGCATCACGCTGATGACGTTAGCAGCAGGGCCTGCTTCTAGTATTTAGCATCACATAGCCAAAGCTGAAAGGCGATGCAATACAATGCAAGGCAAAGCAAGGCATATCAAAAGTTGGCAGCAGCGTCACTCCGCACGCTACGTGTTTTCTCTTGCGCCATGCATGTACCGAAAAGGTCAGCCCTGCCTGCCATCTCAACATTCCGCCCGGCTGCTATTCTACGTCAACTGTTAATAAGGGGACCGTGTCAACGGAGTTCAGAGTCCATACCGTGTACGTACATGCATACGTCGATCGAGTGTGCAAAAAACGTACCGCGAGGGAAGAGGCACGTGACAGTAGTGACACTTCCCCCGTCGGTCGTCGCGCCGGCCAGGGCCGGGTGTGTCCGCGCGTTTCCTCCTCTCCGGCCCGGCGAGGTACAGCTCGAACGTCCAGTCCTTCCCGCGGGCGTCGCGACGACGATCCCGACGCAGATGATGTACCAGTAGTAATTTAAACCCCCCGGCGCGGCGCGCGCGGCTCGCTAGTCCTCCACCACTATCGAGGCACGCTCCATGTGATCGAGATCCCGTCGCTGACTCGCCAGCTCTCTCCCGCCACGCTCCTACACGTTCGAATACATACTCGGCAACACACAGTCCCGGAGAAAAATCAGTAGCGGAAGACGTGTTAATTAAACTGGACCTAGTAGCAAGACGACGTCCCTTCGTAGTAGAAGAGACGCCGTGTCTAGACGCGCTCCGGAACGCTCCAAATGGAAGGCCGCCGCGGCCGTGTCTGCTCCGGCCACCATCTAGCTCAGCTAGCTGCAACCACATCTCTCCCGGTCAAGCTGTAGCGCACATCAGTCGGTTTCTGCCCCGTATCGTTTCCCCTTTCACGCAAAATGCAGAACGCTAGCTTCCATTGGACGCCAGATTTGTGCACATGTCCACATCCTTAATTATGCAGTGGATCACTGTCACGAACCGTTCCATGCCTACCGATGTGTGGAGTGCCGCGCCCGCGTTTGGTTGTTTGACCGGGCTCCCATAATATAGCCTCCCACGCCCCCTCCACGGCAAACCTACTGCCAATTTCTGCTCTAGATTATTCGGCACTTAACGAAGTATATACCTAGGCGGTAGGCGAACCCCCTCTGCTTTTCAAATTAGCCCCCGTACGTCGCCTAGGATCATAGTATATCGGCATTCGGCAACTAACTCCATCGTCACGGCTGCTCCCATTCCCACCGCGTCGATAGGCTCACCGCCAGGCAACGGCAATGGCAATGCGGGGGCTCCCTCTCGTCTTCATTGTCGCGCTGTGCTGCTCGGCGCTCCGGTGCGTGGTGCCGGACCTCGCGGCGGACCGCGCGGCGCTGCTCGCGTTCCGGGCCGCGGTCGGCCCGGGGCTCCAGTGGGACCTGTCAGCATCATCCCCGTGCGGGTGGCGCGGCGTCAGGTGCGCCAACGCCACCACCGGAGGAGGGGACCAGCGCGTCGTCGCGCTGCAGCTCCCCGGCAACGACCTGTTCGGCCAGGTGCCGCCCGGGACGGTCGGCAACCTCACGGCGCTCACGCTGCTGTCGCTCCACTCCAACGCGCTCTCCGGCGGGATCCCCGCCGACATCGGCAACTGCGCGGAGCTCCGGTACCTCTACCTCCAGGGCAACCGGCTCGCCGGCGAGATTCCCGACGGGTTCTTCTCGCTCGCCCTGATGCAGCGGCTCGTGCTCTCCAACAATCGCATCGCGGGCGGTGTATCGCCGGAGTTCAACAAGCTGACGCGGCTAGCCACTCTCTACTTGGAGAACAACGATCTCAGCGGCACCCTCCCGGCCGACCTTGACCTCCCGAAACTTGCCCTATTCAATGTATCCGGTAACCAGCTCGACGGCCCCGTGCCCGCGTCGCTCGCCGGGAGGCCGGCCAGCGAATTTAGTGGGACGGGGCTCTGTGGCGCGCCTCTAAGCCCGTGCGCGGGCACAGCGCCGCCGCCGTCCCCATTGCCACCGCCTTCGGCGCCTGCAGCTCAGGAGGATAGCAAGAACGGCAAGCTCTCAACCGCCGTGATCGCCGGCATCGCCGTTGCTGGTGCCGTCGTGGCGCTCTTGGTTGTGTTCGTCGTCATCTTCTTGCTCTGTTTCCGTCGTCGCAAGACCAAGGCCGACACGTCCACCGAGACGGCGGCCACCGGCGACGATGACGCGTCGCCGGAGACGGTGTCCGTGGCGAGGTGGGAGAAGAGCGAAGCGAAGAGTTCTCGGTCGCGCTCCGCACAGATGACGGTGGCAACCAGCAACGCCAGGAAGCTGGTGTTCGTGGGGGGCGAGCCGGACGTGGCCTACGAGCTGGAGTCCCTGCTGCACGCGTCGGCCGAGGTGCTCGGGAAGGGCTGGCTGGGCACGACCTACCGCGCCACGCTGGAGGGCGGCGTCGCCGTGGTGACCGTGAAGCGGCTCAGGGAGCTGCCCATCCCCGAGAAGGAGTTCCGGGGCACGGTGGCGGCGCTCGGCGCGCTACGCCACGACAACCTGGTGCCGCTCCGCTCCTACTTCTACAGCAAGGAGGAGAAGCTCATCGTGTACGACTTCGTCCACGCCAAGGGCCTCTCCGCGCTCCTCCACTGCCCAAACGGCGGCGCGACCTGCAGCCTCGACTTCGCGGCGCGGGCGCGCATCGCGCAGGGGTGCGCGCGGGGCCTCGCCTTCATCCACGGCGCCGGCTCCTCGCACGGCAACATCAAGTCGTCCAACGTCCTGGTCACCGACAACGCGCGCGACGGCGCCTACCTGACCGACTACGGCCTGGTCCAGCTCGTGGGCGCCGGCGTGCCGCTGAAGCGCGTGACGGGGTACCGCGCCCCGGAGGTCACGGACCCGCGCAGGGCGTCGCGGGAGGCCGACGTGTACAGCTTCGGCGTGCTGCTCCTGGAGCTGCTCACGGGGAAAGCCCCCGCCAACTCGATTCCAGGCAGCGACGGGGCCGCGGACCTGCCGCAGTGGGTGCGCACGGTGGTCCAGGAGGAGTGGACGGGGGAGGTGTTCGACGCCGCCATCGCCAACGAGGCGCGGGTGGAGGAGGAGATGGTGCGGCTGCTGCAGCTCGCCACGGACTGCACCGAGCACCGGGCCGACGCGCGGCCAGCGATGGCCGACGTCGCCGCGAGGATCGAGGACATTGTCGGGAGCGCGCAGCGGAAGGCGGGCGACTCGGATGAGTTCCACAGCGTGTCCGCCGACCATTCGGAAGTCTCTCAAGCCGTATCTCCGCCATGATTCGTTTCCGTAGCTGTTCATTTCAGTTCTTTGGTGCAAATCTTTTGCAACGCTGTAATTCTTCAACATGTTCATAGAGTCTGTTTATTGCTTCGTTTTTCTTCTTATTAATTAATGTTCCTCGCAAAAGAAATAGCTCAAGTAGTACATCAATCTGTACATCGTTTTACATACATCAATCATGGAACTGGAAGATCTACTAGTTCCCAGCCAACATTGAAAGAAAAGCTCCCAACAATTTGGATTGTGCCGCGCTGCAAAATGCTGACATTTCTAAGGCTGGCCGTTGTTGCCGACATGGGGTCTGTCAGTCGGCCAAGTCCACTTCAGGATGGACGTTTTTTTCAGCAGTGTGAGCGTACAGCCGTACCAACACGTTGAAGGCTTCAAAGTCTCTGACCTGGTAAGACAGTCGCTGTCCCGGACGGCAAACGAGAAAATAGATACGGTCGTAGGGACGAGAAGCGAGTGGCGAGGAAGAGAGAAGTTGCGGCGCTGACTAGATCAACTCAGGGTGTGTTTGGTAGCTCGGCTCCACACAGAAATTCTCACCTCATACAAGTTTTGGGTGTTTGTTAGGCCGGTTATGTCCTTCGGGCACTGCCCACCTCGTACAAAAAAAGCCCTCTCAGCCCTGCCTGGATGCGAAGCTGAAATCGGGCTTCGCACCTCAGCATTGCCGAGCTCGTACCGAAAACTATCTCGCGTGCCTCCCCTCGCCCTCGACTCCTCGTCCCGAGCCTCCACTCCCGTCCCTAATCCTACCCTCCTCCTTCTCGCACGGCATGGAGAAGAAGGCCAACATCCTCGACGTGAGCTTCTCCACCCCGAGCTCCTCCATCATCCCCATCCCCGTGCCCGACCTGGACACCCCCATCTCGCCCTTCTAGCGCCGCCTCGAGCTCTTCTGTCATCCCCATCCCCGTCTTCGCCAGGAGAAAGTATTTAACGAGATGGACGCGATGCCACGTGGTACGGGCAGACGTTACGGGTGGGCTCCGCCAGTGCCACTGGTCGTTATCATGGCAGATGCTTCCCTCACGTTTGGTGTTCTCCCAGGTACGAAGGTAAATTAATAAAATGACTTTTATCACTTAGAAATATCATATTATTGAAGAGTTCGTAGCATAGAAAACAAAAAAATTCCTACGATGAGAACTATACGCCAAGATCTATCTACTAGATACAAGCAACGGGTGGATATATATCCATGGAGAACTTATCCTCGAAGACAACAAAGTTTTGTTAACGAGTAGGAACTCGTGGATGATGTAGTCGTACGCTTGCCGATCTCAAGATCGTGTGGAAGTCCTAGTGCCGCAAACCAGCAGCGCATCCGCACTCGCACACACTTTCAGGCCAATGAACAACCTCCGCCTCCTCGCTCCAGCGATGCAGCGGAAGCAACAACTCTTTCCAGACGAAATTCCACCAGGAACATGTATCTCGCTAATCCGAGACGATGGGGAAATAATTCTAGAGGGGGAGAGAGATCCTTCACGAGGAGGTGTGTGGAAGAAGGGTGAGAGGGGTGGACTTTTATAGGAGGAGGGGGTACCCCTCCCCATGGCCGGCGCCCCATGGGGGTGACCCCTCACCTCCCCCATTCATGTGGTGGTAACCCCCTCCACATAAAAGTGTCCCTTAACATTCCTCTTTAAAGTCTTTACTTTAAATGCATTAAATTTCACCAAATTTAATGCTTCTCATTTAATAAAACTCTTTTATTAAATTTATTCAGAATTTTGTTAATTACTTTCATTAAAAAACATTCACATAAAACCCCCTACAACTCAATATTACATGCAGAACCAATTTCATTAATTTCACCCGAAACAGTTTCGATGTCTATTGAAATAATTCCAGCGCTTTGCAATTCATTCGTCTGAAACACATTTGCTCCAAATGGTGTTGGTGTCCCTTAAGTGTGTCACCCTATGGTTCGTGAATAAGGAAGACATGATCGAGACCCCTCTCAGATCAATAATCAGAAGCGGGACCTGGTGATCCATACTGACTCCTACACATTCTACGATGACTTCTGTGATTGTGAGAACCTTTAACATTAGTAACTAAATCCCTTTGTCTCGCGATATATTACATGTCCGAGATTCGATCATCGGTATCTCTATACCTAGTTTGATCTCATTACCGACATGTACTCTTTTCTCGTTCCCGTGATATAACATTCTAGTGATCTCATCACTTGCTTGCAAGATAACCAATGTGATATCACCGAGAGGGCCCAGAGAATATCTATCCGTCATCGGGATGGACAAATCCCACTCTTGATCCATGAGCTTCTACATAACACTTTTGTATCACTGAACCCACCTTTATAATCACCCTTTCACGGTGTGACATTTGAAGTTATCAAGATACTCTTCCAGTGTTAGTAATTAACATGATCTCATGGTCTAAGGACTAGGATTACTTTGTTAGATGTTATAGTAATATAAACACAATGACTTTGATCGTAATGCTACACTTCGGATGAATGTTCATCACATCATTCCACTAATGTTGTGACCTTGTTATTAACAACATCCAATGTCCATGATCAGGAAACCTTGATCATCTTGTTAATCAACGAGCTAGTTAATAAGAGAGGCATAACTAGGAACTTTCCTTTTGTTTATTAAACACACATGTATTAACGTTTCCAAATTAATACAATTATAGCATGCAAAATAAACATCTATCATATACTTGGAATATGTATAATAACAACTTTATTATTGCCTCTCAGGGCATATTCCCTTCAGTCTCCTCTTGCACTAGAGACAATAATCTAGTTACATGGTGATAAATCTAACACCCATGGAGTTCTGGTGTTGATCATGTTTTGCTCTAGGGAGAGTTTTAGTCAACGGATATGGTACATTGAGATCCGTATGTACTTTACAAATCTTTATATCTCCATCCTTGACATGCTGTCAACACCCAGATTTTTAATCCCAGATGCCTGTTATGCCATACCTCGCAATCCCAGGATTACCATTTTTGCGAGACATAACAGATTGGATATCACAGTACATCATCCCTTACAAACCATACATAAGGTCTTACACAAATAAGGATCTCATGATCTAGTCTTAATACAACAAGTAGCGGAAATAAAAATAAGTGTAGCGGTGGGGTGCATCTTCAGGGGCACAGGCAATGCTGACGAAGGCAGATAGTCCTAGTTATCATAGTCGTCCTGCTGGCCATCATCTTGGTAGTCTCCTTCATAGTCTGGCCATGAGAATAGCCAGGGACAAAAACCATGAGTACTCTTTAAGTACTCGCAAACTACCACTAACAAGTAGGATAGTTCTAAGTTAAAGTGCTAACTCTAAGTTTAACTATAAAGTTAAGTTTGAAACCTAAGCTGAGTTCAGAAGCAAAGAAAGATAAAATAAGGTTCTAGAATCACTTAAGTTGGGAAGCTATTGTCATAACACAACCCTGTTGTGGTCAAGTCAAGATTCATCATTTCAGAAGTGATTTTGAAAACATCTGACAACGAAACAGTATGGCCATTCCAACTGTCTATAACCGCCGACGTGGCTATTTGAATAGTTTGACACTTCCGGAACTAATATAGCCGCCGACGCGGTATTCGAATATAGCCGCCGACGCGAGGGAACTAATACTAATGCATATAAACTTCCGGCTAAGCCTTACCCAATTCAGGTAATGTGGTTGTACGATAAATTTGGAATGGTATCGCATCCGAATCCAACCATCATTTTTATAAGAGGGTTAAGGCTCATGCCTCAACATTTTCACCATCATAAACCATTTGTGTTTCTCAACACATGTCAAAACATCTCAATAGAATGACTCATCATTCTAAGGTTTTCATAATTCATTTTCACCAAGTATTCTCATCTAGAGTGACTCAAGTTTTTATCTACTCTAAACTACTAAGTTAAGAGTGTTCACTAAGGTAGGATGACGGGATCAATCTCATGCCATAGAATGACATCTAAGGTGTATCTAATTAGGCCAAGTTTTATACTCTTTATGCTACCTTCAAAACAAGTAAAGAACTTTGATAAAGTAAAGGAAGTAAAGCTTGGAAAAATAATACTTGGGGTAGGTAATAGTCAAAGTGGTATAACCAAAGCATGCCTAATGCATGTGCTTAGATTATCTAGCTTGCAAGGGTTAGCTTGCATTGTTAATGGTGGCTTTCCTTGTGCAGTGCAGTGGTTGAAGTTTTCTTCCTCCTCTAGATAGAACTCCTCCTCCTCCTCGAAAGCTTGGTCGGTACTATCGTCTATAAATACATACGGAGTGCACAATCACCAAACAATACTTAACTAGTCTAATTAGCACTATAAGGTACACATTTGATGATCTATTATCATCACTAGCATCACAAGTTTTATTCAATAGTTTCATTCTTTTTATTTTAGAAAAGTAATTTCTACTCATTGAAAAATTAACTAAGATTTAATATTCACCACTTAAAATATGGGATCATGTGGACACATGTCATCACCACATATTCTAACATGTGGGAATGTGATTTAAGGGTTGGATCACAATTACTTTGGTTTAAGTTCCTTATTTAATGATTTAAAGTGACTAGAAATGCCTATATAGTATTATTTTGGTACTAGTCCAAAGTCACTACATGTAAACCTTAATATTATAACATATTCAGATAGGTATGATAAAATGTGATTTTTGAGAGTTGGAATCAACTCAAAAGCTATCATGGTTGATTTTATAAAAATGTTGCAAGGTGCAAATGCTTCTGTTTTGTTATTTCTACTAGGAGAGATGTCTAACTCTAATTGAATTAAATCCAACGGGCTTGGCTAGATCTTTTTAGTAGCTTTCTAACAAAATTGGAATCACTCCATTTGGATTTGTAAATCTCTCTGAATTGAATTTCAAACTAGGGAATAGATCTAGGTTTAAACTAAAATAGAAAAATCCTAATTCAAACTGAATCGGTCGCGCGAGAAAGCTAACGGTCCAGCCCAGTGACACTACGCGGTGCGGGGCTCAGCTGATAGGGGGGTCCACCGGTCAGAGGCTCATAACACGCGAAGCGGTACGTGGCGATGTGGGCCGTTAGATTAGAACGGGGATCAACGACTGGGGCTCGTCATCGACGACAGACCTGTCGCCGGAGAACTCTAACCCTAGCAGCTCAGTGGGGGTGCTCAGGGGCGTACCAGGGCTCCAGCGACAATGGCGAGGTGGGCAAACAGACTGGTGGTCGACGGCGAACTTAGGGATGGTCGAGGCAGCTCCGGGGGTGGTCGGAATCCGCGGGGCCCTTCTCCTCCAGAGGCAGCCAGCTCCGGTGCAATTCCGGCCAACGGCTTCTTGCCTTGCTCCGGGGAGAAGTGGGGGAGGCTCAGTGAGGTGAGGGGAGGTGAGTGGTGTGCTGCAAACGGCTGGGGATGGCCTCTATTTATAGGACGATGATGCGACTAAGAGGCGTGGGCGGGCGGCTCCGGCGAGGGTTGCACAGCATGCTAGCGGCGTGGCTCGAGGTAGGGGACGGTGGCTGGTCTCCTGGCGGTGCTCTACGAATTGAATGCGGGCCTAGGGACGGTGGTATGCGGTTGGGCGATGCGCGCGCTCTGAGCGGCAGAGGCGGCGGTCTCAACGGCGAGCGGTGACTATGGTGCGTTGGGTGGTGAACGGGCATGTCTGGCGTGTTCCTGGGGTCGTGGCGGAGTGGTGGACGCGGGCTGCGGTCGAGGGGCGGTGTGTACACGCGTGTCAGGCGCGGCGCTCTGCCGCGTGCTCGGCATGGCGCAGACGCACTGGGCGTGGTGCATTGGTGGTGGTCCACAGCCTGGCTCTGCTCGGGGAGGGGACAGAGGGTGGCGGTGAGGTGTGAGCTAGCTCATATACATGGTGAGAGGGAGAGGGGCGATCTGCTAGAGCGAGGCAAGGTTTGGTCGGTGAGTTGGTGCTCTGGGTGGCGTGGCCTTGCTGCTAGGGGGGTAGGGGATGGGTTCTTAGTATCTGGTTGGATCAAGATGGGACAAAGGGATTAAATGGAGATCAATTGGGGGCAAAACCCTGTTCAAAACAGTGAGCTAGTTTTAGAGTTTAAACCCCACCTGCCATGTGTTTGTTGAAATGGCCGCAAGAAAGTTATTTTTGAATTTTGCAAAGAATTTTGGTGGGTGTGCTAGTACTAAGCTTGAGACTCTGTGGGTGCTGTGGTTTTGAATTTTGAGTTCATTTGAATGGTTTTTGAAATAGTGGGATCTTCCCATATGAAATAGATTTAATTTTCAAATGTCAATTAAATTTAGTGTTTTAATGTTTTTGGCAGATCACAAGGTGGGCCTTGGTACAACATTATGTGTACTAGCAAGGGGTGCAAATATCCACATTTGTTTCTGGTAGGTGTTGAGTACTAGGAATAGCCAAAGTAGGCATGGTAGTTAATTTGGCACAAATGACCATTCTCTTCTTTTATTCATTTTGATTTGTTTTTCTTTGGGATTTGTTTGGGAATGATCTAGATGATGTTTATTTCACCTAAGAATCATTTTACAAGCAACGGATCACTTAAACAAGGAAATTCAAATCAACTCCTATTTTAAATGCACACACATATGAATGCTTTAATAATTTCAATTGGAAAAGTTTTTGTTAACCCTAATTTTTATGATTTGGATCTTAATAATCTTGGATTCAAGTTTTGGGATGTTACAAACCTTCCCCCCTTAAACAAAATCTCGTCCCAAGATTTACCAAGAAAACTAGGCACTAAAGAGATCTGGGAACTCTGTCCTAATGTAATCTTCTTGCTCCCAAGTGGCTTCCTCTTCGGTATGGTTGCTCCATTGAATCTTGAGAAACTTGATACTCCTGGTCCTGGTGGTTCTGTAGGCTTATTCTAGGATACGGATGGGCACTTCACGATATGTCAGGTCATTGTTGATCTCCACAGCTCTGTGATCGATGTTCTTGAAAACTTCAGTCTTCTCCGGCACTTCTAGGCATTTGCGAAGTAACGAGATATGGAACACATTGTGAATGGCTGGCATCTCTTCAGGTAGTTCTAGTTGATACGATACTTCTCCTTGATGATTCAGAATTTTGAAGGGCCCGATATATCTGGGGGCTAACTTTCCTTTCAGGTTAAAGCATTGGGTTCCCTTCAATGGTGAAACCTTGAGATATACAAAATCTCTGATGTTGAAAGTCAGGTCTCTCCTTCTCTTGTCCGCATAACTCTTATGTCTGGATTGGGCGGTCTTGAGGTGCTCACGGACTTTGTGAAACTTCTCTTCGGCTTCTCGAAGAATGTCGGGTCCAAAGATCTGACTCTCTCCTACTTGCGACCAATTCAAAGGGGTACGACACTTTCTTCCGTATAGGAATTCAAATGGTGCCATCTGCAAACTAGCTTGATAACTGTTGTTATATGAGAATTCTGCGAAAGGCAGGCAGTCTTCCCATTTTGATCCGTACTCTAACACACAAGCTCTTAACATATCCTCTAGGATCTGGTTGACTCTCTCCGTCTGTCCATCAGTTTGCGGGTGAGAAGCTGTGCTGAAATTCAACTTGGTGCCTAATCCTTCCTGGACTTTCTGCCAAAATCTCGAGGTAAACTGGGTTCCTCGATCGGATATTATGGTCTTGGGGGTTCCATGCAGACTAACAATCCTAGCAATATACAGCTCTGCTAGCTTCGAACTCTGGTAGGTAGTCTTGACAGGGATAAAGTGAGCTACCATGGACAGTCTATCAACTATGACCCAGATTGAGTCATTTCCCCTACTGGAAGTAGGCAAACCGGTGATAAAGTCCATTCCTCCGGAATCCCATTTCCATTCTGGAATCTGCAATGGTTGCAACAGTCCTGTGGGTCTCTGATGCTCTACTTTGACTCTTTGATAGATGTCACACTTGCCGATGTAGCTTCCGATTTCTCTCTTCATCTTGTGCCACCAAAATTGCTCTTTCAAATCTTGATACATCTTTGTTCCTCCGGGGTGGATAGAATAAAGAGTATCACGAGCTTCCTGCATGATGACTTGCTTCAGCTCCGAATCTGCTGGCACACAGATACGTCCTTTGTACCACATCACTCTTTCTTCCTCTTCCGTGAATCCAGGTACCTTTCTTGTACCAATATGACGTTTGATTCCGTCGATACTTTTATTTCCCTTCTAGGCTTCCTTGATTTGGCTGATTAAGGTGGGTTGAAGTTCAATGCTAGCTAAGAATCCTTTGCTAACTAATTCAGTTCTGAACTGCTCTAACTCCTCATACAAACTTGGTGCTTCTCCTTGATCATGGTGTTTAGCCTACATGGCAATCTGCTAAGAGCATCCGCTACCACATTGGCTTTGCCGGGGTGATAGTGAATGTCAAGGTAATAATCCTTGATTAACTCTATCCATCTCCTTTACCTCATATTCAGCTCCTTCTGAGTGAAAATATACTTCAAGCTCTTGTGATCTGAGTAAATCTCACAGTGATTACCCATCAGATAATGACGCCATGTCTTCAATGCCAAAACTACGGCAGCTAGTTCAAGATCATGGGTCGGATAGTTCTGCTCATGCTACTTCAGTTGTCGAGATAGGCAAGTGATGACTTTGCCTTCTTGCATCAATACACATCCGAGACCAATCTTGGATGCATCACACTATACATCAAACGGCTTCTTGATGTCTGGCATGACCAATATTGGGGCTGATATCAATCTCTTCTTCAGCTCCTAGAAACTGGCTTCACATTTGTCTGTCCATTCAAACTTCTTGTCCTTCTTCAACAATTGGGTTATGGGTCTGGCGATGCTCGAGAATCCTTCTACGAACTTGCGGTAGTATCCCACTAATCCGAGAAATGCACGAACTTGGGTTTGAGTGGTTGGGGCTTCCCATTCTTCAACATCTTTGATCTTGGAGGGATCAACAGAGACTCCTCCGGCAGACACAATATGTCCTAGGAATCCTACTTCTTTCAGCCAAAACTCACACTTGCTGAACTTGGCATACAACCGATGCTCTCTCAGGCTTTCTAGGATGATTCTCAGATGTTGCTCATGCTCTTCTTCTGACTTGGAGTAGATAAGGATGTCGTCGATAAACATAACTACAAACTTATCTAGGAAATTCATAAAGATCTTATTCATGAGATGCATGAAATAAGCAGGGGCATTGGTTAATCCAAAAGACATAACCGTATACTCGTATAAACCATAATGAGTAGTAGAGGCGGTCTTTGGAATATCCGTTGCAAGAATCTTAAGTTGGTGATAACCAGTCCTAAGATCAACCTTTGAGAATACCTAGGCTCCAGTCAATTGATCAAATAGATCCTCTATCTTTGGCAAGGGGTACTTGTTCTTGATGGTGACGTCATTCAACTTTCTGTAATCTGTGCACAAACGGTTGCCTCCATCTTTCTTGTCGATGAATAACACTGGTGATCTCCATGGCGATGCACTTGGTTGAATCAAGCCTTTTGCTAACATAGCATTCAACTGCTTCTTCAGTTCCACTAACTCTGAGGGGTTCGTGCTATAGGGTCTCTGGGCTATGGGTCCAGTTCTGGGGATTAGTTCGATAATGAACTCAATATCCCTTTCTGGGGGCATACCTGACAATTCATCTGGGAATACGTCAGGGTATTCACAGACTACTCTTACTTGGTCTATGGTGGGTAGGGCTAGACTCTTGTTGCACTTGAATTGACGGGGTAAGGTTTCAGAGATATGCTCTACTGTGACTCCAGAGCTACTGGTCATGGTGATGGCTTTCTTAGCACAGTCTATCATTCCTTTATGGCTTGACATCCAGTCCATACCTAGTACTACTTCCAATCCTTTGGTTCCGAGTACTATTAGGTTGGCATAAAAATCTATCCCACGTATTCTGATAGGCACAACTTTGCAAATTTTTCTAGCTTTTGTAGTTGACCCGGGGATTTGAACTATCATGACATGCTTCAAGTTGGTTGGGTGAATCTTACTAGTGCATGCAAATTCTTCGGTGACAAATGAATGCGAAGCTCCCAAATCAAACAATACCCTTGCTAAAACTGAGTTGATAGAAAACATACCCAGCACTACATCTGGCGCTTCTTGGGCTTCTTCGGTGTTCATGTGGAAGAGACGGCCGTTGCGGTTGTGAGGGTTCCCTGGGAAAATCTTCTTCCTGGTTGAACACGACGTTGCTGCTGAGCTGGGGCATTCACATTAGCAATGGCGGCAGTCTTCTTGGGACACTCATTGGAATAGTGACCCTTCACTCCACACTCGAAACAAGTGATCTGAGACTTTTCCTTTACTGCGACGGGCACATCATTTCTGCTAGTTCTGGGTGCAGTGTTGTTGTTGTTCTTGGGAGGTGCACGGTTGAAATTGTTGGCATTGCCGGAGTTGTGATTGTTTCCTCCGGACTTCACATTGCCTCCACTACGGTTAGGGTAGCTTGGGCGAGACATTGGGGGTCGATTGTTCCTTGGTGCATATCCTGGTGAGGGGTTGGGACGGTACTTCTGGTGACTGCTGGATCCAGATTGCTGCATCATACGACGCTTGCGGTTGTCGTTTTCCTAGTTAATCTTCCCTTCCATCTGAATGGCAGAGTCGACTAACTCTTCGAGATCCTTGAAACGGATGTTGACGAGGACAGTCTGCATCTCATCATGCAGTCCATTCAGGAATCTCTCCTTCTTCTTAGCCTCCGTGTTGATCTCATCAAGTGCATACCTTACAAGCGACAAGAACCTGTCACGGTACTCCACCACAGTCATTCTTCCTTGCTTCAGTTCACGAAACTCATCCCTGATTCGGGTGACTAGACCCTGTGGCGCGTGGGTGCGGCTAAATTTGATTTTGAAGGTCACTTGACCATGGTTCATGTTACGGATACTAGTCCACCAAGCTCTTGCATCTCCTGCCAGATAGTGGGTGGTGAAGAGAACTTTCTCGTTGTCATCAACTCCTGCAACTTCTAAGTTGTTCTCCATCGTCTGTAACCAGTCATCAGCATCTAAGGGGTTCTCTAAAGTGCTAAAGATTGGGGGATTGGTATTCTGGAAGTTCTTCAGCTTGGATCCTTGATGATCCTGATTTCCATGCCCTTGGTTGTTGAGAGCCATCTAGGCGATCTATTGCAGTGTTGCTAGATTAGCTTGGCGCTCTGCCCTACTTGCTTCTCTATTTGCGATGAGATTCTGCAAGATCTGCAGCATTGGGTATTGCGACGAGCTGCTCCCTCCTTGGTTTCCACAAGTCATCTGAAGATTGAGGTAGATAAAGGGGTAAGAGGGGAAGTTCTAAGGTTCATGGTTTTGGTTTCAAAGCTAAGACTTTGAGTTTGACTCATGTTTTTGCAACTAACTCCATTTCATTCATGCAAACAACACACGATACAAACATACACCACAACAAAGAAAAGCAGATGGTTTTAAGAACCATTCTGCAAGCTACGATACATCTCCTGCTACGACAGTGCTCTAGTGCATCTACTCATCGTCGATGAAGTCGGAGTCCTCATCGTCAGTGTAGAAGTCCACAACATCCTCCTCCAGAAAGTCATCATCATTGCTGAGGTAAGAATCCATGTCTCCCTAGATGTCTTCACCCTCCTCTTCTTCCTCCTTGGCTGCAAGCTGATCTTGTTGCTCCTTGACGGTCTTCTCGAGGTCGGTCACCTTCTTGCGAAGACGGGCAATGGTGCGATCCTTCTTCTCGCGCTGGAGGTGAAGAGACTGACGATCCTTGACTAGCAGTGAGAAAGTCTGGGCCTTCTGGTCGGCAATGGCACCGTTCTGGTTGGCTAACTCCCTAGCATTGTCCAACTCCTTCTGACGATTGTACAACAGGAAGTCGAGGTTCTCCACTTGGCGCTTCAAGGCTGGATGACTTGGCATCTCCATCGGCATTCCCATGAAGTCACGTGTTGCATAGTGAGCAAAACGGGTTCCTTGAATCTGGTTGACACTGAGGGCACATAGACGTGTGAGAGCTTCATGCATTGCCCTGGCTAATCCATCTAGCCAGTTGTTCTCTCTCACTGAGAACTGGATTCTCCCGGACGTTGGTGCTTCGATGCTTCCTCTAAGATCAGCGGTGACAAGCCACTGCAAATCTCCTCCTGGGGGTCCTGGAAGTTGAGCTCCAAGAAACTCTGGATGTGGGCGTCCCAGTAACTCCGACAGTGAATCCAGATCCCTCTCGAAGATCAGTTGACCTCTGTTCCCCAACTGATAGAACTTGCTGAACTGAGACTCCATCTACAAGAATTAAGGATGAGAAAATTAGTGAAGTGATCAAGTGTGTCAAATTTTAAGTAATAATGTAAGAATTGTGAGGAACAAGAATTTTGAGAAAGAATAAATTCTCAAGGATAAGAGGGGAAATAGTTTTTCATAAATACTCACTTTCATTTTGAAACTAAGTTTTTGTTTTGGACGCCCATTCTAACTAGGGTCTCCTATGGTCAGGCTTGCTCTGATACCAACTTGTCAACACCCGAATTTTTAATCCGAGATGCCTGTTATGCCATACCTCGCAATCCTAGGATTACCATTTTTGCGAGACATAACAGATTGGATATCACAGTACATCATCCCTTACAAACCATACATAAGGTCTTACACAAATAAGGATCTCATGATCCAGTCTTAATACAATAAGCAGCGGAAATAAAAGATAAGCGTAGCAGTGGGGTCCATCTTCAGGGGCACATGCAATGCTGACGAAGGCAGATAGTCCTAGTTATCATAGCCGTCCTGCTGGCCATCATCTTGGTAGTCTCCTTCATAGTCTGGCCATGAGAATAGCCAGGGACAAAAGCCATGAGTACTCTTTAAGTACTCGCAAAGTACCACTAACAAGTAGGATAGTTCTAAGTTAAAGTGCTAACTCTAAGTTTAACTATAAAGTTAAGTTTGAAACCTAAGCTGAGTTCAGAAGCAAAGAAAGATAAAATAAGGTTCTAGAATCACTTAAGTTGGGAAGCTATTGTCATAAACACAACCCTGTTGTGGTCAAGTCAAGATTCATCATTTCATAAGTCATTTTGAAAACATCTGACAACGAAACAGTATGGCCATTCCAACTATCCATAACCGCGGACGCGGCTATTCGAATAGTTTGACACTCTGCAGAGGTGGTACACTTTCACCACAAGATTCGATACATCTGTCAGGGATATCCCTGAATCATCATACTTATTATGTAGATAATCAAACATAACCTTTCCTTTACACACCCTAGTATAAGCACCTCTCCTATGAGTATGGCCTCCCAACCATGACCATCTGTCATCTTGGGCACTGCATAGGTGGAGAACATTGAGAGTTATCCTCAATTCAGACCTCTCCCGCGAGGGAACTAATACTAATGCATATAAACTTCCGGCTAAGCCTTACCCAATTTAGGTAATGTGGTTGTATGGTAATTTGGAATCGTATCACATCCGAATCCAACCATCAGTTTTATAAGAGGGTTAAGGCTCATGCCTCAACATTTTCACCATCATAAACCATTTGTGTTTCTCAACACATGTCAAAACATCTCAATAGAATGACTCATCATTCCAAGGTTTTCATAATGCATTTTCACCAAGTATTCCCATCTAGAGTGACTCAAGTTTTTATCTACTCTAAACTACTAATTTAAGAGTGTTCACTAAGGTGGGATGATGGGATCAATCTCATTCCATAGAATGACATCTAAGGTGTATCTAATTAGGCCAAGTTTTATACTCTTTATGCTACCTTCAAAACAAGTAAAGAACTTTGATAAAGTAAAGGAAGTAAAGCTTGGAGAAATAATACTTGGGGTAGGTAATAGTCAAAGTGGTATAACCAAAGCATGCCTAATGCATGTGCTTAGATTATCTAGCTTGCAAGGGTTAGCTTGCATTGTTAATGGTGGCTTGCCTTGTGCAGTGCAGTGGTTGAAGTTTTCTTCCTCCTCTAGATAGAACTCCTCCTCCTCCTCGAAAGCTTGGTCGGTACTATCGTCTATAAATACATACGGAGTGCACAATCACCAAACAATACTTAACTAGTCTAATTAGCACTATAAGGTACACATTTGATGATCTATTATCATCACTAGCATCACAAGTTTTATTCAATAGTTTCATTCTTTTTATTTTAGAAAAGTAATTTCTACTCATTGAAAAATTAACTAAGATTTAATATTCACCACTTAAAATATGGGATCATGTGGACACATGTCATCACCACATATTCTAACATGTGGGAATGTGATTTAAGGGTTGGATCACAATTACTTTGGTTTAAGTTCCTTATTTAATGATTTAAAGTGACTAGAAATGCCTATATAGTATTATTTTGGTACTAGTCAAAAGTCACTACATGTAAACCTTAATATTATAACACATTCAGATAGGTATGATAAAATGTGATTTTTGAGAGTTGGAATCAACTCAAAGCTATCATGGTTGATTTTATAAAAATGTTGCAAGGTGCAAATGCTTCTGTTTTGTTATTTTTACTAGGAGAGATCTCTAACTCTAATTGAATTAAATCCAACGGGCTTGGGTAGATCTTTTTAGTAGCTTTCTAACAAAATTGGAATCACTCCATTCGGATTTGTAAATCTCTCTGAATTGAATTTCAAACTAGGGAACAGATCTAGGTTTAAACTAAAATAGAACAATCCTAATTCAAACTAAATGGGCCGCGTGGGAAAGCTAACGGGCCGGCCCAGTGACACTACGCGGTGCGGGGCTCAACTGACAGGGGGGTCCACCAGTTAGAGGCTCATAACACGCGAAGCGGTACGTGGCGATGTGGGCCGTTAGTTTAGAACGGGGATCAACAGCTGGGGCTCGTCGTCGACGACGGACCTGTCGCCAGCGAACTTTAACCCTGGCACCTCGATGGGGGTGCTCAGGGGGCGTACCAGGGCTCCAACGACGACGGCGAGGCGGGAAAACAGACTGGTGGTCGACGGCAAACTCAGGGACGGTCGAGGCAGCTCCGGGGGTGGTCGGAATCAGCGGGGCCCTTCTCCTCCAGAGGCAGCCAGCTCTGGTGCAATTCCGGCCAACAGCTGCTCGCCTTGCTCCGGGGAGAAGTGGGGGAGGCTCAGTGAGGTGAGGGAAGGTGAGTGGTGTGCTGCAAACGGCTGGGGATGGCCTCTATTTATAGGACGACGATGCGACTGAGAGGCATGGGCGGGCGGCTCCGGCGAGGGCTGCACAGCGTGCTAGCGGCATGGCTCGAGGTAGGGGATGGTGGGTGGTCTCCTGGGGGTGCTTAACGAATTGAATGCGGGCCTAGGGACGGTGGTATGCGGTTGGGCAATGCGCGCGCTTTGAGCGGCAGAGGCGGCGATCTCAACGGCGAGCGGTGGCTGTGGTGCGTTGGGCGGTGAACGGGCATGTCAGTCGTGTTCCTAGGGTCGTGGCGGAGCGGTGGACGCGGGCTGCGGTCGAGGGGCGACGTGTACACACATGTCGGGCGCGGCGCTCTGGCGCGTCCTCGGCATGGCGCAGACACACTGGGCGCGGTGCATTGGCGGTGGTCCACGGTTTGGCTCGGCTCGGGGAGGGGACAGAGGGTGGCGGTGAGGTGTGATCTAGCTCATAGACATGGTGAGAGGGAGAGGGGCGGTCTGCTGCAGCACGGCAAGGTTTGGCCAGCGAGTTTGTGCTCGGGGTGGCATGGCCTTGCTGCTAGGGGGGGGGGGTAGGGGATAGGTGCTTAGTCTCTGGTTGGATCAAGAGGGGACAAAGGGATTAAATAGAGATCAATTGGGGGCAAAACCCTGTTCAAAACAGTGAGCTAGTTTTAGAGTTTAAACCCTGCCTGCCATGTGTTTGTTGAAATGGCCGCAAGAAAGTTATTTTTGAATTTTGCAAAGATTTTTGGTGGGTGTGCTAGTACTAAGCTTGAGACTCTGTGGGTGCTTGGGTTCTGAATTTTGAGTTCATTTGAATGGTTTTTTGATATAGTGGGATCTTCCCATATGAAATAGATTCAATTTTCAAATGTCAATTAAATTTAGTGTTTTAATGTTTTTGGCAGATCACAAGGTGGGCCTTGGTACACCATTATGTGTACTAGCAAGGGGTGCAAAGATCCACATTTGTTTCTGTTAGGTTTTGAGTACTAGGAATAGCCAAAGTAGGCCTGGTAGTTAATTTGGCACAAATAACCATTCTCTTCCTTTATTCATTTTGATTTGTTTTTCTTTGGATTTGTTTGGGAATGATCTAGATGATGTTTATTTCACCTAAGAATCATTTTACAAGAAATGGATTACTTAAACAAGGCAATTCAAATCAACTCCTATTTTAAATGCACACACATATGAATGCTTTAATAATTTCAATTGGAAAAGTTTTTGTTAACCCTAATTTTGATGATTTGGATCTTAATAACCTTGGATTCATGTTTTGGGATGTTACACATGCTCACGGATGGAGTGAAACCAGCGCTTAATATGTTTGGAATTCTTGTGAGACCTTGGTTCCTTTGCGTTGGCTATGGCTCCATTTTTGTCACAATAGATCACCATTGGATCCAACGCACTAGGAACGACACCCAGTTCGGTAATGAACTCCGTCATCCAAACCGCTTCCTGTGCTACTTCTGAAGCAACAATATATTCCGCCTCCATTGTTGACCTTGTTACCACGGGTTGTTTGGATCTCCTCCAACTAATTGTTGCTCCGTTCATGAGAAATATGTATCCAGATTGAGACTTAGAGTTGTCCGGATCAGTGTCAAAACTAGCGTCGACATAACAATTAGCGACCAGCTCTTCTTCACCTCCGTATACAAGAAACATTTCCTTAGTTCTTCTCAAGTACTTAAGGATATTCTTGACCGCTATCCAGTGTTCCAAACCTGGATCAGATTGGTACCTACTAGTCAAACTAATAGCATGTGCCACATCCGGTCTTGTACATAGCATGGCGTACATTATAGAGGCTATAGCTGAAGCATAGGGGATCTTATCCATTATCTCTCTTTCTTCCACCGTAGCCGGACTTTGAGTCTTACTCAATGTCTTGCCTTGCAACATAGGTAAGAACCCCTTCTTACTTTCATCCATTTTAAACTTCTTTAAAATCTTATCAAGGTATGTACTTTGCGATAACCCTATTAGGCGTCTTGATCTATCTCTATTGATCTTTATGCCTAATATATATGACGCTTCACCAAGGTCTTTCATAGAAAATTTGTTGTTTAGATAGCTTTTAACACTGTTCAAAAGATCTATACCATTTCCAATCAATAATATGCCATCCACATATAATATCAGAAATGCCACATTGTTCCCACTCACTTTCTTGTAAATACAAGCCTCTCCATAAGTTTGGACAAATCCAAACTCTTTGATCACCTCATCAAAGTGGAGATTCCAACTCCGTGATGCTTGCTTCAGTCCATAGATGGATCGCTGAAGCTTGCACACCTTGTTAGCATTATTAGGATTGACAAAACCCTTTGGTTGTATCATATACAACTCTTCTTCAATGTTACCATTGAGGAACGCAGTTTTGACATCCATCTGCCATATTTCATAATCAAAATATGCAGCAATTGGTAACATAATCCTAACTGATTTTAGCATCACTATGGGAGAAAATGTCTCATCATAGTCAACTCTTTGAATTTTTCGAAACCCTTTTGTGAAAAGTCGAGCTTTATAGATGGTTACATTACCATCAACATCAGGTTTTCTTTTGAAAATCCATTTATTCTCAACGGCCTTTCGGTCATGAGGTAAGTCCACCAAGGTCCAAACTGTTTTCGTACATGGATTCCATCTTGGATTTCATGGCTTCTAGAAATTTGTTGGAATCCGGGCTCATCATCGCTTCTTCATACGTCGTAGGGTCATCTATTTCATCAACCATGAAATTTACAACAGGATTCCCGTACAGTTCAGGAGTTGGACGTGTCCTGCTTGACCTGCGAGGTTCAGTAGTGTCCTTTTTCAGAGTTTCATGATCATTATTATTAGTTCCTTCTTCATTTGGTGAAGTTAACTCTGGAACGACTTCCGGTGCTGTGCCACTCGCCATTTCATGGAGAGAAGGTTCAATAACCTCTTCGAGTTCTACCTTTCGACTACTCACACCTTTCGCGAGAAACTCTTTCTCTAGAAAGGATCGATTCTTGGCAACGAAAACCTTGCCCTCGGATCGGTGATAGAAGGAATACCCAATTGTTTCTTTAGGGCATCCTATGAAGACGCATTTTTCCGCTTTGGGTTCGAGTTTATCCGGTTGAAGTTTCTTCACATAAACATCGCATCCCCAAACTTTAAGAAATGACAGCTTAGGTTTGTTTCCAAACCATAATTCATACGGTGTCGTTTCAACGGATTTAGAAGGTGCCCGATTTAAAGTGAATGCGGTGGTTTCTAGTGCATAACCCCAAAATGACAACGGTAAGTCAGTCAGAGACATCATAGATCGAACCATATCTAATAGAGTACTATTACGACGTTCTGATACACCATTACGTTGTGGTGTTCCGGCGGCCATGAGTTGTGAAACTATTCCACACTCTTTCATGTGTGTGCTAAACTCATAACTTAGATACTCACCTCCACGGTCGGACCATAGAAATTTGATCTTTCTATTATGATGATTTTCCACTTCATTCTGAAATTCCTTGAACTTTTCAAAGGTTTCAAACTTATGTTTCATCAAATAGATATACCCAGATCTACTCAAATCATCAGTGAAAGTAACAAAATAATGATATCCACCTCGCATCGACACACTCATTGGACCGCATACATCAGTATGTATGATTTCCAATAAATCTATCGCCCGTTCCATTGAACCGGAAAACAACGTTCTAGTCATCTTGCCCATAAGGCATGGCTCACATGTATCAAATGATTCAAAATCAAATGATTCAAAATCAAATGATTCCAAAAGTCCATCAGAATGGAGTTTCTTCATGCATTTAACACCAATATGACCTAGACGGTAGTGCCACATATATGCAGATATATCATTATTAAGTTTAATTCTTTTAGCATCAACATTATGGATGTGCGTATGAGTACTATCGAGATTCAACAGAAATAAACCATTCATCACGGGTGCATGACCATAAAAGATATTATCCATATAAATCGAACAACCATTGTTTTTGGATTTAAACGAATAACCACATCGCATCAAAAAAGATCCAAATATAATGTTCATGCTCAGTGCAGGCACCAAATAACAATTATTTAGGTTTATAACTAATCTCGATGGTAGGTGGAGAGGAAGCGTTCCGACGGCGATCACATCAACTCTTGATCCATTGCCGACACGCATCTTGACCTCACCCCTTGCTAGCGGTCGCTTGTTCCGTAGCCCCTGATTCGAGTTACATATGTTAGCAACTGATCCAGTAAATACCCAGGTGCTACTGTGAGTACTAGTCAAGTACACATCAATAACATGTATATCATATATACCTTTGTTTGCCTTTCCGGCTTTCTTGTCCGCCAAAAAACTTGGGGCAGTTGCGCTTGCAATGGCCAGTCCCCTTACAATAGTAGCACTCGGTATCAGACTTAGGGCCAGCCCGGGATTTCTTTTCAGGCATAGCAATATATTTTCCGCCCTTCTTTCCCTTCTGTTTACCCTTCTTATCTTTCTTGAAACCGGTGGTCCTATTGACCATCAACACTTGATGTTCTTTCCTAATCTCCACTTCTGCAGTCTTAAGCATTGACAGAAGCTTGGGGAGAGTCTTCTTCATGCCCTACATGTTATAGTTCATCACGAAGCTCTTGTAGCTAGGTGGCAGAGATTGGAGAACACGATGTATGAGTAAATCAATGGGAATCGTTATTCCCAAGGACACAAGCTTGTCGGCGTACCTAGACATTTTGAATACGTGCTCACTTACGGAGCTGTTCTCTTCCATCATGCAGCTAAAGAACTTTTCTAAAGCATTATAACTCTCTACGGAAGCATGGGTATTGAAAATCATTTTCAATTCACCCATGGTATCAAAGGCATTGCCATTTTTGAAACGCTTTCAAAGCTCTGGCTCTACACCACACAGTATGCCGCAATGAACTAAGTTGTGGTTCTCCTGACAAGTCACATAGACATCCTTTTCCTCGTCAGGGGCGTCAGGAGCTGGTGGGGGGCCTAGCGGCGCTTCTAGCACATATTGCTTTTGTGCAGCAGAGAGGAGAATCCTCAAATTCATAGCCCAATTGGTGAAGTTGCTACCATTCGCAACAAGTTTCTCTTTCTCCGTGAACACATTGAAATTAAAAGCAGGTGGTGCCATCTACAACAGAATTTGTAAAGTTTATTTAGACTAAGTTTATGATAGATTGAGTTCAACTAAACTCCCACGCAAAAACAACATCCCTCGTGTCTTTTTGGTGATTACATGAACCAATCCACTACACCAAGTCCGATCATCACGTGAGTCAGTGTAGCTTCAAAGGCGAGCATCTATATGGGCATCATATCAACTATATGAATCATGCTTAACCTTTCGGTCCATGTTCCAAGGCCATGTATGTACATGTTAGGCTCGCCAAGTAAAAACCTTAGTACTCGCGTGTGTAAAACTGTCTTACTCCTGAAATATGATCGTGGATTCAAGTACACCCGATCATCACGTGATGTCTTGAAGCAGCGAAATATAAACGGTGCGTACTTAAGGAAGAACACATTTTTATCTTGATATTCAAATGAGGGATCATCTTATAACGCTACTAAAATATCAAACTAGCAATATAAGATGCGAACATCGTATGTGTAAAGTGAAATGATATGGTTCTTGCATTTGATCACTATCATATGCATCGTGGTATGATCTCTATCATTCCTTTGTGTGTAAGGCCAAGGTCTATGGAACTTACACGTTAAGTGTGTTGTAAGTGTATCAACTATACATCAACTCACAACAATACCATATCATGACACAAGCCCAGCAACAATCTAAACTAGACGCCTCTAATTTATCAAGTGCAAGTTTTACGTGGCTTAGGGCTTTCGAAGTTACAACCGTTCTTACCTACGAACATGGAACCACAATGATGATAACAAAATTATTAGCAACTCGTTGTAAATTAGATATTGACTATAGTAGAAGAGACAGACACCCGCCAGCCACTTATGCAAACCTAGTTGCATGTCAGTCGTGGAACCGGTCTCATGTGCGATGACATGTAAGGTTGGTCTGGGCCGCTTCATCCCACTATGCCACCAATATCCAAAGTACATATACGAAGCAACAACATGATCATCACCGCCCACATACTCTTATGTGTTCTACCCGTGCAAAGCACCTACGAATACATCAAGATCTGATACCACTAAAGGGTTCAAAGCATAGAAAACAAAAAATTCCTACGATGAGAACCATACGCCAAGATCTATCTACTAGATACAAGAAACGGGTGGATATACATCCATGGAGAACTTACCCTTGAAGACAACAAAGTTTTGTTAACGAGTAGGAACTCGTGGATGATGTAGTCGTACGCTTGCCGATCTCAAGATCGTGTGGAAGTCCTAGCGCCGTAAACCAACAACGCAACCGCACTCGCACACACGTTCAGGCCACCGAACAACCTCCGCCTCCTTGCTCTAGCGATGCAGCAGAAGCAGCAACTCCTTCCAGACGAAATGACACCGGGAACATGTATCTCACTAATCCGAGACCATGGGGGAATAATTCTAGAGGGGAAGAGAGATCCTTCACGAGGAGGTGTGTGGAAGAAGGATGAGAGGGGTGGCCTTTTATAGGAGGAGGGGGTACCACTCCCCATGGCCGGCTCCCCATGGGGGGTGACCCCTCACCTCCCCCATTCATGTGGTGGTAACCCCCTCCACATAAAAGTGTCCCTTAACATTCCTCTTTAAAGTCTTTACTTTAAATGCATTAAATTTCTCCAAATTTAATGCTCTCTCATTTAATAAAACTCATTTATTAAATTTATTCAAAATTTGGTTAACTACTTTAATTAACAAACATTCACATAAAACCCCTGCAACATTTCAATATTACATGCAGAACCAATTTCAGCAATTTCACCCGAAATAGTTTCGGTGTCTATTGAAATAATTCCAACGCTTTACAATTCATTCGTATAAAACACATTTGCTCCAAATGGTGTTGGTGTCCCTTAAGTGTGTCACCCTATGTTCGTGAATAATACAGACATGATCGAGACCCCTCTCAGATCAATAATCAGAAGCGGGACCTGGAGGTCCATACTGACTCCTACACATTCTACGATGACTTCTGTGATCGTGAGAACCTTTAACATTAGTAACTAAATCCCTTTGTCTCACGATATATTACATGTCCGAGATTCGATCATCGGTATCTCCATACCTAGTTTGATCTCGTTACCGACATGTACTGTTTTCTCGTTCCCGTGATATAACATTCTAGTGATCTCATCACTTGCTTGCAAGCTAACCAATGTGATATCACCGAAAGGGCCCAGAGAATATCTATCCGTCATCGGGATGGACAAATCCCACTCTTGATCCATGAGCTTCTACATAACACTTTTGTAGCACTGAACCCACCTTTATAATCACCCTTTCACAGTGTGACGTTTGATGTTATCAAGATACTCTTCCAGTGTTAGTGATTAACATGATCTCGTGGTCTAAGGAATATGATTACTTTGTTAGATGTTATAGAAATATAAACAGAATGACTTTGACCGTAATGCTATACTTCGGATGAATGTTCATCACATCATTCCACTAATGTTGTGACCTTGTTATTAACAACATCCAATGTCCATGATTAGGACACCTTGATCATCTTGTTAATCAACTAGCTAGTTTATAAGTGAGGCATAACTAGGAACTTTCCTTTTGTTTATTAAACACACATGTATTAACGTTTCCAAATTAATACAATTATAGCATGCAAAATAAACATATATCATATACTTGGAATATGTATAATAACAACTTTATTATTGCCTCTCAGGGCATATTCCCTTCAATTATAACATAATATGATAGTTCCAATTGATATGTTCATAACAGATTTAGCAATCCGGGATCCTGTTGAAACAAGGACAAGAAGGCGTGCACAAACATGGTGAAATACGAAAATCCCTATTCTATTTATGCAAAAACAAAAGGTAAAGATGCTTCAATTTTGGACTCGTCAACTCCTCCAAGCTAGACTCTTGCTCATCCCCGAGCAAGATGGGTGCTTATGGACAAGATCATCATGTTCATGAGGCACGAGTCGTTACAATAAATGAGGCAAAAATTGAAATAGGAATACAATATCAGATGTAAAGTTACTTCGGGGGTATTATACCCTTACACATCATATGACTTGGAGGCTTCCACACCCTTTTAGTATCAATGAAGTTATAAGAAGGTTTTAGTGATTCAACATATCATATAATCATAAAGTTAAACTGACTGAGCACTTGATTTCAGTAATGAAGATTCATGATCATTCTTTTTCTTGTATCTTTCTTTTTCTTGGGATTCTTTTGATAGCTGTTCTTTTATTTCTCTTCTCTTCTCTTTTTTCCTTTTCTCTTTATCTCTGTTTTCTTTACTATAGCCGGTTGATCATTCTCACTACCTTTATGGATTTTTAAAAATTGTGACTATAATATGCTCCCAAAGTTCTTCTCATAATTTAATCAATACTTTTATTGGTGTGAAAGTCCCTAAAATCATGAAAGTTGTACAAGTATCATAACACTCAACCTAGTTCAATAATCTAATATAATAATCATGAATCAAAAGATAACTTCAAATATCATAAAGTCTTGAAACTCAACGGATACAAATCTTCTCTTGAAAAAAATGGAGTTCTAAGGTGGTGCAACTAATGCAAATTATGGAATCAAAACATAACTTGCGTGCAGGAAAGAAAACATGCAAAAATTGTAAGATAGATTACAAGGTTCTCACATATCCCCCAAGCTTGGAATCAAGCCGGGTGGATCAAATAATCCCTTGCAATAGTTTTGTTGGAGACCGCCGCGCGAAGCTTCTTGTTTGTCTCTTCCAGGGCAGATATGCGATGAAGACACTTCTGTAGATCCGAACGCAAGAGGAACATCCCATCAGCGTCCTTTCTCATCACGTCATTGAGTTCCTTCTTTCCTTCAAGATCTAAGATACTCTTTTGCACAATCTCCCTATGGAGGGGCTCTTTTTCTGGTACTTCTCTATCTTGTGAAGACGATGTTCAGTGTTTGGAATGTGCGCGTTGATGGGCACGTCCAGAAGGTTGAACCCCCAATCCTCTTGTGGCTTCACGCTCATGCGCGCGTTCATGGTGATCTTCTTTGTTGTTGAATTATGCGCCGTAGTCTCTTGATAAGTTCCTTCATCGGGACGATTAGCTTTTTTATGCTTTGGTGAGTAGTAGTTGACGGTGATGAACTTGAGTGGCTCCATGCACCCCTTCCCATGAGGTTTCTTGGCTTCTTCCTTATCTTCAGGCTTCACCATAGCTAGATAATTCAGCTGCTTCCATCCCTTGTTTGTTTGCTCCATGAAGGTCTCGAATTCCTCCTCCTCATCATTAGACTCATAGGCGTACCGCTTGTTCTTAGGGCTTAGGCCTTGAGCTTCACGGTAATCAGCTTCAATGGAGAAGGTCTAGAAACTATCCCACGAAGGAGCCATGAGGTTTAGAGGCTTGCCTTTGCCTAGAACTAGGTAGCGCATCAAGTAGATTAGGTCTGTTGATATGAGAGGGAGGAAGACCTCTAGGGAGGCTTATTAAGGGTTAAAAACAAGGAAAAATTCATACAGGAAGGAAAAGGTTCGGCCAAGAAAAAATCCCAACAAATAAGGAAAGAAAGAAGCGCATAAGGAAAAAATTGCGATCGTAACGACCACTCGGTACGGCCGGATGCCCGTACGGCGTGCCCGTACCGGTTTGTTTCCAAAAACCAACGGATTTACGTTGGTAAAAAGTCAACCGACAAAGTGGTACGGGCAGGTCCCATCCGTACTGACTTTTACCGACTTCATTTATCTTTTTTTGAACTAACCAAAGAGAG
The DNA here is from genome assembly GCA_910589775.1 of Avena eriantha. Taxonomy (NCBI): domain Eukaryota; kingdom Viridiplantae; phylum Streptophyta; class Magnoliopsida; order Poales; family Poaceae; genus Avena; species Avena eriantha. Next base: position 90,214,899 of record OU342743.1, read on the forward strand.
AATCGAGCGAGGAAACACAGAGTAAGTAACGACCATCCGTACGGGCGGACACCCCCGTACTGCGCGTTCGTACCGATATGTGAAAAAATGCGTCGAAGGTTACTGCCGCCTTAACGACTAGTGGTATGGGCGGAGCCGGCTGTATAGCCCACCTGTACCGACCTCGCAAGACCGGCAATGAACTCATAAAAATGAAAGGAATACAAATATGCAAAAAGAAATAGCAGATAATTATCCAAAACAAAGATGTTTTCAAGATTTCAAATATCTTGCTCATCGAGGGGGAATGAGTTTATTCGGGTACCTTCTCCTTTTTTAATTCTTGGATCAGCTTTTTCTTTTTCCCTTTGAATGAAGTTGGTTGCAGAAAATCACCAAAACCATTGCAAAGAGAAATCGAAATTTTCCTTTTAGGAATTCTAGTTCCCAAAGGTATGCAGATGGATGGCAGTACCCCAGGTACATTAACCTCCTCAATGTCCATGGATGCCTCTTCATGTTGCTCTTTTGTTTGGAGAATCTGTAAATTAGATTCTAGAAAAAGTAAAGTCCAACGGATCATTCTTGGCTTGACGTCAGTCCTTTCAAGAATCTCTTTTAAGCCAACACGATCAGTATGCACTCTTACCTTAGAGTCAATAATATGAGATCTAAACTTGTCACAGGAGAAAACAACAGCAAAAAATTCTTTTTCTGCCACAGGTTAATTTTTTTGGGTGTCGTTTAAGGTGCGACTAGGATGATGAATGATATTAAGGTCATCACCATTATACCAACAAAGAATTGCTCCCGCAGATTCATGACTAGCCTCATAGAATAGATCAAAAGGTTTCTTCCAACTAGGTGTTTTTATAATGGGAGCTTCAAGTAGGGCTTGTTTTAATATATTGAAAGCGGTAAGACAATTTTCATCAAAATTAAAAACAACATCCTTTTGAAGAAGGTTAGATAAAGACTTACCAGTTTTTGAGAAGTTCTTAATGAACCTTCTATAGAATCCATCATGGCCTAGGAAACTCCTTATACCTTTTACATCTCGAGGAGGGGGAAGCCTTTCTATCCCTTCAATCTTTGCTTTATCAACTTCTATACCCTTACCTAAGATTTTGTGACCAAGCACTATACCTTCTTGAACCATAAATGTCATTTTCCCCAATTCAAGACTTAGTTAGTGTCTTCACATCTCTGCAAAACTTTACGAAGGTTATGGAGACAATAATTAAAGGAAGTTCCACAAATAGAGAAGTCATACATGAATACTTCCATAATACTTTCAACATAATCGGCAAATATAGTAGTCATACACCTTTGGAAGGTATCAAGGGCATTTCAGAGATTGAAAGGCATACGGCGATAGGTGTATAGACCGTAATGACAAATAAAGGTTGTTTTAAGTTGATCTTCAGGGTGAACATCGATTTTGAGAAAAACTGGAATAACCGTCTAAGTAGCAAAAATGAGAATGCATATCAAGCCTCTCCAAACTTTGATCTATAAACGGCAAAGGATAATGATCCTTTTTAGTTTCTTTATTAAGTTTTCTATAGTCAATACACATCTTGTGACCAACAATGGTTCCAGTAGGTACCATCTCATTGTGTTCATTTTCAACAACAGTAAATCCACCTTTCATAGGAACAAATGAACATGACTTACCCATTCACTTTCCTCCACATGAAAGATTATCCCTGCATCTAACAAACATATTATTTCTTTCCTTACCTCTTCTTTCATGTGAGGTTTGAGTCATCTCTGAAAGTCTGCAACTGGCTGGGCTCCTTCTTCCATAAATATTCTATGCGTGGCTATAGAGGGACTAATCCCCTTCAAGTCACTCATCGAATACCCAATAGCATTCCGATGCATTTGGAGAACCATCATGAAATTTTCCTCCTCTTTTTCTATAAGGTTAGAACTTATAATAACATGGAAATTATTAGTTTTATCAGGAAACCTATATTTCAACTCCTTGGGTAAAGTTTTGAGAGTAGGAGGTGGAGGTGCCTCATCTTCTTTTCTTATAGGTTCTTCATATTTCTGATTTATCTCGGGATCCACCTCAAGTGTGGAGTCAAGATAATCGTCCATTTCCAATTTTTCTACATCTTTCAAAAATATATTATTATTGTTTACTAAACTCCTTGGTAAATCATCATCAGGCGTATTAAGGACTACTGAATCTAGATTAATGATATTACCTTTTTCTTCTTGTTCATACTCATAATCGTCCAAATCTTCGATAGGCGGCTTATGGTCAAATTTAGAGAAGTGAAAGTCCATTTTCTATTTACCAAACTTGAGAGATACAGTTTGTCTCTTGCAATCAAATTTAAAAAGGTTCTTCCGAAAATAATGGGACAATAAACATCAGTAGGCATATCAATAAGCACAAAATCAATGGGATATTTATATGGTCCAACATAGATTGGAACATCTCTAATTATTCCCATAGGAAATATGAGTGTCTTATCTGCAAGCATTATAGTCATGTCAGTATCCTCGAATTCAGCTAGGGTTAGTTCTTTTTGGATTTTCAAATAAAAACTAAAGGGGGTTACATTAACAATTGTTCCAATGTCAAAGAGGACATAATAAGAAGTTCCACCAAAAGTACAAGGAAGAATAGGTTTACCAACTTCTTTAGCCTTTACCTTTCCTTCAACGAACTGTGAAGCTTCGATGTTGTGTGATCCAGGCACATGACTTAATAGGATTGATAGGATATTTATACCAATAACTTGCAACTTCTTTTCAAGAAGCTCATTCGAAAAGAACTTTAAGGTTAAGCATGATTAGCCTAGAGAAATTCTAGGATGGGTGACCAACCGGGAAGTGGGTGCCGGGTGCGCACGAGTGAGCACAAAGTGCACAAAAATGACTAGTGTTGGTCTATGGGGCCTCTAGATATCCTCTTAAGCTGCCAGGAGTGACACCCCTGGGGCCTAGTGGACGGGTATTGCAAGTGGTATCAGAGCCGACCCTCGTGGTTATACAAGTGTGTGGGTCAGTGGCTGGACATGTGGAGCATGGCATGTGTGGCCCGGAGTGTACATGTCATGACACATGTGCCGGCACTGGACGCACATACGTGTGCCAAGAGGGGGTGTTCCTGGCTTGTGCTTTATCGATGAGGGTATCGATCTTCTATGGGTGGGTGTATGTGAGATCCAGGCACATGACTTAATAGGATTGGTAGGATACTCATACCAACAAGTTGCAGCTTCTTTTCCAGAAGCTCATTCAAAAAGAACTCTAAGGTTTAGCGTGCTTGGCCTAGAGAAATTCTAGAATGGGTGACCGATCGGGAAGTGGGTACCGGGCACGAGTGAGGACAAAGTGTGCAGAAAAGACTAGTTTTGGTCTGTGGGGCTAGTCTAGATATCCTATTAAGCTGCCAGGAGTGACACCCTCGGGGCCTAGTGGACGGGGTGTTACAGGTGTCTAGCTATATCACGTTGCAATGTGCAAACATGGTTAGAATATCCTCCTTAGTTGGTTCCCCGGTCCACTATATACTTACTTCCTCAGTTCTTCTTGTTTGTGCCTCCTCTTCTAACATCTTGAGGAATAGCCTTTCCTCTTCGTGTTGATCTTCGAGCTATTGGGCCATCATATGTTTTCTCGCCGTCCTTGGAAAAGGAAGGAGTTCAACATATGGGGGTGTCTCCCCTAATGGTACAACATGAGCCACAATTATTGGATCATATTCTTCAGCTGGCTTGGGTGGAGGAGTATAATGAAGATAATCTTTCTTAGGGGCTTCAATGTGTTCTGTAAAAGACTGGAGGATTTGTAGAATAATATCATCATCAAGTTGAAGTTCATCAGCAGTTTCTTTCACTTTACCGTATTATTTATAAGCATTGATACAATCATATTCAATTTCCATACCTCCTTCGCCTCCTAAATCAAATCCCCATGTTTCTCTATTACGGCAAATTTGTTCTAGAAGTTCCAAGCTTTACTTATAGTTAGCTCCATAAAGGAGCCTCCAGAATTTGTGTCGAGTTCATGTTTAATTTCTTCATTAAGTCCCCCATAGAAAATATGTAAAACATACCATTTAGGTAAACCATGATGGTTGCATTTATTAAGAAGGGACTTGTACCTTTTGAAGGCCCTTACCAAGATTTCACCTAGGCGGTTCTTGAAGTTTGTGATTAACCTTCTTACTTCAGTCGTTTTTACCTTGGGAAAGAATCGAAATATGAATTGTCCTTTTAGTTTTTCCCAGTATCTATTTTCTCTGCAGGGAGAATTCTATACCAAGCTAAAGTAGTGTTGGTTAGAGATTGGCTAAACAATTTAAGTTTCAATTCATCATCAGAATAGCCCCTCAATTTAAGTGTCCAACATAACTCGGTAAAATGCATTAAATGAGTGTAAGGATCCTCATCGGGATCATCTCCTGCAAAAAATTTCTCTTTAATAATAGCGATAAAGTGAGGGTTAACCTCGTATTCTGGTTCGCTCCCACTCGGGAATTCTTTGACGAGTCCTCTATGGAACTTCCCGAGGTGTTTAGTTTCATCGATATGATTCATCAGTCCGAGTGAAGTCATGGTGCTTACCTGAAACTAGTAAACAACTTTAGTAAAACAATTAGTATAATAAGCAACTAAGAACAAAGACCAAAAGCGTTTAGCTCCCTGGCAACACTGCTTGCAATAGCTTGATGGCTGCAAGTGCACATATCAATTGTAGCTAGTTTCGAAATAAGAGTATCGTACCCACAAAGAGCTATTTGGTTAAGGTCTTTATGCCCCTTGTCACTTTCCACCAAAGCATACTTGTAAGCTGCCATTGATCTCAAGTGTGTTTGAAAGGTTTTTATTTGAGTGCAGAAAAGTAAATAAAACAAGTAAAAGAAAGCAAGTAAAAAGGATGTGTGAAAACGTGGTTGAACTCAATACAGATAAAATGTTCTCGGGGATGTAGGATACACCATTACCGTGATATTATTAATTAAGATAACATACTTCTTGTGTCATGATATGTGTAGAGAGAGCTCCATAATAAGATGTTCAATACAAGGTTCGTAGGAAGCCACTTTGTTGAGCCAAGAGTGAGGTCACCTCTAAATAACCACTGCGATATCTAAGAGCAATCACCCATACAAACCACCGTAATTAAGGGTCTCCCTGTGGATATCGTAATTAGCTTAGGGAGTCCCTATTTATGCTCCTTTGACCGTGTAGTTTACTAGCTGGAGCCAATTTTCACGAAGCTCTCCGGGCACACTTCCAAAAACGTCCAAAGGATTTCTCCCTTGCTTTAGTCCCGAATACACATACCATCTAAAGAGAGAGATCAAACACAAATCATAAATCTATCATAGACCGACCAGTCATATGGACACAAGATAGATCATCTTTATTCCAATTCATAATAGTGCTAGGGATTCTCCATCTCCCAAGAACAAAGAAACTACTCACACGTGGAAGCAATCAACAACATCATCATAATCAAATGGCTGGATAAAAGTACGGGGTAAATATAGTGCAAACCACAATTGCAGCTGGAATTACATAAATAGATGAGAGATGGGGGTAGTGATGGTGATGGATATGCAGTGGTTGATGATGAAGGGGATGATGCGATTTCCTCAAATGATCCGTGGGGCATCAGGGATTTACCCTTCTCCAAGGTCCTCCTTAAGATCCCTTTTTGAAGTGGTTTTTCATGGTTTCTGGTGGCTATGAATGTCAGATCTCCTCGCCATCGTCGCCAGGAGAAAGTATTTGACGAGGCGGACGCGATGCCGTGTGGTACGGGCAGACGGTACGGGCAGGCTCTGCCCGTACCACTGGTCGTTATCGCGGCAGATGCTTCCCTCATGTTTGGTATTCTCCCAGGTGCAAAGGTAAATCAATAAAATGACTTTTATCACTTAAAAATATCACATTATAACATAATATGATAGTTCCAGTTGATATGTTCATAAGAGACTTAGAAATCCAGGATCCTATTGAAACAAGGACAAAAAGGCGCGTGCAAACATAGTGAAATTTAAAAATCCCTATTCTATTTATGCAAAAAAGAAAAGGTAAATATGCTTCAATTTTGGACTCACTAATGCCAAAAGGCAAAACTCCATGGTCTCTATGTTTCTCACTTGCACAACACTTTCACCCCAAAGCTTCAGTAGGCCACCTCTTGTACTAATTGTTAGCCTTTGTGCGAAGCTCTTAAGCCTATTTCCTCCCAGGTGGCACGCAGTGAAGCTGTCCACATTATCCAACTTAGTTTCTTGGAGGCAAACAACATGGAACATAGAGGATGTGATGATCTCGCTAACAGTAGATGGCCTATTCGGGTCGTTTAGCCACGGACATTCCAACATAGGAAGTTGATGTTGTCACTCATTTTTGCACTCAGAAAACTCAAAGTCTTTAACTAGAGCCATTAGCCATACAACACATGCAGCTAACACAATAGTAAAGCTAAACATGGGTACATGTAGAAGAAAAACAGCATGGTTTCTTAGGATGATGTAGTCCAGGCATGGAAAACAACTAATAACCAACACACAAGCATCACATCTTGGTTCGTCTAACATGAAGAAACAAGCCAGCTCCAGTACTGGGCAGCAGCGGGATGAATCAGGCATTTTTTGTAGCAATACCTTGGATTCCTTCGAATTGCTCAAGGGCAGCAGCTCCTCCCCGTCCATCATGGCATGCTCCACTTCAGTGCAGCTTGCATCATCCATCTTGAACATCGCCCGAAGTGCGCGCACAGCCTTAGCAGAAGCTTAATCTTTGAACATGCATGTTAGAATAGCGACAAGAAAATAATGAAGAACGAAAAGGAAATTACGGCAAGGGGACATATATTTAACATGGAAAAACCTCTCCAACAAAGAGAGGAAAAAACCACAGGCACTAGCCAGCAAAACTTCACTATAATGGGGAGTTTTTACACAACGCCAGGGATTTTGCAGATGCAACTTATCCCAACCGGTGGCTTATAAGAGGTATATATAATGGTGGAAACTTAGGTCTTCAACTTATCCCAAGCCTCCCGGCGATGGGCCTCGCTTTGCTCATCATAAGTTAGCCTCCTTAATTGAATTTGGATCATACTTCAACAAACTCCACCTTGACACAAATTCCTTCTTGTAGCATCAACATCAATCATCTCCATGAACAAACAAAGAAAACACTTTTGGTGCCAATAGCCACTTGGGATAAACAATTATACCAATCAAGCTTGAGAATATCTCAAACTTAGCAACATGAACATGCTTTGTCAACATATCAGCAGGATTATCATGAGTGCTTATCTTTGCATACCTTTAGTGTACCTTGTGCAACAACATCACGAACATAATGGTACTTGATATCAATGTGCTTTGTTCTCTCATGGAACATCTGATCCTTAGTAAGGTATATGGCACTTTGACTATCACAGAACAAGTTAATGAAATAATCATCCTAACAAAGCTCAGCATACAAACCTTTCAACCAAACAGACTCTTTGCAAGCTTCAACAATAGCCATATATTCTGCTTCGATTGTAGATGGAGCATCGACTGGTTGCAGTGTTGCCTTCCAACTCACAACACATCCAACTATCGTGAACACATAACCTGTGAGGGACCTCCTCTTATCCAAGTCGGCAGCAAAATCTGAATCCATATAGCCTGCGAGTCCCTCACTAGTCTTGCCAAACTTCAAGCAAGCATTCGACGTGCCACAGAGGTACCTAAAAATCCACTGAACAACTTTCCAATGTTATTTACCAGGATTAGCCATGTAACGACTCACCAAAATCATAGCATATGATAAATGTAGGAGAGAACAAACCATGGCATACATCAAGGAACCAACAACACTAGAATAAGGAACCCACGACATGTACTCAACATCTTCATTAGAACTAGGACATTGCAATGCTGACAAATTAAGGTGAGGAGCAATAGGAGTACTAACAGACTTTACATCATGCATATTAAAACATTGGAGAACTTTCTCAACGTAACATTGCTGACTAAGAAATAGCTGAAAGGATCGTATGGGCACCTAGAGGGGGGGGGGTGAATAGGTGCTACTACAAATTTTACTCTTTCTCAAAGTAGGGCTTGACACAAAGGTAAATTCTCTATATATGCAACTAAGGTGAATTTACCTATATGTCACACAAGCACAACTAACTAAGCAAGAACTTGATAAAGTAAGGTACGGTAAAGGGTAGAAGTAACCGAAGTGAAGCACACATGACACAAGGATTATTTCCCGCAGTTCCTTCCTTTAGAGGGGAAGTACGCCTACGTTTGGAGAGAGGGTGGTATCAAACCACCAATGCCATGAAAGGCCACCCTTGTTCTCCGGTGAACCTCACCCCAAGGGGATTGGTTCATGCTTCCACTATATTGGCAACCTTCAAGGTGGTAGCCGACACCCTTACAACAAGTTCGAGGCACACACCCACAACTTAATTGGGGGCTCCCAAATCCAAGAAAGTTGTCACACAATCAAACACAGGCTTGTAAGAATCAAACCAAACCAAAACAAGGCTCAGGGTTTCCAATGAAACCCTAGAGCAAGGGGCCCTCAAGTGAATGAGGGGGAAATGAAGATCTCTCTTGGTGAAGCTGTAGATCAATGCCTCCTCCTCCGATTCCCCAAAGATCAACGACTTTGGATTGTTGGATGAAGAGATCTTGGAGTTTTGGTGGCTCTAATCGTGGTCCTTTTCACTTCTGGAACGAGCAGCTTGAGGTAGAAGATGAGGTCCCTATTTATTGACCTCACAGCTGCAGACCGTTTTTTGACCGTTGGGAACCGTCCACACTAGAGACTCCGGCTTGCACTGGAAACTCTGGCCCATCTCCATTCCATCTTCGGACTAGCTCTCTGACTGACTTGGGCAGTGTCCTAACGCTCACTCAGGAGACTCTGGCAAAAACTCCGGACAGGGGACACCAGAGACTTCGGTGTATACACACCGGATACTCTGGTTAGAGAGACCACTCCAGAGTTTCCAGCCAGCCTCCGTCCCGCCTCTAGACCCCTATACAGAATGTCCCGGGACATCAACTTGGGTCCACTCCGGGAACTCTTGGGGAAACTTCGGACCACACCGGAGACTCCGGTCTAGAATCTCCAGGAAAACTCAGATTTGGCTAGGGACTTTCCCACACTATTATGGCCTTTTCTCTTTTCAATAGATTGACATGTAGACATTTAACACACATGAAAATGAACCTTATGTTGTTAACGAACACCAAAACTGATTAGGATAATAAATGTCCTTTCAAGCTCCCCTTTTTTGGTGTTCGATGACAACAAGAGGTTTTGCATGGAATTTTTAATAAGATGGACATAGCTATGCTCCCCCTGACGATGTGTAGCAAGATAATCAAGTAATACATGCAAGTCAGGTAGGTAATGGATAACTATTACAATAGGGGAACAGACATATACATCATGTCCACACACAGAGATAGTTCACATAAACCAAATCAGTCTCACAAGAACCAAACGAAAGCAAATGTTCAAATAAACGATAGAGAATGGACATAGACATGTCCACACACATAGATAGTTCACAAAAACCAAGTCAGTCTCACAAGAACCAAACGAAAGCAAATGTTCAAATAAACAACACAACCCATCCCATGCAAATCCCATATGATCCTAATGGACATCTTCTCCCCCTTTGGCATCAAAACGCCAAAAAGGGAAAAGGTCCAAACTATCACCCCAAATAGATCACTCGGAGTTCTCATCATCGTCATCCTCATCCTTACCATAATCATCATCATTAGAAGCCTGTGGCCCTTTGCCGTGAGGGTGAGAGGAGGAAGTACCCTGTGGTGCAAAACCTGAAGTGACCTCTGAGAACGACTGCCAATCAACCAAGCTTGCATTCATTTCATTCCAGGAACCAAAGGACAGTGTGTGATCAGACTCTGTAGATGGTGCAACCCCATGCTCATCATTATACCCAAAGTCCCCTTCCTATTCTACTTCTCCTTGAGCCTTGATTTCCTTGAGGACCTTCTCAATCCTGCGGTTGCTCTTGTAGGCATCATACTGTCCCTTATGGATGTCCACATTCATGTAGCAAAGTGTCCTCTCCCAGAAAGATGCCTTCTTGACCTTCTCCTTAACAAACTCACGTGTGACAGGAGCCATGGGAGCATTGGAGACATTCTTCCTCCGGGAGCCCCTCGGAGGGGTGGGAGCATGCTCAGCCTCAGATATCTCATCATCCTCACTCTCAAATGGCTGCCTAGAGACCATCTCCCCCTTCTTTTGGAGACAAACTAGGGCATGCTCCGTAAGATTGGGAGGAAGAGCAAGTGGGGAAGCATGGACTTGAGTATTGATAAGCCTCATCACTAGAGGAGCATATGGAGGAGATTTCTTGTAGAGAATAGCATGGTGCATCTCCTCAAAAATGTAATCCATAACATCAATACCATAGCCTTTAGCATCAGGGCCAGCAAGGTATACCTTGTGAGCATGGTGAAGTAAGTTGACAAGCCCACATCTAATAGCATCATCATTTCTAGCACTGGTAGAAATGTTGTGGCGGAATATCCTTAGTAGAAAGTTGTAGAGAGGATTGAGGCCCTTAGCCTCACCAACTACCACCCTCTCGCCATAGAGGGGAACCAACTTGGTCTTGCTCTCACCAAGAACAGCATCATGCATACAGTGCCCAACAGGAACAGACACACCCTAGAAAGTCTCATTGATGACCCTGGCAAAGTCAGAGAAGGTAGCAGTGCAGCGGACATTGCTAGTCATCCAAGTCATGGTCCTTGCTTGATCTATCCCAAACACCACAGTTTCATAGAATTGTTGGACAAGAGGAATACTGTAATTTTCTCGGAGCTCTATGAGCCCATGTAGCCCGAGCTTCTCAGTGATCCACAAAGAATCTACAAAGTAGTTGTTGGCATGCATGTACTCCAGCAGTGGTGAACTGGGGACTTGGTGAGCTTGCTATAGATATCAGTCATGAACACTTTCTGCTCCTTTCTCCAATAACAAGGATCATCACAGGTCCTTGGCAGCTCATAAAAGTTTGTCTTACGAAGGTCACGGAACTCCTTCTTGGTCATGTGGGCAAGATATTGCAAATTATCATACTTGGCCCTCTTGGCATGGTTTTCCTCCTCTATGCACTCATGGTTCTTCCTCATGTACTCAGCATCTCGGAGCTATTGCTTGCGGTTGGATGGCGGGATGACATACTGACCAGCTTCTTCATCAAACCAAGGATCCACCCTCTTGGACTTGGCCTTGGTGTGACCACGACGAGAACCAGAGCCTCCTGTGAACATAGAGTGAGGGGGGTAGCATGGGGGTAAGCACATATGTCCCAGAGATAAACACAAGACCCTCACAACTTTGCCAGATGTGCTAGAGGTAATCTACACCGGAGTCTCCGGACTGACCAACCAGAATCTCTGATCTGGAGATTTCGGGTTGCACATGGATACCACAGGTGAGATTGATTCTAGCAGATCGGGCAAGGATATGAGATTAGTGTGATAGAATGCACACAAACTAGTGGTTCTAGTGGCCAAAAACAGTACAAATCGCAAAATAAACAAAGAAGATGAGTACCAGATCTCTCCATTGGAGAGGTTCCACCAGTGGGGAAGGTCCCAGGGGTGGAGAGGATGGAGTTGGACGGTGGCACGGCAGGTCCCAGCGGAAAAACGGCCTCTAGGCGGCGGTTTTGGAGGAGGAGGAGGAGGGTGTGAGACTGGGGGTCGGGGTGGAAGATGGAGTCTGAGTGACTATTTCACCCCGGTCCCCTTAAGTCACAAGTAGAAACCGCCCCAGTCCGGAGACTCCGGTCTATACCGGAGACTCCGGTGTTTGCACACCGGAATCTCGAGCCCTCTTTGACCAAAATAGCCAGATTCAAGTTTTGGGACATATGTGATTGATAGAATGTTTATATGGGAGGGTGATAGGCTTAGGTTTAGATCTCAAACTGTGAAGAACCAAAATAGGCAATGAAATTCAACTAAATGGTCATGTGAAACTCCAAATCATTTAGAACCAAGAACCAATCCTTCATAGTGAAGGGGGCGGTGGCCGAGGCCACCATGTAAGAGTGTGATGTATGAAACCGCGAAGAATTATCCTTGGGTTCATAACCTCTACTCATCAATGAAGCTCACATATCACTAAATGATATTAAGAGAATTGATTTTCTTAATTTTGGCATTATGGGGGAAGGGATAGCCCAATGGATTAGGACCACACTCCCCCTATGTCCATGCCTGCACCTAAACCACATAATGATCAAGTAATAGGTGTGTATGCAAGATGATAAAGTCAAACTTCTTGAATCTATGATATTTAGCTCATTCCTAAAATAGCAAAACCTTGCTTCATCAAGTGGCTTTGTGAATATATCTGCAACTTGGTCTTTGGTTGATACATAATATAGCTCAATATCTCCTTGGGCAACATGATCTCTAATGAAAAGATGACTGATCTCAATATGCTTTGTTCTTGTATGATCCACTGGATTGTAGGCAATCTTGATAGCACTTTCATTGTCGCATAAAAGAGGCACTTTGTCACACCAGACACCAGATTCCTTTAAAGTCTGCCTCATCCATAACAACTGAGTGCAAGCACTAGCTGTAGCCACATACTCAGCCTCGACGGTGGAGAGAAATATACAATTTTGCTTCTTAGAATACCAACATACCAATGACCTACCAAGGAATTGGCAAGCCCTAGAGGTTAATTTTCTATCATCCATATCACTAGCCCAATCTGAATAAGTGTATCCACAAAGACAGAATGTTGAACCCCTAGGATACCATATACCATAGTTTTGGGTATGAACCAAATTTTGAAAGATTCTTTTGACCGCCATCAAGTGGATTTATTTAGGAGCCTCTTGATATCTTGCACACACTCCTACACTTAACACAATATCGGGTCTAGATGCACATAGGTAAAGCAAAGAACCAATCATGGATCGGTATTCCTTTTGATCAACATCTTTACCATTTGGGTTAAGTTCAAGATGAGTCTTGGTTGCCATGGGAGTAGGAGCTCCATTGAGTTCCTTCATGTTGAACATCTTGAGCATGTCTTGGGTATATTTGGCTTGATTGAAAAAGGTTCCTCCTCTTATTTGCTTGATCTCAAAACCAAGAAATAACCTCAATTCCCCCATCATAGACATCCTGAACCTGTCAGCCATAAGCTTTGACAATTCATCATTAAAAGCTTGTTAGATGAGCCAAAGATAATATCATCAACTTATATTTGGCAAACAAAAATCTCCCCATTAACCTTCTTAGTAAAAAGAGTGGGATCAATTTTCCCAACCTCAAATCCACGGTCTAACAACAACTCTCTAAGGTGCTCATACCAAGTAAGTGGAGCTTGTTTAAGTCCATAGAGCGCCTTATCAAGTTTGTAGACATGGTTTGGGAAGTTGGGATCCTCAAAACCCGGGGGTTTCTTAACATAAACCAACTCATGCAATGGACCATTTAGAAAAGCACTTTCCACATTCATTTGTTGTAATTTAAAATTATGATGTGAAGCATATGCAAGAAGGATATGAATGGACTCAAGGCGAGCCATGGGAGCATAAGTCTCTCCATAATCAATGCCTTCAATTTGAGAGAACCCTTGTGCAACCAATCTTGCATTGTTCCTCACAACAATACCATGTTCATCTTGCTTGTTATTGAATATCCATTTAGTACCAATAACATTGCGACACTCCATGGGAGTTTCTACTAACTTCCAAACTTTATTTATTTTGAAGTTGTTGAGCTCTTTGTGCATTGCTTCTAGCCGATCTAAATCTTCAAGAGCTTCCCACACTTTCTTTGGCTCCACCATGGATATATCCGCTTGATGCTCACCAAAATGTTTCAATTCAGCTCGAGTGGACATACCACTCCTTAGATCACCAAGAACATTCTCAAGGGAGTGCTCTCTTCTTTCTAACATTCTGTCCACTCGAGCTTTGTGACGAGTTTTGATCTCCAAGTTGTTCCTTATGGGGATCTTGATGACCCACAAGTATAGGGGGTGTATCGCAGTATTTTCGAGGGAAGTTAAACCCAATTTATTGATTCGACACAAGGGGAGCCAAAGAATATTTATAAGCCTTAACAACCGAGTTGTCAATTCAGCTACACCTAGAAACAATCTTGCTCACAGCAGTTTATCAGTAGCAATAGTTTTGTAGTAGGAATAGCAAAGTAACAACAGTAGTAAAGCAAAGACAGTAGTAACAAAAGCAATAAACAGTGGGATTCGAGTGCGGTAGGCATAGGGATGGATGGACGGGCGTTGCATGGACAAGAAAATTCACATAGCAATCAGAATATCGGGCAATTGCAGATAAATAAGATAAAGCATCCAAGTACTAGACAATCCTAGGCATGTGTTCCATATATAGTCATACGTGCTCGCAATGAGAACTTGCACAACATCTTTTGTCCTACCAGCCCGTTTGTAGCGGGGCCTCTAGGGAACTACTGGCAATTAAGGTGCTCCTTTTAATAGAGCACCGGAGCAAAGCATTAACACTCAGTGAACACATGTGATCCTCACATCAAAACCATTCCCTCCGGTTATCCCAATTTCTGTCACTTCGGGGCCATTGGTTCCTAACAACAACGTGTGTATACAACTTGTAGATAAGAGCAAAAACAATACTATCATAATGAATCAATAATAAGTTCAGATCTGAAATCATGGCACTCGGGCCCTAGTGACAAGCATTAAGCACAACAAGTCGCAACAAAGTCATAAAGCACTAATAAAAGATACTAGGCACCATGCCCTAACAATCTGATGCCATTACATGAACGATCTCATACAATCCCTACCATCCCCATAGCCTACAGTGGGGGATTACTCACTCATAGATGGGGGAAACATGGATGGTTGATGGAGAAGCAATGGTGATGATGGCGATGATGTCCTCCGATTCCCCGTCCCGGCAGGGTGCCAGAACGGAGTTTCTGGTGCTGTTTCGTGGAATCTGGTGGTGGCGGCGGAGCGGAACTCCTTCTAGAAAAACGTCAAACCCCCCGAGGTTTTTTGGTCAGAAGGCTTTTTATAGGCGAAGAGGGGGGCCGAGGGGGTGCCTGGGGCCACCACACCATGCCCTGGCGCGGCCAAGCCCAGCCCACGCCTGGGGGTGCTGTGGCCAGCCCTGGCCCTTCTCCGTCTCATATTCTGTCACCTGATCCCTTCCGGAAAAATAGGCACTTTGGCTTTTGTCCCGTCCAATTCCGAGAATATTCATTTTCTGACTTTCCTGGAACCAAAAACAGCAGAAAACAGGTAGCTGGCACTGTGGCTCTTGTTAATAGGTTAGTCCAAGAAATCATATGAAAAGTACTCCAAAGTTGGAACAAAACACAAGAAAGTGGATAAAACCAAGCATGGAATATCAAAAATTATAGATACATTTGCAATGTATCAACATCCCCAATCTTAACTCGTGCTCGTCCTCGAGTAGGTAAGTGATAAAAAGAAAGAATAATTTTTGAGGTGACATGCACCATCAAAGACTTGACCAAAGTATTTGTAAACATTCAAAGCTGGGATCATAGTACTTCAATCATAACATGAAAGACAAGGTTCTAGCAATAAGACAAAGAAACTATGATGCAACATGAAAAGGCACAAACAAAAGATTCATGAATAACAATGCTTTGCAAGACGTTTGTTTGTTTCACATAAAGAAAACATAGCATAGTGGCATTCAGCTTGTCCCTCATAGAGTACCAAACATAAATGCATAGAACACCTTCAAAGTTTACAAGAGTGACTAGATACAAATAGTTTAAAACAAGCAATATCAAGGTATGCATCAATCAACAAGTCTTGGGACAATGCACATAGAACTAAGAATGGCCACTATGCTCTCAAGAAAGTGCTCATAGAATGTGTGGAGACTCAACAAGGAAATGAAAAGGTTTTGAATAGTTTGAAAGGCTTCCAAATGCTGAAAGTATGGTACTCATTAGCTTTGAGCTCTCATTGCCCATATCATAAGCATATTTAATGTGGTTAAGGTGAAAGTGAGGTCCAATCTGAGTTATATGCTTGACAGACTATAAACTGAAAATCCCAAGTCCCTTGAGTACGAGGGCCGCTCCTCATGCTAGCCAACTTTAGTTACCGGTAAGTTCTTGTCATCGTAAGTATTTGCGTATCATTGAGAACCGCCAACGAGGTACCCCTTGCCCGATGATACGGAAGAATCCCCATATCAAAATGACAAGGCAAGCAGACAATGAGTATCTCAGCAATCTTCTTATTTACCATGGGAAAATGGTGCTTTTTCCTCTCTTTCCTCTTTTCATAAAACTCCTTTTTTTCCTTTTTCTCAATAGTTATCTCTCTCTCTTTTTTATAAGAAGAATGCTTCATAGATATCATTATGGTTACGCTGCAGGTTTCCACCATGTCAGCATGGATTAGACCAGCAGCCCAAGCGTTTCTCTAACACACATACATAACTCTGTGGACTTACAAGCTCCCCTTTTATTTCACACTAACGACATCCGCAAACAAAATAGCAAGGTATCAACTGGGTATATATTTACAAGCATTGAAAGCGTTCCCCGTGACAGCACGGTTCTCCTAATCCCCAGCTTATAATTTGCAAGCATATAACTTTCATGGAGAGTTCACAATGGTTCAGGTTTAGTAAGTGCAGGAAATAAAGTGTGCATCAAGTTCGTGAGAGCTTTACTAACTAATTTTCCCATAACAAGCAAACATTTTATTCGGAAGAAAACAAGGCATATTGAATATGCACGGGAGTAGAAAATGATGCTAATAGGTAGGTATGGTGGACACTTTGGCGATATTTGGTTTGGGAGTTGGAAACATGAGTAAAACACTCAGTGTAAATGAAGGCTAGCAATAGTAAGGGAGCGACAAACGAGAGAGCAATAATGGCCATAATCATGCAGAGAGACAAAACATCATTGATCAAAGCATAAAGTGATACTACAAGTTGAAAACTAAAGGATCATAAAGGCTTATGGTGACTTGGGATAGTCATAACATGGTGTGAGCATGTGGCAAGTCAACCCAAATAAAGCATCAAAGGAGAATACCACTATACTATGCTTTAATATGCTAAAACAATGCATGATTCATCCAAGGCACATTAAGCAATCTCAATTGTTTATAACAAGTCATGCTACAGCAAAGAATACTAAGCATAAAGCCAAAACAATATCAACCATGGCATGACAAAGCATAGGCCACAGTCGAAAACAAGCTCTCATTACCACTTAAGCATGAGCTTTCCTACTCTTTTCCAAACCAAACCAAACCATTTGAACACCAATGTATGAAAGAGGAGGTCCAACCAATTTATTCAGCAAACTAAGCAAACTACGCAAACTAAAACCAAAACGAAAAAGAAAAAGAAGACGCTCCAAGAACAACACAACTGTGCATGAAACAATAAAAATGAAGTGGTTGGAAGAAACCTGAGATTTTTATTGATGAAGAAGGGGATGCCTTAGGCATCCCCAAGCTTTGACACTTGTACTTCTTGGATATTTCTTGGGGTGACACGCGTGGCATCCCCAAGCTTGAGCTTTAGTCCATCCTTCATCTTATTACTCATTCCTTCCATACACCTGAAATTTTTCCTTCATACAAAACTTCACACAATCTTTATTAGCAACATTAGTGTACTCAAGATAAATAAGTCTTAAGGTTCAGTTCTAACACCAATAAACTTCCGAGGGCAATATATAGGCGGAAGGAGAGGCTGAGGGGGTGCCTGGGCTGGCCACACCACCCCCTGGCGCGGGCCAGGCCTGGCCGTGCGGCCAGGTGGTGTGGCCGCCCTCTGGACCTTCTCCGTCTCGTATTCTGTCACTTGATCCCTTCCGGAAAAATAGGCACTTTGGCTTTTGTCCCGTCCAATTTAGAGAATATTCATTTTCTGACTTTCCTGGAACCAAAAACAGCAGAAAACAGGCAGTTGGCACTGTGGCTCTTGTTAATAGGTTAGTCCAAGAAATCATATGAAAAGTACTCCAAAGTTGGAACAAAACACAAGAAAGTGGATAAAACCAAGCATGGAATATCAAAAATTATAGATACATTTGCAATGTATCAACATCCCCAAGCTTAACTCATGCTCGTCCTCAAGTAGGTAAGTGATAATAAGAAAGAATAATTTTTGAGGTGACATGCACCATCAAAGACTTGATCAAAGTATTTGCAAAACATTCAAAGCTGGGATCATAGTACTTGAATCATAACATGAAAGACAAAGTTCTAGCAATAAGCAAAGAAACTATCATGCAACATGAAAAGGCAAAAACAAAAGATTCATGAATAACAATGCTTTGCAAGACGTTTGTTTGTTTCACATAAAGAAAACATAGCATAATAGTATATCAGCTTGTCCCTCAATAGAGTAGCAAATATAAATGCATAGGACACCTTCAAAGTTCATAAGAGTGACTAGATACAATAGTTTAAAGCGAGCAATATCAAAGTATGCATCAATCAACTAGTCTTGGGACAATGCACATAGAACTAAGAATGGCCACTATGCTCTCAAAGTAGGTGCACAAAGATAGAAGGTGGAGACTCAATATAATGGTGGAAGAAATGCCTTTTGTAAAAGGAAGTAGGGATTCAAGTCTCATAAAGAGCTTCCAAAAATTATGGTACTTATAGCTTTTAGCTCTCATTGCCCCTATCATAAGCATCTTGAAGGTGATTAAGGTTAAAGTGACACAACTAAGAGGATATGCTTGACAAGTTATAAATCGAAATATCATGCCGCTTACTTACAAAGACCGATCCTCATGCTACTCAACTTTTGTCACGAGTAAGATCTTGTCATTGTAAGTATATGTGTATCATTAAGAACTGCCAACGGGGTACCCCTTGCACATGATACGGGAGCTTTCCCGTAATCAAAATGACAAGGCAAGCAGAAAATGACCATCTCAGCGATCTTTTTATTTGCTATTTGCACAGGTTTTTATTGAGGATGCTTCATAGAGTGCTCATTATGGTGATGCTGCAAGTTTCCACCATGATTAGGCATGGCTTAGGCTAGCGGCCCAGGCGTTTCTCTAACACACATACAAACTCCATGACCTTACAAGTTCCACTTTTATTTCACACCGCCGGGATCCGTAAGCAAAAGAACATGATATCAACGGGGTACAAAGTACAAGTGCAATGTTGAAAGCGTTCCCCATGGTACATGGTTCTGCTAATTTCAACTTATAAAGCGCAAGCATATACGCAACAAAGAAGGATCCAATAGTTCAAGTTTATTAGAGGCAAAAAAGTAAAGTGTGCCATCAAGTTCGTGAGAGCTTTAATCACTAGTTTTCTCATAACAAGTGGAAGGTAAACAAAAGCATGAATATACTTGGAATAGCATAAGCTAGTAGGTAGGTATGGTGGACTCTTTGGAATAACTTGGTTTAGGGAGTTGGATGCATGAGTGGAACTCATACTTTGTTGTGGAGGTTAGCAAAAGACTGGGAGCGACAAACTAAGAGAGCAATAATGGCCATAATCATGCAGGACAAAACATCATTGATCAAAGCATAAAGTGATACTACAAGTTGAAAAATAAAGGACCATAAAGGCTATGGTGACTTTGGATAGTCATAACATGGTGTGAGCATGCGCCAAGTCAACCCAAATAAAGCATCAAAGGAGAATACCACTATACTATGCTTTAATATGCTAAAACAACGCATGATTCATCCAAGGCACATTAATCAATCTCAATTGTTTATAACAAGTTATGCTAAAGCAAAGAATAGTAAGCATAAATCCAAAAAAATATCAAGCATGGCATGACAAAGCATAGGTCACAGTCAAAAACAAGCTCTTTTTACCACATAAGCATGAACTTTCCTACTCTTTTCCAAACCAAACCAAATTATTTGCAAACCAAATGTATGAAAGAGGGGGTCCAACCAATTTATTCATAAAACTAAGCAAACCAAGAAAACTAAAAACCAAAACGAAAACGAAAAATAAGACGCTCCAAGAAAAACACAAATGTGCATGAAACAATAAAAATGAAGCGTTTGGAAGAAACCTGGGATTTTTATTGATGAAGAAGGGGATGCCTTGGGCATCCCCAAGCTTTGAAACTTGTAATTCTTGGATATTTCTTGGGGTGACACGTGTGGCATCCCCAACCTTGAGCTTTAGTCCATCTTCATCTCATTACTCATTCCTTCCATACACCTGAATTTTTTTTCTTCATACAAAACTTCACACAATCTTTATTAGCAACATTAGTGCACTCAAGATAAATAAGTCTTAAGGTTCAGTTCTAACACCAAATAAACTTCCATTAGAACACTAGCTACTGTAGCACTCCCTCAAAAATCTCAATTCCCCAAAAGAACTCAAGAAGGAACCAACAAGAAGCAAATGCAGAAAATGGCAGAAATCTGTCAAAACAGACCAGCAGGTAAAGACGAATTTTTTCGAAGACCTTCTGTTACTCAAATCAAAAAGTGTTGCACTAACGAAAGTTAGATAACAACCTGGGGCAGAAGCACGAAAATTCACGCCTCAAAAAGACGTACAGAGATTTTACACGAATTTGTACGGGGAAGCACACAAATCTGTTTCGGGACAGCAACTTTCCCAATCATTACTTCTCTCTCATTAGAGGTTACTCTTGGCACAAAAAGCAAATAAAAAGGATAAGGAGCGGTTATTACAGAGGTAATAACTTCCAAGACTCATTTATAACTTTTGGGTTATCTCCCAATAAGTACTTTTCTTTAACGCCTTTAAGTTAGGCATAAGCAAAAACTAAAATGGATAGCATAAAAGTGAGCGGAGATAATCACGGTGAAAACATTGTTTTGTTCAATGAAATCCTTTTGTTAACAAGGTTGATCAGGTCTTGCTACCAAAAAAATTTCATATGAGACAAAACTTTGTATTCCACTTATGATTATGTTACCTCAACCTTGATAGCAATGGTCCCAATCATAATAGTTTCAAATTTTTCTCTTGGTATGGGACAATATATTTCTCCAACTTGAATGCCCTCAACATGTTCAACTGAATTCAAACCATAAATCCTTTCAATCTTCTTGAGGAAATAGACAATGTGTTCCTTGTCATTAACATTGAAGGTCACCTTCCCTTGATTATAATTAATAACAGCTTCTGCAGTATTTAAGAAAAGGTCTCCCAAGAATAATAGACATATTATCATCTTCAGGCATAAAAGTTTGAGAGGATGCTCTCATAAGAAATATGAGTTGAAATAAAAGAGAGCATCAAGAAGCAAATTCAAAACACATTTAAGTCTAACCCACTTCCTATGCATAGGAATCGTGTAAGCAAATAACAAAGACAGGCATAGGAAGATAAAACAAGAGTAACTTCAAAACTTTCAGCACATAGAGAGGTGTTTCAATACCATGAAATTTTCTACAACCATATTTTCCTCTCTCATAATAATTTTCAGTAGCCTCATGAATAAACTCAACAATATAACTATCACATAAAGCATGCTTTCCATGATCTACAAGCACTAGAGCTTTATCATAAACATCTTCAAAAGAATCCTCAGGAACATAACATACATCCTTCTTTAGTAAGCATGGGGGACAATCAAATAATGTAAGGGATAAAGAGTTACTCTCATTAGAAGGTAGGCATGGGTAGCTAATCCATTCTTCCTCTTTTTGTTCATCACTCTCCTTCTCTTTTTCATCTAATGAGATTTCAGGTTCATCAATTTCTTCTTCCATAGGATCCTGCAAGGCATTAGTTTCTTCCATTTGTGGAAAGCATCTATTAAAATATTCAAGAATATAGCCATTTTCATCCTTGTAATTATCAAATAAAAATTTAAGTATACCATAAACCCCATACTTATAAGGTGAATCATCAATATTTTCAAGCAAACTAGCAAGTTCAAAAGCACCCTTCCAAGAAATAAATTCCTCAATTTGTTCCATATCATAAAGGTCATAATTTCCCTTAACATAGGAAGATATGGTAACATCATCATTATACTCACATTAAAAAGGGAGGTGTTTGTACCTCCTGCAACAACAAGATTTATCAAAGCAATAAGTAACATTATAAGTAGAGCACACGTTTCTAGCAATGGTATACAATTTATCAATTTGTTCCCATAAGTGTTTCCCTTTTTGTGACAAGCGGTGTTCCTTATAATAATATTTTTGATCTTCCACGAACCCACCTTGCCAATAAGATTCAGTTTCAAAGAAACCAACCATTGACATCAAGCATGATAAAGCAAGACAATAACAGACCAACGAAAATAACAACTAGAGTAGGAACTACTTTTTTTTGTATTTTTGATAAAGAAACAAGAAAACAAGGGGAAAATAAACTTAGCTTGAACAATAGTGATTCCAAGTGGACTTGATAAATAAAGCTATGCTCCCCGGCAACGGCGCCAGAAAAATAGTCTTGATGACCCACAAGTATAGGGGGTGTATCGCAATATTTTCGAGGGAAGTTAAACCCAATTTATTGATTCGACACAAGGGGAGCCAAAGAATATTTATAAGCCTTAACAAATGAGTTGTCAATTCAGCTGCACCTGGAAACAATCTTGCTCACAGCAGTTTATCAGTAGCAATAGTTTTGTAGTAGGAATAGCAAAGTAGCAGCAGTAGTAAAGCAAAGACAGTAGTAACAAAAGCAATAAACAGTGGGGTTCGAGTGCGGTAGGCATAGGGATGGATGGACGGGCGTTGCATGGACAAGAAAATTCACATAGCAATCAGAATGTCGGGCAATTGCAGATAAATAAGATAAAGCATCCAAGTACTAGACAATCCTAGGCATGTGTTCCATATATAGTCATACGTGCTCGCAATGAGAACTTGCACAACATCTTTTATCCTGCCAGCCCGTTTGTAGCGGGGCCTCTAGGGAACTACTGGCAATTAAGGTGCTCCTTTTAATAGAGCACCGGAGCAAAGCATTAACACTCAGTGAACACATGTGATCCTCACATCAAAACCATTCCCTCCGGTTATCCCAATTTCTGTCACTTCGGGGCCATTGGTTCCTAACAACAACGTGTGTATACAACTTGTAGATAAGACCAAAAACAATACTATCATAATGAATCAATAATAAGTTCAGATCTGAAATCATGGCACTCGGGCCCTAGTGACAAGCATTAAGCACAACAAGTCGCAACAAAGTCATAAAGCACTAATAAAAGATACTAGGCACCATGCCCTAACAATCTGATGCCATTAGATGAACGATCTCATCCAATCCCTACCATCCCCATAGCCTACAGCGGGGGATTACTCACTCATAGATGAGGGAAACATGGATGGTCGATGGAGAAGCAATGGTGATGATGATGGCGATGATCTCCTCCAATTCCCCGTGCTGGCAGGGTGCCAGAATGTAGTTTCTGGTGCTGTTTCGTGGAATCTGGTGGTGGCGGCGGACCGGAACTCCTTCTGGAAAAACGTCGAACCCCCCAAGGCTTTTAGGTCAGAAGGCTTCTTATAGGCGAAGAGGGGGACCGAGGGGGTGCCTGGGGCCACCACACCATGCCTTGGCGCGGCCAACCCAGCCCGCGCCTAGGGGTGGTGTGGCCAGGCCCTGGCCCTCCTCCGTCTCGTATTCTGGCTCTGTGAGTCTTCTTAAAAAATAGGTACTTTGGCTTTTGTCCCGTCCAATTCCGAGAATATTCATTTTCTGACTTTCCTGGAACCAAAAACAGCAGAAAACAGGCAGCTGGCACTATGGCTCTTGTTAATAGGTTAGTCCAAGAAATCATATGAAAAGTACTCCAAAGTGTGGACAAAACACAAGAAAGTGGATAAAACCAAGCATGGAGCATTAAAAATTATAGATACATTTGCAATGTATCAGATCTCTTCATCATTCTGGTCCTCGTCTTGACCATTAACTTGACCTTGATCAACAATGGATTCAACTCCATTAGCATGAGGTACAAGTTGATCTTGGTCTTGATCAGGCACGCTACTTGAAAGGATTTGAGGGGCTCTTGTAGTTGACTGAATAAATCTACCTTGAGCAATTGACTGCGTGGGGCTGGACACTCCAGTCAGTGGAGAGACTGGACAATTCAGCCTAGCACATTCAGCCTGATCATCATGGAGAGGGTTCTTAGCCTGTCTTTGGCTTGGGTCATCATTGCCATCAATAACATGAGCTTGTTGAAGTTGTGAAGATGAGGGCTCTACTTGAGTAGAGCATAGTTCTTCTCGATCCGCCACAAGGGGTTCCTCAACAGGGTAGATGAATCCCACACCCATTCTTCTTATGGCATCTTGACGTATTTCATCATATACATCACAAACATCAACATGTCCCGCTTGGGGGCCATCATATTCTTCGAAAACCACACTACAAGATTCTATGACAATTCCGGAGAGTTTATCATAGACTCTATAAGTGTGGGAATCGAGACCATAGCCAACAAAAATACCCTCTAAAGCTTTGGAATCAAATTTGGACAAACACACATCTTTTATTAGATAGAAACACTTACAACCAAACACCCGGAAGTATGAAATGTTGGGCTTGTTACTGATAAGTATTTCATATGGCGTCTTGTTCAACTCTTTACGGAGGTAGAGCCGGTTTGATGCATGGCATGCGGTGGAGATTGCCTCCGCCCAAAAATTATATGGAGACTTGAATTCTGCCAACACGGACCTTGCCATATCCATTAATGTCCGGTTCTTCCTCTCAGCTACACCATTTTGTTGAGGGGTATATGCAGCGGAATATTGATGTTTTATCCCCTCATCACTAAGAAAACCATTTGATGTGTAGTTCTTTAACTTGGTGCCATTGTCACTTCTTATTGTTAGCACGGGCACATTATATTGATGTTGAACCATATTGACAAAGTCGATGAAGTATTGTTGGGTTTCACTCTTCAACTTGAAGAAATATACCCATGAATATCTTGAGTGGTCATCAACAATCACCAAGCAATATTTCTTCCCACCAAGGCTAGCATGAGATGGAGGACCAAAGAGATCCACATGAAGGAGCTCCAAGATCCTCTTCGACTTCATAATGTTATTTGGATTGTGGGGAGAATCATGCATATTTCCTTCAACACAAGCCCTACAAACATGATCTTTGGCAAAACAAACATTCTCCTTTAGTCCCACAAAATGTCCACCCTTGTGGAGGCTTTGCAAAGTTCTCATATTGACATGGGCTAGTCGGCGATGCCATAACCAACCCACGTCGGCCTTTCCGAATAAGCACATCGCACTTATAGTGGTTTCCCCTGAAAAGTCCACCACATACAAGTCATTTTCGACGTACCCAACAAAAACGACCTTTAGAGTCTTGCTCCACAAGAGGACCACAATATCATTATCAATAAATACGGCGAAACCCATCTTGCCTAGGGCACGGACATAAAGTAAATTATAGCCAAGGGTCTCAACAAGCATGATGTCCATGAGTGTAACATCGTGTGCAACCACAACTTTGCCAAGACCCATTACCTGAGATTTTGATTTATTTGCATATGTGACGGTTATATGATCTTGATTTACCCTTATCTCCATCATTATTATCTTGCTTCCGGTCATGTGACTTGTGCAACCACTATCAAGCACCCACTTTGACCCACCGGAAGCATAGTTCTAAAAGAGATCAAGCTAGTTTTTAGGTACCCATTTTTCAACGGGCCCTCTCTTGTTAGTGACAAGGGTCTTTGGAACCCAAATATACCAAGCAATATAACCATCAAATGGACCAACATATTGTGCATAAACATCACCATAAGAATTATGCATTAAGACATAGTGAGGGTTAGCACTTCCCTCAAAGTCATCTTGTGACATAGTTTTGCCACTTTGGGTATTACTACTCATAATGGTCTTATCTTTTGGTCGAGCACACCTAGCCTTCTTCTTCTTCTTCTTCTTCTTCTTGGCTTTTGAAACATAGTGAAGACCTCTTTTCTCATTATTTGGCCTTTTCTTACGATAAAAGGTCATCAAGAAACTTGTTACCTTTGGGAAATGTTGCCTTTGCAAACTCCCCTTTCAACCTAGCATTTTCTTCAAGGATGTTTGTACTACTAGGAGGAATGGAAATACTAGGTGAAGCAACATTAGTCAATTGAGTTTGAAGTTGTTGACGAGACTTTATGAGAGTCATGAGATCACTTTCCAAGGCCTTGTGAGCCTTGTTAAGATTCTCATAATCCTCGGAAAGTTTGTCATGAACAACACCAAACTCAATCTTGTCCTTTTTAGCCTTTTTGTATTTAGCAATGGCATGATCACGTTCCTTAATGAGCTTAGCAATAATTAGATCATTTGTCGCATAAAGGCGTTCAAGTTTTTCTTCAAGAGACACCCTAGTCTCTTGCTCTTCTTCAAGAGCATTAGTTAGAGCATCCATCTCAAGTAGACACTCTCTCCCAAGCTTACATCTCTCATCAAGGAGCTCTTGTGTGTGAGAAAGTTGGTTCAAGAGATTTACAAAATGCTTCTTGTGCTCCCCTTGCAAGTTGGTCATATATGCATCGAAAGCAACTAATTCCTCCTTCACCTCAAGAGTTATATCATCATTCAACTCATCATTTATATGATGGTAACTCCGATGCTCTTGCCATAAGGCAAGTGACATTCTTGTTGGAGGTGTTCTCATTTGGGGAATCAAAGAGGGAGAAGGTGGGTGTAGAGGTAGTGGCAATGGCAGCCACACCATTCATTGTTTCTTCTTGTTCCTCCTCCTCATCATCGAAAGAGTACTCTTCATGTTCTATCAATGCAATGTCACCGGACTTCTTGCTGGCGGCATTCTTCTTGTGAAAAGGCTTCTTGAAAGGGGCCTTTGGATTTTTCTTCAATATGAGTGCACCACCATTGTCCTCTCTCTTCTCATAAGGACATCCGGCAACAAAATGACAGCGGTCACCATAGTTGAAGCAAGTTCTCAATCCTGAAGCACTTTCTTTTCCACCACTTGGGTTGCTTCTTCATTGCATCTCCATCTTGGCCTTGGCGGGGTCTTTCCAAAAGTTTCTTGCATAGAAGGCCATGTATTCACCATGAGCAACTTTGACATCTTCGGGGTGGCTCATAGAGAGTGCATCATCACTTCATTCTTATTCATCATACTCCCCAACCTTGGCCTTCAAGGCTAGATTGACACCACTACTCATTCCAATGGCACGAGCACGAGCATCTTTGGCATTCTTCGCAGCGACCTTGAAGGCGGCCATATCTTGCATAACTTCATTGGAGGTCATGAGATGGTAGTTGTGTCTTACTTGGAGACTCTTCAAGTCGGTGGGCTTGAAGGGCATGAGTGCACTCACATACTTACTCTTCATCCAAGCATCATCAATGTGAGAGGGACCAACATTTCTGAAGGCGGTGGCTGTGGATTTCAGTCTTCGATACATGTCTTCATGATCTTCACCATCCGTCATAAAGAAACCTTCAGCTTCATTGCTTAAGGCATCATATCTATTTCTTCTCATGCTCTCATTTCCAACAAACAAGTCAATGAGAGCATCCCAAGATTCCTTGGTGGTATTGTAGTGCTTAATGTGGGGAAAGTCCTTTGGCCCCACTCCAAGTTGGATCATGTGCAAGGCGGTGGCATTGAGTTGACTATTGACCACTTGTCTTCTTGTCAAGTTGGTTGGATCCTCAATTTTGAGTCCTTCTCCAATAATGTTCCACAAGTCAATGCAAGAGCTGCGCACATGAGATTTCATTAAAACTTGCCATTGAGAAAAACTATGTACAACTAACTTACGTGGGTCACCTTTATTATTTATATGGGGATGATGGATCGGAGGGCCGGGAGAGTACCATCCGGGAACCGCATGGTGCTCTTCCTTCCCATCACCCTTTTTGGTGGTGGAGTCAGTGGAATTATGTTCATCCCCCACCACTTCACCTATTGGCTTAGCCGGAGCATTTTCCTTAGGATTAGGTGGTGTTTCCTCTTGAGGGGGATGTGGTGAGGCTGTCTTTTCCTTAACAAGTAGCTCAACAAGTTGAAGCAACTGTTGGATTTCATTGCCCAAGGTAGAGCTCAAGCTTGTTTCCAAATTCTTGAGATCTACCATGGTCACCGACATGCTAGCCTCACCCTCTCCCTCACCTTCTAGGTTGCCCATATTCTCTTATGCGGTTAAGCCTGAATAAAGAGCTGAGACTCTGATACCAATTGAAAGGATCGTATGTGCACCTAGAGGGGGGGGTGAATAGGTGCTACTTCAAATTTTCCTCTTTTTCAAATTAGGGTTTGACAAAAAGGTAAATTCTCTAGATATGCAACTAAGGTGAATTTACCTATATGTCACACAAGCACAACTAACTAAGCAAGAACTAGATAAAGTAAGGTGCAATAAAGGATAGAAGTAACCGAAGTGAAGCACATGGGGACACAAGGATTATTTCTGGCAGTTCCTTACTTTCGAGGGGAAGTACATATGCATTTGGATAGGGGGTGGTATCAAACCACCAATGCCACGAAAGGCCTCCCTTGTTCTCCGGTGAACCTCACCCCAAGGGGATTGGTTCACGCTTCCACTATATCGGCAACCTTTAAGGTGGTAGCCGACACCCTTACAAAAAGTTCGAGGCATACACCCACAACTTAATTGGGGCCTGCCGAATCCAAGCAAGATGTCACACAGTCAAAGACAAGCTTGTAAGAATCAAACCAAACCAAAACAAAGCTTAGGGTTTCCAATGAAACCCTAGAGCAACGGTCCCTCAAGTTAATGAGGGGGAAATGAAGATCTCTCTTGGTGAAGCTGTAGATCGATGCCTCCTCCTCCGATTCCCCAAAGATTAGTGACTTTGGATGGTTGGATGAAGAGATCTTGGAGTTTTGGTGGCTCTGATGGTGGTCCGTTTCATTTCTGAAATGAGCAACTTGAGGTAGAAGATGAGGTCCCCTATTTATAGACCTCACAGCTGCAGACCGTTTTCTGACCGTTGGGAACCTTCCACACCGGATACTCCGGTCCGGCAGACCATAGACTTCGACCTGCCTCGGAAACTCCGGCCCATCTCTGGTCCATCTCCGGACTGGCTCTCTAACTGACTTGGGCAGTGTCTTGGTGCTCACTCCGGAGACTCTTGTACAAACTTCGGACAGGGGACACCGGAGACTCCGGTGTAAACACACTGGAGACTCCGGTCAGAGAGACCACTCTGGAGTTTCCGGGCAGCCTCCGGACCCCTATACAGAATGTCCCGGACAACAACTTGAGTCTACTCCGGACCACACCGGAGACTCCGGTGTTTGCACACCAGAGACTCCGGTCTAGAATCTCTAGGAAAACTCAGTTTTGGCCAGGGACTTTCCCACACTATTATGGACTTTTCTCTTTTTAATGGATTGACCTATAGACATTTAACACACAGTAAAATTAACCTTATGTTGTTAACGAACACCAAAATAGATTAGGACAATAAATGTCGTTTCAATAGCCACCTAGATTTTCTGTCCCATTTAATTTCCATACCAAGGATTTTCTTAGCAGCACCAAGATCTTTCATCTCAAATTCACTACTTAGGTGTGCCTTCAAGTAGTGATTTCTTTCATGCTCTTGGCAGCAATTAACATATCATCAACATATAATAGCAAGTATATAGGTGATCCATTAACAAATTTTATGTAAACATAACTATCAAACTGAGACCTCTTAAAACCTTGTGAGATTATAAATGAATCAAACCTTTTGTACCAGTATCTTGGAGATATCTTCAAACCATAAAGCGATCTCTTCAATTTGCACAGAAAATCGTCTTTTCCAGGAACCATTAACCCTTCAGGTTGGTCCATGTAAATATCCTCCTCCAGTTCACCATGCAGAAAAGTAGCCTTTACATCTAGATGCTCAAGCTAAAGATCATGCATAGCAACAATACCAAAGAAAGCACGAATATAACTATGCTTCACAACTAGAGAGAAAACATCATTATAGTCAATACCTATAATATGGCTAAAACCTTTTGCTACTAACCTTGCCTTAAACCTTGGAGGCTCATTACAAGGCAAACCTTCCTTTCTTTTGTATATCCACTTACAGCGGACGACCTTCTTTTGTTTAGGCAAGTGCACAACATCCCATGTGCCATTCTTTTAAAGCGATTGCATCTCTTACTGCATAGCAAAAACCCACTTCTCACGGTCAATAGATGCAACAAATTCATTGTATGTAGCAGGTTCAGTATCATGCTCCACCTGCTCAGCACAACATAAAGCATAATGAGCAAGATTACACAAATAAGGAGGTGGAACTATGTTATGCCCTGGTCTATTAGCAACAATAGACTCATGTGGTTGCTGCAAAATTGTAGGTGAGTGTTGAACAACATGATCATCAATGTTTTACTCATGAGTATCATCAACCACATCATCATTATCAACAGTTTTCTGCAGGTGCTCCACCTGCACACTAACTCCCTCCTCTCCAACAACAACATGAGAGGGATCTGATGGCAAGCTGTCGTGATACATAACAAATTCATTGAAAACAACATTCCTACTCAACAGAACCTTTTTAGTTTCAGGATTCCATAGTTTATATGCTTTAACTCCTAAACCATAACCAAGGAATATGGACTTAACAGCTCTAGGCTCTAACTTTCCATTATCAACGTGAGCATATGCAGTGCAACCAAAAACTCTCAATTGTGAATAATCAGCATGCGAACCTTACCATACCTCAATGGGATAGAAGGTGACCTATTGATGAGGTACCATGCTATGTAGGCTGCTTCAGCGTAGAAACGCCTACCCATACCTGCATTGGACAACATAAAGTGAGCCCTCGATATGATGGTTCTATTCATGCGCCCAGCCACGCCGTTCTGCTGAGGACTATAAGGGATGGTGTGGTTCCTGATCATACCATCTTTACTGCAAAACTCCTCAAACTTATTAGAACAGCATTCCATACCATTATCAGTATGTCATACTTTTACCTTCCTTTCAGTTCGCTTCTCAACCATAAGTTTCCACCCTAAACCCTAAAGCATCAAAAACATCAGATTTATGTTTTAGAAAATATGGCCACACTTTTCTTGGGTAGTCATCAATAATAGTAAGCATGTAATTAGCACCACCAGTAGAAGTCTTACAGGAAGGCCTCCATACATAAGCATGCACATAATCTAATATGCCTTTGGAGGTATGAACGGAAGCATTGAATTTAACTCGTTTATGCTTACCAAAAACATAGTGCTCACAGAACTCAAACTTACTCAAGTTACAACCATCAATCATCTCTCTCTTCACCAACTCTGCCATGCCATGTCCACTCATATGTCCAAGACGCATATTCCATAGATTTGTTTTACCACAATCATTAGAATCATTAGAAGTAACAGCAACAATACTAGGGAAAGTGCTACCTCTAAGAACATATAATTTAGTAGAATTCATATTACCTATCATGTGAATAAGAGAATGATACATTGCAAATGTATCTATAATTTTTGATGTTCCATCCTTGGTTTTATCCACTTTCGTGTGTTTTGTTCCAACTTTGGAGTACTTTTCATATGATTTCTTGGACTAACCTATAAACAAGAGCCATAGTGCCAGCTGCCTGTTTTCTGCTGTTTTTTGTTCCAGGAAAGTCAAAAAATGAATATTCTCGAAATTGGACAGGACAAAAGCCAAAGTGCCTATTTTTCCGGATGTCATCAAGTGCTAGAATACAAGACGGAGAGGGGCCAGAGGGCCACCACACCACCTGGCCGCACGGCCCAGCCTGGCCCGCGCCAAGGGGTGGTGAGGCCAGCCCTAGCACCCCCTCGGCCTCCCCTTCCGACTATAAGATGCCCTCGGGACATAAACCCTAAGTACCCGCTCAAAAATCCACGAAAGAGTCTGTAGCCGCCGTCATCTCCGTCCCTAGATCGGGAGGGATCTGAAACTCTTCCCAGCACCCTGCCGGAGAGGGGAATTCACCCTAGAGGCCTTCTTCATCACCATGCAAGCCTCCGGTGTGATGCGTGAGTAGTTCATCCTTGGACTACAGATCCATGTAGTAGCTAGATGGCTGGTTTCTCCTCCTTTGTGCTTTCATGTTTAGATCTTGTGAGCTCCGTTCATGATCAAGATCATCTATTTGTAATTCATACATGTTGTGTTTGCGGGGATTCGATCGATATTGAGATGCTATTTCAGATTGATTATTGATTCTATCATGTCTTTGTTATTTGAGATCTTGCATGCTTTCTGTTGTTAGTAGCTATCTTGGCGAAGTAGATGCTAGCAACTCCAACAGTTAGTATTTATGCTCGATAGTGGGTTCATGCCTTTGGTAATCTGGGGAAGTGACAGAAATCTCTAAGGTACTAGATGTGTTGTTGCTACTAGGGAGAAAACAATAATCATTTGTTCATAGAACAATCGTATTCTTTACTTTACACGCAGTTCGTAAAGCAATAATCTGTTGCTTGCAACTTAATACTGGAGGGGGTTCGGATGATAACCTGAAGGTGGATTATTAGTCATAGATGCAGTTAGATGGCGGTCTATGTATTATATTGTAATGCCCAATCAAGTCTCAGAGGAGTCAAGATGATTAGTATATGCATGTATTGCTTTCTCGGTGTTTGTCAATTGCCCCGCTATAATTTGTTCACCCAGCATGTTATCTATCTTAATGAGAGCCACCTCTAGTGAACTATGGATCCCGGTCCTTTTTCTTTACATAAAATCTACAACTGTTTACTTCTTTTTGTTTACTTTCTGCAAACTTTTACTTCTTTCCATTCGATACGTTTAATCCTTTGTTTTCCGCAAAACACAGTGAGATTGACAACCTCATCGCAAGTTGGGGACAAAGTTATGTGGTTGTGTTGTGCAGGTCTCCACGTTGCTACTAGCACCGGTAGTGCGCCCTGCCAAAGCTCAGCTAGTAACACCTTTGGGGTGTTTCCTTGCTCCTACTGGTTCGATTAACCCTTGGTTTCATTACTGAGGGAAACTTGCTGATGTGCTCATCATACCTTCCTCTTGGGGTTCCCAACGATCTCTACATCAACCATGCACCAACACTTTTCTAGGCGCCATACACAGAGCCATCAAGCATTTTTCTGGCGCCGTTGCCGGGGAGTCAAGGACATCTTCACAAGGGGAGTCCCTCATAACCAATCTCTTTACTTTGTTGTTTTTGTTTTGCTTAGTTTTCTTTTTTCTTTGTTTGCTTGTTTTGTTCTTCAAAAACACAAAAAAATTAGTTTTACTTGTTTGCTTTCTTATTTGAAAACCCAAAAAAAATGACTACTCTTGAAAACACTAAGTTGTGTGACTTCACTAGCACCAACAACAATGATTTTATGAGCACACCTATTGCTCCACCTGTGGCTGAAAATACTTTCTTTGAGATAAAACCTGCTTTGCTCAATCTTGTTATGAGAGAACAATTTTCTGGTATTGGTAATGAAGATGCTGCTTTCCATCTAAATAACTTTGTTGAACTTTGTGAGATGCAAAAGCATAGGGATATAGATGGTGATATTATTAAACTGAAGTTATTTCCTTTCTCTTTGAGAGGAAAAGCTAAAGAGTGGTTGAATCCTTAACTAGGAATAGTATTGATTCTTGGACTAAGTGCAAAGATGCTTTTATTGGAAAATACTATCCTCCTGCTAAGATTATATCCATGAGAAGTGAAATAATGAAGTTTAAACAACTTGATAATGAGCATGTTGCTCAATCTTGGGAAAGAATGAAATCTTTGGTAAAGAATTGTCCCACTCATGGACTGACTGCTTGGATGATCATCCAAACTTTTTATGCAGGATTGAACTATTCTTCAAGGAACCTATTGGATTCAGCTGCTGGTGGTACCTTTATGACCATCACTTTGGGTACTGCAACAAAACGATTGGACAATATGATGGTTAATTATTCTGAATGGCATACCGAGAGAGCTCCACAAGGTAAGAAGGTAAATTTCGTTGAGGAAACCTCCTCCTTGACTGATAAGATTGATATTATTATGTCTATTCTTGTTAATGGGAAAGCCCATATTAATCCAAATAATGTTCCTTTAGCCTCTTTGGTTGCTGAAGAAGAGCAAGTTGATGTGAACTTCATAAGAAATAACAATTTTGGCAACAATGCTTATGGTAATAATGCTTATAGGAACAACTTTGGTAACAAAAATTATAAGCCATATCCTCCCAACAATGATAATGCTTATGGAAATTCTTACAACAGTAATAAGAGTGCTCCCTCTGAACTTGAAGTTATGTTTAAAGAGTTTATTAGTAAACAAACTGCTTTCAATAAAACTATTGAGGAAAAACTCTCTAATGATGAAAGAAATATAGCGTCTTTGGCTGAAGCTCAATCTTCTTTGAATAAAATGGCTGCTAAACCTGAAACTAATGATAATCCCTTTGCAGCTACTAATGCTATACAAGTAAGAATTGATGAAAATGTTAGACTATTAGCTGAATTACATGCTAAGTGGGAAAGAGAAGATGAAATTGCTAGAAACATTAGTGTTTCTACTATTACCACCACTAGTGTTGAGGCTAGTAATAGTTCTACAACTTTAGATGATAAATTTGATTTTGATCTTGATGGTTGCAACATCTCTGAAGTTATTAAGTTCCTACAAAAGCTTGCTAAAAGTCCTAATGCTAGTGCTATGAACATGGCTTTTACAAAACACATTACTGATGCTCTCATAAAGATTAAAGAAGAAAATATGAAACATAAAGCTTCTATTCCTATAAAACAAGAAGATGGTTGTGAACCCATCATTAATATGAAAGTGAATGACTTTGATTTCAAAGCTTTGTGTGATCTTGATAGTAGTGTTTCCATTATGCCTAGAAGGATTTATGATATGCTTGATTTGCCTCCTCTTGAAGATTGTTATTTGAATGTCCCACTTGATGATAATGCTAAAAAGAAACTCATGGGGAGTCTCAGTGATGTTCTTATTATGGTTAACGATTCCTATGTCCCCGTTGATTTCTATGTTTTGGATGTTGAATACAATGCTTCTTGTCCTATTACTTTGGGAAGACCTTTTCTTAGAACTGTTGGTGCCATCATTGATATAAAAGAAGGCACCATTAAATATAAACTCCCACTTAAGAAAGGTATAGAACACTTCCCCAAAAAGAGAGAAAAGATTTCTTTTGCTTCTCCTATGAAAACAAAATTTGGTCTTAATGCTTCTTCATTTGAGAACACTTGATTCTTTCTTTGCTTCTTATGCCTAACTTAAAGGCGTTAAACAAAAGTACTTGTTGGGAGATAACCCAAGAGTTTTAGTTGAGCCTTGGAAGTTATAACCTCTATAATAACCTCTCCTTATCATTTTTATTTGCTTTTTGTGCCAAGAGTAACCTCTAATGAGAGAAAAGTAATGATTGGGAAAGTTGCTGTCGCGAAACAGATTTCTGTGCTTCACTGTAAAAATTCCTGAAAGAGCTCTGTACGTCGGATTGAGCTGTAATTTTTGTGCTTCTGCCCCAGGTTGTTATCTAACTTTTGTCAGTTCAACACTTTTAGATTTTAGCAACAAAAAAATTCGTATTTACCTGCTGATCTGTTTTGATAGATTTCTGCCATTTTTCTGCATTTGCTTCTTGTTAGTTCCTTCTCGAGTTCCTTTGGGGAATTGAGCTTTTTTAGGGAAGTGCTACAGTAGCTAGTGTTCTAATGGAATTTTATTTGGTGTTAGAACTGAACCTTGAGAGTTATTTATCTTAAGTGCACTAATGTTGCTAATGAGATTGTGCGAAGTTTTGTATGAAGGAAAATTTTCAGGTGTATGGAAGGAATGAGTAATGAGATGAAGGATGGACTTAAGCTCAAGCTTGGGGATGCCACGCGTGTCACCCCAAGAAATATCCAAGAAGTACAAGCGTCAAAGCTTGGGGATGCCCAAGGCATCCCCTTCTTCATCAATAAAAATCCCAGGTTTCTTCCAAACGCTTCATTTTTATTGTTTCATGCACAATTGTGTTTTTCTTGGAGCGTCTTCTTTTTTGTTTTCGTTTTGGTTTTTAGTTTGCTTGGTTTGCTTAGTTTTCTGAATAAATTGGTTGGACCCCCTCTTTCATGCATTGGTTTGCAAATAGTTTCGTTTGGTTTGGAAAAGAGTAGGAAAGCTCATGCTTATGTGGTAAAAAGAGCTCGTTTTTGACTGTGGCTATGCTTTGTCATGCCATGCTTGATATTGTTTTGGCTTTATGCTTAGTATTCTTTGCTGTAGCATGACTTATTATAAACAATTGATATTTCTTAATGTGCCTTGGATGAATCATGCATTGTTTTAGCATATTAAAGCATAGTATAGTGGTATTCTCCTTTGATGCTTTATTTGGGTTGATTTGGCGCATGCTCACACCATGTTATGACTATCCAAAGTCACCATAGCCTTTATGATCCTTTAGTTTTCAACTTGTAGTATCACTTTATGCTTTGATCAATGATGTTTTGTCACTCTGCATGATTATGGCCATTATTGCTCTCTTAGTTTGTCGCTCCAAGTCTTTTGCTAGCCTCCACCACCAAGTATGAGTTCCACTCATGCATCCAGCTCCCTAAACCAAGTTTTTCCAAAGAGTCCACCATACCTACCTACTAGCTTATGCTATTCCAAGTATATTCATGCTTTTGTTTACCTTTCACTTGTTATGAGAAAACTAGTGATTAAAGCTCTCACGAACTTGATGGCACACTTTACTTTTTGCCTCTAATAAACTTGAACCATTGGGTCCTTCTTTGTTGTGTATATGCTTGCGCTTTATAAGTTGAAATTAGCAGAACCATGTTTCATGGGGAATGTTTTCAACATTGCACTTGTACTTTGTACCCCATTGATATCATGTTCTTTTGCTTACGGATCCCGGCGGTGTGAAATAAATGTGGAACTTGTAAGATCATGGAGTTTGTATGTGTGTTAGAGAGACGCCTGGGCCGCTAGCCTAAGCCATGCCTAATCATGGTGGAAACTTGCAGCATCACCATAATGAGCACTCTATGAAGCATCCTCAATAAAAACCTATACAAATAGCAAATAAAAAGATCGCTGAGATGCTCATTGTCTGCTTGCCCTATCATTTTGATTATGCGAAAGCTCCCGTATCATGTGCAAGGGGTACCCTGTTGGCGGTTCTTAATGATACACATATACTTACAATGACAAGAGCTTACTCGTGACTGAAGTTGAGTAGCATGAGGATCGGTCTTCATAAGTAAGGGGCATGAGATTTCGGTTTATAACTTGTCAAGCATATCCTCTTAGTTGTGTCACTTTAACCTTAATCACCTTCAAGATGCTTATGATAAGGGCAATGAGAGCTGAAAGCTATAGGTACCATAATTTTTGGACGCTCTTTATGAGACTTGAATCCGTACTTCCTTTTACAAAAAGGCCTTTCTTCCACCATTATATTGAGTCTCCACCTTCTATCTTTATGCACCTACTTTGAGAGCATAGTGGCCATTCTTAGTTCTATGTGCATTGTCCCAAGACTAGTTGATTGATGCATAACTTGTTATTGCTTGTTTGAAACTATTGTATCTAGTCACTCTTATGAACTTTGAAGGTGTCCTATGCATTTATATTTGCTACTCTATTGAGGGACAAGCTGAATACTACTATGCTATGTTTCCTTTATGTGAAACAACCAAACGTCTTGCAAAGCATTATTATTCATGAATCTTTTGTTTGTGCATTTTCATGTTGCATCATAGTTTCTTTGCTTACTTCTAGAACTTTGTCTTTCATGTTATGACTGAAGTACTATGATCCCAGCTTTGAGTTTTGCAAAAACTTTGATCAAGTCTTTGATGGTGCATGTCACCTCAAAAATTATTTCTTTTTATCACTTACCTACTCGAGGACCAGCAGGAGTTAAGCCTGGGGATGTTGATACATTGCAAATATATCTATAATTTTTGATGTTCCATGCTTGGTTTTATCCACTTTCTTGTGTTTTGTTCCAACTTTGGAGTACTTTTCATATGATTTCTTGGACTAACCTATTAACAAGAGCCACAGTGCCAGCTGCCTGTTTTCTGCTTTTTGGTTCCAGGAAAGTCAGAAAATGAATATTCTCGGAATTGGACAGGACAAAAGCCAAAGTGCCTATTTTTACGGATGTCATCAAGTGCCAGAATACAAGACGGAGAGAGGCCAGAGGGCCACCACACCACCTGGCCACGCGGCCCAGCCTGGCTCGCGCCAGGGGGTGGTGAGGCCAGCCCTGGCACCCCCTCGGCCTCCCCTTCCGACTATAAGATGCCCTTGGGACATAAACCCTAAGTACCCGCTCAAAAATCCACGAAAGAGTCTGTAGCCGCCGTCATCTCCGTCCCTAGATCGGGAGGGATCTGAAACTCTTCCCAGCACCCTGCCGGAGAGGGGAATTCACCCTAGAGGCCTTCTTCATCACCATGCAAGCCTCCGGTGTGATGCGTGAGTAGTTCATCCTTGGACTACAGATCCATGTAGTAGCTAGATGGCTGGTTTCTCCTCCTTTGTGCTTTCATGTTTAGATCTTGTGAGCTCCGTTCATGATCAAGATCATCTATTTGTAATTCATACATGTTGTGTTTGCGGGGATTCGATGGATATTGAGATGCTATTTCAGATTGATTATTGATTCTATCATGTCTTTGTTATTTGAGATCTTGCATGCTTTCCGTTGTTAGTAGCTATCTTGGCCAAGTAGATGCTAGCAACTCCAAGAGTTAGTATTTATGCTCGATAGTGGGTTCATGCCTCTGGTAATCTGGGGAAGTGACAGAAATCTCTAAGGTACTAGATGTGTTGTTGCTACTAGGGAGAAAACAATAATCATTTGTTCATAGAACAATCGTATTGTTTACTTTACACGCAGTTCGTAAAGCAATAATCTGTTGCTTGCAACTTAATACTCGAGGGGGTTCAGATAATAACCTGAAGGTGGATTATTAGTCATAGATGCAGTTGGATGGCGGTCTATGTATTATGTTGTAATGCCCAATCAAGTCTCAGAGGAGTCAAGATGATTAGTATATGCATGTATTGCTTTCTCGGTGTTTGTCAATTGCCCCGCTGTAATTTGTTCACCCAGCATGTTATCTATCTTAAGGAGAGCCACCTCTAGTGAACTATGGATCCCGGTCTTTTTTCTTTACATACAATCTACAACTGTTTACTTCTTTGTGTTTACTTTCTGCAAACTTTTACTTCTTTCCATTCGATACGTTTAATCCTTTGTTTTCCGCAAAACACGGTGAGATTGACAACCTCATCGCAAGTTGGGGACAAAGTTATGTGGTTGTGTTGTGCAGGTCTCCACGTTGCTACTAGCACCGGTAGTGCGCCCTGCCAAAGCTCAGCTAGTAACACCTTTGGGGTGTTTCCTTGCTCCTACTGGTTCGATTAAACCTTGGTTTCATTACTTAGGGAAACTTGCTGCTGTGCTCATCATACCTTCCTCTTGGGGTTCCGGATGAGCTCTAGATCAACCACGCACCAGCACTTTTCTGGGCGCCATACACAGAGCCATCAAGCATTTTTCTGGCGCCGTTGCCGGGGAGTCAAGGACATCTTCACAAGGGGAGTCCCTCATAACCAATCTCTTTACTTTGTTGTTTTTGTTTTGTTTAGTTTTCTTTTTGCTTTGTTTGCTTGTTTTGTTCTTCAAAAACACAAAAAAATTAGTTTTACTTGTTTGCTTTCTTATTTGAAAACCCAAAGAAAATGACTACTCTTGAAAACACTAAGTCTTGTGACTTCACTAGCACCAACAACAATGATTTTATGAGCACACCTATTGCTCCACCTGTGGCTGAAAATACTTTCTTTGAGATAAAACCTACTTTGCTCAATCTTGTTATGAGAGAACAATTTTCTGGTATTGGTAATGAAGATGCTGCTTCCCATCTAAATAACTTTGTTGAACTTTGTGAGATGCAAAAGCATAGGGATATAGATGGTGATATTATTAAACTGAAATTATTTCCTTTCTCTTTGAGAGGAAAAGCTAAAGAGTGGTTGAATCCTTAAATAGGAATAGTATTGATTCTTGGACTAAGTGCAAAGATGCTTTTATTGTAAAATACTATCCTCCTGCTAAGATTATATCCATGAGAAGTGAAATAATGAAGTTTAAACAACTTGATAATGAGCATGTTGCTCAAGCTTGGGAAAGAATGAAATCTTTGGTAAAGAATTGTCCCACTCATGGACTGACTGCTTGGATGATCATCCAAACTTTTTATGCAGGATTGAACTATTCTTCAAGGAACCTATTGGATTTAGCTGGTGGAGGTACCTTTATGACCATCACTTTGGGTACTGCAGAAAAACTATTGGACAATATGATGGTTAATTATTCTGAATGGCATACCGAGAGAGCTCCACAAGGTAAGAAGGTAAATTCTGTTGAGGAAATATCCTCCTTGAGTGATAAGATTGATATTATTATGTCTATGCTTGTTAATGGGAAAGCCCATATTGATCCAAATAATGTTCCTTTAGCCTCTTTGGTTGCTGAAGAAGAGCAAGTTGATGTGAACTTCATAAGAAATAACAATTTTGGCAACAATGCTTATGGTAATAATGCTTATAGGAACAACTTTGGTAACAAAAATTATAAGCCATATCCTCCCAACAATGGTAATGCTTATAGAAATTCCCAAATGCAGTTCTGTCTGGTTTTTCTCTTTTTCATCAGATTAATTCTACAGGAGCTATTGAGTTGGTTCCAAGGGCATGTGGTGGACACATGGAATAACTTTCTGTAGGAATTGAATTCACTCAGTTTAGAGTTGCCAAGCTCCTGGAGTGATTTAATTAGTGAAAATACCCATTGCAGAAGTATTTAATTCACTAATCTTTAACCATAGCTCAATAAATTCTGAGATGCTAGGATTTGATATATGTTAATACTAGGAGGTACTAGGAGTTGGAATCAGGTCAATACCACACTTGGTTTGACCTAGAGAATTTATCCAAGGCAGGAAGTTTCTATTTTTGTAAATTTTGTTAAAGATAACCTATGGTTCACCTTGGTAAATGAACTGTGCTAGGTGACATGTATTTAAAATACCTTTCAGGACAGCTTGGTTTCATCCCAATTGAATATGTAGAACTCTCTGAGGAATTTAATTAGGGTAAAGTACACCTGGCGGCAGAACAATTACCAGCCAATAATGGCATTTAATTTGGACTTGGGGTTGACTCTGCATGTTTGAGAAAACATCAGGGAACCACCAGAAATTTGAATCTTGGCATTTGGCTTGATTTATATTTTCAAAATGATTTAAACCTACTGGTAGTTCGCTGGACCTAATATTTTTAGGAAAAAGGAGAAAGGGCT
This sequence comes from Avena eriantha, assembly GCA_910589775.1. Lineage (NCBI taxonomy): Eukaryota > Viridiplantae > Streptophyta > Magnoliopsida > Poales > Poaceae > Avena > Avena eriantha. The sequence goes on from OU342743.1 coordinate 90,256,250, forward strand.
ATGGATACTGGGCTGGTGTTTCAGAGGGGAGTGGGCAGCGGAGGAGGTTTCGGCCCACGGCGGACGGCGCGGCACGGTTCGAACCTGACTGGCAGGGCCCGCTAGTCAGTGGTGGAGGGCGCCGAAGCGGTATCGGCCAGATCTGGCCATCCGTTTAAAGGGGCGATGGACGGCCCGCGGTCATCGTCGTCGCAGCGACAGAGCACCGGGGACAGAACCCTAGCACGCCGGAGAGGGAGGCAGGGAGCTTACCAAAGGGCTCGGGAGGCGACAAGGAGGTTGCAGGGCGAACTCGTGGGCGGACATGCAAAAGAAATGGTGCAGGGGATGAGGAGCCTTGCTCGATTTTGTGAGGAGGCCGAGAGCTCTGCTTCTTCTTCTTTCGGGCATCTCAGAGCAGGGGCGAGGTAGTGGAGCTAGGGAAGGTAAATGGGAGGTGTGAGGGAAGAAATGAGGGGCAGAGGGCTGGCTGGGGTGGCCTCTGGCCATATATACCAAGGAGGGGGAGTGGATGGAGTAAAAGTCCAATTTGGACATGGGGATGGGAATGCTGGCCAGGGACTGGCCTAGATGGAGGTAGGGAGGGGTAAGAAGGGTATTTGGGTCGTGCAGGGGCAAGGAGGGGAGTTGTGGTGATTAAATGGACAAGATCTTTGTAAGATTTGGCTTGACTCTCTCTCTCTACTAGTACAAGGGAGAAATGGGGATTTGTTGGGGGTGGAGCTGCAGTGCTGGTCGACCAGTGGTGTGCCCTGGTACTGAGGATAAGCATTGAGCAAGATTTGATGAATTTTGGAAGTGGTTAGAGTGGTGGTTTGCTTAATTGACAAATTTGATCCAAAATATGGCTGTGAAGGAAGTCCAAAATCTTGCATTAGACTAGAGGAGGGAATGGTGCTGGGAGATAGATGAGGTTCAGGTAGACTTCTAGGATTTATTTGAGATTTTTCAGAGGAGTTTTAGTCCTCTTAAATCTAATCACTCAAAGAGGACAAAAGTGATTACTAGAAGATAATTTGATAAGTTTTCATTGGACAAAGTAGGTTCTTGATGTGGAAGGGTCCCATATGGGAATACACACTTAGGGGAATTTTCCCAAGATTTATTGAGGCATAAAAGTATTTAAAACAATTATTATTCCAATTTAGCCAATTTAGAAAATGGGAAAAAAGAAATAATAAAGCTTCTCAAAAATATTTATTTTTGAGATGGAAAGATAGGGTAGGATAGATGGAACTCACTTGAGCCAAAATTTGGAGAAATGTTTTGGCAGAAACCAAACTTTCCTATATGGAGGGAGTTTTGGAGATTTTGACTATTAAAAGAAGTAAATAGTTTTGGGGCCATAATAATTATGGATAATTATTGATAAACCTTGAGGATCAATGTAGGTGAGATAGATAAGGTGTAGCAAGCAGTTGCAACCTTGGGGGATGGAATTCCAACTTGAATAAGGTGGAAAAACAAGGTGTTGATGATCTAGAGTGATGTTATTTTTATATCACCAAAACATGCTTGTATCCTGGAGCTCAGAGTTCACCTTGGTGCAAGGGATAGATGGGTGGGTAGACCAAGTCATATATATGATCAGGGCAGGAGGATTTTGAATTAATAGCATTTGAGGTGATCTAGAAGTGATGGCAAACCTTGTTGAAATTAAGGATGTCATGCACAAAGAGTCATGATGCCTTATAAACCATGTGGGTTTAAGCATCACAGAGATCCACTTGGGGAAAGTGAAGTAGGTTTTGATAGACATCAATGAGTAGATCACAACCATGCAGAGAGTTGGTCCATAGGAGGTTGTATGAGGGTGAGAGCTTCTACCAAAGTGGGCATGATGACTAGTTTTGCAGGAAATATTAATTTCTTGTCTGCAAAACCATCATGGACAAGTGGGTTGGAGGAGTATCTAACCAGGGACAATTGTGGGCCTTCGTAGTCCTTAGGATGGGTAACAAGATGGTTCAGGTGCATTTCTAGAAATGCATATGGTTTGAGAAAAGGAGGAATCCAAAAAGGTGATGTTGAAATTGTTTCCAGACTTAGTCAACTTGGCAGTTTTGAGGATTTTGACTAGAGTATGAGAGGGAAGGTTCTTGGAGGAGTTGCAAAGTATCAGAGCATTAACAAGTGGTTGATATGGAAGTGTAGAGTGAGTAGAAGGGTTCCATGCTTGATATTGATTCTTCATGGACTTGGGAACTTCTGGAATGGAAATCTTTAGAATGGATTTGGTTAAGGGTTTTGAGATGATCACCTAGTGGCTAGGGATCACATATAGATTTGAATTCTTGCTCAGGGATTGATGAATTGGAAACATCCTGATCCTAGGGATGAGCTCCTAGAGTAGCTCATACTCAATCCTAAGCAAACAAGCCAAGCAACAGATCAAGTCCACTCATCTCATAAACTAATCAACTACTACTAGAGTTACCATAAGCTTAGCTTGAGGCAGGGTTAGGGCATTTTGAAGAGGTTAAGTTTTGAGCAAGATGAGAATCCTTGGTATTTCTACCAAGAGTAGAATTCAAATGCTTTTAAAAGAGGGGTTTGGGGAAACTAGAGATATGATTAGTTGAGTTTTCTATCTTGAAAACATAAGGAGATTGTATTATATATCTCTCCATAGTTTTGTTAATAGAAGCTACCAAAATAGTTTTGGTTGCACAAGCATCTTGGCTCAGGTTTTGAAATGCCAGAACGTTTGAGAATATGTAAAATGAGCCAGGATAGTTTTGGGGTAAATAGCTTTTGTCAACTGAGGGTGAGGTAAGGAGTATCCTAAGATATACTTTCATAAGCACAAGTGCGAACAAACAACAAGAAAGCACTGCACCGAGGCAAACAAAAAGTTTTTGTTTCCCCCTGATTTTTGCATTCTGGACAACCAATCAGGGTTGCTGAAATTGGGATGTTACAGATCTTTCCCCCTTAAAACAACCCCGTCCAGAGATTCGGGTGAGTAGGATTAATGGTTTTTCTTTGTAGGTTGTGCTAGGTGTTTTCTTGCGTACTAACTTGCCGACTTTGTCTTCGAACAAGAGCACCTTGACAGTGAGGTTGAACTTCAATCTTCTTGAAACTCGCGGGTCGAGCTGGCTTCAACCATGATTGCGGGGAGGGATCGCCCTTCTGTAAGGGTCTACGGCGCTTCTCTTAAGTGGGTTGTTGTATCCAAGTTTGCGTCTTCGGGCCCAACGGTTGGATTACTTCTGGCAGAGGGTTATTCATTCTGCGGGAAGGATGCGGTCTTTCCCCCTTAGAATTCGACTAAGGTAGGTCGGGGAGTTACAAACCGGGGGAATATTTATAGGGGCGGCAAAAGACGGTTCTTACGGTATCGTACATCGACTTAAGAGAGAGGGCATCATAGGTGGCGTTCTAGGGGGACCTGGGCTAGTTTATTACAGGTTGCACTCGTCGACTTCCAGGGAGTCCTAGAGTGAGTTAAGGGGCTTCTCTCTCGGTCTTTACTTCCACGGGGGCGTTGTCGTCTATCGAAGCGCGGGAAATCTTCAGTCTTGAGCTACGGGGCAGCGAGCGGTAAGGTGACCATCTTTTCTGAAGGAGGGGGCCTTCGGGCTTCTCTGTCGAGGAAGTCTTGACGGGTTTACCCTCGGGGCATTCTCGGCTGAAGTGACCGGGTAGTCCACACGTGAAGTAGGGGCTCTTCTTCCGGCATGGCTGAGTTGTCCACTTGCCTTTGCTGGTACCGGGAGGGTGATGGGCCTTGCCAATGAGGGGATATATTGGACAGTTGATGGGGACATGGTCTTGGCCTTCGCAGAGGAAACAAGTGATAAGCCGAGTTGGGAAAACTTTGGACGAATGAAGTTCTCCGCAGTTTGGGCAATGGCCGGAGCATCTGCTGGCTTGGTGTCTTTCGTCTCCGCAACGGCTACATGCCTTCTTGGAGCTTCCTGTTTCCATGGTCATCCTGGGGGAAGTCCTGTTGGTGACAGACGTTTCGGGTTGGGTCTGATGCAACGACTTGGGTAAAACACGCAAGAAGAGAACAATCAAGCAAGCATAGCAATCCAAGGAAGTTATTACATACTAACCAATTCTGTACCTGGGGGTGCCAACAGTACTTAAGCATTACAAAACACGTTCAGGGACGATACATGACTCTACCCTATTGCTAGCTGGGCAAGTATCGCGACGTGGGGGATTACTCGGAGGGTGCATCTGTGGAGTCGAGGTTGGCGCCGGGGTTTCAACTACCGCAGATCTTTTGGGGTTTGAGGGCTATTCAACTCGTCTTCCGTGAAGGTGAGAGTGGTGCCTTACCATGGTGTAGGGTTGGATGTTGACTCGGTCGGAGCATGTGACTGAATGATAGGGTGGTACTCATTGAGGAAGGAGAGTTCATCGTCAGTCCCGGGGTTCTCATCTTCAGGGGTTGGAGGTACTTCAATGGTCAGCTTCTTCTCCAAGCAAGCATTTGTGGCTTGAAGACTTCTTTTGCGCTTACGGAGTAGGTTGATATCCATCTTCAGAAGCAGATTTTTGCGTCTGGCTTTGTCAAGATCTTCCTGGGAACGTTGGAGTAGGTATTCCATAATCTCCAGCTGATTCCCAATGCAGCATGTGAGGAAGGACTCAGTAGGAAGTCCATCTTCATCACGCTTTCCAAACAAGTGGTAGGGAGTATCTTTCAACTCATCTTCGTTGATCTTGCAGAGGCGCACCATGATCTCCTGTATGGCTCGCACCACGCCATCTACCCAGTTGCTGTCGAGGAAGGTGAAGATTGTGGGCGCGGTGTCCTCATCGGGGGAGGGAATCACAGCCTTGATGACCCATTGCATCACATTGGTGTTACTGCGAGGAAGTTTGGTTCCTTCAATAGTTGGTGAGGGCATCTTGACTATCTTCAGAAGGTCGTGAAGATGCTCTTCAAAGGGCTAGAAACTGTCTCCAACAATGATATGCTCGGAGCGGAAGGAGGCCATCTACAGCAGATTTGTGAGGTGGGGTTGGGTTAGTGGCAAGTGTGCAAGATTGTAAGATTAGAAAGTCATATTAATGCAAGTAGTTTTCAAGATGGACGGGAAAGGATATAAGCACTTTTGCAAATAGTCATCTTTTCTCCCTTGTATTTTAGAAAATAGGATTGTCGTTTCCTGTCGAACGTCCATGCTAACTAAGGTCTCCTACAATCAAGATGGCTCTGATACCAAGTCTGTGAGCTCCCCGGATTATTCATCCAAGAAATCCCTGTTATGCATACATCCACGTTCCCATGATCAGTGAGCCGTGGAACATAACCGACAAGTATCATTACAACATCCAAAACATAACGAATCACAAGACTTACATAAATGCCATTCTGGCTACATCATCCTTAGCATCAGAATATCAACATACACAGAGCCCAATCGTGCCTCATCCTACAGGCAGCTGACTGGGAAGACTGCCTAGCTCGCTGGACGTCACCTGAATCTTCTGATGTCGAACCTCTGAAAGTCTGGCCAAGTAAATAGCCAGGGACACAGCCGTGAGTACTTTTGAATGTACTCGCAAACCACCAGGACAAAAGAAATAAGGAAAGGCAATTCTGGCTGTGGCGAGATAGCTCTATCTGGGGTTGCTTCTGAAAAGCCTACACTAACTTTTAAGTTATGGCATCTCCATATCTTTGTTGAAAAAGAGTTTGAAAACATGCTTTGGTTTTATAAATCAAGACATCTCCATATCTTTGTTTAAAAAGAGTTTTGAAAAAAACTGTTTGGACTAAAACCCCTTTTTAAATCTCTTTGACCACCTCGGGTCCAAAACAAAGCTTTCGAACTCGGGTTCCCCCGGAACCTTCGTCCACTTCGTACTTGTTTCCCAAACAAGCACATTTTGGGTTCTCCTAGCCAACACCTTTCCAACCGTCCTTGACCGTGGACACGGCTATTCGAATAGGTTATACTCTACAAAGTTTGCGTACTTTCCCCACAAGAATCAATACATCCGTCGGGATACAACCACGACCCACTACCACGGTAGATGGGGGTCCGGATAATCAAACCTAACCTTTCGCTTGTCTACCCTAGCAAAGGCATGCTTTTCCTTTTGGCTTTGTTCTCCCCGGCAATGAGTATGTGGCTCCCAACCATAGTCCTGCCTTCCATACACGCGCATAACCAAGCCGCAACTTGGCGTATACCTTAAATCTGGTGACTCCTCTTCCTTCCGTACTCCAAGTCATACCGTCTGCGGGAGACCCAATTGTTGCACCGGCCTCCTGCTAGTTTAGGCTCACTCTTGCCTAAACAAGCAACAGGCTTCAGATCCGTGATCTGGTGGCGCCTGCCCGGAATTCCAGGGATCTCTCCCTATAAGCATGGTAGAAGTTGCCTCGGCTAAAGCGGACAAACTACGAGCTAAGCCCCAGCACCTAGGGTAGTGTGGTTGCACTGATAAAAAATTGTTCCAGTAAAGGCATAGAACATCCCATCACTTTCTCTTTTCCCATCATCGCCATTTCTTTTGCTAAAACATCCGTTGGGAACGATGCCGTTTTCCCAAGGGTTTTACAAAACAGTTTTGAAACATTTGTAGTGGGATAATTCCCAAAACAGTTTATTTTCTCAAAACCGGGGTTTTCCAATGAGATAGGATGCTAACCATCACACTCTCGATCTAAAGGGATAAAATGGTAGGTACATCGGGGTGGTGCCTCGAAGGACACAAAGTCATAACTTGGAGGAGCCAAGTTACCATTGCAATATTTGAAAAACAAGACATGCAGGTAAATAATGCAATTTATAAAGAGGATACAAAACAGGTAAAAGAGGGTAGGACATATATCAGAGTTCAGGAAGGGCGTGGCTTGCCTGTAGTCAGCAATAAGTCCCTGTACTTCTTTAGATAACCAGAAAACCCAATAACAAATAATAAGAAGTCCCTTCCTTCTTGTCGTCAGACACTCACGCTATCGTCGTCACCTGGTACACATGCAAGCAGACAAGTCCACAATCAATACAAGGCATGCAAACATCAAATTGTACAACAAACAAACATAAGAATTACTACTGAGCTTGGGAGGTTTTGGAGAGGTTGGGTATTGATAGTGGAATTACTAATTTGCCATGGGGGTGTTTTCCAATTGGAAGATAGTTGTCAAGGCTAGATACCATGAACTTGGATTAGGGTTTTGTGGTTAGTAGGCTACCAAAGGGTAATCATGGTGTCCTCAGATAGGTCTTGACAAGACAAAACCATTACAAGTGGTTTCACTTGATTATCAATTTTCTAGATTTAGTTATGATTTTTATAGTGAATTAAACTCTAGTTTGAGTAAATAATTCACCAGAAAATATCTGGAGCTCCAAACATTATTTCCTTGGATGGTTAGGTAGTGTTTGATGTACAAAACCACCTAGAGTTGGAATGGTGCCAAAAGAATTAACAGAATGCCCTCAGGAAATTCCCAAAGGCAGTTCTGTCTAGTTTTCTCTTTTTCATCAGATTAATTATATAGGAGCTATTGAGTTGGTTCTAAGGGAATGTGGTCGACACTTGGAATACCTTTCTATAGGAATTGAATTCACTCAGTTTGGAGTTGCCAAGCTCCTAAAGTGATTTAATTAGTGAAAATACCCATTGCAGAAGTATTTAATTCACTAATCTTTAACCATAGCTCAATAAATTCTGAGATGCTAGGATTTGATAGATGTTGATACTAGTATGTACTAGGAGTTGGAATCAAATGCAAAAATTAGACTTGTTTTGACCTAGAGAATTTATCTGATGCAGAAAGTTGCTATTTTGTTAATTTTGTTAAAGACAACCTATTGTTCACCTTGGTAAAGGTGACAGGTATTTCAAATACCTTTCAGAAGAGCTTGGTTTCATCCCAATTTAAGATGTAGAACTCTCTGAGGAATTTAATTAGGGTAAAGTACACCTAGCAGCAGAATAATTACCAGCCAATAATGGAATTTAATTTGGACTTGGGGTTGACTTTGCATGTTTGAGAAAACATCAGGGAACCACCAGAAATTTGAATCTTGGCATTTGGACTTGATTTATATTTTCAAAAGGATTTAAACCTACTGGGAGTTCTCTGGACCTAATATTTTTAGGAAAAAGGAGAAAGGGCTACGTGTACTAGGCTGGTGTTTCAGAGGGGAGTGGGCCGCTGAGGAGGTTTTGGCCCACGGCGGATGGCACGGCGCGCAGGAGCGACGTGGTTCGAACCTGACTAGCAGGGCCCGCTAGTCAGTGGTGGAGGGCGCCGAAGCGGTATCGGCCAGATCTGGCCATCCGTTTAAAGGGGCGATGGACGGCCCGCGCTCGTCGTCGTCGCAGCAACAGAGCACTGGGGACAGAACCCTAGCACGCCGAAGAGGGAGGCGGGGAGCATACCAGAGGGCTTGGGAGGCGACGAGGAGGTTGCAAGGCGACTAAGTCGATGGTGCTGAGCAGATCGGTGGGCGGCACGATGTGGTTTGATGCCGAGAAGTAGCTCGCGCGTCAAAGGCCGAGGGTGACCTCGTCGGTGCTCAGCGACGATGGCGAAGGAGCTGGTCCTGGGCAAAAACAAGACTAGGGTTAGGTAGAAGAGAGGTATAGGAACTCTTGGGAAGACATGCAGAAGAAATGGAGCAGGGGAGGAGGAGCCTTGCTCGATTTTGCGAGGAGGCCGGGAGCTATCCTTCTTCTTCTTTCGGGCAGCTCAGAGCAGGGGCGAGGTAGTGGATCTAGGGGAGGTAAGTGGGAGGTGTGAGGGAGGAAATGAGGGGCAGAGGGTTGGCTGGGGTGGCCTCTAGCCATATATACCAAGGAGGGGGAGTGGATGGAGTAAAAATCCAATTTGGACATGGGGGAGGGGCAATGCTGTCCAGGGACTGGCCTAGATGGAGGTGGGGAGGGGTAAGAAGGGTATTTGGGTCATGCGGGGGCAGGGAGGGGAGTTGTGGTGATTAAATGGACAAGATCTTTGTAAGATTTTGCTTGACTCTCTCTCTCTCTACTAGTACAAGGGTGAAATGGGGATTTTTTCGGGGTGGAGCTGCAGTGCTGGTCGACCAGTGGTGTGCCTTGGTACTGAGGATAAGCATTGAGCAAGATTTGATGAATTTTGGAAGTGGTTAGCGTGGTGGTTTGCTTAATTGACAAATTTGATCCAAAAGATGGCTGTGAAGGAAGTCCAAAATCTTGCATTGGACCAGAGGAGGGAATGGTGTTGGGAGATAGATGAGGTCTAGGTAGACTTCTAGGATTTATTTGAGATTTTTCAGAGGAGTTTTAGTCCTCTTAAATCTAATCACTCAAAGAGGACAGAAGTGATTACTAGAAGATCATTTGATAAGTTTTCATTGGACAAAGTTGGTTCTAGATGTGGAAGGGTCCCAGATGGGAATACACACTTAGGGGAATTTTCCCAAGATTTATTGAGGCATAAAAGTATTTAAAACAATTATTATTCCAATTTAGCCAATTTAGAAAATGGGCAAAAAGAAATAATAAAGCTTCTCAAAAATATTTATTTTTGAGATGGAAAGATAGGGTAGGATAGATGGAACTCACTTGAGCCAAAAGTTGGAGAAATGTTTTGGCAGAAACCAAACTTTCCTATATGGAGGGAGTTTTGGAGATTTTGACTATTAAAAGAAGTAAATAGTTTTGGGGCCATAATAATTATGGATAATTATTGATAAACCTTGAGGGTCAATGTAGGTGAGATAGATAAGGTGTAGCAAGCAGTTGCAACCTTGGGGGATGGAATTCCAACTTGAATAAGGTGGAAAAACAAGGTGTTGATGATCTAGAGTGATGTTATTTTTATATCACCAAAACATGCTTGTATCTTGGAGCTCAGAGTTCACCTTGGTGCAAGGGATAGATGGGTGGGTAGACCAAGTCATATATATGATCAGGGCAGGAGGATTTTGAATTAATAGCATTTGAGGTGATCTAGAAGTGATGGCAAACCTTGTTGAAATTAAGGATGTCATGCAGAAAGAGTCATGATGCCTTATAAACCATGTGGGTTTAAGCAGCACAGAGATCCACTTGGGGAAAGTGAAGTAGGTTTTGATAGACATCAATGAGTAGATCACAACCATGCAGAGAGTTGGTCCATAGGAGGTTGTATGAGGGTGAGATCTTCTACCAAAGTGGGCATGATGACTAGTTTTGCAGGAAATATTAATTTCTTGTCTGCAAAACCATCATGGACAAGTGGGTTGGAGGAGTATCTAACTAGGGACAATTGTGGGCCTTGGTAGTCCGTAGGATGGGTAACAAGATGGTTCAGGTGCATTTCCAGAAATGCACATGGTTTGAGAAAAGGAGGAATCCAAAAAGGTGATGTTGAAACTGTTTCCAGACTTGGTCAACTTGGCAGTTTTGGGGATTTTGACTAGAGTATGAGAGGGAATTGATGAATTGGAAACATCCTGATCCTAGGAATGAGCTCCTAGAGTAGCTCATACTCAATCCTAAGAAAACAAGCCAAGCAACAGATCAAGTCCACTCATCTCATAAACTAATCAACTACTACTAGAGTTACCATGAAGCTTAGCTTGAGGTAGGGTTAGGGCATTTTGAAGAGGTTAAGTTTTGAGCAAGATGAGAATCCTTGGTATTTCTACCAAGATTAGAATTCAAATGCTTTGAAAAGCGGGGTTTGGGGAAACTAGAGATATGATTAGTTGAGTGTTCTGTCTTGAAAACATAAGGAGATTGTATTATATATCTCTCCATAGTTTTGTTAATAGAAGCTACCAAAATAGTTTTGGTTGCACAAGCATCTTGGCTCAGGTTTTGAAATGCCAGAACGTTTGAGAATATTTAAAATGAGCCAGGATAGTTTTGGGGTAAATAGCTTTTGTCAACTGAGAGTGAGGTAAGGAGTATCCTAATATATACTTTCATAAGCACAATTGTGAAGAAACAACAAGCAAGAACTGTACCAAGGCAGAAGAAAAGTTTTTGTTTCCCCCTGATTTTTGCATTCTGGACAACCAATCAGGGTTGCTGAAATTGGGATGTTACACTCATATGAACTGAACCAATCTTTGTTACAACAAATATGAAATGAACATGCAGTATCAAGTATCCATTCATCATGACGAGAAGCACAAGCAACAAAAATGGCTAAACATTCACCATCAGAACTATCACCATAAACAACAGCAGCCTTACTAGCACCTTCAGACTTATCTTTCGATTGGTAAGTTTTGTTCATTTTCTCCTTATTCTATAACTACCAAAAATCATCAATAATATGATTAGATTTCTTACAATACCTGCAGAACTTGTCCTTTCCCTTAGACATTCAACGGCCTCTGTCGTCCTTGCTCTTATCTCTATTGTCGTAGTTGTTATATCTTACTTGGTCCTACCACGAACCTGCAGAGCTTCAGCCTTGGATGACGACCCATCTTCCTACACCATAGTTTTCATCTTTTCCCTCTGTTTGAGGGCCTCTTGTACTTTGCTAAGGTTTAGTTCATCATTCCTCAATAATATTGTATCACGGAAGTGTGCACAAGAACTAGGCAACGATCATAAGAGTAAGAGACCTAGATCCTCATCATCATACTTTACCTCCATAGATTGCAAGTCAGAAACAATCTCTCTAAAAATAGATAAGTGATTCATTTCCGATCCACCTTCTTTTAGCCTATGCGAGAATAACTTCATCATCACATGCATCTTACTGGTTAGATCCTTTGACATGTAGATCGATTTCAGTTTCAGCCACAAAGATGCTGCAGATTTCTCTGCCAACACTTCCTGTAAATTATTATTGGATATATGAAGTTGAATCAAAGACAAAGCCTTACGGTCTTTCCACCTTTCTTCTTTGGACCAACTCTTAGCATCATTTTCTCCGAATCTACCCAGTGCTTCATGCAGATCACAAGTTTGGGCGAGAATCACCCGCATCTTCTCTTGCCACAAGGAGAATCTTGTGGTGTAGTCCAGCTGCGATAGATCAAACTTCAATGAAGACATGTCGCAAACCCTAGATTAGAACTTGGGGCTTTGATACCACTTGTTAGGATAGTGACAAGCAAATAACAAAGAATGAAAAGGAAACCACAGCAATGGGACACATATTTGACATAGGAAAACCTCTCCAACAAAAAGAGGAAAAAACCACGGGCGCTAGCCAGGGAAACTTCACTATAACCGGGAGTGTTTACACAGCGTCGGGAATTTCATAGATCCAACTTATCCCAACCGGCAGCTTATGATCGGTAAGAAGGACCCATTCTTTATTTAGGCAACATATTAAATCTCAGTTTATGCATCATTGATTTAAATCTAAGAGAATGGCAAGGAAACAACATGAATTAGTGGAGGTTACCAGTGTGTACTATCCATTTGGAGGCCTCACAAAGGCATCCTTCCAAAGTTAAAACATGTTCCAATAAGGGCAACTTAAAGAATTACTTTCCTAAACCACTATGAATCATCAACACTTGATAATCTATCAGAAGATAGTACTGTCATAGTAGTTGCTGAGTAGCATCATTCCAATAATGGTTAAACCATCACTGATATACTTAGAAAATCATTTCCAGGGTATATCACCATCCACAGTCAGCAATCTTTATTCACAATACTAGAACTATTAATCATCTTCCTAACCATTAAGCTAGGAATCATATTACTAATATCCATATGTCATTTCCTGGACAACAAATAAAACTTGAGAATCAATGGCCTATACGAGGTAGCATACACGTATGGTCCATTGGGAAAATCTCACATTTTTCATCACTACTAGATCATGCACCTGCAGATAAAGCCCACAATCATTTGACATTATGTTCAAGAGACTATTTGATGAAGGGATCATCCATATTACAGTAGTAGTAATAATAGAATAACCACAACAACACTAATATTTCCAAATTTAGAGAAAATAGATAATAGTACTGAATCAGTAAGATCAAGCATCAACATCGCTAGAAGTTGAACAAAAACAACTTCCACATACCATATAACCATTAGAACTAAGCCAAGGTTAATCCATCACAAATTCATGAGTATAACATGTATTAGCTAAGAGCTATTAGGGATATGATTGCTAATGGAGAGGGGATGAACCCTAGAAAAGAGCACAAACCCTAATTACGGTTAAGAATATATTCCAGAGAAGGGTTCACAGAAAGATGGAGCGAAGAGAGGGAGCGAAGGACTCACATGTAGTCCTCGCTAGGTTTAGAAGAGGAAGCAAAGGAAGCAGCACCGACAGCAGCCACGGCATGACGACATGGTGGGCATCTGCACCTCACTGAGTCGTACCATTAGCCACAACAGCACGAGAGTGGCGGCAGGGGCGTGCACCACACCGTTAGATCACCAAGGAACCACCATGAGGTCGTCGGAGCACAACACCGCATAGGGAGGCGAAACCCTAGCCACTAGTGAGGGGATGGCACAGCTAGGCGAGATCTCCCGTAGCAAATCCATGTGGACCAGTCAACACAACATCGTTGGTGAGTCATCTCGCATGGTGGCAGCGGTTGGAACGGCCGGAGCCGACCAGAATCGGCGGCGACAGCGGCGACATCCACGACATCACGAGAGAAGGAAGAGGAAGAGAGGGGATGAACGCGTGCGTGGGTCTGGGTCGGTTGACCCAGGGCACTGCGGTGGGTTTAGGCCGACCCACTCAGCCAAACCAGGGCTAGGCCAGCCCAAGGGGCCACACCCAAGTTTAAAAAAGAAAGAAGTAAATCATAAAAGTAAAATCACAAATATACCTCTGAGAGTAATTTAGCTCTAGAAAAATAAAGAAAAATGCTAAAAATAAAAATAATACATCTAAATGTTCATACAAATATAAGCTATCCAAAAAATACTAACTTGTATTTTAAGATAACAAATCTTAATTTGATTATTTTAAGTCGATAATTCCTCTATGGAATTTTCTAAAAATTGGAATAACACGTTAAAATAAATAAAATTCAATTTTAAGATATTAAATAATTAGTTCATGTAAGAAAAATATTAGTTTGTATTTTAAAATGATAAAATTAAAAATGTGTATTTAAAAAACACTTATTCCTTTAAGGAATTTTAATAAACTAAAAGTCAAGCATTAAAATACATGAATATCATTTTTGTGTATAATAATAAATCTTTTAGTTTGTAAAAAATATTATTTCTAAAATTCCAAATCAATTTAGAAATTATAAATATATAGTGCCATAATAGATTTTATAATTTTTCTTCTTCTATTAACTTAAAAACATATATTCTTCTATCAATTACAAATCAACACAAAACCTTGATAGCTTTAGTTAACCACTTAGGAAAATTCTAGACCTTAGTGCTACCATAAACAACATGTCTTGAATTACTCATATTTTATAATTAACTTTGGTCTAAAATACATTAAACATCATGACTTAAAACTCATCTGCACTTTTATAGTTAACTTTGGTCTGTTATAAAACCAACCAAAAGTATGATAACTCAACATCATTTGTAACTATTAGAAATCATGACCTTAATACTATAATTAGTCAAGGTTGATACAGTTCTCATAAACACAAATTTCTTCAAAAGTTATTCTTTTTACCAATTCAAACAACAACTATAGAATGGTTTCTTTCAACTCTTAACAACCTAAAACATAAATATTCATCATAGTTACCTTATGCCAACTAACCTTAATCATAGGTTATTATTATACTCTACATTTATATCTTATCAATAAATATTAAGCTTCTTATAAACCTATTTAATTACAAAGAACATTTAAAGATTAATCCAATATTATAAAAAACATTTAAGTGCAACTCACTTACACCAAGGGGAATTCACTTCAAGGAGTTTATAAAATGCATAGCATTACTTATGTATAAAAGCATATTGCTTCTTTAAACATTAGTCCTTACCGGACCAATGATGTTGTTTTCAGATATTGGATTTTATATCTTCTCGAAGACCGTGATTGCATAATCTTGTAATCACAAAGGAAAGTTCACACTTGCTCATAACCTTTGGTTATTTTATATCAAGTATTTGCAAATCCAATATTGTCATCCTACATTTGAAAAAGTTTAGAAAACTCTATTTTTATAATTATATGATTATGGGTTATTTACCAAATGGTAATAACCTACTATTACAGTTCTAGTGGTAAATGAACATAATATCTAGAACTTAACAACCAATGTTGCTAGTGATTCTTCTGCCATATATTACACGTTAACCATGAGATTTGGAATGGGGTGGAGAAGTTAGCTGGATCTTCTTTCTTTCGTATGTCAACAGATGACCATATTGTGGCACTGGTGTACCTTTCGAGGCCCAGTACATGGGTGGGACACCTTAGTTACCCGCGATCTTGGTATCTAGAGAGACTATCTTTGGTAGGTCCACCAACTTGTTGTGGTGACCAGGACATTGTCTACTCACTAGAGTCCAAAAGGAGTCAACCAAAGTTATATCTACGATGCAAGTTAACATAGGTCGTTCTGCTTGGGGGGCGTGTTGGCATGTGGGGTCACGGAGAAGGGCAGTGATCAACTTGGATCTTAGATTGGGTCCCATGCTAAGGAAGTTTGGATGAGCCTGCAACTCGGATGTGCAACAAAGCTATGGTATCTCATGGGTAAAGCAACGCACCTCTGCAGAGTGTACAAAACTGTGACATGTTACTCCCTATTCCGGGAAGGAGCTACGAACACGGCAGGAAAGGAACTCCATGACGTTCTAGTAAACATGTGAAGGTTGATGGTCATAGCTTTTAAGAATAAAATCAACCTTTGAAGAAATATTTACAAAAACCTGCATAGCCTACGACCTATGGTCTATGGCTATAGGTAGTGCATCAATTAGTCATTTTTAGTGAACTTGCTGAGTATGCTCGCACTCAACCGTATCTTCTTAACCCTTGCTAGATCTCTGAGAAATCAAGGGCGTCCTTAGGAAATGATCTACTTTAAAGAGTGAAAGATATCCATTGGAGATCAACAAAGTCGACGACTACAACAGAAGCTATGGAAGTCAAGTTGAAGCGTAGAGTATAAATAAATGCCTAGAAGATAGAACCTACTTCTATAGAAAATTTCTATAGCAACAATGGAAAGAAATATATAGATATATTAGTAGTAGTACTCCTAGAATAGAATTCGAGTTGGTCTTTCTGATTTTCTTCTGTATAATATTCCTCACTATTTCGAGGAAGTTCTCTGGATATTTTGTAATGTACTTTGTTGTAATCTATAGTCATGCCTTGGACCTGTGATGTTTCTGTTGTACCACTCTGAGGGATATAATACTAGTGGACTGTGTTTTATTGGTGTTATGGCAACACTATAGTATACTACAACATGAAGTGGTATGTTCGATCACCGCACTTAATCTCTAGACAGACTTAGCCTCCCGCTTCCTGAACCATGAGAAAGATAGAATGACCTGGATCTTGGAATCTTCAGGTGTGTTTCCACTGGATTGCTCTATAAATCTCTTCATGATGGGGCCATCACTTTTAGACTTCAAATACTTTTTGTGGCAGATGGCAAGAAGGCGCCTTCCTAGTGGTGATCAAGTGTATAAACATCGTGGGCCGGGTGATGGCATGTGTCCTCTTTGCACCCAAGATGAAAATCAGAATCACCTCCTCTTCACCTGTAGCTTGGCCACACTGTATTGGGCCTGCTTTAGAGAAGTCTTGGGCTGCAACTAGGCTCCCAGCTCCTTTCAATAGTTTCTCCTTGGTCAATTCTATGATCGGGTTGTCTAGATGGATGTTGTGGCTTGCCTTTGCGACCATGGTAAGGCTCTTTGGATTATTAAAAATAAGGCTCTCATTGAGGGAAAATTTATCTCATCACCTATTGATGGACTTTTAAAAATTGTGCTTTAAGTGCAGCCATGGAAGATCCTCCACAAGGCGGTGGAGAAGGATGCAATCTCTTCCCTTGCTGAAGCCATCAAGCAAAAGATAGCGTAGGTACATCAGGCTTTGGTGTGAGATAGCAGTTAGGCTAGATCACGATGTGGTGCTCCCCTTATTCATCTTCCTAGTTTCTCATCTTGTGGATGTTGACTTGTCTTGTGGGACTTTTGGCATGTTTTGTTGTTGCATGTCTTAATCTTGCCCGGTTTATCCCGGATATACTGCCTGGCTTAGCCAGTAGTTTCTTGTGTAATACTCTATGATGTTGGTCCTTTGTGGTTTTATCTATAAAGTCGAGCTTAATGCCTTTTATCTAAAAAACTATGTGTACTCATATCCTCATATTTGTCTATTTTGTCTAAATCACATGAAAACATATGCTAGCGAAGCTAAGTACTTACATACTAGGCAACTACGTGTACTCACGTAAATTTTGTTTCGAATTCTTTTAGTTTCCAAAATTAGTTTTTAAGAAATTTGAAATAAACCCTGGATCTCGGGTTTAGAAATGACTTTCTAGGACATTGAACCAATAATTAGGTTACTCTGCAGTCAGGTCATTGACAGGTGGACCCCATGTCAAGCAATCCTGCATGTTAGTGACTATGGAAGGGAAGGCTACCTCGGAGAATCTTCATCCACATATATTATCCTCACAACATAGGAAGAACCACATCATTTCTACTAATTACCAACCCATACACTTTAATTCTACTAGACCAATGGACATCCACTTCCACATAACCAAGTTCTCCGTCCAACCGATGTATGAGATCCTTGTGCATAGGCATCAGGTCTCCCTATAAAGGTATCTCCAAAGGAGATCCCAAACACTCACATCCCCATTGGTTTGATCGGTGTCTATACAACCAAGGGACATGTTTCATCTGGACACTCTGAAGGCCCTCACAACTTTCAAGGCTGGCTCAGGATGTCTGGACACGTCAAAACACGGGCATCTCTAGAAACACATAATGGTGCCTTCACATTTCATGAATTGTATGATCATTTGAACCTTTTAAACACCGAGGTTTATTCCTTTTGCACAACAATACCTGGTTTGTCCAAGACACTGATCCCCGGTATCTTCATACCAGTTCGATCTTGTTACTAACAAACACGTTTACTCGTTCCCGTGTTATTACATCATCATGACCTAGTCACATGTATCCAAGCTCATTGATGTAATCTCACCAAGTGGGCCGAGAGTATCTATCCGTTACTCGGATAGGCAAATCCTGATCTCGATACATATGCCTCAACTATTCCTATGGAATACCCAATACACACCTAATGGTCACCCAGTTACGGTCATGACGGGTGATGTGATCAAAGGACCATGGGAGATAGTGATTAAATATGATCGAAGGATTAAGCCACTAGCCTTTGCTAGGTATTACAACGTTGAACATTGTGACTGGATCACATTGCAATTCTATAGTCGGGGTGTCCATCACTTCGTAAAGTGACCTTGTTGTCAGTTGATGTTAGTAAGTCCATGATTGGGAAACCTCGATCATTAGCTGCCCAACGAACTAGTCCTAGAGGATACTAGGGAAATGGTTGTTAATATACCACACATGTATTAATGTTTCCACTTGATACAATTATAGCATGATACAAAACTATTATAAACATTAGAGATATATCAATAAAACAACTTTATTATTGGCCTCTAGGGCATATCTCCTTCAATTCGTAGGTAGTTCATCTTTAGGATCTTAGATCACACCCATCAGTTTTATTCTACTCGGGGTCATTCCACTACCCAAAAGAAACTCGACATGCCTGCTATACTCCCTAGTCATCTTCCACCATAGTTATAGGCTAGACTGCTAGCCGAAACACCCCCTTTTGTAACATTTGAGCATCTCGCATGATCCATATAATGAAGCCGACATAGTACGTAGGGTTGTTATTGGATCCTCATCCGGGTGATGAACATGTATAATTTTTGCGTGCCTTGAGGTTGTTAGCCCATCGGTTTGTGATCACAAGCACTTTCACCTTCAAATCTATGACCAGGAATCAAAACCCTAATAGTTGGTGCATCAAGTAGGGGATTGTGCATCACTTTTAAGCATCTCAATGGGTCCCCCGCCCTCTTCGTCCATTGACGGCGATGGCGACGCTACGAGAAGCTGCCTCATGAAGACCAAAGGCTGAGTGAAGAAGGATCGCATGCTCTAGCTAGGTATGCAAGTCGAAGGCTCTTTCTCCAAAGGCCTACGAGACATGGAAGGGATGAATTGAAGGGAATATACCCGAGAGGCAATAATAAAATGGTTATTATCATATTCCATGTTAAAGATTATTTCTCATGCTAAATTGTATCAACCAGAAACATTAATACTTGTGTGTTTAATAAACAAAACAAGAGTTCCTAGTTATGCCTCTCATTTAACTAGCTCATAGATTAACTAATGATCAAGGTTTGTTAATCATGAACATTGTATGTTTTTAATAATGAGATAACAACTTTAGAGGAATGATGTGATGAACATGCACCCAAAGTATAGCAATAGGATTAAAGTCATTATGTTTACATTACTATAACATCTCATATGAAGTAACCCTAATCTTTATACCATGAGACCATGTCAATCACTAACACTGGAAGAGTACTTTGATAATATCAAACATCACACCGTCACAGGGTGACTATAAAGGTGGGTTCAGGTACTCCGAAAGTGTTATGTAGAGGCTCATAGATAAAGAGTGGGATTTGTCCATCCAGATGACAAAGAGATATACTCTGGGCCCTCTCGATGATATCACATTAATATAGCTTGCAAGCACGCGACTAGGTCACAAAGAATGTCATATCACGGGAGCAAAAAAGAGTACTTGTCGGTAACGAGATCAAACTAGGTATGGTTGATACTGATTATCGAATCCCGGACAAGTAATATATCGCAAGACAAAGGGATTTAGTTATGATATTTATGGTTCCCACGATCATAAGAGTCAGTGTTGAATGTGAGGGAGTTAGCATGGATCTCCAGGTCCCACTGATGATTATTGATCAGAGAGGTGTCTTGATCATGTTTGCATTATTCGTGAACTGTAGGGTGACGCACTTAAGGTATGCCGGCACTAATGGGCAGATATATTACATCATATAAATGTTTTGAAAGTGCTTGAATTATTTCGATGAGTACTGGAATTATTTCGGGGCAAATCATTGAAATTGGTTTCAGATGTAATATCATAATAATGTAAGGGGTTTTATGTAAATGTTTATTAATTAAAGTAATTAATAAATCTTAATATAAAGAAATAAAAATTGTTTTTATTAAATGAGAGCTTGCATTTAATTTAGTGGAAATTAGTGGCAAAGTGAGTGGAATGGAAATTCATATGAGTGGGATGAGTGGAGACTCCAGTCACATTAATGAAGGGAGAGGTGGGGGCAGCAACATGGGCGTCGGCCATACCCATTGGGGTTCCCCCTCCCCTATAAAAGGAGGAGTGGTCCTCCTCTCATCTCACACCATCCTTGTGAAGGATTTCTCAGCTCTCCCTCTAGTGGTTCCCATGTTCGTCAGACTAGTGATGCACATGTGTCTTGTAGTTTCTCTGGTGGGATCTGCTGCTTCGCTGGATCGAGGGCCCAGAGGTTGTTGGCAAGCTGGACGTGTGCCCAAGAACGAATGCACTGTTGGTTTATGGTGCTCTACAACTCGATATTGAGATCGGCAAGAGTTCGTCTACATCATCCACGAGATTAAATCTCGTAAAGCTTTTCGGTCTTCGAGGGTAAGTTCCCTCTAGATGTATAGCAACCAGTTGTTTGCATCTAATAGATAGATCTTGGTACTTACTTGTTCATATTGTAGGATTTTTTATTTTCAATGTCGTGAACTTTCGGGGTATGTCTATAGGTTCCCTTGGGATGAAGCTACTATCATAAATGCGTAAGAAGATCAGATAGTCGATCATTTCATGTCTGGCACACTCGACTAGGGGTTGGTCTGAGAGGTGGCCTATCGACACCTCAGAACTATCCAAGTGTGTGGTGCGGCAGAGGGTTACTTGCGAAGGCAATACCACAATCTAAAGTAGGATTCTGATGATTGGAATCTCACTTATATGGGTGGACAAAACATGATTTCCTTACATCATGTTCCCTTTGATGTGCATGTGTTCACCTGTGCTAGGATAGCCTGGGCCTCGCGATCCCACTTGGGCCTCACACGACCTAACCACTTCCCGGTGTGGAGGCACCACCGGGAGCCCCCGTCGGCCGCCTCCAGCCCCTCCCCACCTCTCTCCTTTAACATTGCCACCGGCACGTGGCGCCGATGGTGGTGCTCCTCTACCGGCTGGGTTGAGGCTGCAGCGTCCCCTCTCCGACCATCAGCCAGATGTGCTACGAGTTGGCGGTGACCAAGAGGATCTCCGACGTGCAAGTCGGTGGTCCCTGCAGCGGTTGGTCGTGCAGGCGTCCTGATCTGAGCCCCAGGCTTGGAGGGGCCTCCTCTGCGGCTTCACGTCGACGACCACATCGATACCACGACGTGGCTCTCCTGGGCTAGTTTCACAACACGAGGAAGCCCGAGTTCCTAGCCCGGGCATGATGGTGGTGGCAGGCTCCATGGCTACTTGTCGGCCAGGTTCTAATTGGTAGCAAGGAGGCTAGATCTCGATCTTCGGGCCTAGGCATGCCATAGTCATCGTGCATCCATCGGGTCTCTCTCGGTGGCCACATTATGGATTAGGTAGTGGAGTTGCGTGGCTACTGATGAAAACCAAGCTTGCTCTGGTCATGGTGAACGATGGCGGCGCTTTTGCATCGATCCCCTTATTGAAGGCATTGTTGACGCAGCTCTTGCATCTTCACGCATGTTACTTCGGGGGAAACCCTAGATATGGGTCTCCCGGATCGGATGATGGCGACGCTATGCGTCGTTCTTCCTCATGGGGTAATCGTCTTTGGAGCAGCTATTGGCCGAAGGGGAAGAAGGTGGAACGACTTCATCTTGCATGGAGTCTTCTGAAGGTTTCAAGCTGTGTCGGATGGCGGGACTCGGTGGCATGGTGCCGAGGGGTATCAGTGGATACCGTGCGTGTGTGTTGGTCGACGCGCGCAGGGTGGTGTTGTTGTATGGCGTCGTGGTGGTGTCGACAACAAGCCTGTCATTGATCTTTACTTTGATATTTCTGAAGATGGGTTGGCAGAAGACGATGTCAGCAACGGTTTGAGCGTGCATGTTGGTGTGCTCTTATGAATAGCTGGACCGATTTGTGCTCGTGGCTCGCCGTTGGGTTTTATAGGGCTCCGGTTTTGTGATGATGTGCGTTAGTGTGCGGTCAAAGGTGTTAGCTCAGACATGGGCACCCTCTTCATCGAGTTGTAGGAGTTAGAGAGGTGTTTGATCTTTGTATTCTTTTTGTAATGTTTTGTTGAATGACAATTAAAAAATCCTGTGTTAATGCAGAAGCCGGTTAGCACCTCCATTTGTAAAAAAAAAGATAGCCTTATTTCTAGTTTCTCTGGCTTCCTAGTACCGGCGCATGGCCCCAGCCAATAGATCCCTCTTATCCGACGCAACCAATAGCTTACGGGAGCACAGACGACAAAGTACTACCCAGCACGTTCAGAATCTCAGATTCTTTTCTTCTACCAACCCAACGCGCATCGCACAATTGCAGAGCAGGGCCGGGGGCGTCATGTCGCATCATTTTCAGCTGCGCAGCTCGGTTCTTCCCTTGCGATTCTTCCCCGGGGGACTCGGCGGCCGCTTCTCGCATCTTGGGAGCAGCGTAGGGGTCGCCGTAGCATCGCCGGCAAGAACCCTGCAACGGCACAGGGCGGAGGCGACGGCGAAGGAGGTGGGGGTGCAGGAGACGGCCCAAGGCAGCGCCGCGCTTGGTTGGGCGGCCAGGGACGCCTCCGGTGTGCTCTCCCCGTTCGACTTCTCGAGAAGGTGCGTCTCTTCGCATTCTGTCCTGTGCGTGTGCCGCACTCTGCTTTCCTCGCGCGTACGTCTGCCGAGTTCGTGCTGTGAGTCTGTGAATGAGAATCTACCATGTGCATTGTTGTGTTTTTCCAGATATATTATTGCTAGTTGCTAGTCAATTTGTAGTTAGCTGATGAGTTCTGACCCTCCCAGGAGAGTGGTAGATGCCTAGATCTATTTTATGCTGTCAGGTCTGAAAGGAGCCAAGGTGTGTGATTTAGCTGTCATAGCCGGACCTGAGGGTTTTTGGCACCGAATAAATTGTTGCATTTACTGGTAGTATCAGTTATAGTAACCTTTTTAGTAACTGTAAATGTTTCCTTTATAGCTGGTGTCTTTACAATACAAATAAGAGAGTAAAAAGTCAAAACAAATGCCAAATGATTTAAATTGGGCGTTATCCGGCGGAGTTGGGATATATTCTGAAATGTTCAGACATCTGCCTTCCTAGCTTGCTTCACTTGATGGACTACAGTGTGCTGGTTAATTACAATTTCAGGGCTCAGAAAGACGACGATGTGACGATCAAGGTGCTGTACTGCGGGATCTGCCACACTGACCTCTACACCATCAAGAACGAGTGGGGCACCGCGATGTACCCCGTTGTTCCCGGGTAATTCGATCCACCAAGGTACAAATCAAGCACGCGGTAATGCAGCGAAGCAATGACCTTTTAACTCGTTTCCCCTGTCGGAGCAGCCACGAGATTCTCGGCGTAGTGACCAGCGTCGGCAGCGGCGTCACCAAGTTCAAGGACGGCGAGACCGTGGGCGTGGGGTACTTCCTCGGGTCGTGCCGCTCCTGCGAGTGCTGCGGGAACGGGTACGAGAACTACTGCTCCGGCATGGTGCTCACCTCCAACGGCATCGACCCGGAGCATGGCGGCGCGGTTACCCAGGGCGGCTTCTCAGACGTCATCGTCGTCAACCAGGACTACGTGGTGCGCGTCCCGGACGGGCTACCGCTGGACGGGGCCGCGCCGCTGCTCTGCGCGGGCGTCACGGTGTACAGCCCCATGATGCGCTTCGGCCTCAATGTGCCGGGGAAGCACCTGGGCGTCGTCGGCCTGGGTGGCCTCGGTCACGTCGCCGTCAAGTTCGGCAAGGCCTTTGGCATGAAGGTCACCGTCATCAGCACGTCGCCCGGAAAACGTGAGGAGGCGCTGGAGCGGCTCGGCGCCGATGAGTTCCTCGTCAGCCGGGACCCCGAGCAGATGCAGAAGGCGGTCGGCACCATGGACGGCATCATCGACACTGTATCGGCATGGCACCCGATCTCGCCTCTCTTCGCGCTGATGAAGCCGATGGGGCAGATGGTGTTCGTGGGCGGGCCTACCAAGCCGCTGGAGCTGCCGGCGTACGCCATCGTGCCGGGCGGGAAGGGCATCGCCGGGAACTGCGTCGGCGGCATCAGGGACTGTCAGGCCATGCTGGACTTCGCGGGGAAGCACGGCATCACCGCGGAGGTGGAGGTCATCAAGATGGACTATGTCAACACGGCACTCGAGCGGCTCGAGAAGAACGACGTCCGCTACCGCTTCGTCATCGACGTCGCCGGAAGCCTAGCTCGACCGCTTAAGCTGGAATAACCAATTGTTTGATGACTATGATAATTTTCTTCGGCGAATGCATGCACAGCTTGCAGTAACAGTACCCGTTAGACCACCAAAAAGGAGCTTGTTTTGTGTTACGCGGAAATTCCAGATTCGCATTGCTCTTCTCCTTTCTTGGACCAGCAGTCTAGACAAAATTGACAATTTAACTTATTGACCAACTTTTCTTGATAAAGAATTGGAAAATGATGCACCCGGACGATATCATCGTCCGAGTCGTTACTCGCGGTCGGGAACGCGTGAACTTCGTGGACGCGTGAATCTGGCGTGGGCCACAGGAGTCGGACGCGTGAACCATGTCTCTCCACAATCCTCTGGCCTTCCTTTTCTCTTCCTGTAAACGCCAAACTGCCGTAGCACTCGCCTCCCCGTCGCCGGCAGGAGCTTGTCTCTCCCCCAGGAGTTTCCCCGACCTTCTCTCCTCCCAGACCCCTTCTCCCTCACTGGCGTCGCAGCCTCCCGGTGGCCGCCCGTCACATTTTTCCATAGTCGTCGCCGGCCGCAGTTTCCTAGCGCCGCTGCGCGCTGCTGCTCCTCCGTGCTGCGGACATGTGGCGGCGGTGCTACAAGCCCTAGACCGTGCTGCTACAAGCCGAGGCGGTGACGTTGTTTTTTTTGCTGCACTTACTGGATTTTTTTGCTAGAATTGTTTTGAGGTTTTGCTACAATTATGCTAAGTTTTTGCTACGAGGTGTCCGGCGATGTTTGCGGGCGAGAGCCTCCAGAGAAGTTAGTTTTTTGCTACATTATAAGAACTGTTGCTACAACTGTCTTGTGGTTTTGCTACAACAGTGTCAAGTTCTTCTTCAAGGTCTTGGGCGAGAGTCACCGGCGAGTTTTTTCCGAAGATGTCTCCGGCCAAGTCGTTTTTGCTTCATTAGCACAATTTTTTGCTGCATGGTTTCCGGCGAGGTCTCCGGCAAGGTCTCCGATGGGACGTTCTATTTCTGAAACAAACCGTTTTTTTTCTTCGGAAGCAAAAGCGGGAATATATGTAGCAAAAGCAGGTGTTTTGTAGCAAAACCGGAATTTAGGAGACACGTGACGCACGGGAGAGGAGGATGATGGGAAGCCCCAATCGTCCGGGGGACGCCTAGCGTTATCCTAAAGAATTCCAGCAAACTGCAAAAGAAAACCTCGCTTTGTCATTTCCAAATGGAAATGAAGAAACAATAAGACAAAGATCAATGTTCATATACCTCATCATCACTACAGTTAAAAACCGCGTTGCCGTGTGGTGGACCTTTGCCGTGCGTCATGACACGGCAAAGAACCCTTTGTCATGAGCAGACTAGAATGACGCACGGAAAAGAAAAGAAACACGGCACACCGAAAGTACAACGCACGGCAATGACAAGCCTCGCGGCAACGACCAGCAGGAACACACGGCAACGAAACAACGCATGGCAAAGACAAACACAACGCACGACAAAGAGAGGTCTCACGGTAGCGTGGCATATTCGGCCCCTCCGTGGGAACATTTCCCTGCAGAAGGCGCACATGCTTTGCCGTGTTTTTTTCTTCTCCATTTTGTTCTATCAATTGTATTTCTTTGGTTAAAGTTACTTATATTTATTCATTAAATTAATTTGCATTAATTAGGATGGCTCTAATTAAATAAATGTTTCTCTCGATCATCGTCTATATACCCGTCCGATGCCCTGGAGCGCGGTTTTCTGCGGGTCTCGGATCACCCTCTAAACTTTCTTCTGATAGGCGTAGCCCGGTGTAGTTGTCTCTAGTTTTGTGTTTTTTAGGTCATAGGATGATGTAAAACTATGTTGGGTCACAAGAGGTGTGACAATATCTTACCCGGTTTCACCGGAACGGGGAGTTTCCCCCTTAGACGGGTCTGGAACCTTCGCTTTTAGCTTACAGCGCATGCATGCGAAGGGGGACGCATGCACCTGGGGACTATGTTTTGTATGTTTCAACATAGCACCACACTTTCATGCATGTGCTAGGGTCACATGCAAGTCCTTGAGGTGTTCCGATGCCCCGGAGCGCGGTTTCCAACGAAACCCTGATCTGTGGGCCTCAGATCGTCTACCCCCTAGACTTTCTTCTTATAGGGATATCTCGGTGTAGCTCTCTCTTATTTTGTGTTTGTTTAGGTTATAGGATGATGTAAAACCATTTTGGGTCCTAAGAGGTGTGACAATATCCTACGGTTTCACTGGAATAGGGACTTTCCCCATAGAAGAGTCCGGAACCTTTGCTTTTAGGTGGGGACGCATGCACCCGGGGACTAGGTTTTGTATGTTTCAACATAGCACCACACTTTCATGCATGTCCAAGGGCCACGTGCAAGTTCTTGAGGTGTTCCGATGCCCCGGAGCGCGATTTCTTGCGGAACCTTGACCTGCGGGCCTCGGATCGTCTACCCCCCTAGACTTTCTTCTAATAGGGGTAGCCCGGTGTAGCTCTCTCTTTTTTGTGTTTGTTTAGGTCATAGGATGATGTAAAACCATGTTGGTCCACAAGAGGTGTGACAATATCCTACCCGGTTTCACCGGAACAGGCAGTTTCCCCCTTAGACGAGTCCGGAACCTTCGCTTTTAGGTTACAACGCATGCATGCGAATGGGGATGCATGCACCCGGGGACTAGGTTTTGTATTTTTCAACATAGCACCACACTTTCATGCATGTGCTAGGGCCACATGCAAGTTCTTGAGCTCTTCCGATTCCCTGGAGCGCGGTTTCCTGCTGAACCCTGACCTGCGGGCCTCAGATCGTCTACCCCTAGACTTTCTTCCGATAGGGGTAGCTCTCTCTTGTTTTGTGTTTGTTTAGGTCATAGGATGATGTAAAACCATGTTGGGTCACAAGAGGTGTGACAATATCCTACCCGGTTTTACCGGAACAGGGAGTTCCCCATTAGACGAGTCCGGAACCTTCGCTTTTAGGTTATAGTGCATGCCTGCGAAGGGGGACACATGCACTCGAGGACTAGGTTTTGTATGTTTCAACATAGCACCACACTTTTATGCATGTGCTAGGGCCACATTCAAGTTCTTGAGGTGTTCTGATGCCCCGGAGCACAGTTTCCCGTGAAACCCTGACCTACGGGCCTGGATCGTCTACCCCATAGACTTTCTTCTGATAGAGGTAGCCCGGTGTAGCTCTCCCTTGTTTTGTGTTTGTTTACGTCATAGGATGATGTAAAACCATGTTGGTGTTGGGTTCGCAGCATAGAAAACAAAAAATCCTACGGTGGGAACTACTAAGCACCAAGATCTATCTACTAGATACAAGCTACGGGTGGATATACATCCATAGAGAACATACCCTTGTAGAACGACAAAGTGTAACGAGGTTGAACTCATGGATGATGTAGTCGAACGCTTACCGATCTCAGGATCAAGAAGAAGTCCAGCACCGCAACTCATGAGCGCATCCGTGATCGCACACACGTTCAGGCCACCGAACAACCTCCACCTCCTCGCTCCAGTGGTGCAGCGAAGCAACAACTCCTTCCAGACGAAATCCCACCGGTAACATGTATCTCGCTAATCTGAGACCATGGGGGAATAATTATAAAGGGGGAGAGAGATCCTTCAAGAGGAGGTGTGCTTTGTGAGGAGGAGAGGGAGCCTTTGATAGGGAGAGGAGGTCAGCCCCCTCCCATGGCCGGCGACCACGAAGGTGCCCCCACCTCTTCCTTCATTCATGTGGGTGGAAGCTCCACTCACATAAACATGCCTCCACTCACACATCCACTCACATGCATTAAATTTCCACTAAATTTAATGCAACTCTCATTTAATAAAACTATTTTATTTATTTTATTCAGAATTTTGTTAATTACTTTAATTAACAAAAATTTACATAAAACCCCCTGCAATATTTAAATATCACATCCAAAACCAATTTTAGCAATTTAACCTGAAACAATTCCGGTGTCCATTGAAATAATTCCAGCGCTTTGTAAATCTTTTGTCTGGAACACATTTGTTCCAAATAGTGTTGGTATCCCTTAAGTGTGTCACCCTACGCCCTACAGTTCATCAATAATGCATACATGATCGAGACCCTTCCCCGATCAATAATCCGTAGCGGGACCTGGAGATCCATACTGACTCCCACACATTCAACGATGACTTCTGTGATCGTGAGAACCTTTAACGCTAGTAACTAAATCTCTTTGTCCCGTGATATGTTACATGTCTGAGATTCGATCATCGGTATCTCCATACCTAGTTTGATCTTACTGCTGACATGTACTCTTTTCTCATTCCCGTGATATAACATTCTAGTGATCACATCACTTGCTTGCAAGCTATCTCAATGTGATATCACCGAGAGGGCCTAGAGTATATATATCCGTCATGGGATGCACAAATCACACTCTTGATCTATGAGCCTCTACATAACACCTTCATAGCACTGAACCCATCTTTATAGTCACCCTGTCACGGTGTGACGTTTGATGTTATCAAGATACTCTTCCACTGTTAGTGATTGCCATGATGTCATGGTCTAAGGACTAGGATTACTTTGTATGATGTGATTGCAATATAAACACAATGACTTTGATCGTTGTACTATACT
Organism: Avena eriantha; assembly: GCA_910589775.1. Lineage (NCBI taxonomy): Eukaryota > Viridiplantae > Streptophyta > Magnoliopsida > Poales > Poaceae > Avena > Avena eriantha. The sequence continues at coordinate 90,285,250 of OU342743.1, forward strand.
TCGGATGAATGTTCATCACATCATTCCACCAATGTTGTGACCTCGTTATTAACAACATCCAATGTCCATGATCAGGAAACCTTGATCATCATGTTAATCAATGAGTTAGTTTATAATAGAGGCATAGCTAGGAACTTTCTATTTGTTTATTAAGCACACATGTATTAATGTTTCCAATCAATACAATTATAGCATGCAAAATAAACATCTATCATATACTTGGAATACAAATAATAACAACTTTATTATTGCCTCTCAGTGCATATTCCCTTCAGTCTCCCACTTGCACTAGAGACAATAATCTAGTTACATAGTGATAAATCTAACACCCATGGAGTTCTGGTGTTGATCATGTTTTTTCTCTAGGGAGAACTTTAGTCAACGGATCTGCTACATTCAGGTCCGTATGTACTTTACAAATCTTTATATCCCCATCCTTGACATGCTCGCATATGGAGTGAAACCGGCGCTTAATATGGTTGGAATTCTTGTGAGACCTTGGTTCCTTGGCGTTAGCTATGGATCCATTGTTGTCACAATAGATCACCATCGGGTCCAACGCACTAGAAACCACACTTAGTTCAGTAATGAACTCCTTCATCCAAACCGCTTCCTGCACTGCTTCTGAAGCAGCAATATATTCTACCTCCGTTGTTGATCTTGTCACCATAGGTTGTTTGGAGCTCCTCCAACTAACTGATGCTCTGTTCATGAGAAATACATATCCGGATTGGGACTTAGAGTCATCTAGATCGGTGTTAAATCTAGCGTCGACATAACAAATAGTGACCAGCTCTTCTCACCTCCGTACACAAGAAACATTTCCTTAGTTCTTCTTAAGCACTTAAGGATATTCTTGACCGCTATCCAGTGTTCCGAACCTGGATCATATTGGTTCATATTAGTCAAACTAATAGCATGTTCCACATCCGGTCTTGTACATAGCATGGCGTACATTATAGAGCCTATGGATGAAGCATAGGGGATCTTATCCATTATCTCTCTTTCTTCCGTCGTAGCCGAACTTTGAGTCTTACTCAATGTCTTGCCTTGCAACATAGGTAATAACCCCTTCTTACTATCGTCCATTTAAAACTTCTTTAAAATCTTATCAAGGTATGTACTTTGTGATAGCCCAATTAGGCGCCCTTATCTATCTCTATAGATCTTAATGCCTAATATATATGATGCTTTACCAAGGTCCTTCATTGAAAATTTGCTGTTTAGATAACTTTTAACACTGTTTAAAAGATCTATATCATTTCCAATAAGTAATATGTCATCCACATATAATACTAGAAATGCCACATTGCTCCCACTCACTTTCTTGTAAATACAAGCCTCTCCATAAGTTTGGACAAATCCAAACTCTTTGATCACCTCATCAAAGCGGAGATTCCAACTCCGGGATGCTTGCTTCAGTCCACAGATGGATCGCTGAAGCTTGCATACCTTGTCAGCATCCTTAGGGTTGAAAAATACTTTGGTTATATCATATATAACTCTTCTTCAATATTACCATTGAGGAATGCAGTTTTGACATCCATCTAGCATATCTCATAATCGAAATATGCAGCAATTGCTAACATAATCCTAACTGACTTCAACATTGCTACGGGGGAGAATGTCTCATTGTAGTCAACTCCTTGAATTTGTCGAAACCCCTTTGCGACAAGTCGAGCTTTATAGATGGTCACATTACCATCATCATCAGTTTTTCTTTTAAAAATCCATTTATTCTCAACGACCTTTAGGTCGTGAGGTAAGTCCACCAAGGTCCAAACCTGGTTTTCATACATGGATTCCATCTCGGATTGCATGGCTTCTAGCCATTTTTTGGAATCCAGGCTCATCATCGCTTCTTCATACATCGCAGGGTCATCAATTTCATCAACCATGAAATTCTTACCAGATTTCCATACAGTTTAGGATCTGCACGTGTCCTGCTTGACCTGCGAGGTTCGGTAGTGTCCTCTTTCGGAGTTTCATGATCATTATCATTAGTTCCTTCTTCATTCGGTGAAGTCAACTCCGGAACAATTTTTAGCGCTACGCCACTCGCCGTTTCATGAAGAGAAGGTTCAATAACCTCTTTGAGTTCTACCTTCCGACTACACACGCCTTTCACGAGAAACTCTTTCTCTAGAAAACCTTGCCCTCGGATCTGTGATAGAAGCAATACCCAATTGTTTCTTTAGGGTATCCTATGAAGACGCATTTTTCTGCTTTGGTTTCGAGTTTATCAGGCTGAAGTTTCTTCACATAAACATCGCATCCCCAAACTTTAAGGAACCCGAAAATGACACTGGCAAGTTAGTAAGAGACATCATAGATCAAACCAAATCCAATAAAGTACGATTATGACGTTCTGACACACCATTACGCTGTGGTGTTCTGGCAGGGGTGAGTTGTGAAACTATTCCACATTCTCTCATATGTGCGCTAAACTCGTAACTTAGATACTCACATCCACGGTCGGACCGCATAAATTGTATCTCTATATTATGATGATTTTCCACTTCCCTCTGAAATTCCTTGAACTTTTCAAAGGTTTCAGACTCGTGTTTCATCAAATAGATATACCCATATCAACTTAAATGATCCATGAAAGTAACAAAATAACGATATCCACCTCGCGTCAACACACTCATTGGACCACATACATCATTATGTATGATTTCCAATAAATCTATCGCCTGCTCCATTATCCTAGAGAACGGGGTTCTAGTCATCTTGCCCATAAGGCATGGCTCACATGTATCAAATGATTCAAAATCAAGTGATTCCAAAAGTCCATCAGAATGGAGTTTGTTCATGCGTTTTATGCCAATATGACCTAGACGACAGTGCCACATATATGCAGATATATCATTATAAAGTTTAATACTTTTAGCATCAACATTATGAATATGTGTATCACTGCTATTGAGATTCAACAGAAATAAACCATTTATGACAGGTGCATGACCATAAAAGATATTATCCATATAAATTGAACAACCATTGTTTTCAGATTTAAACGAATAATCACTTCACAATAAACACGATCCGAATACAATGTTCATGCTCAGCGTAGGCACCAAATAATAATTATTTAGATTTATCACTAATCCCGACGGCATATGGAGATGCAGCATTTCGATGGCGATCACATTAACTCTTGATACATTGCCGACATGCATCGTGACCTCATCCCTTGCTAGTTGTCGCTTGTTCCGTGGCCCCTGATTCGAGCTACATATATTAGCAACTGAACCAGTATCAAATACCCATGTGCTATGATGACCCACAAGTATAGGGGGTGTATCGCCGTATTTTCAATAAGTAAGAGTGTCGAACCCAACGAGGAGCAGAAGGTGCTGGCTAGTGGTATGGATCAGGAATTCTCTACAAATACTTAGCAAACGGATTTTTAGGGGTTTTCGATAAAGCAAGTAAACAAAATACGAGTAAATAAAAGACAGTAATAATGAATGCAGCAAGTGGACCAATCCTTTATGCAGCAAAGGACAAGCCGGTTGTATTTCTATAGATGACCAAACGTTCTCGAGGACACATGAGAAGACTGTCAAGTGCTTTCGCTTCATATAGTCGATTAATATTCTTTAGCTTGCTAAGTGTTGTGTGGGTGAACCTGTGCTAATATACTGCCCCATCCAAGACTAATACATACTTGTGATTAAACTCCTTGGAAACATCCGTAAGTATAAGAAAGTAATTAAGGTAGAAACCTAACCAGAGCTTTAAACTCTAAGACCCTTAAGTCCCTTGTGCAATGGTTTCCTAACGAGGGTTCAGGTTTCTGTCACTCCCGCAACCCCTACGATTAGTAGCCAAATAACAATGCATTCCCCTGGGCCCATATAGGTGAAGTGTCATGTAGTCGACGTTCACATGACACCACTAGAAGAAGTACACCACAACTTAAATAACAATCTATTGAATCTTTCTCAACGCAATTCCACTACTAACAACAAGACTTCTCCCATGTCCTCAAGAACAAAACGACCTACTCAAAAGACATCATATGGATCATGATCAGAGATCGAATAATGATGTATAACAATCTAAACATAAACAATAATTCAATGGTTCACTCAATAGCATCAACTACAAAGAGTAATCAACAGCGGGAAAGTTTCCCCTATGAACTATAGCAAGATTCAACCAATTGTTACAGCAATATGGAGATGGTGATGAGGGTGCTGATGGTGATGATGATGATGATCCCGATGAAGCCCAGCTTGATGGTGGTGTTGATGGCGACGATCTTCCCTCTCCGGGAAGGAATTCCCTCGGCAGAAATCTGTCTGCCGGAGAGACCTTTCTCTCTCGTTGTTTTCCGCCCCGCAGAGGCGGCGGAATCTTTCTGTGGTCGCTCCCCGAGTCTTAGGGTTTTGTGGGGATGATATACGCCAGAGGAGAGAGGCTGGAGTGGGCCAGGGCGGCCACACCACTCCCAGGCGCGGCCTAGGCCTGCCCGCTCCATGGGGTGGTGTGGGCCCCCTGTGGCCCACCTCCACTCCATCTTCTGGCATCCTGAGTCTTCTAGAAAAATAGAATTTTTCGTATATTTTCCCGGATTTACTGATCTTCGCGAATTTTTCCTCCAAACAGCACCTTTTCCATCAGAATCCTGACTGCAGCGGTCCATGCTCCAAAAGTCATCAACCATGCAAAAACAAATGAAATAACATAAGTATCACCTCTCAATACGCAATATATCAATGAATAATAGTGAATTATGACATCGAATAGTGATGCAAAATGGACGTATCATGCTACTGTGAGTACTAGTCAAGTACACATCAATAGCATGTATATCACATATACCTTTGTTTGCCTTGTCGACCGTCTTGTCCGCCAAATACTTGGGAAAGTTGCGCTTCCAATGGCTAGTCCCCTTGCAATAATAGCACTCGGTATCAGACTTAGGGACAACTGGGGATTTCTTTTTAGGCACAGCAACAGATTTGCCGCCCTTCTTTCCCTTCTATTTACCCTTATTGTCCTTATTGAAGCCGGTGGTCTTATTGATCATCAACACTTGATGTTCTTTCTTGATCTCCACTTCTGTAGTCTTAAGGAGTGACAGAAGCTCAGGGAGAGACTTCTTCATGCCTTGCATGTTATAGTTCATCACGAAGCTCTTGTAGCTAGGTGGCAGAGATTGGAGAACATGATGTATGCCTAAGTCAATGGGAATCGTTATTCCCAAGGACAAAAGATTATCGGCGTACCCAAACATTTTGAGTACGTACTCACTAACGAAGCTGTTCTCTTCCATCATGAAGCTAAAGAACTTTTCAGAAGTGTCATAACTCTCTACGGCAGCATGGGCATCGAAAATCATTTTCAATTCACCCATGGTATCAAAGGCACTGCCTTTCTAGAAATGATTTCGGAGTTCCAACTCTAGCCCACATAGTATGCCGCAACGAACTAAGTTGTGGTCCTCCTGACATGTCAAATAGACATTATTTTCCTCTTCAGGGGCATCAGGAGTTGGTGAGGGGCCTAGCGGTGTTTCTAGCATATATTGCTTTTGTGCAATAGTGAGGAGAATCCTCAAATTCATGGCCTAGTTGGTAAATTTGCTACCATTCATCGCAAGTTTCTCTTTCTCCATGAACACATTGAAATTAAAAGCAGGTGGTGCCATCTACAACCGAATTTGTAAAGTTTAGACTAAGTTTATGATAGATCGAGTTCAACTAGTCCAAATTATGAATGAACTCCCACTCAAAAACAACATCCATCGTGTCTTTTTGGTGATTACATGAACCAAATCCACTACACCAAGTCTGATCATCACGTGAGTCGGTGTAGCTTCAAAGGCGACCATCTATATGGGCGCCATATCAACTATATGATTCATGCTTAACCTTTCGGTATGTGTTTTGAGGCCATGTCTGTACATGCTAGGCTCGCCAAATAAGAACCTTAGTACTTGCGTGTGTAAAACTGTCTTACACCCATTGTATGAAAGCGTGGAATCAAAAACACCTGATCATCACGTGATGTCTTGAAACAACAATCCATAAAATGGTGCATACTTAAGGGAGAACACATTTTATCTTGATATCTAAATGAGGGATCATCTTATAATGCTACTAAAGCGCAAACAAGCAATATAAGATGCAAATATCATATGGATAAAGTGAAATGATATGGTTCTTGCACTTGATCACTATCATGTGCATCGTGTGATGATATTTATCATTCCTTTGTGTGTAAGGCCAAGGTCTATGGAACTAACACGTTAGGTGTGTTGTAAGAGTATCAACTATACATCAACTTAAAATATTACCATATCAAGACACTAGCCTAGCAACAATCTAAACTAGACGCCTCTAATTTATCAATTGCAAGTTTTACTTGGCTTAGGGCTTTCGAAGATAGAACTGGTCTTACCTATGAACATGGAACCACAACGATGATAACCAAATTATTAGCAAATCGTTGTAAATCAGATATTGACTATAGTACGAGAGACAGACACCCGCTAGCCAGTTATGCAAAACTAGTTGCATGTTAATCGTAGAACAGGTCTCATGTGCGAGGACATGTAAAGTTAATCCGGGCCGCTTCATCCCACTATGCCACCAATATCCAAAATACATAGAAGAAGCAATAACATGGTCATCATCGCCCACATACTCATATGCTACCCGTGCAAAGCATCTATGCATAGATCAGGCTCTGATACCATTGTTGGGTTCGCAACACATAGAAAACAAAAAATTATACAATGGGAACTACTAAGCACCAAGATCTATCTACTAGATACAAGCTACGGTTGGATATACATCCATAGAGAACATACCCTTGATGACCGACAAAGTGTTACGAGGTTGGACTCGTGGACGCTGTAGTCGTACACTTGTTGATCTGAAGATCGAGAGGAAGTCCAGCGCCGCAAATCAGCAACGCATACGTGATCTCACACATGTCTGTTCCACTAAACAACCTCTGCCTCCTCGCTCCAGCGATGTAGTGGAAGTAACAACTTCTTCTAGATGAAAATCCACCTGGAACATGTATCTTGCTAATCCGAGACCATGGGGGGATAATTTTAAAGGGTGAGAGAGATCCTTCGTGAGAAGGTGTGAGATGAGAGGAGGGAGTGGGGGCCTTTTATAAAGAGAGGGGGCATCCCCCTCCCATGGCCAGCAGCCATGGAGGTTCCCCCACCTCTTCCTTCATTCGTGTGGGTGGAAGCTCCACTCACATAAACATGCCTCCTCTCACACATCCACTCACATGCATTAATTTCCAACTCTCATTTAATAAAACTATTTTATTTATTTTATCCAGAAATTTGTTAATTACTTTAATTAACAAACATTCACATAAAACCCCCTGCAATATTTCAATATCACATGCAGAACGAATTTCAGCAATTTCATCCGAAACAATTCCGGTGTCCATTGTAACAATTCTTGCGCTTTGCAAATCTTTTGTCTGGAACACATTTGATCCAAATGGTGTTGGTATACCTTAAGTGTGTCACCCAACGGTTCGTGAATAATGCAGACATGATCGAGACCCTTCTCCGATCAATAATCAGTAGCGGGACCTGGAGATCCATGCTGACTCCCACACATTCAACAATGACTTCTATGATCATGAGAACCTTTAACGCTAGTAACTAAATCCCTTTGTCCCACGATATATTAAATGTCCAAGATTCGATCATCGGTATCTTCATACCTAGTATGATCTCATTGCCGACATGTACTCTTTTCTCATTCCCGTGATATAACATTCTAGTGATCACATCACTTGCTTGCAAGCTATCTCAATGTGATATCACCGAGAGGGCCCAGAGTATAGCTATCCATCATTGGGATGGAAAAATCACACTCTTGATCCATAAGCCTCTACATAACACCTCTGTAGCACTGAATCCACCTTTATAGTCACCCTGTCACGGTGTGATGTTTGATGTTATCAAGATACTCTTCCAGTGTTAGTGATTGACATGATCTCATGGTCTAAGGACTAGGATTACTTCATATGATGTTATAGCAATATAAACACAATGACTTTGATCATAATACTATACTTCGGATGAATGTTCATCACATCATTCCACCAATGTTGTGACCTCGTTATTAACAACATCCAATACCCATGATCAGGAAACATTGATCATCATGTTAATCAACGAACTAGTTTATAAGAGGCATAACTAGGAACTTTCTATTTGTTTATTAAGCACACACATGTATTAATGTTTCCAATCAATACAATTATAGCATGCAAAATAAACATCTATCATATACTTAGAATACATATAATAACAACTTTATTATTGCCTCTCAGGGCATATTCCCTTCAGTTGGGTCACAAGAGGTGTGACAATATCCTACCCGGTTTCACCAGAACAGGAAGTTTCCCCCTTAGACAAGTCTGGAACCTTCGTTTTTAGGTTACAGTGCATGCCTGCGAAGGGGGGTGCATGCACCCCGGGACTAGGTTTTGTATGTTTCAACATAGCACCACACTTGCATGAATGTCCTAGGGCCACATGCAAGTTCCTGAGATGTTCTGATGCCCTGAAGCATGGTTTCCTATGTAACCCTAACATGCGGGCCTCAGATCGTCTACCCCCATAGACTTTCTTATGATAAGGGTAGCCCGGTGTAGCTCTCTCTTGTTTTGTGTTTGTTTAGGTCATAGGATGATGTAAAACCATGTTGGGTCACAAGAGGTGTGACAATATCCTACCCGATTTCACAGGAACAGGGAGTTTCCCCCTTAGGCGAGTCTGGAACCTTCACTTTTAGGTTACAGCGCATGCATGCGAAGGGGGCGCATGCACCCGGGGACTAGGTTTTGTAAGTTTCAACATAGCGCGACACTTGCATGCATGTGCTAGTCCACATGCAAGTTCTTGAGCTCTTCCGATTCCCGGGAGCACCGTTTCCCGCAGAACCCTGACCTGCGGGCCTCGGATTGTCTACCCCCTAGCCTTTCTTCTGATAGGGGTAGCCTGGTGTAGCTGTATTATTTTTTGTTTGTTTAGGTCATAGGATGATTTAAAACATGTTGGGTCACAAGAGGTGTTACAATATCCTACCCGGTTTCACCAGATCGGGGAGTTTCCCCCTTAGGTGAGTCTAGAACCTTCGCTTTTAAGTGACAACGCATGCCTATGAAGGGGGACGCATGCACCCGGGGACTAGGTTTTGTATTTATCAACATAGCACCACACTTTCATGCATGTTCTAGGGCCACATGCAAGTTCTTGAGGTGTTCTGATGCCCCGGAGCGCAGTTTCCTATGGAACCTTGACCTGCGGGCCTCAGATCGTTTACCCCCTAGACTCTCTTCTGATAGGGGTAGCCCGGTGTAGCTCTCTCTTGTTTTGTGTTTGTTTAGGTCATAGGATGATGTAAAACCATGTTGGGTCACAAGAGGTGTGACAATATCCTACCCGGTTTCAGCGGAACAGGGACTTTCCCCTAGACGAGTGTGGAACCTTCGTTTTTAGGTTACAGTGCATGCCTGCGAAGGGGGATGCTTGTACCTAGGGACTAGGTTTTGTATGTTTCAACATAGAACCACACTTTCATGCATGCGCTAGGGCCACATGCAAGTACTTGAGGTGTTCCGATGCCCTGGAGCGCCGTTTCCCGCGGAACCCTGACCTGCGGGCCTCAGATCATCTACCCCATAGACTTTTTCTGATAGGGGTAACCCGGTGTAGCTCTCTCTTATTTCGTGTTTGTTTAGGTCATTGGATGATGTAAAACCATGTTGGGTCACAAGAGGTGTGACAATATCCTACATGGTTTCACTGGAACGGGGAGTTTCCCCCTTAGACGAGCCCGGAACCTTCTCTTTTAGGTTACAGCGCATGCCTAGGAAGGGGGACGCATGCACCCGGGGACTAGGTTTTGTATGTTTCAACATAGCACCACACTTTCATGCATGTGCGAGGGCCACATGCAAGTTCTTGAAGTCTTCCAATTCCCTGGAGTGCGGTTTCCCACGGAACCCTAACCTGCGGGCCTCAGATCGTCTACCCCCTAGACTTTCTTATAATAGGGGTATCTCGGTGTAGCTCTCTCTTATTTTGTGTTTGTTTAGAGCATAGGATTATTTAAAACCATGTTTGGTCACAAGAGGTGTGGCAATATCCTACCCGGTTTCACCGGAACAGGGAGTTTCCCCCTTAGACTTGTCTGGAACCTTTGCTTTTACGTGACAACGCATGCCTGCGAAGGTGTACAGATGCACCCGGGGACTAGGTTTTGTATGTTTCAACATAGCACCACACTTTCATGCATGTTCTAGGCCCACATGCAAGTTCTCGAGGTGTTCCGATGCCCCGGAGCACGGTTTCCCGTGGAACCCTGACCCGCGGGCCTCGAATCGTCTACCCCTAGACTGTATTCTAATAGGGGTAGCCTGGTGTAGCTCTCCCTTGTTTTGTGTTTTTTTAGGTCATAGGAATATGTAAAACCATGTTGGGTCACAAGAGGTGTGATAATATCCTAACCAGTTTCATCAGAACAGGGAGTTTCCCCCTTAGACGAGTCTGAAACTTTTGCTTTTAGTTTACAACGGATGCCTGTGAAGGGGGACGCATGCACCCGGGGACTAGGTGTTGTATGTTTCAACATAGCACCACACTTTCATGCATGTGCTAGGTCCACATGCAAGTTCTTGAGGTGTTGCGATGCCCTGGAGCACGGTTTCCTGCGGAACCCTGACCTGCGGGCCTCAGATCGTCTACCCCTAGACATTCTTCTGATAGGGGTAGTCAAGTGTAGCTCTCTCTAGTTTTGTGTTTGTTTAGGACATAGGATGAGGTAAAACCATGCTAGGTCAGAAGAGGTGTGATAATATCCTACCCGGTTTCACTGGAACTGGGAGTTTCCCCCTTAGACGAGTCTGGAACCTTCGCTTTTAGGTTACCACGCATGCCTGCGAAGGGGGACGCATGCACCCGGGGACTAGGTTTTGTATGTTTGAACATAGAACCACACTTTCATGCATGTTCTAGGGCCACATCCAAGTTCTTGAGCTCTTCCAATGCCCCGGGGTGTGGTTTCCCGCGGAACCCTGACTCGCGGGCATTAGATCGTCCACCCCCTAGACTTTCTTCCGATAGGGGTATCCGGTATAGCACTCTCTTGTTTTTTTAGGTCATAGGATGATGTAAAACCATGTTGGGTCACAATAGGTGTGATAATATCCTACTCGGTTTCACCGGAACGGGGAATTTCCCCCCTAGACGAGTCTAGAACCTTCGCTTTTAGGTTACATCGCATGCCTACGAAGGGGGACGCATGCACCAGAGGACTAGGTTTTGTATGTTTCAACATAGCACCACACTTTCATGCATATGCTAGGGCCACATTCAAGTTCCTGAGGTGTTCCGATGCCCTGGAGCACGGATTCCCGCGAAACCCTGACATACGAGTCCAGAACCTTCGCTCCAAAACCCTAATATGTGGGGGGCATGAAAATGTAGACTACACATGTCATATTGCAAAATGTATGTGTATGCGCATTGTGACAACTAATACTAATAAATAGTTAACAAAAAATACTCTAAAAACTTAAAATAAATACAATTGAAAGAAAAATGGAAACAAAATAAGAAATTACCTAAAAGCTCACGGCAAAGAGAAAACACACAGCAAAGGGTACTTTGTAGTGCGGTTTCCTAAGGTGCACGGCAAAGCGTCCTTTGGCGCGTTTATTTCGTTGGTGCACTGCAAAGGGGTGCATCGTGCTCGATCACTCAACTCGCACGGGCCCACACGAGCACTATCCACTCAACTCGTCCCTCCCAGGCTAGCTCGCCCTCGCCCCCTCCCAGCAGAACAGCGACGCTGCCACGCACTCAACCCCACCGCTCGACGCTGCCACCCCACTCGGCCCCGACCCCGGTCGCCCCCGTTACTGGATGCCACCGCCGGCCCCTCCCCCATCCCACTTGGACCCGACCCCGCCCCACCCGGCCCATCCACTGCGTCGCCCTGGCCGCCGGCATGGCCGCCCTTGCATGGTAGAGCGTCAGCCGGCTTGCATACAAGGCGGGAGGAGCTCCGGCCGGCGGTTCCCCTCCTCCACCGAGCGGCTCGGTCGCGGCCTTGCTCCACCTCGTCGCCCCATCTCCTCCACTGAAGGTAAGTCCATCTTTTTTCATTTTTTCAGTTCTTTGCTACACTTAGCTTCATTTCTGTTAAATAACTTAGACCTTCTTTGATTCATAGGATCCAGAAATGCAGGAACGTAGGTAGGAATAGGAATAGGATAGGAATGCAACCGGAAACTAACGATACATGAATTTTTCCTATAGTGGTCGTTTGGAATATAGAAAAGGAAAACCGAAGGAATTTAACATGCTTTGTTAAGCATATGGATTACAAAAATACAAGCAAAGGGCAGTCTTAAGTTTGTCTTTAGGACATGTTGCAGCATCCTTAAGTCACAAACAGCTTTGATTTGCCTCGTTCCTTTCAAAGGAATGAGAAAAAGAGGTCTGAGTGCATTTCCTATTTGCTGTGTTTTCTATACGAATTTGAAAGCATAGGAAAAATTCCTCCAAAATTCCTTTGCTACATTCCTATGAATCAAACAAAGCTACAATGCAAATTCCTATAGGAACATAAATCCCATGGCCAAAACTTGGAGGAATATTACTTTCCTGGAAAACCTTACTTTTAGTATGACTAAAGTTACTAGTTCATGAAAAAGATACTTTGGCTTCCGACCCCTTGGTAGTTTAGGAAAAATATGTGTATATTTTTTTGCTTGTATATTGGAATATACAGACACATGTGTATATTAGTAATTATTCTTCTTCGTGTAGGATATGTGTTGAGTTTGAGGATGGGGTTGTCGACGGCATAGGCCATTTTGCGGGAGGGTCGCTGATCTTCTTCACCTCTCGATAACACTTCGAGGGTAAAAATATGTTCTCCTCTCTTGTACCTAGGGTTATTTTCGTGTCTAGATCACCAAGTCTGTCGCGTTACCTAGGCGTCTCTTCCCGGCCGTAAGGGTTATGCGGATAAATATGAATTGTGGTCTCGCATATTATATAACCGTAACTCTTACGTGATTTATCGGGATAGTCAGCGGATACGTAGTTGGATACGTTTTCCCTGTTCTACTTTGGTCTGCGACAGGATTTCGGCAGCGCCTCCCCGTTGTTCTCCGGATGTACATTCCTCTCGGCTTTTTGTTGAGACGTGTATCGGTAGAGAAACGGGAAGGTGCTGCCGAAATTCTATATCGGATCGGTGTAGAGCAAGAAGAACGTACTCAATCTATGGATCCGGCGGTTGCTAGAACCCTCTTTACCTATTAGAGAAATAAGTGTGTGTATGCTGTAAAATCTATATTTGCTAAAATTAACCAAACTAATATCGGATTTATTTAATGGCATGATTAACTAAAAGCATTGTATATGTATGTTTTCGTATTGATTAGAGGATGGAGAATCGTGACTAGATGTACGATGGCAGAATCAGTCAGTGGAACTATATTCAGGAATGGGGAGAAAAGACCGAGCAGTTCATGAACAAGGATTTTGATGTCGCTAGCAGACCCAGAACAGTATTTTGCCCTTGTAGAAAGTGCGCTAATGAAAAACCACAGGACAAGGAAACTATGAGTACTCACCTGCTCAAGTTTGGGTTCACACCGTCCTACCAGACTTGGACTTTCCATGGAGAAAAGTTATCCGAACGTGCTAGGATGGAGGTGCGGCAGATTCGGCCTAGGGGAGAATATGATACTGGGTTTGATAAGTGCTTAGAAAACTTGGCTAATGGTAATGTGCCTGAAAGAGGTAAATTCTGATTTTGTCTTTTCATTAACGAAATTTCATCATTATCAATAATTTCATCACATACATACTACTTTTGACTTTTCATTGTGCAGTTCGTTCACGTATGAGGATCTGAGTCGTCGTCTGGGACGTGGCTACATGAACATCCTTAGAGGCCTTCTTAGACACAATTTCCCTGGGCTTGTCGATCTCCCTAGTGGTGGCGTCGACGTAGCTTGAACTTGGAAGCACTACAGCTACGCCCCGGATCTGGACACCAATTGTGACAACATGCAGGATGTGGTTGTATAACTTTTCTAGGTATGTGACTTTTGACTTCTTAGCATTCCAACACTCCGAGGTTTACACTAGTTGCACTAATGGCTTTGGTCCCTTGTTTACCTATGTGCACGGTTTTAGCGATACTTCACAAAGACTGCTGGTCGTGAAAGACAGTATGATGCGGTCCTACACGAGATGTGCAAGAGGAGGGTGACTGGCATGCACTACGATGCACGTGTTCAGTGCATCCACGACTGGCACGCCGACCGCCATGTTTGGATAACTAAGGACGAGGCTCGGAAAACGCTCATGGCACCGTGACAGTACATGCATATAGTTGCATTTCTATGTTATTAATTTCTTGACTGCCATGTAGTTTCTGTTGTACTAATGCGTGTACCTTGTGAATGTAGAACCCTCCTCATTATGTCGGTAGTGACAGATGATGCTTTTTGGCAATGGTAATGTGGTGGACATCCTCCAAGTAACTCAAGAAGCACGAGGAGGCAAAGAAGAAGCAGGACGAGATGGGAGGTGGATCACATATCCAAGGCAGCATCCCCCTCTCCCTGCACATCCAAAGAGAGGTGAGCAAATTCTTCCTTCATTCTTTGCTTTCACGTTATTGTTTACTCTGCAAGGGTGTCCCCCTTCACTTAATTACATGTTCTCTTTCGCAGGAAATTGCAATAGGCGTGAAGCCAAGCTTATTTGGCCTTTATCAAAAGATGAAGACCTAGAAGACGCCGCTTCCTAAGACGGGGTCCATGTGGGTCAATGATGTATCAAAGGTCAAGTGTGCGATGTACATCATGGGGTACAAGGAGAAGCACGACGAGAACTCTGATCCACTCACCAAGGAGTGTGACCCTGAGGTTGCGGTGCTGGTGGGACAAGGCCTGAAGCATGGCCGCTTATGGATTGGTGACGGGTTCGTTGACCCAATGACCAATCCATCTCTATGCCAGGCCCGTCATGGTTGTAAGTGTGGCGGGCCTCAGGTGTAGACCTGCCCACATGCTTCGAATATAGCTATTGACTACTTACGGGAATGTTCTTTCCCGGTCCTCTATGCTTAATTACATGTTTTCCATTGCAATGTTAATGACATCGCATCGACACAATGTAGGCGGAGATGGAAGCAAGGGAACAGATAATCCGAGAGGAGTCCCAACAGCAGCAGGCGCAACTAGAACATCAACTTAAGGAGCACCATCAGCAGTAGGCGCAGATGCAGTAGCAGCACCAGATGATGAGCTAGTGTGTGAACCATCAGCTTCTGAATGCTCCACTAGGGAGTATTCCTACTCCTCCTTTCGCCTTCTCGTGGGTAAGTGCTTAACTTAATATCTCCATCTTATGTTCTCTTGTCTTATTATTTAATGCTCGCAATATATTCCCCATGTTGTAGTTGCACGGGTACTTACCAGGTGGGTCGATGAGTGGATCGAACGTTCCGCCCTTACAGGAACCGCCCGGTCAGAGTCCGATGACTTCTCGTACCCTCGCCAATCCGAACATCATCCGGAGCCTGACACAGTTTCCAGGTGAGTTCTCCTACACTTGTGCCTAACATGCTTCTAGGTTGTAGAATACAATGTCAATGTGAAAATGTAGCAATGCCATATCATTTGTAGACTTTGAACTTGAAAATGCAAAATTGTAGCCATGCCACTTGTAGAAAATGTAGCAATCTCATGATTTTTCTTTTGACCTTATATAGGAGAAGGACACGGAGGAGACGGAGAAGGACACAGAGGAGACAGAGAAGGACATGGTTAGCTATAATCAAGGTTGGTTCTCCTAAATTTGTCACTTGTTCAAAATGTAGCTATGCCACGAGACTTGTAGATTATTGAGCCATGCCATGTCACTTAGCCAAACTTAGCCATAGAGAAAAATTAGCATGCCACTTGTTCAAAATGTAGCCATGCATTTCTCACTTGTCCTAAATTTTTCTATTGTTCAAAATGTAGCCATGCCACGAGACTTGTGAAATTCATGTACTCGTTGAAATTTACTTGTCAAATTCATGTACTTGTCTAATTCCATGCCATTGTGAAACTTTACTAGTCATTTTCATTTAGTTTTGCTTTCGAACTTGTAGGATCTCATCGAGGATGCATTTATGGATGTGTAGCAATTGAGCTTGAGGAGAACTTGATGGCAATGATCTTGTGATGGTCATGTTGTGGTTATGTACTTGGTGATGATCTAGAGCACTTGTAGCTCAAATTTGTAATATTTGTGGTGGTTGCATGCTGATGATGTGTGATGATCTTGTGAACTTGTTTTGATCATGTTTATGTGTGTGACGATCTTGTGATCACGTTTGGTATGATACAAGTGATCTTGTTTACATGTGTTATGATCTTGTGTTATGATTCCCATATATTGTCTATTTAAATGCAGGTAAGAATAAAAAACTGAGAAAAAATGGAAAATGTTGAGGTCTTTGTCGTGTTTAAGAACACGACAAAGGACATATGGTCACTTTGTCGTGTGCACGCACATGGCAAAGGTGCCATGCGTCGTAATCTGGGAGGAGGGGAGGGGCAGCTCCATGCCTTTGATGTGAGTTTATTGGTATATGCACATGGCAAAGGGTAACACATGGCACAGGGAAACACACAGCAAAGAAGAGAAATCATGTAGTGCATGAAATTTACATGTCATGATACAATACAAAAATGTCTTCCTAACGAGTGGAGATGATAGACATAAAACCGACTTACGAAAACCTTTTCCCCACCTAGGAAGAACTGCACTTTTCACGATGCGCTTGATAACGAGAGGTGGCGAAAACTTGTTTCTACCAGCAATGGTATGTGTCGGCCTTGCATCCACCGCACATAGTGCTTTGAGATTGGTGAGATGCTTGCCTTCTTTTTAACACAGAACCTATTAACTAAAACAAAATTGAAATAGAACAGAAACAAAATTGAAACATGAGTGAAATTGTGAAATATTTGTGAAACATTTTTGAACAATAGCAAATGTTTCACAAGTTTCATTTATGTTTTACAAAAATTTCAGAGTTTGGGTCAGCAGACGGATGACATCATGCTGACACCACCACTCCGATACATACCATTGTGTTTAGAATCGCTATGTTCCGAGAGGTGGGTGCTAGACCTGAGGGCCAAGATGGTTATTCAACACCTACCACAGCCGTATGCCCTTGCAGAAATAATCTTAATTAACCTCACAAGCACGTCGGAATGATCTAATGGCACTTTGGCAAACATGATGAGTACTCGGCAAAATCAGCCGACATGCTTCACTTCATGGGGCAGCCAAGACTGACTTGGTGTAGTCGGGAAGGGGCGGGAACCATCTAGGGTGTGTTTGGTTGGTCAGGCCTAAATTTCTCGTTTTTCCTACTTGGCTCGGCGGGTGCTGCATGGGGGGAGATTGGGCTTGGTCCAAGTTTGGCAGTTCGTTTGGTTGCCCATATCTAGTTTTCCTGCAATTTTGGCAAGTTGTTTGGTTGGCAATAAAACTCATTTTCTCTCGTTTGATGCAAAAACCTGCATGTTTGGTTGCTCATGCCAAAGTGATGTTCTCACCAATTCTCACAGCTGGTGATGTTACCCTATAATACCAAATAGGTAGCAAACTGAAATAGCAGTTTCAAACAAGCGGCAAATTAAACTAGAAGTACCAAATTACGACCCTAGCTACTAGCAAATATGAGTTTACGATAATGTTACCTAGGTACTAGCAAATGACAGTTCACCATAATATTACCTAGCTCATAGAAAATGACAGTTTAACACCCACATCAGGGGTTGCTCATGGAACACAAGGCCAGCAGTTGATCAACAAACCATCATCATCTTCTTCAGATCCTATAGTTGCCTCTCGTCGCCCACATGTCGAGCACCCACTATTGTCTCTTTCTCTTCCAACCAGCACAATCATTCTATGCAAGACCATGGCCACCGTCAGTGTTGTTGTCGTTACGAACTACGTCTTCCTCAGCCAGGAAGTACTCATCGGCACCGAATTGCAAGATCCAGTTGTGCAAAATGCAAGATGCAAGAACAGGCTTAACTTGGGTGGGGAAAGAGTGGAAAGGATTCTGATCAAGGATCTTAAACCTGTTCTTCAGAGCAGCGAAAACCCTCTCAACCGTGACTCTAAGGCTAGAGTGCCTAAGGTTGAAAAGTTCTTCTGGAGTCCTTGGGTAGTTCCTAGCAGAGAGCTCATTGAGATGGTACCTTGTTGACCTAAAGGGTGGCAGAATTCTAAGCCGGCAGCCATACTCGGCATCTGGAAGCTAGAATTTACCGTCAGGGAGCTTGAGGTCATCAGGTCTGATAAAGCTGTCAGGCAGAGTCGTCGCATCATGTGTAGATCCTTCCCACCCAGCAAGCACATATGTGAACTTCATGTCGAAATTAACAGCCGCAAGCACATTCTGACTAGGCAAGTGTTTCCTCCCCCTGTATGCAAGCTGCTCAGCTTTTGGCACTCTATCCATGACATGAGTACCACCAATTTCTCCAATACAATCCTGACATTACAAGATTGTTAGCCGGCAGCCTAATACACTTATACAACATATAAAATGACAGAGTTTCTCACCTTGAAAAAGGGGAACCATCGACCGTTGCCATGTATCATCGCGGGGATTTAACCAGATGGTGGCTTGATCATCTCTTGTCTGAGTTCTCCAACATCATAAAACACCTGATGGAAATACCGGGAAATTGTCTCGGTTGATCTCCTCCATGTGTTGTGAATCACCCAGAATCTCTGGTTATGGCCTAGAACATGAAGAAACAGAGCCACCTATTCTTTGATACAGCAGTTGATGCTATCCTTGAGCAACCCCTAGACCTGAATGTCTACACAAGATGGTTAAATGGGGAAATTCTCATCCTAAGCATGGATATAGCCTCCACATCGCTGATGTTGTATATGTAGTTCAGATTAGCCATCCTCTCTCTGTCGCATTGCATCATGGGACCATATTTGACTACTGGCCTATTATTCCTACCACCGCTCGTCTGTAGATCAAGAACATCCATGCATGAATCATAGCGACTAAAGCAGCTGCCTAGATGATAACCTTAAATTGTGGGCCCTAAATGGAGTGGCATTGCTTAAGCACTAAGTATGTACTACCCCAATATCGAGTTAACTACCTAGGTAAACAAGTTGGAGAGGAGGAAAGGTTGTGCTTCTAACCTTCATGGTAGTGGACGACGAGGACCTTCCGCAGGCGGAGAACAAGACGGGGGAGAAGTCGGCGCCAAAGATCTGCGAGCCAGTAGATGCCGAAGTCCAACAGAAGACAGTCGGTAGTACTAGAGTGTGCTTAGCAGCTGCTGCCGGAGATATAAATCGCCACCGCCGCCAAAGCCACCAAAGCCGCCGCACAAGGGGAAAATGAGGAGGGATTTGTCTTCCAACGGGAGGTGGTAGCATAAGAGGGAGGTGACCCTACTTTTTGCGCCTGATACGTTGGAAACGTATCTATAATTTTTGATGTTCCATGCTAGGTTTATATCTACTTTCTTATGTTTTGTCCACACTTTGGAGTACTTTTTATACACTTTCTTGGACTAACATATTAACAAGATGCCATAGTGCCAGCTACCTGTTTTCTACTGTTTTTGATTCCAGCAAAGTCAGAAAATGAATATTCTCGGAATTGGACCGGACAAAAGGCAAAGTTGATATTTTACAGGAAGACAGATGGAGTCCGAAGGAGAAATGAAGGGGGCCCATAGGGCGGGCACACCACCCCTTGGAGCGGGCAGCCCTAGGCCACGCCAGGGCATGGCGTGGGCCCCCTGGCCGGCCACCGACCTTGCCCCTTCGCCTATAAGAATCCCCGGGGACGAAAACCCTAAAGCGAACAGTCTCTAGCCACGAAAAGTTCCGTAGCACCGCCGCCACCGAAGGGGAGATTCGGGGGACAGAAAGTCTCTGTTCTGGTACCCTGGTGGATGGGGAAGTGTCCCCGGAGCTATCTCCATCGATCTCCACCACCATCTCCATCGTCGTTGCTGATTCCCATGATGAGGAGGGAGTAGTTCTCTCTCAAGGCTAAGGGTTCTACCGGTAGCTATGTGTTCATCTCTCTCTGTGTGCATGATCATATTGTGATCATGATCTTTGTAATCAAGTAGATCTACCTTGCTACTCAAGTGCTTTAATAGATCTCTGCTCTCGCCATGTGTGTGAAAGTGACAACGTGCACACCATGGTGGCACTTAGGCTAGAGATTACAAATACTTGTTATGAGTTATATTTGGAGTTGGATGTCTCTATGAAATTGTGGTGTTTGTTGGAACCATCTAGTGCTCAAGGTGACAGTGTGGGGTTATCTAGATGCGGAAAGCGAACTTTGAGGTGTGTTGTTATAGCCCTACCATGGATTAGAGTGTCCAACCGGAGTGTAGTTCAGAGTAGTATCATAAAGAGAAGATATTTATATGAGAGTGTTCACTAGTGAAAGTATGATCCCTAGGCCTTGTTTCTAAGCATTGAAACACCGTTTGCAACTAGATCTGTTACATGTTTGCTAGCTTCCATCTTTATTTCAGTTTGCCTTTAGTCTCTTCCATGCCATCAAAGCTATTTTCTAGGACTGTTACCACTTATAATTATCCATACCACTTGTATTTCACTATCTATTCACCGAATTAGTGCACCTATACACCTGACAAGTGTATTGGGTGTGTTGGGGACACAAGAGACTTCTTGTATCTTGATTGCAGGGTTGCTTGAGAGGGGATACCTTTGACCACTTCCTCCATGAGTTCGATAAACCTTGGGTGATCCACTTAAGGGAAACTTGCTGCTGTTCTACAAACCTCTGCACTTGGAGGCCCAACAACTATTTACAAGAATAGAAGTGCATAGACATCAAGCTATTTTATGGCGTCGTTGCCGGGGAGGTAAGGTAAAAGGTACTCACATCTTCTGGCTACTAAGCTATCTTCTAGCACTGTTGTTGGTGTGTGAGTGCTCGAAGTTATTTCCTTTAGATTATGCAATTATATCTTTTTGTTTCTTGTTTTTATTTTCACTAGTTAGGCTTAATGGAAAACCACAACAAAATTAGAGAGCTTTATAGTATTTATCTTGAGTTAGGACATGAAGTGTTTGAAGAGAAAATTAAAAAACCTATGGAACTTTATTTGCATGCTAATAGAAATATTATTAGTATAAATTCTTTGAACACCATTATTGCTAATGCTATGGAAAAGTCTAAGCTTGGGGAAGCTGGTTTTGATGAGCATGATATTTTTAGTCCCCCAAGCATGATACTATGCCTACAATATATGATGATTACAATGATGAGTATGATATTTTCAGTCCACCTACTATTGAGGAGCAAATTAATGATTACAATATGCCTCCTATATTTGATGATTATGGTGTTGACAATAATAATGATAGCTATTTTGTTGAATTTTCTCCCACCACAATTAATAAGAATGACTATGCTTATGTGGAGAGTAATAATTATTATATGCATGTGGCTCATGATAATAATGTTTTATGTGATAGTTATATTGTTAATTTTATTCATGATGCTACTGAAAATTATTGTGAGAGAGGGAAACATGGTTTTATGCATCTCAATAATATTAGGTTTCCCCTCTTTATGTTGAAAGTCTTGAAGTTGCACTTGTTTTGCTATCCTATGCTTATTGCTTTGTGCTTTCATGACTTGTTTCTTTACAAGATTCCTATGCATAGTAAGTGGGTTAGACTT
Organism: Avena eriantha; assembly: GCA_910589775.1. Classification (NCBI taxonomy): domain Eukaryota; kingdom Viridiplantae; phylum Streptophyta; class Magnoliopsida; order Poales; family Poaceae; genus Avena; species Avena eriantha. The sequence continues at coordinate 90,307,068 of OU342743.1, forward strand.
AAATGTGCTTTGAATTTGCTTCTTGATGCTCTCTTTTACTTCAATTCATATTTCTTATGTGAGCATCTTCTCAAACTATCATGTCTAACTTAAAGGCGTTAAATAAAAAGACTTATTAGGAGATAACCCAAAAGTTTTAGTTAAGTCTTGGAAGTTATTGCTTCAGTAATAACCTCTCCTTATCATTTTTGTGCCAAGAGTAACCTCTAATGAGAGAGAAGTAATGCTTGGGAAAGTTGCTGTCCCAAAACAGATTTTTGTGCTTCGCTGTAAAAATTCGTGTAACATCTCTGTACGTCGGTTTGAGCTGTGATTTTTTTTGCTTCTGCTCCAGGTTGTTATCCAACTTTAGTTAGTTCAACACTTTTCGATTTGAGCAACACAAGTGTTCGAAAAAATTGATTTTTACCTGCTGGTCTGTTTTGACAGATTTCTGCCATTATTTGCATTTGCCTCTTAATCTCTTTCTCTTTGAGTTCTCTTTAATCATTTGAACTTTTTAAAGGAAGTTCTAAAGTAGCTTGTGTTTTAATGTAAATTTTACTTGTGTTGAAACTAAACCAAAGGACTTATTATCTTGAGTACACTAATGTTGCTAATGAAGATTGTGTGAAGTTTTGTATGAAGGAAATTTTCAGGTGTAGGGAAAGAATGATCTAATGAGATGAAGAATGGACAAAATCTCAAGCTTGGGGATGGTACCCCGTGTCACCCCAATAAATATTCAAGAGGTACAAGCGTCAAAGCTTGGGGATGCCCAAGGCATCCCCTTCTTCATCAATAAAAATCTCAGGTCTTTCTAGACACTTCGTTTTTATTGTTTCATGCATTGTTGTGTTGTTCTTGGAGCGTCTTTGTTTTTGTTTTTGGTTTTCATTTGCTTAGTTTGCTTGAATAAATTGGTTGCACCCTCTCATTCATACATTAGTTTTCAAATAAGTTGGTTTGGATTGGAAAAGACTAGGAAAAGTTCATGCTTAAGTCGTAAAAAGGAGCTTGTTTTTGACTATGGCCTATGTTTTGCCATGTCATGCTTGATATTGTTTTGGCTTTATGCTTAGTTCTTTTTGCTGTAGCATGACATGTTATAAACAATTGAGATTGCTTAATGTGCCTTGAAAGAATCATGCGTTGTTTTAGCATATTAAAGCATAGTATTGCGGTATTCTCCTTTGATGCTTTATTTGGGTTGACTTGGCGCATGCTCACACCGTGTTAAGACTATACCAAGTCACCATAGCCTCTATGATCCTTTAGTTTTCGACTTGTAATATCACTTTATGCTTTAATTAATGATGTTTTGTCGCTTTGCATGATTATGGCCATTATTGCTCTCTTAGTTGGTCGCTCCCAGTCTTTTGCTAGCCTCCATAACCAAGTATGAGTTCCACTCATGCATCCAACTCCAAATTAAACCAAGTTATTCCAAAGATTCCACCATACCTACCTATTAGCATTTGCTATTCCAAGTATATTCATGTTTTTATCTACCTTCCGAATTAAACTTGTTATGAGAAAACTAGTGATTAAAACTCTCACGAACGTGATGGCACACTTTACTTTCCTTGCCATTAATAAACTTGAACCATTGTGTCGTCTATGTTGTATATGCTTGCACTTATATGTTGGCGATTAGCAGAACCATGATGTCATGGGGAATGCTTTCAACATTGCACTTGTACTTTGTACCTAGTTGATATCATGCTCTTTTGTCTATGGATGTCGTCGATGTGAAATGAAAGGGGAGCTTGTAAGTCCATGGAGTTATGTATGTGTGTTAGAGAAACGCCTGGACCATCGGTCTAATCCATGCCTAATCATGGTGGAAACCTACAGCGTAACCATAATGACCAATCTATGAAGCATTCTTCTTATAAAAAAAGAGATAGAGATTGAGAAAAAGAGAAAAATAAAAAAATATGAGAAAGGAGGAAAGAGAGAAAAAAAGCACCATTTTCCCATGGTAAATAAGAAGATTGCTGAGATGCTCGTCGTCTGCTTGCCTTGTCATTTTTATATGGGGATTCTTCCGTATCATCGGGCAAGGGGTACCCCGTTGTTGGTTCTCTATGATACACATGTACTTACTATGACAAGAACTTACTGGTAACTAAACTTGAGTAGCATGAGGAGCGGCCCTCGTATTCAAGGGACATGAGATTTCGAACTTATACTTTGTCAAGCATATACTCCATAGTTTGTTCACTTTAACCTTAATCACTTCAAGTGCTTATGGTAGGGGCAATGAGAGCTGAAAGCTAATAAGTACCATAATTTTTGGAAGCTCTTTATGAAACTTGAATCCCTGCTTCCTTCCATGAAGGCCTTTCTTTTACTTTTATGTTGAGTCTCCATATTCTATCTTTATGCACCTATTAAGAGCGCATAGTGGTTATTCTTAGTTTAATGTGCATTGTCCCAAAACTTGTTGATTGATTCATAACTTTGTTATTGCTTGTTCTTAAACTATTTGTATCTAGTCACCCTTATGAACTTTGAAGGTGTCCTATGCATTTATGTTATGCTACACTATGAGGGAAAATCTAAATACCATTCTAATTATGCTTTCTATATGTGAAACAAACAAACGTCTTGCAAACATTGGTATTCATGAATCTTTTGTTTGTGCCTTTTCATGTTACAACATAGTTGGTATGTCTTTTTTGTTAGAACTTTATCTTTCATGCTATGTTGAAGTACTATGATCCCAGCTATCAATGTTTTACAAATACTTTGATCAAGTTTATAATGGTGCATCTCACCTCAAAAATTATTCTTTCTTTTATCACTTGCCTACTCGAGGACGAGCAGGAGTTAAGCTTGGGGATGTTGATACGTTGCAAACGTATCTATAATTTTTGATGTTCCATGCTTGGTTTATATCTACTTTCTTATGTTTTTTCCACACTTTGGAGTACTTTTTATACACTTTCTTGGCCTAACCTATTAACAAGATGCCACAGTGTCAGCTGCCTGTTTTCTGCTGTTTTTGGTTCTAGGAAAGTCAGAAAATGAATATTCTCGGAATTGGACCGGACAAAAGGCAAAGTTGATGTTTTACCGGAAGACACATGGAGTCCGAAGGAGAGACGAAGGGGGGCCACAGGGCGGCCACACCACCCCTTGGTGCGGGCAGCCCTAGGCCGCGCCAGGGCATGGAGTGGGCCCCCTGGCCGGCCACCGACCTTGCCCCTTCGCCTATAAGAAGCCCCCGGGGCAAAAACCCTAAAGCAAACAGCCTCCAGCCACGAAAAGTTCCGCAGCACCGCCGCCATTGAAGGGGAGATTCGGGGGACATAAAGTCTCTGTTCTGGCACCCTACCGGGATGGGGAAGTGCCCCTGGAGCCATCTCCATTGATCTCCACCACCATCTCCATCGGCTTTGCTGATTCCCATGATAAGGAGGGAGTAGTTCTCTCTCAAGGCTAAGGGTTCTACCGGTAGCTATGTGTTCATCTCTCTCTCTATGCATGATCATATTGTGATCATGAGCTTTGTAATCAAGTAGATCTACCTTGCTACTCAAGTGGTTTAATAGATCTCTGCTCTCCCCATGTGTGTGAAAGTGAGAGCGTGCACAACATGGTGACACTTAGGCTAGAGATTACGAATACTTGTTATGAGTTATATTTGGAGTTGGATGTTTCTATGAAATTGTGGTGTTTGTTGGAACCATGTAGTGCTCAAGGTGACAGTGTGGGGTTATCTAGATGGAGAAAGCGAACTTTGAGGAGTGTTGTTATAGCCCTACCATGGATTAGAGTGTCCAACCAGAGAGTAGTTTAGAGTAGTATCATAAAGAGAAGATATTTATATGAGAGTGTTCACTAGTGAAAGTATGATCCCTAGGCCTTGTTTCTAAGCATTGAAACACCGTTTGCAACTAGATCTGTTACATGTTTGCTTGCTTCCATCTTTATTTCAGTTTGCCTTTAGTCTCTTCCATGCCATCAAAGCTATTTTCTGGCACTGTTACCACTTATAATTATCCATACCACTTGTATTTCACTATCTCTTCGCCGAACTAGTGCACCTATACACCTGACAAGTGTATTGGGTGTGTTGGGGACACAAGAGACTTCTTGTATCTTGATTGTAGGGTTGCTTGAGAGGGGATACCTTTGACCACTTCCTCCCTGAGTTCAATAAACCTTGGGTGATCCACTTAAGGGAAACTTGCTGCTGTTCTACAAACCTCTACACTTGGAGGCCCAACAACTGTCTACAAGAATAGAAGTGCGTAGACATCAGCGCCATACGGCGCTGTGAATCTTTCAGCTCCCGACATCTCCCCGCTGCCTCCCCGTGCACGTCGTTCCTCCCCTTGCGCTCGCTAGGGCCTGTCCCGGTGGATGAGACCTGCTTGAAGACTCGTGTGGGCCAAATGCCAGGCATGCCGCGAGACAACAAACATGCTTATTTCTTCCCGCTGGATGCGAGAAGAGAGGATCTAGCCTACTAAACACGCCCCTAGACCTTGTTAAAGTTGTTCTGACCGCAGATAAACTATTACAGCGCCAATGGGGTGTTGGAATTTGCTCACGGATCGACTACATAAAACTAGACAAACAAGCACGCTCGAAAAATCTTATGGCCAAGGGCACGTGTCGTGCCCGTTCTTTTTCTTTATTTTCTTCTAAACTTTCACAGTACAAAACTCGCACACCACCGTGTATATATACACGACCATCCGAACCACGATCTAAACCTACTATGACACAAGTACTATGAACCGGACTCAACTAAAACTCCAGACCGGACATACCTAAGCTTACTTGAACTACCACACATGGCATGCAAGGCAAAACGACTCAGCCTAGACTCAACTAGTTCTCTACATACAAACTCTTCTAGTCCTAGTACTATATGGCCAACAATCCTAGCTGGACTAGTATAACACTAGAAACTCATAGGCTACAGAAAAAACTACCAAAATAGCAAATCTAATTAGACTCAAACTCATTAAGATAAGGTTATTGCTAACAATCTCCTCCTAATCTTGACTCTTTGTATCCTCGTGCTCCTCCCAATCTTGACACCCGCAGCTTCACATCATCTCTTTATATATCATCCTCATTGCTATGTTTGTACAGTTAGTCTGACCATGCAGGCAACATGCATCGCCCCTCTCTTGTGCTGCCATGTTGTGCAAACGCCATTTCTTGGCCCCACGCACTCGGTCCGCACATATGTGCCAGTACTATTGCGGTCCTCGCACTCGATTTGCACCATACTCCTCTTGTATTTGCTTCAGTAGCTTCTACTTCTACTACTCGCACACCTCCTCGCTTTAAGGTACCTTATCCTAGCGCCATCCGCCTTAGGCATCGCACCGAACCCACGCTGACCACAGCCAGGACGCTCCACAATGACATGAACATAACTTCATGGAACACCGTGCACACCTCAACTATGATGTGCTCCAGCTGCAATGGATCCTTACGGGGATGAGCACTTGGACATGACCACGATACATCGACACGATGCTGATCATAGGTTCAAACATGCACACTCTTGACTCCTTGAGTTGCACTCCCCAGATGACAATCTTGACGAGCCTTCTGGCACCACTCCTTGGCATCACTGCTCCCATCAACGACCGTCCACCTACACCACCTTGACTAACGACACCTCCTTGCCGTCTCATCCGTGTCGCACTCATCGAGGGACGCTCGCCTGCCCCGAGGCGCTATTACGGGTTGACTCCTCGAGGCAAGCGTGGGTTCAAATATTTGTCCTTGCTCTGATATCAATTGTTGCAATTTGCCCATAGATCGACTACATCAAACTAGAAAAACAAGCATGCTCGAAAAATCTTATGGCCAAGGAACTTGTCATGCCCATTCTTTTTCTTTATTTTCTTCTCAACTTTCACCGTACAAAACTCGCACACCACCAAGTATATATACACAAGCAGTAGACCCACGACCTAAACCTACTATGACACAAGTACTACGTGGATAATTGTATTAAATAATCATCGATAACAATATTGTGCCGGTTACAAGAGATTATATAGGCCTAACACAAATCGACTTTAGCCTATTACAAACTGACTCAAACACGTGAACGTGTTGTATAAGAAATATTCTAACATCCCCCACAGTTCGAACGGTAGGCTCGATGACATTGAGAATAAAAAAATGTCTTGAAACAGAGTTGTAGCCAGTCCTTTGGTGAAGATATCAACAAATTGAGTTGTAGTTGGAACATGGAGAACTCGGACTTTCCCCAAGGCTACATTCTCGCGAACAAAATGAATATCTATCTCAATATGCTTGGTGTGTCGGTGTTGAACATGATTCTCGGACATGGACAATAGAAATATTATCACAATAAATGATGTTGGCTTGCTCGACCGGACAGTGAAGCTCCGATAGTAATTAGCACAACCAAACTGTATTGGCAACAACATGATCCACAACATGATATTCAGCTTCAACAGATGAGCGAGAGACTGTAACCTGCCTTTTTAAAGACCAAAAAACCAATTTGTTACCTAGAAAAACACAAAATCTGGATCTGGACCTACGATATCTAGACAACTAGCCCAGTCTGCATCGGAGTATGCTTTCAAAGAAGAGGGAGATGACTTATTGATATGAAGACCTAATTATATGGTGCCTTTGAGATATCTAAGAATACATTTGACATGATTGAAGTGTGGAATACGAGGATCATGCATGCATAAACAAGCTTGTTGAACAACAAAATAAATTTCAGGACGAGTGAGAGTAAGATACGGAAGAGCACCAGTAAGACTATGATAAAGATAAGGATCATAGAAAGGATCGCCGTCAATAGAAAGTTTGGAAACTGAATCAACAGGGGTACGAGAAGATTGACAATCAAGCATACTAGCACGAGAAAGAAGATCTATAGTGTACTGATGTTGATACAAGAAGAGACCAGAGGAGTCACGAATAACAGCAATACCTAAGAAGTGATGTAGAGGACCTAAATCTATCATAGAAAATTATTTGTGAAGAAAGGAAATAATGTGATCTAAAAAGTGTTGGGAAGAGGCTATGAGAATAATATCATCTATATATAGAAGGATATAGGCAATGTCAGTGTTATGATGAAAGGTGAAGAGAGAGGTGGCAGAACATGAGGGAGTAAAGCCGATGGTTTAAGCATAGGTGGAAAATTGTTGGAACCAAGCCAGTGGTGCCTGTTTGAGACCATAAAGAGATTTCTGAAGAAGACAAACATGATTAGGATAGGAGGAATTTTAAAAGCCGAGAGGTTGTTGATAATAGACTGTTTCTTGAAGAGAGCTATGAAGAAAAGCATTTTTTACATCTAATTGATGAATATGCAAAGAAGAAGACACAACAATACTTAGGATTGTCCGAATAGTGCTAGGCTTGACAACAGGAGAGAAAGTCTCATCATTATCGATGTTGTGTTGCTGAGAATAACCATGACATACCAATCTAGCTTTATAACTTGCAAGACTCCAATCATAATGAAACTTATGTCGAAAAAAACCATTTACCCGAGACTATATTTGTGTTGGAAGGATGAGGAAGTAATTGCCATGTTGTTTTGAAGAAGAGAATCATATTCATCTTTCATGGTTGCTGCCCAATTAGGATCGAGAAGAGATGTTTTGTAAGATTTAGGAAGAGAGGAAGGAGAGAGATGTATGAAGGTTGAGACAATCTTTTGTAGGGCTGCGAAAACCTGAATTTGCATGTGTGGGCATAGTATCATCATTGGTCGGGGCAGGAACGGGAATACCATGAGATGGAGGAGGAGAGTTTAACAGAGAGGTGGACGTGCCCGGCGCTGCGGATGAAGCGGGCGTGGGAGTCGGTGACGACAGGAAGTCTGCCGTGGCAGTGTTTTGAGGAGTTTCCACTACCGGGCAGAAGTGGCGGCAGAGGTGGTCGCGGTAGGATCCGCTACCGCAGCAGAGATTTCAGCCGCTTTGGTTGCCATGGTAGGATCCATGGCAGAAGTTGGTTATTGAAAGAAGGGTAAGTTGGGGCGACGTGAAGGACTAGGAGATGGAGTGGGTGTTGGGGAGTCGTTAGTGAAGGGAATATGTCCGAGAGGCAATAATAATGTGGTTATTATCTTATTCCATGTTTATGATAAATGTTTATTTTACATGCTATAATTGTATTGATCGGAAACGTCAATACATGTGTGTTTAATAAACAAAAAAGGGTTCCTAGTTATTCCTCTCTTATAGACTAGCTCGTTGATTAACAAGATGATCCAGGTTTCCTGATCATGGACATTGGATGTTGTTAATAACGAGGTCACAACATTGGTGGAATGATGTGATGAACATTCATCCGAAGTATAGCATTACGATCAAAGTCATTATGTTGATATTGCTATAACATCATACGAAGTAATCTTTATCCTTAGACCATGAGATCATGTTAATTGCTAACACCGGAAGAGTGTCTTGATAACATCAAACGTCACACCGTAACAGGGTGACTATAAAGATGGGTTCAGTGCTACGAAGGTGTTATGTTGAGGCTCATGGATCAAGAGTGGAATTTGTCAATCCCGATGACGGATAGATATACTATGAGCCCTCTCGGTGATATCACATTGAAATAGCTTGCAAGCAAGTGATGTGATCACTAGAATGTTATATCACGGGAACGAGAAAAGAGTGCATGTCGGTAACGAGATCAAACTAGGTATGGAGATACCGATGATCGAATCTCGGACATGTAATATATCGCGAGACAAAGGGATTTAGTTACAAGCGTTAAAGGTTCTCACGATCACAGAAGTCATCGTTGAATGTGTAGGAGTCAGTACGGATCTCCAGGTCCCGCTGCTCATTATTGATTGGAGAGGGGTCTCGATCATGTCTGCATTATTCGCGAACCATAGTGTGACACACTTAAGGGATACCAACACCATTTGGAGCAAATATGTTTCAGATAAAGATTTAAGAAAGCGCTGGAATTATTTCAATAGACACCGAAACTGTTTCGGGTGAAATTGCTGAAATTGGTTCTGCATGTAATATTGAAATGTTGCAGGGGGTTTTATGTGAATGTTTGTTAATTAAAGTAATTAACAAAAATTCTGAATAAAAATAATAAAAGAGTTTTATTAAATGAGAGAGCATTAAATTTGGAGAAATTTAATGCATTTAAAGTGGAGACTTTAAAAGGGAATGTGAAGAGGCATTTTAATGTGGAGGCGTTACCACCACATGAATGGAGGAGGTGAAGAGGCACCTCCTCCATGCACCGGCCATGAAGGAGGGGCACCCCCCTCCTCCTATAAAAGGCCACCCTCTCCTCACTTCTCACACACACCTCCTTGTGAAGAATCTCTCTCCCCCTCTAGTATTATTCCCCATGGTCTCGGATTAGCGAGATACATGTTCCCGGTGGCTTTATCTGGAAAGGAGTTGCTGCTTCCGCTGCTTTGCTGGAGTGAGGGACGGAGGTTGTCGGGGTACCGGACGTGTGTGCGATCACGGATGCACCACTGCTTTGCGGTGCTGGACTTGGTGGTGCTGGAGCTGGATCTGAAGGACATGCTGGAGCTGGACCTGCTCGGACTTCCTCATGATCTTGAGATCGGCAAGTGTACGACTACATCAACCACGAGTTCCTACTCGTTAACAAAACTCGTTGTCTTCGAGGGTAAGTTCTTGTTGGATGTATGTCCACCCGTTGCTTTGTACCTAGTAGATAGATCTTGGCGTGTAGTTCACACCGTAGGAAATTTTTTGTTTTCTATGCTACGGACCCAACAGTGGTATCAGAGCCTGATCTATGCGTAGGTGCTTTGCACGGGTAGTACACATATGTTTATATGTGGGCGATGATGATCATGTTATTGCATCTTCTATGTATTTTGGATATTGGTGGCGTAGTGGGATGAAGCGGCCCGGACCAACCTTACATGTCATCGTACATGAGACCGGTTCCACGACTGACATGCAACTTGTTTCGCATAAGTGGCTGGCGGGTGTCTGTCTCTCCTACTATAGTCAATATCTGATTTACAACGAGTTGCTAATAACTTGGTTATCCTCATTGTGGTTCATGTTTGTAGGTAAGAACGGTTCTATCTCTGAAAGCCCTAATCCACGTAAAACTTGCAATTGATAACTTAGAGGCGTCTAGTTTAGATCATTGCTGGGCTAGTGTCTTGATATGGTATTGTTGTAAGTAGATGTATGATAGATACTCTTACAACACACTCAACGTGTAAGTTCCATAGACCTTGGCCTTAAACACAAAGGAATGATAGAGATCATACCACGATGCAAGTGATAGAGATCAAATGCATGGACCATATCATCTCACTTTACACATTAGATGTTAGCATCTTATACTGCTAGTTTGGCGCTTTCTGTAGCATTGTAAGATGATCCCTCATTTAGATATCAAGATAAAAATGTGTTCTTCCTTAAGTATGCACCATTTTATGGATCGTGTTTCGAGACATCACGTGATGATCGGGTGTACTCGACTCTACGCTTTCATACAAACGGGTGTAAGACAGTTTTACACATGCGAGTACTAAGGTTCTTACTTGGCGAGCCTAGCATGTACAGACATGGCCTCGGAACACGGACCGAAAGGTTAAGCATGAGTCATATAGTTGATATGATGCCCATATAGATGCTCACCTTTGAAGCTACATCAACTCACGTGATGATCAGACTTGGTGTAGTCGATTTGGTTCATAAAATCACCAAAAAGAGACGAGGGATGTCGTTTTTGAGTGGGAGTTTATTTCTAATTTGGATTAGTCGAACCAAATTTGTCATAAATTAAATCAAAGTGAATTTGCATAGTTTGTTGTAGTCATTGGCATTCGTTTTCTACCTTATGCTTAGTTTTTATTTGAGATAATAGAACTATAGAATTCTGGATATTTACTTTACGAACTGGTATCGTATTGTTTTGAATGTCAATTTAAAGTTTATAAGCCCTATTGCAAACTTTCAGCAAACTCTATTTACTCCATGAAGTTTAATAAGTAGTATTAAATCAAGAGTAAGAATTCCAATGTTAGTATCTAAAGTATCATGTTTGCCTCCATGATTATTGATATTCAAAAGTTGTTTTAATATCAAGATTATACTGGAGCTCAAAATTGTTTCAGAAACCATCATGTGTGAAAGATATTGTGATATCTGAAACAATGTTTTTGGTTGCATTATGATAGAGTATAATTTAGCAAAATACATGTTCTCATATTGTATGAGAATTTGTGAAGGTTGGAGATGCTAGGCATCCGAATCTACCAAAAAGGTTTTGGGAACTGATATTATACTCGCAATTCTTCCTTATAGGCTATAGTAGCTTGATCATGAAAGTTTTCATGACAAGGATGAATAGAAGATGTAAGTAAAATGTTTACTACAGTAATAGATTACTAAAGAATGTATTTTTGAAAGAATGCCAAACATTTGATGATGGTGATCCACCTCAAAGTGCAAGTCCAAAGGTATTAGTACTTGACTATATACAAGCTTTGTACCATGTGTCATGTTGATGACACCACTATTGATGTTGATAGATTCTTTTAAAAGAAAATGAATTGCTGAAAGAGAATCTATAAAATATTTGGCAGAAAATAAAAGGTTGGAGATGTCCAACTTGGGTATATAGAAGATATACATGTTATGGTTGTATTCCTTGCTTATTAAAAAATGTGGTTCTTAGGTATTGGATACCGAATTGGTTGGTATGAAGTGTCATACAGGACAACGCAATTCATGAACTGCAATGGCCTAAGTAACTAGCAAGAGAATAAGTGATGATGATCATCGAAAACAAATAAAGTGTTATTGTGCTTTTTCGTTGTCATCAAACCTAGCCTTCAAGATTTGTTTTAATAATTTTTATTTTGTTCCGGTATTACGAGAACAATGGTTGTTCAAATAATTACCGTATTCCATAAAGGATGGATGAACTTTTACAAGTCTAGTGGGAGAAATCACATCCATAAACACTATTGCTAAAATGTCGCAAGACAAATGATTGAAAGATCACTTATGCAGTGACATCGCTGTTTAAATTATATTGGAAAGAAAACATGAAGAAACTCCATGTTGATTGATTTTTGGAGTCTTTAATTTTGATCAATTGACGCATGTGAGACTTCCCTCGAGATAATTGAAAATCCGTCCATAGGCCAGAGAGGAACGGATGACTAGATTATTGGAAATTGTGCATGCTGATGTGCATAGTGCATTATGTGTAGCCATATGCGATGGATCTTTTTGCTTCATATGCTTTCTTCGAAAATTTGAGTGAATATATCTGTATATTTACTTAATAAGGAAGAAGTATGAAAGATTTGAAAGTTGTTCAAAGACTTTCAAGATGAAGTGAAAAATCATTGTAACAAGAAAATAAAGAGTTTATGATTCGATCATAAAGGAAGATATTTGAGTTACATGTTTAGCAAAACACCTAAGATTTGAGGAATTGTTCCATGAATTTGGATTTCTCGATAAACCACAGGAGTATGGTATGTTCGAGAGATGAAATCAAACCATGTTTGACATGGTAAGATCAAAGGTGTCATTTATAAAACTGCCATTATGTTTTAAGGATTGAAGCTTTAGAGACTACCGCTTTTACACTGAAAAGAGCACCATCGTGATCCATTGAAATGACACCATATGAATTATGGTTTGGGATAAAACCCGAATTCTCTTTTCTTAAATTTTGGTATGCTATGCATAAGTAAAATGTTTACAACCAAAGTCGGATAAGCACGTCTTTGTAGGTTATCCCAAAGAACTTGTTGGGAATTTCTCCATAACACCGAGGACAAAAGAGTTTGTTACTTGGAACGTCAAGTTTCTTGAGAAGGAATTTTTCGTGAAACGTTAAGTGGGAGGACAATAGAACTTTGATAAGGTTGTTGAACCTTAGCTATATGTGCTAAGTAGCACAGCGCCGGAAAGTGTCCCGGTGGCGGCCACAATGCTCATGGCTCTCGCGATTACAAAAGGTGTGATCTCGGAGATTAGAGTTCCTATAGAACCGTGTGGGTCGGTAAGAATCAAATAGTAAGATTTGATAAGCAAGTCGTTATTGTTTTGACAATGATGAACCGACTACATGCAAAGAAGCGATGATGGGCCCTGACTCCATAAAATGACTAGAAGTCATAGAATCCATGATAGTATCCATACACGAGAAATCAAGTTTCTGAACTTAGAAGACCCTCCGAAAAGGCGTGAAGCCTATCGGTCGTGTTTGGATCTATAAAGAAATAAGACATGGATGTTTAACATCTATGAAATAGTCGACATGTCGGAAAGAAGTTTACGACAATGTTCAAGGAGTTGACTATGACAAGATTTGATCTTTCATAGCGATATTTAGTCTTGACGGCTTAATGTAGCAACCACTACATATAATTTGGTATATGGTAATTGAATAAACAAAACAATGTTCTTCTAATAGAACGGTTACCTAGGACGTGTACATGACACGGTCCAATGGGTTTTGTTAATTCAAAGGGTGCTAAAAGGGCATGCAAACTTCAATAGTTGAAGTAAGCATAGCGCTGTTGGAATCTTCACCATGATGAAACTGTTAAAAGAGTTTAAATTCATCGGAGATGATGAAGATGCTTGCATTTGCAAGAAATTAAGTGGGAGCACTGAGACATATTTCTAATACAGTATGTAGAGGACATATTGTTGATTGGAAATGATGTATCTTGTATTGACACAAGTTAACAATTTCATTAAAATAAGATTTCGATGAAAGACTTGGGCAAAACCGAAATATTAGGCATCAATATCTATATGGATAGATTAAGGCGCTAATATGGTTGTGCCAGACATACATATATGAGATACTGAAAGGGTTCAATATGGAAACAACAAGAAAGGTTCTTGCTGCATGGAAAGGATTGTATCAAAATTCAAGTGTTTCAACACTTGGTGAGTAAAATCACATGAAGATTTTGATCGATTATACCATGATATGTATATATCCAGAATGTCCTATGCTCTAAATGTTATGAAGTGGTTATTATCTTATTCCATGTTTATGATAAATGTTTATTTTACATGCTATAATTGTATTGATCGGAAACGTCAATACATGTGTGTTTAATAAACAAAAAAGGGTTCCTAGTTATGCCTCTCTTATAGACTAGCTCGTTGATTAACAAGATGATCAAGGTTTCATGATCATGGACAGTGGATGTTGTTAATAGTGAGGTCACAAGATTGGTGGAATGATGTGATGAACATTCATCCGAAGTATAGCATTATGATCAAAGTCATTATGTTTATATTGCTATAACATCACACAAAGTAATCTTTATCCTTAGACCATGAGATCATGTTAATTGCTAACACCGGAAGAGTATCTTGATAACATCAAACGTCACACCGTAACAAGGTGACTAGAAAGATGGGTTCAGTGCTACGAACGTGTTATGTTGAGGCTCATGGATCAAGAGTGGAATTTGTCAATCCCGATGACGAATAGATATACTCTGGGCCCTCTCGGTGATATCAAATTGAAATAGCTTGCAAGCAAGTGATGTGATCACTAGAATGTTATATCACGGGAACGAGAAAATAGTGCATGTCGGTAACGAGATCAAACTAGGTATGGAGATACCGATGATCGAATCTCGGACATGTAATATATCGCGAGACAAAGGGATTTAGTTACAAGCATTAAAGGTTCTCACGATGACAGAAGTCATCGTTGAATGTGTAGGAGTCAGTACGGATCTCCAGGTCCCGCTGCTGATTATTGATCGGAGAGGGGTCTCGATCATGTCTGCATTATTCGCGAACCGTAGGGTGACACACTTAAGGGATACCGACACCATTTGGAGCAAATATGTTTCAGATAAAGATTTAAGAAAGCGCTGGAGTTATTTCAATAGACACCGAAACTGTTTCGGGTGAAATTGCTGAAATTGGTTCTGCATGTAATATTGAAATGTTGCAGGGGGTTTTATGTGAATGTTTGTTAATTAAAGTAATTAACAAAAATTCTGAATAAAAATAATAAAAGAGTTTTATTAAATGAGAGAGCATTAAATTTGGAGAAATTTAATGCATTTAAAGTGGAGACTTTAAAAGGGAATTTGAAGAGGCATTTTAATGTGGAGGGGTTTCCACCACATGAATGGAGGAGGTGAAGAGGCACCTCCTCCATGCGCCGGCCATGAAGGAGGGGCACCCCGTGTAACACCCTCGAATCGGCCCTATGCAAGTTTTAGCCCTTTCCGCCAAACCCGCATAGAAACGATTCATGGACGCCCACCAGGCACTTCCGTGCAGATGGAAAACGAAGTAATACCATTTCACAACAGTCCTCGATGGGACCCACAGAACATATATATACAACAATGACTCCATGAGTCAAGAATACCGATGTACAATACAAAGATCCAAATCACCTTGGAAACGATAGAGCGTCCGACTACGGACAAGATACTAATGGGGCTAAGAGCCCTGACGAATAACCAATGGCATCCATAACCCTGCCCAGGGCCTGCCGGAAGGGTAACCCTGCTAACGACGTCGATCTCAAACCTGCTAAAACAAAAGGGGTGCCGACAGAGGGCAAAGGAAAAAAAAGGAGCGTCAGTACTGAGGCCAGTACACGACGAGGCTAGAATTCGGCGGCTCTCGCCTACATAGGTATGGTGGACTGAAGCGGCAGCGCAGCAGCACTAAACAACCTATAGAGACTCGATGCAATTGTCGGCTATGAGAGAGGGATAAGATAGACCTATTTGGGACCAACCTGATACTAACACCAATCATACCCATCCTAGCATTTCCCCCTCGAGACCAAACGAGGAAGTCAGACCGAGGAACTCACACAGTTGGCAGTTTTATTCATTCCATTATAGTTGCAGCACTTACTAAACAGATATAGATTGGCATAAGTCGTTCTGAAGCATAAGTAGTGGGCCATTTTAATTACCATTCCGTGGTAGTTGGAACATTTACTAGTCAGATATAATTGTCCTGAGGAATCCCAAAACCCAGCAGTTGTTGGCACTTTTATCACATTTCATTGGAGTTGCAATACTTACTAGGAAGGTATAGTATGACACAGATCACCACAGATCCACCAGTTGTTGGCATTTTATTTATCCATTCCATTGTAGTGAAGCTGATTACTAGTCACATATTAAGTCAAATTTATAACACTACTTTAGTTATGCTTGTCTATGATCGAGATATTGTGCTCCAACTCGTCCATAACCGCGGACACGGCTTTCAGAAAGATTTACCCTGCAGGGGTGCACAAATAGCAACACACACTCGATCAACCTCGGAAAAACCAACTCAAAACCCAACGAGGCTTTCACGACAAAGCAATCACAAGATTCATAAAATATTTCAGGGGGCCACCCCACTAAGCTACCCGCAACGAAGTTGGCCGGCTCCGGAACGGACCCAGAGTTTGCGAGAACGGCTGTAAACGACTAGGAACCCGAAAGTGTGACCGGGCTTGTCGATACCGCGAAATCGTGCCGCGATCCAAAACAGTACAGGTGCTCCACGCACAATCGTAAATAAAGCAGTAAAGCATGGCATAGGTACAAGATAGTAATAAAGCCCCAAACTACTTTGTGGCCCCAAGAAATAAGAAATGAATCAAGCTGTGGCTAAGGGGGGTCCCATAGGGTCTCTCGGATGTGGATAGTGCGAATAGTCAACGAACAGGTATCAAGTACTCGGGGTCCTACGGGACACAAGTGAGCATGGAAGAACCAAATAACATCTATTGCCCACCGATGCCTCTGCATTAGTTATCTCTAGCAATTTAATAGTTGTATCTAAAGTCATGATCATCTCCACCATTAAACATCTGCCAGCATTCCAACAACTGTGGTTCTTGACAACACGAGATCGCACCTGAGCACGCAACTATGACTCGCAAGGCCAGCTATCTACCAAACACAGGTAATAGGAGGTGTCCAAGGCAATATAGAGGCTGCACGGGATATAACTGGTGTACGGAAACTAAAGCATCGCGACACGGATAGCAATAGATCAACAGGAGGAAATAAAGTCTATAAATGCAAAATAGGTAGAAGAGGGAGAGATGCTCGCCTGGGAAACACTGCCGAAGGTTCATTATCAGAAGAACTTGTCGATACTCGCATCAACTCATCGGCCTAATCCGCGAAGAAGCAAACACTAGAAGAAACACCGGATGCAATATTTAATACTACGGTAGAAGATCTGGCATGATTATGATATGATGCATGGCATGGCACAGATGCGGTGCAATTAGGCAATATTAAGCGGAACCAGGGTCCCGATAATTAATTACACGGTTCCAGTTATTTAAAACCCCGCAATTTAAATATTGTATTAACAGGGCGAAACATGGCATCAGTTCGCTACACCAATTTAAATGGGGTCCGGAATAAGACAAATATATCCCGCATATGGACTCCATATTTAATTATGAGGTGAATCGGCATAATGCCCCAAACCACAGACAAGTATGCATGCATGAACAATTTTAATATGCGACAGATAGTAATGTCATATTATAAAAATAGGGGCTTAGGGTCACACATCTGGGTTCGGAAGATCTTGGATCCCGGGGGTCCGGGGTTCGACAGGGTTCGACGGGGGGAACGGTTCGCGGAATCGGTCTCGGATAACGGAAGGAGAGCTTGGCGTTCCGGGAAGAAGGACTTGGTTTGGCGCCGGGGGCACATCGGATTCGCCCTGGTCCGTGTCGATCTTGTCGTCACGAAGATCTTGTCGGGTCCGTGTATCGGGTCGGTCTTGGCATTCGGGGTGAAGAACTTGGCGTTCCGAGATGAAGCGCTTGTCGTTCCGTGTGGCGATCTTGGCAGTCTTCGGGTTCGGGCCTAGGAGTTCGGGTTATCGGCATCGCATCCGGGAAGGAGGTCTTGTCGCATCTGATGGATCGGTCCTCGGGGTCGAAGAACTTGGCGCGCCAGGGTCTTCGAGCCTCAACCATCGGCTCCAGCGACAGGGCTTCGAGTCCGGGAGGTAGATCTTGGTGGGGCTTGACAAGTCCATTACTTCTGAAGATCGTGGCAGCGGCATCGGAACTCTTGCATGGGTCGTTACTCCGAACCCTTCGTGGCCACATCATAAGCAGATGGTATACCGATAATACCATCGAACACGCAGACCCAAGCAGTAGCAACACCATCAACCTAACATGGGCAGGAACACATATAGCAGCACAGGCACGCGAACACCTAGCATATGGTCTCGGTGGTCTTGACTTCCATATGAGCACCACCTGGGGAAGGTGGCAGTCAGTGGGCGCGTGCACCGAGAGCCAGGGTGAGGCGGTTGGTGGAGGACATGTCAGCGGAGCTCGGGGACGCGGGGCGGTGCTCGCGTGACGGGGAGGAGGGCGGCCGCGGGGTCCTGGCAGCGGGAGCAACCGTGTTGCACAGCGACCGATGACGAGGTTGGGGCGAGCTCGCGAGGCGAGGGTGACGAGGCGCCGGGGACTACAGCGACGAGCGGCACGAGGCGAGAGCGTGCAGGGGCCAGCGAGGGGAGGGCCCGGCGGCGGTGGAGTTCTTGGATGACGTCGGGCGTCCGCAGGGGCGTGGCCAGTGCTGGTGGCTTGCAGGCGACGAGGAGGGCGGTCGTGGTGGCATCGGCCCGCGGAGAAGGGAGGCGGTCCTGGCAGAGACCGACGGTGGTCGACGGCGAGGCACATGGCGCGAGGCGGCGGTCATGGCGGCTCGGAGTGGAGCTCGGGCTCCGGCGAGGTGACGCGGTCCATGGCCGAGATGGGGCCGGTCGAGGTTGCGCGCGGTGAGGAGAGGAGAGCGCCAGCGACGAGCACGGGGGCGGTCGCTGGCGACGCCGGCCGACGGAGTTGAGGAGGATGAGGCCGCGGGGGGGGGGGGCGCTTGGTGAGGAAGGAGGCGACTACCGGCGCCTGAGAGGGAGGCGGCGGGGTAGGTGAGCAAGAGGAAGAAGGCGTGCGGGGTTGGGAATCGTGGGCGAGCAAGGGCGCGGGGCAGAGAGAGGAGATGGTGCGAGAGAGAGGCTGCGGGGTGGGGTCGTAGGGTCAGGGTGGGGGCCGGTTAGTGGGTGCGGGGTTGGTGGCGGTTGTCGGGGCGTGGGAGGGCGTGCCCAGGAGGCAAGATCAAGCGGGAGATGGGGAGGTGGGACCGGGCTGGCGGGGCAGGTGGAAAGGATAGAAGGTGATTGGGGGGTGGTCGCGGTCAGGTTGGGTGAGCTCGCGATGAGGGAGTGCGTGTGTGCCTGGGTGCTTGCGCGCGCGCGTGTGTTCCGTGCCAAGCGGCGGCAGGAGGGAGCTGAGGTGGGGTTTGATCAGGTAGGTTTTTCTAGGGTTTGGGGTAGTAGGCCAGCTGGCTGGGCCTTTGGGCCTGGCCGGCTGCCTCCCCTAAAAATATATATTTTTTATTTTATTTTAAAATACTTTTGTAAATAGTTTTTAGACAAATAAAAGACCCAGTCAAGACCAGAGTTTTGATTTGAAATTAAGATGGAGATATTTGGTAGACAAAGATAGGCTTTTAGCAAAATATTTTCAAACAAAAAGATGCATGGTGATGTCAGGATGATGCACATAGATAAAACTTAGGGTTTTCGTCCCGAGGGCAATATATATGCGGAAGGAGAGGCCGAGGGGGTGCCGGGAGCCACCACACCACCCCCTGGCGCTGGCCCAGCCTGGCCGCGCGGCCAGGTGGTGTGGCCGGCCCCTGACACTTCTCCGTCTCGTATTCTGGCACTTGATCACTTCCGGAAAAATAGGCACTTTGGCTTTTGTCCCGTCCAATTCCGAGAATATTCATTTTCTGACTTTCCTAGAACCAAAAACAGCAGAAAATAGGCAGCTAGCACTGTGTCTCTTGTTAATAGGTTAGTCCAAGAAATCATATGAAAAGTACTCCAAATTTGGAACAAAACACAAGAAAGTGGATAAAACCAAGCATGGAACATCAAAAATTATAGATACATTTGCAATGTATCAGTCCCCTCTTTCATTTCCTTAACCACCCTCTGCCATGTCTCCCGGGGTATCCTAATCCCGTCACTTCAAATAAGGTCCCCTGTTTTTTCGTCATACTCACTCCCATGCCCAAGGAACCATTTTCTTGCCCTCGGATCCCATTCTTCGCGTATTGGTTCTGGAGTGATACCTTTAGCAAGCAGCTCACTCTCTTTAGCATCCCACTTGGGCATGGCAGTCGCATAGCCCCCTGGCCCTAGGTGATGGTGATATTTCTTCATCGCGACATTTTTCTTCTTTTTTTGACTTTTCCATAGAAGGTTCTGACTCCTTGTACTTCACAAATGCATCCCAGTTAGCCTGCTGCTTCGTTAGATAGCATTTGAATTTAGGAGGAGTCTTCGTCTTCTGATACTTTTGCCATAATTCTTTCTTCCAGTTCTTGAATAGTTCGGCCATCTTCGTAAGAGTCCACTGCTTGACTTACTTCCTCAATGCAGCTGTGTCGGCATCATCCTCGCATTCTGGCAGGGTGAAATGTGTCATGAGGTCATTCCAAAGACCCTCTTTGTACCTGTCGGCGACATACTCACCCTCTTCCGCCCCTTTGGTCTTATTCCACTCTCGAGATGCGATCCCTAACCATAACTCCGCATTGTTTTACAAATACACTTTT
The DNA here is from genome assembly GCA_910589775.1 of Avena eriantha. Taxonomy (NCBI): domain Eukaryota; kingdom Viridiplantae; phylum Streptophyta; class Magnoliopsida; order Poales; family Poaceae; genus Avena; species Avena eriantha. The sequence goes on from OU342743.1 coordinate 90,327,697, forward strand.
AGCCTTTTCGGGTTCCAATGGTTCACCCCATGGAGATACCATCGTAATTGTATAACGCGTAGATGCGTCCAACTTTTTGGCCAGGTCTCGTTTGGAATATTTTTTGCTCGATGTGGAGGCCTAAGAGAAGAAACATTTGTCAATTTATATATATACAACTCAATTAATGCATCTACTACTCACCGGACTTCATATATATACCTCATCGGACTTCGTTAAGGTTCCACCGAGGCCGTCGGCTTCTCCATCAACGGAGCCATCGGCTTCTCCCTGATCATTTCGGTCGACCTCCTCACCCTCACCGGAGGGGTTCAGATACATCGACGGAGATTCGGGTGGATCAACATGGGGTCGTCGTTGATCATATCCTCGAGAATTTCTTCTTGTGCTAGGTCTCTGCGCATTGGACTAGGTGGATCCATAGTTTCTGCAAAATGCGAGATGCACACAATATTATTTCCTATATACAAATATTTCCTATATACAAAAATATATTTCCTATATACAAAAAGTTCGGGGGCCCGCGAGCACTACCACCCTAACCCTAAGTCCGGGGGCCCGCGATCACTACCACCCTAACCCTATGTCCAGGGGCCCATGAGCACTACCACCCTAACCCTAAGTCCGGGGGCCCGCGAGCACCACCACCCTAACCCTAAGTCCGGGCGGCCCGCGAGCACCAACACTCTAACACTAAGTTCGGGCGGCCCGCGAGCACTACCACCCTAACCCTAAGTCCGGGGACCCGTGAGCACTACCATCCTAACCCTAAGTCCGGGGGCCCGCGAGCACCACCACCCTAACCCTAAGTCCGGGGGCCCGCGAGCACTACCACCCTAACCCTAAGTCCGGGGCCCGCGAGCACTACCACCCTAACCCTAAGTCTGGGCGGCCCGCGAGCACCAACACTCTAACCCTAAGTCTGGGGGCCCGTGAGCACTACCACCCTAACCCTAAGTCCGGGGGCCCACGAGCACTACCACCCTAACCCTAAGTCCGGGGACCCGTGAGCACTACCATCCTAACCCTAAGTCCGGGGGCCCGCGAGCACCACCACCCTAACCCTAAGTCCGGGGGTCCGCGAGCACTACCACCCTAACCCTAAGTCCGGGGCCCGCGAGCACTACCACCCTAACCCTAAGTCTGGGCGGCCCGCGAGCACCAACACTCTAACCCTAAGTCTGGGGGCCCGTGAGCACTACCACCCTAACCCTAAGTCCGGGGGCCCACGAGCACTACCACCCTAACCCTAAGTCCGGGTGCCCATGAGCACTACCACCCTAACCCTAAGTCCGGGAGCCCACGAGCCCTAACCCTAAGTCCGGGTGCCCGCGAGCACTACCACCCTAACCCTAAGTCCGGGGGTCCGCGAGTACCACCACCCTAACCCTAAGTCCGGGGGCCCGTGAGCACTACCACCCTAACCCTAAGTCCGGGGGCCCGCGAGCACCACCACCCTAACCCTAAGTCTGGGGTCCCGCGAGCACCACCACCCTAACCCTAAGTCTGGGGCCCTGCGACCACTACCATCCTAACCCTAAGTCTGGGGGCCCGCGAGCACCACCACCCTAACCCTAAGTCCGGGGGCCCGCGAGCACTACCGGACTTAGGGTAGTTATTTATTTAGCTTATCTTTATTTAGCACCAATGCTTGTCTGTCTCAATCGACACTACAATACTACATACTATATAATATAATACTATATATAATATTACACTATCTATACTATATCTATATACTCTATTACTATACACAAACATATATATATACTATATCTATATACTAGTAATAAATATTACAATACAAAAAAGATATAAGAAATAAAAAAACATATATATATACTATATCTATATAATCTATTACTATTATACACAAACATATTAATATATACTATATCTATATATACTGGTAATAATTATTAACATATAAAAATACACTAGAAATTAATATATACTATACTAGTAATACTAGTAATAATTCTATCTATTACTAGTAATAATTCTTAATTAATATATAAAAAATACAAGAAATTAAAAAAAGTGGTCGGGCCAGGGTGTGGGTGCCGCCCGGGGCCGGCGGGGATGGACAGAGGCAGTGCGCGTGGTCGCGGGGCGCCGCCCGGGCTCGCCGGGGCCGGGGAAGGAGAGATGCAACAGCACGCGGTGGGGGAGGGAGTTTATTACCTCCCAACAGCGGGGCGGACGTGCGCGCGTCTGGAGAGGCGGTGACGCGGCGTCTAGAGAGGCGGCAACGCGGCGGGGCGGCTACGCGGACGGGCGGAGAGGCGGCGAGGTAGCGAGGTGGCGTAGCTCCAAATTTTGGCAACCTGGCGGCGTAGTGCTAACTCTTTTCGCGAGATGTGCTCCGGTCGATGGATTCGACCGGGGAAGAAGCGGCACAATAAATACCCCCACACCCTTTAGTCCCGGTGCATGGCATAAACCGGGACTAAAGGGGGGTCTTTAGTCCCGGTTCCAGCCACGCACCGGGACTAAAGGCTTTGGATGCCTTTTCGCCTGCAGAGCCTTTAGTCCCGGATGGTGTTCTGGGCCGGGACTAAAGGCCCAAATTTGCGTGCGCTGGGCCTAAGTTGGCGCCTGTTTTTTCAAATATTACAATTTGTAACTATTAGATTTTTTAAACATGTGAATTATACAGTTTCTGTATACTTATGAATTTGACAAAAATTTCAACATGAAAAGTTCTTGAATTTGAATAAGTAATCGAAATCTATTTTCTATTTTATAAAATAATTATTCTAACTAGTCAAACTATTAACCATTTTGCCATTTCCAATTTAAAAATACATTAACTATTATATTTTTCATATTTTTGAATCTCACTAAACTTTTAACATAAAAATGCTTGAATTTGAATAAGTAATCAGAAATCTATTTTCTGTGTTATGAAATAATTATTCTAACTAGTCAAACTATTAACCATTTTGCCATTTTCAATTCAAAAATGCATTAACTGTTATATTTTACTGAAATATCTGTTTCGGGTTTAGGGTTTAGGGTTGAGGGTTAGGGTTTAGGGTTTTGGGTTAGGGTTAGGGTTTAGGGTTTAGGTTTTAACTATTATATTTTTGGAGCCTTTAATCCTGGTTGGAGTCAATAATCGGGACTTGATACATTTCCCGCCCTTCTCAGAGTCGTCAAGCCACACGTCATGCTTTCCCGCCAGTTCCCTCTGCTTCCCGCCATATTTTCTCGCCTTTTACCTCTGTATCTAGGTCGGCCACCATGACCATCCACACATCCAAATCTTCCCCTCTCACAACAATGGACACCGCACACTGGGCCATTCTGACCCTCGAGGAGACTGAGACACTGTGGGCCTCCCGCTACCCATGCCCGCCAGGCTACCGGCTGCCCGCCGACTGGATGATGAGCGCTAGAGGAGTTCATGTCCCTCCTGTGCCTCAAGGTTCCGCCTGCCAGGCGGCCATCACGAACCACTTCTACCTCGAGCTCACGCTGTAGCAGCGGATGGATCCCCATTGGGATCCCGACAACTATGACACCTAGAATGCCTTCTTTGCTAATCGGCAGGAAAGGGAGCTCGCTAGGTATGAGGGTGACGACCCACCCCTGTTGAACCACAATGAGGTTGGTTGCCGCCTGTGGTGGGAAAACCGGACTATCGTCGGTGTGATGCGCTACATCGCCCAGGGAGATCACTAAGTGTTAACGCATGTACGGGAAGGGGATCACACATGGGGCCGGCGCTCTGGTGGTCTTCCTCCGGCGAAACACCACACATCCACACATTCCCTAGATTTATGTCTCAAATAAAAGTTTTAATACATTACATAGATTTATGTCTCAAATAAAAGGTTTAATTAATACATTATTACACATCACCAACATCTAGTGTTGTGATTTTCTTCTGCACCGTAGCCATGGAGAATCTTCATCATTTAACAGGATGCTTGGGTCAGTTTTCACTTTGAATGGCGGAATTTAATGAAACTCATTGTAATCTTCTGACATGTCTGTCTTGTCATCCACTCCCACGATGTTTATTTTCCCTGAAAGAACTATGTGGCGCTTTGGCTCATCGTATTCTGTATTCTTTTGCTTATCTTTACTTTTTCTCGGTTTGGTAGCCATGTCCTTCACATAGAAAACCTGAGCCACATCGTTGGCTAGGACGAATGGTTCATCCATGTACGCAAGATTATTGAGATCCACTTTTGTCATGTCGTACTTTTGGTCTACATGTACCCCTCCTCCTGTCAGCTTGACCCATTTGCACCGAAACAAAGGGACCTTGAAAGTAGTTCCATAGTCAAGTTCCCATATCTCCTCTATGTACCCATAATATGTGTCCTTCTGCCCATTTTCATCTGTTGCATCAAAGCGGACACCACTGTTTTGGTTGGTACTCTTTTTATCTTGGGCCATCGTGTAAAATGTATTCCCATTTATCACGTACCCTTGGAAAGTACATATAGTCGAAGATGGTAACCTGGCCAACAAGTACAACTGATCTCCAACAGTGGTGTTATTCATGAGATGTGTCTGCAACCAACAGCCGAAATTCTTCTCGTGTTCCCCGTTAATCAAGGAGTCAGGCTTCCCCGGGTTTTCGGAGCGTAGAATATCTTGTGTTTCTCGATATACGGAGCCACCACGGTGGAATTGTGTAGAACTGTGTAGTGTGCTTGAGTGAAAGAATTCCCGTCCCTACATACCATTGATTTCCTTCCTAGTGTGCCTTTTCCAGTCAGCCTCCCCTCATATCGAGATTCAGGAACACCAATCGGCTTAAGGTCAGCAAGAAAGTCAACACAAAACTGAATGACCTCCTCTGTTCCATAGCCCTTGGAGATGCTTCCTTCTGGCCTAGCATGGTTATGAACATATTTCTTTAAGACTCCCATGAACCTCTCGAAGGGGAACATATTGTGTAGAAACACAGGACCAAGAATTCTAATCTCTTCGACTAGGTGAACTAGCAGGTGCATAATAATATTGAAGAAGGATGGCGGGAACAACAAATCGAAGCTGACCAGACATTGGACCACATCAATCTGTAACCCTGATAGACTTTCTTGACCGATTACCTTCTGAGAAATTGCATTGAGGAATGCACATACCTTCACAATGGCTAGTCAAACATTTTCTGGTAGAATTCCCCTCAATGCGACCGGAAGCAATCGCGTCATAAGCAGATGGGAGTCATGAGACTTTAGGTTTTGAAATTTTTTCTCTTTCATATTTAATATTCCCTTTATATTCGACGAGAAGCCAAGCAGGACCTTCATACTGAAAAGGACTTCAAAAAAGATTTCCTTCTCTTCTTTGGTAAGAGCATAGCTGGCAAGCCCTTGAAACTGCCATGGATGCTTGCCGTCTTGTCCTTTATGATGTTGCTGGTCCTCCCGTGCTGCCTGGGTATCTTTTTACTTCCCATACAAGCCAGGAAGCCTAGAATATTCACGCAAAGATTCTTCATCAGGTGCATCACGTCGATTGCAGAGCGGACCTCGTGCACTTTCCAATAGGGTAGCTCCCAAAATATAGATTTCTTCTTCTACATGGGTGCGTGTCCGTCGGTGTGTTTCGGAATAGGTTGTCCTCTAGGACCCTTTCCAAAGATTACATCCAAATTCTTGACCATACCAAATACATCAGTACAAGTACGGGGGACAGGCTTCGTCCGGGCTGATCCCTTGCCATTGAAATACTTGCCTTTCTTCCTTAAGTGATGACTTGGCGGAAGAAAACGACAATTGTATGGGTACACATTCTTCCTACATTTATCTAGATATATACTTTTAGTCTCATCTAAACAGTGTGTGCATGCATTGTATCCTTTGTTCGTCTGTCCTGAAATGTTACTAAGAGCAACCCAATCATTGATGGTTACGAACAGCAACGCTTATAGGTCAAATTCCTGCTGTTTGTGCTCATCCCACACACGTACACCTAGTTTGGCCCACAACTGTAAAAGTTTATCAATAATGGCCTTAGGTACACATCAATGTCGTTGCCGGGTTGCTTCAGGCCTTTGATGAGCACTGGCATCATAATGAACTTTCGCTTCATGCACAACCAAGGAGGAAGGTTGTAGATACATCGAGTCACAGGCCAGGTGCTGTGACTGCAATTCTGCTCCCCAAAAGGATTCATGCCATCGATACTTAGACCAAACCATAAGTTCCTTGCATCACCAGCAAAGTCTGGGAAGTCCCTCTCGATTTTTCTCCATTGCCGACCATCAGCAGGGTGCCTCAACTTCCCGTCTTTCTTACGATCTTCCATGTGCCATCGCAACAACTTTGCATGATCTTTGTTTCTGAAAAAACGTTTCACCCGTGGTATTATAGGATCATACCACATCACCTTGGCAGGAACCCTCTTCCTGGGTGGCTCGCTCTCAACATCGCCAGGGTCATCTTTTCTGATCTTATACCGCAATGTAGTGCAGACCGGGCATTTATCCATATTCTCGTACTTCTCACCGTGGTAGAGGATGCAGTCATTAGGGCATGCATGTATCTTCTGCATGTCTAATCCTAGAGGGAAGACAACCTTCTTTTCTTCATACGTATTGGAGGGCAATTCGTTATTTCTTGGAAGCAGCTTCTTCATTATTACCAGCAACTTTTCAAATCCCGAGTCAGTGACACCGGTCTCTGCCTTCCACTTCAGCAATTCTAGTGTGCTACCCAGCTTATTCTGGCCATCTTCACAAGTAGTGTATAATAATTTGTTGTGGTCCTATAACATCTTCTTGAACTGCAACCTCTCCTTTTCTGTGTCGCAGTCTCGCTTTGCATCAGAAATGACCTGACCAAGATCATCAGCGGGCTCATCTGGTTCCCGTTCTTCACCCCCTTCTTCTTCATTGTCTTCCATTGCGGTATCAGCGTATTCAGGGAACATAGATTGGTAGTTGTCATCATCGTTCTCTTCTTCATCGCCGTCTTCCATCATAACCCCTCTTTCTCCATGCTTGGTCCAAACATTATAGCCGGACATGAAACCGGAGCGAAGCAGGTGACTCTGAATGACTCTTGAGGAAGTGTAAGCCTGCTCATTTCGACATTCAACACGTGGACAACACATAAAACCATCCCGCCGCTTGTTCGCCTCGGCCACAAGGCGAAAATAACGCACGCCTAATCTGTAAGCGTCAGAGCGTCGGTCAACATACATCCATGGATGGCTCATCTACATCATACAACCATGCATATATATCAAACGCAATCACGATGCTCAAATTAGTACCGCGCGGTCTAAACGAGAAAATAGTGGCTAACCTTTTAGAACACCTAGAAACAAAGATGAGAAAACTTAAGTGTGGCTCTGGCACCTCATATCATATTTTGTCTTATGTGAACTCAAGTGACATCGCTCTAACAGGCATTTCATCGAACACCTCTAGTGCATATGAAGAAAAAAATTAGCACAAAGTTATACCCACCTCATAGAGGAAAAAACAGGAGAGAATGGAGGGCTGGGTGCATATATATAGAGCTAGACCATTAGTGTGGCGCCCCGCAAAACCACTACTAGAAAATCGCGTTGTTTTTGTGCATTGCATCGTCATGACCGCATGCTCATGTCATCATGCCACCTTGCATTTGAGCATCGTCATGTCATCTTGCATTTGTTTACATAAAACTATTTTCTAAAAAACTAGTTTTGTTTTCTAAATATTCCCCGTCTTAATTTCAAATCAAAACTCCGGTCTTTTCCGGGTCTTTTATTTGTCTAAAAACTATTTACAAAAGTCTAGTTTAAATTTAAAATAAAAGTTTACATTATTTTAGGAGGCAGCCCGCTAGGCCCGAAAACCCGGCCGGCCACCTCCAAGCCTAAACTAAAACCTAGTCTATTCCTAAATCTACCCAATCCTAGTCTACCCAGCCCCCCTCCACCTCACTCCATCCACTCACATCGTGCCACCTCACCCCACTCACCAATCCCAACCCGCCACCTTAGCCTCCCCAGCCACCCATCCCACCTCCACACGCTGGGCCCCACCTCCTCTTCTTTTTCCCGCCACACAGCCGCCACCCCCCTGGCGCAGCGCACGCCCCCACCCCGACCACCTCGGGCTCTCCGCCCCGTTCCCCTGGCCAGGCCCACCCTCCACCTGCACGCGTCCTACCGCCACCTGGTCGGCCAGGACCCACACCCAGGCCCTTCACCTGTCGCCCGCACGCCACCTCCCAACCAACCCCACGCCCCACTCCATCTCCCACCGACAGCCGCCGCCGTGCTCCTCCTCTTCCGCGGCACGGACCCCGCCTCCTCCCTCCGGCGATTCTCCGGCCGCCCGGCGCCTCGTCGCCGCCGCCTCCGCCCTCTTCCCCCGCGTCTTCCTCCCCACCGCCAGGGCCGAAGCCACCGTCGACCGCAGCCCTCTTCCCCGTGCTCGACCCGGCCGCCGGCCTCCGCCTCCACCTCGACCGAGCCCCGCGTCTGTCGGCCTCTCCTCTGCCTCTGGCCAGGCCCGGGGCTGGCCCCGCCTTCGTGTTCACGGACTAGGTCGGCGTCGACCATCCCGTCCCTGCCACCTCGTAGATCCCACCGGAGCCGCCTCCGCTCTGCCTCTGACGCCGTCGCTGGGAGCCCTCCTTCCACTCACCTCAGTTTCCAGCCTGTGGTGTCCTAGCTCGTGGTGTGAAGTCGTGGAGCGTGCTGCGCTTTGTGTTGAAGTGGTTACCACTTGCCAGCGCGGCTCTGATCGGCTACTGCGGGACAAAGAGATGAAACAAAGACACAGACTACCTCTCGAAAAACAAAGCTGGACAAGAGCCACAATGTTGCATGAACAACTACCTCCACGTCCAACATACAACAAGATCTTCGACAAGGAACCACCAAGATCTACCACACGAAACCGAAGACCGATCCATAGCACCATGATCTTCGACACAGGCACCGAAGACCGATCCCGGCGAGACCGGTCCTGAACCACATCGACCCAAGACCGCCGAGTTCCAATGTGTGACCCTTTCTAAGACCCCTATTTTAGAAATGACATCTATATTGTCGCATATCAAATTAATTCATGCATACATACCTGTCTGTGGGTTTGGGGGGCATTATAGTCGATTCACCTAAATTAACCATGGAGTCTATATGCAGGCTATTCTAGTCTTATTCCGAACTCCATTTAAATTTATGTAGCGAACCAATGCCCTGTTTCGCCTTGCTAATCCAACATATAATTTGTGGGGTAGCTAAACCACATGAACCTCATAATTAATTGTCGGGACCCGGTTCTGCTTAATACTGCCTAGTTGCACCGCATCCGCATCCTATCCTAATCATACCGGATCTTCTGCCTTAGTATTAAATATTGCATCCGGTGTTTCTTCTAGTGTTTGCTTCTTCGCGGATTAGGCCGATGCGTGGATGCGAGAATCGACAAGTTCTCCGGCTATGATCCTTCGACAGTGTTTCCCAGGCGAGCATCTCTTCCCCTTCTACCTATTTTGCATTATAGTCTTTATTTCCTCCTCTTGATCTATTGCTATCCGTGTCGCGATGCTTTAGTGTTCCGTGCCAGATATATTCCTTGTAGCCGATATATACTGCCTTGGACACCTCCTATTACCCGTTGCTTGATAGACAGCTGGCCCTGCGAGTCGTAGTTGCTTGCTCAGGTATTGCCTCGCGTCATCGATGTTCCACAGTTGTTGGGAGGTTGGCAAATGTTTAATGGTGGTGTTGATCATGATTCTAATTACAGTTTATTAATTAATGTTGATAGTAGATTAATGCAGAGGCACCGGTGGGTAATAGACAATATTTGGTTCTTAACCGCTCACTAGTGTCCCCTAGGACCCGCGTTCTTGACACCTGTTCCGAGATTGAGCGTGCTAACCACAGGTGGGGTGTGTGGGCACCCCCATCGGCTTACTACCTGATTTCAAACCACTATACCAGGGGCCACAAGTAGTTTGGGGCGTTATAACTATTCTGTACCTATGCCATGCTTTACTGCTTTAATTAAGATTGTTCGTGGAGCACCTGTACTGTTTAGGATGTGGAATGTTTTTGTGGTATCGACAAGCCCAGTCACACTTTTCGGGTTCCCAGTCGTTTACAGCCATTGACACAAACCCTGGGTCCGTTCCGGAGCCGGCCAACTTCGTTGCGGGTAGCTTAGTGGGGTGGCCCCCATGTACTTGCTTTGGGTCTAGGAAACGTCATGACTTAGGCCCTGCCGACATACCGATGGGTGTATGTTAATTGATCTGGCAAAAAGGGTCGAAGTGCATGTGGATACTTTGGTGCACCCCTGCAGGGTTAAATCTTTTCGAAAAGCCGTGTCCGCGGTTATGGACGACTTGGAGCACAGTTTCTCGATCATAGACAACTATAACTAAAGTTTACTGTTATAATTTGACTTACATCTGAGATGACGAGTAAGTTGGATAACTGCCATGGAAAGTTTAAATAAAACTGCCAACCGTGTGAGTTTTTCCTCGGCTTGACTTCCTCGTTTGGTCTCGAGGGGGAATACCAGGATGGGTATGTTTGGTGTTAGTATCAGGTGGGATTCAAATAGGTCTTTCTTATCCCTCTCTAATAGCCGCCAGTTTTACTGAGTCTCTATAGGTTGATTAGTGCTGCTGCGCTGCCGCTTCAGTCCACCAAACCTATGTAGGCGAGAGCCGCCGAATTCTAGCCTCGCCGTGTACTGGCCTCAGTACTGACGCTCCTCTTTTTCCTTTGCCCTTTGTCGGCACCCCTTTTGTTTTAGCAGGTTTGAGATCGCCGTCGTTAGCAGGGTTACCCTTCCGGCTTGGCCTGGGCAGGGTTATGGACGCCATTGGTTATTCTTCAGGGCTCTTAGCCCCATTTGCATCTTGTCCGTACTCGGACGCTCTATCGTTTTCAAGGTGATTTGGATCTTTGTATTGTATATCTGTATTCTTGACTCAGGGAGTCGCTGTTGTATATACATCTGTTCTGTGGGTCCCATCGAGGACTGTTGTGTAATGTTATTACTTCGTTTTCCACCCGCACGATAGTGCCTAGTGGACGTCCTTGAATCGTTTCTATGCGGGTTTGGCGGAAAGGGCTAAAACTTGCATAGGGCCGACTTGAGGGTGTTACGGAGTGGTATCAGAGCTCAGCAGTTGCGATACCCCACAAGTCCAGCCTATAGGATAACCTAGCTAACGGCCAAAATAGAGTGTCAAAACTATTTTGGAAAAATTGGTTGGATAGATCTGATTAGGTCTGCTTTTACTCATTATCCCTCTGCTATTCTCCTCTTACCTCCGCGTGTTTTGAAGCTGCTCTCTTACCTTCTTCTAGTCCAGGATTTCTCGTGGGTGGGTTTTCCGTCGTACCTCCAGGGTTTCGCTTCCTGCTTTGATAACGGCGTTCTACTATTCGGTCTTCATGCTATCCGAGTGATCCTTCATCTGTGGTACCATTCTTTGTTCCTTATTTGTGCCTTCCGGTGTTTTCCTACGCGACGACATCATCTACGCCAGATCCGATGCAGAGCCTGCATCACTCCTTTGTTCCGAACCTCGCTTGTCGAGATCTTCAGTCTGATTCCGAGAATGACTACACGCTTTTCCACTGATTGAGCGGAGTAATAGTTTGGGTGCGTGATGGATTGGCCCCCATGCCGACTACTCAATCTATTTGCTCTCATACATTGAAGTGGATTAGATGCATCGGTTCTCTCTTTCTATCGAAGTTAGAGGTGGCTTTATTTGTTCATACCTCTACCTTCGACCTTTGTTACCGGAGTGTCCTCTCGACGATCACGGACAACGACCTCTTGTTAGTGGTGTCGCGAGGACCTACACGAAGCGAGAGGATCGCCGACCTTCATCCCGGTACCATGAGGCGGATGTCGAGGGCGAGATCCATTGTTAGTGGTGTCGAATTGTGGCGCCCCGCAAAACCACTACTAGAAAATCGCATTGTTTTTGTGCACTGCATCGTCATGACCGCATGCTCATGTCATCATGCCACCTTGCATTTGAGCATCGTCATGTCATCTTGCATTTGTTTGCATAAAACTATTTTCTAAAAACCGAGTTTTGTTTTCTAAATATTCCCCGTCTTAATTTCAAATCAAAACTCCGGTCTTTTCCGGGTCTTTCATTTGTCTAAAAAACTATTTACAAAAGTCTATTTTAAATTAAAAATAAAAGTTTACATTATTTTAGGAGGCAGCTCGCCAGGCCCGAAAACCCGGCCGGCCACCTCCAAGCCTAAACTAAAACCTAGTCTATTCCTAAATCTACCCAATCCTAGTCTACCCAGCCCCCCTCCACCTCACTCCATCCACTCACATCGCGCCACCTCACCCCACTCACCAATCCCAGCCCGACACCTTAGCCTCCCCAGCCACCCATCCCACCTCCACGCGCTGGGCCCCACCTCCTCTTCTTTTTACCGCCATTCAGCCGCCACCCCTGGCGCAGCGCACGCCCCCACCCCGACCACCTCGGTCTCTCCGTCCCGCTCCCCTGGCCAGGCCCACCCTCCACCTGCACGCGTCCCACCCCCACCTGGTCGGCCAGGACCCACACCCAGGCCCTCCACCTACCGCCCGCACGCCACCTCCCAACAAACCCCCGCCCCACTCTATCTCCCACCGACAGCCGCCGCCGTGCTCCTCCTCTTCCGCGGCACGGACCTCGCCTCCTCCCTCCGGCGATTCTCCGGCCGCCCGGCGCCTCGTCGTCGCCGCCTCCGCTCTCTTCCCCCGCATCTTCCTCCCCGCCGCCAGGGCCAAAGCCACCGTCGGCCGCCGCCCTCTTCCCCGTGCTCGACCCGGTCGCCGGCCTCCGCCTCCACCTCGACCGAGCCCCGCGTCTGTCGCCCTCTCCTCTGGCTCCGGCCAGGCCCGCGGCCGGCCCCGCCTTCGTGTTCACGGACTAGGTCGGCGTCGACCATCCCGTCCCCGCCACCTCGCAGATCCCGCCGGAGCCGCCTCCGCTCTGCCTCCGACACCGTCGCTGGGAGCCCTCCTTCCACTCACCTCCGTTTCCAGCCCGTGGTGTCCTAGCTCGTGGTGTGAAGTCGTGGAGCGTGCTGCGCTTTGTGTTGAAGTGGTTACCACTTGCTAGCGCGGCTCTGATCGGCTACTGCGGGACAAAGAGATGGAACAAAGACACAGACTACCTCTCAAAAAACAAAGCTAGACAAGAGCCACAATGTTGCATGAACAACTACCTCCACGTCCAACATACAACAAGATCTTCGACAAGGAACCACCAAGATCTACCACACGAAACCGAAGACCGATCCATAGCACCATGATCTTCGACACAGGCACCGAAGACCGATCCCGGCGAGACCGGTCCTGAACCACATCGACCCAAGACCGCCGAGTTCCAATGTGTGACCCTTTCTAAGACCCCTATTTTAGAAATGACATCTATATTGTCGCATATCAAATTAATTCATGCATACATACCTGTCTGTGGGTTTGGGGGGCATTATAGTCGATTCACCTAAATTAACCATGGAGTCTATATGCAGGCTATTCTAGTCTTATTCCGAACTCCATTTAAATTTATGTAGCGAACCAATGCCCTGTTTCGCCTTGCTAATCCAACATATAATTTGTGGGGTAGCTAAACCACATGAACCTCATAATTAATTGTCGGGACCCGGTTCTGCTTAATACTGCCTAGTTGCACCGCATCCGCATCCTATCCTAATCATACCGGATCTTCTGCCTTAGTATTAAATATTGCATCCGGTGTTTCTTCTAGTGTTTGCTTCTTCGCGGATTAGGCCGATGCGTGGATGCGAGAATCGACAAGTTCTCCGGCTATGATCCTTCGACAGTGTTTCCCAGGCGAGCATCTCTTCCCCTTCTACCTATTTTGCATTTATAGTCTTTATTTCCTCCTCTTGATCTATTGCTATCCGTGTCGCGATGCTTTAGTGTTTCGTGCCACATATATTCCTTGCAGCCGATATATACTGCCTTAGACACCTCCTATTACCCGTTGCTTGATAGACAGCTGGCCCTGCGAGTCGTAGTTGCTTGCTCAGGTATTGCCTCGCGTCGTCGATGTTCCACAGTTGTTGGGAGGTTGGCAAATGTTTAATGTTGGTGTTGATCATGATTCTAATTACAGTTTATTAATTAATGTTGATAGTAGATTAATGCAGAGGCACCGGTGGGTAATAGACAATATTTGGTTCTTAACCGCTCACTAGTGTCCCTTAGGACCCGAGTTCTTGACACCTGTTCCGAGATTGAGCGTGCTAACCACAGGTGGGGTGTGTGGGCACCCCCATCGGCTTACTACCTGATTTCAAACCACTGTATCGGGGGCCACAAGTAGTTTGGGGCTTTATTACTATTTTGTACCTATGCCATGCTTTACTGCTTTAATTAAGATTGTGCGTGGAGCACCTGTACTATTTAGGATGTGGAATGTTTTCGCGGTATCGACAAGCCCAGTCACACTTTTCGGGTTCCCAGTCATTTACAGCCATTGAAACAAAACCTGGGTCCGTTCCGGAGCCGGCCGACTTCTTTGCGGGTAGCTTAGTGGGGTGGCCCCCATGTACTTGCTTTGGGTCTGGGAAACGTCATGACTTAGGCCCCGCCGACATACCGATGGGTGTATGTTAATTGATCTGGCAAAAAGGGTCGAAGTGCATGTGGATACTTTGGTGCACCCCTGCAGGGTTAAATCTTTTCGAAAAGCCGTGTCCGCGATTATGGACGACTTGGAGCACAGTTTCTCGATCATAGACAACTATAACTAAAGTTTACTGTTATAATTTGACTTACATCTAAGATGACGGGTAAGTTGGATAACTGCCATGGAAAGTTTAAATAAAACTGCCAACCGTGTGAGTTTTTCCTCGGCTTGACTTCCTCGTTTGGTCTCAAGGGGGAATACCAGGATGGGTATGTTTGGTGTTAATATCAGGTGGGATTCGAATAGGTCTTTCTTATCCCTCTCTAATAGCCGCCAGTTTTACTGAGTCTCTATAGGTTGATTAGTGCTGCTGCGCTGCCGCTTCAGTCCACCATACCTATGTAGGCGAGAGCTGCCGAATTCTAGCGTCGCCGTGTACTGGTCTCAGTACTGACGCTCCTCTTTTTCCTTTGCCCTTTGTCGGCACCCCTTTTGTTTTAGCAGGTTTGAGATCGCCGTCGTTAGCAGGGTTACCCTTCCGGCTTGGCCTGGGCAGGGTTATGGACGCCATTGGTTATTCTTCAGGGCTCTTAGCCCCATTTGCATCTTGTCCGTAGTCGGACGCTCTATCGTTTTCAGCTCTATCGTTTTTAAGGTGATTTGGATCTTTGTATTGTATATCTGTATTCTTGACTCAGGGAGTCGTTGTTGTATATACATCTGTTCTGTGGGTCCCATCGAGGACTGTTGTGTAACGTTATTACTTCGTTTTCCACCCGCACGAAAGTGCCTGGTGGATGTCCTTGAATCGTTTCTATGCGGGTTTGGCGGAAAGGGCTAAAACTTGCATAGGGCCGATTTGAGGGTGTTACAATTAGTCCCGGTTTAAGATACAAACCGGGACTAATGGTTCTGTCAGGAGCACGCGCGCGTGCCCAGACCCATTAGTCCCAGTTTGAGATACAAACTGGGACTAATGGTCCCTTACGGGCCAAGACAAAGGACCTCAGCGTCCCCGGGCCGTCCGGTTCGGACCATTAGTCCCAGCCCCTGCCACGGCCGGGACTAGTGGCCCGAACCAAAGGCCCTTTTTCTACTAGTGGTAGATTATCTAGGCGATGAGTTCAGATGAAGATGGTTCAAATATTAGCTATGTGTTTGCGGAGGTGGTGTTTTGGCTCACAGGATGCAAATGAACCTATTATCAAAAAAATATAAAAAATAAAATTTAAAATATCAAAAAAGTGAAAAACATTTTGACATGTACATCTCAACATTTTATATTGGTACACAAGTGTTTTAAAGAAAAAATAAACATTTTATGTGACTTGTGTAAAAAAGAAAAATTTCCCCATAAATAGTCATGTTGCAGCACTAAAATTTAATTTTTACGTGGGGCATAAAAAATATTCTTTTTTTCCAAAAAATTGTGTACGAACATATAATGTCTAGATGTATATACATATATTTTTTTCTAGTTTTTTGATATTTTAAAATGTGCCTTTTAACAATAGGTTCATTTGCACCCGTGAGGCGAATTGGATTTTCGTATAGAATGCTTGCTATTTTCTTCATGGTATGCTTCTCACCGGTTTTGTTACTTTAATGGGGTGGGTGAGAATTGCATCATGTTTATTTCCTTGGAAACTGGTTACCTATCAACGGAATATCTGGGTTGGTATTCATTATTTTTTTGGAATGGGGGTTAGCCTGGCCTCTGCATCATCGGATGCACACAACCATAAATATTATTAAAAAACTTGAAAGTACAGAGTTACTGATCAACGATCAGCCATATCCAAGATATTTGATACAAAACCAATCATCGGTAAAGGACTAGAAAAAATGACAGCGATGAGCCTATCAAAAAGCTAACCATCTCTCAATCTACTAGTATGACGCCACATAACCAAGTAGTAGATATCCTGAGTAACCATCACCAGACGGTTGCACCCAGAGGCCATCATATCCCGTTGAGATTCCGGGAGTAAACACGCCCAGAGTTGAATCCAGTGAGCCGCCGAAGTAATAACCTGCAAAAAAGATGGAACTCGAGCCTTGTTAAAAATAATATCATTTCGACACTTCCATATAGATCAACATAAAGCAGATACCCCAATACGTAATCTATCTTTGTCAGTCTTGTCCATCCCATTCAACCAATTCCCAAACATATTAGTGATATTAGCCGGAGGTAGGAGGTTAAAGTAAATAAAATGATGCGCCAAATAATCTTAGCAAATGGACAATTTAAAAATAAATGCTCAACAATTTCTTCATCATCGCAGAAGCAACATTTCTTACAACCATACCAATTTCTTCTTGAAAGATTATCTTTGGTTAACAAAATCTTGTTATTTAAAAACCACATAAAGATCTTAATCAAGAGGTATTTTAAGTTTCCAAAGGTATTTAGTTGGGAGGCTCTCATGACCATTCATCGGATCCTCATACAAAGATTTAACTGTGAAAAACCCATCCGCCGTTAAATTCTATTTAAATTTGTCAGGTTCATTAGATAAAGACACATGCATTAATCTCTGACAAAGATGTAACCATACAACCCAGTTATTCCCAATCAGATTCCTCCTAAAACCAATATTAAAAGGACTGTGAGATAAAACCGCATTAACAGAGACCTGCTTTCTATGCACTAAATTATATAACGTAGGATATTGTTGGGCCAGCGGAACATCTCCTAACCAAACATCCTCCCAAAACCTAATCGAAACCCCGTCTTTCAATATGGAAAGAACCTTTGTTAAAGAAACTATCGTTTACACGCATTAGGCCTTTCCAGAAAGGAGAATCAGTCGGTTTAGCATGAACCTGCGCAAGCATTTTATTCTTAATGTATTTCTTCTTTAGTAATTCTTGCCAACCCCCTTGTTCATTTAGAATTTTATAAAGCCATTTGCATATCTATTTGGCAACCTAACCTAGGTATTCATTTGGATTGGCATATCTATTTGGCAATAAAACTGAAATATACTCTTATGCATAAGCTCAATCTACATGCTTCAAAATGGAATATTATTCTTGGTTGCTAACATGTGAACCTGCCAATGCCTCATGTTTCTAGGTCAATGAATGTTAATCATAGATGGCAACATTGAGTAAACTTATAGTTAAAATACTGGCTCGGCGCTAGCGGCGCGCCGGGTCATCTAGTGTACATATTACAGCAGGCAGCTGGTGAGATCCATGTGTTCCAATCTCTGAGTCTAGCCCATTCTACCGCTGGTTATCGATAGACTACACTTTGGTACAGACCCTGGCATTCTTGTAGACCTTTCCGGGCTTGCAAAGGTAGCCTTGTTGTGGTGCGCAGTGTGCGTCTTGCGAGCAGACGCACATTCCTTCAAGGGCGCAGCCGGGCACGTCCTTGGTTGGCGTCCCGCCACCAACACCGAGCATCATGTCGCTCCAGTTGCTGGAGAAGAGGCTGTCCGGGTCGTAGGCATTCTTGACATGCAGGAACTGGCGCATTCCTGGGTACTTGCGTGCTGCTCCGACGAAGGCGAGGTTGCGGTTCTTCCCCCAGTGCGGCAGCCCGCCGTACTTGAATATCCCCATCTGCTCGATCTCCTCCATCACGTCCTCGTGGAGGCGCGCCCTCCCCGGGTCGCGGCTCCGGTAGTAGGTCATGTCAAAGTCCATCATGTCCGCCGATTCCGCACGCATCGCCGGCTTCCCGAGGTGTGCCGTGGAGGACTTGACGTAGCGCATTAGGATACCGTCGTAGAGCTCGACGCCACAGAGAGATTTAGGGTTGAGGTCCCGTAGCCGCTGGACCTCCTGGATGAACTCCCTGGCGCGGCTCAGCGGTAGGCTGAAGGTGGTCTGGTGGAAGAAGCTGGAGCTTCTCACGCGAGGGTCCCACGGGCAGGACGTCCGGAGCGCGTCCTCGGGCGCCGTCAGACAGCCGCCCGACGCCTGCATATGGTGCTGCGGCCCCACCACCGGGTAACCCGTGAACAGCCAGCCGCTCCTCCGCGTCAGGCCGTACCCGGCCGTCCTGAGTGCTGCGTGGGTCACTCTGGACGTCAGGCACTTGCTGCTGCCGTTGCCCACCCGCTCGGAGAGCTCCTCTGCCAGCCGGTTTGCTCCGATCAGCAGGGTTGAGGTTGCTCGGAAACCAATGAAGTCGAGGATGCCGTCGCCGGAAGCGTTCATCGGCAGCCTGTCGTCTATGCGGTACACCGCTCGGCCGAGACCCGGGTACCAGGCGATGTCAGCGAACTCGTGCTCGTAACCGAACTTTCGCACCTGCTCCGCGAGGTCATCGTCGTCCCTCTCAGTGTACGTCGTCGACCGCTTGAACAGAGGTTCTAGTGCCAGAGTCACCTGCAAAATATAATAGGGTCCATATTAGTAGGTTGGATGGAAGCACACGGTTTGCTAATGTACAAGAATCGAACACTACACAAACTTAACACCGGCTTCATCTTAAGGAGTAAGAGTGGCCTCCTCAAATGGAAAATGCCAACAGCAATCATAGCAAGTGACTTATTCCTGGGTCTGGTGTGGGTGCTGATGTTGGGACCAGCTCAGACTCGAACAAAAAGCAAAGAACTACACCTACTCGATCGGCGGATCAGGCGGAGGCTGTGGAGCAGCCCCGCCAGACGCAATGAGTCTATTATGTTGGAACTGTCACGGCTTGGGGTCTGACGCGACAGTGGGAGAGCTTCGCTGGCTGGTGAAGCATTATAGACCTGGTATCTTGTTCTTGTCTGAGACAATGATGTGGGATACAAGAGCAAGGAACTTTATGTGGTCTCTTGGCTATACAGGTTCCTATGCTGTTAGTTGCGAGGGCCGTAGTGGCGGCCTTGCGCTTTTCTGGAAGCAGCCTTTCTCCGCCTCTCTTTGGGGCGCCAACTCTCATGCTATTGATGTGACGGTTACCTCGAGTGATATAGACCCTTGGCGTGCTACCTTTGTTTATGGTGAACCTCGGCGTGAGCTTCGTCACAACTTTTGGGACTTGCTACGGAGGTTACGCCGTGAGTGGAATGGACCGTGGCTCTGTTGTGGAGACTTCAATGAAGTTTTGGTGCAGGATGAGCACTTTGGCTCTACTGATCGCTCAGAAGCTCAGATGGAGTTCTTTCGTGATTTCCTTGACACTTGTAATCTGGTGGATCTTGGCTTCTCAGGCCCAAAATTTACTTGGTCAAATAGGCAGGATGCCCAATGCAACATACGGGTTCGACTGGATAGAGGAGTGGCGAATGGTGCTTTTTCCGACATGTTTGCTGATTGCAACGTTGAGAACATCATTACAACGACCTCTAATCATTATGCTATTTTGATCTCCCTTGCTGCTAGTGAACCTCTTTATACGAGGCCCCAGTTCAGCAAGGTTTTCGGTATGAAGCTGCTTGGGGTCGTGCTGATGATTACGCGGATGTGGTCAAATAGGCTTGGTCCCCGTATAGTGCTGGGTCTACTCCCCTGGGGTCGACTTGGGCTAAATTGCACAGTCTTGCGGGTTCATTGCAAGACTGGAGTAGAGCTTCTTTTGGCTCTGTTAGGCGGGAGATTCAAAGGCTAGAGAATTCACTGCGTCTTCTTCGCATGTCCGCTTTCTGTGATGCAGTGCTTGCGGAGGAGAGGGAGGTGGAAGGGCGGCTGTGCTAGCTATTTGAGCGAGAGGAGATTATGGCTCGACAGAGATCACGAGTAGAATGGCTCCGGGAGGGGGACCGGAATACTGCATTCTTCTTTGCAAAAGCCTCAGCGAGAAGGAGAACTAATCGTATTGAAGTTTTGGTAAGCGAGGATGGCTCTATTTGTAAGGATCAAGATCAGATCAAAGGGATGGTGCATGAGTTTTATGAGGAATTGTTCACATCAGAGCCGTTGGTGACAATGGATACGGTTCTGGATGCAATCCCTGAGAAGGTTAATGCTGAGATGAATGAAGACCTTTGTAAACCTTATTCTAATGAGGAGATAAAGGTCGCTCTGTTCCAAATGGGAGCTACCAAAGCACCTGGGCCTGATGGCTTCCCGGCCATGTTTTACCAAGTGCACTGGGATCTTGTCCAACACGAGGTGTGCGATGCGATCAGATGTTTCCTGGGTGGTGATGATATTTCTGAGGGATTTTGTGACTCGGTCTAATCCCAAGCATTTGTCTAAATTTAGACCAACTAGCCTGTGCTATGTTTTGCATAAGATCGCTTCCAAAGTTGTTGCCAACAGACTGAAGATCTTTCTACCAGACATTGTGTCAGAGTTTCAGAGTGCTTTTGTCCCTGGCCGGGTTCTTACTGACAGTGCTCTCATTGCTTACGAGTGTTTGCAGACTGTGCGGCGACAGAGAAATAAAAGCCCATTTTTTGCTTTGAAGATAGACATGATGAAAGCCTATGATAGAATTGAGTAGGAATATCTCCATGGATGTCTAAGTAAACTTGGCTTCTCATCTTGCTGGGTAGCCATGGTTATGAGGTGTGTTACTTCAGCAAGGTATGCGGTTAAGGTGAATGGAGAACTGACTACTCCGGTGGTTCCTTCACGAGGAATTCGACAAGGAGACCCGATTAGCCCATATCTGTTTCTCTTGTGCAGAGAAGGGTTATCTTGTTTTCTGCAGAGGAAGGAGGGCCGTGGTGAGCTACAAGGATTACATAATGGACGACACGGCCCTTCTATATCACACTTGCTCTTCGCAGATGACTGTATTTTTTTGCGTGCAGTGATCAAGAGAGTGTGGAGTCTCTCAAGACTGCTCTTGACACTTACTGTGAGGCTTCTGGACAGAAAATCAACTTACAGAAGTCGTCTATTTTCTTTGGTAAGAAGTGCCCAGAGAGTGTGAAAACTTCTGTGAAGAACAGGCTGGAGGTTTCTAATGAAATCCTTCAGGATATGTATCTGGGCATGCCAACGGAGATTGCTCGCTCAACTACAGCATCTTTCAAATTCTTATCGGAAAAAGTCTGGCGTTGTGACGAGCATTTCTGGGCGTCCGTTGTCACGGGCTGGTAAGGAAACATGGCTCAAAGCTGTTGCTCAATCCATACCGAATCACGTGATGAGCTGTTTTCTGGTCTCAAATTCCACCTGTGAAAAGATGAGGTCGAGTATAGCGAATCATTGGTGGGGCTTTGAGGAGGGCCATAGGAAGATGCATTGGAGGTCATGGAACTGGCTGACAGCGCCGAAATCTGTCAGGGGGATGGGCTTCAGAGACTTTGGCATGTTCATCCAGGCGATGTTGGGCAAGCAGGCATGGCGTTTGCTCACAGATCCGTCGTCTCTCTGCGCCCGGGTGCTAAAGGGACGCTATTTCCCTCATACTGATTTTCTTTCTGCAGTAAAACCGAGGTCGTCCTCGTTTACGTGGCGTTCTATCTTGGTGGGTCGTGATTTGCTGCTTCGAGGAATCAGGTGGGGCATTGGAAATGGCGAGCGTGTCAGCATCATGAAAGATACTTGGATACCAGGGTTTCAGGCTGGTACGTTTAAACCGTTGTCACCGATCCCGGCTAGTGCCAAAGTGCGTTTTCTTATGAATGACGAGGGCACTGAATGGGAGGTGGATACTATTCGTGCTTTCTTTCACGAAGAACTTGCAAACACGATCCTACAAGTTCCAATAAGCAGACATGGTGGTGAAGATTTTGTGTCCTGGCAGTATGACAAGTGTGGGATTTATACGGTTAAGTCAGCTTATAATCTGGCTAAGCTTATAATCTGGCTAAGACCGCAGAGTTTTTTTCCTGCCAGGGGTCAGTTGGTAAGGGCGCCAATTCTGATCGTGAGACTGAGGCTAAGCTGTGGAAAGCTGTGTGGAAGATTCAAGCTCCAAATAAAATGAAGATTGTCATTTGGCGTATGATCCATGATTGTCTTTCCACTGGTCACCAACTTACGCACCGACGTATCCCGGCTGATGATAGATGCTTTTTCTACGGCAAGCTCGAACGTGTGGAACACCTGTTCTTGCTATGCCCTTTCGCGAGAGCTGTTTGGAGTGTGGTGAAGGAGCAGTTCAGTCTGAAACTCCATAGGAAGGACCTAATCAACATGAAACAATGGATCCAGGAGTTTCTGCAGCGCGAGACTGACACAAATGCTGTTGTATTGGCTGTTGCATGCTGGCATGTGTGGGAAGCTCGTAATGACACTAGGAATGGTGTCTCACTGCTGCATCCCCGGAGTGTAGCTTCCAAGGTGTTGGCATATGTGGACGTGATTCTGGAATTCATGGTCAGGTCGAAGGCACCATGTAGAGGCGATGTTGCGGCGTCGGTACCTCGTTGGAGTCCTCCACCAACTGACTGGGTGTGCGTCAATGTTGACGCGGCTCTGTTTCCGGCTCAAAAACGTATGGGCTGGGGAGCAATCCTTAGAGATCATAATGGCAGCTTCCTTCTTTCTTGTAGTGAGGGGCTGGCCGCTTTTCCGACTCCTGAGATGGCTGAAGCCATTGCTGTTTGGCGTGCATTGACAATCTCCAGGGAAAGAGGCTTCCAGCGGATAGTTCTGGTTTCTGATTGTCTGGCCTTGATTCAGCGGATCTCCTCCCCAGTTCGAGATCGCTCCATTCTGGGCACTGTCGTTGGTGACACAAAGCTCTGAAGATGGATTTTCAATCCTGTCTGTTCAGATTTTCTAGTAGGAAGACGAATGTGGTAGCTCATAAGCTGGCTCGTTCCTCTGAGCCTTTAGTTTGTAAGTTTTCCGTCGATGTAATCCCGGAGTTTATCCGGGAAGAACTCTGTATTGATGTTGCTTAATCAATAAAGACCACATTCTCTCAAAAAAAAAATGGAAAATGCCACCGGCCATACCTCCAAATCCCAACGGCCACGTACTACTAACAATTAGTACTAGGTTGGGTTAAAACGACTATATATGTAAATGGAAAGATTGGATTATGTAAATGGAAAGATGCGCGGTAGCCCATCTGAGCGCGGCAACAGTGCCGTAGGAGTACTTCTTATCGCCCAACTGGTTATTTTTCCATTTCTAAGAAAACTGAAAGTAAAAGCTTTTGCATCATGGCAGCATGTGACGGAAAGGAGAAAAAAAAAGCTGTTTTCACTAACTGGTTCCAAAATTGTCCTATTTTTATTTTTTCAGATCCAAGTTGTCCTTTTAACTATAGATAAAAATGCCAAAGTGGTTTAAAGTGCCATGATTGCTACACACTCCTGGGTGCAGGTTTTGTACTCCACGAATCATGCTTTCTACTCCAAGTATCATCGATTAGTTGCTTTCCCCAACCCACCCTATCAGTGGATCCACACGTCTACATACTCATCGATAAGTTCCATCAAGTGGGTCAGTTTCTCCATCTCGTGTAATCTGTCGATTTCTTCACTCTGATTTCTTTGTTTACCAGAGTTCATATATATTATTACTGAGTTGCATCCCAAGATCTTATTACTCTCTCCGTCCTAAAATAAGTGACTTGCATTTCTCTATATTCGAATGTATCTCAGACCAAAACAAATCTTAATAAATACGAATCTAGACAAACCCATGTCTCTTATTTAGTGAGGGAGGGAGTATGTAAGCTAGCAACTATACTATATACACCATAATGTTAGTATTAACTTGTTTATGCCAATTACGTGCCATACACACTAAAACAGTGTAACAGAATCATTATAACTGCCGTAAACGACTAAACGATCGAAACGTACACAGTCCTTTAATTCGCACGTAAGTATGTTCGAAGGGAATCTCAAAAAAAAGAAAAGTATGTTCGAAGGGTATGGACTACTCTTGTACTACGTGCAAAGCTTATAGATCAGCTCACCTGAGAGATGACCCCCAGGACGCCGAGGGAGACCTTGGCGGCGTCCATCTCCGGGTCGGCGGACGTGAGCACCCGCACCTTGGCATAGCCGTCGGTGGCCGGAGCGGGCGTGACGAGGCGCATCCCGACGACGTACTCGTGCACGGCGCCGCCTTTCCCCCACAGCGAGCTGCCGTGTGCGCCCGTGCCGAGCATGCCGCCCACCGTGAGCCCCCACCAGTATGGCGCGTAGGGCAGCGCAAGCCCGGCCTTGGCCGCCTCCGCGATGAGCTCCCGCAGCGTCATGCCGCTCTCCACCGTCATCTCCATCCTGGCGGTGTCCATGGCCACGACGCGGTTGAGCCACCTGGTGCTGATGGCCAGGCCCTGGCCGTCGCCGTCGCCGGGGCAGGCAAGTTGCGGAATGCTGTGGGAGTACCTGGTCGTCACCTTCATCTTGGTCTTGTTGGCCGTGGCGTTCGCCACTGCGCGCACCAGCTCCTCCTCGGAGGAAGGGTAGACGACGGCGGCCGCGCGGCATGTCGACCGGTCTGGGAACACGCCGTACGCGCTCGATACGGTACAATCTGCTGTGCCACCACCGGACGAGCACTGCACGGGGTCCGGTGGGGGGCTAGCGATGGCCCGTTCAGCTGCCGGCGCGAGAGTAAATACTATGAGGAGGAGGAGGAGGACGGGCAGCTGCAATGGATTGAGCTTGCTCATCTTGTTGTACGAGGGCTGAGGCTAAGGACCGTCGCTACTTATATAGGAGTATAACACTTGAAGCACTAAGCTAGCAGCAACGGATCAAACCATATTAGGGTGGCCGGGCTATATATATGCAACGAGTTTAGGTATCTTCATTATATTTGTGGTAATCCTACGATGAAACTGAACTCAAATGAATAAACGAGCTGGGGATGCATGAGGTCATGGAGCTGGATTTATTCTATTCCAGCACACATGGTTCTTTATAAAAGTAGCTAGCTACTTTCCCTTTAACTAGCTATCTAGGTAACATGTGCAAAATCAACAACATGAAACAAG
This sequence comes from Avena eriantha, assembly GCA_910589775.1. Lineage (NCBI taxonomy): Eukaryota > Viridiplantae > Streptophyta > Magnoliopsida > Poales > Poaceae > Avena > Avena eriantha. The sequence goes on from OU342743.1 coordinate 90,353,122, forward strand.
GTGGAGCTGAAGTTCAATTGTTGAAACCATACTTTCTTTCCTTAAGAGCATCTTCGCTCGTTCGGCGTTCCCAAGCCCAATTCCGGCGCTAAAGCGCCGGACGGATATAACATTCGGTCTGGAAAAGACCTGGTTTCACACTCGTGTTCCCAGATTGAGTTTCCGTGTTTGGCCAAAATTCAATCAAACAGGGTAAAATTTAAACGAACATAGGCGAGTTTCATACATATAACTAATGCCGATTCAGTCAAACAGGGTGAAATTTAAACGAACATAGGTGAAATTTAAACAGGGTGAATTTTGACTGTAGTATGCTAATAAAAACTTAAAAAAACATAGGAATATAACTAATGCCGATGCCGCCGCCGATGCCCGCCGCCGTTCACATGCCAAAGTGGCAGTAGAACGACGTGTAGTCGGCGTCCTGGGTCCCGTCATCGCTCGGCGGCTGGGGTGGCCAGAAGCTACCCTGGCCAGCGTCGCCACGGCTGCGAAAGCACGATCTCTTCTTCGTCGTTGTCGTCGAGGACGACGAGCGGCGCGCCCAGGTAGGCACTCTGGCAGCGAACGCCCGCTTGCGGCCTCACGCTCGGCCTGCTCGTGCAGCCGGCGTTTGCGCTCGGCCTCCGCCTGCTCCTAGTCCGCCCTAGACCAGGCGCAAGCGTCGCGGTCCTTCATTGGCGGCACGTCGTCGAGCGACGCTTCCATCGCCATCTTGAGGAGGAACGTGTCCTTGTTGACGGCCACCGCCCATTCCGCCGGTTCCTTCTTCGTTGTGCACGGCTTCGGCCTTGCCAGCCGAAGGTGGCCCCTTGGCGGCGAAGGCGTGCAATGCTCGTTTTAATGATGCCACGCGAACACGTGCGCAGCAGCGAGCGCGGTAGCGACGCCGCCTCCCGCTTTACCGGCCAGAGTGGCACCGACGAGCTCGCTGGTGCCGAACCAGACGAGCGGGACGCCGAAGCTGACGACAAGCCAGATGACCCGCTCGCCATCCTCCTCGGCATCCAGCTAGATCCACGTCGCTAGGAGACCGTCGGGGGAAAACGTGGGGGATACCCTAGCCACGGGTTGTTTCCCTCCTGGATGTGCTCTAGAACCGCGGCGAGCGTGCGGCCGGGCACGCTCCACCACTGCCGCCTGCCCGCCGAGTTGTTCCTCGGCGGTGGTGGGCCTACACCGTCGTGGGCAGTGAGCTGCTCCACCCGCTGATCGATGAAGAACTTCTCCCAGAACGCTAGGTTCCCTAGGTCTTTGGCGAGCTCAAGTTCCTCCATGCCGGCGATGACGACTTGAATCTCGTCGACGATCTCTTCGGACGATGGCATCGGCGGAACGGGCATGCCGCCCGCGCTGAGCCTCCATGCCGACGGGCACCGGAAATCCGACGGTGCCGGGCAGCCGGCCTCATAGAGCAGTAGTGCCTCCCACGGCTGCAGAGAACAGCAGCCAAAGCCATTGGCGGCCGCCGGGTCACTGGGTAGCGTTCCGCCATACTTCTGCCGCACTGTTCTTCTCATCGCCGAAGGGAGCTTGTGGGTGGGGGAATGGGAGGAGAGAGTGTGTGCTCTGTGGGGCGGCGAGGCCTCTGGCATTTATAGCCGAAAGAGGAAAGGGTGGTGAACACGAGAGGGGTGTAGGGCGTGGGCGGGAAAGAAAGGACAGGAAGATAGGCCGGCGGTGGCACGCCATTATGGCAACGCGTGGCTGAGGAGACAGGCGGTTGCTGCCCGACGGTCCATCACGGGAGCTGAGGCGACGGGATAAGGATGACTCGGTTCACACGCTGATAGGGCGGGGCCACCGGCGTGGTTTCTTTTTTTTGCCGAATTCGCTTCATTTGGCGTTCCCAGGTGGTTCCCAGCGCCGCGGGTTCGGTCTGGGAACCCCAGATGTAAAATGGGCCAGATCCGGCGAAAAGCGAGCGTTTGGGAACGCGACTGGGCGAATTTTCGATGTCCGGATGAAAAAATCATATCGGAGGTCCCTCCTGAGAATGCCAGTGGGGATGCTCTCAGAGCATATCCAACGGTTGTCTGTAAAACGGCTCCCGCGCCCAAAAGCTAGTTGTTACAGCGCCGACATGACAAAACGCGGCTCAAACAACTCCCGATGTCCAATAATTGTTTTGGGCATGCCGAAAAAAGTCGACCTCGTCCAGCATATTCGCGACACAATGACAGGTTATGGATCCAAAAATAGCCATCTTCCACCGCGTTTAAATATTGTTTTTAGCCAAACAATTAATAAGAAACTCTCAATCCTTGCCAGTAATGACTATCAATTGCGAAGATATGCAAAATCTTGCTTTGAATTATATTGTGCAGGAAATCGCACTTTTTAATGTGAAATCTGGAGTCATAATGAAGGTTTTTGAGGAAGTCCACACGAACAAGTAATTGTGGAGTCAATTTCAGGCGTTAGCAGCCGTAACGACCACTAGTACGGGCAGGGCCCGCCTGTACTGTCCGCCCGTACCATGTGGCAGCGGCCTCGTCTCGTCAAACCCTATAACTTTCGTGAAGACGCCTATATATTTTAAGGTCTCAGCCGCCACGCAGAGGGCCGCAATTCCCAGATTGCATCACAACACCACCAAAGGAGATCCATGCTATTGTTCATCCATCGTTCATCCATCCCCTCCATTACCCATATCCATTGCTTTGTACTTTAGATCTCCTTGTGATTCGGCAGCCATTGTAAGAATATTTAGTTTCAATCTAAGTATTTTGCACAATGTTTTCTATCCTTGATCTTATTGGAATGAGTGAGTAGTCCTCACGGGCTACGGATTGGGGAGAAACCTTGCAACGATTATGTGCATCTAATTCATGTGAGCATTGTGTATTGTTTGAAATAGCGATTTGTATCTTTTGTTTCTTTATGTCTTGTCTCGATCTGTGGAGTTGTAGGTACCCAAGATCCCATAGATAGATAAAGGCTTGAGGTGAGATACTTGGCTAGCGGTGATCTCATAGGAACCCCAGTGACAGAAAGGGTAGTACATTCTTTGCTTAGCGCCCCATATGGGATCACAACAACGTCACAACTTAATTCTTTTATCTGTGTTTTATACTAAATAATCATTTGTATCCCATTGCTTCGTGGTGCACTCAGTTGGATTAAAAGACTTTTTCTGTGTCTGCTGCATCATGGGGGCTCTAGTATATTAGGATGTGTTGCCCACAAGATATTATCCCTATTAAAACTTTACACATGACTATGTTTATTATTATCTTTTATCCCATATGATGTGCAGCTGTAGGTGGATCTTCAACCCTGGCCTATATCCATCCATTGATTCAACCCACTATAAAAGTAAACTAGATTGGTCCGTTAAACAAAGGTAAAATGAAGAAACAAAGTCTTGTAGACGTGTCCTTTTATTTCCTTTTAACACTGCTTTCCAAGGTTCGATTAAACCTAGGTCTTCTAGGGAAAAAGCTATTACACTACATCCGTCAATCCAGATCGAATGTATCAACGGGCACGTCCAAAAACATTTGGCCTGCACACGCACTCCAAATGCTGAGCTGAAACATCCCCGCATGCTGCCGGTGCTGCCTCCCACTCTTCCCCGACCGCTACCATCGTCACTGATGGCTCAAGATATGTAGAGCTCGTTGGGAATCCCAAGTGGAAGGTATGATGAGCACAGCAGCAAGTTTCCCTCAGTTATAAAACCAAGGTTATTGAACTAGTAGGAGTAAGGAAACAACTCCAAGGTGTTGCTAGCAACTTGGAATCCTGCACAACACAACCACAGAACTTTGCCCCAACTTGCAGTGAGGTTGTCAATCTCACTGGTTGTGCTGAAAACAAAGGATTAAATGTATAGTGTGGAAGATAGTAATTGCTTGCATAAAGTAATTAGTAAACGGTAAACAGTAGATGGTATATCAATGGTAAAGGAATGGACTAGGGTCCACGGTTCACTAGAGGTGTTTCTCCTTAAGCTAAATAGCATGTTGGGTGAACAAATTACAGCAGGGCAATTGACAGATTGAGAAAGCATAATAATGCATATACTAGACATCTTGAATCCTATGAGATTTGATTGGGCATTAGAACATAATACATAGGCCGTAATCCAACTGCATCTATGACTAATAATCCACCTTCCGGGCATCATCCGAACCCCTTTCAGTATTAAGTTCCAAGCGACAAATAATTGCATTAAGCAAAGTGTGTAAAGTAAACAATACAATTGCCCCATGGACAAAGGATTGTTGTTTTCTCCCTAGTAGCAACAACACATCTACAACCTTAGAGATTTTTGTCACTTCCCTAGATTACTAGAGGCATGAACCTACTATCGAGCATAAATACTCCCTCTTGGAATTGCAAGCATCTACTTGGCCAAGATAGCTACTAGCAACGGAGAGCATGCAAGATCACAAATAACATAGACATGATAGAATCAATAATCAATTTGACATAGTATCTCAATATCCATCGGATCCCCGCAAACACAACATGTAGGATTACAAATAGATGATCTTGATCATGAACGGAGCTCACAAGATCTAAACATGATAACACAAAGGAGGAGAACCAACCATCTAGCTACTGCATGGACCCATAGTCCAAGGGTGAACTACTCACGCATCACTCCGGAGGCTGGCATGGTGATGAAGAAGGCCTCCGATATGATCTCTCCCCTCCGGAAGGATGCCGGGAAGAACTTCGGATCCCCCCGATCTAGGGATGGAGATGGCGGCGGCTATAGACTCTTTCGTGGATTTTTGATCGAGTACGTCGGGTTTCTGCATCGGGGTACTTTTATAGGCGAAGAGGCGAGGGGGCCGCGCCACCCTATGGTGTGGCCACCTCGTGGCCCCACTTCAGCTGCCCTCCGTACTCCGTGTTCCTTCTGGTAAAATATTGACTTTGGCTTTTGTCTCGTCCAATTCCAAAAATATTTCCTTACTAGCTTTTCTAAAACCAAAAATAGCAGAAAACAGGCAACTAGCACTGTGGCATCTTGTTAATAGGTTAGTTCTAGAAAATTTATAAAAATACCTCAAAGTGTAAACAAAACATAAGAAAGTTGATATAAAATAAGCATGGAGCATCAAAAATTATAGATACGTTTATGATGTATCAAGCATACCCAATCTTAACTCCTGATCATCCTCGAGTAGGTAAGTGATAAAAAGAATAATTTTTGAGGTGACATGCACCATCACAATCTTGATCAAGGTATTTGTAAAGCATTGATAGTTGGGATCAAAGTACTCTAAACATGAACAGGAAAGATAGAGTTCTAACAATAAGACATAGCAATTATGTTGTAACATGAAAATGTACAAACAAGAGATCATGAATAAGAATGCATTGAACGAATTTTGTTTATTTCACATATAGAAAACATAATAAGAGTGGTATTAAGCTTGTCCCTCATGGTATAGAAAAATATAAATGCATAGGACACCTTCAAAGTTCATAAGGGTGACTAGATACAAATAATTTAAGAACAAGCAATATCAAAGTTATGAATCAATCAATAAGTTTTGGGACAATGCATATTAAACTAAGAATGACGACTATGCTCTCTCAATTGATACATAAAGATAGAAGATGGAGACTCAACACAAAAGTAAAAAAGAAAGGCCCTTCATAGAGGGAAGCAGGGATTTCAATGTTCATAAAGAGCTTCCAAAAATTATGGTACTTATTAGCTTTCAGCTCTCATTGCCCCTATCATAAGCATCTTGAGGTGATTAAGGTTAAAGTGACACAAATATGAGGATATGCTTGACAAGTTATAAGTTGAAAATCTCATGCCCCTTTCTTACGAGTATCGAACCTCATGCTACTCAACTTTAGTCACAAGTAAGTTCTAGTCATTGTAAGTACATGTGTATCATGGAGAACCACCAACGGGGTACCCCTTGCCTGATGACACATGAGTTTCCCATATCAAAATGACAAGGAAACAGACAATGAGCATCTCAACGATATTTTATTTTCTAATTGCATATGTTTTTATTGAGGATGCTTCACAGAATGCTCACTATGGTTATGCTGCAAGTTTCCACCATGATTAGGAATGGCTTAGGCTAGCCACCCAGGTGTTTCTCTAACACACATACAAACTCCATGAGCTTACAAGCTCCCATTTTATTTCACACCGTCGAGATCCATAAACAAAAGAGCATGATATCAACTGAATAATAAGTGCAATGTTGAAAGAGTTCCACATGGTAACATGGTTCTGCTAATTTACAACTTATAAAGTGCAAGCATATAAGCAACATAGATGGACACAATGGTTCGAGTTTATTAAGTGCAAGAAAATAAAGTGTGCCATCAAGTTCGTGAGAGCTTTAATCACTAATTTTCACATAACAAGTTTAATTTGGAAGATATATAAAAACATGAATATAGTTGGAATGGTGTAAGACACCATGCATATGAATTTATAGTTGACTCTTTGGAATAACTTGTTTTTATTGGAGGTTGGATGCATGAGTGGAACTCATACTTGGTACAGGTGGAGGCTAGCAAAAGACTGGGAGTGACCAACTAAGAGAGCAATAATGGCCATAATCATGCAAAGCGACAAAATATTATTAATTAAAGCATAAAGTGATATTATAAGTCAAAAACTAAATGATCATAGAGGCTAAGGTGATTGGTTCATAGTCTTAACATGGTGTAAGCATGTGTCAAGTCAACCCAAATAAAGCATCAAAGGAGAATACCACAATATTATGCTTTTGTATGCTAAAACAATGCATGATTTTGTCAAGGCACATTAAGAAATCTCAATTGTTTGGAACAAGTCATGCTACATCAATAATCACTAATCATAAGGTCAAAGCAACATCAAACATGACATGATAAAGTTTAGGCCACATTCAAAACAAACTCCTTTTGCACCACTTATAAGCATGAAGCTTCCTACTCTTTTCCAACACTAATCAACTTATTTGAAACAACATATGAATGCGGGGGGTCCAACCAATTTATTTAAGAAAACCAAACAAAATAAAACCAAAAGCAAAAACAAAGACGCTCCAAGAACAACACAATTGTGCATGAAACAATAAAAATGAAGTGTTTTGGAAGAAAACCTGAGATTTTTATTGATGAAGAAGGGGATGCCTTGGGCATCCTCAAGCTTTGATGCTTGTACCTATTGGATATTTCTTGGAGTGACACGGGTGGCATCCCCAAGCATGATATTTTGTCCATACTTCATCTCATCACATTATTCTTCCCTACACTTGAAAATTTCCTTCACACAATCTTCATTAGCAACATTAGCGTATTCAAGATAATAAGTCTTTGGGTTTAGTTTCAACACGAGTAAAACTTCCATTAAAACACAAGCTACTATAGAAATTCCTTATAAAAGCTCAAGTGATCAAAGAGAACTCAAAGAGAAAGATATTAAGAGGCAAATGCAAATAATGGCAGAAATCTGTCAAAACAGACCAGCAGGTAAAAACCGATTTGTTCGAAGACCTTCTGTTGCTCCAATCGAAAAGTGCTAAACTAAAGAAAGTTAGATAATAACCTGGGGCATAAGAAAAGAAAATTATAGCTCTATCCGACATATAGGTATTCTTCACGATTTTTTACAGTGAAGCACAAAAATCTGTTTTGGGACAGCAACTTTCCCAAGTCTTACTTCTCTCTCATTAGAGGTTATTCTTGGCACAAAAACCACACAAAAAGGATAGGGAGATATTATTACTGAGGCAATAACTTCCAAGACTCAACAAAAGAAAAACTTACTGAAAGTAAAAATAATTTGGGTTATCTCCCAATAGTGCTTTTCTTTAACGCCTTTCAGCTAGGCATAGGAACAAGATTCAAGTATTTTCAAATGAAGAAGCATTAAGATCAAATTCTATTTTAATAGGAGAGGCAAAAGGTATCTTCTCTCTCTTCCTAGGTAAGTGTTCTATACCTTTCTTGAGTGGGAATTGATATTTAATGGTGCCTTCCTTCATATCAATAATGACACCAACAGTTCTAAGAAAAGGTCTTCCCAAAATAATAGGACAAGAAGCATTGCATTCAACATCCAAAACATAGAAATCAACCGGGACATAGGTATTGTTAACCATAGTAAGAACATCATTAATACTCCCCATGAGTTTCTTTTTAGCATTATCATCAAGTTGGACATCTAAATAACAATCTTCCAATGGTGGCAAATCAAACATTTCATATATCTTTCTAGGCATAATAGAGACACTAGTACCAAGATCACTTAAAGCTTTGAGATCAAAATCATTCACTTTCATATTAATGATGGGTTCCCAACCATCTTCTAATTTCCTAGGAATAGAAGCTTTATGTTTCAATTTTTCTTCTTTAATTTTTATGAGAGCATCTGTAATGTGTTTTGTAAAGGCCATATTCATAGCACTAGCATTAGGACTTCTAGAAAGCTTTTGTAGGAACATGATTACTTCAGAAATATTGCAACCATCAAGATCAAAATCAAAATTACCATCCAAGGTAGTAGAACTGTTGTTTCCCATAATCTGAAGAATTTTAGCATTTTTATTGGAAAAGGTTCCATTGGTTTTAAGCATCGTTGCAAATGGAATGGGGACTTCATGTGGTTTGCTAGTATCAACATTGGTGGTGGTAATAGTACAAATACTACTATTTCTAGCAATTTCATCTTCTCTTTCCCACTTAGCATGCAATTCAGCTAACAGTCTAACATTTTCATCAATTCTAACTTGTATGGCATTAGTAGCAGTAAAGGGGTTTTCCATAGTTTTAGGTTTAGCAGACATTTTATTAATCCAAGAGGATTGTTCTTCAGACAAAGATGATATATTTTTCAGCATTCCAAAGTTTTCCTCAACAGATTTATTAAAAGCAGTTTGTTTACTAGTAAAATCCTTAAGCATGACTTCGCGTTCAGAGGGTGTACTTCTATTATTGTTGTAGGAATTTCCATAAGCATTACCATTATTGGGAGGATATGGCCTATAATTATTACTACCAAAACTATTCCTATAGGCATTGTTGCTAAAATTATTATTTCTAGTGAAATTCACATCAACTTGCTCTTCTTGGGAAACCAAAGAGTCTAAGGGAACATGATTAGGATCAATATGAGCTTTTCCATTAACAAGCATAGACATAATAACATAAATTTTATCACTCAAGGAGGAGGTTTCTTCAACAGAATTTACCTTCTTACCTTGTGGAGCTCTCTTAGTGTGCCATTCAGAATAGTTAACCACCATATTATCAAGGATCTTTGTTGCAACACCCAAAGTAATGGTCATAAAGGTGCCTCCAGCAGCAGAATCCAGTAGATTTATCGAAGAATAATTCATTCCGGCATAAAAAGTTTGGATAATCATCCAAGCAGTCAGTCCATGAGTGGGGTAATTCTTTACCAAAGATTTCATTCTTTCCCAAGCTTGAGCAACATGTTCATTATCAAATTGTTTAAATTTCATTATTTCACTTCTCATGGATATAATCTTAGCAGGAGGATAATATTTTCCAATGAAAGCATCTTTGCATTTAATCCAAGAAGCAATACTATTTCTAGGTAGGGATAGCAACCATTCTTTAGCTTTTCCTCTCAAAGAGAAAGGAAACAATTTAAGCTTAATAATATCTCCATCTATATGCCTATGTTTTTGCATCTCACAAAGTTCAACAAAGTTATTAAGGTGAGCAGCAGCATTATCAGTACCAGCACCAGAGAATTGTTCTTTCATAACAAGTTTGAGCAAAGCAGGTTTAATTTCAAAGAAAGCAGCTTCAGGAACAGGTGGAGCAATAGGTGTGCACATGAAATCATTGTTGTTTGTGCTAGTGAAGTCACATAACTTAGTGTTTTCAGGAGTATTCATTTTTTTTTTGCAAAATTAAAGCAAGCCAACCGAAATAGAAACTGGAATAGGAAAAAATTTGTGTTTTTGATAAAAAGAAGCAAACTGGTACAACTATTTTTTGTGTTTTTGATAAAGAAACAAGCAAACAAAGCAAAATAAACTAAGCAAAACAAAACAAAAACAAAGTAAAGAGATTGGTTGTGAGAGACTCCCCTTGCAAGAATCTTCTTTCTCCCTGAAAAGTGATTGACGAGGAGGAAGAGATTGAAGCGATCCTTAACTCCCTGGCAACGGCGCCAGAAAAGTGCTTGATGGCTCAAGATATGTAGATCTCGTTGGGAACCCCAAGAGGAAGGTATGATGAGCACATCAGCAAGTTTCTCTCAGTTATGAAACCAAGGTTATCGAACCAGTCGGAGTAACGGAAACAACTCCAAGGTGTTGCTAGCAACTTGGAATCCTGCACAACACAACCACATAACTTTGCCCCAACTTACAGTAAGATTATCAATTTCACTGGTTTTGCTGAAAACAAAGGATTAAACGTATAGTGTGGAAGATAGTAATTGCTTGCAGAAAGTAAACAGTAGATGGTACATCAATGGTAAATGAATGGAGTGGGCTCCATAGTTCACTAGAGGTGTTTCTCCTTAAGCTAAATAGCATGTTGGGTGAACAAATTACAGTGGGGCAATTGATAGATTGAGAAAGCATAACAATGCATATACTAGACATCTTGACTCCTATGAGATTTGATTGGGCATTACAACATATTACATAGACCGTAATCCAACTGCATCTATGACTAATAATCCACATTCCGGTTATTGTTCGAACCCCTTTCAGTATTAAGTTGCAAGCAACAGATAATTGCATTAAGCAAAGTGTGTAAAGTAAACAATACAATTGCCCCATGGACAAAGGATTGTTGTTTTCTCCCTAGTAGCAATAGCACATCTACAACCTTAGAGATTTCTGTCACTTCCCTAGATTACTAGAGGCATGAACCTACCATCGAGCATAAATACTCCCTCTTGGAGTTGCAAGCATCTACTTGGCCAAGATAGCTACTAGCAACGGAGAGCATGCAAGATCACAAATAACATAGACATAATAGAATAAATAATCAATCTGACATGGTATCTCAATATCCATCGGATCCCAGCAAACACAATATGTAGGATTACAAATAGATGATCTTAATCATGAACGGAGCTCACAATATATAAGCATGATAGCACAAAGGAGGTTAACCAACCATCTAGCTACTATATGGACCCATAGTCCAAGGGTGAACTACTCACGCATCACTCCGGAGGCAGGCATGGTGATGAAGAAGGCCTCCAGGATGATCTCTCCCCTCCGGCAGGGTGCCGGGAAGAGCTTCGGATCCCCCGATCTAGCGATGGAGATGGCAGTGGCTACAGACTCTTTCGTGGATTTTTGATCGGGTACTTAGGGTTTCTGCATCAGGGTACTTTTATAGGAGAACAGGATAGGTCGGTGGCCGCCTGAGGGGCCCACACCAAGGCCTGGTGCGCCCAGGGGGGTTCGCGCCACCCTATGGTGTGGCCGCCTTGTGGCCCCACTTCGGCTGCCCTCCGGAGTCCGTGTTCCTTCTCATAAAATATTGACTTTGGCTTTTGTCCCATCCAATTCCGAGAATATTTCCTTACTAGCTTTTCTGAAACCAAAAACATCAAAAAACAGGCAACTGGCACTGTGGCATATTGTTAATAGGTTAGTTCCAGAAAATGTATAAAAATACTTCAAAGTGTAAACAAAACATAAGAAAGTTTATATAAAACAAGCATGGAGCATCAAAAATTATAGATACATTTATGACGTTTCAGTCACCGGCTACCAAATAATTCACTGCCGCTCAACTACACTTCACACCCTACCCTCTCCCCACCGCGTCGAACTTCCCAATGTTTTCGACAGCCAGACGAGCCTTGCCTGGTACATACTAAATATATGGCCTAAGGCAATGGCTATATGGTAATGATAGGCCCAAGGCTATGGCTATATTGGATACATGGTATAGATCACTACTACATGATTCTATTTAGGGTGGGAGCGGTTGCCATTATTTGATCGCTATGTCTATATGGAAATGATAAAGTTTTAATGATAAAATTACTTATCTCTTGTAGGTTATCTACCGGTGTGACATGGGTATGACTTATCGTGTTCCTATAATTAGTACCTGGTACATACTAAAGATACGGCCCAAGGCCCACAAAGAAATATAGTCCTAAAAAGCATCTGAAACCAAGGAACAAGACGTGTTAATCAAGATAGAGATACAAACTAACATAGCAGGTAGTTGTAACTAAACTTGTAACCGGTCCTTATTGGACTCTGAGACCCAACCTCTCAAATAAGGGATGGGAAGGAGCCAAGGGAAAGATCACCGTAGCTTGGAGTAGACACAACCCGCCCTGAGTTAAATCACATCTAGCGAATCGGCGACATTGTAATCATCTCTTTGCAATAAAGCTTAGACAGTATTTGTCTCCCTTGTTTGTCAGATAGGCCGGTGAAATCACCAGCTCTCTCATTTCCATCAAACCCAACTCCATAACTATGGACATTGTCGATGTTACCCCTCATCAAATGGCACTGTCTGTGTGAACTTTTAGCGCTGGAGTCATGAATTCGGCGGCTTCAACTTCACCAAGCAACAACTCGGAGATTTAGGTTGGCAAGGTCCATCATGATTCCTTTGATATCGATTCCCGCCCGCCCACCCCTCTGCCAGAAAATTTCGATGAGGAGACAAACCTTATGATCGGAAACCTTCATTTTCGCATTAGAACAGAACAAGTTCTTTGTCTTTCGGATCCGATCTTTTCAGGCCCGTCGGCTCCAATCATAGCACCTAAAGCAACACCAACATCTTCTATCAGCTCCACTGAAAGGACCACCTCGTGCCCGACAAGATTCGAAGACATTACCGACTACGTTGCGAATCCGGGGGACTTGACTGGTCTCTCTAACGGCCTCTCCTTTGGATCTGACTCTGAAACCCCACTACCCTTCATGGCAGACCTCATCAACGTTCAACCGGAGAAAATCATCGACTCTGGTATTAAAAAAGCAAATTCATACCCAGAGCAAAACTTATAGGATCTCACTTGTCCTCGGGATAGTGTCTCCTCTAGATCCGACAATCGCAGTAGCAAACCATACATGGGGCGCCACCATGTGTGCGTAATCATAGGAGCAACATGAGTAGACAAAGGAACCTCCACACCACGCAACAAAAATGGTAACCTGATTATCCAATCTAACGATATTCTTTCAGAAACCGAGGCAACTCTAGGAAGGAACAGATCAGAAGCACCACCAGAAAACCGCTTCACTGAAGGAGGAGGAGAACTATGCAATGGTGAATGCATAGCTATTTGTCTACCACTAGCGTCCTGGGAGAAGGCAAGAAACAATATCTTGGGTGCGGTACCCATGACGACATCACCCGCGACAATTTAATGGCGTACCAGTATCTCCTTCACAAGCAAAGGAGGCAATTGATCAAAATGCAAAGGGACCTAAAAGAGAAAAAAATAAGAGCCGATGAATAAACCATGCAACGGGCGCAACTCAGCTCCACCCGGAACTTTGGAAGCGTTGTAGGATGATTACAGCTAGGAAGAGGTGGTTCTTGGTTGAACAATGTACCTGAAGCCGACAGGCGCGACATCACCCGAGATCTGTACCTGTCATTCATGTATGTAGATTTAGTAGGCCATATCAGGGAAAAAAGTGCAAGCCTCCCTCGTCGTAGCTCAAACATACATGCTTACAACTCAACCGGCAGCCGACGATCCACGGGCAGCTATCCATCGCTCTTCCTTGATGAACCATGGCATGGTCGAGGCAACACTCACAAAAGGGGACCAGGAGATTGTCTCGTGATCCAACATATCACCACACTGTCGCAGCAGCCCTCAGCAAGTGGCAAACACCCGAAGATCCAGGTCACCATACCATGCATGCTCCCTGCGCGGCCAGGACGCAAGGGACGACATCACACAAAGCAAAATTGATAAAGCTTGGGAAAGGCATAGAAGATAGTCAGATGACAAAAGTGAGGATGACCTCGAATGTGGCGTGAGTTGCTTTACCCATCGGGTTCACAAGACACCAGTACCCAAGGGTTTCAAACTGCCGCATGATTGCCAAAAGTATGATGGCCTCCAAGAACTAGAAGCATGGCTGGTCAATTATCTATAAACTGTGAAACTTCTAGGGGGATCAAAATCCACGGCTATGCAGAGATTGCAGCTACACTTAACTGGAGCCACATAGTCCTAGCTACGGCAGTTACCCGAAGAATCAATCAGCAGTTGGGGTGACCTAGAGGAAATATTCATCTAAAACTTCAACTCCACATTTAAGCGACCTGCATGCATTGAAGAGTTGCGGGCGTGCAAGAAAAGATCAGGAGAATCAATATGCTCATTGATACAACAATGGAACATCATCAAGAATTTAGCAGAGAACATTTCCAATGAAAGGGCAATTGATGCTTTCAATGATGGTCTGCACCGAAAAGAATTCATAGAGGAGATGGGTTGGGTCAAGCCCAAGACAATCTCCTGGTTGATGGACATGGTGAATCTATGGGACGACGGCGAGGATGCATTAAATAACAAGCGGGGATGCTCACCTGAAAAAGATCGTGATAGACAAAACAATGACAATAGGAGACGACGCAACTAAGATGGCTATGGAGGGCCAAGCCACGTCGTGGATGGTTATGTCAACGAGGACAACTGTATAAGTGATAACCATAGCGATGGATACCAAAGTAATCAAGACAAAGGAGTAACAAGTGGGACGGTGTAGCAGTACTAGCCGAGGCAGTCGAGGGAAGCCCCAATACCAGCTATGAAAATGTTAGATGGACCATGCCACATGCACTACTACATCGACTCAGAAGGAAGGAGACGATCAAATCACCTCATGAGGGACTGTCACACTTTCTTGGGGCTCAACCGAGCGTTCAGTAGCAAGGTGGCTGAGGCAACAACTCAAGGATACAACCCCATACCTGGCACCGTGGCAATAACCATATCTCCACCACCACCAGGACCACCTCCGGTGGTCGTAGTGATCTAGCAGTAACCCGAGGAAAATAAAGTGCAGAACGATGAGTACCCAAGATCCAGGGGAACAACGAATATGTTCCAAAGAGGGCGACCATCCAACAAAATGCAAAGACTTATCACTCGACAAGTCAACATGGCAATAAGGACACCGTCGCCAACAATCGAGTACCTTCACTGGGCAAGGAAATCACCTTTAGCAGAGCCGACCACCCCCTTCGGGTCCCTGACCGGGTCATTCAGCATTGATAGTTGAAGCACAGATTGGTGGTTCGACATGAGCAAGGTCTTCATGGACGCAGGAAGCAGTATCAACCTCATCTACGCCAAAACATTACGTGCAATGAACTGTTCTCTCACCAACCTAGCTCCAACCGGCACCTCCTTCCACGACATCATCCCCGGAAAAGCCAAGGTCCCTCTAGGCAAGATCTACCTTTATGTTGTCTTCAGAACTCGAGAAAATTTCAGGTGAGAAAAAATCAAGTTTGATGTCATGAATTGGCCATCACAGTACCACGCAATCCTCGGACAACCAGCATTTGCAAGATTCATGGCAGTACCACATTACGCATATCTCATGATGAAGATGCCATCACCCAATGAGATCATATCTGTAACACCCCAAAAATATTAAGCAAGATTAGCAAGTTCAAATCACCCAAGTTTATGGTTATCAAAAACTTTTATTATTAATTTGAATATGAGTGTATGTGTGATTTGCATTAGTGTATCAATGATTGCAATTGTCATGTTTGATTGCTACAAATGATAAGAAGTGGTTTAAAGATGAATTCTACATCATCTAGGCCAATTACAAGCAAAATCAAAAGAACAAGAAATCAAATATGAATAAAAATATCAAATGGTCATTTTGACCAAAGTTAACCACTAGGCCACTTTGAGTGTTCCAATAAGAGAATTTCTAACAGAAACATTTCTATTTCTTTCCACCCCTTGCTAGACCAAGTAAAAGTGAATCCAAGCCCACTTTACAAATTTACAAAAGCTATTTCCAAATCAATTTAAGAGACAGCTCAAATATTAATCTAGTTCATATGGTAAGGTCACACTTTTGCAAAAACCTCTCAAATAAAGTCACCTTGACTTTTTCCAGCAACCAAACATGGCAATTCAAATTAGTATTTTCCAGATTAGTGGACCCCCTCTGTCAGCAGCCCTCTGCGCTGTGTTGTGCAGATTGGGCCAGCCCGTTTAGCTTTCCGCGTAGGCCTGGCAATTCAAATTAGTATTTTCCAATTTAGTTAAAACCCCATTCTGTCAGTGGATTCAAAAATCAATTCAAAGAGTTTCCCTGAACCAAATTGCATGATTCCAATTTTGTTAGAAAGATATTTAAATTATCTATCCAAGCCCGTTGGATTCAAATCATTTGGAGTTAGAGATCACCTATACCAACACTAACAAGACAGAGACTTTTCTAACTTGAAACATTTTTCAAAAATGAACCATAAATGCTTTTGAGTTGATTCCAACTCTCAAAAATCACATTTGATAAGATCTATCTTAATATGTAAAAATATTGAGGTTTACATGCAGTGACTATGGACTAGCACCAAAATAATGCTATATAGACATTTCTAGTCACTTTAAATCTATTAAATAATAATCCTAAACTTTATTAAATATGATCAACACTTTAAATCACATTCCCATGTATTAGAATATGTGGTGATGAAATGTGTCAACATGATCCCATATTCTAATTGGACAATATTAAATCTTAAGCATTTTTCAATGAGTAGAAATTACTTTTCTAAAATAACCTAAATAAGATTTAGCCTTTAATTCATGTGATGATTGTGATGATGCTAGATCATCAAGTGTGAGCCCTAGTGTGCTAAATAGAAATAGTTAAGTATTGTTTGGTGATTATGTACCTCGTATTCATTTATAGATGATAGTACCGACCCGGGATACGAGGAGGAGGAGTACTACCAAGAAGAAGAAGAAGAAAACTTCAACCACTACACTACTCAAGGCAAGCCATCACTACTAGCAAGCTAGAACCATGCAAGCTAACACTTGCAAGTTTCATAACCTAAGCAAGATGCATTAGACATGCTTTTGTTATACCATTTTGATTATACCAATCCCAAGTTTTACTTGCAAGCTTTATTCTCTTACCTTACTAATGTTCTTTACTTTTAGGTACTGTTTTGTGAGTTTTGGAAAAATAGTATAGATAGCATAAAGAGTATAAAACTAGGCCTAAGTAGGCCTACTTAGATGTCATTCCATGGCATGAGATTGGAGATTAGCACCCCTCATTAGTGAACAGTATTAACTTTAGTGGCTAGTGCTAAGCATAAAAGTTGATCACTTTAGATGGGAATAGTTGGTGAAAATGATTATGAAAACCTTGGACTGAAGATTCATTCTATTGAAATGTTTTGACATGTGTTGAGAAACACCATGGTTTGATGATGAAAATGTTGAGGCATGAGCCTTAGCCCCTTTGTAAAACTGATGGTTGGGTTCGGATGCGATACCATTCCAATTTTACTGTACAACCACAATACCTGAATTGGGTAGGCCTTAGCCAGAAGTTTATATGCCTTAGAATGGGTTCTGTTGCGGAAGAGGTTTGAGCTGAGGCTACCTCTTGATTATTTTCCACCTATGTAGTGCCCAGGATGGCAGATGGCCATGGCTGGGAGGCGAAGCTCATATGGGAGGTGCCTATACTAGAGTGTGTAATTGAAAGGTTATGATTGATTATCCGCATACTAAGTATGATTGATTCAGGGTTATCCCTGACAGATGTATCGAATTTTGTGGTGAAAGTGTACCACCTCTGCAGAGTGTCAAACTATTCGAATAGCCGCGCCTGCGGTCATGGACAGTTGGAGTGGCCATACTGTTCCGTCGTCAGATGTTTTGAAAATGACTTGTGAAATGAACTATGATTTTGACTTGACCACAACAGGGTTGTGGATATGAAAACTAGGTTCCCATTTAAGTTCTTTAGAACATTAACTTAGTTTTCTTTACTTCTAAACTCAGTTTAGATAAATCTGGCTTTTTGCAAATAAACCTAGAGCTTAAGATTCTTACTAGAACTACCTTACTTGTTAGTGATAGTTTGCGACTACTTAAAGAGTACTCATGGCTTTGTCCCTGGCTATTCCTGTGGCTAGAATATGAGGAGGACTACTATAATGATGGACATCAGGAAGTCTATGACAACTAGGATCATCTCCCATCGTCATCATTGCCTGTGACCCTGAAGATGGAGCCCACTACTACGTTTATTGTTCCGCTGCTTGATTGTATTAAGACTGGATCATGAGATCCTTTATTTGTGTAAGACCTTATTATGGTTTGTAATGGATGATGTACTGTGATATCAATCTGTTATGTCTCGCAAAAATGGTATTCCTGGGATTACGAGGTATGACATAACAGGCATCTAGGATTAAAAATCCGGGTGTTGACAAGTTGGTATCAGAGCCATCCTGACCATAGGAGACCCTTGTTAGAATGGACGTCCGAACAAAAACTTAGTTTCAAAACAAAATAAGTGAGCATTTATGAAAACCTATTTCCACTCTTATCCTTGAGATTCTTTCAAAAAAACATGTTCGTCAAAAACTTCTTACATTCCTACGTAAAATTTGACACACTTGATCACTTCACTAACTTACTCATCCTAAATTCTTATAAATGGAAGTCCAATATTGCAAGTTCTACCAGCTGGGCAACAGAGGCCACCTGATTTTTGAGAGGGATCTAGATGCACTGTCAGAGTATCTGGAGTGTCCGCACCTAGAATTTTTCGGGGCCCAACTCAATGATCACGTAGGAGGAGATCTACAATGGCTGATAGTTGCAGATCTCAGAGGCAAGATGGAAGCACCAGTTTCGGAGAAGATCTAATTCACCTTGAGGGAGAATAACTGGCTAGATGGATAAGCCATGGCCATGCATGAAGCTCTCGCCCGTCTGTGTGGACAAAACATCAACCTAATCTAGGGAACTCGCTTTGCTCACTTTGCAAGGCGTGATTATATGGGAATGCCATTGGAGATGCTAGGACATCTGGAGCTGAAGCACCAGGTGGACAATCTTGACTTCATGCTATATGATAGACAGAAGGAGTTGGACAATGCTCGCGCCTATGCCAACCACAACCTTGCCATTGCCGCCAAGAAGGACCAGACTCTCGCCATTCTCGCCAAGGAGCGCCAATCACTTCATCGTCATCACGACAAGAAGGATCGCACCATCGATCATCTTCGCAAGAAGGTGGCCGCTCTCGAGAAGACCATCCGTGAACAAGAAGTCCAGCTTGAAGCAAAGGAGGAGGAGGAAGCTGAAGATATCTAGGGAGATCTTTACTCTTACCTCAGTGATGACAATGACTACTTGGAGGATGATGCCATGGAGTTCCACACTGATGACGATGATTCCGACTTCATTGATGATGATTAGATGCACTCGATCACTACCGTAGGAATGAGTTGTATCAGTTCCACTATATCGTAGTTTCACAGAATGGTTCTTAAACCCATTTGTTTTCCATTTGTGTGTGGTGTGTGTTTGTATGGTGAGCTTTGAATGAATGAATGAGAGGAAATTGTTAGTTTGCAAAACCTGAGTCAAACTCAAAGTTTAAAGCTTTTGAAACAAAACCATGAACCTTAGAAATTTCCCTCTTATCTCATTATCTATCTCAATATTCAGATGACTCATGGAAATCCCGAAGGAAGCAGCTCATCTCAGGACCCGATGCTACAGATTCTTCAGATGCTAGTTTCTGACCATGAAGCTAGTAGAGCAGAACGTCAAGCCAACCTAGCCACTCTTCAACAGATAGCTCAGATGGCCCACAATAATCAAGGCCATGGAAACCAGGATCACCATGGATCCAAACTCAAGAACTTTCAGAATACCAATCCCCCTATCTTTAGTAAGTCTGAGGATCCCTTAGATGCTGATGACTAGTTGCAAACCATGGAGAACAATCTGGAGGTGGCAGGAGTTGAAGCCAATGAGAAAGTACTGTTTGCCACCCATTATCTGGCAGGAGATGCAATAGCCTGGTGGAATAGCACCCGTAACATGAATGACGGATAGATGGTGACTTGGGAAGCATTCAAGATCAAGTTTAGCCGCTCCCATGTGCCCCAAGGTTTGGTCACCAGAATGAGAGATGAGTTCAGAGAACTGAAGCAAGGCAGGATGACGGTAGTTGAGTACCGTGACAAATTTCTGTCCCTAGCTAGATATGCCCCTGATGAGATTAACACTGAAGCCAAGAAGAAGGAGAGGTTCCTAAATGGATTGCATGATGAGATGCAGACTGTGTTAGTCAACATCCGTTTTGAAGATCTAGAAGAGCTTGTAGACTGCCATTCAGATGGAAGGGAAGATCAACCAGGCAAATGACAATCACAAGCGCAGGATGATGCACCAGACTAGATCCCACAATACTTAGAAGTATCGCCCTAGCCCGTCTCCAGGATATGCCCCAAGAAACAACAGACCCCCTATGTCCTGTCCAAGCTACCCCAATTGTAGCGGAGGAAACCTGAAGTCTGGAGGAAACAACAACAACAACCCTGGCAACTCCAATAATTTCAATCGTGCAGCACCCAAGTCCAACAACAACAACAATACTGCCCTAAGGACTGGAAGCAATGTTGTGCCTGTTGCAGCCAAAGACAAGTCCCAGATTACTTGCTTTGAATGTGGAGTCAAGGGTCACTACTCCAATGAGTGCCCCAAGAAGCTTGCATCAGTCACCAATGTGAATGCACCCACTCAGCAGCAGCGCCGTGTTTAGCCTGGAAGGAGATTTTCCCCAGGGAATTCGCTCAACCGCAACGGCCGTCTGTTCCACATGAATGTCGAAGAAGCCCAGGAAGCGCTAGATGTCGTGCTAGGTATGTTTTTTGTTAACTCAGTTTTAGCAAGGGTGTTGTTTGATTCTGGAGCATTGCACTCATTTGTTACAGAAGAATTTGCATGCACTAGTAAGATTCAACCAACAAAATTGAAGCATGTTATGATAGTTCAAATACCTGGTTCAACCACCAAAGCTAGAAAATTTTGCAAGGATGTACCTATCAGAATCCATGGAATAGATTTATATGCCAACCTAATGGTAGTTGGAACCAAAGGTTTGGAAGTAGTACTAGGAATGGATTGGATGTCGAAACATAAAGGATTGGTCGACTGTGCCAAGAAAGCCATAACCATGACCAGTAGCTCTGGAGTATCCGTAGAGCATGTATCTAAAACTTTGCCCCGTCAGTTCAAATGCAACAAGAGTCTAGCCCAACCAACCCTAGACCAAGTCAGAGTAGTCTATGAATACCCCAACGTATTCCCAGATGAATTGCCCGGTATGCCCCCAGATTGGGATATCGATTTCATCATTGAACTAATTCCTAGAACTGGACCCATAGCTCAGAGACCCTATAGTATGAACCCATCTGAATTAGTGGAGCTGAAGAAGCAACTTGATGCTATGCTGGCAAAATGTCTGATTCAACCAAGCGCATCGCCTTAGAGATCGCCTGTTTTGTTTGTGGATAAGAAAGATGGAGGTAACCGTTTGTGCATGGATTACCGGAAGTTGGATGATGTCACCATCAAGAACAAGTAGCCATTTCCGAAAATAGAAGATCTGTTTGACCAGTTGACTGGTGCCAAAGTGTGTTCTAAGATTGATCTTAGAACTGGTTATCATCAACTCAAGATTCATGCAACGGATATTCCAAAGACCGCCTTTACCACCAGATATGGATTGTATGAGTATATGGTCATGTCTTTTGGATTAACCAATGCCCCCGCTTATTTCATGAATCTCATGAATAATATTTTTATGAACTTCCTAGATAAGTTTTTCGTTGTTTTTATCGATGATATTCTAATCTATTCCAAGTCAGAAGAAGACCATGAGCTACACTTGAGAACCATCATGGAAACCCTTAGAGAGCATCAGTTATATGCCAAGTTTAGCAAATGTGAGTTCTGGTTGAAGGAAGTAGGATTCCTGGGACAAATTGTGTCGGTAGGAGGAGTCGCTGTCGATCCTGCCAAGATCAAAGATGTTGAAGCATGGAAAGCCCCAACCACTCAAACCTAGCTCCGTGCATTTCTCGGATTAGCAGGATATTACCACAAGTTCGTTGAAGGATTTTCGAGCATCGCAAGACCGATGACCCAATTGTTGAAGAAAGATAAGAAGTTTAAATGGACTGACAAATGTGAAGCAAGTTTTCAAGAGCTCAGGAAGAGATTGATTTCAGCCCCAATTTTGATTATGCCGGATATCAAGAAGCCTTTTGATGTGTATTGTGATGCATCCAAGATTGGTCTCGGATGTGTGTTGATGCAGGAAGGCAAAGTCATAGCATATATGTCCCGACAACCGAAGCAACATGAGCAAAACTACCCTACCCATGACCTTGAGCTAGCAGCCATAGTTTTAGCCTTGAAGACATGGCGTCATTACCTTATGGGTAACCGCTGTGAGATTTATTCGGATCACAAGAGTCTGAAGTATATTTTAACTCATAAGGAGTTGAATATGAGTCAAAGGATATGGATAGAGTTAATCAAGGATTATGACCTTGACATTCACTATCACCCCGGAAAAGCCAATGTGGTAGCGGATGCTCTTAGCAGATTGTCGTGTAGATTAAACACCATGGTTAAGGAAACCCAGCCAAGTTTGCATGAAGAGTTGGAGCAGTTTAGAATGAAGCTAGTTAGCAAAGGATTCTTAGCTAGCATAGAGCTTCAACCCACGTTGATCAGTCAGATCAAGGAGGCGCAAAAAGGAAATGCAAGTATAGACAGAATCAAGTGTCGTATCGGTACATGGAAGGTACCCGGATTCACCAAAGATGAAGAAGGAGTTTTGTGGTACAAAGGACGTATCTATGTACCAGCAGATTCCGAGATGAAGTAAGTTATCATGCAAGAAGCTCATGATACTCTTTATTCTATCCATCCCGGAGGAATGAAGATGTATCAGGATTTGAAGGAGCAATTTTGGTGGCACAAGATGAAGAGAGAAATCAGAAGCTACATCGCCAAGTGTGATATATGTCAGAGAGTCAAAGCAGAACATCAGAGACCCAGAGGACTTTTGCAACCATTACAGATTTCGAAATGGCAATGGGATTCTGTCGAAATGGACTTTATCACCGGTTTGCCTACATCTAGTAGGGGAAATGACTCTATTTGGGTCATAGTTGATAGACTGTCCAAGGTACCCATTTTATACCTGTCAAGACCACCTACCAGAGTTCAAAGCTAGCAGAGTTGTACATTGCTAGAATCGTCAGTTTGCATGGAACCCCTTGATGGCTCAATGCACGGTGCCTAGAAAAATGCTTGATGGCGGTGTTGATGTAGAGCTCGTGGGGAACCCCAAGAGGAAGGTATGATGAGCAGAGCAGCAAGTTTCCCTCAATTATGAAACCAAGGTTTAATCGAACCAGTAGGAGCAAGGAAAAACCCCAAAGGTGTTACTAGCTGAGCTTGGTAGGGCGCACTACCGGTGCTAGTAGCAACGTGGAGACCTGCACAACACAACCACAGAACTTTGTCCCCAACTTGCGATGAGGTTGTCAATCTCACCGTGTTTTGCGGAAAACAAAGGATTAAACGTATCGAATGGAAAGAAGTAAAAGTTTGCAGAAAGAAAACACAAAGCAGAAACAGTTTATAGATTGTATGTAAAGCAAAGGACCGGGATCCATAGTTCACTAGAGATGGCTCTCCTTAGATAGATAACATGCTGGGTGAACAAATTACAGCGGGGCAATTGACAAACACCGAGAAAGCAATACATGCATATACTAATCATCTTGACTCCTTTGAGACTTGATTGGGAATTACAACATAATACATAGACCGCCATCCAACTGCATCTATGACTAATAATCCACCTTCAGGTTATCATCCGAACGCTCTCCAGTATTAAGTTGCAAGCAACAGATTATTGCTTTACGAACTGCGTGTAAAGTAAACAATACAATTGTTCTATGAACAAAGGATCGTTGTTTTCTCCCTAGTAGCAACAGCACATCTAGTACCTTAGAGATTTCTGTCACTTCCCTAGATTACCAGAGGCATGAACCCACTATCGAGCATAAATACTAACTCTTGGAGTTGCTAGCATCTACTTGGCCAAGATAGCTACTAACAATGGAAAGCATGCAAGATCTCAAATAACAAAGACATGATAGAATCAATAATCAATCTGAAATAGCATCTCAATATCCATCGGATCCCCGCAAACACAACATGTATGAATTACAAATAGATGATCTTGATCATGAACGGAGCTCACAAGATCTAAACATGAAAGCGCAAAGGAGGAGAAACCAGCCATCTAGCTACTACATGGATCCGTAGTCCAAGGATGAACTACTCACGCATCACACCGAAGGCTTGCATGGTGATGAAGAAGGCCTCCAGGGTGAATTCCCCTCTTCGGCAGGGTGCCGGGAAGAGCTTCAGATCCCCCCGATCTAGGGACAGAGACGACGGTGGTTACAGACTCTTTCGTGGATTTTTGATCAGGTACCTAGGGTTTTTGTCCCGAGGGCAACTTATAGGCGTAAGGAGAGGCCGAGAGGGTGCTGGGGTCGGCTAGACCACCCCCTGGCACGGGCCAGGCCTGGCCGCGCGGCCAGGTGGTGTGGCCGGCCCCCAGCCCTTCTCCATCTCGTATTCTAGCACTTGATCCCTTCCAGAAAAATAGGCACTTTGGCTTTTGTCCCGTCCAATTCCGAAAATATTCATTTTCTGACTTTTCTGGAACCAAAAACAACAGAAAACAGGCAGCTGGCACTGTGGCTCTTGTTAATAGGTTAGTCCAAGAAATCATAATAAAAGTACTCCGAAGTTGGAACAAAACACAAGAAAGTGGATAAAACCAAGCATGGAACATCAAAAATTATAGATACATTTGCAATGTATCACCCCTAAGACCATCGTGTCGAATCGAGGAACCCAGTTTACCTCAAGATTTTGGCAAAAGTCCAAGAAGGATTAGGAACCAAGCTGAACTTCAGCACCGCTTATCTCCCGCAAACCGATGGACAAACTAAGAGAGTCAACCAAATCTTAGAAGATATGTTGAGAGCTTGTGTGCTAGAATATGGATCAAAATGGGAAGATTGTCTACCTTTTGTAGAATCCTCATACAACAATAGTTATCAAGCCAGTTTGAAAATGGCCCCCTTTGAATTTCTCTATGGAAGGAAGTGTCGTACCCCCTTGAATTGGTCGCAAGTAGGAGAGAGTCAGATCTTTGGACCCGACATCCTATGAGAAGTCAAAGACAAGGTTCACAAAGTCCGTGAGCACCTCAAGACCGCCCAATCCAGACAGAAGAGTTATGCTGACAAGAGACGTCGAGACCTGACCTTCAATGTCAGAGATTATGTGTATCTCAAAGTATCACCCTTGAAAGGAATGCAATGTTTTCAACTGAAAGGGAAATTAGACCCTAGATATATTGGACCCTTCAAGATTTTGAATCGTTGAGGAGAAGTATCATATCAACTGGAACTTCCAGAGGAGATGTCATCCATACATAATGTGTTCCATATCTTGTTACTTCGCAAATGTCTAGAAGTTCGGAGAAGACCGAAGTGTTCAAGAACATCGATCACCGAGCCATAGATATCAACAAGGATTTGATATATCGTGAAGTACCCATTCGTATTTTGGAGGAAGCTTTCAGAACCACCAGGACCCGGAGTATCAAGTTTCTCAAGATCCAATGGAGCAACCATACTGAAGAAGGAGCTACTTGGGAGCGAGAAGATTACATTAGGACTGAATTTCCAGATCTCTTTAGTTCCTAGTTTTTCTTAAATCTCGGGATGAGATTTTTTTAAGGAGGGAAGGTTTGTAACACCCCGAAAATATTAAGCAAGATTAGCAAGTTCAAATCACCCAAGTTTAGGGTTAACAAAAACTTCTATTATTAATTTGAATATGAGTGTATGTGTGACTTGCATTAGTGTATGAATTATTGCAATTGCCATGTTTGATTGCTACAAATGATAAGAAGTGGTTTAAAGATGAATGCTACATCATCTAGGACAATTGCAAGAAAAATCAAAAGAAAAAGAAATCAAATATGAATAAACAGATCAAATGGTCATTTTGACCAAAGTTAACCACTAGGCCACTTTGAGTGTTCCTAGAAGAGAATTTCTAACATAAACGTTTCTATTTATTTTCACCCCTTGCTATACCAAGTAAAAGTGAATCCAAGCCCACTTTACAAATTTACAAAAGCTATTTCCAAATCAATTTATGGGACAATTCAAATTTGAATCTAGTTCATATGGTAAGATCACACTTTTGCAAAAACCTATCAAGTCAAGTCACCTTGACTTTTCCCAGCAACCATAGACACTCAAGCTTAAGATAAAATCACTCACCAAATTTTATTTGAAAATTTCAAATTTAAGTTATTGTGGCCATTTCATCAAACACCTTGCTTACCCTAATTAAGCACTGCCTAACTTCACTATTTTGGAGCAGTGACCATCCACCCCATTGTCCCCTTTTCACTCCCCTGTCTCCCCAGGACCTAGCCAAGCACCAAACATGCGCCCCCCTCTACCGTTGCTCCAGTGCATCGCCGCCTAAATATTGTCGTCGTCGGCTGACAGTGGACAGCACGACAGAGGCCACGCCGCCCTCACCAACGACGCGCACTAGACACGCCACAGTCTACCGCCACCCCATGTCCAAGCCACGACCACAGGAGAGCCATGTACCACCCTAGCTACGATGTCCCCAACGTCTCTGTGCCGTGCCCAGAGCACGCTAGAGCGCACCACCTGACCAGCTCGCACAGACCGCGCCTCGCCCTCTCCGCGCACGCGCCCACTCGCCATGATCACAGCTGCCTCCCAAACACCCCCGTTCGCCGCCGCTCGACCCGTAGCACCCGTGCACCATCGCAAACACCGTCGCACCCGCGTAGAGCATCGCATGTGCCCAACCAACCTACGCTGCCCCTTTCCTTGCCATTATGCCCATGATGACCGCCAGGGAACACCACACCATCCCCTACCCACCGCCACGCTGCTAGCCGCCTGTAACGTCGTCACCGACGAGCCCGAGCCCATCTCGCTTAGTGCCCTCACCACAGTATAAATGGAGACCCCCACTGCCTCCATTCTCCACACCAACACCATCCCCACTCCTCACAGACACTCGCTCACCCTTCCCCGGAGCAAGGTGAGCTCTCCTTTGGCGGAAGTTGGCCGGAGCCTGCCGCTGCAGGAGGAGAAGGGCGTCGTCGATTGAAGCCACCCCAGGACCTACCGTGACTGCGCCTCAAACCGCCGTCGTTGACAACCCCATTCGCCCCCATCGCCGACCCTATCTGGAGCCCAGGTGAGCCTCGTCGGACCCCCACCACCGCGTTAGGTTATTTTCGTCGCCGGGGTAGTTCGTCGTTAACGATGACCCTCCGTCGTTCGATCGTCTTTTAATCGCACGGCCTAGATTCGCTGACTGGTGGACCCCCTCTGTCAGCAGCCCTCTGCGATGTGCTGTGCAGATTTGGCTGGCCCATTTAGCATCCCGCACAGGCCTGGCAATTGAAATTGGTATTTTCCAATTTAGTTAAAACCCTATTCTGTCAGTGGATTCAAAAAGTTTCCCTGAACCAAATTGCATGATTCCAATTTTGTTAGAAAGATATTTAAATTATCTATCCAAGCCCGTTGGATTCAAATCATTTGGAGTTAGAGATCACCTATACCAAAACTAACAAGACAGAGACTTTTCCAACTTGAAATATTTTTCAAAAATCAACCATAAATGCTTTTGAGTTGATTCCAACTCCCAAAAATCACATTTGATAAGATATATCTTAATATGTAAAAATATTGAGGTTTACATGCAGTGACTATGGAATAGCACAAAAATAATGCTATATAGGCATTTCTAGTCACTTTGAATCTATTAAATAATAATCCTAAACTTTATTAAATATGATCAACACTTTAAATCACATTCCCATGTATTAGAATATGTGGTGATGACATGTGTCAACATGATCACATATTCTAATTGGAGGATATTAAATCTTAAGCATTTTTCAATGAGTAGAAATTACTTTTCTAAAATAACCTAAATAAGATTTAGCCTTTAATTCATGTGATGATTGTGATGATGCTAGATCATCATGTGTGAGCCTTAGTGTGCTAAATAGAAATAGTTAAGTATTGTTTGGTGATTGTGTACCTCGTATTCATTTATAGACGATAGTACCGACCCAGGATACGAGGAGGAGGAGTACTACCAAGAAGAAGAAGAAGAAGAAGAAGAAGGTTTCATAACCTAAGCAAGATGCATTAGACATGCTTTGCTTATACCATTTTGATTATACCAATCCCAAGTTTTACTTGCAAGCTTTATTCTCTTACCTTACTAAAGTTCTTTACTTTTAGGTAGTGTTTTGTGAGTTTTGGAAAAATAGTATAGATAGCATAAAGAGTATAAAACTAGGCCTAAGTAGTCCTACTTAGATGTCATTCCATGGCATGAGATTGGAGATTAGCACCCCTCATTAGTGAACACTATTAACTTTAGTGGCTAGTGCTAAGCATAAAAGTTGATCACTTTAGATGGGAATACTTGGTGAAAATGATTATGAAAACCTTGGAAGGAAGATTCATTCTATTGAAATGTTTTGACATGTGTTGAGAAACACAATGGTTTGATGATGAAAATGCTGAGGCATGAGCCTTAGCCCTTTTGTAAAACTGATGGTTAGGTTCGGATGCGATACCATTCCAATTTTACCGTACAACCACAACACCTAAATTGGGTAGGGTTTAGCCGGAAGTTTATATGCCTTAGTATGGGTTCCCTTGCGGAAGAGGTTTGAGCTAAGGCTACCTCTTGATGATTTTCCACCTATGAAGTGCCCAAGATGGCAGATGGCCATGGCTGGGAGGCGAAGCTCATAGGGGAGGTGCCTATACTAGAGTGTGTAATTGAAAGGTTATGATTTTGCATACTAAGTATGATTGATTCAGGGTTATCCCTGATGGATGTATCAAATTTTGTGGTGAAAGTGTACCACCTCTGCAGAGTGTCAAACTATTTGAATAGCCATGTCCGCGATCATGGACAGTTGGAGTGGCCATACTATTCCATCGTCAGATGTTTTCAAAATGACTTGTGAAATGAACTATGATTTTGACTTGACCACATTAGGGTTGTGGATATGAAAACTAGGTTCCCATTTAAGTGCTTTAGAACATTAACTTAGTTTTCTTTACTTCTAAACTCAGTTTAAATAAATCTGGCTTTTTGCAAATAAACCTAGAGCTTAAGTTTCCTACTAGAACTACCTTACTTGTTACTGGTAGTTTGCGAGTACTTAAAGAGTACTCATGGCTTTTTCCCTAGCTATTCCCGTGGTCAGACTATGAGGAGGACTACCAGAATGATGGACAGCAGGAAGTCTACAACAACTAGGATCATCTCCCATCGTCAGCATTGCCTGTGACCCTGAAGATGGAGCCCACTACTACGTTTATTATTCCGCTTCTTGATTGTATGAAGATAGCATCATGAGATCATTTATTTGTGTAAAACCTTATTATGGTTTGTAATGGATGATGTATTGTGATATCCATCTATTATGTCTCGCAAAAATGGTATTCCTAGGATTGCGAGGTATGACATAATAGGCATCTGGGATTAAAAATCCTGGTGTTGACAATATCCATCAGAGGAAGTTTTGCTCGCTCAGACAACTGCGACTGAGAGTTGAACAAAGATCTTCGAGTCCTTCAGCATGGAAACGCAGTTTGCCTAGCTTAAAATCAATGATGAACACGATATTATGCCATAGGCAGCAAGGCATATACCAGACCAATCCTTCGATGCAGCAAAGGACACAAAGGAAGTACATGTCCATCCAACGGACCCGGAGAAAACAGCTTATGTGGCTTCTAATCTCAATCTTGCATAGGAAAGCGCGCTCGTCGAGTTCTTCCATGAGTGTTGGGAGATTTTTTGCATGAACCCCATATGACATGCCAGGAATCCCTAGGGAACTCGTCGAGCACACACTAAACATCTATCCCAATGCACGACCAGTAAAAAAATTGCTCAACCGCTTCATGGAGCCGATACACAAGACCATTGGAAAAGAACTCCATCGCCTACTCGATGCAAAATTCATCAAGAAAATCAAAAGAGCGACATGGGTTGGTAACCTAGTATGTGTGCCCAAGAAAAATACGGTTGAACTACGCATGTGCATCGACTTCACCACGCTGAACAAGCATTGTCCACAGGATCACTTTCCACTGCCTCAAATCGATCAAATCATCGATGGAACCGCTGGGTGCGGACATCTTTCTTTCCTAGACGCATACTTTGGATACCACCAGATTCGAATGAAAGAAGAATACCAAGACAAGACATCATTTATCACACCATATGGTGTATTCTGCTGCAATACAATGCCCTTCAGGCTAAAAAATGCGGGTGCCACCTACCAGCGGATGATGCAAAACTGCCTGGGAAACTAAATTGGGAGAAACGTCCATGTCTATATCGATGAAGTCATGATTACAAAAAGGCAAGAATCGACCTTTATCCATGATCTACGTGAAACATTCCATAATCTCGACAAATAATGCATCAGGCTCAACCCGATGAAGTGCTCCTTTGGAGTCTCTGCTGGGCAACTCCTTGGGTACCTTGTGTTGGCAAGAGGAATAGAAGCGAATCCAGAGAAAATATAGGCAATCCTAACCATGAAGAAGCCAAGAAACCTAAGAGGCGTGCAGCAGTTGGCTGGGAGCGTGGCGGCACTAAGGAGATTCATTGCTTGGTTGGGAGTAAAAGCACTGTCATTCTACGCATTGCTGAAGAAATCGGATACCTTCAAGTGTACCGATGAAGCCCAGCAAGCCTTTGAAAACCTCAAGAAAACACTGTCAACATCACATGTCTTGGTGTCAACCAAGGAAAAGGGACAACTCTGCTACACATCGCTGCCACCAACCAGGTGGTCAGCACAGTACTGGTCTTCGAATGACCTGAAGAAGGGAAAACCCACAGTGTCCAATGTCTAGTCTACTACCTCAGCTAGGTACTATCTCCGTCACAACAAAGGTACCCGCACTACCAGAAGTTTCCATATGGTGTCTTCATGATGTCACGAAAGTGCATCATTCTTTCTCCGATCATCCAATAGTGGTGGTCAATGAGGCTCCTCTCTCCAATATCCTCAATGACCCTGAAGCAACAGGACGTGTCTCTCTTTTGGGCATCGAGCTATCCCCTCGAGATATCACGTATGAGAAACGAAAAACAATAAAATCTCAAGTTCTTCCTGAATTCATCACATAGTGGATGGAACTCCAAAGCGCAGGTCCCCCAGATTTGTCAAGTGCATGGACAATATATTTTGATGGGTCCAAAAGAACTGAAGTAGCAGGAGATGGCATCATACTAGTATCACCCGAAGGA
This sequence comes from Avena eriantha, assembly GCA_910589775.1. Lineage (NCBI taxonomy): Eukaryota > Viridiplantae > Streptophyta > Magnoliopsida > Poales > Poaceae > Avena > Avena eriantha. The sequence continues at coordinate 90,384,581 of OU342743.1, forward strand.
GACAAGATGTGCTACATACTTCGTATGAGTTTCCCAAACACGTCAAACAATGAAGCAAAATACAAGGCCTTGTTGGACGGTATGCGGATGGCAAAAGCCTGCGGTGCAACTCGCCTCAAAATCTTCGGAGATTCAAACCTCGTCGCACAACAAGTAATAAATAAGTGCAACACCATTAGCGACAACATGATCGCATATCACGACATGTATGGTATTATGGAGGGTTACTTCGACCGGTGTGAGGTCTCTCATATAGGTAGAGCAAGCAACGAGGAAGCCGACAAATCTTGTAGATATTGTGTCCCTTTGCTTAACCGTACCACCTGGAGTTTTCTAGGAAGAGATCAGTGAGCGCTCCATTGAGGTCAAAAAAGCCACTAAAGCTGCAGAATCTAAGGCACGGAAGGGGCTAAGCCACAGATTGACTCGAGGGCTGCACCATCACCCAAACCTACACTTGCTCCCTAAGACGAGGAAGAACCCAAAGACGTCATGATGATAGAAACCATGTGGATGCGGCCGTATTTGGCATAGATGATAAACGAAGAACTCCCAGAGGACATAGCCGAAGCAAGACGTATCACCCATCGGTCTAGGGCCTTCCGGGTTATAAAAGGCAAACTTTACAAAAGAAGCATCTCGGGTGTGATCCAATGATGTGTGACACCCGAAGAAGGAAAGCTTATCCTCAAGGACATCCACAAACGAATATGCGGCTATCACGCCAGCAGTTGATCAACAATAGTAAAGTCCTTTTGTGCAATATTCTACTAACTGACCGTGGTCTAGGATGCAAAAGATATAGTGCAAACATGTGAAGCTTGCAAGAGATTTGCTACAAAACCCAATGCACCCATGGCGGAATTGGCCCCCATACCTCTGGCATGGCCGTTCGCCCAATGGGGACTTGACATGGTGGGTAAACTCCACAAATCATCACCTGGAGGACACGTTTTCTGCTCGTCATGGTCGACAAATTCACCAAGTGGATCGAAGCAATGCGTGTCACTAGCCAAGACGCCACTTCGGCTATGAACTTCATCAAGTCAATAGTTTACCGTTTTGGGGTACCTCATAGCATCATCACCGACAATGGGTCAAACTTTACTTCTAGAGAATTCAAGGAGTACTATAAGGAGATGGGCATAGAAGTGAGCTACGCGTCGGTCGCGCAACCACAAACCAATGGCTAGGTGGAAAAATCCAATGGCCTCGTAGCTAACGGGATCAAGCAAAGGCTATTAACGCCACTCGAAAGAGCAAAAGGCACCTAGGTCGATGAGTTACCCTCCGTCCTATGGAGTTTACACACAACCCCAAATACAGCTACACAAGAGACCCATTTCTTCCTGGTCCATGGAGCCAACGGCGTGCTTCTAGTAGAAGTAACTCGTGACACTCCACGAGTCATTGCATACAACAAAGAAACTTCTACATAGGCACTCGAAGATGACATGGATGCACTCGATGAAGCTCGAGACATCGCCCTTGCAAGACAAACCACATACCAGCAAAACCTACAGAACTATCATAGCCATCAACTGTGGCCTAGGTCCTTCGTTGTGGGGGACCTGGTCCTTTGCCTCAAGCAAGATGGTCATCACAAACTCGAGTCACCATGTGAAGGACCTTACATCATCATAGAACTAATCCCTAGCGGAGCATATCGCCTCCAAGATAAGAAGACCGGATTCAACTACTCCAACCCGTGGAACGTTGCGCAGCTACGACGCTTCTATGCATAGGACATTTATTTCCTGCAATTTACTTACAATAAGGCTAATGGCCAGGTTGAAAAAACTATGTCTCCAGGAAATAAGGCCAATGGCCAGGCGATTACGCCAAAAACATGTACCTATGTACTCAACAATATTAAAGTTAACTTCTGTCAACTGAGTCTCACTTTCATTACTATACTCAGAGGCTCAGTAGAAGTAATCTATTTCATGAATCACACTTGAAGGCTTCACTACTCAGTGTCAAAAATTCTTTGGCCCCACCAAGAAATATGCTTTGACCCGAGTAGATGATCCATCCCAATAGGTATTGGTCTAATGAAAAGGTCTCGCAAGGCGTGCAACCACAATAGTCATTGGCAAAAAATATATCAAAGTTTATATTCTATCACCACTGAAATGCCCTCATCGGGAGCACTGGAACGTGACTAAAGCACACCATCATTAGCAGCAATGACGTCATAGATAGCAATGGAAAAAACCTTGGATACATTCAACAAAAGATTCCGAGAAAACAACTTCGAGACCTGAGTCGAGTAAATTCCTCAGATGATAAAGACTTGAGCCTATACTCGAACACAAGCATTCGAACATAGTCTCGGGGCTACTCCTATCGGTAGCACTAACCGCACACCCGATATTATTAAAAAAGAAAAGGTTGAGTCAAAAAAATCCCAAATGATAAAGACTTGAGCCTATGCTCAAATGTAAGCATTCAAACATAGCCTTGAGGACTAGTCCCATCAGGAGCCACACACAACTGATGAAAATATAATGAATGGAACTGATAAAACGCATACTCATGTCAATACAAACAAGACCTGAGTCGAGTACCTCCTTAGATGAAGATGCTTTGAGCCTACAATCGAATACAAATATTTGACTGTAGCCTCAGGGGTACTCCCATTAGGAGCACTAGCCGCGCACTCGATAGAATACAAATAAAATCCTCCAAGAGACATGGAACCTATGAGTATTACATAAATGTATCCTTAGATGATTACTCCCATCGGAAGTGCTAAACAAAAATAAAAATACAAGATGACAACTTAAGCAATTCCAACAGCCAAACAAGGCAGTTGATAAATTCTCAAAAATTCTTGGACCACGTCCGCCGCGATAATATGTTTGAATGTTGTATCTCTCGATATGAAGGTAAGACCCCAGGATCCGTATTGTGAGGCCTAGTAAACACACCGGCATGCACTCTGCTAGTTATTATCCGTATCCACGCTAAAATGAAAAATCCTGACGGACGCGTTGGGTACCCATAAAGTATGAGCCTGGAATTCAGTACTCGATAAGGCCTCCGCGTCCCGAGCTGAATTACGCCAGTATATACCGAAATTGAGTCTGTGGACTTGAGTTTGAAGTAGGTTCATGATGTTTTTGCCGAAGAGCAATTAACTGGTTCCCGATCGCTCGGATGCACCAGACTTGTGTTACCAAAATCCCCATGACATAAATATCTATAATAATGATGGGGTTCGTTGCATGTGAAACAAAAATTCCTACGATTGCAACTGCCAAGATCGAATCTAGGCGACACTTGTAACGGTTTCAGAAGGACTCACCCTTGAAGACCATAAGCGGGATAATGTTCCTACAAACAAACGTGGTTGTTGTAGATCATACACGACTGTCCTAAAGGACGCGAAGACGATCAACACCACAAAGGGGTAGCGCCTCTGTAATCGGTCACACGTACAGTGTGTCGACGACTTCCGTCCCTTGCTCTACCTGGGCAGCAGAAGTAAGGGATCCTCGAGAACTCTAGTAGCACTACGACATGGTGGTGATGGTGGTGGAGAAGATCTTGAACAGGGCTTTGCCTAAGCACCATGCTCGTGGCAATAGACAAGGCTAGCAAGGGGAGGTAGATGCCTACCAAAGGGCATATGAGAAGGAGAAGGAATGAGTGAGTGAGAGAGGTGCTCCACCCCTCCTTTTATAGGGGAAGGGGCAGCCCCTCCCATGGCCGATGGCCAAGAGGGCTCCCCAACTCTTCCCTAATTCATGTGGGTGGACACTCCACTCACAAATATTCATCTCCACTTTCTTCCATTTATTCTCCACTCAAAATCAAGAGTCATTCCATTAAAACCACTTTTAATTCACTTGATTTAATGCCACTCATTTAATGAACACTTCATTTAATGAGCACTTCATTTAATGAACACATCAACAATTTAATTCCTTGCAATATTTTGATACACCAAAACTATTCCGGCAGATTTATCAGAACAATTCCTGCGATGTCTAGTATTTTCTCCGGCGTTCCCTGTCCACTTGTCTCCCTACAGTTTGTGAACTATGTGGACATGATCGTGACTCTCTCTGACCAATAATCATTAGTGGGACCTAGTGACATGGGTATACCCTACAGGTACTCGAGTTTGGTATATACGGTCCAGATACGGCAGAAGCCCACGGCGTTGCCAAGGCCCAGTGGAGAATTCGAGTGGCCCATGGACTCTCGATTGCTTGCGAGACAAGAAGAAGCTTAAGATAGAAAGTTCAAAGGGAAACCCTAATCTGTAACCGACTCGACCTGCTACCTGAGACCTAGCCTATCTATATAAAGGCTAGGAGGGGTGGCGAGGAGGACACATGCAACCCTAGTTTCCACAACTCTCGACAGATTGCATCTGTGCGGCCTAGTAATCTTTGATTCCTTCGTTAATTCCAAGAGCAGACAAGCAGGAGTAGGGACCTCTACGAGGGCTGAACCTAGGTAAATCTTGCGTCCCTTTGTGCTTGTTTGCTAGCCGACTGATGCCTCCAGCGCTCCCTGCTTCTCCAAAACCCAAGTCCATAACAATGGGCATTGATGAGTTAAACCCTCGTCACCTAGAGATCCATAATGACTCCCACTAGTTCAACGATAAACTCGTGATCGCGTGAACCTTATTCGCAGTAACCAATTCTGATGACATCTTTATAATCACCCTGTTACCGTGTGATGTTTGATGGAATCAAAGTACTCTTTTAGAGTTAGTGATTGATGTGATCTCATGGTCTAAGGATTAGAGTTACTTCAAAATAAGATAGCAATATAAACTTGAGGACATGATCGTATTGCTAAATCTACTATGGGTGAATGTTCATCATATCATTCTCTAATGACATGACCTTGTTATTAACAACATCCAATGTTCATGATCAGGAAAGCTTAATCATTAGTTAATAAACAAGCTAGTGTAATGAGAGGCATTACTAGGAACCTGTTCTTTTGTTTATTAAACACACATGTATCAACATTTCCTATTAACACAATTATAGCATGATAAATAAACATCTAATATAAACTTGGAATAAGATAATAACCATTTATTATTGCCTCTCGAGCATATTCCTTTCATTCTCCCACTTGCACTAGAGTCAATAATCTAGTTTTACATAGTCATGAATCTAACACCCATAGTGTTCTAGTGTTAATCATGTTTTCCCCTTGGGAGAGCTTTATTCAATGGGTCTGCAATGTTCGGATCCATGTCTACTTTGCATATCTCTATATTGCCATCCTGGACATGTTCCCGGATGGAGTAGAATCAACGCTTGATATGCTTGGAATTCTTGTGGGACCTTGGTTCCTTAGCATTGGCTATATCACTATTGTTGTCACAATATATAACCATTGGATCCAAAGCACTTGGAACCACACCCAGTTCAGAAATGAACTCCTTCATCCAAACTGCTTCTGCTACTACTTCTGAAGTAGAGATATACTCTGCCTCCATTGAAGATCTTGCCACCACACGTTGCTTGGAACTCCTCCAACTCACCGTTGCTCCATTCATAAGAAATACATATATGATTGTGACTTAGAGTCATCCGGATCGATGTCGAAGCCAGCATCGATATAACACTTTGCGATGAGCTCTTATTCACCGCCATAGAAGAGAAACATATCTTTAGTTCTTCGTACGTACTTAAAGATATTCTTGTCCACCTTCCAGTGTTCCAAACCTGGATCAGATTGGTACCTCCTAGTTAAACTAACAGCATGTGCCACATCCGATCTTGTACACAACATAGCATACATAAGAGAGCTTATGGCTGAGGCATAGGGGACATTTACCATCAATTCTCTATCTTTTGCCGAAGCTAGACTCTGAGTCTTGCTCAAATTCGTACCTTGCAACATAGGTAAGAACCCTTTCTTACCTTCGTGCATTTTGAACTTTTTCAGAATCTTATCAAGGTATGTCCTCTACGACAATCTAATTAAGAGTCTTGATCTATCTATGTAGATCTTGATGCCTAAAATATAGGCAGCTTCACCAAGGTCCTTCATTGAAAACTTACTATTTAAGAAAACCTTTACACTTTTCAAAAGATCTATATCATTTCTAATCAATAATATGTCATCCACATATAATGTCAGAAATTATACAGAGATCCCACTCACTTTCTTGTAAATACAATCCTCTCCTATAGTTTGGACAAATGCAAACCCTTTGATCGCCTCATCAAAGCAGATATTCCAACTTTGGGATGCTTGCTTCGGTCTATAAATGGAACAATGAAGTTTGCATAACTGGTCAGTATCCTTAGGATCGAGAAAACTTTTGGGTTGCATCATATACAAATCTTCCTCAATGTTTCCATTTTAGGAATGTTATTTTGACATCCATCTGCCAGATTTCATAATCGATAAATGCAGCAATTGCTAACATAATCCTAATAGACTTTAGCATCACTAAGGATGAGAAAATCTCCTCATAGTCAAATCCTTGAATTTGTCAGAACCCTTTCATGAAAATCCGTGCTTTATAGACGGTTACATTACCGTCAACGTTAGTTTTCTTTTTGAAAATCCATTTATTCTCAACGGACTTGCAGTCGTGAGGTAAGTCCACCAAAGTCTAAACTTGGTTTTCATACATGGATCCCATCTCGGATTGCATGACTTCAAGCCATTTGTTGGAATCCGGGCTCATCATCACTTCTTCATATGTCGTAGGGTCATTGCCTCCATCTACCATGCAATTTAAGACTGGGTCAACATATAGTTTAGGAGCTGTACGTATCCTGCTCGACCTGCGAGGCACGGTATGGTCTGTTCTGGAGTTTCATGATGAGTTTAATGATTCTCATCATTACTTCCCTCTTCTCTCAGTGGAGTCACCACTGGAACAGTTTCCTATGCTGGCTACTCGCCACTTCAGGAAGAGGAGGTTTAGTAATCTCGTCAAGTTCTACCTTCCTACTACTCACACTTTTCGAGAGAAACTCTTTCTCTAGAAAGAATCCATTCTTGGCAACGAAAACCTTGTCTTTGGATCGGTGATAGAAGGTGTACCCAATTGTTTATTTTGGGTATCCTATGAAGACGCATTTTTCTGCTTTGGGTTCGACCTTATCAGGCTGAATTTTCTTCACATAAGCATCGCATCCCCAAACTTCTAGAAATGACAGCTTAGGTTTGTGACCAAACCATAATTCATAAGGTGTCGTTTCAGCGGATTTTGATGGTGCCCTATTTAAAGTGAATACAGATGTATCTAATGCATGACCCCAAAATGACAGTGGCAAATCGGTAAGGGACATCATAGATCGCACCACATCTAACAAAGTTTGATTACGACGTTCAGATGCACCATTTCATTGTGGTGTTCCGGCGGGAGTCAGTTGTGAAACAATTTCACATTGTCTCATGTGTGTGCCAAACTCATAACTAAGATACTCTCCTCCATGATCAGATCGTAGAAATTTGATCTTTCTGTCACTATGATTTTCTACTTCACTATAAAATTCTTTGAACTTTTAAAATGTTTCAGATTTGTCTTTCATTAAGTAAATATACCCATATCTACTTAAGTCATCCATGAAGTTCACAAAATGATGATATCCACTGCATGATAAAACACTCATTGGACCACATACATCGGTATGTATTATTTCCAATAAGTTGGTCGCCCTCTCCATTGTTCCGGAAATAGGGGTTCTAGTCATCTTGCCCATAAGGCATGGTTCACATGTCTCAAATGATTCATAATTAAGTGATTATAGAAGTCCATCATAATGGAGCTTCTTCATGCGTTTAACACCAATATGACCCAAAAGGCAGTGCCACATATATGTAGCAATACCATCATTCAACTTGATTCTTTTGGCATTCACATTATGAATATGTGTACTATTAATATCAAGATTTAGAACAAATAAACCATTCACCACAGGTGCATGACCATAAAAGATATTATTCATATAAAATGAACAACCATTGTTCTCAGAAGCAAATGAATAAACATGATCCATATATAATGTCCATGCTCAACTCATGCACTGGATAATATTTATTCAGGTTTATTATCAATATTGATGGTAGATGAAGCGGCAGGTCCCAACAGCGATCACATCCACCTTTGATCCATTGTCTGCGTGCATCGTCACTTCATCCTTGGCTAGTTGTCGACTATTCCTTAGCCCCTATTTCAAGTTACATATGTTGGCAACCGAACCGGTATCAAATATCCAAGTGCTACTTCGACTACTAGTAAGGTACACATCAATAACGTGTATATCACATATACCTTTGTTCACATTCTCTTCTTATCTGCCAAGTACTTTAGGCAGTTCCGCTTCTAGTGACCAATCCCCTTGAAGTAGAAACACTCATTGTCAGGCTTAGGACCTCCTTTGGTCTTCTTCTTAGGCCCAACAGATTTGCCGTCTTTCTTGAAGTTACCCTTGGACTTGCCTTTCTTGCCCTTATTGATCTTATTTTCTATCAACTCTTGGTGCTTTTTCTTTATGTCTATCTCAACAACCAACAGTATGGCAGCAAGCTCAGTGAGAGACTTGTTTGCACCACTTATCTTGTAGTTAAGCACAAACTATTTGTAACTTGGTGGGAGCGACTACAGAACCCTATCCATCGTGAGATCAGCTGGAATCTCCCATCCTAGTGCCTCAAGACGTTGAGTGTAGCCCGTCATCATGATGCCGTGCTTGTTCATAGAGATGTGCGAAAGAACATTTCATGATCTCTTGTGTTTTGTGTGTTAGATAACAATACCGTGGAGTTTCTCATGTGTGCTAAGTGCTGCAGGAAAGAGAACTTGTTGTTGGGGGCCGGATTATCCGCCCCATCAAGGGCCGGATAATCCGGCCTGACCCTCTTGGCCAGAGTTTGTTGCGTGTGAGCTTCTGTCTGGGGGAGGATTTTCCCCCGGACAATTCGTGGCTAGGGTGGAATTTTCCCCCAGCCGGATAATCCAGCCTTCGCTTGGGCTGGATAATCCGGCCCCCAAGGGAAGTGGCCAAGGGAAGATCGGCGCGACCTTCTATCTAGGGGCGGATTTCCCCCCGAATAATCCGTGGCTAGGGCAGATTTTCCCCCCAGCCGGACAATGCGGCCCACAGAAGAAGATGCTAAGGATGGCTCGGTGCAAGCTTCTGTTGGGGGCAGAGTTTCCCCCGGATAATCCAAGTCTGGGGCAGAGTTTTCCCTAGGCCGGATAATCCGGCCCCTGTTTACTCCAATGGCTCTGCCTGGACAGGGGGTATAAAAGCCCCAATCACCCCTCTTGTCAGACCTCTTGATTCATTCGAAAAAGTTTTGGCCTGTTGCAAAAGCTCTCATTCAAGATCTCCCACTTCAACCACCTAAAGGCTTGATCTTTGGGGGGATTGAAGGAGGAGACTTCATTCATCGGCATCATGAATCAAGCGCTTCAACTCCTCTCCATTCACTTGGAGAATTCCCGATATAGTATTCTAGTTAATATCTAGATCTTGTGTTTCGATATTGATAACAATTGTTCTTGTGGCAGCTTGTTTGCCGTTATGGGAGCCTCCAATTTGGTTGTGGAGTTGTGCCCTGCTAGTTGTGTAAAGGCGTCGGTTCCCGCCTCGAAGGGTTCCAATAGTGGAAAGGTGGATCAGGCCTTTGGTGGCGACATCCATCGGAGAACAGGGTGAGGCCTATTGTGGCGTGGTGGTCTTAGTACCGCCCACCCTTCCAACGCAGATGTACTTCCCTTCACAAGGAAGGAACTACGGTAAAACAAATCCTGTGTCTCCATGTGCTCCACTACGGTTTCCTCGTTCCTCACTCTTACTCGCCCTTACTCGCTAGTAGTTAGGTTTGCATATAGGAAAATTCTACATAGTCGCATATCTAGAGAATTTGCCTATTGTGGCAAGCCTAAAATTGAAAAGGCATTAAAATTTGAAATAGCACCTATTCACCCCCCCCCCCTCTAGGTGCCCATACGATCCATTTCAATTGGTATCAAAGCCCCAGCTCTTTATTCGGGCTTAACCGCCTAAGATAAGTATGGGTACTAAGGAAAATGGGAATGAGGTTGTGGACAAGGTCACAATGGATGACCTCAACACGTTGGAAAGAACCTTGTTGAAATCCTTTGAGACCAAGATGGAAGAGATGCAGTAAATGATTGCTTCCCTGGATCTACAACCCCATCTCCATCTTCCTCTGAGGCCACCACTCCTCTATCTAAGGATAAAGCTCATGCCGAATCTAAGGAAGATGAGGTGGTGGGTGAGAAAAATAATGGCTCCGCCTCCAAGAAGGGAAGTGTTAAGGAGGATTATAGTGAGGTACCTCACTTACATTCTCCCGACCCACCTATCCATCATCCTCATATAAATAATAGGGGTGATCCACCTAAGCTTACTGATGACCCACAACTATAGGGGGTGTATCGCAGTATTTTCGATAAGTAAGAGTGTCGAACCCAACGAGGAGTATGGATCAGGAATTCTCTGCAAATACTTAGCAAACGGATTTTTAGGGGTTTTCGATAAAGCAAGTAAACAAAGTACGAGTAAATAAAAGACAGTAGGAATAAATGCAGCAAGTGGCCCAATCCTTTATGCAGCAAAGGACAAGCCGGTTGTATTTCTATAGATGACCAAACGTTCTCGAGGACACATGGGAAGACTGTCAAGTGCTTTCGCTTCATATAGTCGATTAATCTTCTCTAGCTTGCTAAGTTTTGTGTGGGTGAACCTGTGCTAATGTACCGTCCCATCCAAGACTTAATACATACTTGTGATTAAACCTCCTTGCAAACATTCGTGAGTAAAAGAAAGTAATTAAGGTAGAAACCTAACCATAGCTTTAAACTCTAAGACCCTTACGTCCCTTGTGCAATGGTTTCCTAACGGGGGTTCAGGTTTCTGTCACTCCGGCAACCCCTACGATTAGTAGCCAAATAAACAATGCATTCCTCTAGGCCCATATAGGTGAAGTGTCATGTAGTCGACGTTCACATTACATCACTAGAAGAAGTACACCACAACTTAAATAACAATCTATTGAATCTTTCTCAACACAACTCCACTACTAACAACATGACTTCTCCCATGTCCTCAAGAACAAAATGAACTACTCACAAGACATCATATGGATCATGATCAGAGATGGAATAATGATGTGTAACAATCTAAACATAAACAATAATTCAATGGTTCACTCAATATCATCAACTACAAAGAGTAATCAACACCGGGAAAGTTTCCCCTATGAACTATAGCAAGATTCAACGCAATTGTTACAGCAATATGGAGATGGTGATGAGGGTGCTGATGGTGATGATGGTGGTGGTGATGATGATGGTCCCGATGAAGTCCAGCTTGATGGTGGCGTTGATGGCGACGATCTCCCCTCTCCGGGAAGGAATTCCCCTGGCAGAAATCTGTCTGCCGGAGAGATCTTTCTCTCTCGGTGTTTTGCCCCGCAGAGGCGGCGGAATCTTTCTCTGGTCGCTCCCCGAGTCTTAGGGTTTTGGGAGGTTGATATACGCCAGAGGGGAGAGGCTATAGTGGGCCATGGCGACCACACCACTCCCTGGCACGGCCTAGGCTTGCCCGTGCCATGGGGTGGTGTGGGCCCCCTGTGGCCCACCTCCACTCCATCTTCTGGCATCCTGAGTCTTCTGGAAAAATAGGATTTTCCGTATATTTTCCCGGACTTTCTGATCTTCGCGAATTTTGCCTCCAAACAGCACCTTTTCCATCAGAATCCTGACTGCAGCGGTCCATGCTCCAAAAGTCATCAACCACGCAAAAACAGATGAAATAACATAAGTATCACCTCTCAATACGAAATATATCAATGAATAATAGTGAATTAAGACATAGAATAGTGATGCAAAATGGACGTATCAACTCCCCCCAAGCTTAGACTTCGCTTGTCCCCAAGCGAAACTTAGCTTAATGAACATGACCTTAGGTTTATGGAGTGAAGAGTCGATAAAAGAATATGGACAAGAAGCATCACATTCATCAAATACATATATCATAATAGAAGACAACTCACTATTATACAACTCAACTTGCAATGAGTAAAGGAAACACAATAAAGATACATAAAGTGAATCATAATTGGTAATGGCAAACTTAGCTCTTGGTCGAAGAATAGTTGATAATTTGCTGGAGTTCACAAATAGCTGGTTTTCCAAAGAAAGCTTTCAAGGTAGTAAACATCAAGATAAGAGCAATGTGCAAAACAAGGAACATAAAAAACATGAATGCATAAATCATCGTATGAATGAATGAAACACATCAACTCAAAATACTTGCCGAGATAGAAGGGAATAGGTTTACTGACTCAATTACAAAGTAAAAGAAAGGGCCCTTCAAAGAGGGAAGCAGGGATTACAAGTCTCATAAAGACCTCCCAAAAATTATGATACTTACTAGCTTTTAGCTCTCATTGCCCCTATCATAGGCATCTTTAGGTGATTAAGGTTAAAGTGACACAACTAAGAGGATATGCTTGACAAGTTATAAGTTGAAATCTCAAGCCCCTTACTTATGAGTACCGATCCTCATGCTACTCAACTTCAGTCACGAGCAAGCTCTTGTCATTGTAAATACATGCGTATCATCGAGAACCGCCAACGGGGTACCCCTTGCACATGACACAGGAGCTATCCCATAATCAAAATGAAAAGGCAAGCAGACAGTGAGCATCTCAGCGATCTTTTTATTTGCTATTTGCATAGGTTTTTATTGAGGATGCTTCATAGAATGCTCACTATAGTTATGCTGCAAGTTTCCACCATTATTAGGCATGGCTTAGGCTAGCGGCCCAGGCGTTTCTCTAACACACATATAAACTCCATGATCTTACAAGTTCCACTTTTATTTCACACCGCCGGGATCCATAAGCAAAAGAACATGATATCAACTAGGTACAAGTACCAATGAAGTGTTGAAAGCGGTCCCCATGATACATGGTTCTGCTAACTTCAACTCATAAAGCGCAAGCATATACGCAACAAAGAAGGACCCAATGGTTCAAGTTTATTAAATGCGGGAAGGTAAAGTGTGCCATCAAGTTCGTGAGAGCTTTAATCACTAATTTTCGCATAACAAGTTTAATTTGGGAGGTAGACAAAACAAGAATTTACTTGGAATAGAAATAATGCTACTAGGTAGGTATGGTGGACACAAATGGCAAAGGTTTTGGTTTGAGGGAGATGGATGCACGAGAAGAATTCCCTCTCAGTATAGGTTTTTGGCTAGCAAGGCTGGGTAGCAAGTATAAGAGTTGAAGGAAACAAACAAACATACAAATGATAAAGACAAACATGCAATCTTCCTTGGAAGCACAAAAGATCTTAACTAGAGAATACTAAACTTATGACCAAATCAAGAAAGAAAGATGATGAAATTATTTTTCTATCGAGTACTTTTATCTTTTTCTTTTCAACTCTCAAAAAGGGTGTTGCTACTGACCGAGCCAGGTTTGCCAAAACCAACTAAATTAACTCAATGATCCCAGAGTGCTACCAATACTAACAACAAGATCAATCATATAACCACGAATTGAAAACTAACATAAGCTATGCAAAAGAGTGAATGATAGAACTTCTCATTAGTATTCCATAACGAAAACTCACACCGAGGGATACAAATCTAACGAGAGAGGGGAAACTTCCATAATGCAAACCATACTACATAATAACTCCTCTATTCATGATATGACTCTACTAATAAGGTAAAAATGGAAGATAGTGATATGATACCGCGGCACTCCCCCAAGCTTGGAACAAACCAAGGGGATGCCAAACCTGATGACGAATTACTCCTTTGGTGGTGGTGGTATCCTCTTGATGAGCTCTTTGATCAGTTTCCCCAAGTCCTCAATCTCAAAGGTGAGATTACGAATAAGCTGCGAGTTTTGCTCAATGCGGATCATGATCATGTCGGGTTGAGAATTCCAGTTGTTGCTATTCTTTCCCCACCCTTCCTCCTTGAAGTCTTCTTTTCCTGCATGGCTAGAACGAGGCAAATCCCAATTGGAGGGTAATTTCTCCTTGGGCATATTCTGGTATTGATGCTCATGGATAAGAGTGTGGAAAGGATTCTTAGTGCGTGGAGGAAGTGACCAGGGATCTGAATGGTGATGAGGAGGATTCCCTCCAATGGCTGGATTTTCCACCACTCCGATGCTTGCAATGGTGGTGCCGGTGTGCAGATGTTGGCCTTGCTCCTCTTCACCTTTACTCTCGATCTCCTTCTCCTTCCCGGGGTCTTGGAGGTCTTCCTCCATAGGCTCCTTCCCTTTATCCTTGGCAGACACCATTGTGCTTCTAAACCTTCAAAGAGTATGTCTTGGCAGAAAAAGATCGAAACAAACACACGACGAAAACACGATGTACGAACCTCGGGGGATCCGGGGGGTTATATATTACGAAGTTTCATATCAAAAGGAAGGTACTAGGAGAAAACGGGTTGGAGACGGAGTCCTGGGTGGCCTCACCACCTGGTGGCGCGGCCAGGGGTGGGCCCGCCCCATGGGGTGGTGTGGGCCACCCTGGCTCCGGTTCCATCCCTTTTTCGCTTCGTAGTTTTCCTTATTGACTGAAAACTGCAAAAATATAGTTGGATTGTATTTTCGCGGAACTTTTCTTACCAGAACTGTTACCTATTTGGAAACGGACTCTGCAGGTATCTGAATTTGGTATTGAGTGGATCCTTCCAGAGTCATCAATTGAATATCATCGATATCTTCATCTTCATATACTTATTACTTGAGTCATAAAACCTTTCTCTTCCTTATTACACCATTATCTCCACTTCCTGGAAATTTCTTTCACATAAAACTTCACACAGTTCTTATTAGCAACATTAGTATAAGTGAAGTGATAAAACCTTTTGAGTCCAACTTCAACTGAAAACCATCAAAACATAAGCTACTATAGCAACTCCTTCTGAAAGCCCAAAAATAATTCAAAAAGGAAATCTAATAAAGAAGCAAATGCAAGAGTGGCTAAATCTGTCAAAACAGACCAGCAGATAAAGATCAATTTTTTCGAAAATCTTTTGTTGCTCAAATCAAAAAGTGCAAAACTAACATAAGTTAAATAACAACCTGGGGCAGAATAACAAAAAATTACAGCTCAATCCGATATACAGAGATCTCTCACAAATTTTTACGGTGAAGCACAAAAATCTGTTTCGGGACAGCAACTTCCCCAAATCTTACTTCTCTCTCATTAGAGGTTGATCTTGACACAAGAACCAAACAAAACGGATAAGGAGCGGTTATTACCGAAGTAATAACTTCGAAGACTCAAAGAAACAAAAACAAACTAAAAGCAAAAACAAATTGGGTTGTCTCCCATAAAGCTCTTTCTTTATAGCCATTAAGATGGGCATGATAATTTTGAAGAAGCTCTCATAGGGATATGATTTGAAGTGAAAAAGAGCATTAAGAAGAAAAAACACACGCACATTTAAGTCTAACCCACTTCCTATGCAAGGGAATTTTGTAAACAAACAAGTTATTGGAACCAAAGGCAACTTGCATAAGAAGGCAAAAGAAATGCAACATAAAAACTTTCAGCATAAAACGAGGAAACTTGATATTATTGAGAATTTGAGATGCACAAGAACAGTTTTCCCTCTCTCACAATATCTTTTAGTATCATGCATAAACTTAAAAATATAGCTATCACAAGGACTATCATAGCAATGATCACTTATTCTAACAGAAAACACAGGAATACTAGCTCTCATAACACTACTTTGTGAAACAATATTAGAGATATCCTTACAAAGGATAGGGTGTCCCTCTTTTTCATATTTAGCAACAAAGTCTTTCACATTTGCTACAATAGGTTCATCAACCATTTGTTTATCAGGTTCAATAGCTTTATTCGTACTTTCATTAACCATACTAGCTATCATAGAATGTTCCCTTACCTTAACTGGGAAAGGCATTTTCTCAGTGTAAGGGTTGGGTAAGACATGATTAGTAGTATAAACTTCAGTATTTCTTGCAGGAACACTCTTAGCAATATCTTTATAAGGTTCATGATACTTATTCCACTTCTTTTTAGGCACTTCAATGTAGGAAGCAAAAGCCTTAGAATAAGAAGCAATAGCTTGAGAGTCTAGACCATAAGCATTTTTAATATGTTGAAAGTCATCAGTTCCCATAAAAGATTCAATGCATTCATAATCATAATTTATACCTAATTTTCTACCTTTGTCATTCTCCCAAGATTTTCTACCTTTTTCATTCTCCCAAGTTCCCATAGAAGATCTCATTTAACTTCTTCTTCCATGCGAGTGAATGATCCAGCACAAGAAGCATCCAATAAAACTTTATCATGTAGAGGGAGCCTTGCATAAAAGTTATTGATAATAATATTGTTGGGGAGCTCATGAATGGGACATTTGAGCATTAGTAACTTCAATCTCCCCCAAGCTTGACCTGTACTCTCTCCATCAAGAGGCCAAAAGTTGTATATTTGATTCCGATCTTTATGAATCTCACTAGGAGGATAAAACTTTGAATAAAAGAGAGGCACTATTTCCTCCCATTCCAGAGCTTGACCATTCTTCAGCACCTTATACCATTCCTCAGCTCTTCCTTTCAGTGATAATGAGAATAACTTCTTCTTAACTTGATCTGTAGTAATACCTGCACACTTGAACAACCCACATAATTCGTGTATAAAGAGTAAATGATCACCGGGATGGACAGTTCCATCCCCAACATAGTAGTTATCCATAACACGATCGATAATTCGTGTAGGTATTTTGAAAACATCTTTCTCAGAAGGTGGTGGCTTATCTACTACCTTAGCAGTGGTAGTAGCATTACCAAATAAGAAACTCAGCGAATTATCCATAACGAAAATAAAGCAACTAGCAGAAGTAAACAATACTCACAGTAGAAGTTTCCTTTACCAGTTCCACTCTCCAATAGCGCTTCACTCCCCAGCAACGGCGCCAGAAAATAGTCTTGATGACCCACAAGTATAGGGGGTGTATCGTAGTATTTTCGATAAGTAAGAGTGTCGAACCCAACGAGGAGCAGAAGGTGCTGGCTAGTGGTATGGATCAGGAATTCTCTGCAAATACTTAGCAAACGGATTTTTAGGGGTTTTCGATAAAGCAAGTAAACAAAGTACGAGTAAATAAAAGACAGTAGGAATAAATGCAGCAAGTGTCCCAATCCTTTATGCAGCAAAGGACAAGCCGGTTGTATTTCTATAGATGACCAAACGTTCTCGAGGACACATGGGAAGACTGTCAAGTGCTTTCGCTTCATATAGTCGATTAATCTTCTCTAGCTTGCTAAGTGTTGTGTGGGTGAACCTGTGCTAATGTACCGTCCCATACAAGACTTAATACATACTTGTGATTAAACCCCCTTACAAACATCCGTAAGTACAAGAAAGTAATTAAGGTAGAAACCTAACCACAGCTTTAAACTCTAAGACCCTTACGTCCCTTGTGCAATGGTTTCCTAACGGGGGTTCAGGTTTCTGTCACTCCGGCAACCCCTATGATTAGTAGCCAAATACACAATGCATTCCCCTAGGCCCATATAGGTGAAGTGTCATGTAGTCGATGTTCACATGACACCACTAGAAGAAGTACACCACAACTTAAATAACAATCTATTGAATCTTTCTCAACACAACTCCACTACTAACAACATGACTTCTCCCATGTCCTCAAGAACAAAACGAACTACTCACAAGACATCATATGGATCATGATCAGAGATGGAATAATGATGTGTAACAATCTAAACATAAACAATAATTCAATGGTTCACTCAATATCATCAACTACAAAGAGTAATCAACACCGGGAAAGTTTCCCCTATGAACTATAGCAAGATTCAACGCAATTGTTACAGCAATATGGAGATGGTGATGAGGGTGCTGATGGTGATGATGATGGTGGTGATGATGATGATGATCCCGATGAAGTCCAGCTTGATGGTGGTGTTGATGGCGACGATCTCCCCTCTCCGGGAAGGAATTCCCCCGGCAGAAATCTGTCTGCCAGAGAGATCTTTCTCTCTCGGTGTTTTCCACCCCGCAGAGGCGGCGGAATCTTTCTCTGGTCGCTCCCCGAGTCTTAGTGTTTCGGGAGGTTGATATACACCAGAGGGGAGAGGCTAGAGTGGGCCAGGGCGACCACACCATTCCCTGGCGTGACCTAGGCTTGCCCGCGCCATGGGGTGGTGTGGGCCCCCTGTGGCCCACCTCCACTCCATCTTCTGGCATCCTGAGTCTTCTGGAAAAATAGGATTTTCCGTATATTTTCCCGGACTTTCTGATCTTCGCGAATTTTGCCTCCAAACAGCACCTTTTCCATCAGAATCCTGACTGCAGTGGTCCATGCTCCAAAAGTCATCAACCATGCAAAAACAGATGAAATAACATAAGTATCACCTCTCAATACGAAATATATAAAATAATAATAGTGAATTAAGACATAGAATAGTGGTGCAAAATGGACGTATCACTTACTGCATCTTCATTTAATCAATGGCAATTCTTAATGAAATCTCATGTATGCAGTTCATCAATTGAGCTTCCGAGGATCATTGAAGATGGTCTTCATATTGGAGACCCCACTAACTTGACTAGAAGAGAAGTTGTGGAAAGTCAACTAAATGCAACGGCTCTTCACATGATTCAGCTTGGAGTGGGTCCCAAGGACATGCCACATATTGAGCACTTCAACACCGCCAAAGAAGCTTGGGATGCTCTCACCGACCTGTTCATCGAAAATGAAAGCATGAGAAAAAATAAGTATGGTCCTCTTAGCAATGAAGCTGAAGGATTCTACATGTTGGATGGTGAGTAGCATGAAGACATTTATAGAAGGCTCAAGAGCATTGCAACAACATTTAGAAAGCATGGAGCCACTCACATTGATGATGCTTGGATCAAAAGGAAATATGTGACTGCCCTCATGCCATTCGAGCCAATGGACTTGAAGAGTTTGCAAGGTAGACACAACTACCACCAAATGACTTCCAATGAAGTCATGCAAGAAATGGAGGCCTTCAAAGTTGCCGCTAAGAATGCAGAAGACACTCGTGCTTGAGCAATTGGGATGCAAAAGGGAGTTAATGTTGCTCTAAAGGCCAATGTTGTTGAACAAGATGAGGATGATAGAGGATACGATGTTGTATCCATGGGTTGTCGCGAGGAGGTCAGGCGTGCTCATGGTGAGTACATGGATTTCTATGCAAGAAACTTTTGGAAGGACCCAGCCAAGGCTAAGTCTGAACTTAAGCACAAGAATGGGTCAAGTGGTCGAAGAGAGAATGGCCCAAAACTGAGTACTTGCTACAATTGTGGGGACCGGTTGTACTTTGTGGCTAAGTGTCCTTATCAAAGTAGAGAAGACAATGGGGGCAGGCTAATCCTCAAAGAAAAGTCCAAGGCACCTCAAAAGAAACCATTTATCAAGAAGAATGGCCCTTATAGGAAGCAACCCAAGATTGTCTTGGTGGCATAAGAGGAAAATTCTTCTGCAAGTGAAGACGAAGAGGATGAAGATAGCTCTTGAGAGGTGGCTACTATAGCCACCACATCTAGCCCCACATCGCTCTTTGACTCTCCAAACAAAAATGTCATCAACAACAACATCACTTGCCTTATGGCAAGAGGATCCGAGGTATCATCTTCTATTTCTTCATTTCCTAAGACTACTATAAATATGGATATGGATGATCATACAAGTCTTAAGATAAAAGAAGAAGTTATTGCTTTGGACAATTTTTTCACTAACTTGCAAGGTGAGCACAAACTTCATTTTGATGCTCTTATGAGTCAACTTGCTCATTCTGAAGAACTCCTCTAAGAGAAGGTAAGAATTGAAAGAGAAGATGCCTTGGAGATAGCCTCTTTGTAGAACGCTCTAGAGGAAGAAGAGGAATCTCGAGTCCCTTTAGAGGAGAAACTCGAGTCAATTGAGGAGTCCCATGAAAAGGTTGTTTCCCCGCTCATAAAAGAACGTGACAATGCTCTTGCTAAGGTAAAGAAGCTAAAGAAGGAGAAGATTGACTTTGGGGCTACTCATGCTAGACTCTTAGAGAAGTTTGAAAAACTTGACATTGCCTACAAGGCATTGGAGAGTGAACATTCTACTCTAAATGAGTCTCGTGATCAACTCCAAACTCAATTGGACAAGTATGATATGCCTAGCACCTCCACACCATCGTGTGGACATGAATATATTATTGAGGAAAACACGAGATTGAAAGAAGAACTTGTCAAGGGATCTCAACCCAAGGGTAAGGGAGTCCTAGAAGAGATCCTTAGCAAGAAAAGGACAAACAATGGAAAAGAAGGTCTTGGATATGTTCCCAAGACAAAGAAGAAGAAGAAGAAGAAGAAGAAGAAGAAGAATAAGAAGAAGAGCAAAACTGCTGAAACAAAGACAAGGACCACAACTAATGACAAGACTAACTATGTTGGTTTTGCAGGGGCTAATAATTCGAATTATGAATTATTTTGTGATTATTATGGTGATGTCTATGCTAGCTATGTTGGTCCATTTGATAGTTACATTTCTTGGTCTATTTGGGTTCCCAAGACCCTTGTCACTAACATGAGAGGACCCATTGAAAAATGGGTACCTAAAACCAAGAAGTAACTTTCTTGCAGGGCTATGCTTCCGGTGGGTCCAAATGGGTGCTCGATAGCGGGTGCACTAGCCATATGACTGGAAGCAAGGAGATCATCTCAGAGATGCAGCCAAACCTTGATCACATAACCGTCTCCTATGGTGACAAGTCAAAATCTAAGGTATTGGGTCTTGGCAAGGTTGTGGTTTCTCACGATATCTGTCTCGTGGACGTCATGCTTGTTGACACCCTCGATTACAATTTACTTTCTGTTCGTACCCTTGGTAAGATGGGCTTCGCTGTTTTTATTGATGGTGATTTGGTGGTACTCTTGTGGAGCAAGTCTCTAAAGGTCGCTTTCGTTGGATACGTTGAAAATGACCTGTATGTGGTGGATTTTTCGGGGAAAACCACTACAGGACCGATGTGTCTTTTCGAAAAGGCTGACGTGGGCTGGCTATGGCATCGCCGACTAGACCATGTCAATATGAGAACTTTGCAAAGTCTTCACGAGGGTGGCCACATTCTTGGACTAAAATAAAATGTTTCCTTTGCCAAAGATCGTGTTTGTAGGGCTTATGTTGAAGGGAAAATGCATGACCCTCCTCATCGACGGAAGACTATTATTTCATCAAAGAGGATTTTGGAGCTCCTTCATGTGGACCTCTTTGGTCCCCCATCTCATGCAAGCCTAGGTGGGAAGAAATATTGCCTCGTAATTGTTGATGATTATTCAAGATATACATGGGTCTATTTCTTCAAGTTGAAGAGCGAGAATCAACAAACGGTCATCGATTTTGCCAACGAGGTTCAACGTCAACACAATGTCCCCATTTTGGCAATTAGAAGCGATAACGGCTCTGAGTTGAAGAACTACACGCTGAATGAATTCCTAAGTGGAGAGGGGATAAGACACCAATATTCCGCTGCGTACACCCCTCAACAAAATGGTGTAGCCGAGAGGAAGAACCGGACCTTAATGGATATGGAAAGATCTATGTTGGCTGAATTCAGTCACCATATAACTTCTAGGCTAAAGAAATTTCTACCGCATGCCACTCTTCCAACTGGATCTACCTACGCAAAATCTTGGACAAGACACCTTACGAAATACTTACCGGTAACAAGCCAAACATCTACTACTTTCGGGTATTTGGTTGTAAGTGTTTCTTTCTTATCAAAGGAGTTCGTCTATCTAAATTCGAGTCTAAGGCTTTAGAAGGCATTTTTGCTGGTTATGGTGCCGAATCCCACACTTATAGAGTCTACAATAAGCTCTCCGGAACTGTTGTAGAATCTTGTAGTGTGGTGTTCAAGGAAAATGATGGCTCCCGTGCGGGACAAGTTGATGTTTGTGATGCAGATGTTGAAATACCCCAAGGAGCCATAAGAAGAATGGGCGTGGGATATTTCCGCCCCATTGAGGAACCCCTTGTGGCGGATCGGGAAGGACAATTCTCTACTCAAGTAGGGCCCTCATCAACACAAGCTCAACATGCTCCAACTGTTGGAGAAACCTCTACACCAACACCTCAAACTGCTGAAGCTCATCAATCAATTGATCCAGAAAGCTCCAGGCTAGATTATCTGGTGGACATCGGATTATCCGACCAACCTTCCTCGCTTGGCAGAAGTGAAAACAATGTCGAAGAATCTGCTGAAACTCCCAGGCCAGATTTTTTGGCTGACCCCGGATTATCTGGCCCCTCTCTAGTTCGAGCCAGAATCGCTCAAAACAGTGAAGATGGACCAGGTTCTCCGAGGCCGGATTATCCGGCCCTAAGCAGCCTCCTGTTATGGCTGCTGATCAAAATCGAGGGCAAGATTCGTCATCTTCTATTCCTGTTGATCAAGCTGGAGATCAAGGCGAAGCTAATAATTCCAATGAAGACTCAAATGATGAAGTTATTCCTCCAAGAGACAACAAGTTGATTGAACTTCGTCGCAAAGCTCGTGCAGATAAGAATCTTGAATTAAGAGGTCATATTCTTGACAAAGTTGTAGGTGATCTCAGACCAAGGGTGTCCATAAGAAGGGAGCTAGCAAGCTTTGGTGAGCACCAAGCTCACATATCCATGGTGGAACCCAAGAAAGTGTTTAAAGCCCTTGAAGATCCGGACTGGGTTGTTGCTATGCATGAAGAGTTAAATAACTTTGAGCGCAACAATGTCTAGAAACTTGTAGAGAAGCCCAAGGATTGCCGCAATGTTATCGGCACAAAGTGGATCTTTAAGAATAAGCAAGATGAGAATGGCATTGTTGTAAGGAACAAGTCAAGACTCGTGGCACAAGGCTATTCCCAAGTTGAGAGCATCGACTTCGGCGAGACTTATGCTCCAGTGGCTCGTCTTGAGTCCATAAGTATCCTTCTTCCTTATGCTGCTCATAATAATTTTAAATTGCAGCAAATGGATGTTAAGAGTGCTTTTCTTAATGGTCCTCTACATGAGTTGGTATATGTAAAGCAACCCCCAGATTTGAGGATCCTAACTTTCCGAACCATGTCTGCAAACTCGATAAGGCAGTCTATGGCCTTAAACAAGCCCCACGTGCATGGTATGAGCACCTTAAAGAGCTTTTGCTAGACCATGGCTTCGAATTTGTGCAAATCGATCCCACTCTTTTTACTAATAATGTTAAGGGGGAGCTCTTGTATGCCAACAATATGTAGACGACATTATCTTTGGCTCTACTAATAAAGCTTTTAATGATGAATTTTCAAAGCTTATGACTGACAGGTTTGAGATGTCTATGATGGGGGAGTTACTGTTCTTTCTTGGATTTGAGATCAAACAACTTATAGAAGGAACCTTCATAAATCAAGCAAAATACATCCAATACATGCTCAAGAGATTCAAGATGACGGATCTTAAGGGCGTCTCCACACCGATGCAAACTAAATGTTATCTCGAACTCAATCCCCACGGTAAAGATGTAGACCAAAAGGTATACCGGTCCATGATGACCCACAAGTATAGGGGGTCTATCATAGTATTTCCGATAAATAAGAGTGTCGAACCCAACGAGGAGCAGAAGGTATTTACAAGTGGTTTGGATCACGAATTCTCTGTAAATACTTAGCAAACGGATTTTTAGGGTTTTTTGATAATGTAGATAAATAAAGTGCGAGTAAATACAAGACAATAATAATTGCAGCAAGTGGCCCAATCCTTTCTTTTGCAAAGGACAGGACAGTTGTATTACTTAAGATGACCAAACATTCTCGAGGACACATGGGAATATTGTCAAGTGCTTTTGCTTCATATAGTTGATTAATCTTCTCTGGTTGGATAAGTGTTGTGTGGTTGTACTGACCTTCCCAGGACTAATACATACTTGTGATTATACCCCTTTCAAGCATTCGCAACTATAAGGAAGTAATTAAGATAAAAACCTAACCACAGCCTTAAACTCTGTGATCCTACACTCCCTTATGCAAAGGTTTCCTAACGGGGGTTTAGGTTTCTGTCACTCCGGTAACCCCACGATTAGTAGCCAAATACACAATGCATTCCCCTAGGCCCATAAAGGTGAAGTACCATGTAGTCGACGTTCACATGACACCACTAGAAGAATAGCACCACAACTTAAATATCAAACCATTCAATCTTTCTCAACACAATTCCACTACTAACAACATGACTTCTCCCATGTCCTCAAGAACTAAACGAACTACTCACGAGACATCATATGTATCAAGATCAGAGATGAAATAATGATAAGTAACAATCTGAACATGAAAAATAATTCAATGGTTCCACTCAGTAGCATCAACTACAACAAGTAATCAACACCGGGAAAGTTTCCCCTAAGAACTATGCAAGATTCAACCCAATTGTTACAGTGGTACAAAGTGGTGGTGATGGTGCTGGTGGATATGATGGTGGAGATGATGATGATGATGATCTCGATGAAGTCTAGCTTGATAACGGTATTGATGGCGATGATCTCCCCTCTCCGGGAAGGAATTTCCCCAGCAGAATTCTGCATGCCGGAGAGCGCTTTATCTCTCTATAGTTTCCGCCCCGCAGAGGCGGCGGAACCTTTCTGTGGTCGCTCTCTGAACTTTAGGTTTCCGAGGGGAATATATACGCAGAAGGGCGATGCCGGAGGTGGGCCAGGGTGGCCACACCACCTGGTGGCGTGACCTAGGGGGGCCGCACCAGGGGGTGGTGTGGGCCCCCTGTGGACCATCTCCACTTCCCCTTCTTGCATTCTTCGTATTTTGGAAAAATAGGAATTTCCGTATATTTTCTGGGATTTTCTGATCTTCGCAAATATTGCATCTAGATAGTGCTTTTTCCATCAGAATCCTGACTCCGGTGGTTCATCCTCCAAAAGTCATCAATCATGCAAAAATAGATGAAATAACATAAGTATCATCTCTTAATATGAAATATATCAATGAATAACAGTAAATTATGATATAAAATAGTGATGCAAAATGGATGTATCAACTCCCCAAGCTTAGACCTCGCTTGTCCCCAAGCAAAAACTGAGCTCAATAAACATGACCACAAGTTTACGGAGTGAAGTGTCGATAATGAGAATATGGACAAGAAGAATCACATTCATTAATACACAAATCATAATAGAAAACAACTCACTATTATATAACTTAACTTGCAATGAGTAAAGGAAACACAATAAAGATACACAAAGTAAATCACATTTGGTAATGGCAAACTTTGTTATTGGTCATAGAACGGTTAACAAATTGCAGGAGTCAAACATAATGGGGTTTTCAATGGTATCTTTCAAAGTAATATTCACTCAGATAAGAGCAGTGTGCAAAACAAGGAACATAAGAAACATGATTGAATAAATCATCATGTGGATGATTGAATCACAACAACTCAAATGCTTGCTTAAGATAGAAAGGAATAGGTTTACGGACTCAACTAAAAAGTAAAAGATATTCCCTTCGCAGAGGGAAGCAGGGATTTCAAGTTTCATAAAGAGCCTCCAAAAATTAGGGTACTTACTAGCTTTGAGCTCTCATTGCCCCTATCATAGGCCTCTTGAAGTGATTAAGGTTAATGTGAGGGAAAATATGAGTTATATGCTTGACAAATTATAAGTTGAAAATCTCATGCCCCTTGAGTACGAGTACCAGTCCTCATGCTACTCAACTTTGGTATCTGGTAAGTTCTTGTCATTGTAAGTGTATGTGTATCATACAGAACCTCCAACGGTGTACCCCTTGCCCCATGACACAGGAGCTATCCCATATCAAAATGACAAGGCAACAGATAGTGAGCATCTCAGCAATCTTTTTATTTTCTATTTGCATAGGTTTTTATTGAGGATGCTTCATAGAATGCCACTATGGTTATGCTGCAATTTTCCACCATGATTAGGCATGGCTTAGGCTAGCCGCCTAGGCATTTCTCTAACACATATACAAACTCCATGAGCTTACAAGCTGCCCTTTTATTTCACACTGCCGGGATCCATAAACAAAAGAACATGATATCAACTAAATAATAAGTGCAATGTCGAAAGCGGACCCCATGATAACATGGTTTTGCTAACTCCCAACTTATAATTTGAAGCATACAAGCTTCATAAGATAGTCACAATGGTTCAAATTTATTAAGTATAAGAAAATAAAGTGTGCCATCAAGTTCGTAAGAGCTTTAATCACTAATTTTAACATAACAAGTTTAATTTGGAAGATAGATAAACCTCGAGAATTTACTTGAAATAGAAATAATGCTAATAGGTAGATATGGTGGACACAAATGGCATAAGTTTTAGTTCAAGGATTGGATGCACGAGAAGCATTCCCTCTCAGTATTGGTTTTTAGCTAGCAAGGCTGGGTAGCAAGCATATGAGTTGAAGGAAACAAACAAACATACACGTGATAGAAACAATCATGCAATCTTCCTTGGAAACACAAAAGATCTTAACTAGAGAATATTAAGCTTATGAGCCAATCAAGAAAGGAAGATAATGAAATTGTATTTCTAAAAGTACTTTTCTATTTTCCATTCAATCCTCAAATAGTGTTGCTACTGACCAGAGCTAGGTTTGCCAAAACCAACTAAATTTACTTAATGATCCCAAAGTGATACCAATACTAACAACAAGATCAATCATATAACAGAAATTGCAAGCTAAAATAAGATGTGCAAAAAGTAAATGATAAAACTTCTCATTAATATTCCATAATGGAAACTCACACCAAGGGATACATAGATAACTAACTAGAGGAGAGATACTTCCACAATGCAAACCATCCTATATGATAACTTCTCTATTCATGATATGACTCTACTAAAAAGGTAAAAAGATGAAAGATAATGATGTGATACCGTGGCACTCCCCCAAGCTTGGAACAAACCAAGGGGATGCCAAAACCTAATGACGAGTTACTCCTTCGGAGGTGGTGGTGTTCTCTCATCAACATCCTACTTCCAAGGTAAAGGCTCCCCATCAACAAAGGACATATTGGTTTCCAATATCCTGAAACTAGCAACAAAACTTATGTGTTTAAACCTAGCCTCATACTCACAGTTTTGATTTTGCACATCGTAGAGCTGTGCTTGTAGTTGGTTGGTTGTTAGATGGAGTGAGAGAATATCACCCCTAATCTCAGCAATCTCCTTCTCATGCTCAGCGATGAGTTGTGAACTTATCTTATGGATGATATCCACTTCGTGTTCTGCCATCTTCTAAAGACTTCTTGCTCTAGTGCTTCCATCCTGTCCTCTAGACTACCTTCTCCTTTAGGGCCCTAAACCTCTTTTCTCTGTACCTTCACATCTTTGAGCAACAACTCCTTGGGGTGAATCTTCAACTCATACATGTACGGGTTGATGATGTCCGCGGAGGAATCCTCCTTGGGTGATCTAGAGGAAGACATTGTGGCTCCAAAACTGAGAATCTTCCTGTCAGAAACAGATCGAAACAAAAACATGACGAGAACACAATATATGGACCTCAGGGGATCCGGGGGATCCGAGGGATTATATATTACAAAGTTTAACAACAAAAGGAAGGTACTGGGAGAAAACGAGTCGGAGACGGGCTCCGGGGTGGCCACACCCCTGGTGGCGCGGCTAGGTGGGCCCGCGTCACGGGGTGGTGTGAGCCCCCCGGGCTCCGTTTCCGTCCCTTTTTCGACTCATTATATTCCATGTTGGATAAAAACTGCAAAATATAAATTGAAAAGTTTTTCGCAGACCTTTTCTTACCAGAACTGTTACCTATTCGAAAACGGACTCTGCATGTTGCTGAATTTGGTCTTTAATAAATCCTTCGGGAGTCACCACTTGAATAATATCAATATCTTCATTGTAAGAATCTCCAGAAATATAGTGCTTGAGTCTTTGACCATTCACGACTTGTGTAGTGTTATCTCTTAAGGAATAAATTGTTATTGCACCTGAACGATACACCTCTTCAATAACAAAAGTCCATCCCATTTTGAAAGTAGTTTTCCTGCAAAAAATCTGAGATGAGACCTATACAATAGAACTTTCTCACCAACATGAAACTCTCTCTTAAGAATTCTCCTATGATGCCATCTTTTAACTTTTTCTTGAAAGAGTCTAGCATTTTTATAAGCCTCACTTCTCCACTCATCTAAAGAACTCAAGTCAAGCAATATTTTCTTACCATCAAGTTTAAAATCTCTACTAAGTTCTTTCACTACCCAATAAGCTTTGTGTCCTAATTCTAAAGGCAGGTGACAAGCTTTTCCATAAAGCATTTTGTAAGGAGACATTCCCATAGGATTTTTATAAGCAGTTCTATAAGCCCATAAAGCATCATTCAACTTTTTAGCCAATTTTTTTCTAGATCTATTAATAGTCTTTTGCAAGATAGATTTAATTTCTCCGTTTGATAGTTCTACTTGCCCACTGGTTTGGGGATGATAAGCTGAAGAAATTCTATGATTAACATCATATTTAGCAAGGGTCTTCCTAAAACCACCATGAATGAAATGTGAACCTCCATCAGTCATAAGATATCTAGGCACTCCAAACCTAGGAAAGATAACATCCTTCAGCATTTTTAAAGAGGTCTCACCATCAGCACATTTTGTAGGTATGGCTTCTACCCACTTAGTAACATAATCAACAGCAATAAGAATAAGAGTATAACCTTTTGAAGGAGGAAAAGGACCCATATAGTCAAATCCCCAACAGTCAAATGGTTCAATAACAAGCGAGTAACTCATAGGCATTTCATTGTGTCTAGAAATATTACCAACTCATTGACATTCATCACATGATAAGATAAACTTTCTTGCATCTTTAAAAGGGTAGGCCAATAGAAACCTAATTGTAGAACCTTTTGTGCGGTTCTATCTCCAGCATGATGCCCTCCATAGGCACTACCATGACATTTCCACAATATCTCTTTTTGTTCATATTCTCGAACATATCTTCGCATAATACCATCCACTCCCTCTTTATAAAAATGTGGGTCATCCCAAAAATAATGCCTTAAATCATAAAAGAATTTTCTTCTTTGATGGGCTATAAAAGTTGGAGGCAAATACTTGGAAACAATAAAGTTAGTATAATCAGCATACCAAGGACTCTCTCGCGAGCTTACCTCTATTGCAGCCAACTATTCATTTGGAAAACTATCATTAACATGCATAGGATCAAAAGAAATGTTTTCCAATCGAGATAAATTATCAACAACAGGATTTTCAGCACCTTTCCTATCTACAATATGTAGATCAAACTCTTGTAAAAGTAACACCCATCTAATAAGCTTAGGCTTAGCATCTTTCTTTGTCATAAGGTACTTAATAGCAGCATGATCAGTATGAATGGTAACTTTTGAGTCAACAATATAATGTCTAAACTTATCACAAGCAAAGACAATAGCTAAGAACTCTTTTTTAATAGTAGCATAATTCTTTTGAGCATCGTCAAGAGTCTTACTAGCATAATGGATAACATTCAACTTTTTATCTATTTGTTGTCCAAGAATAGCACCTATAGCAAAATCACTAGCATCACACATTATTTCAAAGGGTAAATTCCAATCAGGTGGTTGGACAATAGGAGCAGTAGTTAAAGCTTTCTTTAGAGTTTCAAAAGCTTCCTTACAATCATCATCAAAAACAAAAGGTACATATTTTTGGAGAACATTAGTAAGAGGTTTTGATATCTTGGAGAAATCTTTAATAAACCTTCTATAGAAACTAGCATGACCAAGGATACTACGAATACCTTTTACATCCCTGGAGAGGGCATTTTCTCAATTGCTTCAACTTTGACTCTGTCAACTTCAATGCCTCTTTCAGAAATTTGATGTCCAAGGACAATTCCTTCATTAACCATGAAGTGGCATTTCTCCCAATTAAGAACAAGATTAGTTTCTTATCATCTCTGCAAAACTTTATCAAGGTTGTGCAGACAATTATCAAAAGAAGTTCCATAGACGGAAAAATCGTCCATGAATACTTCCACAATTTTCTCACAAAAACCATGAAAGATAGCAGACATGTATCTTTGAAAAGTAGCAGGAGCATTACACAAACCAAAAGGCATACGCCTATAAGCATAAGTTCCATAAGGACACGTAAAATTGGTTTTCTCTTGATCTTGTTGGTTAACAGCAATTTGAGAGAACCTAGAGTATCCATCAAGAAAGCAAAAAATGAGTCTTCTTAGACAACCTTTCTAACATTTGATCAATAAAAGGCAGTGGGTAATGATCTTTCTTACTAAATTTGTTAACCTTTCTGAAATAAATGCACATCCTATAACTAACTACTACTCTTTGGGGAATAAGCTCATTATTCTCATTAGGCACAACAGTAATCCCTCCTTTTTTAGGGACACAATGAACAGGACTAACCCATTGACTATCAGCAATAGGATAAATAATACTAGCATCAAGGAGTTTTAATACCTCATTTCTTACCACTTCCTTCATCTTAGGATTTAAACAACGTTGATGTTCTACCACTGGTTTTGCATTAGGTTCTATATTAATAGCACGCTGACATATAGTAGGAGAAATCCCTTTTAAATCATCAAGAGTATAACCCATAGCTCCTCGGTGTTTCTTCAATACTTCTAATAATCTTTCCTCTTCCTTTCCTGAAAGTTTAGAACTAATAATAACAGGATATATTTTCTTATCATCAATGTAAGCATATTTAAGATCATTAGGTAAAGGTTTCAGATCGAAAACTGGATCCTTTTTAGGTGGTAATGTGGTACCCAAATCTTCCACAGGTAAGTTATGCTTAAGCATCTTAGGTTGACGAGGGAGAATCTCGTCAATCTCATTTCTTTCCTCCATGAAGATCTCACTTTCGTGGTCTTCCATATATTGTTGCAAACCATTGTTAGGAGCAAGAGAAATAGAAGCAAGTTGTTCGACTCTAAAATCCTCATCAGGCAATTCATTTTCATAAGGAACTTTAGCAAATTTTGAAAAATTAAACTCATAAGATTCTCCATCAAATTTAGTTAAAATTTTCTCCCTCTTACAATCTATCATAGCTCCACAAGTGTTCAAGAAAGGTCTACCAAAAATGATAGGAAGAGTTTTACTAGCAGCTGACCCAAGTACTAGAAAATCAGCAGGATATTTAATCTTACCACAAAGAACTTCCACATCTCTTACAATACCAATTGGATATATGGTCTCTCTATTAGCAAGGTGAATAACCACATCGATTTCTTCTAGTTCACAGGGACCAATTTCATGCATAATTTCTTTGTAAAGCTCATAAGGAATAGCAAACTTGCACCAATATCACATAAACCATAATATCAATGATCACCAATTCTAACAGAAAGCACAGGGACACTAGCTTTCCTAGTTCTACTAGGATGCGAAACAATATTAGAAGCATCCTCACAAAAGATAATGTGTCCATCTTCTACACTTTTAGTGACAAGGTCTTTCACAATTGCTACTGTAGGTTCAACGTTTATTTGTTCATCGGATTTTACAGCTTTCTTTGTACTTTTGTTGACCAAACTAATTATCATAGAATGCTCCTTTACCTTAACAGGGAAGGGTATTTTCTCGATGTAAGGTTCAGGTAAAATATGATCAACGGTGCAAACTTTAGTATTTCTAGCAGGAACACAATCAACAATATCTTTATATGGTGCATGATACTTGTTCCATTCCTTTTTGGGAATTTTAATATAAGAGGCAAAGGCCTTAAAACAATTTGCAAGAACTTGAGAATCAAGACCATAAACAGTACTAATATTATGAAAATCATCAGTTCCCATGAAAGATTTAATGCATTCATAATCATAATGTATACCTGACTTTCTTCCGTTATCATTCTCCCATGCTTCAGCATTGTCTTGAATATGGTCTAGAAGATCCCATTTAGCTTCTTCTTTCATACGTGTAAATGATCCAACACAAGAAGCATCCAATAAATCCTTATCATGAGGAGAAAGCCTTGCATAAAAGTTATTGATAATAATATTATTAGGGAGCTCATGAATAGGACATTTGAGCATTAGTAACTTCAATCTCCCCCAAGCTTGGGCGGTACTCTCTCCATCATGAGGCCAAAAGTTATATATTTGATTCTGATCTTTATGAATCTCACTAGGAG
The DNA here is from genome assembly GCA_910589775.1 of Avena eriantha. NCBI lineage: Eukaryota > Viridiplantae > Streptophyta > Magnoliopsida > Poales > Poaceae > Avena > Avena eriantha. The sequence goes on from OU342743.1 coordinate 90,416,758, forward strand.
GATAAAATTTGGAATAAAGGAGAGGTACAATTTCCTCCCATTCAAGAGTGGCCATTCTTTAGCAGCTTATACCATTCCTCAGCTTTGCCTTTCAATGATACAGAGAATAACTTTTCTTAACTTGATCTATTGTAATACCTGCACACTTGAACAATCTGCATAATTCATGTAAAAAAGCAAATGGTCACCGGGATGGACAGTTCCATCTCCAAAATAGTAGTTCTCCATAACACGATCAACAATTTTTGTAGGTATTTTAAAAGGATTAATTTCAGTAGGTGGTGGTTCATCTACTACCTTAGCAGTGGTAGTAGCATTCTGAAATAAGAAACTAACTGAATTATCCATATTGAAATAAAGTAACAAACAGAAATAAACAATACTCATAGTAGAAGTTTCATTTACTAGTTCCACACTTCAATAGCGCTTCACTCCCCGACAACAGCGCCAGAAAATAGTCTTGATGACCCATAAGTATAGGGGGTATCATAGTATTTTTGATAAATAAGAGTGTCGAACCCAACGAGGAGCAGAAGGTATTGACAAGTGGTTTGGATCAGGAATTCTCTGTAAATACTTAGCAAATGGATTTTTAGGGATTTTTGATAATGCAGATAAATAAAGTGCAAGTAAATAAAAGACAATAATAATAATTGTAGCAAGTGGCCCAATCCTTTCTTTAGCATAGGACAAGCCAGTTGTATTACTTAAGATGACCAAACATTCTCGATGACACATGGGAACATTGTCAAGTACTTTCGCTTCATATAGTTGATTAATCTTCTCTGGTTGCATAAGTGTTGTGTGGGTGAACCCATGCTAATGTACTGACCTTCCTAGGACTAATACATACTTGTGATTATACCCCTTGTAAGCATCCACAACTACAAGAAAGTAATTGAGATAAAAACCTAACCACAGCCTTAAACTCTAAGATCCTACACTCCCTTATGCAAAGGTTTCCTAACAAGGGTTTAAGTTTCTATCACTCCGGCAACCCCACGATTAGTAGCCAAATACACAATGCATTCCCTAGGCCCATAAAGGTGAAGTATCATGTAGTCGACGTTCACATGACACCACTAGAAGAATATCACCACAACTTAAATATCAAACCATTAAATCTTTCTCAACACAATTCCACTACTAACAACATGACTTCTCTCATGTCCTCAAGAACTAAACAAACTACTCACGAGACATCATATGGATCAAGATTAGAGATGAAATAATGATAAGTAACAATTTGAACATGAACAAGAATTCAATGGTTCCACTCAATAGCATCTACAACAAGTAATCAACACCGGGACAGTTTCCCCTAAGAACTATGCAGGATTCAACCCAATTGTTACAGCGGTACAGAGTGGTGGTGATCGTGCTGGTGGAGATGATATTGGAGATGATGATGATGACCCCGATGAAGGCTAGCTGGATGACGGTGTTGATGGCGATGATATCCCCTCTCTAGGAAGGAATTTCCCTGGCAGAATTCTGCCTACCGGAGAACTCTTTCTCTCTTTGTAGTTTCTGCCCCACAGAGGCGGCGGAACCTTTCTGTGGTCGCTCTCCGAACTTTAGGTTTCCGAGGGGAATATATACGCGGAAGGGCGATGCCGGAGGTGGGACAGGGTGGCCACACCACCTGGTGGCGCGACCTAGGGGCACGCCAGGGGGTGGTGTGGGCCCCCTATGGCCCATCTCCACTTCCCCTTCTGGTATTCTTCGTCTTCTGGAAAAATAGGAATTTCCGTATATTTTCTGATCTTCGCAAATATTGCATCTGGATAGTGCTTTTTCCATCAGAATCCTGACTCCGGTGGTTCATCCTCCAAAATTCATCAATCGTGCAAAAATAGATGAAATAACATAAGTATCATCTCTTAATATTAAATATATCAATGAATAACAGTAAATTATGATATAAAATAGTGATGCAAAATGGATGTATCAGTCCATGATCGGCTCTCTCCTTTACCTCTGCGCATCTAGACCTGATATTGTGTTGTGTGTAGGTGTGTGCGCAAGGTATCAAGCAGCTCCTAAAGAAAGCCACTTAGTGGCGGTCAAGTGAATCTTCCGATATTTGGTTCATTCCCCTAATTTTGGTCTATGGTATCCCAAGGGCTCCAATTTCTCTCTATGTGGCTATACTAATTCAGATTGGGCTGGTGATAAGGATGATAGGAAATCAACTTCTGGAGCTTGCCAATTCTTTGGAAGATCTTTGGTTTGTTGGTCTTCTAAAAAGCAGAATTGTATATCTCTCTCCATCGCCGAGGCTGAATATGTGGCTGCTGCTAGTGCATGTACTCAATTATTATGGATGAGGCAAACTCTAAAGGAATACGGTGTCAATTATGACAAATTGCCTCTTTTGTGTGATAATGAAAGTGCAATCAAAATTGCATACAATCCGGTGCAGCACACGAGGACGAAGCATAGAGAGATTCGGAATCATTTCATTCGGGACCATGTAGCTCGAGGTGATATTGACCTATCTTTTGTGAGCACGAAGAATCAACTTGCTGATATTTTCACGAAGCTACTTGATGAAGCAAGGTTTTGTTACTTGAGGAATGAGCTAAATATCGTTGATTCAAGGAGCTTGTCTTGAATACCCATGCACTCACTCTTACATCTCCTCTGTATTTGGTCTAGGTGTGGGCATGGATATAGGGGGAGTGTGGTCCTAATCAATTGGGCTAACCCTCCCCCCATAATGCCCAAAGTAAGTAAAATCATTCCTCTTAATATCATTTTGTGATATGTGAGTTTTTGATGAGCATTGGTCATGAACCCAAGATATATCTTCGTGGTGTCATACCATGCACTCCAACAAGGTGGCCTCGGCCACCGCCCTCTTTCATGAGAAGAGTTGGTTCTATCTGGATCTTTTTGGTTGTTATTGCTCGTCTCATGTTCCTATGGAAATCACACTCAATTTTGGCTTTTAGTTGATTTGATTCTTCCAATCTTGAGTGTGTAGTACCATCTCTGTTTGGTTATCTAATCCCAAGCCTCTCTCTATCCCTAAGCCATTTCTTATAGCACACAAGTCCATTGTTCATCTTGTGGGGGGTTTTGTTTGGGGACACGCGGGCCTAAACCTATGTATAACAGTAATTCAGAAATTAGGCCGGATAATCTGGCCCAAGTGGTGGCCGGATAATCCGGCCCTGGCGGATTCAGTCTATTAAGGGTTGGGCATCAAGGGGAAGGGCTCACACAGAGCAGTTCTTCTCCCCCGACCCCTCTCCTTCTCCCCAGCCACCGCCCGCTGCTCTCACCCTCCCCAGAGCCCTTCCGACCACCGGATTCTGTGGGCCTCCCCCGGATCTTCTTCCTCGCGCCTCCGGGTACATTGAAATCCTTTGTCTATGGGATGATTTTCGCTAAAATTGAAATCCTTTGTCTATGGGATGATTCTCGCTAAAATTGTATCGGATCTCTGAAGAAACATCATATTGTGAGTCTAAAAATGATTTTTTCAAAAACTCTTGAGCGTTAGATCATGTACCTGTAGTCCAAATCGGACTCACTTCCTACCGATTCGGCACGAATTTGTCTTTTTCGCCAGGGGTCGAAGGAAAGGTTTGACATATCCTAGATGTGATATTGTATATGTAAGGTGGTCTAATATTTTTGAAACATATGGTGGTAGCATTTTGAATTAACCATTTGGCGGTTGCTTCACAAAATGCTCCGCTTTTGCCACTCAGAAAATGGAAAATGCATTTTCTGTGCGACGAAAAGGAAAACTTCCTCCTACAACATTGTTCGCCATCCCAAGATGCACATGTGTGTATAATATGGGCACATTATCACAAACTGTGTCGCGCTTCTGGCCATAACATTGGTCGTTTGACCCAAAAGTCATGAAACCTCAAACATGATAGGTCATTTCCGTGAAGGTTTTTTCGAGATGTTCGCAATATATCAAGTTTGGTATTTTTCCTTGCAAATATGTCACATAATATGACACCACGCAAAGGTTTTACATTGTTTGGACCGTTTTTGAATTTTTCATGTCCGTTTCAAACTATGGTCAAAACGGCGGGCACAAAGGTTCATAGATAGGGGATGATCCTCACTAAAATTGTATCGGATCTCTGAAGAAACATCATATTGTGAGTCTAAAAATGATTTTTGCAAAAAATCATGAGCGTTAGATCATGTACCTGTAGTTCAAATCGGACTCACTTTCTACCGATTCGGCACGAATTTGTCTTTTTTCGCCAGGGGTCGAAGGAAAGGTTTGACATATCCTACATGTGACATTGTATATGTAAGGTGGTCTAATATTTTTGAAAAATATGGTGGTAGCATTTTGAATTAACCATTTGGCGGTTGCTTCACAAAAGGCCCCGCTTTTGCCACTCGGAAAATGGAAAATGCATTTTCTGTGCGACGAAAAGAAAAACTTCCTCCTGCAACATTGTTCGCCATCCCAAGATGCACATGTGTGTACAATATGGGCACATTATCACAAACTATGTCGTGATTCTGGCCATAACATTGGTCGTTTGACCCAAAAGTCATGAAACCTCGAACATGATAGGTCATTTCCGTGAAGGTTTTTTCGAGATGTTCGCAATATATCAAGTTTGGTATTTTTCCTTGCAAATATGTCACATAATATGACACCACGTGAAGGTTTTACATCGTTTGAACTTTTTTTTAATTTTTCATGCTCGTTTCAAACTATGGTCAAAACGGCGGGCATGAAGGTTCATAGATAGGGGATGATCCTCGCTAAAATTGCACGGATCTCGGAAGAAACATCATATTGTGAGTCTAAAAATGATGTTTGCAAAAAATCATGAGCATTAGATCATGTACCTGTAGTATAAATCGGACCCACTTCCTACCGATTTGGCACGAATTTGTCTTTTTCGCCAGGGGTGGACGGAAAGGTTTGAGATACCCCGGTCTGGACATTTGTCCATGTAAGGTGGTCTAGTTTTTTCCTAAATGAGGTGGTAGCATTTTGAATTATGCCTTTGATGGTTATTTCACAAAACGTCCCTTTTTTGCACTAATGTACAAAATAGAAACAACCAATTAGAACGAAGAGTCAGACTACCCACAGATCACCCCATAGAAATAGATCTCAGCCGTCCGCATTGGGTCCATCCAACGACCCAAAATCCATCTCCCCATTCCTCCCACGGTCCATTTTAACATTAAATGACCCAAAAGTCCTACACTTTCCACAGCAGCCGCACTGCAGCACAAAAGCGACTAGGGGCAGTTTTGTGAAATCCTCCACACCCCCATCCAGATCGAGAGGGATCCCCTCCCACCCCGTAGCGCTCTCTCACAAACAGACCCCGTCCAAACCCTAATCCCCTCCTCTCCGCTTCCGATCCTACCGCCGCCACCCCAAACCCTAATCCGCTCCTCCGGATCCTCGTCATCGGCTCTCCCTTCGTGACCCGTGGCGACCATCTTGCCTCACCCTGCCTTCGTCTTCTAGACATGGTCGTCGTGTGGGCCAAGATCATTGGGATCGTGTCCGAGATGGACAGCCTCGTTGGTAGAGGTGGCCGTGAGATCCACGAGGCCGCCAGATCTGTCATTAGAGTCGTCGGATGGGTAGGGAATCCAATGCCGACGCCGCATAAGCTAAAGCAGCACCTTTCTCGCGAGCTCAGATGAAACAACAATAGCGTTCGGGAGTTTGTACCAGGAACCAAGAGAGGCGCTCGCAAGTATGGCCATGGTGAGCTTCCCCTACCATCCCGCCTCATCTCCGTCCACTCCGCCTCTCCGCGCGGCCTCATCCTCTCCCCAAAGTTTCTGTCATCGTCACCTATGGTTTTTGATCTGATCTTGCGATGCAGGAAGGCAACCACCGATGCCGCAATTAAGTCTCTCATGAACATGGAGAAGAAGCGTCGTGCTCGTCCCATTGTCGGCCTCGTCCCAGATCCCTCTCTCCGAATCTTGGTGTCCAAACCAGTAGTTCTTAGCCTCACGCTGGCCTTGGGGTCGGGGGCCTCCTAGTCCAGAACCCCTGGTCTTCCTCACCGACATTGTGGAGCACCGTCCAGGCTTCTGCACCTACAAGAACTGATGTGAGATCTGCAAGTACCTCGTCCAGGGTGAGTCGCTTCCCTCTTGCATCCTCCTCTGCCTGTATCGATGTGTTTGCATTGCAATCTACATATGCTCGTGATGAATGCATACTTGCCTATGCGGGCACCTCTGTGATTGATCTGCATATTCTGTTCCCTCTTGCTAATCTTGAAAGATCATTGCAGTTAAAATGACATCTCTAGTCACATGGTCATTCCTGTTAAAATGTCGTCGGTTTCCCTTGAATGCCTTGCTTTGTTAAGCTATTAATAGTCTAATTAGTAGTTTGGCTTGTGATAAGATTTGGAATGCTCAGATTGCATCCTGATATTAATGTTTTGGCATATACATTGCTTCATTTTGTTGGAAATTTTATTTTCATTTACTGGAGAATCTACTCACTACATTTATGTTCACAATGGTGGTGCCGCTGGATGCTTCCTCATTGCGGACCTGCTACTGCTGCTGCTACTACCCGCATCTATTGTGGCTTGCTTCTTCAACTGGGACCTCTCTCCGACAGCACTTCATATATTGGTGTATATATGGAATCCGGGAAAAAGAGATGAGTAATTTTTCCATCTTTCTTTGTACTAATTTCATTATCATGATAATGTCAATTAGTGCTCCATGCATCTATGCTTGAGTTTGTCTCGTTGGTGCCTGTTCCAATCTTTACTCGTCTAGTTTCATCAAATTCGAATATGTATGATGATGGTTGAATTAAAATATTCCACAGCAGTGGCCTGATCCTTTGTGTTTAGTCTCAGACTCTAGACTAGGAAATGGTTATTTGTGATAAATTTATCGTGTCTAAATGCTTCTAACTGCCTTCGCTAAGCTGTTTTTTAGACTACTAGCCATCACAAAGGTCATCACAGAATCTGATTAGGACATTTAGCTAAAGCAGTGCTTGCTTTCCACTGTATTTTTGTTAAGCATTCATATCGTACAATTGTTTCTTGAGCAAGTACTCCCAGCATTCATATTATCTCCTGGTACAAAGTGTCATATGGAATATTGTAGAACTTGCATCATATTGTTTTTGACAAAGTGTCATATATATATATATATATATATATATATATATATATATATATATATATATATATATATATATATATATTGGTTCATGATCTATGCATCTCTAAGTACGGACCATGATATCGCAGGATCACCTAGGTCTAGGTGCTGATCGCGGGATCACCGACGCTGATCATGGAATCGCAGGATCGCGTAGGTCTGGACGATGATCGCAGGAATATCTTAGATAATCAGCTGGACTTGAGTTTTTTATTTTTGAAGAAGTGAAAGGCTTTACGAGATAGCTCAATTATGTGTGTGGTGCAGACTTGATCTGATAATCAAGCGGGCAACTAGCTTCCTGTAGCTTATGTGGAATAGCCCGCATCCTGTAGATGTCATGTAGCTGCCATGTATCTTGAAGTTCCTGAAGTAATATTTTCGTTTTGACCACCTGATATTACTATTCATCATTGTAATCTACTATCTTTGGCTATTGTAATAAATACTGTGAATGAATTACTGTGTATTTATAAAGCTTTGTTGTATGAAACAAATTATTTGTAACTGCACCTGACGAGAGTTGTATGTGTGTTTTACGGGATGCATTTAAAATGAAAAAGAAAAGAAAATGAAATGACCAGTGGGACCAGCTCGTTCACCTGACAAGTAAGCCCAATGTTGACCTGACAAGTGGGACCAACGAATTGACCTGACAAGTGGGTCCCATCTGACTAGTAGGACCAGCTAAAAAGAAGACCAGAGGCAACGGCCCAACCATATGTCCCAAGTTATTGGGCCTGGACCAGTAAGAAGACCATCATGAACTGGGCTGCATTCTTGCCACATAGGCTTGCCACGTAAGACGATCTGACGTGGACAAGGCAGATTACCCATGACCAAAATTTTGGTCATGGGCTCTATGACCTTCTATTTTGGTCATGGTTGTCCATGACCAATTCAAAAAAAAGGTTCTTAGCTATCTATAGTGACCCTCGCTATGTGACCTACTGTTTTTGGTCATAGAAAGGTCATAGATGGATTTCTATGACCAATATTTGGGGTCACTAGTTAGCACATTCCTTGTAGTGTAATTGTTGGTGGAACGCGGTCTAGAAGTTTCCTTGAGGTTGTTTTTCGCGTAGAAATCGTAGTTTAGCAATTCCTATACTCGATCTATGTCGCTGCACTTAATCTTGCAGGATCTGAAATTTTTTGTCAGGGCCGGATTATCCGCCCCTGGCCAGGCCGAATAATCCGGATAGACAGACTTACCTCTGCTTCAGTTTTCTGTAGATTGTTGCATGGTGTCTGTGTGGGCTGTGGATTGTGTGCCTACAATTCTACTTTCTCTCCGGGACTTGTGTGTGTGCTTATCCCCATGCTATCCATCTTATTTCTTTCACATGTGGTTCTAGTGCTCCCAAAACCTACAACCGACGTCCCCGTGGCCTCTACTTCCGGGACGATGGTGAGGGTGGTTTCGTGGATGAGGTTGAACCGCGGAGAAGGAACAAAGAAGCTGACCGCATGGCTGAAAAGGCAAAGAGGGACAAGAGCAGGAAGGATGTGTTCAAGAAAAAGGGAAAGGCACCAAAGATCAACTATAATAAAATGGATATTCTCACCTACTCCTCCATTCGCCATCGTGCTCTGTTTGCGGACTCTGAGCAAGATACTGAGCTTGGTGACTCCCGCTTTTGGTGTGCTGACCAAAAGTCTATTTATGAAGATGTCTATGCTTTGCTGAAGATTCGCCCTATGCATCATATGATCATTGCTGAGGCTATGGAGAAGCCTCAACTTGCTGATGCCATGGAGGTGACTAAGCGGATGGGGTTGCACCATCTTATGGCCCTTTAGTGTTCCTATGACTCCGAGGTGGTGAAGCAATTCTTCTCCACTTTGTTCATTTGTGGCGATGAGTATCGAACCATGAAGTGGATGACTCGTGACATGCCAATGCAAAATGATTTTCAGACTTTTGCTAAGGTACTTGGATATCCCTTCTGCAACAGGGACCGTGCTAGTGGCTATCGCATCATTACTCAATGCAAAAAGATGTTGTTCTCTCTCCTTGCACGGTTGAAAATGGTATTGTGGGCTCTTTTGCTGGTCTCTCACCTCTTTTTGCTAGCTTGGTGGGCATTTTCCGTGACTCTATCACACCAAGTGGAGGGAACAATGATAGTATCCGTGGTCACTTGGTTTAGTTGCTGGCCTTTTCTCATGAGGTGGCCTCCTGTGAAGATGAATCTGTTGATTACAAGCTGGATGTGATAGACTTCATCTATCATGAATTGACTGATGCTATCTTCAATAGGCTCTCCATCCTGTATGCGCCTTATATTATGATGTTGATCAAGAACTTGCTGCCCAATGGAGAGTTCAACACTGATATTGTGCATAAGGCCAAGAAGATCTACAATAAAGCGAGGAAGATCTCTCATCCATCTTCTACTTCTGAGGGCTTTATGAGGGATGCTCGTGCCAGTGCTCGTAGGCCCCCAATGCCTCCTATTGCTCGTGAGGTGAAGCAGTTGAACTAGTTCTAGCGGAACATTCTGTGCATGGGGGTGAACACTCGCAAGGGGCTGTATGCGGCGTATAAGCAGCGCCACGAGATGGCCTATACTCATCAGCTCATTCTCCACCACGTGTCTGGGGCTTTCGGTACTCCTCCTACTCCTACCACTCCCACACCATATGCCCAGTGGAACTCTTCGTATGGCCTCAACTATGGAGAGCTTGAGCGTCACCTGTTTCCTACCATGGCCACTGCTGATGAAGAAGGGGAAGACACCGAGGAGTTTGATGATGGAGACAAGGACGAGGAGGACAATGAGGACTCCGAGTGATCTTTTGGGGTGCTAGCATCGCTCTTCTCTCTTTTTGGCGTTTCGATGCCAAAGAGGGAGAAGTAGTTCTATTAGGTCTTCGTGGATTTGCATGGGTCAGGCACAAGCATTTGCACTTTATCGTTTCGGTCTTTATCTCGCCTGTGCCCATTTAGCGTTGAACTTTTATTTGTGATTTGCTTTGTATGAGACTATGTTTATGTGTGGCTTTGGAATTATCTCATGGATTATTCACTCATGACTATGGATCTATCGTATTGGCTGTATTGGTTATCTATCTCTCGTGGAAGGTGTTTATAATGGTATCACATTGGCTATTCATATACTATATTGAGGATGCCTCTCTCATGGTGGTATGATACCTTTTTGAGCTAGCCCATCATTTATGTGTTGATTATGTTCCAATGAAATAGACTTGTACCTACTTGTGTGCCTTTGTATTCAAATGCAAATTTTTATTATGCACACATTGAGGGGGAGTCTTTTTATTCGTTAAATGTTGATGTTATTAGAGCTATCTTGCAAATCCTAGTATTTTCATCTAACACCCAAAGGGGGCGATTGAAAGAACATTTCATGATCTCTTGTGTTTTGTGTGTTAGATAACAATATCGTGGACTTTCTCATGTGTGCTAAGTGCTGCAGGAAAGAGAACTTGTTGTTGGGGGGCGGATTATCCGCCCGCATCAAGGGCCTGATAATCTGGCCTAACCCTCTTGGCCAGAGTTGGTCGCGTGTGAGCTTCTGTCTAGGGGCGGATTTCCCCCCGGACAATCCGTGGCTGGGGCGGAATTTTCTCCCAGCCAGATAATCCGTACTTCGCTTGGGCTGGATAATCCGCCCCCCAAGGGAAGTGGCCAAGGGAAGATCGACTCGACCTTCTGTCTGGGGGCGGATTTTCCCTCGGACAATCCGTGGCTGGGGCAAATTTTTCCCCCAATCGGATAATCTGGTCTTTCACTTGGCCGGGGTAATCCGGGCCCTAGAAGAAGATGCTAAGGATGGCTCGGCACGAGCTTCTGTTCGGGGGCGGAGTTTCCCGCTGATAATCCGAGTCTAGGTGGAGTTTTCCCTAGGCCGGATAATCCGGCCCTCACTTGGGCCGGATCCGGCCCTCACTTGGGCCGGATCCGGCCCCTGTTTACTCCAACGGCTCTGTCTGGACAGGGGGTATAAAAGCCCCAATCACCCCTCATGTCAGACCTCTTGATTCATTCGAAAAAGTTATGGCATGTTGCAAAAGCTCTCATTCAAGATCTCCCACTTCAACCACCCAAGGCTTCGATCTTTAGGGCAATTGAAGGAGGAGACTTCATTCATCGTCATCATGAATCAAGCGCTTCAACTCCTCTCCATTCACTTGGAGAATTCCCGATCTAGTATTCTTGTTAATATCTAGATCTTGTGTTTCGATATTGATAACAATTGTTATTGTGGCAGCTTGTTGCCGTTATGGGAGCCTCCAATTCGGTTGTGGAGTTGTGCCCCGCTAGTTGTGTAAAGGCGTCGGTTCCTGCCTCGAAGGGCTCCAATAGTGGAAAGGTGAATCGGGCCTTTGGTGGCGAGATCCATCGGAGAATAGGGTGAGGCCTATTGTGGCGGGGTGGTCTTAGTACCGCACACCCCTCCAACACAGATGTACTTCCCTTAACAAAAACAGCGGTAAAACAAATCATGTGTCTCCGCGTGCTCCACCACGGTTTCCTCGTTCCTTACTCTTACTCGCCCTTACTCACTAGTAGTTGGGTTTGCATATAGAAAAAATCTACATAGTCGCATATCTAGAGAATTTGCCTATTGTGTCAAGCCTAAAATTGAAAAGGCATTAAAATTTGAAGTAGCACATATTCACCCCCTCTAGGTGCCCATACGATCCATTTAAATGTGCTCCTCCATCTTTGTGCTAAAGAACTTACCAGATATCATATATCTCTCAGCTCAGATTTGGTCCTCAAACATGGTTTTGAGTTTTGTCACCATAGCATTAGCATTAGTAAGCTCAAAAATCTTTTGGAGTTCAGGCTCCAGCGACTGGAGTATCGCACATTGCACAAGAGTGTAGTCATCATACTTTGTGCCATACACGTTGTGCTCATCCTAAGACGCATCATTTACAAGGGCGTCACACTATTCAAAAAATTGTTTGAATCAGCAATTAATAGGCCGATTAATCGCTACTAGGGACCTAACCGTGTCGATTAGCACTAATCAGTTGTGTTAATCCTTTAGCCTGACTAATAGCTCTAGCAGACCGATTATTAGGTATATTCCCGATTAACTACTACACTTGGTTAAAATAATTATAAAATTTGCAAGGCATATCGCCCTTCCAACCGCTAGCCCATCCAAATGAAGTAGGTTTTGTAAAGCTTCCTCTTGATTCCCGCCTCCAAGAGCTTGATTCCTGCCATCACCAACCAGTACCATGGGTAGGTGGTGGGAGAAGAGCAACTTCAGAGGTCAGAGGAGGATAAATGGAAGGAGAGCACATGGTACTAGCTGGTGGATCCCGAGTCGCTCGTGACCTTGAATATTAGGTCAGAGAGGAGAAGCGTATGTATTTTAATGGAAATCTGGGCTCTAGATAAGTCATATAAAGTCCCATATACTATTTATTTCTTATGTTCAGGTGTTTTAAGTGCTAATTTGTATAGGTTGCGCCGATTAATAGCCGACCGATTAAATCAGTTAATCATATGAATTACGATTAGTCGTTACTCCCAAGCCGACCGAGTAGTTAACGAATACCGATTTTCTCACATAGGGCATAGGTTTGCAAAGACTATTTTAGACTAGGTTTATAAAAGATAGAGTTTTCAAGTTAATTAAAAATCACTATGAGATCTCCCACTCAAAAATGAGACCCCTCTAGTCATTTTTAGTGGTTACACGAACCAAATTCACTATACTACGATCGATCATCACATGTGGTGGTGCAGCTCCAATGGCGAGCATCATATGGACATCATATCATTCATATGACTCATACTTTACCTGTCGGTTCATGTTCCGAGCCCATGTATGTACATGCTAAGCTCGCCAAGTAAGAATCTTAGTATTCGTGTGTGTAAAACTGTCTTAAAATCGTTGTATGCGAACATAAAGTCTATCACACCCGATCATCACGTGGTGCTTTAAAACGATGAACTTTCTTAACGGTGCATACTAAGGAAGAACATATTTTTATCTTGATATTTAGTGGGAGGGGTCATCTTATAATGCTACCGAGATAATAAAATCAAAGCAATATAAGATGCATCAAAGGATAAACATCACATGCAAGAATAATGTGATATGATATGGTTCTTCTCGTATTCGATCTCCATCTTGTGCATCATGGTATGATCTCCATCATTTCACCGGTATGGCACCAAGGTCCATGGCGCCACCATCATGGCCTCTCCACCAATACAATGTATCTCTCGGATATACGTAAATATCACGTAGACCAAAAAAGATAAAGATAACCATATGGCTCCTGCCAGTTGTTTAACTTAAAATAAACCGTATTGCATACAACAATTTTTGAATCAATGACCATATCACATCACATGTCCTGCAAAACAAGTTAGACATCTCCAATTCATTTTTGCATAGTTTACGTGGTTGTAGACTTTCTATGAAAGAACCACTCTACCTACGAACTTCAACCACAATGGTGATAATCAAGTTCTTAGCAAACCGTTGTAAATTAGATCATGACTATGTTGGGAGAGACAGATAGACACCTGCTGAGCCACTTATGCAATACAAGTTGTATGTCAAGCGTGAGACAAGTCTCATGTACGAGGACATGTAAAGTTAGTCTGGGCCACTTCATCCCAACATGCCACCATGATTCAAATTCACGCAAGTATGCAATAACATGATCATCACGTTCACATCTCTATGTATTACCGTACATAGCATCTACGCATAGACATATCTCTGATACCACTGATGGGTTTGTTGCAAGCAAACAACAAAAAATCCTAAGATTACAACTGCCAAGATCGAATCTAGGCGACACTTCTAACGGTTTTAAAAAGACTCATCCTTGAAGACCGTAAGCAGGATAACGTTTCCGCAAACAATCGTGGTTGTTGTAGATTGTATACGACCGTCCTCAAGGACGCTAAGATGATCAGTGTCACAAAGGGGCAGCGCCTCCGTAATCGGTCATACGTACAGTGTGCCGATGACTTCTGTCCCTTGCCCCAGCTGGGAAGCGGAAGTAGGAGATCCTCGGGAACTCTAGCAGCACTACGACATGGTGGAGAAGATCTTGAACAGGGCTTCGCCTAAACGCCGTGCTCGTGGCAATGGACAAGGCTAGCAAGGGGAGAAAGATGCCAATCAAAAGACATATGAGAAGGAGAAGGAATGAGTGAGTGAGAGAGGTGCTCCACGCCTCCTTTTATAGGTAGAAGGAGGCAGCCCCTCTCATGGCCAGCGGCCAAGAGGGTGCTCCCACCTCTTCCCTCATTCATGTGGGTGGATAATCCTCTCACAAATATTCATCTCCATTTTCTTCCATTTATTCTCCACTCAAAAATCAAGAGTCATTCTATTAAAACCACTTTTAGTTCACTTGATTTAATGCCACTCATTTTAATGAACATTTCATTTAATGGGCACTTCATTCAATGAATATATCAACAATTCAATGCCTTGCAATAATTCGATACACCGAAATTATTCTGATAGATTTATCAGAACAATTCTTGTGATGTCCAGTATTTTCTCCGGCGTTCCCTATCCACTAAAATGCATCAACTACCCTCAAGTGTGTCTCCCTATGGGTTCGTGAACTATGTGGACATGATCGTGACTCTCTGATCAATAATGACTCCCACTAGTTCAATGATAAACTAGTGATTGCGTGAACCTTATTCACAGTAACCAATTCTTTTTCTCTTGTGATACTTTACTTGTCCGAGATCCGATCATTTTGTGTCATCCATACCTAGATCGATCTCGTTACTGATAAGTACTCTTTTCTCGTTCCCATGATATAACATTCTTAGTGATCTTATCACTTGCTTGCAAGCTATGTTAATGTGATATCACCGAGAGGGTCCTGAGTATATCTCTCCATCACCAGGATTTACAAATCCCACTCTTGATCCACGAGTCTCAACTAACACTTTCTAAGTACCCAACGACATCTTTATAATCACCCTATTACAGTGTGCGTTTGATGGAATCAAAATACTCTTCCGGAGTTAGTGATTGACGTGATCTCATGGTCTAAGAATTAGAGTTACTTAGAAATGAGATAGCAATATAAACTTGAGGACATAATCGTATTGCTAAATCTACTGTGGGTGAATGTTCATCATATCATGCTCTAATGATATGGCCTTGTTATTAACAACATCCAATGTTCATGATTAGAAAATCTTGATCATCAGTTAATCAACAAGCTAGTGCAATGAGAGGTTTACTAGGAACACATTCTTTTGTTTAAACACGCATGTATCAACGTTTCATGTTAACACAATTATAGCATGAGAAATAAACATCTATCATAAATCTGGATTAAGATAATAACCATTTATTATTGCCTCTTGGGCATATTCCTTTCAAATAAAAATTTCCACTTGAATAAATCTTTGGTTCCATACATCGAAAATGTCTTTGAGACTCAACATGAATCTACAATTCGTATGGAGTCTCAAGGGCTATTGACCTTGGTATGACTTATCGGGTTCCTATAATTAATATACCTGGTACATACTAAAGATATGACCCAAGGCTCATAAAGAAATAAAGAGTCCTGGAAAGCATCCGAAGCCTGGAAACCAAACGTGTTAATCAAGATAGATATACAAACCGACATAGTTGGGTAGCTGTAATCAAACTTGTAATCGACCGTATTGGTCTCTGAGATCTAGCCTCTCATATACGGGATGGGAGGAGCCAACGGAAAGACCACCGTAGCTTGGAGTAGACACAACCCATCGTGAGTTAGATCATATTTAGCGAATCAGCGACTTTGTAATCATCTCTTTGCAATAAAGTTCAGACATGATCCAACTCCCTTGTTTGTCTGACAGGCCGAGGAAATCACCAGCCCTCTCGTTTCCATCAAACCCAAGTCCATAACTATGGATATTGTCGAGGTTACCCCTCGTCACAGGGTATCAGTATGTTCCGTTTACGGCTGTTTCTATAATGTGTAGAGCTTTACGGCCTATTTATGGAGGTGTCGACACGACTGGAGGACACGGCAAAATACTTTTTTACCCAATATAGATGGCAGCGTAATCTTGGAATCGGCGGTCTGTCACCATAGGCGTTTTATAATTTCTCATTTTGTATGTAAATCAACTTTTTCCCGTTTTATGACTTCTCGAGTTGTGTCAGTTGTGTGCTTCTTAATTATGAAGGACCGGGTTATAATGTTTAAAACTCTTCAAGTAATAAGACATGCCCTTTTATAAATAACAAAGGGCAACACTACTCGAATCGGAACCTACTCAAGAGATATTTGTGATTCAGTGGTTAGGCAAGTGTTATGACCGGTTTGGCCTATAGCAGGAGGAAGCCCATTAGTGGGCCTAAATTAGGGGCTTAGCCCATTTATCCTTTTTATATTGCTATAAACGTACATGAGAAGACAAGCAATAAACAGATCGTACAGATCGTTATTGCCGACTCCTTGAGGAGTCGGTCTTCCTTGCCCTAGCCGCCGCTCCTTCCCTTGCGCCGCCTTCCTCCAACCTCGCGACGGCAGCCAGCCGCCGGCGTCGCCTTTCTCTCCCTCGTCCAGCACACTTCCACCCCTACCATCTATGTAACCGGTCTGGTAGGATCACAAATCCTATCAATTTGGTATCAGGTTGCTCAGAATCGACTATGTCTTCAGGCCAACCCACCGCCTCCGTCGCCGCCACCACAGGGCCGCCGCCCATCTCCATGGCAGCGCCACCGGGCACCACTGCCGCGCCCGCCGCTGGTCACTCGGCGCCGGTCACCGACCCGGCCCCGTCCTCTCTCCGGTGGAGATGTCGACGGCTATCCGCGATCTCTCCCTGGCGGTCGCGAACCTCTGGACATACCTCCAGGGCCCCTACACGCCGCCCCCGCTGAGCCAGGCGGCCACCGCGCCACCACCACCGCCGCCGCCCGCGGCCCCCGCGCCCTTGCTGTCGACCGCCGCCTCCCACCAGGGGATCTCGATCACTCAGATTAGGTTCCTGCCCTCGCCGTCCCAACTCCCGACCTGGCTCGGCACTCCAGTCTATACGACCGTGCCCGCCCAGCCGACCGTGCTCCATCCGACCGCGTCGCCCTCGGTCACGACCTTCGGGGGTCTCACCGGGTACGCTGACCCCTACACCGGCGCTAGAGGCCACCAGTTCTAGGGGGACCCATGGTGCCCAAATACTCGTCCCCCACCGCGATGAGTCGTCACGAGGGAGCCGTCGCTGTCGCCCCGCACGGCCAGCAGCCGCCCCGCTTCACCAAGCTGGAGTTCGCCACCTACGGCGGCACCGTCGACCCCTTGAACTGGCTCAACCAGTGCGACCAGTTTTTCAGGGGACAGCGTACACTGGCGTCCGACCGCACGTGGATTGCCTCCTACCACCTCCGCGGCCCCCCAGACGTGGTACTACGCCCTCGAGCAGGACGAGGGCGGCGTTTCCGCGACCTTTGCCTCCTCCGATTCGGGCCCCCGATACGCGGGAGCCGGCTGGCCGAGCTCGGCCGCCTTCCATTCACCTCCTCGGTCTAGGACTTCGCCGACCGCTTCCAGATGTTGGCATGCCATGCGCCTGGCGTGACGGCTCGCCAGCGCGCCGAGCTCTTCATTGGCGGACTGCCGGACCACATTCGCGTCGACATGGAGCTGCGGGATCCCCAGGACCTGCAGTCGGCCATGTACTACGCCCGTGCCTTCGAGCAGCGCGCGCGGGCCATGCAGCAGGCCTTCCCGGCCAGCGATGTTTGGCCGGCCGGCCGCCCTCCACCGACACCACCAGGCCAGGCGCTCACGGACGTGACTCATGCGGGGCACTCCGATCCAGCCGCGACGCGGCCTTTCCGTCAGCTGACCACGGCCGAACAGCTCGAGTGTCGTTGTAAAGGGTTGTGCTTCAACTGCGACGAGTTCTATGTACCGGGCCACGTTTGTCCACGCCTGTTCTACTTGGAGACCGTAGACGACGTTGCGGCTGATGTCGTCGCAGCTGGGCTGGCTGACACGGCCGTCTCCAAGGCCGACGCCGTTTCGGGCTGAGTTCCGCCAGCAGTTTCCAGCTATCCAGCTCGAGGACGAGCTGTTTGAGAAGGCGGAGAGAGATGTTATGACCGGTTTGGCCTATAGCAGGAGGAAGCCCATTAGTGGGCCTAAATTAGGGGCTTAGCCCATTTATCCTTTTCATTAGCTTATTTATATTGCTATAAACGTACGTGAGAAGGCAAGCAATAAACAGATCGTTATTGCCGACTCCTTGAGGAGTCGGTCTTCCCTGCCCTAGCCGTCGCTCCTTCCCTTGCGCCGCCTTCCTCCAACCTCGCGACGGCGGCCAGCCGCCGGCGCCGCCTTCCTCTCCCTCGTCCAGCACACTTCCACCCGTACAATCTACGTAACCGGCCTGGTAGGATCACAGATCCTATCAGCAACACACATGGATATATGGATGTTCATCGAAGGTAAGCTAACAAGGACATGTCTCGCATGTCATCTTCATTAATTTGTAAGTTTGTGTACAAGGTTATTTCTCAAACATCAAGAGCCGTGCAAGCCAGGATGGCAGATGACAGGTAGTATCCATGATGAAAAGAGCCAAAGAGGAGGACATAGTCGAGGAGGGACCTAGCATCCCTCTGCCCAGGCTTGTCGAGCACACAATGATGATATAACTCAAGTGCAATTCTATGGTTATATTGATTTGCCCGGGCTTCCGAAAGTTTATACGTCCGCCACCCGTAGTAGATCATGTGAACACCGGCAATACGCCGCGGTCGTTGTATGGAGGAGCCGTGTACCCCAAGGAAAAACAAGGAAGTGCTCAAATAGGCCAGTGGCCATGAAGCGTGCCACGAGGAGTAGAAGCAGTAACGAATCGCTTGGCAGAATTGTGTGCTGCCGGTGAATTTGGATGAGCCGGGCCGGTAGCCAGCATGTGCGGTAGGTGAGGTTCTTCCACTGGATCGTCAGTTATGTCCAGACACGTGGAATCATTCGCCGGTCATCATCAGTCGTCACAGCCATCATTGCCTCGATATGCTTTTATATGGACAGCCTAATTGGCCCAGTGCGTTGAGGAAGATAACATGCTTTACTTAATCGTTTTTAAAAACATGATGTTTGGTCATTCACCGAACGTGTGGTTCTCCTACATCTTGGCGGTGGTTTTGAAAAGGTCGAACCTGCGACAAGACTGGCCCAACTACACGATCTCTATCGTTGGTAGGGCGTGCTTGGTTAGTGACTAAACTAGTTCCACTAATAGTCTGTTTAATAAGCACACCCCTTGTTCTTCAGATGGACTGAGAGCAGCTCGCGCGAGTGGCTGGTTTCCGGGTAGGTAGCGTAGAGGGTAGTCTATCCTCTGTCCTGTAAAAGAAATGGAATTGTGGAAAACTAGGTTGTTTCACGGACTCATTTGTTCAATTGTTTTTATTTGACGAAAGTGAACAAGGGATTCTGGGACCAGACGTATTCCCCGTTCTGAATCTGATGCAATAGTAGCCGGGGAAAGAGTGGGGAACGCAGATGCGTAGTATCTGACGTTCTCATGCCGGAGATACGTACTATCTGACGTCCAGGCCGACTCGTTTGCATGCCCGTCTATTTATGCCCCACCTCCGGGCTTGGCAGTTGGCACTACCACTCTGAATTCGGAGCAGGAAATCGAAGTACTAGCTACTACTACTGGGACCGAAGGAGCAGAGCAAGGAGTCATCAATGGCAGAAGGTTTGCCTGCGCTCGGTTGGGCTGCGAGAGACGTCTCCGGTCACCTCTCCCCTTACAGCTTCTCAAGAAGGTCTTGCTCTATCCGGCCAATTCCTTTCATGCCTGCTGTCACCTCTGTTTCTTGTGCCGACCTGATGAATTCCTCTATATATATACGTGATGCACGACGACAGGGTTCCCAAGGACGACGATGTGACGATCAAGGTGCTCTTCTGCGGGATCTGCCACACCGACCTCCACATCATCAAGAACGACTGGGGCAACGCCCTCTACCCCATCGTCCCCGGGTGAGTAGACCAGACCACAAAATGGCCTCCAGATTTCAACAAACCATGGTGGAGCGAGTTGCGTAGTATAATTTATGGGGATTCTCACGGTTTCTGTTGCTGCTGCTCGGCGCACGCAGGCACGAGATCGTGGGCGTCGTCACCGACGTCGGCCCGGGCGTCAACACCTTCAAGGCCGGCGACACGGTGGGCGTGGGCTACTTCCTCGACTCCTGCCGCACCTGCTACAGCTGCGGCAAAGGGTACGAGAACTACTGCCCCACCCTGGTGCTCACCTCCAACGGCGTCGACGGCCACGGCGCCACCACCCAGGGCGGCTTCTCCGACGTCCTCGTCGTCAACAAGGACTACGTCCTCCACGTCCCGGACACCCTGCCCCTGCCCGGGGCCGCGCCGCTGCTCTGCGCAGGCGTCACCGTGTACAGCCCCATGGTGCAGTACGGGCTCAACGCCCCCGGGAAGCACCTCGGCGTCGTCGGCCTCGGCGGGCTCGGCCACGTCGCCGTCAAGTTCGCCAAGGCCTTCGGGATGGCCGTCACCGTCATCAGCACCTCCGAGAGGAAGCGCGAGGAGGCGCTCGACCGCCTCGGCGCCGACGCGTTCCTCGTCAGCAACGACCCCGACCAAATGAAGGTTATATATTAAGACTATATAATAGTTCTGCCTCCCTCCGGCCCTGCGACATAGTAGTAGGATTCTTGCTTGCCATTGACGCGAGAGACACGTTATTCTTTGGTTGCAGGCGGCTGCGGGCACGATGGACGGCATCATCGACACGGTGTCGGCGGGGCACCCGATCGTGCCGCTGCTGGACCTGCTCAAGCCGATGGGGCAGATGGTGGTCGTGGGCGCGCCAAGCAAGCCCATGGAGCTGCCGGCCTTCGCCATCATCGCGGGCGGCAAGCGCCTAGCCGGGAACGGCACGGGCAGCGTCGCCGACTGCCAGGCCATGCTGGACTTCGCGGGGAAGCACGGCATCACCGCCGACGTCGAGGTCGTCAAGATGGACTACGTCAACACCGCCATCGAGCGGCTCGAGAGGAACGACGTCAGGTACCGCTTCGTCATCGACGTCGCCGGCAGCCACCTGCAGGGCCACGCAGGTTAGAATGTGGACGTGCGTCGTTTGGCCGATTTAGGAAGCGGTCACCGGCTTACCGCCAAAGTGAAGTCAACGAGTCGTTGGTCTGTTGTTATTTCCGCATGGATGTGTTTGTGTGTGCGATTCCAGATTTCCATGTCAAATAATTGCTTCGTGTGTCATGGCACCCGGAAAAAAGAAAAATACGTCCCGTCTCACGGAGGTATTTCCTATTTCTAGAGTTCATGATTCTTCATGTTTTATAGACCAACCAAAATAACCTATGGATTCGAACTGTACACTGAAAAATGGGTTTATTAAGAAAACAAAAGAACAGTGTACCTAACATGCAGCAGGAGAGAGCCATAAGTGAATAGTAATGAATTGAACACCAGGACAACATGATCTTGCAAACCTTGGCTTACAGCACAATGACGGCAGCACAATTATGAACTACCGAAAACAGCTTGATGAGCTACATTAGCAATTGCAGAAAAGCAATGATTTAATCGATTGATGAATAGGTTGATTGATTTGATTCATATCGACTTACAAATTACTTACTACTGAACTATAGACAGGAGCTAGAATGGTAGTTGCAGAAAGGCCTCAAGACTAAAGTGCAGATTACCGAACTATAGCTCGGAGTCAGAACGATTGGTGGAACACTGTCTCCGGCTTGCCTAGTCTGGCACTCGGCGTCGATCAGGCCAGGCGTCGTGTCGCGTGGGGGACGGCGCATCGGGATAGGGCCAATGGAACTGTGCCGTAGTCCGCGAACAGCCGCCTGCGATCTATGCCTAGCTGATCAGGATTGCTCCCTGCATACCCCTTTTCCAAGTACTCCCTCCAAGCTGCGCAGGAAAGGCCCAAAGCCAATCCCAGGGAACAGTAAAGCTTCATAGGGTCTTTCTGTCCAGGTGCAGGTAGTCCGCATCTTCACAGACATGTCTATTTCACCGAGCCTCTCTCCGAGACAGTGCCCAGATCGTTACGCCTTTCGTGCGGGTCGGAACTTACCCGACAAGGAATTTCGCTACCTTAGGACCGTTATAGTTACGGCCGCCGTTCACCGGGGCTTCGGTCGCCGGCTTCCCTGTCATCAGTTCACCAACTTCCTTGACCTTCCGGCACTGGGCAGGCGTCAGCCCCCATAAGTCACCCTTACTGTCCCTTTACAGAACCGTACATGAGATTTTCACCTCATACGGCTCCTCGGTCAATTCTTTCGAAGGGAAGGATTTTCCTCGTTCGAGAGTCTCCGCCCTTCTTCCACTCCGTCCCGAAGACTAGTCGTATCCTTTATATGGAAATCCGGGGCCAGGGGGTCATTCCCTTGACTCGTACTGATGAGAAGTTTTTTACTCCACGAGAAATTGAACAAAAAGCTGCCGAATTGGCCTATTTCTTGCGCGTACCAATTGAAGTATTTTGAGTACCAATTGTATGTATTTTTTTTTTTGAACTGAATTGAATGAAGAAGAATTGGAAGAAGAAAAGCTTTCTCAACATGGGGAAGAAGTCCCTTAGAAATTGGATTTGTTATCGGAAGGGTATTTTTAAGTATTTATCTAAAGGAAGGAACAAATGCGGATAAGAGAAAAAAAATTTTATTCTATTTCACTATTCCACTCCATCTAAATCTAAGAAACAACCCAATGCAATTAAATTCCACGAATATATAAAAAAGAAGAATAGATACAGGGTATCAAACCTTGCTATAGAGTTTTTGCTTCAAAGAAAAAGAAATATCATATAGAGTCCGGGAATGAAATACGAATACTGATGGGGGATAGGATCAAAATTGAAGTAAGTCGTTATGATTCCAGCAAGGGACGTATAATTTATAGACTTCCCCATAAAGATTCGAAGCGTATCGAAGACTCGAAAGATATCGAAGATTTGAAAGATAGCGAAGATTCAAAGGATTAGGGTTTTCTTTTTTCTAGGGTAATAAATTCGAAGTTCAAAAATTCAAGCGAAGAGACTTATTTTTTCCAAAATATTAGATTCATAGTTTAAGAAAGGATACGGAAATATGAAAATAAGAGCTTCCGTTCGTAAAATTTGTACAAAATGTCGACTGATTCGTAGGCGTGGACGAATTAGAGTCATTTGCTCTAATCCGAAACAAATAGCATAAAGAAATGTAACCAACGTTTATTGGAAAAAGCAACACCAAAGATTTGGGACCAAAAGCGGTTAGCAGTAACCATTGAATAAGTTTCTTCAGCTTGAGTTGGGTTAAAAGCGCGGAAGGTATTTGCACCATCACCGTCCTCAAATAGAGTGTTTTCTACAGTCGCTCCATGAATAGCGCATAGCAGAGCCGCACCTAATACTCCGGCAACTCCCATCATATGAAATGGGTTCAACGTCCAATTATGAAATCCTTGGAAGAAAAGGATGAATCGAAATATCGCTGCTACCCCAAAACTCGGCGCAAAGAACCAACCGGATTGCCCCAGTGGATAAATAAGGAATACAGAAACAAAAACAGCGATTGGACCAGAGAATGAGATTGCATTATAAGGCCGCAATTGAACAGACCGAGCAAGTTCAAATTGGCGTAACATGAAACCTATTAGTGCAAAAGCCCCGTGGAGAGCTACAAAAGTCCATAGACCGCCTAATTGACACCAACGAGTAAAATCTCCTTGTGCTTCCGGCCCCCATAGTAGCAACAAAGAGTGTGCTAAACTGTTGGCAGGGGTAGAAACTGCTGCGGTTAAGAAATTACAACCTTCCAAATAGGAACTAGCCAATCCATGGGTATACCAAGAAGTTACAAAAGTAGTCCCTGTAAACCAACCCCCTAAAGCGAAATAAGCGCAAGGAAAGAGCAATAGGCCGGACCATAGGATTCTAAAATATAAGATGTTTTAGCTTTGTGAAGTTAATGTATGTAAAATCTCTTAGTGTTTACGTTTATTTTGAACTATATACTAAAAGACTTCTAGATACATTTGATTCACAAAACTAAAACATCTTATATTTTAAAACGGAGGAAGTAGTATAGTACATTGCTGCCATCAGGATCGGGATTGGGATCAGGATCGGGGGGCGTCGAGCCGATTTGGATCTGGGAAGAAAGAGCTCGATGACAGACAAAGTCACGAAGGATGAAGCGATGTGCCTTTTTTCTGTCAAAACACAAACTTGTACCTGCGATTTGGGGGCCTCATTTTTTCGGGGCCCCTGTTTCGTCGAGCACATCGATCA
Source organism: Avena eriantha (assembly GCA_910589775.1). Classification (NCBI taxonomy): domain Eukaryota; kingdom Viridiplantae; phylum Streptophyta; class Magnoliopsida; order Poales; family Poaceae; genus Avena; species Avena eriantha. Next base: position 90,441,218 of record OU342743.1, read on the forward strand.
TCCTCTTAGACGGGCCTGCTACCAAGCTAGCTAGCGCTCTAGAGTATAGAAAAAACATGCTTCCTAGCTGGAAAATAGTGAGAACTAGCTGATACTCAGCGCGTTGTTGCGGGAATTACATGCACATGATTTAGAATATTTTGAAAAAATATTTGTTTGCACATCAGACGGACAATGTGGAATGGCAGTGGACATTGTATCGAGTGCAACTGTATCTGATTAAAAAAAGCATAGTCAACAAATTTTTGTCATTACACGAATTATCTTGTGAGATTATTGAATAATATTTGGAAGTTAGAACACATGCATTATAACTATAGTGAAGTGATACATAGAAACCACAACTCTGATTCATTTCCAATAGCCATGTATATATGGTTTCATTAATCTCTTTAATAATGGCAAAGAATAATATTTGAATGCAATTAGCTACAAACAAAAGTAGACAAATCGACTATTACCTTCATCCACATATAACGAAATTGTTGTTCTTGGAAGCAAGCAGAAGCACATTGATTCAATATTGAATAGCGGATTGTATTCATTTCAATAAATAGAGAAAAGGGGATCTAGCTGACTCTAAGGACATTAGGAAATATTCATTTACCAACATTGGTATTAATTGTTTGATATGAACTGTATCACTTGTAGGGGTTCCGCGTATGAAAACAATAAATTTTACCCTACGTCCCTGAACCCCTGAAGCTGCCAGGACCTATCTATTAGTAATACAGTAACGGGAGGAGCTTTTTGCGAACTTACCCTTGAAGACCGAAAAGCGTTGTCAACGCTCAGGAGAGCGTGATTGATGTATACGAGCCGAAGCCGACCTCATGGTCGTGATGAAGTCCTTGCGCTCATTTGGCTCCAACGACTTTAGTGTCTCAAGTGCGACACCTCGCGGGGAGTTACACACGTCCGGTGCCTAACGATGACTCCCGCTTCCCCGATCCAGCAGCAGTTGCGGAAGTAGAGCTCCCGGATCCAAATCCCGCAGCGCGACGGCACTCCACGATAAAGATATCTCTCGTTCGCGCAGTCCAGACTTGGGACCACGATCACGAGAGAGAGAGAGGGAAGAGAGAAAATATCAATTAGAGGTCCTCCCAAAAGTAAGAAGACCTTTATTGATTATTAGTGTATTTTATTTGGCCAAATACCCCCACTATATATAGGGGAAGGGGAGGTACTATCTCCCTCAAAGTCTCGGGGTGGGACTTAAGGAGAGGAGGGGGAGGGGTGGCACCGCCGGCCACCCCCATCGGCCCCGCGTGGGGGGGGGCACCCCCTTGGCCCCTTCGCCCTCTCTCTTTTCCCTAATGGGCCCTCTCCCCTCCGGGAATTGGCCCATTAAGCCTTTGACCATTTAAATTGATTTTTCTCTCTATTAAATAATTAGAGTAAATGATTAAATCAATATTTAACATTCATTCACATATTATTCAACCTCCGTGGTTATGGAACACTTCCACCTCCACTCCGGACATCCTCCGGACTTACCGAACCCCTTTCGATTTTCTCTCTACTATTCTTCGGTGATTCTACCGATCCTATAAATACTCTCTAAGCATCATCAAGCCCTTAAGCGTGATTCCCCATGGTTAGGGAACACTCCAGACATGGTCGGGACACTTCCGCACCAATGATGGACAGAGGGACCTGGATGGCCATGTGACCCCTGTGCGTTCCACGAAGATCTTTCGTTGTTTGAACCGGGATAGTCGTGTCTTATTCCCTTTGTCTCTCGATACTTGCATTGCCCAAGATCTGATCAATGACATCACCATGTCGTGTTCAATCTCATTACTGAACAACGCTACTTGACTCGTTCCGACAAGTGATATCCATGTGATCAAATCACACGCTGCATAGCTATTGGATATAACCTCTCCGAGTGGACCCTTGAGTATCTTCCCGTCACATGGACGGACAAATCCCGCTCTTGACATATATTGCCTCTAAGGTTTCCTCCAAGTACCTGAACACACCTTTATAACCATTGTATTACCAAGTGGCGCTTGATGCTATCTAAGCACTCTCGGGAGACAGTGATTGATATAGCCTCACGGTCTAAGGAATAGTCTACGAGGATCCATTTCTAATCATCGTAACTTGAACTTCGTGACATGATCGGGTCACGATGTTTAGGTTGGGTATTGGTTCATCATCTCATTCTCGAAATGAGTTGACTCCATTTCCAACTGGCATAAATGCCACATGATTAGGAAACATGATCATCTGTTGACCAATGAACCAGTGACTAGAGTTTCACTTGGAACTCCTGGTTGTTTGTATATCACACGTGTATTGATGTTTCCACTCAATACAGTTATAGCATGATATAAAACTTAATCATAAACTATATGAAATATGATAATAGTCCTTACTACTATTTGTCTCTAGGGCATATTTCCAACAGTCTCCCACTTGCACTAGAGTACAAATACACTAGCTGCATTTGTTCTTAATCATTGGCACCATATATCCGGTACCCTGAACATGCTTGCTCATGGAAGAGGTTGAGTCTTGGGTCTATACTTTACAGTCCCAAATCCTTTGCAACTTACTAATGTCACATTGATTGACATTAATACTTTATTATCACATGATAGCATCTGTGTGTATGCATCGTCGCTATGGCAGCAGAACGAGGTCTGATTCCAGGAGCCTACAGTGACTTTAGATCAACCTCGAGGGCTTTCTCATGGGCACTGTGCCCTGGGATACATCACTCTACGTTAAAAGCGAACTAGCCCCGCTATAACATTATACAACCCTTTAGATGGTACCCTTATCTATTATTATAAATGTATTCATCGAAACACTAGTGCACTCTGTGCACTCTATGCAACTTTCGATGTTTTCGTTCACCTCGCTTCCTACTTGACTTTAATCGGTATTCACAGGCGTTTTCAACATATTCCCTTATAACATAACTCTTTATGTTTTAAGATATGTCATCCTTTATGGATTTGGAAAACATATCTGCAGTTCTCTACTAGACACTATGGACAAACTCAGCTCAACGTTCTGTGATTCGAACTTAATCACTTTTAAACGTTCCTTATTTGGATCACATATTATGCTAAGTTATCATCATGGTTTACTAAGATAGAACCTATGTCTCAACATAGTGGATGATGATCATCCTTTTTTTCAACCAATGATGTTCAACTTAATACTATTCCTAATTTGAGTTATTAAGGACTAGTTCCTTAATTAACTTCTATTATGAAACCCTTTTCAAAATCCCTTAAGGAATACTACATAATATCATAATACACTTATTATCAACTTCTACACCTTTAAGAATCACTGTATAAGCTCCCACTCAAAAATATGTTACCAACATATTGTTTTAGGAAGGCTTTCATAGCTTCCACTCAATTTCATGCAAATTGCACATCCACTCACTATTTTGAACACCTTCAAATCCTTTGATAAAATATCAAACTTGGAGTTTTATTATGAGATACTTAGTACTATTACTAGTTTTAAATCTTCTAGACATTTAGCACACTTGAATCAAATTCATTTGAATTCGTCCAATACTTGACAAATTGTGCTTTTGTCATTCACCCCCTTTTTCCACTATGGCTTTGCAGTCATTTGGGAAAATTCCAAGTAACTCCTTTTACTTGTGAGATTCAGCAACGAATTGCTTTCTAATCTCAAGGGAATTTTGCTTTTAGGATTTCTCATAATTCTAGTTTACCATTATTTCCTTTAGTAGTTCGTAGGTATGTCATATTCTTGTAATCATGACAAATGATTCACAAATGTCTCCATACAAGATGTGGGTTCCATTTTGAATCCTACTTCATATAGTGAAAACACTAATCGGGAAAACACAATGATCAATGTCATTGATTCTTTGAAGGGTAACGGGTAGGCTACACTAGCGTAAAATCAAAAAAATTCTACCGCGTCAACCAGGAATACTATTGTCATAGATCACGGGATTACTGCTAGACGCGCAGGTGCGGAACTCGATGAAGCACGTTGCGGCAGTGTAGATGTTCTACGTCTCCTCCTCGTCCTCGTCCCACGAGCAGCTCCCCTTTGCGCGGCTCGTCCAAGTGCTACAGATGCAGCACCTCCGAGGTATCCACACGTCCGGAGTGGAAGTCGTCACACGCCAGACTGCTAGGTCTGCACGTGCAACACAGGCGGAAGAGGAGTGGCGGCTGGGTGGAATGCTCTCTCCTTTTCAGCTCGCCTCACTCCCTCTTATATAGGCATCCCTGGTGGGCTTCTACATTAGCAGCCCATTAGCAGCCTAAGCCTGGTCTAATTCGGATCCAATCCTCATTAGGCTTCCAGCCCCTAAAGTGTGTGACCCTATAGGTTCATACACGTATAGACATGACGCGAGTACACTTACTCCGTCAATAGTTGGTAGCGGCCTCTAGCAAGACGTGCCAACTCCTAAACGCATATAAAGATCATTCGGACGAACCATCACAAGGTTGAGTACATGTCTTTCCCTTTGCCTCACGATATTTGGTCTAGCTCTAAGCTGACCTCTCTTTCTCGATACTGTGATTCAGAATCCCTTTACTAGGTTAACTCTTAACCATATGTAGCACGGCCATGCATTTCTGGATCCGATCACTCGAGGGGCCCAGAGATATCTCTCTCAAGTAGAGAGGGGCAAATCCCATCTTGATTGACCGATGCCTTGCAGCATGTATCAGGACAAACCCGAAAGCTACCTTTATAACTACCCAGTTACGGAGTAGTGTTTGATAGCCCCAAAGTAGGTCGATCCACATCTCAAGTACATGCGACAATCTCAGGTCTAAGGACAAAACGTACACGATGTGTAGAGAGAGCTGCAAGTATTATTGCTAGTCTCATGTTGGGTCAGTCCAACCCCATGTTCATAACATGTGTCCACATCATTGGTTTGACATCTCCATGTCAATGACTTGCGAAACATAGTCATTAACCAATCGATGTGCTAGTCTAATATTCACGTGTGTCCTCGCATGAACTCCGACTAGGGACAATTATTAGATAACCATACAAGTAAAGAGTTTCACAAACAATTCACATAATTGCCAATCAATACAAGTTGCCTGGTATATGGATATTCAAGGAACATTATAATAACTCATGGATACACATGAAATACAATCATCTCTGTGATTGCCTCTAGGGCATATTTCCTTCATTCTTTCCTTTGTGAAGAGAATCGTTCAGGAACGTTGTTCGTTGCACTTCTCAACACTCTAATGCAGGGTTTTGAATCCTCATCGTGTTTTACACTATCTTTCATTTGCTCCATAATCAAGAAATATCACTAAAAGTGAGCTTTCTCAATAATGTACCAAAATCGAAGCAATACAAGTTTTGCTTCTCTTTTGGTTTAGCTATGGATTTCGTATCCAAGTTTCTAATGAATACTCTACAAGGACTTATTCGCTATTGTTTTGGTTATATCGAATAACCCCAATCTCTTACGACGATCCATACTAGATATGGAGCCACTTTTACGAATCCAAATGGTTCACTACATTCTAATTGAGTGCTAACTATTTCTAACTAATGGTCTCTACATCTAAACTACAATGATTTATTTGGTGCCATCTATTTACCCATTTTGATATCTAATATCACATTGTGATGCTTTGCATTTTGACGTTTCAAAACACTTTGCATTTCACAATTTCTTTATGCCAATCTTATAAAGTTGAATTTCATTACTATTGATCAAATCATAGTAATTGGATTCTCTTTTATCTTTATACCCTTTGTTGGTGAAACACTTTGATCAAATCAAATAGTTTCATATTCATGTTTCCTTTGGTAAACTACTTTACACTTTTAAACAATCATATTACCATTTTTGTTAAAACACAATACATCAAATATGTATTTACTTTCAACAATTCATTAAAACACTTTGTATTCAAGTAATACACGGTGTTCAAGTTATTTTGCCGAACTTAGTCATGATTTATATGTGATAAGAAATCGAATGACTTTACATATTATCACATAACTTTGAATTAAAACAATGATTTCATTTATTAATGAAATATCATTAAGTTGAGTATTTTAAGGCATTTCAATATTTTACAAATGTTCATGCATTATCAATTAGTTTCAAACAACAAGGATAATTCACACATAATCAAACAAGATATGAACACGAATAGAAATCATTCATAAAACTAGAACAACTATTTGTTACAAACTCATATGAATAACCGTCTCATGAAGTGTGAGACACACTAAAGAAGTTCACAATCTCTTGATTACAATAATCATCCTAAAACATAAACTAAATGATAAATGTCGAGGGAGAGTGTCGTCGGCCATCATCATCATGCTCGCCATCAACACGCAACGTCACCTCCTCTCTAGCAAGCACCTCTCATGTAGAAGGACCTGTTTTCAGCAAAACAGAACAAGTATCAAATATACTTAACACTGCAAATGTGTTTGCAAGATTATAACATTTATAAAATTATATATCAAATATATACCTTTGTCATTGATGACCCCAGCGACACGAGGATCAACTACCACACCTCTGAAATCTGATATGAACTCATGGAAATCCAGTGTTTCCGTGTCGCCTCTCATAATGCAAATCCTGACTTGTGCTTGGAAGCTTGGTGGTAGCGACCGAAGCACAACTCCCATTGCAAAAGAGATTGTGAACCAGTTGTCCAGATAGTATGCCAGACTCATGTATGCATCGTACATGCTCAATAAGTGCTCATCCAGTGAGGAGCCCTCCTCCATCTTTTATGGAGAGGAAGTCCCCCATTAGCCCATACTCCCACATGCGCACTTGTTCCACGAAATGCGATCTCAGATGTGTCATGACTATTCGGGGATTAAGACTTCCCACCAATGGCTATTCCGAGGTGCATCGTCACTGATATGAATGTGGCCATCACACGACAGCGGCAGCGGAGATCCCGCTGCTCCTGGGTCTCATGATAATAGGGTGGCTCCAAGTACACCTCGTAGATCATGTAGTTAGCCACTTTGTTCTCACCAAGGAGATCAAAAAGTCGCATGACCCATGCAGAGAAGTTGGATCCATCTAACTTGAGTTTTTCTCCTTTTACCAATCGTCAATAGGGAAGGTAATCTTGGGGAGAACCATTTTCTATATTTACAATTGCAAAAGGAATTTAGACTAAGTTTATAATTAAATGAGGTAATAATAACTCCACTCAGAAACACCTATCCCCGAGAGGGTTCCTAGTGATAACACGACCCCTATCAGCCACATCTCCTCCGATCGTCACGGCCATCAATGTGGGTTCAAGGGTGGACGCTAAACATCGGTCACATCATTCATGCGACTCGTGCTCGATCTTTCGACCATCCGCGTTCTGAGGCCATGTCTGCACATGCTAGTCTTGCCAACTCAACCTTAGTGTATTCGCTGTGCAACATGGCTTACACCCACTGTATGCGAACGTAGATATGTCTGACACTGATACATTGCAAATGTATCTATAATTTTTGATGTTCCATGCTTGGTTTTATCTACTTTCTTGTGTTTTGTCCACACTTTGGAGTACTTTTCATATGATTTCTTGGACTAACCTATTAACAAGAGCCACAGTGCCAGTTGCCTGTTTTCTGCTGTTTTGGTTCCAGGAAAGTCAGAAAATGAATATTCTCGGAATTGAACGGGACAAAAGCCAAAGTGCCTATTTTTCCGGAAGTCATCAGATGCCAGAATAGGAGACGGAGAAGGGCTGGGGGCCGGCCACACCACCTGGCCGCGCGGCCAGGCCTGGCCCGTGCCAGGGGGTGGTCTGGCCGACCCCAGCACCCCCTCGGCCTCTCCTTCCGCCTATAAGATGCCCTCAGGACGAAAACCCTAAGTACCCGATCAAAAATCCACGAAAGAGTCTATAGCCGCCGTCATCTCCATCTCTAGATCGGGAGGGATCTGAAGCTCTTCCTAGCACCCTGCCGGAGAGGGGAATTCACCCTAGAGGCCTTCTTCATCACCATGCAAGCCTCCGGTGTGATTGATACATTGCAAATGTATCTATAATTTTTGATGTTCCATGCTTGGTTTTATCCACTTTCTTGTGTTTTGTCCACACTTTGGAGTACCTTTCATATGATTTCTTGGACTAACCTATTAACAAGAGCCACAGTGCCAGCTGCCTGTTTTCTGCTGTTTTTGGTTCCAGGAAAGTTAGAAAATGAATATTCTCGGAATTGGATGGGACAAAAGCCAAAGTGCCTATTTTTCTGGAAGTCATCAAATGCCAGAGTACGAGACGGAGAGGGGCTAGGGGGACACCACACCACCTAGCCATGCGGCCCAGCCCGGCCCGTGCCAGGGGGTGGTCTAGCCGCCTGCGGCACCCCTTCGGCCTCCCCTTCCGACTATAAGATGCCCTCAGGACGAAAACCCTAAGGGCCCGATCAAAAATCCACGAAAGAGTCTGTAGCCGCCGTCGTCTCCATCCCTAGATCGGGGGGGATCTGAAGCTCTTCCCGCCACCCTCCCGGAGAGGGGAATTCACCATGGAGGCCTTCTTCATCACCATGCAAGCCTCCGGTGTGATGCGTGAGTAGTTCATCCTTGGACTACGGATCCATGTAGTAGCTAGATGGCTGGTTCTCCTCCTTTGTGCTTTCATGTTTAGATCTTTTGAGCTCCGTTCATGATCAAGATCATCTATTTGTAATTTTTCATATTGTGTTTGCGGGGATCCGATGGATATTGAGATGCTATTTCAGATTGATTATTGATTCTATCATGTCTTTGTTATTTGTGATCTTGCATGCTTTCCGTTGTTAGTAGCTATCTTGGCCAAGTAGATGCTAGCAAGTCCAAGAGTTAGTATGTATGCTCGATAGTGGGTTCATGCCTCTGGTAATCTGGGGAAGTGACAGAAATCTCTAAGGTACTAGATGTGTTGTTGCTACTAGGGAGAAAACAACAATCCTTTGTTCATAGAACAATCATATTGTTTACATTACACGCAATTCGTAAAGCAATAATCTGTTGCTTGCAACTTAATACTGGAGGGGGTTCGGATGATAACCTGAAGGTGGATTATTAGTCATAGATGCAGTTGGATGGCGGTCTATGTATAATGTTGTAATGCTCAATCAAGTTCCAAAGGAGTCAAGATGATTAGTATATGCATGTATTGCTTTCTCGATGTTTGTCAATTGCCCCGTTGTACTTTGTTCACCCAGCATGTTATCTATCTTAAGGAGATTCACCTCTAGTGAACTATGGATCCCGGTCCTTTTTCTTTACATACAATCTATAAACTGTTTACTATTTTGTGTTTACTTTCTGCAAACTATTACTTCCTTCTATTCGATTCGTTTAATCCTTTGTTTTCAGCAAAACACGGTGAGATTGACAACCTCATCGCAAGTTGGGGACATAGTTCTGTGGTTGTGTTGTGCAGGTCTCCACATTGCTACTAGAACCAGTAGTGTGCCCTGCCAAGGCTCAGCTAGCAACACCTTTGGGGTGTTTCCTTGCTCCTACTGGTTTGATTAAACCTTGGTTTCATAACTGAGGGAAACTTGCTGCTGTGCTCATCATACCTTCCTCTTGGGGTTCCCAACGAGCTCTACATCAACACCACACCAGCATTTTTCTAGCGCCGACACTGAGTCATCAAGCATTTTTCTGGCGCCGTTGTCAGGGACTGAAGAAGAAGAAGCTCCCATGTCAACCACGCGCCATCAAAGACATTTTTCTGGTGCCGTTGTGGGGGAGTCAGGGACATCTTCAAAAGGGGAGTCCCTCATAACCAATCTCTTTACTTTGTTATTTTTGTTTTGCTTAGTTTCTTTTTGCTTTGTTTGCTTGTTTCTTTATCAAAAACACACAAAAAAATAGTTTTACTAGTTTGCTTTCTTTATCAAAAACACAAAAAAAGTAGTTCCTATCCTAAGTTGCCATTATGTCTAGCCTTGCTCCAATCACTATGTCACCCGAGGAAATGATTTTCACTTTTAAACAAGGAATTGAGGAAAGTTTTAAAGAAGCTTGGTCTAGAATCTCTGATCTACATGAAAAAACTGAGCCTAAAATGACTCAAATCTTGTTCCTTAGTAGTTTTTACCTTGGAATTGCTCTTTGCTCTAAATATGCTTTAGATGTTGTTGTGGGAGGAGATTTCCTCCAATGTAATGAGGATGATGCTATTAATGCTATAAAGAAATTGATCCTCACTTATAACTTGCCTAGCCAAACTGATATTTCTTTCGCAAGAATATTTGCTAGATTGAACACTCTTGAGGCTGGCACTGCTAGCTTAAAAGATTGCTATAATATGCTTAGGGAGCATCACAATTATGTCCCAATAAATTCTGAACCATCAAAGTGGCTCCCTACAGTAAATATTGAGATAAACACTGAAACTTTTCAAGCTCGCTGTGATATCATGTCTGAATTTTGTCTTATGCCCAAAGATATTTATGAATCTTTGAATACTTGGGGGCTTACTGAAGGAGGAGAAAATATCTCATGCTAATAATGCTACCATTTTACCTATTGGAATAGCTGAAGGAGTGTTTACAAAGATCCTTGGGAAAATGATTTCTACTGATTATCTTGTTATTGAATGTGCAGGAAAAGGACAAATTACACTTGGAAGGTCCCTATTAGAACTTCTTGGAGTGATAATAGATGTGGGAAAGGGGACCATGCACCTTTCCTCTCCACCAAAAAATCATATTTTCCCCAAGGTTAAGAATAAAAGTAAGAGAGGTAAGGGCCAGAAATTTGGTTTCAATGCTTCTTCGAACACTTGATTCTTTTTCTTGCTTCTTATGCCTAACTTAAAGGCGTTAAAGAAAAGTACTTATTGGGAGATAACCCAAAAGTTTTAGATGAGTCTTGGAAGTTATTACTTCAGTAATAACCGCTCATTATTTTTATTTGCTTTTTGTGCCAAGAGTAACCTCTAATGAGAGAGAAGTAATGATTGGGAAAGTTGCTGTCCCGAAACAGATTTCCGTGCTTCACCGTAAAAACTCGTGTAAAATCTCTAAACGTCTTTTTGAGGCGTGAATTTTTGTGCTTCTGACCCAGGTTGTTATCTAAATTTCTTTAGTTCAACACTTTTTGATTTGAGCAACATAAGGTCTTCTAAAAAATCCGTCTTTACCTGCTGGTCTGTTTTGAGAGATTTCTGCCATTTTCTGCATTTGCTTCTTGTTGGTTCCTTTCTGAGTTCTTTTGGGGAGTTGAGATTTTTGAGCGAAGTGCTACAGTAGCTAGTATTCTAATGGAAGTTTATTTGGTGTTAGAACTGAACCTTAAGACTTATTATCTTGAGTACACAAATGTTGCTAATAAAGATTGTGTGAAGTTTTGTATGAAGGAAAATTTTCAGGTGTATGGAAGGAATGAGTAATGAGATGAAGGATGGAGTAAATCTCAAGCTTGGGGATGCCACGCGTGTCACCCCAAGAAATATCCAAGAAGTACAAGCGCCAAAGCTTGGGGATGACCAAGGCATCCCTTTCTTCATCAATAAAAATCACAGGTTTCTTCCAAACGCTTCATTTTTATTGTTTCATGCACAGTTTTGTTGTTCTTGGAGCATCTTCTTTTTCGTTTTTGTTTTCGTTCTTCGTTTGCTTTGGTTTTTTTAGTTTGCTGAATAAATTGTTGGACCCCCTCTTTCATACATTGGTTTACAAATAGTTTGGTTTGGTTTGGAAAAGAGTAGGAAAGTTCATACTTATGTGGTAAAAAGAGCTCGTTTTTTACTGTGGCATATGCTCTGTCATGTCATGCTTGATATTCTTTTGGCTTTATGCTTAGTATTCTTTGCTGTAGCATTACTTGTTATAAACATTTGAGATTGCTTAATGTGCCTTGGATGAATCATGCGTTGTTTTAGCATATTAAAAGCATAGTATAGTGGTATTCTCCTTTGATGCTTTATTTGGGTTGACTTGGCGCATGCTCACACCATGTTATGACTATCTCAAGTCACCATAGCCTTTATGATCCTTTAGTTTTCAACTTGTAGTATCACTTTATGCTTTGATCAATGATGTTTTGTCGCTCTGCATGATTATGGCCATTATTGCTCTCTTAGTTTCTCGCTCCCAGTCTTTTGCTAGCCTCCACAACCAAGTATGAGTTCCACTCATGCATCCAACTCCCTAAACCAAGTTATTCCAAAGAGTTCACCATACCTACCTACTAGCTTATGCTATTCCAAGTATATTCATGCTTTTGTTTACCTTCCAAATTAAACTTGTTATGAGAAAACTAGTGATTAAAGCTCTCACGAACTTGATGGCACACTTTACTTTTTTGCATCTAATAAACTTGAACCATTGGGTCCTTCTTTGTTGCGTATATGCTTGCGCTTTATAAGTTGAAATTAGCAGAACCATGTATCATGGGGAATGCTTTCAACATTGCACTTGTACTTTGTACTCCGTTGATATCATGTTCTTTTGCTTACGGATCCTGGCGGTGTGAAATAAAAGTAGAACTTGTAAGATCATGGAGTTTGTATGTGTGTTAGAGAAATGTCTGGGCCGCTAGCCTAAGCCAAGCCTAATCATGGTGGAAACTTGTAGCATCACCATAATGAGCACTCTATGAAGCATCCTCAATAAAAACCTATGCAGATAGCAAATAAAAAGATCGCTGAGATGCTCATTGTCTGCTTGCCTTGTCATTTTGATTATGGGATAGCTCATGTATCATGTGCAAGGGGTACCCCGTTGGCGGTTTTTATGATACACATGTACTTACAATGACAAGAGCTTACTCGTGACTAAAGTTGAGTAGCATGAGGTTCGGTCTTCGTAAGTAAGGGGCATGAGATTTCGGTTTATAACTTGTCAAGCATATCATGTTAGTTGTGTCACTCTAACCTTAATCACCTTAAAGATGCTTATGATAGGGGCCATGAGAGCTTAAAGCTATAAGTACCATATTTGGAAGCTCTTTATGAGACTTGAATCTCTACTTCCTTTTATAAAGGCCTTTCTTCCACCATTATATTGAGTCTCCACCTTCTACCTTTATGCACCTACTTTGAGAGCATAGTGGCCATTCTTAGTTCTATGTGCATTGTCCCAAGACTAGTTGATTGATGCATAACTTGATATTGCTTGTTTTAAAATATTTGTATCTAGTCACTCTTATGAACTTTGAAGGTGTCAAATGCATTTATATTTGCTACTCTATGAGGGACAAGCTGAATACTAGTATGCTATGTTTTCTTTATGTGAAACAAACAAACGTCTTGCAAAGCATTGTTATTCATGAATCTTTTGTTTGTGCCTTTTCATGTTGCATCATAGTTTGTTTGTCTTATTGCTAGAACTTTGTCTTTCATGTTATGATTAAAGTACTATGATCCCAACTTTGAGTGTTTTACAAATACTTTGATCAAGTCTTTGATGGTGCATGTCACCTCAAAAATTATTATTTATTTTTATCACTTACCTACTCGAGGACGAGCATGAGTTAAGCTTGGGGATGTTGATACATTGCAAATGTATCTATAATTTTTGATGTTCCATGCTTGGTTTATCCACTTTCTTGTGTTTTGTCCACACTTTGGAGTACTTTTCATATGATTTCTTGGACTAACCTATTAACAAGAGCCACAGTGCCAGCTGCCTGTTTTTTGCTGTTTTTGGTTCCAGGAAAGTCAGAAAATGAATATTCTCGGAATTGGACGGGACAAAAGCCAAAGTGCCTATTTTTCCAGAAGTCATCAGATGCCAGAGTACGAGACGTAGAGGGGCCAGGGGGCCACCACACCACCTGGCCGTGTGGCCCAGCCTGGCCTGCGCCAGGGGGTGGTCTAGCCGCCTCCGGCACCCCCTCGGCCTCTCCTTCCGCCTATAAGATTCCCTCAGGACGAAAACCCTAAGGGCCCGATCAAAAATCCACGAAAAAGTCTGTAGCCGCCGTCATCTCCATCCCTATATCGGGAGGGATCTGAAGCTCTTCCCGGCACCCTGCCGGAGAGGGGAATTCACCCTGGAGGCCTTCTTCATCACCATGCAAGCCTCCGGTGTGATGCGTGAGTAGTTCATCCTTGGACTACGGATCCATGTAGTAGCTAGATGGCTGGTTCTCCTCCTTTGTGCTTTCATGTTTAGATCTTGTGAGCTCCGTTCATGATCAAGATCATCTATTTGTAATTCTGCATGTTGTGTTTGCGGGGATCCGGTGGATATTGAGATGCTGTTTTAGATTGATTATTGATTCTATCATGTCTTTGTTATTTGTGATCTTGCATGCTTTCCGTTGTTAGTAGCTATCTTGGCCAAGTAGATGCTAGCAACTCCAAGAGTTAGTATTTATGCTCGATAGTGGGTTCATGCCTCTGGTAATCTGGGGAAGTGACAGAAATCTCTAAGGTACTATATGTGTTATTGCTACAAGGGAGAAAACAACAATCCTTTGTTCATAGAACAATCGTATTGTTTACTTTACACGCAATTCGTAAAGCAATAATCTGTTGCTTGCAACTTAATACTGGAGGGGGTTCGGATGATGACCTGAAGGTGGATTATTAGTCATAGATGCAGTTGGATGGCGGTCTATGTATAATGTTGTAATGCCCAATCAAGTTCCAAAGGAGTCAAGATGATTAGTATATGCATGTATTGCTTTCTCGATGTTTGTCAATTGCCCCGCTGTAATTTGTTCACCCAGTATGTTATTTATCTTAAGGAGAGCCACCTCTAGGGACCTATGGATCCCGGTCCTTTTTCTTTACATACAATCTATAAATTGTTTACTATTTTGTGTTTACTTTCTGCAAACTATTACTTCCTTCCATTCGATTCATTTAATCCTTTGTTTTCAGCAAAACACGGTGAGATTGACAACGTCATCACAAGTTGGGGTGTGTTGTGCAGGTCTCCACGTTGCTACTAGCACCCGTAGTGCGCCTTGCCAAGGCTTAGCTAGCAACACCTTTGGGGTGTTTCCTTGCTCCTACTGATTCGATTAAACCTTGGTTTCATAACTGAGGGAAACTTGTTGATGTGCTCATCATACCTTCCTCTTGGGGTTCCCAACGAGCTCTACATCAACACCGCACTAGCATTTTTCTGGCGCCAACACTGAGCCATCATGATGCGTGAGTAGTTCATCCTTGGACTAAGGATCCATGTAGTAGCTAGATGGCTGGTTCTCCTCCTTTGTGCTTTCATGTCTAGATCTTGTGAGCTCCGTTCATGATCAAGATCATTGATGACCCACAAGTATAGGGGGTGTATCCCAGTATTTTCGATAAGTAAGAGTGTCGAACCCAACGAGGAGCAGAAGGTGCTGGCTAGTGGTATGGATCAGGAATTCTCTACAAATACTTAGCAAACGGATTTTTAGGGGTTTTTGATAAAGCAAGCAAACAAAGTACGAGTAAATAAAAGACAGTAGGAATAAATGCAGCAAGTGGCCTAATCCTTTATGCAGCAAAGGACAAGCCGGTTGTATTACTTAAGATGACCAAACGTTCTCGAGGACACATGGGAAGACTGTCAAGTGCTTTCGCTTCATATAGTTGATTAATCTTCTTTAGCTTGCTAAGTGTTGTGTGGGTGAACCTGTGCTAATGTACCGCCCCATCCAAGACTAATACATACTTGTGATTATACCCCTTGCAAACATCCGTAAGTACAAGAAAGTAATTAAGGTAGAAACCTAACCACAACTTTAAACTCTAAGACCCTTACGTCCCTTGTGCAATGGTTTCCTAACGGGGGTTCAGGTTTCTGTCACTCCGGCAACCCCTACGATTAGTAGCCAAATACACAATGCATTCCCCTAGGCCCATATAGGTGAAGTGTCATGTAGTCGACGTTCACATGACACCACTAGAAGAAGTACACCACAACTTAAATAACAATCTATTGAATCTTTCTCAATGCAACTCCACTACTAACAACAAGACTTCTCCCATGTCCTCAAGAACAAAACAAACTACTCACAAGACATCATATGGATCATGATCAGAGATGGAATA
Source organism: Avena eriantha (assembly GCA_910589775.1). NCBI lineage: Eukaryota > Viridiplantae > Streptophyta > Magnoliopsida > Poales > Poaceae > Avena > Avena eriantha. The sequence continues at coordinate 90,457,201 of OU342743.1, forward strand.
ATGATGTATAACAATTTAAACATAAACAATAATTCAATGGTTCACTCAATAGCATCAACTACAAAGAGTAATCAACACCGGGAAAGTTTCCCCTATGAACTAATGCAAGATTCAACTCAATTGTTACAGCAATATGGAGATGGTGATGAGGGTGCTGATGGTGATGATGGTGGTGATGATGATGATCTCGATGAAGTCCAGCTTGATGGTGGTGTTGATGGCGACGATCTCCCCTCTCCAGGAAGGAATTCCCCCGACAGAAATCTGTCTGCCGGAGAGATCTTTCTCTCTCGGTGTTTTTCGCCCTGCAGAGGCGGCGGAATCTTTTTATGGTCGCTCCCCGAGTCTTAGGGTTTCGAGAGGATGATATACGCCAGAGGAGAGAGGCTGGAGTGGGCCAGGGTGGCCACACCACCTCCTGGCGTGGCCTAGGGCTGCCCGCGCCATGGGGTGGTGTGGGCCCCCTGTGGCCCATCTCCACTCCGTCTTCTGGCATCCTTAGTCTTCTGGAAAAATAGGATTTTCCAGATATTTTTCTGGATTTTCTGATCTTCGCGAATTTTGCCTCCAAACAGCACATTTTCCATCAAAATCCTGACTGCAGCGGTCCATGCTCCAAAAGTCATCAACCATGCAAAAATAGATGAAATAACATAAGTATCACCTCTCAATATGAAATATATCAATGAATAATAGTGAATTAAGACATAGAATAGTGATACAAAATGGACGTATCAATCATCTATTTGTAATTCTGCATGTTGTGTTTGCGGGGATCCAATGGATATTGAGATGCTATTTCAGATTGATTATTGATTCTATCATGTCTTTGTTATTTGTGATCTTGCATGCTTTCCGTTGTTAGTAGCTATCTTGGCCAAGTAGATGCTAGCAACTCCAAGAGTTAGTATTTATGCTCGATAGTGGGTTCATGCCTCTAGTAATCTGGGGAAGTGATAGAAATCTCTAAGGTACTAGATGTGCTATTGCTACTAGGGAGAAAACAACAATCATTTGTTCATAGAACAATCATATTGTTTACTTTACATGCAATTCGTAAAGCAATAATCTGTTGCTTGCAACTTAATACTGGAGGGGGTTCGGATGATAACCTGAAGGTGGATTATTAGTCATAGATGCAGTTGGATGGCGGTCTATGTATAATGTTGTAATGCCCTATCAAGTTCCAAAGGAGTCAAGATGATTAGTATATGCATGTATTGCTTTCTCGATGTTTGTCAATTGCCCCGCTGTAATTTGTTCACCCAGCATGTTATCTATCTTAAGGAGAGCCACCTGTAGTGAACTATGGATCCCGATCCTTTCTTTTACATACAATCTACAAACTATTTACTGCTTTGTGTTTATTTTCTGCAAACTTTTACTTCCTTCCATTCGATGCGTTTAATCCTTTGTTTTCAGCAAAACCGATGAGATTGACAACCTCATCGTAAGTTGGGGACAAAATTCTGTGGTTGTGTTGTGCAGGTCTTCGCGTTGCTACTAGCACCGGTAGTGTGCCCTGCCAAGGCTCAGCTAGCAACACCTTTGAGGTATTTCCTTGCTCCTACTGGTTCGATTAAACCTTAGTTTCAAAACTGAGGGAAACTTGTTGTTGTGCTCATCATACCTTCCTCTTGGGGTTCCCAACGAGCTCTACATCAACATTGAGCCATCAAACACCCATGCTTGTACCATGGATCGCCTCATACAGAAAAAAATTCTTGGTGGTGCACACTAAGGGGGAACACAATCGTTGGTAATTTTAACAAGGATCGTCTTATTAGGCTACCGTCGAGTATCTAATACCAGCACACAATAAGATATACAAACAATAATATTGAATGTAAATGCGATGTGATATGGTCCTTCACATCGTGATCTCCATCCGTCGTCACCGGGTTCCGCGCCAGGGTTCCGGTGCCGTAGACACCAGGGTACCGGTGTCTTTCCAGCGTGGTAGTTCGTCACCTTCGTGACTATCTACTACTACGTAACATAAGATAATCACTTTACCTTTTCCACAACCATATCACAAAGCAACGCCCCCCTGCAAAACAAAGTTAGACGCCTCTACTTTATCTTTGCATGTTTTATGTGGTTGAATGGGCTTTCGCACAAGAACCGTTCTTACCTACGAACTTTCAGCACAACGCTGATCAAATGGTTGTCTATACTACACCCCTTTCGGGGCCCTCCGTTGCAAATGGTATACCAACTAATGCAAGAGAGACGGACACCCCCTAAGCCACTTTATACGGTACAAGCCGTATGTCAAGCGTGGACCAGTCTTGCGAATGAACGCGTAAAGTCGGTTGGGGGCCGCTTCATCAAGCATTACTGCGGTATACACAAGTACACGTGGGAGGGTAACAACTAAAATATCAACGCCCACACGCTACATCTTGTGTGTTCTACCCGTACTAGCATTACTACGCATAGATCTAGCTCTGATACCACTGTAGGGGTTCCGCGTATGAAAACAATAAATTTTACCCTACGCCCCTAAACCCCTGAAGCTGCCAGGACCTATCTATTAGTAATACAGTAATGGGAGGATCTTTTCGCGAACTTACCCTTGAAGACCAAAAAGCGTTGTCAATGCTCAGGAGAGCGTGGTTGATGTAGACGAGCCGAAGCCGACCTCAAGGTCGTGATGAAATCATTGCGCTCCTTTGGCTCCAACGACTTGAGTGCCTCAAGTGCGACACCGTGCGAGGAGTTACGCACGTCCAGTGCCTAACGATGACTCCCGCTTTCCCGATCCAGCAGCAGTGCGGAAGTAGAGCTCCCAGATCCGAATCCCGCAGCGTGACGGCGCTCCGTGATGAAGATATCTCTCGTTCGCGCAGTCCAGACTTGGGACCACGGTCACGAGAGAGAGAGGGGGAGAGAGAAAATATCAATTAGAGGTCCTCCCAAAACTGAGAAGACCTTTATTGATTAGTGGTGTATTTTATTTGGCCAAATAACCCTACTATATATAGGGGAAGGGGAGGTACTACCTCCCTCAAAGTCCCGGGGTGGGACTAAAGGAGAGGAGGAGGGAGGGGTGGCACCGCCGGCCACCCCCATGGGCCCCGCGCGCGCGGGGAGGGGTGGGGCTGGCCCACTAGGGGCCGGCCACCCCCTTGGCCCCTTCTCCCTCTCTCCTTTCCCTAATGGGCCCTCTCCCCTCCAGGAATTGGCCCATTAAGCCTTTGACCATTTAAATTAATTTTCTATTTAATAAATAATTATGAATAAATGATTAAATCAATATTTAACATTCATTCACATATTATTCAACCTCCATGGTTATGGAACACTTTCACCTCCACTCCAGACATCCTCCGGACTTACCGAAACACTTCTGGTTTTCTCTCTACTATTCTTCAGTGATTCTACCGGTCCTATAAACACTCTCTAAGCATCATCAAGCCCTTAAGCGTGATACCCCACGGTTCGGGAACACTACAGACATGGTCAGGACACTCCCGCACCAATGATCGACAGAGGGACCTGGATGACCATGTGACCCCTATGCGTTCCACGAAGATCTTTCGTCGTTTGAACCGAGACAGTCGTGCTATTCCCTTTGTCTCTCGATACTTGCATTGCCCGAGATCTGATCAATGACATCACCATGTCGTGTTCAATCTCGTTACTGAACAACGCTACTTGACTCGTTCCGACAAGTGATATCCCTGTGATCAAATCACACGCTGCGCAGCTATTGGATATAACCTCTCCGAGTGGGCCCTTGAGTATCTTCCCGTCACATGGACGAACAAATCCCGCTCTTGACATATATTGCCTCTACGGTTTCCTCCGAGTACCTGAACACACCTTTATAACCACTGTATTACCAAGTGGCGCTTGATGCTATCTAAGCACTCTCGGGAGACAGTGATTGATATAGCCTCACGGTCTAAGGAATAGTCTACGAGGATCTATTTCTAATCATCATAACTTGAACTTCGTGACATGATCGGGTCACGATATTTAGGTTGGGTATTGGTTCATCGTCTCATTTTCAGAATGAGTTGACTCCATTTCCAATTGGCATAAACGCCACATGATCAGGAAACATGATTATCTGTTGACTAATAAACCAGTGACTAGAGTTTCACTAGGAACCCCTGGTTGTTTGTATATCACACGTGTATTGATGTTTCCACTCAATACAGTTATAGCATGATATAAAACTTAATCGTAAACTATATGAAATATGATAATAGTCATTACTACTATTTGTCTCTGGGGCATATTTCTAACATCACTCCCATGGTTTCTGGCTGAGGTGCTTGTTGTAGAATCATATAGTGGCATTTCGACAAATACCTGCAGGGCAAAAGGGGCATTACTAATTAACAGATTTCTAATCATCAAATTGAGTAAATACGTATGTAATGGGCATGGATTAGTTTAGAAATAAAAAAACTAAATACTTGATTGGCTGAGTGCACACACATATAGAAGAAAGAGAGAGCCATGAAGCTGCTACTTAGCCTTGGCCATGGAGCTGCGGCATAGAAAAGTAGGGAAGTCATGCATTTTGAATCTTCAAGGGCGGTATCACTTATGATGGTTGGTACACCGTATACGACAGAGCCAACGGCAACGTTGTTGATCACCATAGTTATGAAGCAAACGTTACCCGTCTAAAGTCGTCCTGGCCATGGAGGTGAATCGGACCAGAACGGGCAACCTAAAATATCGACCAGTTGTATTGTATGGAGAAGGGGTGTGGACACAAAGCTGTGGTGGAGAGACCGTAAAAAATGAGGAAATAGATTGGAGCAGCTTCACTAATTGAAGGCAAGGACTGCTGTTACAATGGACGCCTCCGCTGGTTACCGTTTGCTTGAAAGGATGAGCAGACACATAAAAATCCATCAATCTGCATGAGTGGAAACAAAGGAGATGAAGCCAAATCAAGTAATGCTTACAGATGTGCTGCATGAATCCAAGCTCTTGTCCATCGACTTGGAATTGACAACTCTGACCCAGGATGCTTCCATGACTACTGACTACACGTAAGAAAAAGTAGATGAGGCGCACAAATCAACTGCCCTAAAAATTGCGTGTCGCTGCTGAACTGGATCTTCAAATACGCCATGATGCCAATCGGCGAGGTGGAGCGGACAAATTTCCGCTGCAGTACGGATGGATGAGAGATACTGCGTAGAAGACGGAGCAAGCTAATCAGCCAGATAACTTATAGGATGGTGCCGTGATGGGCAGCAGTGCATAGAAAAATACCAAGAGGCAACGACCGCTCGCCTGCCTAGCATGGTCGTTTCGTTTTCACACAAAAAAGAAGATTAAGAGTAGAAATAAATGGTGGGGAGCAAGAATAGAAGCGACAGGTGAACATCATCAAAAAGATAAAGTGACATGGTAAGACGGAGCAGTGGGCTACATGTTAACTAACGACCATAGATTTCAAATCAGACGGACACAAACAGATGGGGTGACGTGGCTTCAGCATATTCAAGCTTGCAAATATTAAATGCATCTTAGTGGGGATAAACTTTATAGATATTATTATAGATAAGCTTTTTGCGGGTCCATGCTCATCGGGGCGTTCATAGGTCATTTCAACAAAAAAATTGGTCAGCTGTTCATAATTATGACAGTTGTTTTAGCTTTACATGAAACATAAATTTAGAATATAAGGGGAATATAAATTTAGGCTACGGATACTTAGAGTTAGACTCTTGCAGGCTTTTATTGGCGCCGCGCTGGATGAATGTCAATGAGGAACAAAAAACTAGAAAATAGAATAAAATTTCAATGTTCGAGCAATAAACTTATGGATTGTCTTCTTTAAAAACATTATAGTGGATCTAGCCCTAGTTTACTCATGATGATAAAAAAGGAACAGAAAAAGGTCAAATTAAATGAGAAAAAACTTTTGCTCACGTGGAGCCTAGTTGAATAAACACTTTGGACAAACTAAATCAAAAAATAGCGTCTAAAAAGGTAACACCAAAAAGTGGAACAAAAAGTTAAACCATTTTCTAGAAGGGCAGAACAATCACGAGTTTGGCAAAGTAACAAAAGTATAGTGTGTAGAAAAACTATGACTACGAGTCTAACTAATGGAAACAACGTTTTTGTCAGTGGGGAATACAATTTGAACATAAAGGAACAAAACTTCACCGCCCCAGGAACAAAACTTGCCTTCACATGTAACAAAAAATTAGACAACATGGAACAAAATAATACCATAGGTGGGGCAAAAAATTATAGCGCAAAGGAACAAATCGAATCTACATGCGGAAGAGAACAGTAGCGCCCTAGGAAGAAAATCTCGCATTTGCATAAAAAATTATTAGACAACACAGAACAAATCGACTACACTTGGGGCAAAAGTTATAGCGAGAAGAAACATATCGAATCTACACATGGAACAAACCAATAGCGAGTTAGCTACCAGAAAAAAATCTTATCTTCATATGAAACAAAATATTAGATTACATGGAATAAAATCACACTCCAGTTGGGCAAAAATTATAGCACGGAAAAAAAATCTAATCCACGCGTGGAACAAACAAATAGCGTGCAAGGAACAAATCTCCCTTTCACAAGAAACCAAATATTAGACAAAAATACGAAGCTACGGTTGGGACAAAAATTATAGCATCGAGGAATAAATCAAACCTATTGCGAAACAAACCGTAAAATATGGGAAACAAAAGATAGAAACCGTGGAATAAATTATGAGTGGAAAGGCTACTAGGATAAGTCATATAAATTTTAGCATCCATGGAAAAAATCACAACAAGGGGAGGAACAAGAATATGAATAAATGGAAAAAAAAATATAACTCGTGAATAAAATATGAATATAAGAGAAAACAAAAGTTAGATCATGCGAGAACAAATAAAAACACATGAAGAAACAAATTTCAGAATACTATTAGAACAAAAAAATAGGACATGCCAAAATTAAATTAGTGGGCCTAGTCCAAAAAAATACATCTCCAAACCAGATGGAACAAAATTTTAGTTCCCATTGGAAAAAATCATGAATGTAGAGGGGACAAACTTTAAGACCAAGTGGAAGAAACCACGATATAGATAGGATGGCCTGAATCACATCTATATGAGTAACAAAACTTTACCATACATTGAATAAAAAATACGCACACGAGGAACAATTATTTTGACTAACTAGAACCAAATGATAAGTACGGTTGAAACAAGAAATTTAGCGCCTAATGAACTAAACACACCTACACGAGTAACAAAGCAGTAGCAAACACATAACAAATAACATCTCTAGAATTTACAAGTTTTAGATTAAATGGAACAAAAAACCACTACTACATTTTAGACAAGAATTGTGTATCGAGGAATGAATCACATTTACGCAAGGACCAGAACTTAAGTGCCTAACGACCAAAACATATCTATGCATGGAACAAAATAATAGACCGACTAAAACAGAAAAAACATGACGACAACCGCTATAAGAGTTTTAGTGCTCTCGATAATAAATGACATACGCCTAGAACAAGAAAACATCTAGTTGAAAACAAGATTAATATTGTAAAATAAAATCTTATCTACATAGGATGACTAAGTGGATCAAAAATTATGTCACAATTATATACGCAAACAAATCACAACTATCAACTAAAAAATGAAAAAGAATAAACCCATCCCATGAGAAAACATAAAAAATAAATTAAGAAAAACATGAAAAGGAAAAAGAAACCGAAAGGAACAACCCGCAAAACGTAAAAAAGAAAGAGTAAAAAAAGGAAAGGAAAGGAAAGAAAAGGAAATCAAGAAGGAATAGAAAGAAAGAATAAAAACACGAAAAAAAAATCGGAAGAAAACTAAGGCACATACTGCACCTAGCCGTACTAATTAGGGATATTACAACTGAGTTAAAAAGGAGGCCTCCCACGAATTGGGCAGTTTTGGTCGTCCGAACGGGCCACCACATCATTCTGGCCGTTGGATGATCCTCAGCTCCCGCATGGGCTGAACTATCACTTAGGGACGCTTCTCTGAACATCAAAAAACCTCTCTATGCTTAATTGGGCTGAAATGTCTATCTATTTCGGCCCGCTCTACTCCACATTTTGACAACCGGGTCTCCTCCTATGGAACCACCGGATTTTTTTGAAGAGGACACATGCGGCAGCAGACTCCAATAGAAACCGGGTCTCCTTGCTCATACGGAACCACCAGAATTTTTTGAAGAGGACACACGATGTGGCGGCAGACTCCCATATAAATTCGACCACCCAGACAAGACGCACACCTCCCGATCGATTGGACCGCAGGCCGAAATCTAGAGCGAGCATGCAGCAGACTCCAATCGAGATTCAACCGACCTAGACCAGATGCACACCTCTCGATCCGTTCGAACGCATGCCATAATCTGGAGCGGCTATCGCTCTCTCCTGCGGATGCGGTACAGATCCTGGCCTCGCCTCCCCATTCATGGCGACCTGATGTGCCGGTCTTAATTGATCTTTATGATTGTGTTATTTTTTCAGTTCTTGCAAATCCCTAATGGCAGCCATGGTGCACAAATTGACGGCGGTAGATGATTATGGTACGTTACTACAGTGCCTACATGTCCTATAAAATCTCTTTCCTCAGTTTCTACCCGTACTACTCCCACTCGATAGCAGATTCTAGGTCTAATGTTGGTCTGATAGGTTATTCTATTTTCAAATGAAGTACCCATCTTCGTCAGATAATAATTGTCATCTTTTCTAAATCAGAAATATATTTATCTGCAGGTTCTGCTTGTTCTAGGTCGGCTGCTTACATTCTATTGCTTCCTGGTGATTGGTCAAATTTTCATCTGATTGGTTTTGTTGGACTCAGTATTACCAATGGCTACTGGACAGGTGAGTTCCTCAATTACATCACTGATTTCGCTTAATAGTATACGTCATATTATTATAAATGTTTGCCATTGCTATACTTATATCCATGTCACTTGCACCATTGTAAATTGTTCACACTTGCATAGTTTTTTCACTGAATATGAACAATTAAACATGCAATAGTGAGATTGGCTCGTGTAAGAAGGAATAGTTGTGAGATTGGCCCATGTAATAAAACAATTGGTTTTCTACGGTGTAAGGTATGCCGCATTTTTTCTCACCGAAGCTTAGTAGTTACTAGATCATGATGACGCGCGTCGCCGCACCCGTTAATTTTTATGATATGATGGTAGGTTTTACAATGTCATTATTTATTTATTTATTTATAATATCAAAACCTTTGGGCCCATCAAAGACATAATCTCCCACCACAAGGGCAACTATTTTCGATATCAAATAACATGAGAGCACGACACAACTACCTCTTTCAAATTGCCAAAAAACGACTAAAGCCCATGTCCCAAGGATGACCTCAAAACTGCTTCGGACAGCACACCCAAACCTTTTCTCTTCTGTCTTCGTGGTCCATATAGGCACATCAAGCGAACCCGATACCGATCGGAAAAAAACTTTTGCTAGGAAAGATTTCGAGCTACCTGATTCCAATCCAAAGCCGAAAAATGACATTTTGTGGAGTTATTGTCAGGTTGTCATGTCCGGAAGCGCTACGCAAGGCGTGATACACCCATCAACCCAGTGTTTTATCAACCACATGACTAACCACCGTATATTAGCCTAGCATCTACATGCAAATTTCTACCAAATCTTACATGGTTCAATTTTTCATCCAAATAAAAGCAGTAGCGCAAAAAATTATGGGCAAAATAACTTATAACAGTAATTAAAGTTACTTTAAGGAAAACTTCAAACTATTATCCTCTCAAATCAAATAGACTTCGTTGTATTCTATATCCATAATGGATAAGCGCCTGCATGATCTAGTAAAGAATAAAGAAGAGACGAAACACATGTACCTTTCTGTTTGAGTGTGCAGAACATACGTACATATAGTCAATCGCGACTGAACGAATGAACATGGTAACATAATATGGGCCAAGCCCATTACGAATATCCTTAAGCGAGGACTCGGGGTCCACTGCGTGGACGCATTTGGGGCGGCACTCAGACTTAGGTGGCAATGGCAGATGTGGAAGAACCCAAACAAACCATGGGCACACATGGACTTGCCATCCAGTAAAAAAGACCGCGCTCTCTTCGCGGCAGCCACCGAGATAACTATTGGGAATGGACACAAGGCGAGATTCTGGAGAGATAGGTGGTTGCTTAACCAAACTCCAGCAGAAATAGCACCAACTATATACCAAATCTCGGTGAGGAAGAACCACTCGGTACACGAAGCAATGAGCAGGGAAACTTGGCTGTATGACCTACGTCATAAGCTGGAGGTTGACCACTTGCCGCAGCTCCTAGGCTTGCGGAGATGATTGAAGGGGTACAATTGAATGATGAGCCCGACAAGATCGCATGGCGGTTCAGAGGAAAGGAGTCATACTCGGCCAAGGCAGCCTACATGCTGCATTTTTTGGGGGCGGAAAGCACGGATTACAGAAAGCTAGTCTGCAAGGGTTGGGCCTCGGCCAGGTGCAAGTTCTTCATTTGGACACTAATGCTAAACCGAATCCTTACTGCGGACAAGTTAATGCAAAGACATTGGGAGAACGACTACTTTTGCCCACTGTGTAGAAGAAACCTTGAGACACCTTTGCATCTATTCACGGAATGCCCATTCAGTATCTCCGTATGGAGTAAGATGTCGTCCCACTTCAAAATGGTGGCGATTTTCCCACAGAAGTGGATTGGAAAGGACTTCACAATACATGATTGGTACAGATCAATGGTTGAGAATCAAACAAGAGTCAACCGAAGAGGAGTTTTTCCAGCTGCGCAGCTCATATGCTGGGAGATATGGAAGGAGCGCAATAGAAAAAATTTTGAGAAGAAGGAGATGCCTCCGCATGCTCTGGTTCTAAAAATAAAAGATGAAGCAGTAGTGTTGGGGATATACTTTCCGGGTATCTCACAGTTCCTCACTGACCAGGGTGGCCCACTTCGGGTTAGAGCTTTGCTTCACGGGCGGCCCAGTCAGGGAGCAAGACGGAGTCCAATCCGGCTACGGGAAGGCCCAGAAGACTTACCGACTTAGGCCCATAATGTTACTTGTAGTTCAAGATGTACTCTGTAACCAACTCTTAGTCGTAGCCGGATTGATCTCTCCTGTAAACCCTAGGCCGGATATCTATATAAGTCGTCCTAGGGAGAGCCTTTAGGGCACACCCAATACTTTAGACTCTCAACTCGCACAGGCGATACCATTGTAACCCATATTCCGGCTCTGCCGTATTACTGGATTGCTAGCAGGATTAGGATCCGTCCAAAGCGGCGGATTCGAACCTAGGTAAACTTGTGTGCTCACCGTCCCGGAACACCGTACGTCTCACACCCCTCTCTTCCGCACGCCTCGAGGACCCCCTCATGGCGTACTTGTCCTCAATCCGACGACAGTTGGCGCCCACCATGGGGCAAGTGAGCTTCGGATCTACGTTCCGAGCAGAATCTGCAAGAATCGGCATCGGCGAGACTATCGCCGTCGGTCGCATCCTCTACGCCAGCGACGTCCCTCTCATCGTTCTCGACGAGACGTGGATTACGGCAAGGGAGGCTGTGACTGCCTACACAATCATGTATTTTGGCGAGATCGATGTCTACATCGGTTTCGCTGAACCTGCCCAACCCACCCCAGCGGTGATGATAGAGGCAGAAGAATTTTCTGGGTCCCCTTTGTCCGCGGAGGCGGCAGAGTTTTGGATCTCAGAAAATCCTAATCCCACCTAGCCCGCACCAATTGCGGAGATAGTGGAGAAATCCGAGCCTAAAGAAGACCTAGCGGTCCAAGTCGGATCTAGAGTGGATCTCTCTGGAGGAGCCGGATCCCAGATCGACACACCCGTGGAAGTCGAAATTCAGGAGGAGCATATCAACGACACTGATTCCGGCTCTGATGATGCCGAGACAGATAGGCCTTTCCTGAGGTACACACTAACATGTATGATACTGCAAGGCGAAAGCGCGGATGCAATCCTCGAGACCATCAAAAGTTTCGACATGGCTGATCGCGAGGGCCGCAGGTACCTCAGGAAGCACGCGACGCACTTCGTCGGATACGTAGGATCTGGATCCGGCTCTGCCGATGCTGGAGAAAACACTGACTCTGTGCTGGAGGCAATTGGAACAAACGCCGACGTCCCTGCATCCTCGGATGAGTCTATGACGTCGGCAGATTTCTGAAAGTTCTCTGCAGAATATGAAGAGGAGTATAACTCCAAAGCTGCAGAAGAAGGAGAATCCATGGATGAAGGATCCGTAGAAAACTCTCCCAAAGCGCAAGATGACATGGACGTCGGAGTCAATCCCGAAGTCCAGATGTCCGAAAGTACCGATCAGAGCTTGACTCCGGGAAACGGACCCAAAGTCGTCTTTGCTACCGGCGCTACTAAGAAGGCAAAGAAGAGGAACAAGAAGAACAAGACCCCGACAAAATACCCTCTCACAGAGGAGGTGATCGCCGAGGAATACGAGGAAGACTCGGATGGAGCACTTATCCCAGAAGAGCCGAAAAAACAAGCATCGGTGGATGGACACATGATCACCGAGGGTGCGCGTAAACTCATCGATGCTGCATTAACCACACCTATCCCTACAGCTGCAGAACTTACTGCGGATGAGCTGGACGAAAGGGTGCAAACCCTAGAAGCGCGTCGTCAACAACTCCTCGATGAAGCCAAAAACATCAAGGTGGAGAAGAAACGCATGTCAACTAAGGACTACATGTCTCGGTTGCCTCAAAAGACACGGAAGCGTCACACCAATGATGACCAATTCCCACGTGTCCGTGCCGTCCTTTTTGGGGATGAGATGGGGAAGCCACGGAAAGATAGCAATGGAGATTGGGTTTACCCAACCCTAGTACAGAATACCGTGGCAGCCTGAGAAATTCTATCGGCTAATCCAGGACCGGAGGAGATCCGTTTGGGTATCAAACTACTCAATAAGGGACTGGAGCAGCAAAAGGTCGCCCTGTCCGGAAGTCAAAAACTGGTCTCGGATTCTAACCAATGTCGCACAGATCCGGCATGGGCTGGCGTAAGATCCCATTACGTTTGGGTGCAGTACCATAACCCCGAACGACGGGAAGACAATTATTCAAGAACCGGATCATCAGGACAACAACACAGAACTGCGCGTAACTGGAGCAATGTGGCTCCAGAGGACGAGAGAGATGCCGTTGCTGCACTGAATCCGAAGAACCCTCCCCGACGAGAATCTAACGATCGAAGGGGAGAAGATAAAGAGAAACGTCAGGAGGAGGATCGCCAAAAAATGCCACCTCCTAGACATGCAAGCCGTCCGGCTGAGCCTCACCATGGTGGGAACGACGGACGAAGCAACGACGGAAACCATGCTGGTACGAGCCAGTAGGGAGCTCGTCGTAGTCAAGATCCTCCCCGGAACCGGAATAATGACGCTCCGGACAGAGGCCGGCGATCAGCCAGAAACAATTCAGCTGCCCCACCCTCTCCACCAAGCAGCCATCACAACGGCTCCCAAGGGGTACGAGGAGGACGACGTGGCAGAGGAGGTGGTGGCAGAAGCCGAAATCCGGCTCCAAGGCACCGCAGCCACAGCCGACATTCGGGACGATCTCTATCCCCGAGCGACGCAAGGCACATGATCAATTCCAACATAGAGGCGCGGTGCTATGAAAACGATGACATGTACGTGGGCCCAAAGTGCTTTGGACCATGCATCAGAGCTACAAGATTCCCGAAAGGATTTGCTATCTCAAGGCATATCCAAGCCTACGACGGCATTGCTCAGCCAGACACTTGGCTATAGGATTTTTTCCAAGCTTGTTGCATCGCTAAAGGCGGAAACAGCCTGGTCGCAACCCAATATCTCCCACTTATGCTGCGGAAGACGGCGCGATCATGGCTCAATGAACTTCCAGAAAACACCATCCATAACTGGTATGACATGCAAAGTGCGTTCTTTCAGAATTTTGAAGGCACATATCGGAGGCCCTGTTTGGTCGGAGACCTACAGCGTTGCACCCAGAAAGCCGGAGAAACTTGTCGGGATTACCTCGGACGATGGATTGACACCAAGAACTCTTGTGAAGGAGTAAACGATCAAACCACGATTGAAGCTTTCATCGCAGGACTCCCAATTGGTCTACTACGTCACCGCTTGAAGTGTGGCAAGGTTACTGATTTGGGAGAGATGATAGAAACAGCGAGCAAGTATGCAGATGCTGACGATGATGCAGAGGGATTACTCAATGTCCTGGTTGTACCTCAGTCAGCAAAGACAAAGCAACAAGCTCAGAAGCATAAAAATACCTCGGAAGAAAAACCCAACACGGAAACAGCGGTGGTTACTACTGTTTCTAGGTCTGGAGGACGAGGAGGGCGCGGCGGAGGCCGCGGGCGTGGCCGTGGGACTTCAAGGGTCCAAGGTAGAGGAGAACAACAACCAGGCAAAACCTACTCTTGGGCCGGCATTGCCAATAACCCATGTGTGCATCACTTAGACGCCAATGGGGGCTCATCCCACACCAACGCTGAATGTCATTCTAATAACGACATCAAGAGAGATGATACCGCGGGCTACAAAGCTAAGTGGAAGAAGGCAAAGAAAAATCCTGAAAAGGACAAAGAGACCAAGGAATATTCTAACATGGAGGAAGCTGATGCTTCAAATCCCAAGCCAGAAGGGAAGAAAACTTTTCCCACCAAGAAAGACACTTATGTCACCTTTCTGGGATCTCAACCAGCAAAGGTCAAGAAAGCAGTGCTCCACGAGCTCAATGCAACAGTTCCGGCTGTCCCTCAATATCTGGACTGGTCGGAAGTGGCAATCACATTTGACCGCGCTAATCATCTGCCTAAGTTGCACAGGTGAGGAAAATACGCATTGATCGTCAATACACTTATTGACGGTTATGGTTTCTCCAAGACCCTCATGGATGGTGGTAGCAGCATCAATATTCTCTATGTCGAAACGCTACACCGGATGAAGATCTCGGAGACCCAGTTGAACCATAGCTCTGTGATCTTCCACGGAGTTGTCCCAGGAAGACAAGCTAATTCCCTGGGAGAGATCACTTTGGATGTTACCTTTGGAACTCCAAAGAACTATCGGACGGAGGCACTTTCCTTCGAAGTGGTCCCGTTCAAGAGCACATACCACGCTATATTCGGACGATCGGCTTACTGGGCTTTTATGGCTCGTCCGTGTTACATTTACAATATGATGAAAATTCCAGGTCCCAACGGCGTGATCACCATCAGGGGAGACCCGAAGAAGGCACGAGAATGCGAGGATGGAAATGTCGCCTTTGCCGAAGCCGTGCTGCACGCCCAGGAGTACCAGGAGATCAAGAAGAGCATAGATCCGTCCGAGATGCCCGCAACGAAGAAGGAGGTGACAAAGCCAAATCCGGAGTTCAAGGCATCAGAAGAGACGAAGAAAGCGCCATTGGAGGATGATGACCCCTCCAAGGTGACCCAGATAGGCGTAGGCCTAAGTAGCGCATAGGAAAGCGCGCTCGTCAAGTTCCTCCAAGCAAATCAAGACATCTTCGCATGGCAGCCATCTGACATGACTGGAGTACCTAGGGAACTTGCCGAGCACTCTTTAAATGTAAACCCGAACGCTAAACCCGTCAAACAGTCCTTACAACGGTTTGGCGATGAAAAGCGTAAGTCAATAGCTAAGGAACTAGCACGGCTCGAGTTAGCCGGATTCATAGAAGAGGTCATCCACACTGAGTGGTCGGCCAATCCTGTAATGGTCCCTAAAAAGGACACCACTGATTTAAGGATGTGTGTTGATTATACTGCCTTGAACAAGGCTTGTCCAAAAGATCCGTTCGCTCTGCCTAGAATTGATCAAGTCATCGATTCTACGGCAGGCTCGGAACTCCTCTGTTTTCTCGACGCATATTCCGGTTATCACCAAATCCGGATGAAGGAATCTGACAAAGTCAAAACTCCATTCATAACCTAACATGGGTATACCCTACAGGTACTCGATGTTGGTATATACGGTCTAAATACGTACAGACCCACGGTGTCGCCAAGGCCCAGATGAAAGAACTCGAGTAACCTGCGAACTCTCGATTGCTTGAAGGACAAGAAGAAGCTAAAGATAGAAAGTTTGAAGGGGAAAACCCTAACTTGTAACCGACTCGACTTGCTACCCGAGACCCAGCCTATCTATATAAAGGCTAGGAGGGGGCGGCGAGGAGGACACATGCAACCCTAGTTTCCACAACCCTCGCCAGATTGCATCTACGCACCATTGTAACTTTCGACTCCTTCGATAATTCCACGAGCAGACAAGCAGGAGTAGGGACCTCTACGAGGCCTGAACCTGGGTAAATCCTTTGTCCCCTGTGTGCTTGTTTGCTAGCCGATAGATGTCTCCAGCGCTCCCTCCTTCTCCAAAACCCAAGTCCATAACAATGGGCATTGATGAGTTAAACCCTCATCAATTGGCGCCGTCTGTGGGAATTGGGAGTGCTGATGTTGCGGCTTCTTTGGCCCCATCAACTGCGATCTACAACTCCGCAACAGCGGAGATTCGCCAGCTCTTCGCCGCCTTCGACCTCACCGTCCACACGCCGGCCACCCGCCCGGCCTTCGAATCCGTGGGCGATGGAATTAGCCTGGCGATTGGGAGCTTCCGCTTCCAACTTGGTCAGATGGGCATGCTTCGCATGCCTGATCAACCGATAGCACCGGCGATTGCCCCGGCATCATGGTTCCCTCCATCGATCGGCACCCTCAGCGAGCTCAATGCTCCGGTGGCAGTCGGGAACACGATCAGCGACAGCAGTCGCGACTCCGATCTGAGCGATCTGGCCACAGAAGATGGAACCTACGGTTCCGAATCTAAAAGTTGTGGAAGCAAGAGCTTCCCCAATCACTTCATGTGCGCCGTCATTAACGCAGGCGACACCTCCGCCAATCGCGGCAAAGGTGGTAACACCGGAAATGGCACCGATCCACCTAACGGTGGCAATGGTGGCAACGGCGGTAACGGCGCCAACAGGGGAGCAGTCGAACCTCCCAGCATAATCAATGAGCAAACCGGCGAACGCGTCGTAATCAGGCTCAACAAGCAAGAGTGGGAGCGCTGCCGCGAAGCCCTACGAGGTGCACCTCTACCCCTTGGGTCCCCACAGGAACTGCTGATGGGTTACCACTGGCTCCTAAAAGAAGAATTCATGCGCCAAAAACAAGCAATCGCGCAACTTGAGGCGTGTAAAAAGGCGACGGATGAGTCGAGCCTTCGTCGCGCTGGGCTCTCCTTCTACGGAGGATCCTCCTCACGAGGCAACGAGTACCTCGCCAAGAAGAGGCAGTCGCGAATCGCTCACCTCACTGAACAACAGCGCATAGACGCCGCGAAAGTCCTCGACTTCGGCTCTATGACAGTCGACACGAGAGGCAACGTGGTCCCCAGGACGCCGCAGACTGCGGTGACAGCAGCCACCATGTACCTCCTCAATAACCAGCCACCGGCTGGAGATCCCCGAACTGCCATGCACCGATCTACGATCGTGGGTTTGGGACTAATCGAGGCCGCCCTCGACAAAGAGCCAGTACCAGACCCAAAAAAGGGCAAAGCGCTACTCCTCGCCCTCATCCAGCGATGACAGTCACGACCTGTCTCGACGCCGTCGCTCACGGTGACACGATCGCAACTACGATGCGTGTAACGACCTCACGCAACGCAAGATCGACAAGTCAAGGGCACGACGTGCTCGGTCGACTGACTCGGAAGAGGAAGATGGGGAGCTCTGCGGCGCCAGATGCTTCAGCAGATCCATTAGGCAGAAGCGAATGCCTAAAGGGTTTAAACTTCCGTCGGAGAATCCGAAATTCGATGGTCTACAAGAACCTAAAATCTGGCTAGAGGATCACATCTCCTCCGTCAGGCTCCACGGAGGCAGTCGAAGTACTGCCATGCAATGTTTGCAGCTACAGCTGCAGGGCGCTGCCCGAGCATGGCTCAATAACCTCCCACGCGGATCCATTCGCAGTTGGGATGAGCTGGTTTACAGCTTCGTGCGCAACTTTAAGGGCACGTACAAACGGCCCACATCAATCGAAGAACTGAGATGCTGCCAACAAAGATCTGGCGAATCGCTGCACTCATACATCCAAAGGTGGTCCCTCATCAAGAACTCCGCGGAAAACATCTTGGAGGACCGCGCGATTGATGCATTCAATGGTGGCGTTCGCCGCCTAGAGCTCAGGGAAGAGCTGGGCCGCTCGAAGCCTCAGACCATCGACCACCTGATGGAGATCGCGAATCGATGGGCCGATGGAGAAGATTCGGTGAAGAACCACGCTCACTCCGACGAGGAGGCGGAACTCGAACGCAGACGCGGCCGCCGGGGCAAGCGTCGCATGCGCATCTACGACGATCACGACGAAGTCAACATGGTCGTAGCCGGCTACGCTGATAGACGTGACGACAACCGCAGCAGCGGATACCGCAGCGGCGGATACCGCAGCGGCGGATACCGCGACTCCGGGAAAACCACGCAAGTGTGGCAACGCCGCACTCCGACAAGGCACCCGCGACCTCCATCGAGGAAAAACTGTCCGGGCCATGCACGGTACACTTCTACATCGACAAGCATGACGGCAAGAGAAAGTCCAGCCACCTCCTCAAGGACTGCCGCGAGTTCCTCAAGCTACCCGAGGGATTGGTTCGGATGAACCGCAACGCAGTCGAAAGAGGCTATGGAGCCGCTCCAGGCGCCGTGGCACATGGCGCACCGCCACCACCACCGGGGCCACCCCCGAACGGAGCTGCACCGGACCAGCACCACGGAGGAGAACCGTACCCACGGGCCGTGGGTACCATGATGATCCAAAAGGGGCGCCCCTCCAACAGGGTGCAGAAAGCCATCACTCGCCAAGTCAACTTGGCCATGCACTCGCCACCATCCACCACTGAGTACCTCAGTGGCAGTGAGTCATGCATTACCTTCGATAAACGCGACCACCTGCCTCAAGTACCTCGCCCAGGTCATTGCCCCCTCGTACTCGAGGCGCAAATTGGAGGCTTCGACATGAGTCGCGTCTTCATGGATGGCGGAAGCGGCATCAACCTCATATTCGCGAGTACCTTGCGAGCAATGAGGATCCCTCTAACCTGCTTGGAGGCATCAGACACAACGTTCCACGGCATCGTCCCAGGGAAAGGCGTATACCCCTGGGCAAAATCAACCTCGACGTCATATTCGGCATGCCAAAGAACTTCCGGCGTGAACGCATTGACTTTGAGGTCGTCGACTGGCCCTCACAATACCACTGCATCCTCGGACGCGTCATGTTCGCTAGGTTCATGGCGGTACCCCACTACGCCTACCTGCAGATGAAAATTCTAGGTCCCAACGGCGTCATCACGATCAACGGGAGCTTTGAGCGATCTGACAGTTGCGATAGGGAATTCAACAGAATCTCCCAGTCCTTCGGCATGCAGGAAGAGCTCGCGCGATTGAAGGAAACGACAGACAACAGTCTGCCTCTGAGTAGGCCAAGCTCACCTGATCTCTCCTTCGACTCATCTGTGCACACAAAGAAGGTGCAGGTCCATCCGACAGATCCCGCAAAAACGGCCCTCATCGCCAACAACTTGAGTCCCGCATAGGAACTCGCGCTCGTCGAGTTCCTCCGTGAGCACTGGGAAATTTTTGCCTGGTGTCCTGCGGACATGCCAGGAGTTCCCAGGGAATTCGCCGAGCACGCACTCAACGTCAACCCCGACGCAAGGCCAGTCAAGCAAAGAATCAGGCGACTGTTTGAGCCACGAGCGCAGGCAGTCGGAATGGAGATCAACAGAATCCTCGAGGCCAAATTCATACGTGAGATCAAGGAAAGCACGTGGCTCGCCAATACGGTGCTGGTGCCAAAAAAGGACACGGATATCCTATGGATGTGCGTGGACTTCACTTCTTTAAACAAGCACTGCCCAAAAGATCACTTCCTGCTACCACGGATCGATCAAATCATCGACTCCACCGCTAGATGCGAGCGCCTCTGCTTCCTCGATGCCTACTCAGGCTATAACCAAATTCGAATGAAGGAGGAAGACCAGGAGAAGACCGCGTTTACAACGCCCTTCGGTGTGTTCTGCTACAACACAATGCCCTTCGGGCTAAAAAACGCGGGAGCCACCTACTAGCGGTGCATGCAGGCTTGCCTCAAGGAGCAGCTGGGTTGCAACATCCAAGTCTATGTCGACGACATAGTAATAAAAACCAAGGAGGAAGCCTCTCTAATCGACGACTTGCGTGAAACATTCGCCAATCTCGATCGTTACCGGATTAAGCTTAATCCGGACAAATGCGCCTTCGGCGTACCATCTGGGCAGCTGATCGGGTATCTCATCTCCGCGAGAGGGATTGAGGCAAACCCGAAAAAGATAAAGGCCATACTGGCCATGGAGAAGCCAAAGAACATAAGAGGCGTCCAGCAACTAGCCAGACGAATCGCGGCCCTCAGTCGATTTATCAGTCGAATGGGAGAAAAGGCACTGCCCTTCTATCAGCTCCTCCGCAAAGCTGACAAATTCGAGTGGACCAATGAAGCGCAAGAAGCATTCGAAGATCTCAAGCGCCTGTTATCCACCTCGCCAGTACTGGTGACTCCACGAGAAAGGGAACCACTACTGCTGTACATCTCCGCTACTAACCATGTGGTTAGTACAGTGCTCGTCGTCGAGCGGGCAGAGGAAAACAAGGTCCATGGCGTACAACGCCCGGTATACTACCTCAGCGAGGTCCTCACCCCAACAAAGCAGCGGTACCCGCACTACCAGAAGCTGGCGTACGGCGTCTTCATGACCGCCCGACGACTGCGCCATTACTTCCAGGAACACCCAATCGTGGTAGTCAGCGACGCCCCATTGGGACATATCCTCAATAACCCCGACGCCACGGGACGAGTCGCGCTTTGGGGAATTGAACTGTCTCCACGAGACATCACATACGAAAAGCGCGACGCAATCAAGTCGCAAGTTCTCCCTGACTTCCTCGTGCATTGGATGGAAAACCAACTCCCGGACAAGCCAGATATGTCCTACCTCTGGACCATGCACTTCGATGGATCCAAACTGAAAGATGGAGCAGGAGCAGGTGTCATACTGACATCACCTCAAGGGGACAAGCTGAAATACATCCTGTGAATGCAGTTCACAGCCTCAAACAACGAGGCTGAATACGAGGCCATGTTGCACGGGATGAGGATGGCAAAAGCCTGCGGCGCAAAGAGGCTCATCATATATGGCGACTCCAAGCTGGTCGTCAACCAAACAATGCACGAGTGCGATGCACTGAATGACAACATGATCGCATACCGCGACCTCTACGATACACTTGAGGGAGATTTCGATGGTTGCGAGTTGCGACATGTAGGTCGCGAAAGCAACGAGGAGGCGGACGCACTCGCCAACATAGGCTCTACCTGCGCCCCCATACCACCTGGGGTATTTCTCGAGCGCATCTGCGAACGCTCCATCAAGCCAAAGGCCGCAGAGAAGAAAACAAGCGCAACAATGGACTCGGGGGCTACACCACCCAATGAGCCAATGGCACTCGATGACTTGGAGCTAGACACAGGACTCGAGGGCCCAATGAGCATCATGATGATCGAACAATCCTGGACGCAGCCGTACATTACGTACCTCCTCAGTAAGCGCCTACCGGACGACCCGACAGACGCACGGCACATCGCGCGACGCTCCAAGGCATTCGCCATTATCAACGGCGAATTGTATAAACGCAGCATCACAGGCGTGTTACAACGATGCGTCTCCTTGGCCGATGGAAGAGCTGTCCTCCTCGACATCCATGAAGGGACCTGCGGGCACCACGCCGGCAGTCGCGCCCTCGTCGCCAAAGCTCTACGAGCTGGATTTTACTGGCCCACGGCCATGCGCGACGCCAAGGACATAGTCCAAAAGTGCAACGCTTGTCAGCGATTCGCGGACAAGCCACACGCACCAGGCGCAGAACTACGGCCTATTCCATTGGCCTGTCCCTTCGCACAATGGGGGCTCGACATGGTGGGCAAGCTCCCACGGTCCTCGCAAGGAGGCTACGTCTACCTCTTGGTTGCAGTCGACAAATTCACCAAGTGGATTGAGGCCATGCCAGTGACCAAGCAATCAGGTCACATCGCGGTCAAGTTCTTCGAGTCCATCGTCTACCGCTTTGGCGGCTGCACAACATCATCACTGACAACGGGACGAACTTCACATCCAAAGAGTTCCAAGAATTCTGCGGAAACTTGGGGACCAACATCAGTTACGCCTCAATCGCGCATCCACAGACCAACGGTCAGGTGGAAAAAGCAAACGGGCTCGTCTGCAGCGGCATCAAGAAGCGACTCCTTCGACCACTCGAGTATGCCGCGGGTTGCTGGCCAGATGAGCTCCAATCCGTACTCTGGAGCCTACGAACAACTCCAAACAGCGCCACGGGCTACACGCCATTCTTTATGGTGCACGGAGCAGAAGCAGTACTACCCGCCGAAGTTCGGTATAAGGCGTCGTGCGTAGTCGCCTACAGCAAACAAGAGTCATATCTTGCACTCGAAGACTCCGTCAACCTCCTCGACGAGGCAAGAGAAATCGCCGCAGAAAGATCCATGATCTACCAGCAGAACCTGCGCAACTACCACAGTAGAAGGCTTCGCCCCATATCCTTCGTCGAAGGTGACCTGGTCTTGCGACTGAAGCAGAAGGGGCATCTCAAGCTCGAGTCCCCCTAGGAAGGACCGTACGTGATTACATAAGTAATCCCAGGTGGCGCCTATCGCCTTCAAGATTTAGAGACAGGAGTCGCATATTCCAACCCTTGGAACGTAGCACAACTGCGACGCTTCTACCCCTAGCTGTTTTTCACTTTTACATCGCAAATAAGGCTACTCAGCCAAGGCTACTCAGCCACACATTGTACCTCGTACTGTTTTTCAAATAAATAAAAGCTAAGTACCCCAAAACTCTGAGTTTTTCTTTTCACTTCTGTCAATTTTATACTCGGGGGCTACGCCACCCTACATACATCCGTTCTTCGAACCAATAAACGCGATATCCTGAGTAGCTGGCACATCAATCAAACCCCTTAACACAAACTCAACCCAGCTGCAACGCACCTGGCAGGTTGACAAAGGGATGGCCAGGCTAACGAAAAGGACTCGCATAGTGCAACGCACCTCACGCCAACAAAGCTGTTTATACACATTCAGCAATAAAATATCTACAACCTATACATGAACTTTACAACACAAATACACTTATGTGCATGATACAAATCTGGCTATTGCTGCAATAGAAGAACATTGGTTTGTTCCTCGAAGAAGTCGACAATCTCCTCTGCTGGACGGTCCATCGCCTGATAGTGCGGCACCATATTCCAAGCAGGCCCGGCTGGCGGCGCTGGCGGACCGGAAGCTACGGCGGCGACATCCACGTCAGGCCTGTGCAATCGCACCGTCGAGAGGGCAGCCTTGGCACCAGCCACCAACTGCTGCCTCACGCACTCGCGAACAGCGGACATATCTTGAAATTTGGCCAGAAGAGCCAACAGGCTTGATGGAGTGTCATCCAACGGGAACATCGCCCAATACGTGTTCTTCAAACACGACTGCGACTTCTTCAAGAAGACCAGCACTCGCGAAGCGCGATCTTGCAGGGTCACCAATGTAGTCGCACGATCATGATCTACCCAGAAGTATCCACTCTCTTAAAGTTGCTCCTGGGTGAGATCATGAAGGCGGATGGCAATCCTATCCTTCTCCTCCTGCGGATGGCACGCTCTAACAACTGCACGAAGCAGCACCAATAGCATGAGTACGACGTACCGCTGCGACTAACTACAAAGGAGAAGATGAGGATGAGCAAATTAACACTTAAACTGGTCGCCCAACTACGTCACCTCGCCAAGCAGATATTGCTCGCGGGCGGCGGCTTTTTCCGCCTTAGACTTCCACATGTCTGCGTCATAGCGGATCAGGGGCAACTCACGCTCCAGCTGCTTCACGCGGTCACGAAGTCACGACGGCAAGGACAACTCCTCTACCTTGGAGCGCGGTGGTGCCACTGTCTCATCAAGAGATGGCGAGTCCTGGGTTCCCCCCACGGGACCACTCGATGTGCCCTACCACAAGACAAGACAGAAGCAAATAAGGCGACCAAATTAACACAAAGGCAAGGGGGGCATGTGCATTCAAGATAAGCATAAATATTCACAAACACACTCGCCAGCAGGCATGTTCTTAGACCAAAAGGACAATTCATCATCTATTACAAAAGCTAACTACGGAGCAACTGGCTTCTTCGACTTCGACTCCTTCAGGGGCTTCATCAAGTCCGTGGCAGTATCAGACGCCACCGACTTTCCGCCTGCCCCTGAGGCCGAAGCTTTCGCCGCCTTCTTAGCGCGTTGGAGCTCCTCCGAATACTTGGCAACCGTATTTATCAAGGAATGGCCATATTTGGCACAGGCAGTCGCAAAGGGAGTGAAGACTACCTGCTGACCATCCGCGCCAATAGGCATCGCCTTCGACACTGCAGAGGGATCTATCTCGACTCCGTGGGCTTGCACCATGGTGAGTGACATGGTCGCGCCAGCCGCGCGGAGGGAGTTCTTGTAGGTGGCAGGCACACCCCCGGTGAGTGACTCCACCAGCTTATCCATATTATCGACCAGCTCCGCCTTCGGCATCAACTCCTCCCGGAGACGACTGAGGGTGACCTTGGCCTTGGACAATGTATCTTGGATGGTGGCGCTTCGGTCCTCGACTGCAGACACCGCGCCCGCCAGAGCATCATCGCGACGCAGGGCCTGCGGGTCAAAACTCAAGTCGCCGGCATCTACACAGAAAACACACACATGGATCAAACATCTAGCGCCACCAGCAAAACTCTAGATGCAGAAAGGAACAACAATAAAAACATCTACCAGCAAAGGTACCTGAGAGGGCCTTGGCGACTGAGAACAGTTGCTCTTCGAACAACTTTTCCCTGGCCGCAAAGGAGGCACGCAGATCCTCTTCGCGTTTCTGGGCATCATCACGAGCCGCGATTGCCTCGTCGCGCCCCTTCATAGCTGCGGCTAATGTCTTCTCCAAGGTGGCGACGTTGCGCAGTAAGGCGTTATGCTGAGCTACATGGCAGTCAAAAATTGACTATCAGTCGATTATACCAAAAAGAGAGAAGACGAAAAGAATAAGTGTAGAACACTCACTTTCGACAACGCGATGACGCGTCTCCAGCATTGCATGCTGACGACTCATCGCCATCACCTGCTCCGCCACTTGCGCGGCTTCCTTTACAAGGAGTTGTTCCACAAAACAAGGAATCAGAGAGGGCAACAGAAGGCGTTGACTGCCACACTAAAAAAGAAAGAAAGATGTACTTACATGGTCCTCTAGCGACTCCGAAGAAGTTTGCTGAACCGTCATCCGAGCAACTATTCGATGCTCCCCTACGTGAGAAGAGCTCGAAGAATTGTGCCCGGAGTGGGCCGCCGCCGGAGGAGAAGGAGCGCGCTCGACCTCTACTTTGGCCCTTGAGGTTGGCGACTCCAGATTCCTTCACAAACTCGATGTCGCCAGAAGATGACGACGCCTCTTGGCTACAAGACCAAATTCACATTGAGAAAAGGAAAACTCCAGGGCAAAGCCAACAAGAAGAAAACAGAAAAGAACTAGTGAACTCGCAAATTTACCAGTCAAAATTGTCAAGATTAAACGTGGCCTCCGCCGATTCTGACGAAGACTCATTCGGCAATCGCATCTTCTTGCGAGAAGATGGTGCCACAGCCCTCACAGGAACGACGGGAATTGGTGACTCCACGCCAGCAGCTGTGCCTTGTGGAGTTGAAGGAGTCGACGCATCGGAGTCCTCGCTGCGCAAACGCTTGCGAGTATCCGGGCTCTCGGACTCGGGGGCTTCCTCTTCCACATCAAAAGGGACAGTCGACTCAGACTCGTCCTCTTCCAAAGCTTCGCGAGGAATAATACCCTTAGGGAGAGGAGGCATACAAGGCGACACCACCCAATCCTGCATACAGATAGTGAAGATCAGCAAACAGAACAGGTAAGCAACAGAAAAAGCAATCGCGAAAGTAAGCTACTGCGTAGCACAACCGTACCTCAGGAGGAGGATTCGAAGCATTGAAAGGAGGAACGATCGGCTCATTCGGAAGCACATCCTTGAAGGGTACTTCGTGACCAGTCGCACCCTCTTATCTACCTCACTCGTGGACATGCCATTGGCAGACACGCGAGTGGCATCATCAGCGCCACCCCATTGAAACATGGGATGGACTCTGGCCTAGAGAGGCTGGACGTGACGACGCAGCCAAGTCCTGACAAGGGTGCAACCTCCCTCTTCCGCGCCTATGCGGCTCTCGAGGTCGCAGACGCGTTGATATAGCACGTCTGTCTCCACGAGTTCGGAGGGCATGATCACGTTCTTCCAAGAACGCATCTTCTTGCAGGGAGTCGCGGGATCGAAAGGCGCGAGTCCAAAGTGCTCGTCCTTGGCCTTCTGGTCGCGAACATAGAACCATTTGTCCCTCCATCCTTGGACGGACTTGGCGAGCTTGATGTCGAAGTAGGTGGCGGACGGGTCGACATGGATTCCACAACCACCCATGTCGTAAACTAGAGAGCCGGATGCGGACTGACGCTTCAGCTTAAATAAGCGTTTGAAAAGGCCAAAGTGCGGCTCGATTCCGAGCCAGCACTCGCAAAGGGTGATAAAACAAGAGATGTCAAGAATAGAGTTTGGGGACAGCTGATGGAGCTGGAGCCCGTAGAAACAAAGGAGACCCCTAAGAAAGGGGTGAAGAGGCAAAGAAAGGCCGCGAATGATGAAGGCAAGAAACATCACTCGAAAACCAGCCACCGCTGGGGACGCGCGCGTCGGCGACTGCTGCAGAAATAACTCCATCTTGGCGAAGAAGACGGAGATCGGACGCCTTGATGATAGAGGGGCGCCACGCGCCATTGGTCACGCGGGTGCCCGCGACCTTCTTTTTTCCGCCGGCGGCGGCACTGGTAGTGCTAAGCTTTTGTAAATATTAAGTACTATTTACTTTGCTAGTGCTAAGCTTTTGATCTATTCAGCACTTTTCGGTTTTAAAATTTTTTTGTGTGCCTGAAATGTTTACATAAGCACTTGTATTTTTTGTTTCTACTTATCGTTTATCTGACTTTCCACCTCGTCTCTTTCGTGAGCCGGCTAAACCTTCAGCCAGAAACTTTGCCGAGCAACGAAGCTCAATTGCTAAACCAATTTAAACTCGGAAACAAAGCCGACTTCCACTACCAACAATTCACTACTCGGAAAATGATGGCATCCAGCAATCAGACAAATAACCAAAGTAAAGACTAGAAATTTTAGAGTTATACCCGAAGGTAGCAATTTTAGAATCAGAAATCTAGACCAGAACGAACATGAGCATAAAGTACTTTCAAGCATTCTAGGATTTCCGACTATGACATGATCACTTGGAAATAAGATGGTAAAAACTTCTCAGAAAAACTTGAGGCAACCAAAACTTTTATTTCTCAAAGAACATGTACATATATATGATTATAAAGAAGGATAAACTAAGAATAAAAGGGACGTAGCTGAGCAATATTCCAAGATATGTCTAACTCATCCGGATTTGTACTGCCTCCAGCTCTCTTTCTCTTCTTAGTAGCAGGTCTTTTTTTGACTGGCCTCATGTCAGTTAAGTAGTACGATCCATTGTGCAATACTCGACTAACTAGAAAGGGCCCTTCCCATACTGGGGAAAGTTTGTGCTTTATTTGTTACACAAGCCGGAGAATCAAATCACCTTTATTGAAAGATCTATTTTGAACTCTCTGGCTATGATACTTGCATAACTTCTGCTGATAGGCTATAGATCTCATTTCAGCAACGACGCGAACTTCTTCGACTAAGTCGAGATCATTTTGTCGAGAAATCTCGGCATCCTCTTCGATATACGCGGCCACTCTAGGAGAAGTATGAATTAAATCACTAGAAAGAACTACTTCTGCGCCATAGACCAAGAAGAAAGGTGTATATCCTGTTGACCTATTCGGAGTTGTTCGTAAACTCCAAATTACAGAAGGTAATTCCTCCGCCCAAGCCCCCGCAGCACGTCGTAGTGGTGCTTCGAGTCTCGGCTTCAGGCCTTGTAAGATTAAACCATTTGCTCTTTCGACTTGTCCGTTAGCTTGTGGATGTGCGACTAACGCAATGTCAAGCTGGATATTTTGCTCATTGCAGAATTCAGCCAGTTCTCCCATAGAAAAGTTACTCCCGTTGTCCGTGATAATGCTATGCGGATAACCATACCGGATTATAACATCCTTGACAAATCTTTTGGCTGTTGCTCCATCACAACTAGTGACAGGTTTATCCTCAATCCATTTGGTGAATTTATCCACCATCACTAAGAGGTGAGTAAATCCACTTGGAGCTCGTTTAGATGGTCCTACCATTTCAAGCCCCAGACCGCAAAGGGCCATGTTATAGGTATTGTTCGCAGCTGATCAGCTGGAACATGAGCTTGCTTGGCGTACTTTTGGCAGCCTTTGCATGTCTTAACTAATCGTTCGGCATCTGCCTGAGCTGTAAGCCAGAAAAATCCGTGTCTAAAAGCTTTTGCCACTAAAGATTTGGCTGCAGCGTGGTGACCACACTCGCCTTCGCGGATTTCCCTTAGGATTTCCACGCCTTCTTCCGGAGATACGCAACGCTGAAAAACCCCAGAAACACTCCGTTTATGGAGCTCACCTTTAACAATAGTATAGGATTTTGCTCGTCGGATAATCTGCCGGCTCAGCACCTCGTCTTCGGGTAATTTGCTATCTACCAAATAATCGAGGTAGGGTTGAGTCCAGCTGAGAATTACAGCCAGAACTACTATCAAAGGTGAGTCGGATTTGATCGGATATTCCTCATCTACTCCCTTTATTGAGGGAATTTTGAGGTGCTCTAGAAAAGCGACATCCGGGACCTCTTTCCGCGCAGAACCTATGCGAGATAGTGCATCTGCTTCCTCATTTTCTGCTCGAGGGATGTGTTGAACTTCAAACCCTTCGAACGATTTAGATAGATCATCCACGACAGCTTTATATACTTCCATGTGTTTATTTGCATTACAAATATCCGAGACTTGCTGAGCAACAAGATCCGAATCTCCGTAAGACATCAAACGTCGGATGCTACAGCGTGAAGGTAAGACCTGAATAAGGCCTGACAACGCATTTAACTGCGCACTACTAGAAAAATATCCGTGCCTGCAGGCACGATGAACATGCCTTGACGGACGCGTCAAGTGCTCACACCCATATAACTGGAATTCGACTCCTATAAGACCTCCGCGGCCTAAGTCGAATTACGCCAGCACTTTTCCGGATTCGAGTCCGGGGACTCAAGTTCGAGTAGATTGCGTTGTTTCACCCTAAGGTGGTTAACTGATACCGATACTTCGGCTATATCAGGCACGTATATCAACAATCCCTATGATATAAATAAAAGCAGTCGAAAAACTCATTCAGGCACTCGAAGACTTCAAAAAGTACCCAGTCGAATCTGCGATTCCACTGGATACTCGGGGGCTACTGACATGGGTATACCCTACAGGTACTCGAGCTTGGTATATACGGTCTAAATACGTACAGACCCATGGTGTCACCAAGGCCCAGATGAAAGAACTCGAGTAACCTGTGAACTCTTGATTGCTTGAAGGACAAGAAGAAGCTAAAGATAGAAAGTTTGAAGGGGAAAACCCTAACTTGTAACCGACTCGACCTACTACCCGAGACCCAGCCTATCTATATAAAGGCTAGGAGGGGGCGGCGAGGAGGACACACGCAACCCTAGTTTCCACAACCCTCGCCAGATTGCATCTGCGCACCATTGTAACTTTCGACTCCTTCGATAATTCCACGAGCAGACAAGCAGGAGTAGGGACCTCTACGAGGCCTGAACCTGGGTAAATCCTTTGTCCCCTGTGTGCTTGTTTGCTAGCCGATAGATATCTCTAGTGCTCCCTCCTTCTATAAAACCCAAGTCCATAACAATGGACATTGATGAGTTAAACCCTCGTCATAACCCCCTTGGAACTTTCTGTTTTGTTACAATGCCCTTTGGGCTGAAGAACGCAGGAGCTACGTACCAGCGCACGATTCAGCGTTGCCTCCATGACCAACTCGGACGCAATGTACATGCATACGTGGATGATATCGCGGTGATGTCCAAAAAGAAGGAAACGTTGATTTCCGACGTAGAGGAGACATTCGTCAATCTACGAAAATACAACATCATGCTTAACCCGAAGAAATGCTTCTTTGGAATACCAGATGGAAAATTGTTAGGTTTCATCGTGTCTCAAAGAGGCATAGAGGTGAACCGGGACAAAATCAAGGGTATACTCAATATTTCCAGGCCAACTCGCTTGAAGGACGTACAAAGATTAACTGGCTGCATTCCTGCGGTCAGTCGATTTGTAAGTTGGCTTGGTGAAAGAGCCGCACCATTATATAAACTCCTGAAAAAGACCAAGGATTTTGTCTGGACTGACGAAGCTGAAGCTGCACTACAAGATCTGAAAAGAGTACACTCATCTGCTCCTATCCTTGCAGCACTGAAACCTCAGGAATCGATGTTGCTTTACATTGCTGCGACAAATAAGGTTGTGAGTATCGTCATGGTGGTGGAGAGACCAGAGGAAAATCAGGAACAGCTGGTACAACGTCCGACATACTTTGTTAGCGAGGTCCTGACAGAGTCCAAACAGCGGTATCCGTATTATCAAAAGTTGGCTTACGGTGTTTTTCTAGCATCTCGTAAGCTACGACATTATTTTCAGGAGCATCCAATTATCATGGTGAGCAAAGCTCCCATAAGAGACATAATCAACAATAGTGACGCCACAGGACGCGACGCCAAATAGGGAATAGAGCTTTCAGCTTTCGATATTGAGTATATAAACCTCGGACAGCAATCAAATCCCAGATCCTTGCTGACTTTGTCGCTGATTGGACAGAGACGAAGGAGAACATGATCCTCTCTGAGTCGGAATATTGGACCCTTTTTCGATGGGTCTAAGGCTCGAGGGGGCTCGGGGGCTGGCGTGGTGCTCAAATCACCCCAAGGAGATAAACTTTTATACGTGTTGCAGATCCACTTCACAGCGACAATGAACATTGCCGAGTATGAAGCACTGCTCCATGGAATCCGGATTGCTAAGGATATTGGCATCCGACGTTTGATGTCTTACGGAGATTCGGATCTTGTTGCTCAGCAAGTCTCGGATATTTGTAATGCAAATAAACACATGGCAGTATATAAAGCTGTCGTGGATGATCTATCTAAATCGTTCGAAGGGTTTGAAGTTCAACACATCCCTCGAGCAGAAAATGAGGAAGCAGATGCACTATCTCGCATAGGTTCTGTGCGGAAAGAGGTCCTGGATGTCGCTTTTCTAGAGCACCTCAAAATTCCCTCAATAAAGGGAGTAGATGAGGAATATCCAACCAAATCCGACTCACCTTTGATAGCAGTTCTGGCTGTAATTCTCAGCTGGACTCAACCCTACCTCGATTATTTGGTAGATAGCAAATTACCCGAAGACGAGGTGCTGAGCCGGCAGATTATCCGACGAGCAAAATCCTATACTATTGTTAAAGGTGAGCTCCATAAACGGAGTGTTTCTGGGGTTTTTCAGCGTTGCGTATCTCCGGAAGAAGGCGTGGAAATCCTAAGGGAAATCCGCGAAGGCGAGTGTGGTCACCACGCTGCAGCCAAATCTTTAGTGGCAAAAGCTTTTAGACACGGATTTTTTTGGCTTACAGCTCAGGCAGATGCCGAACGATTAGTCAAGACATGCAAAGGCTGCCAAAAGTACGCCAAGCAAGCTCATGTTCCGGCTGATCAGCTGCGAACAATACCTATAACATGGCCCTTTGCGGTCTGGGGCTTGAAATGGTAGGACCATCTAAACGAGCTCCAAGTGGATTTACTCACCTCTTAGTGATGGTGGATAAATTCACCAAATGGATTGAGGATAAACCTGTCACTAGTTGTGATGGAGCAACAGCCAAAAGATTTGTCAAGGATGTTATAATCCGGTATGGTTATCCGCATAGCATTATCACGGACAACGGGAGTAACTTTTCTATGGGAGAACTGGCTGAATTCTGCAATGAGCAAAATATCCAGCTTGACATTGCGTTAGTCGCACATCCACAAGCTAACGGACAAGTCGAAAGAGCAAATGGTTTAATCTTACAAGGCCTGAAGCCGAGACTCGAAGCACCACTACGACGTGCTGCGGGGGCTTGGGCGGAGGAATTACCTTCTGTAATTTGGAGTTTACGAACAACTCCGAATAGGTCAACAGGATATACACCTTTCTTCTTGGTCTATGGCGCAGAAGTAGTTCTTTCTAGTGATTTAATTCATACTTCTCCTAGAGTGGCCGCGTATATCGAAGAGGATGCCGAGATTTCTCGACAAAATGATCTCGACTTAGTCGAAGAAGTTCGCGTCGTTGCTGAAATGAGATCTATAGCCTATCAGCAGAAGTTATGCAAGTATCATAGCCAGAGAGTCCAAAATAGATCTTTCAATAAAGGTGATTTGATTCTCCGGCTTGTGTAACAAATAAAGCACAAACTTTCCCCAGTATGGGAAGGGCCCTTTCTAGTTAGTCGAGTATTGCACAATGGATCGTACTACTTAACTGACATGAGGCCAGTCAAAGAAAGACCTGCTACTAAGAAGAGAAAGAGAGCTGGAGGCAGTACAAATCCGGATAAGTTAGACATACCTTGGAATATTGCTCAGCTATGTCCCTTTTATTCTTAGTTTATCCTTCTTTATAATCATATATATGTACATGTTCTTTGAGAAATAAAAGTTTTGGTTGCCTCAAGTTTTTCTGAGAAGTTTTTACCATCTTATTTCCAAGTGATCATGTCATAGTCGGAAATCCCAGAATGCTTAAAAGTACTTTATGCTCATGTTCGTTCTGGTCTAGATTTCCGATTCTAAAATTGCTACCTTCGGGTATAACTCTAAAAAATTTAGTCTTTACTTTGGTTATTTGTCTAATTGCTGGATGCGAGCATTTTCCGAGTAGTGAATTGTTGGTAGTGGAAGCCGGCTTTGTTTCCGAGTTTAAACTGGTTTAGCAATTGAGCTTCGTTGCTCGGCAAAGTTTCCGGCTGAAGGTTTAGCCGGCTCACGAAAGAGACGAGGCGGAAAGTCAGATAAACGATAAGTAGAAACAAAAAATACAAGTGCTTATGTAAACATTTCAGGCACACAAAAAAAAATTAAAACCGAAAAGTGTTGAATAGATCAAAAGCTTAGCACTAGCAAAGTAAATAGTACTTAATATTTACAAACGCATCGTGTTTTTTCCGGAATAATACATAAGTTTCTGGTCTATGATGCAGGAGGAGATGAAGGAGCTGCCGGCTCGCTGGTTACTTTGCCCTGATATCGTTCCGAGATGTCTGCATCTGAGGTGGTGCGTTCATCGTCGGAAACTTTTTCGGTTTCTTCTGGAGGAGGAGGCGGAGTAGCTACGCGGGTGAAGAAGGGGATCTCCTAGCTGGTCAAATCAGCCACGTGACACCCATATCCGGCGCAGGAATACATGATGGCTTGAAGGTCCTGCTCCTGGCCGTCTTCGTCTACCTTGCAGTATCCTCTGGCCACTTGTCATATCTCCATGTTTCCATGGTGGCTCATGACCATGGTGAGAGCGTTCTGCAGCAGTCCGCGCGTAGGACATATTCCAGTCCCGAACAAGCTGCGGCATCTCCTTGGCCTTGTCCCACACCTGAAAATCCGACATGCTTGGCATGTCCGAAATCTTTAGAGCTTCGCCAATGTCCTCAATGGACTGGCGGAAGTCATGAAGAAGGTCACTGACTTGGGTAAGCCGGTGGGTGCGGGGCTCGGAGGAGGAAGAGTCCGTCAAGTTCAGAGGACCTATACACAAAACAAGTCAAGAAAAATCCGACATTAACAGAAGTCGAAGAAAAAGATAAGTCAGACAGATGAAACGTACCGAAAAATAACATTTTGTGAAGTTATTGTCTGATTGTCATGTCCGAAAGCGCTATGCAAGGCGTGATACACCCATCAACCCAGTGTTTTATCACATGAGTAACCACCGTATATTAGCCTAGCATCTACACGCAAATTTCTACCAAATCTTACATGGTTCAATTTTTCATCCAAATAAAAGCAGTAGCGCAAAAAATTATGGCCAAGATAACTTATAACAGTAATTAAAGTTACTTTAAGGAAAACTTCAAACTATTATCCTCTCAAATCAAATAGACTTCGTTGTATTCTATATCCATAATGGATAAGCGTCTGCATGATCTAGTAAAAAATAAAGAAGAGACGAAACACATGTACGTTTCTGTTTGAGTGTGCAGAACACACGTACATATAGTCAATCGCGACTGAACGAACGAACATGGTAACATAATGTGGGCCAAGCCCATTACGAATATCCTTAAGTGAGGACTCGGGGTCCACTGCGTGGACGCATTTGGGGCGGCACTCAGACTTAGGTGGCAATGGCAGATGTGGAAGAACCCAAACAAACCATGGGCACACATGAACTGGCCATCCAGTAAAAAAGACCGCGCTCTCTTCGCGGCAGCCACCGAGATAACTATTGGGAATGGACACAAGGCGAGATTCTGGACAGATAGGTGGTTGCTTAACCAAACTCCGACAGAAATAACACCAACTATATACCAAATCTCGGTGAGGAAGAACCGCTCGGTAATGAGCAGGGAAACTTGGCTGTATGACCTACGTCATAAGCTGGAGGTTGACCGCTTGCCGCAGCTCCTGAGGCTTGCGGAGATGATTGAAGGGATACAGTTGAATGATGAGACCGACAAGATCGCATGGCGGTTCAGAGGAAAGGAGTCATACTCGGCCAAGGCAGCCTACATGCTGCATTTTTTGGGGCGGAAAGCACGGATTACAGAAAGCTGGTCTGGAAGGGCTGGGCCCTGGCCAGGTGCAAGTTCTTCATTTGGACACTAATGCTAAACCGAGTCCTTACTGCGGACAAGTTAATGCAAAGACAGTGGTAGAACGACTACTTTTGCCCACTGTGTAGAAGAAACCTTGAGACACCTTTGCATCTATTCACGGAATGCCCGTTCAGTATCTCCGTATGGAGTAAGATGTCGTCCCACTTCAAAATGGTGGCGATTTGCCCACAGAAGTGGATTGGAAAGAACTTCACAATACAGGATTGGTACAGATCAATGGTTGGGAATCAAACAAGAGTCAACCGAAGAGGAGTTTTTCCAGCTGCGCAGCTCATATGCTGGGAGATATGGAAGGAGCGCAATAGAAAAAATTTCGAGAAGAAGGAGATGCCTCCGCATGCTCTGGTTCTAAAAATAAAAGATGAAGCAGCAGTGTTGGGGATATACTTTTCAGATATCTCACAGTTCCTCACTGACCAGGGTGACCCACTTCGGGTTAGAGCTTTGTTCACGGGCCGCGCAGTCAGGGAGAAAGACGGAGTCTAATCCGGCTACGGGAAGGCCCAGAAGACTTACCGACTTAGGCCCATAATGTTACTTGTAGTTCAAGATATACTCTGTAACCAACTCTTAGTCTTTAGCCGAATTGATCTCTCCTGTAAACCCTAGGCCGGATATCTATATAAGCCGTCCTAGGGAGAGCCTTTAGGGCACACCCAATACTTTAGACTCTCAACTCGCACAGGCGATACCATTGTAACCCATATTCCGGCTCTGCCGTATTACTGGATTGCTAGCAGGAGTATGATCCGTCCAAAGCCGGCGGATTCAAACCTGGGTAAACTTGTGTGCTCATCGTCCCAGAACACCGTACGTCTCACACCCCTCTCTTCCGCACGTCTCGAGGACCCCCTCATGGCGTACTTGTCCTCAATCCGACGACACGCAGCGTGGCGGCTTGCAGGCCCCACTACCCATGGTGGACCAGTACGGAGGGGCGCCATTTGATCGAGGCTGATGTAGTAGTAGTTGTCTTCAATTTTCGTTGGTTGACTACCTCTCTAAACTGATCTTTGCTTTTATGTATCATCTACTCCTACTGTTGCAATGAAATACAGCAGCTCACCTGCTGTGATTAAAAAAAAAAAAATCCTTAAGCGAAACGACGGACTCCCAATGCCCGCGCTAGCGAGTCGTTCGCCCCGGGTACTCTCGACTCCCCTCCTCTCGCTCGTCACGGTAACAGTCGCGGAGCGACAACGCGGCGGCGCAGGTGACCTTTCCCCGGCGAGCATATTCTCCGCTTCCCTAACTCCCGCCGCCTTCCTCTGCTCCCGCCCCCCTATCTAGACTAGGCTCTCTCTCCCCCGCGCCCCATCTACAAGGTTTCCCAAACCCTACCGCTGCACCTGCCAGTGGCGGCGGCGGGAGGGGAGGGGCGCCGGCCGCCCTCGGCTGTGGGTGGTAAATGGCGGGCCCTCTCTCTGGCCTTCCCATGCGAGGCTTCCTCCCTGCCCTCCTCCTTCAACTACTTTTGGTCTTGCACAAATATGAAGAAAAGGTTCCGTTGCCTCACGTATGTCTTATTTGATCTGCAGATTCGTAGGAGTTTCGAGTCCAATTGCGTCCAACTGAAGGTATATGTCTGCTAGTGCTAGAAAAGGGCGCAAACATTTCTTGGCCTACCATCTATGATGAAAAAACATTGGCCCACGACGCATCGGTGGGTTCCCATCTATGATTTTTTATGGTTGTTCCTGACGCACTGCTGAATTGCTGATTGCTCCTCGCTCGGCTGCGGATTCCCCTCAGGTGTAATTCCTTCACTAGTTCAATTGGATATGGATTTATTTGTAACTGAACAGTGAACTGATTTGTTGATTTAACATTTGTTTGTAATAAATTTCATGTTTTAGGAACAAAAGATAACAATGGATTTGAATATAATGTTATCTTTGCAATCGTTCTATTACAGTGTTTTTGGCCCGGTGCTTGCTCCAGTCCTTGTCCTGCCACTGCCTACCACCAACCAGCCAGTCGCCGCTCCCCAGACTGGCCTAGTCCCTCCCTCCAGAACGACGCTCGGCTCTGTTGCGGCCAGTGGCCAGCGGCCAGCCATGGCCATCGAGTGCCTCGTGCTAGGTGAGCGACCTACCAAACCACAGCCCCTTCCCTTCACACTATTTGATTGATTGAAATCACACTGGATAATGTTGTTTGTTTGTGCGTATGGCAGGGGCGGGCCAGGAGGTGGGAAAGAGCTGCGTGGTGGTGACCATGGGCGGGAAGCGTATCATGTTCGACTGCGGCATGCACATGGGTCACCACGATTCGCAGCGCTACCCTGACTTCGCGCGCATCCTTGCAGCCGCCCCCGGCGCTGCCAACTTCACCTCTGCCATTTCTTGTGTGGTCATCACACACTTGTATGTAGGCAAATCGTTTCTAGTTCCTCTGTTTTGATTTATTTCAACTGCTAGCACTATTGGTTTACTTCTGAAGATTGTCTCTTGCAGCCATTTGGATCATATTGGGGCGCTGCCGTATTTCACCGAGGTCTGTGGGTACAATGGTCCGATTTACATGACGGTGAGCCGAACTTTGGTTATTTGTGCCAACTGTTCTTGTATGATTGGTTTTGTTCATGTGGTTACTGGTCAGTAAACAGATGGTGTATTGGGGCTTGTTAAATTTCAGGTTTTGCTGCATCTGAGCTAGCTGGAATACCTTGCCGGGTAAATAGTGTTTGAGAAATAGGCCAAATGTTGCAACTGAGTGAAAGTCGGTTTACAAAAGTTTTTGAAATTATTTTGAAGTTACAAGATAGTGGATATCATGTTCGTATGCACGTTAAATCAAATACTTGTCATTTTGGTATTTAGATGAGTGATTAAATTTGTATTAAATGTTTTATGACTTAATATCATTTTCCGAGTGATCTTTATCTTATAAATAAACTTGATTGTCAAACAGTACCCAACAAAGGCTTTAGCTCCATTGATGCTGGAAGATTATAGGAAAGTAATGGTAGATCACAGAGGAGAGGAAGAACAATATAGCTACGAAGACATCCAACGCTGTATGAAGAAAGGTGATGTTAGGTTTCGACATTTCTATAACTGGTCTACTTACAAATTAATGCTGCCACCTCATTTGCTTTTCGTATGTGACTTTTCAGTCATACCTGTGGACTTGAAGCAAACGATTCAAGTAGATAGAGACCTTGTGATCCGTGCCTATTATGCTGGACATGTATGTTCATATACCTATGTTTCTCTCGTATTTGGTAATATTTTTTATTTTTAAGATAAGATGAGTGTTCATCTCTGCGCTTCCTAATCTGTTATTATTCCAAACTCAAGGTTTTGGGGGCTGCAATGATTTATGCAAAAGTTGGAGATGCTGCTATGGTCTATACCGGGGATTACAATATGACACCAGACAGACATCTTGGAGCAGCGCAAATTGATCATTTGAAGTTGGATCTCTTAATAACTGAGTATGTTCTGACTCAAATTGCAGATTTGTTTTTCTATGCTATATATGTCCCAATTTCTTCGATTGTTGACCTAGTGTGTTGAGGTATTATGCCCTATTAGAGGCCACCACAAGGGGAGCAGTTTTTTGTTATCCCGTCCTTTTTCGTGACATTACATTGCACAGTATCTTTAGTTATGCGATGTTTCCAAACTGTTACATCGGTCACCAGTAGCTGGTTCATGTAGGTAAAACCACTGTGCTAACCTGAATATCAGTTGGGCTACTGCCGGAAATCACATCTATAAGTACTAAATAGGTTGGTGTATTTGGCTAATGTTCAAATAAAAACAACTACTCTTAATTTTTCTAGGGTTTAGGGCCGTGTTGTCTTGATGTTGTTCCATTACAGGCAGACATTTAACAGTACTGTTTGTTAGTTTGGATATTTCTTTTTGTGTGTAAGTTACTAAGTTGAAGTTTCTATCTACAGGTCTACATATGCTAAAACTGTACGCGACTCAAAGCATGCTCGAGAGAGGGAGTTCTTAAAAGCGGTATAAAACCTCAATCTTGACACTTCCGATATATTCGACTTGTAGATATTGGTTAGATGTTTACTATCTTGGTGGATCAAAGATAATTATCAGTGCTGATGGTTGTGTCTCCCGACTTCCATATAGCACAACCATCTAGGAAGTTAATATTCACCAAATTAAATGCAACCTGTAATTCTCCAAGAATGTATCTCTCGTCAAGTTCTAAGAGTTCAGTCCAAAACAAGCCAGCTGTTCTATATTATAAAGTTAAATTAACATCATTTGAATTTATCTCTGGTACTCAGTGATAGCATGTTTTCTGTAGGTCCATAAATGTGTTTCTGGAGGAGGTAAAGTTCTAATTCCAGCATTTGCTTTGGGAAGAGCTCAGGTACCCCCACTTCTTCTCTCTTATATGTGCGGAGGCAAGACAATTTTGATGAACTATTATCGGTACTTCACTTAAATGAGTAGGTTCCCTTTGAAAATACTCCCTCCGTTCGGATACATAAGACGTTAAAGAAGTTTCCGACAATGCCCGAAAATAATGTTTTGTACAAAAATACCCATACATCTTGTCCGAAACTGCCCCGATCGATAATTAGAAATTTGAATCATCCAGTTCGGGATCGTCGCCCTGGTCTCCACCCAGTACCACGTCCACGCGCGGGGAGCTCGCCGGAATCAATCCCCCGATACCCGCGCGCTACCGCCCAAACAATCCACGTGCGCGCCCACTAAAATCGATTCGGGCGAGTCGCATCCGCGCGCCTAGTCGCAATCGATCCGCGCACGCGGCCCAGCAGGATCCGCACGTCGCTGGAATCCAACTACGCACATTGCCCAGCTCGCCGGCAGCCGCACGTCACCCAGCTGCACCTCCCGGGAGGCGGCCGCCGGCCCCAATCAGCGGCAGCATTCCGACCCCTAGCTAGTAGCTCGCCGGTGTGAGAGCCGGCCAGCACCTCCAGGTCCACGCGCGCCCAGCATCACGCCTTCTTCCTCGCTCGTCGCCGTGTCCAGGATCCTCATCGCCGCTCCCAGATTCACCACAGTGCACATCCAGCCTTCTCGCTAGTGGCTCCGGCTCAGCTTGCCGGCAACTTCGTGTTCTCGCTGGCAGATCCTTTTCATCTCCTCGGCAACGTCGCCTTCTCGCTGTCAGCTCCGTCCGCTCCCAAGGTCATCGAGGCGTCCGAACCATGGTGATTCCACATCTTAACTTTAGTCCACCTGAAGAACAAGAAGAGGATTTCAATAATCCACCTGATGATCAAAATCCAGGTACTGCATTACTCTATGCTAGGAATTATGAATGCAAGTTAAGCTACTGTTGGAGTATGCAAGTTTCGGAGTAAGCAAGTTTCAGTGAGTGCAGTATTCCAAATATTTACTCCATAAGATGGAGAGCTATAGCAGTACTTATGCTCTTTATTCACAGAATATACTTCCGGAGTATTCATCATTGCTATATAAGGTTAGGATTTGGTAACTAAACATGAAAATCAACTTCAGTACTCACTAGGTTAACCCAACACAGTTTCAGGGATTAAAATCAACTTCAGAGAGTACAATATTTGGAATAAGGAGCAGTGTGTTCACATGCTTATCAGGAGCTTCCCCTGTTGCTTCCTTTGGCACTACGTTTGGATTTTTTAGATCATTTCTGTTTTGCTACTTCTGGGTAAATAGACTAACTAATCAAACAACCTGTTGCTCAGAGCCAATACAGAACAAAAGTTTCCTAGCTAACAAGATTACGGAGTACTGTAAGAGTAAACTGGACCTAAAATAATGTGGATATAGAAATAATGACAAGATATTTAGTTAGAAGCGGTCGATGTGAGATTTAACCTGATTGGGAATGAGAGAACCATGTTGGTAAGTCTTGTCAACAACCGTGATTGCAAACTGTAACTTTAGAAAAGTCTTCATCTATAAAGATCCTCTCATTTCCAATTGATCCACCAAATGCTAGGCCAAGAGGCTTTGGCTTTGCCTCATACTCCGTACCTGAGTATGCAGGTGGCAATGCATAATGAGCCAAAAATACTGCATTGTTTTACAGTGCTTACATTTTTGTTTGAAGATATGGGAGTATATGGCTGTCCAATCGCAGTGAAAATTTTTGTTTGAAGATTGCTAGGACTTTCATCCTATTGTTTGAGATCAATGATAAAGTGTGCCCTGGTGATTCATCGGAGGGCATGTGTATGAAAAACTGAACCATCAACAGTACTGACTCTAAACATGCATCACCTTCAGGGAAAAAAGTTCTGAACTTAGCTTGTTTGCTTTAACCAGCCACAATTCTAACCAACAAATCAATTACTAATTGAAGCAGTACCAAAGTCCACTTGTATTTGTTTGGACCAACTAGTTAGAGTTTAGTTAAGCTCTAGTTAGGAAACAACACAAACTGAAGCAGAAAAGAAGCAGCAAGAAAAAACAAGTGTGAGCAAAGAAGAGTTGTCAAAGTCTGCCTCTTTGTGCATCTCATCTCATCTCATCTGCAAGCAGACAACAAACCAAGAGCTACTACTCAAACTCTAGAATAAACTTGCTATACTTATACAGGCTAATCACTCCCGAATTCCAGAATATTTTCTATGCCTAATCCACTAAATGTTGAACAATTGCATCACCTAATCATACTTAATCTATACTTATACAGGCTACCCGCTTACCCAATTGCATTTCCTAATCATACTTAATCTATACTTATATAGGCTACCCGTTTACACAATTGCATCACCTATTGGATGAACTGTGCTACGATCACATGGTGGAGGCCATGGGGGGATAAAATGAGCACGTTGGATGATGTGATTGAAGTGAGGCGTACCATGATTCGCGCGGTCTGGTCTTGGTTGCCTTCGAGCAGCTGTCCAACCTCGCGTCACATCTGGCGCACATGTGCCTCCTGTTTGTTCTTTAGCAGTTTGATCCACGCCATGGCCATCTTGAGAGCAATCTTGCTGAGATACTGCGAAAACAAAAAACTGCAATGGTTCAATTTTGCATCCACAGCAACCCATAGATGAAAACACAGAAATCCACAAGTAAGACGATCTGGGCAGACCAATTGTCAGGCTTGAAGCCAGAAGCCCTTGTGCAGGACGCCTGAGAGCTTTGCTCTTGTGCATCTCGGTCACCCTCTACTGTATCCCTCCCCGCGTGCAGCACAACAGCACCACCCACCACCACCACGTCTGCCCCCGAATAGATTGGATTCGATTAGATTTGAAACGTACCGGCTCCG
Source organism: Avena eriantha (assembly GCA_910589775.1). Taxonomy (NCBI): domain Eukaryota; kingdom Viridiplantae; phylum Streptophyta; class Magnoliopsida; order Poales; family Poaceae; genus Avena; species Avena eriantha. Next base: position 90,499,525 of record OU342743.1, read on the forward strand.
CTCCACTCCAGCGGGAGGGTTGCTATGGGAAGTACGGAGGAGCCAGCCCGGCGAAACCCTCTCGACTGTAGATCCTGACGAGCGTCCGGAGCTTCGAGCGTCCCAACGGGGCCACCGCCGTCTTGACCACCACGCCAGCGACGCCGCCGGCCAGCATCTTCCGGGCGTAGGCCGGTGTCGAGGTGACCGCGGAGTGGAAAAATCCAACCTTGACCTCACCATCTTCTCCATGGACATGCTGAGTTGGCGGCGCGGAAGTGGATACGGGGTGTGCGGGAGCAAGGGGACAAGTTGATTTGGCGATGTTGTGGGGAGCAAGGCGGCGGCGACGCATCGCGAGTGGAAGAGTGAGGGGCGGTCGATCGAGGGTATTTTGGGAAACCCGGGATTTTCGTGACCGTGCGAAATTTCCTTCCTCGAATGCTTAAACGTCTTATAATTCCGAACGGAGGGAGTAGATATCCTTGGGAGTACTGTTCATATATTTGATAAATAGCATATATTTTTACATGTGACACACTGTTCTTATGTGTGGCAGGAGCTATGCATATTACTGGACGATTATTGGGAAAGGATGAATTTGAAGATTCCTATTTATTTCTCAGCTGGTATGTGTGTTTTTTATCAAACTTTTAACTTACTTTTATGAATCTGTCTTGTTTATTTGAGTTATATTTGTTCTGTAGGTTTAACCATTCAAGCTAACATGTACTACAAGATGCTTATTGGATGGACTAGCCAAAAGATCAAGGACAGCTACACAGTTCACAATCCATTTGACTTCAAGCATGGTATGTTTTTGAAAAAGATTCTCGGCCAACCATATGCGAAATGAATACGAAGCACATTTGATTAAGAATCTAATGTTCAGTTCATCCTTTATAAGACTGCCTGCACTATGATCTTTTGTGTTATATGAAAAATTGTCCAGCTTACAAGAAAAAATAGAAATGAATCTACTGGATATTATGTCCACTCATCCACTACCTTCTCAGTGAAGGAAAACTTGTCACCTGACTAAACTTGTAAACTCTTCAACAAGATGATTTTTTTTGTTTCATTCCAATTTCCTTAACCAGAACAATATTGAAGGTTTTCTCATATTGCAGTTTGCCACTTCGAGCGTTCATTCATTAATGATCCTGGACCCTGTGTACTTTTTGCAACACCTGGTATGATAAGCGGTGGATTTTCTCTTGAGGTGTTTAAGAGATGGGCTCCATCAGAAAAAAATCTTGTTACACTTCCAGGGTATTCCTCCTAATAACTTTCAAACTTTCTGTTTTTACCATGTTCACTGATGGTGTAGGAACATATATGCTTATTTGCTGAATAAATTGCTTATGTTGGGCTGTTAGTACTGCTGTAGTGGAGAACAGGGGAAGTCTACCATGCATTCTGCTTTGGTGAATGCTTACCTGCTTGGACATGATGTCTTTTTGTTAGGAGTTGAATATTGCTTTATAACTTATTATACTCGCAGACACATTTTTCTGCTTTGGTTTTGATTAAATTCTAATTTTCCTCATCACTGAAAGTACAAAAGTAGGGAAAACTTTGTGCTTGCTTACAATATGTGAGCTGTGATATTTGTATTTTAACGTTACTTTTATTTTTTCCATGCAGATATTGTGTTGCCGGAACCATTGGCCATAAATTGATGTCTGGAAAACCTACAAAGATTGATATAGACAAGGATACCCATGTTGATGTCAGATGTCAGGTAGCTCTTTCTTCATTTACAATTCTCCCAGTCTACAGTAAAGTTACATAGGAAGTGGATATTGTCTTGACATTTGTTTGATAATATTCTTCAACATCTTGTGTCATTACTCGATTGTCACCACTAGCCCATCTTTAGTGCTTTACTGTCTTAATGATATTTCGTATGTTGCCTACAAGTTCAATGTATTGCACATGGTTATTGCTTAGTATTATGCATTCTCAAAGTTGTAACTTGTGCTGTTGTGGACTGTTCAACAACTTAGCTCTACGTAGTAGCAACATTAGTTCAGGACTGTAGCATAATGAATCATTTTTCTTGAAATTTTGGTTTGGTAGCCTTTGTAGTCCATATTTCCTGTGTTTAAGCTCATCCTCTTTCTGATTGGCATTATGGTTTTTACTCATCCTCTCATACCAGTGTTTTTCTCTTTCTGTGCACCAGATCCACCAGCTGTCATTCAGTCCTCACACGGACTCCAAGGGGATCATGGATCTTACAGAATTTCTTTCACCCAGGCATGTGATTCTTGTCCACGGTGAGAAGCCTCAGATGGCCTTCTTGAAGGGCAGGATCGAATCCGAACTGGGGATGCCATGCTATTACCCAGCCAACAACGAAACTGTCTCCATTCCGACGGCTCATAGCCTGAAAATAAACGCCACGGAGAAGTTCATCACGAGCTGCACCGCTGCGCAAGCTAGAGATGGTCGTCTGCGCGAGCAGAAGGTAGCTGAGGGCATTCTTGTGATGGAGAAGTCTAGGGCACCGAAAGTTGCGTGCGAGGATGAGCTCCTTCTGTTGCTGGGCACGGAACGCCATTCTGTCCAGTTTGAACCTCTGCCTCCCTCCAAGATGGAAGAGGCAGAAACCACCAGTGGAGTAGATGATTTAGCCGGTGAGTGAAATGTGTGGATACTGTTGTAGCTTTTGGGAATGATATGATGGAGATAGAATTAGTGTTCACACCTCACGTTCGTTCTGACACACTGGTTCCAATCCATCACAGTGCGAAATCTAACAGCCCGGTGGTTTTGTTCCTTCCCTTTTGAACAAATAGCCACAGTTTTGCACAGTTCGTTTTAGCGAGTAAACTGGACCAACGCAGCCAGACTTGGAGCATCTACTGCAAAATCTCAAAAAACCATAAAATATTACGGCTTGCCCGCAAAACAGTGTACGGTAGGAAAAGGGTCTTCCTAGAGCAGAAACCGTAAAATTGTGTACTGGGAAAAATGATTTTGCTAGCTGGCGTACTATCATTGGTCGTCTTTCCATGGGTCGTTGTGCTTGTGGCTGCTGCTCTGAATTCCGGCTGCCCACTCCAAGTTCGGCTGCACTCTCCAGGCCCGGCTTCCGGCGGTGGGTTGAGGCCTTGAGGGCACGAGCAATTGATCGCCGCACAAGCTCGGTTTGACGTGAACAATACCGAATCGGCTCCAAAATAAACAAAAGGCTAGTTTCGGTTGGGTTTTCCAGCTCTCCTCCTGGTAGTACCGTGAGAGTATACACTGACGTCACGAGTGACGCACTTGAGAAATCAGAGAGAGAGACAGAGAGACGCGTACGTGCTTGGAATCAGCCATCGGGATTGGGACATAGTATATTTCCAGCAGCGTTCCATGCTGATGTAGTAGAAGAGAAACCTCAGTCTCCAGCATAAAGCCACCAACCACGAAGCTGAATCAACAGCAAGTCATTTCCATCCATCCTGTTCGATCTGCCGCACCCAGAACATCAGCCCTGCACCTGCTACTTCAGCTTGTACCAAGAGCATGAGCTCCGAATCCGACCAGGTCGTCGTCCACAGCGGCGGCTGCCACTGCCGGCGCGTGCGGTGGGAGGCGGACGCGCCGGCGAGCCTGCTGGCGGGCACCTGCAACTGCTCCAACTGCGCCATGCGCGGGATCACCTACTTCACGGTGCCCAACGACAGGTTCAGGCTCCAGGACGGCTCCGAGGAGTTCCTCACCACCTACACCTTCGGCACCGGCACGGCCAAGCACATCTTCTGCAAGGTGTGCGGGATCACCTCCTTCTACAAGCAGCGCGGGAACCCAGGCGAGGTCGCGCTGTCCGTGGCCTGCATCGACGCCGGCACCGTCGCGCGCGTCCAGGTCACGGAGTTCGACGGGAAGAATTGGGGGTACTAGTACTAGTCGGACCTGCTGGCCGAGTCTTTCTTCCTGGAAGAAGCGAATGGAAACGCGTAGTATTTTGTGCTTGGGATGTATCTTTACCGGCAGTAGTATACCGGAATTTCGACTAGCTACAAAGTGCTTGGAATGTATCTTTCCCGGCAGTATACCGGAATTCCAACTACGTGGAAAAATCAAAGGAGTGTTGTTTGTGCTCTTATATATTCCTTTCGAACAAGGTTTATGTCCGGCTTTATAATAAATGAGTACTTCTAGTAAAACTATATGACTCATTGTCGTCATCTAAAGATATAATTGGTAGGAGTCCTGGGACTCACCACAAAAATCAAATATTTTCGCTCAGGCCCCGCCCTTATTGAGCGGTCAGCCATCAACGGAATCAGAGACGGAAACCAGCTTCACGAACGTCCTTGTCCAGGAAAACTTCTACTACGTCATCTGCCGTCTCCGGTAAGTGAGTTCTATGGTGTCATTTTGGTTACAGTATTGCGAAGAAACATCATGGCATGACACATGTGCTTAGTGTATGAATTTTCTGGATTATCTAAGTTACATCAAAGCGCTCATGTGCTAAAAATTTTCTATCTGGAGGACAATTGTATTAGCATATATTTGTATTTTCAGTTGAATCTCGGAGAGATAGAGAGAGTCCTCTTAAACTTGCCAGTTTGAAAGCTGATCAACATGCCTTCAATATCAACATGTAATATATCTATCCTATTTTTGGATCTGTCTCTAAATGAGTCTATGTTATTATGAAGGTGTTTAGGTGTTGATATATACTATATCTATACTATGTTATTTTGGTTCTATGTTGATGTCTGCATACTCACCCCCTCTTGGAAAATTTTATATTTACCTTCCTCTCTTTCATGTGTAAATCATGAACCTCATCTAAAAATCATTTAGGGCATGCTCAACACAATGTTGGATGACCTGCATCTTCTGAACCAAACATAAACATTGTTGTCACCAGAAATCTCAGCGTTGTTAGTCCCAGCACTCTAACAAAGTTTTTGACCCATATATTCCACTATCCATGAACTATTTAGCAATCCAAAAAACCGTGTGCATGAAATCGTGCAAACAAATATACAAAAGGTTCAAGAAGGAAGCCTTTGACGAATGTCTCCTGGAAAGATTACAAGAAAACTTAGCAAGAGCTCGAAGTCCTTCGTATATGATGTATCAGGTCCTACGCGATGTGTGTCATGGACCTCGATGGAAGTTTAATTTAGTTCTGATTGAAGTCTACAGAGCAAATTGTATGTATACCTTATGTATGTAGGTGTATATGATATGTATAGAACAAGCTGGTCATTATTATAAGCTATATCCATAGGAGACAATTACTCATAATATTTTTTGTAAGCCGATTTTCGGTGTGAAAGACGAGAATATTACTTTAATTTTATAAAAGAAAACTCCAATTCATAATCACATTATCAATTTCCAACTATTTTCTATTAGTGTTATAAAAAAAGGAAACTGATACGAGAGACACGGGTCGTGTGCCAATGCGCACACTAAATCTAGTTAGCACCAAGGTCGGAAGCGAGACATTACATATAAGTTTTATCTATATTGCTACCTATGATCTTATGAGTGTTGAAAATAAAAATCAAGATTCCGATAAGTTCGAGAAAAAAATGATAAATAGTTGGAAAAAAGCAATGACACAACCTTGTACTGCACCATTTAATCATAATTTCTATCCAAATTAGGAGACGTAGCAATGCAAGGTCTCTCTATTAGTAGACGTATAATTTTTAGTGACCTACACATAAAAACACAAAATTAAGGACTATTGATATTTTAACACTATCTCCGTTTTAAATCATAAAACAATTTTGCAAGACTAAAATAACCTTTTAAAATATTTATAATTTGAAACGGAGGCAATAATCCCTTAGAGCCACGCGTGAACAAAACTGTACACGTTCATATATCTTCATGTCTTTACGGAAAAGTTACCAATTTTTTATTACGTTCGTTTTGAAATATAAGATGATTTAGTTTTTTTGAAGAATATATGTAAACAAAACTTCTAGTGTGTAGATTAGTGTAGAAGACCTTATACACACCAAATATCGTCCAGATGCATACGGTTTAAGAAAAAGGCTAACGAAGAGATAGTGTTTATGAAAGGATAAAGATGTCGCCTAGAGGGGGGGGGGGGTGAATAGGCAATTTCAAAACTATTACGGTTTTGGCTTGATAGAATGCGGAATTAAACTAACGTTTATTTTACAAGCACAAAACCTAAATACACTAGGCTCAACTAAGTGCACCAACAACAAGATAAGCTAAGCAAGATAGCACAAGATAAATATACCATAAGTGATAAGCAAGATAGGAAAGTAAGCTCGGGTATAGAGATAACCGAGACACGCGGAGACGAAGATGTATTCCCGTGTTCCCTTACAAGTAAGGTACGTCACGTTGGAGAGGTGTGGGATTCCACGAAGGATTTCCAATGCCACGAAGGCTCACCTTCTTCTCCGAGTCTATCCCACGAAGGAATATGCCCTTTCCTTATGGCTAGCCTTTCCTCCACTCCGGAGATGGCAAGCTCCACAACCACTTCACAAGCTCCACGAAGGAGAAGCCCGGGTCCCTTCACAATCTTCCACGAAGAGGACACCGCGACACCAACCGCCAAGCCAACTAGGAGGTCACCCTCCAAGAGCAACAAGCTCACGGTCTCTCACTCGAACAAATCGTAGTGGAGAGCTCAACACTTATGCAAGAATGCAAAGCAAGAATACCAAGGGCATTCAAATCCCTCACTCTCAAATCCCACCAAAGCAACAAGTGCTAGGGAGGAATTAGAGAGGAAGAACAATGGTGGAAGTCAACCAATGACTCCAAGATCTAGATCCAATGGGTTCCCCTCACTTAGAGGAGGAATTGATTGGTGGGGATTGTAGATCTAGATCTCCTCTTCCAAAGCCCTCAAAAAGATGCAAGAATCATAGGAGGGAAGTGGGAGGAGGCAAGCTCAAGAGGGTCAACAATGGAGGTCAATTTCGTGCTCAAGAACCAACCGAAAACGTTGGGGGAAGAACCCCCTTTTATAGGGGAAAGCAAATATGGCCGTTGGGAGGAAACAGCGTGAACCCGGTTTGAAGTCCGGTTGGACCGGCCCCAGAACCGGACAACTCGGTTCCCAGGCCGGTGGACCGGACTACAAACCGAAATACTTCTGTATGCCAACCCGGAATAGACTCGGTCGCGAAAACCGAAAAACCCGGTCTGAGATCCGGTCAACCGGAGCTGGAACCGGACCGTCCGGTGTGGGGCTCGGTTGGACCGGATCCACAACCGGGATGAAACTTACTTCACGAAAAACGCAATAACTTTTGCATCCGGACTCCGATTTCGATGATCTTGGGCTTGTTTTGACGAGGACAAAAAGCTCTATAGTATGGTGCATGAAAACATCATAGTCCAACAAAGGAAGGTATAACCAAATGAGGAAAGGCATGGAGCCTCCCTATAAGAAGAACCGGTAAAACCTTCAAACTCGAAAACGCCATATAAGATGCATACGAATTCCGTTTTCGATGAACTTGGGCTTGTTGAAGAGCTAGCAACAAGCTCAAGAACCTCACATAGAGAAAAATACCAAGAAGCAACAAAATAGGAAGATGCAAAGTGTGCAAAGGATTGAGCTCCCTATGACGATGTGATCAAGTTACCCAACCGAAAGCCCCTCTTGATAGTGCGGCTATCTATCCTATAACCCGGTCTCCCAACAACCACCTTGAGACCGGTAAAAGGAAAACCTAGCAAGGCCATACCTTTGCCTTGCGCATCCCGCTTGATATTGATGGCAATGCTTCAAGCTCCATCCAAGCCGGAATGCATCACTTGATCATTGTTGCTTCGTGAAGACTCATAATTTGCTCCCCCATACACCACTATGGGATAGCACCATTAAGACACGTCTTCACATGTCCATTATCACCAATATGGACGGCAAGCTTCAAGCAAATGATCTTCTCGAGATGCTTATCTTGAACTTGCCCTTCTCAACCTTGATGGCGATCACCACTTGATGCCATCCTCTCATGGGCTATTGAGATCTTCACTTTTGAAGCATGCCCATGGAAAGATACCTATCCCATATATAAAACACAAAGGAACATATATAATGGGTTAGTTCATGATGCATAAATGACAAGGCTTACCACACCACAAGATCCATGTGGTACATTCTTTATGCTTCATGGGTTAACCAACTTGAAATCACTCTTCACTCTTTGCATTGGTCAACCAAGTGTCTTCTCATGCTCCATCTCAATATCTTGAGGTACATAAGGAACTCTTCATTTGATTACATGCTCTAAATCTTAATCAACCATAGCTCAACTAATGAGGCTATCATGACACCGACTTAGAGCCATATCTTGAATTCTTCTATAGAGATCACACTCTCAAGATCTTGAACAAATCATATTCTTATCTTCAATTCGACGATCTTGATGCCAAAACTCAAGGTATATCTTTATCTTCATGGCATCCATACTTGAATCCAACATATGGACTACAAGCATGACCTATGGAATATTCCTTCATATAAAACTCAATAAAAACATTAGTCCATAGGGATTGTCATTAATCACCAAAACCACACATAGGGGCAATTACCCTTTAAATCTCCCCCATTTTGGTAATTGATGACAATCAGAACAAGAGGGTTTATATAATGAATATTAGAAACAAGTACGCAACTTATCCGAGAATAAGTTGAATACAAGAGGTTGTATTTGATATGGTTAAGTAACACAAAGATACTAGCCCATATCAAAATTGCTTCTACTCACACAAGCTACAACTAATGCAAGAGATGTGAGTAGAACCAACATATATAGAGCAAACTCCCCCACAATATATGCACGTGTGATGAACTTGAATTTCATTGCATACATTGTCAAGCATAACCTTTGGGAGAGTTTCCACTATATATATTCAACCATGCAATACACAATAAAAATGAAATGCATGAAAGGCAAACACTTAAGAACAAACCAATCTTAAGTAGAGAACCATTTCCCTTAAAACCCTCTAAACTTCTCCCCCATTGACAACAAGTGCCAAAATGGATGACAAAGTTAGAAGGCCGATATAGTTCAAGTTCCTCCCAAGGTGTGCATTTCTCATAATATGAGTGAAATCATATGCACATATCCAATGACGAATACTTGGAGGAAGTCAACTACATTGAGGATCAAATATTGCTAAAAGGATAACAAGGTGAAGAAACTTCAACGGATGAAGCAAGCAATCAAAAGATCCAAATATTCAAATGGATAAATAGTGATCTAAATGAAATAAGGAAGCTCCCCAAGGTTTGTGCATAAATGAGTTGTTTCATTTGAATACACAAGCATGGAATCCTCACTCCCTTTATATCATTTTAGAACACAACCAAGATACAAGGAGTATAGATATAAATCAATACACTTATCAAGACAAGCTTAAGTCCAAAAGAAACCAAATATGAGATATGAGTGCACGAAGAAGCAATAAAAGTAAACCAAGCACTCATAAATCAAGACCTTGCCAGAACCATGAAAAACTAAGCGGATAAGTGAGATGGTTGGCAAAAGGCGAGGTATCAAGGCCATATATTAACACTCTTGTGTATATAAGTTTCTAAGTGGGAAAACATGAGAATAATCCACAAAGAAACATCCACACATAAGAGGTTGATAAAAACAAGAGAACATGATATCCAAGAGTAAGTCATAAGATATACCAAAAAAAAATGATATTTTGCTTAAGTGCATATATAGCCCATGGCTCTATTTTCTCTTATGGTATATCAAAGAACTTCAGCAAAGAAAAACAAAAACCTCAAAAACATCACATCTAACACTAAGGGAACTAATGCTAGTTGGGATATTTTGAGAAAGGCAACAAGTATCAAAAGGAAGGATTCAATGCAATTTCAACAATATTGCACATGAGAGTACATTGAGGAATTGATATGCAATAAATTGCTAGAAGGCATATTTGGGATTGGTGAATCATGAGCATGATTTTATATACTCCCCATTATATGCATCATCTCAAATTACTCACATAAGCAATAAGGATAGAAAAGTCTTTCAAAGATCCTTGCAAGAACCGGAACATTTATAAACAAATAAATTCATGCCAAGATGCAACCTACGAGAGATTGGATGGAAGAATAGTACGCATGAATAAGATACTTGTTACCGAGATAGCAATGGTATGATGTAGTAGATAAGAATTCTTCGATCATCCTAGCTTGGCTCCAATTATAATGTGGTGACAACACCTTCCTTATAGATAAGACAAGCATCCATTGCATCTCCAATGTACCTAAAACAACATTCAAATGCATCTTGGTCCCCAAACTTATTGGGTCCAAAGTGGTTAGACTAACCACAACACATAGGACATACTCCATAAAAATATGTGCATATTTAGAGATGAAATTTGAATTTCATGCACATCATAGCCGTTTAAGGATTTGATGGAGTATACCCTATATATTGGATCAAAGAAAGCAAAACATGATATAAGATATACATTTAGTAAACATGCATGCACGATATTTTTAAGAACCAACGAAGATATAATTTGGACAAAACACCAAAATATTCAAGAAGGCATACAAGGTGTGACAAAACACATTTGTTGTCCAAACTATATCAAAGAATCAAATCAACACAAGATTTGGTCAACAAAATTCAACAAATGAACCAAGCAAAAACTATTGAGCATAAAAGATGAGATAAAAACATAAATGCTCAAATATTTATCTCATTCAAGCAAAAACATAGAGAAGAAACAATGAGATAACAAACTCCCAAGAGAGCAAGGTTTCAACAAATAAACCAAACCCTTAACACTTTTCACAATGACACAAGGTTCCGAGAAGAAAAGGTTTGTCTTCCACTAAACTCACATTTGATGATAATCAAAAACACCATCAAAGAGATGTTCAAAAGCCAAGGAAGACAATGGGAGCCACAACAAATTTTGTAAAGACAAGCTAGAAGAAGAGGTATTTATACTTAAGGGAGAAATCTAGCCGTTTGTAGCATTTTCTGCGAAACTCGGTTTTAAGTTCGGTTGGACCGGACCACACACCGGACCGCCCGTTGTGCATCCCGGTCAACCGGAATCCAAACCGGGATGCTCACTGTGTGTGAGCCCAGATAGACTCGGTATATGAAACAGAGAATCCCGGTTTGGGTTCGGTTGACCGGAACTGGTACCAGACCGCCCGGTGTACAACCCGGTCAACCGGAATCCAAACCTGGATGCTCACTGTGAGTGAGCCCGGATAGACTCGGTATATGAAACCGAGAATCCTGGTTTGGGTTCGGTTGACCGGGACTGGTACCGGACCGTCCGGTCTGGGAACCGGTTCAACCGGCCTGAGAACCGAGTTTGGCAGAGATGTTATCAAACTTAGATTTCTTTCTTCTCTCGATAGAGATAAGCATTTGAGGAAGGCCACACCAAGAATTTATTACTCAAGCAAAGACCGAAAAGACGACCAATAAAAGCTTCTAACAAGAAAATAGGACCTTGTTTGAGCTAACATGCCACCTAGATACAAGATAATCAACAATATCAACTCTAAGTGGCACCACCTCATGTTCACATTTCCTAGGATTGTGATATGCAAAAGAAGCATATTACTCCCCCATAATGTGGTATCCAATTTTTCTTAATAAGAGGAAAAACAACCTCAACTAGAAATAATTAATGGACATTTAGAATTTGAATTTCTCATGAGTATGACACACCACATAGTGACTAGATAATCTTGCAATATCAATACTAAGTGGTAGTACTCATGTACACACATTTTAAGGTATGAGAGATGCGCGAGGCATATCACACCCCCAAAATGGGATGGTCCATTAACCACTCAAAAAGAGCCAAAAAATATATCATCAAGATGCATTAGAGGCTCAAAGCAAAACACACAAGTAAATGATGTGCCAAACACATAGACATACTTGAATACACAAAATAAGCAAGCATGAGGCACAACAAATACAAACACATACTTGGTACAAAACCAAAACATGTAAAGGGGCAAGTAACTTTCAATATAAAAGAGCTGAGTTCGAGTTACCGCAAAGAGGCACATTGGGTATATGGTAGGGAGATGATAATCCTTATAACTTGGCTTTATAAAATATAATATATAAAGATCCCTTAATTCTTCATGAGTTAGCCAAGTCTCCAATGCCCTCCAAAAACACCTATTGATCAAGTTTGAGCTTGTTGGTCCCCAACCAAGTTGGGTCCTAAGAGGTTAGTCACAATAGGCTTGGCAACCCAAATGGTTCTTTTCTTGACACCACTTTGAGTTCTAACAAACTTGGCAAACACATTGCCATCCTTATCCTTCCCAAGAGAATAATAATCATCAACAATGATAGGGTTAGATAAGGTACCATTTGAACATGAAGAGGCCAAGTGCCCCTTCTCACGACATATGTAGCAGCAAGTGCTCCCCTTTCTCTTCTTCATTAATTTCTTGGCTTGGGGAGCCTTATCTTGATTCTTCTTGGGAAGTGGCCTAGCTTCAACTTGAGGTTGAGATTGGGCTTGACCTTGAACTTGTGGCCGCTTCCCTTGTTTCTTCTCACTCAAGTGCTTTTTATTCAATGGACAAGATCTTACATGATGTCCTTTAACCTTGCACTTGAAGCAAATAATCTTGGCCAAATCCTTGACTTGGTCTTGGATCTTCTTCTTGTTGCTCTTGGACTTGTTCTTATTATTGGAGTTGAATCCAAGTCCTCTTTTATCATTGGGGTATTTTTGCACACTCAAAATATTATCGAGTGTGGATTTGACTTCATGACTCTTTTCCAAGTCTTTCTTCAAAGAAGTGACTTGGGCCTTGAGCTCTTTGATTTCCTCTACATGGTTAGTAGAAATAGAGGTACTAGAGGAAGTAGAAGCTTCATTGTTAGAGCAACAAGGCAAAGCAAGTAATCCAACACAAGGTTTATCACTAGTATGACTAGAAGGATCACTAGGACTAGCACATGACAAAATAGCATTTTGAGTAGAAGTTGTGCTAATGTCCAAAAGAGGCTCACAAGATGTTACCTTAGTGATGCTTGCCTCATGAGCTAATTTTAGCCCATCATAGGAGATTAGAAGATCATTATGAGAGGCCAAGAGTTTTTCATGACTTTCTTCCAATTTCCCATAATTGCTAGTTAGCAACTCAAGTTGAGCCCTTAGCTCAACATTCTCCTTTAGGGTAGATGCTTCACAAGAAGTAGAGTTAGTAGCACTAACATCATTAATAGATTTTTACTTTTCAAGCTCATAAGATTCAATTTTTTGTATGAGGAGACAATTAGTGTGCTTCTCCTCGGCAATCTCTTGCTTAAGGAGATTGAATCTCTGACTCCCATCATCAAGTTGGAAATCCAACTCCTTTATGGTTTCTGTTTGTTTAGTTATGGTGTCCATAACGTGTTTGATACAAGCAACGGCCTTACTATTACCACTAAGAGAGGTACACAAAAAGGTCAGCTCAAGCACAAGAGCTCTAGTATCCTCATCAAGGTCATCATCACTATCATCATTATCATTGCTATTATCTAGAGAAGAGATGTCGGGATCCAAAGTAGGAGATACCTTTGATCCTCTTGGCATAAGGCACATGTGAGCACGGGAGGATGAAGATGAGGATATTCTTGAATCTACATTCATGATTGTGTCTTGCTCTATAGGGTGTTTGATTTCCTCTACATTGTTAGAAACACAACTAGAGGAAATAGAAGCATTTTGTTTATTGGAACAAGACAAATCAAGCATATCATCTACACTAGTACTCAAATAATTTCTAGACAATATGCAAGGACTAGCAACACAAAGGGAAATAAAATTATCGTTGCAAGAAGTGCTTAAGTCCAAACTCTCTACACCATTAGCATTTATAGAACATGAATCATTAGTGTGAAGAGAACCACTACCATCATTACATATGATCTCTCCACTCACCATGCCATTACCTTGTGACTTGTCACATGTAGGTGAAGTGAAGGGAATTAAAATCTCATCGCGGCCGGAGGTGGAAGCCACTTGGAGCTCTTCATGATGTGAAGGAGAAGAGAGCTCCTCGGAGATACCACCGACCCTATGAGAAATGGACCCACCAAATATTTCTTTAAGCTTGGTCCACATCTCATGAGATGACTTGCGCTTTATATTTGTCAAGAACAAATTAACTATGGGGCTCAAGGAGAAAATAAGCTCATTAGATACTTGAGCTTCGAGATGTAAATTTTTCTCATCCTCTAAAGATAGATTTTGAGGATCCATCGGAGGAGAAAAACCTACATCTAGAAAACTCTCAATATTTGGACACAAGGTCCGAAGATTACAAAGCAAGCAATTTCTCCACAAAATATAATTTGTGCCATCAAAGATAATTGTGTCATTGTGCACTATACTACTAGCCGACATCTTTACACTCTAGGAGGTGAAGCCTAAACAAGGAGAAACCTTGCTCTGATACTAATTGAAAGGATAGAGATGTCGCCTAGAGGGGGAGGTGAATAGGCAATTTCAAAACTATTACGGTTTTGGCTTGATAGAATGCGGAATTAAACTAACGTTTATTTTACAAGCACAAAACCTAAATACACTAGGCTCAACTAAGTGCACCAACAACAAGATAAGCTAAGCAAGATAGCACAAGATAAATATACCACAAGTGATAAGCAAGATATAAGTACTTCAAGCTCGATGGCTATCACAAGGAAAGTAAGCTCGGGTATAGAGATAACCGAGGCACGCGGATACGAAGATGTATTCCCGTGTTCCCTTACAAGTAAGGTACGTCACGTTGGAGAGGTGTGGGATTCCACGAAGGCTCACCTTCTTCTCCGAGTCTATCCCATGAAGGAATAGGCCCTTTCCTTATGGCTAGATTTTCCTCCACTCCGGAGATGGCAAGCTCCACAACCACTTCACAAGCTCCACGAAGGAGAAGCCCGGGTCCCTTCACAATCTTCCACGAAGAGGACACCGCGACACCAACCGCCAAACCAACTAGGAGGTCACCCTCCAAGAGCAACAAGCTCATGGTCTCTCACTCGAACAAATCGTAGTGGAGAGCTCAACACTTATGCAAGAATGCAAAGCAAGAATACCAAGGGCATTCAAATCCCTCACTCTCAAATCCCACCAAAGAAACAAGTGCTAGGGAGGAATTAGAGAGGAAGAACAATGGTGGAAGTCAACCAATGACTCCAAGATCTAGATCCAATGGGTTCCCCTCACTTAGAAGAGGAATTGATTGGTGGGGATTGTAGATCTAGATCTCCTCTTCCAAAGCCTTCAAAAAGATGCAAGAATCATAGGAGGGAAGTGGGAGGAGGCAAGCTCAAGAGGGTCAACAATGGAGGTCAATTTCGTGCTCAAGAACCAACCGAAAACGTTGGGGGAAGAACCCCCTTTTATAGGGGAAAGCAAATATGGCCGTTGGGAGGAAACAGCGCGAACCCGGTTTGAAGTCCGGTTGGACCGGCCCCAGAACCGGACAACTCGGTTCCCAGGCCGGTGGACCGGACTACAAACCGAAATACTTCTGTATGCCAACCCAGAATAGACTCGGTCACGAAAACCGGAAAACCCGGTCTGAGATCCGGTCAACTGGAGCTGGAACCGGACCGTCCGGTGTGGGGCTCGGTTGGACCGGATCCACAACTGGGATGAAACTGACTTCACAAAAAACGCAATAAGTTTTGCATCCGGACTCCGATTTCGATGATCTTGGGCTTGTTTTGACGAGGACAACAAGCTCTACAATATGGTGCATGAAAACATCATAGTCCAACAAAGGAAGGTATAACCAAATGAGGAAAGGCATGGAGCCTCCCTATAAGAAGAACCAATAAAACCTTCAAACTTGAAAACGCCATATAAGATGCATACGAATTTCGTTTTCGATGAACTTGGGCTTGTTGAAGATCTAGCAACAAGCTCAAGAACCTCACATAGAGAAAAATACCAAGAAGCAACAAAATAGGAAGATGCAAAGTGTGCAAAGGATTGAGCTCCCTATGACGATGTGATCAAGTTACCCAACCGAAAGCCCCTCTTGATAGTGCGGCTATCTATCCTATAACCCGGTCTCGCAAAAACCACCTTGAGACCGGTAAAAGGAAAACCTAGCAAGGCCATACCTTTGCCTTGCACATCCCGCTTGATATTGATGACAATGCTTCAAGCTCCATCCAAGCCGGAATGCATCACTTGATCATTGTTGCTTCGTGAAGACTTGTAATTTGCTCCCCCATACACCACTATGGGATAACACCATTAAGACACGTCTTCACATGTCCATTATCACCAATATGTACGGCAAGCTTCAAGCAAATGATCTTCTCGAGATGCTTATCTTGAACTTGCCCTTCTCAACCTTGATGGCGATCACCACTTGATGCCATCCTCTCATGGGCTATTGAGATCTTCACTTTTGAAGCATGCCCATGGAAAGATACCTATCCCATATATAAAACACAAAGGAACATATATAATGGGTTTTTTTCATGATGTATAAATGACAAGGCTTACCACACCACAAGATCCATGTGGTACATTCTTTATGCTTCATGTGTTGACCAACTTGAAATCACTTTTCACTCTTTGCATTGGTCAACCAAGTGTCTTCTCATGCTCCATCTCAATATCTTGAGGTACATAAGGAACTCTTCATTTGATTACATGCTCTAAATCTTAATCAACCATAGCTCAACTAATGAGGCTATCATGACACCGACTTAGAGCCATATCTTGAATTCTTCTATAGAGATCACACTCTCAAGATCTTGAACAAATCATATTCTTATCTTCAATTCGATGATCTTGATGCCAAAACTCAAGGTATATCTTTATCTTCATGGCATCCATACTTGAATCCAACATATGGACTACAAGCATGACCTATGGAATATTCCTTCATATAAAACTCAATAAAAACATTAGTTCATAGGGATTGTCATTGATCACCAAAACCACATATAGGGGCAATTACCCTTTCAGTTTAGATTAGTGTAGAAAACCTTATACACACCAAGCAGAATCAGCCATGTACGTATGTAAACAGGTTCCCGTAGCAAGTTGTCAGTAAACATAGCATTATTATTTACTAAAAGAGTAATGCTACTCACTAGAAAAAAAGAGTAATGCTACACTAACGAAAGGATCTCACGGGATAGAATTACGGATAAGTTGGGACATCACCCAAGTGGCCCATATTGAAACGGTTCCTCCGTATATTCAAGCCACGACCAAGCAGAATCAGCCACATATATATGTAAGCGGGTTTCTGTAGCAAGTTGTCCCTAAACATAGCATTATTGTTTACTAAAAGAGTAATGCTACACTTACGAAAGAATCTTACGGGATAGAATTACAGATGAGTCGGGACATCACCCAATTGGCCCATATTAAAACAGTTCCTCCGCATATCTAGGCCACGACCAAGCAGAATCAGCCACGTACGTCCGTAAGCAGGTTTCTGTTGCAAGTTGTGTGTAAACACAAAATTATTGTTACTAAACTATCGGGTTTCGTTTGTCCACACAGAAAAAAGAGTAAACCGCACCAGCAATGCTAATTCTTTCTAGGTACCTTCAGTCCTAAATTTTTCATAAGTGATTCACCCGAGGTCCTAAACTGGTTTGACCAAAGTTGACTACTGCCACATCGATAGTAGGACCCAGTAGGCATACCGACCACCATGTATATTTGCAAATAGCCGCCTCGGCGATTACGTACTGGTACAAGCCCATGGAGTAGCACCTCCTCGCGTCCAGGCTGCTACTGTCGCTGCTCATGTAGCCCACCACAATGCCGCAGGTGGCCTTGGCAGGCCCCGCTGCCCGGGATGTGTTCTTGAACTTGCCGAGGCGCATCGGAGACACGGCGTACTCCTGCCGCCTCGAGTCCTCGTCGAGCGCAATGTCGAGGAGGAGGAGCGCACGACAGAGCGGGCAACTGGAGTTGGAGAGAAGCCAGGTGTCGATGCAGTTGATGTGGAAGGCGTGTCCACACAATGGCAGCAGCTGAAGCCGGTTGTCGCCGGCAAACTTGCAGAGGCAAACCGCGCAGCCGAACGACTCTTTGGCGCCGGCGGCCGAGCCGACCACCACCTCCCCGTAGAGGAACATGGACAACACGTCGATGAATGCCTGGTCTAGCCTAGCGTTGTGCGGGTGGAACAGAACAAAGGAGGTGCTCCGCGGCAGCTGAACAACCGCTGCTGTGGGCACGGCCTCATGTACTCCTGTGCGCTACCCTAAACCGCCGATGGCTTCCCCTGCTTCGCGTGTAGGACGAGGTGGATGGGCGCACATGCATGGGCCCTGAGCATGCAGCTCGCACGACGACGTGCTCACCTCCCCGTGCGGCCGGCGTGCTCTAGCTCCGACGGTAACCTCGGGTGAGACTGCACAAGCGAGGTGCTCGACACAATGTCCAGGAGAAGAAGTTTGACATGGGGGCTTTTCGCAAATGTAAACGTTTGACTGGTGTAACTCGTGGGTCCTATAGTTGACCTGGAAGTGGCAGAACGCTACGTAGACTGCTCAAAGCGGTTCGAGAAAAATAGGACCTCGGGTGAATCACTTAGAGAAGATTTAGAACTTAAATGTGTTATTTTAAAATTTTAACACTAAACTGAAGATACCAAAAAAAAATTAGGACCGCTGCGGTTTCTCGAGAAAAAACGACAGAGCGGCGAGCTGTGTCAGCAAACCCAAACTCTTGAGTAGGAAAAAAAAAACTAAGCTTGGGCAAGCCACTCTACCGGTCCCTGGTCAATGCCCAGCCGCCCGCCGACGCTGCTCTCCTTCCCCGTTTACCCCAGCCATTTCCGTCGTCGTCACCGCTGACGGAGTGTCGGCCGTTTCGCTTTGCGAGGAGAACGTGGCATCAGCCAAACCACAGCGCAGACGAGCGACAAGTTTCTAGGCTTGTTCTGCATCCTACAAAGCCGAGACAAATCTTCTCTCCTGGAGCACTCCACTCGAGCCCGAGTAGGGGCAGCAAGAAGTGAACCCGCGATGGGCTCGGACGTCGTCCACAGCGGCGGGTGCCACTGCCGGCGCGTGCGGTGGCAGGTGGAGGCGCCGGCGAGCGTGGTGGCGTGGATCTGCAACTGCTCCGACTGCTCCATGCGGGGCAACGCCCACTTCGTCGTGCCCGCCGGCAAGTTCACGCTCCAGCCCGGCGCCGACGAGTTCCTCACCACCTACACCTTCGGCACCCACACGGCCAAGCACGTCTTCTGCAAGGTCTGCGGCATCACCTCCTTCTACATCCCGAGGTCCAACCCCGACGGCGTCGCCGTCACCGCGGCCTGCGTCGACCCGGGCACCCTGGCGCACGTCGAGTACAGGAAGGCCGACGGGAGGAACTGGGACAAGTGGTTCGCTGGGAGCGACATCTCCGAGTTCTCCAAGCCGGCGGCCTCCCCCGCCGCCGAGTAGGACCTGGTCGGTGTTCAGTTCAGGTGGGTTTTCAGGTCAGTTTGGTTAGTGGCTGCTGGTTGGAATTTCCTATCCTTGGAAACTTTTGTGAGAAATAAATCAATAAATCCGTACTTGGGTGTGCACTGTGCGTTGCGCTTGGTGGATGTTTAGATTCAGTTTTCTTATGCTTAATTCAGTAGCCATGAGATGAGATGATTGAGCCTAAAACAGATGAACTTGATGAGTATATGTAAAATTCAGGATTAAACACGCAGAGAACTGCAACAGTTTTAGTTGTGCTTTGCCTAGAAAGGCAGAGATATGATACTGGTTTACCTGTCCTGATGAGGTTAACCAAGTGCTACTGAAAACTTGTTCAGAACTCAAGCACCGAACTGGAAGCAGAGTTTTTAATTTACTCAAAACAATGTCTTAGTAAGATTCATACTCAACACAGAAACGGAAGAAAATGAACATACAAATACTACTTACTAACTTTAACAGGTGACCGTTACTCTCCAAGACATATGTTTACATGAAGAGATGAATTGGGGAGATGCTTCTAGTACTCCGTATGCCCAGACTCTGCCAAAGATGCTAAGTTGCCCTACTAGCCTGTGGCTTTTCAGCACGGTGTAAAGGCGATCATCCACAGCTTCTCCAACAAAAGATTTGAGAGCAGCTGGCGAAGATGAAGGCCATGGCTAATGGATGCTAACCTCATACTGCTCTCAGATGGTGATACCACGAGATGCAATGGTATAATAGACCAGCTTGAGATTGAGAGGGAGCGTTAGTCTTTTTGTAGGCTTGATGGAAGGGATATCCTTAGCATATTCTTTGAGCACAAACCTGTAGAGTCCTTTTAGGCTTTACCCCTTTTATGGTTGTGTCGTTTATGCTTCACAAAGCAAATGGTGATCTATAGTGCAAGGTTTCCTGCTCAGTGTAGAGCTTGTGGGTAACTGAAAAAAGAATTGATCTGCATTTCTTTAAACAAAGTTAATGGCACTTGTTCATAATGGGTCCTATGTAGTTGGTCCCAGTCATCAAAACACACTATGTGGTGGTGCAAATACCAAGCATATGGTCTACTAAGAAGTAACATTTGCAAACTATTCATTTTCAGTAATAAAAGAGTGACATGGTAGCCTTGTAGGTAGAGAATGTTGAAGATTTTGTATACTAGCTTCTTTAGGGATTCTGCATAGTTTCTTTCTTGAATGATCAGAAGATATCAGATGGCATGATAGTTTGGAATATGCCCAGAAGAAATGCATGGGGTGTCTGAATCTAGGTCTGAGAGATATTATACGGTGAACCGTGCAGGTTTCAGCTCTTGCAAATGTTTTCCTGATTGTCATAGCATGACTATTCTCGTATGAAATGATTCAGAAAGCTAAATGCCCAAATCGCCTTTATAGACCAACATATTTTGTGGCTTGACATAAAAAAACAGTTCAAATGTTAGTTGAGGGGAAGCTTCTACTGTCATCTGTTCTTTGAGCAAAACAGTTCAGCATTTGTTTTTCAAGTGCCCAGCGGCTAAATTTCTTCTGGTGATATGTGCTTGACCCTCGGTGTATCAGTATCAACAAATGTATCCCCTCCGTCCGGATTTTACTCACGTTTTTCTAGATTCACATGTATCTACATGGAGGGAGTACTTTGTTTGGCCAGGTCAAATTCTGACTCGCTTACCAAGTACTATGCTGTATGCTAGTAACATTTGGGGGATAGAAAAGAAGAAATGCTGTATGTTCTTTTGTCAATCGTCAAGATGTTATAAATTTCATTATGTACTTGGATTAAGTAACAATTTACCATACATCTTCTCAAGACGCTGAGTTTCCCAGATAGGACACCTGGAACTCTATTGGCATTGTTGTACTTTCAGTTGTTTTCTGCAAGAAGAGGAAAAAGGTACAGTTGAAAGATCACAATCGTCGAACAGGTGAAGTACCACTGAGGCATGTTGCATTTCTAAATCACCGACACTGCAGCAGGTGATGCCTTTTGATACTTAAATTGGAAAACAGTTGATGCCACTTTCTGCCTGAAGTTTCTCAAGTGGGCTGCAATGAAAGGCATCCCGGTTGGTCGGCAATAATGTAGCATCGACATTTCTTTTTGATGAATGTTACGAGGGCTGCTCTTTTTTAGGGCTCGTTTGGACACGGAACTCTTCTCCTTCTTCGCCGACGCCGGCTCCTTTCCCTCACGTGCAATGACGGAGGTAAACTTTGCTCCGGCTATTCTTTCTGCCTCACCATGATTTAGCGAGTATGTTGGGTCGGTTTAGTGAGTATCACCGTAGATCGATTTGCTTAGGTCGGCCCGATGGATCTGATCCATCAAGCAGCAACACTCACAGCTATGATTCATGCGCAGATCCTGCTGCCTTTTCTAGGCTCACATATGGTCTTATGTTGGTCTGAGATCAGGAGAGAATGACAAATCTCAACTACATCTACAACTCCAACGATGTAGAGGCTCTCCAAATGCTTCGGATGACAAGATCCTATTTCTATGAACTAGTCAAAAGGTTCAGGGGACGAGAATTGCTAGAAGATAGTATCCACGCCTCGATTGAAGTATGTTTCTTCATGTTGTGGGTCATAACCAGAGGCTTAGGGTGATACATTGCACATTTAGGAGATCCATAGAGACTATTTCTCGCTATTCAAACAAGTCTTGTATGCAATTGGAGAGCTTAGATGAGCGATGGTGAAACCACCAAGTGGTCGCACACCAGGCAAGATACGAATCAATCGTCGATGGTTTCCATATTTCGGGGTGAGTAGAAGTTCTCTTGTTTCTTTTCATGAAATGTCTATATTCCTAAAAACATGACGATTTTCTCATGTGTTGATAGGATTTTATCGACACGATTGAGTGTACTCATGTGATTGCTAGAGTGCCGAAATCACGGTAAATAGCTTATAGAGGAAGGAAGCATTACACCAGCAAGAATGTGTTGGCTGCTATTGATTTTGTTGGGAATATGCCCTAGAGGTAATCATGTATGATGTTATTTTCAATGTATTCATAAAGTTATTGTCCATGTATGAACTACTAATATATATCATTGAATATGTGATTCGATTGTGGAACTATATATTCATGTTGTTTATACTAATTGTCCTTGGTCGTTGAGGTTGTGTTGGACACACAACTTAGACCAATGTGAAAGTTGGCAGATGACTCGGTTCCACTTGTCATGGGCATGGAGATGCTATTCCGACTTACACGGATTCGACTAAAGAGTTTAGCGAGTCGGACTGACCCATATTGAGATGCAACAAACAAGTCATCATTTGCATGTCTCAATCAATGTAATCCTTAGACCTAAGGTTATTGCACAATCCGAGTTGAGGATCATCGACTTAGGTTCTGTCAAACGTTGTTCCATCACTGGGCAGTTATAAAGGCGGAGTTCGGGTCGACTGAGAATCAAGCTGCGTGATGTGAATAACCAAGACGGGATTTTGCCCCTCCATCTAGAGAGATATTGTCTGGGCCCTCTCGAAAGATATGATTCGGAAAGCATGGCCATGCGTGACTCGGTTAAGTGTTAACCGAGGCGACCGACCAAGAGTTAGTCGGATGAATCACTTATCTCGGATCGAGAAAGAGAGTCGGACTATTTAAGGGATGACGATCATTCTCCTATAGTTCGACAAGGTATATCGTGAGGCAAATGGGACTCAGACGAAAGTCGCGTTGCAAGGTATGTCGTCATGACTCTTTGGTACTTGGGAGTGGGCACGTTCTACTAGGAGCGCTACCAACTGATCGGTCACGAGTGAGACTCGGATCGTGTCCGGGTCACCATGAGCCTGTCGGGTCACACACTTAAGAGCGGGAGCGTATTTGGGTTGGACCCAAAAGGGAAAGGACAGAGTCAGTGAGTTGGACTCGCAGTGACTAATATAGGACTTTTAGTGAATGGGCCACAAGTGAGTGGAGCCCACTTTCACTCCCTATATAAGCTGGGGCGCAGGTGCTTAGAGCACATGGTTAGGTCACTCCATGTGTTCAAAACCCTAGCCCCAGTCCGTCCTGTCGCCGTCGTACCGGACCTAGCAGTCCATCACCGGCGCTCCTCCTCGTAGGTGTGGATACCGACGGAGGTGTTGTACGTTCAGCACTTCGACGATCGTGAAGAAAAAACGGATCGTGGATCGTGGAACCGGAACGGATCACGAGGACTGCACTGCATCAAGCGACGTGCTTCATCAATTCCACAACTGCGCGTCCAGTGGTAATCCTCGTGGCCTTCTACCTGAGCTGGATCTTGAGATCACCGCGTAGGGAAAAAGTTTTGTTTATCTCTACGTGGCCCAACAGTGGTATCAGAGCATTAGCTTCTAGTTTTAGGCTCGAGATCGTGCATATGTGATATGCGGTTGGCATTAAATTGGATCTAATTGCAGTTTTGGTGGTCGATCTATGAGATAGATCGGTTTTGTACAAAGTTGATTGGATCAACTGTACTCGGGGGAATGGATGATCTGGTTTTCGTGATCTAACTGCTAAGGTCGTGGAACGACATACCCCTACCAGTCGGCTTCTGCCATCGGGGTAGACTGTGACACGTAAACCCGGATGCGGTGATCGAAGATCAAAGAGTTTGATCGAATCGGAGTCCGGATCGGATTTGGGTAAAATTGCTTTATCCGATGACGAAATCCATGTCCGGAATGCATATGAGATCTGCGTTTTTCGGGAAAATCATCGGGCGCTGCCCCTTCGATCCCCCCGCTATCTGGCTAGCAGGACCGCCGGCTTCGCCCTGTCGTAGCGCATTAGATATCGTTGCGAGTTTCACAACGCCGGTAGATATCGTATCTATGCATAACTTGTTTTTGCAGGATGATGTTGTGAATGGTATGGCTTATATGCATGTGATGTGTGTAATCCATACGTGATCTGCGTATCACAGTTTTTGTCAGCCGGCTGGAGCCTAGTTGCTGTCATCTTATTGTATAACAACCTGCGTGTCGGATTCTCTATGTAATTTACTTTACAAGCTAGTGTAGTTGTTTGGAGAACCCGGATGGCATGCAAGTCGATGTACAAGTCGGCTACATGGTGTAATACGACACGTGACAAGAGTTGACACGAGTCGAATTACAAGCTTTGTGGAGATGGAGATCACCATGAAGAGAGCCATACCATTTCACATTATAATTGCTTATTTTGTGTTATTGTTGTGTCTTTGATTTACCTCTATTAGATAGTTGGTAGAAAGTAATCCCTCAAAGAAGGTCTAGTCGGTTTCCCCGCCAGTGCTGCACCATCACAAGTCGGACATTTTTGGTAGTGGGCTCATAAAATTGAGGTGCTATCAATTCTTTCCGACTAGGTGGGTTCGAGTCGGACTCTTACAGCGGAAGCACTTGATAATCTAGACAGGTCTATCACAACAGTTGTGGGACTTGGGGAAAAGTCAGATGGGAGCCGGGGCATGTGATGCCACCCATCCAACAAAAGTCGTATGAGATACGATTGACAAGGAGTTGTCTACCTAGATCACTTGACGGCTAGCGGTGATGCTAAAGCTCACTAGTCGACTTGCTTATTTAGGATCCTGAATCACTAAGTAACCATCGGAGGGGTGTTGGTTCTAGTGGGAGCATAAATATTAAAATGTTTAATATGCTTTCTCTTTATGGATACATGTCTTAAGTGTTTTGCATTTTTTCTGTTGTAGATCAATGGCACCTAGCAGACTTCCTCAGATTTCCAGTTTTGCTTTGAGAACCATCTTAGTGAAAGATAAGCTAAATGGAACCAACTTCACCAACTAGTATCGTAATCTGAAAATTGTTCTCAAGCAAGAAAAGAGGGACCATGTCCTAGACAACCCACTTCCAGATGAGCCGAATGAGAATGTGACTGTCGCAGCCACCAATGCCGACCGTCATATTTGTGATGAATCCACGGAGATTAGCTGTCTTATGCTTGATCACATGGAACCGGACTTGCAGCAGCAGTTCGAGAATGTTGAGTCCTACGATATGATCGAAAGCCTCAAAAGTATGTTCCAGTCTCAAGCAAAGACTGAGAGGTATCAAGTCTCTCAGGCCTTGTTGAGCTGCAAGCTTAAGGATGGCGATCCACTGAGTCCGCATGTGATCAAGATGGTTGGTTACGTGCAGTCTCTGGAAAGGCTTGGATACCCCATTAGCGAAGAGTTCCCTATAGACATAATTCCGAACTCTCTTCCTAGTGCGTATGGTCAGTTCATATCGAACTACCACATGCATGGTATGGATAAGAAGCTCACTGAATTACATGGGATGCTCAAGCAGGCTGAGGCGGATCTCAAGAAAGGTGCCAGTCAAGTGTTGATGGTATAGAATAAGCCTAAGTTCAAGAAGAGTTCTTGGACTAAGAAGAAGAAGGATAAGTCGGGAGGTAAGGCTGAGGACCCGGTCCAAAGCGCTTCCTCAGGGACTAAGCCATCTCCTGCAGCCGGATCCACTTGCTTCTACTGCAAGGCGGATGGCCACTGGAAGAGGAATTGCAGCAAGTATCTGGCTGATAAAGCCAAGAGTGGAGGTGTGACTTCCAGCTCAGGTACGCTTGTTTGCAATGTTATAGACATTTATCTTGCCGATGCACCTGGTAGTTCTTGGGTATATGATACCGGATCAGTTATTCACATATGCAACTCGTTGTAGGGACTGGTAAGAACTAGGAGGGCAAGAAGCGAGGTTGACATTCGAGTCAGCAACAAAGCGAGAGTCGCTGCGTTGGAAGTCGGCACAATGCAACTTCATTTACCTTCTGGATTCTTAATGGAGCTGAATAATTGTTATTATGTTCCAGTGCTTAGTCGAAACATTATTTCTGCCTCATGTTTGATGAGACAAGGCTATGAGTTGAATATTAAGAATAATGGTTGTTCTTTATATTTGAACAATATGTTTCACGGCTTTGCACCCGTCTAGGACGGGTTATTTATTTTTAATCCTGAAGGTGAATCTGTCTATAACATAAATGTGAAAAGGTTGAAACCAAATGATCTGAATATGGCTTACTTTTGGCATTGTCGGCTTGGTCATATAAGCTGGAAACGCATGAAGAAGCTCCATGATGATGGACTCCTAACTTCGTTCGACTTGGAGTCATTTGAGACATGTGAATCCTGCCTACTCGGCAAGATGACCAAGACACCTTTTGCAAAGAGTTGTGAAAGGGCATCTGACTTATTGGGACTAGTACATACTAATGTATGTGGCCCAATGAGCACGACAGCCAGAGGTGGTTATGAGTACTTCATTACCTTCACTGATGATTTGAGTATGTATGGATATATCTACTTGATGAAACATAAGTCGGATGCCTTTGAAAAGTTCAAGGAATTCCAGAATGAGGTACAAAATCAACTTGGCAAGAAAATAAAGTTTCTTCGGTCGGACCGAGGAGGCGAGTACATGAGCCATGAGTTTGATGACCATCCGAAGAGTTGTGGAATAGTTCCCCAACTCACTCCTCCATGAACGCCGCAGAGAAACGGTGTGTCGGAAAGGAGAAATCGGACCTTGTTGGACATGGTACGATCAATGATGAGTCGGACAGATCTGCCTTTATCATTTTGGGGTTATTGTCTAGAAACTGCAGCGTTCACACTAAATAGAGTACCATCAAAGTCGGTAGAGAAGACACCACATGAGATGTGGACTGGCAAGAAGCCCAGTTTGTCTTTTCTTAAGATTTGGGGTTGTGAAGCTTTTGTCAAGCGACTTCAGTCGGACAAGCTTACAGCTAAGTCGGATAAGTGTATTTTCATAGGATATCCGAGGGAAACCTTGGGTTACTACTTCTACAACCGAGAAGAGGGCAAAGTGTTTGTCGCTCAGAACAGTGTCTTCCTTGAGAAAGAGTTTCTCAGTCGGGGAGTCAGTGGGAGCATGGTGCAACTCGAAGAAATTCGAGAGGTACCGGCTAGTAGTGAGTCGGTAAAAGCCTTGGAGGTTGAGCCGGTCGTGGTACCTGAGCCAGAAACAGCACCGACACTGCGAAGATCGGCCAGATTGCGAAGTGTTCGTGATGTGTTACTGTTAGACAATGATGAGCCGGCAACTTATTCGGAAGCGATGGTAGGTTCTGATTCTGAGTCATGGCTTGGAGCCATGAGATCCGAGTTAAAGTCCACGGATGAAAATCAAGTTTGGAACTTGGTTGATCTGCCAGACGGTGCAAGACCTGTCGAGTGTAAATGGGTCTTTAAGAGGAAAACTGATATGGATGGAAATATTTCTATCTATAAGGCACGTCTTGTCGCGAAGGGGTTCCGACAAGTTCAAGGAGTTGACTAGGATGAGACTTTCTCTCCTGTAGCGATGCTTAAATCAGTTCAGATCATGTTAGCTATAGCTGCCTATTTCGACTATGAGATATGGCAGATGGATGTCAAAACGGCTTTCCTTAATGGAAATTTAACCGAGGACATGTATATGATACAACTTGAGGGTTTTGTCGATCCGGCTAATGCTGACAAGGTATGCAAACTTCGAAAATCCATTTATGGGTTGAAGCAAGCATCTCGGAGTTGGACCATTCGCTTTGATGAGGTAGTCAAATCGTTTGGCTTCATCAAGAGTGATCATGACTCTTGTTTATACAAGAAGTTTAGTGGGAGCAAAGTAAACTTTCTGGTCTTATATGTGGATGACATATTACTGATTGGAAATGACGTCTAGATGTTGCAAGAGACCAAGGAATCATTGGAAAAGAGTTTTTTGATGAAAGACTTGGGTGAGGCGACTTACATACTAGGAATCCGGATCTATAGAGATAGATCAAGGCGGCTCATTGGATTGAGTCAGAGTACATATTTGGACAAAGTGTTGAAGAAGTTCAACATGGAATCGTCTAAGAAGGGGTTCTTACCGATGTCCCATGGTGTAAAACTTAGCAAGACTCAGTGTCCTTCGACAACTGATGAACGAAGTCGGATGAGTGCAATTCCGTATGCTTCTGCAGTCGGATCCATCATGTACGCTATGATTTGTACTAGGCCGGATGTTTCCTATGCTCTAAGTGTTGTGAGCATGTACCAGGTTGACCCTAGAGAAATCCACTAGGCGCGGCTAAAAATATCCTCAAGTACTTGAGAAGGACTAAGAATATGTTCCTGGTTTATGGAGGTGAGGATGAACTCAGTGTAAGGGGTTACACGGATGCGAGTTATCTCACTGACTCGGATGATTCTCGCCGCAATCCGGATATGTGTTTGTAATAAACGGAGGGGCTGTGAGCTGGAAGAGTTCCAAGCAAGAGACGGTGTCTGCGTCTACGACAGAGGCTGAGTATATTGCTGCCTCAGAGACGGCAAAGGAAGCCGTTTGGATGAGGAAATTCCTCATGGATCTTGGTGTGGTTCAGGGCTCGTCCAATCCGTTATACGTGTATTGTGACAACAATGGTGCTATTGCACAAGCCAAGGAACCGAGACAACACCAGAAGAACAAACATATACTCATGCAGTACCACCTTATTCGCCAGTTCGTGGATCAAGGTGATATCAAGTTATGCAAGATACACACAAATGCAAACATTGCGGATCCGTTGACAAAGCCACTTCCACAGCCGAAGCATGAGGCGCACCTGAGAGCCATGGGAATTAGATGCCTAGACATGTGATGTCGGTTGATTGACTCTAGTGCAAGTGGGAGACTGTTGGGAATATGCCCTAGATGCAATCATGTATGATGTTATTTCCAATGTATTCATAAAGTTATTGTCCATGTATGACTACTAATATATATCACTGAATATGTGATTCGATTGTGGAACTATATATTCATGTTGTTTATACTAATTGTCCTTGGTCGTTGAGGTTGTGTTGGACACACAACTTAGACCAATGTGAAAGTCGGCAGATGACTCGGTTCCACTTGTCATGGGATGGAGATGCTATTCCGACTTACACGGATTCGACTAGAGAGTTTAGCGAGTCGGACTGACCCATATTGAGATGCAACGAACAAGTCGTCATTTGCATGTCTCAATCAATGTAATCCTTAGACCTGAGGTTATTGCACAATCCGAGTTGAGGATCACCGACTTAGGTTCTGTCAAACGTTGTTCTGTCACTGGGCAGTTATAAAGGCGGAGTTCGGGTCGACTGAGAATCAAGCTGCGTGATGTGAATAACCAAGACGGGATTTTGCCCCTCCATCTAGAGAGATATTCTCTAGGCCCTCTCGGAAGATGTGATTCGGAAAGCATGTCCATGCGTGACTCGGTTAAGTGTTAACCGAGGCGACCGACTAAGAGTTAGTCGGATGAATCACTTATCTCGGATCGAGAAAGAGAGTCGGACTATTTAAGGGATGACGATCATTCGCCTATAGTTCGACAAGGTATATCGTGAGGCAAAAGGGACTCAGACGAAAGTCGCATTGGAAGGTATGTTGTCATGACTCTTTGGTACTTGGGAGTTGGCACGTTCTGCTAGGAGCCGCTACCAACTGATCGGTCACGAGTGAGACTCGGATCGTGTCCGGGTCACCATGAGCCTGTCGGGTCACACACTTAAGAGCGGGAGCATATTTGGGTTGGACCCAAAAGGGAAACGGACAGAGTCAATGAGTTGGACTCGCAGTGACTAATATAGGCCTTTTAGTGAATGGGCCACAAGTGAGTGGAGCCCACTTTCACTCCCTATATAAGCTGGGGCGCAGGTGCTTAGAGCACACGGTTAGGTCACTCCATGTGTTGGAAACCCTAGCCCCAGTCCATCCTGTCGCCGCCCTACCGGACCTAGCAGTCCATCACCGGCGCTCCTCCTCGTACGTGTGGATACCGACGGAGGTGTTGTACGTTCAGCACTTCGACGATCATGAAGAAAGAACGGATCGTGGATCGTGGAACCGGAACGGATCACGAGGACTGCACTGCATCAAGCGACGTGCTTCATCAATTCCGCAACTGCGCGTATAGTGGTAATCCTCGTGGCCTTCTACCTGAGCTGGATCTTGGGATCACCGCGTAGGGAAAAAGTTTTGTTTATCTCTACGTGGCCCAATAGATTTCGATTTGAAGTTAACCTACGTGCTAGCTGATTGGAAATGATCTGCTCATGACGCAAGCATTCTTGCTAATGGCTTGTCTAGAGCTGATGAGTTGAACATCCTTGATGGTAAGTTCTATCTTGGATATGCTAGATATGCATGCCGACCTGGGATTCTGCCACCCATCGAGAAAACAAGGTACCATATGAACGAGTTCTTTACAAGGAACATACCGCAAAATCTTATGGAATTGTTCAATATGAGACACTCTAGCTTTAGAGTCACCATCGAGAGGGCATTTGTTGCATTGCAAAATAGATTTAAGGTCCTTGACCACAAACCTTTCGACACTTTTGAGACTCGAGTAAAGCTAGTGCTTGCTTGTTGCATTCTTTCCAACTGGATCATGGGCTTGATGAGTTTTTCCCAGATAAGGCAACTATCTAGCATGATGAATTTGAAACTGGACATAGCATGGAGCAACATGACAATGAAGCTTGGAAGAACAAGATGTTGGAGTTGGAGCACGCAATGTGGCAAGATAGAGCTAACACCGGCATGTGAGAATAAGTAGATAAATAATAAGATGAGCAAGAAGAAAAAGATGGAGATGCTTTTCCCCTTCAATCGAACATGTCTGTAATTATAAACTACTATTTCATTTCTTGATGAACTGCCATTCGTAGTAGCTAGGACCCAAGTACATTTTTAAGTACTTGTAGTATATATGGAAGAACTGATGAACTACTACTTCATTAGTCTTCTATGTTAGATAAATGTGTTCTATGGTAAGGTCACCAACATAGAGAGGAGGCGGCCGCAATCTTAGCCTGCATACAACCAAACAATAGTTGTTGCATCGAACCCGCCATTAATGCTTGTATGCAGGCAACCAATCACCTGGTCAATATTGGCCAAGGGATGCAATGCAGGGCAAACATACGGACTGGCCTTCATGTCCTGAAGGCTGTTTTGTCTGGACAAGCCCCTGGGGCCTATCTAGAACGAGCCCCAAAATCCATGCAGCATACCAAACGCTCCATATATGAGAGGGAATACCCAACTGGGTATGCCCAGGAGGCGAGACCCAAGACTGGATCGGGTGGCCCCAAACTAGCTCAAGTTGTCCGTGGAAGATAGCGGGCCGGATCCCGAAGCCTAGATGGAGTCATCTTGGCGGACATGGCGAATCCCACTAGAGGCGCGCATATCTCAGAGTTCCTAATCCGACTAGTTATCCTGTAATCCCTAGTCGAGCTATGTATATAAGGTTCGGCTAGAGGAGTCTTAGACTTACATTCACATAGGCCCTTAGCTCTGGTTTGTAGCACCACCTCCAGGTGCCATTGTAATCAGATATGAGCTAATAATACAGTAAAACAGCAGTAGGATTCTTCCTCTGCCGAGAGAGGCTGAAACTAGGTAAACCACTATGTTGCCAATCTTGTACCGGAGGCTCCTATCATCCTATGTCTCCTTCATCACCACCTAATCTAAGCTACCCTTGTAGCACCTGCATCTTCACCACCATCATCATCAACACTGTCTCCAACATCTATGGGCTCACTCTCCATCAACATGAGTGAGTAGTTTCTTGTCGGCATGTGAGGTGGATAGGGATTGGATGAGATTGATCATGTAATCATGCATATACATCGAGATTTTAGGTGTTTGTCTTGAGGATAGTATTGTATGAGCATTGATGCACCTTTGATATGTTTAATGCTTGTTACTACGACTCTGAGTGACATGATTTTAGTACTGAACTTCTATTGCCCCATCATATATATGAGTTTCGTATTTACCTGCAAGGTGTGTTGCCTATTATTATGTTGAACCTGCGAATCCTAAAGTGACAATTAGGGAAAACAAGGGGAATATGTGATAGTTTTAGGATATTGTGTATTCATGGAATGTTAACGCATTGTTCTGGGCTGTTTGAAAGGATAGACCTTAATTACCTATTGTCGAGGTGTAACCTTGTCAATGTCCATGGTTATGGACTTAGGTTTGATGGAAAAGAGAGCCCTGTTGATTTCGTTGGCCTATTAGACAAATAAGGGAGGTGAAGTCCTGCCTGATTATGAAAATAGAGGGTTATAGAA
Source organism: Avena eriantha (assembly GCA_910589775.1). Classification (NCBI taxonomy): domain Eukaryota; kingdom Viridiplantae; phylum Streptophyta; class Magnoliopsida; order Poales; family Poaceae; genus Avena; species Avena eriantha. The sequence goes on from OU342743.1 coordinate 90,532,045, forward strand.
TCACTGATTTGCTAGATGTGATCTAAATCACAACGGGCTGTGTCTCTCTCAAAGCTATGGTGCCCTCTCCTTCGGGTCCTCCTAGCCTATATATGAGAGGCTGGGTCTCAGAGTCCAACACAGAACAATTACAAGTTTAATTACAACTACTCGACTATGTCGGTTGACACTTCTATCTTAATAAACATGTCTGGTTCCTAAGCTTCGGATGCTTCAAGGACTCTTAATTCTTTGTGGGATTCGTGGGCTGTAGTATAAGTATATACCAGGTATACCAATTACAGGAACCTGATAAGTCATACCCATGTTAGTAGCCCCCGAGACTCCATATGAATCCTAGATTTGGGTTGTGTCTCAAAGACATTTTCCGTATTGAATTTGAAGTTTTCTTTGAGTGACTTTTATACTTATAAATATTTTATTCATGGGGATTTTGGTATAATGAGGCTGCTGCATCCGGCGGATCGGAAACCAGTTAATTGCTCTTGGGAAAAAACATTGTGAACCTACTTCAAGCTCAAGTCCCCGGACTCAAACTTGGTATATACTGGTGTGTAACTAAGTTCGGGCCACAGAGGTATTACTGATTATTGAATTCCAGTTTATGTTTTGCGTACCCAATGCATCCGCTGGGATTTTTCATCATATCGTGGATACGGAAAATTACTAGCAGAGCGCATTCGGGTGCGATTACTATTCTCACATGACGGACCATGGGGTCTTACCTTCATGTTGAAACACACGGCATTCAGACATGTTATTTTGGTGGATGCGGTCCGATAATTTTTAATAATTTATCTACTGTCTTGTTTGGCTGTTGGAGTTGCTGAAGTTGTCAGCTTGTTTATCATTTTTATCGAGTGTGTTGCTCAATGCTCCCGATGGGAGTAACCGTTTGAGGATACACTTGTGTAATACTCATAGGTTTTTTATTTTTTATCATCTCCATTGGAGGATTTTTGCTTTTTTTGCATCGGGTACGCGACCAACGCTCCCGATGGAAGTAGCCGCCTAGGCTATGGTCGAATATTTGTATTCGATTGTAGGCTCAAGTCTTTTATTCTATTTGTTGCCATCTCTAGAGGAGTTTTTATTTTTTTTCTATCGGGTGCGCGATCAGCGCTCCTGATGGGAGTAGCCCCGAGCTAGCAGTCGAATATTTGTATTCGAGTGTAGGCTCAATTCTTCTTCATCTGATGAAATTCTCGACTCAGGTCTTCTTTTTCTGCAATCATCAAAAAAATCGGGTGCGCAGCCAGTGCTCCCGATGGGAGTAGCCCCCGAGGCTGTGTTTGAATGCTTGCGTTTTAGCATAGGCTCAAGTCTATCATCTGAGGAATTTTGCTCGACTCAGGCATTGGAATTATTTCTTCAAAGACATTGTTAGTACATCTAAAGTTTTTTCATTGCTTCCCATGACGTCATTGCTGACAATGTTGGCGTGTCTTAGTCACATTTCAGCGCTCCCGACGGGACATTTTAGTAGTGGGCCCATGGCGCATGCTTATGAGGCGTAGGGGTCGTGTCGGTGGTGAGTTTGACCGCACGACCCCATGTTGCACGGGAATCGAGGCACCATAAAGTTTTCTCCGAAGTTACCACGATAATTAATTCTCATTACGACTAATCCCTTTTCTAACTATGGACACGTGTTTCTCCTAGGTTTCATCATGAAGCCATTTCTTCTGATCCGACGGTCTTGTGTTGCGATAGGTACTTTATAAGTGTTGAGAGGTGAATTTTTATAGCTCATCCCTTCCTCCACCGCTAGCCTTCTTCTTGCTTGCACCAAATCTGTTCTAGTGTCGCTGCTCTCTTCTTACTTTCCTCCTCACGCACCTTCGCCGCCATCACCATGGGGAGGAGAAAGGGTGGAGGTTCCGTTGATGACACCACGATGGCCAAACCACGGGTCATCGGATTTACCCCTTCCAAGTGCTCGCAACGGGATATGCACAAGGCTCAAAAGTACGCGTTCCTGAAGGAGGGCTCCTTCAAGCTTCCCGGTGATGAGGCCATGCCCGTGGCTGAAGAAGGATGGCAGGTAATGTTCATCGCTTTCCTCTACTGCAATCTTTCTCTTCCTGCCTAGGAATTTCTTCTTGGGCTTCTGTTTATGTATGACGTGAAACTCTATCAGCTCACGCCCAACTCCATCCTCCACATTGTTGTTTTCATCAACCCCTGCGAGAGATTCATTTGGATTCATCCCCACTGGGGCCTCTAGAAATACCTTTTTTTCCATCAATAGAAACACAACCAGCACATTTGTCTATGATATTGGCGGCGCTATCATCTATGTCTACCCGTTTGTCGATTATTTTGACCTCAATTTTGCGGATTCTGCCCAAGACTGGAGGAAGAAATGGTTCTACATCGGGGATGAGCCAGCTGAGGGCTAGCAATATGGATTAGCTCCTTTCCACTTGATGAAATGCATTAGGAAGCTTAAGTCTTGGGGAGAAGGCGCAACTCCAGTGGAGATTAAGGAGACATAGCCCATGATTGACCGTATCCGTGATCTTCTCTATACAACTAGAAAAGAAGTTTCGGGTGTTAAACTCATAACCTACTTTCTTCGCATCCACGTTCAACCTCTTCAGGCCCGGATTGTTGGTATGTGGGTATACACTAGCAAGAGGCATCTGATGAAGGTGTCCTTGGATAATCTGCTATGCTCCAAGCTCAACAAAAAGGTCAGATCCATCACCAAACTAACCAAGCATGACTAAATTCCATCTGAATGTCGGATGAGACTTTTGGCAAGAAAATCCTTTGCCTAATGTATGTCATTTTATCTTGTCTTCCATTTGTTGTCTTCTTGTTCTTTGATGTATATTTTCTTTATGCCAAATTTGCTTCTCAGTTTGTGCAGAACCATGATCATTTGGATTCACTTCTTTCGCTTCCTAAGACCGGTGAAGTCCCAGAATCTGCTGCTGAATCTAAGGAGAATATAGAGGCTTGGGATGTGGGAGACATTGGGGAACACAATGGAATTTTTGTTTCTCATTCCTCTCCAACTGAGGTTGTCCCTTCCGCAAATTCCGATTCCTTCAAGATCATCACCGGTCAAGGAAAAAGGATGTGCAAACAGGTGAATGTCTAGAATATTGAAGATTCTGATGATTCAAGTGCTACAAAGCTGCAGATGGTTCATCCGTTGAGGACAGTGCTTCCTAGGAAAAGGGCACTTCTTTGGTTTTCTCAAAATGTCAGCTTGTAAGTACATGTCTTCTTTTTTTCCTTTGGAAATTCCTTTGAGATTCTGATTGAAATTACTTGTGCTTTGGACTAGTGGCGATGAGGAGGAAAATACTTCTCTAGAATTGCCTATTGCCGATGCAGCCGATGGGACGGACGTTGTCGCTAGGTCACCCACGAAATTGACGGAGCCAGCCAGCCCACAAGGAGAAACTATGGATGAGCTGATCCCAAAAGATCTCGTGGTGACCCCTGAAGCTCCTTCCTGGAAGAAATCGAAGAATGCTGGCAAGGGTATAGTCCCGTCAGAGAACCCAATTGAGCTTGATATGAATAATGTAAGTGTTTGTCCTCCTTATTTTATTGTTCCTTGTTTTACTATGCAGCCCCCGAGTGTTTGAGCCTGTTTTGATTTCCTTTAGCCTATAATGCGTGAGATTGTCAAAATGGAAACTCGACTTATTAGGATCCAACATGATGCTTCTTCCACCAAAGGTTTTTTGTTATTTCCCTTTTACTCTTTTTAAATATTTTGCTCATGTAGTTTCTGTTGAATAACTTCGTCTTCTCTTGTAGCTATTACTGATGAGTCCAAAGTTATTCGTGAAGCTGCCCTAAAGTGCGCGGATGAAATTGAAGCTAAGTTGAAGGCCACCGAAGTGGAACTTGAAAAATCTTGGGCAACAACCAATGGCAAAGTGGAGAAGCGGGAGGCTGAAGCTGCTACTGTGAAGGAAAGGGACGAGAATCTTTGAAAGAGGCTTGAAGAGCTGAGCTCCTCCTTGAAGAGTAAGTTTCCTATCCCGTAATGTAACTCGACATTTTTTATCTGGTTCCCGGATCGTGAGATACTTACACTTTCTTCCTTTTTGCAGAGATCACCAATTCCCTGCTAGCACTGGCTGAGGATCAACATGTTGATCCTTTGCCAGATGCTCTTAGCGTCTTGGAAGGGAACAATGTTCGTGGCTAGAACCTTCTGACCTGCTCCCGCCTTGCCTTCAAGAGTCTTCACACGGAGATCTTCCCCCATAAAGATGTCTTGCTGGACCTCAACATTCTTACCAAGATTTTCAACACCGACCCGAATCCCCTCATCGGCTACGGGCTGATCCAGGCGAAGAGTGACACGAAAAGTGCAATGGCCTTAGCCTTGGCACATGGCGAAAAGGTCGACTGGGATAAGGTTATCTCCTCCATCCCAGTCACCAGCACGGACAAAGAGGCTAACCTCGAGCCTTATTTTAAGAAAATCAAGAAGTTCTCTAGAGAGCCTCTTGACATATCTGAGGAGGAAGATGCTTCTCTTATTGCCCATTTTTCAAAAAATTCGGCTGCTCCTTCATCTGCCAAAGCTTCGACTGCTTCTTCATATACCAGCACTCCTGCTGTTGCTAGTGGCATCACTTAGTCTATAGCTGTAGTTTTATTTATGTTGACTACTTGTAATGACTCAGGTTCCATGTATATTTTTCTGGTCTTTTGGTGTTGGAGAACATTTGATATTTTGTATCCTTGAATCGTCCAGTAAGTTTAAATATTGAGTATGCCCGATGAATCTTTCATGTTGATTACTGTCTTACATTTTCTTCCTTCAAAATGTATCCGTCTTGCCCGGTCCTTCGGTTGCGTCCATTCTCCTGACTGCTCCTATTCTGTCAGGTGCTCCTTCTTCTTAGTGTCAACAACTGTCATCAACCGCGGCATATGTGCCTGCCAACACCACGATTGTCATCGGATATATTGATCCTCTGCTCTATGCCGACAAGATTCACCACATCGAGCATTTGGGAGGATAACTTTGGGTGGTAAAGTCCCAAGTGGGCGTCACCCTCTCCAAGTCTAAGAAAGCCTTGGAACGCGAGGAATATCTTCTTGACGAGATTTCGAGGGCGAGCGGAAGTATGATATGTAAGTTTTTTCTCGCAAATCCCCTAAGTTTTTTGATTTATACTATGTAAACTATTTTTTCTGTTTCTTCCAAGAATCCAATTAAGTGTGGTAGAGGAGTCTCGACGTCTAAAAGATCAGATGAGTGCTTTGATGGATGCTTCATCTGGTGCTGGTACGGACTTTTGGACAGACCACAAGCAGGGGTATACTTTGGCGCTGCTTCAGGATTGAGTATCGGAGGTGGAGGAATTTGTTGAGTGCTGCCATTCTGCTTTGGTGATGGTGTATAATGCCATGTTTCCTAGAGAACCACAACCGTGGGGACTATCCGCGCTCATGCAAAGATTTGAATTGGATGAAGCGAACCATCATTTTATTAAACTTCAGTTTATTGCGAGTGCCAAGGTCGCTCTTGCTTGGGTGCATGTATACCACCCGACGCTGGATTTAGATGTTGTGTCGCGGAGTCTTCTATCTCTTCCAGGTGGTGGTATGGTAGCTATGGCTCCTCATTATGCATCCGCTCCCAAGCCTGCTATCTGAATAATCCACATGTGCCATGACGGAGATCAAGAGTTTTTTCTGAACTTTCCCATATAGTTAGGATAGTGACCCTATAAAATCGACATGTAAATTATGTAAAGCCTATGTGTATATCAGCCAAGATATAGTTGTTGCTACTATAATTTTGTATATTTATGTTGATGGTTATTGTGGTTGCGCCCCGCGCGAGACCTTTTTGTTAGCCTGATGCCCTTTGGGCCGGATCAGCTACTCGGGTCAAAGCGTGCTTTGGACGTATTTCATGGCGAAGCCGAAGAATTTTTTAGTTTTTGCTAACTAGTGAAGCCCCCGAGTATCAGAGTATGATTATGTAATGGATTTCTTGACTAAGCCCTCGAGTATTTTGTTGGAAATATACCCTAGAGACAAATAATAATATGGATTATTATCATATTTCATAAAGCTGATGATTAAGTTTTAAATTATGCTATAACTGTATTGAAAGGAAACGTCAATACACGTGTGATATATAAACAACCAGGAGTTCCCGGTGAATCTCTAGTCACTAGTTCATTGGTCAACAGATGATCAAGGTTTCTTGATCATGTGGCATTTATGCCAGTTGACAATGGAGTCACCTCATTACAGGAATGAGATGATGAGCTATACCCAATCTAAGCATCGTGACCCGATCATGTCACGAAGTTCAAGTTATGATGATTCGAATAGACCTAGAAGTCCTATTTCTTAGACCGTGAGGCCATATCAATCACTGTCACCCGAGAATACTTAGATAGCATCAAACATCATTTCTGGGAGCGATGATCGTAAAGGTGTGTTTGGGTATTCATAGAAACATGTAGAGGCAGTATGCGTCAAGAGCGGGATTTGTCCATCTGCATGATGGAAAGATACTACAGGGCCCACTCTGAAAAGTAATATCCAATAGCTGCGCAACATGTGATTTGATTACAGGGTTATCACTTATCGAGAACGAGTCAAATAGCATTTTTCAGTAACGATATTGAACACGACATGGTGATGTAATTGATTAGATCTCAGACAATGCAAGTATCGAATATACAAAAGGAATGTGACACGACGTTCATGGTTCAACGACGAAAGATTCATGGAATGCATAGGGGTCAGCATGGGCATCTAGGTCCCTCTGATGGTCATTGGTATGGGAAGGTCTCGACCATGTCTGGAGTGTTCCCGAACCGTGGGGTATCACTCTTAAGGGCTTGATGATGCATAGAGAGCATTTTGGTATCGGCAGAATCGCCGAAGAAAAGAAAGAGAGAGAACGGGAAGGGTTTCGGTAAGTCCGGAGGATGTCCAGAGTGGAGGTGGAAGGAGTTCCATAGCCACGGGAATTGAATAATATGTAAGTAAATGTTAAGTATTGATTTAATCATTTATTTATAATTATTTAATAAAATAAAAAATGAATTAAAAAAGTCAAATACCTAATTGGGCCAACATCCGAAGGGAAAAGAGCCCATGAGGGAAAAGACCAAAGGAAGGAGAGAGAGGGAGTGGCCGGCTGGGCCTTGGGAACCCCGCGTGGGGCCCACAAGAGCCTTGGCCGACTGGCCAACCCTCCCCCTCTCCCCTCTCCTTTGTTTAGTCCCACATGGCTAAGGCAGTTAAGTATGTGGGGGTTTTCCCCTATATATTGTGAGGTATTTTGACAAATTAAATACACAATAATCAATAAAAGGTTTCCTCTCTTTTGGGAGACCTATATTTGATACTCTCTCTCTCCCGTGACCGTGGTCCCAAGTCTGGATCGCGCAAGCAGGAGACTTCTTCACTGCGGAGCACCGTCACGCTACGGGATTCGGATCCAGAAGCTCTACTTCTGCAACTGCTGCTGGATCAGAGGAGCGAGTGTCATTGTTTGGCACCAAACATGTGTAACACCCTCGGAGGTGCAACACTTGGGTCACTAGGAGTCATTGGAGCCACAGGAGCCGAAGGAATTCAACATGACGCCGAGGTCGGCTTTGGAACAACTACATCGGCCACGCTCTCCCGAGCGTTGGCAATGCTTTCGTTCTTCAAGGGTAAGTTCATGAAAAGCCCCTCCCATTACTGCATTACTAATAGATAGATCCTGGCATTAGGGTTCTTGGCATAGGAAAATTTTATTGTTTTCATGCGTGAACCCCTATAGTGGTATCATAGCTAGATCTATGCGTAGTATTCCTAATAGGGGTAGAACACATGAGTTGTAGCGCGTGGGTGTTGATCTTTTAGTTGTTATCCTCCCACATGTACTTGTGTATACCGCAGTAATGCTTGATGAAGCGGCCCCAACCGCCTTTACGTGTTCATTCGCGAGACTGGTCCACGCTTGACATACGGCTTGTACCATATAAAGTGGCTTTGGGGGTTTCTGTCTCTCTCGTGTTAGTTGGTATGCCATTTGAAATGGAGGGCCCTGAAAGGGGTGTAGTATAGACAACTACTTGATCAACATTGTGGTGGACATTTATGAAGGGTTCCACAGCGGAAAATAAAAAATTCCTACGTTGGAACTGTAATACGCCCAAGATCTATCTATGTAGTAATGCGGTAACGGCCGAGCGCATAGAATACATACCCTTGTAGATCGTACACAGTTAATGTTTCGAGGGGAACTTGGTTGAAGTAGTCGAACTCGTAGCCGACGTCAAGGTCGCGATGCTCCTCGCAGGTCACCCCTTGCTCCTCCTTCATTGTGCAGCGGCTCTAGCTCACAACATCCAAGGTGCCTCAAGTGAGGCCCCTCGTGGTTTCGTACACATACGGTGTACGATGACGACCTCCGACTCCTTGATCCCTGTCGGGAGTGCGGAAGTAGATCTCCGGCTTGGAATCCCTGCAGCGCAACGGCGTGTTGCAGGTGTGGTGTCTCTTGCATGGACAACCCTTACTTGGGACCATGCCAACGCATGGAGACGAGAGAGAGAGGGAAGGATAAAGTCAACCAAAGGACTTCTCCAAATATTGGTGTGCCTATTCCCACCCATGGGCACCCCTTTATATAGGGGGAGGGGGTGTGCCCTCCCCTTTGGGTTTCCCATGTGGGACTAAACAAGGGAGAGAGGGGGAGGCGCATGGGCCCTTAGGGCACCATGGGCCGGCTAGCCAGGTGTGGGCCCCACCCCGCGCACAGCCCTAGGCTGGCCGAGTAGGCGCCCTTGAGGTGGGCCTTGGCTCTTCCCCTTTTCAGTTTTCCCTCATGGGCCCTTTTTCCCTAGGAAGTTTGGCCCATTAGTGGAATACCCCTTCAAATTAGATTTTAATATTATATTTAATATTAATTACATTAATTAATATATAAATACATATTACAAAATCCGATTTGACCCGAAACACCTTCCGGTTCCCTTTTGATTTCCTCCAAACGACTTCGGATCTTTCCTAGAATGATTCCGGTTCTCGCACGGAACTTTTCCAATTTCCTTTTCTCTTTCATATGGTGATTCCAATTACAGAGGATCTCTAGCTCATCGTACCCTTAAGTGTATTTCCCCACGGCTCGTGAATGGCACATACATGATCTCCATCAATGATCAATAGCGGGATCGGGATGCCTATAAGGACCCCTGTGCATTCCATGATGATAATGTCGTTTGAACCGTAAACAGTCGTTTCCCATTCCCTTTGCCACTTGATACCTAGTTCACCCGACATTTGATCTACGATATCTCCATACCTTCGTTCGATCTCGTTACAAATGAACTTGTTTTCTCATTTCCGTGTCATTGCATTCCGTGACCCAGTCACACGCTTGCAAGATTCATTTATGCAACGCCACCGAGATGGCCACATATGTATCTATTTGTTACATGGATTGGAAAATCCTGGTCTTGATATGTACTCCTCTACGCGCCCCTTTGCGAAACCTAAGTGGCACCTTTTCGATCACCCAGTCACGGTATGATACTTGATAACCATCTAAGCTCCCTCTAGAACGGTGATTTGCATTATCTCACAGTCTAAGGATCAGGTTGCGAGGTTTCCTTAGTTTATCATTAATGGTGAACTTTGTAACTAGATCTCATGAAGATACAATTGGTTGGGTTGTTTGTCTATCACATCATTCAACTAATGATGTGACCTCATTGTCAATTTGCATAAATGCCCATGATCTCAAAACCCTAGATCATCCTCATGACCAATGAACTAGTTCGCTAGAGGTAACTAGAGACTTGGTTTGTTTACATACCACACGTGTATTAACGTTTCGTATTAATGCAATTATAGCACAGTATGAAACTATTATGAACTAACTGAGATACGACAATAAAAACCTGTTTATTATTTGCCTCTAGGGCATATCTCTTTTAGTTGGTAGGTATGAAACGGTTCTTGTGCGAAAGCCCTAGCTGCCACATAAAACATGCAAAGATAAAGTAGAGGCTTCTAACTTTGTTTTGTAGGGGCGTTGTGATGTGATATGGTAGTAGTCAAGGTAAAGTAGTTCACTTTATGTTTCTTAGTAGTAGTAATGGTCATTGTGATGATAGACTACCACGCCAGAGGCACCGGTACCCTGGTCCCTATGGCGCCTGATCCGGAGACGCGGGATGGAGATCATAACATGAAGGACCATATCGCATCGCACTTATATTTGATGTTTATTGTTTGTGCATATTATTGTGTGCTAGTATTAGATACTCGACGGTAGCTGTCGTGGTGTGGAACACGGCAGTGCCATCGGGGATGGTGTAACTACCTCGGTGAATTACGCTCTTAGTTACATGCCTGGATGAACGAAAGTGGTTAAAATAGTACGGTGGGGCCCAGGGCCACTCACGGTAGACCTTTCGGCCGTCCTAACCACTTTCAGACATCGGGACAAGAACGAGCGGCGTAATCGGCAGGCGAAGGGATCAACTACATACACAAATGAGTATGTATGCAAGCCACATACAACAGTCCTCAGAGCCATTCCATCTAAAAGAAATAGAAATATTGCAACGCCATACGGCAAGATTCAAATATCCTAGATAGAGATAATAATTTAGGATAGCTCCTCATACAACAAACATCAGAGTATCAGGCGGAAGCGGCAAACAAGATCCGAGTACAGATAAGAAGCAAATCGGCATAAGATGCCCCATAAATAAACACATCCCGCCCACAGATCTCACGGATCCCCGTTCTCAGAATCTCTACACCGAATGATCGTTGCCAACATCATCTGTCTCTTCCACCCAGTATCCTTCTTGCGAGTACACCTGTTCATCTGAATCAAACAATTTATCGTGTGAGACCCTAGGGGTACTTAGCAAGTCTTTATGCCGCTAAAGGGGACACAACCTAGGGTGACGCAATTGCAGCAAAAGATAATACCTAACAATTCTACAGATACTCGCTAACCATCCGCCTAACCAATGATAGACGGATGTCTGTTAATTAAGACAACAGATATAACAGTATAATTAACAGATCCATCCTCCTCCTCGCTTACCAACGAGGAAGCGGAACGAACAACCCCCATCATCCGTTGGTAGTTTTATTAACCATTCCATGAGTATTGCACTATTTACTAGTCAAGTACTTAGTCAAATTAAAAGCGGTACTTTAGTTATACTTGTCATGATCGAGAAACTGTGCTCCAAGTCGTCCATAACCGCGGACACGGCTTTCAGAAAGATTTACCCTGCAGGGGTGCACGAATAGCAACACACACTCGATCAACCTCGGAAAAACCAAATCAAAACCCAACGAGGCATTCACGACAAAGCAATCACAGGATTCAGAAATATTTCAGGGGGCCACCCCATTAAGCTACCCGCAAAGAAGTTGGCCGGCTCCAAGACGGACCCAATGTTTGTGTCAATTGCTATAAACAACGGGGAACCCAAAAATGTGACTGGGCTTGTCGATGCCGCGAAAACATTCCACGATCCAAAACAGTACAGGTGCTCCACGCACAATCTTAATAAAGAAGTAACATGGCATAAGTACAGGATAGTAATAAAGCCCCAAACTACTTGTGGCCCACAGAAATAAGTATGGATCAAGCTCTGGCTCAGGGGGGTCCATAAGGCCTCCCGGATGTGGATAGTGCGAATAGTCAAGGAACAGGAATCAAGTACTCGGGGTCCTACGGGACACAAGTGAGCATGAAAAACCAAATAGCAGATATTGCTCACCGGTGCCTCTTTCATTAGTTATCCCATTACTACTCAGGTTAAGTTGTTTAAGTACCTCGTATCCATCAGACACTCACATACCCTACACATGCTTTTCTACGACTCGCATGGCCCAAACAACTCCTGTAGTAATGGCTCATGGGATGGAGGAACAAGCTTCGGTGGGGTTTAAAAGTAAAGGCTATGCAGTACTTGGGATTCAATTTAATGCATTCGCGACTCAATGATGCAAGAATAAGATAGAGGCAATAGGTACTGTATGTATGCAAGCATGTGGTAGTGCTTGCTTGGCAGCTCAGTTGAAGTGAGAGATGGATCTGGGTAGTACTCCTGTGATTCCTGGTAAATCTCCTACGGGGCGTCTATTCGAAGAAGAACCAAACAAACAAGGGCCCACATAAATAAAGTGCACATGCATATGAATTAAAATGCGACAAGCAAACAAGAATGCCATGATGAATGATGCACAATTTACCTGATATTAAAGTAGCATGGCAAGGGTGAGGTGTGGTGCAAGAATTAAAACATTTTATTATTTATTTAGTCCAATTTTTATTGCCATAAATAGTTTAGATTTGTAAGAATGACATGATGCATGCTTCAATTCAGAACAAGGACTGCTTAGATAGAACGGGCTTGTCGCGCTGATCGATTTAGACAAATTATTTGTCAAATTTGGAGTTGTAGAATTAAAGTTATTAATTTATTAAGAAAAGGGCATTTTTATTGTAATTTTAATCATCTCGAAATTTTAAATTGTTCAAACATTATTTTGAATGGCATATTTGAATTCCTCACATTTTTCTTATTGCAAAACATATATTATTTGTATTATTTGGATTTATATTTGAAAAGTTATTTAAATTTGATTTGAATTTGAATTTAAATCAATTTTGAAAAGGTTTAAATAAAACACACAACAGAGAAAACTTTTGTCACCCAGCTCGACCCAGCCACAGTCACTGACGGGTGGGCCACTGCTGACTGGGGCCACGAGCACAGAAAAAAAGGGTTTTCTCACCGCGGCTTACCTAGACCATGAGGCTGACAGGTGGGGGCCGGCGGCCTCGCGGGTCCACGGCGCGCGTAGCCAGCCAGTGGTTGACACGTCGCAGATCCAGGGAGTGCGGGTTGAGGCGGTGGAACCTGGGGGGTTATCTGCCAAAAACACTGGGAGGCTGACCAGTGGACCTAGAGGGATCGCGGGTTTAGGGAAACTAAAAAGGGGGGGGCTTAGTGTAAATTGGCAACAGGCCCACTGTAGATCTCCTTCTCTGAACTGTGGACATATCGGTGCTCGACTGACGCGGGGCGCGGCGCACGGGGTTCGAACTCGCGTCGCGGGCGCGCGCGCTGCGGGTGGTAGCCAGTGCGGCTGGTTATGGGATGGTGACAGAGGAGCGGCGGGCGGCTAGATATGCCTCTGCGAGGCGCGGCACGGAACGACGGCAACGTCTGCCGTGCACCGAGGGCGCTCGGCGAAAGGAACGGTGACGCTAGATAGCGACAGCGAGGCGGATGGTGTCAGGGAGGAAGATGGCCGTACCGCGGAGAGGTCGGTGTGGTCGGATCATGCAGGGGGGCGACGGAGCGCTGACGAGGCTGGCAACCGGAGAATTAGGGTTTGGCGTCGGGCGGCGCTGGTTCTGGCGGTGCTGGTGCTCCTTGTCCTCGTCGGCGTGTACGAGGCGAAGTAGGGGAGCCTCCTCGTTCTTCTGGACCACCTCCACGTCGTGCTGGCCGGCTAGAACGAGGGGACGACGCGGTGCTGGCGACGGTGAAGAAGAAGGGGAAGGAGAGGGCAGGTGCGGGGTGGATCTGGGCAAGCCAGAAGACGTGTGGGAGGAGGAAAAAGTGAGAGGGAGATAGGAGAGGCAGCCGTGGGGCTCAGGCAGGATAAAGTGGCCTTAGCCTCTTCCCTCTTTCTCGATCATGTTGTCGAGCTGGGGCTCGACCTGGGGCAGCCAGGGCAGGACAGGCGGGGCTGCCAGGTGGGGACGGCGTGGCGGTGGGGCTAGCACGGCAGTAGAGAGGAAGAGAGAGGAGAGGGGGCTCGGTTGTAGTTTAGGCTAGGGTTAGATGGGGTAGTCTCGGGTTAGGGTTTAGGGCTGGGGTAGGCTTTGGCCTGGGGTAGGGTTAGAGCTGGTGGAGGCTGCCAGGTAGGGCCCGCATGGTAAAGAGAAGGGGTGAAATAAAGAGAGGGTTAAGGTGAGGGTTTAGATTAGGCTAGGTTTAGAGAAAAATAGAGGAAGACCAAGAGCTAGGGATTTAATTAGTTGTTTAGGTTTTTATTCTTGTTAAAAGGATCAACCCAAGAGGAGATAGTGAATGCTTTGAACTAACATGAGATGAGGTGGAAGATTAACCAAGAAAAAGAAAAAGAAAAGATGTATGGGAAGAAGCCCTCTTTTGAAATCATGCATGGAGATAAATAAAAGAAAAAGATGTGGATGGGAATAAGGGGAATGATGGATAGATGATGTAGATGATCCCACAAAGAAGAACCACTAAAACAAAGGGAAAACAAGTGGTTGAAAGGTGGTGATGATGGTTGCATGGCCCATGCAAAAATAATAAATGCCATGATTGATTTTGTGAAAACAATAATAATATGGCATTATACTTATGCATTTCCAAGAAGTGGAATAAGGCCAATCAAAAGAATTAATAGAATTAGATCCACCCCATTCACATGAGCTAAGAATAAATTCAAAAGAAAAGAAATACAAGCTCATGGTAATTGGAATGGTAGAATTATAAGGTGGTGAAAAGCAAAGTGATGGAATTGAATAAAAGATATGCCCCCAACTCAACTTGGGCATTTTAACAATATATCAATAACCAGATACAATATCCAGAGGCAAATACAATTAATAATGCATATGAGAGAAGAACCAATGAAAGAGGGTTTTATATGATGCTCAAATGCAAGGTGGCATGATGACATGAGCATGGTATAATTATGATGCAACATTTATATGTAGGAAGTAGCCAATATCTTACTAGACCAAGTAGCATTACAATTGTTAGACAATTGGGATGCTACAACTCTCCCCCACTAAACAGGAATCTCGCCCCGAGATTCTAGGAAGAAGAAGAAGACTCAAAGAGGGTAGGATACTTGGCACGGAGCTCATCTTCACGTTCCCAAGTGGCTTCATCAACGGAATGGTGCGACCACTGCACCTTGCAGAACTTGATGGACTTGTTGCGAGTCCTTCTTTCTGCGACTTCAAGAATTTTTGTGGGGTGTTCTTGATAAGATAGATCTTCTTGGAGATTGATGAGTTCATGGTCCATGGTCCTGCCGGGATCCTTGAAGCACTTTTTGAGTTGAGAGATGTGGAAAACATCATGGACTTTGAGTTGTTCAGGGAGCTCAAGAGCATAAGCAACTTCTCCTCTTCTTCCACGAATTTTAAAAGGACCGATGTATCTAGGAGCCAGCTTTCCTTTGATACCAAAGCGGTGCGTGCCTCTCATGGGAGTGACACGAAGGTAAATGAGATCACCAGGGACATGCTCCATGTCCGTGTGCTTTCTGTCATAATTGCTCTTCTGGTGACTTTGAGCAATCTTCAGATTTTCAAGAATGATGTGAACTTTCTCCTCCGCTTGAGTTACAATGTCGGGGCCAAACAATATTCTTTCATCTGCGCCCGACCAACCAATCAGAGTTCTGCATTTGCGACCATAGAGAGCCTCAAATTGTGCCATCTTTAGACTTTTCTAGAAACTGTTGTTGTAAGAGAATTCAGCATAAGGAAGACATTCTTCCCACTTCATGCCGAAAGAGATAACGCAAGCACGGAGCATATCTTCTAGAATCTGATCGCTCCTTTCAACTTGTCCTTGCGACTGAGGGTGGTAAGCTGTGCTGAAGTTTAATTTTGTTCCCAAAGCATTTTGGAAAGTTCCCTAGAACTTGGAAGTGAAGATGCTTCCACGGTCTGAACTGATCTCAAGAGGAACTCGATACAGAGAGACAATTCTGTTGATATAGAGCTCAGCCAACTGAATTGCAGAAATTGTTTCCTTGACTGGAAAGAAGTGAGCTACTTTGGAAAGCCTGTCAATGACAACAAAGATTGCATTGTTGCCCTTCTGCGACCTTGGAAAACTAGTGATGAACTCCATCTCTACTTTCTCCCATTTTCATTCCGGAGGCTTCAATGGCTGTAGAAGACCGGAATGTTTCTGATGGACAGCTTTAACTCTGCGACAAACATCGCACTCCGAGACATACTTGGCACAATATCGTTTCAAACCAGGCCACTAATATTGTGTTTTCAAGTCCATGTACATCTTAGTGCTGCCAGGGTGGATAGAAAGAACGGAATCATGCGCCTCCTTGAGAACTTGCTCTCTTAAACCCCCGTAGTTCGGAACAAACATCCGGTGTTCAAAGAAAAGAGTGCCTTGGTCATCTACGTGGAAAGACTCATACTTCGGAAGCTGAATGTTGGAAATGATCTTTTTAGTGTAAGGATCACCAAGCTGAATGGAACGGACCTTTTCTTCCAAGAGAGGTGTTGCTAGAAGGTTCAGAAGATAACCTTGATCCACAATTTCAAGGTTGAGTTTGCGGAATTCCTCGCACAAGAGAGGCTGTTGTTCTTCCACCATGAGATTGTTGACATAAGCTTTTCGGCTGAGAGCATCGGCCATGACATTGGCTTTGCCCGGGGTGTAGTTGATGGTCAAATCAAATCATTGATTGTTTCAATCCACCTCCTCTGACGAAGGTTGAGATCAGGCTGTGTGAAGATATACTTCAGACTCTTGTGTCAGAAAAGATCTCACAACGGTTGCCAAGCAAGTAATGCCTCCATACTTTCAAAGCAACAACTGCTGCGAGTTCGAGGTCATGTGTAGGATAGTTGATCTCATGCGTCTTCAACTGTCGAGAGGCATAAGCAACAACTTGCTTTTCTTGCATAAGGACCGCACCCAATCCTTGCAATGAAGCATCACAGAAAATCTGGAAAGGCTTTGATGGATCTGGAGGAACCAAGACTGGTGTGGAAGTGAGCTTCTCTTTGAGTGTTTCAAAGCTTGCTTGACATGCAGGAGTCCAAAGGTATTTCTTGCCTTTCTTGAGGAGATCGGTAAGAGGCTTCGCAATCTTTGAGAAGTTTTGAACGAATCGCCGGCAGTAACTGGCCAAACCAAGGAAACTCCGGACTTATTTGACATTTATGGGTGGAAGCCAGTCCATAATTTTCTTAATAGTTTCTGAGTTGACGGCAATACCCTTGGCAGGGATGACGTGACCAAGGTAGGTGACTTGAGGCAGCCAAAACTCACACTTGGAGAACTTTGCATACAGGCGGTTCTCACGAAGCTTGTTTAGGACACACCGAAGGTGTTCTTCATGTTCTTCTTTTGACTTAGAATAGACTAGAATGTCATCCAGATAGACCAGAACGAACTTATCAAGATACTCCATGAAAACCGAGTTCATAAGCCTCGAGAAGGTGGCAGGTGCATTGGTGAGGCCGAAAGACATGACCGTGTACTCATACAGGCCATAGCGGGTGGTGAAAGCTGTTTTAGGAACATCTTCCTTGCGAATCTTGATTTGATGATAACCACTTCTCAAATCAAGCTTAGAGAATACCACAGCTCCAGCTAACTGATCGAAGAGATCATTAATCCGCGAAAGGGGATATTTATTCTTGATTGTTTTAGCATTGAGTGCCCGATAGTCAACACAAAGTCTATCAGGCTTGTCTCGCTTCTTCACAAAGATGGTTGGACTAACCCAAGAAGAAGTACTGTGCTGAATGAAACCCAACTTCTCTTGTTCATCCAACTGACGTTTGAGTTCAGCCAACTCAGCAGGACCCATTTTATAAGGCCTCTTGGAGATAGGAGCGGTACCAGGTTCAAGTTCAATGCCAAACTCAACCTCACGATCCGGAGGCATACCTGGCAACTCTTCAGGAAAGACATCTGGGAACTCACAGACTACAGGAACACTCTGAATACCTTCCATAGCATCATCATTCAGAGCCACCAAAGAATAAAGCTGAATTGCAGGAGTCAGACTTGGAGAATAGACTATATGGCCTTCAGGAATTTTCAGAGAAACCGAACATTCAGCACAATCAATCACAGCTGCATTTGCTGTTAACCAATCCATGCCCAAGATAACATCAATATCAGAATTGCCCAGAACAATTAAGGAAGCCGGAAATGAAGAGCCACCAATCTCAATTTGATTGCCATGGCTGATCTTGGTAGATAACAATCTTGCCCCGGAAGAAAGAACCATTAACTTTTTATCTAGCTGGTCTATAACAAGCTCATGCTCATTTGCAAATTTGTGAGAAACGAAAGAATGTGAAGCACCAGAATCAAACAAAACTCGTGCAAGAACTGAGTTAATAGGAAGCATACCCATGACAATTCCAGGAGCATGCTCAGCTTGAGCGACGTTGACATAGTTGGCACGAGCAACCGTAGACCCAGGCTTAGTGTTAATGTTGAGAGCCCGAGGTGGAGGTGCACGAATCATAGGAGCACTTGCCGCAGGTCTTGGAGGTGGTGGTGGAAGAGCTTTGTTGTTCATTGGACAATTCCAGTGCTGATGCCCAGTGTTTCCACAAGTATAGCAAGCACCAGGTGGACGTGGAGCAACGTAGCCAGGGACTCCGCCAGGCGCTCCAGGGTAGTTGTGGTTGTAGCTCCTGGGAGCCACAGTGAAAGAGTTTGGTGGCCTTGGTGCGTAGCTTGACGGTCTTGGTGGAGCAGGGAGCGATGGTGGGGTGTTAGGAACCCAGACACGACGCTTAGAAGGAGCTGTCATAGCAGAAGAGCTTGCTGTATCACGGCTGTGTTTCTTTGACTCCTCAAACACTTGCCTACTTGCTTCTTCCTGTAGAGCTGTGTGTTGGAGTTCCAGAAAAGATGCCGGCCTTGCATGAGTGATTGCATATTTGATGGAAGCATTGAGGCCTTGCCGAAACCTCTTTTGCTTCTTCTTGTCATCAGAGATCTCATTGCCACCATAACGAGAAAGGTTCATGAAGTTTCTGATGTAGGTGTTGACATTATCAGTGCCCTGCTTGAGGTTGAGAAACACTTCCTTCATCCTTTCCATGACAATTTTTGACAGATATTGCTCTTTGAAAGCAGCAGTGAACCGCTCCCAAGTAGGCTGAAAACCAGAAAGATCTGCCTTGAGGTAATTTTCCCACCACAGAGCTGCATCTCCCTTCAGAAGGTGAGTGGCACATTTAACCCATTCTTGCTCGCGAACATCCACAGTCATCGGCAACCTTGACACTTCACGAAGCCAATCATCCGCATCAAATGGCTGATCAGACACCTCAAATTGGCGTGGGTTGAACTTGAGAAAACTCTTGATGTCTCCTCGCTTGGGAGGTGGAGGTAGCGGAACAAACTCATTCCTCCTCACGCTTTCCTCGAAGCGCTGCTGGTTCTGCTGCATAGTGCCCAAAGCATTTGCAATACTTGCCAAAGCAGCTCCAAGTTCAGGTGGTATGTCCTCCTCAGAACGGCGTGGTGGTGCCATCTTGTGATTGATATAAAACACAAGTCAGTACTATAATGGAGAATGATAATAATCCAAAATAGTACCAAAATGGAATTAATTAAGATTAAAGGATGCAATTCACTGAGATGATATTAAAATATCCACAGAGTTCAAGGCAACTAGAAGATATTAAGCATAACGCACACGACTGGACAAGGACTGTGGTACACAAACTACAAAGAAAAAATTTCCGCAAATTTTGGCATTAAAATACCACTATATGCGCAAAACCACTTCACGAATCAAGATTAGTAACTCTACTAGTTCAACATACAAGAGCAAATGATAACAGTAGTGGTATGGTCGCGACTCCATCCCGCACTCAAATCATTACTCCGCACATGAATCAGTAAAACACATATCCCAACACCTTCTTCTAAAGATGAACCTAAAGATTAGTAACTACAAAAAAGAACACCCCAACAAGATAACGTCGGATAACAAAGAGTAAGATAGATCGCATCGGTATACAACGAATCAGAATAGATCGCGTCGGTTTACAAAGGCCTGTCGGTATGGAATGTACCAACAGTTGATAACCAAAAGGCAGATAGTGATAACATTTGGATGCAACAGATAGACAAAGAATTCACACACACACACACAACCTATGGTACTACGGAACCCAGAACACGTGAATCCTAGTTTGAATTTTAGAAGAGGATTGAAAACGTTACACTTCCTTACCAGAAAAGGGTGGGTGGGTGGGTAAGAAGACAAATGGAAGCAGTCCTACTCTCACGTTTTGTTTTTCCCTAGTATACATAACTACCAAAATATTTGCTAGACTGCCAACGACCATTTTGGCTGAGAACCTGAAGGGCGGGATGGCTCTGATACCAATTGTAACTACCTCGGTGAATTACGCTCTTAGTTACATGCCTGGATGAACGAAAGTGGTTAAAATAGTACGGTGGGGCCCAGGGCCACTCACGGTAGACCTTTCGGCCGTCCTAACCACTTTCAGACATCGGGACAAGAACGAGCGGCGTAATCGGCAGGCGAAGGGATCAACTACATACACAAATGAGTATGTTTGCAAGCCACATACAACAGTCCTCAGAGCCATTCCATCTAAAAGAAATAGAAATATTACAACGCCATACGGCAAGATTCAAATATCCTAGATAGAGATAATAATTTAGGATAGCTCCTCATACAACAAACATCAGAGTATCAGGCGGAAGCGGCAAACAAGATCCGAGTACGGATAAGAAGCAAATCGGCATAAGATGCCCCATAAATAAACACATCCCGCCCACAGATCTCACGGATCCCCATTCCCGGAATCTCTACACCGAATGATCGTTGCCAACATCATCTGTCTCTTCCACCCAGTATCCTTCTTGCGAGTACACCTGTTCATATGAATCAAACAATTTATCGTGTGAGACCCTAGGGGTACTCAGCAAGTCTTTATGCCGCTAAAGGGGACACAACCTGGGGTGACGCAATTGCAGCAAAAGATAATACCTAACAATTCTACAGATACTCGCTAACCATCTGCCTAACCAATGATAGACGGATGTCCGTTAATTAAGACAACAGATATAACAGTATAATTAACAGATCCATCCTCCTCCTCGCTTACCAACGAGGAAGCGGACGAACAACCCCCATCATCCATTGGTAGTTTTATTAACCATTCCATGAGTATTGCACTATTTACTAGTCAAGTACTTAGTCAAATTAAAAGCGGTACTTTAGTTATACTTGTCTATGATCGAGAAACTGTGCTCCAAGTCATCCATAACCGCGGACACGGCTTTCAGAAATATTTACCCTGCAGGGGTGCGTGAATAGCAACACACACTCGATCAACCTCAAAAAAACCAAATCAAAACCCAACGAGGCATTCAAGACAAAGCAATCACAAGATTCAGAAATATTTCAGGGGGCCACCCATTAAGCTACCCGCAACGAAGTTGGCCGGCTCCGAGACGGACCCAAGGTTTGTGTCAATGGATGTAAACGACGGGGAACCCGAAAATGTGACTGGGCTTGTCGATACTGCGAAAACATTCCACGATCCAAAATAGTACAGGTGCTCCACGGACAATCTTAATAAAGCAGTAACATGGCATAAGTACAGGATAGTAATAAAGCCCCAAACTACTTGTGGCCCCAAGAAATAAGTATGAATCAAGCTCTGGCTCAGGGGGGTCCATAAGGCCTCCCGGATGTGGATAGTGCGAATAGTCAAGGAACAGGAACCAAGTACTCGGGGTCCTACGGGACACAAGTGAGCATGAAAAACCAAATAGCAGATATTGCTCACCGGTGCCTCTTTCATTAGTTATCCCATTACTACTCAGGTTAAGTTGTTTAAGTACCTCGTATCCATCAGATACTCACATACCCTACACATGCTTTTCTATGACTCGCATGGCCCAAACAACTCCTGTAGTAATGGCTCATGGGATGGAGGAACAAGCTTCGGTGGGGTTTAAAAGTAAATGCTATGCAGTACTTGGGATTCAATTTAATGCATTCGCGACTCAATGATGCAAGAATAAGATAGAGGCAATAGGTACTGTATGTATACAAGCATGTGGTAGTGCTTGCCTGGCAGCTCAGTTGAAGTGAGAGATGGATCTGGGTAGTACTCTTGTGATTCCTGGTAAATCTCCTGCGGGGTGTCTATTCGAAGAAGAACCAAACAAACAAGGGCCTACATAAATAAAGTGCACAGGCATATGAATTAAAATGCGACAAGCAAACAAGCATGCCATGATGAATGATGCACAATTTACATGGCATTAAAGTAGCATGGCCAGGGTGAGGTGTGGTGCAAGAATTAAAACATTTTATTATTTATTTAGTCCAATTTTTATTGCCATAAACAGTTCAGATTTGTAAGAATGACATGATGCATGCTTCAATTCAGAACAAGGACTGCTTAGATAGAACGGGCTTGTCGCGCTGATCGATTTAGACATATTATTTGTCAAATTTGGAGTTGTAGAATTAAAGTTATTAATTTATTAAGAAAAGGGCATTTTTATTGTAATTTTAATCATCTCGAAATTTTAAAGTGTTCAAACATTATTTTGAATGGCATATTTGAATTCCTCACATTTTTCTGATTCCAAAACATATATTATTTGTATTATTTGGATTTATATTTGAAAAGTTATTTAAATCTGATTTGAATTTGAATTTAAATCAATTTTGAAAAGGTTTAAATAAAACAGACAACAGAGAAAACTTTTGTCACCCAGCTCGACCCAGCCACAGTCACTGACGGGTGGGCCACTGCTGACTGGGGCCACGAGCACAGAAAAAAAGGGTTTTCTCACCGCGGCTTACCTAGACCATGAGGCTGACAGGTGGGGGCCGGCGGCCTCGCGGGTCCACGGCGCGCGTAGCCAGCCAGTGGTTGACACGTCGCGGATCCGGGGAGTGCGGGTTGAGGCTGTGGAACCTGGGGGGGTTATCTGCCAAAAACACTGGGAGGCTGACCAGTGGACCCAGAGGAATCGCGGGTTTAGGAAAACTAAAAAGGGGGGCTTAGTGTAAATTGGCAACAGGCCCACTGTAGATCTCCTTCTCTGAACTGTGGATAGATCGGTGCTCGACTGACGCGGGGCGCGGCGCACGGGGTTCGAACTCGCGTCGCGGGCGCGCGCGCTACGGGTGGTAGCCAGTGCGGCTGGTTACGGGATGGTGACAGAGGAGCGGCGGCCGGCTAGATATGCCTCTGCGAGGCGCGGCGCGGAACAGCCGGCAACGTCTGCCATGCACCGAGGGCGCTCGGCGAAAGGAACATCGACGCTAGATGGCGACAGCGAGGCGGATGGTGTCAGGGAGGAAGAGGGCCGTACCGCGGAGAGGTCGGTGTGGTCGGATCGTGCAGGGGGCGACAGAGCACTGACGAGGCTGGCGACCGAAGAATTAGGGTTTGGCGTCGAGCGGGGCTGGTTCCGGTGGTGCTGGTGCTCCTTGTCCTCGTCGGCGCGTACGAGGCGAAGTAGGGGAGCCTCCTCGTTCTTCTGGACCACCTCCACGTCGTGCTGGCCGGCTAGAACGAGGGGACGATGCGGTGCTGGCGGCGACCGGTGGCAGGTGCTGGCGATGGTGAAGAAGAAGGGGAAGGAGAGGGCAGGCGCGGGGTGGATCTGGGCAAGCCAGAAGACGTGTGGGAGGAGGAAAAAGTGAGAGGGAGAGAGGAGAGGCAGCCGTGGGGCTTGGGCAGGATAAAGTGGCCTTGGCCTCTTCCCTCCTTCTCGATCACGTGGTCGAGCTGGGGCTCGACCTGGGGCAGCTAGGGCAGGACAGGCAGGGCTACCAGGTGGGGACGACGTGGCGGTGGGGCTAGCACGGCAGTAGAGAGGAAGAGAGAGGAGAGGGGGCTCGGTTGTAGTTTAGGCTAGGGTTAGATGGGGTAGTCTCGGGTTAGGGTTTAGGGCTGGGGTAGGCTTTGGCCTGGGGTAGGGTTAGAGCTGGTGGAGGCTGCCAGGTAGGGCCCGCATGGTAAAGAGAAGGGGTGAAATAAAGAGAGGGTTAAGGTGAGGGTTTAGATTAGGCTAGGTTTATAGAAAAATAGAGGAAGAACTAGAGCTAGGGATTTAATTAGTTGTTTAGGTTTTTATTCTTGTTAAAAGGATCAACCCAAGAGGAGATAGTGAATGCTTTGAACTAACATGAGATGAGGTGGAAGATTAACCAAGAAAAAGAAAAAGAAAAGATGTATGGGAAGAAGCCCTCTTTTGAAATCATGCATGGAGATAAATAAAAGAAAAAGATGTGGATGGGAATAAGGGGAATGATGGATAGATGATGTAGATGATCCCACAAAGAAGAACCACTAAAACAAAGGGAAAACAAGTGGTTGAAAGGTGGTGATGATGGTTGCATGGCCCATGCAAAAATAATAAATGCCATGATTGATTTTGTGAAAACAATAATAATATGGCATTATACTTATGCATTTCCAAGAAGTGGAATAAGGCCAATCAAAAGAATTAATAGAATTAGATCCACCCCATTCACATGAGCTAAGAATAAATTCAAAAGAAAAGAAATACAAGCTCATGGTAATTGGAATGGTAGAATTATAAGGTGGTGAAAAGCAAAGTGATGGAATTGAATAAAAGATATGCCCCCAACTCAACTTGGGCATTTTAACAATATATCAATAACCAGATACAATATCCAGAGGCAAATACAATTAATAATGCATATGAGAGAAGAACCAATGAAAGAGGGTTTTATATGATGCTCAAATGCAAGGTGGCATGATGACATGAGCATGGTATAATTATGATGCAACGTTTATATGTAGGAAGTAGCCAATATCTTACTAGACCAAGTAGCATTACAATTGTTAGACAATTGGGATGCTACAGATGGCTTGAAGGGTACACTCAGGTTGCTATCGGAAGCGTTGTGCCCTGTGGTGGGCGCCAACTGTCATGGTGTGGAACACGGCAGTGCCATCGGGGATGGCTTGAAGGGGACACTCAGGTTGCTATCGGTGTCTACTCGCAACGGGTTGGGCACAGATACTGCAAACACAGCGATGTACCCAGGTTCGGAGCCCTCTTGGCGAGGTAAAACTCCTACTCCTGCAAGGATCTACTATCAAAGGGGTGGATGCCCAATACAAGTGCTCCTTGAGCTGTTTCCTTAGCTACTTCTTGCTAAGAAATCGCTAAGTCCTTCTTCTGGTGTCTATTTTCCTTCTGCTTGAGCTTACCTAGAACCCTAGCGCTACCCCCTTTATATACAGGTCAAGGAGATAGCTTACAATATGGGTTCTAGGGTTTACTATTTGGATTTGGGCTTTACAAAGTGGGCCGGCTGGACAGGGCCAAACGGTAGGCCCAGGTCCAGTCAAGCCTCAGTAGACGGGAGGACCACGCTTTAGCGCTCAGTGCCCCTACTTTACTTGTCATCTAGCTCTTTATCCGTAAGCAGGCTCTTTGTGCGCAGGCCGGGGCTTTCCTCGTCAGCCCTTGCTTTGCTCGTCCGCCTCCAGCTTTGGCGTAGTTGTCCAGTAGCGCCGGCCAGGCCAGCTAGCCTGTCTGGTCAAGGGTGCGCTCAGCAAGGAGCATCATCCCCACCGTACAATGTCTAGTGGATCCAAGGCGGCTGGCTAGGAGCGGCCCCCCAGCCGGTTCTTCTAGCTACCTGGCTAGACGGGCTAGCCGGGGAAACTTTAGTGCTAACCGGGTGGGGATTCCACCCGACTCTGGTTCCTTCATCTGGGTCTAGACGGCCCGTGCTCCTTGGAGCCGGCTAGTTGGTCCCGTCTTGGTCTACCTGGGGGTCATCCCCCCGACACTAGTCCCCGAGCGCGTTAGGACTTGGCCTTGTGGAGAAGTTCTTGTGTGCTCATTTGAAATGATTGATGATGCAGATGCCTTGTCGTTTTCGTTTGTCCTGTAGCCTTTGTCTTGTGATCTTTGTCCTGTACCAGCCTTAGTTTATGTGTTGTTTTCCCGGCTGGGGTTCACCGGCTACGGAGCCGATGGACCCACCCACAGGGTGTGATGGGTGATCTTCTGGACCGGTTGCCGCACCTGGTCGGGAGATGGATCGCTAGTCTGCTGTCCTTGGTGCTTGCGTAAGCCACGCCTGCCGTTTTTGGCGCGCGTCGCGTCAGTTTGACTTCTGGGTCTGCTGTTGCAGTTTTTGGTAACCGTGCGCACGCCCTCGTCATTATGTCTCCTTGGAGGCCGTGGGATCGTTTTGCCTCCCGTAGTAACTTCTGCAGGATCCTCTGTGCATGTGGCGCTGGCGCACACGATCTACCTCGAACCATCGTGGGGTAGTGGGGTAGTTGCTTTGCCACGTGGCGTGGAGGCAGGGTAACCGGCGCGGTTATCCTTCGCCGATAAATATGTGTGCAAGGAGCAGTGGTTCCTCACTCCGCCTCCCTGCGCCTGCCATCCTTACTCTTCCTCGTGCTCTAGCCTTTCTCTGCTCTTCTGCGCCGCCATTTCCTGGTCGCCGGCGCTGTTCTTCTTCTTCGACCACGGGACCCCGCGCCTCCATCACAGCTACCTTTCCAGGCAACATGCTGCCCGAGGTTGCCGGCGGCTGGTGCGGCTCTTATGTCACGGAGGAGCTCGTGAGGAATTACCGGCGGGGGAAGTTCCTGCCGTTGGAGCGGGTGGTGAAGCATCGCCTCGCGTCGGAGGGCGAGCGGGTGCCCCACCCCCAGCCAGGCAAGTCCGTCGTCTTCCTCGTGCACTTCGCTCGCGGCCTCGGGCTGCCGCTGAGCCGCTTCGTCTTGGCGTTGCTGGTCACTTTTGATCTGCAGCTTCACCACCTCAGAGCCAACGCCGTGTCGGTGCTGTCGCATCACGTGGCTTGCTACGAGGCGTTCCTCGGTGTCTACCCTGATGCCGCGAATTTCTTGAAGTTCTTCCACTTCAAGGTGCAGGTGGTAGGGAAGGGCGGCCCGTTGACGGAGACGGGCTGTTGCGCCATCTACCCGCACCCGTCAGTGCCCATCCCCTATCTAGAGCTCCCCGACACCGTCAACATCTAGCAGCGCTCATATTTTTACATGCGCAACAATATGGAGGTGGACTTCATCAAGGTCCCCGCCTTCGCCAACGTCCCCTCCAGCCGGAAGGCCTGGACCGTCTAGCACTTGGGTGCCTAGGGCGACATCGACCGGATGGGCGCCCGGCTGGCCGTCCTCGTGGAGAAGGAGCGGCTCACCGCCCGGGACATTCTGTTGTCCTGGATGGCGACCCACATGCTCCCGCTGCAGCACCGGTCGCACAAGATGTGCCACCTCTCCAGCCATCTGGATCCCACCCAGGTATCCCGGCTAGATGTGCCGTACGCCGCCCTCCGCAAATGGCTCACCACCATTTCGAAGGAGGCGCTGGAGGAGGAGTGGCAGTTCTCCTGTCGACCGTACCATCGTGGTCGGCTGCCGCCGAAGGTATGTTTTTTCTTGCTCTTCTCAAGGTGGATTTTCCTGAGGGACTCCTGTTTCGTGCCTCTTATCTTCCCTTGTTGAGTAGATTTTCACGGTGCAGCTAGCAGAGGACGGTATGGGGGACACCAAGCTCCCCAACTTCGCTGCGGAATTTAAGCTGGCAAAGGCTCCGCCCGTGGAGGCAGAGCGGTTCCCCATGCGGGCTGACGAGGGCTACGAGTTCCCACCCGGTGAGAATTTGTTCCATGTCTTTGTCATGCTTGCACTTGCCATGCTTGTAGTTGTAATCTTGACTTTTTGCTTGTCCTTGGAATAGCTGCGCACGGCGAGGACGTGGAGCTGGCCGAGCTTGCCGTGTCGTGGTATTGACCACGGCAGATGCTACAGGGTAGCTTACGTAGAGGAAAGGGCAATGCGACGTAGGAGAATCCGGGAGCAAGATTGACACGCGATGTACCTAGGTTCATGTCCCCTCGATGGAGGATCGCTACGTCCTGCTAGCAATCCAGTATATGATCATAGATTGGTTTGCATGGAGCCGCCGTGGGTAGAGGGAGAGACTAGATCTAATGAGACGTGGGAGAGATCGCCCCCAAAGGGGTACCCCTGGTGGCTTTATATATGCAGCCAGTTAGGGTTTACAAGTGTGCTAATGGGCTTTGTATTGGAGTCGCCGTCTTGGGCCTCCAGTCGTCGTGTCGTCTGGGTCCAGTATGTGCCAGTCGCCGTATTTGGCGAGTCGATGCACCATGGGTTAGGCTTCAGTTGGCTCGCTCCAGTCGGTGATTCCGCTTCGTGGGCATACCCCGATTGGTATTCCCCCATCAGTAGTCCCCGAGCGTGTCAGGGACTCGGCGATGACTTCAAGCCGCCGAATCGGTGCAGGTAATTCCAAGGTGGAGTCGATGGTGAGTTGTTGGCAAGCTCCTGAAACAGAGAAATAGCTCATGAAGTAGCCCAATCGCCAAGGCGAGTCGATGTGTCGGGCGAGTCGTCATTGGACGGAGTCGCCCCTTAGAGAAGTTTGGCCGGCGCCTTGTCAACTTGCTGTCCTGGAGGACGTGGAGGCCACCAAATCATTGATGGTGAAGTCGGCAAGTCGGTGCAGGGAAGACGCAAGGGCGAGTCCACGATGGCGAGTCCCCGAGCGTGTTGAGTACGCGAGGGAGGGTCCGCGGTGGCGAGTCCCCGAGCATGTTGAGTACGCGAGGGCGCGTCCGCGGTGGCGAGTCCCCGAGCATAGCGAGCCGCGGTCGTGAACCATGCACACACGCAGTATGCCTAGGAGTAGTCCCCGATGCTCGAGTTGGCTTGTAGAGGCGACTCGAGGCTCTTTAGAGATGCATATTCTGAAAATAGTAGTGGTTGTTGCCGAGCATGACGAGTCCGCGAGGGGAGAGTCCCTGATTGTGGCGAGTCCACGATGATTGCGAGTCCGCGAGGGGAGAGTCCCCGAGTGTGGCGAGTCCGCGATGATTGCAAGCCTGCGATGACGTTGATTGCGCTGTTTTTGTTAGCGAGTCTCTCATCTTGGCCCGGGGGGCAGTCGCATGGCAACTCCAAAGATGGCTCTCGGCTTAGCGTTCTTCCTGGACGATCCGAGGCTCGGTTCGCGAGTCCTCGTCCATAGTACTTGGCCGTGCGAGTCGCACTGTCTAAGGTTGAGGAGGACATGGCACTGTTTGTGTAGCACTGCCATTTGTCTTGGCCCGGAAGGCCAGTCGAGGAAGGCGACTCCAATGATGGCTCTCGGTTAGCGTTTTTCGTGGACGATCTGAGGCTCGGTTTGCAGGTCATCGTCCGCATTACTTGGCCATTGCGAGTCGCTCTTTCAAAGGTTGACAAAGACGAACTGATTTTTCCCGGGAGGAAGAGACGCCCAGTGGTGAGTCCATGCAGCGTGGCATGCGACCCTCTCTGGCGACTCGGACGATGAACGTCCCTTAGTAGGCGTGGCGTACGCATTCGACGTAGCTGGAAATATTTGAAGCGGCGGAAGTATGGTCGCGCTTTGGCGAAGTCGACACGGCGGACACGGGGTCGACGCGGCGAACGGAGCTCGCGCTTTGGCGAAGGGAGGCCGCGCTTTGGCGGAGTCGACGCGGCGGACATATGGTTGCGCGGCGGATGGAGGTCGCACTAGGGCGAAGTCGACGCGGCGAACATGGGGTCGACGCGGCGGACGGAGGTCGCGCTAGGGCAAAGTCGATGCGGCGGACACGGGATCGACACGGCGGACGGAGGTCGCGCTATGGCGAAGTTGATGCGGCGGACACGGGGTCGACGCAGCGGACAGAGGTCGCGCTATGGCGATGTCAACGCGGCGGACGAAGGTCACGCGGCGGATGGAGTCACGCTGTGGCGGGGTCGCGCTGCGTTTAGCTGGTAGAATGGCGAGTCGGCGAGGCGCAAGGGCGAAGTCGTGATGGCGAGTCGCCGGACGTACTCGCCGGACGTGGCGAGTCCGCGAGGGCGAGCCCGCGATGGCGAGGCGATTCCCCTGAGCGTGGAGAGTCCGTGATGGACGAGTAACGAGTCCCCGAGCTGCTAGTCCGTGATGGAGAATTGGCGATGGCGAGTTCGCGATAGCGCACTGGTCAGGGGCGGACGATGAAAGTTGACGCAAAGGCAGTCACCAAATCGCTTCGCCTCCGCGGATTAATTCTTCCATTGTTACGGCCCTTCATGAGCGAGTTCACGTCTTGCGATTCTAGAGCCATGTAAATCTAGATCGTGTGTTGCTTTCATGGTCACAGAACAAAACGTCAAGGTACACGATAATCATAATATTGAATAGAAAAATTGGTAGCCAAATTAAATGGACAAAAGAGTGACTCATCGGAGATTGATTTTCTGCTGTTGCTGTAGGCAAGAATTCCAACGATTCTGGCCATGCAAACATATCCTTCCATGAGACTTGTTTCGATTCCAATTCTCCAGGAGAAACATACATGTCAATGCATACGCCAGAGATTGAATTAAATAATAAAAGATTAGAAAGCTAGTTAATGAGAAAGAGGGATTTAATAGTAGTCTTATCAAACCCGGTGACTCCCTGGGCGAGTTGTTTTGAAGCCACAAGTGCGCGCGTTACTGCTGTGAGTTGGACGCATTGCGCGGTGGACATACCGGATCAATCAGCAACCGATATGCAAATCCTCGGACAACACTTCGTAGGGTGGAGTATTTTAATGGAGTCGACGCGGCGGTGCTGATCATGGTAGCAAGGAGTCGATCGTCCGGTCGATGTCACGTTCGCCGATCCTATCGGTGCGGCTTGGTTTTTCTCGCATACGACACATACAAAATAATTAGTAGACATGATAGAATATAGTAATTTAGAAAAAGGCTTGAGCGAAGAGAGATTATTTCATGCTGGACGGTGAATGCATCCAGCACCGTACTCCTTTGATCCAAAAAATAACAGAGGCAGAGAGTTGATTTGGTGGCACAATCTGAAGCCTCGATTCCTGCGCCGCCCTGTGTGGACATGCAGTGTCGATAGAACATGGATTGAGCAAATTCTTTTCTCTTTCGTGGACTGATGTTGTTGCTGTTTGTGTGCGCGGCTGTCTCCAGGTTACGGCGACTGAACGACTTCTAGCGCAATCGCCGGCCGCCGCCGCCAAGGATAATGGATCCACCACTAGGGCCTATTTTGATCCGATTTTTCATCCATGGACTAGTTCTCCAAACGATGAGTATCAGCAACATGAATACAAAACATTAGATCCAAATAAAATAAGATCGGATCAGAAATTATCAGCCGCCGCGAGCGCACGCGCATGTGTTGATGACGAATTTGAGTATCCCGCTCGGATCGTCACCTCCAAGCACCGTTTGCCCCACGGTGGGTGCCAACTGTCGTGATATTGACCACGGCAGATGCTACATGGTAGCTTACGTAGAGGAAAGGGCAAGGCGACGTAGAAGAATCCGGGAACGAGATTGACACGCGATGTACCCAGGTTCACGTCCCCTCGATGGAGGATCGCTACATCCTACTAGCAATCTAGTATATGATCATAGATTGGTTTACATGGAGCCACCGTGGGCAGAGGGAGAGACTAGATCTAATGAGACGTGGGAGAGATCGCCCCCAAAGGGGTACCCCTGGTGGCTTTATATATGCAGCCAGTTAGGGTTTACAAGTGTGCTAATGGGCTTTGTATTGGAGTCGCCATCTTGGGCCTCCAGTCGTCGTGTCGTCTGGGTCCAGTATGTGCCAGTCACCGTATTTGGCGAGTCGATCCGCCATGGGTTAGGCTTCAGTCGGCTCGCTCTAGCTGGTGATTCCGCTTCATGGGCATACCCCGATTGGTATTCCCCCATCATGTCGTGTCCAGGGGTAGGGGGAAACGGGCCGCCCCTACCAACGTCGCCCCGGCTGCATGTGGCGCCAAGAAGTCGCGCCGCCTCTGCACCGCGCCCATCATGCCGAGCGTTGCCGGGTGGGTGCTCTTGTCCTTTTGGTGCTGGTATTGCCTTTCTTGTATTTGTGTTGCTCACTTCTTGTGTTTCTGCAGCGAGGCTATGTCCTTACCCGGCTCCGCGACCGTCGCCACCGTGTCCGCCCCTCCGCCTGCTGCCGAGGGGAGCGCACCGGCTCTGGCATCCGAGGCTGCACCGGCTTCGGTGTCCGAAGCTTCACCGGCTTAGGCCCCTGAGGCTGCGTCGGCTCCGGCTCAGGCCCCCGAGGCTGCGCCGGCTCCGGCTCCATCGTCCGAGGTTCTGCCGGCTCTGGCTCCCGAGGCTATGCCGGCTCCGGGCCCCGAGGCAGCAGCGGTGGATGTGGTGCCGCCGGCTGAGCCCACGATGCTTCACCAGGCCGGGGCTGTCTCCTGGCTCGTGGGGGGTTTGTCGTTCGGGCGTGCCAGTGCAGTCGTCCCTCCCAATGGCTCGGCGGTGGGTGCTGACTCCAGCGCCTACCGGGTGGAGGAGCCGGTGGAGGTGCCATCGCCGGTTGCTCCTGTCCATCTGGAGGTTGGACCCTCCGCGGCTACGGTGAGCGATGACAACGTCCAGGTCACCTGCTGGACGCCGGCACGTGCCGCACCGCCGCCGGACACCCTTCTCGCACAGTTGTCGGAGGTGGCGCCGCTGGCCAGATCCGCCAGCT
This sequence comes from Avena eriantha, assembly GCA_910589775.1. NCBI lineage: Eukaryota > Viridiplantae > Streptophyta > Magnoliopsida > Poales > Poaceae > Avena > Avena eriantha. The sequence goes on from OU342743.1 coordinate 90,564,381, forward strand.
AGTGGGGGCGCTGGAGCAGGGGCTCGGCCAAGCCAGGACACTGGGAGCTTCTATCGAGGTATGTGCTCTGTCGCCAGTCTTGTTGTTTTGTCACCGTCTCGCGACGTAGCTATTTCTCTTGGTTCTTATCTCTTTTTTCTTGCACAGAGGGCTCTTACCGACGCTGCCAAGAATTTGCGGGACCTGGGCCGTAAGATCGCTCGCTCTGCCGTATCTTTCCAATTGCGCGATTTCTCGCGCTTCTTGTTGAGTATTGGTTACCCTCCTGCAGCTCTGCTGGCGGATCGGGACCATGAGGTGGCCCGGCTGAAGGAGGAGGTCGCCCGGCTGGAGGAGGCCAACAAGACCCGCCAGGACCAGATCACTAAGCTGACTGCACAACAACAGCAGATGGAGATCAAGGCTGGTAGGGACAAGATGGCTGCGGACGCCCGGACCGAGGCGCTATAGAACCTGGAGGGGCTTTATGCCACCCAGGCGTACGCCCTCAAGTCCTCCAAGGCCAAGGAGGCGGCGGCGTTGTCAGGGCTCTGCCAGATCGCTGAGATCATTGTCAGTAAGTGCTTTTGACTTGAGACCCTTTTGCAGATTTGTCCTTTGTGATTGACACTGACCGCTGCCCTCTTTTCTGGCTATAGCTCAGTACCCTGAGGAAACAGATCAGGCGCTGGGCCAGATTCCCGAGACAGATCTGGAACAAGATCTCCACCCGGGGGAGCTGGTGACGGTCGTCAGCGAGGAGGCGAACAAACTCCGTGCTGCCGCTCTCGACGTCTTTGACTATGTCTGGCCCGAGGCCGTCCCGCCTGCCACCATGGATGTCCTGGCTGAGCGTCTCTAGGGCGCTATGGAGCTCATGAACGTGGCCCGGGAGTGGGCGGCTCGCGGTGGCGTGGAGATGGTGCTGGCGCTGCTGAAGTCCTAGTACCCGGATGTGGATCTGTGGAGCCTTTCCCGTGGATTCTGCCAAGGGACCAACTATGACCAGCTTCACGCCGATGTCCCCGACATCCGCTCCTGTGCCGTGACGATCGGGAGCTATGTCGCGCTGGATAGGGACTTCAGTGACCCAACCAGCATGGAGCGATACTTCCACAGCCTGGATGCGGCACGCACCGAAGCTCTGGCTGCGCCACAGACCGCCTCGACGGACGTCGCCTCCTGCAGCCGTGCTCCAGCTGACGCCTCCAGCCCTTCTGCCCCTCAGTGAATTTGATCCCCGGTATGCCGGGAGTATTTGTGACTTCAAAAATTTGTCTTTTCTATGTGCCATGTGAACAATTGTCCATTTGTGACATACTGAATTTCTGCAGGAGCATCACCTCCCTCCGTCTATTTGGTCGTGCTCTTCTGTTTGCACTTTCTGTTTTGCATCTTTTGCATGCCTGTTTCTTTGTGGGGGCGCGCAAGCGCACCCACAGGGTGTAGTCCCCGAGGTTTGGGCCGGCTGGAGAATACAGCCAGGTCGAAGCTCCTTGACCTACTCTGCTACCGCCTGGAAGCTTTCTGCCTCTGCCTTGGCGGTGCTCGTTGTTGAACTTTGGCTCATGCAAACATAGAAACAAACAAGTTGTTTGCCCGGTTAAGCATATGCAAGTCTAAACTGTAATCTTAGATAAACTAGTTTTCAGATTTTTCCTGTTTCGTGCAAATTCAAAGTCTTTGCCCTTTTCTTAGTGAGCATTGGCAAATTTCAGTGATGTTCCCTTGCTGACTTTTAGCCGGAGTCAAAGGGGTAGCTTGGTAGGCGTACTGCACGATACTTCGGGTTTGTGTCATTGCCTTTGAGCGAGCGAGCGCATCCGGGTCGTCCGGACGCTTTTGTTTTCCTTGTGGCATTTTCGTGTAGGGGCCTTTGAGCGTTCTGCTCTTGCCGGATCTGTCAGCCGGCTTGCGGTCTGTAGCTGGAACCGGGGAGGAAGCCTTAGGAACCGCGTACAGTACTTTTCTGCGTGGATCGCGCAGCCGTCTGGGCCAAGCGGCGAGTCCCCGAGGCGGATTGCCGGCTCCAGGGTTAGAGTAATGCCGCCGAAAAAACCAACTTGTGCAGCATGACTTGCTTATTTTATTGCGGAGTCCCCAAGACTGTGTCGAGGCTCCTATGCTTGTTCAGTACGTCAAAGTAGGGTACATACACTTCTTGTTCAAGTGTAAAAGGGGCGGAGCAGGCTCGTGTTCCACGTGCGTTCAGTTTCTTCGCCTGAGCGGTCCATCTTGTTCTTTTGCGGCTTGCGAGCGTTGATGAGGTAGTACGAGTTGTTCTCCAGTGCCCGGCTGATTATGAATGGGCCCTCCCAAGGTGGAGACAGCTTGTGCATCCCCTTGGTGTCTTGGACCAACCTTAGCACCAGATCACCCTCGCGAAACGAGATGCTACGTATCCGGCTGGCGTGATAGCGGCGCAGGTTCTGCTGGTAGATGGCGGACCTGGATAAGGCCAGTTCACGTGCTTCCTCCAGGAGATCGACACTGTCTTCCCATGCTTCTTTGGCGTGCTATTCTGTGTAGAGCAGTTTGCGGGTGCGTCAAACTCGATGTCACTGGACAGAACCACCTCCGCCCCGTAAACAAGGAAGAAGGGAGTGTAGCCGGTGGACCAGTTTGGCGTTGTGCGTAGGCTCCAGAGTACAGCATGTAGCTCCTCAATCCATTAGCCGAGAGATCTCATCAGTGGTTCGATCAGTCGGGGTTTGATAACGGCTAGGACCAGACCATTTTCTCGCTCGCACTGCCCGTTGGACTGGGGGTGTGCCACAGATGCAAGGTCCAGACGGATGCCCTTATCTCCGCAGAATCGTGCAAAAGCTCCCTTGGTAAAATTTGTTCCGTTGTCGGTTATGATGCTGTTGGGGTAGCCAAAGCGTGTGATTATGTTAGTGAAGAACTTGACCATCGTTGGCCCATCCAGCTTCTTTATTGGCTTCACCTCTATCCATTTGGTGAACTTATCCACCACCACCAGCAAGTGGGGCATGCCGGATCTGGCCGTTTTGAAGGGGCCAACCATGTTCAGCCCCCAGACGGTGAACGGCCAGGTGATGGGAATAGTCTTGAGTGCTGCAGACAGAGTGTGCTTCTGTTGGCTGAAGCGCTGACACCTGTTTCATGCCTTGACAATCTGCTCAGTGTCTTCTAGTGTTGTGGGCTAGTAGAACCCGTGGCAGAATGCTTTTGCCACTATGGCTCATGACGATGCGTGGTGTCCGCACTCGCCCTGGTGGATGTCGACCAGCAGCCGGATTCCTTCCTCCTGTCCCACACATCGTTGATAGATGCCACCAACGCTGCGCTTGTAGAGCTCGTTGTTGATGATGGTGTATGCGCTGGCTCTGCGCTTGATCTGTCTTGCCTGCACCTCCTCTTCGGGCAGCTCTCTGTTGGCTAGGAAATCCATGAACGGTTTGGCCCATGTTGGTGTTTCCCGGATGGCGCATACCGCTTGCATTAGCAGATTCACCTCTGCTTGGATGGCCGGGTCAGGCTCGTCCGGAGGCCGACCAGGTGGGGCGGCGGAGCCGACAGCTGCTAGGCTGGAGGCGGCAGTCCCCGGGTGCGCAGGAGCAGTCCCTGAGTGCGGTGCTGCCGTCGCGGAGGTCTTGGAGCCAGTAGTCCCTAGGTGCGGTGCAGTCGTCGCGGAGGTCTTGGAGCCAGCAGTCCCCAGGTGCGGCGAAGCAGTCCCCGGGTGCGGTGCAGCCGTCGCGGAGGTCTTGGAGCCGGCAGTCCTCGGGTGTGGCAAAGCAGTCCCAGGGTGCGGTGCAGCCATCGTGGAGGTCATGGAGCCGGCAGTCCCTGGGTGTGGCGCAGCCGTCGTGGAGGTCTTGGAGCCGGCAGTCCTCCGGTGTGGCGAAGCAGTCCTCAGGTGCAGTGCAGCCATCACGGAGGTCTTGGAGCCGGCAGTCCCCGGGTCCGCATCCAATATGATGGAGTCGGATTTGGGAGACGGTGTGATTGATGCCTTGCACAGTGCTCAAGTGAAACTCTAGGCAGAATTGGTTGACTTGTCAATCCAATGCGGGCGAGTGTGTCTGCGGCCTCGTTGTTCACCCTGGAAACATGATGAAACTCACATCCTTCGAAACAGGCACATAGTTGCTGTATGAAGAAACAGTATAGAGCCATGTTTGCATCTCTGGCATCCCAATCGCCTGACACTTGCTGCACCACCAGATCAGAATCGCCGAAGCATAGGATGCGCGAGATGCCTATTTCCTTTGCCATCTTGAGGCCATGGACGAGCGCCTCATACTCAGCAACGTTATTTGACGCGTGGAAGTGGATCTATAGCACGTATTCCAGCCGGTCTCCTTTTGGAGAGGTGATGACCACTCCAACTCTGAGACCTCCATACATCTTGGAGCCATCGAAATACAGCTTCCAATGCATGGAGTCAGGGCAAGGTGGCAGGTACTGTGTTTCTGCCCAATCGACGAGGAAATCTGCCAAGGCCTGAGACTTCATTGCCGTTCTTGGCTCGTACTGTATGTTGTGGGCAGCGAGCTCTATGGCCCATTTCGCCACCCGGCCTATGGCGTCTCTGTTGCCGATGATCTCCGCAAGTGGCGCTAGCGCCACCACTCGGATGGAGTGTTCTTGGAAGTAGTGCTTCAATTTCTTGGCGGCCATGTACACGCCGTACACCAGCTTCTGGTAATGAGGGTAGTTCTGCTTCAAGAGCGAGAGTACCTCACTCAGGTAGTACACCGGTCGTTGCACCGCTACTCCTTTCCTTCTTCCGGCCTCTCCACTACCAACACCACACTGATAACCCTATTTGTTGCTGCGATGTACATCAACATGGGTTCCTTTGCTGCTGGTGCTGCTAGGATAGGTGGCGAGGTGAGCATGCGCTTGAGGTCACGGAAAGCTTCATCCGCCTGCGATGTCCAGACGAACTTGTCTGTTTTCTTCATGAGCTGGTACAGTATGAGTTCTTTCTCGCCTAGCCGGCTGATAAACCCACTGAGGGAAGCCAGGCAGCCGGTGAACTTCTGGACATCTCTCAAGTTCTTGGGCAGCTGCATGCGCTCGATTGCGCTAATCTTCTCCGAGTCCGCCTTGATTCCTCGCTCAGATACGAGAAAACCAAGTAGCTGACCGGCTGGGACGCCGAATACGCACTTCTCCAGGTTCAGCTTCATCTGGAACCAGCGGAGGTTAGTGAATGTTTCCTTCGGGTCCTCAAGGAGTGTCTGGCGCTCCTTGGTCTTGACTACCACATCGTCGACGTAGGCGTGTACGTTTCTGCCAATCTGTCTACAAGCACTTCTGCATGCAACGCTGATATGTTACTCCAGTGTTCTTGAATCCGAATGGCATTGTGGTGTAGCAGTAGGCTCCGTAATGAGTGATGAATGATGTCTATTTGATCAGCGGGATTCAGCCGGATCTGGTGGTAGCCGGAATATGCATCCAGGAATGACAACATCTCGTAGCCGGCCGTGGAATCGATCACTTGGTCTATCCTTGGCAGGGCGAATGGATCCTTGGGGCATGCTTTGTTCAGACTGGTGTAGTCAACACACATGCGCCAAGTCTTGTTCTTCTTCAACACGAGTACTGGGTTTGCCAGCCATTCTGGGTGGAAAACTTCCATGATGAATGCGGCTGCGAGCAGCCGGGTAATCTCCTCCCCAATTGTTCTTCTTTTTTCTTCCGCGAAGCGGCGGAGTGACTGTTTGACCAGTTTTGCATCCGGCCTAACATGTAAAGAGTGCTCGGTGAGTTCCCTCGGAACACCTGGCATGTCCTTGGGGGACCATGCGAAGATATCCCGATTCTCACGGAGGAAGTCAACGAGCGCGCTTTCCTATTTGTTGTCAAGGTCATCGCCGTCCAGGACAAACTTGTCCGGCTCGGCTTCGTTCAGCAAGATCTTCCTCGTGCCCTTGGATGGCTTGATTATGCCTCTCCGGCCGGCTTGGGCTCGCCAGCCGGCATGTCCTTCTGCAGGGCCGCCACGTTCTACATGATTTCACATTTTTCTTCCATGATGGTCATGGCTTCAGCTATTTTGGATCCGTCTGTGGCGCATTCCACAGACCGTCTGTAGCAGCCGTCCATGTTGATGATGCCTTTGGGCCCTGGTAGCTTCATCTTGAGGTAGGCGTAATGTGGCACCGCCATGAACTTGGTGAGCGCTGGGTGCCCCAGGATTGCGTGGTACGCACTGCAGAGGTTGACCACCTCGAACCAGATGGGCTCACGGCAGAAGTTGTCCTCCATGCCAAAGATGACGTCCAGCCAGATTTTTCGATGGGGGAATGTGAAGGGCCGGGGACAGCTCTGTGGAAGGAGGTGCTTGATGGTTCCAGCCGCGACTCACTGATACCGAGCCGGTCGAGCGAGCTGTGGTACAGGAGGTTGATGTTGCTCCCTCCGTCTATGAGGACGCGAGAGAATCTGCAGGAATGCTTCTGGGAGACAATGATAGGATCCAGAACTATCGCGTAGGTGCCCGGTTGAGGCAGCTTAGCCGGCTGGTCCTTCCGGCTCCATGCAACTTCTTGCTCCGACTAGTTGAGGAACTGGGGGATGGGAGGAACGATTGCGTTCACCTCCGCATCGCGACGCCTTTTGTTGTGCTTGGTGTCCAGCTCCGTGGTGAAGATGAGGTAATTTCCCACCCGGCGAGGGTAGTTGTTGTCATCATCCTCCCTTCGACGTTGGTTGTTGCGATCGCCTGGCAGCCCGCCGGCTGGAGGAGGTGGCGCATGTCCAGCCGGTGCACCGGTGATTTCTGCCATCTTCTTCATCCAGGTGCACTGGCATGTGGTGTTCGTAGTCGGCTTGTTACCTCCGCTGTGGAACTTGCATAGCCCATCAAGCATCGACTCAATGGTGTACTTGGGCCTCGGAGGCCGATCATCAGGCTTGTGTCTCCGGCTTCCGCCTATAGCCGGATCCTCCTGCACTGCTGCCACCTACCTGGAGCCATATTGGTTATCCGGCTGGTCGTCCTTTCTCTTGCCGTGGCGGTTGTCGTGCCGCCTAGAGTTGTGCCCATTCCCTTCCGGCTGGCGCTGATCTACGGAGACGTTGACGATTATTTTCCCTTGGTCGTCCACCTGGACGGATCTTTTCATTGTCGCGTCAGCCATGGCGTACTTGTCCGTGATGGCCATGGTATGTGCCATGGTTGTGGGTTCCACCAGGCAAAGCTTATGCTTGAGCATAGTACCGTCTCTACAGCCGTTGATGAAGAAATCAACCGCCTGATGTTCGTGTACCCCCTCACAGGAGTTGTGCATGCTCGTCCATCGGGTGATGTAGGAGTGATCAGATTCATCCGGGTCCTGCACATACAGAGCAAGCTTGCCAGTCCGGCCTAGGCGCTTGTAGGTGCCGGTGAAGTTGCGAACGAATGCCTGCTCGAAATCAATCCAAGCGTTGATGTTGTTGTCGGGAAGACTGTTTAGCCATGTTCTGGCTGAGTCGAGGAGCATGAGAGGGGCGTAGCGCACTGCTACCTGGCGGTTGCAATTGGCGATGCCCACGGCGGTGGTATAGTGCACCAGCCAGTCCTATGGCTTGACCGAGCCGTTGTACTTTGGCATATCCCTTGGGAGCGAAAATCCCTTTGGAAATGGTTCGTTCTGGATGCGCGGTCTGAAACATCTTGGTTCGGCTGCACTTTATTTCTCCAGTGCGGGTGATTGGACCAGCAGGTCGATTCGTGCGCGCGCATCTTGTTGTTCATCCGGCTCGAGCGGTCCTAGCCGGCCAGACAGGCGGGACTTGGGGAGCGCTTGGCCTTTTCCATATTCGTTAGCCGACTCGTGATTTTTGCTGGTAATAGCTGCCGCATCACGGGCGTTGTGCCCGCGGCCTACAGATCCACCGCGTGGGCGGTTGCTCTGTCTTGCTCCATTTGTTGAAGACGCCTTGCTACCACCCGCAGCCGGGTTGGCCATTCGGCGAGCCGGCTGGGTTCTGCTGTTGCCAGCCATGTTGAGTTCTGCTTTGGCCTGCTGCTTGTTCACCATGACCATGAGGAGCTGGACACACGCTTGCTGACGGAGCAGTTCTTCACCCTCCAGGTGGCTAAGTTCCGCAATTGCCGCCTCCGCGGCCCTCATGTTTTTGGCGGGGGTGCTGTAGACCGGCTGCACCGCGGGTGTGCGCGGATCAGCAGCACGATCCATCTCTGAGCCGAGGTTCCGGCCTAGAGGCTGAGCCAATCGGCTGGTGCCGGGTAAGCGCGTGAAGTCGTGCACGATGTTGTACTCCTGCATGGTGGCATTCATCCGTCGTTGGGTGGCCGCCACCTTGCCAGCCTCCTCTAGAAGGTTTTGGCGGGTGGTCTCCAGGGCTGCCGCGGCTACAGCTGGATCCGCCTTGATGGGGGTGATGGGGTTGTAGAGGTGCTCGATGGACGAGTTGATCAAGTCCGGGTTCGGGAGGCGTGAGTTGGTGGCGCGGTCGTCCACGTTGTACTTCAGAGGTGGGCGGCGGTTCTCCACCAAGCCTGCCATCATGACCTCAACGCTGCCACTAGCGATGCGCGAGGCGGAGAAGCCAGGGGGCGCGCCGAAGATGGTGACGACCTCACGAGGGAAGGCCTCAGGGACGGTGACGATGTAGACGTGGTGCTCGCCAAAGCGCATGATGGAGCCTCTGCTTGGGAAATTCCCCCCAACGAAGCAGGACGCATTGTCGAGGACGCAGTCGTAGGAGCCGAGAGTGAGGACGAGGCCAGAGGCTACTCGCTCACCAGCGACGAGTGGAAGTACCGTGCGAAAGATGGTCCCATCCGAAGCGTTGTGCCCTGTGGTGGGCGCCAACTGTCATGGTGTGGAACACGGCAGTGCCATCGGGGATGGCTTGAAGGGGACACTCAGGTTGCTATCGGTGTCTACTCGCAACGGGTTGGGCACAGATACTACAAACACAGCGATGTACCCAGGTTCGGAGCCCTCTTGGCGAGGTAAAACTCCTACTCCTGCAAGGATCTACTATCAAAGGGGTGGATGCCCAATACAAGTGCTCCTTGAGCTATTTCCTTAGCTACTTCTTGCTAAGAAATCGTTAAGTCCTTCTTCTGATGTCTATTTTCCTTCTGCTTGAGCTTACCTAGAACCCTAGTGCTACCCCCTTTATATACAGGTCGAGGAGATAGCTTACAAGATGGGTTCTAGGGTTTACTGTTTGGATTTGGGCTTTACAAAGTGGCCAGCTGGACAGGGCCAAACGGTAGGCCCGGGTCTAGTAAAGCCTCTAGTATAGGGGAGGACCACGCTTTAGCGCTCATCGCCCCTGCTTTACTTGTCATCCGGCTCTTTATCCGCCAGCCGGCTCTTTGTGCGTAGGATCCTCGTCAGCCCTTGCTTTGCTCGTCAGCCTCCAGCTTTGGCGCAGTTGTCCAGTAGCGCCGGCCAGGCCAGCCAGCCAATCCGGTCAAGGGTGCGCTCAGCAAGGAGCGTCATCCCCACTGTACAATGTCTAGTGGATATGAGGCGGCTGTCTAGGAGCGGCCCCCAGCCGGTTCTTCTGGCTACCCGGCTAGACGGGCCAGCCGGGGAAACTTTAGTGCTGACCGGGTGGGGATTCCACCTGGCTATGGTTCCTTCATCTGGGTCCAGATGGCCCGTGCTCCTTGGAGCCGGCCAGTTGGTCCCGTCTTGGTCTACCCGAGGGTCATCCCCCCGACAGTATCCTAATAAGATGATCCCTAAACAAAATACAAATGAAAGTGTTCTCCCTTAGTGTGCACCACCAAGAAAGTTCTCCGTTATGAGGCAGGCCGTGACATCGGGTGTCAGACATATCTATGTTCGCATATGGTGGGTGTAAGCCACGTTGCACAACGGATACACTAAGTTGAGTTGGCGAGCCTAGCATGTGTAGAATGGCCTCGGAACACGGATGGTCGAAAGATCGAGCAGGAGTCACATGAATGATGTGATCGACGTTACTGCGTCCACCTTTGTAACTATATCGCCGGCCGTGACGATCGGGGGCGGTGTAGTGAATAGGGATCGTGTAATCACTAAAACCCTTTTAGGGATAGGATTTTTTAGTGGAGTTCTTGTTTTAAATCATATAATTATAAACTTAGTCTAAATTCATTCTTTGCATTTGTAAATATAAACATGGCTCTTGTGAAGCTTACTTTGATGTTGCTGAGTGGGTAGTTGCTGAAAAGCTTAGACTTGATGGATCTAACTTCCCTGAATGTCTTGTGCATCTAAATTATCTCCTTACTAAGCATAATGTGGTAGATTACATACGCCTCAAAATGGACTTGCTCGAGCCAGATGACTATGAGACCCCACAAGAGCGGGCAGGCCGCCATTTTCATCAAGAGATGTCCACTTTTATTCAAGTAATAATGTGTTATGGGATGGTGGATGAGCTACACCCACTCATGGGTGATCTTGACCCATACTCGATGGTGGATCTGCTGAGAGCAGAGTTCATAAGCCATGTGGAAGCATGGGCTGCTTGGAGAATTCCTTTCCATACAGATGGATGAACATACTTGTCTGAGGAGTTACTTGAGGCGCATACATGATGCACACATGAAACTACTTTATTTCGTGGACTACGGGATGACCGACTCTTTTTCCATAGGAGTGTTGATTCGTTCGCTACCTCCTAGCTACGAAGAACACGTTCGTAATAGTATCATGAGTGGTGATATGGAAACACTGGATTTCCATGAGTTCATACTGTGTTTCAGGAACATAAAAGTTGAACCTATCGCTGGAGAGGTCATCGATGACGAAGTTATATATTTGATATACATTTTTTATAAATGTTATAATCTTGCAAACACTTGTTCTAGTATTAAAGTATTTGATACTTGTTCTGTTTTGGTGAAAACGTGCCCTTCTACATGAGAGCTGCTTGCTAGAGAGGAGGTGACGTTGCGTGTTGATGGTGAGCATGATGACGATAGCCGACAACACTCTCCCTAGATATCTATCATTTAGTTTATCGTTTTGGATGATTATTGTAATCGATGGATTGTGAACTTCTTTAGTGTGTCTCATACTTCGTGAGGCAGTTATTCATATGAGTGTGTAACAAATAGTTGTTCTGCTTCTATGAATGATTTCTATTTGCGTCCATATGTTGTTTGATTATGTGTGAATTATCCTTGTTGTAAAACTAATTGATAATGCATGAACATTTGTAAAATATTAAAATGCCTTGAAAATACCCAACTTAATGATATATTCATTTTGAATGAAACCATTGTTTAAATTCAAAGTTATATTGATAATATGTGAAAGTCATTTGATTTCTTCTAACATATGAATCATGCCCAAGTTCGGTAGGATAACTGAAACACCGTGTATTGCATGAATACAAAGTGTTTGATGAATTGTTGAAGGAAATATATATATATATATATAATGTATCATATTTCAACAAAGTGGTGATTATCATTTTGTAATTGTTAAACTTTGTAAAAGAGTTTATCAAAGAAAACATAAGTGTGAAACTATTTTATATGATCAAAGATTTCAGCATCAAGGGGTACAAAATAAATGAGAATCTAATTACTACGATTTGATCAATAGTAATGAGATTCGATGTTATAATATTGGCATAAGGAATTGTAAAATGCAATGCATCATTGGCAAGTCGAAGTGCAAAGCATTGCAATGTGATATTTGATATCAAGTGGGTGAATACATGGCACCGAATAAATCATTGTAATATAAATGTAAAGACCATTAGTAAGATATAGCAAACACTCATCAAGTATAAAGTGAACCACCTGAATTCATGGGATCGACACCATATCTTGTATGGATTGTCGTGGAAGTTTTGGAGTTATTCAATATCACCAAAACAATAGCGAACAAGTCCTTGTGGAGTATTCATTGGAAACTATGAATACGGAATTCATTGCTAGAACCAAAAGATAGGAAAAACTAGTATTGCTTAAATTTTGGTACATTCTCAAGAAATTTTATGTTCTCGACTATAATGCTAATGGAAGATAGTGAAAACATGATGAGGATTTAAAACCCTGGATCAGACTGTTGAGAAGCGCAACGGAAAGCATTCCTGAACGGTTCTCTTCATAAAGGAAAGGATCAATGATAATGATCATTGTGTTTCCCCACTAGTGTTTTTACTAAATAAAGTATGATCCAAAAATGCACCCCACATCTTGTGTGGAGACATTTATGAATCACTTTTCATGTTACCGAAATATGGCATAACTACAAACTATAAAGGAAATGATGGTAAACTAAAATTATGAGAAATCCTAGAGGTAAAATTCACTTAAGATTAGAAAGAAAAATGTTGTTGAATCTTACCAAGTAAACGGTTGCTTGGTGTTTCCAAAAGACTGCAAGTTCATGATGGAAAAGGTGAATAACAAAGGCACAATTTGTCATGAATAATGTATTGGACAAATTCAAAAGAATTTGATTTAGAAGTGCTAAAAGTCTAATGGTTTTGATACTAGTAAAGTACTAGCGTCTTGTAATAAACTCTCAGTTTGATAAATGATCAAGGGACTTAAAATACTGAGAGGATATGCAATTTGCATGAAATTGAGTGGGAGCTATAAAAGTCCTCCTGAAGCAATATGTGAATGACACATTTTTTAGTAGGGGCAGTGAATATCTCAGACTCTAAATGTGTAGAAAACATATTTTGAGTGGGAGCAATATAAGTCTGGGATTTCTATTTTCGTGCCCTCGGTTCGTTAGTTGTACTCAGTTTTCCCCAGCCGCTTAGTTTTTCCTCACTTTTGCTCATCTCCTTGTACGAAACTCTCACATGGTCTGAAACTCGTCGTTCGTCAGCCTTGCCATTACGTGCTGACAAGTGGGGTCGCGTTTAGTCGGGTCCCATAGTGGACCCTCGCCGTTATGTGTTGACGAGTAGGGTCGCGTTCTATCGGGCCCCGTAGTGTACCCATGTCGTTACATGCTGACAAGTGGGGCCGTGTTCAGTCGATTCCCGTAGTGGACACCTCTCTCAACTTATCTAGATTAGCATCGGACCCACAGCTTATCAACGTGAGCGCCGGACCCACAGCTTATCTACGTGAGCTCCGGACCCACAACTTACCCAGGTTGGCATTGTAAGATGGGACCCCGAGCCAGCCCCACGCCCGTGCCCGTGCTGTTGCTTTATTTTCATATAGTGAAATGTAATGCATATACATAAATTATACACCTTTGAACTCTTTTAAATCGCACTTAGTACATGATAATGTTGTGCTAATAAAATCCTGATCATTTATCGTTTCCATGGAGTGAAATATAATGCATAAACTTGCGTATACAAAAATTATACACCTTTGAACTCTTTGAAATTGCACTTAATACGTGATAATGTCGTGCTAAGAAAATCTTGAGAGATTATCATTTTCATAGAGTGGAATGTAATGCACAAACTTGCATATGCGAAAATTATAAACCTTTGAACACTTTTAAATCACACTTAATACATGATAATGATGTGCTAACAAAATTTTGAGAGATTATTATTTTCTCCCCCATTTTTGTAAAATGGAATGTAATGCATAAACTTGCATATACGAAGTTTATACACCTTTGAACTCTTTGAAATCGCACTTAATATGTGATAATGTTGTGCTAAGAAAATCTTGAGACATTACCATTTCCATGAAGTGAAATATAATGCATAAACTTGCGTATACAAAAATTATACACCTTTGAACTCTTTGAAATCGCACTTAGGTCGTGATAATGTCATGCTAAGAAAATCTTGAGAGATTACCATTTCCATGGAGTGAAATATAATGCATAAACTTACGTATACAAAAATTATATACCTTTAAACTCTTTGAAATCGCACTTAGGTCGTGATAATGCTGTGCTAAGAAAATATTGAGAGATTACCTGACATGGGTATACCCTACAGGTACTCGAGCTTGGTATATACGGTCTAAATACGTAAAGTCCCACGGTGTCGCCAAGGCCCAAATGGAGGACTCGAGTAACCTACGGACTCTCGATTGCTTGAAGAACAAGAAGAAGCTAAAGATAGAAAGTTTGAAGGGGAAAACCCTAACTTGTAACTGACTCGACCTGCTACCTGAGACCTAGCCTGCCTATATAAGGGCTAGGAGGGGGGCGGCGAGGAGGACACACGCAACCCTAGTTTCCACAACCCTCGCTAGATTGCATCTGCACACCATTGTAACCTTCAGTTCCTTCGATAATTCCACGAGCAGACAAGCAGGAGTAGGGACCTCTACGAGGCCTGAACCTAGGTAAATCTTTGTTCCATGTGTGCTTGTTTGCTAGACGATAGATGTCTCCAGCGCTCCCTCCTTCTCCAAAACCCAAGTCCATAACAATGGGCATTGATGAGTTAAACCCTCGTCAATTGGCGCTGTCTGTGGGAATCAGGAGTGCTGATGTTGCGGCTTCTTTGGCCCCATCAGCCGCGATCTACAACTCCACAACAGCGGAGATTCGCCAGCTCTTCGGCGTGTTCGACTTCACCGTCCACATGCCGGCCACTTGCCCGGCCTTTGAGTCCGTGGGCGATGGAATCAACCTGGCGATCGGGAGCTTCCGCTTCCAAGTTGGTCAGATGGGCACGCTTCGCATGCCTGATCAGCCGACAACACCGGCGATTGCCCCAGCATCATGGTTCCCTCCATCGATCGGCACCCTCAGTGAGCTCAACGCCCCGATAGCAGTCGAGAACATGGTCAGCGACAACAGTCGCGACTCCGATCTGAGCGATCTAGCCACTGAAGATGGAGCCTACGGTTCCGGATCTGAGAGTTGTGGAAGCAACAGCTTCCCCAATCACTTCATGTGCACTGTCATCAACGCAGGCGATACCTCTACCAATCGCGACAACAGTGGCAATCCCGGTAACGACACCAATCCGCCCAACGCCAGCAACAGTGGCAATGGTGGGAACGGCGGTAACGGTGAAAATCGCACCCCCGTCGGCAATGGAGGAGCAGTCGAACGTCCAACCATACTCAATGAGGAAACCGACGAACGCGTCGTGATCAGGCTCAACGAGCAAGAATGGGCTCGCTGCCGCGAGGCCCTACGAGGCACTCCTCTACCCTTCGGATCCCTGCAAGAACTGCTGATGGGCTATGAATGGCTCCTGAAGGAAGAATTCAAGCGCCAACTGTCAGGGGGATGATCCCCAGGTACCCCAACCGAATAAGAAATAAGACAGTCGGATCACGTCCGGCTGACCAGATATAGCCTGACAGGGCAAGACAGGCCGGCTATCCCCTGGTAGCCGGATCAGCAAGAGGCAGCCAGATACGGCGATGTAGCCGGACTCAATCAATGAGACAGGACGACGTGTGTATGAGTGCACGGTACGCCCTGTACGGTGACAAGACTGGCAACCACCCGGCCATACCGAAGACTTTGCGTGGATGACGCAGGAACAGGGGCATGTGCTGGCGATAGGCTCGCACGGCGTCCACTGTGCCTACGACAGCCATACCGCTCATACTCCGATGAGACAAGCCATACTGGACAATGTAGATGACTAGTCGGCTGGGACCCTCCTGTGGGGCCCGCCAGTCGGACTAGCCAGTGAGACCTTTGCCTCTCTGCCTATATAAGGAGAGGCAAGGCCTCAGTAGAAAGGGTTGGTCTTACAGCATTTAAATCAGTAGCTAGCGTATACAGCTCGAGGAGCACTTGTAGTTCGAGTATTCCACATAGTCAGATCCGGCAGGAGTAGGGGCTTTACCTCACCACGAGGGCCCCGAACCTGGGTACTTCTTGCGTCCCCCTACGCTCGCTTGTATCCAATCCCGCCTGCGGACGCCGTCGATAGCTTCCCTGCTAGTCCCCACACCTCTATCTAACCTCCTTGGGTACTGCCGTTCCCAATACAACGACACCAACTACAAATAATCGGGCAACTCGAAGCGTGTAAAAAGGCAGCTGACGAATCGAGCCTTCGTCGTGCTGGGCTCTCCTCCTACGGAGGATCCTCCTCAAGGGGAAACGAGTACCTCGCCAAGAAGAGGCAATCTCGGATGGCCGATCTCACCGAGCAAGAACGCATAGAAGCTGCAAAAGTCCTCGACTTCGGCTCTATGACAATCGACACACGGGGCAACGTGGTCCCCAAGACGCCGCAGGCTGCGGTGACAGCGGCCACCATGTACCTCCTCAACAACCAGCCGCCTGCTGGAGATCCCCGAACCGCCATGCACCGATCTACGATCGCGGGCTTGGGATTAATCGAGGCCGCCCTCGACAAAGAGCCAACACTAGAGCCGAAGAAAGGCAAGGCGCTAGCGAAGCGCTACTCCTCGCCCTCGTCCAGCAACGACAATCACGACCTGTCTCGATGCCGCCGCTCACGGCGACACGACCGTGACTATGATGCGCGCGACGACCTCACGCAGCGCAAAGTCGACAAATCAAGGGCACGACGTACTCGGTCGATTGACACGGAAGAAGAAGATGTGGAGCTCTGCGGCGCCAGATGCTTCAGCAGATCCATCAGACAGAAGCGAATGCCTAAAGGGTTTAAACTCCCGTCGGAGAACCCGAAGTTTGACGGCCTACAGGACCGCACATCTCCTCCGTCAGGCTCCACGGAGGCAGTCGAAGCCCGGCCATGCAATGCTTGCAGCTACAGCTACAGGGCGCTCGGCTGGCTCAACAACCTTCCACGCGGATCTATTCATAGTTGGGATGAGCTGGTTTACAGCTTCGTGCGCAACTTTAAGGGCACATACAAGTGGCCCGCATCAATCGAAGAGCTGAGATGTTGCCAGCAAAGATCTGGCGAATTGCTGCGCTCCTACATCCAAAGGTGGTCCATCATCAAGAACTCCGCAGAGAACATCTCGGAGGATCGCGCGATTAACGCATTCAACGATGGCGTCCGCCACCTAGAACTCAAGGAGGAGCTAGGCCGCTCAAAGCCCCAAACCATCGACCACCTGATGGAGATCGCGAATCGGTGGGCCGATGGCGAAGATTCGGTGAAGAATCGCGTTCACTCCGACGAGGAGGCGGAACTCGAATGCAGATGCGATCGCCGAGGCAAGCACCACATGCGCATCTACGATGACCGCGACGACGTCAACATGGTCGCGGCTGGCTACGCCGACAGACACGACGATAACCGCAACAACGGATACCGTAGCGGCGAATACCGTGACTCCGGGAAAACCACGCAAGTGTGGCAACGCCGCACTTGCGATGATGCACCCGCGAACTCCATTGAGGAAAAACTGTCCGGGCCATGCACGGTACACTTCTACATCGACAAGCATGGCGGCAAGAAGAAGTCCAGCCACCTCCTCAAGGATTGCCGTGAGTTCCTCAAGCTACATGAGGGATTGGTTCAGATGAACCGCAATGCAGTCGAAAGAGGCTACAGAGCCGCTCCAGGCACTGTGGCACATGGCGCACCGCCACCACCACCTGGGCCACCCCTGAATGCAGCTGCACCGGACCAGCACCACGGAGGCGAACCGTACCCACGAGCCATGGGCACCATGATGATCCAAAAGGGACGCCCCTCCAATCGGGTGCAAAAGGCCATCACTCGCCAAGTCGACCTGGCCACACACTCGCCACCATCTACCACTGAGTACCTCAGTGGAAGCGAGTCATGCATCACCTTCGACAAACGCGACCATTCGCCTCAGGTGTACCCCGTCCAGGCCATTGCCCCCTCATACTCGTGGCGCAAATCGGGGGCTTCGACATGAGCCTCGTCTTCATGGATGGAGGAAGCGGCATCAACCTTATATTCGCGAGTACCTTGCGAGCAATGAGGATCCCCCTAACTTGCCTACAAGCCTCGGACACAACGTTCCACGGCATCGTCCCAGGGAAAGGCGTATACCCCCTGGTCAAAATCAACCTCGACGTCATCTTCGGCACGCCGAAGAACTTCCGGCGCGAGCGCATCGACTGGCCCTCACAGTACCACTGCATCCTCAGGCGCGTCGCGTTCGCTAGGTTCATGGCAGTACCCCACTACGCCTACCTGCAGATGAAAATGCCAGGTCCCAATGGTGTCATCACGATCAACGGGAGCTTCGAGAGATCTGACAGTTGCGACAGGGAATTCAATAGAATTTCCCAGTCCTTCGGCATGCAGGAGGAACCCGCGAGACTAAAGGAGTTGACAGACAATAGTCTGCCTCCGTTGAGCCGGCCAAGTTCACCTGATCTCTCCTTCGACTCATCGGTACACACAAAGAAAGTGCAAGTCTACCCATCGGACCCCGCCAAGACGGCCCTCATCGCCAACAACTTGAGTCCCGCATAGGAACTCACGCTCATCGAATTCATCCGTGACCACTAGGAAATTTTCGCCTGGTGTCTTGCGGACATGCCAAGAGTTCCCAGGGAATTCGCCGAGCACGCACTCAACGTCAACCCCGACGCAAGGCCAGTCAAGCAAACAATTCGGTGATTGTCTGAGCCACGAGCGCAGGCAGTTGGAATGGAGATCAACAGACTCCTTGAAGCCAAGTTCATACGCGAGATCAAAGAAAGCAGTATGGACACGGATATCAAAAGCGGACACGGATATCCTGCGGATGTGCATGGACTTCACCTCTTTGAACAAGCACTACCCAAAGGATCACTTCCCGTTGCCGCGCATCGACCAGATCATCGACTCCACCGCGGGATGCGAGCGCCTCTACTTCCTCGACGCCTACTCAGGCTATAATCATATTAGAATGAAGGAGGAAGATCAAGAGAAAACAGCGTTTACAACGCCCTTTGGTGTGTTCTGCTACAACACAATGCCCTTCGGGCTAAAGAACGCGGGAGCCACCTACCAGCGGTGCATGCAGGCTTGCCTCAAGGAACAACTGGGTCGCAACATTCAAGTCTATGTCGATGACATAGTAATCAAGACCAAGGAGGAAGCCTCCCTAATCGACGATTTGTGCGAAACCTTCGCCAACCTCGACCGCTACCGGATCAAGCTCAATCGGGACAAATGCGCCTTCGGCGTACCATCTGGGCAGCTACTCGGGTATCTCATTTTTGCGAGGGGAATCAAGGCAAACCCGAAGAAAATAAAATCCATACTAGCCATGGAGAAGCCGAAAAACATAAGGGGCGTTCAGCAGCTGGCTAGGCGAATCGCGGCCCTCAGTCGATTCATCAGTCGGATGAGTGAAAAGGCACTGCCCTTCTACCAGCTCCTCCGCAAAGCTGAAAAATTCGAGTGGACCAATGA
Source organism: Avena eriantha (assembly GCA_910589775.1). Classification (NCBI taxonomy): domain Eukaryota; kingdom Viridiplantae; phylum Streptophyta; class Magnoliopsida; order Poales; family Poaceae; genus Avena; species Avena eriantha. Next base: position 90,583,539 of record OU342743.1, read on the forward strand.
AGCACAAGAAGCATTCGAAGACCTCAGCGCCTGCTATCCACTTCGTCGGTGCTAGTGATCCCAAGAGAAAGGGAACCACTGTTGATATATATCTCCGCCACCAACCAGGTGGTCAGCACAGTGCTTGTCGTCGAGCGAGCTGAGGAAAACAAAGTCCACGGCGTACGGCGTCTTCATGACCGCACCTCAGGGGGACAAGCTGAAGTATATCCTGCGAATGCAGTTCACAGCACCCAACAACGAGGCTGAATACGAGGCCCTGTTGCACGGGATGAGGATGGCAAAAGCCTGCGGCACCAAGAGGCTCATCATATACGGTGACTCCAAGCTGGTCGTCAACCAAATAATGCATGAGTGTGACGCACTGAATGACAACATGATCGCGTACCGCGACCTCTACGACACACTCGAAGGAGACTTCGACGGTTGCGAGCTGCGGCACGTAGGTCGCGAAAGTAACGAAGAGGCGGACGCACTCGCCAACATAGGCTCTACCTACGCCCCCATACCACCTGGGGTATTTCTCGAGTGTATCTGCGAACGCTCCATCAAGCCAAAGGCCGTAGAGAAGAAAACAAGCGCAGCAACGGACTCGAGGGCTACGCCGCCCAATGAGCCAATGGCACTCGATGACTTGGAGTTGGACACAGGACTCAAGGGTCCAATGAGCGTCATGATGATTGAGCAATCCTGGACGCAGCCGTACATCACGTACCTCCTCAGCAAAAGGCTCCCGGACGACCCGACTGATGCACGGCACATCGCGCGGCGATCCAATGCATTCGCTATTATCAACGGCGAACTATATAAACGCAACATCACAGGAGTACTCCAACGATGCGTCTCCACGGCCAATGGAAGAGCTGTTCTCCTCGACATCCATGAAGGGACCTGCGGGCACCACGCCGGCAGTCGCGCCCTCGTTGCCAAAGCTCTACGAGCTGGATTCTACTGGCCTACGGCCATGCGCGATGCCAAGGACATCGTCCAAAAATGCAACGCTTGCCAGTGATTCGCGGACAAGCCGCACGCACCTGGCGCAGAGCTACGGCCAATCCCATTGGCCTGGCCCTTCACGCAACGGGGACTCGACATGGTTGACAAACTTCCAAGGTCCTCACGAGGAGGCTACGTCTACCTCTTGGTCGCAATCGACAAATTCACCAAGTGGATTGAGGCCATGCCAGTGACCAACCAATCAGGGCACAACGCAGTAAAATTCTTCGAATCCATCGTCTACCGCTTCGGAGTACCACACAGCATCATCACCGACAACGGGACGAACTTCACATCCAAGGAGTTCCAAGAATTCTGCGAGAACCTAGGGATCAACATAAGCTACGCCTCGGTAGCACACCCACAGACCAACGGTTAGGTTCAAAAAGCAAACGGGCGCGTCTGCGGTGGGATCAAGAAGCGACTCCTCCGGTCACTCGAACAAGCCGCGGGTTGCTGGCCGGACAAACTGCAATCCATACTCTGGAGCCTATGCACAACTCCAAACTGTGCCACGGGCTACATGCCATTCTTTATGGTGCACGGAGCCGATGCAGTGCTACCCGCAGAGGTACGGTACAAGGCGCCGGGTGTGGTCTCTTTCAGCGAACAAGAGTCATCCCTGGCACTCGAAGACTCTGTCGACCTCCTTGACGAGGCAAGGGAAATCGTCGCAGAAAGATCAATGATCTACCAGGAGAACCTGCGCAACTATCACAGTAGGAGGCTACGCCCTAGATCCTTCACCGAAGGAGACCTGGTCCTGCGACTGAAGCAGCAGGGGCATCTCAAGCTCGAGTCCCCCTGGGAAGGACCGTACATGATTACAGAAGTAATCCTAGGTGGCGCCTATCGCCTTCAAGATTTAGAGACAGGAGTCGCATACTCCAACCCCTGGAACGTCGCACAGCTACGACGCTTCTACCCCTAGTCACTTTTTTACTTTTTACATTGCAAATAAGGCTACTCCGCCAAGGCTACTTAGCCACACATTGTACCCCGCACTGTTCTTCGAATAAATAAAGCTAAGTGCCCCAAAACTCTGTGTTTCATCTTTACTTTTCCAACTTATCTACTCGGGGGCTGCGCCATCCTGTATACATCTGTTCTACAAACCAAAAACGCGATATCCTGAGTAGCTGGTACATCAATCAAAACCCTTAACACAACCCAGCTGCAACGCACCTGACAGGTTGGCAAGGGACTGAGATAAGAGCATGGCCAGGCTAACGAAAAGGACTCGCATAGTGCAACTCACTTCATGCTAACAAAGCTCTTTACGCATATTTGACAATAAATTATTTACAACATTTATATGAATTTTACAACATGAGTACACTTATGTGCAGGGTGCAAACTAAGCTACTACTGCAGCAAAAGAACGTTGGTCTGTTCCTCAAAGAAGTCGACAATCTCTTCTGCTGGGCGATCCACCGCTTGGTAGTGCGGCACCATATTCCAGGCAGAACCTGCTGGTGGCGCAGGTGGCCCAAACGTGATTGCCGCAACATCTACGTCAGGCCTGTGCAGTCACACCAACGATAGAGCGGCCTTGGCACCAGCCACCAACTGTTGCGTCACGCACTCGCGAACCGCGGACAGATCTTGAAACTTGGCAAGGAGCGCCAGCAGGCTTGATGGAGTAACATCCAGCGGAAACATCGTCCGATAAATGTTCTTCAAACACGAATGCGACTTCTTCAGAAAGTGCAGCACTCGTGACGCGCGATCCTGCAGGGTCGCTAGCGCAATTACACGATCATGATCTACCCAGAAGTATCCACTCTCTTGAAGTTGCTCCTGGGTGAGATCATGCATACGAATAGCAATTCTATCCTTCTCATCCTGCGGATGACGTGCGCTGACAACTACACGAAGCAGCGAACAACAACATAAGTACAGCATCACGAGTGACTACAAGGAAAAGATAAGAGCAAGCAAACTAACACTTGAATTGGTCGCCCAGCTGCGTCACCTCACCAAGCAGATAATGCTCTCGGGCGGCAGCTTTCTCCGCCTTCGACTTCCATACATCCGCATTACCGCGGAGCATGGGCAACTCACGCTCCAGCTGCTTCATGCGGTCATGCAGTTGCGAGAGCAAGGACAGTTCATCTACCCTGGAGCGCGGCGGTGCCAAGGTATCATCAAGAGGCGGCGAGTCCTGAGTTTCCCTCAAAGGATTAATCGACGAACCCTACCACAAGTTAAGATAGAAACAAATAAGACGACCAAATCAATACAAAGGCAAAAAGTTCAGGTGCATTCAAGACTAGCAAAAGTATCAGCAGATACACTCGCCAGCAGGCATGTTCTTAACAAAAGACATAAACTAGTCAACTATTACAAAGACTACTAAGGAGCGACTGGCTTCTTCGACTTCGACGGCTTCGGGGGCTTCATCGAGTCCGTGGCAGTGTCAGATGCCACTGACTTTCCGTCTGCCCCTGATGCTGACGCTTTCGCTGCCTTCTTGGCGCGTTGCAGCTCCTTAAAATACTTCGCAACAGTATTTATCAGATGGTGCCCATATTTGCCACAGGCAGTCGCGAAAGGAGCGAAGACTACCTATTGGCCGTCCGCGCTAATAGGCATCGCCTTTGACACCGTGGCAAGATCAATCTCGACTCCATGGGCCTGCACTATGGCAAGTGACATGGACGTGCCGGCCGCGTGGAGCGAGTTCTTGAAGCTGGAAGGCAGACCTCCAGCGAGTGACTCCACCAGCTCGTCTATATTCTCGACTAGCTCCGCCTTGGGCATCAGCTCCTCCTGAAGGCGACTGAGTACGCTTTTGGCCTTGGAGAGCGTATCCTGCACTGCGGTGCTGCGATCTTCGGCTGCTGACAGTGCACCCGCCAGAGCGTCATTGCAACGAAGGGCCTGCGGGTCGAAGCTCAAATCGCCAGCATCTGTACATAAATCCACACATGGACAAAAGCATCAGCGCCACCGGCAAAAAGAATTCAAAGCAGAGAAGGATAACAATATCCACAAGCAAAGTACCTGAGAGGGCCTTGGCAATTGAGAACAGTTGTTCTTCGAACAACTTCTCCCTGGCTGCGAAGCAGGCACGCATATCCTCTTCACGCCTTTGCGCCTCGTCACGCGCCGCGATTGCTTCGTCGCGACCCTTCACAGCCTCAGCGAGTGTCTTCTCCAAGGTGGCGGCATCACGCAAGAGGGCATTATGTTCAGCTACACGACAAACAAAAGTTGACTATTGATGCGCTCGACTTTCGACATAGAGCTTGTTGGGAACCCCAAGAGGAAGGTATGATGAGCACAGCAGTAAGTTTTCCCTCAGTTATGAAACCAAGGTTTAATCGAACCAGTAGGAGCAAGGAAACACCCCAAAGGTGTTACTAGCTGAGCTTTGGCAGGGCGCACTACCGGTGCTAGTAGCAACGTGGAGACCTGCACAACACAACCACAGAACTTTGTCCCCAACTTGCGATGAGGTTGTCAATCTCACCGTGTTTTGCGGAAAACAAAGGATTAAACGTATCTAATGGAAAGAAGTAAAAGTTTGCAGAAAGTAAACACAAAGCAGAAACAGTTTATAGATTGTATGTAAAGAAAAGGACCGGGATCCATAGTTCACTAGAGGTGGCTCTCCTTAGATAGATAACATGCTGGGTGAACAAATTACAGCGGGGCAATTGACAAACACCGAGAAAGCAATACATGCATATACTAATCATCTTGACTCCTTTGAGACTTGATTGGGAATTACAACATAATACATAGACCGCCATCCAACTGCATCTATGACTAATAATCCACCTTCAGGTTATCATCCGAACGCTCTCCAGTATTAAGTTGCAAGCAACAGATTATTGCTTTACAAACTACGTGTAAAGTAAACAATACTATTGTTCTGTCAACAAAGGATGGTTGTTTTCTCCCTAGTAGCAACAGCACATCTAGTACCTTAGAGATTTCTGTCACTTCCCCAGATTACCAGAGGCATGAACCCACTATCGAGCATAAATACTAACTCTTGGAGTTGCTAGCATCTACTTGGCCAAGATAGCTACTAACAACAGAAAGCATGCAACATCTCAAATAACAAAGACATGATAGAATCAATAATCAATCTGAAATAGCATCTCAATATCCATCGGATCCCCGCAAACACAACATGTATGAATTACAAATAGATGATCTTGATCATGAACGGAGCTCACAAGATCTAAACATGAAAGCACAAAGGAGGAGAACCAGCCATCTAGCTACTACATGGATCCCTTGTCCAAGGATGAACTACTCACGCATCACACCGAAGGCTTGCATGGTGATGAAGAAGGCCTCCAGGGTGAATTCCCCTCTCCGGTAGGGTGCCGGGAAGAGCTTCAGATCCCTCCCGGTCTAGGGATGGAGATGATGGCGGCTATAGACTCTTTCGTGGATTTTTGATCGGGTACTTAGGGTTTTCGTCCCGAGGGCAATATATAGGCGGAAGGAGAGGCCGATGGGGTGCCGGGAGCCACCACACCACCCCCTGGCGCGGGCCTAGCCTGGCCGCGTGGCCAGGTGGTGTGGCTGGCCCTGGCCCTTCTCCGTCTCGTATTCTGGCACTTGATCACTTCCGGAAAAATAGGCACTTTGGCTTTTGTCCCGTCCAATTCTGAGAATATTCATTTTCTGACTTTCCTGTAACCAAAAACAGCAGAAAACAGGTAGCTGGCACTGTGGCTCTTGTTAATAGGTTAGTCCAATAAATCCTATGAAAAGTACGCCAAAGTTGTAACAAAACACAAGAAAGTGGATAAAACCAAGCATGGAACATCAAAAATTATAGATACATTTGCAATGTATCAACTATCAGTCGACTATATCAAAGGGGAAGAAGAAGAAGAAGTGTAGAACGCTCACTCTCAACCACGCGATGACGCGTCTCCAGCACCACATGCTGGCAGGCCATCGCAAGAACTTGCTCCGCCAAATTTAGTGGCTTCCTTCACAAGGAGCTATCGCACAACAAAGGGATCAGCAGAAGCAATAGAGAACATCGACTGCAACATTACAAGAAGAAAATCTACACTTACATGATCCTCCAATGACTCTGAAGATGTCTGTTGTACCGTCATCCAGGCAACCATTCGATGCTCCCCTGCATGAGGAGAAATGGAAGAGTTGTGCCTGGAGTGGGCCGCCAATGGAGGGGAAGGAGCGCGCTCGACCTCTTTCTTGGCCCTTGAGGTCGCGACTCCTGATTCTTTCAAAAATTGGACGTCGCCAGAAGACGATGACGCCTCTTGACTGCAAAAGACTAAACCCACATTGAGAAAGGACAAATTCTGAGACGAGCCAACAAGGAGAAGAACAAGTGAACTAGAAAACTTACCAGTCAAACTTGTCAAAGTCAAAAGTGGCCTCCCCCGAATCTGATGAGGACTCCTTGGGCAATCACATCTTACAGCGAGAAGATGGTGCCACGGCTCTCACAGGAATAGCAGGTATCGGCGACTCCGCACCAACACCTGTACCTTTCAGAGTCAAAGGAGATGACGCATCGGAATCCTCGCTGCACAAACGCTCGCGAGTATCCGGACTACTAGACTCGGGGGCTTCCTCCTCCACATCAGAAGGGACGGTCGACTCCGACTCGTCCTCTTCCAAGGCCTCGCGAGGAATAATCCCCTCAGGGAGAGGGGGCATACAAGGTGACACTGCCCAATCCTGCATACAGACAACAAATTCAGCAAAAAGCAAGTAAACAACAGAGAAGCAATCGACAAATATAGCTGCTGTGTAGCACAACTATACCTCAAGAGGAGGGTTAGTAGCATCAAATGGAGGAACAACTGGCTCACTGGGGAGCACATCCTTGACGGTGTACTTGGTGACCATTCAAACCCTCTTGTCCACCTCACTCGTGGACATGCCATCAGCACACACGCGAGTGGCATCATCAGCGCCAGCCCACTGAAACATGGGATGGACGCGACGGCGTAGCCAAGTGCGAATGAGAGCGCAGCCTCCCTCGTCTTTGCCTATGCGAATTTCGAGGTCGTAGACGCGCCTGTAAAGCACATCTGTCTCCACGAACTCGCCAGGCATGACTACATTCTTCCAGGAGCGCATCCTCCTGCATGGCGTTGCGAGATCGAAGGCGTGAGTCCGAAGTGCTCACTGTTAGCCTTCTCATCGCGGATGTAGAACCATTTGTCCCTCCACCCTTGGACGGACGCCATGAGCTTGATGTCGAAGTAGGTGGTGGATGGGTCGACGTGGATTCTGTAACCACCTACATCGTAGACTAAAGAGCTAGATGCAGACTGGCGCTTCAATTTGAAGAGGCGCTTGAAGAGGCCGAAGTGCGGCTCGATTCCGAGCCAGCACTCGCAGAGGATGATGAAGCAAGAGACATGGAGGATAGAGTTCGGGGACAGCTGATGGAGCTGAAGCCCGTAGAAACAAAGGAGGCCCCTAAAAAAGGGGTCAAGGGGCAAGGAGAGACCGCGAATGATGAATGCTAAAAACATCACTCGAAAACCAGCGGGAGGAGAAGGATTTGTTTCACCGCTGGGGACGTGCGCGTCGGCGACTGCGGCGGACAGTACTCCGTCTTGGCGAAGAAGACGGAGATCAGATGACTTGATGATGGAGGGGCGCCACGCACCATTCGTGACGCGGGTGCCCACGGCCTTCTTCTTCCCGCCGGCGGCGGTGCTGGTGCCAGCAGTGGCGGAGCCGCCTTTCTTCTTCGCCGCAGCTGTGGTGGCCGCGGAATCAGCCGCAGCGCCTCCCTTCTTCTTCCCCATTGCGCGACGGCGATGCGAGTGAAGGAAGTAGCTCGGAAACGAGCGGAGCTGGTCCAACGTCGTGGAAGAAACGAGCGTAGAGAAAGCAGAGCAGCATCGGCAATGGCGATGGAAGCAAAGGATGAATGAGAGCAGATGAGAAAATTACCGTCGCAGCGCCACTACTTAACCCCTGGAAGATGCAATCCAACAGCTCAGAAAACCCTACTGGACGCTTGGCAAACATCGTGCGTGACACGTGGAGGAGTGGAAGCGCGAACCGTCCCTCCACTACTCCCATTACGCATGGAAATCGAGGAGACGCAGTTAAAATAAAGATTACGCATGCCCAGTCAAATCAAAGTCAGAAAGTGGGACCCACTTCTCGTCACGTCCCGTCAAACTCGATCACGCGGGCAACTGAGGTCATGAAATCGTCAGCACTGACGTCATCAAAGCTAAGCAGCAGAAGACTTCGACTACTTGAGTCCTTGCTTGAGTCTTTGACTCCACCAAGCACTCGGGGGCTACTCCCATAGGGAGCGCTGGTCGCGCACCCTATGATTTTTCTTTTTCTTTTCAGGAACATGGACTATCAAGCCAAACCCAACCACTCAAAACATAATTCGACTTTGGACATGGGTTACTCCCATAGGGAGGGCCAGAAACAAATTTGAATGAAACAAGCGAACAAAAGATGACAGCAGTCGCAAAAGTTCTTTAGTCCCTGCCTGAGTCTTCGACTCAACCGGGCACTCGGGGGCTACTCCCATAGGGAGCGCTGGTCGCGCACCCTATGATTATTTATACAAAAAAACTGTGTGTTGATAACATCCAGACTCAAAGCTCATGGCGACACCGCCTCAGAATTTTTCCCTACAAAAAGACTGCGTCTCCTGGGTCACCCGAATCGTCTCCGCGATGATAAAATTCGGATGCCGCACTTACAGCGTGAAGGTAAGACCTGAATAAGGCCTGACAACGCATTAGTTGTGCACTACCAGAAATATATCCGTGCCTAGAGGTACGATGAACATGCCTCGACGGACGTGTCGAGTGCTCACACCTATATAACAGGAATTCGACTCCTGTAAGACCTCCACGGCTTGAGTCGAATTACACCAGCACTTTTCCGGATTCGACTCTGGGGACTCGAGTTCGAGTAGATTGCGTTGTTTCACCCTAAGGTGGTTAGCTGATACCGATACTTCGGTTATATCAGGAACGTACATCAACAATCCCTATGACACAAATAAAGCAGTCGAAATATAAGCATTCATGCACTCGTAAGACTTCAAAAGTCCCCAGTCGAATCTGCGATTCCACTGGACACTCGGGGGTTACTGACATGGGTATACCCTATAGGTACTCGAGCTTGGTATATACGGTCTAAATACGTAAAGGCCCACGGTGTCGCCAAGGCCCAAATGGAGGACTCGAGTAACCTACGGACTCTCGATTGCTTGAAGAACAAGAAGAAGCTAAAGATAGAAAGTTTGAAGGGGAAAACCCTAACTTGTAACCGACTTGACCTGCTACCTGAGACCTAGCCTGCCTATATAAGGGCTAGGGGGGGCGGCGAGGAGGACACACGCAACCCTAGTTTCCACAACCCTCGCCAGATTGCATCTACGCACCATTGTAACCTTCGGTTCCTTCAATAATTCCACGAGCAGACAAGCAGGAGTAGGGACCTCTACGAGGCCTGAACCTGGGTAAATCTGTGTTCCCTGTGTGCTTGTTTGCTAGCCGATAGATGTCTCCACCGCTCCCTCCTTCTCCAAAACCCAAGTCCATAACAATGGGCATTGATGAGTTAAACCCTCGTCATTACCATTTCCATGGAGTGAAATATAATGCATAAACTTGCGTATACAAAAATTATACACCTTTGAACTCTTTGAAATCGCACTTAATACGTGATAATGTTGTGCTAACAAAATCTTGAGAGATTACCATTTCCATGGAGTGAAATATAATGCATAAACTTGCGTATACAAAAATTATACACCTTTGAACTCTTTGAAATCGCACTTAGATCATGATAATGTTGTGCTAAGAAAATTTTGAGAGATTACCATTTCCATGGAGTGAAATATAATGCATAAACTTGCATATACAAAAATTATACACATTTGAACTCTTTGAAATTGCACTTAATACGTGATAATGTTGTGCTAAGAAAATCTTGAGAGATTATCATTTCCATGGAGTGGAATGTAATGCACAAATTATACACCTTCGAACACGTTCCCTTCAAATTATATTTAAGTTCATTTGTTTATGGAGTTAAAGTACCGGTGGCATACTCATTATTTTGCGCGGATAGAGGGTGCCCCCCACAGATATAGGGGTTATTCTACCCGCTAGATCATAGAGGATCAATGGTTGGTGGGAACGATCCGTGTGACAACTGTATCGACAAATTAGAGCATAGCAATGAAGATGAGCACAGGTGCGAGAGATGGATACAAAGAGAGGGGATAACTGAGTAGTACTTAAGAACCAAGGGGAAAAACTGAGTAGAACTTAAAAACCAAGGGTAAGACTAACAAAGGGATTCAAATAGAAAATAGAAAAAGATTTTTAAAATAGAAAATGTGTCTATTATACAATAAAATACATCTTGGCATACATCAAACTATTTGCAATTCAAGTATACACCTGTTCGACAATTATTGCCTCATTCAGGCAAACTATATTTTGGGGAGGGATGTTTTGGGAAGAGGCTTGAGTAGAAAGCCATGAACCTTCATAGATAGTAGGTGATTTGAGAAGTGGTGATTTAGGTTAAAACTTGGTTTATATATATTTCTTATGGTGGCGGGTCACATAATAAGACTCCCTGGGTAGATGCCACTATGTTTTGATCTTTTTGAATTTATTGTGCATAAAATGACTCAATTAGCTAGCTAAAACCTATTCGTTGACTCTCTATTGACCAGCCACCAGAGGGTAAAACTGAGTATATTGCACATGGCAGAGTTAGTACTGGAGGGCAAAACTGAGTACAACCAAACTGCTAGTGTTACACTCGAGGGCAAAACTGAGTATAACTGAGTCGCCAGGGTTAGGCATGAGGGAAAAAACGTGACTCACGGTACACGTGCGCGGTGCACGGGGCGGTAGCGGACACGTGTGGCCGTGTGCACGGTGCAGTAGCGTACGCGGTGCATAGTAGTGCATCGAAACGTCGCTTCCCTTCTCCTTTAATAGAGGCCTCCCCACTCTCACTCATCACTCACTCTCTCACTCAACCATCTCCACTGTCCCATCACCTTCTGCAAACCCCCAAGAAAACCCTAACCGCGATGGTGATGGAGAAGAAAGGCGTAGTGCCCATCGGAGCCTCCAAGGCTGCCGGCGAGGAGGCCCCCATATAGGCCCTCGTCCCCGTCCCTTGCATTCGCTGTAGCCGCCGGCGAGGAGGCCCCCGCTGGTCTCGGGCAGATCCTGCTCGGCTGGGACCCCTACAAGGAGGTTGTTTGCATAAGGCCGGAGAACCTCTATGACACCAGCATCGCCAACCCATGGTCGGCAGTAACTAGGGTTTTCTCCCCTTCCCTTATTCTTCCCCTGTTCCCATCGTTGGACGCTAGATCATATGTTACTAGGGCTCGGCTGTTCGTATTTTTACAGTAGCTAATCATCTGGTGTTAGATCTCGTATTTCGACGAATCCCCATTTTCGTATTTGAACCCCCTGTTCATAGTTGGGATCAGTATTCGATTTGGTTTGATATTTGGGGAATAATCAGGAGATCTCAATCGGTTAATTTATGCAAATAATCAATCCCGAGAATCAAAGTATCTCAATCATGTCCTTATTGCACTCTACTGTTTTTTCCAATAGGAGGATAGCAGCAACACCCGCAGCGACGACGAGTCCAAGGACACCAAGACTCGTCATGTACCGAGGAGGCTGAAGTCTGGCTAGTACAACAACTTCTTCATTGGTGACGTACAGGTGCCCCTTCTGCCCCACCAGGAGGCTCCATGCCACGGACTACAACTCCCTCATGAAGCATGCCGAGGACGTGAGGACTTGCGGCGAGTCCATGAACATCCACGGCTTCATAGCCAAGCACCAGGCGTTCGGTCTTCACCTCCGCAACCTCCAGAAGGTGGCTATCTAGGAGGGTCACATGCCCCTCGCACCCAAGGTCAAGGAACTGGGCAACAAGAAGTGGATGAGGCGTTAGAGGGAGGAGGCGGAGGCCCTCTTGGCAGAGGCCATGAGGGGCCACTGATCTACTGCTGCTGATGCTGCTGTAAAGCAGCTTCTTTTGTCTTGTCTATGTTGAACTTGTCCGCTGCTCCTGCTAAGCAGCCTAATTGTCGAACCTCGTTAAGTATCGTATTATATAACCTATATTAGCTGCTTTATCTACATATGTTGTGTTTAGTGAATTTATTTATGGTGCTGGTTAGTTTTGCTGCTCTAGATTTGCTACTAGATTGGGGGGAAACAAGGGCAAAAGGAACAATGAATGAAGAGAGAAGTTGCTCTAGATTCGCTACCTTTTTGGGCCAAAAAAACACAACTGTTAGCGAGAGAGAGGGGGAAAAGGCGCTCTTAAAAAGGCCAATCATAAAAATAACAAAAAAGAAAACTTCCAATTTAGGCGACAGGGCGCACGTAACCACAAACGCGCCCCACATGGTCCCACACCACGTCCGCCATAATCAGCGAGAGATGGATGGCAGGTCTGATGTGTATCCTGTCCCTACCTGTCAATATGTAACAGTCGAGGCGACATAGTGTAACACTCAATGAACGACCCGCCCCAACACGGTCCCACCGGTCAGCATCTAATGGTTAAGCCTTTGACCTGATGACATCCCCCCCGTCCGAGCGCATGTGAGGGTTTCATAATGGAGGGAGGGAAAAAGTGAGGAAAAACTAAGCGGCTGGGGAAAACTGAGTACAACTAATGAACCAGGGGCACGAAAATAGAAATCCCTATAAGTTTTGGACTAGAATATGGTGGGAACATATTTTGCGTGGAAGCTTAATGATTGATTCTTAGGTGTGTGCAACACATTAAGAATAAAAGCGTAGGCACCAATAAATAATGATTTATAGGGATTAAAAGTTGAAAGTAAGTATATTACAATATTATGTTTTAATGTATTCCTAAAAGAGATTATGAAATAGTTTCAGATAGGAATTGATTAAGGAATGGTCCTTGACCATTCGAATTAGGAATGACACTAAAGTTCATTATCGATGGTTGAAAGAAAGAAAAGGATGATCGTCATCCACTATGTTGAGACATAGTTTTTGTCTTGTAAACCATGATGAGAACTCAACATAATATATGATCCAAGAAGAAACGTTCGGATGTGATTAAGTATGAATCACTGAGCATTGAGCTAAGCTTGTGCACAATGCCTGAATGAGAACTATAGACGTGTTTTCAAGTCTATGAAGGATGATATAGCTTATAGCATGAATGGTTATGTTATAAGGGCATATGTTAACCTTAAAAGGATTGAATATTGTTGCATCAATAATACCGACTAAAGTTAAGTAGGAAGCGAGGTGACAAACATCAAAAAATGCACATAGTGTAATAGTGTTTCGATAACTACATTTATAATAAAAATATAAGGGTACCATCTAACGTGATGTATATTGTTGTGGCGGGACTAGTTCGTCTTTTCGCAAAGAGTGTGTCCTAGGGAACAGTGCCCATGAGAAAGCTCATTTTGGTTGATCTAACGTCACTGCTGGCTCCTGGAATCCGACCTCACTCTTTTGCCATAACTACGATACATACACAAGATGTTATCATGAGATGATAAAGTATTAATGTCAATCAAGGTGACATTAGTACGTTGCAAAGGATATGGGGCTGTAAAGTACAGACCCAAGACTCAACCTCTTCCATGAGCAAGCATGATCAGAGTGCAAGGTTATATGGTGCCGATGACTAGTAAAAATGCAACTAGTTTATTTGTACTCTAGTGCAAGTAGGAGACTGTTGGAAATATGCCCTAGAGACAAATAATAATATGGATTATTATCATATTTCATAAAGTTTATGATTAAGTTTATAGCATGCTATAATTGTATTGAAAGGAAACATCAATACACGTGTGATATATAAACAACAAGGAGTTCCCAGTGAATCTCTAGTCACTGGTTCATTGGTAAACAGATGATCAAGGTTTCTTGATCATGTGGCATTTATGCTAGTTGACAATGGAGTCACCTCATTACGGGAATGAGATGATGAGCTATACCCAACCTAAGCATCATGACCCGATCATATCATGAAGTTCAATTTATGATGATTAGAATAGACCTAGTGTCCTATTTCTTAGACCGTGAGGCCATGTCAATCATTGTCACCCGAGAATACTTAGATAGCATCAAATGTCATTTGCGGGAGCGATGATCATAAATGTGTGTTCAGGTATTCATAGGAACATGTAGAGGCATTATGCCTCAAGAGCGGGATTTTTCCATCTGCGTGATGGAAAGATACTACAGGTCCCACTCAGAGAAGTTATATCCAATAGCTGCGGAGTGTGTGATTTGATCATGAGGATATCACTTATTGGGAACGAGTCAAATAGCATTTGTCGGTAATGATATTGAACACGACATGGTGATGTCATTGATCAGATCTTGGACAATGCAAGTATCAAAGAGACAAAAGGAATATGACACGACGTTCATGGTTTAGCGGCGAAAGATTCATGGAATGCATAGGGGTCATCATGGGCATCCAGGTCCTACTGATGGTCATTGGTAAGGTAAGGTATCGAACATGTCTAGAGTGTTCCCGAACCATGGGGTATCACACTTAAGGGCTTGATGATGCACAGAGAGCATTTTGGTATCAGCAAAATCACCAAAGAAAAGAAAGAGAGAGAACTAGAAGGGTTTCAGTAAGTCTGGAGGATGTCTGGAGTGGAGGTGGAAGGAGTTCCATAGCCATGGCGATTGAGTAATATGTAAGTAAATGTTAAATATTGATTTAATAATTTATTTATAATTATTTAATAAAAGAAAAATGAATTAAAAGGTCAAATACCTAATTGGGCCAAAATCTGGAGGTAAAAGGGCCCATGAGGGAAAAGACCAAAGGGAGGAGAGAGGGAGTGGCTGGCTAGGCCTTGGGCACCCCGCATGGGGCCCATACGGGCTTTGGCCGGTAGGCCAGCCCTTCCCCTCTCCCCTCTCCTTTGTTTAGTCCCACATGGCTAAGGAAATTAACTATGTGGGGGTTTCCCCCTATATATTATGAGGTATTCTAACAAATTAAATACACAATAATCTGAAGGAAATATGCCATGAGAGCCAATAATAAAGTTGTTATTATGTATTCCTTATATATGATAGATATATATTTTGCATGCTATAATTCTATTGATCAGAAACGTCAATACATGTGTGTTTAATAAACAAAAAGGGTTCCTAGTTATGCATCTCTTATAGACTAGCTTGTTGATTAACAAGATGATCAAGGTGTCCTGATCATTGACATTGGATGTTGTTAATAACAAGGTCACAATATTTGTGAAATGATGTGATGAACATTCATCCGAAGTATAGCATTACGATCAAGTCATTATGTTTACATTGCTATAACATCATACGAAGTAATCTTTATCCTTAGACCATGAGATCATGTTAATTGCTAACACCGGAAGAGTATCTTGATAACATCAAACGTCACACCATAACTGGGTGACTATAAAGATGGGTTCAGTGCTACGAAGGTGTTATGTTGAGGCTCATGGATCAAGAGTGGAATTTGTCAATCCCGATGACGGATAGATATACTCTGGGCCCTCTCGATGATATCACATTAAGGTAGCTTGCAAGCAAGTGATGTGATCACTAGAATGTTATATCACGGGAACGAGAAAAGAGTGCATGCCAGTAACGAGATCAAACTAGGTATTTGGATACCGATGATCAAATCTCAGACATGTATTATATCAAGAGACAAAGGGATTAAATTACAAGCGTTAAAGGTTCTCACGATCACAGAAGTCATCATTGAATATGCAGGAGTCAGTATGGACCTCTAGGTCCCGCTTCCGATTATTGATCTGAGAGGAGTCTCAATCATGTCTGCATTATTCACGAACCATACGGTGACACGCTTAAGAGTTACCAGACACCATTTTGGAGCACATATGTTTCAGACGAAAGAATTGCAAAGCGCAGGAATTGTTTCGATAGAAACCGGAAATTGTTTCGGGTGAAATTGCAGAAAGTGGTTCTGCATGTGATATTGAAATATTGCAAGGGGTTATATGTGAATGTTTGTTAATTAAAGTAATTAACAAAATTCTGAATAAATTTAATAAAAGAATTTTATTAAATGAGAGAGCATTAAACTTAGAGAATTTTAATGCATTTGAAGTAGGAACTTTAAAGGGGAATGTGAAGAGGCATTTTAATGTGGAGGGGTTACCAACACATGAATGGAGGAGGTGAAGGGTCACCTCCCCCATGCGCCGGCCATGGGGAGGGGCACCCCCCTCCTCCTATAAAAGGCCCCCCTCTTCCTCCTTCTTCCTCACACCTCCTTGTGAAGGATCTCTCTCCCCCTCTAGAATTATTCCCCCATGGTCTCGGATTAGCGAGATACATGTTCCCAGTGGCATTTCGTCTGGAAGGAGTTGTTGCTTCCGCTGGATCACTAGAGCGAGGAGGTGGAGGTTGTCCGGTGGCTTGAACGTGTGTGCGAGTGTGGATGCGCTGCTGAGTTGCGGCGCTCGGACTTCCTCACGATCTTGAGATCGGCAAGTGTACGACTACATCAACCACGAGTTCCTACTCGTTAACAAAACTCGTTGTCTTCGAGGGTAAGTTCTCGTTGGATGTATGTCCACCCGCTGCTATGTACCTAGTAGATAGATCTTCGCGTGTAGTTCTCATCGTAGGAAAAAAAATCTATGTTGTGGACCAACAGTGGTATCAGAGCCTGATCTATGCGTAGGTTCTTTGCACGGGTAGTACACATATGTTTATATGTGGGTGATGATGATCATGTTATTGCATCTTCTATGTATTTTGGATATTGGTGGCATAGTGGGATGAAGCGGCCTGGACCAACCTTACATGTCATCGTACATGAGACCGGTTCCACGACTGACATGCAACTTGTTTTGCATAAGTGGTTGGCGGGTGTCTGTCTCTCCTACTATAGTCAATATCTGATTTACAACAAGTTGCTAATAACTTGGTTATCCTCGTTGTGGTTCATGTTCGTAGGTAAGAACGGTTCTATCTCCGAACGGCCTAAACCACGTAAAACTTGCAATTGATAAATTAGAGGAGTCTAGTTTAGATCGTTGATGGGCTAGTGTATTGATATGGTATTGTTGTAAGTAGATGTATGATAGATACTCTTACAACACATTCAATGTGTAAGTTCCATAGACCTTGGCCTTACACACAAAGGAATGATACAGATCATACCACGATGCAAATGATAGAGATCAAATGCATGGACCATATCATCTCACTTTACACATTAGATGTTAGCATCTTATAGTACTAGTTTGGCGTTTTCTGTAGCATTGTAAGATGATTCCTCATTTAGATATCAAGATAAAAATGTGTTCTTCCTTGAGTATGCACCGTTCTATGGATCATGTTTCGAGACATCACGTGATGATCGGGTGTACTCGAATCTACGCTTTCATAGGAACAGGTGTAAGACAGTTTTACACACGTGAATACTAAGGTTCTTACTTGGCGAGCCTAGCATGTACAGACATGGCCTCGGAACATGGACCGAAAGGTTAAGCATGAGTCATATAGTTGATATGATGCCCATATAGATGCTTGCCTTTGAAGATACATCAACTCACGTGATGATCGGACTTGGTGTAGTGGATTTGGTTCATGTAATCACCAAAAGGACACGAGGGGTGTCGTTTTTGAGTGGGAGTTCATTAGTAATTTGGATTATTTGAAGTCACTCTATCATAAACTTAGTCTAAATAAACTTTACAAATTCTGTTGTAGATGGCACCACCTGCTTTTAATTTCAATGTGTTCATGGAGAAAGAGAAACTTGCTGCGAATGGTAGCAACTTCACCAACTGGGCTATGAATTTGAGGATTCTCCTCACTGCTGCACAAAAGCAATATGTGCTAGATGCGCCGCTAGGCCCCCCCACCAGCTCCTGATACCCCTGACGAGGAAAAGAATGTCTATGTGACTCGTTAGGAGGACCACAACTTAGTTGATTGCGGCATATTGTATGGCCTAGAGCCAGAACTTCGAAAGCATTTAGAAATTGGCAATGCCTTTGATACCATGGGAGAATTGAAAATGATTTTTGATACCCATGCTTCCGTAGAGAGTTATAATGCTACTGAAAAGTTCTTTAGCTGCATGATGGAGGAGAACAGCTCCATTAGTGAGCATGTACACAAAATGTCTGGGTACGCCGATAAGCTTGTGTCCTTGGGAATAACGATTCCCATTGACTTAGGCATACATCGTGTTCTCCAATCTCTGCCACCTAGCTACAAGAGCTTCGTGATGAACTATAATATGCAGGGCATGAAGAAGTCTCTTCCCGAGCTTCTATCAATGCTTAAGATTGCAGAAGTGGAGATTAGGAAAGAACATCAAGTGTTGATGATCAATAGGACCACCGGTTTCAAGAAGGAAAAGAAAGGCAAGCACAAGGGAAAGAAGGGTGGCAAATCTGTTGCCACACCTGAAAAGAAACCCCGAGCTGGCCCTAAGTCTGACACCGAGTGCTACTATTGCAAGGGGACTGGCCATTGGAAGCGCAATTGCCCCAAGTATTTGGCGGACAAGAAGTCCGGCAAGGCAAACAAAGGTATATATGATATACATGTTATTGATGTGTACTTGACTAGTACTTGTAGTAGCACCTAGGTATTTGATACGGGATCGGTTACTAATATATGTAACTCTGTTCAGGGGCTGCGGAACAAGCGACAACTAGCAAGGGATGAGGTCATGATGCGGGTCGGCAATGGATCAAAAGTTGATGTGATCGCCGTCGGGACGCTACCTCTCCATATGCCATCGGGATTAGTTATAAACCTAAATAATTGTTATTTGGTGTCTACACTGAGCATGAACATTGTATCCGGATCGTGTTTGATGCAAAGTGGTTATTCCTTTAAATCTGAAAACAATGGTTGTTCGATTTATATGAATAATATCTTTTATAGTCATGCACCTGTGTTGAATGGTTTATTTCTGTTGGATCTCGATAGTAATATTACGCATATTCATAATGTTAATGCTAAAAAGATTAAACTTGATAATGATATATCTGCATATATGTGGCACAGCCGTCTAGGTCATATTGGCGTTAAACGCATGAAGAAACTCCATTTTGATGGACTTTTGGAATCACTTGATTTTGAATCATTTGATACATGTGAGCCATGCCTGATGGGCAACATGACTAGAACGCCGTTTTCCGGTTCAATGTAACGGGCGACAGATTTATTGGAAATCATACATAGTGATGTATGTGGACCAATGAGTGTGTCAGTGCGAGGTGGATATCGTTATTTTGTTACTTTAACGGATGATTTGAGTAGATACGGGTATATCTATTTGATAAAACACAAGTCTGAAACCTTTGAAAAGTTCAAGGAATTTCAGAATGAAGTGGAAAATCATCGTAACAGAAAGATAAAGTTTCTGCGGTCCGACCGTGGAGGTGAGTATCTAAGTTACGAGTTTAGCACACACATGAAAGAGTGTGGAATAGTTTCACAACTCACGCCTGCCGGAACACCACAACGTAATGGTGTGTCGAAACGTCGTAATCGTACTTTATTGGATATGGTTCGATCTATGATGTCTCTGACTGACTTGCCACTGTCATTTTGGGGTTATGCACTAGAAACAGCTGCATTCACTTTAAATCGGGCACCATCTAAATCCGTTGAAATGACACCGTATGAATTATGGTTTGGAAACAAACCTAAGTTGTCATTTCTTAAAGTTTGGGGATGCGATGTTTATGTGAAGAAACTTCAACCGGATAAACTCGAACCCAAAGCGGAAAAATGCGTCTTCATACGATGCCCTAAGGAAACGATTGGGTATACCTTCTATCACAGATCCGAGGGCAAGGTTTTTGTTGCCAAGAATGGATCCTTTCTTGAGAAGGAGTTTCTCGCGAAAGGTGTGAGTAGTCGGAAGGTAGAACTCGAAGAGGTTATTGAACCTTCTCTTCATGAAATGGCGAGTAGCACAGCACCAGAAACTGTTTCGGAGTTGACTTCACCTAATGAAGAGAGAGCTAATGATATTGATCATGAAACTCTGAAAGAGGACACTACCGAACCTTGCAGGTCAAGTAGGACACGTGCAGCTCTTGAACTGTACGGTAATCCTATTGTGAATTTCATGGTTGATGAAATGGATGACCCTGCGACGTATGAACAAGCGATGATGAGCCCGGATTCCAACAAATGGCTAGAAACCATGAAATCTGAGATGGAATCCATGTACGAAAACCAAGTTTGGACCTTGGTGGACTTACCTCACGATCGAAAGGTCGTTGAGAATAAATGGATTTTCAAAAGAAAAACTGATGCTGATGGTAATGGTAATGTGACCATCTATAAGGCTCGACTTGTCGCAAAGGGCTTTTCGACAAATTCAAGGAGTTGGCTACGATGAGACATTCTCTCCTGTAGCGATGCTTAAGTCGGTTAGGATTATGTTAGCAATTGCTGCATATTTCGATTATGAAATATGGCAGATGGATGTCAAAACTGTGTTCCTCAATGGTAATATTGAAGAAGAGTTGTATATGATACAACCTAAGGGTTTTGTCGACCCTAAGGATGCTAATAAGGTATGCAAACTTCAGCGATCCATCTATGGACTGAAGCAAGCATCCCGGAGTTGGAATCTCCGCTTTGATGAGGTGATCAAAGAGTTTGGATTTGTCCAAACTTATGGAGAGGCTTGTATTTACAAGAAAGTGAGTGGGAGCAATGTGGCATTTCTGATATTATATGTGGATGACATATTATTGATTGGAAATGATATAGATCTTTTAAATAGTGTTAAAAGTTATCTAAACAACAAATTTTCAATGAAAGACCTTGGTGAATCGTCATATATATTAGGCATTAAAATCTATAGAGATAGATCAAGGCGCCTAATTGGGCTATCGTAGAGTACATACCTTGATAAGATATTAAAGAAGTTTAATATGGACGGAAGTAAGAAGCGGTTCTTACCTATGTCGCAAGGCAAGACATTGAGTAAGACTCAAAGTCCGGCTATGGCGTAAGAAAGAGAGATAATAGATAAGATCCCCTATGCCTCAGCCATAGGCTCTATAATTTATGCCATGATATGTACAAGACCAGATGTGGCACATGTTATTAGTTTGACTAGTAGGTACCAATCTGATCCAGGTTCGGAACACTGGATAGCAGTCAAGAACATCCTCAAGTACTTGAGAAGAACTAGGGATATGTTTCTTATATACGGAGGTGAAGAAGAGCTAGTCGCTAAGTGTTATGTCGATGCTAGCTTTAACACCGATCCAGATGACTCTAAGTCTCAATCCGCATACGTATTTCTCTTGAACGGAGCAGCAGTTAGTTGGAGGAGTTCTAAACAACCTGTGGTGGCTGGATCAATGACGGAGGCGGAATATGTTGCTGCTTCAGAAGCGGCGCAGGAAGCGGTTTGGATGAAAGAGTTCATTACGGAACTAGGTGTGGTTCCTAGTGCATTGGACCTGATGGTGATCTATTGTGACAACAATGGAGCCATAGCCAACTCCAAGGAACCGAGGTGTCACAAGAATTCCAAGCATATTAAGCGCCGGTTTCACTCCATTCGCGAACATGTCAAGGATGGAGATATAAAGATTTATAAAGTACACACGGACCTAAATGTAGTAGATCTGTTGACTAAAGCTCTCCCTAGGGCAAAACATGATCAACACCAGAACTCCATGGGTGTTAGATTTATCACTATGTGAACTAGATTATTGTCTCTAGTGCAAGTGGGAGACTGAAGGAAATATGCCCTGAGAGGCAATAATAAAGTTGTTATTATGTACTCCTTATATATGATAGATGTTTATTTTGCATGCTATAATTGTATTGATCGGAAACGTCAATACATGTGTGTTTAATAAACAAAAGGGGTTCCTAGTTATGCCTCTCTTATAGACTAGCTTCTTGATTAACAAGATGATAAAGGTTTCCTCATCATGGACATTGGATGTTGTTAATAACAAGGTCACAATATTTGTGAAATGATGTGATGAACATTCATCCGAAGTATAGCATTACGATCAAGTCATTATGTTTACATTGCTATAACATCATACAAAGTAATCTTTATCCTTAGACCATGAGATCATGTTAATTGCTAATACCGGAAGAGTATCTTGATAACATCAAACGTCACACCGTAACTGGGTGACTATAAAGATGGGTTCAGTGCTACGAAGGTGTTATGTTGAGGCTCATGGATCAAGAGTGGAATTTGTCAATCCCGATGACGGATATATATACTCTGGGCCCTCTCGGCGATATCACATTAAGGTAGCTTGCAAGCAAGTGATGTGATCACTAGAATGTTATATCATGGGAACGAGAAAAGAGTGCATGTCAGTAACGAGATCAAACTAGGTATTTGGATACCGATGATCGAATCTCGGAGATGTATTATATCAAGAGACAAAGGGATTAAATTACAAGCGTTAAAGGTTCTCACGATCATAGAAGTCATTGTTGAATATGCAGGAGTCAGTATGGACCTCCAGGTCCCGCTTTTGATTATTGATCTGAGAGGAGTCTCAATCATGTCTGCATTATTCACGAACCGTACGGTGACACACTTAAGAGTTACCAGACACCATTTTGGAGCACATATGTTTCAGACGAAAGAATTGCAAAGCGCAGGAATTGTTTCGATAGAAACCGGAAATTGTTTCGGGTGAAATTGCAGAAAGTGGTTCTGCATGTGATATTGAAATATTGCAAGGGGTTATATGTGAATGTTTGTTAATTAAAGTAATTAACAAAATTCTGAATAAATTTAATAAAGAATTTTATTAAATGAGAGAGCATTAAACTTAGAGAATTTTAATGCATTTGAAGTAGGAACTTTAAAGGGGAATGTGAAGAGGCATTTTAATGTGGAGGGGTTACCACCACATGAATGGAGGAGGTGAAGGGTCACCTCCCCCATGCGCCGGCCATGGGGAGGGGCACCCCCCTCCTCCTATAAAAGGCCCCCCTCTTCCTCCTTCTTCCTCACACCTCCTTGTGAAGGATCTCTCTCCCCCTCTAGAATTATTCCCCCATGGTCTCGGATTAGCGAGATACATGTTCCCAGTGGCATTTCGTCTGGAAGGAGTTGTTGCTTCCGCTGGATCACTAGAGCGAGGAGGTGGAGGTTGTCCGGTGGCTTGAATGTGTGTGCGAGTGCGGATGCGCTGCTGAGTTGCGGCGCTCGGACTTCCTCACGATCTTGAGATCAGCAAGTGTACGACTACATCAACCACGAGTTCCTACTCGTTAACAAAACTCGTTGTCTTCGAGGGTAAGTTCTCGTTGGATGTATGTCCACCTGTTGCTATGTACCTAGTAGATAGATCTTCGCGTGTAGTTCTCATCGTGGGAAATTTTTTGTTTTCTATGCTGCGGACCCAACATAATCAATAAAAGGTTTCTTATCTTTTGGGGATACCTCTAGTTGATACTCCCTCCCTCTCCCGTGACCGTGGTCCCAAGTATGGATCGCGCGAGCAGGAGACTTCTTCACCACGGAGCGCCGTCGCGCTACGGGATTCGGATCCAGAAGCTCTACTTCCACAACTATTGTTGGATCAGAGGAGCGGGAGTCATCGTTAGGTACCAGACATGTGTAACTCCCTTGGAGGTGCAACACTTTGGTCACTAGGAGTCGCTGGAGCCAAAGGATTTCAACACAAACCCGAGGTCAGCTTTGGAACAACTACATCAGCCACACTCTCCCGAGCGTTGAAAACGCTTTTCGGTCTTCAAGGGTAAGTTCGTGAAAAGCCCCTTCGTTACTGCATTACTAATAGATAGATCCTGCCATTAGGGTTCTTGGCGTAGGAAAAAATTATTGTTTTCATGCGTGAACCCCTACATATTTGGTGTAGCATAAGGTAGAGTAATGAAATTAAGAGTTAGTTGATAGAACTTAGCTTTATTAATTTCAAGTACGGAGGTACATGTTTCGGCATTGTTGCCTAGCCGTTGGCCTTATTGGAAGTAAACATCGTTCTTTCAGCTAAGTAGCTTGGCCGTTGGCCTTATTGAAAGTAAATTGTGTGAAGTGAATGTCCTAGGCGTACAATCATCGCAGCTATGCAACGTTCCATGGCTTGGAGTACTTGACTCCAGTCTTCTTGTCTTGGAGGCGATATGCTCTGCTAGGTATTACTTCTATGACGATGATGGTCGTCTTGCTTGAGGCGAAGGACCGAGTCCCCTACAACAAAGGAACCGAGACGCAGTCGACGGATGTGGTAGATGCGTAGGCTCTGCTAGTACGCGGTTTCTCTTGTGAGTGTGATATCTCGAGCTTCGTCGAGTGTGTCTACGTTGTCTTCGAGTGCCTCCGTAGAGATTTCTTTGTCGTATGCGATGACCCGAGGAGCTTCATGAGCTACCTTCACTGTAAGCATGACGTTAGGGAAGAAAGAAGTTTATTGTGTAGTGGTGTTTGGGGTCGTGCATAGACTCCATAGGACGGAGGGTAACTCATCTACCCAAGCACATTTTTCTCTTTCAGATGGTTTTAGTAACCTTTTCTAGATGCCATTGGTCACAAGTACATTGCCTTTTTCCACCTAGTCGTTGGTTTACGGATGGGCGATCAACGCATATGTCAATTGTATGCCAATCTCTTTGCAATATTCCTTGAATTCTCTAGAAGAGAAGTTTGATCCATTATCGGTAATGATGCTGTGAGGCACCCCAACATGGAAAACTATTGACTTGATGAAGTTCACGGCCGGCATAGCATCTTGGCTGGTGACATGCATTACTTCGACCCACTTGGTAAATTTGTCAACTGCAACAAGCAGAAATACATGTCCTTCAGGAGATGATTTGTGGAGTTTACCCACCATGTCGAGTCCCCACTAGGTGAATGTCCAAGCCAGAGGTATAGGGGCCAATTCTGCCACGGGTGCGTTAGGTTTTGTAGCGTATCGCTGGCATGCTTCACATGTTCTCACTATATCTTTTGCGTCTTGGACCGCGGTGAGCCAGTAGAATCCTGCGCGGAAGGCCTTTACTGCTATTACACGGGTACTGGCATGGTGGCCGTATATTCCTTGGTGGAGGTCCTTGAGGATGACCTTCCCTTTATCGGGTGTCACACATCACTGGAGCACACCCGAGATACTTATTTTGTAGAGTTCTGCCTTTATTACCCGGAAGGCCCTAGACCGGCGGGTGATGCATCATGCTTCGACTGTATCTTCAAGGAGTTCTTCGTTTATCATATATGCTAGGTACAGCTGCATCCACATAGTATCTATCATCATGAAATCTTCGGGTTCTTCCTCATATTCTGGAGCAAGTGTTGGTTTGGGTGATGGTGCAGCCCCCGATTCAATCTGTGGCTTTGCCCCCTTGCGTGCCTTTGGTTCTGTGGCTTTAGTGGATTTTTTTGACCTTGATGGATCGCTCGCTAATTTCTTCCCAGAAAACCCTGAGTGGCATGGGTAGGCAGAGCGACCCAATATTTGTAAGATTGTCGGCTTCCTCGTTGCTTGCTCTGCTGATATGGGAGACCTCACACCTGTCGAAATAACCCTCCATGATGTTGTACATGTCACGGTATGTGATCATGTTGTCGCTCATGGCATCACACTTGTTCATTACTTGATGTGTGACGATATTTGACTCTCCAAATATTCTGCTTTTGCCATATGCATGCCATGCAACAGGGCCTCGTATTCTGCTTCGTTGTTTGATCCATTCGGGAACATCCGAAGTATGTAGTGCATTTTGTCTCCTTAGGGTGATACCAGTATGACGCCATCTCCTTCTCATTAAGTTCTTTTGGACCCATTGAAGTAGATGGTCCATGCACTCGAAAAATTTGGGGGACCCGCGCTTTGGAGCTCCATCCACTCCGTGATGAAGCCCGGGAGGACCTGAGACTTTATTTTTTTTGCTTCTTGTATGTGATGTCTTGAGGGGATATCTTGATGCCCTAGAGAGATACATGCCCTGTAGCTTCGAGGTTGTTGACGATGTTGGATAGAGGAGCCTCATTGACCACCACTATCAGATGCTCGGAGAAATAGTGGCGCTATTTCTGTGCCATCATGAAGACACCATATGCGAGTTTTTGATAGTGCGGGTACCTTTGTTTGGACAGAGATAACACCTTGATGAGGTTGTAGACTAGCCATTGGATGCCATGGGTTTTTCCTTCTTTGGGTCATTCGATGAACAGTGCCATGGTGACCACTTGGTTGGTGGCGGTAATGTACAGCAGTAGTGGTTCATTTTCCTTGGGTGACACCAAAACGGGCGAAGTCGATAGTGTTTTCTTGAGGTTCTGAAAGGCTTGTTGGGCTTCAATAGTCCACTTGAAAGTGTCTGATTTTTCAGCAGTGCTTTTTTGCCCAGCCGAGCGATGGATCGACTTAGTGCCACCACACGTCTAGCTAGTTGTTGGACTCCTCGTACGTTTTCTGGGTTCTTCATTGTAAGGATCACATGTATCTTTTCGGGATTTGTTTCAATTCCCCTGGCTGACACGAGATACCTTAGGAGTTGCTCAGCAGGGACTCCAAAGGAGCACTTCGTCGGATTGAGCTTGATGCAGTACTAGTCGAGATTATCAATGTTTCACATAGATCATCGATAAAATTCGAATCTTTCCTTGTTGTAATTACAACTTCATCGATGTATACTTAGACATTTCTGCCGATTTGGTTTCCGTGGAAATTATGCATCATCCGATGGTAGGTGGTACCTGCATTCTTCAGCTCGAAGGGCATTGTAGTGTAGCATAATACAACGTAAGGTGTGATAAATTTTGTCTTGTCTTGGTCTTCTTCCTTCACCCGGATCTGGTGGTACCCGAAGTATGCATCCAATAAGGAAAGACGTTCGTATCTGATGGTTGCATCAATGATTTGATCAATTCATGAGAGTAGGAAGTGATCCTTTGGACAATGCTTATTCAATGTGGTGAAGTCGATGCACATGCTTAGTTTGATTGTATTTTTCTTCAAGACGCACACTGGTTTAGCGACCCATGTTGCTTTTTTGATTTCCTTGATGAATTTTGCGTCAAGTAGGCGATGGAGTTCTTTTCCAATGGCCTTGCGTATTGGCTTCACGAAACGACGAAGTGATTATTTTACTGGTCATGCTTTGGGATAGATTTTGAGTGCATGCTCGGTAAGTTTCCTGGGAATTCCTGGCATGTCAGCTGGGGCCCGAAAATTTCCCAGCGCTCACAGAGGAACTTGATGAGCGCACTTTCCTATGCGGGACTAAGGTTAGAGGCCACATAGGATATTTTCTTCGGGTCGTCAGATGTACATGAACTTCCTTTGTGTCCTTTGTTGCGTCAAAGGATTGGTCTAGTATGGAGCTTGCTGCTTCTGGCATAACACTTTCTCGTCAGTGATCTTGAGCTAGACGAACTCCGTCTCCATGCCGAAGGACTCAAAGATCTTGTTGAACTCATGGCCATAGTTCTCCGAGCGGGCGAAGCTTCCCCTGATAGATATGATTCCATTGGGTCTTGGTATCTTCATCATGAGGTACACCCTATTTTGGTACCTGATACGTTGTAAACGTATCTATAATTTTTGATGTTCCATGCTTGTTTTATATCGACTTTCTTATGTTTTTTCCACACTTTGGAGTATTTTTACACATTTTCTGAAACTAACCTATTAACAAGATGCCATAGTGCCAGTTGCATGTTTTCTGCTGTTTTTGGTTTCAGAAAAGATAGTAAGAAAATATTCTCGCAATTGGACCGGACAAAAGCCAAAGTCAATATTTAACCGGAAGACTCATGGAGCTAGAAGACGAGACGGAGAAGGGCCACGAGGTGGCCACACCACCTGGTGGCGCAGGACAACCTAGGCCGCACCAGGGGTGGTGTGGGCCCATCGAGCCTCCACCGACCTTGCCCCTTCGGCTATAAAATCCTCCCGGGACGAAAACCATAAGGACCCGATCAAAATTCCACGAAAGAGTCTGTAGCCGCCGCCATCTCCATCCCTAGATCGGGAGGGATCTGAAGCTCTTCCCGGTACCTGCCGGAGGGGAGAGATCACCCGGAGGCCTTCTTCATCACCATGACTACCTCCGGTGTGATGCGTGAGTAGTTCATCCCTGGACTACGGGTCCATGTAGTAGCTAGATGGTTGGTTCTTCTCATTTGCGCTACCATGTCCAGATCTTGTGAGCTCCGTTCATGATCAAGATCATCTATTTGTAATCTTACATGTTGTGTTTGCGGGGATCCGATGGATATTGAGATGCTATTTCAGAGTGATTATTGATTCTATCATGTCTATGTTATTTGTGATCTTGCATGCTTTCCGTTGTTAGTAGCTATCTTTGCCGAGTAGATGCTAGCAACTCCAAGAGGGAGTATTTATATTCGATAGTGGGTTCATGCCTCGAGGAATCTGTGGAAGTGACAGAAATCTCTAAGGTACTAGATGTGTTGTTGCTACTAGGGAGAAAACAACAATCCTTTGTTCATAGAACAATCGTATTGTTTACTTTACACACTTTGCTTAATGCAATTATCTGTTGCTTGCAACTTAATACTGGAGGGGGTTCGGATGATAACCTGAAGGTGGATTATTAGTCATAGATGCAGTTGGATTACGGTATATGTATAATGTTGTAATGCCCAATCAAATCTCATAGGAGTCAAGATGATTAGTATATGCATGTATGCTTTCTCGATGTCTGTCAATTGCCTCGCTGTAATTTGTTCACCCAACATGTCATCTATCTTAAGGAGAATCACCTCTAGTGAACTATGGACCCCGATCCATTCTTTTACCATCAATCTACAATCTACTATTAAATGTTTTCTGTTTACTTCTACAATCAATTACTATCTTCCACACAATACGTTTAATCCTTTGTTTTCAGCAAAACCGGTGAGATTGACAACCTCACTGTAAGTTGGGGGCAAAGTTCTATGGTTGTGTTGTGCAGGATTCCAAGTTGGAAACAACACCTTGGAGGTGTTTCCATGCTCCTACTTGTCGTTGTATTGGGAACGGCAGTACCTAAGAAGGTTAGATAGAGGTGTGGGGACTAGCAGGGAAGCTATCGACGACGTCCACAGGCGGGATTGGATACAAGCAAGCGTAGCTGGACGCAGGAAGTACCCAGGTTCAGAGCCCTCGTGATGAGGTAAAACTCCTACTCCTGCCGGATCTGACTATGAGGGATATACGAACTACAAGTGCTCCTCGAGCTGTATTCTCTAGCTACTGCCTTAAATGCACTGAGGCCAACCCTTACTCATGAGGCCTTGCCTCTCCTTATATAGGTAGAGAGGCAACGGTCTCACTGGCCAGTCCGACTGGCGGGCCCCACAGGCAGGTCCCAGCCGACTGGTCATCTATAGTATCCAGTACGATATGTCCCATCGGAGTATGAGCGGTATGGCTGTCGTAGGCACAGTGGACGCCGTGCGAGCATGTCGTCAGCATCGAGCCACTATTCCTGCGGCATCCCTGCAAATTCTTCGGTATGGCCGAGTAGTGGCTGGTCTTGTCATCGTACAGGGCGTACCGTGCACTGATACGCATGTCGTCCTGTCTCCCTGATTGGTTCCGGCTACGTCGTTGTAGCCGGCTGCTTCTTGCCGATCCGGCTACCATGCGATAGCCGGCCTGACTTGCCTTGTCCGGCTGCATCCGGTCAGCCGGACGCGATCTGACTGCCTAGTTTCTTGTCCGGTTGGGGTATCTGGGGATCATCACACCGACACTAGCCCCTGAGCGCGTGTGGATTCCGCCCTTAGGCGAAATGTGCGCGCGCTCCCTCTTGTCTTTGAATTTGTG
This sequence comes from Avena eriantha, assembly GCA_910589775.1. Taxonomy (NCBI): domain Eukaryota; kingdom Viridiplantae; phylum Streptophyta; class Magnoliopsida; order Poales; family Poaceae; genus Avena; species Avena eriantha. Next base: position 90,613,351 of record OU342743.1, read on the forward strand.
TCCGGCTACGCCTAGCGGTTGCGCTACCCATGACGTCAGTGCTAACGCCGGCCACGCGCGCACACGCCATCATTGCTCTACGGCGGGCAGCATAACATCCCGTCGCACGTCGCCTCGGGAAACTGCTGCCCGGCGCTTCGGTTCCCGCCTTAGGATCTTCTGCGCACCTCGCGTCGGCACATGGGATCTGGGCGGCGGTTAGGGTGAGGGTTGCCCGGATGAATGCCACGTGGCGTCATGGACGGTTCCTCTTCCGGCCCTTTAAAGGGACGGCGTGGGGGGGGCAGTTCCCTTCCTTCGCTCCCCCGCTTATAGTTTCCCTATTCCCTTCCGCGCTCCTGCCCTCTGCGCTCCTCCTTTGTCGTCATTGTAGCCCGCTGCCCCACCCGTTCATCGTCGGCGGTGGTACGGACCACCGCCACTCCTCCGCCGTCGCGCCTCCTTGTCAACCGGAGATGGCAGCCGAACACGGAGCCTGGTGTGGCTCCTCCGTCACGAAGGACCACATCTAGAAATATCGTGCTACCCGCGTCCTTCCGCTGGAGGAGGAGGTGGCGGTGCGGCTAGCACCGGCGAGAGAGGTGTCTCCGCACCCGGCGGAGGGAGAGTGGGTCATCTTCCTCTCGCATCTGGCGCGCGGGTTCGCGTTGCCGGTGCACCCCTTCTTCCTCACGTTCTTGGCCTTCTTCGACCTCCGCCTCCACCACCTCGGCGCCAACGCAATCGGAACGCTGGCGCACTTCATGGTGTTCTGCGAGAGCTATCTCGGGATCCAGCCGGATCTCGGGCTCTTCTGTCGGCTCTTCCGAGTCCGGTCGCAGGTGTAGTTCACGAAGGGGCCGCTAGTCGTCTGTGGCGGCGCCTCCATCTACTCCCGCGCGCAGACCGGCTACCAGAAGTTTCGGCTGCATGACATGGTACGACTGTGGCAGCAGTCGTACTTCTACGTCAAGAACGTCACCAACGTCAACCGGATCAACCTTCCGGCCTTCCAGGATGTCGAGTCCAGCCGCCTGCACTGGGACTTGAAGATTTATGGCGACAAGGCGTAGTCGGACGCGATGCTGAAACGCATGCGCTCCCTCGTCCACTGTCGGCTGACCGGCCTGGACATCACTCTCAGCTGGATGTCCTGGCTGATGATGTCGTTGCAGCAGCGAGCGCACAAGATGTGCTTCTACTTCGGCCGGCTGGACCCGACCCGGCTGTCGCGCTGTGATCCTCGCTACCACAACCTGAAATAGTGGGTGTGGACGATCACCAAGGAGCGGCTGCCGGAGGGCTGGACCTTCAGCCTGGCGCCCTACAACCGGGACAACCGCACGCCCCGGGTAGGTTCTTTTAGCCGAAGTTTTCATTCGTATTTCTTGCCCTTCTTTCTTGTTTTATCGGACTAATCTCTTGTATTCGGAAGATGTTCCCTTGCATCCTTCACGAGGAGGGTGAGGCCCCCCTCGAGGCGTTCACGCCTGACTTGCCCGAGCCACGTGCTCGGCGGTCTGGCGAGGAGTCGGACAGGGACGGGGATGCCTTCCCCAACGGAACGACGAACTGGCAGCCGACCCCCACGCGGAGGTTGACGAGGAGGAGGAGGCCGCGCCGGCCTCTGATCCGGCACAGCGCCCTGCAACGGATGGCGAAGCTGGTGGGAGCGGCTCCAGCCGTTCCAGCTCCAGCCGGCCTGCCGCGTAGGAGCCGGCCCCCAAGAGGAGCCGGACCAGCGCCCTTCCGCCGAGCCACCTTGGCCGGAAGAAGGGGCAGCCTCCGGTTGTGCAGGGGTACATCCTTCCTCCTTTTTCTTTCACCGTCCTCTGCTTGTTTCTTTTTCTCCCTTTCTGCCTTTGGCTTATTTGCTTTCCTTTCCTTCTTCGCCTCTGCTGTCTTCTTAGCACGCTTGTCTCCTTTGGAGCCGCGAGCCCGGCGCGAGCGCCGACCGGGTCGCCACCCCGCGCTACGACCACGTCTTCCAGTGCCCCTCCTTCTCCCGCGGCACCGCCTCCGCCGCCACCTCGAGCTGAACCGGCTGCCTCAGCCGGAGAAGAGGGTCCGTAGCCGGATGTCGTGGCCCAGCCGGAAGCGGAGGGTTCTCAGCCGGGTGGCTCTTCCGCGACCGTGCGAGGGTCTGCGACCGGCAAGGAACTCGTGGTTGTCAGCGACGACAACTCCGACGAAGAGCCGGGAGAGGAGTGGAGGACAGCGGTGGTTGCCGCGAAGGAGTCCTTGGCCGTCAACTCCATGGATGACGATGCCTCCTCCGCTGCCTCGCTGACGGACCTCGCCGCCACCCTCGAACTGGTGGTGAAGGAGATCCGGCTGCTGGAGGCCATAGCTGGCGGGAACCGGTCCTTGCAGCAGAAGCTTGCTGCTGCCAACGGAACCTCCCAGAGTAAGTTGCTTCATCCGGCTTGCTTTTTTTATGCTGATAGCTGGTTTTGTTGTAGCTATCCTCGTGTGCACTCAGTGCGAGATCGATCGCTTGAAGAAAGCGAACGACCGGCTAAGCAAGTCCAACTCCACTCTGCGGCTGCAGAACAAGGATTGGCATGCGAAGGTAGACGGTCTGGAGGCCACCATCAAGGAGCGCGAGACCTTGCTCGCCAGCCAGATTGAAGCCTTCAACCTTCTCGAGGCCTAGAACAAGGACCAAGAGAAGGAGATCAAGCGGCTGGCGACAAAGGAGAAGGCTCTAGTGGAGGAGCTGATGCAGGTTGGCCACATGGCTAAGGGTAAGTTCCCTTTTCCATCTCCTTTTCTTTCTGGATCCGGTAGCCGGATCTGACTCTCTTTTTCTGACAGCGTTTTATCCCGGCATAGACTTGCTGGCGTACAACCGGCTGCAGGAGAACTGGTCGGGAGCGCAGCCGACGGCCTAGGAGCTCGTCGTCCTTCTTGGCGAAGAAGCTATCAAGCTTTGTCAAGCGGCGCGGGACATCTTCTCGTTCCTATGGCCGGATGCTCCATTTCAAGAGACGATGGTGCAGCTGGCTGTGAAGGTGGGGGAGGTGCCAGCTGCGGTGGACCGGCTACAAGACTTGGCGGCGCGAGCTGGAGTGGAGATGGCTCTGGCCCTCATGCTCTCCTGGTACAAGGATGCCCGCGTAAAGAAGATCGACGGAGGCTTCCGCGCCGGTGCTGACCTTGCCGCCATCCGCCAGGCCCGTCCGGAGCTCCGAGGCTCCGCCATCAAGATTGCCGACTATGTGGACCCCGACGAGGTGCTCACCGACTCGGAGTCCGTCGGTACTCCTGTTGTGGAAGCCCCGACACAGCCGGCTGCGGGCGCCGGAATAGGATCGAGCGCCGTGCCGCCTCCTCCGCCTGAAGCTTCCGCTAGTCAAGACGCTCCGCATGGCAAGGGTCCTGTTGTCTAGCCACTGCCCTGGGATGCCGGGTGTATTTGTTTTATTTTAATCCTGTTTCAAACTTGTCTGTCTGTACCGACTGTCTCTGGCGTCAGGTCAACTTATGGGAGCTTCGCCTCCTTTTTCCTTTGTGGCGTTAATTTGAACTGGTTTGATTTCCCTTTAGCTTGTGCACTTTGCATTTTCTTTCGACATTTCACCGATTGAGTTTATCTGGCTTACTTCGTCTGGCTATACGCCTTTAGCCGGGAGAACTGCACCTCCAGTGGGGGCGCGCTAGCGCACCCACTGGGTGTAGCCACCGAGATTCGTAGTAGCTGGTGTAGCCAGGTGCTTCGAATCTTCCTTCTCTTACCCAAATCTTCTAACTTTATCCGACTAGACTCCTCTTAGTCGGCTGCTTTCGCTGGCTGAACACCTTCAGCCGAGGGAACTAACATTCCAGTGAGGGCGCGCGAGCGCGCCCACTGGGTGTAGCCCCCGAGATTCAGAGTAGCTGGCGTAGCCAGGTGCTGCGAATATACCTTTTCTTCTCTTGCTCCTGCCCTTGCCCTCACATGGGCTCTGAACGGCCGGCTAAACGCCTTTAGCCGGTCGGGAACTACAGGATTCCACTGGGGGCGCGCGAGCGCACCTAGTGGGTGTAGCCCCGAGATTCAGAGCGCTTGATGAAGGCAAGGACTTCGAATCTTCTTCTCTTTTCTTCCTGAATTCCGACTCAAGGTAGTCGTACAACAATATACATACACATACATCCTCACATGTTAATAGGTTAGTCTGCCAAATTGTAGCCAGAAAACGGATTTGTTTTTTCGAAAACTAGCTTGCGACTTTCTGGACACTTGGTCGCTTTCCCGTGTGCTTTGATGTTTTCGCTACGTCCTTGCCGGGCAGCCGGGTTACGGTTTGCAACCAGAATCGAAGGGAGCTAACAATACATCGCGCACGGTACTAACGTCTTAGTAACCGGATTGCCTTAAGCTAGTTGCAAGGCCAGGACGCCCGGTCTGTCGCGTCTCCTCCCCGTTTTTCATGTGGGATGCCTCAAGCTTTTGCTCTTGCTAGCCGGACAGTCGGGTTGCGGTCTGTAGCTGAGACAAAGAGTGGGCCTCTGACATCGTCGCACACTACTTAGTCGGTTTGTTGACTTAGCAGGCCGGGCTAGCCGGCAAGCCCCCCGGTAGGGGTTGCCGGAGCCGGAAAACCATAACCGAAAAATAGGTGCAAACACATTTCTAGCAAGGATCCCCCGAGCATCTCGTAGGGGTCCGCATTTTCATTCATAGGGTTTGCGGGAAACATACACTGCTTAGCGACTAGGTGTAAAACAGGCGTAGCAAGGCCATATTCCAGGGACGCTCAGTCTCCTCGTCTGATTTGTCCATCTTGTTCTTGCGCGGCTGCTGCACGTCGATGAGGTAGTAGGAGTCATTGGGCAGCGGCCGGCTGATGATGAAGGGGCCTTCCCAAGGTGGCGATAGCTTGTGCATGCCCTTCGTGTCTTGCACCAGCCGGAGAACCAGATCGCCCTCGCGGAACGCGACTGGGCGGATCCGGCCTGAATGGTAGCTGCGTAGTTGTTGCTGGTACATGGCTGATCTGGACAATGCCAACTCGCGGGCCTCCTCCAGGAGGTCCACTCTGTCCTCCCGCGCCTCCTGGTTGGCCTTTTCATCATATAGGATCTTGCGCGAGGAGTCGAACTCGATGTCCGTGGAGAGGACGGCTTCCGATCCATAGACCGGGAAGAACGGGGTGTAGCCGGTTGATCTATTCGGCGTGGTACGGAGGCTCCATAGCACAGCTAGAAGCTCTTCGATCCAGCATCCGGGTGACCGCTCCAATGGCTTGATGAGGCGTGGCTTGATGCCGGCTAGCACCAAACCATTTACTCTTTCGACCTGCCCGTTGGACTGCGGGTGCGCGACGGAGGCAAGGTCCAGCTGGATGCCCTTGTTGCTGTAGAATCGGGCGAAGGCCCCCTTGGCGAAGTTCGTGCCATTATCGGTGATGATGCTGTTGGGGTAGCTGAACCGATTGATGATGTCGGTGAAGAAGGTGATGACTGTCGCTCCGTCTAGCTTCCGGATGGGCTTGGCCTCGATCCACTTCGTGAATTTGTCCACCACCACCAGCAGATGGGTCATGCCCGCGCATGCTCGCTTGAAGGGACCGACCATGTCGAGGCCCCAAACCATGAAGGGCTAGGTGATCAGTATGGTCTTGAGTACCGAAGTCGGCATGTGCCTAAGTTGCCCGAAGCGTTGGCACCCATTGCACGCGTGGACCAGCTGTTCGGCGTCCTCGAGGGAGGTGGGACAATAGAAGCCATGGCGTATTGCCTTGGCGACTATCGCCCTTGACGAAGCGTGGTGCCCGCACTCGCCCTGGTGGACGTCCTTGAGTAGCCGGTAGCCCGTGTCCATATCGACACACCTTTGGAAAATGCCGGATACGCTGCGCTTGTATAGTTCGCCGTTGATGATGGTGTATGTGTGCGCGCGGCGCCGGATTTTCCTGGCTTCCACCTCGTCATCCGGAAGTTCCCCGTTGGCGATGTAGTTCATGAAGGGCTGCGCCCAGGATGGCACTGCCTGAATGACGAGGATGTTTCTGCTCTCCGGTTGACGGTGGTCGGGGGGTCGCCCGGGTGACGTGTCTGGGACGGCAGCCCCCGAGCCACTTGACGAGCCGGTAGCCCCCGGGTCCTACGAACCGGAGGGTACTGCCTTGCTGGAGTTGGTGCGGGTCTTCTTCTTCGGAGGTTCTGCCTGCTCCGCTTCTGCTGCTCCGTCAGCCAGAGCGCTCCCTGCCCAGATGATGGAGTCAGATTCCGGCGACGGGTTGATGGAGGGCTTGCGCAAGTGCTCCAAGGAGACGCCAGGTGGGATCGCCTGCCTGGTGGATCCGATTCGGGCGAGCGAATCGGCTGCTTCATTGTTGACTTGGCGAACGTGATGGAATTCGCATCCGTCGAAGGAGGCGCTGAGCTTCTGGATGTGGAACCGGTAGAGGGCCATGTTTGCATCTCTGGCGTCCCATTCTCCGAATACTTGCTGCACCACCAGATCCGAATCGCCGAAGCAAAGGATCCGGTTGACATCGATCTCCTTGGCTAGCCGGAGTCCGTGCGCCAGTGCCTCGTATTCAGCTACATTGTTGGAGGCCTTGAAGTGGATCTGCAGTACATACTCCAGCCGGTCTCGCTTGGGCGATGTGAGCACGATGCCGGCTCCCAAGCCCCCGAGCATCTTCGACCCGTCGAAGTGCATCTTCTAGTGGTCCGAATCCGGAACCGGTGGGAGATACTGGGTCTCGACCCAGTCGACGAGGAAGTCCGCCAATGCCTGCGACTTGATCGTGAGCCGGGGCTTGTATTGGATGGAGTAGGCGGCGAGCTCGGCGGCCCACTTAGCGACTTGGCCGGTGGCGTCTTTGTTGCCGATGATTTCCGAAAGGGGTGCGGTGCACACGACCTTAATCGGATGCTCCTGGAAGTAGTGCTTGAGCTTCTTGCATGCTAGGTACACGTCGTAGCACATCTTCTGGTAGTGGAAGTAGTTCTGCTTGGAGAGGGACAGAACCTCGCTGAGGTAGTAGACGGGCCTCTGAACCGGCTGAGCCTAGCCTTCCTCGGGGCGCTCCACCACCAGGACGACGCTGACGACCCGGTTGATGGCTGCTATATAGAGCAACACCGGCTCCTTGCTAGCCGGCGTGGCTAGAACCGGCGTTGTGGATAGCATGCGCTTGAGGTCGTGGAATGCAGCGTCGGCTTGCGAAGTCCAGGAGAACTTGTCCGTCTTCTTCAACAGCTGGTACAACGGGAGTGCCTTCTCCCCCAGCCGACTGACGAAACGGCTAAGGGAGGCCAGGCATCCGGTGAACTTTTGGACTCCAAGCAGGCTCCTGGGCGGCTGCATCCTCTCGATGGCCGCGATCTTCTCCGGATTTGCCTCGATGCCTTGTTGTGATACGAGGAAGCCGAGGAGCTGACTAGATGGCACTCTGAAGACGCACTTCTCTGGGTTCAGCTTCATCTGGTATTGGCGGAGGTTGCCAAATGTCTCTCCTAGATCTTCGAGGAGGGTGCGCTTCTCCTTAGTCTTGATGACCACATCGTCCACGTAAGCATGCACGTTTCGGCCTATCTGTGAGTGCAAGCACTTCTGCATGCAGCGCCTGCATTCTTTAGACCGAAAGGCATGGTTAGGTAGCTGAAAGCCTCGTAGGGGGTGATAAATGATGTCTTAATCTGATCAGCCGGGTTTAACTGGATCTGATTGTAACCGGAATAGCAATCTAGAAAAGACAACAAATCACAGCCGGCAGTGGAATCGATGACTTGATCGATACGGGGCAAGGCGAAGGGGTCTTTCAGGCATGCCTTGTTCAGGCTGGTGTAGTCGATACACATGCGCCAGGTCTTGTTCTTTTTCAGCACCAGGACTGGGTTCGCCAGCCAATCCGGGTGGTATACTTCCATGATGAACCCGGCTACAAGGAGCCGGGTGATCTCATCACCGATTATCTTCCCCTTCTCCTCCGTGAACCGGCATAGAGGTTGCTTGACCGGCTTGGCATCCGGCCGCACATGAAGTGAGTGCTCGGCGAACTCCCTCGGCACACCTTGCATGTCCTTGGGGGACCATGCAAACATGTCCCGATTCTCACTGAGGAAGTCGACGAGCGCGCCTTCCTATTTGCTGTCCAAGTTGGCACCAATGGTGACGAACTTGGTCGGGTCGGAGGGGTCGAGCAGGATCCTCTTTGTCTCCTTTGTCGGCTGGAAAGCTCCTTCTCCAGCCGGTTTGCTGCTAGCCGGTATGTCCTGCTGGGCCATGGCCACATTGCGCATGATCACGCGCTTCTTCTTGCTATGATGAGGGCCTCTACCAGTTTGGAACCGGCCGAGGCACACTCCATCGACCGCCTAAAGCAGCCGGCGACGGTGATCACGCCGTTGGGTCCCGGCATCTTCGTCTTGAGGTACGCGTAGTGGGGGGCGGCCATGAACTTGGCAAGGGCGGGGCGCCCGAAGAGAGCATGATAGGAGCTCGTCAGGTTTACCACCTCGAACCAGATCGGTTCGCGGCGGAAGTTCTCCTCGGTCCCGAAGATGACGTCCAGCTGGATTTTCCCCAGCGGGGCGCACGCTAGCCCCGGCAGTATGCCGTGGAACGTTGTGGTAGTCGAGCGCAGGTCACATTTGCGAATGCCCAGCTTTTCTAGCGAGGACTGGTAAAGGAGGTTGAGGCTGCTGCCTCCGTCGATGAGGACGCGCGAGAAACAGCAGGTACGCGCGTTGGAGACGATGAGGGGATCGAGCACCATGGCGTAGCCCTTGGGAGTCGCAGCTGCTCCGGCTGGTCTACACGGCTCCAGGTGATGGGGGTTTCCGACCAGTTCAGGTACTAGAGGACTAGAGAGATGATGGTGTTGACCTCCTTGGAGCGTCGCCTGCGGCTGTGCTTGTCATCCAGCTCCGTCTCGAAGATGTGGTAGGCGGCATGCGGCTGGGGGTAGCCGTTGTTGTTGTTTCCTTTGTTGCCGTCGTTACCATCATTGCCGGCTCCCCTAGCCGGTGGTGGTGGTCCACCAGGAGGGGGCGGGGGGAGACGAGGTTGGTTACCCTGGTCTTTTAGCTGGCGGGTCCAGCTGCAATTCCGAGTGGTATGCGTAGCCGGTTTGAAGGGACCGCTGTGCCACTTGCACGGGCCTTCAAACATCTGGTTGAAGGTGAGACGTGGTTTCTGCCTCCTTGCATGGTTAGCCGGCGCGTCGGGCACGCCCTCCACAACATTGACCTGCCGCGCGTGGTAGCGGGGCTTCTGTTGTCCGGCTTGGCGGTCCCCATGGAACCGGTTGTCATTGCCGTGGCACCTGGAGGGTCTGGCTTCGCCAGCCGGATTGCTCGGACGGTCGCGAGCCGGCTCCGTATGAGTCAGACGCCCGTTCGCATTTACTCGGAGGGGCTTCTTCATGGCGGCATCCGCCGTGGCGTATTGGTCCGCAACCGTCATGAGCTCCGCCATGGTTTTCGGCTCGTCACACAGTAGCCGGTGGCGAAGCATGGTGCCTTCTCGGCAACCCTCGATGAAGAAGCTGATGGCCTGGCTCTCCAGGATGCCCTCGCAGGTGTTGCGTAGCTCCGTCCACTTGGCGAGGTACTCGCGGTCAGTCTTGCGGTCACCCTGGACGCACAAGGCCAGGTCGCGTGGGCGTCCCAAACGCTTGTACGTGCCCTTGAAGTTGCGGATGAACACCTTCTCGAAGTCCGGCCAGGCGTTGATGTTGTTGGGCGCGAGGCTGTTGAGCCACGTCCTTGCCGGCCCGGTTAGCATAAGAGGGACGTAGCGCACGACTGTGCGCTTGTTCCCATGGGCGATGCCGACTGCTGTAGCATAGTCGGTCAGCCAATCTTCCGGCTTCATGCTGCTGTCGTACTTGGGGGTGTCCCTGGGCAGGGAGAACTTATTCGGCAATGGCTCGTTCCAGATGTGGGGCTCGAAACAAACCGGGCCGGTAGAGTCTTCTTCCTCCGTGACGCGCACTTAAGCGAGGAGCTCGATGCGGTCACGGGCATCCGGACAATCCGGGTTGGGCGCTCCCACCCGGCCCAAGAGACAGGAACCGGCGGGTCTAGGTGCTCCGGTTGGTGGAGGGGGAGGCGGTGGGTTGTTGTTCACCGTTTGCTCCTTCTGCGGCTGGCCCTTGTTGCCAGACCTGCGACGCCTGCTGCGGGCCTTAGCCGGCTGAGGGGAGGACGCCTGTTGGGTGTCGCGCGGCGTGCCCCTGCTGTTGATAGGCAGCTTGCTCTCCCTGGAGTAGCTGGGGTCCTCCTGCATCTGCCGGTTGGCGTCAGCCTGCTCGTCCGCGATGCGGAGGAGCTCCTGCACGCGAGCATGCTGGCGGACTCGCTCCTCGCCCTCTAGGTTGGGCAGCTCTTCTACCGCGTCTCGCGCCGCAGATAGGTTCTTGATGGGCGTGCTGTAGGTGGGCTGGATGAGGGTAGGCGCGGGATCAGGCTCCCCATCTTTTTCCATCCTACCGCCTAGCTCGCCGCCCCGGCGCCGTACCTGGTCGCGCCAGCTCGGCTCCGCGGTAACCGGAGTGAAGCCGTGCGCGCTGTCGTACTCGCGTTGGGTGATCTCAAGTTGCTTGCGGGTTGCCGCCAGCTCCATGGCCTCCTGGAGGAGGATCTGTCTCTCCATGGAGAAGTTGGCTTCCGCCTCCTCTGGGTTGTCCCCGTGGTTAACCGGCGTCAAGAGCCGATCGATGGCATCCTCCACCGGATTCCGAGGTTGCGGAGGCGCGGACGTTCCAACCTCGCCCGCGCCTCGCTCACGCGGTTGGCGGGGATGAGAGCTAGAGCGACGAGATCTCCCTAGGGAAACGCTCCGGAATTGTGGCGACATAGACGGGGAGGTCGCCGAAGAGCGTTGTCGATGACACAGTCGAATTTGCCGAGCGTGAGCACCAGGCCAGAGGCCACGCGCTCACCGGCTGAAGTGCGGGGTCCTGTGCGGAACGTGACTCCGGTCGAAGCCATCTTGCCCCACGGTGGGCGCCAACTATCATTGTATTGGGAACGACAGTACCTAAGAAGTTAGATAGAGGTGTGGGGACTAGCAGGGAAGCTATCGACGGTGTCCGCAGGCGGGATTGGATACAAGCAAGCGTAGCTGGATGCAGGAAGTACCCAGGTTCGGAGCCCTTGTGATGAGGTAAAACTCCTACTCCTGCCGGATCTGACTATGAGGGATATACGAACTTCAAGTGCTCCTCAAGCTGTATTCTCTAGCTACTGCCTTAAATGCACTGAGGCCAACCCTTACTACTGAGGCCTTGCCTCTCCTTATATAGGTAGAGAGGCAACGGTCTCACTGGCCAGTCTGACTGGTGGGCCCCATAGGCGGGTCCCAGCCGACTGGTCATCTACAGTATCCAGTACGATATGTCCCATCGAAGTATGAGCGGTATGGCCGTCGTAGGCACAGTAGACACCGTGCGAGCCTGTCATCAGCATCGAGCCACTGTTCCTGCGTCATCCCCGCAAAGTCTTCAGTATGGCCGAGTAGTGGCTGGTCTTGTCATCGTACAGGGCGTACCGTGCACTGATACGCACGTCGTCCTGTCTCCCTGATTGGTTTCGGCTACGTTGCCGTAGCCGGCTGCTTCTTGCCGATCCGGCTACCATGGGATAGCCGGCCTGACTTGCCTTGTCCGGCTGCATCTGGTCAGACGGACGCGATCCGACTGCCCAGTTTCTTGTCCGGTTGGGTATCTGGGGATCATCCCCCCCGACACTACTGTTTTGATAACCTTGGTTTCATAACTGAGGGGAAACTTGATGATGTGCTCCTCATACCTTCCTCTTGGGGTTCCCCAACGAGATCGACGTGTTGAGCCGATCATCATTGATCCCTATGTTCACCCTGAGAGACCTTTCAATAGGTAGTAGCTCTATAATTATGAAAGATAATATTGAAGAATTCTTTAATCATGTTAGCAAGCATGAGTATATTGAGGATAGATCCCTAGTAGAACTTGCTCCAAATTATGAAATTGTTGTTGCTTCCTTAGTTCACATGTTGGAAGCCAGGTTTGTTAACCTTAACCCCATAATACAAGTAATGTTTCTTAAACTTAAAGATATTGAGGATAATGAAAAGAGAGATTTTATTCTAGAAACTTTGCTTAAAGAATTCTATGATGTTGTTAAGGAAGCTAGAAAGGTCTTCGATCATTTTAATATGCTAGGCTCATGTGTAGATGTTATTGGTACACGAGACAAGATGGACAAAACCAAACCCAAAGATGGAGAGGAAAATAAAATATCAATACCTTTTAAACTTGTAGGAATGCACGAAGCCTTAGAAAAGAATTTTGATTAGATTGTTCCTGAAAACCCGTTTCATGAAAATAGTGAACCCAAGAGTAATGAGAGTGGATCCTCTAGAACTTATTTGTATGAGATACCTTGCCTTGTTGAAGATATTTCTGGTATTGATCTTAATGCTTCTTCATTTGAGAATACTTGATTCTTACTTCTTATGCCTAGCTCAAAGGCATAAAAAAAGCACTTATTGGGAGATAACCCAAATTTCTTTAGGAATCTTCTGTTGAGTCTTGGAAGTTATTGCTTCAGTAATAACCTCTCCTTCTCATTTTTGTGTGGTTTTTGTGCCAAGAGTAACCTCTAATGAGAGAAAAGTAAGATTTGGGAAAGTTGTTGTCCCGAAACAGATTTTTGTGCTTCGCTGTAAAAATTCGTGAAAAATCTCTATACGTCTGTTCGATCTGTAATTTTGTGTTCTTCTGCCCTAGGTTGTTATCCAACTTTTCTTTAGTTCAACACTTTTCGATTTGAGCAACAGAAAGTCTTCGAAAAAAATCGGTTTTTACCTGCTGGTCTGTTTTGACAGATTTCTGCCATTATTTGCATTTGCCTCTTAATCTCTTTCTCTTTGAGTTCTCTTTGATCACTTGAACTTTTTAAAGGAAGTGCTAAAGTATCTTGTGTTTTAATAGAAGTTTTACTTGTGTTGGAACTGAACCAAAAGACTTATTATCTTGATTACACTAATGTTGCTAATGAAGATTGTGTAAAGTTTTGTATGAAGGAAATTTTAAAGTGTAGGGAAGAACAATGTGATAATATGAAGTATGGACAAACTCTCAAGCTTGGGGATGCCACACGTGTCACCCAACAAATATTCAAGAAGTACAAGCGTCAAAGCTTGGGGATGCCCAAGGCATCCCCTTCTTCATTAATAAAAATTTCAGATTTCTTCCAAACACTTCATTTTAATTGTTCAATGCACAATTGTGTTGTTCTTGGAGCGTCTTTGTTTTCGTTTTTAGTTTTGTTTGCTTGGTTTGCTTAAATAAAGTTGGTTGGACCCCCGCATTCATACATAGTTTCAAATAGGTTGATTTGGATTGGAAAAGAGTAGGAAAGTTCATGCTTATAAGTGGTATAAAAGGAGCTTGTTTTTTACTGTGAATTAAACTTTATCATGTCATGCTTGATATTGTTTTGACTTTATGCTTAGTTATTATTGATGTAGCATGACTTGTTACAAACAATTGAGATTTCTTAATGTGCTTTGAAAGAATCATGCGTTGTTTTAGCATATAAAAGCATAATATTGTGGTATTCTCCTTTGATGCTTTATTTGGGTTGAGTTGGCGCATGCTCACACCATGTTAAGACTATACCAAGTCACCATAGCCTCTATGATCATTTAGTTTTCGACTTTTAATATCACTTTATGCTTTAATTAATAATGTTTTGTTGCTTTGCATGATTATGGTCATTATTGCTCTCTTAGTTGGTCACTCCCAGTCTTTTGCTAGCCTCCATACCAAGTATGAGTTCCACTCATGCATCCAACTCCAAATAAAACTAAGTTATTCCAAAGAGTCCACCATACCTACCTATTAGCATTTGCTATTCCAAGTATATTTATGTTTTTATCTACCTTCCGAATTAAACTTGTTATGTGAAAATTAGTGATTAAAGCTCTCACGAACTTGATGGCACACTTTAATTTTCTTGCACTTAATAACTTGAACCATTTTTCCCATCTATGTTGCGTATATGCTTGCGTTTTGTAAGTTGTGAATTAGCAGAACCATGTTATCATGGGGAACACTTTCAACATTGCACTTTATTTAGTTGATATCATGTTCTTTTGCTTATGGATCCCGGCGGTGTGAAATGAAAGGGGAGCTTGTAAGGCTCATGGAGTTCGTATATGTGTTAGAGAAATGCCTGTGCGGCTGGTCTAAGCCATGCCTAATCATGGTGGAAACCTGCAGCGTAACCATAGTGAGCAATCTATGAAGCACCCTCTATAAAAAAACCTATGCAAATAGGGAAGAAAAAAGAGAAAAAAAGAGGCCTATGCAAATAGGAAATAAAAGGATTGTTGAGATGCTCATTGTCTGCTTGCCTTGTCATTTTGATATGGGGATTCTTCCGTATCATTGGGCAAGGGGTACCCCATTGGTGGTTGTCTATGATACACATGTACCTACAATGACAAGAACTTACCTTTGACTAAACTTGAGTAGCATGAGGAACGGTACTCATAAGTAAGGGGCATGAGATTTTCAACTTATAACTTGTCAAGCATATACTCATATTTGTTCAATTTAACCTTAATCACCTAAAGATGCTTATGATAGGGGCAATGAGAGCTAAAAGCTAATAAGTACCATAATTTTTGGAAGCTTTTTATGAGATTTGAATCCCTGCTTCCTTCTATGAAGGGCCTTTCTTTTACTTTTTATGTTGAGTTTCCATCTTTTATCTGTATGCACCTATTGAGAGAGCATAGTTGCCATTCTTAGTTTAATGTGCATTGTCCCAAAACTTGTTGATTGATTCATAACTTTGATATTGCTTGTTCTTAAACTATTTGTATCTAGTCACCCTTATGAACTTTGAAGGTGTCCTATGCATTTATGTTTTTCTACACTATGAGGGACAAGCTGAATACCAATCTCATTATGTTTTCTATATGTGAAACAAACAAACGTATTTCAAAGCATTGTTATTCATGAATCTTTTGTTTATACCTTTTCATGTTATAACATAGTTGCTGTGTCCTATTGTTAGAACTATATCTTTCATGCTATGATAAGGTACTATGATCCCAGCTATCAATGTTTTACAAATACTTTGATCAAGATTATGATGGTGCATGTCACCTAAAAAATTATTCTTTTTTATCACTTACCTACTCGAGGACGAGCAGGAGTTAAGCTTGGGGATGTTGATACGTTCTAAACGTATCTATAATTTTTGATGTTCCATGCTTGTTTTATATCTAATTTCTCATGTTTTGTCCACACTTTGGAGTATTTTTACACATTTTCTGGAACTAACCTATTAACAAGATGCCACAGTGCCAGTTGCCTATTTTCTACTGTTTTTCGTTTCAGAAAAGCTAGTAAGGAAATATTCTTGGAATTGCACCGGACAAAAGCCAAAGTCAATATTTTACCGGAAGACTCACGGAGCCAGAAGACGAGATGGAGAAGGGACACGAGGTGGCCACACCACCTGGTGGCACGGGCCAGCCCAGGCCACGCTAGGGGGTGGTGTGGGCCCCTCGAGCCTCCACCGACCTTGCCCCTTCGCCTATAAAATCCTCCCGGGACGAAAACCCTAGGGACCTGATCAAAATTCCACAAAAGAGTCTATAGCCACCGCCATCTCCATCCTTAGACCAGGAGAGATCTGAAGCTCTTCCCGGCACCCTGGCGGAGGGGAGAGATCACCCTGGAGGCCTTCTTCATCACCATGACTGCCTCCGATGTGATGCGTGAGTAGTTCATCCCTGGACTACGGGTCCATGTAGTAGCTAGATGGTTGGTTCTCCTCCTTTGTGCTACCATGTTTACATCTTGTGAGCTCCGTTCATGATCAAGATCATCTATTCGTAATCTTACATGTTGTGTTTGCGGGGATCCGATGGATATTGAGATGCTATTTTAGATTGATTATTGATTCTATCATGTCTATGTTATTTGTGATCTTGCATGCTTTCTGTTGTTAGTAGCTATCTTGGATGAATAGATGCTAGCAACTCCAAGAGGGAGTATTTATGCTCGATAGTGGGTTCATGCCTCTAGTAATATGGGGAAGTGACAGAAATCTCTAAGGTTATGTGTTGTTGCTACTAGGGATAAAAAATTAATCCTTTGTTCATGGAGCAATCGTATTGTTTACTTTACACACTTTTCTTAATGCAATTATCTATTGCTTGCAACTTAATACTAGAGGGGGTTCGGATGATAACCTGAAGGTAGATTATTAGTCATAGATGCAGTTGTATTACAGTCTATGTATAATATTGTAATGCCCAATCAAATCTCGTAGGAGTCAAGATGATTAGTATATGCACGTATGCTTTCTCGGTGTCTGTCAATTGCCCCGCTATAATTTGTTCACCCAACATGTCATCTATCTTAAGGAGAATCACCTCTAGTGAATTAAGGACCCCGGTCCATTCTTTTACCATCAATCTACAATCTACTATTTACTGTTTTCTGTATACTTTCTGCAATCAATTACTATCTTCCACACAATACGTTTAATCCTTTGTTTTCAGCAAAACCGGTGATATTGACAACCTCACTGTAAGTTGGGGGCAAAGTTTTGTGGTTGTGTTGTGCAGGATTCCAAGTTGGAAACAACACCTTGGAGGTGTTTCCTTGCTCCTACTGGTTCGATAACCTTGGTTTCATAACTGAGGGAAAACTTGCTACGGTGCTCATCATACCTTCCTCTTGGGGTTCCCCAATGAGCTCGATACATTCTGAGCCTTCAGTACCGCCATAAATCGTGCAAATGTTGGGCGCCCCTGCATTGCGTGGTACTGTGATGGCTAGTCCATGACTTCGAACTCTATTTTTTCTTGCCTAAAATTTTCTTGGGCTCTGAAGACAACATCAAGGTAGATCTTGCCTAGAGGAACCTCGGCTTTTCCCGGGACAATGCCATGGAAGAAGGTATCCGTAGGAGCTAGATTGGTCAGAGAACAAAACATTGTGCGTAAAGTCTTGGCGTAGATGAGGTTGATGTTGCTTCCTACATCCATGAAGACCTTGCTCATGTTGAACCCGCTGATTTTTGCTTCAACTATTAATGCTAAATGACCCGGTCGAAGGACCCAAAGTGGGTGATCAGCTCTCCTGAAGGGATCTCCTACTTAGACCAGTGGAGGTACTCAGATGTTGGTGGTGGGGCCCTTACCGCCATGTTAACTTGTCAGGTGATCATTTTTTGCATCCTATTAGATGGACGCCCCTTCTGTATCATGTGCATTGCTTCCCTGGACCTGGAGTACTCGTTGTTCTGCTCTCTATTTGCCTCGGGTTGCTGCTGGATCGCGGCAACTTCCGGAGGTGGCCCTCGTGGTGGTGCGTTCAGTGCCAGTGCCGCAGGGGTGGTGTGGTATCCCTAGTTTGTTGCCTCAACTACCTTGCTGCGATATACCCGCTGAAACCCCAAAAATACGCGACAGTCTTTCATGAGGTGATTTGATCGCCTTCTCCCTTCTGAGTCGACATAATAATGCATGTGGCATGGACGATCCAACATCTGCACAACTGGTATTAGGTCGTCTCTTGGTGGTCCCGGTATTGTTGCGTTGTCCCACTTGGTCCTGCTTCATCTCGGTTTCCTCAATATCCTCCACTAAAATTATCACTCATGCGGTTATCCTCATTGAAGTAACCTACTACAACGTGGCTTGGCCCACCGTAGCCATCATAGTTACGTCGTCTCCTATTGTCATTGTTTCCCCTGTCGTGATATTCTTTGGGTGAGCGCCCCATTTGTTATTAACTGCATCTTCGACGTTGTCCCACCGATTCTCCATGTCCATCAGCTGAGGTATTGTTTTTGGTTTTACTCTACCCATCTCCTCTATGAATTCTTTTCGACGTAGGCCATCATTGAAGGTGTCGATTGCCCTTCCATCGGAGATATCTTCGGCTGAGCTCTTGATGATGTTCCATCGCTGTATGAATGAGCGTATTGGTTCTCCTGATTTCTGTTTGCATGCCCGAAGTTCCTCGATAGATGCAGTTCGCTTCAATGTGGACTTGAAGTTTCTGATGAATTTCACCTCTAGGTCACCCCGACTACTGATTGATTCTTCGGGTAACTGTCGGATCTAGGACCATGCCACGCCGGTTAAGTGCAGCTGCAGGCTTTGCATGGTAATGTCCTTTTATCCACCTAGGAGTTTCACAATTTGCAGATAATTGGCCAGCCATGCTTGTGGCTCTTGGAGGCCATCATACTTTTGATGATCGTGAGAGAGAATGAAGTCTTTGGGTACCAATGTTTTGCGAACCCGATGGGTAAAGCAACTTGAACCACATGGCTCGAGGTCATCTTCTCTTTCATCGTCTTAGTACCTTCTGCGCCTCTCTCGAGATTTGTCAATTTTACTTTGCGTAATGTCGTCCCTAGTGTCAACACTGCGCAAGGAGTGCACGAAACATGCATGGTGCAGGGTTCTGGATCTTCGGGTTCTTGTCATCTACTGAGGGATACTATGACATCATGGTGATCTATTGGATTGTGGGACAATCTCCTGATCCCCTTTTGCGAGTGTTGCTCCAACCATGCTGAGGCCCATGAGGGTGGAGCGATGGATGGCTGACCACGGATCATCGGTTGTCGGTTTATTTTTGAGTAGGTAGGTTTGAGCTGCAAGAAGGGCAGTGATGAGTCCAAAATTGAAGCATATTTACCTTTTGTTTTTGCATAAATAGAGTAGGGATCTTTTTATTTCACCGCGTCTACACGCACTATTTTGTTCTTGTTTCAATAGGATCCCAAATGATGGAGTCATATATGAACATATCAATTAGAGCTGTCATATCGTGTAATTATATGATATTTCTAAGTGATAAAAGTCATTTTATGAAATTACCTTCGCACCTGGGAGAATACGAAGCAAGGAGGAGGCATCAGTACTGATAACGACCACGGGTACGGGTGGATCCTGTCTGTACCGTCCACCCGTACCAGGCGCCATCGTGACCGCCTCGTCAAATAGTTTCTCCTGGCGAAGACGAGAGAGAGATCCGACATTCACAGCCACCAAAAACCACGAAAAACCACACCTGAGAGGGATCTGAAGGAGGAACTTGGTTGGAGGAAAATACCAGCTGTTTTACGGATCATTGGAGGACAACACATCATCCCCTTCATCATCAATTGCTACATCTCCATTACCACCATTACCCCCATCTTTCATCTATTAGATTTTGTTGTAATTCCAGATTCAATTGTGGTTTGCATTAGATCTACCTCCGTACTTTTATCCATCCATTTAATTATGATGATGTTGTTGATTGCTTCCATGAGTGAGTAGTTCCCTTATTCTTAGGGAGATGGAGAAACCCTAGCACCATTATGAACTCGTAATAAAGATGATCTATTCTTGTGTCCATATGACTTGCTCGTCTATGATATAATTATGATTTGTGTTTGATCTCTCTCTTTATATGGTATGTGTAGTCGGTTGCATATCATTTGCCCTCGGGACTAAAGAGAGGGAGAAATCCTTTGGACGTGTCTCGGAAGCGTACACGGAATGCCCCGTGATAGGTTTGCATCGACTCGTAACCTACATGGTCAAAGGTGGATTAAAGAGGGAGTCCCTAAGCTAATTACGATATCCACAGGGAAACCCTTAATTGCGGTGGTTTGTATGGGTGCTGGTCTCAAACATCGCAGTGGTTATTTACAGGTGACCTCACTCTTGGCTCAACAAAGTGGCTTCCTATGAGCCTTGTAGTGAACATCTTATTATGGGGCTCTCTCCACATATCATGACACAAGGAGTATGTTATCTTGATTAAATATAACACTAATACTGTGCTAGTGGTGTATCCTACATCCCCGAGAATATTTTAGCCCTATTGAGTTCAACCGCGCTTTCATACAAACTTGTTACTTGTTTTCTTTTACTTGTTTTAATTACTTTTCTGCAAACAACCATAACCTTTCAAAGACCCTTTACTTCATATCAAATGCATCTTATAAGTATCCTTTGGTAGATAATAACGAGGGGCATAAATACTTTTACCAATAGCTCTCTATGGGTTCGATATCTTAACTTTGAAACTAGCTATAACTGATCTATGCACTTGTAGTCATCAGACAGCTTTCGTCGTTTTAGCCTTGATGTGGCCCACCAAATCTATAGACATGAATGACACGTCTAGGTCTCGGGTGATGTCGCTTCTTTCGACTTCAGGTATATTATTTAGCCGAGAGTCGCCCCTTCCTGGTTGCGATCGTCCTGCGATGCTTCCGGAGTTACGAGTCGAGCTAAGCTACTCCCATCACATGCTTGATTTGTTGGGTTCGCAGCATAGAAAAAAATTCCTACGATGGGAACTGTTATACGCCAAGATCTATTTATTAGATACAAGCAACTGGTGGAAATACATCCATAGAGAACATATCCTCGAAGACAACAAAGCTTTGTTAACAAGATGGAACTCGTGGATGATGTAGTTGTACACTTGCCGATCTCAAGATCGTGATGAAGTCCAGCAGGTCCAGCTCCACCACGTCCATCAGATCCAGCTCCAGCAAGTCCACCACCACCAAGTCCAGCACAGCAAAGCAGCGGTGCATCCATGATCGCACGCATGTATGGTACCCCGACAACCTCCGTCCCTTGCTCCAGTAAAGCAGCGGAAGCAACAACTCCTTTCCAGATAAAGCCACCAAGAACATGTATCTCGCTAATCCAAGACCATGGGGGGGAAACCTACAGGGGCAGACAGATCCTTCACGAGGAGGTGTGTGTGAGAAGTGAGGAGACGGGGGCCTTTTATAGGAGGAGGGGGAAGCCCCTCCCCATGGCCGGCACCCATGGAGGGTGCCCCTTCACCTCCCTCATTCATGTGGTGGTAACCCCTCCACATAAATATGCCCCTTCACATTCTCTATTAAAGTCTCCAATTTAAATGCATTAAATTTCTCCAAATTTAATGCTCTCTCATTTAATAAAACTCTTTTATTAATTTTATTCAGAATTTTGTTAATTACTTTAATTAACAAACATTCATATAAAACCCCCTGCAACATTTCAATATTACATGTAGAACTAATTTCAGCAATTTCACCCGAAACAGTTTCGATGTCTATTGAAATAATTCCAGCGCTTAAAATCTTTATCTGAAACATATTTGCTCCAAATGGTGTCGGTATCCCTTAAGTGTGTCACCCTATGGTTCGCGAATAATGCAGACATGATCGAGACCCCTCTCCGATCAATAATCAACAGCGGGACCTGGAGATCTCTACTGACTCCCACATATTCAACGATGACTCTTGTGATCGTGTGAACCTTTAACGTCGTAACTAAATCCCTTTGTCTCGCGATATATTACATGTCCGAGATTCGATGATTGGTATCTCCATACCTAGTTTGATCTCGTTACCGACATGTACTCTTTTCTCGTTCCCGTGATATAACATTCTAGTGATCACATCACTTGCTTGCAAGCTTTTCTCAATGTGATATCACCAAGAGGGCCTAGAGTATATCTATCAGTCATCGGGATGGACAAATCCTACTCTTGATCCATGAGCCTCTACATAAAAATTTCGTAGCACTGAACCCACCTTTATAATCACCCTGGTGTGATGTTTGATGTTATCAAGATGCTCTTCCAGTGTTAGTGATTGACATGATCTTTGAAGGAAATATGCCCTAGAGGCAATCATAGAGATGATTGTATTTCATGTGTATCCATGAGTTATTATAATGTTCCTTGAATATCCATATACCAGGCAACTTGTATTGATTGGCAATTATGTGAATTGTTTGTGAAACTCTTTACTTGTATGGTTATCTAATAATTGTCCCTAGTCGGAGTTCATGCGAGGACACACGTGAATATTAGACTAGCACATCGATTGGTTAATGACTATGTTTCGCAAGTCATTGACATGGAGATGTCAAACCAATGATGTGGACACATGTTATGAACATGGGGTTGGACTGACCCAACATGAGACTAGCAATAATACTTGCAGCTCTCTCTACACATCGTGTACGTTTTGTCCTTAGACCTGAGATTGTCGCATGTACTTGAGATGTGGATCGACCTACTTTGGGGCTATCAAACACTACTCCGTAACTGGGTAGTTATAAAGGTAGCTTTCGGGTTTATCCTGATACATGCTGCAAGGCATCGGTCAATCAAGATGGGATTTGCCCCTCTCTACTTGAGAGAGATATCTCTAGGCCCCTCGAGTGATCGGGTCCAGAAATGCATGGCCGTGCTACATATGGTTAAGAGTTAACCTAGTAAAGGGATTCTGAATCACAGTATCGAGAAAGAGAGGTCAACTTAGAGCTAGACCAAATATCGTGAGGCAAAGGGAAAGACATGTACTCAACCTTGTGATGGTTCGTCCGAATGATCTTTATATGCGTTTAGGAGTTGGCACGTCTTGCTAGAGGCCACTACCAACTATTGACGGAGTAAGTGTACTCGCATCATGTCTATACGTGTATGAACCTATAGGGTCACACACTTTAGGGGCTGGAAGCCTAATGAGGATTGGATCCGAATTAGACCAGGCTTAGGCTGCTAATGGGCTGCTAATGTAGAAGCCCACCAGGGATGCCTATATAAGAGAGAGTGAGGCGAGCTGAAAAGGTGAGAGCATTCCACCCAGCCGCCACTCCTCTTCCGCCTGTGTTGCACGCGCAGACCTAGCAGTCTGGCGTGTGACGGCTTCCACTCCGGACGTGTGGATACCTCGGAGGTGCTGCATCTGTAGCACTTGGACGAGCCGCGCAAAGGGGAGCTGCTCGTGGGACGAGGACGAGGAGGAGACGTATAACATCTACACTGCCGCAACGTGCTTCATCGAGTTCCGCACCTGCGCGTCTAGCGGTAATCCCGTGATCTATGACAATAGTATTCCTGGTTGACGCGGTAGAAAATTTTGATTTTACGCTAGTGTAGCCTACCCGTTACCCTACAATCTTATGGTCTAAGGACTAGGATTACTTCGTATGATGTTATAGAAATATAAACACAATGACTTTGATTGTAATGCTATACTTCGGATGAATGTTGATCACATCATTCCACTAATGTTGTGACCTCGTTATTAATAACATCCAATGTCCATGATCAGGAAACCTTGATCATCTTGTTAATCAACGAGCTAGTTTATAAGAGATGCATAACTAGGAACGTTCCTTTTGTTGATTAAACACACATGTATTAATGTTTCCAAATTAATACAATTATAGCATGCAAAATAAACATTTATCATCAACAAGGAATGAGATAATAACCACTTTATTATTGCCTCTCGGGCATAATCCCTTCAGTCTCCAACTTGCACTAGAGTCAATAATATAGTTTGAAAAACTCTGCGTATTGAACACCTATGGCTTTCTGGTGTTGCATATACGCGATTGCTAGTGGTTAACATAATCTTCGGATCTAACAGTTTCAGGTCCGTGTGTATTTGCATGTCTTTGCGTCTCTACGCATCACTCATTCTCAAATGAGATGGAATTGTATAAATTTGGTCCTTTGGTGAGACCTTTAGTTCGTTCGGGTTAAAATATGTTGATATTATTGTCATACAATATATCTTCATAGTATTAACCCACTTTGAACCACACCTAGTTTGAAAACAAACTACTTAACACAAATTCCCTCCTTTGTTGCTACTATAGCAGTCATATACTTAGCCTTTTATTATAGTATACGTCACAATGTCTCAACTTTGGAACTCATCCAAATCCATCATGGAACATCTTTTCCATTACATTGTGCCACCTATAGTCTAAATTGAGATAAATTTAATTTGTATCTTGTGACAAAACTAGTATCAATGTAACACTTTACAATGAACTACCTTTAACTATTTGTCACTTATACATGATATATTCTTAGTTTTTCCAAAGCTCATAAGAATATATTTACTATCGTCCAATGATCAACTTATGAATCATTCTGATATGTGCTCATAACATTTAGAGCATATGACATATCTGGATATATACATATCACAGTATAATCGATCAAAATCTTCATGTGATTTTACTCACCAAGTGTTGAAACACTTGAATCTTGATACAATCCTTTCCATGCAGCAAGAACCTTTCTTGTTGTTTCCATATTGAACCCTTTCAATATCTCATATATGTATGTCTGGCACAACCATATTAACGCCTCAATCTATCCATATAGATATTGATGCCAAATATTCTGGTTTTGCCCAAGTCTTTCATCGAAATCCTATTTTAATGAAATTCTTAACTTGTGTCCATAGAAGATACATCATTTCCAATCAATAATATGTACTCTGCATAATGTATTGGAAATTTGTCTTAGCACTCCCACTTAATTTCTTGCAAATGCAAGCATCTTCATCGTCTCCGATGAAATTAAACTCCTTTAACATTTCATCATGGCGAAGATTCCAACTCCACTATGCTCACTTCAACTATTGAAGTTTGCATGCCCTTTTAGCACCCTTTGAATTAACAAAACCCTTCGGACCGTGTCTTGTACACATCCTAGGTAACCATTCTATTAGAAGAACATTGTTTTGTTTGTTCAACTACCATACACCAAATTATATGTAGTGGTTGCTACATTAATTCGTCAAGACTAAATATCGATATGAAAGATCAAATATTGTCATAGTCAACTCCTTGAACATTGCCGTAAACTTCTTTCCGACATGTCGACTATTTCATAGATGTTAAACATCCATGTCTATTTCTTTATAGATCCAAACACGACCGATAGGCTTCACGCCTTTCTGGAGGGTCTTCTAAGTTTAGAAACTTGATTTCTCGTGTATGGATACTATCATGGATTCTATGACTTCTAGTCATTTTATGGAGTCAAGGCCCATCGTCGCTTCTTTGCATGCAGTCGGTTCATCATCGTCAAAACAATAATGACTTCTATTTCAAATCTTACTATTTGATTCTTACCAACCCACATGGTTCAATAGGAACTCTAATCTCCAAGATCACACCCTTTGTAATCACGGGAGCCATGAGCATTGTGGCCGCCACCGGGACACTTTCCGGTGATGCGCTACTTAGCACATATAGCTAAGGTTCAACAACCTTATCAAAGTTCTATTGTCCTCCCACTTAACTTTTCACAAAAAATTCCTTCTCAAGAAACTTGACGTTCCAAGCGATAAACTCTTTTATTCTCGGTGCTATGGAGGAATTCCCAACAAATTCTTTGGGATAACCTACAAAGACGTGCTTATCCGACTTTGGTTGTAAACATTTTACTTATGCATAGCATACCAAAATTTAAGAAAAGACAATTCGGGTTTTATCCCAAACCATAACTCATATGATGTCATTTCAACGGATCATGATGGTGCTATTTTCAGTGTAAAAGTGGTAGTCTCTAAAGCTTTAATCCTTAAAACATAATGACAGTTATATAAATGACACCTTTGATCTTACCATGTCAAACAAGGTTTGATTTGATCTCTCGAACATACCATACTCCTGTGGTTTATCGAGAAATGCAAATTCATGGAACAATTCCTGAAATCTTAGGTGTTTTGCTAAACCTGTAACTCAAATATCTTCCTTTATGATCAAATCATAAACTCTTTTATTTTCTTGTTACAATGATTTTTCACTTCATCTTGAAAGTCTTTGAACAATTTTCAAATATTTCATACTTCTTCCTTATTAAGTAAATATATAGATATATTCACTCAAATTTCTGGAGAAAGCATACGAAGCAAAAAGATCCATCGCATATGGCTACACATAATGGACTATGCACATCATCATGCACAATTTCCAATAATCTAGTCATCCGTTCCTCTTTGGCCTATGAACGGAGTTTCAATTATCTCGAGGAAAGTTTCACAAGCGTCAATTGATCAAATCAAAAGACTCCAAAAATCCATCAACATGGAGTTTCTTCATGTTTACTTTCCAATATAATTCAAACAGCGATGTCACTTCATAAGTGATCTTCCAATCATTTGTCTTACGACATTTTAGCAATAATGTTTATGGATGTGATTTCTCCAACTAGACTTGTAAAAGTTCATCCATCCTTTATGGAATACGGTAATTATTTGAACAACCATTGTGCTCGTAATACCAGAACAAATAACAATTATCAAAACAAATCTGGAAGGCTAGGTTTGACGACAATGAAAAACACAATAACACTTTTTTTTCGATGAACATCATCACTTATTCTCTTGCTAGTTACTTAGGCCATTGCAGTTCATAAATTGTGTTGTTCTATAAGACACTTCACACCAACCAATTCGGTATCCAATACCGGTATCCAATACCTAAGAACCACATTGTTTAACAAGCAAGAAATACAACCATAACATGTATATCTTCTATATACCTAAGTTGGACATCTCCAACCTTTTCTTTTCTGCCAAATATTTAATAGATTCTCTTTCAACAATTCCTTTTCTTTTAAAAGAATCTATCAACATCAATAGTGGTGTCATTCACATGACACATAGTACAGAGTGTATATAGTCAAATAGTAATACCTTTGGACTTGCACTTTGAAGTGGATCACCATCATCAAATGTTTGGTGTTCTTTCAAAAATCCATTCTTTAGTAATATATTAGTGTAGTAAATATTTTACTTACATTTTATATTCATCCTTATCATGACAACTTTCATGATCAAGCTACTATATCCTATAAGGAAGAATAGCGAGTATAATGTTAGTTCCCAAAACCTTTTTGAGAGATCCAGATGCCTAGCACCTCCATCCTTCACAAATTCACATACAATATGAGAACATGTATTTTGCTAAATTATACTCTATCATAATGCAACAAAAAACATTGTTTCATATATCACAATATCTTTCACACATGATGGTTTCTGAAACAATTTTTTAGCTCCTAGATAATCTTGATATTAAACAACTTTTGAATATCAATAATCATGTAGGCAAACATGATACTTTAGATACTAACATTGGAATTCTTACTCTTGATTTAATACTACTTATTAAACTTCATGGAGTAAATAGAGTTTGCTGAAAGTTTGCAATAGGACTTCAAAACTTTAAATTGACATTCAAAACAATACGATACCAGTTCGTAAAGTAAATATCCAGAATTCTATAGTTCTATTATCTCAATTAAAACTAAGCATAAAATAGTAAACAGATGGCACTAACTACAACAAATTATGCAAATTCACTTTGATTTAGTCTATGAAAAAATTGGTTCGACTAATCCAAATTAGAAATGAACTCCCACTCAAAAACGACATCCCTCATGCCTTTTGGTGATTACATGAACCAAATCCACTACACCAAGTCCGATCATCACGTGAGTCGGTGTAGCTTCAAAGGCGAGCATCAATATGGACACCACATCAACTATATGACTCATGCTTAACCTTTCTGTTCGTGTTCCAAGGCCATGTCTGTACATGTTAGGCTCACCAAGTAAGAACCTTAGTACTCGCGTGTGTAAAACTGTCTTACACCCATTGTATGAAAGCGCAGAGTTGAGTACACCCTATCATCACGTGATGTCTCGAAACACGATCCATAGAACGGTGCATACTTAAGGAACAACACATTTTATCTTGATATTTAAATGAGGGATCATCTTATAACGCTACTAAAACGCCAAACTAGCACTATAAGATGCAAACATCATATGTGTAAAGTGGAATGATATGGTTCATGCATTTGATCACTATCATGTGCATCGTGGTATGATCTCTATCATTCCTTTGTGTGTAAGGCCAAGGTCTATGGAACTTACACGTTATGTGTGTTGTAAGGGTATCAACTATACATCAACTTACAACATTTCCATATCATGACACTATCCCAGCAACAATCTAAACTAGACGCCTCTAATTTATCAATTGCAAGTTTTTACGTGGCTTAGGGCTTTCGAAGATAGAACCGGTCTTACCTACGAACATGAAACCACAACGATGATAACTAAGTTATTAGCAACTCGTTGTAAATCATATATTGACTATAGTACGAGAGACAGACACCCGCTAGCCACTTATGCAAAACTAGTTACATGTCTGTCGTGGAACCGGTCTCATGCGCGATGACATGTAAAGTTGGTCTGGGCCGCTTCATCCCACTATGCCACCAATATCCAAAATACATGAAAGAAGCAATAACATGATCATCATCGCCCACATACTCTTATGTGTCTACCCGTGCAAAGCACCTACGCATAGATCAGGCTCTGATACCACTATTGGGTTCGCAGCATAGAAAACAAAAAAATTCCTACGATGGGAACTATTATACGCCAAGATCTATCTATTAGATACAAACAACGGGTGGATATACATCCATAGAGAACATACCCTCGAAGACAACAAAGCTTTGTTAACAAGATGGAACTCGTGGATGATGTAGTTGTACACTTACTGATCCAGCTCCAGCAGGTCCAGCTCCAGCATGTCCATCAGATCCAGCTCCAGCAAGTCCAGCACCACCAAGTACATCAGATCCAGCTCCAGCAAGTCCAGCACCACCAAGTACAACACCACAAAGCAGAGGTGCATCTGTGATCGCACACACGTCCGGTACCCCGACAACCTCCATCCCTTGCTCCAGGAAAGCAGCGGAAGCAGCAACTCCTTTCCAGATAAAGCCACCGGGAACATGTATCTCGCTAATCCGAGACCATGGGGGAAAAATACTAGAGGGGGAGAGAGATCCTTCACGAGGAGGTGTGTGTGAGAAGTGAGGAGAGGGGGGCCTTTTATAGGAGGATGGGGGCAGCCCCTCCCCATGGCCGGCGCCCATGGAGGGTGCCCCTTCACCTCCCTCATTCATGTGGTGGTAACCCCCTCCACATAAATATGCCCCTTCACATTCTCTATTAAAGTCTCCACTTTAAATGCATTAAATTTCTCCAAATTTAATGCTCTCTCATTTAATAAAACTCTTTTATTAATTTTATTTAGAACCCCTGCAACATTTTAATATTACATGCAAAACCAATTTTAGCAATTTCACCCGAAATAGTTTCGATGTCTATTGAATAATTCTAGTGCTTTCTTAAATCTTTATCTGAAACATATTTGCTCCAAATGGTGTCGGTATCCCTTAAGTGTGTCACCCTATGGTTCGCGAATAATGCAGACATGATCGAGACCCCTCTCCGATCAATAATCAGGAGCGAGACCTGGAGATCCGTATTGACTCCCATATATTCAACGATGACTATTGTGATCGTGTGAACCTTTAACGTCGTAACTAAATCCCTTTGTATTGCTATATATTACATGTCCGAGATTCGATCATTGGTATCTCCATACCTAGTTTGATCTCGTTACCGACATGTACTCTTTTCTCGTTCCCGTGATATAACATTCTAGTGATCACATCACTTGCTTGTAAGCTATTCTCAATGTGATATCACCGAGAGGGCCCAGAGTATATCTATCCGTCATCGAGATGGACAAATCCCACTCTTGATCCATGAGCCTCTATATAACACTTTTGTAGCACTGAACCCACCTTTATAATCACCCTTTCACTGTGTGATGTTTGATGTTATCAAGATACTCTTCTAGTGTTAGTGATTGACATGATCTCATGGTCTAAGGACTAGGATTACTTTGTATGATGTTATAGCAATATAAACACAATGACTTTGATCGTATTGCTATACTTCGGATGAATGTTCATCACATCATTCCACTAATGTTGTGACCTCGTTATTAACAACATCCAATGTCCATGATCAGGAAACCTTGATCATCTTGTTAATCAACGAGCTAGTTTATAAGAGAGGCATAACTAGGAACTTTCCTTTTGTTTATTAAACACACATGTATTAACGTTTCCAAATTAATACAATTATAGCATGCAAAATAAACATTTATCATAAACAAGGAAGATAATAACCACTTTATTATTGCCTCTCGGGCATATTCCCTTCATGATTCATCGGCTCTCCTTTTCCGTTCTTCTAGGTCCCTTTGCATCTTGAGTAGTTGTCTCTTCTGCTTGTGAGGGAGGTACTGGTATGCCATTAGATTTTCATGTGAAGTATGTGCCGTCATTGGTATTGCACCCAGATGGCGTTTCTTTCTTTTTCCTAGGAAGCTGGTGACAACCGAATAGTTATCCGTTCAACATCGTGTGCACTGCCTCCTTCTTGGACGACTTGGTTTTCCACGGGTGGTTCCGATCTGTTCCGTGTTCGTCACGTGCTGTTGAGGTTCCTTTGTCTGTCCCCATTGCTCCTATGATTACACACACCTGGTGGCGCTCCATGTACGAGTTGTTGTTGTGGTTGTCGGAATCACGGGAGACATTGTCTTGAGTGAAATCTCGTGGATCATGTTCTGGGTATGAGTCTACTTTTTAATCCTGGAGCCGATGCTTTATTCGGATTCGCCATTTGTTGGGTCCATCCTTGCGGGTGATAGTGTTTCAGAATCAGATCCGAAGGAGAGGCCATCATAAAGATTGGTCAAATCCCCCAGATCCGCGGCGTGGCCGCTATTATCTTCGATGCTTGCTGGGTGCGAGGTGGCCCTTCCAGTGGAGCTGATAGAGGATGTGTCGCAGGTGTTATGATTGCAGCCGACGAATCCGAGAAGGTCGGATTCGAAAGGCAGAGAACTTCTGCTGCCTCGATGCGAAAGTGGAGGTCCACGATCATGAGATCTGTCTCCTAGTCGAAGTTGTCCGGGAGAGGGGTGGGCGGGCGTGGATCAAGATCGGTGGGATCATGGTGGATCTCGTCGACCTCGGTCATTGGATTGCTGCTTGGTGAAGGTGAAGCCGCCGAATTCATGACTCCAGCGCTCAAAGTTCCCACGAATGGCGCCAATTGTCGATGTGTAACCTCGACAATGTCCATGGTTATGGACTTGGGTTTGATGGAAAAGAGAGAGCTGGTGATTTCATCGGCCTATCAGACAAACAAGGGAGTCAAAGTACTGCCTGATTATGAAACATAGGGTTACAGTCACTGATTCGCTAGATGTGATCTAACTCACGCCGGGTTGTGTCTCTCTCAAAGATATGGTTCTCTCTCCGTCGGCTCCTCCCGGCCTATATATGAGAGGCTGAGTCTCAGAGTCTAACATAGATCAGTTACAATTTTAACTACAACTACTCGACTATGTTGGTTGACACTTGTATCTTGATCAACACGTCCGGTTCCTGGGCTTCGGATGCTTACATGACTCTTAATTCTTTGTGGGCTTCGTGGCCGTAGTGTAAGTATATACTAGGTATACAAATTTCGAGAATCCAATAAGTCATACCCATGTCACCTGTAGTTCCAAGTTGGCCCGGTGAAATGGGTAGGTAGGATAATATATGTTATGAATATTCTCTTGGTTAGTACGCATAACTATAAACTGAACACATACCTACAGACAACAAAATTAGAGATGGACATCATGTTATTTGTATATTATCATATGATCAATCTTATTCATGCAACACCCCGCTATCACCTCATGCCTATGCTTTTAGCCACTGAAATTCACAACTTCACTACTTCACCGCTGCTTGAATTCAATTGCTATAATCACCACTTTCTTCTTGAGTATATTTATATAAAGGTGTGGTTGAGAGTGGCATCCCAATTACTAAAGTCTTATTGATATTCTTGTGTTCCCCTTGAGTCGAACTATAAATTTGGGTAATACTTCCTATCGAAGATTTCAACGAGCCCTTGCACCTGAGGGCTATCAGGCAGCCCTTTATATGATGTGGTTAAGAAGAAATTACAGCTGAGATTTACTAAGACGAGATCTAATGGCCGATCAAATCATATTTTGCTAAGATCTCTTCTACCCCCTCTTCCCCAATTATGTCTTTAGATGATCTTCTTGAGATGATTATATTGAACTTGCACTTCTTAACCTTGATGACAATCACCACTTGATGTCATCCTCTCACGGGCAATATGAAACATTTACTTTTGATGCATGCACATGGAACCACATAGACAACACAAAGCCACATATATAATGGGCTAGTTCATGAAGCATAATTGACAAAGCTTACCTTACCACAAGATCTCATGTGGTATATTCTTTATGCTTCACTCACCAACTTTAATCCAATCTTCACTGTTTGTATGGGTCAACCATGAATCTTCTCATGCCCTATCTAAATATCCCGAGGTACATAAATTACTCTTCATTTGATTGCATGCTCTAAATCTTGGTCAACCATAGCTCAACTCGTAAGACTATCATAACACTGACTTAGAGCCATATCTTGAATTCTTCTCCTGAGATCGATAATCTTGATGCCAATACTCAAGGTATATCTTTATCTTCATGTCATTCATATTTGAATCCAACACATGGACTAAAAGCATAACCTATGACATATTCCTTCGTATAAAACTCAATGAAAACATTAGTCAATCCTTCCCGTACTGGACTACGAGTCGAAGGAGACTCGGTCGGTCTCCTTTCGGAGGGGACCACGACTCCCTCCATGGTCTACGTCGCGGTGGCCACCAATGCCAATGCCAATCGCACCCCGATCCGAACTCCAACAATGTTGCCTGTGGGGGTACGACGACTCCAGATCCACTCTCCATTCCGATCACGCTAGAAACCTCGGTGGCCGATCTCGAGACCCTCCGACTCTCCATGGTGGAGGAGCAGCGGCATCAATGCGCGACTCATGATCATCTCAAGATCGAGGGGATGCAGTACGATGCCTTGTCCGGGTACTACCAGGGCCGATCTCGAGACCCTCCGACTCTCCATGGTAGAGGAGCAACAACATCAGCGCGCGACTCATGATCGTCTCGAGATCGAGTGGACGCAGTACATGCCTTGTCCGGGTACTACCGGAGCCGTGGTTCCCTCTGAGTTGCCCTCGGTGAGCAGGGCAGGTCCCTAGCTTTCGACCAGGATGATCCCACACTCCAAAATAATTGCATTGTAATTGCATAAAAAATGCTAGTGCAACAAACACAAAATAAAAAGAAACAATAATGTAAAAGTGCAATACACCCAAAAAGTGAAACCGTACAAAAACAATTGCAAGTACAAAAAATGTGATTGAGCCTTTTTTAGTAAAGAAATTGTGACTTTAGCTTACATAAGCTTCTTTTACTCTTACGTTTTAAATTAGTTGTCTCAGCTCTGTCTAGATTCGTATGTATCTACGTAAATCCAGGGGAGTAGATCAAACAATCAGTACACAAGTAAGTAAACCCAAACTTAGACAACAATTACTGAAATTTCACACAAAATAACCGAAACTGCGTTTAGTAAGAATGCAAATGAAACTCTCATAAGATTATTCAGGCACCTAGATTTATTAGCGGTTGGATTCCAAAATCCTGCATTGTAGATTAGAAACGCAAATCCGCGCTACAGTACTGTTTGACATTTTGGATTAACTAGGATATCGCTCTAGAGAATCGGGATGAATGGGGAACACGAGGCAGCACGAGAGACCGTCGCTCTGGAGAATCGGGATGAACGCGGAACATGAGGCAGCAGGGTCGGAAAACGCTAGGCGTCCCCCGGACGATGGGGGCTTCCCATCGTCCTCCTCCCCCGCGCGCCACGTGTCCCTCTAAATCCCGCTTTTACTGCAGAACGCGTCATTTTTGCTATATATGTTCCCGCTTTTGCTTCCGAAGCAAAAAAAACGGTTCGTTCCAGAAATAGAACATCTCGCCGGAGACTTCGCCGGAGACCATGAAGCAAAAAAATGTACTAATGTAGCAAAACCGATTTCGTTGGAAACATCATCGGAAAAAACTCGTCGGTGACTCTCGTCGGAGAGCTTGTAGCAAAAAGTTGATACTGTTGTAGCAAAACCACAATATGGTTGTAGCAAAAAAGTTCTTCTAATATAGCAAAAAACCTACTTCGTCAGAGACATCGCCGGAGAATTTAGCCGGAAGACCTCGCTAGAGAACTTGTAGCAAAAGCTTTATGATATTGTAGCAAAACAAACAAATAGAGATAGCAAAAAAAAATAATATCAATGTAGCAAATCGAAGACCAGCCTTTGTAGCAAGGCTGGTTGCCCCATGTAGTAAGGCCTCCTCCCTGAGGTAGCATCGCCGGAGCCGCTAGTAGCAACATCGGAGATGGTGCTTGAGGGGCACAGAGGTGTAGCCCTCGGCAGCAGCACGACCCGCCTCTTGCAGCACCTCGCTCCTGCAGCAGCTCCACGGATCTCGTGTCGTCGTCAAAGTCCTCCTATTCTGCCCGCCGCCTGGAGCTTCGTCGCCCAGTCTTCGCATTCACGGCACCGAGGTCGATGGCGCTCATCCCCGCGCGGCGTCTCCTCCCCGGGCCACCAACCCCGCCGCCAGCGAGCCCCGCCGCCGTCGCGGGCTCCCTCGCCTGGACCGCCTCCCCGAGCACCTCGCCGCAGCGCCGCCGTTCACCTCGCTTCCCCCGCCACTCCTGCTTCCCCGCGACCTGCGCCATCTAACCGCCCCCTCGCGCCTCCCTCGCGTGGCCCTCGGCGGCGCGGTGACGGGGTGCCGGCGGCAGAAACCCTGCACTGCGGCTGCGGCGGCTCTGCACCAGGTCCAGGCGGCGACGACACAGTGGTGCGGTGGTTTCTCGTTTGGGGATAGAAGAGACAAAGGAGAAGAAGAAAAAGAGGGATAAGGTCATGTGAAAAGACCAGGCAACGCGTCCACGGGGGAGTCGGGACACGCATGCGAGACCTGACCCGGACGATGCATCGTCCGGGGGATGATTATCATTTTCCATTTCTATATCGATTGCGCGGACGAGGGGCGGAACATGAGCGATCGTGCGGGAGGACGACGGCGCACGAACCATACCGATCCCAAGTAAAGAAACTTGTCTGTCCCGAATTTATCGCCCGATTCCGTGCCGTGCTCCACCCCCTCCTCTCCCCACCGGCTCTTGATCTCGCACGGGCAGGACGCCAGAACCGCCGTAGCGCTCCCATCCTCGCCCCTGCCGCCCCCGCCCCCCGCCACGTCCGCTCCTCGCCCAACCCTCGGCCCACGTCCGCGCCTCGTCCCAAGACGCCGCGGCCTTCTCCCCCTCACTCCACGCCGCCTAGAGACAAACATATATCTCGCTGGGAGAAGGGGGCAGGGAAGGGGCTAGCGGACTAGCTCCGGCGGCTCCACACCTGACGTGCTCTTTTCCGGCCTCCGATGCTTGCGGCGCTGCGGTAGCTCGTCGCCGAATCAACGGTATGTACTAGTTGATTTCAGTTTGTGCTGGCTCTGGGGAATTGAGCTCTGAGAATTTTAGGATATTCTAGGCGGGTTGTAGAAGAACATGTGGGGAAATGGATTATGGTTAACTTCGTCGTGGGTAAATTATCAAAGATAACGTTTGTAGAGTGAGTGTTTATCAGATTATAATGGACTTAGCTCTCTAGGTGTCCAGGTTGTAGAAAGCTGCAGATAACCGTGTATGGGTTGAAGCTAACAGATCAGTAAATAAACCATATATTTCCTAACTACTCTATATGTATGATGTACTGAAAGTACCCAGAGAGTCCTGATTGTGAACTAAACTCGATACGCCTGGTGCGTTTCTGCTTCCTAGGGGAAAATGTAGTTGAGGCTCGTACATATACAGATGCAATCCCTCCTGAGTTCCGCTGACGAAATTCAGTCTATTGGTATTTAGATTCAAGCAACCTGCCTTTAGTCCTTTCTGAGATATTAATGTATTTAGCTTGATTATTTGTCCTCTGTAAAGAAAACTGGGGTATTTTTTTTAAAGAATAGCAATTATGATTTCTTGTTCCTACCAGCTGCCAATTTAATATGTAAATTCCTTCTTAGGTTTGTCCCATCAAATTAATGTGTATCGATTTTGCTGGCGCTCGTCTTAGGTTTCTCAAATTGGGTTTATTTTCCAATATGACGTTTGCTTCAGAAATGTTGGCTCCCGAATTCTAGAATTAGGCTGGATCGGAAAATCAAAGGTTTTATTTTGCAGATGCACCAGTGAACGCTTATTTTTGGTTGTGAGCTGAATTTTCTTTTATTCCATCTACCTGGACTTGAACTTTGTAGTGAACTATGCATCTGAACTCATTTGTTAGCTTGGATGTGATTTACTTATATGTGTCTGTCCGTGCATTCTATTCCATCACCGTACTCCATATAGGAGATACATGTTTCTATATACGTGGACACTAGTTGAATGTATAGACAAATCTCTTTTCAGAATTAGAAAATGAGCAACTCAAATGGAAGCTAGGATCAAACAGTCCTCTTGCAGCATTCTAAGTGTGATCATTCTCTGGCTTCTCCAACCATGAATCATTAATACATGCAACAAATAGGCCACAATGATCATTTTCTAGTATTGATATCAGAACATCTTAATTAATATCTTTTTACATATGACTCCAAGATACCATCCACTGGGATAGTTGTATCTACATATCTATTTAATCCAGCTAGATTAACTTAAGATACAATGCATAGAGAGTGCCCTTATAGAACATGCTCTGCTTCTGCCGTCACACGGAACCAACGCTCAGCTTTTGTCTCAATGGCATCTGGCCTACACTTCGATTTGTGGTGCACTCTGGGCTAATTTCTCTTTGAGGAAAATAGAAAGGTTTGGTTGATCCTGGTGTTAGAATTGCTCAGTGTCTCGAAATTTTATTAGCAGAAATGGTTGTGTTGTCTAGTTTCAGTACTACAAATTGGTGCTGGAAGTAAATTTCAGTACTCTAAGTAGTTTCTAGCTCAGTGCTAATTGCTTACCTTGGCCGTCCTCGTACAGTTTCATGTGTCTTACATACTACATAGCTCATCATCTATGATGCTGTGTGGAACTTGACCTCGGCATTTGTGCGTTGCAATCTGATTACATGATATTATTGATCGCCAGTTTATACTTAAATTATTGTGCCTCGTACTGTTCTCATTTGCCGGGTATATTTTGGTGTAGACGATTTTGAGCAATATCTGAGTTCCCTTGGAGGAGCCTGGTGAGGTCTTATGCTGCCTTCCTGGGATGAAAGGCGGTGTTCTGCATAGGCTTCTTGTCAACAAGCTATGCCTCGGCCTTCTGGTTCTCCTCACTGTGCCGATTCTTTTGTTACTGGGCACAACGTCAGAATAGCTGAAAGTTTTTTCCCAAGGTATACCCTTTTAAGTATAGTCGCTACTGTGCTTTGTTTATTACTTTGATTGCCGATTCAGAATCTACTCTATGCTGCTTTTGCTGAATTCTTGTCTGTATCCTCCTCCTGGAATCAGGTTTCCTACAGCAGCAGGCACTGGAACATCTTGGAGATAATGTATCGACTCTAGTTGGGGTTGCAGGTCCAGCTTATAACAACCACACTCAGACAAGTATAACCAGACGGAACAAAGGTAACATCTCGTGTGCTATGCTACTTAGTATTGTATTTTAATCATTTGCACAGTGTCGCTTTGTGCTTCTTCATGTCTGTATCCTGAAAACTCTTACCCGCTTTGTGCTACTTAGTATTGTATATATATTTATTTATTTTTTGCGTGCGAAGTTGATGTCTGTATCCTGAAAACTCATACCCGTGTAACCTTTCAAACGGGGATAGTTGAGTTAATATTTCATGACTACACAATAACCACTTGCCCCATACTATATCCAGACATCTCAACCACAGTGAAATCAATTTATCTTTTCGTTCTCTCGATTAATAAAATGGTTACCTGTGTTATTTTTGATGGACAATATACATCATGATAACCTGGCCCGTTCACCTAGAGCATTGGAAGGCTGTTTCTGATGAGTTGTTTCCAAACAATGAATTCATCATCCGTAAATGTGCAGAGTTTGAAGCCTGAAGATTAATTTCTTATGCCTAATATATAACGCTGTTGTTACTTTGTAGACTGTAACTATGCAAAGGGGAAGTGGGTAGCGGATGAGAAGCGGCCTCTCTATTCCGGTAACGAGTGCAAGCAATGGCTGTCAAAAATGTGGGCTTGTCGAATGATGCAACGCACAGATTTCCTCTATGAGAGTTACCGGTGGCAGCCACATGGCTGTGAGATGCCAGAGTTTTCGGGGCCTAACTTTTTGAAAAGGTATTGTGCTATTTTTAACTGCGCATCACCTTACACGCTGGACTTCTTCTAACATACTAGCTTACAGGATGCGGCATAAAACTCATGCTTTTGTGGGTGATTCGCTCGATAGACAGCAGTTCCAGTCCATGATGTGTATGGCGACAGGTGGTAAATACAGCCTGAGGTTGAAGATGTTGGATGGCAATATGGCCTTGTCAAAGCTCCAGGTGCTTTAAGACCTGATGGGTGGGCTTATCGGTTTCCAGGGACTAACACCACTGTCCTTTACTACTGGTCTGCTAGTCTATCTGAACTGGAACCTTTGAACACGACAAATCCAGTGACTAGCTATGCGTTGCATCTTGATCGGCCAGTGACATTCTTGAAGAAGTACCTCCCCTCTTTTGATGTTCTAGTACTCAACACAGGTCATCACTGGAACGGAGGGAAATTCAATGGAAACCACTGGGAATTGTATGCTGACGGGAAGCCCGTAGGGGAAGGCAGACTCGCAGACCTCAACCGTGCAAAGAATCTCACACTGTACAGCATCGCCAGATGGGTGGACTCACAGCTCGTGAGCCGGCCTCACCTGAAGGTGTTTCTGAGGACACTCTCACCGAGGCATTTCGTAAATGGCGACTGGAACACGGGGGGAACCTGTGGTAACGCTGTTCCCTTCTCCAACGGAAGCGAGGTCCTGCAGGACCATTCTAGTGACCTGCCTGTGGAGCGCGCTGTAAACGGAACCCGGGTCAAGCTTTTGGATATCACTGCCATCTCAAAACTAAGAGACGAGGCGCATATGTCGAACTGTACTCTGAGAGCGCCAACGGGAATCAACGACTGCTTGCACTGGTGCCTTCCCGGCATACCAGATATGTGGAATGAGCTCCTCTTTGCACAGATTTAGTACCTGTATTATACTGCACTGGAGTAAGGGCATTTTTTCTCCCAGAGGCCCAAGGATGTATTGTGTTTCTGCTGGTGGTCTGTACATGGTGAACTGCTTTCTACCAGCATTACTTGTGGACATTTTGTTCAGCGGTGCCTAGGCGTTTAGCAGTGCCAAGATGATAGCATTGTCTCCAGAGTTTGAATCGCAGTTGGTTTCAGATTCCTTGCTCCGTTTGAGGTCAGATATGGAGTTCGCTGCTACAGAGCCATTCCCAGGCACGTCGAAATTTTCCATTTCCTTTACTGTAAAATGCTACTACCATGCTTCCTCAGTTTACCCATGTGCAGCATATATTCGATAGAAATGTTCAGACAGGTAGACCGTAGTGCTATATGGTCTTCTGGATATAGAAAGTTAAACTTCTTGTTACTATCTGTATCCTTTTTCTGTTTTGCGTGGAAAGTTCATGTCTGTATCCTGAAAACCCTTACCCGTGTAACATTTCGAACCGGTATATAGTTGACTTAATATTCCATGAACACATAATAACCAGTTGCCCCATACTACATCCAGACATTTTGACCCTTGTGATCATCCACACTGAAATCAATTTATCTTTTTTTTTTGCTGGGGAAAGAGATTTAAATTATCAGATAGGGGGGAATACAATTCGCCATGATCGCATCAGTGATCTCCGGCGGTGAGTTTCTCAGCCATGTGGCAGTTCTCTCTTGTACTCGACCTAAAAAGGCTAAGCTGTGACTTGCACAGTTCGCCTCACGGTTCACCTTTATTATTACAACATCTCTTTCCTTAATTCTCTCACGAATAACACTGACTCTCCTGGCAAACCGTTATAGATTGGGGGGGGGGGTCCTCTCATCGATCATTTTAACTGCGTCGGCACTGTCCGTTTCAAGAACAATTGGCGCTTGCTTAATCAAATGGTTAGCCATTCCTGTCTTATTTTTAATGGACATGGCAGAAAATACACCTGGCCTGCTGTACTAGGTTATTTATTTTATTTTCTGCAACGAGTACTGAAGATGCACAAGAGCGACAAGATAGGATTAGGCAAAGCCTAGCCAGAGGTTGCGGTGCCCATCACTGTTATCTTAACACCAATTATTGTCAGTCCTCGGATGCCACATCCGTCCCGAAAAGAAGGTGTCATCCGCCGTAGCCTATCGGATCATCTAGCAATGGCTAGCGTGGATGATGATTACCTTACCCCTGGACGCTTTGTTACCCCATATGGCATAAGACCATAAGCCCGGCCAACCACCTCTCCACCATTGTCACTCATCCATCGCCCATATCATTCGGCCTCGACGCTACTACTATCAAAAGACCCAATCCTGTTATCTGAAACCCCACACACGACATACACGCACGCACTCAGCAGCAGCAGCAGCACTATGGATGGACATGGACGCACGGCGCACAGTAGCAGAGCACGGGCCGAAACAGAAGAGGAACGTATGTATGCGAGGGTCAAATTATTGGCGCCTCCACCCGCCGGCGAGAAAGAAAAGGTAAAAGCAGGGAGGCCGCGCGACCGGCACCAACCAAACCGTGCGTCAAGGCCCACAAGAAGAAACACAACGTGCAAATTAGAAGCAGCCTCCAGCCAGAGATCTTCGGGGGAGCCTAGCAGTAGCAACCACAAAAACAGGTTCGACGGGGTTTATGTACACACACATCGGAGCTACTACGAGAGACAAATCGCAAGGCACGCACGCGGTGTGGCGCGGTGCAGCGTTCCTAGAGAATGTACGGCCTGGCTTGGGAGCTGCTGCTGCTGCAGGAGACGACGATCCTCCTCCTTTTTCTTCTTCTTCCCAGGATGCAGTCAGGCCGGAGCTGGGCTGGCCATCACCTCAACGCAGTGTCGGAGTCGGCGGACGAAGAGGAGGCGGCAAGGTCGCCCTGCGAAGACTGGTCGGAGACGTTGGCGAGGGCCTGGATCAGCCGCACGATGTCGGCGGGGTCGTCCAGGTAGTACTTGGCCTTGCTGGGCTTGCGGCCGACCGTGCAGGCGAAGACCGTCGCCTCGGGGTCCAGGCACGGCCCGTCCACCGCCATGGTGATCACCTCAAACATGTCCTCGTCCGACCGGTCGTCCCCAATGCACAGGATGAAGTCAGGCAGGACGCCTCGCTCCTGCATCGTCGACAGCAGCCGCTTCGCCACCAGGCCCTTGTTCACACCCTGCGAATGCAAAGAACACAACATCTCGACCAGTAGTGTTTCAGTTAGTTACACAAGTGCTCTAATGTGACACTAACACTGTCAAAGACACAAAAATACCATTTGGTATCTCAAACTCACCTGCGGCTTCACCTTGACATGGTTAACATCAGCTTTGACCGAAACCGGCTCGTTCGAGAGGACGCTCTCCAGGTGGTCATGGAGCTCCTTGGCCTGGCAAGATCCAAAATCAGGGTCCGCGTCCTCGTAGCACCAGACGATCGCTGTCTCCTTGTCCTCGATGGTCGACCCATCTGTCGTCTCCGTGTAGGTTTTCATCACAGGCTCCACGATCTGC
Organism: Avena eriantha; assembly: GCA_910589775.1. Classification (NCBI taxonomy): domain Eukaryota; kingdom Viridiplantae; phylum Streptophyta; class Magnoliopsida; order Poales; family Poaceae; genus Avena; species Avena eriantha. The sequence continues at coordinate 90,654,743 of OU342743.1, forward strand.
TTCCAGCTGCCATCTGTTGCAGGGGCGCAGGTCTTCCATTCTGCATCTCCTCTCAGCCTGCAGCAAAAACACACATTAATCAGCATGTAGACAGGTTGATTTTTCACACATTCCAACAGTAGAAGGTATGTCATTACTTCAGCATTCTCACAGAAGATTTGGGATTACCTCAGGAAGTAGCCGTGTTCAGCAGCAAGCCCCAGGTTCTCACCGTGAGAACCACTCACTCAGGGTCGCCCGAGTCTTCGTGCTAGCGAGCAAGACCATGTTGTTCTTGTCGCGGCAAAGGCTGTTCAGCATGTCTATCGTTTTGGAGCTTGGGTTCTTGCCGAACGATGTCTGAGGCATCAGCGTGCCATCGTAGTCCAAGAGAATGGCATGCCTGGTTGTCCTCCGGTAGGCCGAGACGAGTTGCTCTACCGCGAGCTTCTTGAAGCTTGTATCAAGGGCTACAACCCTGAACCTGAGCCCGAATCCTATGCCCCAACAACGCCTCTTGTTGTGGTCCTGGCAAGTCCTCTCCAGATCTTGCAGGAAGCTGTTTGCCCAGTATCCGACGTCATGCGTGCTCACGAATTTGTGGTGCTTCTCATGTCTCAGCACCTTCTCGCCTTCAGGTGTCTCCAAGGCAGAGTCCATTGCGTCAGCCACCGTATCAATGTTCCCAGGGTTCACCCGGATCGCTCCACTTAGGGAGGGTGAGCAGCCAATGAATTCTGATACGACAAGCATGCTCTTCTTCCTTGTGGAAGGACCGAGACCCAGGATCCTGTCTATCTTCTCATTCCCTTGCCTGGCAATTATGTACTCATACGGTATAAGATCCATGCCATCCCTCACCGCGGTGACCAAACAGCACTCGGCGACGACATAGTATGCCATTCTCTCATAGAACTGCAGCGGTCTGTCGATCAGTATCACTGGCTGGTAATCTGGCTGCCCAAATGCCTCGTTGATGCGCTTCACCATCGCATAGCTCTCATCCTGCACCTCCTGCACATCCTTTCCCCGCCCCCTCGCCGGATTGGCGATCTGTACCAGCACCACCTTTCCCCGCCACTCCTGATGCTGCATCAAGAGCTGCTCAAATGCCAAAAGCTTCAAGCTGATACCTTTGAAGATGTCCATATCATCCACACCGAGCATCAGAATCCGGTCCCGATCACAGAACTGCTTGAGAAGCTCGGCGACCTTGATCCTGGTCTCCGGGAGGTTGAGCACTGACTGCAGCTGCACCAAATGTACTCCCACAGGCAATATCTTGATGGTAACAGTCCGTCCATAGTACTCCAGCGCAATGTATCACCCTCTGCGACTCATATTTCAGCCCGAGCATCCTGCTGCAGCAAGACAGGAAATGCCTAGCGTAGTCAAAGGTGTGGAACCCAATCAAATCGGCGTTGAGCAATGCTTGGAGCAGCTCCTCGCGAACCGGCAGAGTCTTGTAGATCTCCGAAGACGGGAACGGGCTGTGCAGGAAGAAGCCGAGCCTGATCTGGTTGACGCGCTTGCGCAGGAACGTGGGCAGCACCATGAGATGGTAATCGTGCACCCAGACGAAGTCCTCGTCAGGGTTGATCACCTCCAGGATCTTGTCGGCGAAGATCTTGTTGGCGGACACGTAGGCCTGCCAGAGCGTGCGGTTCGAAGCGGCCGCCGAGCTCTCGCGACAGTGGCAGCATGTAATGGAACAGTGGCCACAACTGCTGCTTGCAGAAGCCGTGGTAGAAGCGGGAGCGGAGCTCGGCGGGGAGGAAGGTGGGCACGCACCGGAAGCCCTCGAAGAGGTCGTGCGCGACCTTGTCCAGGTCGCACTACGTCACGGTAGGCCTTTTAGGGCACTTAATAGTGCCCTTAAATGCTTAAAAAGTGCCTTCAATTACTTTTCAGGGTACTTCTAAATGTGCCAATTTTACTTGCGTCTCTAAAAGTATTAATGGCAGTTTTAAAAAGTGCCCTAATAAGTTAACCTTTTGAGGCATTTTTATATGCACCACTAAATGGTTACAAGGGTACTTGTTCAAAGTGCCCTAATAAGTTTTTGCGGTGGTGTCAACAAATGCTCCGACAAAGTATTAGGGCAGTTTGGACAAGTGCCCTAATATCTTTTTGGTGGTAATTACTAAAAGTACCCCAAGAAACTATTAGGGCAGTTTGGACAAGTGCCGTAATATATTTTTGGTGGCAACTACTAAAAGTACTCCAAGAAACTATTAGGGCAGTTTGGAAAAGTGCCCTAATATCTTTTTGGTGGCAACTACTAAAAGTACCCCAAGAAACTATTAGGGCAGTTTGGAAAAGTGCCCTAATATCTTTTTGGTGGCAATTACCAAAAGTACCCCAATGATAGAAAAAGCAGTTCAGACAATCAACATTAGCAAAAGCAGTTCATATAATGGTTCATAAGGTTCATAAGCATGTAATACCAATCTGATATCACATTTATAGCATCATAACACAGTTTAGACAATGTATCCAATATCCAATATTCACATGTTCATCTCTTGATGTTCACAGGTTTGACAATGTATACTTAAAACAGTGGTAAAGCACATCTCTTGCTGTCCTTGCTCCATCCCTTGCTGTTCTTACTTTGGCTCATGTTGTTCTTCACATATCCATCTTCATCTTCTTGCTTTCCTGCTGGTTCTGCACATCTTCATCCAATTGTCTAGACTTCCTGGCCATCATCTGCTTCTGATCATCTTCTATTTCAGCTGGTTCAACATTCTGTAGCTTCTGTTCATTTTCTGTTTCAGTGACCTGAATTCATTTCGTTCAGTGATGCAATGAAATGAGGAAAATTAGTTGTAGTAGTTTTCCAAATGCAAGGAAAATGAGTTGAAGCATTCTTACATTTTTCATTGGCCATGCAATGCACTGGGCTTGAGCATGTCCAATAGTTGTAATTCTTCCTTTAGGTTTTGGCAGGACGGTGGTTTTCTTCAATATCACGCTCACTAGCACTTGAACATACTCATCATTGTCTATGTTCTGCACAGTTGCCATGGCAATTAAATCCAAGCTGTTTGGTGATGTTAGACCCACTTCCATCCCTCTTTTGATCTTGGTTACCTGCAAATAGTGATCACTTGGTAAATTACATAACATGAGGTTATAGAATAATCAAAATTGTATTTAGCTGATTAACCCACCTTTATTGTTTTCCTACTCTTCATCTTCTCTTTCATATTAGCAATGTTCTCCTCTGCCTTCTCTATCTTAACTTTTTTGAATACAATTTCTTGTGCCTGTAATTGCTTGTAAGATAGTTTCCTTACTCTCTTCAAGCAAGGTTGACTATCTTGTATTTGAATGTTTATTGTCTGGGTTGCTTGGATTTCTTTCTCTATGGTTGCTACTTGTTGAGACAGTGTTGATGCTTTGCTTGCTTCTTAGGTGCTGATGATGCTTCTTGTTGCTTGGTTGTTGCTGTTGCTTTTGCTTGCTTCTTAGGTTCAGATGCTGGGATGTTTAGTTGCTGAGACACTGATGTTGCTACTTCTTGTTGCTTAGTTGTTGCTGCTGCTTTTGCTTGCTTCTTAGGTGTTGTTGCTGCTTCTTGTTGCTTAGTTGTTGCTGCTGCTTTTGCTTGCTTCTTAGGTGTTGCTGCTGCTTCTTGTTGCTTAGTTGCTGCTTCTGCTTTTGCTTGCTTCTTAGGTGCTGCTGCTGAGTTGTTTAGTTGCTGAGACACTGATGTTGCTGCTTCTTGTTGCTTAGTTGCTGCTGATGCTACTTGCTGGGACATTGATGCTGCTGCTGTTGCTTGTTGCTTAGGGGATGTTGATGCTACATGTTGAGACAGTGATGCAGCTGCTTCTTGTTGCTTAGTTGTTGCTGATGCTACTTGCTGAGACATTAATGTTGCTGTTGTTTTTGATTGTTACTGGTGGTACCTTTGTTTGTTGCTTAAGAAATGTTGCTGAGGTGGTTGCTTGTTGATTAGGTGCAGCTGGAGTTGTTCTTGTTGATGATTTGCTTGCTAGGTTTGCATCATCTTCATTCCCCTCTACTGATAGTCCTGATTTGGTTGGGCCATGCTGAGCTGATTGTCCAGCTTGGTTTGCTGATCTCTCTGCCTAGCTTGTCATCAGCATATTGAGCTTGCCTTCCATCTCTGTGCTCTTCTCAATCAGAGCATTCTGGTTTTTAAGTACATTTTCTAACAAAGCCCTTAGTTCCATGTTTTCCTCCTTAGAATCTTTCAATTCACAGAGAGCATGATCTAGAAGTTGTTTAGTTTTTCCACCTACCATCAGCCCAAATCCATGCATTCTACTAGTCTTTGATTTTGGAAACAGTTGAGAATACAAGTCACCTTCTCTATGTTCTTCACCAATCAGAGATGGTTTTTTTGTCAACTCCTTCTCAATAGCTTCCTTCAATTACATACAAAGAACATCTATTAGTTTCAAATCCTTACCATTTTTTGCTCCTACATATGACATATTTCTTACCATTTTTAGCAGAGAAAGCATCAACTGGTTGTCCTTTTTTTAGTGTGAATAACTCTGTAGGTTTCTGCTCTAAATACTGGTCTTTTCAGTTTGATTTCCTGCAATTCATGTAATATTAGATGCAGTCCAAGAACCCAAAGAGGTATTGCAATTCATGTAATAATGTTTCTTACCAGTTGATCATGAACAACTGCAATACTTCTGGAACCTGCAGTATGCCTACAATTTTGTTGGTCTTCTCTAGTGGTTTTGTTCTTCTCAGTCATTGCCTGTATATTAATAGAGAAACACAATTATATTTTCCCATTCATATTGTACATTTCAATATTATTTCATTTTACAACTCAAAGGTGTACCAACCATTATCTTCTCCCTTCTCCAGTACTTGCACATATATGCAAATTGTTTTTTTGGAATTCTATCATTACAACCTCTTTCAATGTTCTCCTTCCTGGACAGCTCAGCCTTAAAGTAAAGTAGCTTCAAGAGAGCCATGAAGGTTCTCCACTTTTTACCAGCTGATTTAAGTATCCATTCCTTGTGAACATCATCAATGTTGAAGAAAGCCTATGTGTACAAGAATGCATAATTATAATGTTTGAAGTCCAAGATGGTTGAAGAAAACATATGTGTACAAGACCATGATAAAGCCTATGTGTACAAGAATGCATAATTAAGATATGTTTGAAGTAAACATAACTTGTTTAGCAGTTACCTTTACTGTTGACCATAACTTGTCTTTCTCATGGTCTGGTACCATCCTCCAGCTCTTGTGAGCTATAGACACATCTTTTCCTTTTACCAAAGTTCCCATGAAATTTGCAAACTTTGATGTCTTCAATCCACATGGTTGTCCAAGATGGTTGAAGATCAAATCCACCTTGTTGTTAGGACCATATTTATCCCAGAATTTCCTCATCTCTGTAGGCCCCCTTCCACTCTTGTTATCTGCTGCTATACAAGGTAAACTACAAGTAGTAGTATTTCAGTAGTAGACACATTTGTAGTTTGTTGGTAGTGAATGCGAATAGACTAAAATGTTGAAATTATTTACCTTGTAATGTTCCATTTGCTTGAAATTCTTCACCTTGTGTTGTTTGACCTTGATATTGTGTTCCTTCAAATTGTTGTTGTGTATCTATGAAATTATCTGCTGTTTCTTCTAATTCTTCAAAGTTATTGTGTTGTAATTTTTCAGCTTCCTCATCCATTGTTTCATCTGAATCATATTCTTCACCTTCCTCTTCTTGTTCTTCACCTTCTCTTCTAGTTCTTCACCCTGCAAGAAGATTAATTATTTGAACCAGCAAAGTCATCTTCTTTTAACCTCATGACATAAGTATTTGTCCAAAGTCCTCTTACTTCATGCTGTGGATAGTCAAGCCCTCTTCTTTCAATCTCATCATACAAGCATTCTTTATAATCTTGCAAATTGACAGGATCGAAGCCTAACCCCATCATTCTTTCATTCAACTCCTGTAATCTCCTTTTTGCTTGTTTACCTGCAACAAAATTAATTTTGTTAGTACATTAATAATTTAACCATTGATTGCAAATGTTCATCATTAAAAAGCACTCACTTCCTAGATACAAGCCTCATCAATCTTTGAATCCATATCATAATAATCCCTAATTGTGGGGATAATTACCCGGTTAGTATCAACTGGATCTTGCACATAGTAAACTTGTATTGCTTGACTTGCAAGAATGTAGGGTTTAGAACCTTGTTCTTCTATAGAAACCAAATGGTTAAAATTACTTGCCTTATACCAAATTCATCCAGGTCTCTAACTCCATTTTGTTTTACCCAATGACATTTGAACAAAACAACATGTCCTTCATTTGAATAATTTAATTCTATAATTTCAGAAATTCTACCATAATAGGTAATGTCTCCTAAAGCAGGATTTTTGTCTTTAGCACTTGAAAAACTTGATGTTTTAGTAACTGCTGCAACACCATCACACTGTGTTGCTTTCCCTTTACTATAAGCATGTGTATGGACAGTGCATCCATTAACACAGTAACTATTATATTTCTTGACCATCATGTATGGTTTTCTAGCCAAAATCCTAACTTCAAAAGGAATCTCCACTCCTTGGTTGATCAGATTTTGTACCTAGAAGTTTAGATCAAAGATTAGTGATGAGAAGAAAGCAGAACTTATTGATTTGTTGATTTTGATTAACACTTACATGGTCAACAAACCATGTGTGGAAATTGCTATGATGAGCACTTTTAATTTCTCTCTTAGATTTTTTTCGACCACTTGAAAGTATATGCTTGTGCTTCCTACATTTGAAATTTGTGTTAGTTCCTAGCAGCATACAAAACTTACTAGGAATATTCATCAATATTACTTACTGGGCATATTCATCAATATTAGGATAGTTTACTAGAACACATCTTTGTGCTTGTGATATCAAATCAAGTTGTGTTGCTGAAGAGGCTGATAAAGGCTTGCCAACTATCCTCAAATATGGTTGAATTTTTTGTGTAGGACTAGCATCAAAGTTGTCATCATGTCTTGGATCCCTATTAAATTTTGTTTGACATTCATGCAGATATCTTGAGCAAAAAGTTAGGCCCTCATCAAAAATGTACCCCTCGGCTATTGATCCTTCTGGATAACTTATTGTGTGTACCATGTATGTCATCTTTCCTATGAACCTCTCTATTGACCACATGGATCTATATTGCACTGGACCACCAAGTCTTACCTCCTTAGCAAGGTGTATTACTAGATGAACCATCGTATCAAAGAAAGGTGAAACAATCTTCTCCATTTGGCACATGATAATTGGGATTTCTTCTTCCCACTTCATTAGTTCTGACACACTGACCACCTTACCATAAAGAGCCTTGAAGTATTTTCTTAGTCTTATCAGTGGTTTAGAAACAACTATAGGCGGGGATCTACAAATTGCCAATGGCAACAAATCTACCATGATTATGTGGCAATCATGACTCTTCAAACCATGAATCTTATTCTCATCTAAATCCACCATGTGAAAGAAATTTGAAGCATAACCATCTGGGAATTGTGCATATTTTACAACCTTCAAGAAATTCTTCTTTCCTAATGTTGTGATTTGGTAAATAGCTTGATGAATGATTGGTTTAGGTCCACTCAAATCAGCATGAAGTCCAACTCTTATGTTCATTTCCTTAAGGTCAAGCCTAGAGTTTAGATTATCCTTTGATCTCTTCTTTACATCAAGAGTAGTGTTGACAATGTTGTTGATACGTCCAAAAGTATATACTTTTCCGAACACTTTTGCTATTGTTTCTCCTCTATACTTGTGTGATTTGGATACAACTAATGCGGACTTACACTGTTTTCAGCAGAATTGCATTGGTGTCTACTTTTTGTGCAGAAAATCAACTATTAGGAAAAATCCCGGAAAATATGCCAAAAATCCTATTTCACCCGAAGACTCCAGGAGCCAGAATACGAGACGGAGAAGAGCCAAGGGTGGCCACACCACCTGGTGGCGCGGGCCAGGCCAGACCGCGCTAGGGGTGGTGTGGGCCCCCAGGCACCCCCTCGGCCTCTCTCTTTGCCTATAAGGAGCCTTCTGACCTAAAAACTTCGGGGGGTTCGACGTTTTTCCAGAAGGAGTTCCGCTCCGCCGCCACCACCAGATTCCACAAAACAGCGCCAGAAACTCCGTTCTAGCACCCTGCCGGGACGGGGAATTGGAGGAGATCATCGCCATCATCATCACCATCGCTTCTCCATTGGTCATCCATATTTCCCCCATCTATGAGTGAGTAATCCCCCGCTGTAGGCTATGGGGATGGTAGGGATTGGATAAGATCGTTCATGTAATGGCATCAGATTGTTAGGGCATGGTGCCTAGTATCTTATATTAGTGCTTTATGACTTTGTTGCGACTTGTTGTGCTTAATGCTTGTCACTAGGGCCCGAGTGCCATGATTTCAGATATGAACATGTTATTGATTCATTGTGATAGTATTGTTTATGGTCTTATCTGCAAGTTGTATACACACGTTGTTGTCCAGAACCAATGGCCCCGAAGTGACAGAAATCGGGATAACCGGAGGGAATGGCTTTGATGTGAGGATCACGTGTGTTCACGGAGTGTTAATGCTTTGCTCCGGTGCTCTATTAAAAGGAGCACCTTAATTGCCAGTAGTTGTCTTGAGGCCCCGCTGCAAACGGGCTGGTAGGACAAAAGATGTTGTGCAAGTTCTCATTGCGAGCACGTATGACTATATATGGAACACATGCCTAGGCTTATCTAGTACTTGGATGCTTTATCTTATTTATCTACAATTGCCCTATGTTCTGATTGCTATGTGAATTGTCTTGTCCATGCAACGCCCGTCCATCCATCCCTATGCCTACCGCACTCGAATCCCAAGTTTTACTTCTATTATTACTGCTGTCTTTACTTTGCTACTGCTGCTACTTTACTATTCCTACTACAAAACTGTTGTTACTGATAAACTGCTGTGAGCAAGATTGTTTCCAGATGCAGCTGAATTGACAACTCAGTTGTTAAGGCTTATAAATATTCTTTGTCTCCCCTTGTGTCGAATCAATAAATTGGGTTTCACTTCCCTCGAAAATACTGCGATACACCCCCTATACTTGTGGGTCATCAAAACTATTTTCTGGCGTCGTTGCCGGGGAGCATAGCTTTATTTATCAAATTCACTTGGATTCTCTATTGTTCGCTGCTATCCATCCATCATGGGTAAGTCTCGTGATGGCAAGGTTCCTATTTTACCATCCACTAGAAGAAGAGGTACGGTTCTGAACACCTCTGCTGCTCTTGATTCACCGTCTGTTATGAGTAAGTTCCTTACACCACCACATACACATGCTACACACACTGCTACTACTGCTGAATCTGAAACTTCTCATGCTTATGATGCTACTTCTACTGTGCTTGATAAGAGTGGTTCATTAGGTCCTTTCCTAGATGCTACGATTGCTAGAACTATAGCTGGAAATACCGAAACTCCTAATGAAGACACTACCACACCTGTTAGTTCACCTGAGTTTAGTGAAAGTTATGATATTGAAGATGGTTATGTTGAGATGATCGACGAATTTATTAAAGAATGTAAGAACACCCATGATAGGAGCGTTGCTAAGAGTCTCCTTGAGAGGCGTACTATTAGACCCAAATTATCTCCTGCTGCTAAGTTTGCTGCTTCTCCCATAAACATTATAGATGAAGATTATGATTTCTCTCTCGATCTATCTTACATAGCTATTGTCGAGAAAGAACCTTTTTGTGGGACTAAAAATGAAAGTGCGGTAGCACATATGAATGAACTTTCTACCATGAGTGGCTTGTTTTCTGATGATATTAAGATGCGTACTTACTTTGTTGCTAAGATTTCTCCTTTTCACTAAAAGGAGAAGCTAAAACTTGGTTTAGTAATTTACCTCCTGGATCTATTGATAGCCCTGAGTGCTTGATTAGTACTTTCCTGTAGAAATATTTTCCTCCAAGTGCTAGACGTGCTATTTTTGCAGGAACTTTTTGATTTTAAACAGGGAGAAAAAGAGGTATTGCCCGAATCTTGGGCAAGGTTTTGTGCTTTGATTCATGCACAGGCTGGAAGTCCATTACCTAAGAATGAGCTTCTTGATATATTTTATAATGGACTAACCGAACAATCTAGGACATACCTAGATAGTTGTGCTGATTGTGTTTTCAGGAATATGACTCCTAAGGAAGCTGAGGAATTAATGGCTAAAATAAGCAAGAATTATGAAGATTGGACTCCTCCTGAACAAGCTATACCTGAAGTAATTATACCTGAACCATCTATTCCGGTGTCTATTCCAACATCAAAGAAGAGGGAAGTTATTGAATTAAATGATGAAGTGATGAAGGAAGCTAAGAAATGTCTTAAGGAGAAGGGAATTAAAGCTGCAGATGTCAAGAATTTACCTCCTATAGAAGAATTATGTAAGCCTATTCCCTACTCATCCACTATTGAGGTACACTGTCTCCAACACTTTGATGAAGGTGATATCCCTTACTCTAAACCTCCTGATCAATGCTTAGAAGAATTCGATATCTTTATTGTTAAGCAAGATAACTTTAATAAAAGGGTGCACAATCATCTAATGGAAAACACTAGAGCTATTGTTGAGTTGAAAGATATTGTGGAAAGAACCTCTAATGATGTTAAAATGATTGTTAAAAACTTTCAAATGGTTCAAAATCAAATAGATCAACTCGTTAAAGTGCAAAACGACTTGCTAGTTAATGCTGCTAAAGAAAAACATGCTTATGAAATTAGAACTAGAAGTGGAGCTGCTACCCAGGATCCTCTATATCCCGAGGGGCATCCCAAAAGAATTGAGAAAGATTCTCAACAAGCTGAAAATAGTGGTTCTACTCGTAGAAAAGGAAAAAGAAACATAAAACTGTCGTAGAACCCTCTAAACCTGCTATAGATCCTAATAGTATATCTATCTCTGATGCTGAAACTGAAAGTGGTAATGAAGAAAATGAAGTTCCTAGTGAAGAAAAAGTTGAAGAACCTGGAAACCACACTAAGAATACTAAATACACTAAAGAAGATTTTATTGCTAAGAAACATGGTAGTGAAAGAGAACCTTGGGTTCAAAAACCTATGCCTTTCCCTGATAAGAAACACAAGTCAAAGGAAGATGAACACTACAATAAGTTTTGCGAGTGGATGAAGCCTTTATTCTTGCAAATTCCTTTGACTGATGCTATTAAATTGCCTCCATACTCAAAGTATATGAAGGACATTGTCTCGAATAAAAGGAAGATCCCTAATGAAAAATTTCTACTTTGCTTGCTAATTATTCCTTCAATGGTAAGGTTCCTAAGAAACTTGGAGACCCAGGGATTCCAACTATCCCTTGCTCTATTAAGAACAATTATGTTAGAACCGCTTTGTGTGATTTGGGAGCTGGAGTTAGTGTTATGCCTTTCTCTCTCTATAAGAGGCTTCAACTAGAAAAACTCATACCAACTAATATATCTTTGCAAATGGCTGATAAATCTACCACTATTCCTGTGGGTATATGTAAGGATGTACCTGTTCAGGTGGCTCACAATTGGTTGATATTAACTGATTTTGTTGTGCTTGAAATGCCTGAAGATGATAATATGTCTATTATTCTTGGGAGACTTTTTCTTAATACTACAGAAGCTGTTATTAATTGTAATCGAGGAAAGGTGACTTTCAATGTTAATGACAAGGAACATACTGTCTGTTTCCCCAAGAAGATTGAAAGGAATTATGGTTTGAATTCAATTGAACATGTTGAAGGCATTCAAGTTGGAGAAATATATTGTCCCATACCTAGAGAAAAATTTGAAACTATTATGATTGGGACCATTGCTATCAAGGTTGAGGTAACATAATCATTAGTGGAATATAAAGTTTTGTCTCATATGCAATTGTTTTGGTAGCAAGACTTGATCAACCTTGTTAATAAAAGGATTCCATTGAACAAAACAATGTTTTCATTATGATTATCTCCGTTTATTTCTACCTTTTGCACTTTAGTTTTTGCTTTCGTTTAGCTTTATTTTTTGTTGTTAGTTGTTTGCATGTTAGAGTGTCTTAGAACTTATGTAGTTCCAGCCTTGTTTTGTTCTTGCATCATGTTTCCAAAAAAAAATCTGTCTGTCAGAAAAATCATTCTTCTATGCCTGAAAATGCCCAAAAATAAAGTGTCTCGAAAAATTCCAGAAAATTCATATTAAATTTTTACGAGAAAAAAGGGGCAGAGGAGTACCTGGGAGGTACCAGGGGGGTCCACCAGGCAGGCACACCACATGGTGGTGCCGCTAGCCCTGGGTGGCGCCATGCCCTGGTGTGGGCCACCCTGGCCCCCCACTAACTCTCTCACCTGCCACTTTCTTCTCTCTCCCGAGTAAGCTCCAGTTCATTGCTCAAAATCGCGTTCTTGCTGTGATTGCTCTCGATTTTTTCGATCTCCTTGCTCATCCCATCTTTCTTGCTGAAATTTGGAGCATTTGTTCCCTGGTATGTGATTCCTCCCCTTGTCCAAATAGATTTGTGTTTAGTGGATTATATCTTGAGTATTTTTCTGCTGTAGGTGACTAGTTATGAGAGCTTGTAAGCTTGTTTGATGCTTAGAGATATAGTTTTGATGCATGTTTAGGCCTCTTGCAAGTCCCTATGAGTAGAATCCTTCTTTCTATTTACTTTGCAATCACTTGTTTAATAGGTGTTTAAATTTCAGAATACCAAGCATGAACAACCATACTTTTGGAGAGATATTTGAGAGTGATGCACCTAGGAGGTCGAGGCCCTCAAGAACAGCCTCTCGGTTTAGGCCATCATACAACAAAGACCTCATTGCAACTAGTATTGGTAATGAAAGGGATGATGGGGATGTTCACCCATCCACTTTTCCTTATTTTACTTTCTTACAAGCTGCAGGTATTCTTGATGATTTCTTGCTACTGATTGAGAGGGTTGGTTTGACTTCATATATGCAAGATGAGAGTGCGCAATACGCTACGCTCACCAAAACTTTTGTTGAGAGCTTCACGTTTACTAACACATCCTATCAGTCGACTGTCTCTTTTAAAATCTATAATCTGCCCTTCACCATGCCTTTGGAGAGATTTTGCAGTATTGTAGGTGTACGCATGACAGGGACTATGAAGAAAATTCAAGGGCGACCCGCTGATTTGTTGGAGCTTTACCGAGGGGTGACCAATGATGATGACCACGTGGCGCAACGCGAAAAGATAAGAAATATTCAACTCCCTGCTCTTAGATACTTTGCATATTATCTTGCTACTAGTGTACTGGGTAGGGAGAACACAAGTAATATCTCCAACTATCATTTAGCTTTCCTTGCTGCTGCGCTTAACAATGATACTCGGTACAATCTTGGCTCGCTTATTGCTCGCCGCCTAGCTGCTAGGGGGCCTATCTATGGGGGCATCATTGCCTCGCGTATAGTCAATGCATTAGATCTTTCAGTGGACCCCTATGATGCTATGCTGGCACCACAGAGGCTTGACCTTGTTGCTATGAAAACTCATCACTTTGTCACTGCTACTTCTGATTTGAACAGTCTAGTATATAGGATGCTTTTCACTGACGGGGATGAAAGGGAGATCCTTTTGCCACAGCCTTCTTTGTTTAGTGTTCACAGGAGACCGTGGTCGCGCTCCAAGGAGGAGGTGGACGAGCAGCTTCGCTTGCTGGGTTTCCACGAGCTGCACCAGGAGGATGTGCCCTCCTATGATTACTCCGCGCACTACGGAGGGACATACTCGAGCTCGCACCAGGACGAGGGGACCTCTTCGTCGTACCAGGGTGATACATCATCCTGGCCGACTTGGGATTGACACCCACTTAGGCCAAAAGCCTAAGCTTGGGGGAGGTACGCCGACACCGCACTCATCTCCATATCATGTTGCATCGGTACTTTGTATATTCATGTTTTCGTTCTCTTTTTAGTTTTTGTTCTTCTTTTGCTTTTGTTTTCTAAAACACAAAAAGACCAAAAATATTTCTGTTGTTTCTCTTTGGTTTGCTTCTTCTTTTTGCCTTGGTTTGTTTTTCCCTTTTTGCTTTGTTTAAACCATTCAAAAAACCCAAAAAGATTTTTGCTTTGCCTATTTTCTCTTTTGGTTCTTGTTTAAAAATCGAAAACAAAAAAAATATTTGTCGTTCTTCTTTGGTTTTTGTGAGTTTGCTACAGGGTTCAGCAGTCCTCAGTGGATATTTGTTTCATATTATTATTAAAGCCACACAAGTGAAGAGCAATAATGAGGATTAATGACAACTTGAGGCGTGGTAAGAGGCTGGTAATGAACTCTATTTATTTTCATTTTTGTATATATACTCATCATTGTGGGCATGCTTAGCTTCCGCAGTCGGTCAAGTGGACGATCCTTCTGGCGCCGCGTTTCGGCAGCGCTACCGTAGTCGGTCACACGTGCGGAGTCGAAGCAGACCTTCCTCTCCTTGTTCCAGCGAGCAGCGGAGGTAGTAGATCTTCTCCACGGAATCCCAGCAGCACGACAGCGTGGTGGTGGTGGTGGAGTAGAGAATTATGCAGGGCTTCGCCTATGCCTGTGCAGAAGAAAGGAGGAGGAGAGAGGCGGCAGAGATTGGGAGTTATGTAGCAGGGGTGGAGGGGGCGCCCCTGCCCCTCTATTTAAAGGGGGTGAGGCGCCATGGGGAGGGGGAGTCCTTGTAGGACTCCCCTCCCTCTAGGGCCGGCGGATTGGGGAGGGGGGAGGAGTCCTCCTCCCCCACGACTCCTTGTCTTGACCCATCAGGACTCCTTGATCCCTATCTTGATTTTCAAGCAAACTCCAAGATATCTTTCTAGAACCTTCTATAACATTCCAAAACCTTCTAGAACCCTCATACAAATACTCCGGAACATTTCCTAACTCAGAAAAATGATCCCCAATATATGAATCTTATTCTCCGACCATTCCGGATCTCCTCGTGATGTCCCGAATCCAATCCGAGACTCCGAACAACATTCGGTCTCCAATGCACATTCCATATCTACTTAAAACAACTTCGAACCTTAAGTGTGTCACCCTACGGTTCGTGAATATGTAGACATGATAGAGACACATCTCCTATCAATAACCATCAGCGGGATATGGAGATCCATAACGGCTCCCACATACTCAACGATGACTTCGTGATCGATTGAACCATTTACATACGAAACCAATTCCCTTTGTCACGCGATACTATACTCATCCGAGGTTTGATCGTCGGCATCTCCATACCTAGTTCTACCTCGTTACCGATAAGTACTCTTTACTCGTTCCGTGATATGTCATCCCTTGTGACCCAGTCACATGCTTGCAAGCTAACTAGATGACATTCCACCGAGAGGGCCCAGAGCATATCTATCCGTCATATGGATGGACAAATCCCAATCTTGGTCCATGCGCTTCAACACATACTTTCAGAATACCCAATGACACCTTTATGACCACCCAGTTACGAAGCGGTGTTTGATGTCATCAAAGTACCCATCCGGTGATGGTGATTAACATAACCTCATGGTCGAAGGATTAGGTTACTATCATTTAAAAGCTTATAGCAATACGAACTTAATGACTTGATCTTATGCTACGCTTACTATGGGTGTATGTCCATCACATCATTCTCCTAATGATATAACCTTGTTATTAATCACATCGTTATGTCCATGATCAGGAAACCATGATCATTAATCAATCAACAAGCTAGTTCAACAAGAGGCTTACTAGGGACTCTTTTATGTTTACAAAACACACAAGTATTAATGTTTCCGGTTAATACAATTATAGCATGGGATGTAAACATTTATCATAAACATAAAGATATAATAATAACCACTTTATTATTGCCTCTTGGGCATATCTCCAACAGATGCGGCAGAGAGGGAGGGTTGATGTCTGCGGCGGAGAGGGTAAGGTTGATGTCCTTCTTTCTTTGTCTATTTTGTCTATGGAATTTATGAACATTGCCAGGCCCAACACATATCAGCGGCCCATATTGGATCGAAGTCCAAATAATGCCATTTCCAGCCCATGAAATCAACAATAGCAAATCATATTAAAACCTCAATAAGATGTTGCATGTTAAACAACAAAACAGGAGTTGTGGTAAACATGACTTAAACATAGTTGGATAACAACATATATACATCAAATTCAACATCATTTATACATCAAAATATCACTTAAACATAGTTGGATAACAACCTTTATATATTGGGTACTAAGTAGATATCAAAGGATCAGGATATAGGTTCACCACACCTATATGTTCTACTTAGTACACCATATAGTTCACCACACATAGGTTCTACTTAGTACACCACACAATTCACTTAATACATCGCACAGTTCTAATAATTATAGCAGACAGCTCATGCTAAAAAGCATGGGCGTGGCAGGATCACAATCAGCATGTAAAGCTCTCCATCTTGCTCTTCATAGAAATTGAAGAGACATATGTCTTCTTCTTTTATCTTGAACTTCTTGATAACCTCGTCCCAACCTAATGTCATAATTGCATTGTTAGAATGAGCTCCCATCTTCATCCTAACTGCATAAGTCTTGTTGCTACCCATTCTCTCAACTTGAACATAAAATGGTTCAGCAAGGTATTCCTTTGTGAATTTAGCTCCAAACACCTATGGAAATAAAAGAAATATAGCATGATTAAGTAATTTTCCCTAGTAAAACAAATATATCATGAAAGAAACACTACATGATTAAGAAATATACGATTTGACACTTCAATGACAAGACATTTGAATTGTTCATCCTGTGCACATAATACTTGATATTTGGTCCATCACCCTCACACCAACACTCAAGGAAATCCAGTTGATCATCAGTCAGATGCATATCGTTTCCAAACATACACATCTCATCAAATGGAAAATTCCCCATGTGTTTAAGTCCTAATGGAACAATTTATATACAATTTAGCATGATGTAGCAATTTATTCAACTACAGAATTTGATTGAAGATGATGTTTCATACCTCTGAATCCAAGGTCCTCTGATTCTGCATCTGAGAAAATGGTCTCATCACTGTCATCACTATCACCACTAGTGACCATGATTGCATCAGAATTGGATGTTCCCATCTAATAAAGTAATTTTTCTTAGTTTTGTGCAGCTAAAGATCAGTTGAAATAAATTACATGTTCACCACTAGCAACTGCAACCTATTCCAAGTAGAATACTACTAGTTACTACAGTTAGGATGACCACATCATCCAAATTGAGGCATCACCATTAGCACATATTAAGTATTGCTGATTAATCATACAAACTGGGGCACCACTACAAGTATCAGCTAGTAGCATATCAATAACTCAATTAAGTATCCACTATTTATTTGCATATATCAAACCATCTAGGTAGTAGCCAGTAGTAGCTACTAGTTCAACTAGAGAAAACCACCACACCACCAAACTTGCACAAATACCATGGCTGATTCTGGCCATCACATCTAGAATAATGTAGTAGATCTACAATAATGTAGTATATCATGAAGTAATCGGAGTATAATCCAAACATTTTAAGTGAGGAAGTATGAGGAAGCCCTATTCAAACCATATTCAGACCCTATTCAAGGAAACCCTAGCAGAAATGAAGTAAGGGAGGGAAGGCCTACCGGAGATGTGCCTTGGCTCCGACGATGCCTTGGCTCTGACGGTGGCTTCGCTCCGACGACGCCTTGGCTCCTACGATGGAGGGTATGGGAGAAGACGATGGGAAAAAATACGGGAGACGGCCGGAGACGGCGATGGGTGCTGCTTATACCTATGGTCGTTTTTCAAACAAACACTTGGATAAAAATAACTAATAAAAGGTGCTCCTCCCACCTATGGCCTTTTAACGAAAACCCCCTCCTCCCCATGGTAACGTCGCTCCTATCCACACAAAACTCGCTCCTATCCGCCCACCTTCCGCACTTCGCGATTGGCTCCGACCAACCGCCGCACTTCGCGATTGCGCCGTCCCCGTCGCCGATGACTTCTGGCCCGGCTACTACCCATCTCCAAGCACTCCCCCGTCTCCGAGTACCCCCCATCACTAACGACTTCCGACCCGACTGCTCCCCATCTCTAAGCACTCCCCCATCACCGACGATTTCCAGCCTGGCTGCTCCCTATCTCTGAGCACTCCCCCATCACCGGTGACTTCCGGCCCGGCTGCTCCCCGTCTCCGAGCACTCCCCCATCACCGACGACTTCCGTCCCGGCTGCTCCCCGTCTCCGAGAACTCCCCCATCGCTGGCTACTTCCGGATGAGTCGCCGACGACTTCTGAGGTATGGATCCACGCACCTCTAAGTTGATCCGTCCTCGAGTACTTGGCTTGACGCTGCCGCCTTCCTCTCCAAGTAATTTTCCCCTAAAACCTATCCTCTGTTAAATTTCAGAGTATTTTGCATGCTACTGTGATTTAACTGTTGTGTTTGCTCCTGTGATTTAACTGAAGTTTGCTTGCTTAGTACTTTAACTGAAGTTTGATTGCTTAGTACTTTAACTGAAGTTTGCTTGCTTGCTTAGTACTTTAACTGAAGTCCAATTTGATTCATTGCTTAGGAATTACTTACTGATTGGTAGCCTACGAAGTGATTGTCTAGTAAACATGGACAAGAGTTGGATTAATGCTCCTAGGTCCACTGTACAGTTTGATGAAGGGGTTAATTGTTTCATAGATTTTGCATATGAAAAAGGAGGAATGAGAGGCAGTTTTCTTTGCCCTTGCACACAATGTCTAAACAGATATTGGTTAAATCCTACCAATGTTAGGGATCATTTAATCTGTCATGGCTTCATGTCAGGTTATAAGACTTGGGTTTTCCATGGGGAGGATATGCCTGGAAATGAGAATGAGGTAGAATAGGAATATGCTAACAGTGATGAAATGGACAACATGTTGTTAGAAGGTTATGGCATGTATGACACTGCTACTATAGGACTAGATGAAGATGAAGTAGATGAAGATGAAGTAGATGAAGATGAGTTAGAATTTGATGCTGAAACTTACAGCATGTTAGTAGAAGATGGCAGCAAGGAGTTATACCCTGGTTGTAAGAAATTTTCAAAGATTCAATTTCTAGTGAAGTTGTTGAATATTAAGAATGTATGGGGAGTGCCAAATTTATGCTTTGATGCCCTACTGTCATTAATTAAGGATGCACTACCTGAAGGACAAAACCTTCCAAAAAACTTCCATGCCTCAAGGAAATACATCAAAGATGTTGGATTAGGCTATGAGAGTATTCATGCATGCAAATATGACTACACCATGTTCAGAGGAGTACATTCAGATGCAGATGAATGTCCTGTTTGCAATACTATCAGATGGAAGAGTGTGAAGACTGGAGTTGATGGGAAACGAGTTTACAAGACTCCTCATAAGGTGATAAGGCATTTCAAATTGAAGCACAAAGTTAGAAGGTTATTTATCTCTTCAAAAACATCAGCAAACATGTCTTGGCATAACAAAGAACTAAAGATGGTCTGATGAGACATCCAGCAGATTCACCTTGTTGGAAATCATTTGATGTGCAACACAAATCATTTGGTGCTGAGCCCAAAAAAATTAGGTTTGCCCTTGCAACTGATGGATTTAATCCTTTTAAATCCAAGAACATTTCATACAGCATTTGGCCCATACTTTTGATTCCGTACAACCTTCCTCCATGGGTTTGCATGAAGCAAGCCAATTTCATCCTCAATGTCATTGTGCCTGGTAGGAAAAGTCCAGGAAAGGAGATGGATGTGTACATGCAGTTGACAATAGAAGATTTGCAAGAGTTTTGGAAACATGGAGTTCGGACCTATGATGTTGTTATTGGCAAGAAGTTTAGAGTACATGCTGCTTTGTTGTGGACTATTAGTGATTGGCTTGGAAGAGGTTGCTTAAGTGGTGAGAATTTAACTTGTTGCTCTCACTGCCTTAAAAACACTTGCAAAAGGTGGTTGAAGCATGGGCATAAGACCTGTTATTTAGGTAACAGAAGATTCCTGGATGAAGGACATGAATTTAGATTTGATGAAATTTCTTTCAATGGTAGAGCTGAACATAACGAACCACCAATCCAGCCTAATGGTTTTGAAATTTCTGAGTTGACTGCACTTGTGGAGACAGATTATGGCAAGTTGCAGAAAAAGAAGACTGATAAGAAAAGGAAAAAGGATAGTATAGAAGAAGAGAATGATGATGTATATGTTCACACTATGGAATCAACTTTCAAAAAAAGAAGTGTGTTCTTCCAACTACCCTACTAGGATACACTACTTATTAGGCACAACCTAGACATAATGCATATAGAGAAGAATGTGTTTGACAACTGATGACCCACAAGTATAGGGGGTGTATCGCAGTATTTTCGAGGGAAGTGAAACCCAATTTATTGATTCGACACAAGGGGAGCCAAAGAATATTTATAAGGCTTAAAAACTAAGTTGTCAATTCAGCTGCACCTAGAAACAATCTTGCTCACAGCAGTTTATCAGTAGCAACAGTTTTGTAGTAGGAATAGTAAAGTAGCAGCAGTAGCAAAGTAAAGACAACAGTAATAATAGAAGTAAAACTTGGGATTCGAGTGCGGTAGGCATAGGGATGGATGGACGGGCGTTGCATGGACAAGACAATTCACATAGCAATCAGAACATAGGGCAATTGTAGATAAATAAGATAAAGCATCCAAGTACTAGATAAGCCTAGGCATGTGTTCCATATATAGTCATACGTGCTCGCAATGAGAACTTGCACAACATCTTTTGTCCTACCAGCCCGTTTGAAGCGGGGCCTCAAGACAACTACTGGCAATTAAGGTGCTCCTTTTAATAGAGCACCGGAGCAAAGCATTAACACTCCGTGAACACACGTGATCCTCACATCAAAGCCATTCCCTCCAGTTATCCCGATTTCTGTCACTTCGGGGCCATTGGTTCCGGACAACAACGTGTGTATACAACTTGCAGATAAAACCATAAACAATACTATCACAATGAATCAATAACATGTTCATATCTGAAATCATGGCACTCGGGCCCTAGTGACAAGCATTAAGCACAACAAGTCGCAACAAAGTCATAAAGCACTAATATAAGATACTAGGCACCATGCCCTAACAATCTGATGCCATTACATGAACGATCTTATCCAATCCCTACCATCCCCATAGCCTACAGCGGGGGATTACTCACTCATAGATGGGGGAAATATGGATGACCAATGGAGAAGCGATGGTGATGATGATGGCGATGATCTCCTCCAATTCCCCGTCCCGGCAGGGTGCTAGAACGGAGTTTCTGGCGCTGTTTTGTGGAATCTGGTGGTGGCGGCGGAGCGGAACTCCTTCTGGAAAAACGTCGAACCCCCCGAAGTTTTTAGGTCAGAAGGCTCCTTATAGGCAAAGAGAGAGGCCGAGGGGGTGCCTGGGGGCCCACACCACCCCTAGCGCGGTCTGGCCTGGCCCGCGCCACCAAGTGGTGTGGCCACCCTTGGCTCTTCTCCGTCTCGTATTCTGGCTCCTGGAGTCTTCGGGTGAAATAGGATTTTTGGCATATTTTCCGGGATTTTTCCTAATAGTTGATTTTCTGCACAAAAAGTAGACACCAATGCAATTCTGCTGAAAACAGTGTAAGTCTGCATTAGTTGTATCCAAATCACACAAGTATAGAGGAGAAACAATAGCAAAAGTGTTCGGGAAAGTAGATACGTTTTGGACGTATCAACTCCCCCCAAGCTTAGCTTATTGCTTGTCCTCAATCAATTCAGTTGAAAACTGAGTGTAATAAAAGAACTTCCACAAACACATTTGCTTCATAAAATGTAAATATTCTCAGCAATGCGATCAACTACTTAGACAGTTCATAATAAAGAGTATGCAACTGAGTCTACTTAATAGTCATTGCAAGCTATGAAGATATTCCAACTCAAAAATAATAAGTAACATGAAGTATAAACGTAAGCAACATTACATGCTCATAAAAAGGTATGATAGAGTGGTATCTCGCTTGCCTTTGATTATGAATGTCAAGACACCTCTGAAGTTCAAGTGATGACTAGAAGTAAAGATATCAAGGATACACGCATCAAAGTCATAACACAAATAATCAAGTAATGAAACAAGCACAAAGAATGACAACTATGCTCTCTAGAAGGTGCTCAGAGAATGTGTGGAGACTCAACAAGTAATAGAAAAGGTTTTGAATAATTTGAAAGGCTTCCAAATGCTGAAAGTATGGTACTTGTTATCTTTGAGCTCTCATTGCCCCTATCATAAGCATCTTTAAATGGTTAAGGTTAAAGTGACAGGACTAAGAGGATATGCTTAACAAGTTATAAATCGAAGTCTCATGACCCTTACTTACGAAGACCGATCCTCATGCTACTCAACTTCAGTCACAAGTAAGCTCTTGTCATTGTAAGTATATACGTATCATAGAGAACCGCCAACGGGGTACCCCTTGCACATGACACGGGAGTTGCCATAATCAAAATAACAAGGCAAGCAGACAATGAGCATCTCGGCGATCTTTTTATTTACTATGTGCATAGATTTTTATTGAGGATGCTTCATAGAATGCTCATTATGGTTATGCTGCAAGTTTCCACCATGATTAGGCATGGCTTAGGCTAGCGGCCCAGGTGTTTCTCTAACATACATACAAACTCCATGATCTTACAAGTTCCACTTTTATTTCACACCGCTGGGATCCATAAGCAAAAGAACATGATATCAACTAGGTACAAAGTACCAATGAAGTGTTGAAAGCGGTCCCCATGATACATGGTTCTGCTAACTTCAACTCATAAAGCGCAAGCATATACGCAACAAAGAAGGACGCAATGGTTCAGGTTTATTAAGTGCAAGAAAATAAAGTGTGCCATCAAGTTCGTGAGAGCTTTACTAACTAACTTTCTCATAACAAGCAAACATTTTATTCGGAAGAAAAGAAAGGCATATTGAATATGCACGGAAGTAGCGAATGATGCTAATGGGTAGGTATGGTGGACACTTTGGAAATATTTGGTTTAAGGGAGTTGGAAACATGAGTAAAACACTCAGTGGGAGTGAAGGCGAGCAATAGTAAGGGAGCGACCAACGAGAGAGCAATAACAGTCATAATCATCCTTGCAACAAAACATGACTAATCATGACATGAAAGTGATTCAAGATCCTCAAGGCAAAATAATTCATCAAGGCTTAACTGATTATCACAGTCATGTGCATGCGTGAGCATGTGCCAAGTCAATTCAAATAAAACATTCAGAGGAGGACACCACGGTGTCATACCAATTTATGAATAGAGCAATGCAAGCAAACATTCATAAGACATGCTATAAACTATTAGCGAGCTGGAAAACATACACTCTACATGAACGAACTCGCTGCTGGAACGTGACGCCGGAAGGATCGTCCACTTGACCGACTGCGGAAGCGCTGCTGGAACGCGATGCCGGAAGGATCGTCCACACGATCTTGAGATCGGCAAGTGATCGACTACATCAACCACGAGATCTAATCTCGTTAACGCTTTCGGATCTACGAGGGTTAGTTCCCATCTATCTCGTTGCACATGTCTAATAGATTAGATCTTGGCTTTTATCTAGATTAGATCTGGGTTTTGTTCGTTCTTGCGGTAGAAATTTTTTGTTTTCCATGCTACGAACCCATCAGCATCAACCCTCTCCGCCGCATCTACCCATCCCTCTCCGCCGTAAACATGGATCCACCGGATGAACCCCACCCTCTCCGGCGCCTCATCCACCGAATCAACTCTGGCGCGTCTCCCCTCAGAGGCTAAGCCCCTGGAACCTGATAGGTACGCCCCAATTCTACCTTCTCTTCCTCTGTACCATCCTACTAGGGTTCCTCATAGGCTTAGGTTTCTGGTAGATTTGCTATGTGCGCCTAGAGATTTATTGAAACTTGGAAGAAGCTGGAGACAAATCATTGTTTAGGGTTCTTGCTTAGCAATTGATTAGGGTTCTAGTTTAACAATTGATTAGGGTTCTTGCTTAGGAATTGCTTAGAGTTCTTGCTTAGCAATTGATTAGGGTTCTTGCTTACCAATGTTGCTTAGGGTTCTTGCTTATCAATTGATTAGGGATCTTGCTTAGCAATGTTACTTACTTAGCATTTCTAGACTACTGTTACAATTACATCTGTAGTAAGGGAAGCCATATAGTGGGAGAAGACTACTTCAGTGGGGAGGAAGAACCATACCTGACCGACGAAGACGATGCCTACAGTGACAATGATGAAGAATTCTATTTGGACCAGCAAGAAATCACTATCAGAGGTGGGCTAATCATTTATTTATGGTTATTTCACTAATCTATGTTTGTGTGACAAACATTTTTTGTTTTCCATTTGTCAGGACCTAGATATAGTGGAGAGGAATATTTTGACCAGAATTGCATTTTTGGCAATAAGGTGGTGATGAATTTCAACCAAGTGATGATGCTTAGGAGCTATGTTGAGGATTACCCACAACCAGAAGTGAAGGAGTATGTTAGTACAATGACAACAGTAAATGTCAATCCTGAAGAGGCAAAGATGGTAAATATGGTTGTTTATTTGCACTTCAGTACATGTAAATCTTTGAGCATTCCATGATACTATATAATTATACTCCAGTACATACAAACATTGTTGTATCCATTGCATGATAGTATATTTTACAACAATTATCATACAATTACAGGAATTTACACCAAAGTTCACAAGTGCTTACCTCATGAAGTTCCTAATGGATAAGAGTGTCTGTAGATATGGTGCACCAGCAAGGTCCCAGGTGGTCAGTTTAGGTGTCAAGCTAAAGTTAGGTTCTCGAATCAAATATTGTAGGTTGATGCTTCATCTGGAGGGAAAAGCCAATATTATTGCTCCAGGATGGGCAAAGGTAGTAGATGAATTCCAAATCAAAGAAGGTGATATTTGGATGTTTAGTTTCACAGATGAGAGGAAGCCCCCACCAAGGCTTAGGGGACAGTGGTACTGGCTACAGCTAGAGTTGCTCAAGCTTGAAGAGTGAAGCTGCAATTTATCCCAGTTTGGCTAGTATGTATGTTTATCCCAGCTTGGCTACTATGTTTATCCCAGTTTGGCTACTATATAGTAGCCAAACATATATGTTTATCTAAGTTTGTTGAGGACTGAGTTTGGTTACTATGATTATATAAGTTGGTTGAGAACTTGGTACTTTGTGCTGTTAGTATGAACTGTGTGCTTTTTAGCATGAACTATCTGCTGTTAGTAATCTTAGCCTTGAATAGTGTGTTTTTTAGCAAGATCTGTCTGCTATAAGTAGTAATCTTACAGTATCTAAGGAGGCATTTGAAAAAGTGCCACCAAAGTTCATACATTATAGGGTACTTGTTAAAAAATGCCCCTGAATATAAATTTTAGTGGCAGTGCTAAGAAGTGCCCTTAAAGACATGTGAATTCAGGGCACTTTGTTCAAACTGCCCCTAATTAAACCTTTTAGGGTAGTTTGAAGAAGTGCCCCTATCAAAGTTCCCTAAAAGGCCTACCGTGGCCTAGTGTCGGCCACCGGGATGTCGTCACGGAGGCCGCCGACGTAGACAAACTCCATGTCGGCGCGGCCGTGGTGCGCTGCGGGAGGCGCGGATGGGAAGCTGGTTGGCCATGATGATGGTGCGCTCCCTCGACGCGTGGGAGGAATGGTCTAAAGCTGCCGAGGTGGCGTCAGCGTCATCGTCAGAGCAGTCGAGGTCAGGCACAATGCCAGACGCCGTCACCACGCACGGTATCTGGCTCCGGCCGAGCGATGGCAGCGGCAGGGCCGCCGCTGCCGGAGGCGAGCTCCACGAGGTCGGAGTAGTATCTCGACGCCATCCCCGCCCACCAAACCAAGATCCTCCCCCTAGATGTGATCCTTCATTGACAGAGTTACACAACAGTCTCTCACCAAAAAAAAACTCGAAAGACTTGCAGAGAGCAGAGGGAGATATCTGCATCAGTGGTCCTAATTCTTTCGCCGTGCCTTAACATTAGTCCCTATTCTTTGAAATTGCATGTTTAGGTCCTAATTCTTTCGTAAATATGTCACGGGAGGTCCTAAATTGGTCTGACCAGTGCTGACCGGTGCCACGGCGGTGCGACGTCTACTGGTGGGGCCCGGAGGCGTAACTGCTGTAGGTGAAAATTTGCAAATAGACCCGTGTACTCCATTTCGTCTCATAACTCGCTCTCTTCCCCCTTTGCATCTCCCGCGATAGTGGAGGCGAGCTGGCGGCGGTGGTGCTGCTCCGGTGACCACCGGAGGAGATCGTCTACTGGCGGACGTGGCTCGGACGGAGCGCGCCAGGATGGAGCCTGTGAGCAAGGGGTGGAAGCTGCGGTGACCCGATGATCCTCCTGCGCTCTACGGTATGGAACCCTAACCCTAAATCCCAAATTCGGTCTCTGTGTTAGTGGCGATAGATAAGTAGCTCGAATCCCTAATTAAAATTGATGATTTGCATGAAATTTAGGATCATTGGAGGAGCTTTTCATGGTAGAAATCAATTATGCTGGGTTTTTTGTGTGGATTTGGGCCGTCAAAGAGCTATGTGGATGGCAAGATAGCTCGGTTTGATGGATGCGATGCAGACACATGGTCTCCTTTGTGGCTCACTGATTTCATGCAGCAGCTAGGTTACTCTGAACCAGATAGATATGTTCTATATTGGCTACTTCCTGGTTTGAACTTAGACACAAGGCTGCGGATTGTGGACTGTGATGCAGATACTTTGAGCATGATTGCCATAGTTCCAAAGTTCCAATATTTTAAGTTGTTTGTTGACCATAAGGATATGAATTATGGTAGTATATCAATGGATGATGCTGTGATTTGTGGCTCCCCTCAACTCCCTCCAGTTTTGAGCCCTGGTAAGAGGCAGGGTAAGGCAGCAGCTGGAAGGTGCAATGTAGGCAGCAACAGTAGCAATCTTCCACCTAGGTAGCAACAAAGTATTGGACATGAGTTGAGAAGAAGTAGGAGGAAGTTGGATGTGCAAGAGGATGCTCAACTTTGGACAGACAATGACAGTGATGATAGTGAATTGGATGCAGATTGGGTGGACTCTGACAATGAGTTAGAAGCTGATGATGATGATTTATATGAAGAATGGGTGGATGACAAATTTGAGAAACCCAAGAAGAACAAATCCAGCTGGGTGGATGACAGTGATTATGACACTGAAGATGACTTTGAGGACATGCAAGATTCAGATGTTGAACCAGCTGATTCAGCTGAAGAAGTTGAAGTAATTGACAAGCAAGGAA
The DNA here is from genome assembly GCA_910589775.1 of Avena eriantha. NCBI lineage: Eukaryota > Viridiplantae > Streptophyta > Magnoliopsida > Poales > Poaceae > Avena > Avena eriantha. Next base: position 90,682,017 of record OU342743.1, read on the forward strand.
GGAAGAAAATTAAGAAGAAAGAAACTGAAGAGGTGGAGGCTAGAGAACATGAAGCAAGTGGAATTTCACATAGGCATGATGTTTCTATCAGTTATTGAGCTCAGATGTGCAATACATGAATACATTGTGCAGCAAAGAGTGGGAGTACACTATAAGAAGAATTATCTGCTGAGGGTTAGGGCTTGTTGTGAGGATAAGTGTCCATGTTATCTTTATGCTGCACCAGACAGTAGGTCCAAAGCATGGACAGTGAAGAAATATGAGAGAACACACAAATGTGAGAGGGGTTTCAAGATTAAACAGTTCACAGCAAAGTATCTTGCAGCAAAGTACTTGGAGAAATTCAGAGCTGATGACAAGATGTCTTTGAAGAACTTCTCTAGGCTGATTGAACAAGATTCTAACATGATAGCTAGTAGAAGCAAGCTAGAAAGGGCAAGAAGGATAGCACTGAAGCAAATCAATGGTGATGAGTTGGCACGGTATAACTTACTATGGGATTTTGCAGCAGAAATTAGGAGATCAAATCCTGGAAGTACCATGTTTGTTAATGCTAGCAATGGAGTGTTTCAGAATTGTTGCATGTCATTAGATGCTTGCAAGTGGCGGTTTCTGGCTGGCTGTAGGCCCATAATAGGCATTGATGGGTGCCACATCAAGAACATGTTTGGTGGAGTTATGCTTACAGCTGTAGGAGTTGACCCAAATGACTGTATTTTCCCAATTGCACTTGCCATAGTAGAAGTGGAAGACACCAACACATGGAAGTGGTCCTTGAGCACATTGAAAGATGATCTAGGCATAGAGAACACAAGACCCTAGACATTTATGAGTGATAGACAGAAGGTGAGCACATCTTCTTACATGTTGCTTGTTTCTTTAATATTTCTTCGTTGATTGTTGACATGATAATATGCTAATGCAGGGACTGATCAATGTTGTGAATGCATTATGGCCTGATGCCGAACATAGGTTTTGTGTAAGGCATTTACATCAGAACTTTGCTAAGAATGGTTGGAGAGGAGATATTTTCAAGAACAAATTGTGGAAAATAGCAAGAGCAACAAGAGAGGCAGATTGGCAAAGGCACATGGATGAAATGAAGGCACTAGACCAGACAGCTTATGAGTATTTGGATGCAATTGATCCAAGATTCTGGTGCAAGGCATTTTTTGATGAGCTACCAAAATGTGATCTGCTATTGAACAACATATGTGAAGTATTCAACAAGTGAGTGAACATTTTCATGTGCTTTTCCATTTACAGTTTTCCATTTTGATGAGCTGCAACTTCCTATAGTTATTGAACAACATAATTACAGTGTTTCCATATTGTTGTAGATACATAATTGATGCTACAGAACTTCCTATAGTCACTAGTCTAAAGAAGATAAAAGATCAGCTCATGGTCAGATTTTTTAGCAAGAGGAAAGAAATACCAGAAATGTGTGGTAGTATTTGCCCAAAAATAAGGAAGAAGTTAGAAAAGAACATAGATTTGCCAACAATTATGAAGCAAAGCCTGCTGCAGAACACCTTTTCAAAGTTGATGGTTTAAAAGGTGAATATGAGGTAAGAATAGATAGAATGGAGTGCTCATGTAGGCAATGGCAGCTCACTGGAATCCCATGTAGACATGCTTGTGCTGCATTTAGGCATGAAAGGATCAAGCCTGAATCAGTTGTACACAAGTGTTATAGCATTGATGCATTCAAAGCTACTTACAATCATGTGATAATGCCATGTGCTGATCCTAGAGTGTGGAAAAAAATGAATGGCCCGACAATGACACCACCCAAATATGACAAGAAAGTAGGTAGGCCTAGCAAGAAGAGAAGGAAACGCCCACTAGAAGATGGTGGCACTAGACTCAGCAGGCATGGTATCATTGGCTGTTGCAGTGTGTGCAATGTACCTAGCTACAATAAAAGAAAATGTCCAGAACTTGGTAGAGGACCAGCTGTAGCACAGCAAGAACCTGCAGTAGCAGAGCAAGAACCAGTTGGAGCAGAGCAAGAACAAGCATTTGTAGAGCCTGTTCCAATTCAGATTGTAGTACCTGATGACCAACATGAAGTTCAAGCACAGCCTCCAAAGAAAATGCCAGTGAAAAGGAATACATCCAAGGTATATTTGTGTAAATTTGTGTTCATTTCCTTTGTTGTCAACTTGTGTGCAGTAGTGTTCATTTTCTTTGTTGTCATCTTGTGATAATTTTCAGAAACAGATATTGCCACACATGTCTACAAGTGCAACAGCAAGTGTTGTTGAATCATCTATGAATTATGATATAACATCATCTAGTGTGATTCAGGTTCTACAGGAGCAGGTGTGTGCATGAAACCTATCAGATTTTGTCTCTTTCATTGAATTTATTGTGTTTATTGTGTGATCTTCTTTCTAGGCTGTAGCCACCCAACAATCTCAAACTAGCCCACCAGGTCCTCTTCCTGAAAGCCACTTCATTGCAAGATGTAGAGATGATCTACCCCCTCGAAGGATAGTGAATGCAACCCTTGGTTTGAAGAGAAAGAAGAAGGTGGGGCAGAAGAAGGAGAACGTAGTGTCGTAGGTTTAGATGAAAAATGGAAATGTAAGCATATTTTGAACATACTAGAATGCAAGTACCATATTTTGGCTAGGTTTGTAATGAAACCTGAAGCTCGGATGTAGCTATGGTTTCACACAAACCATGTAAGTGCAACTTTGTTATGAGTGCACTTTAAATCTGTCACTAGTTGTAATGAAACCTGATGATCAGGCTATGTTACTTCCAAGCACCATTACAAGGTTCATCTTCTTTCAAGCACCATTACATGATCAGGTTATGTTACTTTCACGCACCATTACATCTTACAAACACTACCTACCTACAGCTACATAGAGCATTACAACAATCAGAAACAAGATTGCAGCAAATACATTCCTGCCGATCTCAGTTAGCTCATCCATCTTCTTTATTACAAGGTCCATCTTCTTCACCACATCTGTCATCTTGTGCACTCCAGATTCTTCTAATTGATCCTCTGTCTCTTCAAATGCTATGTCATTACCATACTCAGTAGTGCCAAAGTTGTACCCATTTCTAACAAGGAAATCGATATGGTTATCTGTAACACCCCGTCCACTCCTGGGCCCAGGGGGTGTCACTCCTGGCAGCTTAATAGGATATCTAGACTGGCCCCACAGACCAACACTAGTCTTTTCTGCGCACTTTGTCCTCACTCGTGCGCACCTGGTTACCCACTTCCCGGTCGGTCACCCATCATAGAATTGCTCTAGGCCAAGCACGCTTAACCTTAGAGTTCTTTTCGAATGAGCTTCCGGAAAAGAAGTTGCAACTTGTTGATATGGGTATCCTATCAATCCTATTAAGCCATGTGCCTGGATCTCACATTATCTTCTCCATTTTCCCAATAATAGTGGTTGCAAGGGTTGGATGAAATCTGTCACACAAATCAAAGAAAAATAAGAAGAGAACAAAGTGTAGAAGTGAATTCATAAAACAACCTAGAAAACTGCAACTTACACGATGGTTTGGGCATTTGTAGAAAACACGGCCTGGATTGGAACTTGACTGAGACACTAGTCGAATGGTCCTGCGAAATCGGCAGCATGGACAAGCGACCAACGGCAGGGTCCCCGGCGGTAAGGGCGGCGGGAGAGGAGTCCCTGCTGGATGCGGTGGCAGTGACGAGGACGGAGAAGCTTGCTTCCTCCTCCCGTGCTTCCTAGCTGGCGAGCTTGCAGAGGCACTCATGGCGATGGAATAGGACAGGACACGGGAAGCACGTCGATTTGGGGGAGACGAGCTAAGGACCTGGGATTTAGAAGCCGTTTTAATATAGGGGTTCAGTTGCATATTTCCCACTAGCCAGCCATGGGAAATCTCCGACCAACTGCCCGCCAGCCGACGTGGCACCAGTCAGCGCTGGTCAGACCAATTTAGGACCTCACGTGACATATTTACGAAAGAATTAGGGTCTAAATGTGCAATTTTAAAGAATGGGGACTAATGTGAAGGCACAGGACCGCTGATGCAGATATCTCGAGCAGAGGAGCCGCGAGCAAGAATGGGCGGACAGAGAGGAAAAGGATCTGCTGGGAGTCCACTCCAAGGCAAAGAAATCCTGGCGAGATTTAGCGAGGCAAGGAATCGAATCACGCGGTGGAACTCTCCAGAAGCACAGAAAACAAATCTCCCCTTTCCGGAAAGGAGCGGCACCTTTCGGTCAAAGAGAAGAACACGATGGCAACAACATCTCTCTCTCAGGTGCTGCTCCTCCCGCCGCCCACACGGCCACTATACCGACAGATCGTCACGACAGGACAAGGGGAGAACAAGGCGTCCAGTTCTTGGACCGGAATTAGCAGCGAGGAAAGCTCGAAAGAAGAATTAGATAATTTTTTTCTTAGCTTCCCATCCGGGATGAAATTTCAGGGAAAAGAAGAACTGGGCGGCGGATTGCAAGAAAAGCCGAACGCGGTGGTGGAGGGAGTGATGAGCGAGTGTGAAGCGGTGGCAGGAGGAGGTGGGATTGATCCTCGGTTCGCGTGCGGCGGTGGCTCTTGAGGATCGCAAGGGCTGAGAGCTTCGGGGCGCGGATCTATGACTATAAGTAATGGAGGAGAGAACCAGCTCGGCAGGCTGCTGCTTTTCTTTCTCTATTTTTCCCCTTCCGAGCTGGAGAGCGGAGCACAGCAGGTCTGATGAGCTTGCAAATGCCAGGACGCGGCCTCTGCCCCGACACACACATGGACTATAATAATCGGAGTTTTACGGTAACAACCCTGGATGATAAATATTGCAGTTCCAGCCCTGCCGCCTGTGTACATGCCACCTAACAAACGCCAAAAAAATGAAAATAAACCAGGTGACAGAAAATTAGTATTATTATATAGTACTTCATCAGGGATCAACATTATCCGTTTGCTAGTACGAACTTTACATACCATATCTTGCAAAAAGATGTCCCCTTCATGGAGTGCTTTGTAGGTTAATTTCCTTCGAGAAAAAGTTTAGTACTCGCCTTGTTTCATAGGCTTTTGTCGTAATTTTAGTTTAAGTTTAAATGACAATCACGGTAAAACTATAAAACTGAAGAACTTACATATCTACAGCTGATACGATATTTCTTGTCTATGCATGGGGACTACCAAAGGTTGCTTCCAGGACAAAAACTCCCTGGTTCTCAAATCAAACTTTTACCCCTACTATATTTTCTATGGACCTTTACTATTTTCTACTACGATGTCGACCTCCTGGCTTCAGGATATCATCATCTTCGGCTGTTGATAGAAATCAATGACGTGGTTGCATACCATAGATCACATTGTTGGAGTATTAGGCAATTTCCTCACGAGATTAATTACCGAAATCAACATTATGTAAGCACTAACAGATCTAGACACATGCAGCCAAACAACCACATCTAGTAGATCTGAAAATCTAGCAAGAACTAGTGTATACAAAGAAAAGAATACCACATACAGGTTGACCGGGAAGGTCGTCACCGCAGCAGCACCTTGGTCATTGTTGTTGTCGCCCATAGTGCTGATAAGATCGTCGGTTGACAAAGAAAAACACGCGAACAGAGGCGAGCAGTCGCGCCGAGACGCTCCCCAAAAACCTTATCGCCCGTCTTCCGGTGCAGGATCTCAACGGACGGGGTTTTGGAGGCCTGCTCTCCCGAATAGCAGTGCACGTAGCCGCCGGGATGGGGAAGCCTAGAGAGCAGCGCAGTAAAAGGAACACACAGCGAGAGAGACCGAAAGAAGAACTGGATCCGTCTAGATCCGTCTGTCTCTCGCTCTATAAAGCCTGGGAGGTGAGCCGACCAAGTCGCCACGCGTTGGAAGATAAGGACACGCGTCAAATATGCACACGAATGTTGACACGTACCCAACAGCTAGTGCACCAAGAAAAAATTTAGTCTTCCACAAAACGAGTTTCTAACTCGAACTCGATTCACGAAACGCGACACGCGTGCGGGCGAGGCGAGGCGGGCAGCGGAGGAGGAGGAATGCGCGTGGACTCCTTCTCTTCTCGCTCACTTAGTGGGAGTGAAACAGCTCACCTCATAAGTTGGTCCAACTCTCTCCCAACTAGCAATGTGGGACTAAACTTTGTCTCCCACAGAGCTCCTAAGCTGCCGTAGTAGATGGGTCTTGAGATTTCAGGATTTATTAGACTAAATGGGCCGCAGCTCATATAAATCTAACAATCCCCCACCAGATCTCAGAGGCACATTATATGGCACATCAGTTCCAATCACTATTTAATATACCTACAGTTCAGTGGAGACTGTTAAGTTAAACTTCCACCTAGATAAAGAGATACGCTTACTACAACCGAACAATGGACTATGCCTTGAATTGCCAGTCTTGCGCAGCAAGTTTCACTCAATGCCGTTACCGGTACTTGGCTGTCATAGGCTACCCCTCGGGTGGAGCTTATAAGTCAAACTCCTCGGCCTTTCATGAGCTTCCTAGAGATTCACCCAAATCTCATACACTGTGACCAGCAGTGTATCTCATATAGGTGTGTTCTTTCAAGATCGCTCTGTAGGACAGCGTCTTTGCTCCCAAGGAGACAGTCAGAACACATTAAGATATAATCAACCTTCCTTACAGTATACTATGAGAGAATTGTATCTGCAGCGGAGTGGGAGTATTAAAAGTTTCTCTCAACTCAGTTGTTTCGGTTTGTTTTCCCAGGTCCTAATTCACGGGATCTCCGATCACATAGGTTGGGTTACCCCCTTGACAACTCACGTGCGTCTCATACCCATCTCCCTCGATGCATTTTCTATCAAATTTCTTGATAGTCCTTTCGTAAAAGGATCTGCCAGATTCTTAGCCGTTTGGACATAATCCAATGCTATAACTCCGGAGTTTCTCAGCTTTCTGATAGACTTCAGTCTTATCTTGACATGACTTGAGCTTTTCATATTGTCCTTAGAACTGTTCACTTCGACAATCACAGTTTGATTGTCACAGTTCATAAGGATTGTCGGTATTGGTTTTTCAACCATAGGCAAATCTGTTAAGAGTTCACGAAGCCATTCTGCTTCGACAGTCGCTCTATCTAATGCTATGAGTTCTACTTCCATAGTTGACCTCGTTAAGATGGTCTGCTTGCAAGACTTCTATGAAACAGCGCCACCACCAAGAGTGAATATATATCCACTTGTGGCCTTTATCTCATCAGCATCTGATATCCAGTTTGAATCACTATACCCTTCAAGTACTCTTGGATACCCGGTATAATGAATTCCATAGCTCACGGTTCCCTTTAGATAGCGCATTACTCTCTCAAGAGCATGTCAGTGATCATCTCTCGGGTTGGCCACAAACCGACTAAGTTTGCTCACAACAAACGAGATGTCAGGCCTCGTAGCGCAAGCTAAATACATAAGTGAGCCAACAATCTGAGAATATCTCAACTGATCTCTAGTTGCCTTTTGATTCTTTCGAAGCAAAACACTAGGATCATAAGGTGTGGGAGAAGATTTGCAATCATCATATCCAAATCCGCTCAACACCTTCTCCACATAATGTGATTGCACAAGTGTAATCCCATTATTCTCATCTCTTAGTAGCTTGATGTTCAGGATACCATCAGCTTCTCTAAGATCCTGCATCTCAAAACATTGAGACAAGAAGGTTTTGACCTCATTAATTACTTTAAGACTTGTCCCAAAAATTAATATGTCATCAACATAGAGACATAGGACAACTCCCTCACCCCCACCATGGCGGTAGTACACACATTTGTCGGCTTCATTTACAACAAAGCCCACATACGTCAAAGTTCTTTCAAACTTCTCATGCCATTGCTTGGGAGCTTGTTTGAGGCCATACAAAGATTTCTTCAATTTACACACCTTTCTTTCTTGACCTTCTAGTACAAAACCATTAGGTTGTTCCATGTAAATTTCCTCATCCAACTCTCCATTTAGGAAAGCCGTCTTAACATCTATTTGATGAACGAGAAGACCATGTGAGGCAGCCAGTGATAGTAGTACTCTAATTGTGGTCAATCTAGCCACAGGTGAGTAAGTATCAAAGAAATCTTCACCTTCCTTTTGGGTATAGCCTTTAGCCACAAGCCGAGCTTTGTACTTTTCAATAGTAACATCATCCCTAAGCTTCCTTTTAAATACCCATTGACATCCTACAGGTTTACACCCATACGGATGTTCAGATATCTCCCACGTTCCATTAGCCAAGATGGAATCCATCTCGCTTTGAACCGCTTCCTTCCAGTAGTCTGCATCCGTAGATGCAAAAGCTTCTGAAATGGTAGTGGGAGTGTCATCCACTAGGTACACAATGAAATCATTACCAAAAGATCTTGCGATCCTTTGTCTCTTACTCCTTGTGGGAGCTTCATTTTCATCTTCATCTGAATCTGAACTCACATCATTTGATTGTTCATCAGTCTCTATGGGTGTTTCAGCTTCAGAAACTGGATCATATTCCTTATTAGATATGCCAGGCATATCTCTCATAGGAAATATATCCTCAAAGAATGTAGCATCTCTTGATTCAAAAATGGTACCGACACTCATGTCGTCCATTTCAGATTTCACCACAAGAAATCTGTAAGCAATGTTGTGAGAAGCATAGCCAAGAAAGACACAATCCATAGTTTTCGGTCCAAGCTTACGCTTCTTGTTAATTGGCATGTTGACCTTTGCCAAACAATCCCAAGTACGTAAGTAGGAGAGTGTCAACATTTTCTTTTCCCATTCTTCAAATGGTGTAATCTCTTTATTCTTAGTTGGAAAACGGTTTAGGATATGACACGAAGTGAATATAGCCTCCCCCACCATTCCTTGGATAAACCGGCAGTGTCTAACATGGCATTAACAAAATCTATAGAGTCCGATTTTTTGTCTCAACAATCCCATTGGATTGAGGGGAATTGGGAGGCGTCCTCTCATGTATAATACCATGTTTCGAATAGAATAAATTGAACTCATTAGAAAAGTACTCTCCACCACGATCGGACCGAATTATTTTGATCTTTCTCTCAAGTTGATTTTTAATTTCTGCCTTATAGATTTTAAAGAAATCTAAGGCATCGTCTTTAGTTTTCAAGAGATATACATAACAATACCTAGTAGAATCATCAATCAAGGTCATGAAATATTTCTTTCCACTAATTGTCAACACACCATTCATCTCACATAGATCTGAATGTATGAGCTCAAGAGGTGCCAAGTTTCTCTCCTCCGCATGCTTGCGAGGCTGCTTTGCTTGCACACAAGCATGACAGTTAGAGCCTTTGACAATAGTAAATTTCGAAATTAAACTCATACCAGCAAGCCGCGACATACAACCGAAATTAATATGACAAAGTCGTGAATGCCAAACATTAGTTTCATTACTAGTAGTGCAAACATGGTTCACTACATCATCACAGAAGTCTACCAATGAAAAACGGAACATGCCTCCGCATTCATAGCCATTTCCAACAAAGGTTCCATACTTAGACAGTACAACTTTATTGGACTCAAATACCAACTTAAACCCATCTTTCAGAAGACGGAATCCACTAACGAGATTCTTATTTATAGAAGGGACATGCTGCACGTTCTTCAATTGCACGATCTTGCCCGAAGTAAACTTTAGATCTACCGTGCCAGCACCAAGAACAGTAGCATGTAACCCATTCTCCATCATGACTGAGGAATCTCGAGTCTGATAAGAGGTGAACATGGAAATGTCAGCACACACATGAACATTGGCACCCGTATCAACCCACCATTCTGTGGGTTGAAATACTGAAAAACAGTAGGTAATAAATTACTGTACCCAAAACTGAAGTTCCTGCATCAGTATTGCCAATGACCATGTTGACAGATTTAGAACTCTGTCCAACCTGACGCTTCTTGCCTTTCTTCTATGGACAGCGATGAGCCCAATGGCCAATCTCGCCACACACCCAGCAAGGTTCTTTCTTTTCCTTGTTCTGCCCCTTCTTCTTTTTGAAGTTGGTAGTCTGGCAGACTTTGTTATTTCCCTTGGACTTGTGGGCATTTTTCTGCACCATATTGGCAGCAGAATGTCCCTCGGTTCCACTAGTGTGTTTGTCTTTTTCTCTCGCCTTCTCTTCAACATCTAGAGAACCAATAAGGTACTCAATAGAGAGCTCATGCCTCTGATGTTTCAGAGAAGTGGCAAAGTTCCTCCATGAAGGGGGAAGCTTAGCGACAATACATCCCGTGACAAACTTGTCCGAAAGCACACACTTGAGGAGTTCGAGTTCCTTTTCCATGATCTGTAGCTCATGAGCCTATTCTACTACAAATCAGTTTTCAACCATCTTGTAGTCATTGAACAGCTCCATAGCATACAGTTCACCACTGGCATCGGCAGCACCGAACTTAGCGTCCAGTGCATCCCACAGTTCCTTGGCATCAAGGATATGCAAATATGCATCAACCAACTTGTCTCCAAGCACACCGAGTACAGAGCCCACGAAAAGTACAGTGGCCTCCCTGAACGCTCTCTCTTCCTCGAGAGTAAGCGGACCTCTGGGAGTGCCATCTGTAACCTTTTCTATGCCCATTGCAGTGAGCCACAAGAGGGTTTTTCCTTGCCATCTCTTAAAATTAACACCGGTAAAAGGGCTCAGTTTTAGTGAAGCAGCAAAGACAGATGACGAAAATTGCCTAAACAAATAAAGTTTTTGGATTGTTGGAGTATTAGGCAATTTCCCCATGAGATTAATTACCGAAATCAACATTATGTAAGCACTAGAAGATATAAACACATGCAACCAAACAACCACATCTAGTAGATCTGAAAATCTAGGAAGAACTAGTGCATACAAAGAGAAGAATACCACGTACAGGTTGACCGGGAAGGTCGTCACCGCAGCAGCACCTTGGTCATTGTTGTTATCGCCCATGGTGCTAATGAGGTCGTCGGTTGCCGAAGAAGAACATGCAAACAGAGACGAGCAGTCGCGCTGAGATGCTCCCCAAAAACCTTATCGCCCGTCTCCCGGTGCAGGATCTCAACGGACGGGGTTTCGGAGGCCTGCTCTCCCGGACAGCAGTGCACGCAGGCCGCCAGGATGGGGAAGCTTAGAGAGCAGCGCAGTAAGAGGAACACACAGCGAGAGAGACCGAGAAAAGAACTGGATCCGTCTAGATCTGTCTGTCTCTCCCTCTATAAAGCCTGGGAGGTGAGCCGACCATGTCACCACGCGTTGGAAGACAAGGACACGCGTCAAACATGCACACGAATGTTGACACGTACCCAACAGCTAGTGCACCAAGCAAAAATTTAGTATTCCACAAAATGAGTTTCTAACTCAAACTCGATTCACGAAACGCGACGCGCGTGCAGACGAGGCGAGGCGTGCGGCGGAGGAGGAGGAGTGCGCGTGGACTCCTTCTCTTCTCACTCACTTAGTGGGAGTGAAATAGCTCACCTCATAAGCTAGTCCAACTCTCTCCTAACTAGCAATATGGGACTAAATTTTGGCGCCACAGAGCTCCCAAACTGCCATAATAGATGGGCTTTGAGATTTCAGAATTTATTAGACTAAATGGGCTGCCTTCATGGGCCACAACTCATATAAATCTAACACACATCACGGCTAGCCACATCCAACAACAATTCCACGCTCGACAACGAAAGTCTTCTTCCTAGATAGGATATGATAAGAGCCTCGTTACCCTCGTCTACCTCGGCAAATCTCTGGAAACCCGGGGGTGCTGCCGGAGAAACGCGGACAGTACCGCGGGCGGCAGCAGCCGCGATCTTATCTGCGAATTTGCCAACGGCCGCTCTGGCTCTCCCCGATCTGTCCGGTGTTGCCCGGTGCTGATGGCCGCTCGATCGGGATCGGACGGTGAGAAGAAGGCCGCAGGGGAGGCGGCGGCGCAGAGGATCCGCGGGCTGCTCCTAGGAGATATATCCGGCCGCATTGGATGAGATCGGTGGGAGGGGTGGGCCCCGCTGGGAGGGCGTCCTCTCGCGCACTTGCGAGACCATACGTGGCGGACGCTGAGGGCGCCTCGGCGCGTGCTGCGCCCGGCTGTCGCTTCCGACAGGAGGGATACACGGCAGTGTGTTCACATCAGCCAAAAGTCCACGGAAAAAAGAACAAGGTAACCATATTTTTGGTTTCGGATTTCTCATGAGGCATACGGTATTTTTTAAAAGAAAATCGGTAGGACGGCCGACATGGGTTCAGCGCAGTTGCTTTTGAGGCGTTTTGAAAAGAAATTTTGAAGCGTTTACTTTTATTAAATGGCCGCTCGTAGTTTCATTTTTCAATGACCAAACGCCTATTTTCACGGAGTATAATTGAGATGGCCCGCTTTCAAGCATGTTCTCGACTATTATCTGATGCATAGTTAACACACAGAGGAGCTCAAGGAGTCAAGGTTTTGTGGTTTCATTTAGATTGTGCTAAAACTCAACTAGATAAGGACGTATGTCATTTTTTCGGTCTCGGTAAGTATTTTTCTTAGCCAAAGTTTAGATAATAAAGTTTTAGTTTTGTAAGACTAGGTGTAGAGGTCACCCCAATGATCATATTAGTTAACGAAACTTTACATGGGTAAGTTTCAAATCAATATATTTGTGTGTTTTTGTACAAATCAATTTTTTCTAAGTTTTAGAAAATAAGTATAGAGAAACATAGGTATATGTGATATTTTCCACCACCTACATTGTATTTTTCAAGGTCTCACGTGATTAAAGTGAATGCATATTAGGTCTTGCCTAACATGAAATTTCGATCGCTAGCTGCGAGAATTGACGAATTCGACTACCCTCAAAAAGTCCAGCAAGAAAGTGTCTATATAGCAAGGGATCTTCAAACTATATTATATTTCTTCCGATCCAAATTAATGGACTTAGGTTTGTTTCTAAGCCCAAAGAGAAACTTCCTCACTTTAAGATGGTTGCTAGCCGTCTCACTAAGGGTAGCGAGGAAGTTTAGGTCACTTTATACACATACTTCATCAATATAGGTGTGGCTAACCGTAATTACATACAACAATCAAGGTTGGATAAGATAAAGATGGAAAATAGTTATAAGCATGCAAGAAAAATAATCAACGACATTTGGATGGTTCTGCTTAGTGCTTTGCCTGCCTGCCTTTGTTATCTCCACGCCTTTTCTCAATTTCTATGGATAGCTGCGGTACCATTAGCAGGATATAGCTAAGAGCACACTGTGTTATCCAGTTTTATTTGGGTGCATTCAGATATAAGTATATTATTAGATTATTTTACACTTTAGCGGACGAAACAAGCTATCGTCCTTTTTTTTAAGCTTCAAGCTATCGTCCTTTGTCCCAGTTTTGACAACGACATCTTCTTGTTCATGAGTTATCTTCTTTGTATTTTTAAACATTGTGCTTCGCACCATAGATGCTTTCTTTCATGTTGTTTAACAACTGAATTAAAGTTAGAGTTGGTTGAGGTTCAATACTTGGTGATTTCTGGTCGTGGGCATGAAACTGCCACGAGACGCGCGGGGGGAAACTGGAGCCAGCGAGGGCGGGAACCCTACGGCCTGCAGGAAGCCAGTAGGGCGATTGGTGACAAGAAGTCGTCATTTACTCTGTCGCGTCAGTCCTTGACACAGGGCGAGAGGATCAAAATGCGTCTGGGCGCACCCGTGACCCGAACGGACCGGGCCGATGCAAACAGACCATTTTGGATACATTGCCGTCTGAAATGGGCCGCGCCGGTGGAGATGCCCAAACATGCTCACACATAGTTGGACAAAGATACATACATATATAGGAGGAAACATGTGTATGAGGCAATTTGCTGCAGGATATATAGCAGTCAACCTTCCAAACTTATTACCAAGAACTATTTGGTGAGTTCTTGGTATAGATATCAGTCAACCCGACGGGCGTGGGTGTGTTCGGTGGCGACAGAGCTGCTACTTGGCGGTTGGGATCTGCAGTGGTGGCGGATCTTCTCGGGGGCGAAGGAGTCACTAGTAGAAAAACTGCCTTTCATTCGGAGCCTCACAGAGCTTTTGTCCCGGTTCCGCCACGAACCGGGACTAATGCATGCAATTGTCCCGGTTCGAGGGGCCCGAGCGTCGCACGGGAGCCGGGGGCATACATCCCGGTTCGTAAGAGACTAATCGTCCCGGTTCGTATTACGAACCAGGACTAAAGATGTGCGACAGGCCACGTGTCTGACGCACGACCTTTAGTCCCGGTTCGTAACACGAACCGGAACTAATAGTCCGCCTATAAATACGCCGTCCCTGCCAGCCCCTCCTTGCTCTGTTTTTTCTTGGTGGAAGGAGCTAGTGAGGTGTGTGTGTTAGTTTTTTCCTATGCATATTAGGTGTTCGATGAAATGCCTAAGAGAATGATACCGTTTGATTTCACACAAAACAAAAATGATATGAGGTGCTCGAGCCACACTTAAGCCTTTCTCCTCTTTCTTTCCTCCTCGGTCGAGGTTAGCAACCTTATCCTTTCATCTATCATTGATATATAATAATGCATGTGTCGATGTGAAGTGGTCATTTCACTATTCATGATGTTCTGTAATGGTTTTTGATAAACTTAATTATATGATGCGAATGAACCGGCGTGGATGGATGTACGGTGACTGACGTGAATCCATGTACATTCAAGACGTGGATAAATTTATCGATGTGGCTAAGGCAAACAAAGAGAATGGTTTTATGTGTTGTCCATATGTTTAATATCAAAACATCAAGGAGTACTCTTCCTCGAAAATCATTCACGGCCACCTGGTTCGGAGAGGTTTCATAACCAGCTATAATTGCTGGACCAAGCATGAAGAAAGAAAGGTTATGATGGAAGACAATAAAGAAGAGGATGATGACAACTATTGTCATATGTTCCCTGAATACGATGATACTGCAATGGAAGAGAATGAAGAAGAAGAAGGTGAAGAACGGGCATCAGATGAGCCTGTTGATGATCTTGGTCGGGTCATTTCTGATGCAAAGCGATATTGTGAAACATAGAAGGAGAAGTTGAAGTTGGAGGACATATTAGAGGATCACAAAAAATTGTTGTACCCAAATTGCGAAGATGCTAGCACAATGCTCGGTACCACACTGGAATTGCTAAAATGGAAGGCAGAGACTGGTTTATCTGACAAGGGATTTGAGAAGTTACTAAAAATAATGAAGTTGAAGCTTCCAAAGGATAACGAATTGTTCGAGAGTACTTACGAAGCCAAGAAGATTCTCTGCCCTCTAGGATTAGATGTGCAGAAGGTACATGCATGCATTAATTACTGCATCCTCTACCGTGGTGAGGAGTACGGGAATTTAGATAAATGTTCGGTATGCACTACACTGCGGTATAAGATCAGACGAGATGACCCTGGTGATGTTGATGGCGATGACGAGCCCCCCAGGAAGAGAGTTCCTGCTAAGGTTATGTGGTATGCTCCTATAATACCAATATTGAAATGTCTGTTTAGAAACAAAGAGCATGATAGGTTGTTGTGATGGCACAATGAAGACCGTAAGAAAGACGGGAAGTTGAGACACCCCGCTGATGGGTCATAGTGTAGAAAATCGAGAGAGAGTTTCTAGACTTTGTAGGTGACGCGAAGAACTTATGGTTTGGTCTAAGTACAAATGGCATGAATCTTTTTGGGGACCAGAGCTGTAGTCACAGCACCTGGCCTATGACTCTATGTATCTACAACCTTCCTCCTTGGTTGTGCATGTATCATAAGTTCATTATGATGCTAGTGCTCATCCAAGGCCCCAAGCAACCCGGCAACGACATTGATGTGTACCTAAGGACATTAGTTGAAGAACTCCTATAGTTGTGGGGAAAACCAGGTGTACGTGTGTGGGATGAGCACAAATATGAGCCATTTGACCTACGAGCGCTGCTTTTCATAACCATCAATGATTGGCCTACTCTTAGTAACCTTTCAGGACAGACAAACAAGGGATACAAGGCATGCACACACTGTTTAGAAGCTACATATTTGCATAAATGTAAGAAGGTTGTGTATCTAGGGAATTGTTGATTTCTTCCAACCAATCATCAAGTAAGAAAGAAAGGCAAGCATTTTAAAGGTAAGGCAGATCACTGGAAGAAGCCTGACCTCCCTACTAGTGATGATGTATTTGGTATGGTCAAGGACATATAAGTAATCTTTGGAAAGGGTCCTAGCGGTCAATCTGTTCCGAACAACGTCGGTACCAGACACACGCCCATGTGGAAGAATAAATCTATATTTTGGAAGCTACCCTATTGGAACGTTCTACGTCTCCGCTCTTTAATCGACGTGATGCACATGAGGAAGAATCTTTCCGTGAACCTGCTAGGCTTCCTGGGCGTGTATGGGAAGACAAAAGATACACCAGAAGCACGGGAGGGCCAACAACGTATGAAAGACCCACATAACATGTATCCAAAGAACAAGACGAATAAAGGGCGTCAGTTAAGTCCTGCTAGCTAAGCTCTTATGAAAGCAGAGAAGGAAATCTTTTTTAAAGTACTTTACAGTATCAAGGTGTCATCTGGCTTCTCGTCTAATATAAAGGGGATAATAAATATGGCAAATAAAAAATCCAAAAACCTGAAGTCTCATGACTGTCACGTGATTATGACGTAGTTGCTTTCGATTGCATTGAGGGGGCTTCTATCGGAAATGTCCGAGTACCCATTGTGAAGCTATGTGCATTCTTCAGTGCAATATCTCAGAAGGTGATCCATCAAGATATTCTGACAAGGTTACAGAAGGATGTGGTCCAATGTCTTGTTAGTTTTGAGTTGGTGTTCCCACCATCCTTCTTCAATATTATGATGCATCTTGTGGTCCACCTAGTCAAAGAGATTTCCATTCTCGGTCTTGTATTTCTACACAATATGTTCCCCTTTGAGAGGTTCATGGGAGTGTTAAAGAAATATGTTCATAACCGTGCTAGGCCAAAATGAAGCATCTCCAAGGGCTATGGAACAGAGGAGGTCATTGAGTTCTATGTTGAATTTATTCCTGACCTTAAGCCGATTGATGTTCTTGAATCGCAGCATGAGGGGAGACTGAGTGGAAAAGGCACGCTGGAAAAGAAAGCAATGATATGTAGGAATGGACAATCTTTCACTCAAGCACACTAAACGGTTCTACAGAATTCCATCTTGGCAGCTCTATATATCGGGAAACACAAGAATATTGTACGCTCCAACAACCCGGGAAAGGCTAACTCCTGGATTAGAGATGAACACATGGAGACTTTTCGCAGTTGGTTGAGAACAGATCTCATGAATGACACCACTGTTGGAGATCGGCTCTACTTGTTGGCTGGGTCACCATATTCTACTATATTGTATTTCCAAGGGTACGAGATAAATGGGAAGACATTCTACACGATCGCCTAAGATAAAAGGAGCACCAACCAAAACAGTGGTGTTTGCTTTGATGCAACTGACGAGAATGGGAAAAAGGACACATACTATGGTTACATAGAGTAGATATGGGAACTTGACTACCGAGTTTCTTTTAAGGTCCCTTTGTTTTGGTGCAAATGGATCAACCTGAATGGAGAAGGGGTAAAGGTAGACCAATTGGACGGAATAACAAAAGTGGATCTCAAAAATCTTGGTTATAGAGACGAACCATTCGTCCTAGGCAATAATATGGCTCAAGTTTTCTATGTGAAGGACATGTTCTTCATACCGAAAAAAGAAAAAAAAATAAGGAAACGAATACATCTCACGATGAGCCAAAGCGTTACATAGTTCTTTCAGGGAAAATAAACACCATGGGAGTTTAGGACAAGATAGACATGTCAGAAGATTATAATAAGTTTGATGAAATCCCGCCTTTCATAGTGAAAACTGACCTGAGCATCCCGTTAAATAAAAAAGATGCTCCATGGTTACGGCTGAAGCGATCATAAGCAAGAGACATACACCAAGATGGGTTCTTGATCTCATATTGCGTACCTCTAGTTCAAATCTTTCTGGACTCAAATTGTGTACTTGTAGTTGGAAATGGGTAAACTTTGAAACGGGCATACGAAATTCAAAAATGGTTTGAACAATGTAAATCCTTCACGTGGTGTCATATTATGTGACATATTTGCAAGGAAAAATACCAAACTCGGTATATTGATTATGCCTAAAAAAACCTTCACAAAATGACCTATCATGTTCGAGGTTTCATGGCTTTCGTTCCAAATGACCAATGTTATGTGCAGAATCGAGGCATAATTTGTGATACCGTGCCTATATTGTGCATTCATGTGCATCTTGGGATGGCGAACAATGTTGCAGGAGCAAATTTTATTTTTCTTCACATGGAAAAGCCATTTTCTATTTTCCGAGTGCCAAAATCGGGGTGTTTTGTAAAGCAACACCAAACGTTAAATAAAAAAATTCTACCACCCTATTTTTCAAAAATACTAGACCACCTTACATGAACAATGTCCCAACCGGAGATTTTAAAACCTTTTCGTCTACCCCTGGAGAAAAAGACAAATGTCTGCCGAATCGGTAGGAAGTGGGTCCGGTTTGAACTACATGTACATGATCTAATGCTCATGATTTTTTTAAAAAAAATCATTTTTAGACTCACAATGTGATGTTTCTTCAGAGATCCAATGCAATTTTTAATGAGGCTCATCCCCTATCTTCATGCCCGCCGTTTTAACCATAGTTGGAAACGGGTAAACTTTGAAATGGGCATACAAAATTCAAAAATGGTCCGAACAATATATATTCTTCGCGTGATGTCATATTATGTGACATAGTTGCAAGTAAAAAATACCAAACTCGGTATATTGATTATGTCTCAAAAAAAACCTTTACAAAATGACCTATCATGTTCGAGGTTTCATGGCTTTCGGTCTAAATGACTAATGTTATGTGCAAAATTGGGGCATAGTTTGTGATACTGTGCCTATATTGTGCATGCATGTGCATCTTGGGATGGCGAACAATGTTGTAGGAGGAAGTTTTATTTTTTCGCATGGAAAAACCATTTTGTATTTTCCGAGTGCCAAAATCGGGGCGTTTTGTGAAGCAACACCAAACGTCAAATAAAAAATGCTACCACCCCATTTTTCAAAAATACTAGACCACCTTATATGAACAATGTCCCAACCGGGGATTTTAAAATCTTTCCGTCCATCCCTAGGGAAAAAGACAAATGTCTGTCGAATCGGTAGGAAGTGGGTCCGGTTTAAACTACAGGTACATGATCTAATGCTCATGATTTTTTGAAAAAAAATTATTTTTAGACTCACAATGTGATGTTTCTTTAGAGATCCAATGCAAGTTTTAACGAGGCTCATCCCCTATCTTCATGCCCGCCATTTTAACCATAGTTGGAAATGAGTAAACTAATTTCACATATTAGGGAGTGCATCTATGGCTAACTTGTTGGAGATGCCGGAGGAGTGGGATCCGACGTCATCTCCCTCAAGTTGGTCGTAGTGTTGTCCCTTCTCTCGTACACCATCTTGCAGTTTATAACTTATCTAACTAGTTCAATACACCAGGAGCTAACTAATTTCACATATTAGGGAGTACATCTATGTCCAGCTTGTTGGAGATGCCGGAGGACTGGGCTACGCTGGCATCTCCCTCAAGCTGGCTATAGTATTGTCCCTGCTCTCGCACACCATCATATTTGAAGTTGATAAATTGACAAGGATGCCTATTTATAGATTAAGCAGCACAACATAGTGTCGACACTCACGACATAATGCCGACACTCTTGTCGAGGCGTTTTAGTCCTAGTTGGAGTCACTAACCGGGACTAAAGATATTTCCAGCCATTTCCCACCACTTCCCGCTATGTTTTCCCGCCCTTTCCCTCTAACTGGGCCTTTTAGTCCCAGTTGGAGCCACTAACCGAGACTGAAGATATTTCCAGCCATTTCCCTCCACTTCCCGCTATGTTTTCCCGCCTTTCCCTCTAACCGGGCCTTTTAGTCTCAGTTGGAGTCACTAACTGCGACTAAAGATATTTCCCGCTATTTCTCACCGCTTCCCGCCATGTTTTCCCGCCCTTTCCCTCTATATACAGGCCAACCACGCCATGGCTATCCACATTTCCACACCTTCATCTCTCACAACAATAGACACCGCATACTGGGTCATTCTAACACTCAAGGAGACTGAGGCATTGTGCGCCTCCAGCTACCCATGCCCGCCGGGCTACCGGCTGCCTGCTGACTGGATGCTGAGCGTTGGAGGAGTTCATGTCCCTCCCGTGCCTCAAGGTTCCGCCCGCCAGGCGGATATCACGAACCACTTCTACCTAGAGCTCACGCCGGAGCAGCGGATGGATCCCCATTGGGATCCCGACAACTACCACACCTGGAATGCCTTCTTTGCTAACCGGTAGGAAAGGGAGCTTGCAACGTATGAGGGTGACAACCCTCCCCTGGTGAACCACAACGCAGCCGATCATCGCCTATGGTGGGCGAACCGGACTATCACCGGTGTGATGCGCTACATCACTCAGGGAGATCATCCTCGCCTGTGGTACCCGCACTTGCACCCGCCGCAAAGCCACAAGAAGGGTGACAGTGGTGAAAGCCGTGGGTGTAGCGACATCGTAATTCGGGAGCCCGCTCCCCCGCGCGTCGTAAATCTGAGACTATAGTGGAAGGTTCCCCCAAAATATGCCATGGTTGATGGTCCCCGGTTCCCCCGTGCACAAGCCGATGAAGGGCTGAGGATTCCCGAAATATGCCATAGCGACGATGACGAAGATGATTCGAAAGATGACCCTGAAGCTATGTACTATAGTGCTAGATATGATTATGACTAATCCAATGGCTAGGACGAATCTATGTACCCAAGATTGTCGAGAGATCCACTGTTTTCATTCTGTAATGCATTTTTCTTTGAAAATGGCAAACCGGTTAATAGTTTGAACAGTTATTTTAGAAAACAAAAAATGGTTCTAGATTAGTTATTCAAATTCAAACACTTTTTATGTTGAAAGTTTTTTCAAATTCAAATTTAATACTTTGAATAATTATTTTATAAGACAGAAAGTTTTTTAAATTCAAACCATTTCAAATTTAAACACCTAATAAGAAATAAGACGGGAACATCCGAAAAGTTTGAAAAACGTTTGAAAAAGAACTTTTAGTCCCGGTTTATGCAAACAACTGGGACTAAAGGTTCTCTACGTGCGCCGCTTTGGTGTCCAGAAAAAAAGAACATACATCCTGGTTGGTGGCTCCAACCGGGATGTATGCTCTAGTCTTTTGTCCCGGTTGGAGCCACCAACCGGGATGTATGACCTTTTCGTCTCGGTTGGTGGCTCCAACTGGGACGAATGAGCGTTTAGTACTTAACCACCACAACCCTTTCTTCCCAATTCACACTCACCTGAAACAGATCGCGCCACCGCCTCTGTGAGGACAAGCGATCGAACGTCGTCAGGCTGCCCAACCGCCGCCTCGCTGCCGACCTCCACGCGCCGCCTCGCTGTGCTAATCCTCGTCACCGAAGCAATCGAAATCGCGCAACCGAAATCGACTGCGTCTTCCCCGACACCGACGTCGCTCGCCGTCGCCATCACCACTTCTTCTGACCTCCTCCATCCTTGCCGAGGCTGCACAGGCGTCGAGGGTAAGCTCGCTGTCCTCCAGGACCTCCTCCACGTCCCTCTCTCGCAACCACCGCTGCCGCCGCTCGTCGTGGACGTCGCTCCAGCAACCAAATCCGGGCGGTGCCGCCTCTATTTGGTTCGCCTTGATCCCGTGCATCGAATGATTCCCTTCACGTAGCCCAGCGATCACCCTAGCACCGTCTATGTCGCCGTCCAACGGCTGCTCCAGCAAGCCGAGGTGGCGTCTGCCTCTGTGGCTGGCGCCTCAGTGGCTTCCTCGGGCCCTAGCTTTCAGCCTCTGTGGCTGGCTCAGCCTCGGTGAGAAATAACCCTCACCCTATGCCGATGTCAGCATGACTCCATAAATTATTTAAATTTGGTTTAATAATTCTAGAAATTGTTTAAATATTGTAAAAGCAATAACTAATTATATATAAGTCATAAAAATATGAATAATATATCAAAATGTTCAGAAAAATGAGATCTATCTTTTACAACTATACTCATACATAGTTAAGCAACTTTAATTAACAAGTTTGTTAGAAGAACCAAGTGAACCCTCTCTTATGCATCTAGGATTTCTCCAAATTAGGGTTTATATCCCTCGAACCCTATTTAAATTGTCAAGCATTTAAGGTGATCTCATCGTCAAACCATGACACACTAGACCCTCACATATCTCCTACATAACCTCCTCGCTTGGCCACTTCGACTCATCCAATTTTCCCCTTTTGCAGAAACTATGGAACCAAGAGACGAAGAAAAGGAAATGGCCATGCAGGATATGATCAACGAGGGAGAACATATTGATAACGATGTCACCTCGCTGTATCTGAACAACTCCGGTGAGGGAGATATGGATTTGGACCTAAGAGACTGCTCCGGTGAGGGAGAAGCCGACAACTCCGGTGAGGGAGAAGCCAATGGCTCCGGTCGAACATTAAATAATACAAACTCCAGCGAGGTGCATATATATATATTAATTAAGCCTCCACCATCTATATACATATATTAACTCTCTTCTTTTAGCCCTCCGGATCGAGCAAATCTGCAAAGAATAAACAAGGCCCAGCCAGAAAGTTGGGAGACCATGAAAGGTACTGGATCGAAGAAGTCACTCTAGACGGCAAACCGATGGCTCCCATTGATGCTGCAAATAAATTTGTAAGGCAATGCAGAGCTATTGTTAGGGACTAATTCTGATCACCATCCACGAATGGAATAAGCCAAAGGAGAGGGGAGTTAAATATGTCTCCGACTTAGCCAAATATATTCTTTGGAAAAAGCTCATGGTTAATTTCACCCTACCGACGCTAGAGGTGGATCCAGATGAGGTGGATCCAAATGAGGAGATTCCAAGTGAAGAGGAACTAAAGAAACTCATGGAGCAAAAACTCAAGGAGTGGGCTCTTAAGAAGATGGCCCAGCAATTCAACAACTGGAATAAAAAATTGCACCTTGACTATGTCGTGCAAGAGAAGACCCCGAAATTCACTAGAGCACATGAGAAGCTAATAAACTAATGGGTTAAATTTGTGGCGTACAAGACATCGGATCCAGCTAAGAAAAGGTCTAAAACGAATAAGAAAAAACTGCTAAAAAGCAGTATCACCATACTATGGGGCAAGGTGGCTACAAGGCTAGCATCCCGAGAAACTCGAGGCCAACCTACTTGCTGAAGGGATCACTCCAGAGCCATATAATTAGATCGAATGGGTAAGGAATTGGTTTTATGTTCATGGGGGCATATTGGACTCAGAAGGGAAGTGCATATATAACCTAAGACATAAAGAAACTCCCATACCCATCGAAGACATTAGAAATGCAGTAAAGGCTATTGAAGAGGGGGCGTTCATTCCCGATAGAGAGAATGACGAGCTCACACTCGCCCTTGGGAACAAGGAACACGAGGGACGAACACGAGGCACAGAAGGCTCCAAACCATGGAAACTTGGGTTTCCTATCGATAGGAAGAAATATCCCGATAGAAGACGTCAGAGGAGAAAGGAAAGGTAGGAAATTGAAGTTATGAAGCAAGTAGACCGGATGTGCAACATCGAAGAACAATTAATGCTACAGCAGGGTCAACTTGACGCACTTAGCTAGCAAGGTACTGCCAGCGCATCTCAACGACACATGGTAGACGAAGCTACCTTCAATGCTACCGGCCCATCCACTAATCGAAAAAGCAGCGTGATGTCCACGGAGCTCCTGGGTGATGATGCTGATGATGCATCGGTGATGGCTCCTTTTAGCTACCCAATGGATGATATCACAGAGATGACACATTGTGAGCTACATGTGAAAGTTGTGAACATAACCATGAAGGTGGTGGTTGGCCATGCCTTGTCATTAGTTGGATAGGTACCAACTTACAATTGTTGTCCGGTTCCACGGGGGTACGCTATTGCTGGGGTGGATGAAGCTATTGACGGATTCGCGCATCTCAAGCTTGACTACCCTGTAGGTTAAGGGGATGTGACTGAACTGGGAGAAGCAAAAAACATCACCATTCTATGGCGAAATGAACACATCGTGCTTCCAAATCGGACGCCAAGGCCATCGACTCCTCAGAACACTCCATCTTCATCGCAGCCTCACCTGTCTCCAGTGCATCAGTCATCTTTGCTGTCACTTCATCATGCGCCGTCTCCGCCACAATAGACCCTTTCTCCAGCGCAGCCGTCTCTGCCACAAGAGGCCATTTCTCCAGCGAAGGCATCTTCGCCGTCGCGTCAGTCGTCTAAGTCCACTAAGGCTCAGGGCCAAAAGCAGAAGAGTAACCGATCATCGAAACATCAACTTGAGCCCCTCCCAAATGTACCAAAGGTTCCTCCCATGAGACCTTATGACTATATTGAAGAGGAGAATACGATGATCGCAAAGGTGGAAAAGCAAAAGTGGTTTGATAACCTTAAGCGACCGAAAGAGCCGGAGTTCCCTAGCACCAAAGAAGAAAAAGCCAAAGTGCAGAAAATGTTGAAGACCCTTCATCAACCTGAGCCAAAGATGTCATCTGACTATGACCGCTCTATTCTCCAGTCACATCAGTCAATGGTGCGGACGAAGAGTAGTAGTGCAAGTGGGAATTCAGTTCCCCAGCTCGGTTTACAGAAAAACCAATCGTGCCCCCGCTCAAGGTGATTTCCGATACAATGGTGGAGTCGAGCAAATGTGCGGACGCATAGTATGATCCAGAAATTGTTGCACTTTACGGAGAAGCGGCCGCTCCTCATGGTTAGACTATTGCTCAGTACGTAGACCAATTAGAGTTCCCCGTGGCTGACTAAGCATACAAATACCAGTACGAGAAACCTCTCGCTAGACTTGAGAACGTCAACTATCTACCAACAAAAATACGAAGATCGCATAATTGGTACATGAAAGCCACAAAGGAAGGGGCAAAGTGGATAGTGCTAGGAGTTCGAAATGAGCATTACGGGTATGGAGTCGTCCAGATACTGACTGAATTTCCTGAACTACATCAGTTTTACAATCAAGATGCCCTCGAAAAATTGATCATCAGTGCCTATTATCTATAAGTATTATTTCTATAATTAAGTCTCTAGTTAGCTCACCTCATTTATCGCATGTATAATCATACTCACTATATTATGTAGACTGAAGATTCTTGGATGCAGAACAAGACAAATCTATGACATTGGGTTCGTTGACCCATATTGGGTTCATGAAGTTACCGTGAAACTTAATCCCAAGGAAACAGAGGATAAAATTGTAATGACATTAAGGTTTCAAGAAACTAAAAGGAAAATATTATTACCTTACAATTTCGAGTGAGTGTTATTGTCTTGTATACATTCTATTTCGCTTACTCGATGTTAAGTATATAATTGATTTGTTATCCATGCACATGTTCCATTTTATTCAGCTAATCATTCAACCCGACAATGGAGTAGTATAAGTCATGGACTCTAAACTTAAACCCCTTGAGAAGTGGGCGAATATGCAGGATATGCTTAAGCGGTAATTTCAGTCATTATGACACTGTATCAGCAACTTTCATTCATTTACTGATATCAAGTAATTAATAACTTATTTTATTTATTTTCTTTGCCGGGCAACGCTTGGTAACGGTTCACCAGCAAGGCTAAGGGTGCCTGGAAAGAACAACTTACATTTAAACCACTAAATGTAAGTACTATTAGTTAGATCCGCACATCTTTTTGATTCTAGTTTCGATACCAGTATCATGCTTAATTATTATTATTTTGATTGAACTTTGTTCTCGTAAAGTGTCTGAGGCAGACAGACGGAAATAATTTATGTGAATACTATGTTTGCGAGTTCATTCGTCAGACGACTTGTGAGAAGGGAAGAAATTTAAAACAACTTCGAGTACGTAAACAATATTCAGAATTTTGTTTTATTACCATCAATTATGTTTAGTTTCATTCATATATGTTGACTTTTTTTTAAAACAGAGCGAACGGTTGCAGGATGATCTTCTACCAAAGGATCGCGTACAAGCAATCCAAAAGGAAATTGCGGGATTTTTAGATGCAGAGGTCCTAGATCCAAAAGGATAATACTATCGAAAGATGATGATAATATAATAGGGATCGTAAAATACTTTATATTGTATATGTGCATGAATGTAATAAGTTCGATTCTTGATGTGTAATATAATTAGGAGATGTTGTGTAATATAATAGTTCCTTCACTGCTGAGTGCAAAACAAAAAATAAAAACGAAATAGATAAAGTGGAAATAAAATAAATGAAAATATACAAAATGAATTCTCTACCGTGGCACAAAAAGTGCCAAAAATCCTGCCAGGGTAGAGACACATAGATCCCGATTCATATTATGAACTGGGACGAATGCGCCTCCCCCCTTGCAACACCCAATGGTCACGTGGACCGCCCTTTAGTCCCAGTTCGCAGCCCAACCAGGACTAAAGGGTTGGGGCTTTAGTCCCGATTACCCATCCCGGTTGGGCAACCGGGACCAAATGCCCTTACGAACCGGGATAAAATGCCCCGTTTCCACTAGTGAGTAGGGCCTAGTGCTGGGTTGGCATGCACGGTGGCACCCTTGCTGCAGTGCGGCAGCGGGGCTTCAGAAGCCTTTTCGGGCTCGACTAGGTCAAAGAGGGCCTGGTTTGCCCTGCTGCTGTATCTGGACGACTATCGCCTTTAGGTGGTGGAGGTAATTCCCTCCCGTGTGCTGATGTCATGCCGACCCTTGCCAAAGGTTCCTCTTTTTCAGTCCTACCGACATCATACCGGGGGCATGGTTCGACGGCGGTGGTGACTTCAAGACCGTGGTGGCGCGTGCACGTGGGCGGCGAGTTTGCTGGAGCAATCCGAAGTGTCCGGGAGTATGGTTTTTTGAGGGGTCGAGAGAAATCTTTGTCGTCTAGACATCAACGTGGTGACACCTGCGGGTGTCGCCGTCCTTCCTAAAGGACGTCGGGTGTATCTCTTCCCCACCTCCTGTAGCATATCGGAAGAAACCCTAGGACATGTCCGGGCAACAGCGCTGTTGTCGTTGCTTTCCTTCTTTGAGGTGTTGTTTGGTACGCGATGCTTCGGAGCGCTAGGAGCGAGGTGGTACTTGCTAGGAGCGAGGTGATACTTCTCTAGAGGGCGCAGTGGTGGCGGGTCATCTTCGTTTTCATCGAGCCACTATCGCCAGCTTTGTTTTCTCTTCTTTTTCTTCTTTGTTTTGCTTTTTCTTTTGGATGTTGTTCTGTCTGGTCTAGCAGCGATATCAATCGTGGTTGCTATATTAATATAGCTAGGCGCAAGCCTATTTCGAGGAAACCTCTGTTCTAAAAAGACATACTACCAAGAACGTTTTAGAGTGAATATAAGATGTCTTGGTTTTAGCCTGTGAAAATATTTTATATTTTAGAACAGAGCTAGTGTAAAGCGTCCATTCAATAAAGAACTATTTTGGTAGAGAACTACTACTAAAAGGCTAACTCAACTATTAAAATAATGCAATTCTGTTTTTGTACTGGCATGTGTAACCTATGTACCTAACGTCCTGTTAAGCTAGCTAGCCTTGTTAGTTTCTCAAAGGACACCTGATAATGGCATCTCACTAACTCATGATCTCTGAACACTGATGTGTTGGAGATCATTGTCAGTGCTGCAACAGATGTGTCGGCACAATTACTTCCGATTATTTCAAACAATGAAACAAATTAGGATAAAGATGACGTAAATGATTGACATGAATGAGATGGACAAACAAAACTGGCGGATTTAGTTGGATGGTGACACGGACACACTGACACTTAACTTACCAAGCCAGAAACAACGGGATTTGATCATACATAGAACATGGTTGGTTAGGGGATTTGTAACATAACCCGATTACGGTGGGATTTGTTTATGTTTGGTTGGATTTGACTATAATTAGATACCGTGTAATCAGATTACGTTGATGTTGATGTACAAATCTGTTTCCTCTCACTTTCCCCCTAAATCAGTTTCCACTCCCATGGCTCGCAACTTCCTCGCTGCGGCGACTCTCTCTCTCCCCCTCTTTCTCTCCCCTCTCCTTCTCTCTCCGCTGCTTTGCCGTCCATCCCAGAGGAGAATCCACGACGAGGAACTGATCAACAGGTTGCATGCGCCCGAGGAGGCCGCCATGGTCGCGCTACACGAAAAGATCTGCGTCGTGCTAGGGAAAACTGCTCGTGCCCGTCATCGATGTCGCTCGCGCCCTCGCAGCAGAAACTTAGCAGCGGCAGCCTCAGCCATCGGCCGCCATGGCAACAAGGGCATAGTGCGGCAGCCAAGATCTATTTTGAGGCCTCCGTGATTCCATTCCTGAGTTGAACCAAAGAAATTTCGATTTTACCCCATTCCCTTTACATTAACGGAGTAATGTTTGTGTTTACATTACTGAACCAAACACGTTCATACTGTATCTCGGTCGAAATATATGTGAATTGGGGAATTTATGTACATGCCTTGTGGACATTTTTTTCTTGAAATCTCAGTACAAATGCATGTGCTCAACATGCCATGCGCATACACTCATCCCTATGAACACATATACACACCTTATCAGTACGAGTACCTTCTAGAGGTTGAGCCGGCGGATCGGGTCTTGGAGATCGACGAAGTCATCACATGTGTTTCTCTATCGACTAGAACATCGCTTTCCATTAAAAGAATATTTCGTATTTATGAGACACTCAACCACCCTCCTAGCATGTTGATTCGTATGTGGACTCATTATTAATTATATTGGATATGTATTGCATATCATTATTTTGTGGCAACCCTAGGGGTTGTTGGCGGAGATTAGTCCTGATCGGCACCTCCCACATAGTTCGAATTCACTTAAATGCGAGATCTGAATTGTGAGATCATTGCAGCATAACCTCCTTCCATGCGACAACTTTGTCAGTAGCCCCCGAGACTTTGTGCGCCTAGGGTAACTAATCATAGGGACCCGATAAGTTATACCCATGTCAGTAGTACCCGAGACTCCATCTGAATCGTAGATTCGGGTTGATTCTCAAAAACCTTGTCAGCTGTAAGCCGAAGATCCCTGCAAAACACACAATTTTATATTCTTGTATTTTATCGGCATATGGATTTGGTAACGAGCATGATGCATCCGACGGATCGGGAATCAGTTAATTGCTCTTGGGTAAAAAAACCTACATCAAATTTAAGTCCCAAGGCATGAACTCGGTATTTGTTGGCGTAATTTAGTTCGGGCCGCGGAGATCTTATAGAATACTGAATTTTAGTGCTTTATTTTGGGTACCCAACGCGTCCGACGGGGTTTTTCATCGTATCATGGATATGGATAATTGACAGGAGAGTGCATTCGTGTACAGTTACCAGGCCACGCATGACGGATCTTGGGGTCTTATCTTCATGTCGTAGACACGACATCCAGATATGTTATCGCGGCGGATGCGGTCTGAGAATTTTTAATTTTTTTGTCGACTGCCTTGGCTGTTAGAATTGCTAAAGTTGTCAGCTTCTTTCAATATTCATCGGTTGTGATGTGAATGCTCTTGATAGGAGTAACCATTTGAGGATACAGTTACGTAATGCTCATAGGTGGACTCCGTTGGAGAATTTATGCTGTTTTCTGTCGGGTACGCGGTCAGCGCTCACGATGGGAGTAGCTCCTAAGGCTACAGTCGAATGCTTGAATTCGAGTGTAGGCTCAAAAATTACTCTTCACTCTTGTTTTTATGTCGACTCCGTAGGAGGATATTTCTATTGGGTGCGCGTCAAGCGCTCCCGATGGGAGTAGTCCCCGAGGCTAGGTTGTGGTGCTTGTACCGGAACATAGGCTCAGATGTACCAGAACATAGGCTTAGAGTATTGCCTTTACCAAGGAAGTGATCAAATCAGGCCTTGATTCTTTCAATCTATGAAGTTTATCGGATGCGCGGCCAGCGCTCCCAATAAGAGTAGTCCCCGAGGCTATGTTCGCGCACCGGAGCATAGTGCGGAGACCCAGCATACCACTGCATGATGTGGTACACTATAGTCGTTGACATAACACCAATAAACACTGTTTACTAGTATTACATCCCTCAGAATGCCACAACAGAAACATCGCGGGTCCAAAGCATGTCTTTATATTACATATATCACTTTATAGAAGATCCAAAAACTTTATCGACATAACGAGAATTATAATTTACAAAAGACAACCAGAAATAGCAACTCGAAGTCGATTCTAGAAATACTACTATTATATAACTATGGATTGTGATTGCTGTTATAGCAATGCTCTATAGAAGTAGGTCCTGGTTTCTAAGGTTATTTATATGCTATGTGACATGGGTATACCCTACAGGTACTCGAGTTTGGTACATACAGCCTGGATACAGCGGAAGCCCACGGCGTTGCCAAGGCCCAAATGGAGAACTCGAGTGGCCTACGGACTCTTGATTACCTGGGAGACAAGAAGAAGCTAAAGATAAAAAGTTTAAAGGTAAAACCCTAACTTGTAACCGACTCGACCTGCTACCCGAGACCTAGCCTATCTATATAAAGGCTAGGAGTGGGCGGCGAGGAGGACCCACGCAACCCTAGTTTCCACAACCCTCGCCAGATTGCATCTGCGCACCATTGTAATCGTCGATTCCTTCGTTAATTCCAAGAGCAGACAAGCAGGAGTAGGGACCTCTACGAGGCCTGAACCTGGGTAAACCTTGCGTCCCTGTGTACTTGTTTGCTAGCCGATTGATGCCTCCAGCGCTCCCTCCTTCTCCAAAACCCAAGTCCATAACAATGAGTATTGATGAGTTAAACCCTCGTCAATTGGCGCCCTCTGTGGGAATTGTGAGTGCTGATGTCGCGGCTTCTTTGGACCCATCAACCACGATATACAACTCCGCAACAGTGGAGATTCGCTAGCTCTTCGGCGTGTTCGACTTCACCGTCCACACGCCGGCCACTCGCCCGGCTTTCGAGTCCGTGGGCGATGGAATCAGCCTGTCGATTGGGAGCTTCCACTTCCAAGTTGGTCAGATGGGCACGCTTCGCATGCCTGACCAGCCAACGGCACACGCGGTTGCTCCAGCATCGTGGTTCCTGCCACCAATCGGCACCCTGGGCGAGCTTAACACCTCAGCAGCAGCTGAAAGCACGGACAGCGACAACAGTCGCGGATCCGATCTGGGTGACCTAGCAACGGAAGATGGAGCCGACCCACCCACTGGTGGCATACCTAATGCTGGACCACCCAACGGCGGTCCCACCAACGGTGGCAATGGCGCGCCCGTCAACAATGGAGGGGCAGTCGAACCACCAACTATGGTGAACGAGCACACCGGAGAACGTGTCGTGATTAGACTCAACGACAACGAGTGGTCCTGTTGCCGAGAAGCTCTGCGAGGCAATCCTTTGCCCCCGGCACGTTGCAGGAAATGCTGATGGGCTACCATTGGCTATTAAAGGAAGAATACAGACGCCAGCTACATACAATCGCGGAACTCGAGGCGCATAAAAAGGCAGCAGATGAGTCGAGTCTTCGACGAGCTAGGCTCTCCTTCCACGGAGGATCCTCTTCCAAAGGCAATGAGTATGTGGCCAACAAGAGACGGTCTCGAATGGCCCATCTCACCGAGCAAGAATGCGTAGAAGCTACAAAAGTCCTCGACTTCAGTTCTATGATAGTCGACCCACAAGGCAACGTGGTCCCAAAGACACCGCAAGGTACAGTAACGGCGGCCACCATGTACCTCCTCAACAACCAACCGTCAGCTGGAGATCCCCGAGCCGCCATGCACCGATCTACGATTGCAGGCTTGGGGCTAGTCGAGGCCGCTCTCGACAAGGAGTCCACGCCGGAACCAAAGAAAGGCAACGCTCTAGCAAAACGCTATTCCTCGCCCTCATCCAGTGACGACAGTCACGATCTGTCTCGATGTCGCTGCTCACGGTGGCACGATCGCGATTACGATGCGCGTGATGACCTCACGCAACACAAAATCGATAAGTCAAGGGCAAGACGTGCCCGATCGTCTGACTCCGAAGTGGACGAGACTGAACTCTGCGGTGCTAGATGCTTCAGCAGAGCCATCAGGAAGAAGCGAATGCCTAAAGGATTCAAACTCCTGCCGAAAAACCCAAAGTTTGACGGCCTACAAGACCCAAAGATCTGGTTGGAGGATCACATCTCCTCCGTCAGGCTACATGGCGGGAGTCGAAGCATGACCATGCAATGCCTGCAGCTACAGCTGCAGGGCGCCGCCCACGCATGGCTCAACAATCTCCCGCACGGATCCATTCGCAGCTGGGAAGAGCTGGCCTACAACTTTGTACGCAATTTTAAGGGCACTTATAAAAGGCCCGCATCAATCGAAGAACTGCCAGCAAAGGTCGGGCGAATCACTACGCTCGTACATCCAGAGGTGGTCCATCATCAAGAACTCCGTGGAAAACATCTCAGAGGACCGCGCAATCGATGCGTTCAACGGCGGTGTTCGCCGCCTAGAGCTCAGAGAGGCGCTGGGCCGCTCGAAGTCCAAGACAATCGACCACCTGATGGAAATCGCGAATCAGTGGGCCGATGGAGAGGATTCGATGAGAAATCGCACCTACTCCGACGACGACGACAACCTCGGGCGCAGACGCGACCGTCGAGGCAAACAGCGAATGCGTGTCTACGACGATCGCGGCGACGTCAACATGGTCGCAGCCGGCTACGCTGACAAACGTGACGACAACCGCAACAGCGGCTATCGCAGTGGTGGATACCACGACTCAGGGAAAACAACGCAGGTATGGCAGCGCCGCACTCGCGAAGAGGCACCCGCAACAACCATCAAGGACAAACTGTCCGGGCTGTGCACCGTGCACTTCTACATCAACAAGTATGATGGCAAAAAGAAATCTAGCCACCTCCACAAGGACTACCGTGAGTTCCTCAAACTCCATGAGGGCCTAGCTCAGATGAATCGCGATGCGGTCAACAGGGGCTATGGATCTGCCCCAGGCGCTGTGGCACATGGAGCTCCTCCACCACCACCTGGACCACCACCGCGATCGCACCGGTACAGCATCACAGAGGCGAACCGTACCCACGGGCCATAGGCAACATGATGATCCAAAAGGGACGCCCCTCAAATCGAGTGCAAAAGGCCATCACTCACCAAGTCAACTTGGCGACACACTCCCCACCACCTAAAACTGAGTACCTCAGTGGAAGCAACTCCTGCATCACCTTCGACAAGCGTGACCACCCACGCCAAGTCCCTCGTCCAGGCCACTGTCCCCTCGTACTCGAGGCGCAGATCAGAGGCTTCAACATGAGTCGCGTATTCATGGATGGCGGAAGCAGCATCAACCTCATGTTCGCAAGTACCTTGCGTGCAATGAGGATCCCTCTGACATGCCTAGAGGTCTCAGATACGACATTCCATGGCATCGTCCTAGGCAAGGGCATATATCTCCTGGGCAAAATCAACCTCAACGTCATCTTCGGCATGCCGAAAAACTTTCGGCGCGAGCGCATCGATTTTGAAGTCGTCGACTGGCCTTCACAGTACCACTGTATCCTCGGACGCATCGCGTTCGCTAGGTTCATGGCAGTACCGCACTACGCCTACCTGCAGATGAAAATGCCAGGTCCAAACAGCGTCATCACAGTCAACGGGAGCTTCAAGAGGTCCGACAACTGTGATAGGGAATTCAACAGAATCTCCTAGTCCTTCAGCATGCAAGAGGAGCTCGCAAGATTGAAGGAGTCGACGGACAACAATCTGTCTCCCTAAGAAGGCTAAGCTCACCCGACCTGTCCTTTGACTCGTCGGTGCACATGAAGAAAGTCCAGGTCCACCCAATAGACCCGACCAAGATGACCCTCATTGCCAACAACTTGAGTTCCGCATAGGAACTCGCACTCGTGGAATTCCTCCGTGAGCACTGGGAAATCTTCGCCTGGTGTCCTGCGGACATGCTAGGGGTTCCCAGGGAATTCACCGAGCACGCACTTAACGTGAATCCAGATGCCACGCCAGTCAAGCAGACAATCCGGCGACTGTCTGAACCACGAGCAAAAGCAGTCAGGATGGAGATCAAAAGACTCCTCAATGCAAACTTTATACGCGAGATCAAGGAAAGCACTTGGCTCACTAATATAGTGCTGGTGCCCAAAAAAGACACGGATATCTTGTGGATGTGCGTGGACTTCACCTTCTTGAATAAGCACTGCCCAAAGGATCACTTCCTGCTACCACGAATCGACCAAATTATTGACTCCACTGCGGGATGTGAACGGCTCTGCTTCCTCGACGCCTACTCAGGCTACAATCAAATTCGAATGAAGGAGTAAGATCAAGAGAAGACGGTGTTTACAATGCCTTTTGGTGTGTTCTGTTACAATACAATGCCCTTCGGACTCAAAAACGCAGGAGCCACCTATCAGCGATGCATGCAGGTCTGCCTCAAGAGCCAACTTGGTCGCAATATACAAGTCTACATTGACGACATCGTCATCAAGACCAAGGAGGAAGCCTCGCTAATCGACGATCTCTGTGAGACCTTCGCCAACCTCGACCGCTACCGGATCAAGCTCAATCCAGAAAAATGCACTTTCGGCTTGCCATCTGGGCAATTACTTGGGTATCTCATCTCTGCGAGGGGGATTGAGGCGAACCCGAAGAAAATAAAATCCATACTGGCCATGGAGAAGACGAAGAATGTAAGAGGCATCCAATAGCTGGCTGGGTGAATCGCGGCGCTCAGTCGATTCATCAGTTGAATGGGCGAAAAGGCACTACCTTTCTACCAACTTCTTCGCAAAGCTGGCAAGTTCGAGTGGACCGAGGAGGCGCAAGAAGCATTCGAAGATGTCAAGCGCCTACTGTCCACCTCGCCCTTACTGGTGACACCACACGAAAAAGAACCACTGCTGCTGTACATCTCTGCCACCAACCAGGTGGTCAGCACGGTGCTCGTGGTGGAATGTGCCGAAGAAAACAAAGTCCACAGGGTGCAGCACCCAGTCTACTACCTCAATGAGGTGCTCACGCCAACAAAGCAGCGGTACCCGCACTACCAGAAGCTGGCATATGGCGTCTTCATGACAGCCAGGCAACTGCACCACTACTTGCAGGAGCACTCAATCGTGGTGGTCAACAACGCCCCGCTTGGACATATTCTCAATAACCCCGACGCCACCGGACGAGTCGCGCTTTGGGGAATCGAGCTGTCTCCACGAGACATTACATACGAGAAGCGCGACGCGATCAAGTCGCAAGTCCTCCCTGATTTCCTTGCTGGATGGAGAACCAGCTCCCCGAAAAGCCAGATATGTCCTATCTCTGGACAATGCACTTCGATGGGTCCAGACGAAAGGACAGAGCTGGCGCAGGTGTCATACTGACGTCGCCCCAAGGGGATAAGCTGAAATACATTCCGCAAATGCAGTTCACGGCCTCCAACAATGAAGCTGAATACGGGGCCTTGCTGCATGGGATGCGGATGGCGAAAGCCTGCGACGCCAAGAGGCTCATCATTTACGGCGACTCCAAACTGGTGGTCAACCAAACAATGCACGAGTGCGACGCACTGAACGACAACATGATCGCCTACCGCGACCTCTATGACACACTCAAAGGGGACTTCGACGGCTGCGAACTACGGCACGTAGGCCGCAAAAGCAATAAAAAAGCGGATGCACTCGACAACATTGGCTCCACCTTCGAGCGTATTTGTGAACGCTCCATCAATCCGAAGGCCACAGAGAAGAAAACAAGCGCAACAACGGACTCGGGGGCTGCGCCACTCAGTGAGCCAATGGCACTCGACGACCTGGAGCTTGACATAGGACTCGAAGGACCAATGGGTGCCATGATGATCGAGCCATCTTGGGCGCAACCGTACATCACATACCTTCTCAGCAAGAGGCTGCTGGGCGATCCGACTGACACGCGACACATCGCGCGACGATCCAAGGCGTTCGCTGTTATCAATGACGAACTATACAAACGCAACATAACATGAGTGGTCCAACGATGCGTCTCCAACAGAGACGGAAGAGCTGTCCTCCTTGACATCCACGAAGGCACTTGTAGGCATCATGCCGGCAGTCGCGCCCTCGTCGCCAAAGCCCTACGGGCTAGATTCTACTGGCCCACGGCCATGCGCGACGCCAAGGACATCGTCCAGCGCTGCAACGCTTGCCAGTGATTCGTAGACAAACTGCACGCATCAGGCACGGAACTCTGGCCAATACCATTAGCTTGGCCCTTTGCGCAATGGGGACTCGACATGGTCGGCAAGCTCACAAGGTCCTCATGAGGAGGCTACGTCTACCTCTTAGTCGCAGTCGACAAGTTCACCAAGTGGATAGAGGCCATGCCGGTGACAAATCAATCAGGGAACAACACGGTCAAGTTCTTTGAATCCATTGTCTACCATTTCGGCGTGCCACACAGTATCATCACGGACAACGGGACGAACTTCACCTCCAAGGAGTTCCAGGAATTCTGTGAAAACCTGGGAATCAACATAAGCTACGCCTCGGTGGCTCACCCGCAGACCAACGGCCAAGTCAAAAAGGCCAACGGCCTCGTCTGTGGTGGAATCAAAAGGCGACTCCTACGACCACTCGAGCAAGCTGCAGGATGCTGGCCGGACGAACTGCAATCCGTACTCTGGAGCCTACGCACAACTCCCAACAGCGCCACGGGGTACACCCCGTTTTTCATGGTGCACGGTGCCGAAGCAGTGCTACCCGCCGAAGTATGCTTTAAAGCCCCGCGGGTGGTCGCCTACAGCGAGAAGGAGTCAACTCTTGCACTCGAAGACTCCATCGACCTCCTCGACGAGGCACGCGAAATCGCAGCGAAGAGGTCAACGATCTATCAGCAAAACCTCCGCAACTACCATAGCAGAAGGCTACGCCCTAGGTCCTTCGTCGAAGGAGACCTGGTCCTGTGACTAAAGCAACAAGGGCATCTCAAGCTCGAGTCCCCTTGGGAAGGACCCTACGTGATTACATAAGTAATCCCAGGTGGCGCCTATCGCCTTAAAAATTTCAAGAAAGGAGTCGCATACTCCAACCCCTGAAACGTCGCACAGCTGCGTTGTTTCTACCCTTAGTTGTTTTTACATTACAAATAAGGCTATTCAGCCAGGCTACCTAGCCACACATTGTACCTCGTACTATCATGCGAATAAATAAAGCTAAGTGCCCCGAAACTCTATGTTTTTCTTTCATTTTCTGACAGCGTTGTCACTCGGGGGCTGCGCCACCCTTTACACACTTGTTCCATGAACTGATCGCGATATCCTGAGTAGCTGACGCACTAATCGAACCCTTGACAAAAACCAACCCAGCTGCAACGCAACTGACAGGTTGGCAAGGTGCTGAGATAAAAACACGTCAGGCTAACAAAAAGGAATTGCAAAGTGCAACGCACTCGAACAACATATAAGCTAGCAAGCTCTTTACATATCAATATAAATTAATTACACCTAACATATCCATATGAATTTTACAACACTGGTATACCTATGTGCAGGATACAAATAAAACTACTGCTACAACAGAAGAATGTTTGTCTGTTCCTCGAAGAAGTCGACAATTTCTTCTGCTGGACGATCCACCGCCTGG
Source organism: Avena eriantha (assembly GCA_910589775.1). NCBI lineage: Eukaryota > Viridiplantae > Streptophyta > Magnoliopsida > Poales > Poaceae > Avena > Avena eriantha. The sequence goes on from OU342743.1 coordinate 90,719,675, forward strand.
TAATGAGGAACCATGTTCCAGGTCAAACCTGCCGGTGGCGCCGGCGGTCCAACAGCAACATCTGCAATGTCAACATAAGGCCCATGAAGTTGCACCAGCGACAAAGCAGCCTTGGCACTAGCCACTAACTGCTGCCGCACGCACTCGCAAACCGCGCTCAAATCCTGAAACTTAGTCAGAAGAGCCAACAGGCTCGAAGGGACGGCGTCCAGCAGAAACATCGTCTGATAGATATTTCTCAGGCATGACTGCACCTTCTTGAGGAAGTGGAGTACTCGATCAGCACGATCCTGTAGGGTCGCAAGCGCGATCGCATGGTCATGATCCACCCAGAAGTATCCACTCGCCTGAAGCTGATCCTAGGTCAGGTCGTTCATGCGAATGGCGATTCTGTCCTTCTCATCCTACGGATGACGAGCACTGACAACTACACCAAGCAAAAACAGGCAAAGTATGAAGCCAAGGAACTACCGCGATTGACTACAAGAAAAGATAAGAGGGCAGGATGCTAACACTTGAACTGATCGCCCAGCTGTGTCACCTCCTCCAAGAGATACTGTTCTCGGGCGGTAGCCTTCTCCGCCCTAGACTTCCATACATCTGAGTTACCACGGAGGATGGGCAACTCACATTCGAGTTGCTTAACGCGATCACGTAATCGCGAGAGCAGGGACAACTCGTCCACCCTTGAATGCGACTGCGCCAAGGTCTCACCAGCGGATGGTGAATCCTGAGGATCACTCGAAGGACCACTCAATGTACCCTATCAGAAGCCAAGCAAGAGCGAATAAGGGACCGAGAAAAATACATGGATAAAAGGTCAAGTGCATTCAAACACAACAAAAGTATTCGAAGAGACACTCGGCCAACGACATGTTTTCAACCAAAAGGAGTCAAACTATTAACTATTACAACATAAACTACTGGGGAGCAGCCCGCTTCTTCGACTTGGACTTCCGCTTCGGGGGCCTCATCGAGTCCATGGCAGTCTCAGGTGCTACAGACTTCCTGCTAGCCCCAGATGCCTCCGGCTTCGCCGCCTTCTTGGCTCGTTGCAGCTCCTCGGAATACTTGGCGACTGTGTGGATGAGTTGCGGCCTGTACGTGCCGCAGACAGTTGCAAAAGGAGCAAAAACTACCTATTGACCATCTGCGCCGACGGGCATTGCCTTGGAGACCGCAGCAGTATCCACCTCCACGCCATGGGCTTGAACCATCGCGAGTGCCATGGAAGCACCAACCGCACACTACGAGTTCCTGAAGTCCGCGGGAATGCGTCCGGAGAGGGACTCCACCAAGTCCTCCAAGTTCTCAATCATCTCAGCCTTGGGCGTTAGCTCCTCGTAGATGCGACTGAGCACATCCTTGGCCTTAGTCAGCGTTCCCTGAAGGGAAGCGTTGCGGTCTTCGACTGCCGCGACGGCACCTGCCAAAGCATCCTCACGACAAAGTGCCTGAGCATAGAAGCTCAGGCCGCTAGCATCTGCACAGAGCAAAAAGTCAGCACAATAACAAAGTTGAAGAAATGAAACAACGGAAAGTCCAGATGAAAGAATACCTGAAAGAGACTTGGCAATCGAGAAGAGCTGTTCTTCGAACAACTTTTCCCTCTCAGCGATGGAGGTGCGCAAATCCTCTTCGCGTTTCCGTGACTCATTCATCATGGTGATTGCCTCATCGCGACTCTTCACTGCCGCAGCAAGCGTCTTTTCGAGCGAAGCCGCATCGTGAAGAAGTTCGTTATGCTCAGCTGCAAAAAATACAAGATGGATCATCAGCCAAATGAATCAACTCCAGCAGAACAGATAAGAAGAAATACTAACCTTTGACGACGTGATGACGATTGTCCAACATTGCATCCTGTCGACCCATCGCAAGGACCTACTCCGCCAGACGAGCTGCTTCCTTCACAATGAGCTTCATCAGAAGAAAACAAAGGATTAATAGATAGCACGAATTGCAAATTTGACTGTGCAATAAAATCACACTTACATGACCCTCCACAGACTCCGAAGATGACTGCTGCACAGTCATCCGGGCAACCATCTGGTGATCCCCAGCATGCGGAGAACTCGACGATTTGTGCTCGGAGTAGGCCGCCAACGGAGGAGAGGAAGATCGCGCAGTCACTTCCTTGGCCTTGGAGTCCACAACTCCGGATTCCTTCACAAACTGGACGTCGCCAGAAGACGATGACGCCGCTTGACTGCCAAACAAAATCCAGCATCAAGAAAACGCAAATCCAAAAGGAACCAAGATGAAAGTCATAAATTTACTAGTCAAATTTGTCAAAATCGAAGGTTTGCTCCTCCGACTCCGACGATTCCTTGGGCAGCCGCAGCTTCTTGCGAGCAGGTGGCGCCATGGAACTTACAGGAACAGCGGGAATCGGCTCCTCTGCACCAATAGATGGGCCTTCTAGAGTCGATGGAGATGAGGCATTGAATCCTCGCTGCGAGAACGCTTGCGGGCATCCAGACCACTGGACTCGGGGGCTCCCTCCTCTTCTTCAAGTGGACCGGTCAACTCCGACTCATCCTATTCTTCCACGTTGCGAGGAATAACCCCTCAGGAAGAGGGGGCATACTTGGAGACACCTTCCAATTCTGCATTCAGAAGACAATCCATTATATAGCAAGAAATTAACGGTAATCGACAAAAGATAGCTACTTCGTAGCACAATCATACATATGGTGGAGGGTTAGAGGTGTCGAAGGGAGGCACGAGTGGCTCGCCTGGTAGAACCTCCTTGGCGGTGTACTTTGTCATCAGTCGCATCCTCCTATCTACTTCACCTGCGGAAATGCCATCGGTAGATACGCGTGTGGCATCGTTTGCACCAGCCCATTGGAACATGGGGTGGATTCGGGCCTGCATAGGCTGGACGCGACAGCACAACCATGTGCGAATGAGGGCGACGTCTCCCTGTTCTTTACAAATGCGACTCTCGAGGTCTTAGACGCGCTTATACAGCACTTCCATCTCCTCGAACTCACCATGCATCACTACATTCTTCCAGGAACGCCTCCTCTTGCACGGCGTCACGGGATCGAAGGGCGCGAGTCCGTAGAGCTCTCCGTCGGCCTGCTGGTCACGGATGTAGAACCACTTGTCTCTCCACCCTTGGACGGACGCCGTGAGATTGATGTCGAAATAAGTAGCGGAGGGGTAGGCATGAATCCCGCAGCCACCTACGTCGGACACTACCGAGCTAGAAGCTGACTGACGCTTTAACTTAAAAAGTCTCTTGAAGAGACCGAAGTGTGGCTCGACTCCGAGCCAGCACTCGCAAAGCGTGATATAGCACGCAATGTGAAGGAAAGAGTTTGGGGACAGCTGATGCAGCTGGATCCCATAGAAACAAACAAGGCCCGTGACAAAGGTATGCAGGGGCAGAGACATACCGCGGATGATGAACGCGAGGAACATCACCCGAAAACCGGACGGAGGGCACGGAGTTACCTCGTCGCCAGGCACTCACGAATCTTCTTCGGCGCGCTGAAGAACTCCATCTTGACGCAGAAGATGGAGCTCAGAGGCCTTGATGATGGATGCGCACCACGCACCATTGGTGACGCGGGTGCCCGCAATTTTTTTCTTGCCGGCGTCGGCGACACTGGTACCGACGGCGGCGGAGCCACCTTTCTTCTTGGCGATGACGGTGGCGGCGGCAGACCCATCGGCGGCACCTCCCTTCTTCTTCCCCATCTTACGATGGCGGTGCGAGCAAAGGAAATAGCTTGGGAACACACGGAGTTGGTCCAGCGCCGCGAAGAGGACAAGCTCTAGAACAGAGAGAGCAGCGCCAATGGCGATGGAAGCATAAGCAGAGAAAGGGCAGATGGGAAATTACCGCAGCTACGCTGCTACTTAACCCCCTTGCAGATGCAATCCAACGGCCAACAGAAACCCTACTGGACACGTGGAGCACATCGCGGGTGACACATGGAGAGGCCAAAATACCAACCGTCCCCCACTATCTCCATTACGCGCGGAAATCGAGGAGACACTGTTAAAACAAAAGATTACGCACGCCCGGTCAAATCAAAGTCAGAAAGTGGGACCCACCGCTCGTCATGTCCCGTCAAAACCGCTCACGCGGGCAACTGAGGTCACCGCATCGTCAGCACTGACTTCATCAACATCAGCAACTAAAGATTACGATTACTTTAGTCCTTGCTCGAGTCTTCGACTCCACCAAGCACTCGGGGGCTACTCCCATAGGGATCCCTGGTCGCGCACCCTACGATTCTTTTATGCAGGAATATGATCATTCAAAGCATACCCAACCACTCGAATCTATGATTCGATTATGGATTATGGGTTACTCCCACAGGGAGCGCTGGAAATAAATTCGATTGAAACAAGCAGCAAAAGACGATAGCAGTCGCAAAAGTTCTTTAGTCCCTGCCCGAGTCTTCGACTCAACCAGGCACTCGGGGCTACTCCCATAGGGAGCGCTGGTCGCGCACCCTATGATTATTTGTACATTGTAATGTGTGTTGATAACATCCACACGCGATTGCTATGGCGACTCCGCCTCAAATTTTCCCAACAAGGAGACTGCATCTCCTGGGTCACCCAAATCATCTCCGTGATGAAAAAATTCGGATGTCGCGCTTGCAGCTTGAAGATAAGACCTGAATAAGGTTCGGCAACGCATCTGCTGCGCACTACCAGAAACATATCCGTGCCTGCAGGTACGATGAACATGCCTTGATGGACGCGTCGAGTGCTCGCACCTATACACTGGAATTCGACTCCTGTAAGACCTCCGTGGTCTGAGTCGAATTACGCCAGCATTTTTCTGAATTCGAGTCCGGGGACTCGAGTTTGAGTAGATTGCGTTGTTTTGCCCTAAGGCAGTTAACTGACACTGATGCATCAGTTAAATCAGGCACGCATATCAACAATCCCTATGACACAAACTAAACACTCAAAAAAAAATACTCAATCAGGCATTCGAAAGGCTTCATAAAGTCTCCAGTCGAATCTGCGATTCCACTGGACACTCGAGGGCTACTAACATGGGTATACCTACAGGTACTCGAGTTTGGTACATACGGCCTGGATACAGCGGAAGCCCGCGACGTTGCCAAGGCCCAAATGGAGAACTCGAGTGGCCTACGGACTCTTGATTACTTGCGAGACAAGAAGAAACTAAAGATAGAAAGTTTAAAGGGAAAACCCTAACTTGTAACCGACTCAACCTGCTACCCGAGACCTAGCCTATCTATATAAAGGCTAGGAGGGGGCGGCGAGGAGGACACATGCAACCCTAGTTTCCACAACCCTCGCTAGATTGCATCTGCGCACCATTGTAATCGTCGATTCCTTCGTTAATTCCAAGAGCAGACAAGCAGGAGTAGGGACCTCTACAAGGCCTAAACCTGGGTAAACCTTGTGTCCTTGTGTGCTTGTTTGCTAGCCGATTGATGCCTCCAGCGATCCCTCCTTCTCCAAAACCCAAGTCCATAAAAATGGGCATTAATGAGTTAAACCCTCGTCACTATGCTTCAGCTTGACTTCTAGGTCTTCCGATGTAGACGTTGATCCAGTTGATCTCCGTTGGATATCTTCAATTCTTAAAGGTGTTTCGCCTCCTAGGTTTGCCATTGAGGGCTCCAGAATCTAGAAAGGGTTAAGAAGGTACGGTTGAGTACAAGCATACTCAGCAAGTTCACTAAAAATGAGTGTTTGATGCACTAACTATAGCCATAGACCATAGGTCGTAGGTTGTTGTGGGTTTTCGTAAACATTTATTCAAAGATTGCTTTTATTCTGAAAAACAATCTCTCTCAGCCTTCACAGGTTGATTAGAACTTCGTGGAGTTCCTTACCTGTAGTGTTCGTAGCTCCTTCCCGAAACAGTGAGTAACACACTACAAGAAAAGTTGGCTTTTACAACGGACGATTTTCGTGGTTGAAGGCCCGTTTTTCGTGGCCAAAGAGTCTTCCGCGACGGTTGGCTTTCGTGGTAAAAGCCCCGTCACAAATGAATTAGCCACGGTTTTTTACGACTGTGGAGGATCGCACCCTTCAGCCACGGAAACTTGTTTCGTCGTAGATCTGTTCGCCAGCCGTGCTGACTGCTAATGTCATGCAAACTGCGACATGGTAGCCGCCGTTAGCGGCCGGTTACCACCATTAATGGTCATAGAAACTATGGCAGAAGCCAGGCCCAGCCAAGGGATGCTAAATACTAACTAGGCCGGCTCATCAGGGGAGCCCAATAAGAAGATGGCTTGTTACTGTTTGAATTGGGCCCAAAAATGCGGCTAGCAGTGGTCCACGAACTTTCAAGACCGATTCTGTTTTGGCTTACAAAAGGCCCATGTTGGTCCAACAATGTGCGACCCATTAGTAGCCTGCGCCAAGTCGCTCCTGTAAACATAAGGCCCCCGGTCAGCCCATCACTTCTATCACAGCCCATCATCGACCGCCTACTAACTGCCCTTCTCTGAGATGGTCCGTTATTGTTCTGGCCTTTAGCTATTCAGGCCCACAAAGGACCATTTACTGTTCTAGCCTGGTAAATTTGTTGGCCTATTACTACCCTTATTTGGAAAGTTCTCGGCCCGTATTGTTCGTGCTCGTCACTGTTCTGGCCTTTTACTATTGTGGTCCTTTACTGTTGAGGCCCACTACTGTTTTAACCTGTTACTGTTCTTTGATTTTTGCAGTTTCTTGACTATTACTGTAATGGGATGTTTCTATTCTGGCCTGCTACTATTATGGTATGTTACTGTCACGGCCTGTTACTATTACAGCCTGTTACCACATGCGGTTCGGTCCGTTATGTTTACGACCTTTTACAATTTCATCATTTCTGAAGCCCATGCCAATATCATAAAACATGTATAATAATCCAGCATTTTTTACTGTTCGTCGTCGACCGAATATACGACGGGCCAATAACAAAGCACGATACTATTCCCTAATCGACCTGCCTAGTGTAGTTACGGTAATGACTACCACAATGTGTGGACAACGTCAACTAAATGCCTACATGGCCTACGTGATATATTAAGATATTACATCGGCTACAAACTTCTTAAAATTGTTACATATTATCAACTCAAGGGAATGAAAAATCAGTATTTCAGTTGACAATCAAGTTGATAGCAGAGTCCTCAATTTGCTTTCTCAATCGATCACCTGCATCTTCCATTGAGTGTGACAGCTACATGGAGGAGACATGATCTTGCAGCCCCCTCTTTGGTGGGGTTAGCAATAATTGTAGTCTGAAACTAAGTAATAACAAGTTGATACATCAAACAAGACAAACTACTCATTTCACTGATATGACAGGAGTTATGAACTGAAGTTTACAACTGGTCAATGGTTCAATTATTGACCAACACGTCAAACAAACATGACAAGTAAGCACGCATTAAAAAAGTGTGACTACCGTGAAACGAGCAATCAAAAAATGTGTGTGTGTGGCTTAGAATTTCAGCAGATATAAACTAGCCAGGTCATTTTGAACAAATATATATGGAAGCAGTTCTATACCCTAAAATGCAAAAGATGTTGGGTGACTCGGAATTTGTGCTGAGCCACAAAATGGCATGCAGTTACTGTCATAGCAAAGAATGAACCAGATAGAAACTATAACCACATCATACGAGAACCTGTAGAGCAGGAATGCAAACCATGAATGAACTATAATATTATAGAGGATAGTTATGTCGTGACTTAGGACGAACCAGACCCAGAACCTGATGCGAGATATAATGGCGTCGCTCGTGAACCTATAGAATAGAACAAACAAGCATTAGACAAGTGTGCCTAGAATGAAATGAGCAATCAAACAAAGTGTTTTTTAGAATTTTAGCAAATATAAACTAGGAAGATCATTTCAGCAAATTTATATGGAAGAAGTGACATCTCCTAGAATGCATAGAGTCGTTGGGTGACTCAGAATTTGCGGTGATCTACACAATGGCATGTAGTTACTGTCATAGATAAGAATCAACCAGATAGAAATTATAATGGTATCATAAGAGAAATTCTAGAGCAGGAATGCAAACCACGAGGAAACTACATAGTAGAGGACAATTATGCCGTTGCTCAGGACGAACCAGCACCAGATATGGAAGTAATGGCATCCCTTGTGAACCTGTAGAATAGGCTATGCAAACCAACATGTTCATTGTTCCATTTTGAGCACTATGCAAGAAAAAGGAAATAGTTAGTCATGCGGCTTTTGAAGAACCTGATGGCATTATGGCAATAACAAAATTATAATCGAATTAGTACGAAGAGTTTAAATGGCTACTATAGGATAGCAGAACAATGCCAAGGAGGAAATAATAGCAGGAACTAATCTCAGGATGAACCAGATAGATTCAACAACTGTAGAGCAGAGAATCCACACTAATATTTTCCACTGACTATAGATTTTGCAAGAATTACACGGTAGCAGGCAATTATTGTTGTATGGAGTAGCTAAGAATATGTGCATGAGAAAATAATAGACATGTGCATGACTTTAAATTTGTAGAGCAGCGAATGCAAACCAACATGTCTAATGACCTTGTATGTACTAGAACGAAGAACAAGCGTGCCTAGTGACTTGTATGTACTAGCACGATTATAAACATGTAGTTCACTGCGACAGGCTTGAACCTACTATACTGCTGACAAAACAAAAACGGGTTGGAGATTTGGTTAACCTTGGTCGAAGAGGCGTCTAAGCATCATCGGTACCGTGCGAGTGACGTCCAGGTCACCGAGGGTGTTGTGGTTATGGTGGCTATTGGCATCGGGGAAGCAGATCTTGGACGGTCGATGTCGGCTTGAATGCGGTGGACGAGAGCGTCGCCGAGGCAGATCCGATGCAGTGAACGGCGACGGTCGTGTAGCTGGTCTAGAGCGGTGGACATGGAACTCCTTGAACTAGATCACGTACGGTTGGGTAGCTTTCGGCGGCGAGGAAGCAGAGCTTGGGCGGTCGATGACGCCATCGGCATGGTGAACGACACCGTAGCTCCGGTGCAGTGGCAGAGAGACCCGATGAACTAGATCTGGTGGGTGAGCATCGGTGAAGCGGCTACGTGGCGGCACACGAGACCAGAGATCAAGCCGGTGTGCGTGGTGGCCGTGGAGGTGACAGAGGAGCTTGAGATTTTTGGAAGGGCCAGCGGGAAAAACTGTGCAAATCGGGACCATAGTATAGGTGAATAGCAATATAATTACGATCGTGCCCCCGAGCTACTAATTTTGTCATGCCCATCTATTGTCTGAACAATGGGTAGAATAGGAAATTTGAAGACAAAAGTTTTTGAAACAGAGGGGCGCGAAATGCTTCAAGGTCGGTGTGTGATATTGCCGCTCGATTGACATTTGAATTTGGCCCGTGTCCAGCTAATAATAATAGAAAAATGGTACTATCTGGTAGGATATTTTGGCTCAAAGGTTTTGAATTGGTGGGGCGGGAAATGCTTCAAGGTCGGTGGGTGATTTTGCCGCTTGATTCAGAATTTGAATTTGGCTAACATCCATCTAGTAATAAAAAAGGTAGTAGACCGTAACGTATCTGACCAGGAATTCAAGACCGAGAGTCACATCAACTGATCATCCATATCCATACTAGTAAAAGGCACGTGACATAATTTCCATACCACTATATAGTGTTTGACACTTCTTTTCAAAAGAAAAAATGACTATATTGCTTCACAATTTCCATATCACTATATAGTGTAGGAATAACTTCGAACATCGGCAGTTGGATATAGATTGGACAAACCTGACATTGTTGAGCATTGGATCCCTTTCAGTACATTTGATTATATCATGTCTAGTATATAGAAGATCCCATTATTGTTTGCCTCTAGCACCATGAATATACTATACACATAAAGTATAGAGAACATGGTTTTGAATGCCACAAGCCAAGTTTCTACATATAGTGGACACTGTTTTATGTACGATTCCTAAGTTTTATGAGGTTTCAAAGCTTTTGAGCTAACTCGGCCCACTCAAATGACTTTAAGTCTCTATTAACAAAATCATGTCATATTTGAACTAGAAGCTCTAGAAAGTGGTAGATTTCTATCGAAGTTCTACAAAAAGCTTTTGGTGGTATGCATCGGGTAGTTAATATATCGAAAACAATCGAGAGTTTTGACAAATTCAATTTCCTACTAAGAATTTGTATCTTGACAATTTTGAACCTGTTTTGAAACAATCACATGTAATAATGAAAAACAGAAAAACTAATATTTACGCATGGCATCCTATCATGTCAGATGTACAGCTGCCAGGAAACTGATAACCATGAGATTTGACAACTTCTGGAAACCAGCCCCGCCATATTTTCGCACCATGTATGAATATTATTAGGTTTCAACCCTAATGACCAAAAAAGGTCATGGCCATATCGACATCATAGTTAATGAACTATTCCCACATTAATTTGGTATATGGGTGCATCTTCGCATAGTAGGAAATGTTGCCTGTGGGAGTCTCAACATTGGGACTGTTTTTTTAAACGAACAAGGGATGAGTTTGCCCTTTTTCTCCGAACACACTCCATCATTGGAGCAATCAAGACTGACGATTAAGTCTGCATTTGTGTGCATACCTCGTTCTTACATCAATGCATGTGTGACCAACATATATGCAACCCAAGAAGCCCTGGTCTCATCTAGATTGAGAAGGCCATGTTTCAAAAGAAAGGCAAAACAATCTACTGCCATTGATCAAAACAAGTACCAGTACAAGAGTATTAGTTCTACAAAATACTTTAATAATAGCAACATCAACACATTTGAGAGATTCAGTAGATTTTGAAAGATTCAGCAATACATGCCATATTCTGCACTCGATCTGAACAATTCCCAGTACATAGGAATTATTACAAAATATATTAGCAGTTGCAGAACTCCATACAAAATACTCGATAGAAGTATAAAACTACTCTTAGTAGTACCTTAATCTAGCTATGAACGATTATGTGTCCCATCATATACTCCAAACATGCATGAGAGAAAGAGAGAGGTCAGAATCACCACAAGATCTATATGCCAACGATTCAGCGTGTCCAGGTCGTGGCCGGGTAGCGCTTCCTTTCCCACCTGACACGCTTCTCTCGTTTTACCATCGTCTGTGGATCCTGGTAATAGGCTTTCGCCTGTTCACCCTTAGCAAGATAGATGTAAAATTCACGGATCTTTCCAGCCATTTCCACGACTCCGATTGTGAAGGGAATCTGCCACTAAAATAAATAAAGTAATTAATATTAGAACAGAGGGACTAGAAAATTACATAGTACATTCATATTAGGATCATCAGGAGAATATTAAGATGTGATATCTCACAATGGGTTGATATTGTCATCTATCCAACATTGGAACTCCATAAGGAACTCTAACCAACAATTGAGGAGCTTGACAATAAGTCCCCGCTACCGACATGTAATGGTTGAGCACATACAGCGTGGCTTCGGCCAGTGGCTCCACAATCTTTGGCTCAGAATAAAACTCGAGCTGATAGAACCCACGGAAATCGACCAATGATGATATCCTCACCTCGTACTCCTCCAATTCCCATGCCATGGATCTTATGCGGCTGATGGACAGGACAATCTCCGTGATGTGCCAATCAATCTGGACGATGAACATCATGCCTGTCTTCCTGATGCCAATGACATTTGTTCTCCGCGAGCACCCTGCAGCATCGACTTAGACGGGTCCCATTGTTTGACGCTGTAGAGGACTGTGGGCACCTTGATCGAGTAGGTGGATTTGAGGTGGAGATACAACGTTAATTTGTTGCCGACCCAGCTGCATACTAGCTCCATGCAGATAAATGGGATGTGGATACAGGAGATCATGTGGGCATAGAGTTCGTTGAAGGAGACCACTTGCGAGCAGTTGTAGTTCGGGCAGCCGTAACCTTCTCCACCGACAACTTGGCGGTGTAGCTCCTTGGAGCATGCGGCCAGTCGGACGACGCTTTTAGCGTCGAGACGCTCAGCGATTTGGTTGACAACGTCGTCGCTGACCTTGCTAAAGCCGCTGCACCGCCGGCTCTGCCTCGAGCCTCTCCAAATTTTGTACAAACGATTCGCCATCGCGTCGAGGAGTATTGGGGGTGAGGGCGGATCTATATAGAACTGTTTGGGTTTTTTTGGAGGAGAGGGGTGGTGGTCTGGAAGGAGAGATGCACCGGGAGAGATGGCGAGGAAAATGTGTGATCCGCGCGGTGGAGAGGATCCCAAATGCGGCCAGACAGCATCGGCGAGTGTGGATAAACTAAACGGAGATGGGGAAGATGGGATGCCTCTTTGAAAGAGGTTTTTTCTGTTCTTGTAATAAATTAACCATATCACCTCCTGGCGCAGTATAGTCTCATCACGTCGGTCTGACTAGATACATTATTTATTTACAGGTTCTACTGTAGTACTATTTGCATAAGTAGTAGTAGTAGGTAGGAGTATTACTCTACCTCCGTCCGAGGAATAAGGCGTCCTTGTTTTGCGTGTTTTTTCTTTGACCAAGATTTACTCTAAATATATAGTATAAAGAATGTTGGTATAAAATTAGCATTATTGAAAAGTTTTACTCTACCTCCAACAGTACTAATTTTACACAAATTAATCAAGTGTATTAGTTACTTTATTTATTTGGTCAAATTTTACACAATGTAATCAAGTATGTATCTTCTCGGCACCCGCGCACACACCTGCTAGTTGATCTCTCCCTCGTCCGGAGTGTGGCGCTCAGCACATGTGCCATGGTTAGGGTTGCGAGTGGGATCCCGCAAAAGTCCCGCCTCTAGTTCATTTTGAAGTTTCTATAGGAGTACTTCAAAATAAACTAGAAGCGGAACTTCCGCAAGATGCCGCTTTCAAGTCTAACATTGGTATGACGGCTCCGTGTCTGTCTATAATGTGTTCATCAGCTACGTTGTGTTGGTGTGCATAGGAAGGAACCACTTTGGGCATTGGGTTGGGGCGGCGGCAAAAAAGTAGTCGCGGATCAAACTTTCCAGGTTTCGATTTTTTCACTTGCTTCGTCCCAAACATCGCATGGAAGGTTATTACAAGGATCAACACTCACAACACTAGAGAAGGGATATTGTACTTGGTATGTATATATAAATATATACACGTCCCATCGCATTCGATGCACTTCATTGGCAAGATTTGGCAAAAGTGAGCACCACGCTGATTTCCTTTTTGTTAAGCAAGTTGTTGTTGTTCTAGTACAAATGGCATGGCTCAGCTAGTGGGTGGAGAAGGAGAGCCAGCCTCGACTGATTTCCATGCTTATTTTCAGGCCCTTTGTACTAAAACAAGGGTTAGGTGTAATTTTCTCGTTTTTGAGGTCCTTGATATAACATGTACACTTCCACTAACCATGTTAAGTTGCTAACCGAAGCATCTCGCTCCTTCTAGGCCAAACCTAGTTGAAAAAAGGTGCCACCGCACCACATTTCAGACGAAGTGGACCATGCTTTCTTATAACTTCCTTGTTTTAGAATTTTTGAATCTTCCTAACTAGGTAACTTCCCCCAATTAGAGGACTTTATACCGATTTAACGAAATTATGTCAGATATGATATACTCGCTCCGATCGATATTACTTGTCATAAAAATGGATGTATCTAGACATGTTTTAGTGTAGACACATCCAATCTAGGGACAACTAATATGAATCGTAGGGAGTACAAGTATGCATGATAGGTTGCTATTGAATTTTACAGATGTCGTTTGTTGGTACCAATGTCATCAATATATCGAGAACCATCGCGAGATTTTAAAAATGCAACTAACTTCGTGCTAAGAATATGTGACATGGGTATGCCCAATAGGCACTCGACTACAACCTACCTGGTGCGGCTCGACGGAAGGCCCACTCGACAAATTGCCAAGGTCCATGACGCCCATGACGTTTCGACTGATATGAAGCCCATATGGACACGGACTCGTCAACGCACAAGACAAGGAAAGTATAAGACTAGACCAGATACGAACTCCGACTTGTAAACCAACTCGTATTGGTACCTGAGACCTAGCCTGCCCATATATAAAGGCTAGGAGGGTCCAACGAGAAGGCATCCTCTCCCCCAACAGGCAATCTTTCAATCGCCACTCCCCCAATAGATAGATCTACGATCTCCCATACGCTACAATAGATCTAGACATTGCGACTCCCTCAATAGATAGATCTACGATCTCCCATACGCCAGATCCAATCTGCGCATCCACCGCCCTGGGCGACATTGTAATCCTTCGGATCATCATCAATCAAGAGCAGACAAGCAGGAGTAGGGTCCTCTAGGTGGCCTGAACCTGGGTAAACCTTGCATCCCTGTGTGCTTGTTTGCTAGCCGATCGAGACTTCCAGTGCTCCCTCCTTCTCCAAAACCTAAGTCCATAACAATGGGCATTGATGAGTTAAACCCTCGTCAATTGGCGCCGTCTGTGGGAACTGGGAGCACTGATGTTGCGATCTCGACGGCCCCAGCACCTGTAATCTTTGACTCGTCTGTGTCGGAGAACCATCTCCTTTCCGACGCCATCGACTTCACAAACCACTTGCCGGTCACACGTCCGATTTTCGACTCCATCAACGATAGAGCCATGTCGCTTTATTCACCAACACTATCGTAAATTTCATGATTCAACTACCTCCGGAGGAAGCGGCATCGTCTTCCACGTCGCTTCGTACAAGATCGTTCATTGGGAGGATAGACATCACAGTCAACCGCGACCACGATCAGGACCTTCTCGCATGGTTTGACGACCCAGCTCACGGGACCAAGTCGGACTAATATTGAACGTACGGCACCAGGTCACTCGTGTTTTTGGAAAACTCAGATGATTGAGACTTGGCGTGTCAGGATTGATTCGAATTGGAAAAGAAAAGAAGCACCTGAGACAACAGCTACGCTGCATGACAAGTTATTAAAATAATAAGGCCAACTACTACGTTGCATGGAGTACCTCACAAGATTTGATCGGTCAAACCTGAAGAAGAAAAAATCGACTTTATACGATGACTTGCACTCATTCAAAGAGTAATTTAGAAAAAGCAAACATCAGCCGAAGGATCAATTCCCAATGTCATGGAAGCTAGACACTTCTTCGCGTTCGTGCAGCACAAGGACAAAGATATCATGCTTTGGCTTAATCAAGTTCAGACAGACGGCATGCGATGCGACTTCGTACTGGTGTCCATCCGGACGTCAGTACCTTCTTTGGACGTGACTGACTACCACTTCACTGCTTCGACCGGTGAGCCGGACAACACTTGGCAGCATTCGGTAGCTCGGCGAATCCCTCATCAATAACTTGGCGGCCTCCACGTCCGCTGCTTGGCAGTTTCTGCATCAACCCGTTGTAGCCATCGGCTCCGGCGACCGGCCACCACATCGGCTCCAATCTCGGCCATCCGCTACCGCGTCGACTCCATCCAACACACGACTTGCCTCTGTGTCGACTCCGTGTCCACCACGAGATTCCGTCGACCTCGACTACCTCCTTGGTGACTACATCAACCGCATTGACTCGACGACTGGGGGCTGCGCTGACTCTGCCACATGACCTTCTACAATCGTCAACTCCAGCGACTCGGGGGCTCCCTTCGCTTCGGCGACCCGCCGCGATCTTCGACTCCCGCGACCCGCTGCGGTCTTTAGATTGGGTGACTCGGGGGCTCCCTCGACTCCCGCGACCGTGAGCCGCTACAATCTTCGACTCCGTCGTGCGACCTGCTGCTCCAGCGACTCGGGGGCTCCCTCGGTTGCGGCGACCCAGTGCGGTCTTCGACTCTGGAGACCCGCTGTGATCTTCAGCTCCAATGACTCGGGGGCTCCCTCCTCTACGGTGACCCGCCGTGTCCTTCGACTCCAGCAACCTTCCGCGATCTTTGGATGAGGCGACCCGATGCGGTCTTCTCCTCCGGTGACCCGTCATGGTTTTCGACTTGGGTGACCCACAGGTTGAATCGGCTCCCGTGATCGCGACCCATCACCGCCATCGGCCAGCAACCCGCTGCAGTCTTCGACTGCGGCTACCCACTACAATCTTCGGTTGGTGGTGACTCCCGCAACCACGAGCCGCTACAATCTTCGACTCCCGCGACCCGCTGATCGCATCAGATCTTGCGACTCGTTCACCACGACAACTACCAATAAAGCTAAGTTTTCCCTCTACTTAGAGTTGATTTCTTTTAACTCACACTCGATACACTCGGGGGCTGCGCCCTCTTCGAGTAACCTAAATGTGCCGTCGACTCTGCACACTCGAGCACCTCATACGCAACAGCCCGAGTAGCTGATTCTGCCTGATCGTCGAATCCTTGAACTCCGAGCACCTCGGAAAGGTACTGAGACTAAGGGTAATCAAGCTAACGAAAAGGCCTAGCATGGAGTGCAAAAGTGTCGACTCAATTGGCACTAGAATTTTACATTGCAAACTGACATGCAAATATCCTTTATAAGATACAAGTACTTCACAATTTCTTAATGTTTTATGCAACTTACAAGGATGTCGACTGCGTCGAGCTATTCTATCGGGTCCTCCAACAGGAGTCGACAAAATAACTGGCTATGACATACACTTAAGACCTGAGTCGAGTACCTCCTCGGATGGTTGCATCGCTTGATGCTACACACATGCGACGTTGGTCGCACACCCGACAGAAATGACTGTGTCGACTCCATCTGCATCGTCGACTCACCTGGCTAATCGCCGCATGACTTTGACTACATTGTTGACTCTTGGCTCCTTATGCTGAGACGCTGACTCGATGCACTTCCGGGTTAATGGTTTCTCCTCACGTGAATGTAGACTATGTCTACAAGATACAAGACTCGGGTCTCTGCCCGAGTCTACGACTCCGCCAGACACTCTGGGACTATTCCAAACTGGAGCGCTGGTCGCGCATATACAAGATCCTCGAGTGACACGCTCTGAGTCCTCACTCGAATCCACGATTCGACTAAGGACTCGGGGGCTACTCCCATAGGGAGCGCTGTCCGCATATTCGACTGAAACAAGAAAAAGACAACAGCAGTCGCAAAATACTTATAGTCCCCACTCGAGTCTACGACTCAAATAGGCACTCGGGGGCTACTCCCATAGGGAGCGTTGTCGTGCACCTATGATTATTTTTCCTTGTACATCGTACTATGTGTTGATAACATCCACACTCGAATGCTATGGCGACTCCGCCTCATATTTTCCCTACAAAGAGATTATGTCTCCTGGGCCACCCGAATCATCTCCGCGATGACAAAAAATTCGGATGCCACGCTTACAGTGTGAAGATAAGACCTGAATAAGGCCTGGCAACGCATGTGCTGCGCTCTACCAGAAACGATCCGTACCTATAGGTACGATGAATATGCCTTGACGGACGCGTCGAGTGCTCACACTTATACACTGGGATTCGAACTCTATAAGACCTCCACGGCTTGAGTCGAATTACGCTAGCAATTTCTGAATTCGAGTTTGGGGACTTGAGTTTGAGTAGGTAGCGTTATTTTTGCCCTAGAGCAATTAACTGGTCTCGATCCATCGAGCTCACCAGGCACGTTTACCATCATCCCTATGAAGTACTATAGATTCGACTGACCCGATGAACTTCCAGGTGAAGTGCTTCGCACTCGACATAATTGTCGACTCCGACATCCTAATGCAAGACTCAAGACTTCCGAGTCTCCATCCGAATCTACGATTCACATAGACACTCGGGGGCTACTGACATGGGTATGCCCAATAGGCACTCGACTACAACCTACCTGGTGCGGCTCGACGGAAGGCCCACTCGACGAATTGCCAAGATCCATGACGCCCATGACGTTTCGACTGATATGAAGCCCATATGGACACGGACTCGTCAACGCACAAGACAAGGAAAGTACAAGACTAGACCAGATACGAACTCTGACTTGTAAACCAACTCGTATTGGTACCTGAGACCTAGCCTCCCCATATATAAAGGCTAGGAGGGTCCAACGAGAAGGCATCCTCTCCCTCAACATGCAATCTTTCAATCGCGACTCCCCCAATAGATAGATCTACGATCTCCCATACACCACAATAGATCTAGACATCGCGACTCCCTCAATAGATAGATCTACGATCTCCCATACGCCAGATCCAATCTGCGCATCCACCGCCCTAGGCGACATTGTAATCCTTCGGATCATCATCAATCAAGAGCAGCCAAGCAGGAGTAGGGTCCTCTACGAGGCCTGAACCTGGGTAAACCGTGCGTCCCTGTGTGCTTGTTTGCTAGCCGATCGAGACTTCCAGTGCTCCCTCCTTCTCCAAAACCCAAGTCCATAACAATGGCCATTGATGAGTTAAACCCTCGTCAATATGCATGCCTTCAAATTTGATAATGTTTTGAAGACATTGAAATAAAACAAATACTTTCATGTGGCATCCTCTTATGCATATTGCTCGCCATAAAAAATCAGAAATTTGTGCTCGACACTTCTTTTCAAAACAAAAAATGCCTATGTTGCTTCACAATTTCCATACCACTATATAGTGTACGAATAACTTCGAACATCGGCAGTTGGATATAGATTGGAAAAACCCGACATTGTTGACCATTCGATCCCTTTCAGTACATTTGATTATGTCATGTCTAGCATATAGAAGATCCCATTATTGTTGGCCTCTAGCACCATGAATATACTATGCATAGAAAGTACAGAGAACATGGTTTTGAGTGCCACAAGCCAAGTTTCCAGATATAGTGGACAATGTTTTATGTACAATTCCCAAGTTTTATGAGTTTTCAAAGCTTCCGAGCTAACTCGGAGCACTCAAATGACTTTATGTCTCTATTAACAACATCATGTAATATTTGAACTAGATGCTCTAGAAAGTGGTAGATTTCTATCGAAGTTCTACAAAAAGCTTTTGGTGGTACGCATCAAGTAGTTAATATATCGAAAACAATCGAGAGTTTTGACAAATTCAACTTCCTGTGAAGAATTTGTATCTTAAAAAATTATCAACCTGTTTTGAAACAATCACATGTAATAAAGAAAAATAGAAAAACAAATATTTACGCATGGCATCCTATCACGTCACGTGTATAACCTGCCAGGAAACTGATAACCATGGGATTTAACAACTTCTGGAAACCATCCCCACCATATTTTCCCACCATATATGAATATTATTAGGTTTCAACCCTGATCACCAAAAAAGGTCATGGCCATATCGACATCATAGTTACTGAACTGTTCCACATTAGTTTGGTATATGGGTGCATCTTGACGTAGTAGGAAATGTTTCCCGTGGGAGTCTCAACATTGGGCCTGTTTGATTCGCGGGATAGGAAAAACAGGGAATAGGGAAAACACAATATTATTAGAATATCATGTCCAGTTGAATCCTACAAGATTTGGATCCCACAGGAATGTTTCTTAAAGGAGTGTTAGATTCACAGGAAAGTAAAGGAATTATAACATGAGGCTAAGGTGGATTGTTCTTAAAATTTTACGGAAGACATGTGCATGGCGCCCTTTTGCATGTATCACATGCCATGCAAAATGATAAACGTGTGTTTTGACAACTTTTCAAAAACCAGGTTCACAAAATTGTCCTACAATGCGTATGAATAGGTTTTGAGTCGGACGATCAAGGTCAATGCCATATCCTGTGATCCACATCATAGTTTATGGTAATTTCCCCATATTATGTAGATTGGTGCATCTTGGCAATATTTTGCCAAGGGCAGTTTCCAAGAAGTATTATGAAAAGAGATGATCTCAAATTTCCAAGTGACATGATTCTTTTTGCGAAAACTAGAACGTTGTTTTCCGCAAAGCAAATAGTAGTACTAGGAAGAAGAAGGATCAAAATGGAGGAGGAAACGAAGAGCTACTGTAGAAGAGATTATGGGGTTAAAGAAGGCAACCCGAGAGGGATGCAGCGAAGAGGTGTTGAACGCGGTTCGATGTCAGAGCAAAGTTATGAAAAAAGAGAGATAGAAATAGAGCCGCCATAGTACCATGGCACACGTGCGCAGCGCCACACTGTGGACAAGGGAGATATCAGCTAGAGGATGGGTGTGATGCAACAAAGGAAAGAGTAGTATACAATTTATTTTCCTTGCATAGAGGAGGAGTAACACACTGTAAGGCTATAGGAGTGAGCATCACACTGATTCTCTTTGTTAAGCAAGTACAAGTGGACCTCATAAAAAATGAAAATTGCATCCAAGTCCATGAATTTAGCACAAGGACCCTGAAACTTAGCAATGAAGTGTGTCTTTTGAGGTTTGCGCATACTAGCGTTCATCGTGCTAAAGTAGAATCTTTATAGATGCTAAGAATGGAAAAGAAGATCCAATGGTTAGCAATGTTTGGATTTGCCTGTCTTGATCAAACATTCATTGTTCCGTACACTATGCAGTGGTATCTATGGTATTGTGAGAGATAAGAGACAAGATAAAGATAAGATAAGAAGTACTTTGAATGGCCGATCTAACTTTAGGTCTCGTAGGAGTGAGGTGCTCGAGAGTTAACACGGTCGGTGGAAGTACAGGTTACATCAAGGACCTCGTAAAAAATAAAAAAATTACATCCAAGTCCATTCATTTAGCACAAGGAACTACAACTGAGCAATGAAGTGTGTGTTTTGAGTTTTGCGCATACTAGTGTTCATCGTGCTAAAGACTTTCAATAGAATCTTTCTAGATGTTAAGAATGGAAAAGAAGATCCAATGGTTGTTAGCAATGTTTGGATTTGCCGGTGTTTGATCAAACGGTCAATGGTTCTTACACTCTATAGTGATGGTATGATATTGTAAGAGATAAAAGAAGATAAAGATAAGATAAGAAGTATTACGAATGGCCAATCTAATGGTAGGTCTCGTAGGAGCGAGGTGCTTGAGACTTAACATGGTCGGTGGAAGTACAAGTTACATCAAGGACCTCATGAAAATGATGATTATTGCATCCAAGTCCCTACATTTATTAGCACAAGGACCTGAAACTAAGAGCAATGAAGTGTGTGTTTTGAGGTTTGTGCATATACTAGCGTTCATCGTGGTAAAAACTATCAGTAGAATCTTTCTAGATGCTAAGAATGGAAAAGAAGATCCAGCGGTTGGCAATTTTTGAATTTGCTACTCTTGATCCAATGGTCAATGTTCAAAGTTAATTCGTACACTATGCATTGGTTTATTGTATTGTAAGAGATACGGAACTATAAAGAGAAGATAAGAAGTATTGCGAATGGCCTATCAAATGGTAGGTCTCGTAGGAGAGAGGTGCTTGCGAGTTAACATGGTCGGTGGAAGTACAAGTTACATTAAGGACCTCATAAAAATGAAAATTGCATCCAAGTCCACACATTTATTAGAACAAGGACCCTGAAAACTGAGCAATGGAGTTTGTGTTTTGAGGTTTGCGCATACTGCGTTCATCGTGTGAAAGTACTCCCTCCGACCCAAATTAGTTGACGTAGTTTTATATAGATTCAGATGTATCTAACACTAAAACAAGTCTAGATACATTCGAATCTAGACAAATCTAAGTCAACTAATTTGGGTCGAAGGGAGTAGAATCTTTCTAGATGCTAAGAATGGAAAATAAGATCTAGCGGTTGGCAAAGTTTGGATTTGCTAGTCATGATCCAATGGTCAATGTTCAAAGCTAATCCATACACTATGCAGTGATTTATTGTATTGTAAGAGATATGACACGATAAAGAGAACATAAGAAGTACTACGAATGGCCTACCAAATGGTAGGTCTCGTAGGAGAGAGGTGCTTGAGAGTTAACACGGTCGGTGGAAGTACAAGTTACATCAAGGACCTCATAAAAATGAAAATTGCATCCAAGTCCATGCATTTATTTGCACAAGGACCCTAAAAAATGAGCAATGGAGTTTGTGTTTATAGGTTTGCGCATACTAGCGTTCATCGTGCTAAAGTAGAATCTTTTTAGATGCTAAGAATGGAAAATAAGATCCTGCGATTGGCAATGTTTGGATTTGTTAGTTTTGATCCAACGGTCAATGTTTAAAGTTAATTCATACCCTATGCAGTGATTTATTGTATTGTAAGAGGTAAGACACGATAAAGAAAAGATAAGAAGTACAACAAATGGCCTACCAAATGGTAGGTCTCGTAGGAGAGAGGTGCATGAGAGTTAACACGGTCGATGGAAGTACAAGTTACATCAAGGACCTCATAAAAATGAAAATTGCATCCAAGTCCATGCATTTCTTAGCACAAGGACACTAAAAACTGAGCAATGGAGTTTGTGTTTTTAGGTTTGCGCATAGTAGCGTTCATCATGCTAAAGTAGAATATTTCTAGATGCTAAGAATGGAAAAGAAGATCAAGAGGTTGGCAATGTTTGGATTTGCTAGTCTTGATCCAACGGTCAATGTTCAAAGTTAATCTGTACACTATGCAATGGTTTATTGTATTGTAAGAGATAAGATACGATAAAGAGAAGATAAGAAATACTGCGAATGGCCTATCAAATGGTAGGTCTCATAGGAGAGAGGTGCTTGAGAGTTAACACGGTCGGTGGAAGTACAAGTTATATCAAGGACCTCATAAAAATTAAAATTGCATCCAAGTCCATGCATTTATTAGCACAGGGACCCTGAAAACTGAGCAATGGAGTTTGTGTTTTTAGGTTTGCGCATACTAGCATTCATCGTGCTAAAGTAGAATCTTTCTATATGCTAAGAATGGAAAAGAAGATCAAGAGGTTGGCAATGTTTGGATTTGCTAGCCTTGATCCGATGGTAAATGTTCAAAGTTAATCCATACACTATGCGGTGGTTTATTGTATTGTATTGCAAGAGATAAGACACGATAAAGAGAAGATAAGAAGTACAATACTGCGAATGGCCGATCTTTTGAATAACCTTCCCTCCTGATGTTTGGGAAGCAAGTGAAAATTTCGAAAACCGGTAAACTTTGAATTTTTGTGCCGCCAGGGACCAAAGTGGTTTCCTTCCTATGTACTCATCATCCCTACTCCACACCAACACGCGGCTGCCGAACACGCCAAAGACACAGAGCCGCCGTACCAAGGCACACGTGCGCAGATCCACGCTATAGACGAGGGGAGAGAGATCAGCTGGACCGGTGCGCAAGGGAAAAGGGAAGGAGAGATGGAGCATAGGGAAGGAGAGAGAAAACACACGACTTGTTTTGTGTGCATAGGTCCTAAAATTTACTACTAGTAGTGTAATACACTATAAGGCTGCAGGAGCACCTTGTGCTAAAAACCCATCATAACTTTGCTCTGACATGGAACCGCCTTCAACTTCTCTTTGCTACTACCCTCTTCCCCGGCCAACATTTTATTCTCTCAGCATGTATAGCACGTGGACGGAGGTGACCATATGTCTAAACAAAGAAATATACTACTCCCGCATTGTGTAAAAAAGCACACCTTAATAAGGCCTACTATGTGGCATCCGCTAAGGTTCACCTTATACAGTGGAAAAAGCACCCCGGTCGGCTTACCAATATGCCTCCACGTATGCCCTAGGCAGAAACCGAGCCTCCCCTATAAAAGGGGGGCTAGGGCTTCTGTAGAAGGGGTTGGTCTCTCTAGGATTCAGTTTTGGGCTAGGGTTTCAGGTGTGATCTGTGGGTGAGAGTAAGAGAGCTCCTTCTTCCTCCTCTCGCCAATACAGCTCTAGGAGCACTTGTAACCTTGGAAGTAAATCAATACAAGTTTTGGTGTGGAGAATCACTTCGCTATCCCTCCCTGGATTCCCCTAGCGCATATTAGTCCCCATCTTCTGCCTAAACATGGCATCTGCCGTGACACCACCACGACAGTTGGCGCCCACCGTGGGGCTAGCGGCGCAAGCAGGGGTCAAGATCCGGACAGGAAACTTCATCGTCACTGGAGAGCGCATCGTCTCCGGGCTCGTCCAGCGCTTTGAAGCGCGGCACTTCGTCAGCGACAACGCAGGCTGCTTCGGCACGTGCCCTCTCCCGCGCAACGGCGTCTTCCTCAAGCTCGGCGCACACAAGGTCTACGTCGCGGTGGACGTGTCAGGCGTTCATCCGCGCCACGTTGTCGAAGCAGGCGAACCGCCCCTCACTACGGCTCACGGGGGACGTATCGCTCGCTCCCCGGACCATGCAGAGGTAATGATGACAGCGCCGGGAGCGGTTACGAGCAAGGATCCGGCGCCAGATCCGGAGGTGACACCCAGGGCACCAAGGAAAGGTAGGGGTCCTCCGCTAGAGAGGCCGGAGAACGTGCTGAGAGAGGCAATAGATAGCTTGGCAAACCCTGTAGTAGCAGTGATAGATCCGGCTCACGCACAGGCCGAGCTGGAAGAAACTCGGCAGAAAATACTTGAGGGCGCAAAGAAAATAGCCGAGGCCCAGCGGTCGTTGAACATGACGCTGCGTGAGTACGCAAAGGCGAACAAAGTTGATGCTGTAAAAGTTAAAGGGAGGAATCTCATGAGCGAGATGAACAGAGAAGGTGACGTCGAAATCGAGGAATCAGAAAACTGTCTTTCCGTGGGGCTGCCGAGGTATAGTACACCGGCCAAGAACCTCAGAGCGGTGGATGCAGCTGCATCCGAGTTAGAGGGACTGACGGGTGAAGCCCGGCAAAGGCAGCAAAACCGGGTTAACGAGCTGGTTCGGATTGCGAACAGGCAAAACGAGGAACTGCTCAGGGCGAACCTGGAGAGAGCTGGGGCCTCCAAGATCGTCCATTCGGCGATGGATAACCCGGAGAAATCCGCTGGAGCTGCATCGTCCCCTCATGGCGATCCAAGGAGAGAGGAGGTGGTAACCTCGGCCAGACGAAACAAACAGATTGTCCCGTATGACCCGACACAGGCGGGGAAAGAAAAAGAAGCGCAGAAAAATGATGATCGACGAAGTGTGAGCCGAGGCGAAGCTGGCCGAGGTAACCGTGACCAAGGCAATGTCAGTCGGAGGAACGTTGTCAACGGCAATGCCGGGCAGCAAAACTCAGCAGGGGCAAGACAACCGCAGCAGCGGAACATGCTGAGGCAAGAGCACAGTGCCGGCCGAGGTATGCAACAGAAAGGTGCGCCGCAGGAACGAAACCGGTATAACGACGGTGATTCGGAGATGGCAAATGCGGTATATCCAAGACCGGACTATCATGTGATAGGTTCGAGACTGGGAAGTAGGGATTTGATGCCGGACGATGCAAGGTTGAAACTGGATCGACTATATAGGTCGGAACAAATAGAATGTCAGGGTCCACCGGGTCCAGCATGTTTTGGACCCCGGATCATGAAAGAGCCACCAGTCCCGAACTTTCAATTGCCCAGGGGGACCAAGACCTATGATGGTAGTACCAAGCCAGAGGATTGGCTGATAAACTATGCTACTACTGTAAAAATTGCCACAGGCAACCTGAGATGGGCCGTACGATATGTACCCCAGATGTTGGAAGGCCCGGCAAGGGTGTGGTTGAACAATTTGCCGCCAGGAAGCATCAACTGCTGGATTGATTTCGAGGAAATGTTCATCAGCAATTTTTCGAGTACATATCAAAGGCCAAATAGGCCACAGACCCTATCCATGTGCAAACAGCGACCTAACGAGACGGACCGGGAGTTCTTGACCCGGTGGTGTACCGTGAGAAATTCGTGTGAGGGCGTGATAGAATCACAGGCCATAGCATGGTTTGCACAGGGGTGCAGGTATGGAAGCGAGTTATGGATGAAGTTGCAATGGAAAATGCCGGCAACGTTGGATGAGATGATCCGGATCACAGATTCGTATGCATTGGGTGACCCGACCCAACCGAGGCTCGCCTCAAACGAGTCAAGTGATGAGTACTATCAGAGGGATGGATCTGGATCATCCCGGAGAAATGATTACAGAGGAAAAAGGAGAGATGATCGACCGGACCATCGGTACGGTTCGCATCAAGTAGCGGCCGTGAATCAAGATCAGCCCGGAGCGGGGGGTAGTCAGCGCCAGAAAACTGGAGGTCAATGGACCCCAAGGAACAATGGGAAGAAAACTTGGACACCGGAGCAAAAGAAGCAATGGCAAGAAAGGAAAGACCGTTTGAGGTATACTTACGAGTCAATGTTGGATCAGCCGTGTAAGTTTCACAGGCCAAATCCGAACAACCCAGCTGGTCATACGACGAGGCAATGCGAGTGGATGCGCAAGATCGAGCAAGGTGGTTCGGGGAATGCTCAGGCACCCCGGAACGATCAGCCTCGGCAGGAATTACCCCGACAGCAATTGCTCTCCGGAGCGAACACGCAACAGCTAATGTTACCTCCCCCTCCGCCGAGGTATGATAACAATGAAAGAAGGGATGCAGTGCATCAAGTAGAAAATCAGCAGCAGCCGGATCAGAGGCACC
The DNA here is from genome assembly GCA_910589775.1 of Avena eriantha. Lineage (NCBI taxonomy): Eukaryota > Viridiplantae > Streptophyta > Magnoliopsida > Poales > Poaceae > Avena > Avena eriantha. Next base: position 90,746,018 of record OU342743.1, read on the forward strand.
CCGGAAATGAGGGGAGAAACGAGTACAGGGAGCATCACCAGAGCTACTGTGTATTTACCACAGAAGAAACTGATAGAAAAAGCTTGTAGCGTAGGCATATGGAGGTGAATGCGGTAATGCCGGCAGTGACGAGGTACATGCCTTGGTCGGATCAGGAAATCACCTGGAGCATTAGGGATCATCCCAAGCTCATGCCGAGCCCTGGTTCGTATGCGTTGGTGCTAGATCCTACATTCATTGGGCCTAACATTAACGTAAGATTCTCAAAGGTACTGATCGACAACGGCAGTAGCATAAACATCATGTACGCGGACACAATGCGCAAGTTGGGTATCTCGGAGAACATGCTCCAGGCCACGAGGACAACTTTCCATGGCATTGTGCCCGACATCTCTTGCGAGCCCATAGGCAAAGTCTGGGTCGACGTCTTGTTCGGCACAAGGGACAATTGCCGAACTGAAAATCTGGAGTTCGAAGTAGTGAACTTGGAAAGCGCGTATCACGCATTGCTCGGAAGGCCAGCGCTGAACAAGTTCATGGCAAGTTGTCATATAAGCTATTTGAAAATGAAATTGCCCGGACCAAACGGAGTAATTACGATTGCTGGGGACTTCCGACGTTCCATGGAGTGTGCGTCGGCCGGATCAAACTTAGCGGAGTCACTTGTGATTGCGCAGGAAAAAAGAAAAATTCAAGAGGTGGCGGCATTGGCTCAGTCCTCGCAGCAGTATATGCCGGCGCTAAGTAACCCCCATGGAACTGTCTCCTTCCAGGCCACGAAAGATACCAAGAAGGTTCCTATTGATGACATGTTCTCAGAGCGCACCATAACAATTGGTGCCGGGCTAAGCGATAAATAGGAAAGCGAGCTCGTCAGCTTCCTCCGTGAGAATCGGGACATTTTTGCTTGGTCCACACAGGACTTGCAAGGTGTTCCGAGGGAGTTGGCCGAGCACTCTTTAAATGTGAGACCCAGAGCTAAGCCGGTGAAGCAACCTCTGCGCCGCTTCGCCGAAGATAGGAGAAAAGTCATTGGGGATGAGATAGCTCGGTTGCTAGCTGCAGGATTTATCATGGAAGTTCTTTACCCGGATTGGCTGTCTAATCCGGTGCTGGTGGAAAAGAAGAAAGATGATCCGAACGTGGCAGTGGTTTGGCGCATGTGTATCGACTACACGAACCTGAAGAAGGCGTGTCCGAAAGATCCATTCCCGCTGCCAAGAATAGATCCGGTCATAGACTCAACTGCGGGATGTGAACTGTTGTCATTCATCGATGCTTACTCCGGTTTCCACCAGATACCTTTGAATCCGGATGATCAAATAAAGACTGCGTTTATTACCCCGTATGGGGCTTATTGCTATCGCACCATGCCGTTTGGTTTACGTAATGCAGGGGCAACGTACCAGAGATGTATGCAAAAATGTTTGCATGACCAAATAGGTCAAAATGTACAGGTATATGTGGATGATGTGGTTATCAAGACCAAGGAAAGCAAAACGCTCCTTGACGATATCAGGCAAACGTTCGCAAACCTAAGGAGGTTCCGGATGAAATTTAACCCGGAAAAATGCACCTTTAGTGTCCCGGCTGGAAAATTGCTCGGCTTTCTGGTTTCCAGCCGAGGTATCGAAGTTAATCCGACCAAGATCCGAGCCATCAAACGAATGGAACTGCCGAAGTGTCTTAACGATGTCCAGAAGTTTACAGGTTGCCTGGCCTCGTTAAGTCTGTTTGTATGTCGGTTAGGAGAAAAGGCATTGCCTCTCTATCAACTGATGAAAAAGTCGGATAAGTTCATTTAGACGCCGCAGGCGGATGAGGCCTTTACTCACCTAAAGAAAATATTAGCCACGGCGCCAGTGCTAGCCTCGCCACTATCAAAAGAGCCAATGTTGCTCTATATAGCCGCAACCAACCGAGTTGTAAGTGCAGTGATAGTGGTGGAGCGTGATGAGGAAGGTAAGTTAGTGCAAAGGCCGGTGTATTATTTGAGTGAAGTGTTGTCAACCTCAAAGCAGAACTACCCACACTATCAAAAGGTGGCGTATGGCGTGTACATGGCCGCCAAGAAATTGAAGCACTACTTTGAAGAGCATCCCATTCGGGTCATATGTGAGGCCCCTATATCCGAGATAATGAGTAACAAGGATGCAAGCGGCAGGATTGCAAAATGGGCAATTGAGCTAGCTCCTTACGCCCCGCAGTATGACCGGAGAGAAGCCATAAAGTCTCAGGCTGTGGCGGACTTTTTCGTGGACTGGGCCGAGGTACAGTACGAACCACCACTTCCGGATCCGAACTATTGGCGGATGCACTTTGACGGATCAAAAACCAAAACCGGGCTAGGTGCCGGAGTCGTACTCACGTCGCCAAAGAAGGACCAGTTGAAATACGTGCTGCAGATCCACTTCACTGCATCAAATAATGTCGCTGAGTATGAAGCACTTGTGCATGGGCTCAAGGTAGCAAAGGAAATTGGTATACGTTGGATTATATGCTTTGGCCACTCGGATTTAGTGGTGCAGCAAGTGTCCGGAGTATGGGACGCTCTTGATCCAAACATGGCACTATATAGATTCCACGTGCAGAAGATTTCTGGTTACTTTGAGGGATGCGAATTTCATCACATACCCCGGGTGGAAAATGAGGCTGCCGACATGCTGTCGAAGCTCGGGTCAACCAGACAAGCAATTCCACCGGGTGTAGCATTAGAACACCTCAAGAAGCCATCCATCAGGCCATCCCCGGAATCCGAGTCCATCTACGTCCCGGAGGACACAGAGTCCGGAGCAGCTCCCATGGACATTGACACGGGAAGTGGTGCACGAAACCCGGGGACTGCTTCGGCAAACCCGAGGACTGCTTCGCAAAACCCGGGGACTGCTCAGTGTAATCCGGTTGAAGTTATGCCGGTGGATCATATGGAGATAGACGAGGATGTGTTCCCCGTGCGGCAAATACCGGCTTGGGCACTGCCTATATTTCAATTCCTGAAAGATGGAACGTTACCCACTAATGAGGTGTTGTCCAGGCAAACACAGAGGAGGGCAAAGGCTTACACGATCATCAATTCCGAGTTATACAAAAGAAGTGTGACCAATGTCCTCCAGCGGTGTGTTGACCCGGGCGAAGGGCTTGAAATCATCCGAGATATACATCAGGGGGAGTGCGGGCATCACGCCTCATCCCGAGCCTTGGTAGCGAAAGCTTTCCGACACGGATTCTACTGGCCAAACGCCTTAGAGCAAGCAGAAGATCTGGTGAGAAAATGTAATGGTTGTCAGAGGTACGCCACAAAGACGCATATGCCAATGTCGGAACTCAAGACCATCCCAATCACTTGGCCATTTGCCGTATGGTGCCTGGATATGGTGGGCCCGTTCAAACCAGCAAGAGGAAACATGACTCACATTTTGGTGATGGTGGACAAGTTTACGAAGTGGATCGAGGTAAAGCCTATAAGAAAATGTGATGGAGCTACGGCCGTAACTTTCCTCAAAGATATCATCTTGAGGTACGGTTATCCACACAGTATCATAACTGATAATGGCACGAATTTTGCGGAAGGAGCATTTGCTCGTTTCTGCCGGGATAAAAGGATCCGACTTGACGTAGCTTCGGTAGCCCACCCCGCATCGAACGGGCAAGTGGAAAGATCCAACGGATTAGTGTTATCCGGGATAAAACCCCGGCTCATTGAGCCGCCGCAAAGATCAGCGGGGTGCTGGATAGAAGAACTACCAGCGGTACTGTGGAGTTTAAGAACAACTCCGAATCGATCAACAGGCTATATGCCGTTTTTTCTGGTATATGGGGCAGAAGCTGTATTACCAGCTGACATAGAGCATGATTCGCCTAGAGTCACCCAATACACAGAAGCCGAAGTGCAAGAAGCCCGGCAAAATGATGTTGATCTGCTGGAAGAAGCGAGAGAACTGGCACTGTCCAGATCCGCCATATATCAGCAAAATCTCCGACGCTATCATAGCCGGAAAGTGTGCCCCCGGGTCTTCCGGGAAGGCGATCTGGTGCTCCGGTTGGTACAGCGTACTACTGGAATGCATAAACTATTCCCCCCATGGGAAGGGCCATTCATCGTGAGCAAAGCATTGCACAATGATTCTTATTATCTTATAGATGCAAAGCCACAGGAAAAGAACAAGGCGGACAGGTCCGGTGGGGAATCTAAACGTCCATGGAATGTAGCTCTCCTTCGTCCTTTCTACACTTAGCGAAGAAGTGTATGTATCCGGGTTATCTCATATGTCGGTATGTACGTCGGCAATGAGTTTATCAATAAAATGTTGGCACCTCGAGCAGTAACTCAGGGACTGCCTTAATAATATTTGTTGTCTTTTGTTATTTGTGCATCGGCTGGAATAGGTTATTCTACTTAGCTCGGATTAGTAGTGTGTGAGCACCAAAAACCCAACTCTTCGACTTGCTGCTGTCCAACAAGAATTGGCTTCATGGCAAGCAAGAGAACAAGTTTGGAATTGCGTAGCATATGAAAAACGACTAAGGAAAAGAATTTATTCGAGCCGACGTTTAGTTTCCGGACTAATCCCGTATTTATTTTCGAGCTAAGTCTAAAAGTTTCCCAGTATTGTTAAGAAAATTTTGAGGCTCGGATTCGTAAGTTGTAAAACCGAATCAAGGTAGACACGACCCGAGCCAAAAGATTGAACGAATAAGAAAAAGAAACTTGGGGACTACGCCCACGTTAATCCGGCATAAGTACTCAGTAGCAAAATATCGCATGTACTTGGAATACAATTCCACCCGGCATACCAGGGATCTCACGAATTTTCAAGTGTTTTTACTTAGGAGCAGCAGGACGGAGTTCGGCATCATCATCGCCCTCTTCGATATCCGAGGCTATGTCCTCCTCCGATTCACCCGAGTCATCTTCAATGCTCTCAGCTTCCTCTTCGCCTGCGGCTTCCAGGAAGCTCGGACCCTCAGTCCATTCATGAATGGGGGCATATTCAATGAGGCTGTGGGCGCAAGCCTGGCGCCGACCTACCCACTCCGGATCATCTGTCCATTTGGACCCGGTGCGCAGCCGTGTGAGGAGGCTGAGATCTATCTTTTCGTACCACGTCAAAACGTGGTGAAGGACGGTATTGGCAGCAGCACGGCCAGCGGATTCTCGCCAGAGGTCGAGCTGGGTCTCAACTTCTAAAAGCTTTTCAGCGAGCTGCGTGATTCTCTCCGGAGCGTCATCGGCGGGACAGAAGGCATGGAAGATCCGGACTGAAACATCGAGGAGGTCCCGGCCGTAGTTCTTGATAATTTCCACGCGAGATGACAAGCTGACCAACAGGTCCTCCGTGTCATAGGGAATGGGCTCACCCTCAGCAGCGACCGGAGTACCTCTCTCTCGGCAGAAATTAGCAACAACAGCACGTGCAATGGCAGTACCTTCTGGAAAGTGGCCTGGGAAACAAGGCAAAGGACAAAGTTGAGAAAATAAGACATAAGACGTAACCCGGAGAAGTAAGGTGGATAAAGGAAAAGAAGTTACAAGAGATGTGACAGTGAATCCGGGTCAGCTCCTTGATGCAAGCATCACGCCTTTTCCGAAGCTGCTCGAGCTCAGCATTTGCCGACCCAAGTTTGACCTCGGCTTCTTGGAGGAGTTCGTGATCCTTAGCACTTTGGAGTTGGAGGTGCTCGCGTTCCTCGGTGAAGTCCTGGCCAACCCTTTTCAGCTTGGTTTGGTGCTGCGCCTTTAGTTTAGCCATTTCAGCTTTGAGCTTGGCTATGTCGTCATCTTTGGTCTGGAGGAGGGCGAGCTCATCATCTTTCTTCTTCAACTCGGCTTGATGCTGTCCTGCTTGTTCGAGAAAATGCAGCATCATGTCAGGCACATGCGCACTTTCTTCAAGCAATGCTGAAACCGTGTGTTGGCCCGGCAGAGCCGAGGTATGAATATTTGCCGAGCCAAGGAGGTAAAAGGATGAGAAGCACAGTAGGAACAGATAAGAAGGACGTACCCTTGATCTGCTCCAAGTTCTTTCGCATGATTTTGTTTTTAGCTTCCACCCCAGCTGCGAAAACCGAACAAGCAGATTCATTCGGCAAGTGAAGTGGAAGAAAAATGAGGAAAGGAGTGAGAAAGAAATTTACCCCTTTTCTCATACTCAGCGATGAGTGCAGCCTGTTTCGTGCGAAGATTTTTATGTGTATCCAACAAGCGCTGGAATTCGGCACTTCGGCAGTTGGTGGTCACCTGAAGAGGATACAGAAACTTTAGTCAGGTGTGTGCATGTTCGAAGTGTACTAAGATCCGGGCCAAGTGGAACTTAACCCGGCTCTAGGTGTGTGCGTGTTCGAAGTGTACTAAAATCCGGGCCAAGTGGTACTTAACCCGGCTCTAGGTGTGTGCATATTCGAAGTGTACTAAAATCCGGGCCAAGTGGAACTTAACCCGGCTCTAGGTGTGTGCATATTCGAAGTTATTATGGAGCTACGTTAGTTCTATAAAAGAGCATCTAGCCGAGTAACAAGTTACTCCCCCGGAGGCTCGGGGACTAATGGTTATTATCTACAATTTACGAAGGAGAAACGGCGTACCTCCATCATCCGTCCAGCGAGGTTAATGGCCTTGGCGGCGGTATTCACTTGATCAGACTCCTGGATTACCTGGGCCTTGTTCTAGTTCATGACGAACTCCATCAGGCTTGGGGGGGTACCGTTCGCCTGAGGGCATATGTGGCGTCACCAAACCCTTAGCGTGTGCTTCCTTCCTCTCCACCAAGGCAAGGGTCGGGCTGGTATGCAGAACCAACTGCTGAGACTCAGTTGGCTCAGCAGGCGCGTCCTTTGCCACTGGTGTCTTCTTGGGGAGCATGGACTCAAGGGTACGTTGCCCAGGCTCGGCAGTGCTGGGCTTGGTAACGTCTTGAGTCTTCTTAACCTTGCATGCTGGGAAGAAGCCGTAGCAGCGGTTTTCCCCTGCCGAGGTTGGGAGGACTCGGAAGATGCAGAGGAACTGGGCGCTGCTACTTTCGTTGCTGGACTTGGTGCCGGCGCTGATGTTTTCGCTGCCGGGGTTGGTGCTGCTGACGAGGCTGGAGTTGGTGCTGTTTTGGCTGCTGGTACTGGAACAGATGCTGGAGTCGAAGTAGCTTTGGAGGCTGCTGGTTGTGGCGTCGCCGAGGTAGTGGCTGCCGTTGTTCAGGTTGGGCCAGTTTCCCCCGCCCCAGGTTGAACCGGAGCGGCCGCAGAGCTTTCCGAAATGGGGCTCAGCGGACGTGGCTCGTCGTCGCGACGAGGCGAGGGGCTGTCCAGGAGAGGCGATGAGATACTAGACCCACTCTGAGGGACCTCCATCGGAGCCCTGTGAGATCAGGTAACGTCAGAAGGAAAGTTGCGACGAAGTAAGGAAGAACGAGTTACAGAAGAAAGAAGGACTTACGCATCCGAGGTTTCGGCTGCTCTGGGTTTCCGAGCCCTTCGTACCGAGGCCTTCTTTCGCCTTTTAGCGGGCTCGGAAGGTCTGGAGGAAGAGCTTGCGGAGGCCGCGTGCTTTTTCTTCGGCGCCACCGGAACTGGCTCGCCTGTGGCGAGAGGAGGATCCTCGTGGATATGGCCACCGGCGTGAGCTGATGGCGGAAAAGCAAAAGAAAGAGGGACAGCCTCAAACGGTTCAATTATCTCGATATCCGAGTAATCTTCATCATCGGGCCAATCTCTGGCAGAAGAGAAGTTACCCATGGGTTGTTTCGTGGCGTCAGTCATGGGGAGAAACATCTCTTGGTCCGGCCCCTCCACATCCGAAGTCTCCCGGTCCGGTGCCCACTTAAGGGTCGGATCAGTGCCGTCCTCGAGCGTTTTCTGAAGGAATAGCTGAGGAAAAGAGTAAACAGACGAATCAAAAATGCAACAATAATAGACAAGTAACTGGTCCGAGGTAAGTTTGCTACATGAAACTCGCCATGGGAGGAAGCCGGTCACGGCAGAAGTGCTCAATCCCCCAAGTCCAATCAGGGGAGAAATCCTTCTGAGTGGTGAAAAGAGCCTTAACCCGGCGGAAGATCTCCGTATTGTTCAGCTCGAAAGATGAAGTCCGGTTGGGATCGCGGCCGTAGCTCATATGGCACACCTTGTGGGTGCGCTTCTGGAGAGGGGAGATTCGGTTGCACACGAAAGTGATCATCGCATCCTCGTTGCGCAACCCGAGCTCCTTCAGCTCCGCGAACCTCTTGCTCACTTGGTTGGCCAGGGCCATAGGTTTCTTCAGAACGGCGTCCCACAGATCCGGGTTCGGCGGACCCGGGGTATAGGGAAGCAACAGGATCAAATCTTCGGTGCCTATGTTCCGGACATAAAAGAACGTCCGGGCCCAACCTTTGCAGGATTCTAGCCCTGTGACCCGAGGGAAAACAGAAAACCTCCGGGGTGAGATGGAGGCTGCTCCGAACTGCGTGAGTTGCTTGTCCTTCGGGTCAGCGTGAATGTCGGGGATAACGTTGCGGCGAAGGGCAAAAAACCGGATCCACTGCTCCTTTGTGGGCCATAATCCGGCGTAGCCCTCAATCGTAGAGGCGAAAGCAGAGAGGGAAGTAATGGCATTGGCCGGAAGATGGTGCGGCTGGAGATGGTAGGTGCTAAGCCAATCATGGAAAAAATCACTCACCGGGAGTCTGAAGCCCCGCTGAAAATGAGACAGGAACACAACGAACTCCCTGGGGTTGGGCGAAGGAGCTAGCTCGGCGGAGGCGAGGCGAGCGGCGATGCCGGCAGGGAGGCGTCTGGTCCGGTAGAGCCAATCCAGATTGTCCTGGCAGACCCAGGAGCTGGCCCATGCGCCGCGGTCCCCAGTGGCGGCGTCCTCCTCCATCTCTTGCTCAGCAATGGCGAGCTCTTCTTCAGTCATCTGCTCCTCGAAGCCCTCGCTGGCGCTGGAGGCGGCGGGGGACAGCGGCTTGGATTGGCGAGGACCCGTAGCAGGAGATTGACGTCGCTGGAGACGTAGAGGTGAAACAGAGAAGTGCGGCGGCGACGCTATTTTTTGGCAGTACTGGCGGCGGCGCAGTCGCGAGGAAGACGAAGGAGAGTAGCAGCAGGCAGAGGCGTGCAGAGGGGAAAAATCCTAAGGAATGCACCCCTCCGCTATTTAACCCCCGCGTAAGCGGCGAGTGGGATCGCACCCTGTGGACTGGCCACACGCTGTGGCCGTGTATTACCCGTCCGGACCAATCAGTAAGGAGCCACACGGAAGGCCTCAGGGCGGAAAGAATCCTAGGACGTGACGCACTGATGCGGTAAACGAGGGGGCAGGTGTGACGTGACCCGCGCACAGTGATGACTGACGGTTACTACGGCGATTACTGTACCATCCCTTAAAATCAGACGACATAATGATTACCCTTCACATGGGTTAGCGTATGAGAGAAGGAAGCAAGACCCGGATGGAACTGTGGTAACCCGGCCGGCAAGTGAAAACTTGAAATGTGCGAAGGGAACGTAAATCCATACAATCCGAGGTAAAGAGGTAACTCGGCAATAACGACCGGGCCACAAGATTGAACCTGGTGTGGCCTTAGCGGCCAAGGCAGCTAAGACCACACCAGCTTCGGGGACTAATGTTGGGGGGATACCCCCGGGTAGGGTCACGCCGGGGTATAAAGGCCGAGTTAGCTGGGATTCGGCAAGGCCAAAGCAGATGCTGGCCGGGTCACCTCAAGGCAGGCCGAGTCACGGGGTAATCCGGACCAGGGGGCGTTCGCCTAACTAGGTCTCATCCGACTTAAGCATTAAGTCAGAAGTGCATGTTTTACCTGTATGCAGGACCGGGCGTGGCCGGATGAACCATCATCCGGGTCACCGCAAGCTTCTAGGAGAAGGAAGGAATCTCGCTGGTCAAAAGGAGCCCTAGTATGCACTGCCTGAGCGAAGCAAGCAAGGACTGGACCACGTAGCTAAAGCATAGCTGACGAGGGGCGGGTCGTGGCTCACGTAGCTAAAGCATGTGTGACGCGGGGGAAAAAGCACCCCGGTCGGCTTACCAATATGCCTCCACGTATGCCCTAGGCAGAAACCGAGCCTCCCCTATAAAAGGGGGGCTAGGGCTTCTGTAGAAGGGGTTGGTCTCTCTAGGATTCAGTTTTGGGCTAGGGTTTCAGGTGTGATCTGTGGGTGAGAGTAAGAGAGCTCCTTCTTCCTCCTCTCGCCAATACAGCTCTAGGAGCACTTGTAACCTTGGAAGTAAATCAATACAAGTTTTGGTGTGGAGAATCACTTCGCTATCCCTCCCTGGATTCCCCTAGCGCATATTAGTCCCCATCTTCTGCCTATACATGGCATCTGCCGTGACACCACCACGACAAGATCCTAATAGTATATCTATTTCTGATGCTGAAACTGAAAGTGGTAATGAAGAAAATGAAGTTCCTAATGAAGAAAAAGTTGAAGAAGAACCTGAAAAGCACACTAAGAATACTAAATACACTAAAGAAGATTTTGTTGCTAAGAAACATGGTAGTGAAAGAGAGCCTTGGGTCCAAAAACCTATGCCTTTCCCTGATAAGAAACACAAGTCAAAGGAAGATGAACACTATAATAAGTTTTGTGAGTGGATGAAACCTTTATTCCTGCAAATTCCTTTGACTGACGCTATTAAATTGCCTCCTTACTCAAAGTATATGAAGGATATTGTCTCGAATAAAAGGAAGATCCCTAATGAAGAAATTTCTACTTTGCTTGCTAATTATTCCTTCAATGGTAAGGTTCCAAAGAAACTTGGAGACCTAGGGATTCCAACTATCCCTTGCTCTATTAAGAATAGTTATGTTAGAACTGCTTTGTGTGATTTGGGAGCTGGAGTTAGTGTTATGCCTTTCTCTCTCTATAAGTGGCTTCAACTAGAAAAAATAATACCAACTGATATATCTTTGCAAATGGCTGATAAATCTACCACTATTCCTGTTGGTATATGTGAGGATGTACCTGTTCAGGTGGCTCATAATTGCTTGATATTAACTGATTTTGTTGTGCTTGAAATGCCTGAAGATGATAATATGTCTATTATTTTTGGGAGACCTTTTCTTAATACTGCAGGAGCTGTTATCAATTGTAATCAAGGAAAGGTGACTTTCAATGTTAATGACAAGGAACATACTATCTATTTCCCCAAGAAGATTGAAAGGACTTATGGTTTGAATTCAATTGAACATGTTGAGGGCATTCAAGTTGGAGAAATATATTGTGCCATACCAAGAGAAAAATTTGAAACTATTATGATTAGGACATTGCTATCAAGGTTGAGATAACATAATCATTAGTGGAATACAAAGTTTTTTATCATATGAAATTGTTTTGGTAACAAGACTTGATCAACCTTGTTAACAAAAGGATTTCATTGAACAAAACAATGTTTTCACCATGATTATCTCCGCTTACTTCTATTCTATCCATTTTAGTTTTTGCTTATGCCTAACTTAAAGGCGTTAAAGAAAAGTACTTATTGGGAGATAAGACCAAAGTTTTAGATGAGTCTTGGAAGTTATTACTTCAGTAATAACCTCTAATGAGAGAGAAGTGATGATTGGGAAAGTTGTTGTCCCGAAAAAGATTTTTGTGCTTCACCGTACAAATTCGTGTAAAATCTCTGTACGTCTTTTTGAGGCTTGAATTTTTGTGCTTCTTCCCCAGGTAGTTATCTAACTTTCGTTAGTTCAACACTTTTTTATTTGAGCAACATAAGGTCTTCGAAAAAAATCGTCTTTACCTGCTGGTCTGTTTTGACAGATTTCTGCCATTTTCTGCATTTGCTTCTTGTTGGTTCCTTTTTGAGTTATTTTGGGGAATTTAGCTTTTTGAGGGAAGTTCTACAGCAGCTTGTGTTTTAATGCAACTTTTATTGATTTTAGAACTGAACCTAAAGACCTATTATCTTGAGTGCACTAATGTTGCTAATAAAGATTGTGTGAAGTTTTGTATGAAGGAAAATTTTAGGTGTATGGAAGGAATGAGTAATGAGATGAAGGATGGACTAAAGCTCAAGCTTGGGGATGCCACGCGTGTCACCCCAAGAAATATCCAAGAATTACAAGCGTCAAATCTTGGGGATGCCCAAGGCATCCCCTTCTTCATCAATAAAAATCCCAGGTTTCTTCCAAACGCTTCATTTTTATTGTTTCATGCACAGTTGTGTTGTTCTTGGAGCGTCTTCTTTTTTGTTTTCGTTTTGGTTTTTCGTTTTCTTAGTTTTCTTAATAAATTGGTTGGACCTCCTCTTTCATACATTGGTTTTCAAATAGTTTGGTTTGGTTTGGAAAAGAGTAGGAAAGTTCATGCTTAAGTGGTAAAGAGAGCTTGTTTTGACTGTGGCCTATGCTTTGTCATGCCATGCTTGATATTGTTTTGGCTTTATGCTTAGTATTCTTTGATGTATCATGAATTGTTATAAACAATTGAGATTGCTTCATGTGCCTTGGATGAATCATGCGTTGTTTTAGCATATTAAAGCATAGTATAGTGGTATTCTCCTTTGATGCTTTATTTGGGTTGACTTGGAGCATGCTCACACCATGTTATGACTATCCCAAGTCACCATAAGCCTTTATGATCCTTTAGTTTTCAACTTGTAGTATCACTTTATGCTTTGATCAATTATGTTTTGTCGCTCTGCATGATTATGGCCATTATTGCTCTCTCGTTTGTCGCTCCCTTACTATTGCTAGCCTTCACTTTCACTGAGTATGTTTTACTCATGTTTCCAACTCCCTAAAACCAAATATTGCCAAAGTGTCCACCATACCTACCTATTAGCATCATTTTCTACTTCCGTGCATATTCAATATGCCTTGTTTTCTTCCGAATAAAATGTTTGTTTGTTATGAGAAAGTTAGTTAGTAAAGCTCTCACGAACTTGATGGCACACTTTATTTTCTTGCATTTAATAAACCTAAACCATTGCGTCCTTCTTTGTTTCGTATATGCTTGCGCTTTATAAGTTGAAGTTAGTAGAACCATGTATCATGGGGAACGTTTTCAACATTGCATTGGTACTTAGTACCTCATTGATATCATGTTATTTTGCTTATGGATCCTGGCGGTGTGAAATAAAAGTGGAACTTGTAAGATCATCGAGTTTGTATGTATGTTAGAGAAACGCCTGGGCCGCTAGCCTAACCCATGCCTAATCATGGTGGAAACTTGCAGCATAACCATAATGAGCATTCTATGAAGCATCCTCAATAAAAGTCTATGCACGTAGTAAATAAAAAGATCGCTGAGATGCTCATTGTCTGCTTGCCTTGTCATTTTGATTATGGGATAGCTCTTGTGTCATGTGCAAGGGGTACCCCATTGGCGGTTCTCTATGATACGTATATACTTACAATGACAAGAGCTTACTTGTGACTGAAGTTGAGTAGCATGAGGATCGGTCTTCGTAAGTAAGAGGCATGAGACTTCAATGTATAACTTGTCAAGCATATCCTCTTAGTTGTGTCACTTTAACCTTAACCATTTAAAGATGCTTATGATAGGGGCAATGAGAGCTCAAAGCTAATGAGTACCATACTTTCAGCATTTGGAAGCCTTTCAAACTTTTCAAAACCTGTTCATTTCCTTGTTGAGTCTCCACACATTCTATGAGCATTTTCTTGAGAGCATGGTGGCCATTCTTAGTTCTGTGTGCATTGTCCCAAGACTTGTTGATTGATGCATACCTTGATATTGCTTGTTTTAAACTATTTGTATCTAGTCACTCTTGTAAACTTTGAAGGTGTCCTATGCATTTATGTTTGCTACTCTATGAGGGACAAGCTGAATGCCACTATGCTATGTTTTCTTTATGTGAAACAAACAAACGTCTTGCAAAGCATTGTTATTCACGAATCTTTTGTTTGTGCCTTTTCATGTTGCAAAATAGTTGCTATGTCTTATTGCTAGAGCTTTCTCTTTCATGTTATGATTGAAGTACTATGATCCCTGCTTTAAATGTTTTACAAATACTTTGATCAAGTTTATGATGGTGCATGTCACCTCAAAAATTATTCTTTATTTTTATCACTTACCTACTCGAGGACGAGCAGGAGTTAAGCTTGGGGATGTTGATACATTGCAAATGTATCTATAACTTTTGATGTTCCATGCTTGGTTTTATCTACTTTCTTGTGTTTTGTCCACACTTTGGAGTACTTTTCATATGATTTCTTGGACTAACCTATTAACAAGAGCCACAGTGCCAGCTGCCTATTTTCTGCTGTTTTTGGTTCTAGGAAAGTCAGAAAATGAGTATTCTCGAAATTGGACGGGACAAAAGCCAAAAATCTTATTTCACCAGAAGACTCCCGGAGCCAGAATATGAGACGGAGTGGGGCTGGGGCCCAGCCACACCACCTGGCCGCGCGGGCTGGGCCTGGCCGCGCCAGGGGGTGGTCTGGCCGCCCCAGGCACCCCCTCGGTCTCTCTCTTTGCCTATAAGAAGCCTTCTGACCTAAAAAGTCAGGGGGGTCAATGTTTTTCAGAAGGAGTTCCACTCCGCCGCCACCACCAGATCCCACGAAACAACACCAGAAACTCCGTTCTAGCACCCTGTCGGGATGGGGAATTGGAGGAGATCATCGCCATCATCATCACCATTGCTTCTCCATCGACCATCCATGTTTCCCCCATCTATGAGTTATTAATCCCCCGCTATAGGCCATGGGGATGGTAGGGATTGGATGAGATCGTTCATGTAATGGCATCAGATTGTTAGGGCATGGTGCCTAGTATATTTTATTAGTGCTTTATGACTTTGTTGCGACTTGTTATGCTTAATGCTTGTCACAAGGGACTGAGTGCCATGATTTCAGATCTGAACATGTTATTGATTCATTATGATAGTATTGTTTATGGTCTTATCTCCAAGTTGTATATACACGTTGTTGTCCGGAACCAATGGCCCCGAAGTGACAGAAATCAGGATAACCGGAGGGAATGGCTTTGATATGAGGATCACATGTGTTCACGGAGTGTTAATGCTTTGCTCCGGTGCTCTATTAAAAGGAGCACATTAATTGCCAGTAGTTCCCTTGAGGCCCCACTGCAAACGGGCTGGCAGGACAAAAGATGTTGTGCAAGTTCTCATTGCGAGCACGTATGACTATATATGGAACAATGCCTAGGATTATCTAGTACTTGGATGCTTTATCTTATTTATCTGCAATAGCCCTATGTTCTATTGCTATGTGAATTGTCTTGTCCATGCAACGCCCGTCCATCCATCCCTATGCCTACCGCACTCGAATCCTACTGTTTACTGCTATTGTTCCAGCTGTATTTACTTTACTATTGCTGCTACTTTACTATTCCTACTATAAAACTATTGCTACTGATAAACTGCTATGAGCAAGATTGTTTCTAGGTGCAGCTGAATTGACAACTCAGTTGTTAAGGCTTATAAATATTCTTTGGCTCCCCTTGTGTCGAATCAATAAATTGGGTTTCACTTCCCTCGAAAATATTGTGATACACCCCCTATACTTGTGGGTCATCAGCCCATCATAGCTTTGCTCTAACATCGCACCACCTTCAGGTCCTCTTCTGCGCTGATCTTGTGCTGCCTTTTCTTTTGAAAGTCTCATGCTGCCTCCCTCTTGTTCTCTACTTGTGTAGCCTAGGTTTGAACAAATTTTGTTAAATTTTCAAGATGCAAAATCTTATCAAGAAGCTAAACTTGTTGTCCAAACTCTCGGTGGTTTGAGGTTTGCGTATATTAGCGTTCATCTTGCTAAAGTAGAATCTTTCTAGATGCTAAGAATGGAAATGAAGATCTAGCGATTGACAATGTTTGGAATTGCTAGTCTTGATCCAAGGGTTAATGTTCAAAGTTAATCCGTACACTTTGCAATGGTTTATTGTATTGTAAGAGATAAGACACGATAAGCAGAAGATAAGAAGTACTGTGAATGGCCTATCATGGTAGGTCTCGTAGGAGAGAGGTGCTTGAGAGTTAACATGGTCGGTGGAAGAACAAGTTACATGAAGGACTTCATAAAAAATAAAATTGCGTCCAATTCCATGCATTTATGATAACAAGGACCCTTAAAACTAAGCAATGGAGTTTGTGTTTTGAGGTTTGCACATACTAGCGTCCATCATTCTAAATTAGAATTTGTGTAGATGCTAAGAATGGAAAAGAAGATCCAGCGGTTGGCAATGTTTGGATTTGCTAGTCTTGATCCAACGGTCAATGCTCAAAGTTAATCCATACACTATGCAGTGATTTATTGTATTGTAAGAGATAAGACACGATAAAGAGAAGATAAGAAGTATTGTGAATGGCCTACCAAATGGTAAGTCTCGTAGGAGAGAGGTTCTTGAGATAAGTTAACACGGTCGGTGAAAGTACAAGTTACATCAAGGACCTCATAAAAATAAAAATTGCATCCAAGACCATGCATTTATTAGCACAAGGACCCTGAAAACTTAGCAATAGAGTTTCTGTTTTTAGGTTTGGGCATACTAGCGTTCATCGTGCTAAAGTAGAATCTTTCTAGATGCTAAGAATGGAAATAAGATCCATTGATTGACAATGTTTGGATTTGCTAGTCTTGATCCAACGGTCAATGTTCAAAGTTAATCCGGACACTATGCAGTGGTTTATTGTATTGTAAGAGATAAGACACGATAAAGAGAAGATAGGAAGTACTGCGAATGGTGTATCAAATGGTAGGTCTTGATGGGTTCGTAGCATCGAAAACAAAAAATTTCTACCGCAAGAACGAACAAAACCCAGATCTAATCTAGATAAAAGCCAAGATCTAATCTATTAGATATGTGCAACGAGATAGATAGGAACTAACCCTCATAGATCCGAAAGCGTTAACGAGATTAGATCTCGTGGTTGATGTAGTCGATCACTTGCCGATCTCAAGATCGTGTGGAGGATCCTTCCGGCGTCGCGTTCCGGCAGCGCTTCCGCAGTCGGTCAAGTGGACGATCCTTCCGACGCCGCGTTTCGGCAGCGCTATCGCAGTCGGTCACACGTGCGCAGTCGAAGCAGACCTTCCTCTCCTCGTTCCAGCGAGCAGCGGAGGTAGTAGATCTTCTCCACGGAATCCCAGCAGCATGACGGTGTGGTGGTGGTGGTGGAGTAGAGAATTCTGCAGGCCTATGCAGAAGAAAGGAGGAGGAGAGAGGCGGTAGAGATTGGGAGTTATGGAGCAGGGGGTGGAGGGGGCGCCCCTGCCCCTCTATTTAAAGGGGGTGAGGCGCCATGGGAGGGGGAGTCCTTGTAGGACTCCCCTCCCTCTAGGGCCGGCAGATTGGGGAGGGGGGAGGAGTCCTCCTCCCCCACGACTCCTAGTCTTGACCCACCAGGACTCCTTGATCCCTTCCTTGGTTTTCAAGCAAACTCCAAGAAACCTTCTAGAACCTTCTAGAACATTCCGAAACCTTCTAGAACCCTCATACAAATACTCCGGAACATTTCCTAACTCAGAAAATGATCCCCAATATATGAATCTTATTCTCCGGACAATTCCGGATCTCCTCGTGATGTCCCGAATCCAATCCGAGACTCCGAACAAACATTCGGTCTCCAACGCATATTCCATATCTACTTAAAACAACTTCGAACCTTAAGTGTGTCACCATACGGTTCGTGAATATGTAGACATGCCAAAGATACATATCCTATCAATAACCATCAGCGGGACCTAGAGATCCATAATGGCTCCCACATACTCAACGATGACTTCGTGATCGATTGAAACATTTACATACGAAACCAATTCCCTTTGTCTCGCGATATTATACTTATCCGAGGTTTGATCGGCGGTATCTCCATACCTAGTTCTACCTCGTTACTGATAAGTACTCTTTACTCGTTCCGTGATATGTCATCCCTTGTGACCTAGTCACATGCTTGCAAGCTAACTAGATGACATTCCACCGAGAGGGCCCAGAGCATATCTATCCGTCATATGGATGGACAAATCCCAATCTTGGTCCATGCGCTTCAACACATACTTTCAGAATACCCAATGACACCTTTATGACCACCCAGTTATGAAGCGGTGTTTGATGTCATCAAAGTACCCATCCGGTGATGGTGATTAACACAACCTCATGGTAGAAGGATTAGGTTACTATGCATTTAAAAGCTTACAGCAATACGAACTTAATGACTTGATCTTATGCTACGCTTACTACGGGTGTGTGTCCATCACATCATTCTCCTAATGATATAACCTTGTTATTAATCACATCCTTATGTCCATGATCAGGAAACCATGATCATCAATCAATCAACAAGCTAGTTCAACAAGAGGCTTACTAGGGACTCTTACATGTTTACAAAACACACATGTATTAGTGTTTCCTAATAATACAATTATAGCATGGGATGTAAACATTCATCATAAACACAAAGATATAATAATAACCAATTTTATTATTGCCTTTTGGGCATATCTCCAACAGTCTCCCACTTGCACTAGAGTCAATAATCCAAATTACATGGTAATATACCGAACACCCATGGCGTTCTGGTGTTGGTCATTCTTTGCCCTAGGGAGAGGTTTAGTCAACGGATCTGCCACATTCAGATCAGTGTGTACTTTGCAAATCTTTATGTCACAATCTCGGACATACTCGCGAATAGCGTGGAAACGTAGCTTGATGTGCTTCAGCTTGCTATGTGACCTTGGCTCCTGTGCATTATCTATGGCACCTGTGTTGTCACAGTAGATGGCCATCGGGTCCAACACACTGGGAACCACGCCGAGTTCAGTAATGAATTCCTTCATCCAAACGGCTTCTTGTGCAGCCTCCGAAGCAGCTATGTATTCCGATTCAGTTGAAGATTTCGCCACAACGCTTTGCTTCGCACTCCTCCAGCTCACTGTAGCACCATTCAAAATAAATACCTATCCCGACTGTGACTTTGAGTCATCCGGATCGGTGTTCCAACTAGCATCGGTGTAACCGTTTACAACAAGCTGTTCATCACCTCCATAAGAAAGAACCATATCCTTAGTCCTATTTAGGTACTTTAGGATATTCTTGACCGCTGTCTAGTGCTCCATTCCAGGATCACTTTGATATCTGCTAGTCAAACTAACAGCATGTGCTATATCCGGTCTTGTAGACAGCATGGCATACATGATAGAACCTATGGCCGAGGCATAGGGAATATTATTCATTTTCACTCTATCTTCTACCGTAGCTGGACTTTGAGTCTTACTCAAGGTCTTACCTGACAACATGGGCACGAACCCTTTCTTGCTATCTTCCATTCTAAACTTCTTTAGAACTTTGTCCAAGTATGTAGTTTGTGAAAGCGCTATTAGGCGTCTTGATCTATCTCTATAAATCTTGATGCCTAGAATGTATGCCGCTTTGCCAAGATTCTTCATTGAAAAACTATTATTCAAATAGGTTTTGACGCTATTAAGAAGTTCTATATCATTCCCAATTAACAATATGTCATCTACATATAGTACTAGGAATGCTACAGAGCTCCCACTCACTTTCTTGTAAATACAAGCTTCTCCATAAGTTTGTATAAACCCAAAGTTTTTGATTACTTTATCAAAATGTTGATTCCAACTCCGGGACGCTTGCTTCAGTCCATAAATGGAGCGCTGAAGCTTGCATACCTTGTCAGCATCTTTAGGATCGACAAAACCCTTGGGTTGTACCATATACAACTCTTCCTCAATGTCACCATTAAGGAACGCCGTTTTGACATCCATCTGCCAAATTTCATAATCGAAATGTGCAGCAATTGCTAACAAAATCCTCACAGACTTTAGCTTCGCTACTGGTGAGAAAGTCTCATCATAGTCAACTCCTTGAATTTGTCGGAACCCTTTCGCGACAAGTCGAGCTTTATAGACAGTAACATTACCATCAACATCTGTTTTTCTCTTGAAAATCCATTTGTTCTCGACAGCCTTACGGTCATCCGGTAAGTCCACCAAAGTCCACACTTGGTTTTCGTACATGGATCCCATTTCGGATTTCATGGCTTCTAGCCATTTGTCGGAATTTGGGCTCACCATAGCTTCTTCATATGTCGCAGGGTCATCAGCGTTGTCCACCAACATGACGTTCAAGGCAGAGTCATACCAATCAGGAGTGGTACGAACCCTCGTTGACCTGCGAGGTTCAGTAGTAACTTCTTTTGAAGTTTCATGATCATTATCATTAGCTTCCTCTTCAATTGGTGCAGGCGGCACAAAAACATCTTCCGGTGCTGCGCTACTCTCAAATCCGAGAGAAGGTTCAGTAACCTCATCGAGTTCTACTTTCCTTCCAGTCACCTCCTTCGAGAGAAACTCCTTCTCAAGAAAGGATCCATTCTTTGCAACGAAAACTTTGCCTTCGGATCTATGATAAAAGGTATACCCAATTGTTTCTTTAGGGTATCCTATGAAGACGCATTTCTCCGCTTTGGGTTCTAGCTTATCAGGTTGTAACTTCTTTACATATGCTTCGCAACCCCAAACTTTAAGGAACGACAACTTAGGTTTCTTTCCAAACCACAATTCGTACGGTGTCGTTTCAACAGATTTAGATGGTGCCCTATTTAAAGTGAATGCGGTTGTCTCTAATGCATAGCCCCAAAATGATAACGGTAAATCTGTAAGAGACATCATAGACCGAACCATATCTAAGAGAGTTCGATTACGACGTTCGGACACACCATTACGCTGTGGTGTTCCCGGCGGTGTCAACTACGAAAGTATTCCACATTTCTTTAAATGCATGCCAAACTCATAACTCAGATATTCACCTCCGCGGTCAGAACGCAGAAACTTAATCTTCTTGTTACGATGATTTTCCACTTCACTTTGAAATTCCTTAAACTTCTCGAAAGTTTCGGACTTATGTTTCATAAAGTAGACATACCCATATCTACTCAAGTCATCCGTGAAAGTGAGAACATAACGATATCCACCACGCGATGCTACACTCATCGGACCGCACACATCGGTATGTATTATTTCCAATAAGTCTGTAGCTCGCTCCATTGTACCAGAGAATGGAGTCTAGTCATTTTTCCCATTAGACATGCTTCGCATCTTTCAAGTGATTCAAAATCAAGTGATTCAAGAAGTCCATCAGAATGGAGTTTCTTCATACGCTTCACTCCAATGTGACCAAGACGACAGTGCCACATGTATGTAGAATTATCATTCAATTTTATTCGTTTAGCATCTATGTTGTGAACATGTGTATCACTACTATCGATATTCAGTAAGAATAAACCATTCATCTCAGGTGCATTACCATAAAAGATATTACTCATATAAATCGAACAACCTTTATTCTCGGACTTAAAAGAGTAACCGTCTCGCAATAAACAGGATCCAGATATAATGTTCATGCTTAACGCAGGCACCAAATAACAATTATTCAAATTTAAAACTAATCCCGAAGGTAGATGTAGAGGGAGCGTGCCGACGGCGATCACATCAACCTTGGAGCCATTTCCAACGCGCATCGTCACCTCGTCTCTTGCCAGTCTTCGTTTATTCCGCAGCTCCTGTTTCAAGTTACAAATATGAGCAACCAAACCAGTATCAAATACCTAGGCACTACTACGATTACTAGTAAGATACACATCTATAACACATATATCAAATATACCTTTCTTCTTGATGTTGCCATTCTTCAGATCCGCCAGGTACTTGGGGCAGTTACGCTTCCAGTGACCATCACCCTTGCAGTAGAAGCACTCAGTTTCAGGTTTAGGACCAGCCTTGGGCTTCTTAGCAGGTGCGGCAGCTTTCTTGCCGTCCTTCTTGAAGTTGCCCTTGTTCTTAGGCTTGCCCCGTCTCTTGAAATTGGTGGTCTTATTGACCATCAACACTTGGTGCTCCTTCTTGATCTCCACTTCAGCAGTTTTTAGCATGGACGACAGTTCAGGCAACGTCTTGTTCATGCAGTGCATGTTGTAGTTCATCACAAAGTTCTTGTAACTTGGTGGCAGTGATTGAAGGAGATGGTGAATCCCCAATTAATTAGGAATCGATATTCCCAACTCTTGGAGCTTCTTTGCGTACCTAGACATGGTGAGCACGTGCTCGCTAACGGAGCTTCCCTCTTCCATCTTACAGTTAAAGAACTTTTTGGAGGCCTCATAGCTCTCCATGGCCGCGCGAGTCTCAAAAATTAGCCTGAGCTCCTTAATGATCTCGAACGGGTCGTGGTGCTCAAAACGCTTCTGGAGCTCCGCTTATAAACCGTACAGGATGGCACACTGAACTGTGGAGTAATGATTTTTCCGAGTGGCGAAAACATTCTTTTCATCATCGGTGGCATTATCTGCAGGTGGGTCACCTAGCGGTGCTTCAAGCACATAGGTCAACTGACCAGCCCTGAGGACGATCTTCAGTCCACGGAACCAGTCCGTGAAATTGCTTCCATTGTTCTTAAGCTTTTCTTTCTCTAGGAACGCATTGAAATTGATGGAGGGGGTCGCCATAATCTACAACAATTTGCAAGTAGTTTAGACTAAGTTTATGACAAATTGAGTTCAAATTTAATACTTAAGTTAACTAGGTGAACTCCCACTCAAAACAACATCCCTCACATTGTCTTAGTGATTACACGAACCAAGTCCACTACACCAAGTCCGATCTTCACGAGAGAAGATGTAGTTTCATCGGCGAACAATCTTCATGTTCATCATATCATTTATATGACTCATGCTCTACCTTTCGGTATTCCGTGTTCCGAGACCATGTCTGTACATGCTAGGCTCGTCAAGATAACCTTAGTTTCCTCATGTGCAAATCTGGCTTGCACCCGTTGTATGCACACGTAGAATCTATCACATCCGATCATCACGAGATTCTTCGCAACGACGAGTCTTAGCAACGGTGCCAACTAAGGGTGAACACTTTATTACTTGATATTTAGTGAGAGGGATCATCTTATAATGCTACCGTCGCGATCTAAGCAAAACAAGATGCATAAAGGATTAACATCACAGGCAATTCATAATTAGTGTGATATGATATGGCCCTTTCTTATTGCGCCTTTGATCTCCATCTCCAAAGCACGAACATGATCTCCATCATCACCAGCATTGCGTCAAGGTCAGTGGCGCCGCTTCATGGTTGTCCATCATCACCAGCAACTATTACAACTACTTGGAATAAAGCTATTACAAGATGAATAGACACGCAGGTCTTAACAGAATTAAAGACAACCATTAGGCTCCTGCCGGTTGCCATATTACAACAAGGATCATTGCATACATCAAATACAATCATAATCACATGATGGCCATATCACATCACAAAACCCCTGCAAAAACAAGTTAGACGCCTCTAATTTTCTTTGCATGTTTTACGTGGTTTGGGGCTTTCGCATAAGACCGATCTTACCTACGAACAAGGACCACAATGTTGATACAAGTGTTGTCAGATGCTCATTGTAAATTGAATCTTAACTATGGTGAGAGAGACA
Organism: Avena eriantha; assembly: GCA_910589775.1. Lineage (NCBI taxonomy): Eukaryota > Viridiplantae > Streptophyta > Magnoliopsida > Poales > Poaceae > Avena > Avena eriantha. The sequence continues at coordinate 90,769,451 of OU342743.1, forward strand.
GACACCCGCAAAGCCACTTGTGCAAAGCAAGTTGCACGTCAAGCGTGGAGCAAGTCTCATGTGCGATGACATGTAATGTTAGCCCGAGCCGCTTCATCCCACCATGCCGCAAGATGCAAAGTACACGCTAAGACACCGACAACAAAAGCATCAACGCCCACAAAAACATTGTGTTCTACTCGTGCAACAGATCTACGCATAGATACGGCTCTGATACCACTGATGGGTTCCTAGCATGGAAAACAAAAAATTTCTACCGCAAGAACGAACAAAACCCAGATCTAATCTAGATAAAAGCCAAGATCTAATCTATTAGATATGTGCAACGAGATAGATAGGAACTAACCCTCGTAGATCCGAAAGCGTTAACAAGATTAGATCTCGTGGTTGATGTAGTCGATCACTTGCCGATCTCAAGATCGTGTGGACGATCCTTCCGGCGTCGCGTTCCGGCAGCGCTTCCGCAGTCGGTCAAGTGGACGATCCTTCCGGCGCCGCGTTTCGGCAGCGCTACCGCAGTCGGTCACACATGCGGAGTCAAAGCAGACCTTCCTCTCCTCGTTCCAGCGAGCAGCGGAGGTAGTAGATCTTCTCCACGGAATCCCAGCAGCACGACGGTGTGGTGGTGGTGGTGTAGTAGAGAATTCTGCAGGGCTTCGCCTATGCCTGTGCAGAAGAAAGGAGGAGGAGAGAGGCGGCAGAGATTGGGAGTTATGGAGCAGGGGGTGGAGGGGGCGCCCCTGCCCCTCTATTTAAAGGGGGTGAGGCGCCATTGGAGGGGGAGTCCTTGTAGGACTCCCCTCCCTCTAGGGCCAGCGGATTGGGGAGGGGGGAAGAGTCCTCCTCCCCCACGACTCCTAGTCTTGACCCACCAGGACTCCTTGATCCCTTCCTTGGTTTTCAAGCAAACTCCAAGAAACCTTCCAGAACCTTCCGGAACATTCCGAAACCTTCTAGAACCCTCATACAAATACTCCGGAACATTTCCTAACTCAGAAAATGATCCCCAATATATGAATCTTATTCTCCGGACAATTTCAGATCTCCTCGTGATGTCCCGAATCCAATCCGAGACTCCGAACAACATTCGGTCTCCAACACATATTCCATATCTACTTAAAACAACTTCGAACCTTAAGTGTGTCACCCTACGGTTCGTGAATATGTAGACATGACAGAGACACATCTCCTATCAATAACCATCAGCGGGACCTAGAGATCCATAATGGCTCCCACATACTCAATGATGACTTCGTGATCGATTGAACCATTTACATACGAAACCAATTCCCTTTGTCTCGCGATATTATACTGATCCGAGGTTTGATCGTCGGTATCTCCATACCTAGTTCTACCTCGTTACTGATAAGTACTCTTTACTCATTCCGTGATATGTCATCCCTTGTGACCTAGTCACATGCTTGCAAGCTAACTAGATGACATTCCACCGAGAGGGCCCAGAGCATATCTATCCGTCATATGGATGGACAAATCCCAATCTTGGTCCATGCGCTTCAACACATACTTTCAGAATACCCAATGACACCTTTATGACCACCCAGTTACGAAGCGGTGTTTGATGTCATCAAAGTACCCATCTGGTGATGGTGATTAACACAACCTCATGGTCGAAGGATTAGGTTACTATGCATTTAAAAGCTTACAACAATACGAACTTAATGACTTGATCTTATGCTACGCTTACTACGGGTGTGTGTCCATCACATCATTCTCCTAATGATATAACCTTGTTATTAATCACATCCTTATGTCCATGATCAGGAAACCATGATCATCAATCAATCAATCAACAAGCTAGTTCAACAAGAGGCTTACTAGGGACTCTTACATGTTTACAAAACACACATGTATTAGTGTTTCCTAATAATACAATTATAGCATGGGATGTGGACATTCATCATAAACACAAAGATATAATAATAACCACTTTTATTATTGCCTCTTGGGCATATCTCCAACAGGTCTCGTAGGAGAGAGGTGCTTGAGAGTTAACACGGTTGGCGAAAGTACAAGTTACATCATGGACCTCATAAAAATGAAAATTGCATCCAAGTCCATGCATTTATTAGCACAAGGACCCTGAAAACTGAGCAATGGAGTTTGTGTTTTGAGGTTTGCACATACTAGCTTTCATCGTGCTAAAGTAGAATCTTTCTAGATGCTAAGAATGAAAAATAAGATCCAGTGGTTGGTAATGTTTGGATTTGCTAGTCTTGATACAATGGTTAATGTTCAAAGTTAATCCGTACACTATGCAGTTGTTTATTGTACTATAAGAGATAGCACACGATAAAGAGAAGATAAGAAGTACTACAAATGGCCTATAAAATGGTAGGTCTTGTAGGAGAGAGGTGCTTGAGAGTTAACATGGTCGGTGGAAGTACAAGTTACATCAAGGACCTCATAAAAATGAAATGCATCCAAGTCCATGCATTTATTAGCACAAGGACCCTGAAAACTGAGCAATCGAGTTTGTGTATTAAGGGTTGCGCATACAGTGTTCATCATGCTAAATAATAATCTTTCTATATGCTAAGAATGGAAAAGAAGATCCTACGGTTGGCAATGTTTGGATTTGTCAGTTTTGATCCAACGGTCAATGTTCAAACTTAATCCGTACACTATGCAGTGGTTTATTGTATTTTAAGAGATAAGACACAATAAAGAGAAGATAAGAAGTATTGCGAATGGCCTACCAGATGGTAGGTCTCGTAGGAGATAGGTGCTTGAGAGTTAACACAATCGGTGGAAGTACAAGTTACATCAAGGACCTCATAAAAATAAAAATTGCATCCAAGTCCATGCATTTATTAGCACAAGGACCCTCAAACTGAGAAATGGAGTTTGTGTTTTTAGGTTTGCGCATAGTAGCATTCATCGTGCTAAAGTAGAATCTTTCTAGATGCTAATAATGGAAAACAAGATCTGGAGGTTGGCAATGTTTGGATTTGCTAGTCTTGATCCAACGGTCAATATTCAAAGTTAATCCGTACACTATGCAGTGATTTATTGTATTGCAAGAGATAAGACACGATAAGGAGAAGATAAGAAGTACTGCAAATGGCCTACCAAATGGCAGGTCTCGTAGGAGAGAGGTGCTTGAGAGTTAACACGGTCGGTGGAAGTACAAGTTACATCAAGGACCTCATAAAAATGAAAATTGCATCCAAGTCCATGCATTTATTAGCGCAGGGACCCTGAAAACTGAGCAATGGAATTTGTGTTTTTAGGTTTGCGCATACTAGCGTTCATCGTGCTAAAGTAGAATCTTTCTAGATGGTAAGAATGGAAAATAAGATTACGAGGTTGGCAATGTTTGGATTTGCTAGTCTTGATCCAACAGTCAATGTTGAAAGTTAATCCATACACTATGTAGTGGTTTATTGTATTGTAATAGATATGACAAGATAAAGACAAGATAAGAAGTACTGCGAATGGCCTATCAAATGGTAGGTCTCCTAGGAGAATGGTGCTTGAGAGTTAACACGGTCGGTGGAAGTACAAGTTACATCAAGGACCTCATAAAAATGAAAATTCATCCAAGTCCATGCATTTATTAGCACAAGGACCCTGAAAACTGAGCAATGGAGTTTATGTATTGAGGGTTGCGCCTACTAGCGTTCATCATGCTAAAGTAGAATCTTTCTAGATGCTAAGAATGGAAAAGAAGATCCTGCGGTTGACAATGTTTGGATTTGCTAGTCTTGATCCAACGGTCAATGTTCAAAGTTAAATCGTACACTATGTAGTGGTTTATTGTATCATAAGAGATAAGACACGATAAAGAGAAGATAAGAAGTACTGCGAATTGTCTACCAAATGGTAGGTCTCGGAGGAGATAGGTGCTTGAGAGTTAACACGGTCAATGCAAGTACAAGTTACATCAAGGACCTAATAAAAATGAAAATTGCATAAAAGTCCGTGCATTTATTAGCACAAGGACCCTAAGAACTGAGCAATGGAGTTTGTGTTTTTAGGTTCGCGCATAGTATCATTCATCATGCGAAAGTAGAATCTTTCTAGATGCTAAGAATGAAAAAGAAGATCAAGAGGTTGGCAGTGTTTGGATTTGCTAGTGTTGATCCAACGGACAATGTTCAAAGTTAATCCGTACACTATACAGTGATTTATTGTATTGTAAGAGATAAGACACGATAAAGAGAAGAGAAGAAGTACTGCGAATGGCCTATCAAATGGTAGGTCTCGTAGGAGAGAGGTGCTTGAGAGTTAACACGGTCGATGGAAGTACAAGTTACATCAAGGACCTCATAAAAATGAAAATTGCATCCAAGTCCATGCATTTATTAGCACGGGGACCCTGAAAACTGAGAAATGGAGTTTGTGTTTTTAGGTTTGTGCATACTAGCGTTCATCATGCTAAAGTGGAATCTTTCTAGATGCTAAGAATGGAAAAGAAGATCAAGAGGTTAGCAATGTTTGGATTTGCTAGTCTTGATCCAACAGTCAATGTTCAAACTTAATTCGTACACTATGCAATGGTTTATTGTATTGTAAGAGATAAGACACGATAAAGAGAAGATAAGAAGTACCGTGAATGGCCTATCAAATGTTAGGTCTCGTAGGAGAGAGGTGCTTGAGAGTTTACATGGTCGGTCGAAGTACAAGTTACATCAAGGACCTCATAAAAATGAAAATTGCATCCAAGTCCATGCATTTATTAGCACATGGACCCTGAAAACTGAGCAATGGAGTTTGTGTTTTTAGGTTTGTGCATACTAGCATTCATCATGCTAAAGTAGAATCTTTCTATACGCTAAGAATGGAAAAGAAGATCAAGAGGTTGGCAATGTTTGGATTTGCTAGTCTTGATCCAACGATCAATGTTCAAAGTTAATTCGTACACTATGCAGTGGTTTATTGCATTGTATTGCAAGAGATAAGACACGATAAAGAGAAGATAAGAAGTACAGTACTACGAATGGCCGATATTTTGAATAACCTTCCCTCCTAATGTTTGGGAAGCAAGTGAAAATTTCGAAAACCGGAAAACTTTGGATTTTTGTGTCGCCAAGGACCAACGTGGTTTCCTTCCTATGTACTCCTCATCCCTACTCCACACCAATGCGTGGCTACCGAACACGCCAGAGACATAGAGCCACCGTACCAAGGCACACGTGCACAGCACCACACTGTGGACGAGGGGAGAGAGATCAGCCAGACCGGTGCGCGAGGGGAAAGGGAAGGAGAGATGGAGCATAGGGAAGGAGAGAGAAAACATACAATTTGTTTTGCATGCATAGGTCCTGAAATTTACTACTAGTAGAGTGTAGTACACTGTAAGGCCACAGGAGTACCTCATGTCAGAAACACATCATAACTTTGCTCTGACATGGAACCGCCTTCAGCTTCTCTTTGCTGCTGCCCTCTTCCCCTGCCAACATTTTATTCTTTCAGCATGTACATCACGTGGACAGAGGTGACCATATGTCTAAGCAAAGAAATATACTACTCCCACATTGTGTAAAAAAACACACCTTAATAAGGCCTACTATGTGGCATCCGCTAAGGTTCACCTTATACATAGTGGAAAAATAAAGTTATCTTTACGCCTAAGGTGTACCTCAAGCTTGTGGGTTGCCCATAGAGAATAGAAATATCATTTCCCCTCTCTCCCTATTTCATGTGATTGTTTTCAAAAGGGGTTCAAAATTCTCAAGATGTAAAATCTTTTTTTGGAGGAAGATGCAAAATCTTAGCTAGAGGTCGAACCAGTCGTCATCAATTGAGAATGTTCATTCCTGGTAGTTGGACACTCACACCGACGACACTGCTTTTACAAGAAGAGATGGACCCATCTACGTTCGGAAACACAATTAATTTAAGAACAATCTATCACGCTTACTTGTATCTCAAGTTTGACCTAATTTTGTTAAACTGTCAAGATGCAAAATCTTGCAAGAAGTTGAACCTGTTGTGGATGAGGAAGAGACAAGCCGGACTATGCACCCGTGGCTGTAGAGAAGAAATCGATGGAGGATGGATGGTGAGAGCCAGCGAAGGAGAGAGAAAATGCAACTTGTTTTGCGTGCATATACTAGTCATAGGTCCATACATTTACTACTATTGGAGTGTACCATGTACCTCATGTCAGCAGCCCATCATAGCTTTTCTCTGACATCACGCCGCCTTCAAGTCCTCTTCTGTGCTGATCTTGCGCTGCCTTTTTTTAGAGTCTCATGCTGGCTCCCTCTTGTTCTCTACTTGTGTAGCTTAGGTTTGACCAAATTTTGTTAAATTGTCAAGATGCAAAATCTTATCAAGAAGTTAAACCTGTTGTTCAAACTCTTGGTGGTTTTCGATATACTCCTAACTAACCCCCCAGTGGGTACCACCAAAAGCTCTTTCGTAAAACTTTCATAGAAACCTACGATTTACCTGTCGCCATCCTCCTCTCACTGGGCCGCCACTCTACACCACCGCCGCCATCACCACCGCCATCACCTTCGAAAAGATGCACCCATCTACCTTCGAAAAGACAATTAATACAAGAGGAATCTATCACGCTAACTTGTAACTCAAGTTTGACCTAATTTCCTTAAGTTGTCAAGATGCAGATTCTTAGCAAGAGGTTGAACATCTTGTCCAAATTTCAGGACCTTACTATATACATGCACGCAAAACAAATTATATTTTCTATCTCCTTCATTGCCTCATCACCATGCACGCACACCCCGGCCGGTTGATGTCTCTCCCTCGTCCACAACATGGTGCGTGCGTTGACCTGCCTTGTCGTTCCATTTCACAACCTGCGAATAGGAAGCACCATGCACACCCCAGCCCGTCGTACTTTTTTAGTTCTTCGATTTAAACTGTACTCGCTCCCACCGACTGTGTCAAATTTTAACTACAAGTAAGCACGATAGATAGATTCCTCTTAAAATTTTCCAAAAAACTTTTGTAGCTAACCAGGAATTTAGTACATCGAAAACCACCGAAAATCTTTTTCGTAAAACTTCCAAACCAACCTACAATTTACTTGTAGTCCAAATTTGACCAAATTTCGATAAATTGGGACAAAGTCTCATTCAAATCGGCAGAGTTAGCTAGGAAGTTTTAAAATTCACAAAACATGGGAAATCGAGAATGTTCATTCCTGATAGTTGGAAACTCACACCGACGACATCGTTTACTAAAACAAGATGCACCCATCTACCTTTGAAAAGACAATAAATCCAAGAGCAATCCATCACGCTAACTTGTAGCTCAAGTTTTACCTAATTTTGTTAAGTTGTCAAGATGCATATTTTAAGCAAGAAGTGGAACGTGTTGTCGAAATATTAGGACCTTTTATGGTATTTATGCATGCAAAACAAATAATGTTCCAGGCCGACTGATCTCTCCCTCGTCCACAAGTGGCGCTGCCCACACGTGCACCGACTTGCCTTGTCATTCCATTTCACGCTCTACGAAGAGGAAGCACCAAGCACACCCCCAGCACGCTGGTTCGAAAGTGTGAGGAGCGTTTTTTTTTGTGAAGCGAGTATAGTAGTATGAAGGGTATGGATCAGTTGCTCGCTCGAGAAGGACCTGACTGCTTTTCCTTGCTTAACATTAGGGCCCTTTGTGCTAAATTTATGGACCTTTATGTAATTTTATCTTTTTTGAGGTCTTCGATGTAAACCGTACTCGCTCCCACCGACCATGTCAAATTTTAACTACTCGTAAGCGCGATAGATAGATTCCTCTTAAAAAATTCCAAAATACTTTTAAGCTATAACCAGGAATTCAATACATCAAAAACCAATGAAAGGATTTTTCGTAAAACTTCTAAAGAAACCTACAATTTACCTGTAGTTCAAATTTTACCTAATTTTGATAAATTGGCACAGGGTCTCATTGAAGTTAGCAGAGTTGGCTAGGAAGTTTTAAAATTTGCAAAACATGGGAATATCAAGAATGTTCTTTCCTGAAAGTTGGCAAACTCACACCGACGACATTGTTTACTAAAAGAAGATGCACCCATTTACCTTCGAAAAAACAATTAATCTAAGAGCAATCAATCACGCTAACTTCTGGTTCAAGTTTGACCTAATTTCGTTAATTTGTCAAGATGCAATTTCTGAGCAAGAAGTTAAACGTGTTGTCAAAATTTCAGGACCTTTTATTTACTATATATATGCACGCAAAACAAATTATGTTTTCTCTCTCCTTCTTCACTACCTCATCACTATCACTACAAGAAAAGTTTCCTTCTGCAATGACTTGGCCCGACGGTCATCGTAGAAGGCGCGTCTTTCATGACGAAATTCTCGGCTCGGCCGTGGCCGATGGAATTTTTTTTCCTGGTTTCGTGGTCCTCTACTACGATGGATCTGCTAAAAACATGGAGGAAGCTCGGCCAACGCATGGTAGAAGAAAGATTTGTGTTTCCTCACCCGATGTTGACTCACCAAAGTCTTTTGAGGCATGTGGGTCCTGGACGTCAGTGTCTCTAGCGGACAATAATTTTTGGTCGTGCCTCTCTGATTTGAACTCGATAACGTTGCTTGAGGCATCGACCATTTATTTAGGCTGCTAGGTCCCACATGGCAACCTCTCATTAGAAGGATTGTGTGTATGATGGAATTTTTTCCTTCGCTCGCGCTACCCTGTTCCGAAGTTGATAGCGCTGCTTGATGCATCTACTGTCTAATCAACCTCCTAGGACCCACATGTCATCCTCTCATTCGAAGAAACCTGTGTATGATGGAATTTTTTCCTTCGCTGGCGCTACCCCATTCCGAGTTGATAGCTCTGCTCGACGCATCTACCGCTTAACTAACCTCCTGAGCCCCACATGCCATCCTCTCATTAGAAGAAATGTGTGTATGAGATTTTTTCCCTTCGCTCGCGCTACCCTGTTCCGAACTTGATAGCGTTGTTCGATGCATCTACCATTTAATCATGATGCTGGGCCCCACATGTCATCCTCTCATTAGAAGAAACGTGTGTATGATGGATTTTTTACCCTCTGTAGTACCTTCGTGTTTCGAACTTGATAGATTTGCTCGCTGCATCAGCCGTTTATTCAGGCTGGTGGGTCCCTTATGTCAGCCTCACATTAGAAGAATCGTGGGTATGATGGAAATTTTTTCTTCTCTAGTGCTACCCTGTTCTGAACTAGATAGCGTTGCTCGACGAATCTACCGTTTGCTCATGCGGCTGGGTCCCCCATTTCAGCCTCTCATTAAAAGAAACGTGTATATGATGTTCTTTTTTCTCGCTCGCGTCTCCCTGTTTCGAATTGGCTACATTGCTCGATGCAGCATCTGTATAAGGCCGCGCTATTGGGTCCCACATATCATCCTCTCTGTAAATGAAACGTGCGTATGATGAACTTTTTTTGGCCATGTCCTCTATTTTGACCTTGGCAACTTGCTAGGTCCCAGATGTTAACCACCTCTGTGGAGGAAACGTGTCTATGATGGGTCCCAGCTGATAGCCTCTATTTGAAAGAAACGTGTGTATGTTGGACTGTTTTTGGGTCTCAGATGTCAGCCTCTATTAAAAAGATTCTGGGCTAACTCGGGGCGGATGCCCTATTTGTCATGGCTTATATTCCATGGGCTCACTCCTAAGTTGAATGGGCTATGGTCGGTGGCCACAAGACCACGAAAAGGCCGAATTAGAAAGTATTGGGCTATGCTTGGGGCTGAGGCTAATTTCATGGGTTATGCTTGGGCCTGCTAGGTCCGACATGTCAGCTTCTCTGTAAGTGCAACATGTGTATGATGGACTTTTTTCGGCTGCATCCGTTGTTTTCACCGTGGCAGCCATGTATGGTCTTACCGTTGGGGCACTTATGTCAGCCTCTCTGACATGTTCTGGCTTGTGGGTCCCTGATGCAACCTTGTATGTTCTGTCTGGTGGGTCCCTGATGCGAGCCTCTCTGTACAAGTATTTAAACTTTTGTTTCGAACTCACCCTCAAAACAAACTCTAGGGACGCTGCATGCTGGTGGGTCCGTGATGTCAGACTGTTCGTAATGTGATATTGCTAGAAAAATGTAAATCCAAGATATGATTCGAACAAAAGATGTTCAAATCAAATAAACATAAACCGAGTGTGTTGCCACTACAACAGATATTTTAAGAATAAATATCATTAAACTATTATTAGTACTACAATTTATGTATTAGTCTCCTTAAAAATATTTCGTGTGTCTATATATATCTATTTTAAAATATAAAAGGATAGTGCTCCTGGCATCTCAATTTATAAAATGCCACATAATGGAGTATTTTCTTAAAAACATGGGTAGGAAGAGTTTTTTATTTATTTTGAGAGGTGGGGGGAAATGCCCAAAAGGCTAAATTAAAAAGAGTTTGGCTATTCTACATAGGATGCTCTACATGGGTTATACTCCGTAGGCTATGCTCCATGGGATTCATTCTCAAATTTTAGGGGGCTGTCTCAGCAGTCCCCTGACCCCTAAAAGGCTGAATTAATATGTTCTCGACTATGCTGCATGGGCTCCTTTCTCAAATTTCACTGGGTTGTGGTCAGCAGCCCACTGACCCTGAAAAGATCGAATAAAAATGTTCTAGGCTAAAGAGGGGCCGAATGAGCTACAAAGTACTAGATGTCTTCTCCTCGTTAATAAAAATTGCATTGTGATGTGCTCGGCGGGATTCGAAACAAAGACCTCAGAGAGGGAGGGGAAAAGAAATAATTCTTTTTGGCAGCTATTCATGTCAAAATTCAGCAGTACAGAATAAAGTAGAAAAATTATCAACAGATTTGAAGTTCATATTTAGGAGAACTTGACCAATTCAGTAGCATTTCAAAAGTGACCAATTCAGCAATACAGACAATGAAATACAAATAGCAGTATAGAGATAACCAATTTTTATTTCAGCTCTAAAAACCTTGTCGCGCAATCAGTTTGTCCTTTTCACCAAACACACTCGACCATTGGAGCAAGAAAAACTGACGATCAAGTCTGCTTTGAGTACCTTCTTCTCACATCAATGCATGTGTGACGCTCGTATGCAACCCAAAATGCCCAAGTCTCATCTAGATTGTGACACGGCCATGTTTCAAAAGAAAAGCATGACTATCTACTGTCCTTGATTTAAACAATTACCAGTACATCAGTATTAGTTCCAGAAAATGCTTTAGTAATAGCAACGATAGAACATTTGAGAGATTCAGTAGCTTTTCTTCTTGAAATTCAATATCAGTATAGAGATAATAAGTTCTTGTTCCATCTCAAAAAACCTTGGCTCACGATCAGTTTGCCCTGTTCTCCGAATAGGCTCGATTATAGGAGCAAGCAAAACTGATGATCATGTCTGCTTTTGTGTGAATACGACCTCATTTCGTCAATGTCTGTGTGACCCCCCATATGCAACCCAAAATGCCCAAGACTCATCTAGATAATTGTGACAATGCTAGGTTTCAAAAGAAACGAGACAATCTGCTGCACTTGATCTAAACAAGTAATAGTACATCACTATTAGTTCAACAAAATACTTTGGTAATAGCAACGACAGAACAACGGCAAAGCAAGACCATCTCCTGCCCTTGACCTAAACAAGTACTACCAGTATATAGTAGTACAAAATACTACGTAGTACAAGAAATAGTACTATACTAGTACTACTATGCATCCAAAATCCACCCCCAACACACAGAGATCCCTAAGCGGGTTAAATAAATATTGTGTTAATTGGGGGTTCTCCCACGCGATTGATGCATATTGAGTAATGCAGGCCGATAATATCAGATGGTTCAGTGCAAAACATAAAGGAATGTTTTTTCCTCCGGATGATGCCTGGCACCTCCCAGCTCCTAGGCGTGGAGGAACTACAGATTGTACGGGCCTAAAACCCCAGCTCTATTGTCGGGTAATAGGCAGTGATCAGCACATTGTACAATGGTGACGAGCATGCGTCCGGCCTGACACACACGATGGATCCACTGATGTCGCCCAACTAACGCATGTCGAATAGCAGAGCAAACACCGTACCATCATCCCCTGGTCCGATCTTCTCTACTCTCGATGAGCGTGTTGCCAACAATGGCTAAGAGACGTACCTGGAGTTTCTAAAGGAAGTAAGATTCAGTAGACTAAATTGCAGCATGCTAAATATTATAAGAAAAAATGATAAAGTAAATATGAGTAACCTAACTGCGATAAAACATACGTAATACTCCCTCCGTTTCAAATATAAGATGTTTTAGCTTTTGTGAAACGAGTGTATCTAGACCCCTTTTAGTATATGGGTTCACTCCGAACTACACACTAAAAAGAGTCTAGCTAAACTCGTTTCACAAAAGCTAAAACATCTTTATATATTTTTAAACAGAGGGAGTAGATACGGAGTACATGTGCAAGGCCTTTGTTTCAAAGTAAAAGCTACTTGATCTAAGCAAGTAGTGCTAGCTCGCAGTACAAAGAGCCATGTTTGAAAGGAAATGCTTGACCATTGGAGCATGATAAACTGATGATCAATGCTTGTGTGCCCCCATATGGAACCCAAAATGCCCAAGTCTCATCTAGATTGTGACAAGGCCATGTTTCAAAATAAAAGCAAGACTATCTACTGTCCTTGATCTAAACAAGTACAATACATCAGTATCAGTTCCACAAAATGTTTTAGTAATACCTGTAGGGGTTCCGCGCATAAAAACAATAAATTTTACTCTATGCCCCTGAACCCCTGAAGCTGCCAGGACCTATCTATTAGTAATACAGTAACGGGAGGGGATTTTCACGAACTTACCCTCGAAGACCGAAAAGCGTTGTCAACGCTCAGGAGAGCGTGGTTGATGTAGACGAGCCGAAGCCGACCTCAAGGTCATGATGAAGTCCTTGCACTCCTTCTGGCTCCAACGACTTGAGTGCCTCAAGTGTGACAACTCGTGGGATTTACACACGTCCGGTGCCTGGCGATGACTCCCGCTTCCCGATCCAGCAGCATTTGCGGAAGTAGAGCTCCCGGATCCGAATCCCGCAGCGTGATGGCGCTCCGCGGTGAAGATGTCTCTCCCTCGCGCAGTCCAGACTTGGGACCACAGTCACGAGAGAGAGAGGGGGAGAGAGAAAATATCAATTAGAGGTCCTCCCAAAAGTGGGGAGACCTTTATTGATTATTGGGTGTATTTTCTAGGTCAAATACCCCACTTTATATAGGGGGAGGGGAGGTACTACCTCGCCTCAAGTCCTGGGGTGGGACTAAAGGAGAGGAGGGGGGAGGAGGTGGCTGCCGGCCACCTAATGGGCCCCGCGGGGGGGAGGGGGTTGGGGCTAGGCCCAGCCGGCATCCCCCTTGCCCCTTCTCCCTCTCTCCTTTTCCCTAATGGGCCCTCTCCCTCCGGAAATTGGCCCATTAAGCCTTTTGACCTTTTAATTGATTTTCTCTTTATTAAATAATTATGAATAAGTGATTAAATCAACATTTAACATTCATTCACATATTATCTAATCTCCGTGGTCATGGAACACCTTCCACCTCCACTCCGGACATCCTCCGGACTTACCGAAACCCTTCCGGTTTTCTCCCTTCTTTTCTTCGGTGATTCTACCGATCCCATAAACACTCTCTAAGCATCATCAAGCCCTTAAGCATGATACCCTATGGTTCGGGAACACTCCATACATGGTCGGGACACTCCCGCACCAATGATCAATAGGGGGACCTGGATGGCCATGTGACTCCTGTGCGTTCCATGAAGATCTTTCGTCGTTTGAACCAGGACAGTCGTGTCTTATTCCCTTTGTCGTTCGATACTTGCATTGCCCGAGACCTGATCAATGACATCTTCATGTCGGGTTCATCGTTACTGAACAATGCTATTTGACTCGTTTCGACAAGTGATATCCCCGTGATCTAATCACACGCTGCGCAGCTATTGGATATAACTTCTCCGAGTGGGCCCTTAAGTATCTTCCCGTCACATGGACGGACAAATCCTACTCTTGACATATATTCCCTCTATGGTTTCCTCCGAATACCTGAACACACCTTTATAACCATCATTTTACCAGATAGCGTTTGATGCTATCTAAGCACTCTCGGGAGACAGTGATTGATATAGCCTCATGGTCTAAGGAATAGTCTACGAGGATCCATTTCTAATCATCGTAACTTGAACTTCGTGACATGAACGAATCACGATGTTTAGGTTGGGTATTGGTTCATCATCTCATTCACAGAATGAGATGACCTCATTTCCAACTGTCATAAATGCCACATGATCAGGGAACATGATCATCTGTTGACCAATGAACCAGTGACTAGAGTTTCACTGGGAACCCCTTGTTTGTTTGTATATCACACGTGTATTGATGTTTCCACTCAATACAGTTATAGCATGATATAAAACTTAATCATAAACTATATGAAATATGATAATAGTCCTTACTACTCTTTGTCTCTAGGGCATATTTCCAATAGTCTCCCACTTGCACTAGAGTAAAAATACACTAGCTGCATTTGTTCTTAATTATTGGTACCATATAACCGGTACCTAGAACATGCTTGCTCATGGAAGAGGTTGAGTCTTGGGTCTGTACTTTACAGTCCCAGATCCTTTGCAACTTACTAATGTCACTTTGATTGACATTAATATTCTATCATCACATGACAGCATTTGTGTGTATGCATCGTCGCAATGGCAGCAGAACGAGGCCTGATTCCCAGAGCCTACAATGACGTTAGATCAACCTCGAGGGCTTTCTCATGGGCACTGTGCCCTGGGACACATCATTCTACGTTAAAAGCGAATTATCCCCGCCATAACATTATACAACACTTTAGATGGTACCCTTATCTATTATTATAAATGTATTCATCGAAACACTAGTGCACTCGGTGCAACTTTCGATGTTTTGTTCACCTCGCTTCCTATTTGACTTTAATTGGTATCTACAGGAGTTTCCAACATATTCCCTTATAACATAACTCTTTATGCTTTAAGATATGTCATCCTTTATGGATTTGGAAAAACATGTCTACAGTTCTCTGTTTAGACACTATGGACAAAACTCAGCTCAACGTTCTGTGATTCGAACTTGATCACTTTCAAACGTTCCTTATTGGATCACATATTATGCTAAGTTATCATCATGGTTTTCTAAGATAGAACCTGACATGGGTATACCCTGCAGGTACTCGAGCTTGGTATATACGGCCCAAATACGTACAGGCCCACGGTGTCTCCAAGGCCCAGATGAAAGGACTCGAGTAACCTGTGGACTCTCGATTGCTTGAAGAACAAGAAGAAGCTAAAGATAGAAAGTTTGAAGGGGAAAACCCTAACTTGTAACCGACTCGACCTGCTACCCGAGACCTAGCCTATCTATATAAAGGCCAGGAGGGGGCGGCGAGGAGGACACGCGCAACCCTAGTTTCCACAACCCTCGCCAGATTGCATCTGCGCACCATTGTAACTTTCGACTCCTTCGATAATTCCACGAGCAAACAAGCAGGAGTGGGGACCTCTACGGGGCCTGAACCTGGGTAAATCTTTGTCCCCTGTGTGCTTGTTCGCTAGCCGATAGATGTCTCCAGCGCTCCCTCCTTCTCCAAAACCCAAGTCCATAACAATGGGCATTGATGACTTAAACCCTCGTCATAACCTATGTCTTAACATAGTGGATGATGATCATCCTTTTTCTTTATTTTAACCATTGATGTTTAAACTTAATGCTATTCCTAATTTGAGTTTATTAAGGATTAGTTCCTTAATTAACTTCTATCCTGAAACAGCTTTCAGAATCCCTTAAGGAATACTACATGATGTCATAATACAATTATTATCAACTTCTACATCTTATAAATCATTATTTATAAGTATTTGCACTTTCATTCTTAACATTTTTAAGAATTACTCCTATAAGCTCCCACTCAAACTATGTTGCTAACATATTTGGGTATGAGTCAGTACTCTTACTCAAACTATGTTCCTACATATTTGAATTTGAGTCTTATGTTGCTCCCACTTAAAAATATGTCAATCACATATTGTTTTAGGAAGACTTACATAGCTCCCACTCAATTTTATGCAAATTGCATATCTCCTTTACTATCTTGAATAACATCAAAATCGTTTGATCAAATATCAAACCTGGAGATTTACTATGAGATACTAGTACTTTACTAGTTTTAAATCCACTAGACGTCTAGCAGGCATGAATCAAATTCATTTGAATTCATCCAATACTTGACAAATTGTGCTTTTGTCATTCCCCTCCTTTTCCTACTATGGCTTTGCAGTCATTTGGGAAAATTCCAAGTAACTCCTTTTACTTGTGAGATTTAGCAATGAATTGCTTTCTAATCTCAAGGGAATTTTGCTTTTAGGATTTCTCATAATTTAGTTTACCATTATTTCCTTTGTAGTTTGTAGGTATGTCATATTCCAAGAATCATGACAAGTGATTCACAAATGCTTCCATCCAAGATATGGATTTACATTTTGAATCCTACTTCATATAGTGAAAGACAATAGTGGAGGGAAAAACACAATGATCATAATCATTGATTCTTTCCTTCTGTGAAGGGAATCATTCAGGAACGCTGTCCGTTGTGCTTCTCAACACTCTGATGCAGGGTTTTGAATCCTCATCGTGTTTTACACTATTTTCCATTTGCTCCATAATTGAGAAACATCACTAGAAGTGAGCATTCTCAAGAATGCACCAATATCCAAGCAATACGAATCTTGGTTTCCTTTTGGTTTGAGCTATGGGTTTCGTATTCAAAGTTTCCAATGAATATACTACACGGACTTATTCGCTATTGTTTTGGTTATATCAAATAACCCCAAAACTTTCACGAATTCAAATAGTTCACTAATTCTAATTGAGTGCTAACTATTTCTAAGCTAATGGTCTCTACATATATACTACAACGATTTATTTGGTGCCTTCTATTCAACCCCTTTTTGATATCTAATATCACATTGTGATGCTTTGTATTTTGACCTTTCAAAACACTTTGCATTCCACAATTTCTTTTGTGCCATTCTTATAAAATTTGAACTCCATTACTATTGATCAAATCATAGTAATTAGATTCTCTTTTATATTTATACCCTGTGTTGATGAAACACTTTGATCAAATCAAATAGTTTCATATTCATGTTTCCTTTGGTAAACTATTTTACTCATTTAAACAATCCATTAATGATAATTACCATTTTCCGTTAAAACCCAATACATCGAATATGTATTGACTTTTAACAATTCTTTAAACACTTTGTATTCAAGTAATACACGGTGTTCAAGTTATTTTGCCGAACTTAGGCATGATTTATATGTGATAAGAAATCGAATGACTTTCACATATTATCACATAACTTTGAATTTAAACAATGGTTTCATTCATTAATGAAATATCATTAAGTTGGGTATTTTAAACAAGGCATTTCAATGTTTTACAAATGTTCATACATTATCAATTAGTTTCAAACAACAAGGATAATTTGCAAGTAATCAAACAAGATATGAACACGAATAGAAATCATTCATAAAAGCAGAATAACTATTTGTTACAAACTCATATGAATAACTGTCTCACGAAGTGTGAGACTAACTAAAGAAGTTCACAATCTCTTGATTACATTAATCATCCTAAAACACAAACTAAATGATAAATGTCGAGGGAGTGTGTCGTCAGCCATCATCATCATGCTCGCCATCAACACGCAATGTCACCTCCTCTCCAACAAGCACCTCTCATGCAGAAGGACCTATTTTCAGCAAAACAGAACAAGTATCAGATATACTTAACACTGCAATGTGTTTGCAAGATTATAACATTTATAAAACTGTATATCAAATATATACCTTTGTCGTCGATGACCTGAGCGACATCTGGTTCAACCAACACATTCCTGAGATGTGTCATGAACCGGTGGAACTCCATTTCCGTGTCGCCCCTCATTACGCAAGTCCTGACTGTGCTTGGTAGCTTGGTGGCAGCGACCGCAGCATAGCAGCATTTGCGAAAGAGCCTGAAATCCAGACGTCTAGGAAGTATGCTGGCCTCATGTACACATCATGCATGTGCTGTAAGTGGTTGTCCAGTGACGAGTTCTCCTCCATCTCAATGGCGAGGAAGTCTCCCATCAACTCATGCTCCCAGATGCGTGTCTCCTCCACGAAATGTGTCCTAAGCTGTAGCATCACCGAACGAGGGTTTACATCACCCACAAAAGGCCACAGCTCGTCCACCATTCCGAAACGCATCACAACTAAAATATAGGAGGCCATCTCACGATGGAGATAGTGGTCTTTCCGCTCCTCTGGGGTCTCAAGGTCTGTGGACGGATCCAGATCCATCCCGTCGAGTATGTAGTTGACCATGTCGTTCTCGCTAAGGAGAACATGGAGACTGGCAACCCAAATGGAGAAGTTCGATCCATCTAATCTGAGCTTCTCTCCTTCTAACCATTTTGTTGTCAACACGAAAGAACCAATCTACATTTATAATTGCAAAGGAATTTAGACTAAGTTTATAATTAAATGAGTTAATAATAACTTCACTCAGAAACACCTATCCCCAGTGAGGGTTCGTAGTGATAACATGACCCCTATCAGCCACATCTCCCCCGATCGTCATGGCCATAAATGTGGGTTCAAGGGTGTACGCTAAACGTCGGTCACATCATTCATGCGACTCGTGCTTGATCTTTCGACCATCCGCGTTCCGAGGCCACGCTTCTCTAGCGTGCTAGGATCGCCAACTCAACCTTAGTGTATTCGCTGTGCAACATGGCTTACACCCACTGTATGCGAACATAGATATGTATGATACCCAGGCCTGTCACCCTGGATCGCCTCATACCGAAGAACTTTCTTGGTGGTGCACACTAAGGGGGAACACAATCGTTGGTTATTTTAACAGGGATCGTCTTATTAGGCTACGGTCGAGTATCTAATACTAGCACACAATAAGACATACAAACAATAACATTGAATGTAAATGCTATGTGATATGGTCCTTCACATCGTGATCTCCATCTGTCGTCACCGGGTTCCGGCGCCAGGGTTCCGGCGCCGTAGACACTAGGGTACCAGTGTCATTCTGGCGTGGTAGTTCGTCACCTTCGTGACTATCTACTACTATGCAACAAAAGGTAATTACTTTACCGTTGCCACAACCATATCACAAAGCAACGCCCCCTGCAAAACAAAGTTAGACGCCTCTACTTTATCTTTGCATGTTTTACGTGGCTGAATGGGCTTTCGCACAAGAACCGTTCTTACCTACGAACTTTCAGCACAACGCTGATCAAGTAGTTGTCTATACTACACCCCTTTCGGGGCCCTCCATTGCAAATGGTATACCAACTAATGCGAGAGAGACAGACACCCCCTAAGCCACTTTATACGGTACAAGCCGTATGTCAAGCGTGGACCAGTCTCGCAAATGAACGCGTAAAGTCGGTTGGGGGTCGCTTCATCAAGCATTACTGTGGTATACACAAGTACACGTGGGAGGGTAACAACTAAAAGATCAACGCCCACACGCTACATCTCGTGTGTTCTACCCGTACTAGCATTACTACGCATAGATCTAGCTCTGATACCACTGTAGGGGTTCCACGCATAAAAACAATAAATTTTACTCTACGCCCCTGAACCCCTGAACCCCGGAAGCTGCCATGACCTATCTATTAGTAATACAGTAACGGGAGGGGCTTTTCGCGAACTTACCCTCGAAGACCGAAAAGCGTTGTCAACGCTCAAGAGAGCGTGGTTGATGTAGATGAGCCGAAGCCGACCTCAAGGTCGTGATGAAGTCCTTGCGCTCCTTCTGGCTCCAACGACTTGAGTGCCTCAAGTGTGACACCTCGTGGGAGTTACACACGTCCGGTGTTGGACGATGACTCCCGCTTCCCGATCCAGCAGCAGTTGCGGAAGTAGAGCTCCCGGTTCCGAATCCCGCAGGGCGCTGCGCGGTGAAGATGTCTCTCACTCGCGCAGTCCAGACTTGGGACCACAGTCACGAGAGAGAGGGGGGGAGAGAGAAAATATCAATTAGAGGTCCTCCCAAAAGTGGGGAGACCTTTATTGATTATTGGGTGTATTTTCTAGGCCAAATACCCCACTTTATATAGGGGAGGGGCGGTACTACCTCCCCTCAAGTCCCGGGGTGGGACTAAAGCAGAGGAGGGGGAGGAGGTGGCTGCCGGCCACCTAATGGGCCCCGCGGGGGGGAGGGGGTTGGGGCTAGGCCCAGCCGGCCTCCCCCTTGCCCCTTCTCCCTCTCTCCTTTTCCCTAATGGGCCCTCTCCCTCCGGAAATTGGCCCATTAAGCCTTTTGACCTTTTAATTGATTTTCTCTTTATTAAATAATTATGAATAAATGATTAAATCAACATTTAACATTCATTCACATATTATCTAATCTCCGTGGTCATGGAACACCTTCCACCTCCACTCCGGACATCCTCCGGACTTACCGAAACCCTTCCGGTTTTCTCCCTTCTTTTCTTCGGCGATTCTACCGATCCCATAAACACTCTCTAAGCATCATCAAGCCCTTAAGCATGATACCCTACGGTTAGGGAACACTCCACACATGGTCGGGACACTCCCGCACCAATGATCAACAGAGGGACCTGGATGGCCATGTGACTCCTGTGCGTTCCATGAAGATCTTTCGTCGTTTGAACCAGGACAGTCGTGTCTTATTCCCTTTGTCGTTCGATACTTGCATTGCCCGAGACCTGATCAATGACATCTTCATGTAGGGTTCAATCTCGTTACTGAACAATGCTATTTGACTCGTTTCGACAAGTGATATCCCCGTGATCTAATCACACGCTGCGCAGCTATTGGATATAACTTCTCCGAGTGGGCCCTTAAGTATCTTCCCGTCACATGGACGGACAAATCCTGCTCTTGACATATATTCCCTCTATGGTTTCCTCCGAATACCTGAACACACCTTTATAACCATCGTTTTACCAGATGGCGTTTGATGCTATCTAAGCACTCTCGAGAGACAGTGATTGATATAGCCTCACGGTCTAAGGAATAGTCTATGAGGATCCATTTCTAATCATTGTAACTTGAACTTCGTGACATGATCGAATCACAATGTTTAGGTTGGGTATTGGTTCATCATCTCATTCACAGAATGAGATGACCTCATTTCCAACTGGCATAAATGCCACATGATCAGGAAACATGATCATATGTTGACCAATGAACTAGTGACTAGAGTCTCACTGGGAACCCCTGGTTTGTTTGTATATCACACGTGTATTGATGTTTTCACTCAATACAGTTATATCATGATATAAAACTTAATCATAAACTATATAAAATATGATAATAGTCCTTACTACTATTTGTCTCTAGGGCATATTTCCAATAATACCAACGATAGAACATTTGAGAGATTCAGTAGCTTTCCTGCTTGAAATTCAATAGCAGTACAGAGAGAATCAATTCTTGTTCCAGCTCAAAAAACACACTCGATCATTGGAGCAAGCAAAACTGACAATCAAGTGACAATGCATGTGTGACCCCCCCATATGCAACCCAAAATGCCCAAGACTCATCTAGATAATTGTGACAATGCTAACTTTCAAAAGAAAAGCAAACAAACTACTACACTTGATGTAAACAAGTAACAGTACATCACTATTAGTTAAACAAAATATTTTAGTAATAGCGACGACAGAATAAAGGCAAAGCAAGACCATCTCCTGTCCTTGGCCTAAACAAGTACTACCAGTACCGGTATATAGTAGTACAAAATAGTCCGAAGTACAAGAACTAGTGCTATACTAGTACTACTCTGTATCCAAAATCGAACCTCTAGTACACGTACGTCCGTGGTATGTAGTGAAAGTGGGATAAAAAATCTGAGATAGTAGAAGGGTCAATTTTGAATTCTCCCTCGCGGTGGATGCATATTGAGTAATACAGGGCCTGGGTCTGAGAAGTTTGAAGGTACACCACCATGGAATGCTTTTCCTTCTGCATGATGCCAGACACCGCTCTGCTCCCAGAAGTGAAGGAATTGCGCACTGCACCCTCCCAAAACCCAGCCTCTGGTGATGGGTGATAGACGGACAGTTGCACATTGTACAAGGGTGACGAGCACCCGTCCGGCCTGACGCACACGACGGATACGATGATGTCGCCCCACTCGAGCATGTCAAATATTACAGCGAACACCGTACCATCGTCCCTAGATTCGATGTTCTCTAGACTTGATGAGCACGGTGGCGATAGCGGCTGAGAGATGAACCTAGGATTTCTAAAGGAAGTAAGAATCGGCGGACTAAATTGCAGCATGCTAAATATACATATAAGAAGTTCTCAGGCGCATAAGATCTAGGCACTCCCAAGAAAAAATACAGAGCCATGTTTCAAAGGAAATGCTAGATTATCTCCAGCGTTTGATCTAAACAAACTTGAACGGCAGATCATTATCAGAATCATGATCGTCATATTGCCATCTCCCACATTGTGGATGCAAAATGAGTAATCTAGTGTGAACCTATCATGTTTCGTAATCAGGAAATTAAGGTAATCTTCAGTAATCCTGACGAAGGCCGGCGACGCGCTGCTCTTTCGCTCGAAAAACAAGCTATCTTTGGCGAACTCCTCCAGGTCGTCTCCAATCATTGAAGGTTTATAAAAGCGCAACTCCACCACGTACCGCGGAAACAAGCACGCCGCCGACCCGACGCACTGGACGGATACGGCCAGGCCATAGTCGATCATGTCAAATCACACGGCAAACAATGTACTATCGTCCCTGGATACCACAGTCTCTACTCTCCATGAGCCAGGTCCAGCAAAGGCTGAGAGATGTACCTGTGTTCCTCTCCGTAGTGGAAACTCTGCACTTCAATTGAGTGGGCTTTTTCGAAGTGAGCAAGGAGCGTTGTGGGCAGGGCGGCGAACTCGCAGCCAGGCTCAGTGCAGTTGCACGGGCCGTGCAGGCACGCCATCTTGTGGTTGAGGAAGTCGTGGAAGGCGACCAATGTCCCGCAACCGACATTCGAGCATCTGCTACCTTTTCCGCCGACGACTTGGTGGCGTAACTCCTTGGAGCATGCGGCCAACCGGACGGTGCTGCTAGTGTCCATAAGCGTAGCGATTTCTCCGAAGGCGTCGTCGCTGACCTTGCTCCAGCCACCGTACCGAATGTTGTGCATCGAATCCGCCATTGCGTCCGGATAGACTAGGGGCGAGGGCAGATTCAAATATGATTGTTGGGGTTTATTGGAGGAGAGTGATGGAGGCCTGCCAGAATCACTGCAGCGGGCGAGAAATGGCTAGGAAAATTTAGGAAGTGCAGCGCTCGAGGATCCAAAATGCGGCTAGCCAGTGTTAGCGAATGGTGATCGCCGGAGATGGTGAAGATGTGAGGCTCTTTGAATGAGCGGTGTTAATTTTGCGTGTTCCCTCATCAGTCTTCTGTAGTGGATCGAGGACGCCTACTGGAGTTATAGCTAGAGTGCTAGACTAGCAAGTTGTCACGTCCTGGCTCAGTATTGTACCATCTCATCACATAGACTGTGTTTCAGGAAAGAACGTGAACCCACATTTCTCCCCTCTCTGCTAGATAGTGAGCACCGTAGAATCGCTTTTCTAGCAAGCGAAGGATTTGAACCCACATACCCAACTCTAATAATTAGGACTACTAAAAAACTATACTAATAGGTGAAGCTCAAAAAATAATTATAATTTTGAGCCACGTAAATAGAATATCCGTTATATATTTGGTTCTTATACTTTGTATCATGTAGTAGTAATCAGTCTATTAGCTACCTAATAATACTCATCATGCTCTAGAGAAATGATGAAGAACATTCTAGAATTATTAAGAAGTGTGTTTTGAGGTTTGTGCATATCTTTCAGTGTGCTAAAGACTATCAATAGTATCTTCTAGATACTAGAATGGATAGAATTAAGATCCAACGGTACTTTATGGACGTAGCTCAAAATTATAATTATTTTTTGGGCTTTACCTATTATAATTTTATATAAACTAGTAAAAGACACATGCCACACATGTATATATTATATGAAATGTGATTAACAAACATTAATTTATTATAAACCAATAGTCTTGTTTGAGAAAAATGCATACATTAAGTCTATTAATAATAACTATCTACACATATTGAGAATACAACCTACTATGCTATGAATTTGGGGGGGGGGGGGGTGGGTGACATGATGGTTCTAGAACATGGTGGAGTTTTCTCTAGGTAGTACTCAACACGAATCCACCTGCTCTAAATCATTGGATCTAATAGCCCAACAGTCAGGATTGGTACTATGGATCCAATTCAAAACTGCTCCTTTATAGTAGTAGAGAAAAAATGATATGGCATATATTTCTACTATCTGATTCTCGCGTGCAAGGCATGTGCAACTTACTAATAAGATATATAACATGAATATATTTGAACATCAATCATTGTATATCGATTGACATATTCCAACATTGCTAATTGTTGGATCTCTTGCAAATTCAAGAAAGAATCTATCGTGCTTACTTGTAGTTCAAATTTGACCTACTTTCTTTAAATCGACATAAAGTTATTTGAGTGCATGGGCGTAGTTAGCTAATATATAAGGAAGCTTGAAACGTCCTAAGACTAGGGAGTTGTAATAAAACATGTCCGCGTTTTCTGAAAATCGGATGCTGGCACTTTATTTTTTTGACTGGGTATGTCCCGAAGGAGTAAGATGCTTCAATAATTAACAGAGCTAGTGCATGTGTACATGTTACACAAAGGACCTTAAAAAGTGAAAATTGCATCCAAGTCCATACATTTAACACAAAGGACCCTACAATTAAGCAATTAAAATTAGTAGTCGGGTCCTGCTCCTCCATCACGGAGCTGAGCCATGCTCTTCGTAGTAGTACAAGTAAGCTGCACGTGCCTTGCACGTGAAACTCACATAATATACAGAAGCATGACATGTCATTAGTATATAACATTGTAATAGGTGAAAGCTTGAAATATCTATGAATTTGAGCCACGTTTCTAAAGTATGAGTGTATATTTGATTCTTGCAGTTTATATCATGTAGAAATAAATGTTTATTAGCTACCTAATAATTGAAATTTTAGAACCATGGTCTAGAGAAACAATCGAGAAGATTCTAGAATGATGGATAAGTGTGTTTTGATATTTTTCTACATATATATATTATCTTATCTTACCACTATATAGTGTAAAAATAACTTTGAATATTGACCGTTGGATTAAGACTCGCGAATCCCAACATTTCTAGCCGTTGGATCTTATTTTCCATTCTAGCATCTAGAAGATATTATTGATAGTCTTCATCACAATGAATGGTATGCAGACAACTCAAAACACACTTCTCCATCATTCTAGAATCTTCTCCCTCATTTCTCTAGAGCATGTTACCAGAATTTTCAAGTTTTAGATAGCTAATAATCGTTGACTTCTAAATGATATACGAAGTACAAGAACCAAATATACACCTGTACTTTATAGATATTGATCATAATTATATTTTTGTATGCTTTACCTATTAAAATTGTATATAGTGATGATATGTTAGACGTCTATTATCTGAGTCTCACGTGTTGATCAAAAGGGACGTGCCACACACGTATATACTGTATGAAATGTGATTTAACAAACGTTAAGTTGTCATTAACCAATATTCTTGTTAGAGAAAAAATGAATGCATTAAGTCTATTAGTAATAACTATCTACCCATATTGAGATTACATCCTACTGTGCTATGAAATTTTTGGGGTGGTGAAATGATGGTTCTAGAACATATTGGAGTTTGCTCTAGGTGCAATTCAACACGAATGCAGCTGCTCTGAACCATTAGATCTAACAGCCCAACGGTCAGGATTGGTGCTATGGATCCAATTCAAAACTGCTCCATTGTAGTAGTAGAGAGAATGTAACCTACTATGCTATGACATTTTGGGGGTGGTGACATGATGGTTCTAGAACATGGTGGAGTTTGCTGTAGGTACTATTCAACACGAATCTAGGTGCTCTGAACTATTGGATCTAATAGCCCAACGGTTAGGATTGGTGCTAAGGATCCAATTGAAAACTACTCCATTATCTTATCTTACCTCTTACCACTATATAGTGTACGAATAACTTTGAATGTTGACCGTTTGATCAAGATTCGCGAATCCTAGCATTTCTAGCCATTGGATCTTATTTTCCATTCTAGCATCTAGAAGATTTTATTTGTAGTCTTTGGCATAATAAATGTTATACACAAACCTCAAAACACACTTTTCCATCATACTAGAATCTTCTCCTTTTTTCTATAGACCATGTTATCAAAAATTCCATGTGTTGGGTAGCTAATAATGTTTGACTTCTACATGACATACAAAGTACAAGGATACACCCATACTTTATAGATGTTGATCAAATTTATAATTTATTGTGCTTTACCAATTATAATTTTATATAGTGATGATATGTCATACGTCTACTATCTGAGTCTCACGTGCAAGGCACGTGCAACTTTCTAGTAATAGTACAAATAGAGATATGAAGTCGATATGGTCATCCTTTGAATAACCTTCATTCCCGATGCTTGGAAAGGAAGAGAAAAATTCGAAAGTTTGAATTCTACTAATTTTTGCTGCCAATGCTCGGTTCCTTCCTATGTACACAAATGCACACACCGGAGATACAGCTGAGCCGCCATACCAAGACACACATGCGCAACGTTGTGGATGAGGGAGTGCCGAGATGGATGGTGAGGCGGGGACTGAGAGCGAAAAAAATTAATTTGTTTTGTTTTGAGTGCACATAAGTCCTGAAATTTACTAGAGTGTGTACGCTATAAAGGCTCTAGTACCTCATGTCAGGAACCCATCATAATTCTGCTTTGATATTGCACCGCCTTCAAGTGCCCTGTCACGCTGCCCTCCCGCCCTGCCTCCCTTTTATTATCCGAGCTCCTCTTGCTCTTCGGTTTTTTCCCTCATCTCACTAGTACCTACGTCCCAAATCTTAAGGCCCCGTTTGGAATGCAGGAATGCAAAACATAGGAATAGAAAAAATGCAGGAATTAAGATAGTATCATATATGCTCAATTCCTACATGAATCAATACCATAGGAAATTTTTTAGGGTGTCTTTTGGATGTCACACAGAAAAACTGCATGAACTGTAGACACAAGGAGATGAAACATGAGGTTAGACCTCATGTTATTTTTCCTAGAAAATTCCTATGAAATAGCATATACCATAGGAATTTCAAAGGAATCTTAGATTCCTATTCCTTTGTCCCAAACAAACCCATAGGAATTTTTCCTATAGGAATACTATCCTCCAAAAATCCTATGATTTTCCTTTGTTCCAAACAGGGCCTAAGGCTTTTTTTTAATAAGTCAAGCTACGAAAAGTTTGACCAAACTTCTAAAAAATATATCAAGAACTACTGTATGATATTAGTAGATACCATGTGAATATATGTTTCATGATGTATCAAAGGGTATTATTTCATATTATAAATATTAATATATTTTTCTACAAACTTGGTCAAACTTTGCATAGTTTGACTTTTCAAAAGAAAATAGGCCTTGAGCCTTGGATGCAGGTACTACTAGTGTTTAGTACCCTTTCCCGGAACTGAAGTCTTGATATATAGACATCATGGGTCCCTTCAGATGGCGTTAGGAAAATTCAAGAGGAATCTACCGCGTTTATGATACGTCCATTTTGCATCACTATTCTATGTCTTAATTCACTATTATTCATTGATATATTTCATATTGAGAGGTGATACTTATGTTATTTCATCTGTTTTTGCATGGTTGATGACTTTTGGAGCATGGACCGCTTCTGTCAGGATTCTGATGGAAAATGTGCTATTTGGAGGAAAATTCGCGAAGATCAGAAAATCCGGGAAAATATACGGAAAATCCTATTTTTCCAGAATACTAAGGATGCTAGAAGTTGAAATGGAGATGGGCCACAGAGGGCCCACACCACCCCATGGCGCGGGCAGCCCTAGGCCGTGCCAGGAGGTGGTGTGGCCACCCTGGCCCACTCCATCCTCTCCCCTCTGGCGTATATTATTCTCCCGAAACCATAAGACTCGGGGAGCGACCACAGAAAGATTCCGCCGCCTCTGCGGGGCGGAAAACACCGAGAGAGAAAGATCTCTCTGGCAGACAGATTTCTGCTGGGGGAATTCCTTCCCGGAGAGGGGAGATCGTCGCCATCAACACCACCATCAAGTTGGACTTCATCGGGATCATCATCATCAGCAGCAGCACCCTCATCACCATCTCCATATTGCTGTAACAATTGTGTTGAATCTTGCATAGTTCATAGGGGAAACTTGGCCGGTGTTGATTACTCTTTGTAGTTGATGCTATTGAGTGAACCATTGAATTATTGTTTATGTTCAGATTGTTATACATCATTATTCCATCTCTGATCATGATCCATATGATGTCTTGTGAGTAGTTCGTTTTGTTCTTGAGGACATGGGAGAAGTCTTGTTGTTAGTAGTGGAGTTGTGTTGAGAAAGATGCAATAGATTGTTATTTAAGTTGTGGTGTACTTATTCTAGTGGTGTCATGTGAACGTCGACTACATGACACTTCACCTATATGGGCCTAGGGGAATGCATTGTGTATTTGGCTACTAATCGTAGGGGTTGCCGGAGTGACAGAAACCTGAACCCCCGTTAGGAAACCATTGCACAAGGGACGTAAGGGTCTTAGAGTTTAAAGCTGTGGTTAGGTTTCTACCTTAATTACTTTATTGTTCTTACGGATGTTTGCAAGGGGTATAATCACAAGTATGTATTAGTCTTGGATGGGGCGGTACATTAGCACAGGTTCACCCACACAACACTTAGCAAGCTAGAGAAGATTAATCAGCTATATGAAGAGAAAGCACTTGACAATCTTCCCATGTGTCCTCGAGAACGTTTGGTCATCTTAAGAAATACAACCGGCTTGTCCTTTGTTGCATAAAGGATTGGGACAATTGCTGCATTTATTCCTACTGTCTTTTATTTACTCGTACTTTGTTTACTTGCTATATCAAAAACTCCTAAAATCCGTTTGCTAAGTATTTGCAGAGAATTCCTGATCCATACCACTAGCCAGCACCTTCTGCTCCTCGTTGGGTTCGACACTCTTACTTATCGAAAATACTGCGATACACCCCCTATACTTGTGGGTCATCAAGACTATTTTCTGGCGCCATTGCCGGGGAGTGAAGCGCTATTGGAGAGT
This sequence comes from Avena eriantha, assembly GCA_910589775.1. Lineage (NCBI taxonomy): Eukaryota > Viridiplantae > Streptophyta > Magnoliopsida > Poales > Poaceae > Avena > Avena eriantha. Next base: position 90,798,681 of record OU342743.1, read on the forward strand.
GGAACTGGTAAAGGAAAGTTCTACTATGAGTATTGTTTACTTCTGCTAGTTTCTTTATTTTCGTTATGGATAATTCGCTGAGTTTCTTATTTGGTAATGCTACTACCACTGCTAAGGTAGTAGATAAGCCACCACCTGCTGAGAATGATGTTTTCAAAATACCTACAAGAATTATTGATCGTGTTATGGATAACTACTATGTTGGGGATGGAACTGTCCATCCCGGTGATCATTTACTCTTTATACACGAATTATGCAGGTTGTTCAAGTGTGCAAGTATTACTACATATCAAGTTAAGAAGAAGTTATTCTCATTATCACTGAAAGGAAGAGCTGAGGAATGGTATAAGCTGCTGAAGAATGGTCAAGCTCTGGAATGGGAGGAAATAGTGCCTCTCTTTTATTCAAAGTTTTATCCTCCTAGTGAGATTCATAAAGATCGGAATCAAATATACAACTTTTGGCCTCTTGATGGAGAGAGTACAGCTCAAGCTTGGGGGAGATTGAAGTTACTAATGCTCAAATGTCCCATGCATGAGCTCCCCAACAATATTATTATCAACAACTTTTATGCAAGGCTCCCTCTACATGATAAAGATTTATTGGATGCTTCTTGTGCTGGATCATTCACTCGCATGGAAGAACAAGCTAAATGGGATCTTCTGGACCGTATTCAAGACAATGCTGAAGCTTGGGAGAATGACAAAGGTAGAAAGTCAGGTATAATTTATGATTATGAATGCATTGAATCTTTTATGGGAACTGATGACTTTCAAAATATTAAAAATGCTTATGGTCTAGACTCTCAAGCTATTGCTTCTTATTTTAAGGCTTTTGCTTCCTACATTGAAGTGCCTAAAAAGAAGTGGAATAAGTATCATGAACCTTATAAAGATATTGCTAAGAGTGTTCCTGTAAGAAATACTGAAGTTTATACTGCTAATCTTGTTTTACCTGAACCTTATATTGAGAAAATGCCTTTCCCAGTTAAGATGAAGGAACATTCTATGATAGCTAGTATGGTTAATGAAAGTATGAATAAAGCTGTTGAACCTGATAAACAAATGGTTGATGAACCTATTGTAGCAAATGTGAAAGACTTTGTTGCTAAATATGAAAAAGAGGGACACACTATCCTTTGTAAGGATACCTCTAATATTGTTTCACAAAGTAGTGTTATGAGAGCTAGTATTCCCGTGTTTTCTGTTAGAATAAGTGATCATTGCTATGATGGTCCTTGTGATAGCTATATTGTTAAGTTTATGCATGATACTGAAAGTTATTATGAGAGAGGGAAAAGTGTTCTTATGCATCTCAATAATATCAAGTTTCCTCGTTTTATGCTAAAAGTTTTTATGTTGCACTTCTTTTGCCTTCTTATGCAAGTTGCCTCTGGTTTCAACAACTTGTTTGTTTACAGAATCCCCTTGCATAGGAAGTGGGTTAGACTTAAATGTGTGTGTGTTTTTGCTTCTTAATTCTCTCTTTCACTTCAATACATATCCCTATGAGAGCTTCTTCAAATTATCATGCCCATCTTAATGGCTATAAAGAAAGAGCTTTTTGGGAGACAACCCAATTTGTTTTTGCTTTCAGTTTGTTTTTGTTTCTTTGAGTCTTGGAAGTTATTACTTCGGTAATAACCGATCCTTATCCGTTTTGTTTGGTTTTTGCGTCAAGATCAACCTCTAATGAGAGAGAAGTAATATTTGGGGAAGTTGTTGTCTCGAAACAGATTTTTGTGCTTTACTGTAAAAATTCGTGAGAGATCTATGTACGTCGGATTGAGCTGAATTTGTTTGTGCTTCTGCCCCAGGTTGTTATTTAACTTTCGTTAGTTTTGCACTTTTTGATTTCACCAACAGAAGATTTTCGAAAAAATTGATCTTTACCTGCTGGGCTGTTTTGACGGATTTTGCCACTCTTGCATTTGCTTCTTTATTCGATTTCCTTTTAGAATTCTTTTGGGTCTTCAAAAGGAGTTACTACAGTAGCTTATGTTTTTTTGGTTTTCAGTTGAAGTTGGACTCAAAAGGTTTTATCACTTCACTTATACTAATGTTGCTAATGAGAACTGTATGAAGTTTTGTGTGAAAGAAATTTCCAGGAAGTGGAGATAATGGTGTAATAAGGAAGAGAAGGGTTTTATGACTCAAGTAATAAGTATATGAAGATGAAGATATTGATGATTCAAGTGGTGAATCCGAAAGGATCCACTAAATACCAAATTCAGAGACCTGCAGAGTCTGTTTTCAAAGAGGTAACAGTTCTGGTAAGAAAAGTTTCGCGAAAATACAATCCAACTATATTTTTGCAGTTTTCAGTCAATAAGGAAAGCTATGAAGCGAAAAAGGGACGGAAACGGAGCCAGGGTGGCTCACACCACCCTGTGGCGCGGGCCCTCCCCTGGCCGCGCCACTAGGTGGTGAGGCCACCTAGGACTCCGCCTCCGACCCATTTTCACCCAGTACCTTCCTTTTGATATGAAACTTCGTACTATATAACCCCCCAGATCTTTCGAGGTTCGTATATCGTGTTTTCGTTGTGTTTTTGTTCCAATCTGTTTCTGCCAGGTAGAATCCTAGATTTGGAGCCATAATGTCTTCCTCTGGATCATCCAAAGGAGATTCCTTAGAAGATATCATCAACCCATACATGAGAGAACTGAAGATTCATCCCAAGGAATTGTTGCTCGAAGGTGGGAAGGTCCGGATTAAAGAGGTTCAAGGCCCTAAAGCTGAAGGAAGTCTGGAGGACAGGATGGAAGCACTGGAGCAAGAAGTCTTTAGGTACAGGAAGATGGCGGAGCGCGAAGTGGATATCATCCATAAGATTTGTTCCGAACTCATCACCGAGCACCAAAAGGAGACTGCTGAACTCAAAAACAAAGTCTTCTCACTCCGCCAAACAACCAACGAACTGCAAGCACAGTTCTATGACGTTCAAAATCAAAACTGTGAGTATGAGGCTAGATTTAAACGCATAAGTGCTGCTGCAAGTTTCAGGATGTTGGAAACCACGATGTCCTTTGTTGATGGGAGGCCTTTACCCTGGAAGACGGACGAAGATGAGAAGACACCACCACCACCTAAGGAGTAATTCGTCATCAAGTTTGGCATCCCCTTGGTTTGTTCCAAGCTTGGGGGAGTGCCGCGGTATCATATCACTATCTCCTATCTTTTTACCTTATTAGTAGAGTCATATCATGAATAGAGGAGTTATTATGTAGGTTGGTTTGCATTATGGAAGTATCCCCTCTCTCGTTAGATATGTATCCCTTGGTGTGAGTTGCCATTATGGAATATTAATGAGAAGTTCTATCATTTACTCTTTTGCACAGCTTATATTAGTTTTCAATTCATGGTTATATGATTGATCTTGTTGTTAGTATTGGTATCACTTTGGGATCATTGAGTTAATTTAATTGGTTTTGGCAAACCTGGCTCGGTCAGTAGCAACACCTTTTTGAGAGTTGAAAAGAAAAAGATAGAAGTACTCTAGAGAAAAAAAAATCATCATCTTTCTTTCTTGATTTGCCCATAAGTCTAGTATTCTCTAGTTAAGTTCTTTTGTGCTTCCAAGGAAGATTGCATGTTTGTCTTTATCACTTGTATGTTTGTTTATTTCCTTCAACTCGTATACTTGTTACCCAGCCTTGCTAGCCAAAAACCTGTACTGAGAGGGTATTCTTCTCGTGCATCCACCTCCTTTAAACCAAAACCCATGCCATTTGTGTCCACCATACCTACCTAGTAGCATTATTGCTATTCCAAGTAAATTCTTGTTTTACCTACCTCCCAAATTAAACTTTTTATGTGAAAATTAGTGATTAAAGCTCTCACGAACTTGATGGCACACTTTACTTTCTTGCATTTAATAAACTTGAACCATTGGGTCCTTCTTTGTTGCGTATATGCTTGCGCTTTATGAGTTGAAGTTAGCCAAACCATGTATCATGGGGACCGCTTTCAACACTTCATTTGGTACTTTGTACCTAGTTGATATCATGTTCTTTTGCTTATGGATCCCGGCGGTGTGAGATAAAAGTGAAACTTGTAAGATCATGGAGTTTATATGTGTGTTAGAGAAACGCCTGGGCCGCTAGCCTAAGCCATGCCTAATCATGGTGGAAACTTGCAGCATAACTATAGTGAGCATTCTATGAAGCATCCTCAATAAAAACCTATGCAAATAGCAAATAAAAAGATCGCTGAGATGCTCACTGTCTGCTTGCCTTGTCATTTTGATTATGGGATAGCTCCTGTGTCATGTGCAAGGGGTACCCCGTTGGCGGTTCTCAATGATACGCATGTATTTACAATGACAAGAGCTTGCTCGTGACTGAAGTTGAGTATCATGAGGATCGGTACTCATAAGTAAGGGGCATGGGACTCCAATTTATAACTTGTCAAGCATATCCTCTTAGTTGTGTCACTTTAACCTTAATCACCTAAAGATGCATATGATAGGGGCAATGAGAGCTGAAAGCTAGTAAGTATCATAATTTTTGGGAGCTCTTTATGAGACTTGCAATCCCTTCTTCCCTCTCTGAAGGGCCTTTCTTTTACTTTGTAGTGGAGTCAGTAAACCTATTCCCTTCTATCTCAGCAAGTATTTTGAGTTGATGTGTTTCATTCATTCATATGATGATTTATTCAATCATGTCTCTTATGTTCCTTGTTTTGCACATTGCTCTTATCTTGATGTTTACTACTTTGAAAGCTATCATTGAAAAACAATTTATTTGTGAACTCCAGCAAATTATCAACTATTCTTCGACCAAGAGCTAAGTTTGCCATTACCAATTCTGATTCACTTTATGTATCTTTATTGTGTTTCCTTTACTTATTACAAGTTGAGTTATATAATAGTGAGTTGTCTTCTATTATGATCTATGTATTTGATGAATGTGATGCTTCTTGTCCGTATTCCTTTATCGACTCTTCACTCCATAAACTTGAGGCCATGTTTATTGAGCTCAGTTTCGCTTGGGGACAAGCGGAGTCTAAGCTTGGGGGGAGTTGATACGTCCATTTTGCATCACTATTCTATGTCTTAATTCACTATTATTCATTGATATATTTCGTATTGAGAGGTGATACTTATGTTATTTCATCTATTTTTGCATGGTTGATGACTTTTGGAGCATGGACCGTTGTAGTCAGGATTCTGATGGAAAAGGTGCTATTTGGAGGCAAAATTCGTGAAGATTAGAAAATCCGGGAAAATATACGGAAAATCCTATTTTTTCAGAAGACTAAGGATGCCAGAAGATGGAGTGGAGGTGGGCCACAGGGGGCCCACACCACCCCATGGCGCGGGCAGGCCTAGGCCGCGCCTAGAGGTGGTGTGGCCGCCCTGGCCCACTCCAGTCTCTCCCCTCTGGCGTATATCATCCTCCCAAAACCCTAAGACTTGGAGAGCGACCACAAAAATATTCCGCTGCCTCCGCGGGGCGGAAAACACCGAGAGAGAAAGATCTCACCGGCAGACATATTTCTGCCAGGGGAATTCCTTCCCGGAGAAGGGAGATCGTCGCCATCAACACCACCATCAAGCGGGACTTCATCGGGATCGTCATCATCATCACTACCATCATCACCATCAGCACCCTCATCACCATCTCCATATTGCTGTAACAATTGAGTTGAATCTTGCATAGTTCATAGAGGAAACTTTCCCGGTGTTGATTACTCTTAGTAGTTGATGCTATTGAGTGAACCATTGAATTATTGTTTATGTTCAGATTGTTATACATCATTATTCCATCTCTGATCATGATCCATATGATGTCTTGTGAGTAGTTCATTTTGTTCTTGAGGACATGGGAGAAGTCTTGTTGTTAGTAGTGGAGTTGCATTGAGAAAGTTTCAATAGATTGTTATTTAAGTTGTGGTGTACTTCTTCTAGTGGTGTCATGTGAATGTCGACTACATGACACTTCACCTATATGGGCCTAGGGGAATGCATTGTGTATTTGGCTACTAATCGTAGGGGTTGCCGGAGTGACAGAAACCTGAACCTCCGTTAGGAAACCATTGCACAAGGGACGTAAGGGTCTTAGAGTTTAAAGCTGTGGTTAGGTTTCTACCTTAATTACTTTCTTGTACTTACAGATGTTTGCAAGGGGTATAAACACAAGTATGTATTAGTCTTGGATGGGGCGGTACATTAGCACAGGTTCACCTACACAACACTTAGCAAGCTAGAGAAGATTAATCAGCTATATGAAGCGAAGGCACTTGACAGTCTTCCCATGTGTCCTCGAGAACGTTTGATCATGTTAAGAAATACAACCGGCTTGTCCTTTTCTGCATAAAGGATTGGGCCACTTGCTGCATTTATTCCTACTGTCTTTTATTTACTCGTACTTTTTTACTTGCTATATCAAAACCCCCTAAAAATCCGTTTGCTAAGTATTTGCAGAGAATTCCTGATCCATACCACTAGCCAGCACCTTCTGCTCCTCGTTGGGTTCGACACTCTTACTTATCGAAAATACTGCAATACACTCCCTATACTTGTGGGTCATCAGTTTACTTGTAGTTCAAGTTTGACCTGATTTCTTTAAATCGATATAAAGTTATTTAAGTGGGGACGGTTCGCTAGAGAATCTTGAAATGTGCTAAGACTAGGGAATTGTAAGAAAACATTGTCCCCACTTTTTCTAAAAACTGGGTGGTGGTTAGACCTGGAATTATAACTCGAAACTCGCGAGCTAAATGAGTAACTCGTAACTCGGCTCGACTCGGCTTGAACTCGGTGTCTAACGATTCGAGCCGAGTTTTAGATTTGAACTCGTTTGTTCACCCAAGCTAATTGAGCTACTCGTTTAGCTCGTTAAACTCGTTCAAATATAGAATTTGAAATTTTCCACTAATGAGTGCCATACTATGAATGTTTCTTATACATGTAATGGTGTAGAACTACTATATTTTCCATTCGATCTTGCCTTCGTGTTATTATGAAAGTACTATCCTTATTCTAGTTCTTAATTAGTAGGATAATTACTAGTTTTTCTTATATGTGCTCTTTTTCATAACTCATAACGTGCTAAACGAGCTACTCGTGAGTTTACCGAGAAAAACACATGTGTCCGGAACCCTAACTTGTCGAGAGCTTTCCAACGGCTGGCTGATCAATAAAACCGGACCTCGTACGCAATATATAATGCCCTCCCAAAACGCTACCTACCCGTGAATTCTCGGAGAACATAATTGGTGCAGCAACACCAAGGGAAGTGCACGAGTGCTTAAAGAAGGTGGCGGGAAAGCGCCGTGATGGAAACCCTAGCTTTCCCAACGCCATCGTGGTCGCATCGGCATGCTTGCGTACCATCGGTACGCGTGTATATCCGCATCGCATGCGTTTCTGAAAGCCATGGCTTCCGGAGGGCTTTCCAACGCCACCGGAGCCGCCGCGACGGGAGTCCACATGCAGAAGTTAGGGCACGCTGGACAGTGGTGCAACTTTTGGCGGGAAAAAACAAAATCCATGCATGGGGAGAGCACGGTTGCCGCAGCTCCAAGCGTGAAAACAGGCGGGAAAGCCGCGGTGAATAAAGCTTGAGATTTCCAAGATCGTGCTGAGAAACTTTGATACTCCATGCTTACAAACACGACGAGAAGCCACTTTGGTGCATGAAATATGTATACTATGGTCCATGCAATGACACTAACCCGTACCTCGGCGCGAAATAAGATCCTCAGGGAGGCGGTGCAACTGGACGGCGCGTGGAACGCCGTGCCCACCGCGTCGTCATTGCATGCGTAAATACATGTACGCGGGAGACGAGTTTGCACGGAAAGGATGAGCCGCTGAGACGCCGCGTATAGCGGCATGTAGTAGCGCACGCGACGAGTCTTGATTTTTTTTTGAAGAAATAACCCGGACGCTTTTTTGTTTTATTTGAACTTGCGGGCCTCAGAAAACATAGCAGATGAACTTTTTTTTGGCCCCGAAAAGTTTTCCGGCCCTTCTTTCCCATTCAATGGTAAGAAATCTTCTCGAGGTTCTAAACAGGTGGTTTCGAGAAAAACACAAGTGTCCGGAACCCTAACTTGTCGAGAGCTTTCCAACGGCTGGCTGATCGACAAAACCGGACCTCGTACGCAATATATAACGTCCTCCCAAAACGCTACCTACCCGTGAATTCTCGGAGAACATAATTGGTGCAGCAACACCAAGAGAAGTGCGCGAGTGCTTAAAGAAGGTGGCGGGAAAGCGCCGTGATGGAAACCCTAGCTTTCCCAACGCCACCGTGGTCGCATTGGACTAGAACCTCTAACCAATGTCATTTAAGAAGAAAGTAATGAAATAATATTTGTTTGCTTGGACTAGAACCTCTAACCAATACTACCATAATTTTTATACTCTGCAGGAGGAAGGTAGTATATGCAAGGATTTTGAATCTGTTTTATCATCATCAAGGGCCTCGTCATTGACCATGGAAAGCTATCCTTCTCTGGAGAGAATCAAAATCTGTTGTGGCAAAGATGATCCAAGGGTCAGTGCGTTGGTTCAAACATTGCTACCGTTCATCAATCCAGATGGGAATCTGCATCTAGCGCTGCTAATCTATGTTAATTAAGAACTGTGCTTACATGTTTTACATCAAGACTTGTCACCTTTTTGGTAGTGCTAAGTTCAAGCGTTGGAGACGCCGATACTAACCAATGAATGGGGTGTTGGTATTCTTCTTCATTTGATCAAACCTGCCGTCCGCCTCGATCTAGGCTAGCACCTAGTCTGTTGATTATGTGTATGGTTGAAATTCAAACAAGTTGGAGTATATGCTATTAACCAACAAACTGGTTGTATTGGGCATTGGTGTATGCTAGTATTGCTATTTACATTTTCTTTTTCCTCTTATATCAATATCAAATTGGTTTAACCAGGAACCAATATTTATAACTGCAATTATAAATATTTTCTTAGTTGTAGTAATACTTCTGCTATGCTGCTGGTGGCGGCTGTGGTCCTCCTCTTCGCCGGATCCGTCTATGCATTGCTGATTGATAGGGTACAAGCATCCACTCCAACCGCTACTAGTGTTTTTAATAAAATCCCAACAACCTTGGGAGTGTTTGATAGGTGTGTGGAACCGTCCTAGAAAGAGATGGCATGAATTGAAAGAATTTGTCTTTGACCCATTGCCAATACCGCTTCCCGGTTTGGTTGGTGTCTGTCACAACTCTCCCAAGCTTTGATCAATGTCACATCTTCCAATTGGGTGTAGTTCATCGTTCTCTTGCGGAGGGGAACTTGCAAACCATCCACCTCCTGCACCCCATCCTCGTCATCATCATTCTCACCACCATCCACCTCATTGTAAACTAGGGACAACTCCAACTCATCTCCGAAGTCCGACTCTCCCAAGCTTTGATCAATGTCACATCTTCCAATTGGGTGTAGTTCATCATTCTCTTGCGGAGGGGAACTTGCAAACCATCCACCTCTTGCACGCCATCCTCGTCATCATCATCCTCACCACCATCCACCTTATTGTAAACTAGGGACAACTCCAACTCATCTCCGAAGTCGCTGATTGGAGCATGCTCGATGTCCACCGCATTCTCTTTCAACAAATTCACAAACGACGTTGAAACATCATGCAAATCGCCGCTATATAGTGGCATGTCAATACAATTTTACTAAAATAACCATGGACGAATTGAAATACATCGGAGGAGGCGAATTGCGGAGGCAGATTTGGCGGCGCTATTGGCTACGGCGAGCATCTCCAGGTTAGGTTGAGTGTGATTCGGCACCACATTCCTCACCCTCCTCATTGTCGGCTTCTTCTTCGACTTGGTTGTGGTGACGGTGGGAACGACAGTAGTAGGCCCGCCAACTCCCTGGATGAGACAGAGTCTTGCGGCTTTCACTTTGATGCCTCACAGCCTTTCGGGCGCGGGGACTGTTGTGGCAGAGGCGTCGATAGTTGGCAGGTTGGTGGAGGGGATGGAGGTGTCACCTGCGCCGACGCGACCTTGTTGGGGCTTGGCGACGGCTGCAGGGGGTCCATGGAGTCAGTCGAGAGGGGCGGGCACGCCGGGCGGGGCGGTGGTAGTGAGATCGACGGTGGTGGCGGAAGGAATGGTGTGGCAGAAATGTCCCTCGCGCCAAAGCAAATGGGGGTAAGGGGTGGTGTCGAGTCAGAGGTGAAAACCCTGTATCTATGGGTTGGGGGTGTTTTTCTCGGTCCTCGTAAGAAAATTTATTAGCTGGGGTGTTTTGCGGTGTCCGGCATGACCATATTTTCCGACCAAAAATATAAAGTGACTGTTATTTTTATGGTTTCGGGATGGATAAGGGGTCTGCTAGAGATGCTGTTAGAGAAATAAATGACTCTGACCAGGAATTTGATGAGTTGATTGTGTGCCAAGAAGGGCGGAGGCCGAATGTCGAAGAAACTGCCTAGTTGGGAGTGTCGTGCTTGATGAGCAGGGCCGCTGTGCGTGCTTGTTTCCCTCTTGAGAACATATCTGGCAGATACCGCATCTTGTGGTGCTGCAAAACGCGGACGCAGGATATTGCAAATGAGTTTTTGGGCTAAAAAATCATCTGCCCACAACAGATACCGCATGTGACACTGGAAAAAAAATCCTGGCATATTCCTTCTTTTTTCTCCGCTTCTTTTTTCCTGCTCGACATGCACAGGCCCGAGTCGTTCCTGTAGCCTGCTGCCGCCCGCACTCCCCGCCGCCAACCGATGACCGCCAGAACGTCCCTGTCGCCCGCCGCCTGCCAACGACCGCCGCCTGCGCCACACGTCGCCCTACTTCTACTCCCACACTGCATGCGAGTTGCACAATCATCGTCGGAAATCAGCAAACGTCGTAGGGAATCAAATCTAGTCGACGTGAGTTGAAGTTTTGCGCGGGAAATCAAACCACCTTGTCGGAATTTGGCCGGATCCTGGCTTGGCCGGATCCCGGCTAGTTCAGCAGCGATGCGTTCAGAAATTTTATCCCGTGAGTGTTGACCGTTTTGCGGGAAGCTACAAAACAAAATAAATTGTAACAATTGGTTTTGACCAGTTTTGCGGTGTCTATTCTGGCTGTGGTAATTTTCGGACCAAAACTGCATATTTTGTTGGTTTTGTATTTCTGCGTGTTATTGAAATAATAATAAAGACCCACTTCAAAAAGAAAAAAGACGGTTCCCGTAAAAGAAAAATGTTATGTGAGGATTCGTTATGCCATTAGCACAACAATATTTCCTTGTCAGCATCCCCAAAGAATCAGGCCTCAGTCTGTCTTTTCGAGACACAGGTTCTATAGGCCCTGGACAATAATAAGGAAAATGATGGGATCATCCCGACGATGATCGCCCGGATCCACCACGCACGCAGACCTCCGCCGCCGGCCGCCGCACGCCTCCGCGCCGCCGCCAGGCGGCTGCCCTCCTCTACCGTGAGCCCCCACCTCCGCCGCCGCGCGGCCGCCCCTCATACGTGGCGAGCCTCCTCCGTCGCTGCGCGGCTGCCCCAGCGCACGCCTCCGCGCCGCTGCCCTCCTCCGCCGCGAGCCCTCTCCTCGGCCACAAGCCTCTGCCGCTGGGATTCCTCCACCCAGCACCCCTCGAAACCCTAGAACCAGATTTGCGCTTCCTTGCTTCTTTTGCTACCTGCGGTGGTCAAATTTGCTACATACGTCTATCGGCGTTGCTACATGTGACAGACTATTTTGCTACATAGCATGTTTTTGCGACTATATCTTCGGTGAATTCGGTTTTGCTACATTAGAAGAAGTTTGTTGCAACAACCGTCTTGTGGTCTGCTACAACAGTGTCAACTATTATCTACAAGGTCTCCGACGAGAGTCACCGGCGAGTTTTTTCCGACGATGTCTCCGGTGAATTCATTTTTGCTTCATTAGCATAATTTTTTTGCTGCATTGTTTTCGCCGAGGTCTCCAGCGAGACGTTCTATTTATGAAACGAACCTTTTTTTTTCCTTCGGAAGCAAAAGCGGGGACATTTGCAGCAAAACAGCGTGTTTTGCAGCAAAAGCAAAATTTGGGGCGATTTTTGAGACACGTGTCACGCGCGAAAGCAGCTAGCACTTGCCCAATAATAATACCAACTTTGTATCTGCTGTTTGAGCTTTAGTAATAATTTATTAAATTCGAGCGTACTGTCTGTCGTCTAACCAAAAAATAATAATGAGCATGACACCTACCTAATTTAGTTGCACCAACAGGCCTACAAAAATCACATCAAATAGTCAATCACCCAGTTTAAGCTGGTGTTCCCCTGAGCCATCATGTCCGCAAGATCGATGAAGAAGCCAGCAAAACATAACCCGAGGAACAGGCCAATAGCGCCGAGGACCTGCGTGACGGTGGACGGGCCCAGTATGAGGAGGAGCGCGAATCCGACGGTGACGATGACCCCGACCACCAGCCAGAGGTAGACGAAGATGCATCTGCTGAGCTGGTCGGCATCCACCGTTGCGGCCTCGCCGTGGTCATCGTCGTCGTCGAGCTGGGGGTCGTCGGCGGTGAGCCGGTGAGGCAAGCGGCGACGAACCTATCCTTCCACGCCCAGAAGCCGTGTCGGCTGCGCTCTGGCGCGGTCGCCGCGTCGACACCGTCGGAAGCGTCTTGGGCAGAGCTGCTGCTGGGAGGCGGGTTCTCAATGTCAGACATATGTATATATATGGTTTGTTGGATCCGATCGATCGGGATCTTTCCCAGTATGGAGTAGTATGTAGTTTGTGCACAATATATAGCACAGCTCGATGAGCCGCCTAGCACGTATCCGAAACCGATTCGAACTACTCCTGGATAGTCCTTTTTGTTGTTGTCTTGTTGTTGGCACTTGGCAAGACGCAAAGCCCGAGGGAGTCCGAGTCGAAGCTCTCCCTGACTATGTGCATGGAAAAGGAGTTTTGGTCTTTTCTGTTCTTCTTTTATCTGGGGTCTTGAAAAGCTAACTAGGTTCTCTTTCTGACTCTGACTACCTACATGTACCGAATGCACACAGTACCACTATGCTGCGTATCGGGCCGGCGCTCACCGTAGTGGGCGAAACGACAGCCACCAGTCGAGACTGCTCCACCATCGCAGGCAACGCCACCGGAGGTCACCCACCAGCAGGAATCATCTGACGGCTCATGTCCGAGAATGGCGTGCGGCTCTCTGCGCGATGGCTGGGACCTCGAAATATATAGCTACCTTCACGAAAGTTGTAGGGTTTGACGAGACTAAGCCACAGCCACTTGGTACGGGCGGGCCGTATGGGCGGACCTTGCCTGTACCAGTGGTCGTTATGGCCTCTAGCGCCTGGTATTGACTCCAGGTTTGCTTGTCCATGTAGACTTCCTCAAAATCTTCATTTATAGCTCCAGATTTCGTCTTAAAAGTGTGATTTCCTACACAACACATCTCAAAGCAATGGTTTGCATATCTTTGCAATAATTAGTCATTAGTGGCAAATCTAGAGAGTTTCTTGTCAATTGTATGACTAAAAATGAGGTTTAAACGCGGAGAAAGATGGCTATTTTCACAGCCATCACCGTGCAGACTTCAGAAGGGCGCTCTCTTACTAGAGATTCAAACACTTGACCTATCGGCGGATCGGGTGGGCCTATCGGCGAAAGGATGGGCCCATATATACTCCCTTGAGACCTCTATTATGGAGATCTATAGGGTAGAGGAGGCATTCTGGAGGCAGCATAACTGCTAGAACTGGACCCTCCAAGGGGAATCAAACACGACTTACTTCCACATTATTGCCCACGGGAGGCATAGGAAGTGTTCGATCCCCTACCTCTGGAAAGATAATACCCTTCTGGAAGACCCGAAGGAGATCTCCTCCCATATTTACTCCTTCTATAAGGATCTATTTTCAGCTAGGCCCAAATCTGGGATCTCGCTGGCTCCAAACTTTTGGACCTCGGGGGCGATGGTTACCACCGCGGATAATTTAGAACTCACACTTCCATTTATCTAGGAGGAGGTTGCCGCGGTGATTAAGCCCATGAAGAACAACTCGTCCCCCATCCCAGATGGTCTCCCGGTGGCCTTCTTCCAGACCTTCTGGGATCAACTACAATTGGTCATCATGTCCATGTTCCAGGAGTTCTGCTCTAGGACGCTGGTCATGTCCAGACTAAACTTTGGTGTGATTACCCTGATCCCCAAGCTTACGGGGGCTACGGATATACGCCAATTCAGACCGATCACAATAATCAATGTCATACATCGGATCTTTGTGGAAGTTTGTGCCATCGGGATTGCACTACCGGTGATGGAGCGCCTCACCCATCCTCTCGAGTTTACCTTCTTAAAGGGGCGCCACATTCATGATTGGGTCCTTTTCCTACATGAAATTGTTCACGGGGTCAAGGTCCAGCGTCAGAAAGGGATGTTCCTCAAGTTGGACTTGCAGAAGGCCTATGACCGCTTGGATTGGGCCTTTCTCCGACTGGTTCTTAAGAGGAGGGGATTCGACGACCGGGTGATCTGCTGGATAATGCAATTCGTGATGAGTGGTAGCACGACCATTAATATCAATGGGGAAGTGGGTCCATACTTCAAACCTACTTGTGGAGTGAGACAGGGGATCCGGTTTCACCACTCATGTTTCACTCTACGGTAGATGCCCATGCCGAAATTTTGGATAGAGCCAAAAATTATGGCCACATCTCGGGTGTGGTAGGGCATCTTATCCTTGGAGGTGGTATCTCCCACCTCCAGTATGCAGATGATACCATGATCACGTTTCAAGGCACGGACAACAATATTGTTAATCTCAAATTCCTACTCCTATGCTTTGAATCCATGTATGGCCTTAAGATCAACTTCGATAAGAGCGAGGTCATGATCCTAGGGTATTCACATGAGGACAGACAGTGTATTGCGGACAATCTAAACTATCGACATATAGATTTCCACATTACCTATCTGGGGATGCCAATGCGGGATACCCGAGTTATGATGAAATATATAGTGCCCCTGGTCATGAGGGTACGGTCGAAAGCTGAACCCTGGCGAGCTAGACTCACGACCAAGGGCAGCAAGATGATCTGTAACAACCTCAGACCCTACGCTCTAAGTTCAAGCCTGGATGAACCAAAAGTGGTTAAGGAATTACAGCGGGGGCCCAGGGCCACCCACGTGTAGGCCCGTCGACCGCCCTAACCACTTCCAAGAACATCGGGACAAGAGCGAGCGGCGTAGGCAACAGGCGAAGAGATCAAATACATACGCAAGTGAGTATGTATGCAAGCTACCTTTCAACAGTTCTTAGAGCCATACCATCTAAAAGAAATAGAAATATTGCAATGCCATACGGCAAGATCCAAATATCCTAGATAGAGATAATAGTGTAGGATAGCTCCTCATACATCAATCAACAGAGTATCAAACGGAAGCGGGAAACAAGATCCGAGTACGGATAAGAAGCAAATCGGCATAAGATGCCACATAAATAAGCACATCCCGCCCACAGATCTCACGGATCCCCATCCCCAGAATCTCTACACCGAGTGATCGTTGCCAACATCATCTGTCTCCTCCACCCAGTATCTATCTTGCGAATACACCTATTCATCTGAATCAAACAATTTATCGTGTGAGACCCTAGGGGTACTCAGCAAGTCTTTATGCCTCTAAAGGGGACATATACCTGGGGTAACGCAATTGCAGCGAAAAATAATAACTAACAAGTCTATAGATACTCGCTAACCATCCGCCTAACCAATGATAGGCGGATGTCCGTTAATTAGAAACAACATTTATAATAGTATAAAGTAACAGATCCATCCTCCTTCTCGCTTACCAACGAGAAAGCGGACGAACAACCCATCCGTTGGCAGTTTTATTAACCATTCCATGAGTATTGCACTAATTACTAGTCAGATATTTAGTCAAATTAAAAGCGGTACTTTAATTATGCTTGTCTATGTTTGAGAAACTGTGCTCCAAGTCGTCCATAACCACGGACACGGCTTTCAGAAAGATTTACCCTGCAGAGGTGCACAAATAGCAACACACACTCGATCAACCTCGGAAAAACCAACTCAAAACCCAACAAGGCATTCACGACAAAGAGATCACAGGATTCATAAAATATTTCAGGGGGCCACCCCATTAAGCTACCCGCAACGAAGTTGGCCGACTCCGAGACGGACCCAAGGTTTGCGTCAATGGATGTAAATGACTGGGAACCCGAAAATGTGACTAGGCTTGTCGATACCGCGAAAACACTCTGCATCCAAAATAGTACAGGTGCTCCACGCACAATCTTAATAAAACAGTAACATGGCATAAGTACATGATAGTAAATAAAACCTCAAACTAGTTTGTGGCCCCAGGAAATAGAAATGAATCAAGCTCTGGCTCAGGGGGGTCCATAAGGCCTCCCAGATGTGGATAGTGCGAATAGTCAAGGAACAGGAATCAAGTACTCGGGGTCCTACGGGACACAAGTGAGCAGGAAAAACCAAATAACAGATATTGTCCACTGGTGCCTCTTTCATTAGTTATCCCATACTACTCAGGTTAAGTTGTTTAGGTACCTCGTTATCCATCAGACTCTCACATACCCTACACATGCTGTTCTACGACTCGCATGGCTCAAACAACTCCTGTAGTAATGGCTCATGGGATGGAGGAACAAGCTCGGTGGGGTTTAAAAGTAAAGGCCATGCAGTACTTGGGATTCAATTTAATGCATTCGCGACTCCATGATGCAAGAATAAGATAGAAACAATAGGTACTATATGTATGCAAGCATGTGGTAGTGCTTGCCTGGCAGCTCAGTTGAAGCGAGGGATGGATTTGGGTAGTACTCCTGGGATTCCTGATAATTCCCCTGCTCGGCGTCTATCCGAGAAAAACCAAACAAACAAGGCCAACATAAATATAATGCGCAAACATATAAATAAAATGCGACAAGCAAACAAGCATGCCATGATGAATGATGCACAAATTACATGGCATAACATAGCATGGCATAGGTGAGGTTGATGGGTTCGTAGCATGGAAAACAAATTTTTTCTACCGCAAGAACAAACAAAACCCAGATCTAATCTAGATAAAAGCCAAGATCTAATCTATTATACATGTGCAACGAGATAGGTAGGAACTAACCCTCGTAGATCCAAAACCGTTAACGAGATTAGATCTCGTGGTTGATGTAGTCGATCACTTGCCGATCTCAAGATCGTGTGGACGATCCTTCCGGCGTCGCGTTCCGGCAGCGCTTCCGTAGTCGGTCAAGTGGACGATCCTTCCGGCGCCGCGTTTCGGCAGCGCTTCCGCAGTCGGTCACACGTGCGGAGTCGAAGCAGATGTTCCTCTCCTCGTTTCAGCGAGCAGCGGAGGTAGTAGATCTTCTCCACGGAATCCCAGCAGCACGACGGCGTGGTGGTGGTGGAGTAGAGAATTCTGCAGGGCTTCGCCTATGCCTGTGCAGAAGAAAGGGGGAGGAGAGAGGCGGCGGAGATTTGGAGTAGTTGTGAGAGAGGGCTTGGAGGGGGCGCCCCTGCCCTTCTATTTAAGGGGGGAGGCGTGCCTGGGGAGGGGGAGTCCTAGTAGGACTCCCCTCCTATGGCCGGCGGTGGGAAGGGGGGAGGAGTCCTCCTCCCCCACGAATCCGTGTCTTGCCCCACTAGGTTTTCTTTGACCCTTTCTTGGTTTTCAAGCAAACTCCAAGAAATCCTCTAGAACCTTCTAGAACATTCCGAAACCTTCTAGAACCCTCATACAAATACTCCGAAACATTTCCTAACTCAGAAAATGATCCCCTATATATAAATCTTATTCTCCGGACCATTCCGGATCTCCTCGTGATGTCCCGGATCCATTCCGAGACTCCGAACAATATTCGGTCTCCAACGCACATTCCATATCTACTTAAAAACAACTTCGAACCTTAAGTGTGTCACCCTACGGTTCGTGAATATGTAGACATGATAGAGACACATCTCCTATCAATAACCATCAGCGGGACCTGGAGATCCATAATGGCTCCCACATACTCAACGATGACTTCGTGATCGATTGAACCATTTACACACGAAACCAATTCCCTTTGTCACGCGATACTATACTTATCCGAGGTTTGATCGTCAGCATCTCCATACCTAGTTCTACCTCGTTACTGATAAGTACTCTTTACTCGTTCTGTGATATGTCATCCCTTGTGACCTAGTCACATGCTTGTAAGCTAACTAGATGACATTCCACCGAGAGGGCCCAGAGCATATCTATCCGTCATATGGATGGACAAATCCCAATCTTGGTTCATGCGCTTCAACACATACTTTCAGAATACCCAATGACACCTTTATGACCACCCAGTTACGAAGCGGTGTTTGATGTCATCAAAGTATCCATCCGGTGATGGTGATTAACATAACCTCATGGTCGAAGGATTAGGTTACTATGCATTTGAAAGCTTATAGCAATACAAACTTAATGACTTGATCTTTATGCTACGCTTACTATAGGTGTGTGTCCATTACATCATTCTCCTAATGATATAACCTTGTTATTAATCACATCCAATGTCCATGATCAGGAAACCATGATCATCAATTAATCAACAAGCTAGTTCAACAAGAGGCTTACTAGGGACTCTTTTATGTTTACAAAACACACATGTATTAGTGTTTCCTAATAATACAATTATAGCATGGGATGTAAACATTTATCATAAGCATAAAGATATAATAATAACCACTTTATTATTGCCTCTTGGGCATATCTCCAACAGAGGTGTGGGGTACAAGAATAAAACATTTTATTAAGTTTTTAGTCAAGTTTTGCTCCCATAACACTTGCTGTCCACTTAATATTTATATGATGCATGCTACAATTCATATCATGTAATGCGTAGTTAGAACAGGCTCGTCACGCTGATCGATTTAGACATATTATTTGTCAAATTTAGAGTTATAGAATTAAAGTTATTAATTAATTGAGAAAAGGCATTTTTATTGCAATTAAACAATTTCGAAAATTTAAATTAGTCAAACATTATTTTGGAAGGCATATTTGAATTCCTCACATTTTTCTGATTCAAAAATATATATTATTTGGTTTTACCAATTAAAAGTAATTAATTTCTAGGTTTAAAATCATATTAAACATTTCTGAAAAACATTTTTATTAAACAGAAAAGGACACAGACTTTTTGTATTGAGGGAGATCTAGCCACAACCACTGACGGGTGGGGCCACGCTGAGCTGGTGGAAACCAACGCGCGACAGAGCTTTTCCTACCGCGGGGTTGTCTAGCCGGGGTGACAGACAGGTGGGGTCAACGGTTTCGCGGGCCCACACGTGGGCGCGCAAACAGGGCGTGGCCACGTGGCGCAGATGGAGGACTGCGGGTTGAGGCACAGGAAAGTCTGGGTGCCTTTTTATAAAAACGCCACAGCAGCTGACAAGCAGGCCCCGGTGGAGCGCGGGTTGAGCCGTAAAAAGGCGCAGGGGGTATTCGGGAAAAGCCCCGGCTACTGTGTTTCTTCCCATGTTGTTCTCTGACGAAACTGTCGGACAGAGCGTGGCGCGGCGGGGGCTCGAACTGGCGATCTAGCGCACGCGCGCAGGCGGCGGCTACCTCTGCGGCTAGCGGGGGATGTTGCTGGGTTCAAGCGACGCGACTAGAAGAGACTGCAGCGGGGTAACGACGGGTAGACAAACGCGAGCACCGTGCACAGAGGGTGCTCGTCGGAGTGCGCGGCGTGTCCCGGAAGAGATAGACAGGGGGAGGTGTCTGGGAGGCGCAGAGGCTCACCACGGTTGTGTTGGTGGTGGCAGAACAGGCCGGAGCGCAGGGGATCGGCGGGGAAGCTGGCGGCCCACGTCTAGGGTTTTCTATTCGGTCACGTCGGCGTACAGCGGGGCTGGCTGTCTCCTCCTTGCCTGCGAGCACAGGGGCGCTGCTGGGGATCTCCTCGGTCTTCCTCGACAACCCAGCACCACGCCCACTTCTCCCAGCGTCGACGACCGGAAGTAGACCGAGGTGGCGGTGGTAGATGGTGGCGAGGGCTAGCCGGGTGGTGGGGAGCTGGGTAGTGAAGGGCAGCGCCCAGGTGAGATCTGGGGAGTGCGGCCAGGCAGGGGAGCGAGTAGATAAGGACGGAGGGAGGGAGAGATGTCGTGTGTGGCTCGAGGTAGAAAAAGGTGGTGAGCACCTTTTTCTCCTCTCTCCCGCTCTTGGTCGGTGGACCAGGGGAGGTCGAGGCTGGCTGGGGCTGCGGCTCAGGGGTGACACGGTGCAGGTGTGGCTCGGGTGGGGTTTTGCTAGGCAGCGGAAGAGAGGAACAGAGAGGGGGTTGGCTCGGCTAGGGTTTAGGTTAGGGGGTGGCTCGGCCTAGAGATGGTCCGGTTGGAACCAGGCTCAGCAAGAGGGGGGAAGGTAGGGATCGGTGGTGGTGGTGAGCTGGGAGGGTAACAAGAGAGGGGACAAGATCAACTTGCTTGCAAGCTTGATAGAAAGGTGGTCATGGCAAGGAATGGTGGTGGAGAGAAACTCCCACATGTCCAAAGCACATAGAGCTCGGGTGGTGGATGGAAAACCAGGTAGTTTAGATAGCTAGCAAAGAAAAAGGCAAGCTTAGATGATGTTTAGCAAGGAACAAGGTAGAGAACTTTCAAATAAAGTGCAAACTCAAGCACCCATAAGAGAACATGAGAGATGATGGTTTATGGCTTGGAGATTAATTGGAATTTATTCAAATGGTTTTCCTCAATTCAAATAACCCATATACCCAAAAGAAACAAGAGATAAAACAACGGGGTTCCCTTGCATGGTCCATGCATGATCAAGTAGAATCTCCTTGTACTTGTAAAAACAAATATAATTCAAAAGTCTACCATATTTGATGCATGCACCCGAACTTGGGTAAAGGCCAAGCATGGTTTATACAAATCGGATCCTTCATATGGTATGAACTAAATCAAGCATGAGTGATTATAAATAGGCCATATTAGTGTGTGGTTCCACCAAGAAGGTAGTTGGCCTCACTTATATTTAGTCATGCTCTCCATTCGAAACAACCCATATGGAAGAATCAAATATGTGACAAGGTCCATCCTAGTAGGTGTGAGCTAGACAAGAACCAATTAAGATGCAAAAGCCCACACATACTATGGATGGTGGAATTATAAGGTGGTGACAAGAAAGGTGATGGAGTTACAAGAGAGATGCCCCCAACTCAACTTGGGCATGAGTAATTCATCAAGAACCAAATACAATTGATAAATGCATATGAGACAAAAACCAAATGAAAAGGGTTTTATATGATGCTCAAATGCAATGTGGCATGATGACATGAGCATGATATAATTATGATGCAACAATTATATGTAGGAAGTAACATTTTATTATTAGACTATGTAGCATTACAGATGTTAGACAGATGGGATGCTACATGATCCTAATCATTTCTTGCCTATCTAGCCTCCCCATGTACTAGATGGGATGCACCTGTTACCGAAGAAACCCATGCTGACTTTGCTAAAGAGTTGTCTAGGTTCTTTTGGGTAGCGAGGGATGGCCACCAAAAATACCACATGGTTAAATGAGCAGACTTGTGCGCCCCCAAGAGCCCTGGGGGCATGGGGACTTGATTCTTGTCGCTTCAACGTGGCGCTCATGCTCAAATGGGTGTAGCGCATCCTTAAGGATGATGGTGGCTTGTGGCTACAGCTTATTAAAGCCAAATACCTTCGGGGTCATCCTCTTTTGGCTTGTGAGCATCGGGTGGGTTCCCAGTTCTGGCGAGCCATCCAAGACATCAAGCATGACATCCGGCGTGGGGCCTCTTTCACCCGAGGCAATAGGTGAGAGGTTCTCTTCTGGCTGGACCCATGGCTCGCAGACTCGCCCCTTAGTATGGCTCTTCCTTCCCTTTTTTCCATATGGGCCTCCCCGTTGGGGTTGGTGGTAGAGATGGTGCATGGGGGACTCTGGAACATCCTGTTCCAAAGAACCTTTAGTTTGGAGGAGGCCGCGGACTTTGACAGACTGTGGAACTCCCTCCCAGCCTCCCTCTCGGAGGATAGGGACTCGATCTCCTGGAGGTTTTCACCCCTAGGAGGCTTCTCTGTGAGTTCGGCTTACCGGTCACTATTTCAAGGCCTGGAGCTGGAGTGGACGACCCCAATCTGGAAAGCCCCTTGCCCCTTAGTCAGAAGATATTCGTTTGGCAGCTTCTCTATGACCGCCTTACTATGTGGGAAGTCGGAAACCTGCGCCCACATTATGTTTACTTGTCCTGCCGCTCAGTTTTTGTGAAGCTTCATCCGAGAAGCCCTAGAGCCTACTTGGCACGCCTAGGATCACAGGGAGTTCCTGGAAGCGGAGGCAAACTGCAACGGAAGGCGGCGACCCCTTTTCTGGTTAGTGTTTGCGGCTTTGATCTAGACCCTGTGGAACGCACGAAATAAGATTGTGATTGAGCGAGTTTACCTGTGACGGTCATCTCACTCCTTTTTTCTTTTCTCGGTTTCCTTCAGCAGTGTTTCCCGCTAGCTAGGTGGAAGGACCGGGAGCACTTGGACACCACTCAGCAGTCACTGCAAGGGCAGGCGCTTCTCTTCGCCACCCTTGCTATACCTTGATGGCGTGAGCTCTATCCCGGCTCCGGTGGTGGTTTTCTCTATTTTCTCTCGATTGCCTTGGGCTATGTTGTGCTGAGGCCCCGACGACAACCATTTTGTTTTTCCTTTTGACGTAGTTAGCGTCAGACCTGTTGTATGACTGGCTTATACTTGAATATCTTTATAAAGTGGGATGAAATCCTATTTCAAGAGAGAATGAAGCTAGCCACAAAATGGAGGACGCAGTTACCGGCAGGAACTTCATGAGGACGTTGTAAAAAACAATCGTGATATTCCTATAAGTTAATAAAAACTCCTTTTCTATGCAAAGAAAAAACATCCAGGCAATCTGAGGCTGAGGCAGGGCTACGTGTATGGGTCCAAGCATCCAGGATGAACCAAGCCGTCGTGTTCGTGTATCATCGCCGCGCCGACGCTCACAAGAATGATCCTGCTCTGTCAAACAACACTTCGGCTACTGCGTCACCGAGGTGGGCCCTGCGGATGTACCAGCCCAAGCGGCCCTCTCAAAGCCGGCCCAGGTTGTAGATAGCGCAGACCATAAAGCGGAAGACCTAACTGTACGCCTCCGCATCACGGACCAGACCAGTTGCTTCTCGCGGCGGCCACGCGCTGCCGCCTCGCCGTCCGGATCCTCCCCTCCCCGCCGGCCCGCTGCGCCGCCGCCGAGAAGGTGCTTCGACGCCATGAAAACACCCTTCGTCGGGCATCTACCAGGTCAGTGTGCCTCCAGCTGGTTTATTTGTACTTATTAGCAATGGTCAGTGAGAAATCGGAGGCAGGAACCCTAATAGTACTATTCCTCAACCAAAATATCTAGTACGAACTAGCTAGCTGCTGGTGCGTCTGTCTGTGTTATTGCCGAATGATTCTGTTGGTTTGCTGCTTCACCCTTCAGTTGATCACCTATCGTGATCCGTACTTCAATACGCCGACGTCACTACCATCGTCCTAGATGCTTTCTCTGAGGCTACGGGTCTGCAGAGAGGCTACGGGTCTGCAGATAAATTTTCATAAGAGTATTTTTGCTACTGTCCACGTGGATCACTCTCGGGCCAATCTCCTCACCATGCCTCTAGGGTGTCAGTAGCCACTTTCCGTCAAACTTACCTAGGCCTTCCTCTGTCCACCCACAAATTAAGACTTGATGCCTCTCAACCGTACATTCAAAAATTGAGAAGAAGACTTCTAGGTTGGATCAGCAAGGCTCTTCCAATTGGTGCTAGAGCTATTCTAGTCAAAGCTTCCCATCAAGCTATTGCCTCCCATCTCCTATCTGCCCGGCTGGTGCCAACTGGCATCATTCAAGAGTTCGACAAGCTTTCTAGAGCCTTTTTCTGGGCTGGCGATGATCATGTGCACGGTGGGCAGTGCCGCATGGCATGGGAGGAGGTTTGCGCGCCAGTCTGGGTTAGGTTTCTGTTGTCTTCGTTCCCATAACATAGCTGCGATTTTGATGTTCCTATCAAAACTGCACTCCGATCTATCGACTCCATGGGCTCAGTGCTTTAGATACTCTTATGGCTGGTTTGAGCAGCGCGGCCTAGGCGACCCTCACCACCTCGACTCTTATCATATGGAAGGACCTTTTTTTGTTTGCCAAAATTCTGTAGCATCACCTTGGTCTCTGTTAGCTCGGGTACTTTAACTTCTTTCTGGCATGATCTTTGGTTTGACAATCCCACCTTGGATTAATATTTCCCTGCTTTATATTCCCATGTAACAAACAAAAATGTAATGTTCACTACGTTTTCTCCCCTAGCATCATCAATATCGACACTCAGCCACGTCTCTCCAATGCTGCTTCTTCGGAACTATTGACCTTGTGCTCTCTTTTAGCTTCAATTAGCACGGATTACACGGTCTCGGACGTTAGAGTTGCACGTCTTGGCAATAGGCCTCTAACCACTAAGATAGCTTATTCGGCAGCCACGCCAACTTGGAAAGACTTTGCGAAGAATCGGTGTCATATCTTCCTTTGGTTGGTAGGTCGTGGCAGGCTTTTTACTAACGAGCGCCGATTTAGAAGAGGCATTGCCACTTCGGATGTCTGCCCTTTCTGCACTTGTATCGAGACCACTGAGCATCTTCTGCTGCACTGCCCTTCGATCTCCCAATTCTAGGCCGCTCTAACGGTTGTTCATGGAGACATCTCGAAATGTCTTTTGACTAGAGCTCATGGGCAGTGCCGTGTGGCATGGGAGGTGGTTTGCGCGCTAGCCTCGAGAGAGAGGGTGGGGGGGGGGGGGGGTAGGTTTCCGTTGTATTCGGTCCCATAACATAGCTTTGCTTTTGAAGTTCCTATCAAAACTGCCTAATTTGGTCAAGCTCTATATTCTTGTTGTGCATTTTGCATACAAAGAAAAACTATTCGATTTCGCTAGATCTGTGCGTAATTTGGTTGTGCGTTTTGCAACCTTGAAGAAAAGAGTTCGATTTGGCAGCGCATATATTAAAAGCAAAGGGATCTCTGTGTTATAAATTAGTAAATACTGAAGCAGAATATACGAAAGTGAGTATAAATGGTACTAGCTTATTTCGTTTTTTTAGCCAAATGAAGTGTCTCGGACTCTCTTCTTTCAGAGTAGGTGTGCAAAGGGCACAATTTTCAGTTTGTTGCAAACTGACCAGTAACATGCGTCTACTGTTGTAGTTCAGACTAAAACGCTTAGAAAGAATACAGTAATACTTTTCCAAGCAGAGAACATAATTGTGTAGCAAAATTTGTATTAGTGCTTGTTCTCCCCCTTCTTCCTTTTACATTGTAATACTGTATTTCCACTCAACTAGTGGAAAGGGGACTAACCTGGTTCTCAGTTTTTCTGTTTACCTTTTAGGTTTGCTCCGAAGCAATATATGTAGACACACGTTGGATACTGGCATTTACACCTTACACTTTCCACAATTGCTCAAGACTGCATATGTATTTTTCTCTCCTAAACTGTATTACTCTCTCCGATCCAAATTAGTTGACTTAGTTTTGTCTAGATTTGAATGTAACTAGCATTAAAACAAGCTAGATACATTCAAATATAGACAAATCTGAGTCAACTAATTTGGATCGCGGGTAGTACTATTTTACATAAGGTTGCCTTGTTGCATCCCAACATGGAGTGTGCTTCTCGACTGAAACTCTCATTTATCAGATCGTCTCATCTCATTTTGTGTTTCTAATATCGTGAAACCAGGGAACCATCGTGAGTTTCATTTTTTTTGAGAGGGTGGAAATCCTATATTGATCAAAAGTAGCGATGCATAATCTCGAATTACAGAGTCTGGAATAGAAAGATCTTAAATTCGTGTTGTAACTTATTCCTCGGTAGAACGAAAAAACTAGTTAATAGCCATTTTGTTGCGCATGTTCTGTATGGTTGCACGGGCCTTGGTCTTGGCCTCGGCCTCGATGTGCGGCCAAGACTCTCTAAAGCACTTGTAGAGCTGGATCTCGGCACGGATGTGGAGCCCATAGAATGGGCGCTTGTGCTTCACGTCGGTCTTGTCTAGTTCGCAGAACTTCTTTCTTAGGTTGAACGGTCCAGGCTGTCAGGTTGGTGCGGACAAGTGGTGGATCTGCCTTGCGTAGTTCTTCAAGGAGCTTGGGAGAGGCGATGCTAGTGCTCCCTTTCTCTTTCAGGATCTCTCTATCCATCCTCAACAGCGCGAGGTTGTCTTCCAGCGACCACTTGGAATATTTTTTCGGCCAACAAGTCTGTGTCTTTATGTTGGTGGCGACGGTAACCAAGGATGTGGCATCGTCGCCTTCGTCATAAGATGTGACCTCTTCGTCGTCGGAGGGGTACTGTTGGTGATGTTGTCCTCGTTGCCGCTATCATTTGGTGATGTTAGTTATGTTGTCATCGTTGGATGTGGCGATGGAGGAGGCGTGGTTATCGCCTTTGATGGGAGAGGAGATCTCCTCGTCGGAAGTGGAGCCATCGGTAGTGTTGTGCTTGTCGTTGTCGGTGTCACCATCGCCTAATCCTCGGATGATGAGAAAAGGATCATGGCCCTATCGGTACCATCACTGTGGTTAAAATTGACGGCATCGTCGTCCAAAATGATGACATCTTTCTAGGTAGCAGGAAGAGAAGAGGTGAGAATAGGAAGCGTTGGACACATGACAGCGATGTGTAGACTGTAAAAGTTGGTCATATATTTATAGGAAGAACGGGTGTGTTGTACCAAAACGGTTTTGTCTGGCAGCACCAAAAACTTTTGGCGCCTTCAGCTAAAGTTTGGTTCGGTTTAGAGATTTTTTACAGAAATCCTGTATTTGGTGGATCTCTTGGCGCGATTACCAGTTTTGGCGTGCAGTACTTACTTTATTTCCTGGATATATGTTGGTGCCATACTTTACATCCATTTGTTTAAATTTATGGAGAGGGAAAACGTGCACTAGAATCAAGCGCATCACAAAATCATAGTAATTAACCTTTCTTTAGCCGGCAAAACCATTCTGGCACAACACACCTGTTCTGCCTATAAATATATGACCAACTTATACATTGTACACATGACACTATGCCTCCTACGCTTCCTCTTCTCACCTCATATAATCTTTCTACCCAAAAAGACGTCATTGTTTTAGACAATGATGTCGGTTTTAACCACAGTGGTCGTTCCACAGTGGTCGTACTGATAGGGCCATTATCCTTATCTTCTCATCCGAGGATGGCGACAAGAACAACCACGACACTACTCATGGTGCCACTTTCGTCGAGGAGATCACCTCTTCCATCGAAGGCGACGACCACACCTCCTCCATTGCCACATCCGACAACGACAACATCACCAGCGATAGCGGCAATGAGGAGGACAACATCACCAATAGTGCCCCTTCCGATGGTGAGGAGATCACATCTCCTAACGAAGGCGACGATGTCGCATTCTCAGCCACCATCACCGCCAATAGAATGACACGGATTCGTTGGTCTAAAAAATATTCGTAGTGGTCGATGGAAGACAACCTCAGGCTGGTGAGGATGAACGGGGAGTTCCTCAAGGAGAACGGGGGCACCCTCATCGCCTCTCTCAAGCTCTTTGAAAAACTGCGTAAGGCGGATCTGCCGTTTGTCCGCACTAACCTGACTGCCCGGACCGTTCGTGACCAGAGGCACACCCTAAGAGAGAAGTTCCGCGAACTGCTCAATACTGGCGGGAAGAACAAGCGCCCGTTCCGTGACGACATCTGGCTCTACAAGTGCTTTAGGGAGGTGGCTGCACATCGAGGTCAAACCCAAGGCAAAGGCCCGTGCATCCATGCGGAATAGGCGCAACGAAATGGCTATTAACTAGTTTTTTTGTTTGACCCAGGAATAAGTTATAACACGAATTTAAGTTTTTTGTATTCCAAACTCTCTAATTTCCACCCCCTCAAAAAAAAACTCAGGAAGGTCAGCCAGTATATGTGTATATCTTACATTTTGATTGTCTATGCTTTGCCTTCCTCTATTAATGCAGCTGAGCTATTAGGGATATTATAACTGGGACGAAAGGAAGCCTTCTCACGACCTGTACGTTTTTGACCGTCCGATCATGTCCTCTAGCTTTTCCTGACCATCGGATGCCTCTCAGATCTTGAACTGGGCCAAATATCCCGAGGGAAGCTTCTCTGGAGGTCAAATTGCCTTCATGTGCTTAATTGGGCCCGGAAGTAGCCCATTAGTTCGGTTATGGCTAAGAAATGAGGGGAAAATGTTCTTAACAAAAGGAACGAGGGGAAAAGTGCCAGGCCGGAGCGGTCGTGCGGACGCGACCCCTCACTCAGATTGAGCGCGGGCATATTCCTTGAGCAGGGTGTTGATCTCAAGTGTGGGCCGATTCCTCCAGCATGGCGTCGATCTCTGGTGCAAGCGGCTGTGGATGCAACTCTAATCCAATCATCGTCGAGCGGTGGTGTCCCTTCCTCGAGCTCGAACGGCGGCGCCCACCGCGACTAGCCAGCTCGCCTGGCGCTTTTCTCTTCCCCTACAATGGTGATGACCATAGCGATGCTCCTCCTGTCCTCCCCGGCGACACCAACAGCAAAATCAAAAGGTATGCAATTTCCTTACTGAGGTTCGATTTTGAGGCCCGTTCTGTGAAGATTCGATTTGGGTGCCTTCCCAGCTTGAAACACATGCGTTGTGTTATACCACCGTGTTTATAAAGGCACATCGTGTTTTTGTCTTGGTGCACTAACTGCTACTTTTGAACTACTTCCGTACACTATTGAAATAATTTATCTGTAATAGTTTTCATTCAAGTTAATACTTCGTACCTTGAAACAATATCTTCCTTTTGGTTGTTCCAGCATATACGAATCCACGATGGAAGGCACAATTGAATATTCGAGCTCCAGATACACTCAGCCAGGCGAGCTTCAGTTTGACTAATTGAGATGATTTTCTTGCTGCGTGCAACTGACTATGCCAATTCATACTTTCATGTAGAGAAAGAAAAAAGAAGCGAATGTTGAGAGGATGATAACCCTGGTGAAGACAACAGGCAAACCAGGCCTGGGACGACAATTCGGTAGAGGATGGTTAGAAAGGAAGGGGAAGAACACCATTTTGTAGAGAGGTTACAATAGTAAGAATCGAGAGGATCAGCTCCAGGATTAAATATTTTGGTCAGAATTAGCTTCTCAAGGACCTGGTTCCGGTTTGTCACAAGGTACTACTGTTTAGTACATTTATTTGTCCCTTTGAAATTGATAAGTTTGTGATGTTATATTCTTCCTGGTTCAACTAGTTGCTACCCTGGCCATTCAGCATGTCCTTATTTGATGACATCGGGAGGCGTCTTTTTTGGTTAATGATCTCTACTTACTAAAAATAAGGGTGCTCTTAGAGAGTACTTATTCAAGTTGTACAATACATTGAAAAGTAGGATGACTATTTTTCGACCAAATTTGATCGAACCCATCAGCTCATGGATGAATAAGTTCATGCTAGCCTATTTTTTTGCTTGGTGACCCAACGGACGTGGCCAAACATCTTGGCAGCACAATCATGATGGAGAAATGTTATGCAGACTAGGATTATAGTTTTCCTTGGGATTACATAACATAGTTCTTATTGCATTCCATGTATTTTTTGTCCTTGTGAAATGTGATACGGAGTACAATATAATTGTTGCCGTTTGTCCTGTTAATTTAGTTGAGTTTTCTCTAAAATACTGTTAAATGCTGAAACGCATTCTGGGATATCTGTATTGGCAAGATATGTTTTCAAAACATCCATCCAAAAATCAAAAGTTGTTTCCATTGTTGGCTACAGGGAAAAGGTTATTTGCAAGCTTCCGTGGATGCTCTGCATACACATACATATTGTATATTAGCCTGGCATCTACACTCAAATTACTAGCAAATCTTACAAAACTTTAATTTCTGCTTACATAATTACATGTAATACTCCCTCCGATCCAAATTAATTGACTCGGATTTGTCTAGATTCGGATGTATCTAGCACTAAAACAAGTGCTAGATACATCCGAATCTAGACAAATCCAAGTCAATTAATTTGGATCGGAGGGAGTAGCAATAATTAGTCAAATGTTGGTCAGTATACTACATAAAAGTAACTGAACTTACTCAGAATTACTAGCTCTGTTCCAAAATAAAAGATGATTTGGTAGGCGAAAATAGGTTACCAAAAGGTAATACATTTAAAAAAACCATTTTGAATATATCTAACATACATTCTATATTCCTAATGGACGGGCACGGCTACGCGCGCCAACATGATCTAGTTTGATGAAATGTCGTCACAAGTGTCTGTTCCCGGTGCTTCCAAGAGTGAATTACAAAACAACAATTGTGTCGACAGGCTCAGCAGCCTTCCCGATGAGCTGCTGCACCATGTGATGTCCTTCTTAACGATGTTGGAGGTCGTGCGCATGAGTCTTCTCTCACTGAGGTGGCGCAATCTATGGGCCTCTACGACATTCATCCATATTTACTACCATGACTTCAAGGATGAAAATAATCCATTGGGTGTGGATGATGAGAAACCGAAGGAGTTTGGAGACCACTTGCTGCTCTTGCGTGATGACTCTGTTTGCTTGGATGAGGCCGAATCTTCGTTACTCATGGTAGTAGCAGGAAGAGTTTTGTGTGGATTCGTCATGCCATCAAGCACAAAGTTCGTATCCTCCATGTTTCTGGATCGAACCGCTCTGCTTATTTGGATAGCACAGCAAGGTTTCCTTCTCAGCACCTCAAAATGATTAGGCTCCAAACTCCGTTCTTGAGTAAGGGGTTATTTGAGACACTGAACTATGAATGGCCCGTGCTTGAACATTTAGAGCTGAAGAATTGCTCTTTGATCGGCGTGAATGAGATCTCATCTGGGTCACTCAAGGTTCTGCATATGATTCGCTGCTTTAATGGTAAGGGTCTCGTGATTTGTGCTAGGAGCCTAACCTGTCTCTCTATCTTTGACCCCGGCTGTCTTGGTGCTATAGTAACAAGGGATTTGTCTTCTTGTAAAAGCTTCAGTTATTCTAAGTTCTGAGAAGTTCAATTTTCCTATCGACACAATAGTGTATGGTCATCGTCTACTTGATGGCCTTTCACATGCCATAACATTGGAGTTGCATGCACCGTTGCACAAGGTACGAATGTGTTCCTTCTTTTTCCTGTATCATTACAAGTTTAGGTGAATATATTTGCTTTGCCTAGTTTGTATTATTGTAACAAGCTAAGATGAGAACATCATACCATCAACTATCCCACTTGATTTGTTCTATATGAAGCTTGCATTGGAGAGAGGTTTGCAAACATGCCCGATGTTCATCAACCTCACACGCCTGGTGTTGGGTGATTGGTGCATGGCTGCTGACTTCTACCCACTTCTTCACATTCTCCAGGGCTCGAGAAAGCTGATAGAGCTAAATTTGAAGCTCAAAATGGTTTGCTCACTTCTCCTAGACATGGCTATTAATTGTATTTGCCATCCTAGAGTGCTGCGTTATGTAAAAAAGAGAAGTGTCATTTAAGAAGAAAGTAATGAAAAATATTTGTTTGCTTGGACTAGAACCTCTAACCAATACTACCATAATTTTTATACTCTGCAGGAGGAATGTAGTATATGCAAGGATTCTGAATCTGTTTTATCGTCATCAAGGGCCACGTCATTGACCATGGAAAGCTATCCTTCTCTGGAGAGAATCAAAATCTGTTTGTGGCAAAGATGATCCAAGGGTCAGTGCGTTGGTTCAAGCATTTCTGCCGTTCATCAATCCAGATGGGAAGATCTGCATCGAGCGCTGCTAATCTATGTTAATTAAGAACTGTGCTTACCTGTTTTACATCAAGACTTGTCACCTTTTTGGTAGTGCTAAGTTCAAGCATTGGAGACATCGACACTAACAAAACAATGGGGTGCTGATATTCTTCTTCATTTGATCAAACCCGCTGTTTTCCTTGATCTACAGTCTAGCAGCTAGTCGGTGGAATCTGTGTATGCTTAATATTCGAACAAGTTGGTATATGCTATTAACCAACAAACTGGTTGGATTAGGGATTGGTGTATACTAGTGTTTCTATTTACATTTTCCTTTTCCTCTTATATCAGTATCATATTAGTTTAACTAGGAACGAACATTTATAATTGCAATTAGCTAGTCTATGCCTATCATGATCCATTTGCATATTCTTCCATGATTTTTTTTGTGCATTCAGGCCATGCCGATATTTTTTTCCGGAACACCTGGGTTGATTGAACTGGTACCGATAGCTGATAGTTTGCTAACGGCAAAAGTCCATTTTTTAGGTGCGTCACAATGGACTCTGATCTTTTGATCCAAGATGCGTTGTCAGTTCACTTTAACCAGCAAATTCGCTGGCTCTGTAGAGAAAACTACATTAAACCAAGAAGTTCAGAGATAGGCTACAGGCTACAGTTCCGTAACGAAATTTGGCAGCGACCCAACAAAACTAATATAGTGAAAGAACCTTCTGCTATATGACATGGAAAACCATTAATCTTGAACTATAAGGTCTCTCCCTCGGAGACCTGTATCAGCAAGTGTAAAAGGACCAAAGTTCTAATTTGAAGACCATGTCAATCTCATCTAAAAAATTAGAGACAATACCGATTCCAAAGAGACAACATTTATATGATGAAATAAAAAATGTTACTCCCTCCGCCCAACAAAGGATGTCGGAGGCCTAGTTCATTTTTAATTTTGCAAAGAAACCCCTCAAACTTTGAAAACCGTTCAGATTTGGCCTAAAATTGAAAAATCAAAATCAAATCTTCTCCCCTGGGTCTTCGTCCTCCTCGCCCCCCCCCCCCCCCCCCCCCCCCCCCCCCGCAGCCCGTCGCCGCTCCATCGCCACTCCGATCACCGTCGGAGGGCTCATGTGGGGATTGCCCCACCTGGCTTAGCCAAGACAAGGAAGGCGAGGTCTCTAGCGATTCGCGAGTGTGGCTCGGTCAGGTCGAGCGCCACGGAGGCGAGGCTGATTTTCGTCGTCATCCCTCGCCTCTGCAACTGCCTGACACCACAGAGGCGAGGGCTCGGGCGAGCTCGAGCGCCACGGAGCCGGAGCTGGAGCAGGAGCAGGAGTTGTTGTGCACGCGTCCGTCGTCTTCCAAGCGGGATCCGGAGCCTCCGCTCCGCTCGGCGTTGGAGGTCGTCCCACCTCCCGCGGGGTTGCTCCACCCCTTTGCCGCTCCGCCGTGCTCCCCTGCTTCTCCCCTGTCAGCCGGTGGTGCTCGTGCTGCTGCTACTCTGAAGAAGGTACAGGTTCTAGCAAACAGTTTCAGATATGCAAACAGTTCCAGTTCCTGTATGCAAACAAAAAATTACAAGCTAGGAAATATTTAGGAAATGACACTATGTATGACAACAATACCAAATGGTCAGCCCAAAGTTATGCACAATAGAATCACAGCACAGTACAGTGAGCCACCAGCAGTATGATCTATTTCAGACCAAACTCGACGCATTTCACAGCCTGCATAGGAAATTCATATGTTGTAAAAATTCAGTCAGACATACTGCTCTGAATTTCGTTTGAATTTATTCAGTAGACAAGTTCCAGATTAGATTGTTTTGCTTTACTTTCTCTTAATTTATTCAGTTGACAAGTTGATTAATACAACACTACTCCAAGAACTACAACACTATTAGGATTTGGATCAAGCATTCAGTACTAGTATACAAACATAACAAGCAACAGAAACACTCCCTACATAATGTGCAATGGATTTTCTGTGGCACCAGATGTTTTTGGGCAGACCGGATTTAGCAAGTTAAGCATTCCAATTTATGTCTGAACCACTGATTATAAAACAACACCTGAATACCACCAACCGGGCAAATTAGTGTGGCTGTAGAATATCAAGACTAGTTCATGACTGAATTTTGACATATTCACTATTTTGCTTCCAGTACAGGTTATACTAGGAGTAGATGTAAACAAGTCCAGTTCATTGAGAAAGTATTCAGGAGTAATTCAAACATTACATGTTGCTAGGAGTAGTTACAATAAGTAACACTAGGGGCAACACCAGTATGTTACAGCAAGCAAATTAATTTAAAACAACAAGAAACAAGGCTAGTACAATGGCTCGGTATGTTACATCAGTTTTATAAAACAACAAGTATATGTGGTACTCCTAGTACAATGGCTCATGTATGTGTCTCAAGGCTAGATACTCATGTGATATTTTTTGCAATTAAACTTCTTAGGCGTCTTCTTAGGCACGGCCAGCAATATCTTAGAGGACAGTGTTAATTACTCTCAATTACTTGACAAGCAGTAGGTGTCGAAGTGTATATACATGTCTATCAATTAATCAATGGATACACATTCATCACATAATGTACTGTAGCTAGCTAGGAGACTAGTCTGAGCATCAAATAAGAAAGGGAAACAATATCAGGATTATAAATGTCCAACAGGATGCAATCCTAGTTTGAGCCCAAAATTTCTTCATGATCATGTCTTCATGGTTAACACTAGGAGTAGCAGTTCTAAGAGTTTTAATCAAGCAAAGGTTCAGAGAAATGAAAATATTACTGAATGAGATATTCAGATAAATGAACATATTGTCTTAAATTTAATATCCAGCCTAATCAGAACATTTACTATTCAAATAAAAATGGCAGTGTTTTTATAATTACATGACAAAATGAAATGGGGACAAATGAAAATAAAGCAATTTAGGAAATACAAGTGCTATAACAGTATTTTTTTTTTGAACAGGGGGGAAGGACCCAGAAGGGTCCAGAGCTACCATTAAATATCGGTGGGTACATGAATTACACACAGGACCATGAAAAATAAAGACGTTACAACCCAGTCCTGGTCAAATGCAAAAAGGACCCTAAATAAGAAATCGAGAATGCAATCTGGTCCTTCTCCACCGAGGAAGAAGACAAGAACGCGCTCAGCGCCATGGCCGACCTCACCATCGTCGGGGACGAAACCACTTGACGTTGGAGAGTCGAGGAAAGCCATGGCCGGGGCGCAGAGGGGCCTCCAAGAAGGCACGCCGGCCAGGAGGTTGTAGAAGCTGCGGCTAGCCTTGAGTCGCAGCGCGGAGTGGCTGCCATGACCTAGAATAACAGCGGCACAAGATCGCCGCCGTTTGGGAGCTCGGCAAAGAAGAGCAGCAAATCCCCACCGGAGAAAATGCAGCCAGAAATCCACCTTCCCCTCACCTCGGCTCGGCTACCTCCATGGTGACCCTGGAGGAGAGGGAAATTTGGATCTCAAGTCGAATCTTCGCCGGCACCACGAACTGATGTATCAGCATCAATATGAACTGATGTATCCAGTCAATGCAGCTTCTTTGCATAACAGTATGAACTGATGTATCAGCATCAATATGAACTGATGTATCCAGTCAATGCAGCTTCTTTGCATGCAGTCTGAACTAGTAACCTGAATAAACAGAGGTTCCAAAACTAAACACTGTTTATTTAGAACAGAGCTTCAGATGCACAGGACGTGGTTGTAGCAAATGGACAGTATCATCGACCTGGATATAGATGATACTCATGGTGGGGCCATTTTTTTCTTATCACTTGAGAATTACAGAACTAAGGAGGGGAATCTCCCATGTACTTTGTTGCATTTCCCACTATAAAACTTCTCAGGGTGTGCCATTTTTTTAGCTCCAGCTTAGCATATGGACCGAAACTTCTCACAGTGTGGCCATTTTTCAGCTCCAACTTAGCATTTTTTTCCTTCTCTACAACTTCTTACAATGTGCCCATTTTTTCAGCTCCAGCTTAGCATTTTCCTACTCTACAACCATCAGTCGTCACGGTGCCTCATACTTGCCTTTCCTTGGTTTGTGTCATAGTTGTCAGAAATCTGGGTCGCCCGGGTCGAGGAACGGGGTCGAGGGTCGCGGGTCGCTAGCTCAGCGAACAAGGATCGATGTTGAGTATATATCTCCAGGACAAAGATTTGGGACGTGGGTCGCGATCCACTAAATTTGGGGTCGGCGACCCAGGTCGATAAGCTTGAAGGATACCCCGCAATGCCGAGCAACTCAGCAAATTATTTTTTTCAAGGAAAGATAAACCACAACAAATAAAAATGATTAGAAGTGACAGCCCGTCAGCACACTACCACGTCAGTTTTCTTCCCCACGCGTCTCATCGTTCCCTGTTTCTTCCCCACGAAGACGAAGCACCACAATCCCCAAATTCTTCCATCTGCTCCAGTGATCTAGTCCAGTGGGCAGTGGCGTCTCGGACGGTCAGCGTCCCTCCGACGTCCTCTAGAAACCCAGGCGATGGCGGCGACGGATGAACTGAGCAGGGCATGCCGCGGTGCGAGGGCAGCCACCGGCGCGTGGCAGGACGGAGGTAGCGCATACGGCGCGTGGACGGACTGCGGCAGGATGCCTGGTATGTATCATTCTCCTTGCAAGCTGCCATGGTCAGTAGGCATCGAACGGTATCGTGACCCGGTCACCGACCCACGTCGACCCGCTGTCGTTCCCGACCCTCGATCGACCCGGGGTCGTGGAACGCGGCATCGATCCTGTTTCTGGCTACTATGGTTTGTGTAGTCCTAAAGATCCTTGACACAATTGGCCAAAAATGGATGCTGAACCAGCATACTCCCGCTTTGTTTGACAGATCACTAGTGCAAGCATTGCAAGATGGGCTCACTCACCCAACATTCTTAGCTTAAGATGATTGACATTGCTAGCTTGACCTGTTTTCCATTTGGAGCTAAGCAAGCAGTCCAGGACATGATTCACAACGCCTCAAATTGCAGATAGGTTAAGCAAGCAGTCCACGACATGACATAGAAGTAACAGAGGAAAGGGGCCCCACCGCAGCAGCTCTCATGGATGTGGTCGTCAGCAGATCAAGGAGGAGCTCGGGGAGGCAGCAGTAGCTTCCATGCCAACCCTCCAGGGATGCGATGCCATGCTCTAGATTCCGGCGCGGTGCCCCTGCCAGCTACCACGACCACTCTAATCGGCGTGCTGGCCCCCGCCGCGGTCCAACTCACCGGCGCACCCCACACCGTACGACTCCCCGCTTACTGGCGGGATTGAAATCGACGGGATCCTCAATCTGTGGGGGAAGCAAGGCGGTGCCTTGGAGAGAAAAATCCGACCTTGGGGGAAGCAGCGGCGTGGGGCGGGGCGGGGCGGGGAGGAGAGGGGAAGCGGCGGCATGGGGAGGATGGGGGAGCATTGGCGTCGTTCAGGTGGGAGGTGAGGAGAGCTGAGAAAAACGAGCCAGTGAGCTTTTCCATGCCCTTGGCTCGGAAAATCGAGCAGTGCCGCTGCAGATCCGGCCGTCGAAGGGGAAAAATCATATCTTGAACTCAAAGGGGGAAGAGGGCTATGCGAGAGGGGCGACGACGCACGAGAGGAATAGATAAGAGGCACGGCAGCGCGGGGGAAGCAAGGCGGCGGTGGCGTGGGGCTGGAGGGGTGGTGGAGCAACACGGCGGGCAGCGTCGCGGCTGGCGGGCAGAGTGGAGAAGAGAGCGAGGAAGAGGACGGAGGACCTCGGGTTTGGTCAGAAATTTTGTTGGGTTTTTTGGTAAAATGGTTCGTCCGACATCCTTCGCTGAACGGAGGGAGTATATGCAAACAAAATGCACACAATTAAGTGACACACTCTTATAGAATACTCTCTCAATAATACTCTTTCGATTTATTGAAACTTAATCACATATATCTGGGAACATTCATTTAACCCAGTATATACAAATCTGAAACGGTATGACAACTTATTTGTATCTACCATCAATTTCTACTTATGGATGTTGTAGCAAAATATATCGGAAGTAATAAACATATAAACAACATGTAATCAAATGAGAACACATTTTCTTTAAAAATAATGATTCTGTTCATCGCCACCCATGGAGTTCGACTCTAATTGCCTCTTCCCCGTCTCAAAACCAAAACTCCGACTTCCCCTCCCCCTACTTCCTTGCTTCAAACTTCCCCAACCTAACAAGTTGTAAGGATATATTTGTCTAGGCCATGGAGGCGGGGTGGATCTAGGCCCTCGTCGACGGGAGCACTCCTTTTTCCTGTTTTTAGGGTTCAAATTTGGTGGTGCAGCGCTCAGGTGGCGACATCGGCGTTTCTTCCAATAAGGTCTCCCCGACTTCGGCCCCATCTTGATGGCGATATCGAGAAGCTTGTGGAAGTGGTGTGGTCCTTGAGAACTTCTAGTTGTGGGGATCTTTGAATCTGTGTTTTAGACCATTGGTGCTTGTTAATTTTGTACAGGATACAAATATCAACATTTAGATCTGCATGGGTTATTCTACTCTCTCCGATCTAAATTAATGTTCTCAAATTTGTCTAGATTCGAATGTATCTAGCACTAGAATATAACTAGATATATTCGAATTTAGATAAATCTGAGAATATTAATATGGATCGGAGGAAGTAATTTTTTTGAATAATCTTTTTCGCACGCTTGGAGCACTTGTGCCTGGTTTTTACTCCCTCCGTTCCACAATATAAGCCTTTTGTAGCAACCTATTTTAGCTTGCTAAAAGGATTATATTGTGAAACAGAGGAAGTAGTTTCTTTTTAGTGTGTGGCCATTGTTTTAGACGAAATTAAGTCGAGAATTGCTAAATTGCATAAGCATAAAAGAGAATTCCGCCTACTCACTGTAATTCAAAACATCAGCCAATTAGCATCAGACATCACCAAAAAGGTTCAAACGGTAATTTCATTCAGCAACTTCTGGTCCATCTTTTGAAAGGCACTTTCGTGCATTTTCGTTTTAATTCATTAATTGGAGTAACTCATCTTGAAATTTCTACTCCCTCCTATCCAAATTACTTGTCCTCTCATGTATCTAGATAAGTTTTAGTATACAGATACATAATAACCAAACAAACAGATACCAAAGAAGGCATCAGTCTAAAACAAACAGATACCAAACAAGACATCAGTCACTAGACTGATAACCACGACTTCATCGAATCCATAAGCAGAAAGATATAGCACGGACAATTTAGCGAATCATAGATAAAATCTGTACTTCTTTTCCTGTATCATCAGCGCTTCAACAGGATGGTTACACTCCTTGCTTATTCTATATATCTCATTTGGTAGCGATGACGATATTCACGTCCCGACACATGTACAAACCACCATGGCATGTTAAGATTTTGCGGTACGATAAGTGGGGTGCTTAGAATTTAAGCCTAAATCATCATCTCATCTCCCCTTCAAAGAGATTTCACAGTAAGAGCCGATCAATGCCCCTTATACTTTGTCATCGTGGAACCACCATCTGGTCTCCTTCGGCGACCTTCCGTTCCGGCAGTTCCTAACGTAGCGGTCATTGTCTTGTGGGCGTTGCTGTTGACAAATACAATGTAGTTAGTACGAGTACAAGTAATGAGCATCGTGTTTGATATGTGAAGGGAGATGGGTGACCTTTGCTGGCGAGCTAGACAGCATGGACAAGATGCTGATACAGACTGAACTAACAGTCATCGCAGGCGACCATGAGTCATATAGTATATCTGCACAGAAGGAACCAGACATTTTTTTGAAAATCTCGCAAATCATGTAGAAAAAATGTAGCAAATGATAAACTCTAGAGTGCAGAAAATTTTCAGCTGCATTGAATTTCAGATTTGGTAGCTATTGAGAGGGTGTTATCAGTATTAGAGATCATCATAGCCCTTCAGTTACCTATTCCCATCGTATATTGGTGCCAAGACAGACATACACAGGAGAAATCAATTTGAAGGGAACTGCTACACGTCTGACACATTGACCTACGATTTTGCTACAATGGGTAACACGAACATTCAGCCTCATCTTCTTTTCACTCTGTGTGGTGGATATCAGATTGAGAACTCCGTAGTAGAAAAAAATTGTGCATGTGCAGCTGCTCAGCAATTAAAAACCTCGAGGAGAAAGGGCCATCTCTTCGATTTAGACTAGGGCGCTAAGAGAAAAAAGAAACAGAAGGATTGTCATACTTCGCGAAGTTGAGCCAGTGATTACAAGGATCACACAAAATAGCAGATTAATCAATCAAGAAACATGACTAGGTGTTGCAATGGAAGTCAGATTCAGGATGAATAGTGATTACATGACTTGAATGCATGACCCTTTACCATATACCGGAAGGTTTATATTCTAAAACGCCAAAAACAAAATGCAAATCTCTTCAACTCACACCCATCATCAAGTTAAATTACTATGAATTTTTTATCTCTACTTGTTTCCTTGGCAAATAATCATAACGAACCAAGCAGCGACTCCATATGGAAGGTGCTCACTGGATTCAAATTGTGGTTTTAGGATTCAGAGGACATGATGGGTAGTTTAGGGGTACTCAAGAGAGGACTAGGTACAATTGCCAAAATCAAAATCTTCACGGAAGTTAAAAAAAGGAAAGACTGCAGCTTAGCTTAATTACTTGTAGTGATGCTACCACACTGGGTTGACAATGAATAGTGTAACATGTAGAGACTGGAATGATGGGAATGGACGAACACGTTCTTTGATGTCGTGGTTACCAACAAAAGAAAAAGGTACCCTAAAGCTATGCTGAAGATATCATACCATAAATATGGAAAGTGACTAGTGTTTTGATTGA
This sequence comes from Avena eriantha, assembly GCA_910589775.1. Taxonomy (NCBI): domain Eukaryota; kingdom Viridiplantae; phylum Streptophyta; class Magnoliopsida; order Poales; family Poaceae; genus Avena; species Avena eriantha. The sequence continues at coordinate 90,839,329 of OU342743.1, forward strand.
GGTTACCAACTGCCTAATATTATTACATGAATTCGGATAGTACATGTTACATCCAACATATGACAAACTACAGGAAAACTTTGGTTATGTCGCACCTACAGATAAACACTATGGTTTGACTTCTAAAACAGCTTATCCACTTTTACTTTATGATTTGACATTACATATGTGTACAGCTAACATGCAAAACATCTTTTCACCTAGCTGAATGTAAGTTCCATTTCATAGACTACCTTTCCACATAGCTAAAAGCCAGACAAGAAACGATTTAATAGCTCAAGATGAGGAATTCAGAAGAACATAAGACTTGAACAAAAATGAACATTATAGAAGTAGTAGTGGTGGTAGTGGCTACTGTTGTAATAATTCAGTGCAGTGTCTAGGATAGTTTCAGTTTCGTCAGATAAGCAGACTAGTTGCAGGTTCAGTTTCGACAGTTAGTTCAGTTAGCTGTTAGTTGATTTGGTCAGAGTTTTAGGCTCCAAGTTTTCTAACAAACTTTGAGCGATTCTCATGGGACATGATCTGTTCGTGGGATGGCACGGATGTGATGGATCATGGACTCGCCTTTTCCGTTGTAAGCAGAATAAAAGGAGTTGAATAGAAACCAGAAAAGCCGCAAGTTGTGCGCGGCGCAAACTCTCTGTCTCGCTCGTTTTGCTCTGTTCATCATAGTTCTTCCTCACCACAGTGAGATTAGGGACCTCAGCTACAACGTCAGCAAGGAACTCCCAACATCAAAACATTAAGATAACTTGAAATACAACAAGCACAAAGGCCACAAGTTTAACAAGGTCATGCATGCATCGGGCAATCTGATCTGATCAAAAACCTAAGGGGGGTATTGCAAGAAGCGAGTCTCATACTTTGTCTATTGCCTCAGAAATAGGGTACCATGTTGTTATCCGGCCATCATATGTTCTTGGCGGATGAGCAATGGAGATTGTGCACAATGATGAAAAATTGATCAAATACCTCGCGACTGCAGTGCAAGTTGATCCAGAACGACCTGTCCTGGTGGATAAATATCTGAATGATGCAATTGAAATTGATATTGACGCTTGGCTGACTCAGCTGGGAATATTGTGATTGGTGGAATCATGGAGCATATTGAGCAGGCTGGTATACATTCTGGTGATTCAGCGTGTTCCCTTGCCACTAGAACAGTCTCAGTCCAATGCTTAGATATTATCCGTTCATGGACCACAAAGCTAGCAAAGCGTCTCAATGTCTGTGGGCTCATGAACTGCCAGTAAGCTATCACTCCTTCTGGTGAGGTGTTCCTGCTTGAGGCAAATCCTCGAGCTTCTCACACAGTCCCTTTTGTCTCGAAAGCAATTGGCCATCCGTTGACAAAATATGCATCTCTGATCATGTCTGGAGTGACCCTGCCAGAGCTTGGGTTTACCAAAGAAGTGATTCCTAAGCATGTTTCTGTCAAGGAGGCTGTTCTTCCATTTGAGAAATTCAAAGGTTGTGACATTGTTCTTGGACCAGAGATGCGCAGCACTGGAGAGGTTATGGGCATTGACTATTAGTTTTCTGGTGTGTTTGCAAAGGCTCAGATTGCTGCTGGACAGAAGCTCTCTGTAAGTGGCACTGTGTTTCTTAGCCTAAATGACCTGACGAAGCGCCACCTTTCTGAAATTGAGTGTGGATTTCGTGAACTTGACTTCAAATTGTTGCCACGTCCGGAACGGCCAAAGTACTTCAGCTGGAGGGCATTCTGGTTGAGCCTATTTTGAAAATACATGAGGGGCGGCCAAACGCCAGAGACATGCTTAAGAATGGACAGATTCAGGTGATGGTGATAACAAGCCCAGGTGATGACCTTGACTCGAGAGATGTGGATGGCGCACGGGCTACCATGGACGCCATCAAGAGCATGAAGAACAAATCAATTGAGATCCTTGCATTGCAAGGCTATTTCGAGCCTGCTAATGCACCACAGAAATTGCAAGCAGCACAAGCTGCCCCTTAGGGTGATATACCCTTATGCTCTCCTTTTTATCTAATGACTTCATTCTAATACCAACTATAATCCCGCGTTATGTAGAATTTTGTTTATCTGCTAGGGTAATCACACCTACTGCATGCGAAAAGGGTCTAGTAATAGAATAGAAAGGCAATTTAAGCACCTCAATCGTGCAGCTACTCTAAAAACCGCAAAAGCCCACTTGACCAAGGCGGTGAACTTCTGCTAACGAATGGAATCTTAGCACCTAACTGACAGCTAGACGGTGGGTTAGGTTACACAAAGAACATTCCATTGTATCATTAAATTAATCAAAAGCCCCAAACAAATCTTCTCCCTAAGAGGAGAGGCATAATTGTTTTAGATAGATGAACTAGGGGGAGGCAAGCATAATGAACAGCTTTACCTAAACAGATGTGCCCGTTGCTGTAAATGTGCGGGTGCATCGGCGCCGGGTTGAGGAAGATGACCTGGGACAGGGGCAGGATTATTATTGCCCAGCCTAGTCAACTAGAAGGAGAACAGATAGCCGAAGGTGTAATCTTCAGAGTGAAAAATAAAGAGAAAAATCACCTGAGGCGCCTCCATGGGGTAATGCTCGGGGAAGTCGACCTGCAGCTGGTACGTCTCGCCGGCGTAGAGCGTGCCCGCCGCCCCGCCCACCTCGATCACCCACCTGCTCGTCGAAATTCCATCCGTTAGGCAAGCCGCCCAAAACTCCAAATCCAGAAATTCTCCAATATCGAGAGGAGGAGCCCCAGAGCCCACGGAAATTTTATCCAAAATCAAGAACAGAGAGTGGTAAAAAAACAGAGGAATCGCAAATTCATCCACAGGAATCGATCGCGGGGATGGATTGGGCCGGGGAGCGGCGGCGCACCTCTGTAGGTTATCGGAGACCCTGTACTTGAAGCCGGCGGGCGGGCCAACCTGCCACTCGGCGAGCTCCTTCTGCAGCCGGCTGGAGGCGATCTTGCTCAGCGCCTGCCCACACCACGCAAAGAAAGATATTTTCAGCCCAATCGCGCACGGGAACGGCCAATTCCGCCGCCGCTTTCCGGGTGACGAATTCAGCGGATTGATCGGAGGAGGAGAGGGAGGGTTAGGGTTTGATACCTTCCGGGACGGAGTCGAGGAGCTCGTCATGGTGCGTTCGGCTTCTCGTGGGAGCGGAAGGGGAAGGAGACAGAGGAGAGGTCGGCTCTTGGGGAGGGCTTTTTTATTTGTTTGTTTCTCTCTTTTGGGGGTTGGATGCTTCCTCTATTAATATATTTTTATTTATTAACTTATCTTTTCATTTTTCTTTTATCTCTAAAGAGCCTAATTTTGTTCCAACATAAAAAAGCAAAGTAAAATATTATTTCTGTTGGTAAACTTTAAAAGTACAATCAAAATGGTAACTAAGTTGGAGGCACTTGCGGGCCTATAAACTTTCGAAAGTCTGGATGAATAAGTTTAAGTTTTTTCAGACAAAATCGCTATAGAATTCTATAAAGACACAATTTTTACGCTATCGGCAAAGCTGAGCCGCTGCCCAGGCCGGAGGTACGCTGGGTCCGTCCATGGTTGGAGGCGTTATGCAAAAGCCATGCTTAAGCTCAAAGAATAAGATATCTTATGTGTAACAAAAAAATACGCAACATGGCAAAAATCGTACTCCCTCCGTTCGGAAATATAAGACATTTTAGCTTTGTGCTATGAGTTTATCTAGACATATTTTAGTGTAAGGTTCACTCCGAACCACGATAAACCTATACACTAAAAGATGTCTAGATACATTCGATTCACAAAAGTAAAACGTCTTATATTTCTAAACAGAGGGAGTATGTGTCAAACCAAGTGAGATGGCGAAGAAGATGATGACGACGACTCAGCAAACATCATACACGGCGAAGAAGGGATGGCCGCCATTACACCATCATGTACATGGGTCATGGCATATTTTATGACTGACCTACTCTGCTCGTGGCTTTCCGATTTATGGAGACCACATGTTTTGCATGTGTTCATTGTGCAATTTTCTTCACGGACTTAGGATGTGACCACTGGTATCATATCATGCATGGGAACCAAAAAACCAAGACTCGTACCAATCAGTGATCACATCACTTGTAGAGAGAAAGGAACATGGTGTTTGAAGCCTACAGGGATTGCACTGATTGATACTAGTATTGGACACCTGAAATCTCGGTTTGCGGCACTGAAAAAAGCAAGCAATACCTGGAACAAATATCAGTACTCACCGTGCTCCACGATTTAATTCTTTTTTTAGCAGGTTGTTTAAAAAGTTGTGTGAGCCTTATATAAACAATACTACTCCATCAAAAAATGGAAGACTATAATCCCAGAGAGGTAGAAAGGAAGAATTAGGCCAAGCCAGGGGTCAACGTCATCAGGAAACAAGAAGTATCAAACGACCCAATTTTTTTGTATTGTAATGTATGCAAGGGGGACAGAATGGCATCTCCTTTCTCTCAATTATTACTGGCTTTTATAAATTCCTCTTGGGTGCAGTACACATCATCACAGCAACAGGTGCCATTTGGAGCATTATTATTATTACTCCAAAAAAAAACCACAGCTGTTTTCTCTCATTCCTATCCAACACTTCTCACACAATCTTTATCATTCAGACGCAAGGGGCTCTCACAAAAGATGTTTTACCAGGAGCATGTGATATGTTTCTTTTCTAGGAAATGGTAGCCTGGGTCATTTCCCTGAGAAAAGGCATATTTACCTCTTTTCCTCTTTCCAAGTGACAATTAAAGGGCATGATTGTTGGAGAAAAACGGGAACACAAAAGAAGCTACACACTTCATGTCGGCTCGCGAACATGTGATTCAGGGCATTCTGGAGTTCTTTCATAGTTTCTGTTTGACAAGGGAAAAAGAAAAACTAATAGCTCTCAGTATTCAGAGAGATGCAGACAATATTAGTAATACAACTCTTAGAAGAACTTCAATATTCATCCAACAAATTGCAACCCGTGGACTTCTTGTACTGCACCAAAACAAAGCATACGGCTCACGCGAAGCTGAGCAACGACACTCACATGGACGGCTGTCGAGCTCAAATTGTTGTGGGAAGTTGTAGGTGGTTCCATTTTACTATCCCTAATAAGTTGCTGCGGAGGCACCACACTTGTTTGGAACCCCCCAACAATGTCAAGAATACCCAAGTTCACGAGAATCCAGATTGCTACTAATGGTCATGGCATCACGGTAGATTCAGAGAAGAAACGGCAAAAAGGAAGACACATCCAGTAGACTTGCATCCCTTTTTCAACCCTCAACTGAAGGACCTGCAGAAAATAACAGCACAATGTATATGAGTAAAAATAATGAGACCCTTTTTTACATGGAAAACATCTCCGTAAAACTGCACATGCAAGCAACGTTTTATACACTAGCTGAGTGCCCGTGCGATTGCAGCGGATCTCTCGCACACTCCTTTGACGCCTCTATGTGACAATTTAAACATAGTGGTAAGAAACTAAACAACACAAAAACTCACATGTTCTCTGAATAAAAGGATAATCATTGTAGATAACGGAAAGTGGCCGATTGCAAAAATGTTATCATCGATTGACACTGATGATGGCGGATAAGTCAGTGTTGCACCATGATTTACGCGTTATAGGAAGCCATTCATAGTGCAGCCCACATAAGGTAAGTGTTTGGCGACACTCCACACTGCAGGCCACAAACATCAACACACTGGAGGTTCTGCACCATGAGGCGTTATAGGAAAAGTAGCTTAGCGCTCGAGATTCTCTGCTCCACGAGTCCATTCGACCTGGCTCCAGATTCCAGAAAGCCTAATAATTTTCTAACTCTTTACTCTGAAAACCACGTTTTGCAGTTCCTACGATCTATACATGTGCACAGTTCATCTCTGCAAAAACATGCTAACACACTCTCACTTGACCGTGTACTACTCACTATACAAGACGTTGAGCGTCCTTGTGCAAGTTCTGGAATATCAACCACGTCGAATCCATGTGTGAGTTTTGGAGCATGCACGTCATTTCCAAGCAAACCACCAACCAGCGTCGAGATCACGTCATCATCAAGTTGTTTCCCTTTGAGTCCTTGACACGTATTCTGGTGCTTCCCCTCATCCAGCAACTCTACTTCTAGGACGACGGCCTGCGGGCACCTGCGGCTGTCCCTGTATCTCGTCTGCACGGCAAGCCCATGGTCTGCTCCAAAGCCATCAAGTCGCTGTCCACTCATGTGTCAGGTTCATCGAAACATAGTATACTTCAGGAGCGTCACTGCCGACATGCACCATGTCACCCTGGATGTCATGTCCGACACCATAGTGTTCCGGCAGCTCCTGCCAGAGCTCAATCTGCAGGCTGCTGGCTCTGGTACTTGTCGTCGCTGTGGAAACCCATGCGGGAGAGCCCATACGCGTCGCCCTTGTCATCACCGTCGGTGTGATTTTCCTCCACCGAGACCTCATACGCATAGGTGCCATGGGCCAGCACAATTCCAATGGCGTCGTCGTCAACAGGAGGCAGTACATGGCCAGGTACGCTGAGACTGGAGAGGAGATCGAGCTTCAAGCTAGGAGCCAACCCCTGCTTCTGTTCCTATTTCTTCTCATACATCTGAGTTGGGTTTGGTTGCTGGGCCGGTCTTGCAGCTATCGTGCAGGACCAGGGTACGAGTTGGGGTTTGGTCGCTAGGACGGTCTTGTGCAGGACCAGGGTAACCTATGACGTTTTTTTAGCGATCGTAGTTCTTTCCGGTTTCCTTAGTGATTGAGGGACCGAACTAAACGGTTTTTTTAGCGATCGATGACGGACGAAAACCGGACGTACCAAGGTCGCCAAGACAAAATGTCAGAAAAAGGAGACTAAAATCCAATAGCTTTGTCTACCCTTGTTTTACGTTCTAAAAATGAAACTGGTTAAACATATGATTCTGGAAACTTGGCTGAGACTGGTTGTACAACAACAGAATTAGTCTCGAACTGCAGGTGAAAAAGAGTAAACAAAGAATGCATTGCGCAAAATCTGTAAATTCTTTTAAATATCTCATGGATGTAATATAAGTGTGTTACACAATGCATATCATCTTTGAATTAAAATAGAATGTCTAAAAACTACAGGAATATAATACTAAAAATAATCTAAATAATTTTTGGATAGTACTAGGTTAAAAGAGGGGATGTACACCTTTTGTGATAACTTCTCCACAATCTGATACATTTGCAGTCAACTGAGCTGTCCTTCGCTGTTTGCTTCGTGCGTGAAATACCCCAACCTGGAGAGAGAACACATTCCATAGTGCTGCTAATAGTACTCCCAGAACAGATGAAAGAGATCAAGCAACCCACATGAAAAGTCGAACTTACCGAAAAATGAACAATATTACCACCATTTTGACTGTCTAGAGGGCCCTTGGACATGCTCAACAACATATTTTCCAACTGATTATTGCAGAAGAAAAACATATAGATCAACGGCATGAAAATTTACTCAAGGTCGCACAAATGTAATTTAGTTTCACTTCATCTGAATCCTAGAAATTTCAAATACACCCACCTCAACTGTAGTAGAAACACATCTTCCACAGAAAGATTCAATAATATCACCACTTTCGATTCCAATTGTTTCAGCATGAGATCCTTTCGACACCTAAGGTTCAATTGGCATTAAATAACCATTATCCACATGAGAAAAAGGAGCAGCTTTAGGAAGGCACTGAATACCTCTTGAACAATAAGCCCGTCGTCGATGTTATATGCACGCCATATATTATCAACATGGGCAGGCTGTAGAAGCTTGATGGCCTCAAATTTCATACCTAGGTGGGGCCGAGGGATGCGCCTATAAAAATCAAATAATCATTAAAATATCCCAGAAAAAGTCATGAGCAAGTAACTCTTTCTATATGAGCCATCATTTAGTGGAATCAAACCTGTTTCTAACACGTTGATAAAAATCCAGTAGTAACGAAATATTCCAATTCGAAGAGTTCAAAAAGGCCTAAAGGGAATGAAACATGAACAGTATTGAAATCCAACTTCTTTCTAAAAAAATTGCAGCTAATTACATGATAAATGTGGAAACGTATCATGCAAACTACTTTCTAGATTAGCTCTAGTGATTCACTGAACAAGTAAAAAAACAATAGGAGAGAAGATAAATGCTATCACAGAACTGATAGAGAAAACACACCCTTGATTCTTCCATGAAGCCACACACTTGAGCAAAAGGGAAGAAGGGATAAAAGACCCTAAATTCCTACTAATGTTGACCATTCCAACAACTTCTCCGTCCAAGTCAACAACTAGCCCTCCGTCATCATGCTACAAAATGTTTTATGAAAAAACATGAGATTTTGCAATAACAAAAAAATACACTCACAACAGATTTGCTATATAGAACCTCAAAATTACATCAAACAAAATCCGAAACTGTAACAAATGTATGTAAATCTCATGATAAGACATTACCTCATTATCATAAGCATCATCATCATCACTATCGTAATATGCACACTTATAGTACATGTTGTGGTACCGCTCATACATGTCCGGGTTCAGATATTCTGCCCTACCATATGTTATCCTTAGATTTGATGAATCGTCTCTTCCCAGCCGAAAAACCTTCTGAGGAACTTGTACTCCTTCATTAAAAGATGGCAATTGAACTGGTGGGTCCACTTTTACACTCAAGAAAGCAAGATCGTAATGGGGCTGGTGGTATAGTAGCTTGCCATCTGCACTTGTTCCATCTAGCAAATGAACGGTGATCTGAAAATGGTCCCAGAACAAATCATATTAATTTTTTAAGCAATGAAAAATACATACTTGTAGAGCAAGTGTATATGTTGTTCCGTTTATGTTACTACAGATGTCCAATAGTAAAAGACATGCAACTTGGACTAGCTATCTTATGCCAAGGAGTAATTAGTTTGAGAGGGAACTAAGTAAAGTGAAAGTGCATGCATAGAAGTTGATATAAACATTGACTTGCGCCTTCAGGTTAGTAGTGTCCCATCTGTGCTAAGCTGCAACACCCTCCTGCGATGGTGAGTGAACTCGTTGACCACACGGCCATGAAGTGGCGCACTGATGTGATCGATACGCACTCCATCCGATGGACAGTGAGGCAAGGACTGATACTATGAATGCAATGGAAACTTTTCAGCTCGGTCGGCATGCAGAATGATAGTGCAAGAAAATAAAAGCAGAAGGAATGGAAAGCCCTGTGGGCTCTGAAGATCCCATCCAAAGTAAAAAAAAAAATGTTTAGCTCTTTGAAAACTAATAGCAACTGCACAAATTATGAATCACAGGAAGACGGTAACCTCTTGTGTGTGTCAAGCATGTGGCGCAGTGGAGGACATGTAGGATTATGTTTTGATTAATTGTACAACTTCAATATGTGTCTGGTCCCAACTGAATGAAGACCTTCTTAAGCAAGGTGAAATCCCATCTCAACTGTAAGCATTCTAAATGGTATGATGGCTGAATTAGAGGTAGGTGATGTTATCTAATCAAAAGAAAGGAAGTGTCATAAAAAGCAGGAAGACAACCGGGCGATGGATTCCTCCTGGCCAGGATTATGCGCACATAAATGTCAACGCAGCATCACTCAAATCTAAGGATAAAGGTGTTGTTGCTTCCTTTTGTCAATAAAAGGGACCATTTTATTGCAGCTAATGTCATGACTATATGCAAGGTGTTCATTGATTAGTTTCAGGAGGCTTAAATGTTGCCAAGGACCTAGAGGGAATGACGAGATGCCACTACATGTTGATCCTTTTAGATATAAAACAACTGGCTGCATCTTTTATTTCTGTACGATTCAATGGGGATTCCCAGTTAATAGGAACAGATCTTATAATCTGAGGTGTGGGCGGCATACGTGGCCAACCTCATCTCCTATTTTTGTTGACAAACTTGTTATGTCTATGAACGAATGAATGACCATGCATGCTTTCCTGTCTAAAAATATGTATGTATGTAAAGTGAAAGTTGATGGAAATGGTGACCACTCACGTCAGCTTTTAAACCATAATGTGCTCCGTGTATCCAGACGTCACTGTGAGGAGGATCCTTTGTGCGAATCAGATTTGCGGTGGTCAACACGGTGCCTGTTTGGCTCCCCTCATCCCAGTCGATCAAGAAACCAGAGCACCGTTTGAGTGGCTCGCCACCTACAACCATCCATCCATCTGGCCAAATTAATTAATGCAAAACATACATAACGTTGTGCCAGCCATGATCGGCAAATTAATCCCAAATAAACAGAGATAGGGAGGGTGCAAAATGGATGTGCTAATAAATAGTACATACCGATAGAGGATGAGATCCCGAGTAGAAATTTAGCGGCGGAGAGCACCGCCTTGCTTCCAGGTTCACGGATGGGGATCAAATGTCGAGTGCGAAAAAGGGTGGGGGTTCTGAAGTGACCTAGCGTGGGGATTATCACCTTGGGAGCTATATATATAGCTCGATCATGCAGCGCAGTTAGTAACCACCGGGGAATTAAAGGAATCAAACGAATTGATTGATGCCAAGTAGAATGGGAAAAGCAACCAGACCTGGTTCTTTTTCATCTTTGTAGAACTGGGCAATGTACGCCTCGGGATCAGACATGAAAAGGTAGGCTTCGGGAAACAGCACCACAGATGCGACCTTTTCTTCGGCCTTCCCAAGATTATTCCTCTCGACATCTTCTTCTTCTCTCCCATTGTTCCTATTCTTGGACTCGACGTCGTCTTCCTCTTCCTCCTCCTCCTCCCTCCCATTGTTTCTCTTCTCCGCCTCCACATCTTGGTCCTTCTCCTCCCTAAGTTTCCTCTTCTTTGCCTCAACATCTTCTTGGCCGATACCATCGGCCTCCATGGTCCTTTTCTTCGTGGACGTGGACATCTCCACGGGCGCACTCTTCTTGTCTCTCGGATCGCCTCGAACTAGACTGGATAGCCACAAATCACCCTCTTGCACCCTCTTGCGGTTTTGTGGGGCTGGGCGGTGGTGGCAAGCTGAATTATTCGCCCTCTTGCGATCCCGCCGCCGACGTCCTGGACAGGGAGGGCCGAGCCAGAGACCTGGACGGGAGCGAGCGATCCGGAGTCTGTGACAAGCGGCAGCTGGGATCGGCGGAAGGGGCCGAATGGCGGCGTGAGGTTGTGGCGACGGCGGAGGGGACCGGCCGGCGGCGGGGGAGGAGCTCGGGCACGCGGAACCCTAGCCCACGAGATGAGGAAGAGTAGCACGCGAGCAATGTCGGGCTCGGGAAGGGGAACGAGTCATCTGGGCGATAGAAACGCCTGCCTCCCAGCCGTCTGATCTCAAGCGTGAGATCAGGGCCGTCCACCAGTTTGCCTAATCTAATGACATAAATAGTAACGCACAAAACAAATTTAAATCTCTACTATCTAAAAAGATTTTGTGTTCGTCTCTGCCGTCGGCGTCAAACCTGCCCCGCAGGACAATAGCGGTCAATCAATGCAAGTCAATCTCCTCTCTTTCTCTCCCAAACCCACACCTACTAATCTCCCAATCGGAACTCCCTCACGACTCCCCGCCTCCATCCTCCCGCCTCCATCCCGCGGACTAGCCACCGACGCCGTTCTCCCAACTCGGCCACATGCGGAGTCCTCCCAACTCGACCAACGGTGGCACCCTCTCAACTCGGCCACCAGGGGCGATCTCCCATCCCCTGCTTCGAGATCACCTAGCGGTGCCCTCCTATCCCTACATCGAGTTCTCGACGGAGCCTTCCCACTCTTGTGTCAATTTCCACTGTAGGCTCCCTCTGCCCTCCCCTACATCAAGTTTAATGGTGGCACCTTCTCACTACAACATCGATCTCTACCAGAGGCGCCCTCCCCTATGACATGAAGTTAAAATAAGAACATATTTGATCTAGTCTAAGCATGATATTTTTTTATCCCTAGTGAGGCAACTAAGTAAGGTAAACACCCAAGTGATTCGCAAGTTTTACTGTCCTGCCCGCAAGATCACCCTCGTTGCTCCAAATAATGCACACGTTCCCCCACACACGCTCCCATATAAAAGTTTGATCAAAACAAGTAAACAAGAACGGGGTACATAATATGCATCTATTCATATACTTCCAATACTGAACAATTGCAATCTCAAATATCAACTATTTAAAGATCCACCACATAGGTAATGCAAATATGACTGTAATCATGTTATGCAGCTCATACGGTTCTAAGACAATCGAGATCATGAGAGAGATATACAATAGCTACTACCACAAACCCATAGTCCAGGAGTGTACTACTTCCCCTTCATCATGGTGAAGGTGATGGAGTCGCTGGAGGAGGTGGAGATCACACCGGCAGCGCCTCGCCGGAGTTTCCCCCTCCAATCTTCTGCCTCCTGCCTCTATGTTCCGTGTTTCTGTCTTCTGCGGCGCTCCTTTCCGAGAATTGTCGGGAGACCTTTTTTTATACGTGGTTTTAGGTTGGAACCTTCGCTTGGGAGAAAGAATCAACGATATCAGAGACTCGAGGGGTAAATGATCACATCAGTCGCGGCCAGGGGGTGGGTCGTGGCTGGTTAGCTCGTTCCCTCCTCGCTCTTCTTTTCTCACGGATCTTTGGCCCATTGTTCTTGGTTCCGATAAATATTAGGTCTTGTGAAGTTTCAGGTCAATTGGACATCGTTTTGGTACCTGAAAGTCAAAAACATTGAAATAGGGGTTTTCTGCCTCGGCAGGGTTAATTTCAAAACAATATGTGAAGTGTGAATTATTCTCAAATATCATTATAAAACATAAATATATCCCATATATGATGCAAATATGTTGGAATATCAAGTAATAAAGTACAAAGTTCATGGATGCATTTCACATGCATCACTCCGCACGTGAGCACCAGGCCTGGCTCGACATCTTTGTCGTGGACTACTCCGACGACACCACCGACTCGGATGATGAGTAGGCGAGCATCGACGCCGCCATAGAAGCTCCGGTGAGAAGGTACCACCGGCGGTAGCTAGGGTTCTAGATATAGGGCATGGCATCCAGTTTTTTGATGTAAATTTATGTCGATCTTCATGATTAAACATTTCCCTATGTATGAATCTGGTGCCAACGTGTGTTGATTTTCAAATATACAGTTCTGCTTAGTGTATCTGTTCCATGCTACGAAATTTGGTATTACCGCAAACCAGTTTTGTGGTACGCGGTTATGCAATATCTGCTAGAGATGCTCTTAGTCCCACATCGCCTAGCGACTAACACATCGACCAATTTAAATAGCCAGCTCCACTCTCACATGAACACTCGGAAGAAGGGCCTTTAAGTCTTTATCCTTGAGCGAAATGACACGAGTGGAACGCGCAGGCTCCTACCTAAGGAGCACCCACTGGCGCTGTGTGCCTTGGGCCGTCGACTCCCCGCCTCCTTACAGGTACGGAATCAGAAAAAAATGCAATTTGCTATAAATGCATAGTCGGGTCGGCCGAAAGGCCAAAACAAAATTCGTTTTTGACTTTAAAAAAATTGTGTTATATATTTCTTTAAATGGCTTTTGGGACATTTCTCCAAGTGTCACTAAAGACATTTAGAGGCACTTTTATTGAATTGTCACTAAAGTCTTTAGAGGCACATTTTTGACTTTAAAAAAAATTGTGTTGTCTATTTCTCAAAATGGCTTTTGGAGCATTTCTCAAAGTGTCACTAAAGACATTTAGAGGCACTTTTATTGAAATGTCACTAAAGTCTTTAGAGGCACTTTGGTCAAGATGCCTCTAAAACTTTTACCGACATGAGTATCTTGGTCGCATTTTAAAGTGCCCCTAAAGATTTTTAGAGGCATTTTTATCCTACTGGCAAAAGTGCCTGTGCGTTGCACCGAAAAGACCGATGCAATTCGTATGTAGTTTCTTTAGTCTTGCATCTTGACACCGGTATCGAGCTGGATGTTTTTCTTATGTTGACCGAACCTATTCACACCAATTACTCATGCTCGCAACGGGTGACTACAATGAGGCTTCCAGATCAAAAATCTTGTTTCGTCTAGAATGCTAGAGGCAACTTCACGGTATTTCACATTATATCACACATGCATGTAAAAGTTTAATTCCAAATATTTTTTAAATCAATTTTAAATATTTTGCATTCGGAGCTACCTAAAAAACAAATGTGCAGATCAGAATATACACATTTTTAATCTTCTAAAAATATAATTTTAAAATTTCTAAAAATGAAAGGGCCACCGGATTCATAGACAAAGACGCTGTCCATGACCTTCTAACCATGGTTTGCATACATTTTTACATATACAGATTGCTGGACCGTGCGAGTGTAACAAATAATTAATTATTTATCAAGTAATTCACATGCACCTGGGCTTGGAGCTAATAGAATCAGGGTACCTCCTTTGATTTTGCATTTTCCTCTGGTCACACAGCGTCAATAGAGACCTCCCTTTCAAACGTACGAAACCTTATGAAAAAAGTAGTATATATATTATGAATCCTATGAACTAAAATAAGAAATTGGCAAGGATAAGATAAGGTTCTTCTCCCGTGCAGTTTGAGATGGAGGCAATTTCCACCAAACCGACACATAGAGTGCTACCAGGAGTGCGTCTGCTGGCCAGAGGTCGTCGCTGCGTAGAGGCTCGCTGCCACCCAATTTATGTATGCTACTCGTCCGTTTTAAAATATAAGATGTTTTAGCTTGTAAAAAAATGTATTTAGACCCCTTTTAGTGTGTAGGTTCACTCCAAACCTATGTGAGTGAACCTACACACTAAAAGGAGTCTAAATACACTTATTTTATAAAATTAAAACATCTTATATTTTAAAACGGATGGAGTACTTCTGATTGTATGCTCTAGAAAAGTGGAATACTGTTGAAAATGGTGTGAAGCTACATAATTACATGAAAAAGATCATCAAAGCTCAATACCTGTGAGAAACAGTGACAGAATGGTGATACCAGCATGACCACCAACAACAGGAATGTTCGCACCTGCCAAAATAACATTCCAATTAAAGAGAAGTGACAAGAATACTGTGACTATGCTCTTTCTTGTATGCACTGACAGACAAGTAGATCATTTATTATACTGCCTCGTCTCAAAATATGTGTCGGAAATTTGTCTATTAAGACTAGGAAACATGCCCGTGCGTTGCAACGGGAAAGAAAATATCTATATCATGGAGCCACCCAAACCATTTGGTATAATGCATATATTGAACACTTCTTGCCTAATTTGGTTATCATTTTCAGTGCTTTCAGTTCAAAATATTTGTCTCTAAAAATTCAATTCAAACTACCTTTGCTATCCTATCCCCTCCGTTTGCGTGAGGACATGATGATAATAGCCATGCAGACGTGGTCTAGATAAAAGAACTCTGAAAGACAATCAATAAAAGTACTTATATTTATTTAGAGTGTTCTTATCGACCGTGACATGTACGAACTTTTGATCCACGTCACGACAGACTCGGGTTTCCTCTAAGATAATCTTAAACACATACCCTCCTCACTTCCCTATTAATCCTTTGGTTTTTGTTGATGTTTCCTCCAAATTTGATCAAGAAACAAAACCAGATTGGTCAACCATATTTCAAAATTTGAACAAGAAACACAATTGAAGCTTGCATTCATAACCATGATTGACCCAAAACTTGGATGCCAGTGAGAAATTTTACCCCTTCGGTCAACAATAATTACATGTTAACCATGACTATTCATAATCCAAAGCAGTAGCATGTATCATGGCAGTGTAAAGTCCAGAATGTGCAACCGTGTCCATGTTCATTCTTGCCAACAGTTTGAAAATGTTCAATCCACCCTTCTTAGGTGTGACCACGAGGATAATGACCTGAGAGCTGTCGGTCTGCTCTGCTCTGCTCTGCTAGTATATATGGTTAAGAGCACCGAAGAGTACCATCAACGATAGAATTTACCATGACTACCATCCTAAAAAAATGTATCTGATGGAACACTATTGAGGGCTTGTTATGCCGATAACTTCAAATACACCAATCAAAAACCAACAAGATTCTGAAAATAGACTAAGTACAAAAATAAGGCGCTCTAATAAAACCTCAGTTGTGCCATGCCAACCTAGATCCTCTAATTTGCTCTGAGCTTAAATTTTTTGTGTTGCCGCATCTTGTTTCATGGCTTCTGAAACCTGGGATATTGACATTAACCAAAAAGTGCAAAAGAGCCAAGAGTTAGCAGATATGAACATAGTATGGTACCTGCAAAAAAGATAGAATTGTTCAGTCTAATCCAAGGGTTGTCATCTACGTGTTTATTCCTTACAGCTTGCCCCCTACAATTCAACATAGTAAGGCACAAGTTTATTCCTCTGTCAGTACGCTATATACATGGCCAAGGCTTAATATGAACAATATTCATGTTAGTACTTCCAATCTGTAGAAGCGTGCAATAAAAAAGTTGTGAGATCATGTTACTTGCATTTGCTAATTTGTGAGGGTGCTCATTACCCATCAGATGTCTCTTGTATGTTATTTGCCACTGCTATTGGTCACTATCGCTGACTTCGGGGTTGGTTCCATCATCGGCGCCAAGATCATAACCTTGGGTGCCTTATCTTCTTCTCGGTGGTCAACATGACTTGCTCCTCTTCTTCTCTTGTGGTCATGGATGTTCCACACATCTGGAATTTCACTCTATTTATAAAATAGTAAATAACACAATGACACATGTTCAGATGCTTGTTCAAAAAACAAATAACAGTACCAGTGACATTGATTCTAGATCACGCCCTTGCCTCATATCCCTATAGATTTTTTGAAATCTAGGTGAACCTTCCATGGAGATCCACTCCATTTTGTTATCTGTCATCATTGCTATTCTATGCACAACCTTTTAGTGTCTGCCTTAAATCCATCATGCCAATCTGGTAATACCCTATGGTTTATCATATAAACGGACAAGAAATCTGATGTATCAGCTCTTGCTTTTTGTCTGTCGTTTTCAAAAGACCAATAAATCCCTGTAGCAGTGCAAATGCTACGTAGGTTTATTTGGCCAGAAAGGACCACCCGCGCAACAAGACATAGAATGTAACTGCTATATTTTTCGTAAGTTTAAATGTAACCTATAGCACAACCATGAAATTTTCACCAAATATTTTATTTGATAAAGGGTGGATCTAATTGAGACTGCTATGTTGGAAAACTTTAGCAGATTAGCAGACCATCTTCATGAGTTTATTCATCAAATTTGAATTTAACTGCTTCAGCTATAACCAGATAGTGCGCATTCGCAATACCATGTTTCATGTAATTATAGAAGCAACAAATATAAATTACTATTAGATTGAGGAGGTGGCAATTCGGCTCACGGGTGCAAATGCACCCATTATGGCAAAACATTTTTCGAAAGATCAAAAAAATTGAAAAAAAAATCTACATATACATTTAAATATTTTATGTTGGTTCACAAGTTTTTGGGATGAAACGACATTTTATGGGTCGTGTATAAAAAAGACAAAAAATGTCACGTGAATAGTCGTATTCACGTGACATTTTTTGTCTTTTTTATACACGACACATAAAATATTCTTTGATCCCAAAAACTTGTGAACCATCATAAAATATTCGAATGTATATGCGAATATTTTTTTTTGATTTTTTGACATTTCGAAAAATGTTTTCTCACAATGGGTGCATTTGCACCTGCGAGCCGAAGTGAATATCCGCTAGATTGAGATGTTCCAACTGAGCGGTGCCACATACTTGGTTGAAATAGAGTGTATGTGCTCAATCAAAATTTATTCACCTGTGAGATCATCCTCTATCAATTTTTTTGTCGTGCACTTTGACCCCGACATCATTAGCCTAAGCAGGAAGATCTGTTCTCCACTTCATAGAATGGGTTCTGCACCCTCACGCAGAACCTATAAGACAAGGATACAAAACAACCGCCATCAGAGCTCACTGGACAGAGAAGTCACCGGGAAGCCGGCCATGTAGTGCCAAGTCTCCGGCGAGCTGGGATACGACCGGCATGACCTGGCTGTCGCCTTTGCAAATGACGTTCGATTCCATAGCTGCCGCGCTTAGTTGTTCCCTCCTCCACGGCGGTGTTAGTGCAGAGTAAGCCGGCCGTCCCGATGATGCGTGAGGCTCCTCCTCTACCATCTATGACACCGCAGCCAAAAGAATAGGAGAATACGGAGTAGATCATATCGATTCCCCGATGCGTAATAGCCGCTCGCCACGTTGCTTTCCCTGGGTTGTAAAAGGCGTCCCTGCTGCCTCCCTCAGGTAGTCCAGAGGTATGAAGGTAATTGAACAAAGAGATAGATCGATGGGGATGCGTGTGGAAATAGAGGTGGGATGGCATGCGGCTCCCGGGGGGGGGGGGGGGGGGGGGGGGGGGCGGATCGAAGGATGATCAAGGCACATCCGAACCATCCAGTTTCACTCCGCGGTGGTATTAGCATGTAATATCTCCGAGCATGTGTGGCAAACGGTAAAAAAAATATAGGAACGGTGAAAAACACTTCATCCTTTATTATTAGGTATAGATATAGAGACACTTTGAACTGCCCTAAAATGACTACCGTGTGTACTAAGATGCAACACCGGCAAGCCACCGATCTCCTGAATGTACGCCTTCGCCATGAACACGCCGACGATAGGAGCTAGCGTTACCCTCCGCCGCCGGAGAGCACCACGCCAAGGTCCCAGGTCCCATCCGCGGTCCACGTGCCAACCGCATCCCTGACGGATACGATGACGAACACTAGGGAGGACGAAATGCCGAAGGCACGCCCACCGGCGACACAGAGCGTGTCCGAGCTGACCCACCGGCCATGGCCTCCACCCTGCAAAACAACAAAGACACCTCTCCGGTCATTGGAATACTCGACGGCGTATGGTGACCGCTTTCCCAGAATCTCGATGCAGGCGTCAGGAACCCGGCGTCATTCCAGAAGTCTTTGGATCAGATCCTCCTTCGACCTCCTATTCGTGTGGATCACCGGCCTCCATCCCTCCTCCCGATCTTCGGCATGCAGTTCTTGCAAGGCCACCTGGACCAGAATCAAATCCACATCCTCATTCGATCCCCTGGGCTAGGAATCAAGAACTGAGAAACGTGATCCCTCGAGGAAGATACCGATCTGCCGGAAGCGAATGGGAGCGAAACTGGCCACGCCTCCGGCGGCACCCACCCTGCAACAGCATCAGAGCACTACAGTCATAGTTTAAATTTGTTAGACACTCCCATGTTCCCCCTAACTTGAAGATATACCCACACCCATGTTCCCCCTAACTTGAAGATATACCCGGAAAAAAAATACAAGACAAAACGAGACTGGTTTTTCTCGCGTTAGGTAAGGTGCATGTCTCTATTATTGATCGATCTGTTGCTTTAAGATTTGTACTCCACAATTTCAAAGAGTTTCATCAATCTGAGTCAAATTAAATTGCAATGACACAAAGTAAGACATTGCACGTGATATAAAGTCAGGGCCGGCTCTATGTTTTTCGGGGTCCTAGACGAAGTCAACCGTGTGAGCCCCTAAGACTAATGTATATGTATGCATCTCTAGAAAAATATATGTATCCCCATTTTCACTTCCAAAATAAAAATTAATATCCAACCATATATTCTAGTCATAAATATAACAAGTAGTATTTGCTACTAGTTTGATTACCTCAAATAAGAAATAATTCCAATGATACCAATGATAATAATGCTTCATCCTCCATATTATCCTCAGTAACATCAAGATCTACATTTAAATTCAAGAAACTACATTTAGTTACTTAACTGCATCTACACTCGAAACTATCTAGTTTTTTTAGGGGAAACCGCAACCTTTATTGATTCAACATAATGTTCATACAATCGGCCTCCAGGCTGTGAATAAGAAAAACTGGTCGGGCTAACTGTTACACAATCGCGCAGAAAAAGTAGATCAAACAAAGAACAAGAACATGGATTTTTACGTGGAAACCCTTGCGGGAAAAAACCACGGAACACACAACGGCGTATCACTATAATTGGGAGGAGTATTACAATACACGAGAGGACAAACCCTCTACGTGCTATCAATATGGTGAAACTCTCTCAATCTAATCTATGACTATCTGTCACTATATAAAGGGGCAAACAACTCTCTTTCTTGGCGGACACGGAATAGAGTTGTAGATGTGCTACATCTAGCACGGTTGGCACGCCGTAATCCGCCAGGACTCCTTCTGTAGTACATAGGATTCGGATCATATTCAACAATCTCCACCTTGAGCCAAAATCCCTTATAAAAATCATAGATAGTATTCAACTCCTCAATTAAAGTCATCGCAAGTAAACCTTGTGCTTTGAAACGTCCATAGGACTAATAAACTTCTCAAGAAGTCACATTGAGCAAATCAAACGGTAGGTCGTCCAAAAACAACATAGCTATCAACAAAGCAGACATACGAACTTGGATCGTCCATAATACCCTATAAAAGTCTGAGTCTATGTCACTGACCTCCAAAAGACGAAATTGCTCAATCATCAAATGACATAATCTCCTGTGATGCTTGAGTGAGCGCAAAGCTCATAGTGCACATAAACATTGTGAAGAACTCATCTCATGAAATCTGAACGTGCTACAAAAGCACAAACCTCGGCAAACAATACTCATGCAAGAACATCTGGTACGGAGGACATCTCGTACACAAAAAACTGATGTCTTATAATGGTTGATGAAAAATCCATGATATGGTCAAGAACTGTCTATGTAGAACAAAGGTCAGATGTAGGAAACTTCTCAATATGCAACGGAGCGAATCCTCTTGAAAGAGTAAAGACAACTGAACAATGTTGTAGTATCTAGCAAAAACAAATCTCCTCTTGCACCTCAAACTGATCCTCATCACGAATTTGAATAATAAAGACAAAAACCTTCACATGCATAATAGCAAAAACTCTGGAGAGAAAAGAGTATATGCTAGCTACCAACATGCTTAATCACCTCCTCCATAATTTTTTTTTAATTTCTGAATTGTGTTCTTCATATAAACGCATCAATATAACATCCTGAATTTGCATCCACAATATCTCCCATATAAATTGCATTGAATATGAACAATCATAAAACTTACTTGAACTTCCAGCCTCCAAACAAGATAACCCAAATAAGGAACAAGTCATCGAATGCCGCAAATAAAATCGCCTTAACGTTGAACCAAAACTGTAGTACAGCTTGAATCTACTTCAACAAACTCCACCTTGAAGAACAAAACGATGATCATCTCAGCGGCAAATCATTGAACATAGGTGGCGCGGGTAGAACCGGTATTGGGATCGGGATAGAGCGTGGGTCAATGCTCGAGCTGGAAAAATAAATTATTCACTTTGTTCATGCCAAACTGTAACACCAGTATAAATTGCACATGTTCTAGAATAATCCGCATCTTGACTTGACAAAACAAGCCAGACCAAAACGACTCTTAATAGAATCAATAATCATGCAGAGTAAATAAAAACAGCACAAAAATTTCTTGGTATACTTAACTGCACATAGAAGTAGGGAGAAATATTGATCCGTAGAGCTTCACGTCAATAGAGCAAAGACCGACGGACTTATTTGGTGTAGAAATCGATCAGGACGTGGCTTAAAGTTCACCGGAAATCGCGCGAAGAAGAGCAGATCATTATGCGGTTGTCATGGGACTTATCCTTGAGCTGATCGATGATGCTTCACGTGCATGTCAGCGTGTGCTTCAAACCGAACTGGTACACACATGCACGCATGAATCGATCTTTCTGATGCAACACAGCAGAATGCGATGATTCGGTGAATCGTCAAAGGCTGCGCATGGACACCGCCCGAACAAAACTCTGCGCCCGACTCCAGATCCAATCTCAAACAAAGCCGCTTCAAACTGAAAAACTGCCTGATGCCATGCCGTCGTTGATCCAATGAAGATGATGTTGCACGATACTGCCCGGGAGCGCAGCGGAAAGTCTCCCGGGCAACGGATCTTGAAACCTTAGGCTCTGATACCACTTGTTACACAATCGCGCAACAAAAGTAGATCAAACAAAGAACAAGAACACAGTTTTTTACGTGGAAACCCTTGCGGAAAAAAAACCACGAAACGCACGACGACGTATCACTATAATTGAGAGGAATATTACAATACACGAGAGGACAAACCCTCTACGTGCTATCAATATGGTGGAACTCTCTCAATCTAATCAATGACTACCTGGCACTATATAAAGGGGCAAACAACTCTCTTTCTTGGCGAACACGGAATAGAGTTGTAGATGTGCTACGTCTAGCACGGTTGGCACGCCGTAGTCCGTCAGGACTCCTTCTGTAGTACATAGGATTCGGATCATATTCAACACTAACCACTCTTCCTCTACCCCATTGTCACATGCATACCGAGCACATTCATGTGCTACTGAGTTGGCAGACCGACCAGCAAAACTAAAACCAAAATGCTCAAAGGAAGAAACTAACTCATCTATTTCACTAATTATTGGAGCAATCACAGATCGCTGCACCTTTCTCTCCTTCCATAGCCGCACCAGCTCCTCGCAATCAGATTCACACGTGACCCTTGTATAGCCCTTCTTCTTCGCGAAGCTGACCGCATCCCTGAAAGCCAGAGCTTCAATGGAAAGAGGATCCACAATGCCATGGTAGATGCGGCACCATGCCCCTCTGAAGCCCTGCCCGTCTCTTGCCACCCCACCTGCAGCTGAAAAACCTCTCTCGCTTCTCACTGCTCCATCTGAGTTCAGCTTGACAACTCCTGCAGCTGGTCCATGCCACGTGCACGGTGGTCTCCGCACCCTTTCTTTCTGATCATTTTTATGCTTCAGATAGGCCATTGTTTCGGCTACCGATTCCACTGTTCTGCTTGGGACATACCCCACATCATCTTGTGTCCATCGGTTCCTTGATTCCCAAATAGCTGACATAATCGAGATAATTCTTTCTCGCCCCCTGAGTAAACATGGGGTCACATAAAATATCCATCATCCATGTATCCGGATGCAGCCTAGGTAATTTCAGATGCAAGATTTCATGTGCTGCGGTCCAGAACCGAGTCGCATGCCCACATTCCATCAATGCATGAAATAACGTCTCCAAAGCTGATTTACACACTGAGCAAGTACTATTCACTCTGACATGCCGCCTGGTGAGGGTCACGTAATCAGGCAAGATGCCTTTGAGAACCCGCCACCAAAAAACTCGTACTTTCGGTAAGACATCCAGCTTCCATAGCCTCTTCCATTTATCCTTTTCTCTAGAGTAACCTCTAGTATCAGTATCGAATGCCCTCCATCCTTCTTTGTCTGACAGCAGATCTCGATAAGCCGACCGCACCGAATAGATGCCACTCCTTTCATGATGCCACACAATCCAATCCTCGCCTCCACTGCGACGAGTGGTATTTGTAGTATTGATTCTGCATCCGGTGCCACAAAAACTATTTAGTTACTTACCCACATCCAATGATTGTTCATTGACCTGATCATCAATATTTGAATTATGATTATCATCTTGTCCGGGTTCAGATTCTTGACTTTGATTATCGTCATTGATATTAACACTACTTGCTGGTGAAAAATACCTTTTTAAAGCACCTTTTTGTGATCCAATGAGCTCAATCTCTCACTTTCTTTTATTCCTTTTCGCAGCACCGAACTTCTGCCTCGGCGCCATATCACCTAAAGTACGAAGGAATTGAGTACATTATGTAAAGAATTAAAGATAAAACTAAAACCCTAAAAGACAAGAATAAAAGACACACAAACCGCAAGCAAGAAATTTAATATACCTGGCCTCGGGGCGTCACCGTGTCAGGAACCTAGATCAACCTTCCTACTTGGCTGCTTCCCTGGTTTCCTGTGTGGCTACATCGCGGCGCCGTCCCATGCGTCTGTCGACATGTCGCTAGGGCGCCGAACGGGAACGGGAGAAGGAAAAAAGGAGATGAGACGGTAGACGAGATCGACAGAATAGATCGCGAGTTAGCGACGCGTCGGTCGTGCCTCGATCGCGAGCTAGGCCTTTGCAAGATTTTTTTCAGTAGACATACATAGCACGGATATACATGTATACATATTTTTGGGCCCCATTGGGCATGGGCCCTTGGCCGTTGC
Organism: Avena eriantha; assembly: GCA_910589775.1. NCBI lineage: Eukaryota > Viridiplantae > Streptophyta > Magnoliopsida > Poales > Poaceae > Avena > Avena eriantha. The sequence goes on from OU342743.1 coordinate 90,863,421, forward strand.
CAGGTCGCGTAGGCCTAGAGCCGGCCCTATATAAAGTGCATGCTAGAATCTACTACATCCGTTTTATAATATAAGCTGTTTTATATTTTGTGAAACGAATGTATCTAGATACTTTATAGTGTAAGTTCACTCCAAAACTAAATATGTTTAGATACATTTGTTTCATAAAAGCTAAAACATCTTATATTTTGGAACGGAGGAAGTACCTTCTGAGAAAGAAAAAAACTCTTTTTCCACATGGTCAGGGAGAGAGATACGCCGAGTTTCGTCTTTCGGACCAGGACTAGGGAATAGTTTGAATCGGTTTCGGACATGTACTAGGCAACTCAAACCAGCGACCCATCGAGCTCTTAATATATTGTGCACTACGTAGTGGGCACTGTACCAAACTACCGATATACCTGCGGCTTGTTGACCCCGATCGATCGAACAGTATGTCCGATATCGAGAACCCGCCTCCCAGCAGCAGCAGCAGCAGCTCAACCCAGGACGTGGCCACAGCGCCGGAGCCCAGCCGGCACGGCTTCCTGGGCGTAGAAGGATAGGTTCGTCGCCGCTTGCCTCACCGCCGACTACCCCGATCTCGACCACGATGACCAAGGCGAGATCGCAACGGTGGACGCCGACCAGCGCAGCAGATGCATCTTCGTCTACCTCTGGCTGGTGGTTGGGGCCGTCGTCACTGTCGGATTCACGCTCCTCCTGGTGATGGGCCCGTCCACCCTCACCCGAGTCCTTGGGATCATTGGTGTCGTGGGGGACACCAGCTTAAACTGGGTGATTGACTATTTGATGTGATTTTTGTAGGCCTGTCGGTGTAACTAAGTTTACATACGTATCATGCTAGCTCATTAATATTTAGAAGACAGACAGTAGGCTAGTATATTTAATGAATTACTAGCTGAATGCCCGTGCTCTACGGGCCATGTATGTTTTTTTTAAATATTACCTGGATTTCTGAACAATGTATTTTCCATTTTCCATTGTAAGAATATTTGATTTCAGGCTAATTATTTTACACAATATTTTCTATCTTTGATCTTATAATTATGAATGAGTAGTCCTCACGGCTATGGGTTAGGGTGAAATCTCACAGCAATTATGTGCATCTAATCTATTGGAGCATTGTGTATTGTTTGAATAAGAGATTTGTATTTTTTTGGCTCTTGTCTCGATCTTTGGATTTGAAGGTATCCAAGAACCCCGAGATCGATAAAGGCTTGAGGTGAGATACTTGGTTAGCGGAGATCTCATAGGAAACCAAGTGACATAAAGGGAGTACAGTCTTCGCTTAGCGATCCATTAGGGAACAATAATGCTTTGATTTGTGTTTTCACTTAATGATTGTTTGTAGCCCGGTGCTTCGTGGTGTAAATAGTTGGATCAAAAGGCTATTGCTATGCATGTGCCTCGCATGGAGCTTTAGTATATTAGGATGTGTTGCCCACAAATTTTATCTCTATTAAAATATTACACATGACTGTGCTTATTATCATCTTTATCCCATATGATGTGCAACTCCAGGTGAATCTTCAACCCTAGCCTATCTTCATCCATTGAAACAACCCACAATATAAAATAAACTAGAAAGGTCTGGTAAACAAAGGTAAAATAAAAAATAAAGTCTTGTAGACGTGTCCTTCTTTAATTCCTTTAGCATTGTTTTTCAATGTTCGATTAAACCTAGATCTATTAGAAAAAAAAATATTATACTAGATCTATGAATCCGGATCAAAGGTATCAACATTTTTTCTGGCGCCATTGCCGGAGAAGCAATTCGTTATCCTGATGAGGTCACTAGAGACCTTGTTATTAGTTTTATTTTTGCTTGTAGTTTATTTCTTGTTATTAGTTTACTTTCTTGTTATCTATTTAAAAACCAAAAAAATTAGTTACTTGTTTATTTGATTTCCTTATATTAAAAACACCAAAAATAAAAGAGTCATGGCTTAAAAGAAACTTGGGGAGTATGCTACTCCTACTGATGATTTTATTCGTGCACCTATTACTCAGCCCGCTGTTGATGAGGAAGCATATGAATTAATCCTAACCTTTTGAGTTTGCTTCAACATAACCAATTTGGAGGCTCATCTTCTGAGGATTTAGGTTTGCATCTTAATAGGTTTTTTGAAATTTGTGACATGATGCGTATTAAAGATGTTGACTCAAACATGGTTATATTATGTTTATTCCATTTCTCTCTAAGAGGAAGGCTAAGGATTGGTTGCTAGCTTTGCCTAAAGGCACTATTACATCTTGGGAGGAATGTACTAATATTTTTATGACTAAAATTTTCCCTCCAGTTAAGACTATGCAACTAAGATCCAACATTACTATTTTTAGACAAGAAGACCGCGAGCCACTAGCACTTGCTTGAGAAAAGATGAAAGAAGCCGTAATGAACTGTCCTAGTCATGGGATGGAAGAATGGCTAATATTGCATTTATTTTATAATGATCTTAACCCAATGTCTAAGTCTATGCTAGATACTACCACGGGAGGAACTATCATGGAAAAGTAAGTGAGTGTTGTAAAGAAATTACTTGATGATATGCAAAACAACCATGCCCAATGGTATGTGGAAAGAACCTCAAAAAGGGTGAATGCAATCACCGAGGTAAACAATGAAGAGCTTAATACAAAAGGTAGATAAGTTAGTCAACATAGTAAAGGGTAAGAAAGATACCAAAATTAATGCTATCACTAATGATGTTAATGATATTAATTTTATAGCACGTAATCCTTATAATCCTGCTTAGAAAAGTCAAAACTTTGGCTCAAATTTTCAAAAGCAATATGCTAACCCTATAGGTGCTCTACATAATAATTATGATAACAATAATAGAGCAAATCATGGCAATCTCTCATTGGAACATACTATTAGGACTTTTATGCAAGCTCAAACTGAGCAAAACAATATGCTTATTAAAATCAGGGAGAACCATGAATCTAGTATTGGTAAATTGTCTAACCAGGCCATTGCAATTAGAAATGATGTGTAGGATCTACAAGAAAGAACCAAGACCGTGGTAAATTGGGCAAAGTAGTTGAGAGCCAAGCTCTCATACTTGTAAAATTCGCGGGAAACCCCGAGCCAAATCTGGTAGAGGACCTCAAGATGATGAGGGCAGAAGTAAAAGAAGAAAAGCTTGAAGAGCTAGACTATAGCAACATGCCAACATCGGAGTATACTGTGGACGATTACTGTAAGAAATCCAGGTGTTGAACAAGGTAATGATGCTATATACCAATAATTTATTAAAGAAGTAGCATCTAGAGTTCGTGAACTAGAAATACAGTATAAGAAACCAGCTGATAAGCTTCCAGATAATTTAGATGATATATTTGAGCCCACTATTAAAGTGAAGATTGGTATTAATGAGATACCTGTACTTTGTGATCTTGGAGAAAGCGTCTCAAAAATTTCTAAGAGTCTATTTGACAAGTTAAACTTGGGGTCATTTGCAACTACTAAAATGAGACCTCCATCTTGCTGATTCAACTTATAAACAAGTTGTTGGGATAAAAGAAAACATAGTTATTAAAATTAAAGGATGTCCTACTCTTATTGATCTTGTTATAGTAGACATGTCTGAAGATCCCATACCACCTACAATTCTAGGTAGGACCTTCCTAAGAACTATTAAAGTTTTGATTAATCTACATAAAGGGAATGTGAGAATAGGACTACAATCAAGATATCATTTTATAGTTCACTTCCCTAGGAAGAAAAATGCCAAACATAATAATAATGATGATGGTATAATCATACTAAAAGCTAATTACTTTGGAGTGGATGTCCACTCGTAAATCCTAAATGAACACCATCTGGGTCAAGCTAATTGACCTTAACTAGAAGCGCTTCATGGGGAGCAACCCATGTAAAATAAAAGTTTGTATTGTTGTGTTAAATTTGTTTTTGTTTTAATAAAGAGTGTTTAAGAAGACCTTTGGATAGAGGAGAAGAAAACAAGATAATCGGCGATCTTTTTTATTTGCTAACACATGGGCTTAATGTACCACACTTTTTTATGAAGTCTATTTGCTGTTATTTTGTTGATTACTAAGATGTGCATCTTCATGACATCATGCATATATTGCCTAAAACTATTTTTCTAAAAGCCTATCTTTGTTTTCTAAATGTCCCTTGCTTCTTTTCAAATTATAAAACCCCGTCCATTCGAATATTTTGTTTTGTCTAAAAAATATTTACAAATGGCCTTTCAAATAAAACAGAACAATAATAAGAAAAAAGTTTATTTTAATTAGGGAGGCAGCAAGCCAGGCCCAAAGGCCCAGCCAGCTGATACGTCCAAAACATATCCACTTTCCCGAACACTTTTGCTATTGTTTATCCTCTAAACTTGTGTGATTTGGATGCAACTAACGCGGACTGACGCTGTTTTCAGCAGAATTGCCTTGGTGTCTACTTTTTGTGCAGAAAATCAACTATTAGGAAAAATCTCAGAAAATATGCCAAAAATCCTATTTCACCGGAAGACTCAAGGAGCCAGAATACGAGACAGAGAAGAGCCAGGGGGTGGCCACACCACCTCGTGGGGTGGGCCAGGCCAGGCCACGCCACGCCAGGGGGTGGTGTGGGCCCCCCAGGCACCCCTCGGTCTCCCACTTCGCTTATAAGAAGCCTTCTGACCTAAAAACTCCAGGGGGGTCGACGTTTTTCCAGAAGGAGTTCCGCTCCGCCGCCACCACCAGATTCCACGAAATAACACCAGAAACTCCGTTCTGATACCCTGCCGGGACAGGGAATTGGAGGAGATCATCGCCATCATCATCACCATCGCTTCTCCATCGACCATCCATGTTTCCCCCATCTATGAGTGAGTAATCCCCCGCTGTAGACTATAGGGATGGTAGGGATTGGATGAGATCGTTCATGTAATGGCATCAGATTGTTAGGGCATGGTGCCTAGTATCTTTTATTAGTGCTTTATGACTTTGTTGCGACTTGTTATGCTTAATGCTTATCACTAGGGCCCGAGTGCCATGATTTCAGATCTGAACATGTTATTGATTCATTATGATAGTATTGTTTTTCGTCTTATCTACAAGTTGTATACACACGTTGTTGTCCGGAACCAATGGCCCTGAAGTGACAGAAATAGGGATAACCGGAGGGAATGGTTTTAATGTGAGGATCACATGTGTTCACAGAGTGTTAATGCTTTGCTCTGGTGCTCTATTAAAAGGAGCACCTTAATTGCCAGTAGTTCCCTTGAGGCCCCGCTGGAAACGGGCTGGTAGGACAAAAGATGTTGTGCAAGTTCTCATTGCGAGCACGTATGACTATATATGGAACACATGCCTAGGATTATCTTGTACTTGGATGCTTTATCTTATTTATCTGCAATTGCCCTATGTTCTGATTGCTATGTGAATTGTCTTGTCCATGCAACGCCCGTCTATCCATCCCTATGCCTACCGCACTCGAATCCCATTGTTTACTGCTATTGTTACTACTGTCTTTACTTTACTACTGTTGCTACTTTGCTATTCCTACTACAAAACTGTTGCTACTGATAAACTGCTGTGAGCAAGATTGTTTCCAGGTGCAGCTGAATTGGCAACTCAGTTGTTAAGGCTTATAAATATTCTTTGGCTCCCCTTGTGTCAAATCAATAAATTGGGTTTAACTTCCCTCGAAAATACTGTGATACACCCCCTATACTTGTGGGTCATCAAGACTATTTTCTGGCGCCGTTGCCGGGGATCATAGCTTTATTTATCAAGTTCACTTGGATTCTCTATTGTTCGCTGCTATCCATCCATCATGGGTAAGTCTCGTGATGGCAAGTTTTCTATTTTACCATCCACTACAAGAAGAGGTACGGTTCTGAACACCTCTGCTGCTCTTGATTCACCATCTGTTATAAGTAAGCTCGTTACACCACCACATACACATGCTACACACACTGCTACTACTGCTGAATCTAAAACTTCTAATGCTTATGATGCTGCTTCTACTGTGCTTGATAAGAGTGGTTCACTAGGTCTTTTCCTAGATGCTACGATTGCTAGATCTATAGCTGGAAATACCGAAACTCCTAATGAAGACACTACCACACCTGTTAGTTCACCTGATTCTAGTGAAAGTTATGATATTGAAGATGGTTATGTTGAGATGACCGATGAATTTATTAAAGAATGTAAAAACACCCATGATAGGAGCGCTGCTAAGAGTCTCCTTGAGAGGCGTACTATTAGACCCGAATTGTCTCCTATTGCTAAGTTTGCTGCTTCTCCCATAAACATTATAGATGAAGATTATGATTTCTCTCTTGATCTATCTTACATAGCTATTGTCGAGAAAGAACCTTTTTTGTGGGACTAAGAATGAAAGAGCGGTAGCACATATGAATGAACTTTCTACCATGAGTGGCTTGTTTTCTGATGATATTAAGATGCGTACTTACTTTGTTGCCAAGATCTTCCCCTTTTCACTGAAAGGAGAAGCTAAAACTTGGTTTAGTAATTTACCTTCTGGATCTATTGATATCCATGAGTGCTTGATTAGTACTTTCCTGCAGAAATATTTTCCTCCTAGTGCTAGACATGCTATTTTGCATGAACTTTTTGATTTTAAACAGGGAGAAAAGAGGTATTGCTCGAATCTTGGGCAAGGTTTTGTGCTTTGATTCATGCACAAGCTGGAAGTCCATTACCTAAGAATGAGCTTCTTGATATATTTTATAATGGACTAACCGAGGAATCTAGGACATACCTAGATAGTTGTGCTGATTGTGTTTTCAGGAATAGGACTCCCAAGGAAGCTGAGGAATTAATGGCTAAAATAAGTAAGAATTATGAAGATTGGACTCCTCCTAAACAAGCTATACCTGAAGTAATTGTACCTGAACCTTCTATTCCGGTGCCTATTCGAACATCAAAGAAGAGGGGAGTTATTGAATTGAATGATGAAGTGATGAAGGAAGCTAAGAAATGTCTTAAGGAGAAGGGAATTAAAGTTGCAGATGTCAAGAATTTACCTCCTATAGAAGAATTATGTAAGCCTATTCCCTACTCATCCACTATTGAGGTACACTCTCTCCAACACTTTGATGAAGGTGATATCCCTTACTCTAAACCTCTTGATCAGTGCTTAGAAGAATTCGATATGTTTATTGTTAAGCAAGATAATTTTAATAAAAGGGTGCAAAATCATCTAATGGAAAACACTAGAGCTATTGTAGAGTTGAAAGATATTGTGGAAAGAACCTCTAATGATGTTAAAATGATTTGTAAACACTTTCAAATGGTTCAAACTCAAATAGATCAACTCATTAAAGTGCAAAAAGACTTGCTAGTTAATGCTGCTAAAAGCCATGCTTATGAAATTAGAACTAGAAGTGGAGCTGCTACCCAGGATCCTCTATATCCTGAGGGGCATCCCAAAAGAATTGAGCAGGATTCTCAACAAGCTAAAAATAGTGGCTCTACTCATAAGAAAAGGAAAAAGAAACATAAAACTGTTGTAGAACCCTCTGAACCTGCTATAGATCCTAATAGTATATCTATCTCTGATGCTGAAACTAAAAGTGGTAATGAAGAAAATGAAGTTCCTAACGAAGAGAAAGTTGAGGAAGAACCTGAAAACCACACTAAGAATACTAAATACACCAAAGAAGATTTTATTGCTAAGAAACATGGTAGTGAAAGAGAACCTTGGGTCCAAAAACCTATGCCTTTTCCTGATAAGAAACACAAGTCAAAGTAAGATGAACACTATAATAAGTTTTGTGAGTGGATGAAACCTTTATTCTTGCAAATTCCTTTGACTGATGCTATTAAATTGCCTCCTTACTCAAAGTATATGAAGGATATTGTCTCGAATAAAAGGAAGATCCCTAATGAAGAAATTTCTACTTTGCTTGCTAATTATTCCTTTAATGGTAAGGTTCCTAAGAAACTTGGAGACCCTGGGATTCCAACTATCCCTTGCTCTATTAAGAATAGTTATGTTAGAACTGCTTTGTGTGATTTGGGAGCTGGAGTTAGTGTTATGCCTTTCTCTCTCTATAAGAGGCTTCAACTAGAAAAACTGATACCAACTGATATATCTTTGCAAATGGCTGATAAATCTACGACTATTCCTATTGGTATATGTGAGGATGTACCTGTTCAAGTGGCTCATAATTGCTTGATATTAACTGATTTTGTTGTGCTTGAAATGCCTGAAGATGATAATATGTCTATTATTCTTGGGAGACCTTTTCTTAATACTACAGGAGCTGTTATTAATTGTAATCAAGGAAAGGTGACTTTCAATGTAAATGACAAGGAACATACTATCTATTTCCCCAAGAAGGTTGAAAGAACTTATGGTTCGAATTCAATTGAACGTGTTGAGGGCATTCAAGTTGGAGAAATATATTGTCCCATACCAAGAGAAAATTTTGAAACTATTATGATTGGGACCATTGCTATCAAGGTTGAGGTAACATAATCATTAGTGGAATACAAAGTTTTGTCTCATATGGAATTGTTTTGGTAGCAAGACTTGATCAACCTTGTTAACAAAAGGATTTCATTGAACAAAACAATGTTTTCACCATGATTATCTCCGTTTACTTCTAGTACTATCCATTTTAGTTTTTGCTTTCGTTTAGCTTTCTCTTTTTGTTGTTAGTTGCTTGCATGTTAGAGTGTCTTAGAACTTCTGTAGTTCTAGCCTTGTTTTGTCCTTGCATCATTTCAAAAAAAAACCTGTCTCTCAGAAAATCATTCTTCTATGCTTGAAAATGCCCAAAAATAAAGTGTCTCGAAAAATTCCAGAAAATTCATATTAAATTTTTGCATGAAAAAAGGGGCAGAGGAGTACCTGGGAGGTACCAGGGGGACCCACCAGGCAGGCTCACCACTTGGTGGCGCGGCCTGCCCTTGGTGGCGCCATGCCCTGGTGTGGGCCACCCTGCCCCCCCACTAACTCTCTCACCTTCCACTTTCTTCTCTCTCCCGAGTAAGCTCCAGTTCATTGCTCAAAATCGCGTTCTTGCCGTGCTTACTCTCGATTTTTTCGATCTCCTTGCTCAGCCCATCTTTCTTGCTAAAATTTGGAGCATTTGTTCCATGGTATGTGACTCCTCCCCTTGTCCAAGTAGATTTGTGTTTAGTGGATTATTTATTGAGTATTTTGCTGCTGTAGGTGACTGGTTATGAGAGCTTGTAAGCTTGTTTGATGCTTAGAGATATAGTTTTAATGCATGTTTAGGCCTCTTACAAGTCCCTATGAGTAGAATCCTTCATTATATTCACTTTGCAATCACTTGTTTAATAGGTGTTTAAAATTTCAGAATAGAAGATGAATGAGCATCAAGTAAACCAACATGAACTTTGGGTGCCTGATGTCATGAAGGTCCACCGGGAGGAGGAAGTTTTCCCCTCCATTTATCCATGCTCTGAGTTCATGAGAGCTGCAGGAATTCTCTAAGATTTCCACACTTTGGTTTCTAATGCAGGGTTAGAGCACTTTTTGGAGGATGAACCTTGTCAATTTGTGAAGCTAACCATGTCTGTGGTGCAAGACTTCCAATTTAGTCACTCTTTGCCTAACCCCATGGTCCACTACAAAATTTACAATATTGCTGTCGACCTTTCTCTTGATGATTTTTGTGCAGCTATTAGGGTACCTCAATGGGGATCATGTAGAAGGATTAAGGAGTGACCTGAACCACTCATGGATTTATACGCAGAAATTTGCCAAGGGAGCAGCTTCTCGAAGGAGAATGGAAAAATCCGTAACATTCATCTTCCCTCCATTCGTTACTTTGCCTACTTTGTTGCCAAGTGTGTTCTTGCTAGGAAAACTGCCAATAAGTTATCTTCTTCTGATCTAGCATTTATCTCTGCTACTCTTAAATGAGATAGGGCTTACAACTTAGGGGCTTTGATAGCTTTCCGTCTTGTTGCTAACCATGAGAAAGGTGGAATTTGTGGAGGCCTCGTTGCTTCTCGTTTACTAGCATTGCATGGTTTAGTGCCTCATCATCTAGACCTACAGTTTCCCATAGAGAGGCTTGATCTTAATTCCATGATACAACATAAATTTGTTTCCTCGTGGGCTAGTATGAGTGAGTTATCTTATGAAATAACCTTCCTCAAAGCTGGCTGGAGAAAGAGCAAGACCGAGCGTGTTGTTCTTTTGCCTGCACCTGTTTTGTTTAACCTTGATAACAGGGAAGGATGGTCCCTCACTGAGGAGGAGCTTGACACGTACTTGGGAGAGCTCTCCCAACAGGAGCAGGACACTAGAAGGGAGGTTACGGATGATTCGGTCCAGCCCTCGAACGAGGGAGAGTCTTCATATCAACAGCCTGCTTATGATTGGGGAGCTTCTTCTTCTTCCCATGGGCCCAACTACGACCATTCTTATCAAGATCCGCCTGCTTGGAACCCCTATTCGTACATGGATTGATACCCACTTAGGCCAAAAGCCTAAGCTTGGGGGGAGGTACGCTGGCATCGCACTCATCTCCATATCATGTTGCATCGGTACTTTGTATATTCATGTTTTCGTTCTCTTTTTAGTTTTCGTTCTTCTTTGCTTTTGCTTTCTAAAACACAAAAAGACCAAAAATATTTCTGTTGTTTCTCTTTGGTTTGCTTCTTCTTTTTGCCTTGGTTTGATTTTCCCTTTATGCTTTGTTTGAACCATTCAAAAAAAACCCAAAAGATTTTGCTTTGCTTGTTTTTCCTTTTGGTTCTTGTTTAAAAAGAAAATCAAAAACAATAAAAGTATTTGTCGTTCTTCTTTGGTTTTGTGAGTTTGCTACAGGGTTCGGCAGTCCTCAGTGGAATATTGGTTTCATATTATTATTCAAGCCACACAACTGAAGAGCAATAATGAGGATTAATGACAACTTGAGGCGTGGTAAGAGGCTGGTAACGAACTCTATTTGTTTTCATTTTTGTACATATACTCATCACTGTGGGCATGAGTTTGTTCGTGTAAGGTGTATGTTATATTTGGATGCTTAGTAGTTCTTGCTTTCGTATGATTAGTTCCAGTTTGCTAATAGTTTGTAGCATGTCTTATGAATGTTTGCTTGCATTACTCTATTCATAACTTGGTATGACACCGTGGTATCCTCCTCTGAATGTTTCATTTGAATCGACTTGGCACATGCTCACGCATGCACATGACTGTAACAATCAGTTAAGCCTCGATGAATTATTTTTTCTTGAGGATCTTGAATCACTTTCATGCCATGAGTAGTCATGTTTTGTTGCAAGCATGATTATGACAGCTATTGCTCTCTCGTTTGTCGCTCCCTTACTATTGCTAGCCTTCACTTACACTGAGTATTTAACTCATGTTTCCAACTCCCTTAAACCAAATATTGCCAAAGTGTCCACCATACCTACCTATTAGCATCGTTTGCTACTTCCGTGCATATTCAATATGCCTTGTTTTCTTCCGAATAAAATGTTTGCTTGTTATGAGAAAGTTAGTTAGTAAAGCTCTCACGAACTTGATGGCACACTTTATTTTGTGCACTTAATAAACCTGAACCATTGTGACTGTTCATGAAAGTTATATGCTTGCAAATTATAGGCTGGGGATTAGCAGAACCATGCTGTCACGGGGAACGCTTTCAACACTTGTAAATATATACCCAGTTGATACCTTGCTCTTTTGTTTGCGGATGTCGTCGGTGTGAAATAAAAGGGGAGCTGGTAAGTCCATGGAGTTATGTATGTATGTTAGAGAAACGCCTGGGCCGCTGGTCTAATCCATGCTGACATGGTGGAAACCTGCAGCGTAACCATAATGATATCAATGAAGCATTCTTCTTATAAAAAGAGAGAGATAGCTATTGAGAAAAAGAAAAAAAGAGATTTATGAAAAGAGAAAGAGAGAAAAAAACACCATTTCCCATGGTAAATAAGAAGATTGCTAAGATACTCATTGTCTGCTTGCCTTGTCATTTTGATATGGGGATTCTTCCGTATCATCGGGCAAGGGGTATCCCGTTGGCGGTTCTCTATGATATGCACATATTTACGATGACAAGAACTTACCGGTAACTAAAGTTGAGTAGCATGAGGAGCAGCCCTCGTACTCAAGGGACTTGGGATTTCCAGTTTATAGTCTGTCAAGCATATAACTCAGATTGGACCTCACTTTCACCTTAACCACATTAAATATGCTTATGATAGGGGCAATGAGAGCTCAAAGCTAATGAGTATCATACTTTCAGCATTTGGAAGCCTTTCAAAATTATTCAAAACCTTTTCGTTTACTTGTTGAGTCTCCATTTATTCTTTGAGCACCTTCTTGAGAGCATAGTTGTCATTCTTTGTGCTTGTCCCATTACTTTATTATTTGTGTTATGACTTTAATGCTTGTATCCTTGATATATTTACTTCTAGTCATCACTTGAACTTCAGAGGTGCCTTGATATTCATAATCAAAGGCAAGCGAGATACCACTCTATCACACCTTTTTATGAGCATTGTAATGTTGCTTATGTTTATACATCATGCTACTTATTATTTTTTAGTTGGAATCTCTTCATAGCTTGCAATGCCTATTAAGTAAACTTAGTTGCATACTCTTTATTATGAACTGTCTAAGTAGTTGATCACATTGCTGAGAATATTCACATCATATGAAGCAAATGTGTTCGTGAAAGTTCTTTTATCGCACTCAGTTTTCAACTGAATTGCTTGAGGACAAGCAATAAGCTAAGCTTGGGGGAGTTGATACGTCCAAAACGTATCCACTTTCCCGAACACTTTTGCTATTGTTTCTCCTCTAAACTTGTGTGATTTGGATGCAACTAACACAGATTGACGCTGTTTTCAGCAGAATTGCCTTGGTGTCTACTTTTTGTGCAGAAAATCAACTATCAGGAAAAATCCCGGAAAATATGCCAAAAATCCTATTTCACCGGAAGACTCCAGGAGCCAGAATACGAGACGGAGAAGAGCCAGGGGGTGGCCACACCACCTGGTGGCGCGGGCCAGGCCAGGCCGCGCCAGGGGGAGGTGTGGGCCCCCAGGCACCCCCTCGGTCTCCCTCTTCACCTATAAGAAGCCTTCTGACCTAAAAACTCCGGGGGGTTCGACGTTTTTCCAGAAGGAGTTCCGCTCCGCCACCACCACCAGATTCCACGAAACAGCACCAGAAACTCCGTTCTGGCACCCTGCCGGGACGGGGAATTGGAGGAGATCATCGCCATCATCATCACCATCGCTTCTCCATCGACCATCCATGTTTCCCCCATCTATGAGTGAGTAATCCCCCGCTGTAGGCTATGGGGATGGTAGGGATTGGATGAGATCGTTCTTGTAATGGCATCAGATTGTTAGGGCATGGTGCCTAGTATCTTTTATTAGTGCTTTATGACTTTGTTGCGACTTGTTGTGCTTAATGCTTGTCACTAGGGCCCGAGTGCCATGATTTCAGATCTAAACATGTTATTGATTCATTATGATAGTATTGTTCTTGGTTTTATCTACAAGTTGTATACACACGTCGTTGTCCGGAACCAATGGCCCCGAAGTGACAGAAATCGGGATAACCGGAGGGAATGGCTTTGATGTGAGGATCACATATGTTCACGGAGTGTTAATGCTTTGCTCCGGTGCTCTATTAAAAGGAGCACCTTAATTGCCAGTAGTTCCCTTGAGGCCCCGCTACAAATGGGCTGGTAGGACAAAACATGTTGTGCAAGTTCTCATTGCGAGCACTGATACATTGCAAATGTATCTATAATTTTTGATGTTCCATGCTTGGTTTTATCCACTTTCTTGTGTTTTGTCCACACTTTGGAGTACTTTTCATATGATTTCTTGAACTAACCTATTAACAAGAGCCACAATGCCAGCTGCCTGTTTTATGCTGTTTTTGGTTCCAGGAAAGTCAAAAAATGAATATTCTCGGAATTGGACGAGACAAAAGCCAAAGTGCCTATTTTTTAGGAAGACATCAGATGCCAGAATACAAGACAGAGAAGGGCCAGAGGGCGGCCACACCACCTAGCCGCGCGGCTAGGCTTGGCTCGCGCCAAGGGGTGGTGTGGCCAGCCCAGGCACCCCCTCGGCCTCTCCTTCCGCCTATATATTTCCCTCGGGACGAAAACCCTAAGTACCCGATCAAAAATCCACGAAAGAGTCTGTAGCCGCCGTCATCTCCATCCCTAGATCGGGAGGGATCTGAAGCTCTTCCTGGCACCCTGCCGGAGAGGGGAGTTCACCCTGGAGGCCTTCTTCATCACCATGTAAGCCTCTGGTGTGATGCGTGAGTAGTTCATCCTTGGACTATGGATCCATGTAGTAGCTAGATGGCTGGTTCTCCTCCTTTGTGCTTTCATGTTTAGATCTTGTGAGCTCCGTTCATGATCAAGATCATCTATTTGTAATTCTACATGTTGTGTTTGCGGGGATCCGATGGATATTGAGATGCTATTTCAGATTGATTATTGATTCTATCATGTCTTTGTTATTTGTGATCTTGCATGCTTTCCATTGTTAGTAGCTATCTTGGCCAAGTAGATGCTAGCAACTCCAAGAGTTAGTATTTATGCTCGATAGTGGGTTCATGCCTCTGGTAATCTGGAGAAGTGACAGAAATCTCTAAGGTACTAGATGTGTTGTTGCTACTAGGGAGAAAACAACAATCCTTTGTTCATAGAACAATCGTATTGTTTACATTACACACAATTCGTAAAGCAATAATCTGTTGCTTGCAACTTAATACTGGAGGGGGTTCGGATGATAACCTGAAGGTGGATTATTAGTCATAGATGCAGTTGGATGGCGGTCTATGTATAATATTGTAATGCCCAATCAAGTCTCAAAGGAGTCAAGATGACTAGTATATGCATGTATTGCTTTCTCTGTGTTTGTCAATTGCCCCGCTGTAATTTGTTCACCCAGCATGTTATCTATCTTAAGGAGAGCCACCTCTAGTGAACTATGGATCCCGGTCCTTTTCTTTTACATTCAATCTACAATCTTTTACTGCTTTGTGTTTACTTTCTGCAAACTTTTACTTCTTTCCATTCGATACGTTTAATCCTTTGTTTTCCGCAAAACACGGTGAGATTGACAACCTCATCGCAAGTTGGGGACAAAGTTCTGTGGTTGTGTTGTGCAGGTCTCCACGTTGCTACTAGCACCGGTAGTGCGCCCTGCCAAAGCTCAGCTAGTAACACCTTTGGGGTGTTTCCTTGCTCCTACTGGTTCGATTAAACCTTGGTTTCATACTGAGGGAAACTTGCTGCTGTGCTCATCATACCTTCCTCTTGGGGTTCCCAACAAGCTCTACATTAACACCACTCCAGCATTTTTCGGGCGCCATACACAGAGCCATCACCTGCCAAGGCTCAGCTAGCAACACCTTTGGGGTGTTTCCTTGCTCCTACTGGTTCCATTAAACCTTGGTTTCATAACTGAGGGAAACTTGCTGCTGTGCTCATCATACCTTCCTCTTGGGGTTCCCAACAAGATCTACATCAACACTGAGCCATCAAGCACGTATGACTATATATGGAACACATGCCTAGGATTATCTAGTACTTGGATGCTTTATCTTATTTATCTGCAATTGCCCTATGTTCTGATTGCTATGTGAATTGTCTTGTCCATGCAACGCCCGTCCATCCATCCCTATGCCTACCGCACTCGAATCCTACTGTTTACTGCTATTGTTACTGCTGTCTTTACTTTACTACTGCTATTACTTTACTATTCCTACTACAAAACTGTTGCTACTAATAAACTGCTGTGAGCAAGATTGTTTCTAGGTGCGCTAAATTGACAACTTAGTTGTTAAGGCTTATAAATATTCTTGGGCTCCCCTTGTGTCGAACCAATAAATTGGGTTTCACTTCCCTCAAAAATACTGCGATACACCTCCTATACTTGTGGGTCATCAAGACTATTTTCTGGCACCGTTACCGGGGAGCATAGCTTTATTTATCAAGTCCACTTGGAATCACTATTGTTCAAGCTTAGTTTATTTCCGCCTTGTTTGCTTGTTTATTTATCAAAAATACAAAAAAATTAGTTCCTACTCTAGTTGTTATTTTCGTTGGTCTGTTATTGTCTTGCTTTGTCATGCTTTCTATCAATGGTTGTTTTCTTTGAAACTGAATCTTATTGGCAAGGTGGGTTCATGGAAGAACAAAAATATTATTATAAGGAACACCGCTTGTCACAAAAAGGGAAACACTTATGGGAACAAATTGATAAATTGTATACCATTACTATAAACATGTGCTCTACTTATAATGTTACTTATTGCTTTGATAAATCTTGTTGCTGTAGGAGGTACAAACACCTCCCTTTTCAATGTGATGATAATGATGATGTTACCATATCTTCTTATGTTAAGGGAAATTATGAATTTTATGATGTCGAACAAATTGAGGAATTTATTGCTTGGAAGGGTGCTTTTGAACTTGCTAGTTTGCTTGAAAATATTGATGATTTACCTTATAAATATGAGGTTTATGCTATACTTAAATTTTGCTTTGATAATTACAAGGAAGAAAATGGCTATATTCTTGAATATATTAATAGATGCTTTCCACAAATGGAAGAGACTAATGCCTTGCAGGATCTTATGGAAGAAGAAATTGACGAACCCGAAAGCTCACTAGATGAAAAAGAGGAGGAGAGTGATGAACAAAAGGAGGAATAATGGATTAGCTACGCATGCCTACCATCTAATGAGAGTAACTCTTTATCCCTTATATTATTTGATTATCCCCCATGCTTACCAAAGGAGGATGAATGTTATGCTCATGTTATCTGTGATAATCCTTTATTTCCGCCTAACTTAGATATGCATGGTACTAAAGAGTTTTGCTTAGAAAATGTTTATGATAAAGCTCTAGACGATGGTCCTATATTGAATGATCAGCCATCTTGTTATAGAATTGTTAAAAGTAGGTTTGAAGGTTTTAATCCCACTATTTTTGAGCTTGATAAAAATTATGTGTTTGTAGATCATGAAAAGCATGCTTTATGTGATAGTTATATTGTTGAGTTTATTTATGAGGCTACTTAAAATTATTATGAGAGAGGAAAATATGGTTGTAGAAGTTTTCATGGTATTAAAACACCTCTCTATGTGCTGAAAGTTTTGAAGTTACTCTTGTTTTATCTTCCTATGTCTGTCACTTTGTTCTTTGCGAATTTATTTGCATACAAGATTCCTATGCATAGGAAGTGGGTTAGACTTAAATGTGTTTTGAATTTGCTTCTTGATGCTCCCTTTTACTTCAATTCATATTTCTTATGTGAGCATCCTCTCAAACTATCATGCCTAACTTAAAGGCGTTAAAGAAAAGTACTTATTGGGAGATAACCCAAAAGTTTTAGATGAGTCTTGGACATTATTACCTCTGTAATAACCGCTCCTTATCCTTTTTATTTGCTTTTTGTGCCAAGAGTAACCTCTAATGAGAGAGAAGTAATGATTGGGAAAGTTGCTGTCCCGAAACAGATTTATGTGCTTCACCGTAAAACTTCGTATAAAATCTCTATACGTCCATTTGAGGCGTGAATTTTTGTGCTTCTGCCCCAGGTTGTTATCTAACTTTCGTTAGTTCAACACTTTTTGATTTGAGCAACATAAGGTCTTCCAAAAATTCATCTTTACCTGCTGGTCTGTTTTGACAGATTTCTGCCATTTTCTGCATTTGCTTCTTGTTGGTTCCTCTTTGAGTTCTTTTGGGGAATTGAGATTTTTGAGGGAAGTGCTATAGTAGGTTGTGTTTTAATGGAAGTTTTATAGGTATTAGAACTGAACCTAAGGACTTATTATCTTGAGTACACTAATGTTGCTAATAAAGATCGTGTGAAGTTTTGTATGAAGGAAAAACTTCAGGTGTATGGAAGGAATGAGTAATGAGATGATGGATGGACTAAAGCTCAAGCTTGGGGATGCCACGCGTGTCACCCCAAGAAATATCCAAGAAGTACAAGCGTCAAAGCTTGGGGATGCCCAAGGCATCACCTTCTTCATCAATAAAAATCCCAGATTTCTTCCAAACGCTTCATTTTTATTGTTTCATGCACAGTTGTGTTGTTATTGGAGCGTCTTATTTTTTGTTTTTGTTTTGTTTTTTTGTTTGCTTGGTTTTCTTAGTTTGCTTAATAAATTGGTTGGACCCCCTCTTTCATACATTGGTTTTCAAATAGTTTGGTTTGGTTTGGAAAAGAGTAGGAAAGTTCATACTTAAGTGGTAAAGAGAGCTTGTTTTTGACCGTGGCCTATGCTTTGTCATGCCATGCTTGATATTGTTTTGGCTTTATTCTTAGTATTCTTTGTTGTAGCAGGACTTGTTATAAACAATTGAGATTTCTTAATGTTCCTTGGATGAATCATGCGTTGTTTTAGCATATTAAAGCAT
This sequence comes from Avena eriantha, assembly GCA_910589775.1. Taxonomy (NCBI): domain Eukaryota; kingdom Viridiplantae; phylum Streptophyta; class Magnoliopsida; order Poales; family Poaceae; genus Avena; species Avena eriantha. Next base: position 90,881,807 of record OU342743.1, read on the forward strand.
AGTATTGTGGTATTATCCTTTGATGCTTTATTTGGGTTGACTTGGCGCATGCTCACACCATGTTATGACTATTACAAGTCACCATAGCATTGATGATCCTTTAGTTTTTAACTTGTAGTATCACTTTATGCTTTGATTAATGATGTTTTGTCGCTCTGCATGATTATGGCCATTATTGCTCTCCTAGTTTGTCCCTCCCAGTCTTTTGCTAGCCTCCACAACCAAGTATGAGGACCACTCATGCATCCAACTCCCTAAAACCAAGTTATTCCAAAGAGTCCACCATACCTACCTACTAGCATATGCTATTCCAAGTATATTCATGCTTTTGTTTACCTTCCAAATTAAACTTGTTATGAGAAAACTAGTGATTAAAGCTCTCCCGAACTTGATGGCACACTTTAATTTTCTTGCCCTTAATAAACTTGAACCATTGTGTCGTCTATGTTGTATAATGTTGCACTTATTTGTTGGGGATTAGCAGAACCATGCTGTCGTGGGGAACGCTTTCAACATTGCACTGGTACTTTGTACCTAGTTGATATCATGCTCTTTTGTCTATGGATGTCGTCAGTGTGAAATGAAAGAGGAGCTTGTAAGTCCATGGAGTTATGTATATGTGTTAGAGAAACGCCTGGGCCACTGGTATAATCCATGCTGACATGGTGGAAACCTGCAACGTAACCATAATGAGCTGTCTATGAAGCATTCTTCTTATAAAAAAGAGTCCTATATTGAGAAAAAGAGAAAAAGAATGAAAAAAAGAGATTACCAAAAGAGGAAAGAGATAAAAAAGCACCATATTCCCATGGTAGATAAGAAGATTGCGGAGATGCTCGTTGTCTGCTTGCCTTGTCATTTTGATATGGGGATTCTTCCGTATCATCGGGCAAGGGGTACCCCATTGGCGGTTCTCTATGATACACATGTACTTACAATGACAAGAACTTACCGGTGACTAAACTTGAGTAGCATGAGGAGCAGCCCTCGTATTCAAGGGACTTAAGATTTCTAACTTATACTTCGTCAAGCATGTACACCATAGTTTGTTCACTTTAACCTTAATCACTTCAAGATGCTTATGATAGGGGCAATGAGAGCTGAAATCTAATAAGTACCATAATTTTTGGAAACTCTTTATGAAACTTGAGTCTCTACTTCCTTCTTTGAAGGCCTTTCTTTTACTTTTATGTTGAGCATCCACCTTCTATCTTTATGCACCTACTTTGAGAGCATAGTGGCCATTCTTAGTTCTATGTGCATTGTCCCAAGACTTGTTGATTGATGCATAGCTTTGATATTGCTTGTTTTAAACTATTTGTATCTAGTCACTCTTATGAACTTTGAAGGTGTCCTATGCATTTATGTTTTCTACTCTATGAGGGACAAGCTGAATGCCACTATGCTATGTTTTCTTTATGTGAAACAAACAAACGTCTTGCAAAGCATTGTTATTCATGAATCTTTTGTTTGTGCCTTTTCATGTTGCAACATAGTTGCTTTGTCTTATTGTTAGAACTTTATCTTTCATGTTATGTTGAAGTACTATGATCCCAGCTATCAATGTTTACTAATACTTTGATCAAGTTTATGATGGTGCATGTCACCTAAAAAATTAATCTTTCTTTTTATCACTTACCTACTCGAGGACGAGCAGGAGTTAAGCTTGGGGATGTTGATACGTTGCAAAAGCATCCATAATTTTTGATGTTCCATGCTTGGTTTTATCTACTTTCTTATGTTTTGTCCACACTTTGGAGTACTTTTCATATGATTTCTTGGACTAACCTATTAACAAGAGCCATAGTGCCAACTACCTATTTTCTGCTATTTTTGGTTCCAGGAAAGTCAGAAAATGAATATTATCGGAATTGGACGGGACAAAAGCCAAAGTCATTATTTTACCGAGGGACACCTGGAGCCAGAATACAAGACACAGAGGGGCTAGGGCCCAGCCACACAACCTGGCCGCGCGGGCTGGGCCTGGCCAGGCCGCGCCAGGGGGTGGTGTGGGCCCCCAGGCACCCCCTCGGTCTCCCTCTTCGCCTATAAGAAGCCTTCTGACCTAAAAACTTCGAGGGGTTCGACGTTTTTTCCAGAAGGAGTTTCGCTCCACTGCCACCACCAAATTCCACGAAACAACTCCAGAAACTCCGTTCTGGCACCTTGCCGGGACGGGGAATTGGAGGAGATCATCGCCATCATCATCACCATCGCTTCTCCATCGACCATCCATGTTTCCCCCATCTATGAGTGAGTAATCCCCCGCTGTAGGCTATGGGGATGGTAGGGATTGGATGAGATCGTTCATGTAATGGCATCAGATTGTTAGGGCATGGTGCCTAGTATCTTCTATTAGTGCTTTATGACTTTGTTCCGACTTGTTATGCTTAATGCTTGTCACTAGGGCCTGAGTGCCATGATTTCAGATCTGAACATGTTATTGATTCATTATGATAGTACTGTTTATGGTCTTACCTGCAAGTTGTATACACACGTCGTTGTCCGGAACCAATGGCCCTGAAGTGACAGAAACCGGGATAACCGGAGGGAATGGCTTTGATGTGAGGATCACATGTGTTCACGGAGTGTTAATGCTTTGCTCCGGTGCTCTATTAAAAGGAGCACCTTAATTGCCATTAGTTCCCTTGAGGCCCCGCTGCAAATAGGCTGGCGGGACAAAAGATGTTGTGCAAGTTCTCATTGCGAGCACGTATGACTATATATGGAACACATGCCTAGGATTATCTAGTACTTAGATGCTTTATCTTATTTATCTGCAATTGCCTATGTTCTGATTGCTATGTGAATTGTCTTGTCCATGCAACACCCGTCCATCCATCCCTATGCCTACCGCACTCGAATCCTACTGTTTACTGCTATTGTTACTGTTGTCTTTACTTTACTACTGCTATTAGTTTACTATTCCTACTACAAAACTGTTGCTACTGATAAACTGCTGTGAGCAAGATTATTTCTAGGTGCAGCTGAATTGACAACTCAGTTATTAAGGCTTATAAATATTTTTTGGCTCCCCTTGTGTCGAATCAATAAATTGGGTTTCACTTCCCTCGAAAATACTGCGATACACCCCCTATGCTTGTGGGTCATCACCGCGCCACCCTCTACTGCTGCCCCATTGCTCCTTGTTGCCTCTTTGCCTTGCCACAACCCCTCCTAGCAGCACCGCCCCGCGAGCCCCCCTCGCTTCGTGCCTCCTCGCCTACAGGGGCTCCTCTGCGACCTCCTCCTCGCGCCGCCCTGCTACCTGCCACAATAGCACGCGTGCCTACAGGGGCTCCTCTGCGACCCCCCGTTGCCTGGGCCTCCTCTTTGGCAACCCCGAGCTCGACCCTAGCACCTCAGTCACCCCTGCTCTATCACCGGCCAAGGCCCTCCTGTCCAACCTCGCCTAGCGTGTGTCCCGGTCCTGTGATATCACTCCTCTTGGCCACGGTTTGTCGCTGCTACAACTAACCTTGCCCTCATTGGCTTTTGTTAGTTCTCGATCTAAGGTTTGCTAATGTGAGGATGTTGTGGTGGTGTAATTGTGGAAATAGATGTGGTGATGTGTGACATGAAGGTGTCCCCTAAAGAATCAACCGACGAGGGAGGCACCTGATGATTGATGCGAGAAGCCGAACCCGAACGCCACTCGATGAACCATCGACAAGACCTTCGTCACGGATTACAAGTACCAAGACATGGAACCGAAGGACGCCAGACGTCAAGTTCTCCTTCATGGACCCGAAGCTCTAGTACTCCTTCACGGATCCGAAGAACGATCTCGTCAACCATAAGACCCCGATCCTGTCGATCCCTAAGATCGCCTTCTCGGATCCGAAACCCCAATACCGAGGATCCGAAGACCAAGCCCGAACCCTTGGAGTCCAAGACCGCCGAACCGAGATGTGTGACCCTCCCGAGCCCCTATTTTTATACTATAACATTATCGCTTGTTTCATATAAATTGTTCATGTCTCATACATATTAATTTGTTTGGGGGTATGTCGTCGATTCACCTCATAATTAAATATGGAGACTATATGTGGGCTATATTTGTCTTATCCTGATTCCAATTAAATTTGTGTAGCAAACCGATGCCATGTTTTGCCTTATTAATACAACATTTAAATTATGGGATACCTAAATAACTTGAACCTTCTATGTAATTTTCAGGGCCCCGGTTCCACTTAATATTGCCTAGTTGCATCACATCTTTGCCATGTCATGCATCATATCATAATCATGTCGGATCTTTTGCCGTCGTATTAAGTAGTGCATCTGATGTTTCTTTTAGTGTTTTGCTTCTTCACGGATTAGAACGTTGAGTTGATGCGAGCTTCTACTCGTTCTTCGGATGTATATTCGGCTATGTTTTCCAAGCGAGCAATCTCTCCCTTTCTATCTATTTTGCATTTTAGTCTTCACTTCCTCCTGTTGATCTATTGCTATCTATGTTGCGGTGCTTTAGTTTCCGTACCATTTATATTCCTTCTAGCTCCTATATTACCTTGGACACCTCCTATTGCCTGTTGTTTGGTAAACAGTTGGCCTTGCGAGTCGTAGTTGCTTGCTCAGGTGTTGTTGCGCATCGTCGTTGTTCCACCGATGTTGGGAGGTTGAAACATGCTTAATGGTGGAGATGATCACGAATTTCATTACAAATTGTCAATTAAAATGCTGGAAATAGATATAATGCAGAGGCACCAGTGGGTAATAGATATTATTTGGTTTTTACCCGCCCACTTGTGTCCACCTAGGATCCGAGTTATTGACACATGTTCTGAGATCGAGTGCGCTAACCACATGTGGGGTGTGTGGGCACCCCTATCGACTTATTACCTGATTTCAAAGTACTGTACTGGGGGCCACAAACTAGTTTGGGCGTTATTACTATCCTGTACTTATGCCATGCTTTACTGCTTTATTTACTATTACGTGTGGAGCGCCTGTACTGTTTAGGATGTGGGTCGTTATGTTGAGGATTATACATATGGCCTCTGATCTCTCAGTCGATCTCGCAACCTCTAGGTCCGTCTTCGGAGCTGGCCGACATCGTTACGTGTAGCTTAGTGGGGTGGCCCCCATGTACTTGCTTTGGGTCTAGGAACACGTCGTGTCCAAAGCCTCGTCGACATACCGATGGGTATATGTTAATTGATCTGGCAAAAAGAGTCGAAGTGCGTGTGGATACTTTGGTGCACCCCTGTAGGGTTAAATCTTTTAAAAATCCGTGTCCACGGTTATGGACGACTTGGAGCACAGTTTCTTGATCATAGATAACTATAACTAAAGAATTATTGTTCTAATTTGACTTGGATCTGATATGACTAGTAAGTTGGATAAACACCATGGAATGAATGAATAAAACTGCCAATTGTGTGAGTTCTCCTTGTAAGTACTTCCTTGTTTGGTATCGAGGGGGAAAATACCAGGATGGGTATGTTTGGTGTTAGTAACCGGTTGATTTTGAATAGGTCTTTCGTATCCCTCTCTGATAGCTGACAGTTGTATCGAGTCTCTATAGGTTGTGTAGTGCATGCTTCGCTGTCGCTTCAGTCCACCATACCTATGTAGGCGAGATCCACCGAATTCTACACTACCGTGTACTGGCCTCAGTACTGACCACTCCCTTTTTCCTTTGCCCTTTATTGACACCCCTTTTGTTTTTGAATAGGTATGAGATCGACATCATTAGCATGATTACTCTTCCGGCTTGGCCTGGGCAGGGTTATGGACGACATTGGTTATTCTTCAGGGCTCTTAGCCCCATTTGCATCTTATCCGTACTCGGATGTGTATCGTTTTCAAGGTGGTTTGGATCTTTGTAATGTATATCTGACTCATTGAGTCGATGTTGTATATATATATTTTATGGTTCCATCATGAACTATTGTGTAATGATATTAATTTGTTTTCCACCCGCACGCAAGTGTCTGGTGGGCATCTTTGAATCGTTTCTATGTGGGTTTGGTAGGAATCGCTAAAACTTGCATATGGCTGATTCAAGGGTGTTCGAGGAATACCGCAAATCCTAGGGAGATCTGGCGGATCCCGAGACTGATTGATGTAGGGAATCGACCTCATGTTCGCTGCTTTTGTCCTCTTCGTCATTTTGTCCTCGTGTTAGCAATAGTTAGGGTAGAGTCTATTTGGTATTATCATATGTAACTAGACAGAGTCCGGTCTCTCTCCCCCGACTATTAACGCGATAATGGGGCTCGGTTTATTATCCAAGTAGGCCCGATCTACCTGATCTTTTCGTTTTAATATGGTATCAGAGCCAAGAGGTGTCAAGTTCAATACCCTGCTCACGCAGTATTAGAAAAAGATTCTACGGCCTACACTCACCCACTCTAAAGACTAAAATAGTCTATACGTGAGGTGGAGTATTAAGAATATAATACACGCCTAGCCATTTCCATCAGTTCGGACTTTTGATTTAGATCGCTAGTGCATCAATTCAATAAACCCAACCTAATCGGTCTTATTTCTAAGTCGGTGATCCTGGATGATGATTATTTATCGAGCAATTAACTGAGTTATGAAATATTCTAAATGTTATTTGCAACTATTGGAGCCAACATTTTACAGATCTAAAGCCACATAAACTATCGTATGCAACAACAAGTTTGATGGTGTTCAACTCAATTAGTTAGTAGTAATAAAGATTTTTTAAATTGGATAACAATACATCGTGGTTGTTTCACAATGTGAATATGTAAGTAAACATGTCACACCATAATCCACTAAGTATACACAAGAAGAGATAATTGTTTAGATTTTAAGAAAAATACAAAAATCATGAAATAAATTGGTTTGATTTTTAATAACGGATTTTCTACGCCGCAGGCGCCTAGTACATTGCTCTGTACGACGGCACGTCCATCTCGGGATGAACGGCCCCGATCGACGCGGGCAGGCGGTGGTAGTTTGCGGACACGCCACGAACAAAAAGTGATCGAACACTTCCGCCGCGGCCCGGGCCCACATGTCATTGGCATATAGTCATTCCCCTTCCCGACCATTTCGAGACGAGGGCCGAGCGGAGGAGCAGTTCGTCATCGTCTTCTCCGTTGTTTCAGCGCCATCCCCCAGCGATTCCGAGAAGAATCCCGGACGATTGGCGGGCCTCGGGCGAGTTCTCCGGCTTCGAGCTCGCGAGCGCAGGTCTGGCCCTCATCTTCCCTCTCGCTCGCTCCATTTCCTTCTCGCTCGAGTGCCGAACGTAGCAGTAGTTGACGCTCGTCATTTGTGCTCTTTTCAGTGCCAAATCCCGCATGATTGGCGAGCCTCCAGCGAGTTTTCCAGCATCGAAACCGCGAGCGCAGGTCTGTCCCTCCTCCTTCCTCTCTCTTGCTCCATTTCCTCTTAGCTCTATCTCGCTCGGCAGTAGGAATGGCGTAGTGTCACTGGGGCTCGTTGTGTTTTGTGTTGCGGCATGGGTGGGATGGTGGTGGGGAGGGGATGGGGTGCCGTACTTGGCGGCGGAACACAGCCTGATTCGGATTGCTTTAAGCGGTGGAGGTATGTGTCGGCGTGTACTGGTTGATTCTGTTTGGGAGCATCGGAGGTGGGTCCCGGGTTCAGGCGGTGGTGGATGTCCTGGTTAGTAAGGTTTTTGTAGGAGGATGAGGTGGCCGTGTTTTCCGGGGTAACTGCACGGCGTGATTTCGGTTGAGGGTTGTGTGCCGTGATAGGGATGGCCGAGGCCGGGGCGGTGATCTGTCTGGTCAGAGTTGTGTAGCGTCCACGGATGTTTTTGTGGAGGTTTGTGTGCTGTGTAATGGTCGGCTTATCTAGGGGCGGTGTTTTGCCTGGTTCAGTTTAGATCCATGGCAAATTCGGGAGTGGTTTCTGTTAGCAATGCGTCCTGCGGCATTGTCCTGCGACATGTAGTTTCAGTGCCACATTGGAATTCCAATATGCGCACTCATTTTTGTGGGCAGGATTTCAGTTTTAAATTGGTAAATGGGTTACTATGCGTGAAAGCGATGCAAGACGTATTTTACCGAAGATGTGTATTTTTCTATGCGCCTCGCTTGCAGTTAGGTCGTTAAGTCGGTTGTTTCACCGGCGGTTTGTGCAATTGAAATTGTTCTGCATTTCTGTGTCTGCCTTAGTTTTGCATTCGTATGCAGGATGATGAAAATGTGTGATGCCTTGTTCCAGGTGTTAATATGCGGTCCGTATGTGGACCGTGGTAGAGGAAGTTTTTTTTTGACTTTGTAGATATATTTCACTTTTTGATGTTGTTATCAGTCAGATATGGTATTTTTTGATCTGTTTTTATAGTTATTGTTTATATGTGTACCATGTTACATCCATTGTTGTTTTCTTCTTTTAATTTTGTGTACTGTAAGTTATCTAGTTCCTGAAGTGTAATATATTGGTTTCGTTTGTGTCTATTTATTTGTCATTCATATCAAATTTTTTGTCATGAGCATGTTACCTCATTTTTGTATATCCTTACATGTTATCACTTTTTTTGTCGCTGTTTCAATGGTTCTGATTATTTTTACTTTTTGTTGTGTTTGTAGGAGGCACAATGGCGTTGAAGAAGAGGAAAGTAGTCAGAGCCCCTACGGATGATGATGATGATGATGGACCTCCTGCGCCGAAGCAGCGTATTCGGAACAGGGCTTTGCCCTCTACATTTCTTAAGATATATGAGAAAATGACGGACGACCGGAAGGCAGCGGTGGCTGCGATGGAGCTCGATAGCATGCTTGATATCAAACTAGATGAATATGCGTGCTTCGCCGTGCCGCCTGTATGTCGTTTTGGCATAGCGTGGCTAGTGTGGTATACTCAAACCGTGTTTTGGCATAGCGTGGCTAGTGCCGTATATTCAAACAACTTTGTTTTGTGCCACTGCCAAGTGCAACACATATGTGCTTTTATCGATGTGTCCTAATTGCACATGCCGACGTGTTGTGGACGTACATCCTAAGTATACACGGTTCGCATACGAACACATGATTTGGTATGGATACACGTCCGAATAAACTTTTTATATCCCAAAACCTGTTTCTATCCGCCACGGGACGTGGTGTCACTTTGTTTGTATAATTGTTTGATAAAACATCAAGTAATTAAATTTGACCTTATGTTACAAATGTTGGAATTTTTTTGGAAAGTACTTTCCTTGACCACATGGAGAACCGAAGTTTCTGAATGTTCTAAGGAGACTATATGTAGATATAGAAATAAAAAGATAGGCTTGAAATATTCGTTATGTTTTCCAAGTCTATACTGAAGAATATACATGACACCTAATTTCCATGTCTATACTGAAGATATACATGACACACTGATTGGAACCCATCAAGACACGGTTACTTCTAATACAATATACACGAAGTAATCTATACCTGAATCTGGTAAGATGTACTCCATGAAGTAACCTATACCTATACCCATCAGGAGTATGTGGCAGTATGCTTCAGAATATTGCATATGTTTTACAATGGACTAACTTGTAATATTTTACACGGTCAAAAGGAAATGCTTGGCACTATTTTACACAAACACGGGCTAGTTAGTTCCTTCTGTCAACCCACCCTTCTTCTCTTGTTGAGATCAGAAAACTATGCTTGAACCTCCAAAATAGGATTGCATCCACAAGTCGACTTCAAGCTTGCATATAACCTCTGAAGAAAACGTCTCATGGGTCATTGGAGAGATGTGTAATTTTCCTGAAAGAATGTGTCATTGTTCCACTTGCAATTTCTGCTTGAAATTACTGGATTTAGTTACCAATAAATAATTTGGAAGAAGATATATATCGAAAAACACATTGACAACACAAACAATCGGCGCTGAAAGTGACTTTCCTTCCTTTGAGAATCTCTATATTGCTACTATATAGGCTCGTAGGCAAATACCATAATGCTCAAAATTATTAATATAAGGGAGTATGTACAGATGCAAAAAAGAGTCAAAAAGAAAAAGAAAGAGCTACATATATCTTGCTATCCAGGCCTCTAGGCAATCGTATATTCGCTCAGCTCTGTAGAAGACCTTGTGCATCAACTCCTTAAGGATTTTCCTACATATGTAAAGAGTAAAGACTTGGTTGAGTTCCTCTGAATAAACATCTGTTTCTGCAGCATCAGACACTGCAGCACCAATGCAATAATTTCCATAGGAAAGGGACAACCAACAAATTTAATGTTACCGTAAACAGAACATATAGCTGTGAAATATGAACACAGATATTCACAACATGTCCAGTGAAACATGCATACAAATAATAAATGATCCCCTGCCTCTAGTGTTCACTGCAAAGACACGTGCCTATCCTCCAAAATATTCCCCGTATGTACAGGCAAGAATCTTACCGAACTGGATAAAAATACTAATGCATCGCTCCTTTACTGACATTGTGTTACCAAATATATAAGGTTTCCTGGCCAAATCATGGATTTGGGGCAAAATAGTAGTGGACAAATACCTACTGCTACCGGGCGTTAAACTTTAACCGGTTGCTTTTATGTCAAGGAAAGTACAAAACTAAATTCCCACTAGTGGAAAAATGACCTCTAGTCCCGCTTCATAAGGGCCATTGTTCTCGGTTTCTGAACCGGGACCAATCACTCGGGACTAATGCTAGTCCCGGTTTGCGCACGAACCGGGACCAATGGGTCTCCACGTGGGCGGGCGCGCGACGAGGGGGGTGGGGGTAGATCATTGGTCCCGGTTCGTGGAACACACCGGGACCAATGGGTCTCCACGTGGCAGCGCCAGAGACGGGCGGGGGTGGATCATTGGTCCCGGTTCTTGGCACGAACCGGGATAATTGGTCTCTGTGCCACGGCAGGATTTTCGGACTATTTTTCTGCCGCAGCAGGATTTTCGGGATATTTTTCTGCCGCGACAGGATTTTTTTTATCAATTTAATGGTACTACATATATACAGCAATAATGAAACCACGATATATATTACACATCATGCATGATCACAAATATATACACCGTCTCATCAGTCTTCTTGGTCGAAACATATTATAATTACAAACGATACTCTCACACGAATTTGATCTAATTTACATCTTCTTGTTTACACTTCACCCTTCCAAATGAAGCGGGTAATAGTATTCTCCTTTCGGATCTAGGACTTGTTCTAACAAGAATCCGACAATTTCCTCTTGAGTTGCTTGCACGCGTTCTTGTGATAGAAGACCGTCCCGCATCCGTTCGATCTAATATAAAGAAGGGGATCAATATATATGAATGAAAGTAAACACAATTGGTGGTAATAAAATAAAGTTATGATTATTGTTTATCGTACTTCAATTTTTTTGATGTTCCGGTCTGCCCCCTTCTCTTTGGTCGTCTGGCGAATGAACTCGCAGACATAGTATCCACATAAGTTATTCCCGACTTCCTGCCTCAAGCACTTTACGAAAACGGAGTTCAATCAAAACAATAATCAAGCATGATAATGGTGGTATTGAAACTAGAATCAAAGAGATGCGTGGATCTAGCAAGTAGTACTTACAGTCAATGTTTGAAATGTAAGCTCTGGCTTCCAAACACCCCTAGTTTTGGCGGTGAACCGTTTCCAAGCCTTCTGGAGGCATTCCTGCATGTCCGCCCACTTTTCTAATGGTGTGTGTTTCGAGTCTAGGACTTTTACTACTCCGGTGTCAACCGCAATGATTAACAGAATATAGTGGAAGCTTGACACATTAACAAAATATAACACGAGTCAATTATACGCTTAACATCGAGTAAGCGAAAATAGAATGTGTACAAGACAGTAACACTCACCTAGCATTGTAAGGAAATAGTATTTCCTTTCTGTTGCTGAAATACTTCAACGCTTGGAACAAGTTATCCTCTATCTTTTTGGGATTTGTTTTTAGAGTAAGTTCATGAACGAAATTACAGTCAACAAACCCAATGTCATAGATTTGTCCTTTGTTGCATTCTTGAATCTTCATTCTGCATATATAATTAGTATAGTGATTAGTAAGATTATACAAGCAACGAATGAGATGAGCTAGAAAGACTTAATTACAGAAATTAATAATACTCATAAACAATAGGCACTGCCGATAGCTTTGTCGAGGGCGTCTTGTTGGTAAAACTGAATAATTCTGGAAATTCGATCAATATGAAGCCATCTCCATGACCGTAATGGTGGTGTTTATATGCACCATAGATCCAGTTTTTGGAATCAGCACAGGCTTGGATGTACCAGTTATGCAATCTTCGCATTTTTGTTGGTAGATCTTTGACTAACTCGGGTTTGACGAGAGGTGCCCCGTACTGGTACACGTATGCAGTTTCTTGGTATCCCTCGAACTCATGCATACGGCTCATGTACTCAGTAATAGACAGTCCATATGATTGGGCCTTTTCTCCGTACAGTCGAACAAACTCCGGATCAATGTTCGAGATCATGCCGCTCCTGGATCATCCACTCATGTGTATTGTACACTTTGAGCGGTTCGATCGATTGATTTTTCTGTTGTCCGAGCTGGGCAACTTCTTTCCCGACTCTCCGCTCTTTTGCCTCAGCCGACTTGGTAATAGAGCGATTATAGTCTGATGTGAGCGCTATGGGTTGGTGAAGCTGAATCTTAAGCGCGGCTGCTCTGGCTTTATCTTCTGCGGTGACCGGGAAAAATGCCTCTATCGGCTTTTTCTTGTTAGCCATGTCAATCTTCCACTTTTCATAATGGGCAGCTGCGGCCACATCAGTTTCCTCATCTGTCTTCTCGCAAGGTAGCTTCTTCATATTCTGATGAGGTACTCTTGGGAGGGGCGATAGCTTACGTTTCGTTGATCGGAACGTGCTCTTGCTGCTGCTGGTGGTGCTACCCCCTTAGTATACTTCCGCTTTTGTCTCTGAGGCTCAGGGGAAGGAGACGGCTGACGCGGCGGCGGAGACGGCTGAGGCGGCGATGGAGATGGTTGCGCTGAGTGGTGAGGCGGTGAAGGCGACGGTTGCGCTGGAGAATGGTGAGGTGGCGGCGAAGGTGGATTGCTGCTCTGAGGAGTGGGTGGCCTTGACGGGACATAATTTGGAAGCATGATGTGCTCCTTTAGCCATAGAATAGTCCCCCCTTTGGCTTCTCCTAGTTGAGTCAGCTCCATATCTTCCCCTGCAGGGTGGTCTAGCTTCAGCTCCTCAAAATCTTCCTTCACCTCATCCACCATGACGACAGCGTACCCTTTTGGAACCGGTCTGCAATGCCAAGTTGGGTTAGGCGCAATTGGTAGCGCCATGCCGACCGCCGCCGTCACCCTTAAGTTCATAACCTGCACCTTTAGCTCACAAGCTGTTGTCTCCGTGATATCATCCACTGGGTAGCGTTTAGGAGGAGATGTCGTCGGTACATCATCATCAACATCATGGAACTGCGTGGAAGCGACGCTGCTTTTCTTATTCGATAGGGCGCCGGTACCCTCAAATGCAGCTTCTACCACATGCCGCTGAGATTGGCCGCTAGTACCTTGCTGGCTAAGTCTGTCGAGTTGATCCTAGTGCCGCTTTAATGCTTCTTCTACATTACGCAGCCGGTCTGCAGCGGCCGCTTTCTCAGCTGCCTCCCTTTCCTTTCTCCTCTGATGGCTTTTATCGGGATATCTCTTCATTTCCGGGGGGAAGGCAACCTTCCACGGCTTGGAGCCTGGTGTGCCTCGTGCTCGTCTGTCGTGTTCAGGATTTTTAAGGGCCCATGTGAGCTCGTCGTTCTCTCTATCGGGAACGAATCGTCCCGCTACAACATCATCTACTGCATTTCTAATATCGTCGATGGGCAGTAGGGGATCATCTTTGTGTTTCTGATTATATATTGCCCTCCCTTCTTTGTCCAACGTGCCCCCATGGCCGTCAAAGCAGTTTCTCGCCTGTGGTGTCCATGTTGCGGGCTCTGGTCTGATCCCGGCAGCTATGTAATTGACCTCAAGTGCATCCTACTTAGGCATGCAACCGGCGTAGCCAGCAGGCCCCATGTTATGATGTTACAGTTTCTTAGCAGCGTTCTCCGTATTTATTCTAGACCTTTCCTTAGCTTTCTCCGATGTCTTGTACTTCACAAAATCCTCCCCTGGTGTCTTAACTTAGCATAGCCGGCTTCATTGAAATTCAGAGTCTTCTCTACCTTGACAAAGTTATTGTATAGTTTCTTCTTCCAGTTCTTGAATGCATCGGCCATCTTGCTGAGAGCAAACTTCTTGACTCTTTGCACAAGCTCCATTCTTGCTCTCTCCTCCTCATCTGGATTCACATCTGGTACCGGCAGGACGAAATTAGTCATGAGCTTGTCAAAAAGCTTATCTTTGGCGTTGTCGCCGACATACGGGACTCCACCACCGCTTGGCCGATTCCATTCTTGAACGGTGATCGGGATGTAGTCCCTCACAAGAACTCCGCATTGCTTGACAAATTTTCTTGCGACATCGACGGGAGCTTGCGGTTCGCCATCTACACCGACCACTTCGATCCTATACCTCACAGTGTCATTCAACTTTTTTGTTGGGCCTCGTTTCGTTCTTACGGAAGAAGTTCTCGATCCGGAGGGCTAAAAGAAGAAAGAGTGTTAATATATGCATGTATATATATAGACAGCAGCATTTTAATTACAATAATACATATACACACCTCGCCGGTGTTTGCGAGATTTAAGGTTCCGCCGGAGCCGTCGCCTTCTTCCTTATCGGCTTCTCCCCTGTCCCAGGCTTCGGCTTCTACCTCACCGGAGCCGTCTCCTCGGTTGAGAGACTCATCTCCCTAACCGGAATCATTTAGAAACTCACTCGTGACATCGATATCGATATCTTCATTTTCACAGATCATCCCTTGGAGGATGTTTTCCTGATGTGTTGGATCCATAGTATCGGCAAGTTAAACAATGAACACATGGCATCGATAATGATATGACCAGTTAAACATAGTTGAAATTTAACCCTAAGACATGCTTGGCAATTTAAGTGGGATCCGAAGGGTCCAAACCCTAGTACAGGAGAGACCCCAAAATCACCTACGAGGGGTTGATTTCATTCTCTTATTAAACTTGTAATTAAAGTGGGAAGAATTATGGTAGGCGGTTCGATCCGCTTATCCAACACTCGTCGGTCTGATCTGGCCAGGGTACTAAAAAGAGCAGACAAAGACATAAGAAATATGGTCGTACATCACCTAGCTCAGTTGAGGAAAAGTAAAACTTATTCTTATCATTAAGTATTCCTTTACCTGAATGTCATGCACAAAAACAGTACCCAACCGAAGAAAGGAATCAATATATTTTTCAATTTGTATACGGTGCAACTGAATAAAGTTCTGTAAAGGCCATATATTCCATAATCACTTCCCGCCAAAATTGTGATAGAGGCCTGAATGTCATGCACAAAAATAGTACCCAACTGAAGAAAGGAATCAATATATTTTTCAATTCGTATACAGTGCAACTGAATAAAGTTCCGTAAAGGCCAGATATTCCATAATCACTTCCCACCACAATTGTGCTGGAGGCAAAAACTCCCTTGTAAGATGGTAACTGATCTGCGTGTACCATCAAGTATATCGTCTCTCATGTTGACCCAATGAACACACATGCATGCAATTTTAAGCAGATAGAATGAACCATCTAGAACAGATAAAGCAAAGCAAGTGGATACGGTTATTACTTGATTGCCTTATCTCCTGACGGTGATGACACATCAGGGCAGTCACCAAAAACTAAGGAAATGAAGAAGTCAATGTAGCTCATCCGCTGGCTCTGGCGTGCTTGCAGACCTTGCAAGGCTGGCCGGCCGGTGATGGCACGCATCGAGCAACAGCCGGTCGGACCTGCCACACACAGCGGCAAAGCCTCCTGAAGGCTAGAGTGATGGCGTTGACGGCGACCACACGAATCGAGGAGGCCGTGTCGTGCTCCAATTAGGTCCTCCCACGGGCAGGGCCACGTCGGGCCACATGAGCACCACCTTGGCGCCACATGGTTTCGCCGGAGGGCACGTCGGCCGGCGGTGGTTAGCGGCACTAGAGTGCTTGCTGGAACGCGCAAAAGGTCGGGTTCGAACGAGCGCGTCGCGAGGAAGCTAACGGTGGTCGCGCCGCCCTTATTGGTCATCGGAGCGTCACCTGCGACGGTGTCCGATGGCGGCGGACAGTGGCGCTCGGTGACAGAAGGAAACGGAGCGAGAGAGAGAGAGAGAAAGGAGAGGTCCTGGAGGACCAGCGGCTCACCACGAAGACGATGGACGGGTCGACGAGGCCGGAGGAGCTTGGAAGCAGCGGCAATGGCGACGGCCGGAGTCGGAGCAGACGGTGATCGTGGCGTCGATTTCTAGCGTGCGCGGTCGATTCCTCAGACGATGGTGGCGCGGTGGAGGCGGGTGTCGACGGCGTGAAGCGGCCGCTCTGGATTTGGGCAGCCTGCCTGCGTGATTTTGCTCCGCCGCAAATTTTCCTTAGCCGCGCATCGATGTGCTCTGTGAATTGGGGGAGTTGGAGGAGGAAGGGCCGGGGCTGTTAACTGTACAGATCATTGGTCCCGGGTCGTCCCAATAACCGGGACCAAAGGACCAACAGTCCCGATTAGTGCCACCAACCGGGACCAAAGGTCTAGGGCAGGAGCGTTGCTGTGCTGCCACGTGCGCGGACCTTTGGTCCCGGTTCGTCCTACCAACCAGGCCCAAAGGATCAACGGTCCCGGATCGTGCCAACAACCGGGACCAGGCGTGTTAATGGCAGCGCGCGCATCCAGGATCATCGGTCCCGGTTGGTGGGATGAACCGGGATCGTTGACCCGTTTTTCAGATTTTAGCAAACCTTTTGGTCTTCCCGCCATTTTCAGATCATGAGCTTTGTAATCTATAGATCTATTCTGCTACTTAAGTGCTTTAATGAATCTCTGCTTATCCCCACGTGTGTGAAGTTGACATTGTTCACACCGTGTGGAACTTTGGCTAAGATTACATAAATACTTGTCATAAGTATAATTTGAGTTGGATGTCTCTATGAGATTTTGTGTTTGTTGGAACCATCTAGCGCTCAAGGTGATAGTGAGGGGTTATCTAGATGGGGAAAGAGAACTTTGAGGTGTGCTGTTATAGCCCTACCGTGGATTAGAGTTATCCAACCGGAGAGTAGTTTAGAGTAGTATCATAAAGAGAAGATATTTATATGAGAGTGTTCACTAGTGAAAGCATGATCCCTAGGCCTTGTTTATAAGCGTTGAAACACCGTTTGCAACTAGATCTGTTACATTTTTGCTTGCTTCCATCTTTATTTCAGATTGCCTTTGTTCTCTTCCTACCCGTCAAGCTCTTTTCTGGCACCATTACCACTTATAATTATCCATACCACTTGTATTTCACTATCTCTTTCGCCGAACTAGTGCACCTAGACACCTGACAAGTGTATTAGGTGTGTTGGGGACACAAGAGACTTCTTATATCTTGATTACAGGGTTGCTTGAGAGGGATACCTTTGACCACTTCCTCCCTAAGTTTGATAAACCTTGGGTAATCCACTTAAGGGGAACTTGCTGCTGTTCTACAAACCTCTGCACTTGGAGGCCCAACAACTGTCTACAAGAATAGAAGTGCGTAGACATCAAGCTATTTTCTGGAGCCGTTGCGAGGGAGGTAAGGTAAAAGGTACTCACATCTTCTGGCTACTAAGCTATCTTCTAGTACTGTTGCTGGTGTGTGAGTGTTCGAAGTTATTCCTTTAGATTCTAAAATTATATATTTTTTCTTGTTTTTATTTTCACTAGTTAGGCTTAATGGAAAACAAAAAAAATTAGAGAGATTTATAGTATTTATCTTGAGTTAGGACAGGAACTGTTTGAAGAGAAAATTAAAAAACCTATGGAACTTTACTTGCGTGCTAATAGCAATGTTATTAGTATGAATTCTTTGAAGACCATTATTGCTAATGCTATGAAAAAGTCTAAGCTTGGGGAAGCTAGTTTTTATGAAAATGATCTTTTTAGTCCCCCAAGCACTTAGAAGAAAATTTACTTTGATGATACTATGCCTCCGAAATATGATGATTACAATGGTCAATATGATATTTTGAGTCCACCTACTATTGAGGAGAAAATTAATTATGATTACAATATGCCTCCTATATTTGATGATTATTGTGATGAGAATAATAATGATAGCTATTTTTTTGAATTTGCTCCCACTATAATTAATAAGAATGACTATGTTTATGTGGGGAGTATTAATTCTTTTATGCGTGTGGCTCATGATAAGAATGTTTTATGTGATAGTTATGTTGTTAATTTTATTCATGATGCTACTTAAAGTTATTATGAGAGAGGGGAACATGGTTTTATGTGTCTCAACAATATTAAGTTTCCCCTCTTTACATTGAAATTTTTGAAGTTGCACTTGTTTTGCTTTCCTATGTTTGTTGATTTGTGCTTTCATGACTTGTTTCTTTACAAGATTATTTTTCATAGGAAGTGGGTTAGACTTAAATGTGTTTTATATTTTTTTCTGGATGCTCTCTTTTACTTCAATTCATATTTCTTATGTGAGCATCATCGAAATTATCGTGCCTAGCTCAAAGGCGTTAAAGAAAAGCACTTATTGGGAGATAACCCAAATTTCTTTAGGAGTTTTCTTGTTGAGTCTTGGAAGTTATTGCTTCAGTAATAACCTATCCTTATCCTTTTTGTGTGGTTTTTGTGCCAAGAGTAACCTCTAATGAGAGAGAAGTGAGACTTGGGAAAGTTGCTATTCCGAAACAGATTGTTGTGCTTCGCTGTAAAACCTCGTGAAACATAGCTGTATGTCAAATTGAGATGTAACTTTCAGAATACATCCCCCAGGTTGTTAGCTAACTTTCGTTAGTTCAACACTTTTTGATTTGAGCAACATAAGGTCTTCGAAAAAATCGGTTTTCACCTACTGGTCTGTTTTGACAGATTTCTGTCATTATTTGCATTTGTCTCTTTACCAATTTATTTTTGGGTTCTTTTTGGTGAATTGAGCTTTTTGAGGGAATTGCTACAGTAGATTGTGTTTTTAATGAAAGTTTTGCTATTTTAAAACTAAACCCCAAAGGTTTATTATCTTTTGAATGCACTAATGTTGCTAATGAAGATTGTGTGAAGTTTTGTATGAAGGAAATTTTCAGGTGTAGGGAAAGAACAGTGTAATGAGATGAAAAATGGAAAAAAGCTCAAACTTGGGGATGCCACCCCGTGTCACCTGTAGTACCCCGGTAAAACCACTACTAGAAAATCGCTTGATATTTTCTTTTCTTGCATCATCATGACATCATCATGCATCATCCTGTTCATCATGCCACATTGCATGGAACATAAAATTAAATTGTTGCATTTAAATTGTTTCACTTATACTTGGGTCTTGATATTTGAATTTGATCTTTGGTTTCGCCTCTGGCTATTTTAGCCTCTCTCTATCTATTCTATCTCTAGATGGTGTCATGTGTGATGGAACCATAATGTCTATTTTGCATTATTTAGAGTCTTCCTAGATATATTTGTCAAATGCCCAAATTGAGTTGGGGGCATATCTCTTCGATTCATTCCATCACTAACAAGCCACTATTCATTGTCCATAATCATGCTATAATTACACCACATATGGTGCATATGGGATCCTTTCTTTTGGTTTGGATTTAATTCTACTCATATGCTCATGTGTAGATCCATTCCACCAAAATCTTAGCATATGATCTATTCTAATTCTACCACATATTGGATATATATATGTGTGTTCTTTCTATTTGACTTATGATTTTTGAATCAAACCCATTTGAAAATATGTGGAACCATTCAATATCGACATCATTCTTATTCTAGTGCCTATTCTCTGGTTTCTCTAAAATATGCATGTACCGTGTGGGTTCTTTCGATCTTGCTACAAGACCTTGCCATCATGTTGCATATTGCTAAAATTATTTTTGTTACTCCCTATTTCTTTTCTTATATACTCGTATGGTTGAATACAAATAAATTCATCCTCCTTTTCTTATTTCAAATTAAAAATTATAATATTCTTTTCGGTCATTAGGCGTGACCACAAAACGTTTTGTTATTTTTTCTAAAAATAAATATAGGCAAAAGGCCCGTCTATAGTTTTGGCCCAAAACTAGACCCATCTAGTCTACTTTGGACTAGATAAATATTCTAATCCCCTTTTTCCTCCTCAAACCCTAGACTCCAAATCTGAGATCTCCTCTGCTCATCCCGCAGCCGCCCGCTTTTGTTTTCTTTTACCCAGTAGTCCATCATTGCTCACTTCCCAGCTCACTTTCCATCCAATCGGTAGCAGCTACGCATTACAGAGCAAACACATACACGATCATGTACATGCCTTTGGATCAGCCTCTTTCCATTCCTTTTCTCTTGTTCCTTCTTGCGTTGTTCTTCAATTCTTCACACCAAGCTGCCCACGCAGAAGCGGAGCAGGGAGCTTCTTGGTCGCGCGTGCACCTCCTGGCAGCTTGGTCGCCTCGATCTGTGCGCGTAGACCCATCTCCACTGCAGCCACATCGCCGCATGTACGCCTCCTGCCACCACCCGCCACCAGATTCCCAAGCTGCAATCGCCACCAACCACCGAGCCGCCATGGGCCTACCGTCGCATGCAGATGCCAGCTCTGCCCGTCTACGCCGCCGCCTACTTTCTCCTTATCTCCTAGAGCCAAGCCAGCAGCGAATCAAGTAGAGCGCCACCGGTCTGGAATGCTTTAATTTGTGCGTGCGCACACCTACTGTCGACCGCGCCCGGGATCAGCAACCCAACAGGTCAACTTCAACAATCCATGTGCAGTGTACGAGATTTCCCCAATGCCTTCATCCTTATATTCATGGCTACTCGTAACATGTTCGATAAAATCCCCACAGGACAATAGAGTAGTTTTTCTTCTCATAGGCACCTATTTATTTGCTACTTCAGCTCCCAAAATATCAAGGCGGTGTCAATACAACTACTTCCCGATATATGCTATTTCCGCTACTTCAACAACAATCCGAAGGCCGAAGCCTGGCTTGGGCTTCTTCCTCTTCGAACCCGGAGTCTCCAAATCTAAATGTGTGATCCCCTTTTTTGAGCCCTATTTTATAAAATGTTATATAAACTTGTTGCATATTAAATGGTTCATGCTTGCATACATCTCATCATGTGGGTTTGGGGCATTATGCCGATTCACCTCATAATCAAATATGGAGACCATATAGTCTTATATGAACTCCATTTAAATTTGTCTAGCAAACCGATGCCATGCTTTGCCTTGTTAATTCCACATTTAAATTGCTGGGTATCTAAACAACATGAACCTTCTAATTAATCGTCGGGACACCGGTTCCGCTTAATATTGCCGAGGCACATCGCATCTTTGCCATGTCATGCATCATATCAGAAACATGCCGATTCTTCTTCCGTAGTATTAAATATTGCATCCGGTGTTTCTTTTAGTGTTTTGTCCTTCGCGGATTGGGCCGTTGAGTGGATGCGAGTATCGACAAGTCCTTCGGATAATGTATCTTCGGCAGTGTTTTCTAGGCGAGCATCTCTCCCCCTTCTACCTATTTTGCATTTATAGTCTTTATTTCCTCATGTTGATCTATTGCTATCCGTGTCTCGATGCTTTAGTGTTCCGTACCAGATATATTCCTGCAGCCATTATATTGCCTTGGACACCTCCTATTACCTGTTGCTTGTTAGACAGTTGGCCCCGCGAGTCGTAGTTGCTTGCTCAGGTGTTGCTTCGCGTCGTCGATGTTCCACAGTTGTTGGGAGGTTGGCAGATGTTTAATGGTGGCTCTGATCATGTTTCTAATTACAGCTTATTAATTAATGTTGTTGGTAGATTAATGCAGAGGCACCGGTGGGTAATAGTAATTATTTGGTTCTTAACTGCTCACTGGTGTCCCCTAGGACCCGAGTTCTTGACACCTGTTCTGAGATCGAGCGCGCTAACCACAGGTGGGGTGTGTGGGCACCCCCATCGGCTTACTACCTGATTTCAAAGTATTGTACCAGGGCCACAAGTAGTTTGGGGCTTTATTACTATTTTGTACTTATGCCATGCTTTACTACTTTATTTAAGATTGTGCGTGGAGCACCTGTACTGTTTAGGATGTGGAATGTTTTCGCGGTATCGACAAGCCCAGTCACACTTTCGGGTTCCCAGTCGTTTACAGCCATTGGCACAAACCCTAGGTCCGCCTCGGAGCCGGCCGACTTTGTTGCGGGTAGCTTAGTGGGGTGGCCCCCCATGTACTTGCTTTGGGTCTGGGAAACGTCATGACTTAGGCCCCGCTGACATACCGATGGGTGTATGTTAATTGATCTGGCAAAAAGGTTCGAAGTGCGTGTGGATACTTTGGTGCACCCCTGGAGGGTTAAATCTTTTCGAAAAGCCGTGTCCGCGGTTATGGACGAGTTGGAGCACAGTTTCTCGATCATAGACAACTATAACTAAAGAATTGTTGCTATACTATGACTTGTATCTGATATAACTAGTAAGTTGGACAACCACCATGGAATGAATGAATAAAACTGCCAACCGTGTGGGTTTCCTCAGCATGACTTCCTCGTCTGGTCTCGAGGGGGGAAATACCAGGATGGGTATGTTTGGTGGTAGTATCAGGTTGGTCCCGAATAGGTCTCTCTTATCCCTCTCTAATTGTAACTACCTCGGTGAATTACGCTCTTAGTTACATGCCTGGATGAACGAAAGTGGTTAAAATAGTACGGTGGGGCCCAGGGCCACTCACGGTAGACCTTTCGGCCATCCTAACCACTTTCAGACAATGGGACAAGAATGAGCGGCGTAATCGGCAGGCGAAGGGATCAACTACATACACAAATGAGTATGTATGCAAGCCACATACAACATTCCTCAGAGCCATTCCATCTAAAAGAAATAGAAATATTGCAACGCCATACGGCAAGATCCAAATGTCCTAGATAGATATAAAAATTTAGGATAGCTCCTCATACGTCACACATCAGAGTATCAGGCGGAAGCGGAAAACAAGATCCGAGTACGGATAAGAAGCAAATTGGCATAAGATGCCCCATAAATAAACACATCCCGCCCACAGATCTCACGGATCCCTGTTCCCAGAATATCTACACCGAATGATCGTTGCCAACATCATCTGTCTCTTCCACCCAGTATCCATCCTGCGGGTACACCTGTTCATCTGAATCAAACAATTTATCGTGTGAGACCCTAGGGGTACTCAGCAAGTCTTTATGCCACTAAAGGGGACACAACCTGGGGAGATGCAATTGCAGCAAAATATAATACCTAACAATTCTACAGATACTCGCTAACCTTCCGCCTAACCAAAGATAGACGGAAGTCCGTGAATTAAGAACAACAGTTATAACAGTATAATTAACCGATCCATCCTCCTCCTCGCTTACCAACGAGGAAGCGGACGAACAACCCCCATCGTCCATTGGCAGTTTTATTATCCATTCCATGAGTATTGCACTATTTACTAGTCAAGTAATTAGTCAAATTAGAAGCGGTACTTTAGTTATACTTGTCTATGATCAAGAAACTGTGCTCCAAGTCGTCCATAACCGCGGACACGGCTTTCAGAAAGATTTACCCTGCAGGGGTGCACGAATAGCAACACACACTCGATCAACCTCGGAAGAACCAAATCAAAACCCAACGAGGCAGTCACGACAAAGCAATCACAGGATTCAGAAATATTTCAGGGGGCCACCCCATTAAGCTGCCCGCGACGAAGTTGGCCGGCTCCAAGACGGACCCAAGGTTTGTGTCAATGGCTGTAAACGACTGGAAACCCGAAAGTGTTACTGGGCTTGTCGATACCGCGAAAACATTCCACAATCCAAAACAGTACAGGTGCTCCACGCACAATCTTAATAAATCAGTAACATGGCATAAGTACAGGATAGTAATAAAGCCCCAAACTACTTTGTGGCCCCAAGAAATAAGAATGAATCAGGCTCTGGCTCAGGGGGGGGTCCATAAGGCCTCCCGGATGTGGATAGTGCGAATACACAAGGAACAGGAATCAAGTACTCGGGGTCCTACGGGACACCAGTGAGCATGAAAAAACGAATAGCAGATATTGCCCACCGGTGCCTCTTTCATTAGTTATCCCATTACTACTCAGGTTATGTTGTTTAGGTACCTCATTGTCCATCAGACTCTCACATACCCTACTCATGCTTTTCTATGACTCGCATGGCTCAAACAACTCCTGTAGTACTGGCTCATGGGATGGAGGAACAAGCTTCGGTGGGGTTTAAAAGTAAAGGCTATGCAGTACTTGGGATTCAATTTAATGCAATCGCGACTCAATGATGCAAGAATAAGATAGAGGCAATAGGTAATGTATGTATGCAAGCATGTGGTAGTGCTTGCCTGGCAGCTCAGTTGAAGCGAGAGATGGATCTGGGTAGTACTCCTATGATTCCTGATAATTCTCCTGCTGGGCGTCTATTCGAAGAAGAACCAAACAAACAAGGGCCAACATAAATAAAGTGCACAAGCATATGAATTAAAATGCGACAAGCAAAAAAGCATGCCATGATGAATGATGCACAATTTACATGGCATTAAAGTAGCATGGCAAGGGTGAGGTGTGGTGCAAGAATTAAAGCATTTTATTATTTATTTATTCCAATTTTTATTGCCATAAACAGTTCAGATTTGTAAGAATGACATGATGCATGCTTCAATTCAGAACAAGGACTGCATAGATAGAACGGGCTCGTCGCGCTGATCGATTTAGACATATTATTTGCCAAATTTGGAGTTATAGAATTAAAGTTATTAATTAATTAAGGAAAAGGGCATTTTATTGTAATTTTAATTATCTCGAAAATTTAATGTGTTCAAATGATATTTTGAATGGCATATTTGAATTCCTCACATTTTTCTGATTCCAAAACATATATTATTTGTATTATTTGGATTTGTATTTTAAAAATTATTTAAATCTGATTTGAATTTGAATTTAAATCAATTTTGGAAAAGGTTTAATTAAAACAGACAGTCAGACAAACTTTTATCACCCAGGAAAATCTAGCCTCAGCTGCTGACGGGTGGGCCAGCGGCTGGCGGGGCACGCGCGCGCAGGAAAATCCTTTTTTTTACCGCGGCTTAGCCAGCCACTGAGGCTGACAGGCGGGGCCAGCGGCTAGAGGCCCACGTGACAGCGGTAGGAACTGCAGGGGCTGACAAGTGGGGACTAGCTGGACCGCGGGTTACGGCCCGAGGAACCTAGGGGGTTTTCGGCAAGATTGCCAGGGCGGCTGACTAGTGGGCCACGAGGTACCGCGGGTTGAGAGCGAAAATAAAAAGAGGGGGCTTTTGTAAAACTACCACAGGCCCGTACTGTTCTTCGTTCTCTTCGGTCTGACGGGAATTCAGCACGCAGCACAGAGCGGGGGATCGAACCCAGGCCGCGGGAGGCCACGCTGAGGGGGCTAGCCAGTGCGGTAGGCTAGGGGAGCTGTTAGGAGGGGGTTTGGGGCCTAGCTAAGGCTCTGTGCGGCGCGGAGAGGTTGCAGACGCCGGCGAGCTCTGGCGCACGGAGGGCGTTCGACGAAAGGATCGGTGGCGCTAGACGACGACGGCGAGGCGGAACATGTCAGGGAGGGAGAGAGGCTCACCGCAGGGGAGACGGTGGAGTTGGATCGGGCGGGGAGGCACAGGAGCGGTGAGGACGCAGGCGCTCCCGGCGTTAGGGTTTCGGACGGCGAGGCGCAGGATCCGGCGGTGCTAGGGCTTCTCGTCCACGTCGGCACGTACAAGGAGCAGCAGGGCGGTCCTCTCGGTCGCCCAGGCCACCTCCACGACGTGCTCGTCGGCTGGAACGACGGGGGTGACGCTGTGCTGGCGGCGAACGGCGGCAGGTCTTGGCGACGAAGAGGAAGAAGGAGGAGAGGAGGGCTGGCTCGGGGCAAATCTAGGAGCGGCCAGGAGGCGTGTGGAGGAGGGTAATGCGAGAGGGAGAGAGAGAGGGAAGGGAGCCGTGGGGAATCAGGGTGGTTAAAGGTGGCTCGGGTGCCACCTTTTCTCTCCTCCTCACATGGTCGAGCTGGGGCTCGACCTGGGTGGCTGCAGGTGGGGTTTTGGCCGGGAGAGAGGGACAGGCAGGGGGAGGCTCGGATGGAGGGGCCCTCATGGCAGGAAGAGAGAAGAGAGAGAGGAGAGGGGTAGCTCGGGCTAGGTAGATGGTAGCCTCGAGTTAGGGTTTTGTTTAGGTTAGAGAGAGGGGTAGGGTTAGCTGAGGTGTGGGCCAGGGAGAGAGAGGGGGTCAGGTGGCCCTCATGGTAGAGAGAGAGATAGAGAGAGAGAGGAGAGGTTAATGTTAGGGTTTAGTAGAATTAGGTTAGGAGAAGAATAGAGAGAGGAGCTAGGTTTAGATTTTTATTAGGTATTTAGATTTTAAAATTTGTTTATGAGACCATACTAAGAGGAACATGGAGCTTGATCTAGCTTGAGCTAAGGTGGAAGAGAAACAAGAAATAAAGAGGGAGAAAAGAGATATGTGGAAAGAGTCTCATATGATCATGCATGGAGAAAATAAAATAAAAGAAAGAGATGTGGGTGAGGATATGGAAATGGTGGAATGGAAGGAGATGGTTCACAAAGAAATAATCACTAAAGTCAAAGGCAAAACCCATGGGATAAAAGGTGGTGGTACTTTTGCATGGCCCATGCAAAAATAATAATGCCATGATTTATTTTGTGAAAACAATAATAATATGATGGCATTATTCTTATACATTTCCCAGAAGTGGAATAAAAGCCAAGCAGAAGATAAGTAGGATTAGATCCAACCCACCACATGAGCTAGGATAAAATCAAAAGAAAAATAATTGCAAGCTCATGGACTAGTTGGATGGTGGAATTATAAAGTGGTGAAAAGAAAAGATAATGGAGGTGAATAAAAGATATGCCCCCAACTCAACTTGGGCATTTAGACAATATATCAATAACCAAATACAATATCAAGAGGCAAATACAATTAATAATGCATGTGAGAGAAGAACCAAAAGAAAAAGAGTTTTATATGATGCTCAAATGCAAGGTGGCATGATGACAAGAGCATGATATAATTATGATGCCACAATTATATATAGGAAGTAGCCATTATCTTACTAGACCAAGTAGCATTACAATTGTTAGACAATTGGGATGCTACACTAATAGCCGACAGTTGTATTGAGTCTCTATAGATTGTTTAGTGCATGCTCCGCTGCCGCTTCAGTCCACCATACCTATGTAGGAGAGAGCCGCCGAATTCTAGCCTCGTTGTGTACTGGCCTCAGTACTGACGCTCCTCTTTTTCCTTTGCCCTTTGTCGGTACCCCTTTTGTTTTAGCAGGTTTGAGATCGACGTTGTTAGCAGGGTTACCCTTCCGGCTTGGCCTGGGCAGGGTTATGGACGCCATTGGTTATCTTTAAGGCTCTTAGCTCCATTTGCATCTTATCCGTACTCGGATGTTGTATCGTTTTCGAGGTGATTTGGATCTTTGTACTGTATATCTGTATCCTTGACTCGATGAGTCGTTATTGTATATATATGTTCTGTGGGTCCCATCGTGGACTATTGTGTAATGATATTACTTCGTTTTCCACCCGCACGCAAGTGCCTGGTGGGCATCTTTGAATCATTTCTATGCGGGGTTGGCGGGAATCGCTAAAACTTGCATAGGGCCGATTCGAGGGTGTTACAGAGTGGTATCAGAGCTCAGCAGTTGCAATACCCCATTGGTCCAGCCTGTAGGATAACCTAGCTAACGGTCGATGTAGAGTGTCAAAACTATTTTGCAAAATCGGTTGGATAGATCTGATTAGGTCTGATTTTACTTCTTACCCCTATGTTATTCTCCTCTTACCCCTGCGTGTTTTGAATCTATCTTATCTTTTCTTCGAGTCCAGGAATTCTCGTGGTAGTGTTTCCATCGTACCTTCAGGATTTTGCTTCCTTCCTCTTGTAATGGTGTTGCTACATCTGGTCTTCATCTTATCTGATGAATCTTTCATCTGTTGTACCTTTCAGTGGACCAAAATGCACTAAAACTTTCCTTTGTATCTTCCGGTGTTCTCCGATGCGATGATATCATCTACGTCAGATCTGATGAAGAGCCTCCATCAATCCTTTGTTTCACAAACGCTGTTTGTCAAGATCTTCAGTCTAATTCTGAGAGTTGGTTGCATAATTCTCCTATTCATATGCAGAGTAATGCTTTGGGTGCGCGATGGATTGATCCCCATCCGATTACTCTTATCATTCGCTCTTGTACATTGAATCGGTGGATCTACAATTACTACTTCCACTGAAGTTAGAGGTGGCCTGACCTTTTGCTGCCTTTACCTTCATCCTTTGTTCTCCGGAGAGTTCTCTCGATGAACGTGAGCAATGACCCCTTGTTGGTGGTGTCGCCGAATTCAAGAGGGAGCAGGATCTTTGTTAGCGGTGTCACGAGGATCTACACGAAGCGAGAAGATTCAGATCATCGGCCTTCTCCCGGTACCATGAGGCGGATCTCGAGGGCGAGATCCATTGTTAGTGGTGTCGAATTGTAGCCCCGGTAAAACCACTACTAGAAAATCGCTTGATATTTTCTTTTCTTGCATCATCATGACATCATCATGCATCATCCTGTTCATCATGCCACATTGCATGGAACATAAAATTAAATTGTTGCATTTAAATTGTTTCACTTATACTTGGGTCTTGATATTTGAATTTGATCTTTGGTTTCGCCTCTGGCTATTTTAGCCTCTCTCTATCTATTCTATCTCTAGATGGTGTCATGTGTGATGGAACCATAATGTCTATTTTTCATTATTTGGAGTCTTCCTAGATATATTTGTCAAATGCTGGGAGCATATCTCTTCGATTCATTCCATCACTAACAAGCCACTATTCATTGTCCATAATCATGCTATAATTACACCACGTATGGTGCATATGGGATCCTTTCTTTTGGTTTGGATTTAATTCTACTCATATGCTCATGTGTGGATCCATTCCACCAAATCTTAGCATATGATCTATTCTAATTCTACCACATATTGGATATATATATATGGGTTCTTTCTATTTGACTTATGATTTTTGAATCAAACCCATCTAAAAATATGTGGAACCATTCAATATCGACATCATTCTTATTCTAGTGCCTATTCTCTGGTTTCTCTAAAATATGCATGTACCGTGTGGGTTCTTTCGATCTTGCTACAAGACCTTGCCATCATGTTGCATATTGCTAAAATTATTTTTGTTACTCCCTATTTCTTTTCTTATATACTCGTATGGTTGAATACAAATAAATTCATCCTCCTTTTCTTATTTCAAATTAAAAATTATAATATTCTTTCCGGTCATTAGGCGTGACCACAAAACGTTTTGTTATTTTTTCTAAAAATAAATATAGGCAAAAGGCCCGTCTATAGTTTTGGCCCAAAACTAGACCCATCTAGTCTACTTTGGACTAGATAAATATTCTAATCCCCTTTTTCCTCCTCAAACCCTAGACTCCAAATCTGAGATCTCCTCTGCTCATCCCGCAGCCGCCCGCTTTTGTTTTCTTTTACCCAGTAGTCCATCATTGCTCACTTCCCAGCTCACTTTCCATCCAATCGGTAGCAGCTACGCATTACAGAGCAAACACATACACGATCATGTACATGCCTTTGGATCAGCCTCTTTCCATTCCTTTTCTCTTGTTCCTTCTTGCGTTGTTCTTCAATTCTTCACACCAAGCTGCCCACGCAGAAGCGGAGCAGGGAGCTTCTTGGTCGCGCGCGCACCTCCTGGCAGCCTGGTCGCCTCGATCTGTGCGCGTAGGCCCATCTCCACCGCAGCCACATCGCCGCATGTACGCCTCCTGCCACCACCCGCCACCAGATTCCCAAGCTGCAATCGCCACCAACCACCGAGCCGCCATGGGCCTACCGTCGCATGCAGATGCCAGCTCTTCCCGTCTACGCCGCCGCCTACTTCCTCCTTGTCTCCTAGAGCCAAGCCAGCAGCGAATCGAGTAGCGCGCCACCGGTCTGGAATGCTTTAATTCGTGTGCGCGCCCACCTGCTGTCGACCGCGCCCGGGATCAGCAACCCAACAGGCCAACTTCAACAATCCATGTGCAGTGTACGAGATTGCCCCAATGCCTTCATTCTTATATTCATGGCCGCTCGTAACCTGTTCGATAAAATCCCCACAGGACAATAGAGTAGTTTTTCTTCTCATAGGTGTCTATTTTTTTGCTTCTTCAGCTCCGAAAATATCAAGGCGGTGTCAATACAACTACTTCCCGATATATGCTATTTCCGCTACTTCAACAACAATCCGAAGGCCGAAGCCTGGCTTGGGCTTCTTCCTCTTCGAACCCGGAGTCTCCAAATCTGAATGTGTGATCCCCTTTTCTGAGCCCTATTTTATAAAATGTTATATAAACTTGTTGTATATTAAATGGTTCATGCTTGCATACATCTCATCATGTGGGTTTGGGGCATAATGCCGATTCACCTCATAATTAAATATGGAGACCATATAGTCTTATATGAACTCCATTTAAATTTGTGTAGCGAACCGATGCCATGCTTTGCCTTTTTAATTCCACATTTAAATTGCGGGGTATCTAAACAACATGAACCTTCTAATTAATCGTCGGGACACCGGTTCCGCTTAATATTGCCGAGGCACATCGCATCTTTGCCATGTCATGCATCATATCATAAACATGCCGATTCTTCTGCCGTAGTATTAAATATTGCATCCGGTGTTTCTTTTAGTGTTTTGTCCTTCGCGGATTAGGCCGTTGAGTGGATGCGAGTATCGACAAGTCCTTCGGATAATGTATCTTCGGCAGTGTTTCCCAGGCGAGCATCTCTCCCCCTTCTACCTATTTTGCATTTATAGTCTTTATTTCCTCATGTTGATCTATTGTTATCCGTGTCTCGATGCTTTAGTGTTCCGTACCAGATATATTCCTGCAGCCGTTATATTGCCTTGGACACCTCCTATTACCTGTTTCTTGTTAGGCAGTTGGCCCCGCGAGTCGTAGTTGCTTGCTCAGGTGTTGCTTCGCGTCATCGATGTTCCACAGTTGTTGGGAGGTTGGCAGATGTTTAATGGTGGCTCTGATCATGTTTCTAATTATAGCTTATTAATCAATGTTGTTGGTAGATTAATGCAGAGGCACCGGTGGGTAATAGTAATTATTTGGTTCTTAACCGCTCACTGGTGTCCCCTAGGACCCGAGTTCTTGACACCTGTTCCGAGATCGAGCGCGCTAACCACAGGTGGGGTGTGTGGGCACCCTCATCGGCTTACTACCTGATTTCAAAGTATTGTACCGGGGGCCACAAGTAGTTTGGGGCTTTATTACTATTTTGTACTTATGCCATGCTTTACTACTTTATTTAAGATTGTGCATGGAGCACCTATACTTTTTAGGATGTGGAATGTTTTCGCGGTATCGACAAGCCCAGTCACACTTTCGGGTTCCCAGTCGTTTACAGCCATTGGCACAAACCCTGGGTCCGCCTCAGAGCCGGCCGACTTCGTTGCGGGTAGCTTAGTGGGGTGGCCCCCCATGTACTTGCTTTGGGTCTGGGAAACGTCATGACTTAGGCCTCGCCGACATACCGATGGGTGTATGTTAATTGATCTGGCAAAAAGGGTCGAAGTGCGTGTGGATACTTTGGTGCACCCCTGCAGGGTTAAATCTTTTCAAAAAGCCATGTCCGCTGTTATGGACGACTTGGAGCACAGTTTCTCGATCATAGACAACTATAACTAAAGAATTGTTGCTATACTATGACTTGTATCTGATATGACTAGTAAGTTGGACAACCACCATGGAATGAATGAATAAAACTGCCAACCGTGTGGGTTTCCTCGGCATGACTTCCTCGTCTGGTCTCGAGGGGGGAAATACCAGGATGGGTATGTTTGGTGGTAGTATCAGGTTGGTCCCGAATAGGTCTCTCTTATCCCTCTCTAATAGCCGACAATTGTATTGAGTCTCTATAGATTGTTTAGTGCATGCTCCGCTGCCGCTTCAGTCCACCATACCTATGTAGGCGAGAGCCGCCGAATTCTAGCCTCGCCGTGTACTGGCCTCAGTACTGACGCTCCTCTTTTTCCTTTGCCCTTTGTCGGCACCCCTTTTGTTTTAGCAGGTTTGAGATCGACGTCGTTAGCAAGGTTACCCTTCCGGCTTGGCCTGGGCAGGGTTATGGACGCCATTGGTTATCTTTAGGGCTCTTAGCCCCATTTGCATCTTATCCGTACTCGGATGTTGTATCGTTTTCGAGGTGATTTGGATCTTTGTACTGTATATCTGTATCCTTGACTCGATGAGTCGTTATTGTATATATATGTTCTGTGGGTCCCATTGTGGACTATTGTGTAATGATATTACTTCGTTTTCCACCCGCACGCAAGTGCCTGGTGGGCATCTTTGAATCATTTCTATGCGGGGTTGGCGAGAATCGCTGAAACTTGCATAGGGCCGATTCGAGGGTGTTACATCACCCCAAGAAATATTCAAGAGGTACAAGCGTCAAAGCTTGGGGATGCCCAAGGCATCCCCTTCTTCATCAATAAAAATCTCAGGTCTTTCTAGACACTTCGTTTTTATTGTTTCATGCACTATTGTGTTGTTCTTGGAGCATCTTCGTTTTTGTTTTTAGTTTTCATTTGCTTAGTTTTCTTGAATAAGTTGGTTGGCCCCCTCATTCATGTATGATGGTTTTCAAATAGGTTGATTTGGATTGGAAAAGAGTAGGAAAGTTCATGCTTAAGTGGTATAAAAGGAGCTTGTTTTTTACTGTGACTTAGACTTTGTCATGTCATGCTTGATATTTCTTTGACTTTATGCTTAGTGATTATTGTTGTAGCATGACTTGTTACATATAATTGAGATTTCTTAATGTTCCTTGAAAGAATCATACTTTGCTTTAGCATATTAGAAGCATAATATTGTGGTATTCTCCTTTAAAT
This sequence comes from Avena eriantha, assembly GCA_910589775.1. Classification (NCBI taxonomy): domain Eukaryota; kingdom Viridiplantae; phylum Streptophyta; class Magnoliopsida; order Poales; family Poaceae; genus Avena; species Avena eriantha. The sequence continues at coordinate 90,914,781 of OU342743.1, forward strand.
GCTTTATTTGGGTTGACTTGGCGCATGCTCACACCATGTTAAGACTACACCAAGTCACCATAGCCTCTATGATCATTTAGTTTTTGACTAGTAATATCACTTTATGCTTTAATTAATAATGTTTTGTCGCTTTGCATGATTATGGCCATTATTGATCTCTTAGTTGGTCGCTCCCAGTCTTTTGCTAGCCTCCATACCAAGTATGAGTTCCACTCATGCATCCAACTCCTAAAACCAAGTTATTCCAAAGAATCCACCATACCTACCTATTAGCATTTGCTATTCCAAGTATATTCATGTTTTTATCTACCTTCCTAATTAAACTTGTTATGAGAAAACTAGTGATTAAAGCTCTCACGAACTTGATGGCACACTTTACTTTTCTTACCCTTAGTAAACTTGAACCATTGTGTCATCTATGTTCTATATCCTTGCACTTATATGTTGGGGATTAGCAGAACCATGCTATCATGGGGAATGCTTTCAACATTGCACTTGTACTTTATACCTAGTTGATATCATGCTCTTTTGTCTATGGATGTCGTTAGTGTGAAATGAAAGGGGAGCCTGTAAGTCCATGGAGTTATGTATGTGTGTTAGAGAAACACCTGGGCCGCCGGTCTAATCCATGCCTAATCATGGTGGAAACCTGCAGAACCATAATGAGCTGTCTATGAAGCATTCTTCTTATATAAAAAAAGAGTCAGATATTGAGAAAAAAGAGAAAAAGAAAAAAGATATGAGAAAAGAGGAAAGAGAGAAAAAAGCACCATTTTCCCATGGTAAATAAGAAGATTGTTGAGATGCTCGTTGTCTGCTTGCCTTGTCATTTTGTATGGGGATTCTTCCGTATCATTGGGCAAGGGGTACCCCGTTGGCGGTTCTCTATGATACACATGTACTTACTATGACAAGAACTTACCGGTAACTAAACTTGAGTAGCATGAGGAGCGGCCCTCGTATTCAAGGGACATGAGATTTCCAACTTATACTTTGTCAAGCATATACTCCATAGTTTGTTCACTTTAACCTTAATCACTTCAAGATGCTTATGATAGGGGCAACGAGAGCTGAAAGCTAATAAGTACCATAATTTTTGGAAGCTCTTTATGAGACTTGAATCCCTACTTCCTTTTATAAAGTCCTTTCTTTTACTTTTATGTTGAGTCTCCACCTTATATCTTTATGCACCTATTTTTAGAGCATAGTGGCCATTCTTAGTTTTATGTGCATTGTCCCAAGACTTGTGGATTGATGCATAACTTTGATATTGCTTGTTCGTAAACCATTTGTATCTAGTCACCCTTATAAACCTTGAAGGTGACATATGCATTTATGTTTGCTACTCTATGAGGGACAAGCTGAATGCCACTATGCTATGTTTTCTTTATGTGAAACAAACAAACGTCTTGCAAAGCATTGTTATTCATAAAACTTTTGTTTTTGCCTTTTCATGTTGCAACATAGTTGCTATGTCTTATTGTTACAACTATATCTTTCATGCTATGTTAAAGTACTATGATCCCAGCTATCAATGTTTTACAAATACTTTGATCAAGTTTATGATGGTGCATGTCACCTCAAAAATTATCCTTTCTTTTTATCACTTACCTACTCGAGGACAAGCAGGAGTTAAGCTTGGGGATGTTGATACGTTGCAAACTTATCTATAATTTTTAATGTTCCATGCTTGGTTTTATCTACTTTCTTATGTTTTGCCCACACTTTGGAGTACTTTTTATACACTTTCTTGGACTAACATATTAACAAGATGCCACGGTTTTAGGTTCCGGGAAAGTCAGAAAATGAATATTCTCGGAATTGGACGGGACAAAATCCAAAGTCAGTTTTTCACCGAGGGGAACACGGAGCCATAATACGAGACGGAGAGGGGCCAGAGGGCCGCCACACCACCTGGCCGCGCGGCCAAGTCTGGACCGTGCCAGGGGGTGGTGTGGCCTCCTAGGGCACCCCCTCGGCCTCCCCTTTCGCCTATAAGATGCCTCCGATACAAAAACCCTAAGTACCCGATCAAAAATCCACGAAAGAGTCTGTAACCGCCATCATCTCCATCCCTAGATCGGGAGGGATCTGAAGCTCTTCCCGGCACCCTGTCGGAGAGGGGAATTCACCCTGGAGTCTTTCTTCATCACCATGCAAGCATCCGGTGTGATGCGTGAGTAGTTCATCCTTGGACTACAGATCCATGTAGTAGCTAGATGGCTGGTTTCTCCTCCTTTGTGCTTTCATGTTTAGATCTTGTGAGCTCCGTTCATGATCAAGATCATCTATTTGTAATTCAGACATGTTGTGTTTGCGAGGATCCGATGGATATTGAGATGCTATTTCAGATTGATTATTGATTCTATCATGTCTTTGTTATTTGAGATCTTGCATGCTTTCTGTTGTTAGTAGCTATCTTGGCCAAGTAGATGCTAGCAACTCCAAAAGTTAGTATGTATGCTCGATAGTGGGTTCATGCCTCTACTAATCTGGGGAAGTGACAGAAATCTCTAAGGTACTAGATGTGATGTTGCTACTAGGGAGAAAACAACAATCCTTTGTTCATAGAACAATCATATTATTTACTTTACATGCAATGCGTAATGCAATTATCTGTTGCTTGCAACTTAATACTGGAAGGGGTTCAGATGATAACCTGAAGGTGGATTATTAGTCATAGATGCAGTTGGATTACGGTCCATGTATAATGTTATAATGCTCAATCAAATCTCAAAGGAGTCAAGATGATTAGTATATGCATGTATTCTTTCTCGATGTTTGTCAATTGCCCCGCTATAATTTGTTCACCCAACATGTCATCTATCTTAAGGAGAACCACCACTAGTGAACTATGGACCCCAGTCCTTTCTTTTATCATCAATCTACAACTATTTACTATTTTCTGTTTACTTTCTGCAAGCAATCACTTTTTTCCACACAATACGTTTAATCCTTTGTTTTCAGCAAAACTGGTGAGATTAACAACCTCACTGTAAGTTGGGGGCAAAGTTCTGTGGTTGTGTTGTGTAGGATTCCAAGTTGGAAACAATACCTTGGAGGTGTTTCCTTGCTCCTACTGGTTCGATAACCTTGGTTTCATAACTGAGGGAAACTTACTACTGTGCTCATCATATCTTCCTCTTGGGGTTCCCCAACGAGCTCGACATCAACCACGAGCCAGCACATATCATTATTTCTCTTTCTTCTATGGATTAGACTAGTAGGTTATTGCTATAAGCAGTTGCGGAGGCAATAGCAATTATGGATGCACTGCCCACATATAATTTATCTTGCTCTAACAAGTACACGCATACTTTATTTCTATTTTTTCCCATTAGATGTTTTGCACAGCTACAGGTGAAACCGAACGCACTAGGCCCTCTCTCTCCATCATCGACAACAACAAAAAGACGCAAGATATTGGTCCGATAAAAACACACACAAAATTATAAAACTCCCGAAGGTCCATTAAAGTAAGCGAAGCATCGTGCGCTTTGGAACAACATTTGGTACAACGTCCCAAAAGTTTCAAAGCAAGGGCAGTGGGCGGGAGACCAAAGAATTTAAGACACTCTGTGATTTCCTCTTCCAAATATCCCGCCTGGCGTAAATCAATTGCCTTTTCTAACCAAATTGAATCAAAGGAATTAAGGCATTCTAGCGAGCAGTTATTTCAAAAGTAACGTCCCGCAAATTTTGGGAGCTCATCATTCTTTCTTTCTCGCTGAGGAAAGTTGACTGAAAACTGTCCAAACAAGATCTCCGGCAAGGCGGGTGGCGGAGGAAGGCTCGTCGGAGAAACATCAAAGGCACCAAATTTTAAACCGTATTTTTGAATTTCTTTTGTGTTTTTATCGGACCAATAGTTTGCGTATTTTTGTTGTTGTCGATGATGGAGAGAGAGGGCCTAGGGCATTCGGTTTCACCGGTAGCTGTGCAAAACATCTGATGGGAATAAAAGATAGAAATAAAGTATGCATGTACTTGTTATAGCAAGATAAATTATATGTGGGTAGTGCATCCATAAGTGCTATTGCCTCCGCAACCGCTTATAGCAATAACCTTTGGAACCAGCTTCTGTTCTTCCTCTGTACGAGGAGAGAGCTGAGTTTTTTGAGACACCTGAGCCAGTGGACTTGCCGATGAGTGTTGGGACAGGTTTGCAGGATTTGGGTTTCATCTGTGATGAAGAGATGCTTTTTGAACATCAACAGGCTAATATAATTTCTCCTCGTCTGATAGACCAGCAAGTTGAAACTTTTGTGGTTCCTCTGCAAGCTACAAGTTCTAACGAGTCTTTGCGGCAATCTCATGGAAACGCCATTTCTGATGATCTTTCACAGCTGGGTTGTCTTTCGGATATAGAGTTGTCAACTGTAGTTGAAGATCAGTCTCCCACTGATAGTTTAGAATTGCATCTTGGCTTACATGGGAATGATCAAGTCTCTGCTGCTGAAATTCAGTCTGCTGGCGAAAGTTCAGATGTTGAAGGGTCGTCACAGGGAATAGCTGCAAACACTCGTAGTCATGCTCGTAAGATTGCCACCCCAAAGGTTGAGACCTTGGTCCGTCGCTGCACACGCCATCACAATGAGGGATATATTTATCAGGCGTTACCTGATCGCACCTCTCGTCGCAAGATTTCTGCTGTCCCTAAAGCCACGAAACCAGCTATCCTGCAAATCAGAGAAATGCAGCGTCTGGGTATTGAAGACTGTCACATTGATGAGGACGATCTCTCTGAAGAGCGTCTCCTACAGGGGCGTAAAGACTGATCCTTCTTCAATTATGCATGGTTTCAGCATCTTTATTTTGGTGTCGATACTGGGCACCTTCTTTATTCCTTGTTCAAGTGGGGAACTTTGTTTGAGAGTGGAACTATTTCAGTGCTTGTCTATGTCATGAATTCTCTGGATCGTTTGTGGCATGTACTAAGTTGGAATCTTAGTGGTGTTAATGATCCTGATAAATGGATTTTGGTGAAGAACAAACTAGAAGAGAGTGGTGCTTCAATTATTTGTTGGCAAGAAACAAAACGAGGAGATTTTGATTTGAATTTTATCAGAAATTTTGCACCAAGACGTTTTGACAATTTTGCTTTTGTTCCTTCAGAAGGTGCATCTGGTGGACTGATCATCCTTTGGGCTAGTAATATGTTTGATGGCAGAGTGCTTCTGACTGAGAGTTTTGGAATTGTTGCTGAGTTCAAATCTTGTCTATCGGCTGAAGTGTTTACTGTTGTGAATGTGTACGGTCCTTGCAGTGGTGTGGCAAGGGAAAATTTTGTTGCCTGGCTCTTTCACCTTGATATTGCGGACGACACATTGTGGCTCTTAGTAGGCGACTTCAACTTCTACAGATATTCAGACAGTCGTAATCGTCCAGGTGCAAATCTTACTGACATAGCAACTTTCAATGAGATTATAAGTTATTTGGGATTGATTGAACTCTCAATTAAAGGAAGATCGTTCACATGGAGCAATATGCAACGTGAACCTCTTTTAGTCCAACTAGACTGGTTTTTCACGTCGACGGCTTGGACACTAAAATTTCCGAATACATTGGTAAACCCCCTGGCTCGACCTACCTCTGATCATATACCGTGTGTTGTTTCAATCACCACGGCGATACCAAAAGCAAAAGTCTTCCATTTTGAAAATCATTGGACTAAAATGCCGGGTTTTCTTGAGGTTGTTGTCATTTGGAGCATCCACTGCCATGGTGATAGTGCCAAATGTATCTCTTCAAAATTTAAACTTTTGCGCAAAGGGCTTAGAAACTAAAGCACCAGCATCTCGGTTATTAATATTCTGGTTGAAAATTGTAACAAAATCATTCTCATGTTGGATGGCTATGAGGAAATGAGAACTCTACATATCACAGAATGGAATTTCCGTAACATTGTTAAGACAAAGCTTAACCATCTACTGCAATGCAAACATGAATACTGGAAGAAAAGATGCACAGCAAGATGGGCTAAGTTTGGAAGTGAGAACACTTCCTTTTTCCATTCTATGGCGACAATCAGATATAGAAAAAACATGATTGCATATTTATCCAGAGAAGATGGATCAATAGCCTTTAGCATCATGAAAAGGCTGGTATTTTGTGGAACTCATTTTGTGATCGCCTGGGCATATCTGGAGCTTCTGATCCCTCTTTTGATTTCACTCAGTTCTTGCAGCCGGTGGATGGTTTAAGTTCTTTGACTGCTCCGTTCACTCATGGGGAGATCGACAAAGTTGTTGCTGAATTACCAGTTGATAAAGCCCCCGGGCCGGATGGTTTCACCGGCCTTTTCATCAAAGTGTGCTGGCCGATCATCAAAGAAGATTTTTATAGATTAGTGCAAGAGTTTTGGGAGGAAAAGTGAACCTTCAGAGCATAAATGATTCGTTCATTACCCTGATTCCTAAAACTAATTCTCCTGAGGGCCCTAATGACTACCGTCCGATCTCACTTCTTAATTCCTGTCTGAAGTTGCTGACCAAGCTCTTAGCTAATCGTCTTCAGGAGAAAATCTTGTCAATTGTCCACACTAATCAGTATGGCTTCCTAAAGAGCAGGACACTCCAGGACTGTGTGGCGTGGGCCTACGAGTACATCCACCAATGTACGCAATCTCGACAGGAAGCGGTCATTTTGAAGCTCGATTTTGCTAAAACGTTCGACACTATCAAACACCAAGCGCTTCTCCAGATCTTCCGTTGTAGAGGATATGATGATCGATGGATTAGTTGGATAAAATCGATTTTTTCTTCTGGAACTTCATGTGTACTTCTCAATGGTGTGCCATGCAACAAGTTTGCTTGCTGACGAGGGGTTCATCAAGGTGATCCCCTCTCGCCTATTCTCTTCGTGGAAGGAGCTGATCTCTTACAAACCTTGGTCAACCAACTTGCGCAGATTGGTATCCTAGTGCCACCTCTAGCAATTCCAGGGGCATATTTCCCCATAGTTCAGTATGCCGATGACACCTTACTGATCATGCAGGCATGTCCAGTACAGCTCGTAGCCCTTAAGGGACTTCTACATAATTTCTCTCTTGCAACTGGGCTACGTGTCAATTACTCAAAATCTTGCTTGCTTCCAATTAATATTGATGATGTTCGACTGGCGTCTCTTGCTGCTAGTTTTGGATGTGCAGTTGGCTCACTGCCGTTTACTTATCTTGGCCTCCCGCTTGGCACTACAAAGCTCACGATCCAAGACATGTCTCCAATTGTTGATCAAATTGAGCATCGGTTAAACGCTAGTTCTCGCTTCTTGGATTATGGTGGAAGACTAACTTTTCTGAACTCGGTGCTCTCCTCTTTGCCAACTCACTTCCTTTGCTCACTTAAAATTCAGAAGACCTTGATTAAAAGGTTTGATCGATCATGTAGACACTGTCTGTGGGCAAAAAAAGAGGATTCTCAAAATATCAATGACCTGGTAGCTTGGTCAGTAGTTTGTCAACCAAATAGGGCTAGGGGTTTGGGGGTCAAAAACCTCGAAATTCAGAACAAAGCACTCCTGTTGAAGCAACTGCATAAATTCTATAATAGAGAAGATATTCCCTCGGTGCATCTTGTTTGGTCGTCATACAACCCTGGTGATCCTCATGCGCAGACTACTAGGGGCTCCTTTTGGTGGAAGGATGTCTTCAGTTTCATTGTGGATTATAGAAGTATTACTACTAGTCAGATTGGGAATGGCATATCTACTCTTTTTGGAAAGATTTTTGGCACAACGGGGAATTGCTATGTGACAAATTCCCGAGGTTATTTTCTTTTGCTCTAATAGAGGATTCAACTGTTGCAGATTTTGTCACCACGCATGACAGATTTTCATTATTTGCACTCCCACTCTTTGTCGAAGCTTACCAGGAGCTGAATGAGGTATCTCAATTGGTTCATGACCTTGCCATTGATTCCAAAAGCCGAGATACCAGGAAATTTATTTGGGTAATTCACAATACACGTCAGCACGCTTCTACAAATTCATTTTTGCTCGCTCCCCTCGGGATAATGGCTTGCAGGCTGTTTGGAAATCCAAATGTTTGTCGAAACTTAGAGTTTTTGCATGGCTATTAATAAAGGACCGACTGAACACTAAGGATTTAATGCAAAGCAGACACTAGAATGTTGATGGTGGGCCGGATTGCATCCTTTGTTCGCAGAACCTCTTGGAGACGTGTGATCACATGTTTTTTGAATGTGACTTTGTTGTGGCTTGCTGGGACTCCATAGGTATCTCCTGGGATTACAATCTGCCAATTTCTCAGAGATTCTTATATGCACGAGCCACCTTTCATGGGCCTTGTTTTATGGAAATAACAGTTTGTGCTGCATGGAATATTTGGAAGGAACGAAATAGCTTTATCTTCAATGGTCAACAACCTTCTCTTGCCCGTTGGGAAGTCAAATTCAGGAGTGATTTCAAGCTTCATCAGTATAGAGTAAAGGTCGCCTATGTTCAACCTCTAGTTGATTGGATATCTAATATTTTTAGTAATGGATTACACTAGTTCTTTGCATTTCTACCCCCCATGATGTAATTGAATCCCTTTGTACCCTTAGTTTGTTAATATATAAAATTCTCACACCGTAGGGCTTCCCCTACGGCAATTCGGTCAAAACAAATGCTACAGTGGGTAAGATTCTTGGCACTCTCGGGTAGCTGTAATCATGATAGAATCACTCCTCTGTCTGTTATGAGAAATTATTATGCAAAAGGAACAAAAACCTTAGTGATGCCACGAGTGTCCATCACAGCCCAATAAACTAATAAAAAACTTTGGCACACTCTCAATTACTCAAGAACTGAAATTCTTGAAGGACAATGAATAGAAAAGTAGTGCTTGAAAAGTCTTGATTTATTGATGTGGGAGAATTGAGATACTCCAGTGTATATTCTTTTCATGACAACTCTCACGCTCTCAATTTACGTGATTATACTTTATTGTTCAAAGGCAAGCCTATGAGTTGATTACATGACATGTAATAAAGTTTACTCATTTGAATCATCCATGTTAACAATAATTTTGCTTCACTATAAGGATGCATAAAACCCGTATAAAATGCTTGCCATTACTCTATCTATGCTGAAGTTTTTCAGATTTATGAAGTGGAGGAAACATGAGACTACCAACCGTGAGTAAGATCACCATCTCGTTATTTCAGTTTAAATGTTGAGTTTCTTTTTTATTTTGGTTTTCTTGCTCAGGGACGATCAAGTTTAAGCTTGGGGAGGTTGATGGCTCTGAAATATAGCCATCTACGTCCACATTTAAACTGGATATTATTCATATTTTTGATGAAATATCTCTCTAAACCCTGCCACTAATGCCTAATATTCAAAGGGGTATACAATCCTTTCTTTTTATATTTTTCCTACACAGATAATGTTGTTTGAAGATGGGAATCACTATATTAAAGTCAAAGATACGAGATTTCCAACAACCAGAAGAAACCAGGAGCCGTGAAGCGGAGGAAGACGCTTTAATGACCAACTATATGACCGGAGCAAAATTCCAGTTGTATAGCTCCGGTCGTATAGTTGGCGCCACCACCATTATGTCAAACAGAACAACTTTTGTGAAGGGACCCCTATATGAAGAAGCCTCGGGCGACGAGAAAACAAGCTCCAGCCTTGCCCAAAAGTCTCTGCCCTAGATCACCAACCGCTTCTAGATCTCAAAACCCTTCTCCATCTCCATAGCCATATTCCACCACTTGTAATAGTAGATATCTTCTTCGATTGTCGACATTGTAAGACTATTGCTATCAATCTTATGATTTTCATTACAATGTTTATGATTGTTGATCTCATCTCTATGTTTGAGTAATTCTCCTTGAGCTAAGGGTTTCGGCCTAGCCATGTAGTGTTTGCGCATGTTATTTATCATAGACGAGATCATGTATTAGTTTGTATGACATGATGATTATTGTATCCTCTCGTGCCTCAATCCAAGGACTTGTTAGGTACCCAAGAACCCGAGGGTTGAGCCAGGTATAGGGAGTATTAGTAATGACCGATCTGCAGGTTGGGAACCCCAGTGACAGAAGGGGTAGTACGGCTGTATGTGACGGATTTACTTGGGATTAACGGTGACATCACTATGCATATCATTAGTTCTCTTTCTTCTATGGATGAGACTAGTAGGTTATTGCTATAAGCGGTTGTGGAGGCAATAGCAATTATGGATGCACTACCCACATATAATTTATCTTGCTCTAACAAGTACATGCATACTTTATTTCTATCTTTTATTCTCATCAGATGTTTTGCACAGCTACCAGTGAAACCGAATGCCCTAGGCCCTCTCTCTCAATCATCGACAGCAACAAAAACACGCAAACTATTGGTCCGGTAATAACACAAAAGGAATTCTAAAACTCCCAAAGGTCCGTTAAAGTAACCTCACTACGCATTTGCTTCTCAAGGATTCGATAACCTAGGTCTACTAGGGAAAAAGAAGCTATACTACATCCGTAATCCGGATCGAAGGTATCACTGTACCCCGCCCATAGCTTCAAGGAACATCTTGAATAGCCACACAAAGTTATCTTTCAGCTCGTTACGGACGAAACCATAGCCAAGTTGAATCGACTGTCCATGGTTATTTATGCCAATAAACGGAGCACATGGCATCTTGTACCGGTTTGTGAGGTATGTGGTGTCAAACAAGATGTAGTCATAATATGACTTGTATGCTCTCCGTGCTGCTCCATCCACCCAAAAGATTTTCTCGACTTGACACTCCTCGTCGGGCGATATCTTGATGAAGAAATATGGATCATCTTTTTGTAGTTTTGCAAAGTATTCCAGTGTGTCCTGCATGTCATGGTGGTTATGCTCACTGCAGAACTTGGCCCTCAGGTTTGAGACGTCCTTAGCTATGTATGGCACCTCTGATAGGCCACCATAGAACTCTGCCATTAGCTGCATTTGCTGAGACATCGATATGTTGCAGGCGTGCAACATCCTTAAGAACACCTGTTCCTCGGGTGGTATGTCACGATGGGAGCGCAAGAACCTTGTCAGCGACGGTTTGAGGATCAGTGGGTGATTGTGTTCGTCATCAAAATCTTCCACGTGATACCATGCGTCTTTCCTCTTTAGATACATGCGTGCTTTGCAGCCAGTTCTAGGACGTGTGTTGTACTTTCTTGTTGGAACCACGGATTTTGGGTTTGTCTGATTTCTGCTTCTTTTTTTCTTATGGAGTTTGCCAGCCCAGGTGCACACAATGTTCACCCTATCGTACTCACGATCGTCTGCAAAATGTCCCCAGTCAATTCTGATTCCAAATCCCTTTCTTTGTGCTTATGCCATGTAGTGTTCTTTAGCTACTTTGAAGCTTTCAAACCGCATCCCATGCACTAATGCCTATGGGGTGGATTGTGCAACATATTCATTATCATCGTTTCCCCTCCCTCGTTTGACCCTGGTGTGATATATGTGGGTTCATCAATTGTTTCTCCTGTTTCTGTTGCTGTTGCTAGTCCATATATGTGCGCGGTGTCAATGCTGTCACTAATAGTATGAACATGGTGAAATCCACCCCCTAGAAGATAGGAAAAAATAGCAGTCAATATCATTTTGTTTCTAGCTCATGTGGGTAACTTTACAACTAAAGTATGGGTAACTTGTATTGTGGGAACTAGATTACTTCAGCTCAGATGTGTGGGTAACTTTGAGTATTGGTTGGTGCCCAATTTTACCAAAACTAACATGTAATGCAGTCAGTAAGTTAATTATGTTTAGCATATTTAAATTTGAATGTTAATATGTGTTTTTGTAAGATCATTTGTGCTTTGGTGTGTGTGGGTAACTCTTGCTTGTACCTATGTGTCACTTTAGTTATGACTGGTGGGTAACTTCTGTGTTAAAGACATCTATATTGTGTTCTCAAGCTATCATGTTAGTGTGTGTTTGTCTTGAGTGTGGGATCCTATTAGTGATATGAGGTGGTTTACTATAGTATTCATATGTGGGTAATTGTGTGCTATCAGATGTGTTTGCTATTTGGTTCAAAAAAAATTGTGCATGTGAAAGTTTTTTCAGTGTTGCTAATATATGGGCTACTTTAGTGATAGTAGGGGATAACTTTACTGTCAACATATGGGTCACTCTACTGAAAGCATGTGGGTAATTAACTTTAACTGTTAATATGTGTTTTTGTAAGATCATTTGTGCTTGTTATCAGGGTGTGTGTGGGTAACTCTTGCTTGTACCTATGTGTCACTTTAGTTATGGCTGGTGGGTAACTTCTGTGTTGAAGACATCTATATTGTGTTCTCAAGCTGTCATGTTAGTGTGTGTTTGTCTTGAGTGTGGGATCCTATTAGTAATATGAGGTGGTTTACTATAGTGTTTATAGGTGGATAATTGTGTGCTATCAGGTGTGTTTGCTATTTGGTTCAAACATTTTTTGTGCATGTGAAAGTTTTTTTCAGTATTGCTAATATATGGGTTACGTCAGTGATAGCAGGGGATAACTTTACTGTCAACATATGGGTCACTCTACTGAAAGCATGTGGGTAATTTTTAGTGATAAGTTGCTTGTTTGCACCATACCTTCTTGAGGAGGAAGTTGAACATTTGCATTTGTGTTTGATACAATGTATTCTTCTTCCTTCTCTTCTTGTTGACCAAGGTCGATATTAAGGTCCAAAACCATGTCTTTTTTCTGCAAGATCAAACATGATTTTCATTACAGTTATATATAGGAACTAATTATTTCATTTTCCATGCAGATGGTGTACCACAAGCTGATTCAGTACATGAAATTTTATACATTGCAGCAATACAAACTCTTTGACAGTCAAATTGTGTCAGATATAGAAGAACGGAAGTGATCCATCAGATGCAGAAGTGAAAGTAAACAGAATAGAAATCGAAACAAACCATATGTTTTCAGAGATCAGTAGTAGCAACAAGTTTTTCTTTGTCTAGTTCTTCATTTTTTTCATAGCTAGCCCTATGGATTTCCTGTCATGTTATTTGCTGAAATAGAACATTGATCCCTCAAATCTGTAGCAAACATAGTAGAAATCGAAAGAATCTTTGTGTTTTCACGGATCAGGAGTAGGAACAAGTTTAGGGTTTTAGTTTCTAATGGACCTATGTGCATTGTTCTTGATGAAAATAGAAGAATGTGCAGATGTTTCTCTAGGTTTAGTAGAATTACTTGTGTTTCCTTGCTTGTTTCTTCTGTTTCCTTTACTTTTCAGGTGGTTAACTTTAGATCAAGGTTTAGCTGAAGATTTCCATGACCTTTTTGAAGAGGTTGAGGAGGGAGGACGAAGGGGGGTCGATCTGGCTGGAGGTCGAGGACAACAGGGGAGGGTGAGTCTTTCTGCTTTGTGTCCTTTTTCTTTCTTGAGGGGGAAGTTGATGCTGGGGGAGGAGATCTCTGCTTGGAGAGGTGGCGACAGGTGGTCTTGGTCACGCGCCCCGCGTGACTGTACGGATGCGCGGAAAGAGGAACGCAGGGGACCGGGGATAGCGATCGTGTCAGAAAGAGATGTTGATGTGCCCGCTGGATCGGGAAATCTGGCAGGCGCCAGCCCCCTAGGCGCGTCCTTTAATAAAAGTAAACATGGGGATAGTGTGGTATGAGTTTTGCCAATGTAAGTTGATTGACTTGACAAAACAAGACCGTCACCGTCTATATATGGTCCTAGATATACCGCTGTGGTCCTTCTGGCCAGCACTAAACCTTAGTTCAAAATAAGTATACTAGTTTCAGCTTAGTTTTTCTATTACATCATAAAAAATAACTTCAACCAACTACTGCTATGCATATAAATATATATGTTCTTCAATTTTCCTGGATAATACAAATATATCTTTTTTTTGCAAATAGGAGTCTAGCATTAAAAGAAACATCGAACAGAACAAAGCAGCTCAACAAAAACAAAAATTGCACAAAATCCTTGAGAAGCCCATCATCTTCAACCTCCACACCATGTCTACGGTGCGCCACCATTTCCGCTCCTCCCTAAGTCGTTCTAACGTTTTGGGTTGCGGACGGAAAGTCGTCGAACAGCTCAAAAAGTCATCATCCGTCCCGAAGACAAAGAAGAAGGATGAGCTGTCGATGAAGCTCCTTGGTGATCCGAAGATCCGCACATCCAAAAGTTCTCGAGGACCACACCACTCTCACAAGCTCCTCGACATCGCCTTTGAGATGGGGTTGAAACTTGGGAGACCTTATTAGAAGAAACACCGCCGCCGCCACCTGAGCGCTGCCCCACCGGCCCCTTTCATAAGATGGACAAACATTATTAGTGCATTGATCTAGAGTGGCGATGAACATAACCATTATTTTTATAGGAAAATGTGTTCTCATTTGTTGACATGTTATTTTTACTAGTTGAATGCCCGTGCATTGCTACAGATTCTTAATTTTCTTTTGTTGTCACAAGTGTAAAAATAATAGTAACATGTCATATTGAAAAGTTACAAAAATATAAAATCGATTGAAATTATGAAAAATGATTATTAAAATTGACGAAGAACACATGTGACAAAATTCTTTTTTTACTTCTCTTGAGCACGAATGTGACGAAGTCTATCACATCGCCCCCTCCCGCCATTATCTAAAAAAATACCTTGAATCCCAAAGCTCTTGAATCTCCAAAGTGGAACATCAGATGTTGAACTTTACTCATCCTTGCCCATCCTATCCTAGTGAGGTAAGCAATGCCGCGTTCAAGGGGGCTCAACTTGCCAACATGATGTCCTCTGATCGTTTCCTCGGTAAGGGTGCACGACTCGAGTGGTTGATAGCTAAGAAAATATTTGAAATGCCCCTAACTATGACCATTACAATTTATCAATTATAAGTTAAGCACATGATTTAATTTTAATTTTTGTATAAATGACCGATTGTGAAGAGAGTTAGTATGTCGATATAACATATTATTATTATGTCTGAAAAGAAAGAGTAACAACTATAGCCTTTGGGAATTGGGATGTAGACAAACTCTCTCATATCATATCACAATGTTTAGAGTTCATCTCTCGAATAGTACACTAATTCGTGCATCCTATTTGAACCGAAGTGGACCACACGTGAACTGCAACCGCTTTTGCTAGCTGAACAATAAGTCAGTCTTAACATTCTAAATCTTGTCCATACCCATCTCTATGCCTTAATTTGTTTCTCCCCATCGATTAGTCAGGACCCAGGACTCCCAAAATCCCTAAAATAGAGAAGCTCTGCTACGCAACCTCGCCCTGTCATTGCTGGACCCCCAGTAGATCAGTCTTTGTGGCGGGGAAGAAGAAGCGGAGTGGCTGGTGTGTGTGCCGTCCAGGGTCGCTGCCTCCCGGATTCCTCCACATAGGGATACCGCGCGACCGCCGTTTTCCCGGTGCCTGCCGCTGAGCTCGCCTCCTCTCCGTCTTTGTCGCTGCCTCCCGGATTCCTCCACATAGGGATACCGCGCGACCGCCGTTTTCCCTGTGCCTGCCGCTGAGCTCGCCTCCTCTCCGTCTTTGGCCGCGAGCGCAAGGTCCGCCACCGGCACCTCCACGACCCGCCGCCCGTGGACGCGACCGCAGGGTCTGCATGCCCCGCCGCTTGCGCCGACACTCGCCCGGCCACTCCTACCCGCGGCGCTGCTCCTAGCCCTGATCTCCATCGCCAGCAGACCATCAGCCTCGCCCCGACCTGGACGCCCTCGACGACAGCACGTCGGCTGCTCTGTCTCCTTGCAGCTGCATTGAACACCACGCGCGTGTCCTGCACTTCCTGAAAAAACTGAGCCCTTCTCCTCCCCGACGCCCTCCGACCAGCAGGGACCTCGGCAGCCTGCTCCACTGCGCCCGACGCGCGCCGCCCCACCCCTGCTTCTCCTCGGCTACCTTCCTGCAGCGTCGCCAGAACGCAAGCTCGCGGCGTCATTCCCCCTCGACCTCTTCCCCGTCGCCTACGACCGGACGCCTGCCTTGAAACTCGACGCCTCCCACACCCCCTGCTTCTCCTCGGCTACCTCCATGTAGCACCACCAGCACGCGAGCTCGCCGTGCCGTTCCCCGTCTCCTCCTACCCGTCCGGCGTGTTCCCCTCCTCCAGCGCAGCGCCGCCAGCTCTGGGATTCGCTACCGCCCAGGTCGTCAACGAAACGTTTCTTCAGCGGTGGCAATTCTAGTAATTTTAATTGACTCCAAGGACAAACTCGTCCAAATAAAAAAGACGTACCAGACCATCAAGACCATAAGCCTTTTATTAGTAAAAATGTTTATTACTTACGATATATTGTGCTACAAAATCCATAAGTAGAAATTGATGGTAGATACAAATAATTTGTCATACCGTTTCAGATTTGTATATACTGGGTTAAATGTATGAGCCTAGATATATGTGATTAAGTTTCAATAAATCGAAAGAGTATTATCAAGAGAGTATTCTAGAACTTAAGAGTGTGTCGCTTAATTGTTTGCATTTTGTTTGCATATAACATTTTTTATTTCATCATGTAAATGTTATCTCTTTGGAACCGGTATTGTCTTTAATTTTTTAGGTGAGATTGACATGGTCTTGAAAATAGAACTTTGGTCCTTTTAGACTTGCTGATGATACAGGTCTCTGAGGGAGACCTAATAGTTCAAGATTAATGGTTTTCCACATGTCATATAGCAGAAGATTCTCATTTATAGAGTCTGCATAGTGCATACACAATTATAAGAAAATTGATCCTTTCACTAGATTAGTTATGTTGGGTTGCTGGCAAATTTCGTTACAGGACTGTAGTCTGTAGCCTATCTTTGAGCTTCTTGACTTGATGTAGTTTTCTCTACAAAGCCAGCAAATTTGCTGGTTAAAGTGAACTGACAACGCATCTTGGATCAAAAGATTAGAGTCCATTGTGAAGCACCTAAATAATGGATTGAAAATTCTTCTTTGGCTGTTACCAAACTATCAGCAATCGGTACCAGTTCAATCAACCCAGGTGTTTCGGAAAAAAAATATCGGCATGGCCTGAATGCACGAAAAAAACATGGCAGAATATGCCAATGGATCATGATAGGCATAGACTAGCTAATTGCAATTATAAATGTTCATTCCTAGTTAAACTAATATGATACTGATATAAGAGGAAAAGGAAAATGTAAATACCAACACTAGTATACACCAAGCCCTAATCCAACCAATTGGTTGGTTAATAGCATATACCAACTTCTTCGAATTTTAAGCATACACAAACTCAACCGACTAGCTGCTAGCCTGTAGATCGAGGCGGAAGGAAGGTTTGATCAAATGAAGAAGAATATCAGCACCCCCATTCATTGGTTAGTATCGGCGTCTCCAACGCTTGAACTTAGCACTACCAAAAAGGTGACAAGTCTTGATGTACAACAGGTAAGCACAGTTCTTAATTGACATAGATTAGCAGCGCTCAATGCAGATCTTCCCATCTGGATTGATGAACGGTAGCAATGCTTGAACCAACGCACTGACCCTTGGATCATCTTTGCCACAACAGATTTTGATTCTCTCCAGAGAAGGATAGCTTTCCATGGTCAATGACGTGGCCCTTGATGACGATAAAACAGATTCAGAATCCTTGCATATACTACATTCCTCTTGGAGAGTATAAAAATTATGGTAGTATTGGTTAGAGGTTCTACTCCAAGCAAATAGATATTTTTCATTACTTTATTCTTAAATGACATTTCTCTTTTTTACATAACGCAGCACTCTAGGATGGCAAATACAATTAATAGCCATGTCTGGGAGGAGTGAGCAAACCATTTTGAGCTTCAAATTTAGCTCTATCAGCTTTCTTGAGCTCTGGAGAATGCGAAGAAGTGGGTAGAAGTCAGCAGCCATGCACCAATCACCCAACACCCGGCGTGTGAGATTGCTGAACATCGGTGCTTGCAAACCTCTGTCCAATGCAAGCTTCATATAGAACAAATCAAGTTGGATAGTTGATGGTATGATGTTCTCATCTTAGCTTGTTACAGTAATACAAACTAGGCAAGCAAATATATTCACCTAAACTTGTAATGATACAGGAAAAAGAAGAACACATTTGCAATGGTGCATGCAACTCCAATGTTATGGCATGTGAAAGGCCATCAAGTAGACGATGACCATACACTATTGTGTCGATAGGAAAATTGAACTTCTCAGAACTTAGAATAACTGAAGCTTTTATGAGAGAAGACAAATCCCTAGTTACTATAGCACCAAGACAGCAGGGATCAAGGATAGAGAGATAGGTTAGGCTCCTAGCACAAATCACGAGACCCTCACCGTTAAAGCAGCGAATGCTATGCGGAACCTTGAGTGACCCAGATGAGATCTCATTCACGCCGATCAAAGAGCAATTCTTCAGCTCTAAATGTTCAAGCACGGGCCATTCATAGTTCAGTGTTGCAAATAACCCCTTGCTCAAAAACAGAGATTGGAGCCTAATCATTTTGAGGTGCTGAGAAGGAAACCTTGCTATGCTATCCAAATAAGCAGAGCAGTTTGATCCAGAAACATGGAGGATACGAACTTTGTGCTTGATGGCATGACGAATCCACGAAAACTCTTCTAGCTACTGCTATGAGTAACGAAGATTCAGCCTCATCCAAGCAAACAGAGTCATCACGCAAGAGCAGCAAGTGGTCTCCAAACTCCTTCAGTTTCTCGTCATCCACACCCAATGGATTATTTTCATCCTTGAAGTCATGGTAGTAAATATGGATGAATGTTGTAGAGGCCCATAGATTGCGCCACCTAAGTGAGAGAAGACTCATGCGCACGACCTCCGGCATCAGTAAGAAGGACATCACATGGTGCAGCAGCTCATCGGGAAGGCCGCTGAGCCTGTCGACACAGTTGTTGTTTTGTAATTCACTCTTGGAAGCACCGGGAAGGGACACTTGTGACGACATTTCATCAAATAGCTCAGCTGCATTAATAGAGGAAGGCAAAGCATAGACAATCAAAATGTAAGATATACACATATACTGGCTGACCTACGTGAGTTTCTTTTTTTTGAGGGGGTGGAAATTACAGAGTTTGGAATAGAAAGATCTTAAATCCGTGTTATAACTTATTCCTAGGTCGAACGAAAAAACTAGTTAATAGCCATTTCGTTGCGTCTGTTCCGCATGGTTGCACGGGCCTTGGCCTTGGGTTCGACCTCGATGTGCAGCCACACCTCTCTAAAGCACTTGTAGATCTAGATCTCGACACAGGTGCGTAGCCCACAGAACGGGCGCTTGTTCTTCCCGCCAGTATTAAGCAGTTCGCAGAATTTCTCTCTTAGGGTGTGCCTCTGGTCACGAACGGTCCGGGCAGTCAGGTTAGTGCGGACAAGTGGCGGATCCGCCTTACGTAGTTTTTCAAAGAGCTCGGGAGAGGCGACGAGGGTGCCCCCGTTCTCCTTGAGGAGCTCCCCGTCCATCCTCACCAGCATGAGGTTGTCTTCCATCGACCACTACGAATATTTTTTGGCCAACGAGTCTGTGTCTTTCTGTTGGCGGTGATGGCGATCGAGAATGCAACATCGTCGCCTTCATCAGGAGATGTGATCTCCTCGCCGTCGGAAGGGGTACGATTGGTGATGTTGTCCTCCTCGTTGCCGTTGTCGCTGGTGATGTTGTCGTTATCAGATGCACGATGGAGGAGGTGTGGTCGTCGCCTTCGATGAAAGTGGTGATCTCCTCGTCAAAAGTGGCGCCATCAGTAGTGTCGTGGTTGTTGTTGTCACCATCGCCTAGAGGCGATTCAACCTCGGATGAGGAGACAAGGATAATGGCCCTATCAGTACAATCACTGTGGTTAAAACCGACATCGTTGTCCAAACGATGACGTCTTTCTGGATAGAAGGAATATAGGAGGTGAGAAGAGGAAGAGTAGGAGGCATGGCGTCGTGTATAGAATGTATAAGTTAGTCATACAGGTGTGTTGTGCTAGAACGGTTTTGGCGGGAAGCACCAAAAACTTTTGGTGCCTCCGGCTAAAGGAAGGTTCATTACTATGATTTTGTGATGCGCTTAATTCTAGTGCATGTCTTTCCTCTCCATAAATCAAAAAAAATGGATGTAAACTATGGCGCCAACATATATCCAGGAAATAAAGTAAGTACTGCGGGCCAAAACTGGTAATCGCGCCAAGAGATCCACCAAATATTATGTGCAGAATTTCTAAACCAAGCCAAACTTTAGCCGAAGGCGCCAAAAGTTTTTGATGCTGCCGTTTTGGTAAAACACACCCATTCTGCCTATAAATATATGACCAACTTATACAGTCAACACATCGCGCCATGCCTCCTACGCTTCCTATTCTCACCTCTTCTCTTCCTACTACCCAGAAAGACGTCATCATTTTGGACGACGATGCCATCGATTTTAACCACAGTGATGGTACTGATAGGGCCATGATCCTTATCTCCTCATCTGAGGATTAATCACCTCTAGGCGATGGCGACACCGACAACGACAAGCACGACACTACCGATGGCTCCACTTTCGACGAGGAGATCACCTCTCCCATCGAAGGCAATAACCACGCCTCCTCCATTGCCACATCCAACGACGACAACATAACTAACATCACCAATGATAGCGGCAACAAAGAGGACATCATTACCAAAAGTACCCCTCTGGCGATGAAGAGATCACATCTTATGACGAAGGCAATGATGCCGCATCCTCGGTTACCGTCGCCACCAACATAAAGACATGGACTTGTTGGCCGAAAAAATATTCCAAGTGATTGCTGGAAGACAACCTCGCGTTGTTGAGGATAGACAGGGAGATCCTGATGGAGAACGGGGGCACTAGCGTCGCCTCTCCCAAGCTCCTTGAAGAACTACGCAAGGCGGATCCACAACTTGTCCGCACCAACCTGGCAGCCTAGACCGTTCGTGATCAGAGACATAACCTAAGAAAGAAGTTCTACGAACTAGCCAAGACCGGCATGAAGCACAAGCCCCGTTCCATGGGCTCCGCACCCGTGCCGAGATCTAGCTCTACAAGTGCTTCAGAGAGTCTTGGCCGCACATCGAGGCCGAGGCAAAGACTAAGACCTTGCAACCATACGGAACATGCACAACGAAGTGGCTATTAACTATTTTTTTTGTTCTACTGAGGAATAAGTTACAACACGGATTGATCTTTCTATTCCAGACTCTGTAATTCGAGATTATGCATCGCTACTTTTGATCAATATTGGATTTCCACCCTCTAAAAAAAAGAAATTCATGATGGTTCCCTGGTTTCAAGATATTAGAAACACAAAATGAGATGAGACAGTTTGATAAATGAGAGAGTTTCAGTCGAGAAGCACACTCCATGCTGGGATGCAACAAGGCAACCTTATGTAAAATAGTACTCCCTCCGATCCAAATTAGTTGACTCAGATTTGTCAATATTCAAATGTATCTAGCTTGTTTTAGTGCTAGATACATCCGAATCTAGACAAAACCAAGTCAACTAATTTGGATCAGAGGGAGTAATACAGTTTAGGAGAGAAAAATACATATGCAGCCTTGAGCAATTGTGGAAAGTGTAAGATGTAAATGCCAGTATCCAACGTGTGTCTACATATATTGCTTCAGAGCAAAACCTAAATGGTAAAAGGAAGAAGATGAGGGGGTGGGGGTGGGGGATTTTGCTACACAATTATTTCCTCTGCTTGGAGAAGTTACTGTATTCTCTCTGAGCATTTTAGTCTGAACTACAACAGTAGACGCATATGTTAGTGGTCAATTTGCAACAAACTGAAAATTGTGCCCTTTGCACACCTACTCTTAAAGAAGAGAGTACGAGCCACTTCATTTGGCTAAAAAAACGAAATAAGCTAGTACCATTTATACTCACTTTCGCATATTTCTGCTTCAGTACTTACTAATTTATAACATAGAGATCCAATTGCAGGTAAACACCCCTTTGCTTTTAATATCTGTGTCGCCAAATTGAACTTTTTCTTCTGAGTTGCAAAACGCACAACCAAATTACGCACAGATCTAGCCAAATCGAATAGTTTTTCTCTGTATGCAAAATGCACGGCAAGAATTTAGAGCTTGACCAAATTAGGCAGGCTCTTGTTAAAACCCAACGGAATCAAAAAATATTGAGGGGGTCTACGGTGGGCTTAGAGCAAACCAAAGTAACCAAATACTACAATTCTTGAAGACCAGAAAAAAAATTACTATCTAAGATGAAAAAAGGAAAAAACTGCTAGTCATCTACTGTATAGATTGAGATGTATACATCGGGCTAAGTATTGTAATCTGAAATGGGCAAACATCACTGCCCAGTCATGCACGAGGGCTCTTTCTTCTTGGTTGGCGCACTTATGAGACCAAGGTCCATACACCTGCGAAAAACTTTGCATAATGGCTCAACCTCATTCCTGAATATTTTTGCGTTCCTTCTTTTCCAAATGTTCCATAGAGCACATGTGATTACCTTAGATGTGAACTTGCACGGGTTAGATCCATCCCAAAGATCTCTATTCAAAAGACATTTCGAGACGTCTCCATGAACAGTCGTTAGAGCGGCCCAGAACTGGGAGATCGAGGGGCAGTGCAGCAGAAGATGCTCAATGGTCTCGACGCAAGTGCGGAAAGGGCAGACAGCCGAAGTGGCAATGCCTCTTCTAAACCGGCGCTCGTTAGTAAAAAGCCTGCCATGATCCGCCAACCAAAGGAAGATACGACACTGATTCGTCGCAAAGTCTTTCCAAGTTGGCGTGGCGAAGGGAACCACCTGCAAATGTTCAAAGGCTGCCGAATACGCTATCTTAGTGGTTAGAGGCCTATTGCCAAGACGAGCAACTCTAACGTCGGAGACCGTGTAATCCGTGCTAATTGAAGCTAAAAGAGAGCACAAGGTCAATAGTTCCAAAGAAGCAGCATTGGAGAGACGTGGCTGAGTGTCGATAGTGATGATACTAGGGAGCAAACGTAGTGAACGTTACAGTTTTTGTTTGTCACATGGGAGCATAAAGCAGGGAAATCGTTCAAGGTGGGATCCTCAAACCAAAGATCATGCCAGAAAAAAGTTAAGTAGCCGAGCCGGCGGAGACCGAGGTGATGCTACGGAATTTCGGCAAACAAGAAAAAAAAAGGTCCTTCCATATGATAGAGTCTAGGTGGTGAGGGTCACCTAGACCGCGCTGCTCAGACTAGCCTTAAGAGTATCTAAACCACTGAGCCCATGGGGAGCGCAGTTTTGATAGGAACTTCAAAAGCAAAAGCTATGTTATGGGAACGAAGACAATGGAAACCTAACCCACCGTGCACATGATCATCGCCAGCCTAGAAAAGGGCTCTAGAAAAGCTTGTCGAACTCTAGAATGGTGCCAATTGGCACCAGCAGGACAGATAGGAGATGGGAGGCCATAACTTGAAGGGAAGCTTTGACTAGAATAGCTCTAGCACCAATTGGAAGAGCCTTGCCGATCCAACCTAAAAGACTTCTTCTCAATTTTTGAATGTACGGTTGAAAGGCATCAAGTCTTAATTTGTTGTTGGGCAGGGGAACGCCTAGGCAAGTTTGAGGAAAAGTGGCTACTGGATATCCTAGAGGCATGGCGAGGAGATTAGCCCTTATGAAAATTAATCTGCAGACCGTAGCCTTAGAGAAAGCATCTAGAACAACTTTCAGGTTAGTGATGCAGTCATCAGAACGTAGGACGATCGTCGGTAGGTGATCAACTAAATGGTGAAGCAGCAAACCAATGGAATCATGCGGCAACAACACGAATGGCATCACGGACACACGCACCAGCGGCTAGCTAGTTCGTGAATATTTTGGTTGTGGAATAGTACTACGTACTAGGGTTCCTTCCTCCGATTTCTTACTGACCATTTGCTAATACAAAGAAAACAGCTGGAGGCACACTGACCTAGTAGAAGCCCGGAGGGAGTTTTTTCATGGCGTCGAAGCACCTTCTCGACGGCGGCGCAGCGAGCCGGCGGGGCGGATCCGGACGGCGAGGCGGCAGCGCGTGGCCGCCGCGAGAAGCAACTGGGTCTGGTCCGTGATGCGGAGGCGTAAACTGTTGCTTTTCCGTTTTGTGGTCCGTGCTATGTACAACCTGGGCCGGCTTTGCATGGGCTGGGCTGGGCTGGTACCTCCGCAGGGCCCATCTCCATGGTTGCAGCGGGTCATCCTTGGATGCTTGGAAAGCTGGAACTGGAAGCATTGGCCTAGCAGAGGATCTTCCCGTGGGACCGATACACGCAGCCTCAGATTGCCTTGAAGTTTTTTTCTTTTTTTTCCTGAGAAAAAGAGTTTACAATAACCAGGCCCGGGCATGTTTCAGTGGAGCGACCGAACAGGCCCCCCTAAATCCCGAGGCCCCCATTTACCCGCAGCCCAGTACGTTGCACACGGCCCAACTTCATCCGACCACATGTTTAGCTAACCGTCAATCTCGCAATTCCGGTTCCTGGCTGGCGATCGTGATCCACTCCCGCCTGCCGATCTCCCGATTCCCGATCGACGCCGCATCTCCTTTGGCTCGTGATCGCAGGTGTTCGCTCTGTCCAGGTCTCCAGCCTCGGGGCTCCTTGGCTGCTTGCAAGCAGATCAGGCGACGACAGGCGCGAAACAATCAAGCAGCAGATTGAACAATCGGTGGTTTACTTTTTCACTAGTACGTTCCATGCTCAATTCTCCAGATTCCAAATTTTGATGGACCCTATTACATGCGGGAAGCAGCTGATCGCCATCAATTTTGATTGTCTAAACTGATTACTGAATCATATGTTTTTCTTGTTCTTGTGAGCCCTAACTTCACGGTTCACCCGGCGAGCCTCCTAATTGACGATTTTGTTCACATGTAGGTATGACCGCCGCAATGTCGGGTGGTGAGATTAGAAGCAGAAGCTCAGTCTTAAGAAATATCACACGAATGGCGCTTTTTGGTAAAACATGAGGTTTGCTCATTACTTTAGTGTCTTACTAGCACAAATGCCCGTGCGTTGCAACGGAAGAGGAAAATTATGTTGTGCAGATGTACAAAATAAGTTTTTGTAGATAACACGGCTGCATGTTGAATACCAGGTTTATCATGTCCACATGACGCTCTACGGTGAGGAATGCTACCCACTTCCTCCTTTTCTGGTCGATTCGACCAACCGAACCGTATATGTGAATCAGTGATAAAATAGCCATATGGTAATGGTGAAGTCCTTTGCCTCCCTCGAGGTTGGCGAGTATAGAAGATAAGTAAGATGGATAAATCATTGTGGCCCGAGAGTATAAGATTTTCTGTGTCCTATAGATTTTAGATCGAAATACAACACCATTGGAGGAGCGAGGCCACGACTGTACGCTGTCCTATAGATTTTCTACCGTTGCGGCAGGGGTCTGTCGCGCATGTAGCCTTGTGGAAAGGCCCTTGCTTTGGTCTAGTGGAACCATCAATAGAAAACCCGCTATTTTTTGATGTCTTACTTATTTTCATTGGTTTCGGAATAGTAGAATAATTCATAATAGTGGCTAAAATCTTGAGAAAATCTAAGTCAATGATCAATAGGTTTGGATAAATAATTTACAAAAATATTCTCATACTGACACAATATAAGGACAAGTATATATGAAACCTATCTTTTTTAATGTTTTGTTCAAATCCATTTTTTTAGTTAAATTTAAAAGTTTCAACAGAAAGAATCCGGTTTTCTTCCTAGTTGCGTCCAAAATGTCGACAACGGCTTGATTGCGGCAAGTTGCCAGTAACTATTGACAAAATGGCAACAAAGTCCACTTTACGAAATGACATAAAATAAATAGTTGAAAACTTAAAGCAAATTACACATTAGCTACCCTAAAAAATCAATTTTACAAACACATTAGCAGAAATTATTTTGATTTTATTATAGACAGCACATTTTTGCCTTATTTGTTTTTGGTCTATCTTCTTCTTCACAAGCGTGGGTAGCTAGGGTGTGTCTAGGACGTCTTCATGTGTCATATTGCTCATGCACGCACAATCCTCCTCTTGGGGAGGCCGTTTATCCCTCGAATCCCCCCATTGATCCCTCCTTTGCGCATTTACACATTTGGCTCCAAATTCCTGTCTGTTGTGTTGCCTTGCAGTCCAGCCGGTTGCCACCTCGCTCCCTCCTCTAGCTCAGGCATCTCTCTCCCTTCGTCTCGGGTGCTCCCCGCCCTCTCTCGCCATTCTACCACTGGTTGTGCTTGTTTATTTCAGGAGAAGGGACTGATTCCTGTCAATTTGCGAGCGCATATAAACCGGTAGAACTCTTTACAAAGGGGCAAGGTGGGACTATTCGGTAGCGGTATTACAAAATATATCCATGCGTTTTGTCTCTGTTAATACCGGTGTAAACGAAAAACGTATGCCCGCGGCCCATAAGAGAAGCCCAGCAGTGCGGCGCTGATCAGAGAAAAAACGATGTGGTACTAACCACCAGATCTAATCTAACCCCGAAAAAAGAAACAGCGGCCAGACCATCGTGACCCTAACCACCAGATCTAACACTACTAAACACGCAACACACCCACACGCCGCTAGCCTACCTCCCATCGATCCCCATCCGAGCGAGCATCGAGAGCTCCCGACCATGTGCCCCTCCGTCCTCCTGTGAGCGCCACCACCTCTCCCCTCCCCCATTTGATCCCCGCCGCCTTGCTCTTCCATCGCCGCTGCATCTCGCCTCGGTCTCCGGTCGCCGCGCGCGCCCCTCTCTGTTGCTGCTCGTCCATTGCCGCTGCACCTCTCATCGGTCTCCGGTCGCCACGCGAGCCCCTCTCTGCTGCTACTTGACGCCACCGCTAGGTCCTCGATGGCCTCAGGTCCCAGCGGCCCCGACGGCCCCTACTCCGAGACTCAGAGTACTATGGGACTAAACGTGAGGCTCAATTGGGGCCTAACATTTTAATGAAAATATCTAGTTAATCTAGGTTCGCAATCTTTGGTGTAATTGCGTGTTTTGTTTAATGATAGTGCACTGTGCACACGCATGAACCTTTTCCGGGTAATCTTTCACATATTGGCGGCTGATCGCATGGCTCTTACTCAAACCAGAGGGCCACGGCCAACTGATTGATAGATTAATATTCAGTTTAAGCAGTGGATGTTTCTGAGTTTTGTATGGCTGTGTCTTCTCCTGGAAAGCAGACTGCCTTTTTCTTCGGTGACGACATGCTTAATTTATTATTCTTCGGTGCCGCAATGGCAGATTAGAACTTATCGAGGGTTGCTTGCATTTGTGTACCGGCGGCAGGGCAGGGGAATACGCCCGCAGGGATGCATATCTCGCGACGAAGCCCAAAAAAACCAAGTGGTAGATGACTTACCGATGGCAGTGGTGGGTAATATGCCCTCCGATGAGAGGGTAGAACGGTCTAAAAAAGAGTTGGACCGGAAGAAACAATCCGTCCTTTATTATTAGGTATAGATATAGATATAGATTTACTCTTTTAAACGAATGCTTATATTTGTGAACAATGTACTGAATAGCCCCGAGCCAGCTTATGCCGCTGCCGTGATTGGAAGAGGAAGAAGGTCTTCGACTATTAAAACTTTGCAGTACAAGGTCGTCATACACCTGCATACGGTGGTAGATTTCTCGCCACATACTCGCAGTCCACCGTCGGATGGAGGCAGCGATGATCTAGGCAAAGATGGGATCCCTAGCCCCCCCTGATTTGAACCATGGACCTAGAAAGTTCCCGTACTTTGGGAGTATCGGACGGGGAGAGACCTAACGGGAACCATGGTAGGTCCACAGTAAATGGGAGAAAAGCTGTTGGTGGCATTGAATGGAGTCCACCCTCGATTGTAGACACAAGGCATGAAGAAGGGGAGACACAGAGTTACTCACAGCTGGCGTCGATAGTTCCCGAGGCAGGTGCCATAATGGAGGTATGGGAAGAGTCGGAGATTTTTTGTGTTCGAAGCACAATGTTCACACCCCCCCTCCCCGGTCGATTACAGATCTAGCCCTTTTGGAAGAAGCTGAGAGGCCGAAGATCCATCTCTGTAGACAACTTGAAGCTTTCCCATCTCAGCTGGCCCATCAGACTGACACGAACTCATTGAAGTCGTTACCTGTGATCAGTTCTCCTTCTTTCGTACCTGAAACACAAGAACCCAACACGCCTACACGTATTGAATCACCTTTGGGCTCGGAGGTAATGGGCCAAGGGGATCAGCATGATATCTCGGCCACGGAAGACAGCAATATGCGATCTGTCACACCCATGCAGCAAGGGTACTCGCCGCAAATTCGAGGTCGTGTCTCTTCGGCAAACTCCCAGGCTCTAGCAGCGTTTTCGCGAAGGGTCCTCAAGGAAATTCAGCCGCCAATCTTACCATTACCTGAGGTTCAGACAAGAAAGACGGGCAGAGGCAAGCAAATCGATGCAACTCCTAGCAGAAGGAGCAGCAGATTGGCTAAGCAAGTTTTGAACGGGCTCTCTGCAGAGCAGAAAGCACAAGTCGTCCTTGCAAAGCGAGCAGGCCTTGAGATTAAGGATAATGAACTATGGAAAGATGCCATGGCAAAACTGAAGAAGATGACAAATAAGGAACTCTCTCAAGAGGAGATCGTTAGGATGGCAAAGTTGTTCAAGATAATTGTACCAGAAGCATGTGCTTTAGAGGCGGAAGATATGGTCGTTGAGGCCTCGTATGCTGGTCGTTGGTCGCCTACTACATGTTTTCTCCCATGAATCTGGCTAATATCATTTTCTTTTGTTGGAATGTAAGAGGTTTAAATGATAAAGCTAGACGTGATGCTATTAGAAATTTGGTCGTTTCTTCCAAGGCGACAATCGTGTGTCTACAAGAGACCAAAATTCAGACTTTTACTCCTTATCTAGTAATGCAATGTGTGGGACCTGGTTTTCTTACTTGCCTGCTGATGGTACACGTGGTGGCGTGCTAGTTGCCTGGGACTCCTCTAAAATCAGCAGCGATCAGCGTTTTACTGGAGAGTTCTCGGTCTCAGTAAGGTTTTCTATGGACTCCTTAAACCATTTTTGGATCACTTCGGTATATGGGCCACAAGATGAACATGACAAGATACGGTTTTTAGAAGAGATTAGAATCACTAGGACTAAGTGTCCTGCAACTGGGCGATCATGGGGGACTTCAACTTAATTCTGGATGCTCAAGACAAGAATAACAGAAACCTTAACAGGAGAATGATGAGAAAGTTTCGACACGTAGTCAATGATCTTGCTTTAAATGACATTATCCTAAATGGTCGTGCGTTTACTTGGACAAATGACCAACAGAATTGCACACTCACCAGAATTGATCGCGTGTTGGGTTCAGTAGAATGGCACACCTGCTTCCCAGGCTGTTTCTTGCAAGGCATCACGTCCTCTATCTCTGATCACTGTCCACTTGTTCTATCAACTGAGAGCAACACGTTCAGGTGCACCCGCTTCAGATTTGAAGCTCATTGGACAAAAAGAGGAGGGTTTTTTGAGGTCGGCGAGCAAGCTTGGAAGAGCAATGAAAGTAAGAAAGTTAATCCCATTATTAAATTCAATCAGAAACTCCAGAAAACTGCTCGTGCACTACAAAGTTGGAGTGCAAAGTCGTTCGGAGATATCAAACAGCAGATCGTGTGGGCAAATACTCTGATTGCGTTGCTTGATCAAGCAGAAGAAATGCACACACTATCGTTTCAGGAGAGATGGTTCAGAAGGGAGCTGAAGAAGAAGTTACTTGGGCTATGTGTGGTAGAACGATCTATGGCTAAGCAGCGATCGAGGATATCTTAGTTAAGCGAGGGAGATGCGAATACAAACTATTTCCACACACACGCAAGTCACAGACGGAGAAAAAATTACATTGGGTCGTTAAAGGTTGGACAAGAGATGATCTTGGAACACAATAAAATTGAAAAAACTCTCGCTGAACATTACATCAATAGACTTGGTTCTCTGGCTGTGAGAAACTCAAATCTGGATCTTGGATATATTGGAATGAATGAAAGAAATTTGCAACACCTTGAGCTACCATTCTCAGAGGAGGAGATTTGGGAGGCTATAAAGGAAATGCCCAACGAGAAGGCCCCAGGTCCGGATGGTTACATCATTGCCTTCTATCAAAGTTGCTGGAGCATAATCAAGAAGGATTTGATTGAGCCTTCTCAGCTTTTTATAATTTAGATGGTCGTGAGCTCAAGCAAATTAACAAGGCTTACACTGTTCTGTTGCCTAAGAAGATGGGAGCTTTGGAACCAGTTGATTTCCGACCAATAAGTCTGGTTCATAGCCTGTCACAAATATTTTCTAAAGTCCTGGCCAATAGGCTAAGTGGAGAACTGCCTAGCTTGGTCGGACTAAATCAGGGAGCTTTTTTAAAGGGTCGTTCAATTCACGATAATTTCAAATTAGTAAGGGAAACGGCTAAAACTCTAAAGAAGAAGAAATGCCCCAGCATACTTCTCAAGTTGGATATCGCAAAGGCCTTCGATACGGTGGCGTGGCAATTTTTACTTGAAATTCTCCAGGAGAAAGGTTTTGGGGCTAGATGGAGAGCGTGGATTTCAATGCTTTTATCTTCTGCTTCTATGAGCATCCTTCTTAACGGAATACCGGGAGAGCAGATTCAGTATGGTCGTGGATTGAGACAAGGTGATGCCTTATTGCCCATGCTTTTCATTCTAGTTATGGATGCTCTAAGTCTGCTCTTTGACAAGGCCGAAGAAAATGGACTACTGTCGCCTTTCCCTGTTCGGCAAACTGTACCCCAACGTCTATCAATCTATGCCGATGACGTAATTTTATTCCTCAAAGCCACTCCAAGGGATGTTGTGGCTGCAAAACAAATCCTTGATATTTTTGGAAGCGCTTCAGGGCTAGTCTGCAGTTTGAGTAAAAGCTCTATATCACTTCTGGTCGTTGAGGAAAGCGTGCTAAAAGAGATCAGCGGCATCCTCAATTGTCAAATTGTCAAATTGCCAATAATCTATCTTGGACTTCCTCTTCATCTCAAGAAAGCAAGAAAAGAAGACTTCCGAACCTTAATAGATAAGATAAGAAATCAGCTAGCAGCTTGGAAGACTCACATGCTGACACAAGGAGGCAGATTAATTTTGGTGCAGTGCGTGTTAAGTGCTATTGCAATTTTTCATCTGCTCTCCTTGGACCCACCTCCATGGGTCTTTAAAGAAAAAGACAAGATTAGAAGAGCTTTCTTATGGAAGGGAACAGATGCGGTTGCTGGAGGTAAGTGTTTGGTAAATTGGCAAACAGTTTATCATCCTAAAGGTTTAGGGGGGCTGGGAATTATGGATTTAGAGACAATGAGTACTGCTTTCCGTACTAGATGGGCATGGATGCTTAGAGCAGATGAAAGAAAACCGTGGAATGATCTTGGTAGTCTAACGGATGAGCGGGTTAGACACATTTTTAATGCTGCAGCAAGAGTGGTCGTGGGCAATGGAGAAAGAATTTTCTTCTGGACAGATAAATGGATTAATGGAAGGACAATTGAAGATATTGCGCCAGAGGTCTTCGATGCCATTAATCCAGAAATTAAAGCAAGAAGAACAGTAGCGCAAGATCTTAACCATGGAAGATGGATTGAGGATATCAAAAAGCCAATCACAATCGCCACTTTCATGCAGGTGCTTGCAATTTGGGAGGAATGTAACTCAATTCATCTTAATCCACAAGAAGATGACAAATGGATCTGGTCGTGGGAGGCAAATGGGACGTTCTCCACCAAATTTGTTTACATGGCTCGTTTCCAAACCAAGATTGAGTGGCAATCTGCTTCGGAAATTTGGAACTCTTGGGCTCCATTGCAATGCAAATTGGCGATGTGGCTCTTCATCCGTAAAAGGGTCTGGACTGCCGATCGCTTGGCAAAACGCGGTCTTCCACATAATGATAAATGTGTGTTCTGTAATTCAGCAGAGGAAAATGCACAACATCTGTTCATGGGATGTGTGAACATGTGCGGTCGTAAACATTATTTGGAGCAAAATGCTTCATTGGGCAAAACTGCAAGTTGTTACCCCTGCTACCCATGACTCTCTACAGGAATGGTGGCAACTAGCAAGAGGATCTCTCACTGGGAAGAAAAAGAAAAAGATAAACTCACTAGTTATGTTGACCACATGGTCTGTGTGGAAAGAAAGGAATAGCAGGGTTTTTGAGAAGATCGCGAGACCCATGAACATTATCCTAGAGCAGATAAAGGTTGAGGCAAAACAATGGGCACTAGCTAGTGCATGTCGTTTTATCCTCGAGGAAGGATAAACTTTGTGCAGTTTCGATCCTCTATAAAGGTCGGCATTTTATGTGCTAGGCGGATCATGGACGGTAGTCTCACTAGTTTTTCTGTTTTGCTACCTCATTCGGTTTACCTTCGGTCGCTGGCAATTGTCAGTCCCTTGTAACTTGGGTCAGCCAGTGGCATTGCTTATTCTATCTATATTAATACATGCACCGCTCCTGCATGGTTCGAAAAAAAAACAAAATTCGGACCAAATTTCCGAAACAAGTTTTGTACTAGATATATTTAAGTAAACACATGATTTTGTTTTACTAGCTATTGAGTTTTTTAAAAAATAAGGCTTCTTTTTATAAGTCGCATCGGGGCCCCCAAATCCTGGAGACGAGGCTGACAATAACTTGATGAATTTCCTGCGGGTAGTTCTTTTTCCAGAACTGCACCCTCCTGTTCGTTCTACCCATCTTGGGCCATGACTACCTGCATTCTTTTCTTTTTTATTAACTAGCAAAAGTGCCCGTGCGTTGTACCGGGATCCAATTCACATAGATTTTTTTTGTCTTGACTCATTACGCCCGTTCTCGAGCTAAACTTTTTTCTGCATAAATTTGTAGATTTTTTGATAAATTGTATTTTAAAATATAGTATCCTAATACTTGTACAGACTTTCCATAAAAAGACAGACGTATTGGCTTTGGAGATGTCTAATACGGGGCACATGCAGATATTTTCTTCCACGGTCGCTGGAGTCTGCGGCGAGCCGTGGCATGGCGGGGTGCCAATTGCGACGCGGACGAGTAGATCGAGATGTGTCGAAGACCACCGGGGCAACACGGTGGCGCGGCGACCAAGACGAGCAGCCACGTGCATGCTAGAAAGCAGAGGAAGCTAGTTATAGCAGCAGGCTAGAGGCTATTACACGCACACGTAACTACGCAAGCTAGCTAGCAGCAGGCTGGCACACTCTCCTGCAGCCTGCAACCAAGCTGCACGCTCGCATGCTTGCCAACGGGAGGCGCCCCTGGCGCTGGCCTGCCGTGGCTGCCAGCGGGGAGCTGCTGCCACTGCCTGGAAGGAGGGTCTGCCATTGGTCTTGCCCGTGTCGCTGCGGTTGTTGTTAAGCGCGATGGGCAGAACGGTGGCCAAGGCCTTTGCAGGGAGGGAGGAGATGGATGCCGGGTGGGACAAGTCCGGGCGGCGGGCGGCGTCCGAGAGAGCGAGCGACCACCACCATGTACGGACCATGCAGGCCAGGATGGATCTTCCCTTCCACTTCAGTCGAGAAGAGGATTAGTAGGCGGATGCGAGCGAGAGAAGAAGTGATGAGGTCCTTCACTTACCCGAGCCGGACATGGTCTCGGCCTCTCAGCATATTTTATCTCGTCGGACCTGTCACATGTTGTAAACCTAATTAGTTTTTTTTTTTGGGTGGCCGGGAAGACATATATATATGCAGCAGACAAGCCCTAGGCAGTTTTAATTTGGATAGGACTCTATACATATTAAGTGTCAAGGTGCCAAGGTCACGTGATAAGCTAGGACGCCAAGGCACAATAGCTACAATCCGATCGGGTTCATATAGCATGTTCGGCCTGAATTAAAAAAAGCAACGTTAGAACTTAGTACCGCCTCGGCTAGCAATTTCCAATTGGACGTTTCTACAGAGTGCGCGGTTACCGTGTTGTGCTACAGAGTGCCCCCTATCCGAAAGGGGCAGTTAAACTGGCCCCACAAGGTGAAAGCGACAGGCCCCAAAATAGAAACCAGACCCGAACCCCTTTTTCCTCGTGTTTCTTTGCGCGGCAGCGCGCGACAGGCGCGTGAGAAACACTCACAAAACTATAGCCCAGATCCACATAGACACAAAATCTGCCTTAATAAACACAGCTGCAGATCCGAAATCGCTATTTGTCCCCTCTTTTAACTCCAGGTCGAAGAACAGGAATTACAACCAAATAAGCCAAGAAAAAAGCAGCATAACCGCAGGAATCACTGCATCTGCTGTGCAAAGAACCTAGAGAACGTAAAGTAACTTCTGCACATGCTAGATCTGCATAGTTTCTCTTGTAGAATACAAGCTAGATGTAAAAAAATGTTTCTATCCAATTGCAACATACTACATAGCAGATGTATAAGTTGGTGCATCATGATAACAACATGTGGTTCTTAATCTGTTACAAAATCCCCGGCATAACAAAAATATAGCTTGTATGTACTTTGAGGAACCTCTAAACTACTCCCTCCGTTCGGAAATATAAGACATTCCAGTTCTGTAAAACGAACGTATCTAGACACCTTTTAGTATATAGGTTCACGCCGAACCTCTACGAACCTGTACACTAAAAGACGTCTAGATACATTCGATTAACAAAGGTAAAACATCTTATATTTCCGAACGGAGGGAGTAGTTTATAGTCAAAAAAACAAGAATGCATGTAAAACCCTTGTAAAAATAGTCAAGGTCATGTAAAATTCTCACCCATAGAGGTAGCATGAAAAAACTCATAGCTTAATAGGAATCATTCGTAGCAGCATGTAAAAAAATCCCTGGAATTTGTGCAAAGCATGGCCATGTAGAATTTGACAGCATAGCATGACCATCCAGGAAAAAAATATCCATAACCATGAAATATCTCACTGTTTTGTGCATAGCAAAACACATGACGCAGGCAAACTACTGCACACACATAGAGGGTGGGAAAGCAGATTGTAACTAGTGACAGGAACCTTCTTGTCATGATTATACTCCGTCGAAGTGTAGGCCACCATGATCATACTCGAACTATATAGATTGATGGAGGTTTTTGCTTCAGATAGAGTGCGAAAAAAATCCTGCAAGCAAAAACACACATAAATGACTACATCTTTGTATTGCAAAATATCCAGCAATATTTACATCTCCACTTACTAGTGATGAATAAAAGTACAACCCTATGGCAGATATTTACATCTAGAAAGAGGCAATTAGACCCGAGTGTATAGTCACGTAAGCGTGCCCAAGTTGTGAAAACTTCAGGGCATGTTAAAAGAGTACATCCTATGACTACAAATAGTACATCCCACATGCACATTTTGATTTAAGAATATTGAATAAAAAATTCAGGAAATACCCTACTATCTAAACTGGCCAAAACTTCAGGGCATCTATAAAATTACATCATATGACCACAAATATATATCTCACATGCACATTTTGACTGAAAGTACATCCCGATGAATAAAAAAACACAAAAATCCCGAATTTATAATCTAACCAAAACTTCAAGGCCGTGGCATCCCGCTAAAACCACTACTAGAAAATCGCGGTGTTTTGGTGCATTGCATCATCATGATCGCATGCGCATCTCATCATGCCACATTGCATTTGGGCATCGTCATCATCATGCATGGTTTGTTTAAAAACTATTTTCGAAAAGTCTAGTTTTGTTTTCTAAACGCCCCTTCTTTATTTCAAATAAAAACTCCGATCTTTTCCGGACAGTTTTATTTGTCTAAAATTATTTACAAAGACCTATTTTAAAATAAAAATAAAAGTTGAAGTTGTTTTTTTTGGAGGCAGCTAGCCAGGCCCAAAGCCCAGCCGGCCACCCCCAACAACAAAACCCTAGCTAAAACCTACCCCTAACCCACCCCTCTCTTTCTCCATCCATCCGCCGCCAGCCACACTCCCCTCTCTCGCGCAACCGATCCCACACTGCACCTGCTCTCCCCTGCCACCAACCGCACATCGGGTGTCATCCCTGGCCGCTCGCTCTCACCACCCTGTCCGACAACCTCCCTGGCCCGGTCCCACCGCCAGCATCCCACACGCCATCGCCCGCTCCCCGCTCGCCCGTTCCACCCTGTGTCCCACGTTTCCTCTACCAACCCCACCGTAACACCTGGCCCACCCGGCAGTGCCTGTCACAGCGCGAGACGCACCCTGCCGCACTAACCGCTAGGCAGATGTCCGTCCCCGGCCCCACCTGCGTGACCCCGCTTTAGTTCTTCCTCACCAACCCATGTCTCGATCCCCACCCTCTCTCTCTCCAACTCCCACACGTCGCCATCCCCAACCTCCATCCCCTGGGTCGCCACCGCCTCCTCTCGCTGCCGCGGTCCTTTTCCCCGCCTCCAGTCGCGACGCCCGGTCGTCGCGGCCCTTAACCGCCTCCGGTCCATCCTCGCCTCCTCCCCGCTCCGCCTGCAACGTCGCCGCCGAGGGTGCCTACCCCGAGCTCGGGCCCGCGTGAGTCCTCGTCCTTCCAAGCTCCGGACGCCCCTCCGCCTTCTCGCCCCGTCTTCCGGCCAGAGTGCCCTCCTTCCCCTTCGCGACCCCGACCCCTATGGATGCGCCGCTTTTCCTCTGCCTCGCTCGCGCACAGAGCCGCCTCCATGCCTCCCTGGTGCTCAGGCCCACAACCGCCGAGTCCCGCCTCTTCTCTGTCTGTTGCAGGGAACTGCCGTCGTGGCTCCTTCGCCATCGTCGCCCACCACCCCTCCGCGACGGCTTCTGCAGGCCTCGATCCGGCCTCCTCCCGCCGAGCTTCCCCTGCCCGACCTTGGCCTCCTCCGCCCCGATGTCCTACAACCGTGGGCCGCCGTGCTGCTCTCTGTCCTCTCCTACCCCGCCGATACACGCTTCCTCGAGCTCTGCGCCCCTACATCGCCATGGCCGGACCACGAGTGGCCGCTGCCTCTTCGCCGACTCAGGGCAGTTGGTCGTGCCCGTCTTGTCTGTGCCCTACGTCGGCCTATGCTGCCTTGCAGTACCCGCATGTGCCCCTGGTGCCTTTGTTCTCCTGCCAAGCGAGTACTGCTAGTGGTGTTACCAGATCGTGTACATATGTGCTTCTTTGGGTGTGAAGTATTAGTAGTGGTGTATGTGGTGGTTTGTGGTTACACCAGTGAAGAGTGTATGAAGATGGTTGTGTGGGTATAGTGGTGAGCTATGAAGATGGTGATGCCACCCAAACAATGCTGAAACCCCGCGAGATCTCTATTCCCGTGTTCCGTCAAGATCTTCCGAAGAGGAATCTACAGAAGTTCGGTGCGACAAGATCTCGTTGACAAGACCACCCGGTACCAACACTTCTCATGATCGTCATCGACAATCGAAGTCGGTATTCCAAGATCTCCGACCTGGTATATAAACACGCCGAGACCCGGACCCGAAGACGCCGAGATCCCCGGCACCGTCTTCATGATCTCCTTCGCGGACACCAAGACCCCGTTCCCGGAGGCGAAGTCCGAGCACGAAGACCACCAAGCTCTTCTTCCCGGAACGACAAGTGCTTCGCCACGAATCCGATGTTCGAGACCCTGAATCCGAAGACCCGATCCTGGCGAGACCGAACCCGGACCACATCGAACCCCAAGATCTTCGACCCCAGATGTGTGACCCTAGGCCCCTATTTTTATAATATGACATTATCAACTGTCGCATATTAAATTGATCATGCTTGCATACATGTCATCTGGTGGGTTGGGTTAAATAGTCGATTCACCTAAATTAAATATGGAGTCCATATGCGGGCTTTTCTAGTCTTATATTGGCTCCATTTAAATTTGTGTAGCGAACCGATGCCATGATTCGCCTTGTTAATTCAACATTTAAACTGCGGGGTACCTAAATAACTTGAACCACTTAATTAATTGTCGGGACCCCGGTTCCGCTTAATATGGCCTAATTGCACCGCATCTGCATCATATCATAATCATGCCGGATCTTCTGCCGTAGTATTAAATATTGCATCCGGTGTTTCTTCTAGTGTTTGCTTCTTGCGGACTAGGCCGATGAGTGGATGCGAGTACCGACAAGTTCTCTGGATTTGAACCTCCGGCAGTGTTCTCCCAGGCGAGCATCTCTCCCCCTTCTACCTATTTTGCATTTATAGTCTTTATTTCCTCATGTTGATCTATTGCTATCCGTGTCGCGATGCTTTAGTTTCCGTGCACCAGTTCACCTCCTATTACCTGTGTTTGGTAGATAGCTGGCCTTGTGAGTCATAGTTGCTTGCTCAGGTGCGATCTCGTGTGGTCAAGTACCACAGTTGTTGGAATGCTGGAAGATGTTTATGGTGGAGAGGATCATGACTTTAAATACAACTATTAAAATGCTAGATATAACTAATGCAGAGGCATCAGTGGGCAATAGATGTTATTTGGTTCTTCCACGCTCACTTGTGTCCCATAGGACCCGAGTACTTGATACCTGTTCCTTGACTATTCGCACTATCCATATACGGGAGACTCTATGAATCCCCCTGAGCCAGAGCTTGATTCATTTCTATTTCTTGGGGCCACAAACTAGTTTGGGGTTTTATTTACTATCCTGTACCTATGCAATGCTTTACTGCTTTATTTACGATTGTGCCTGGAGCACCTGTACTATTTTGGAACGTGGAATGTTTTCGCGGTATCGACAAGCCCAGTCACACTTTCGGGTTCCCAGTCGTTTACAGTCATTGACACAAAACCTGGGTCCGTCTCGAAGCCGGCCAACTTCGTTGCGGGTAGCTTAGTGGGGTGGCCCCCTGAAATATTTTACGAATACTGTGATCGCTTTGTCGTGAAAGCCTCGTTGGGTTTTGATTTGGTTTTTCCGAGGTTGATCGTGTGTGTGTTGCTATTTGTGCACCCCTGCAGGGTAAAACTTTCTGAAAGCCGTGTCCGCGGTTATGGACGACTTGGAGCACAATATCTCGATCATAGACAAGCATAACTAAAGTGGTGCTATAAATTTGACTTAATATGTGACTAGTAATCAGATTCAAATATAACGGAATGGATATTAAAAATGCCAACAACTGGTGGATTTGTGGTGATCTGTGTCATACTATACCTGCCTAGTAAGTATTGCAACTCCAATGGAATGTGATAAAAGTGCCAATAATTGCCGGGTTTTGGGATTTCTCAGGACAATTATATCTGTCTAGTACATGTTCCAATTGTAACGGAATGGTGATTAAAACTGCCCACTACTTATGCTTCAGGATGACTCATGCTATATATCTGACTAGTAAATGCTGCAACTATAATCGAATGAATAAAACTGCCAACGGTGTGAGTTCCTTGGTTTGACTTCCTCGTTTGGTCTCGAGGGGAAATACCAGGATGGGTATGTTTGGTGTTATTACCAGGTTGGATCCGGATAGGTCTTTCTTATCCCTCTCTAATAGCCGCCAGTTTTACTAAGTCTCTATAGGTTGTTTAGTGCTGCTGCGCTGCCGCTTCAGTCCACCATACCTATGTAGGCGAGAGCCGCCGAATTCTAGCGTCGCCGTGTACTGGGCTCAGTACTGACGCTCCTCTTTTGCCTTTGCCCTTTGTCGGCACGCCTTTTGTTTTAGCATGTTTGAGATCGACGTCGTTAGTAGGGTTACCCTTCCGGCTTGGCCTGGGAAGGGTTATGGACGCCATTGGTTATTCTTCAGGGCTCTTAGCCCCATTTGCATCTTGTCCGTAGTCGGACGCTCTATCGTTTTCAAGGTGATTTGGATCTTTGTATAGTATATCTGCATTCTTGACTCATGGAGTCGTTGTTGTATATATATGTTCTGTGGGTTCCATCATGGACTATTGTGTAATGGTATTAATTCGTTTTCCACCCGCACGAAAGTGCCTGGTGGGCGTCCTTGAATCATTTCTATGCGGGTTTGGCGAAAAGGGCTAAAACTTGCATAAGCCCGATTCGAGGGTGTTACAAAGGCATCTATAAAAGTACATCCTATGACCACGAATATACATCCCACATGCACATTTTGACCCAAAAATACATCCCGGTGAATAAAAAAAACACAAAAATCCCAAATTTGAAATCTAACCAAAACTTCAAGGCATCTATAAAAGTACATCCTATGACCACGAATATACATCCCACATGCACATTTTGACTGAAAAATACATCCCGATGAATCAAAAAAACACAAAAATCCCGACTTTGTAATCTAACCAAAACTTCAAAGCATCTATAAAAGTACATCCTATGACCACGAATATACATCCCACATGCATATTTTGACTGAAAAATACATCGTGATGAATAAAAAACACAAAAATCCCGACTTTTTGTAATCTAACCAAAAATTTAAGGCATCTATAAAAGTACATCCTATGACCACGAATATACATCCCACATGCACATTTTGACTGAAAAATACATCCCGATGAGTCAAAAAAAACAAAAATCCTGACTTTGTAATTTAACCAAAACTTCAAGGCATCTATAAAAGTACATCCTATGACCACGAATTTACATCCCACATGCACGTTTTGATTATTAAAATACATCCCGTTGAATCAAAAAGAATTAAAAAAATACCTAATGTATGATCTAACCTAAACTTCAAGAAATAAAAAGGTACATTCTATGACTATAGTAATACATCCATATGCACATTTTGAGTGTAAAAAAGACATCGTGTTTAAGCTATAAAAATCTGAAAACCCTTACTGTCTAATCAGAGAACTCTACTATGAAATTACACAAAATATTGATCACAAAAATAATATAATATGGGCACATACATGTACGTAACAAAATGAGCTGCCAAGAAAATTTGACGAACCTACTGTCTAATCTACACAGAAAAATGAACCTACTTTACTGTAACTCATGGATGTATCAACCCAAACCACAACTAACATACAAATCAGACATGCTATTATAGTTCAAAGTCTAATCAGATGCAATATCGAGGCACAAAACAGCACCACCTTGGACTCTTGTCCTCTAAAATTCACTACTGTGGAATCCTTGAACTCTAAAACCACGCCGAACAAAACATTGGCGGCGATGTAGTAAAACGCCGGAGCGAAAATGACAGGGAACGAGCTAGATTGTTAAGGGTTCCTGCAGCACTCACCAGTTAAAAAATCGACAGAAGAGCTTTAATATTTGGATGCA
Organism: Avena eriantha; assembly: GCA_910589775.1. Classification (NCBI taxonomy): domain Eukaryota; kingdom Viridiplantae; phylum Streptophyta; class Magnoliopsida; order Poales; family Poaceae; genus Avena; species Avena eriantha. The sequence goes on from OU342743.1 coordinate 90,955,850, forward strand.
GCAGCACGCTGTGGAATATCCTCCGCCTTCACCTCTGACAATGGCCACCCGCACTGCGTCGATCCCGGGGTTTTTGCCGCTGTTGCTCCTCCATCGCTTCGCCTTCGGACACGCGCCGTCGACGCTGCTCCACCACTTCTACCACGAACCAGTAGAAGCTACATCCTATGGTATCATGGACCAGTGCACAAGGTACACAAATGATTATTACATGTGTTAAAATGAAAACAACAGATATACTAGACACAAGTAGTAAGCGGAGCGAGAATTTGGAGCTCACCTAGCCGTGAACGACCGAGACAAGGAGGAGCTCGAGGGTGCAAAGCGACATGAGGTGGAGGATACCGAATCCTACTCCACGTCTTCCCAGTCATGACGAAGGGGACGCCGGCTGCGAGCACGAACATGAGGCTGGCAATGGCGCTGGCGACGAGGTCGGCGAGGAAAAAGGTGAATAGGAGCACGCACTGAATCACGGCATAGTGGAATTGCAAGGTGCGGACGGCGCCGGGGGCCAGCTAGAAGGTGGACGGCGGGCGCGAAGTCGGCCAGAGCGCAGCGGATCGCGTCGGGGCCGTCGGCAGCGCGATGGCCGGCGAGATTCATGTGTCCTTCTTCCTGTTCTGTGTGTGAGAGGAGAGGATAAGGATTAGAGAGAGAAAGGGGAATCAGGATTTTGTGCGAGAGACGAGGGTCCTCGTTGCCACGCCCCGAGCAAGCCACACGATCGGGATCGGACGAGCGGAAGAGGTGCGCACTTTGTAAAGCCAGAAAGAGCCCAGGCACGAATTAGATTTTGGGTTTCCAATTGCACGCACGGAGCTGGTACCACACCGGAGGAAACGCATAGTTGTATGGACGAAAGCGCAAACCGGCGGACCGTTTTATTAGGTATATATATATAGATAGAAGGTAGAGGAAAGCTTTACCTTATAGTTACAGACTCAGCCAAGCGGCTGCAAGAAAAGGAAAATAACCAAAAATAAAGAAAGAAGAAGAAGAGTAGAGAGAAACTATGCAAAAAGGAACTATACAAGTGGCTAAAGCTGCAACCAGAAGATCCGAACAATAGTCTAGAAGTTTGGCCACCCAAAGCTGAAGTTCAGGTTGGAGTTTGGTCGTTCTGACGGACCAAAGCTTATTATCTTCCGCCACCTGACGAAGGAAAATTCTCCTGTCACCTTGTTGTGCATTAAAGATTCTGTCATTCCGCCTGTTTCACAGGTTCCAAATCCCCGCAGCGAAGCACACCGGCCAGGCTTCGGAATGTTTCCCCTGGAGTTCTGACTAAACCCTGTCCACGAATACGGCAATCGAGTTTGATGAGTTTGCAAGGGGGTGGGTGTCCACTTATCCCACAGCCAGTGCGAGTGTCTGCAGTGCAACACAATGTGCGCTATTGACTCCATCGCTGGGAAGATGTCGCAGCCTGCATCCCCACTCCAACTTTTCTATGTCATGTTCTCTTTGGTGTTCAGTATTCCTCGGAAGGCCAGCCATAAGAAGAATTTGTGCCCGAGAGGTACTGCTCTGAGCCAGACCCACCGTTGTGGCAACCATCGGCTGCCCCTGTCACTTATCAATCTGTAGTAGTCGGCTGTTGTGGGCTTTTTTCCTGTAGTAATCATCTCCCGTTTTCTAGGTGCGGATAATTTGTTGTGAGGAGTTCATGTAATTCTTCTAGCTATGTTTCACACTAGTGGAAAACGGGCCTCCAGTCCCGGCCCGTAAGGGGCTTTAGTCCCGGTCCTGGTAACCGGGACTGGAGGGGCGGGACTAAAGGCCCACCTACTAGTCTCGGCCCTCTTACCAGCCGGGACCAATGGGCATCCACGTGGCTGTCTCTGCGGGCGCTGGGTGCCCCCCATTAGTCCCGGTTCCTATTACGAACCGGGACAAATGGTTCTCTGCGGCGGCAGAATTTTAGGCACTTTCTCTGCCACGGCAGAGAATTCAATTTGTATCTTTTTTTTCATTTCAAAATAGTTTTCTACGCTACCACATACCATACATGTTCGTGCATACATAAGATAACTTCTCTTAAGATCGAGCATACAAATATATACATGATAGTTACACATGGAGATCACAATTATCGGGACTAGACCCGTCTATTCAATTACACGGTCGGGGATCATCGGCGCCTATTCACACTAAATTCTCTGGCGTCATCTATCATCTCGTTCATCAAGAATCCTGTCAGTTCTTCAGCAATTGCTACTACGCGTTGCTCTGGTAGGAGCTGATCCCGCATTTTCTCGAACTAGATAAGAAAAGGAGATCAATATGAATATCAATCATGATAACAAAAAGTGACGGTAATAAAAATAATGTTATGAATGTATTGCTTACATCGACTCTATAATCATTCAGCTCACTGGTAAACGTGCAAATGAACTCGCAAACGTAGAATCCACATAGATTCGTCTTCGGTGGTTGCCTCGTGCACTTACGAGAATAGAATTCAATCAAAATAATAATCCAGCATCATAATTGTATTGAAACTAGAAGTAAAGAGATGCGCGTACTACTTACCGAGACCGGCTTAAACGTTAGCTTCTCACTAAAGTCATATGTAACCGCACTCTTAAACTGGTTCCAAACCGTACCCAGTAAAGAAAATGAATGAGTTATTTATTACGTGATATCTCAGGAAATCAATGAAAGAGACCGATGTAGCGCGAAAATTACCTCTAGAGCATGTCCTGCATGTCCCTAAACATTTCCAGGGGTCTCTTTAATGGGTCCATGACTACAACTCTTCCCTTATCAAGTTGAATGTCCATGAGAATCCAGTGGAAACTGTACACGTTTATATATACATTAGTAACTCATTAATTACACTTAACATCGAGTAAGCAAAAGATTATGTGTACAATAGAGTAAGACCCTCACGCGAAATTGTAAGGAAACAGTATGTGGTCACAGAAATTTTGCTCCGTTAGAAACCTTAGAAGGTTTCCTGCGTGTCCTCGGGTTTTGTCGCTAGCGTCTGTACATGTATTTTATCTGGGTCAATGAACCCAACACTAAAGATTGACCTTCTTTTACATTCCATGATCTTCATTCTGCATAATAATAGAGTACAAAAGGATATAATTAGGATAATTACATGCAATGAACTGAACAACTGAAAAAATGAACAACTTATATATAGATAATGAATTCAACAACTTACAGACAATAGCAATTCATGAGACTTTTGTTGAGAGCGTCGAAAATGTATAACTAGAAGAGTTCTAGAAACTCAACATGGACCTCTTCTTCTCGAAAGTAGTAGTCATGTGGGACTTTCGCCACGATCATTATTCTCTCCTGCTTTATGGCTTTCAAGTACCATTTATGTAAATTCCGCATTTGTGTTGGCAGTTTTTGGAACTGCTCAAAGCTGACCAGAGGCTTCCCTGGGACATATGTAGGGACTACCTGAGCCTTGGGTAACTTGTCGTCCTGGGAACCTAGCAATTCCTCAACAGTCACATTCATAGAGGCTGCAAGCTTCGCAGCTTCTTCCATATTCTGCTGGGGAATGTCATGGGATACCACCTTGAGGGGTGGGGTCGATTTTTTGGCCTGTTCCCCGAGCTGGGGGACATCCTTTCTTTTACCGGTAGCACTTTGATCTGATGATTTGCTCCCGCTTGCACTTCTACTTGATTTGCTCTTCTTCACTTTCTTCTGAAGTGTGCGTCGATAGTCATCTGGCTTATGGTGCAAGTCATATTGCGATTTTGTGTTCAGAAAAGAAAGTGCATACGCTTTTTACTTCTCGGTGTATACCGGGGCGGGCTCGGGTTTTTTCTTTTGAAGCTGCGCAACACATTCGGCATTTACGATCATGTCGGTTTCCTCGTCAGTACGATCGTAAGGTCTGATAGGAAGATTCTTATGAGGTACTCTTGGGAGGGGCGACATTTGTCGTTTTGGGCTCCTGCGTCGTTTAGTACTAATCGGAGGTTGCGGCGGAGATTGAGATGGACTCGGGCTGTGGTGGTCGTAGTCATGGGGTGGGCTTCTTGGAGGTGATGGAGGTGAAGGTGACATGCGACCACTCGGAGGCGGTGTTGGCTTTGGCGTCCAGCCTGGAAGCTTGATGTTGTTCTTGTCCCATAGAATGATACCACCCAGTACTTCTCCGAGTGTCCTCTCACCTTCAGGTCCAGGGATGTCAAGCTCCATTGAGTCCCACCCCATTGCGATTTCATCCACAGCAACTTTAGCATAGCTAGCTGGAATCTCACGGCCATGCCAGCGTGCGCCAGGTGGACAAGGTAAAGCACATCCGACCGCCACCTTGATGGATAGGTTCTTCACCTTCTGATGGAGCTCACAAGATGCCTGATCCTTGATTCCATCCACGGGGTAGCCGGGACCGCCATCTACCATACGTGCATCGTCAGAAGGGACCTCTGATTTAGCCACGCTGCTTCTCCGCTGAGATGGGACGGCGGTAATATCGAGTACAGGATCTTGCAGGCGCGCTGCTCCTCGAAGTTCGTCAATCTGTTGCTGATGCATTCGAAGTGTTCCTAGCAACTGGGTGAACCTGTCTACCTCCTCCTCCTATCGTCGCCTCTTTGCTCTCTCTCGGCTCCTATAAGTATCTCTGTCTTTGGGAAACCCCATCTCCCACGTATAACTAGGGCCAAGGCCTCGTACACGTCCTCCGCGTTCGTCATTCGCGAGGACCTTTGTCAGCAAGTCTTTCTCTCTATCGAGATAGAACTTTGTTGTCCCCGCTTTAATCTCCTTCACCACTTTCTGCCATGTATCCCGGGGTATCTTAATCCCGTCACTGCAAATAAGGTCCCATGTACTTTCGCCATACTCACTCCCATGCCCAAGGAACCAATTCCTTGCCCTTAGATCCCATTCTTCGCGTATTGGTTCTGGAGTGATCCCTTTAGCAAGCAGCTCATTCTCTTTAGCATTCCACTTTGCCATGGTAGCCGCGTAGCCCCTGGCCCCAGGTGATGGTGATATTTCTTCATCGCGGCATTTTTCTTGTTTTTTTTTCCGACATTTCCATAGCAGGTTGTGACTCCTTGTACTTCACAAATGCATCCCAGTTAGCCTGCTGCTTCGTTAGATAGCATTCAAATTTAGGAGTCTTCTTCGTCTTCTGATACTTTTGCCATAATACTTTCTTCCAGTTCTTGAATAGTTCGGCCATCTTCGTAAGAGTCCACCATTTTATATTTTTGAATTTGAATTTGAATAAGTTTTTGAATTTGAATAAGTAATCCAAATATATTTTCTGTTTTATAAAATAATTATTCTAACTAGTGAAACTAATAACCATTTTGCCATTTCCAATTTAAAAATGCATTAACTATTATATTTTGCATATTTTTGAATCTCACTAAATTTTTAACATGAAAAGTTTTTGAATTTGAATAAGTAATCCAAATCTATTTTGTGTTTTATAAAATAATTATTCTAACTAGTGAAACTAATAACCATTTTGCCATTTCCAATTTAAAAATGCATTAAGTATTATATTTTGCATATTTTTGAATCTCACTAAATTTTTAACATAAAAAGTGCTTGAATTTGAATAAGAGATTCAAATCAATTTTCTATTTTATAAAATAATTATTCTAACTAGTCAAACTATTAACCATTTTGCCATTTTCATGTGATTCCGACGCTCCGGTGGTCTTCCTCCGGCGAAACCCTAGACCGGGGGCCCCGGATCGTCTACCCCTATAGCTTTCTCCGTACGAGGGTAGCCACTTTAGGGTTTAGGGTTTAGGGTTTGTGAAACTAACACACATGCAATGACACTGGTGGATCCATATGTGGTTTGTGAAAAGAACAAACATGCAATGACTCTAGCTGCGGTTAGTGAAAAGAACACGCATGCAATCACAGTGGTGGATCCATATGTGGTTTGTTAAAATAACACACATGCAATGACTCTAGATGTGGTTTGTGAAAAGAACACATATGCAATGACACTGGTGGATCAATCTGCCGCCTCTCTCCACTCATATCTGCCGCCTCTCTCCACTCTATCCCATGGCTTCCACCATACCTCTAACCCCAGGAAGGCGGAGATGGAGTCTTTCACGGGCTAGCAGGAAAATATTTTCCGAGGCGGAACTTCCGAAGATGCCATAGGGCGTGTGCACCAAGGGCATCTTCGAGAAGTTCCGCCACGGGAGATTTCCCAACCCTTTCCTCCATCCATGGGGATGAAACTCTCCATCCATGTTGGCTTGTTGAGTTGCTTGCCATGGCGTATCGATGCTCCTTTTATAGGCACGACGCCGCTTCTACTTTGTTTTCTTCTCCGACAGGGCGTCGTGCGCTACATGATTTATCTCATCGAGCAGTGCGTCCACCCACGCATCCTTATCCTGCCGACAATTTTAGTCCCGGTTGCACCCACCAGCCGGTACTAAAGGTTACCCACTCGTCCTTATCCCACCGACAGTTTTGTTAGATGACACAAAAACCACCTTTAGTCCCGGTTGCACCCACCAGCCGGTACTAAAGGTTAGCCACCCCCTAGATAAGGCCCTCCTAGATAAGCCTCCCCTAGATAAGGCCCCCCATCTTTTGTCCCGGTTTGAGCCCCACCCGGGATGAAAGTTTCCCGCGCCACTGCGTTCCCGCACTTTCCACCGGTTCCCACCTCTGTCTTCCCGCCATTTTTTCAGTATATATATGTACGCTTGGCCTCCATTTACATATCACATCTAGACTCATCATTCTCTTTCCATGGCTTCCAGCGTATCTCTAACCACCCGGGAGGCGGAGGCGCTTTGCGCCTCGAACTACCCCTGCCCACCGGGCTACCGCGTCCCCACCGGCTGGATGCTGAGCGCCGGAGGCGTGCCGGTCCCTCCTGTCCCTCTAGGTGTGGAGCGCCGGATGGCCATCACGAACCACTACTACCCCGAGCTCACGCCAGAGCAGCGGAGGAATCCCAACTGGCATCCCGACTATTTCCTGACTTGGGAAGCCTTCTTCATCAATCGGCGTGAGAGGGCGCTCGCCAGGCATGAGGAGGACGACCCGCCTCCTTCGAACTTCAACGAGGCCGGCCGTCGGCTGTGGTGGCGTGGCCGGACTCTCCGGAGTGTCATGGCCTACAACACGACCGGTAATAACCCCCGCCTGCGGTACCCTCAAATCCAGCCCACGCGTGCCCAACCTTCAAGGTTCGACCACAGCGACCCCAACGACGACAGCGACGATGGCGCCGGCGACTACGACGACTACAGTGGCGCGTATTACAAGGCTAGGCAGGAGCATGACTGAATCACTCCAACATTAGGCATGTTTCTTAATTTTTAGTTGTGCTATGTATCTTAATTTTCAGTTGTGCTATGTATCCTTAGTGTTTGTGGGTTCCTTCTCTTGTGATGGTTCCTTCTCTTTGGGTGATCACCTTCCGCGGCTCAGAACCCGGTCGTCAACGTCTAGTTTGATTGAGCAAGATGTATTACATGAAAGGGTTGTGGTTTAACATTACATAGATTTATGTCTCAAATAAAAGGTTTAATACATTACATAGGTTTATGTCTCAAATAAAAGGTTTAATACATTATTACACATCACCAACATCTAGTGTTGTTGTTTTCTTCTGCACCGTAGCCATGGAGAATCTTCATCATTTAACAGGATGCTTGGGTCAGTTTTCACTTTGAAGGGCGGAATTTTATGAAACTTATTGTAATCTTCTGACATGTCTGTCTTGTCATCCACTCCCACGATGTTTCTTTTCCCTGAAAGAACTATGTGGCGCTTTGGCTCATCGTATTCTGTACTCTTTTGCTTATCTTTCCTTTTTCTCGGTTTGGTAGACATGTCCTTCACATAGAAAACCTGAGCCACATCATTGGCTAGGACAAATGGTTCATCCATGTACACAAGATTGTTGAGATCCACTGTTGCCATGCCGTACTTTTGGTCTACATGTACCCCGCCTCCTGTCAGCTTGACCCATTTGCACCGAAACAAAGGGACCTTAAAAGTAGGTCCATAGTCAAGTTCCCATATCTTCTCTATGTACCCATAATATGTGTCCTTCTGCCCATTGTCATTGGTTGCATCAAAGTGGACACCACTGTTTTGGTTGGTGCTCTTTTTATCTTGGGCGATCGTGTAAAATGTATTCCCATTTATCTCGTACCCTTGGAAAGTACATATAGTCGAAGATGGTAACTTGGCCAACGAGTACAACTCATCTCCAACAGTGGTGTTATTCATGAGATGTGTCTGCAACCAATTTCCAAAATTCTTCTCGTGTTCCCCTTTAATCAAGGTTTTAGGCTTCCCCGGGTTTTTGGAGCGTAGAATATTCTTGTGTTTCTCGATATACGGAGCCACCACGGTGGAATTGTGTAGAACTGTGTAGTGTGCTTGAGTGAAAGAATGCCCGTCCCTACATACCATTGATTTCCTTCCTAGTGTGCCTTTTCCAGTCATCCTCCCCTCATACCGAGATTTAGGAACACCAATCGGCTTAAGGTCAGGAAGAAAGTCAACACAAAACTCAATGACCTCCTCTGTTCCATAGCCCTTGGAGATGCTTCCTTCTGGCCTAGCACGATTATGAACATATTTCTTTAAGACTCCCATGAACCTCTCGAAGGGGAACATATTGTGTAGAAACACAGGACCGAGAATTCTAATCTCTTCGACTAGGTGAACTAGGAGGTGCGTCATAATATTGAAGAAGGATGGCGGGAACAACAACTCGAAGCTGACCAGACATTGGACCACATCAATCTGTAACCCTGATAGACTTTCTCAATCGATTACCTTCTGAGAAATTGCATTGAGGAATGCACATACCTTCACAATGGCTAGTCGAACATTTTCTGGTAGAAAATTCCCCTCAATGCAACCGGAAGCAATTGCGTCATAAGCACATGGCAGTCATGAGACTTTAGGTTTTGAATATTTTTCTCTTTCATATTTACTATTCCCTTTATATTCGACGAGAAGCCAGACGGGACCTTGATACTGAAAAGGACTTCAAAAAATATTTCCTTCTCTTCTTTGGTAAGAGCATAGCTGGCAAGCCCTTGAAACTGCCCTGGATGCTTGTCATCTCGTCCTTTATGATGTTGCTGGTCCTCCCGTGCTGCCGGGGTATCTTTTGACTTCCCATACAAGCCCAGGAAGCCTAGAATATTCACACAAAGATTCTTCGTCATGTGCATCACTTCGATTGCAGAGCGGACCTCATGCACTTTCCAATAGGGTAGCTCCCAAAATATAGATTTCTTCTTTCACATGGGTGTGTGTCCGGTAATGGGGTCTTTCGAAATAGGTTGTCCTCCAAGACCCTTTCCAAAGATTACATCCAAATCCTTGACCATACCAAATACATCAGCACCACTACGGGGGACAGGGTTCGTCCGGGTTTCTGCCTTGCCATTGAAATGCTTGCCTTTCTTCTTTAAGGAATGAATGGGCGGAAGAAAATGACGATTGTACGGGTACACATTCTTTCTACATTTATCCAGATATATACTTTCAGTCTCATCTAAACAGTGCGTGCATGCATTGTATCCTTTGTTCGTCTGTCTTGAAATGTTACTAAGAGCAGGCCAATCATTGATGGTTACGAACATCAACGCTTATAGGTCAAATTCCTGCTGTTTGTGCTCATCCCACACACGTACACCTGGTTTGGCCCACAACTATAGAAGTTCATCAACTAATGGCCTTAGGTACACATCAATGTCGTTGCTGGGTTGCTTCGGACCTTGGATGAGCACTGGCATCATAATGAACTTCCGCTTTATGCACAACCAAGGAGGAAGGTTGTAGATACATAGAGTCACGGGCCAGGTGCTGTGACTACAGTTCTGCTCCCCAAAAGGATTCATGCCATCAGTACTTAGACCAAACCATAAGTTCCTTGCGTCACCAACAAAGTCCGGGAAGTCTCTCTCGATTTTTCTCCACTGCCGACCATCAGCAGGGTGCCTCAACATCCCGTCTTTCTTACGGTTTTCCATGTGCCATCGCAACAACTTGGCATACTCTTTATTTCTGAACAAATGTTTCAACCGTGGTATTATAGGAGCATACCACATCACCTTGGCAGGAACCCTCTTCCTGGGTGGCTCTCCCTCAACATCACCAGGGTCATCTTTTCTGATCTTATATGCAATGTAGTGCATACCGGACATTTATCTATATTCTCATACTTCTCACCGTGGTAGAGGATGCAGTCATTAGGGCATGCATGTATCTTCTGCACGTCTAATCCTAGAGGGCAGACAAGTTTCTTTGCTTCGTACGTACTGGAGGGCAATTGGTTATTTCTTGGAAGTAGCTTCTTCATTATTACCAGCAACTTTTCAAATCCCGAGTCAGTCATACCGGTCTCTGCCTTCCACTTCAACAATTCCAGTGTGCTACCCAGCTTCTTCTGACAATTTTCACAAGTTGGATACAGCAATATGTTGTGGTCCTGTAACATCTGCTTGAACTACAACCTCTCCTTTTCTGTGTCGCAGTCCGCCTTGCATCACTAATGACCCTACCAAAATCATCAACGGGCTCATCTGGTTCTCATTCTTCACCCCCTTCTTCTTCATTATCTTCAACTACGGTATCATCGTATTCAGGGAACATAGATCGGTAGTTGTCATCATCGTTCTCTTCGTCATCGCCGTCTTCCATCATAACCCCTCTTTCTCCGTGCTTGGTCCAAACATTATAGCCGGACATGAAACCGGACCGAAGCAGGTGGCTTTGAATGACTCTTGTGAAAGTGTGAGCCTGCTCATTCCGACATTCCACACATGGACAACATATAAAACCATCCCGCCGCTTGTTCGCCTTGGTCATAAGGCAAAAAGAACGCACGCCTTCTCTGTAAGCGTCAGAGCGTCGGTCACCGTACATCCATGGGTGGCTCATCTACATCATACAACCATGCATATATATCAAACGCAATCACGATGCTTAAATTAGTATCGCGCGGTCAAAACGAAAAAATAGTTGCTAACCTTTTAGGACACTTCAAAACAAAGAGGAGAAACCTTAAGTGTCGCTCTGGCACCTCATATCATATTTTGTCTTGTGTGAACTCAAGTGGCATCGCTCTAACAGGCATTTCACCGAACACCTCTAGTGCATATGAAGAAAAAAAGTTAGCACAAAGTTATACCCACCTCTCACATAGGAAAAAAACAAGAGAGAGTGGAGGGCTGAGTGCATATATATAGGATCAGGCCATTAGTCCCGGCTTGAGATACAAACCAGGACTAAAGGTTCTGCCAGGAGCACGCGCGCCGGCCCAGACCTATTTGTCCCGGTTTAAGATACAAACCGGGACTAATGGTTGACCGAGACAAAATTCCTCGGCCTCCTCGGGCCGTCTGGTTCGGACCATTAGTCCCGGCCCAGCCACGGCCGGGACTAGTGGCCCGAACCAAATGCCCATTTTCTACTAGTGTCAGCGGTGGATGAGAGAGGTGTATGTACCTGTAGCTGCCACCCAGCTCCCTCCCGTTGTGATTGAACTCTACACGTTGGATCAATGGCGTATGTGTAGAGGATGAGGACTAGCTGCATTCTGGCTACGCTCAATCTTCACGACCTTGATGTCTCTTTGTCCTAGGCTTTGTTTGATGTCAATCACCATACGTACTAACTCTGAGTTGTCCATATTTACTAAGAGCATCTCCACTCGTAACCCCCATACGGGTTCGGCGCGACCTGTTTTTTGCCCGTATGGGGGGATCGGCTCCCAGCCGTGTCCCTCCATAATAAAATTTAAATATTTTAAATTGAGTAGAAATTTGGATAAACAGTTTAAAATTCACCGAAACATAGGCGAATAGTTTAAATTGAACAAAAATTTACAAAAAAAGCCATATAATGGCGGCCACGGCCGATCCCGAGCCGGCGGTATATCGCCGTGGCCTAGTCGAACAGGCCGTCCTCGTCGTCGTCGTCGCTGGGTGGCTCGTCCTTCGCCGACGGTACGCGGCTGCACCCCTCACCGCTGGACCTGCGCGTTGGTCTCGTGGAAGGACCAGTCGCCCCCTCGTTGTCGTCGATGTCGACGACGAGGCCATGGCGCCTGGCGCGCTCGGCCTGCTCCTGCCACCAGTCCTGCGCGGACCACCTGGTGGCGAACTCGTCGTGGCCGGCAGGACGACGTTGAAGGATGCCCCCTCCAGCAACCTCTGACCCAGAAATTCTTCTGGATCCTCACCGTCCGCCAGCTAGAGCGCTGCCGCTTTGTACTCCTACGGTGGCGTCCACTTCTTCTTGGGCACGGGCTTGGGCCTGCCCAAGCGGAGGCGACGAGGGAGGCGCGTGGCGACTGCGCGGCGGGCTTGCCTGCTCGTCATTCACCGGCGCGAGCATCCCCTGGTAGCGTGGCGACGGCGAGGAGTACGGCGAGTACCACGCTAGGGACGACGACGGGCGCGAGGAGGAGGAGGAGGCCAAAGGCGCGTGGCGAGGCCCCCAGCAGTTGCTGGCGGCCTGCTGGCGATTGCGCATGAGACACTGCGGCATCACCAACGGCGGGTTGTTGCCGTTGGCGATGTGGTCCAGGACCCAGGAGAGGGTGCGTCCCGGAGCGCTCCACCATCGCTTCTGGCCTTCGCTGTTGAAGTTCGCCGACGGCGGGCCAACAACGTCGTAGGCCTTGATGCGGTCCTCGCGCTGCCGCGCGAAGAAGGCCGTCCATGCCTGGAGGTTGTCGGGATCCCACTGGGGGTCGTTGCGCTCCTCGTCGGTGAGCGACCCCCAGTAGTGCTCGTAGATCGCGGCTCTGCGGGTCGCGCCGGTGGGGATGGGCGGCACAGGGAGGCCGCCGCGGCTCACCGCCCACCCTGTCGGAAGCCAGAAAGCTGGCGGGACGGGGTAGCCGGTGCTCCATAGCGCATGCGCCTCGTCGACGTGGAGCCGGAGGCGGCCAAAGCCGTCGCCCGCCGCGCCGTCGTAGCCAACCATCGCCGAGGGAGAAGGAGACGACGCTTGGGGGAGGCTGGGGGAGGAGATGGTGGAGCTCGCCGTCGAGATAATGCATGTGCGGCAGAAATGGAAACCGCCGCGGGTTTTTATAATGGAGGAGGAGGGGGAGGCGAGCAGTGGGCATTAACGCCGCCCGCGCCCCATTGACGGGACGCGTCGGCTGCATCGCCCGCTGCCATTCCCTGGAAAGGCTGCGGCGAGCAGTGGCATTACTCGGCGCTAATGACGAGGAAGATGACCGACTCTATGCGGTTGCCAGGCGGGCCAGCTTTGACCGGGGTGGTCAGTGCGCGCGCTCCCGCCTTCTTTTCCCGCCATCCGCCCTGCCACGCGTCTATCTGGTGTCCCCCGCTCGTCTCCCTATACATTGGGTTTGGCCTGAGGTCACCGGGTAAATAACTGGGCTGCGTCGGCGCTAAAAAAAATTTGGGCGCACAGCTAAGCTCGAAATTTCGCACCGACGCTTCCCAAAACACTATAGAGGACCTTTAAGCCCCTCGAGTGGAGATGCTCTAGCAATCCATTTCCAACGGAACCGGTTGTTCTGGCCAGTTTAGGGCTAGTCGCAAACTCTCCTCACATGCAGCGAGCTCTACTTCTAGCGCAGAGCAATACTCCCTCCGTTCGGAAATATAAAACATTTTAGTTTTGTGAATCGAATGTATCTAGACGTTATTTAATGTATAGGTTCGTAGATGTTCGGAATGAATCTATATACTAAAAAGTGTCTAAATACATCTGTTCTACAAAGCTAGAATATCTTATATTTTTGAACGGAGGGAGTAGTTTACTAGGGACCTCACCTCTCCACTATGATATCGGAGAACCAAACCATGCATGCATGCATATGTGCCCTACTTGGATTCTTTCTCTTATCAGTACTCTCTGATGTCGTCAGTGTACTTGTATCCCTTTGACATCATCAGCCTACCCAATGGTGACATCAGAGTCTCCACAAAAGCAGCTACTACATAGGAATCGACAAGATGCTTCAGCCGGTGCTGCCTTTATTTACCATGAGTGAGAACGGACAATAGGCTAGTGGTTTGGTCCATCCTAACAACTGAAGTTTGAACTCTGTTACTGTTAGGGATAAATTTTCGGAATTCTCGACCTGTTTCTACTATATTAAAAAAATATCAAGTTTTTCCTAGCGCTGTTTATCTTTTATTTATCTATCATGACTGAGCTCATTATGAACGTGCCAATTATGCCAAAGTATCATCAAAACCATCAATCTCTGATTTTGCGTGCGTTCAGTTTGGAAATAAATGGAAGCTCCTAGTCCTCATCGTTTCTCTGAATTGTTTCCACTTCTGGGATGCGTGCATGTGTCTATGACTGAAACGTATCATCTCTTTCGGAACCACAGAATAACGGGCATGTGTCATCGGTGATCACCTTTCGCATGAGCATACTGCTGCGTGTCGCCAGACCATTTCTTGCTAGTTTCCAAGCAAAAGTTCTCACTTAAGGAGGTGCCAAACTGAGTGCGTCGATTTGACTTCCGAGCTCATTGGAACCTTTTATTTTAAACATTCAAAAATGTATTTTCGAAGTGCCATTTAAAAAAAAATATAGATATAGGTCATGATGTGTAAAATTTCAATCCGAAATATGTTCTATAATACTCTACATAAAAAAGACTAAATTTCACATCTAGATCTCTGAATAGTATGTCTCATATCTTGTCAGATTTTGTCTTTTTATAGCCCATAATACAATGTATTTCGGATATAAAAATTGCACACTTGAAGTATATCTCATAATCTACATGTACATATTTTTTCATTTAAAAAAATAATTAAAATATCAGTTTTGAATTTTGAAAATAAAAGGCTCTAGTGTGCTCGAGCTCCAAAAGCTTTTTTTTGGTGTCAAACTGTGCCATATGTCAGAGATATGTCAAGACTGGTGCTCACTAGGAGGAAATGGCCCACAAAACTAGGAGGGCCCACCGACTAAAGAAGATGGCGGTGCGATTGAATCTCGCCCCCCCCCCCTAGCAGGCTTACACGAATAACAAGAGTTGTGTCGGTTATATCGCTTAGTCTGGAGTCACGGAGCAAACCGGCGTGAACAACTTGGCATGTGAGGCACATAGTTGTCAACTACTACCGTAGTATCTGTTAGGACTCCAACTTCCATGCCATCACGGGAGACTACAGCATACCAATCTCATCCTCAGTTCCTCCTATCATTGAATTCCGCATCAACCGTACCTCTCGTTAAGGTGCCCGTTGTGGTTTTCCCACAACATTTGGCACCCACCGTGGGGCCTTCCACTCAAGGAGTTAAATATTCGGCGGGATCTCAGATGCACGACTATTGATGTCATCTGATTCATGCAATTTGGAAGTCTCAATTCATCAACTCAGGTGGCAACTAGTGGCGTCGTCCTTTATGTTGGCTCCATCGACCTCTTCATCAGGTACATCAGCAATAGCCCTAGGGGAAGCATCACCTCAAACTAGGGCACACTCGCCCAGGAATACGACACCGGCTTCCTCAGGGACGCATACCACAACTACACGGATTCAATCTGCCCCCTACTCGACGAATATATAAGTAGTGGGTTGGAAAACGGCTTTATGATCTCCAGCAATGAGACAAACAAAGTCAGAGTCTTCATGGATGGTGGAAATGCTCCACCAAACACACATGAAACAACTATCTCAACAGAAACCGCACACCGCACGGGCCGCCGAGATCAAAGCACATTGCATTGTCCTCGCTGCGCAGAAGGTGGAGATCAGAGCGAAAAAGAAACAGGTTACATGAGAGATGGATCTACTCAACATGCTGAGATTTGTCCATCTCCGCGAGTTCTAGAGAAAGACTCGTAGAGCGCAACCTAGTGATTTATGCCTCCACAATTTGTTCTCCTAACCAAAACCAAGGAACTGGCGGCCATAGAAGTTGCAACGGCTAGGGATTGTGCCTCATGATAGGAGGATCCAACTGACAACAGAGCCAACATGTCAAGCAGCCTCCAATGACGCCTCCAAGAAGGGGATGTCACCCGCATGTGTCATCGTCATCGCACCAGACTAGCTAGGCAAGGCTTTCGCCCAAGCCATCCACCTTTCCCAACTCACATTGTGCCAATTCATAGCTCTGTACGCCACAGATCATGGACCAGCCCGGAGATGCACGACAAACAAAAGATGCGTCGAAGTGAAAATCACCGTATCAATGAAGGAAGCCGAGAGAGACAGAGCACAATAAGGGATCTTCTTCTCTAAGGGTCTAGCCGACACCAAAAGGGAAGAAGGAGGAAGCAAAAACATGGTCTCGTGACACTGACGAGCAAGACAACGAGACGAAGAGGACTCTGGGGTGAAGAAGGGGGAATTGCGAGACCTCTTCTCCGGTGCCAACGACATTGCGGGTCACTCTAAAAATGCATGTAGTAATCCTGACTACAACCACCTCACTCAGCACTGCACCTCACCAGCAGCCGGACACCCGAAGAACACGCCTCTAAGCCACCATCCAAGTGAAGCACAACCGATATACCCCCAAAAGCCAAACTCCATCCATCACATAAGAACACACCAAGATTAGATCTTGCCCTAGAGCTAGACAACCAGACCAAGGGCACCCATCTATCACCTTCGTTGTAGTGCGCCCTCACCCTCCTGAGGCGGCGACCTCCCGTGGATCTAACCTTCTGTTGCACTCTATAGCAGCCTGGCAGCAAATAGTCGCGGAAATGCCCTAGGCCATCTCCCGACGAGCAGCCCAGCACCACCGTGGTGCTTAGGTTGCCGCCGGTCTAGATCCATTGGAGAGGGGGGCCAGGGAACACGAGGAGTGGGCATCGACTGGATCCCGTGCAGAGGGGCCCATGGCGATGAACCACCCCAACGGTGAGGGGAAAAGGGGCGCAGGTGGTGGTCGAGGTACATATGCATGGGAAGGAGCGGCCGACACCCACCGTGGGGCAGGGAGCAGGCTCCAGTCCCACTAGAGGCGGCCCTCGGTCCCTGCTCGGTGGCTTTGCAGAAGAACTCGAGAATCCTAAAAAAAGGCCGACCTTCGCAAAGCTCTGTCCTGCGTGTTGTCATCACGCCAAGTGGTGCCTTCTCCTTTGTGTAGTCCTCTTAGTGAGGCTCTACATGCTTGCCAAGTGTCGCAACCAGAATGAGAGTGGGTTTAGGATAAGAGAGATAAAGGAGCTAGCGTACAAATTTTCCCTTTTATTTTTTCAAATCCGATGACGAAATATTTTGAGAACCGTTTGTCCAAATTACGAATCGTTTTCACTTTTGAGCTCCTCGTGCCGAGATATTTAAAATTAGATTCCATGTTGGTAGGTTTTGCACAACTTTTATTTATTGTACTTTCAAAACCGTTTTGTTTGTACTTTAGATTACTTCAGTGCTGTACTTTTTATACTTTGGGTTCTTAGTGTACTTTGTACTTGGGTTGCTACACACTCGTACGTATTCGCGTACTTTGACATTGAGTACACTTGTATTTTTTGTACTTGGTTCTCAGTACAGTTGTACTTTCGTACTTTGGTTGTGGGTAAACTTGTACTTTTCGTGTACTTACGCTGTGAGTAAACTTGTACTTTTCTACTTTTATTGTGAGTAAACTTGTACTTTTCTGTATTTTGTTGGCTCTATGTACAATTATACTTTCGTACTTCGGTTGTGAGTAAACTTCTACTTTTTGTGTACTTCTGCTATGAGTAAATTTCTAATTTTTGTACTTTGGCTCTCAGTACAGTTATACTTTCTTACTTCGGCTATGAGTAAACTTGTACTTTTGCGTACTTTAGTTGCGAGTATACATGTACCTTTTTTACTTGTATTCAGGTGTTTTTGTACTTCAATCCAAGATTATGTACGAGAACAAACTTCCTCCTACGCGCGACATGGCGCTCACTGGGAGTGTGCTTGCTCCTCAAACATACCTTTACGAAGGTCTTCCTTTTTCTAGGGATACCCAGGAGAACTGCATGTATATATTTAGAAAAAAATACCCATAGAGTGGGCAAGAGTACATAAGTCTTAAAACAACTAGAATAACCAAAACAAACTGACCAAAACTCACCACACCACAAGGGGAAGAGCCAAACCACAAAAGGTACATCAAACCCGAAAACATAAATTAAGGCAAAATAAACCGACCATGGCTTGCAAGATCCCACATTCTTGCATCCGATTTGATATGCTCATTGAAGATGTCCATAGGCTTGAAAATTCCATCGAAAGCCTCTTCGTTCCTTTCTCTCCAAATTATCCAAGCGACCAACATAACAAGAGTATTGAGCCTTCTTTTGGAACTGGCATGTAAGCTTCAACGATCCATCTATGGACTAAAGCAAGCATCCCGGAGTTGGAATCTCCGCTTTGATGAGGTGATCAAAGAGTTTGGATTTGTCCAAACTTATGGAGAGGCTTGTATTTACAAGAAAGGGAGTGGGAGCAATGTCACATTTCTGATATTATATGTGGATGACATATTATTGATTGGAAATGATATATATCTTTTAAACAGTGTTAAAAGTTATCTAAACAACAAAGTTTCGATAAAGGACCTTGGTGAAGCGTCATATATATTAGACATTAAGATCTATAGAGATAGATCAAGGTGCCTAATTGGGTTTTCACAAAGTACATAGCTTGATAAGATATTAAAGAAGTTTAATATGTACGGAAGTAAGAAGGGGTTCTTACCTATGTTGCAAGGCAAGACATTGAGTAAGACTCAAAGTCCGGCTACGGAGGAAGAAAGAGAGATAATGGATAAGATCCCCTATGCTTCATCCATAGGCTCTATAATGTATGTCATGCTATGTAAAAGACCGGATGTGGCACATGCTATTAGTTTGACTAGTAGGTGCCAATCTGATCCAGGTTCAGAACACTAGATAGCGGTCAATAATATCCTTAAGTACTTAACAAGAACTAAGGATATGTTTCTTGTATACGGGGGTGAAGAAGAGCTGGTCGTTAAGTGTCATGTTGACGCAAGCTTTGACACTGATCTAGATGACTCTAAGTCTCAATTCGGATACGTATTTCTCTTGAACGGAGTAGCAGTTAGTTGGAGGAGTTCCAAACAACCTGTGGTGGCTGGATAAATGATGGAGACGAAATATGTTGCTGCTTTAGAAGCGGCGCAGGAAGCGGTTTGGATGAAGGAGTTCATAACGGAACTAGGTGTCGTTCCTAGTGCATTGGACCCAATGGTGATCTATTGTGGCAACAGTGGAGCCATAACCAACGCCAATGAACCAAGGTCTCACAAGAATTCCAAGCATATTAAGCGCCAGTTTCACTCCATCCACGAGCATGTCAAGGATAGAGATATAAAGATTTGTAAAGTACATACTGACCTAAATGTAGCAGATCCATTGACTAAGGTTCTCCGTAGGGAAAAACATGATCAACACCAAAACTCTATGGGTGTTAGATCTATCACTATGTAAACTAGATTATTGTCTCTAGTGCAAGGAGAGACTGAAGGGAATATGCCCTGAGAGCCAATAATAAAGTTGTTATTATATGTATTCCAAGTATATGATAAATCTTTATTTTGCATGCTATAATTGTATTAATTCAGAAACCTTAATACATGTGTGTTTAATAAACAAATAGAAAGTTTCTAGTTATGCCTCTCTATAAACTAGCTCGTTGATTAACAGGATGATCAAGGTTTCCCGATCATGGACATTGGATGTTGTTAATAATGAGGTCACAACATTGGTGAATGATGTGACGAACATTCATCCTAAGTATAGCATTACGATCAAAGTCATAGTGTTTATATTGCTATAACATCATATGAAGTAATCTTTATCCTTAGACCATGAGATCATGTTAATTGCTAACACCGAAAGAATACTTTGATAACATCAAACGTCACACCGTAATAGGGTGACTTTAAAGATGGGTTCAGGTATTTGATACGTTGCTAACATATCTATAATTTTTGATGTTCCATGCTTGTTTTATATCTACTTTCTTATGTTTTGTCCACACTTTGGAGTACTTTTTATACACTTTCTGGGACTAACCTATTAACAAGATGCCACAGTGCCAGTTGCCTATTTTTAGTTGTTTTTGGTTCCAGGAAAGTCAGAAAATGAATATTCTCGGAATTGGACCGGACAAAAGCCAAAGTCGATATTTTGCCGGAAGACTCACGGAGCCAGAAGACGAGACGGAGAGGGGCCAGCGGCTGGCCACACCATGTGGTGGCGCGGGCTAGCCCTGGCCGCGCCACCAGGTGGTGTGGGCCCCTAGTCCACCCACCGACCTTGCCTCTTCGCCTATAAGAAGCCTCTCGATACAAAAACCCTAAATCGTCAAGCCTCCAGCCACGAAAAGTTCTGCAGCATCGCCGCCACCAAAGGGGAGATTCGGGGGATAGAAAGTCTTTGTTCTGGCACCCCGCTCGGACGGAGAAGTGCCCCCGGAGCCATCTCCATCGATCTCTACCACCATCTCCATCGCCGTTGCTGATTCCCATGATGGGTAGTTCTTCCTCGAGGCTAAGGGTTCTACCTGCAGCTATGTGTTCATCGCTCTCTCTATGCATGATCATATTGTGATCATGAGCTTTGTAATCAAGTAGATCTACCTTGCTACTCAATTTCTTTAATAGATCTTTGCTCTCCCCATGTGTGTGAAAGTGACAGCGTGCACACCATGGTGGCACTTAGGCTAGAGATTACAAATACTTGTTATGAGTTATATTTGGAGTTGGATGTATTTATGAAATTGTGGTGTTTGTTGGAACCATCTAGTGCTCAAGGTGACAGTGTGGGGTTTTCTAGATGGGAAAGGCTTACTTTGAGGTGTGCTGGTATAGCCCTACCATGGATTAGAGTGTCCAACCGGGGAGTAGTTAAGAGTAGTATCATGAAGAGAAGATATTTATATGAGAGTGTTCACTAGCGAAAGTATGATCCCTAGGCCTTGTTTCTAAACATTGAAACACCATTTGCAATTAGATCTGTTACATGTTTGCTTGCTTTCATCTTTATTTCAGTTTGCCTTTAGTCTTTTCCACGCCATCAAGCTATTTTCTGATACCGTTACCACTTATAATTATCCATACCACTTGTATTTTACTATCTCTTTGCCGAACTAGTGCACCTATACACCTGACAAGTGTATTGGGTGTGTTGGGGACACAAGAGACTTCTTGTATCTTGATTGCAGGGTTGCTTGAGAGGGATACCTTTGACCACTTCCTCCCTGAGTTCGATAAACCTTGGGTAATCCACTTAAGAGAAAACTTGCTACTGTTCTACAAACCTCTACACTTGGAGGCCCAACAACTGTCTACAATAATAGAAGTGCGTAGACATCAGTATTCAAAAGGTGTTATGTTGAGGCTCAAGGATCATGAGTGGAATTTGTCAATCCCGATGACAGAGAGTTATACTCTGGGCCCTCTCAGAGATATCACATTAATATAGCTTGCAAGCAAATGATGTGATCACTATAATGTTATATCACGGGAATGAGAAAAGTGTGCATGTCGCTAACGAGATCAAACTAAGTATTGAGATACTGATGATCGAATCTCGGACATGTAATATATTGCGAGACAAAGTGATTTAGTTACTATTGTTAAAGGTTCTCACGATCACAGAGGTCATCGTTGAATGTGTGGGAGTCAAAATGGATCTCCAGGTCCCGCTTCAGATTATTGATCTGAGAGGGGTCTCAATCATGTTTGCATTATTCGCGAACCATAGGGTGACACACTTAAGGGTTGCCAACACCATTTGGAGCAAATATGTTCTAGACAAAAGAATTGCAAAGCGCTGAAATTATTTCAATGGACAGCGGAATTGTTTTGGGTGAAATTCCTGAAATTGGTTCTGCATGTGATATTGAAATGTTGCAGGGGGGTGCTTGCTCAATATGTAGAGCTCATTAGGGAACCCCAAGAGGAAGGTATGATGAGCACAACAACAAGTTTTCCCCCAGTTATGAAACCAAGGTTATCGAACCAGTAAGAGCAAGGAAACACCTCCAAGGTGTTGTTTCCAACTTGGAATCCTGCACAACACAACCACAGAACTTTGCACCCAACTTACAGTGAGGTTGTAAATCTCACCGGTTTTGCTGAAAACAAAGGATTAAACGTATTGTGTGGAAGATAGTAATTTCTTGCAGAAAGTAAACAGAAAACAGTAAATAGTAGATTGTCGATTAATGGTAAAAGAAAGGACCGGGGTCCATAGTTCACTAGAGGTGATTCTCCTTAAGATAGATGACATGTTGGGTGAACAAATTACAGCGGGGCAATTGACAAACATCGAGAAAGCATACATGCATATACTAATCATCTGGACTCCTATGAGATTTGATTGGGCATTACAACATTATACATAGACCGTAATCCAACTACATCTATGACTAATAATCCACCTTTAGGTTATCGTCCAAACCCCCTCTAGTGTACTATGGACCCCGATTCCTAGAGGCATGAACCCACTATCGAGCATAAATACTCCCTCTTGGAGTTGCTAGCATCTACTCGGCCAAGATAGCTACTAACAACGGAAAGCATGCAAGATCACAAATAACAAAGACATGATAGAATCAATAATCAATCTGAAATAGCATCTCAATATCCATCGGATCCCTGCAAACACAACATGTAGAATTACAAATAGATGATCTTGATCATGAATGGAGCTCACAAGATCTAAACATGGTGGCACAAAGGAGGAGAACCAACAATCTAGCTACTACATGGACCCGTAGTCCAGGGATGAACTACTCACGCATCACAACGGAGGTAGGCATGGTGATGAAGAAGGCCTCCAGGGTGATCTCTCCCCTCCGACAGGGTGTCGGGAAGAGCTCCAGATCCCTCCCGATCTAGGGATGGAGATGGTGGCGGCTACAAACTCTTTTGTGGAATTTTGATCTGGTACTTAGGGTTTTTGCATCGGAGGCTTCTTATAGGCGAAAGGGGAGGCTGAGGGGGTGCCCGAGGTGGCTGCACCCCCCAGGCGCGGGCGCGGCCAGGGGGTGTGGCCCCCTCGAGGCCCTTCTCTGTCTCGTCTTCTGGCTCCGTGTTCTCCTCGGTGAAATATTGACTTTGGCTTTTGTCCCGTCCAATTCCAAGAATATTCATTTTCTAGCTTTTCTGGAACCAAAAACAGTAGAAAACATGCAACTGGCACTATGGCATCCTGTTAATAGGTTATTCCCAGAAAGTGTATAAAATTACTCCAAAGTGTGGACAACATATAAGAAAGTAGATATAAAACAAGCATGGAACATCAAAAATTATAGATACGTTTGCAACGGATCAACATCCCCAAGCTTAACTCCTGCTCAATCTCTATATCTTTTGTTATAAGAAGAATGCTTCATAGATTGCTCACTAGGGTGATGCTGCAAGTTTCCACCATGATTAGGCATGGCTTAGGCTAGCGGCCCAGGTGTTTCTCTAACACACATACATAACTCCATGGACTTACAAGCTCCCCTTTCATTTCACACAGACGACATCCATAAACAAAAGAGCATGATATCAACTGGGTACAATGTACAAGTGCAATGTTGAAAGCGTTCCCCATGACAACATGGTTCTGCTAATCCGAACGTATAAGTGCAAGCATATACAACATAGATGACACAATGGTTCAAGTTTATTAGGGGCAAGAAAAGTAAAGTGTGCCATCAAGTTCGTGAGATCTTTAATCACTAATTTTCGCATAGCAAGTTTAATTCAGAAGGTAGATAAAAACATGAATATACTTGGAATAGCAAATGCTAATAGGTAGGTATGGTGGACTCTTTGGAATAACTTGGTTTTATTTGGAGTTGGATGCATGAGTGGAACTCATACTTGGTATGGAGGCTAGCAAAAGACTGGGAGCGACCAACTAAGAGAGCAATAATGGACATAATCATGCAAAGCGACAAAACATTATTTATTAAAGCATAAAGTGAATTACAAGTCGAAAACTAAATGATCATAGAGGCTATGGTGACTTGGTAGTCTTAACATGGTGTGAGCATGCGCCAAGTCAACCCAAATAAAGCATTTAAAGGAGAATACCACATTATTATGCTTTAATATGCTAAAACAATGCATGATTCTTTCAAGGCATATTAAGCAATCTCAATTATTTATAACATGTCATGCTACAACAAAAATCACTAAGAATAAAGCCAAAACAACATCAAGCATGGCATGATAAAGTCTAAGTCACAGTAAAAAACAAACTCCTTTTATATACCACTTAAGCATGAACTTTTCCTACTCTTTTCCAATCCAAACCAATCTTATTTAAAAACTAATGTATGAATGAGGGGGTCCAACCAATTTATTCAAGCAAACTAAGCAAACTAAGCAAACAAAAACTAAGAACGAAAACAAAGACGCTCCAAGAATAACACAACTGTGCATGAAACAATAAAAATGAAGTGTTTGGAAGAAACCTGAAATTTTTATTGATGAAGAAGGGGATGCCTTGGGCATACCCAAGCTTTGACGCTTGTACTTCTTGAATATTTCTTGGGGTGACAGGGGTGGAATCCCCAAGCTTGAGCTTTTGTCCATTCTTCATCTTATCACATTACTCTTCCCTACACTTTAAAATTTCCTTCATACAAAACTTCACACAATCTTCATTAGCAACATTAGGGTACTCAAGATAATAAGTATTTTGGTTCAGTTTCAACACAAGTAAAAATTACTTAAAACACAAGCTATTGTAGCACTTCCTTTAAAAAGTTCAAATGATCAAAGAGAACTCAAAGAGAAAGAGATTAAGAGGGAAATGCAAATACTGGCAGAAATCTGTCAAAACAGACCAGCAGGTAAAAACCAATTTTTCTGAAGACCTTCTGTTGCTCAAATCGAAGAGTGTTGAATTAAAGAAAGTTGGATAACAACCTGGGGCAGAAGCATAAAAAATTATAGCTCAAACCGACGTATAGAGATTTTTCACGAATTTTTACAGCGAAGCACAAAAATCTGTTTTGGGACAGCAACGTTCCCAAATCTTACTTCTCTCATTAGAGGTTACTCTTGGAACAAAAAACACACAAAAATGATAAGGAGAGGTTATTACTAAAGAAATAACTTCCAAGACTCAACTAAAACTTTTGGGTTATCTCCCAATAAGTGCTTTTCTTTAACGCCTTTGAGCTAGGCATAAGAAGCAAGAAAAGAATCAAGTATTCTAAAATGAAGAAGCATTAAGAGAAAATTTTGTTTTAATAGGAGAGGCAAAAGGAATCTTCTCTCTCTTTTTAGGGAAGTGTTCTATACCTTTCTTGAGTGGGAGTTCATATTTAATGGTGCCTTCTTTCATATCAGTAATGGCACCAATAGTTCTAAGAAAAGGTCTTCCCAAAGTAATAGGACAAGAAGCATTGCATTCAACATTCAAAACATAGAAATCAACGGGGACATAAGCATTGTTAACCATAATAAGAACATCATTAATACTCCCCATGAGTTTCTTTTTAGCATTATCATCAAGTTGTACATTTAAATAACAATCCTCCAATGGTGATAAATCAAGCATTTCATAAATCTTTCTAGGCATAATAGAAACACTACTATCAAGATCACATAAAGCTTTGAGATCAAAATCATTCAATTTCATATTAATGATGGGTTCCCAACCATCTTCTAATTTCATAGGAATAGAATCTTTATGTTTCATCTTTTCTTCTTTATTTTTTATGAGAGCATCAGTAATGTGTTTTGTAAAGGCCATATTAGCACTAGCATTAGGACTTTTAGCAAGCTTTTGTAGGAACATAATTACTTCAGAGATATTGCAACCATCAAGATCAAAATCATAATTATCATCTAAAGTAGTAGATCTATTGTTTCCCATATTTTGAAGAATTTCAGCATTTTTATTAGAAAAGGTTCCATTGGGTTTACTAGCTTCAACATTAGTGGTAGTGATAGTAGAAATACTAATATTTCTAGAAATTTCATATTCTCTTTCCCACTTATCATGCAATTCAGCTAACAGTCTAACATTTTCATCAATTCTAACTTGTATGGTATTAGTAGCAGCAAAGGGATTTTCAATAGTTTCAGGTTTAGCAGCCATTTTATTCAAAGAAGATTGTGCTTCAGATAATGATGCTATATTTCTTTGAGCATTAGAGAGTTTTTCCTCAATAGTTTTATTGAAAGCAGTTTGTTTACTAATAAAATCTTTAAGCATAACTTTAAGTTCAGAGGGTGCACTAATATTATTGTTGTAGGAATTTCCATAAGCATTACCATTATTGGGAGGATATGGCCTGTAGTTATTATTACCAAAATTATTCCTGTAGACATTGTTGCTAAAATTATTATTTATAATAAATTTCACATCAACTTGCTCTTCTTGAGCAACCAAAGAGGCTAAGGGAACATGATTTGGATCAATAGGAGCTTTCCCATTAACAAGCATAGACATAATAACATCAATTTTATCACTCAAGGAGGAGGTTTCCTCAACAGAATTTACCTTCTTACCTTGAGGAGCTCTCTCAGTGTGCCATTCAGAATAGTTAACCATCATATTATCTAGAAGCTTTGTTGCAGCACCCAAAGTAATGGTCATAAAGGTACCTCCAGTAGCAGAATCCAATAGATTTCTTGAAGAATAATTCAGCCCTGCATAAAAGGTTTGAATAATCATCCAAGCAGTCATTCCATGAGTGGGACAATTCTTTACCAAAGATTTCATTCTTTCCAAGATTGAGCAACATGTTCATTATCAGATTGTTTAAATTTCATTATTTCACTTCTCATAGATATAATCTTAGCAGGAGGATAGTATTTTCCAATGAAAGCATCTTTGCATTTAGTCCAAGAATCAATACTATTTCTGGTTAGGGATTGCAACCATTCTTTAGCTTTTCCTCTCAAAGAGAAAGGAAACAATTTAAGCTTAATAATATCCCCATCTATATCCCTATGTTTTTGCATCTCACAAAGTTCAACAAAGTTATTAAGATGAGCAGCAGCATCTTCAGTACCAATACCATAAAATTGTTCTCTCATAACAAGATTGAGTAAGCAGGTTTAATTTCAAAGAAATTAGCTTTAGGAACAGGTGGAGAAATAGGTGTGCACATGAAATCATTGTTGTTGGTGCTAGTGAAGTCACACAACTTAGTGTTTTCAAGAGTAGTCATTTTTTGTGTTTTTAATAAACAAAACAAACTAGTACAACTATTTTTTGTGTTTTTTTGATAAAGAAACAAGCAAACAAGGCAGAAATAAACTAAGCAAAATGAAACGACAAAGTAAAGAGATTGGTTATGAGGGACTTCCCTTCTGAAGATGTCGTTGAATCCCCGACAATGACGCTAGAAAAAGTCTTGCTTGCTCAATATGTAGAGCTCGTTGGGGAACCCCAAGAGGAAGGTATGATGAGCACAGCAACAAGTTTTCCCTCAGTTATAAAACCAAGGTTATCGAACCAGTAGGAGCAAGGAAACACCTCCAAGGTGTTGTTTCCAACTTGGAATCATGCACAACACAACCATAGAACTTTTCCCCCAACTTACAGTGAGGTTGTCAATCTCACTGGTTTTGCTGAAAACAAAGGATTAAACATATTGTGTGGAAGATAGTAATTGCTTGCAGAAAGTAAACAGAAAATAGTAAATAGTAGATTGTACATTGATGTTAAAATAATGGACCGGGGTCCACAGTTCACTAGAGGTGATTCTCCTTAAGATAGATGACATGTTGGGTGAACAAATTACAACGGGGCAATTGAAAAACATCGAGAAAGCATACATGCATATACTAATCATCTGGACTCCTATGAGATTTGATTGGGCATTACAACATTATACACAGACCGTAATCCAACTGCATCTATGACTAATAATCCACCTTCAGGTTATCATCTGAACCCCCTCCAGTATTAAGTTGCAAGCAACAGATAATTGCATTAAGCAAAGTGTGTAAAGTAAACAATACGATTGTTCTATGAACAAAGGATTGTTGTTTTCTCCCTAGTAGCAACAACACATCTAGTACCTTAGAGATTTCTGTCACTTCCCCAGATTCCTAGAGGCATGAACCTACTATCGAGCATATATACTCCCTCTTGGAGTTGCTAGCATCTACTCGGCCAAGATAGCTACTAACAACGGAAAGCATGGAAGATCACAAATAACAAAGACATTATAGAATCAATAATCAATCTGAAATAGCATCTCAATATCCATCGGATCCCTGCAAACACAACATGTAGAATTACAAATAGATGATCTTGATCATGAACGGAGCTCACAAGATCTAAACATGGTGGCACAAAGGAGGAGAAAAACCATCTAGCTACTACATGGACCCGTAGTCCAGGGATGAACTACTCACGCATCACACTAGAGGCAGGCATGGTGATGAAGAAGGCCTCTAGGGTGATCTTCCCCTCTGGCAGGGTGCTGGGAAGAGCTTCAGATCCCTCCCGATCTAGGGATGGAGATGGCGGCGGCTACTGACTCTTTCGTGGAATTTTGATCCGGTACTTAGGGTTTCTGCATTGGAGGCTTCTTATAGGAGAAAGGGGAGGCCGAGGGGGTGCCCCAAGCGGCTGCACCCCCCTAGGCGCGGGCCAGGCCAGGCCGCACGACCAGGGTGTGTGGCCCCCTCGAGGTCCTTCTCCGCCTTGTCTTCTGGCTTCGTGTTCCCCTCGGTGAAATATTGACTTTGGTTTTTGTCTCGTCCAATTCCGAGAATATTCATTCTTTGGCTTTTCTAGAACCAAAAACAGCAGAAAACAGGAAACTGGCACTGTGGCATCTTGTTAATAGGTTAGTCCCAGAAAGTGTATAAAAATACTCCAAAGTGTGGACAAAACATAAGAAAGTAGATATAAAACAAGCATGCAACATCAAAAATTATAGATACGTTTGCAACATGTCAGGGGGTTTATGTGAATGTTTGTTAATTAAAGTAATTAATAAAATTCTGAATAAAATAAATAAATGAGTTTTATTAAATGAGAGTTGGATTAAATTTGGTGGAAATTTAATGCATGTGAGTGGAACTTTGAGTGGAGG
This sequence comes from Avena eriantha, assembly GCA_910589775.1. NCBI lineage: Eukaryota > Viridiplantae > Streptophyta > Magnoliopsida > Poales > Poaceae > Avena > Avena eriantha. The sequence continues at coordinate 90,984,847 of OU342743.1, forward strand.
CATGTTTACGTGAGTGGAGCTTCCACCACATGAATAAGGAAGAGGCGGGGCACCCCCCTTGGGCGCCGACCATGGGGAGGGGGAGATCCCCCCTCTCCTGTAAAAGCCCCCCTCTCCTCCCTCTCAAAGCACACCTCCTCGTGAAGGATCTATCTCCCTTGTGAAGAATTATTCCCCCATGGTATCGGATTAGCGAGATACATGTTCCCGGTGGCATTTCGTCTGGAAGGAGTTGCCGCTTCCGCTGCATCGCTGGAGCGAGGAGGTGGAGGTTGTTCGGTGGCCTGAACGTGTGTGTGAGGACGGATGCGCTGCTGATTTGCGACACTAGGACTTCCACATGACCTTGATATCGGTAAGCGTTCAACTACATCATCCACAAGTTCCATCTCGTTAACAAAGCTATGTTCTCTATGGATGTATATCCACCCGTTGCTTGTATCTAGTAGATAGATCTTGGCGTATAATAGTTCCCATCGTAGGAATTTTTTTTGTTTTCTATGCCGTCGAACTCAGGGGAGGACGATAACATCTACTGCGGGTTCACCTGGCTCTCCTGGAACATGGCGGGCGAGATTGGCGAGAACCGGCCCGGAGACCCGACACTCGGCTGGCTCCCCCAGTGAGCGGCATACTACGAGATGGGTGATACCTTCGATCCAGATTATGGATGTAGTGTAGCTTCTTTTTCCCTAGTAGACCTAGGTTATCGAATCCTCGGGAAGCAAATGTGTAGTGAAGTTACTTTAATGGACCTTCTAGAATTTTAGAATTCCTTTTGTGTTTTTACCAGACCAATAGCTTGCATCTTTTTGTTGTTGTCGATGATGGAGAGAGAGGGCCTAGGGCGTTCAGTTTCACCTGTAGCTGTGCAAAACATCTGATGGGAAAAGATATAAATAAAGTATATGTGTACTTGTTAGAGCAAGATAAATTATGTGTGGGCAGTGCATCCATAATTGCTATTGCCTCCACAACCGCTGATAGCAACAACCTACTAGTATCATCCATAGAAGAAAGAGAACTAATGATATGCATAGTGATGTCACCGTTAATCCCAAGCAAATCCCTCATATATAGCCATACTACCCCTTCTGTCACCGGGGTTCCCAACCTGCAGACCAGTAATCACTCATACTCCCTATACCTGGCTCAACCCTCGGGGTCTTGGGTACCTGACAAGTCCTTGGATTGAGGCAAGAGAGCATACAATAATCATCATGTCATACACACTAATACACGGTCCCATCTATGATAAATAACATGCACAATTGCTACATGGCTAGGTCAAAGCCCTTAGCCCAAGGAGAATTACTCACACATAGAGATGAGATCAACAATCACAAACATTGTAATGAAAATCATAAGATTGACAGCAATAGTCTTCCAATATCTCCAGTCGAAGAAGAGATCTACTATTACAAGTGGTGGAATATGGCTATGGAGATGGAGAAGGGTTTGGAGATCTGGAGGCGGCTGGTGATCTGTGGCAGAGACTTTTTGGCGAGGTCTAGCTTGTTTTCTCGTCGCCCGAGGCTTCTTTATATAGGGTTCCCTTCACGAAAGTTGTTCTGTTTGACCTAACGGTGGCGGCACCAACTATATGACCAAAGCTATACGGCCGGAAGTTTTTCTCCGATCATATAGTTGGTCGTTAAAACGTCTGCGTCCGTTGTACGGTGATGTCTACGCACTATTCTTGTAGATAGTGTTGGGCCTCCAAGTGCAGAAGTTTGTAGAACAGCAGCAAGTTTCCCCTAAGTGGATCACCCAAGGTTTATCAAACTCAGGGAGGAAGTGGTCAAAGGTATCCCTCTCAAGCAACCTTGCAATCAAGATACAAGAAGTCTCTTGTGTTCCCAACACACCCAATACACTTGTCAGGTGTATATGTGCACTAGTTCAGCGAAGAGATAGTGAAATACAAGCAATTTGGATGATTATAAGTGGTAATTGCAATCTGAAATAAGAGTGGCTGCAAGAAAACAGGTAACATGACTGATTGTAAACGGTGTTTCAATGCTTAGAAACAAGGCCTAGGGATCATACTTTCACTAGTGGACACTCTCATATAAATATCTTCTCTTCATTATGCTACCCTGAACTACTCTCCGGTTGGACGATGTAGGGCTATAACAACACACCTTAAAGTTCGCTTTCCCCATCTAGATAACCCCTCACTATCACTTTGAGCGCTAGATGGTTCCAACAAGCACCACAATCTCATAGAGACATCCAACTCAAATTATACTCATGATAAGTATTTCTGTAACCTTAGCCTAAGTGCCACACGGTGTGCACATTGTCAACTTCACACACGTGGGGATAAGCAGAGATTAATTAAAGAACTTGAGTAGCAAAATAGATCTAGATTACAAAGCTCATGGTCTCAATAAGATCACGCATAGAGAGATATGAACACATAGCTACTGGTAGAGCCCTTAGCCTCGAGAGAGAACTACTCCCTCCTCATCATGGGAGTCAGCAATGATGATGGCGATGGTGGTGGAGTCGATGGAGATGGCTCCGGGGGCACTTCCCCGTCCCGGCAGGGTGCCGGAACAGAGACTTCTGTCCCCTGAAAATCCTCTTCGGTGGCGGCGGCACTGCGGAACTTTTCGTGGAATTCTGATCCTGTTTCTAGGGTTTTCATCTCGGAGGGAATATATAGGCGAAGGGGCAAGGTCGGTGGAGGCCCGAGGGGCCCACACCACCTGGTGGCGCGCCTAGGGGTACCCGTGCCACCATAGGGTGTGGCCGCCTCGGTTTCCTCTTCCATCTCTGCTTGGACTCGGTCTTGTGTCGGAAAAAATAGGAACTTCAGCTTTTATTTCGTCCAATTCCGAGTATATTTCCTTACTAGCTTTGCTAAAACCAAAAATAGTAGAAAACAGGCAACTGGCACTGAGGCATCTTGTTAATAGGTTAGTTCCAGAAAATGTATAAAAATACCTCAAAGTGTAAACAAAACATAAAAAAGTTGATATAAAACAAGCATGGAGCATCAAAAATTATATATACGTTTACGACGTATCAAGCACCCCCAAGCTTAACTCATGCTCGTCCTCGAGTAGGTAAGTGATAAAAAGAATAATTGTTGAGGTGACATGCACCATCACTATCTTGATCAAGGTATTCGTAAAGCATTGATAGCTAGGATCAAAGTACTCTAAACATAACCATGAAAGATAGAGTTCTAACAATAAGACTTAGCAACTATGTTGTAACATGAAAAGGTACAAACAAAAGATCATGAATAATAATGCATTGAAAGACGTTTGTTTGTTTCACATATATAAAACATAATAAGAGTGGTATTCAGCTTTTCCCTGATGGTATAGCAAAACATAAATGCATAGGACACCTTCAAAGTTCATAAGGGTGACTAGATACAAATAATTTAAGAACAAGCAATATCAAAGTTATGAATCAATCAACAAGTTTTGGGACAATGCACATTAAACTAAGAATGACCACTATGCTCTCTCAATTGGTGCATAAATAAAGAAGATTGAGACTCAACATAAAAGTAAAAAGAAAGGCCTTTCACAGAGGGAAGCAGGGATTTCAAGTTTCATAAAGAGCTTCCAAAAATTATGGTACTTATTAGCTTTCAGCTCTCATTGCCCCTATCATAAGCATCTTGAGGTGATTAAGGTTAAAGTGACACAAATATGCGGATATGCTTGACAAGTTATAAGTTGAAAATCTCATGCCCCTTGCTTACGAGTACCGAACCTCATGCTACTCAACTTTAGTCACAAGTAAGTTCTTGTCATTGTAAGTACATGTGTATCATGGAGAACCTCCAACGGGGTACCCCTTGCCCCATGACACATGAGCTTTCCCATATCGAAATGACAAGGCAACAGACAATGAGCATTGATACATTGCAAATGTATCTATAATTTTTGGTGTTCCATGCTTGGTTTTATCTACTTTCTTGTGTTTTGTGCACACTTTGGAGTACTTTTCATATGATTTCTTGGACTAACCTATTAACAAAAGCCACAGTGCCAGCTGCCTGTTTTCTGCTGTTTTTGGTTCCAGGAAAGTCAGAAAATGAATATTCTCGGAATTGGACGGGACAAAAGCCAAAGTTCCTATTTTTCCAGAAGACATCTGAAGCCAGAATACGAGACGGAGAAGGGATAGGGGCCGGCCCCACCACCTAGTAGCGCGGGCTGGGCCTGGCCGTGCCAGGGGATGGTATGGCCGCCCTAGACACCCCCTCGGTCTCCCTCTTCGCCTATAAGAAGCCTTCTGACCTAAAAACTCAGGGGGGTTTGACGTTTTTCCAGAAGGAGTTCCGCTCCGCCGCCACTACCAGATTCCACGAAATAGCACCAGAAACTCCGTTCTGGCACCTTGCCGGGACGGGGAATTGGAGGAGATCATCACCATCATCGTCACCATCACTTCTCCATCGACCATCCATGTTTCCCCATCTATGAGTAAGTAATCCCCCACTGTAGGCTATGGGGATGGTAGGGATTGGATGAGATCGTTCATGTATTGGCATCAGATTGTTAGGGCATGGTGCCTAGTATCTTTTATTAGTGCTTTATGACTTTGTTGCGACTTGTTATGCTTAATGCTTGTCACTAGGGCCCGAGTGCCATGATTTCAGATCTGAACATGTTATTTATTCATTATGATAATATTGTTTTTGGTCTTACCTGCAAGTTGTATACACACGTTGTTGTCCGGAACCAATGGCCCCGAAGTGATAGAAATCGGGATAACCGGAGGGAATGGCTTTGATGTGAGGATCACATGTGTTCACGGAGTGTTAATGCTTTGCTCCGGTGCTCTATTAAAAGGAGCACCTTAATTGCCAGTAGTTCCCTTGAGGCCCCGCTGCAAACAAGCTGGCAGGACAAAAGATGTTGTGCAAGTTCTCATTGCGAGCACATGTGACTATATATGGAACACATGCCTAGGATTATCTAGTACTTGGATGCTTTATCTTATTTATCTGCAATTGCCCTATGTTCTGATTGCTATGTGAATTGTCTTGTCCATGCAACACCCGTCCATCCATCCCTATGCCTACCGCACTCGAATCCTACTGTTTGCTGCTATTGTTACTGCTGTCTTTACTTTACTACTGCTATTACTTTACTATTCCTACTACAAAACTGTTGCTACTGATAAACTACTGTGAGCAATATTGTTTCCAGGTGCAGCTGAATTGACAACTCAGTTGTTAAGGCTTATAAATATTCTTTGGCTCCCCTTATTTCGAATCAATAAATTGGGTTTCACTTCCCTCGAAAATACTGCGATACACCCCCTATACTTGTGGGTCATCAATACTATTTTCTGGCGCCGTTGCCAGGGAGCATAGCTTTATTTATCAAGTTCACTTGGATTCTCTATTGTTCGCTGCTACCCATCCATCATGGGTAAGTCTCGTGATGGCAAGGTTCCTATTTTACCATCCACTACAAGAAGAGGTACGGTTCTGAACACCTCTGTTTCTCTTGATTCACCATCTGTTATGAGTAAGCTCGTTACACCACCACATACACATTGTACACACACTGCTACTACTGCTGATTCTAAAACTTCTGATGCTTATGATGCTGCTTCTACTGTGCTTGATAAGAGTGGTTCATTAGGTACTTTCCTAGATGCTACGATTGCTAGAACTATAGCTGGAAATACTGAAACTCCTAATGAAGACACTACCACACCTCTTAGTTCTCCTGAGTCTAGTGAGAGTTATGATATTGCAGATGGTTATGTTGAGATGACCGATGAATTTATTAAAGAATGTAAAAACACCCATGATAGGAGCGCTGCTAAGAGTCTCCTTGAGAGGCATACTATTAGACCCAAATTGTCTCCTATTGCCAAGTTAGCTTCTTATCCCATAAACATTAAAGATAAATATTATGATTTCTCTCTCGATCTATCTTACATAGCTATTGTCGAGAAAGAACCTTTTTGTGGGACTAAGAATGAAAGTGCGGTAGCACATATGAATGAACTTTCTACCATGAGTGGCTTGTTTTCTGATGATATTAAGATGCATACTTACTTTGTTGCTAAGATTTCCCCCTTTTCACTGAAAGGAGAAGCTAAAACTTGGTTTAGTAATTTACCTCCTGGATCTATTGATAGCCCTGATTGCTTGATTAGTACTTTCTTGCAAAAATATTTTCCTCCTAGTGCTAGACATGCTATTTTGCAGGAACTTTTTGATTTTAAACAGGGAGAAAAAGAGATATTGCCTGAATCTTGGGCAAGGTTTTGTGCTTTGATTCATGCACAGGCTGGAAGTCCATTACCTAAGAATGAGCTTCTTGATATATTTTATAATGGACTAAACGAAGAATCTAGGACATACCTAGATAGTTGTGCTGATTGTGTTTTCAGGAATAGGACTCCCAAGGAAGCTGAGGAATTAATGGCTAAAATAAGCAAGAACTATGAGGATTGGAATCTTCCTGAATAAGCTATACCTAAAGTGATTATACCTGAATCTACTATACTGGTGCCTATTCCGACATCAAAGAAGGGGGGAGTTATTGAATTAAATGATGAAGTGATGAAGGAAGCTAAGAAATGTCTTAGGGAGAATGGAATTAAAGCTGCAGATGTCAAGAATTTACCTCCCATTGAATAATTATGTAAGGCTATCCCCTACTCATCCACTATTGAGGTACTCTCTCTCCAACACTTTGATGAAGGTGATATCCCTTACTCTAAACCTCCTGATCAATGCTTAGAAGAGTTTGATATCTTTATTGTTAAGCAAGATAATTTTAATAAAAGGGTGCAAAATCATCTAATGGAAAACACTAGAGCTATTGTTGAGTTGAAAGATATTGTGGAAAGAACTTCTAATGATGTTAAAATGATGTTAAACACTTTCAAATGGTTCAAACTCAAATAGATCAACTCAAAAGACTTGCTAGTTAATGCTGCTAAAGAAAAACATGCTTATGAAATTAGAACTAGAAGTGGTGCTGCTACCTAGGATCCTCTATATCCTGAGGGGCATCCCAAAAGAATTGAGCAGGATTCTCAACAAGCTGAAAGTAGTGAATCTACTCGTAAGAAAAGGAAAAAGAAACATAAAACTGTTGAAGAACCCTCTGAACCTACTATAAATCTGAAACTGAAAGTGGTAATGAAGAAAATGATGTTCCTAATGAAGAAAAAGTTGAAGAAGAACCTGAAAAGCACATTAAGAATACTAAATACACTAAAGAAGATTTTGTTGCTAAGAAACATGGTAGTGAAAGAGAGCCTTGGGTCCAAAAACTATGCCTTTCCCTGATAAGAAACACAAGTCAAAGGAAGATGAAAACTATAATAAGTTTTGTGAGTGGATGAAACCTTTATTCCTGTAGATTCCTTTGACTGATGCTATTAAATTGCCTCCTTACTCAAAGTATATGAAGGATATTTACTTGAATAAAAGGAAGATCCCTAATGAAGAAATCTCTACTTTGCTTGCTAATTATTCCTTTAATGGTAAGGTTCCAAAGAAACTTGGAGACCCAGGGATTCCAACTATACCTTGCTCTATTAAGAACAATTATGTTAGAACTGCTTTGTGCGTTGGGAGCTGGAGTTAGTGTTATGCCTTTCTCTCTCTATAAGAGGCTTCAACTAGAAAAATTAATACCAACTGATATATCTTTGCAAATGGCTGATAAATCTACCACTATTCCTGTTGGTATATGTGAGGATGTACCTGTTCAGGTGGCTCATAATAACTTGATATTAACTGATTTTTTTGTGCTTGAAATGCCTGAAGATGATAATATGTCTATTATTCTTGGGAGACCTTTTCTTAATACTGCAGGAGCTGTTATTAATTGTAATCAAGGAAAGGTGACTTTCAATGTTAATGACAAGGAACATACTGTCTATTTCCCCAAGAAGATTGAAAGAACTTATTGTTTGAATTCAATTGAACATGTTGAGGGCATTCAAGTTGGAGAAATATATTGTCCCATACCAAGAGAAAATTTGAAACTATTATGATTGGGACCATTGCTATCAAGGTTGAGGTAACATAATCATTAGTGGAATACAAAGTTTTGTCTCATATGGAATTGTTTTGGTAACAAGACCTGATCAACCTTGTTAACAAAAGGATTTCATTGAACAAAACAATGTTTTCACCATGATTATCTCCGCTTACTTCTATTCTATCCGTTTTAGTTTTTGCTTATGCCTAACTTAAAGGCGTCAAAGAAAAGTACTTATTGGGAGATAGCCCAAAAGTATTAGATGATTCTTGGAAGTTATTACTTCAGTAATAACCGCTCCTTATCCTTTTTATTTGCTTTTTGTGCGAAGAGTAACCTCTAATGAGAGAGAAGTAATGGTTGGGAAAGTTGCTGTCCCGAAACAGATTTATGTGCTTCACTGTAAAAATTTGTGTAAAATCTCTGTACGTCCTATTGAGGCGTGAATTTTTGTTCTTCTGCCACAGGTTGTTATCTAAATTTTGTTAGTTGAACTCTTTTCGATTTGAGTAACAGAAGGTCTTCGAAAAAATTCGTCTTTACCTGCTGGTCTGTTTTGACAGATTTCTTCCATTATTTGCATTTGCTTCTTGTTGGTTCCTTTTTGAGTTCTTTTGGGGAATTGAGCTTTTTGAGGTAAGTGCTACAGTAGATTGTGTTTTAATGGAAGTTTTATTGGTGTTGGAACTGAACCTAAAGACTTATTATCTTGAGTGCACTAATGTTGCTAATAAAGGTTGTGTGAAGTTTTGTATGAAGGAAAAAATTTCAGGTGTATGGAAGGAATGAGTAATGAGATGAAGGATGGACTAAAGCTCAAGCTTGGGGATGCCACGCGTGTCACCCCAAGAAATATCCAAGAAGTACAAGCGTCAAAGCTTGGGGATGCCCAAGGAATCCCCTTCTTCATCAATAAAAAAATCCCAGGTTTCTTCCAAACGCTTCATTTTGTTTATTGTTTCATGCACAGTTGTGTTGTTCTTGGAGCGTCTTATTTTTTGATTTTGTTTTTGGTTTTTAGTTTGCTTGGTTTTCTTAGTTTTCTGAATAATTAGTTGGACCCCCTCTTTCATACATTGGTTCTCAAATAGTTTGGTTTGGTTTGGAAAAGAGTAGGAGAGCTCATGCTTAAGTGGTAAAGAGAGCTTGTTTTGATTGTGGCCTATGCTTTGTCATGCCATGCTTGATATTGTTTTGGATTTATGCTTAGTATTCTTTGCTGTAGCATGACTTGTTATAAACAATTGAGATTGCTTAATGTGCCTTGGATGAATCATGTGTTGTTTTAGCATATTAAAGCATAGTATAGTGGTATTCTCCTTTGATGCTTTATTTGGGTTGACTTGGCGCATGCTCACACCATGTTATGACTATCACAAGTCACCATAAGCCTTTATGATCCTTTAGTTTTCAACTTGTAGTATCACTTTATGCTTTGATCAATGATGTTTTGTCGCTCTGCATGATTATGGCCATTATTGCTCTCTTAGTTTGTCGCTCCCAGTCTTTTGCTAGCCTCCGCAACCAAGTATGAGTTCCACTCATGCACCCAACTCCCTAAACCAAGTTATTCCAAAGAGTCCACCATACCTACCTACTAGCTTACGCTATTCCAAGTATATTCATGTTTTTGTTTACCTTCCAAATTAAACTTGTTATGAGAAAACTAATGATTAAAGCTCTCACGAACTTGATGGCACACTTTACTTTTCTTGCCCTTAATAATCTTGAACTATTGTGTCGGCTATGTTGTATATGCTTGCACTTATTTGTTAGGGATTAGCAGAACCATGCTGTCATGGGGAACGCTTTCAGCATTGCACTGGTACTTTGTACCTAGTTGATACCATGCTCTTTTGTCTATGGATGTCGTCGGTGTGAAATGAAAGGGGAGCTTGTAAGTCCATGGAGTTATGTATATGCGTTAGAGAAACGCCTGGGCCGCTGGTCTAATCCATGCTAACATGGTGGAAACCTGCAGCATAACCATAATGAGCTATCTATGAAGCATTCTTCTTAAAAAAAGAGTCCTATATTGAGAAAAAAGAGAAAAAGAAAAAAAAGATATGAGAAAAGAGGAAAGAGAGAAAAAAGCACCATTTTCCCATGGTAAATAAGAAGATTGCTGAGATGCTCGTTGTCTGCTTGCCTTGTCATTTTGATATGGGGATCCTTCCGTATCATCGGGCAAGGGGTACCCCGTTGGCGGTTCTCTATGATACACATGTACTTACGATGACAAGAACTTACCGGTAACTAAACTTGAGTAGCATGAGGAGTGGCCCTCGTATTCAAGGGACATGAGATTTCTAACTTATACTTCGTCAAGCATATTCACCATAGTTTGTTCACGTTAACCTTAATCACTTCAAGATGCTTATGATAGGGGGAATGGGAGCTGAAATTTATTAAGTACCATAATTTTTGGAAGCTCTTTATGAAACTTGAATCCCTACTTCCTTCTATGAAGGCCTTTCTTTTACTTTTATGTTGAGTCTCCACCTTCTATCTTTATGCACCTACTTTGAGAGCATAGTGGCCATTCTTAGTTCTATGTGCATTGTCCCAAGACTAGTTGATTGATGCATACCTTGATATTGCTTGTTTTAAACTATTTGTATCTAGTCACTCTTATGAACTTTGAAGGTGTCCTATGCATTTATATTTGCTACTCTATGAGGGACAAGCTGCATGCTATTATGCTATGTTTTCTTTATGTGAAACAAACAAACTTGCAAAGCATTGTTATTCATGAATCTTTTGTTTGTGCCTTTTCATGTTGCAACATAGTTGCTTTGTCTTATTTGTAGAACTTTTTCTTTCATGTTATGATTGAAGTACTATGATCCCAGCTTTGAATGTTTTACAAATACTTTGATTAAGTTTATGATGGTGCATGTCACCTAAAAAATTATTCTTTCTTTTTATCACTTACCTACTCGAGGACGAGCAGGAGTTAAGCTTGGGGATGTTGATACATTTTAAATGTATCTATAATTTTTGGTGTTCCATGCTTGGTTTTATCTACTTTATTGTGTTTTGTCCACACTTTGGAGTAGTTTTCATATGATTTCTTGGACTAACCTATTAACAAGAGCCACAGTGCCAGCTGCCTGTTTTCTGCTATTTTTGTTTCCAGGAAAGTCAGAAAATGAATATTCTCGGAATTGGACGGGATAAAAGCCAAAAATCCTATTTCACCAGAAGACTCCCAGAGCCAGAATATTAGACGGAGTGGGGCTGGGGCCCAACCACACCACTTGGCCACGCGGGCTAGGCCTGGCCGCGCCAGGGGATGGTCTGGCCGCCCCAGACACCCTCTTGGCCTCCCTCTTCACCTATAAGAAGCCTTCTGACCTAAAAACTCAGGGGGTTCGACGTTTTTCCAGAAGGAGTTCCGCTCCGCCGCCACCACCAGATTCCACAAAACAGCACCAGAAACTCCGTTCTGGCACCCTGCCGGGACGGGGAATTGGAGGAGATCATCGCCATCATCGTCACCATCACTTCTCCATCGACCATCCATGTTTCCCCCATCTATGAGTAAGTAATCCCCCACTGTAGGCTATGGGGATGGTAGGGATTGGAAGAGATCGTTCATGTATTGGCATCAGATTGTTAGGGCATGGTGCCTAGTATCTTTTATTAGTGCTTTATGACTTTGTTGCAACTTGTTGTCAACACCCGGATTTTAAGCCCAGATGCCTGTTATGCCATACCTCGCAATCCTAGGATTACCATTTTTGTGAGACATAACGGATTGGATATCACAGTACATCATCCATTACAAACCATACATAAGGTCTTACACAAATAAGGATCTCATGATCCAGTCTTAATACAACAAGCAACAGAAATAAAAGATAAGCGTAGCGGTGGGGTCCATCTTCAGGGGCACAGGCAATGCTGACGAAGGCAGATAGTCCTAGTTATCATAGCCGTCCTGTTGGCCATCACCTTGATAGTCTCCTTCATAGTCTGGCCACGATAATAGCCAGGGACAAAAATCCATGAGTACTTTTTAAGTACTCGCAAACTACCACTAACAAGTATTATAATTCCAAGATAAAGTGCTAACTCTAGGTATAACTATAAAGTTAAGTTTGAAACCTAAGCTAAGTTCAGAAGCAAAGAAAGATAAAATAAAGTTCTAGAATCACTTAAGTGGGAAGCTAAAGTCATAAACACAACCCTTTTGTGGTCAAGTCAAGATTCATCCTTCATTTCAAGTTATTTAGAAAACATCTGACAACGAAACAGTATAGCTATTCCAACTGTCCATAACCGCGGACGCGGCTATTCGAATAGTTTGACACTCTGCAGAGGTGGTACACTTTCACCATAAGATTCGATACATCTGTCAGGGATAACCCTGAATCATCATACTTAGTATGCAGATAATCAAACATAACCTTCCCTTTACACACCCTAGTATAAGCACCTCTCCTATGAGCATGGCCTCCAAACCATGACCATCAGTCATCTTGGGCACTGCATAGGTGGACAACATTGAGAGGTAGCCTCAGCTCAGACCTCTCCCGTGAGGGAACTAATACTAATGCATATAAATTTCCAGCTACGCCTTACCCAATTCAGGTAGTGTGGTTGTACGGTAAATTTGGAATGGTATCGCATCCGAATCCAACCATCAGTTTTATAAAAGGGTTAAGGCTCATGCCTCAACATTTTCATCATCATCAACCCTTTTGTGTTTCTCAACACATGTCAAAACATCTCAATAGAATGACTCATCATTCCAAGGTTTTCATAATTCATTTTCACCAAGTGTTCCCATCTAAAGTGACTCAAGTTTTTGATCTACTCTAAACTACTAAGTTAAGAGTGTTCACTAAAGTGGAAAAGATGGGTTTAATCTCATGCCATAGAATGACATCTAAAGAGGTTCTAATTAGGTCAAGTTTTATAATTTTTATGCTACCTTCCAACAAGTAAAGAACTTTGTGTAAACTAAGAGAGTAAAACTTGTAAATAAGACTTGGGGTAGTACTAGTCAAAGGGGTGTGATCAAAGCATGCTTAAGGCATCTTTACTAAACCATCTAGTTTGGTCCTAACTTGCTAAGCGCTAAACTTGCAAGTGTTAGCTTGCACTATTAATGGTGGCTTGCACTTGGATAGTGCTAGCTTGCCTTGGGTAGTGCAGTGGTTGAAGTTTTCTTCTTCTTCTTCTTCCTCTTGGTAGAACTCCTCCTCCTTGAAAGCTTGGTCGGTACTATCGTCTATAAATACATACGGAGCACACAATCACCAAACAATACTTAACTAGGCTAAGTAGCATTCTTAGACACACATTTGATGACCTATTATCATCACAAGCATCACAAGTCTAAATCAATGGTTTCATCCTTTTTAGTTTAGAAAAGTAATTTCTACTCACTGAAAATTTAACTAAGATTTAATATTCACCACTTAAAATATGGGATCATGTTGACACATGTCATCACCACATATTCTAACATGTGGGAATGATAATTAAAGGTTGGATCAATATTACTTTGGTTTAAGTTCATTATTTAATGATTTAAAGTGACTAGAAATGCCTATATACCATTATTTTGGTACTAGTCCAAAGGCACTGCATGTAAACCTTAATATTATTACATAGTTAGATAGATATGATGAAATGTGATTTTTGAGAGTTGGAATCAACTCAAAAGCTAACTTGGTTGATTTTATAAAAATGTTGCAAGGTGTAAATACTTCTGTTTTGTTATTTTTATTAGGGGAGGTATATAACTCTAATTGAATTAAATCCAACGGGCTTGGATAGATCATCTTACTACCTTTCAGGAAAAATTAGTTTCATGCAATTTGCATTGGTAAAACTCCCAGAATTGAATTTTTAAACTAGTGGATAGAAACTAGATTTAACTAAAAAGAAAAAATCCACATTTGAACGGGTGGGCTAGCGCGGGAAAGAACGTGGGCCGGCCCAGTGGCGCTCCGCGGTGCGGGGCTCAGCTGGTAGGGTGGTCCCGCTTGTCAGCGTCACTTAACACGTGAAACGGTACGCGCGCTGTGGGCGGTAGGATTAGAAGGGAAATCTACGGTTGAGGATCGTCGTCGACGACGAACAGGTCACCGGCGAGCTCGAACCCTAGCGGCTCGGTGGGGGTCTGCTGGGGACGTACCAGGGCTCCAGCGACAACGGCGAGGCGGGCAAACAAACTGGAAGACGACGACGAGCTCAGGGACAGTCGAAGCAGCTCCAGGGGTGGTCGCAATCAGCGGCGCCCTTCTCCCCCAGAGGCGGCGGCTCCGGCTCCAATTCTGGCGAGCTGCTGCTCCCCTTGCTCCGGGTAGAGGTGGGTGAGGTTCAGAGAGGTGAGGGGAGTGGAGTGGTGTGGAGAGAAGAGGCTGGGGAGGCCTCCTTTTATAGGCCTGACGGTGAGACCGAAGGGTATGGGCAGGCGACTCCGGCGACACGGCTACAGGCGGCTAGCGGCATGGCTGAGGATGGCGATCGACAGGTGGTCTCCTGGCGGTGCTCTAGGAAGTGAATGCGACCGTAGGGGCGGTTGCATGTGGTCTGGGCAAGGTGGCGCTCTAAGCGGCAGAGGCGACGATGTCCACGGCGAGCGGTGGCTGTGGTGCGTTGGGTGGCGAATGGGGGTGTCTGGAGTGTTCCCCAGGTCGTGGCGGAGCGGTAGGCACGGGCTGTGGCTAAGGGGCGGTCTGAGCGAGCGGGGACAGAGCATGCTCTGGGGGCGGCATCGGCATGGTGCGGTGGCACTGGGCGCGTGGTATCCTCGGTGGTCCACTACAGGGCTTGGCTCGGGCAGGGGACAGAGGGTGGCGATGAGGTGCTAGCTACCTCCTAGACATGGAGAGAGAGGGGGAGATGGTCTGCTGCAGTGAGGGCAAGGTTGGCCGGCGAGGGGTGGCTCGGCATGGCATGGCAATGCCACTAGGGGCTAGTGGAGTGGGTGCTAAGGGCCTGGTTAGATCAAGAGGGGACAAAGAGATTTAATGGAGATCAAATGGGGGAAAAACCCTGTTCAAAATAGTGAGCTATGATTTAGGTTTAAACCTGCCTGCCAAGTGTTTGATTAAATGGCCGCAAGAACTAAACTTTTGAATTTTGGTTTCAAAATTTTTGGGTGATCTCCACTAATGCGAGGTAGTCCCTGGTTGCAAGGGTTTTGAAAGTGGAGCTCAAAAAGATGGGTTTTGAAATAGGGGTGATCTATGCATATGCATTGGATTCAATTTTCAAATGCCAATGAAAATAGTTAACATAATGTTTTTAGCAGATCCAAAGGTGGGCCTTGGTACCTCATTATGTGTACTAGCAAGGGGTGCAAAGATGAAGAATTGTTTCTGTTAAGAAATGAGTGCTAGGAGCACTCAAAGTAGTGTAGTGGATTAAAATGGCCAAAATGACAATTCCTCCTTTTTAATTCTTTTTGATTTGATTTTCTTTAGGAAAAGTTTGGGAATGATGTAGATGATGCTTAAATAACCTAAGAAACATTTTAGAAGCAAAGGGTCACACAATCATGGCAATTCAAAACAACTCCTATTTTAAATGCACACATATATGAATGCTTTTATTTTTAATTTGTAAAAGTTTTTGTTAACCCCAAATTTGGTGATTTAGATCTTGATAAGCTTGGATTGAAATTTTGGGATGTTACAAACCTCACCCCTTAAACAAAATCTCGTCCCGAGATTTAGAAAGAAAACTAGGAGCTAAAGAGATCCAGGAACTCTGTCCTAATGTAATCTTCGCGCTCCCAAGTAGCTTCCTCCTCGGTATGGTTGCTCCACTGAATCTTGAGAAACTTGATACTCCTGGTCCTGGTGGTTCTGTAGGCTTCTTCTAAGATACGGATGGATACTTCTCTGTAGGTCAAGTCATTGTTGATTTCCACCGCTCTGTGATTGATGTTCTTGAAAACTTCAGTCTTCTCGGGCACTTCTAGACATTTGCGAAGTAACGAGATATGGAACAGATCATGGAGGGCTGACATCTCTTCAGGCAGCTCCAGCTGATACGATACTTCTCCTCGACGGTTCAGAATCTTGAAAGGTCCGATATATCTGGGGGCTAACTTTCCCTTCAGACTAAAGAGTTGAGTTCCTTTCAATGGTCAAACCTTGAGATATACAAAATCTCTGGCATTGAAAGTCAGGTCTCTCCTTCTTTTGTCAGCATAACTCTTCTGTCTGGATTGGGCGGTCTTGAGGTGCTCACGGACTTTGTGAACTTTCTCTTCTGCTTCTCGGAGAACGTCGGGTCCGAAGATCTGACTCTCTCCTACTTGTGACCAATTCAAAGGGGTACGACACTTTCTTCCATATAGGAATTCAAATGGTGCCATCTGCAAACTAGCTTGATAACTGTTGTTATATGAGAATGCTGCGAAAGGCAGGCAGTCTTCCCATTTTGATCCGTACTCCAACACACAAGCTCTAAGCATATCCTCTAGGATCTGGTTAACTCTCTCAGTCTATCCATCAGTTTGTTGGTGATATGCTGTGCTGAAGTTCAACTTGGTTCCTAATCCTTCTTGGACTTTCTGCCAAAATCTCGAGGTAAACTGAGTTCCTCGATCTGATACTATGATCTTGGTGGTTCCATGCAGACTAACAGTCCTAGCAATGTACAGCTCTGCTAACTTTGCACTCTGGTACGTGGTCTTGACAGGTATAAAGTGGGCTACCTTGGACGGTCTATTAACTATGACCCAGATTGAGTCATTTCCCCTACTAGACGTAGGCAAACCGGTGATAAAGTCCATTCCGACGGAATCCAATTTCCATTCCGGAATCTGCAATGGTTGCAATAGTCCCGCAGGTCTCTGATGCTCTGCCTTGACTCTTTGACAGATGTCACATTTGGCGATGTAGCTTCCGATCTCTCTCTTCATCTTGTGCCACCAAAATTGCTCTTTCAAATCCTGATACATCTTTGTTCCTCTGGGATGGATAGAATAAAGAGTATCATGAGCTTCCTTCATGATAACTTCCTTCAGCTCCGAATCTGCTAGAACACAGATACGTCCTTTGTACCATAATACTCCTTCTTCGTCTTCAGTGAATCCAGGTACCTTTCCTGTACCAATACGACATTTGATGCCGTCGATACTTTCATTTCCCTTCTGGGTTTCCTTGATTTGGCTGATCAAAGTGGGTTGAAGTTCAATGCTAGCTAGGAATCCTTTGCTAACTAATTCAGTCCTGAACTGCTCCAACTCTTCATACAAACTTGGTTGCTTCTCCTTGATCATGGTGTTAAGCCTACACGGCAATCTGCTAAGAGCATCCGCTACCACATTGGCTTTGCCGGGGTGATAGTGAATATCAAGGTCATAATCCTTGATTAACTCTATCCATCTCCTTTGCCTCATATTCAGCTCCTTCTGAGTGAAGATATATTTCAAGCTTTTATGATATGAGTAAATCTCACAGCGATTACCCATCAAATAATGACGCCATGTCTTTAGTGCTAGAACCACAACTGCTAGCTCAAGATCATGGGTCGGATAGTTCTGCTCATGCTGCTTCAGTTGTCGAGATAGATACGTGATGACTTTGCCTTCTTGAATCAATACACATCCTAGACCAATCTTGGATGCGTCACAATACACATCAAATGGCTTCTTGATATCAGGCATGACTAAAATTGGGGCGGATATCAATCTCTTCTTCAGCTCCTGAAAACTGGCTTCACACTTGTCTGTCCATTCAAACTTCTTGTCCTTCTTCAACAATTGGGTCATTGGTCGGTCTATGTTCGAGAATCCTTCTACGAACTTGCGGTAATATCCCGCTAATCCGAGAAATGCACGGACTTGGGTTTGAGTGGTTGGGGCTTCCCATTCTTCGACATCTTTGATCTTGGCGGGATCAACAGAAACTCCTCTGGCAGACACAATATGTCCTAGGAATCCTACTTCTTTCAACCAAAACTCACACTTGCTGAACTTGGCATATAACCGATGCTCTCTCAGGGTTTCTAGGATAACTCTCAGATGTTGCTCATGCTCTTCTTCCAACTTGGAGTAGATAAGGATGTCGTCGATAAACACAACTACAAACTTATCTAGGAAATTCATAAAGATCTTATTCATGAGATTCATGAAATAAGCCCGGGCATTGGTTAATCCAAAAGACATAACCGTATACTCGTATAAACCATAGCGAGTAGTAAAGGCGGTCTTCGAAATATCCGTTGCACGAATCTTAAGGTGGTGATAACCAGTCCTAAGATCAATCTCTGAGAATACCCGGGCTCCAGTAAACTCATCAAATAGATCCTCTATCTTTGGCAACGGGTACTTGTTCTTGATGGTGACATCATTCAACTTTCTGTAATCTGTGCACAAATGGTTGCCTCCATCTTTCTTGTCGACGAATAACATTGGTGATCTCCATGGCGATGCACTTGGTTGAATTAAGCCTTTGGCTAGCATAACATCCAACTGCTTCTTTAGTTCCACTAACTCTGAGGGGTTCATGCTATAGGGTCTCTGGGCTATAGGTCCGGTTCCAGGGATTAGTTCGAAATGAACTCAATATCCCTATCCGGGGGCATACCTGGCAATTCATCTGCGAATAGGTCGGGGTATTCACATACTACTCTGACTTGGTCTATGGTAGGCAAGGCTACACTCTGGTTGCACTTGAATTGACAGGGTAAGGTTTCAGAGATATGCTCTACTGTTACTCCAGAACTACTGGTCATGGTGATGGCTTTCTTAGCATAGTCTATCAATCCTTTATGCCTTGACATCCAGCCCATACCTAGTACTACTTCCAATCCTTTGGTTCCAAGTACAATTAGGTTGGCATAAAAATCTATCCCATGTATTCTGATAGGTACAACTTTGCAATTTTTTCTAGCTTTAGTTATTGAACTGGGGATTTGAACTATCATGACATGCTTCAGGTTGGTTGGATGAATCTTACTAGTGCATGCAAATTCTTTGTTGATAAATGAATACGATGCTCCCGAATCAAACAATACTCTTGCTAAAACTGAGTTGACAGAAAACATACCCAGCACTACATCTAGCGCTTCCTGGGCTTCTTATGCATTCATGTGGAAGAGACGGCCATTGCGGTTGTGAGGGTTCCCTGGGGAAAATCTCCTTCCTGGTTGAACACGACGCTACTGCTGAGCTGGGGCATTCACATTGGTATTGGCTACAGTCTTCTTGGGACACTCATTGGAGTAGTGACCCTTCACTCCACACTCGAAACAAGTGATCTGGGACTTGTCTTTGACTGCGACAGGCACAACATTGCTGCCAGTTCTGGGTGCAGTGTTGTTGTTGTTGTTCTTGGGAGGTGCACGATTGAGGTTATTGGCATTACTGGAGTTGTGATTGTTTCCTCCGGGCTTCACATTGCCTCTGCTACGGTTGGGGTAGCTTGGGCGAGATGTTGGGGGTCAGTTGTTCCTTGGTGCATATCCTGGTGAAGGGTTGGGACGGTACTTCTGGTGACTATTGGATCCAGACTGCTGCATCATACGACGCTTGCGGTTGTCGTTTGCCTGGTTAATCTTCCCTTCCATCTGGATGGCAGAGTCAACTAGCTCTTCGAGATCCTGGAAACGGATATTGACGAGGACAGTCTGCATCTCATCATGCAGTCCGTTCAAGAATCTCTCTTTCTTCTTGGCCTCCGTGTTGATCTCATCAGGTGCATATCTGGCAAGTGACAGGAATCTGTCACGGTACTCCACCATAGTCATTCTTCCTTGCTTCAATTCGTGGAACTCATCTCTCATTCTGTTGACTAGTCCCTGCGGCACATGGGTGCGGCTGAACTTGACTTTGAATGCTTCCCATGTCATCACTTGACCATGGTTCATATTGCGGATACTATTCCACCAAGCTCTTGCATCTCCTACCAGATAGTGAGTGGCAAAGAGAAATTTCTCATTTTCATCAACTCTAGCAACTTCTAAGTTGTTTTCCATGGTCTGCAACCAGTCATCAGCATCTAATGGGTTCTCAGATTGATTGAAGATTGGGGGATTGGTGTTCTGAAAGTTTTTGAGTTTGGATCCCTGGTGATCCTGGTTTCCATGCCCTTGGTTTTTGAGAGCCATCTGGGCGATCTGTTGAAGTGTTGCTCAGTTGGCTTGGCGTTTTGCCCGGCTTGCTTCACGGTCTGCTATGAGATTCTGCAGTATATGCAGCATTGGGTCTTGCGACGAGCTGCTCCCTCCTTGGTTTCCACGAGTCATCTGAAGGTTGAGATATAGGGGTAAGAGGGAAATTCTAAGGTTCATGGTTTTGGGTTTTCAAGGCTAAAACTTTGAGTTAGACTCAGGTTTTTCAACTAACTTCACTTTCATTCATGCAAGCAAGCACACGATACAACACACACCACAACAATCAAAGGGAAAACAGATGGTTTGAAGAACCATTCTACAAGCTACGATACAATGAGATCGATACATCTCAAGCTACGACAATGCTCTAGTGCATCTACTCATCGTCGATGAAGTCGGAGTCTTCATCATCAGTGTAGAAGTCCACGACATCCTCCTCCAGAAAGTCATCATCGTTGTTGAGGTAGGAATCCATGTCTCCCTGGATGTCTTCACCCTCATCTTCTTCTTCCTTTGCTGCAAGCTAATCTTCCTACTCCTTGATGATCTTCTCGAGGTCGGCCACCTTCTTGCGAAGACGGGCGATGGTGCGATCCTTCTTGGCACGTTGACAGCAAAGAGACTGGCGGTCTTGGACAAGCAGTGTGAAAGTCTGGGCCTTCTGATCGGCAATGGCACGGTTCTGGTTGGCTAACTCTCTGGCATTGTCTAGTTCCTGCTGTCTGTCGTGAAGCAAGAAGTCAAGGTTCTCCACTTGACGCCTCAAATCGTGGTGACCCGACATCTCCATTGGCATTCCCATGAAGTCACGTCTTGCATAGTGGGCAAAATGGGTTCCTTGGACCTTGTTGATGCTGAGGGCACATAGACGTGCGAGAGCTTCATGCATGGCCCTGGCTAAGCCATCTAGCCAGTTGTTCTCTCTCACGGAGAACTGAATTCTCCCAGAAGTTGGTGCTTCGATGCTTCCTCTAAGATCCGCGGTGACTAGACACTGTAAGTCTCCTCCTAGGGGTCCTGGAAGTTGAGCTCCAAGAAACTCTGGGTGCGGGCGTCCCAGTAACTCTGACAGTGAATCCAGATCCCTCTCGAAGATCAGTTGACCTCCGTTTCCCAACTGGTAAAACTTGCTGAACTGGGTCTCCATTTACAAGAATTAAGGACGAGGAAGTTAGTGAAGTGATCAAGTGTGTCAAATTTTAAGTAGTAGTGTAAGAATTTTGAGTATCATGAATTTTTGAGAAAGAATCCTCAAGGGTAAGAGAGGAGATAGTTTTTCATAAATACTCACTTTGGTTTTGAAACTAAGTTTTTGTTTGACGTCCATTCTAACTAGGGTCTCCTATGGTCAGGATGGCTCTAATACCAACTTGTCAACACCCGGATTTTTAATCCGAGATGCCCGTTATGCCATACCTCGCAATCCCAGGATTACCATTTTTGCGAGACATAACGGATTGGATATCACAGTACATCATCCATTACAAACCATACATAAGGTCTTACACAAATAAGGATCTCATGATCCAGTCTTAATACAAGAAGCAGCAGAAATAAAAGATAAGCGTAGCGGTGGGGTCAATCTTCTGGGGCACAAGCAATGCTGATGAAGGCAGGTAGTCCTAGTTATCATAGCTGTCCTATTGGCCATCACCTTGATAGTCTCCTTCATAGTATGGCCACGATAATAGCCAGGGACAAAAAGCCATGAGTACTCTTTAAGTACTCGCAAACTACCACTAACAAGTATTATAATTCCAAGATAAAGTGCTAACTCTAGGTATAACTATAAAGTTAAGTTTGAAACCTAAGCTGAGTTCAGAAGCAAAGAAAGATAAAATAAAGTTCTAGAATCACTTAAGTGGGAAGCTAAAGTCATAAACACAACCCTGTTGTGGTCAAGTCAAGATTCATCCTTCATTTCAAGTTATTTAGAAAACATCTGACAACGAAACAGTATGGCCATTCCAACTGTCCATAACCGCGGACGCGGCTATTCGAATAGTTTGACACTCTGCAGAGGTGGTACACTTTCACCATAGGATTCGATACATCTGTCAGGGATAACCCTGAATCATCATACTTAGTATGCAGATAATCAAACATAACCTTCCCTTTACACACCCTAGTATAAGCACCTCTCCTATGAGCATGGCCTCCCAACCATGACCATCAGTCATCTTGGGCACTGCATAGGTGGACAACATTGAGAGGTAGCCTCAGCTCAGACCTCTCCCGTGAGGGAACTAATACTAATGCATATAAATTTCCAGCTACGCCTTACCCAATTCAGGTAGTGTGGTTGTACGGTAAATTTGGAATGGTATCGCATCCGAATCCAACCATCAGTTTTATAAAAGGGTTAAGGCTCATGCCTCAACATTTTCATCATCATCAACCCTTTTGTGTTTCTCAACACATGTCAAAACATCTCAATAGAATGACTCATCATTCCAAGGTTTTCATAATTCATTTTCACCAAGTGTTCCCATCTAAAGTGACTCAAGTTTTTGATCTACTCTAAACTACTAAGTTAAGAGTGTTCACTAAAGTGGAAAAGATGGGTTTAATCTCATGCCATAGAATGACATCTAAAGAGGTTCTAATTAGGTCAAGTTTTATACTTTTTATGCTACCTTCCAACAAGTAAAGAACTTTGTGTAAACTAAGAGAGTAAAACTTGTAAATAAGACTTGGGGTAGTACTAGTCAAAGGGGTGTGATCAAAGCATGCTTAAGGCATCTTTACTAAACCATCTAGTTTGGTCCTAACTTGCTAAGCGCTAAACTTGCAAGTGTTAGCTTGCACTGTTAATGGTGGCTTGCACTTGGATAGTGCTAGCTTGCTAATAGTAGCTTGCCTTGGGTAGTGCAGTGGTTGAAGTTTTCTTCTTCTTCTTCTTCCTCTTGGTAGAACTCCTCCTCCTCGAAAGCTTGGTCGGTACTATCGTCTATAAATACATACGGAGCACACAATCACCAAACAATACTTAACTAGGCTAAGTAGCATTCTTAGACACACATTTGATGACCTATTATCATCACAAGTCTAAATCAATGGTTTCATCCTTTTTATTTTAGAAAAGTAATTTCTACTCACTGAAAATTTAACTAAGATTTAATATTCACCACTTAAAATATGGGATCACGTTGACACATGTCATCACCACATATTCTAACATGTGGGAATGATAATTAAAGATTGGATCAATATTACTTTGGTTTAAGTTCACTATTTAATGATTTAAAGTGACTAGAAATGCCTATATAGCATTATTTTGGTACTAGTCCAAAGTCACTGCATGTAAACCTTAATATTATTACATAGTTAGATAGATATGATGAAATGTGATTTTTGAGAGTTGGAATCAACTCAAAAGCTAACTTGGTTGATTTTATAAAAATGTTGCAAGTTGCAAATGCTTCTGTTTTGTTATTTTTATTAGGGGAGGTCTATAACTCTAATTGAATTAAATCCAACGGGCTTGGATAGACCAACTTACTAACTTTCAGGCAAAATTAGTTTCATGCAATTTGGATTTGTAGAACTCCCAGAATTGAATTTTTAAGCTAGTGGATAGAAACTAGATTTAACTAAAAAGAAAAAATCCAGATTTGAACTGGTGGGCTAGCGCGGGAAAGAACTTGGGCCGGCCCAGTTGCGCTCCACGGCGTGGGGCTCAGCTGACAGGGGGGTCCCACTTGTGAGCGACACTTAACACGCTAAACGGTACGCGCGCTGTGGGCCGTAGTATTAGAAGGGAAATCTACAGCTGAGGATCGTCGGCGAGCTCGAACCCTAGCGGCTCGGTGGGGGCCTGCTGGGGACGTACCAGGGCTCCAGCAACGACGGCGAGGCGGGCAAACAAACTGGAAGACGACGGCGAGCTCAGGGACAGTCGAAGCAGCTCCGGGGGTGGTCGCAATCAGCGGCGCCCTTCTCCTCCAGAGGTGGCGGCTCCGGCTCCAATTCCGGCGACCTGCTGCTCCCCATGCTCCGGCTAGAGGTGGGTGAGGTTCATAGAGGTGAGGGGAGTGGAGTGGTGTGGAGAGAAGAGGCTGGGGAGGCCTCCTTTTATAGGCCCGACGGTGAGACCGAAGGGATGGGTGGGCGACTCCGGCGACACGGCTACGGGCGGCTAGCGGCATGGCTGAGGATGGCGATCGACAGGTGGTCTCCTGGCGGTGCTCTAGGAAGTGAATGCGACCGTGGGGGCGGTGGCATGCGGTTTGGGCAAGGTGGCGCTCTGAGCGGCAGAGGCGGCGGTGTCCACGGCGAGCGGTGGCTGTGGTGCGTTGGGCGGCGAATGGGGGTGTCTGGGGTGTTCCCCAGGTCGTGGCAGAGCGGTGGGCGCGGGTTGTGGCCAAGGGGCGGTCTGAGCGAGCGGGGACAGAGCATGCTCTGGGGGCAGCATTGGCATGGTGCAGTGGCATTGGGCGTGCGGTATCCTCGGTGGTCCACTACAGGGCTTGGCTTAGGCAGGGGACAGAGGGTGGCGGTGAGGTGCTGGCTACCTCCTAGACATGGAGAGAGAGAGGGGGAGATGGTCTGCTGCGGTGAGGGCAAGTTTGGTCGGCGAGGGGTGGCTCGGCATGGCATGGCAATGCCACTAGGGGCTAGGGGAGTGGGTGCTAAGGGCCTGGTTAGATCAAGAGGGGACAAAGAGATTAAATGGAGATCAAATGGGGGCAAAACCCTGTTCGAAACAGTGAGCTATGATTTAGGTTTAAACCTGCATGCCAAGTGTTTGATTAAATGGCTACCAAAACTAAACTTTTGAACTTTGGTTTCAATTTTTTTGGGTGATCTCCACTAATGCTAGGTAGTCCCTGGTTGCAAGGGTTTTGAAAGTGGAGCTCAAAAAGATGGGTTTTGAAATAGGGGTGATCTATGCATATGCATTGGATTCAATTTTCAAATGCCAATAAAAATAGTTAACATAATGTTTTTAGCAGATCCAAAGGTGGGCCTTGGTACCTCATTATGTGTACTAGCAAGGGGTGCAAAGATGAAGAATTGTTTCTGTTAAGAAATGAGTGCTAGGAACACTCAAAGTAGTGTAGTGGATTAAAATGGCCAAAATGACCATTCCTCCTTTTTAATTCTTTTTGATTTGATTTTCTTTAGGAAAAGTTTGGGAATGATGTAGATGATGCTTAAATCACCTAATAAACATTTTAGAAGCAAAGGGTCACACAATCATGGCAATTCAAAACAACTCCTATTTTAAATGCACACATATATGAATGCTTTTATTTTTAATTTGTAAAAGTTTTTGTTAACCCCAAATTTGGTGATTTATATCTTGATAAGCTTGGATTGAAGTTTTGGGATGTTACACTTGTTATGCTTAATGCTTGTCACTAGGGCCCGAGTGCCATGATTTCAGATCTGAACATGTTATTGATCCGTTATGATAATATTGTTTTTGGTCTTACCTGCAAGTTGCATACACACGTTGTTGTGTGGAACCAATGGCCCCGAAGTGACAGAAATCGGGATAACCGGAGGGAATGGCTTTGATTTGAGGATCACATGTGTTCACCGAGTGTTAATGCTTTGCTCCGGTGCTCTATTAAAAGGAGCACCTTAATTGCCAGTAGTTCCCTTGAGGCCTCGCTGCAAACGGGCTGGCAGGACAAAAGATGCTGTGCAAGTTCTCATTGTGAGCACGTATGACTATATATGGAACACATGTCTAGGATTATCTAGTACTTGGATGCTTTATCTTATTTATCTGGAATTTCCCTATGTTCTGATTGCTATGTGAATTGTCTTGTCCATGCAACGCCCGTCCATCCATCCCTATGCCTACCGTACTCGAATCCTACTGTTTGCTGCTATTGTTACTACTGTCTTTACTTTACTACTGCTATTACTTTACTATTCCTACTACAAAACTGTTGCTACTGATAAACTGCTGTGAGCAAGATTGTTTCCAGGTGCAGCTGAATTGACAACTCAGTTGTTAAGGCTTATAAATATTCTTTGGCTCGCCTTGTGTCGAATCAATAAATTGGGTTTCACTTCCCTCGAAAATACTGCAATACACCCCCTATACTTGTGGGTCATCAAGCATCTCAGCGATCTTTTTATTTGCTATTTTCATAGGTTTTTATTGAGGATGCTTCACAGAATGCTCAATATGGTTATGCTGCAATTTTTCACCATGATTAGGCATGGCTTAGGCTAGCCGCCCAGGCGTTTCTCTAACACATATACAAACTCCGTGAGCTTACAAGCTCCCCTTTTATTTCACATCGCCGGGATCCATAAACAAAAGAACATGATATCAACTGGATAATAGGTGCAATGTTGAAAGCGTTCCTCATGGTAGCATGGTTCTGCTAATTCACAACTTATAAAGTGCAAGCGTATGAGCAACATAGATGGACACAATGGTTCAAGTTTATTAAGTGCAAGAAAATAAAGTGTGCCATCAAGTTTGTGAGAGCTTTAATCACTAATTTTCACATAACAAAAGTTTAATAAAAACATAAGTATATACTTGGAATGGTGTAACCCACCATGCATAGGAATTTATAGTGGACTGTTTGGAATAACTTGATTTTCTTGGGAGTTGGATGCATGAGTGGAACTCATACTTGGTACAGGTGGAGGCTAGCAAAAAACTGGGAGCGACCAACTAAGAGAGCAATAATGGCCATAATCATGCAAAGCGACAAAACATTATTAATTAAAGCATAAAGTGATATTGCAAGTCAAAAACTAAATGATCATAGAGGCTATGGTGACTGGTTAATAGTCTTAACATGGTGTAAGCATGTGCCAAGTCAACCCAAATAAAGCATCAAAGGAGATTACCACAATATTATGCTTTTGTATGCTAAAACAATGCATGATTCTTTCAAGGCACATTAAGCAATCTCAATTGTTTGAAACAAGTCATGCTACAACAATAATCACTAAGCATATGGTCAAAGCAACATCTAGCATGACATGATAAAGTCTAAGTCACAGTCAAAACAAGCTTCTTTTTGTACCACTATAAGCATGAAACTTCCTACTCTTTTCCAACACCAATATCACTTATTTGAAACAACTCTCAAAGATAATAATCAATACAGACCAGAGAGCATGTATCAACCATCTATAAAGAAGAACTAAAAAGTTCTAAGCCAAAATAATAATAAAACTAAAGCTAAACACAGTGCTAGCAAAGGAGAACACTCACTGAACAATAAGAGTGAAAACTAGAGTGTTCTAGGAAATAAATAACGGGGTGTGTCTGTCTCCAAAAGAAGTGTGTTGGGATCCTACCAACTTATTGCGGCAAAGAAAGCAAAAGAAAAATAAAAAAAGACACTCCAAGAACAACACATAGTGCATAAGGTAATAAAAATAAATTGTCTTGAAAGAAGACCTGAGATTATTGATGAAGAAGGGGATGCCTTGGGCATCCCCAAGCTTTGACGCTTGTACTTCTTGAATATTTCTTGGGGTGACATGGGTGGCATCCCCAAGCTTGAGCTTTTGTCCATACTTCATCTCATCACATCATTCTCTCCCTACACTTGAAAACTTCCTTCATACAAAACTTCACACAATCTTCATTAGCAACATTAGTGTATTCAAAATAATAAGTATTTTGGGTTTAGTTTCAACTCAAGTAAATCATCCATTAAAACATAAGATACTATAGAGATTTCTTTTAAAAGCTCAAGTGATCCAATAGAACTAAAAAATAAACCGATTAAGAGACAAATGCAAATAATAGTAGAAATCTGTCAAAACAGACCAGCAGGTAAAGACCGATTTTTTTTAAAATCTTATGTTGCTGAAATCGAAAAGTGCAAAATTAACGAAAGTTGGTAATAACCTGGGGCATAAGTACAAAAAATATATCTCAATCCAACGTACTGAGCTTTTTCAAGATTTTTTACAGTGACGCACAAAAATCTGTTTCGAGATAGCAAGTTCCCCATATCTTACTTCCCTCTCATTAGAGGTTATTCTTAGCACAAAAACCAAACAAAAAGGATAAGAAGAGGTTATTACAGGGGCAATAACTTCCAAGACTCAACAAAACAGAAATAAACTAAAAGTATAAAATATAATGGGTTGTCTCCCAAAAGCTCTTTCTTTATAGCCATTAAGATAGTCATGATAATTTCGATGATGCTCACATAAGAAATATGAGTTGAAGTAAAAGAGAGCATCAAGAAGCAAATATGGAACAAATTTAAGTCTAACCCACTTCCTATGAAAAAAACGTGTAAAGAAACATGTCTTGAAAGCACAAAGCAACAAGCATAGGAAAGCAAAACAAGTGCAACTTCAAAAATTTCAACATAAAGAGAGGAAACTTAATATTGTTGAGATACATAAAACCATGTTTCCCTCTCTCATAATAACTTTCAGTAACATCATGAATAAAATTAACAATACAAAAATCACATAAAACAATCTTATCATGAGCCACATGCATAAATGAATTAATACTCTCCACATAAACATAGTCATTCTTATTAATTGCAGTGGGAGCAAATTCAACAAAATAGCTATCATTATTATTCTCATCACCATAATCATCAAATATAGGAGGCATATTGTAATCATAATTAATTTTCTCCTCAATAGTAGGTGGACTGAAGATATCATACTCATCATTGTAATCATCATATATTAGAATTATAGTGTCATCAAAGTAAATTTTCTCCTGCATGCTTGGGGACTAAAAATATCATGCTCATCAAAACCAGCTTCCCCAAGCTTAGACTTTTCTATAGCATTAGCAATAATGGTGTTCAAAGAATTCATACTAATAACATTGCTATTAGCATGCAAATAATGTTCCATAGGTTTTTTAATTTTCTCTTCAAACACTTCATGTCCTAACTCAAGATACATACTATAAAGCTCTCTATTTTTGTTGTTGTTTTCCATTAAGCCTAACTAGTGAAAATAAAAACAAGAAAAAAAAGATATAATTGCAGAATCTAAAGGAAATAACTTCGAGCACTCACATACTAGCAATTGTACTAGAAGATTGCTTAGTAGCCAGAAGATGTGAGCACCTTTTACCTTACCTCCCTGGCAACGACACCAGGAAATAGCTTGATGTCTACGCACACTTCTATTCTTGTAGACAGTGTTGGGCCTCCAAGTGTAGAGGTTTGTAGAACAACAACAAGTTTCCCTTAAGTGGACCACCCAAGGTTTATCGAACTCAGGGAGGAAGTGGTCAATGTTATCCCTCTCAAGCAACCCTGCAGTCAAGATACAAGAAGTCTCTTGTGTCCCCAACACACCCAATACACTTTTCAGGTGTATAGGTGTACTAGTTCGGCGAATAGGTAGTGAAATACAAGTAATTTGGATGATTATAAGTGGTAATTGCAATCTGAAATAAGAGTGGCAGCAAGCAAACATGTAACATGACTGATTGTAAATGGTGTTTCAATGCTTAGAAACAAGGCCTAGGGATCATACTTTCACTAGTGGACACTCTCATATAAATATCTTCTCTTCATTATGCTACCCTGAACTACTCTCTGGTTGGACGATGTAGGGCTATACTGGCACACCTTAAAGTTTGCTTTCCCCATCTAGATAACCCCTCACTATCACCTTGAGCGCTAGATGGTTCCAACAAACACCACAATCTCATAGAGACATCCAACTCAAATTATACTCATGGTATGTATTTCTGTAACCATAGCCTAAGTGCCACACGGTGTGCACGCTGTCAACATCACACACATGGGGATAAGCAGAGATTAATTAAAGCACTTGAGTAGCAGAATAGATCTAGATTACAAAGCTCATGATCTCAATAAGATCACGCATAGAGAGAGATGCACACATAGCTACAGGTAGAACCCTTAGCCTCGAGAGAGAACAACTCCCTCCTCATCATGGGAGTCAGCAACAACGATGTAGATGGTGGTGGTGTCGATGGAGATGGCTCCCGGGGCACTTCCCTGTCCTAGCAGGGTGCGGGAACAGAGACTTATTTCCCCTGAATCCCCTCTTTGGTGGCGGCGACGTTGCGGAAATTTTCGTGGAATTCTGATCCTGTTTCTAGGGTTTTCATCTTGGGGGAATATATAGGCGAAGGGGCAAGGTCGATGGAGGCCTGAGGGGCCCACACCACCTGGTGGCACGCTAGGGGGTACCCGCTTCACCATAGGGTGTGGCTGCCTCAGTGCTCTCATCCGTCTCTGCTTTGGACTCCATCTTGTGTCGAGAAAAATAGGAACTTCGGCTTTTGTTTCGTCCAATTCCGAGAATATTTACGTACTAGCTTTTCTGAAACCAAAAATAGCAGAAAACATGCAACTGGCACTGCGGCATCTTGTTAATGGGTTAGTTCCAGAAAATGTATAAAAATACCTCAAAGTGTAAACAAAATATAAGAAAGTTGATATGAAACAAGCATGGAGCATCAAAAATTATAGATACGTTTACGACGGATCATACGGCTCCTGGTTTCTTGTGGTTGTTGGTAATCTCGTATCTTTGAATTTAATATAGTGATTTCCTACTTTTAAATGACATTATGTGCACAGGAACAATATAAAAGAAAGGATTGCATACCCCTCTGAATATTAGTATTAGTGGGAGGGTTTAGAAAGATATTTCATCAAGAATATGAGTAATATCCAGTTTAAATGTGGATGTAGATGGCTATATTTCAGAGCCATCCACCTGCCCAAGCTTGAACTTGATCGTTCTGAGCAAGAAAACCAAAATCAAAAAAGGAACTTAGCATTTAAACTGAAATAATGAGATGGTGATCTTACTCATGATTAGTAGTCTCATGTTTCCTCCACTTCATAAATCTGAAAAACTTTAGCATAGATAGAGTAATGGCAAGCATATCATACGGGTTGTGCAGCAAAATTATTGTAAACATGGATGACTCAAATGAGTAAACGTTATTCCATGTCAAGTAATCAACTCATAGGTTTGCCTTTGAACGATAAAGTATAATCATGTAAATTAAGAGTGTGAGAGTTGTCATGAAAAGCATATACACTAGAGTATCTCAATTCTCCCACATCAATAAATCAAGACTTTTCAAGCACTACTTTTCTATTCATTTTCCTTTAAGAATTTAAGTTTTTAAGTAATTGAGAGCATGCCAAAAAAATTAGTTTATCGGGCTGTGATGGACACACGTGGCATCACTAAGGTTTTGTTCCTTTTGTATAATGATTTCTCATAACAGTCAGAGGAGTGATTCCATCATGATTATAGCTACCCGGGAGTGCCAAGAATCTTACCCACTATAGCATTGTTGCTACAAGTGTTTAATCAACTCATATCCGAAATCTAGGAGTTTCCTCCATAAAGATCGTTCGTAGGACAGCGGAGTTGTTGGAATCCCATGAAGTTTGACACGCATAAAGTTATATCATTCTTATGATTAACAAGTCAAACTTTGGCATGCTCACAAGAACCGCTAAACATTAATTCAATCGAACAAATCCTTTCAGAAAGAGCTATTAAGTCAATTAACATTTTCAGTGGTGTTGAGTGTCTCTAAAAATAAGTGTTAACTCGTGTAATAACGAGCTCGTTGGGGAACCCCAAGAGGAAGGTATGATGATCACAGCAGTAAGTTTCCCTTAGTTATGCAACCAAGGTTATCAATCCAGTAGGAGCAAGGAAACACCTCAAAGGTGTTGCTAGCTGGACTTTAGCAGGGCGCACTACCGGTGTCAGCAGCAATGTGGAGACCTGCACAACACAACCACAGAACTCTGTCCCCAACTTACAATGAGGTTGTCAATATCACCGGTTTTGCTGAAAACAAAGGATTATACGTATCGAGTGGAAGAAAGTAATAGTTTGCAGAAAGTAAACACAAAGCAGTAAACAGTTGATTGTAGATTGATGGTAAAAGAAAGGACCGGAGTCCATAGTTCACTAGTGGTGGCTCTCCTTAAGATAGATGACATGTTGGGTGAACAAATTAAAGCGGGGCAATTGACAAACATCGAGAAAGCATACAAGCATATACTACTCATCTTGACTCCTTCGAGATTCGATTGGGCATTACAACATTATACATAGACCATAATCCAACTGCATCTATGACTAATAATCCACCTTCAGGTTATCATCCGAACCCCCTCCAGTATTAAGTTGCAAGCAACGGATAATTGCATTACGCATTACGTGTAAAGTAAACAATACGATTGTTCTATGAACAAAGGATTGTTGTTTTCTCCCTAGTAGCAACATCACATCTAGTACCTTAGAGATTTCTGTCACTTCCCCAGATTACTAGAGGCATGAACCCACTATCGAGCATAAATACTAACTCTTGGAGTTGCTAGCATCTACTTGGCCAAGATAGCTAGTAGCAACAGAAAGCATGCAAGATCACAAATAACAAAGACATGATAGAATCAGTAATCAATCTGAAATAGCATCTCAATATCCATCGGATCCCCGTAAACACAACATGTAGGAATTACAAATAGATGATCTTGATCATGAACAGAGCTCACAAGATCTAAACATGATTACACAAAGGAGGAGAACTAGCCATCTAGCTACTACATGGACCCGTAGTCCAAAGATGAACTACTCACGCGTCACACCGGAGGCTTGCATGATGATGAAGAAGGCCTGTAGGGTGAATTCCCCTCTCTGGCAGGGTGCCGGGCTTCAGATCCCTCCCGATCTAGGGATGGAGATGACGGCGGCTACTAACTCTTTCGTGGAATTTTGATCGGGTACTTAGGGTTTCTATATCGGAGGCAATATATAGGCGAAAGGAGAGGCCGAGGGGGTGCCTGGGGCGGCTAGACCACCCCCTGGCGCGGTCCAGACCTGGCCGCGCGGCCAGGTGGTGTGTCCGGGCCCCAGCCCCTCTCCGTCTCGTATTCTGGCTCCTGGTGTCCCTCGATGAAAAACTAACTTTGGCTTTTGTCCCGTCCAATTCCGAGAATATTCATTTTCTGACTTTCCTGGAACCAAAAATAGCAGAAAACAGGCAGCTGGCACTGTGGCTCTTGTTAATAGGTTAGTCCAAGAAATCATATGAAAAGTACTTCAAAGTGTGGACAAAACATAGGAAAGTAGATAAAACCAAGCATGGAACATCAAAAATTATGGATACGTTGGCAACATATCAACATCCCCAAGCTTAATTCCTGCTCGTCCTCGAGTAGGTAAGTGATAACAAGAAAGAATAATTTTTGAGGTGACATGCACTATCGTAAACTTGATCAAAGTATTTGTAAAACATTGCGAGCTGGGATCAAGTACTTCAATCATAACATGAAAGACAAAGTTCTATCAATAAGACAAAGAAACTGTGTTGCAACATGAAAAAGCACAAATAAAAGATTCATGAATAGCAATTATTCGCAAGACGTTTGTTTGTTTCACATAAAGAAAACATAACATAGTGGTATTCAGGTTGTCCCCCGTAGAGTAGAAAACATAAATGCATAGGACACATTCAAAGTTCATAAGAGTGACTAGTTACAAATAGTTTAAAACAAGCAATATCAAAGCTATGCATCAATCAACAAGTCTTGGTACAATGCACATAGAACTAAGAATGGCCACTATGCTCTCAAACTAGGTGCATAAAAACATAAGGCGGAGACTCAACATAAAAGTAAAAGAAAGGCCTTCATAGAAGGAAGTAGGGATTCAAGTTTCATAAAGAGCTTCCAAAAATTATGGTACTTATTAGCTTTCAGCTCTCATCTCCCCTATCATAAGCATCTTGAAGGTGATTAAGGTTAAAGTGACACAACTAAGAGGATATGCTTGGCAAGTTATAAGCTGAAATCTCATGCCCCTTACTTACGAAGACCGAACCTTATGCTACTCAACTTTAGTCACAAGTAAGCTCTTGTCATTGTAAGTACATATGTATCATAGAGAACCGCCAACGGGGTACCCCTTCCACATGATACAGGAGCTATCCCATAATCAAAATGACAAGGCAAGCAGACAATGAGCATCTCAGCGATCTTTTTATTTGCTATTTGCATAGGTTTTTATTGAGGATGCTACAAGTTTCCACCATGATTAGGCATGGCTTAGGCTAGCAGCCCAGGCGTTTCTCTAACACAAATAGAAACTCCATGATCTTACAAGTACCCCTTTTATTTCACACCGCCGGGATCCATAAGCAAAAGAACATGATATCAACGGGGTACAAAGTACATGTGCAATGTTGAAAGCGTTCCCCATGATACATGGTTCTGCTAACTTCAACTTATAAAGCACAAGCATATACGCAACAAAGATGGACGCAATGGTTCAAGTTTATTAAGTGCAAGAAAGTAAAGTGTGCCATCAAGTTCGTGAGAGCTTTAATCACTAGTTTTCTCATAACAAGTCTAATTCGGAAGGTAGAAAAAACATGAATATACTTGGAATAGCATATGCTAATAGGTAGGTATGGTGGACTCTTTGGAATAACTTGGTTTTAGGAGTTGGATGCATGAGTGGAACTCACACTTGGTTATGGAGGCTAGCAAAAGACTAGGAGCGACCAACTAAGAGAGCAATAATGGCCATAATCATGCAGAGCGACAAAACATCATTAATCAAAGCATAAAGTGATACTACAAGTTGAAAAATAAAGGATCATAAAGTCTATGGTGACTTGGGATAGTCATAACATGGTGTGAGCATGTGCCAAGTCAACCCAAGTAAAGCATCAAAGGAGAATACCACAATACTATGCTTTAATATGCTAAAACAACGTATGATTCTTCCAAGGCACATTAAGCAATCTCAACTGTTTATAACAAGTCA
Source organism: Avena eriantha (assembly GCA_910589775.1). Classification (NCBI taxonomy): domain Eukaryota; kingdom Viridiplantae; phylum Streptophyta; class Magnoliopsida; order Poales; family Poaceae; genus Avena; species Avena eriantha. The sequence goes on from OU342743.1 coordinate 91,019,685, forward strand.
TGCTATAGCAAATAATACTAAGAATAAATCCAAAACAATATCAAGCATGGCATGACAAAGCATGGGCCACCGTCAAAAACAAGCTCTCTTTACCACTTAAGCATGAACTTTCCTACTCTTTTCCAATCCAAACCAAACTATTTGAAAACCAATGAATGAAAGAGGGGGTCCAACCAATTTATTTAGCAAACTAAGCAAACCAAGCAAACTAAAACCAAAACAAAAAACGAAAAAGAAGACGCTCCAAGAACAACATAACTGTGCATGAAACAATAAAAATGGAGCGTTTGGAAGAAACCTAGAACTTTTATTGATGAAGAAGGCGATGCCTTGGGCATCCACAAGCTTTGATGCTTGTACTTATCGGATATTTCTTGGGGTGACACGCGTGGCATCCTCAAGCTTGAGCTTTAGTCCATCCTTCATCTCACTACTTATTCCTTCCATACACCTGAAATTTTTCCTTCATACAAAACTTCACACAATCTTTATTAGCAACATTAGTGCACTCAAGATAATAGGTATTTAGGTTCAGTTCCAACACCAATAAAACTTCCATTAAAACACTATATACTATATCACTTCCCTCAAAAAGCTCAATTCCCCAAAAGAACTCAAAAAGGAACCAACAAGAAGCAAATGCAAATAAAGGCAGAAATCTGTCAAAACAGACCAACAGGCAAAGATGAATTTTTTCGAAGACCTTCTGTTTCTCAAATAGAAAAGTGTTGAACTAAAGAAATTTAGATTAAAACCTAGGTCAGGAGCACTAAAATTCACGCCTCAAAAGGACGTACAGAGATTTTACATGAATTTTTACGGTGAAGCACATAAATCTGTTTCGGGACATCAACTTTCCCAATCATTACTTCTCTCTCATTTGAGGTTACTCTTGGCACAAAAACCAAATAAAAAGGATAAGGAGCGGTTATTACTGAAGTAATAACTTCCAAGGCTCATCTAAAACTTTTGGGTTATATCTCCCAATAAGTACTTTTCTTTAATGCCTTTAAGTTAGGCATAAGAAGCAAAAATAAGAATCAAGTGTTCTCAAATGAAGAAGTATTAAGAGAAAATTTTGTTTTCATAGGAGAGGCAAAATAAATCTTCTCTCTTTTCTCAGGGAAGTGTTCTATACCTTTCTTGAGTGGGAGTTGATATTTAATGGTGCCTTCTTTCATATCAATAATGGCACCAACAGTTCTAAGAAAAGGTCTTCCCAAAGTAATAGGACAAGAAGCATTGCATTCAACATCCAAAACATAGAAATCAACAGGGACATAGGCATTGTTAACCATAATAATAACACCATTAATACTCCCCATGAGTTTCTTTTTAGCATTATCATCAAGTGGGACATTCAAATAACAATCTTCCAATGGTGGCAAATCAAGCATATCATAGATCCTTTTAGGCATAATAGAAACACTACTATCAATATCACATAAAGCTTTGAAATCAAAATCATTCACTTTTATATTAATGATGGGTTCCCTACCATCTTCTTGTTTTATAGGAATAGAAGCCTTATGTTTCATCTTTTCTTCTTTAATCTTTATGAGAGCATCAGTAATGTGTTTTGTAAAGGCCATATTCATAGCACTAGCATTAGGACTTTTAGCAAGCTTTTGTAGGAACTTAATAACTTCAGAAATATTGCAACCATCAAGATCAAAATCATAATTATCATCTAAATTAATAGAGCTATTACTAGCCTCAACACTAGTGGTAGTGATATTAGAAACACTAATGTTTCTAGGAATTTCATCTTCTCATTCCCACTTAGCATGCAATTCAGCTAATACTCTAACAATTTCATCAATTCTAACTTGTATGGCATTAGTAGCAGCAAGGGGATTATCAATAGTTTCAGGTTTGGCAGCCATTTTATTCAAAGAAGATTGAGCTTTAGCTAGTGATGCCATATTTCTTTCAGCATTAGAGAGTTTTCCTCAATAGTTTTATTGAAAGCAGTTTGTTTACTAATAAAGTCTTTAAGCATAACTTCAAGTTCAAAGGGAGCACTCCTATTATTGTTGTAGGAATTTCCATAAGCATTACCATTGTTGGGAGGATATGGCCTATAATTGTTGTTGCCAAAATTATTCCTGTAGGCATTATTGCTAAAATTGTTATTTCTTATAAAGTTCACATCAACTTGCTCTTCTTGAGCAACCAAAGAGGCTAAGCCAACATTATTGGGATCAATATGGGCTTTCCCATTAACAAGCATAGACATAATAACATCAATCTTATCACTCAAGGAGGAGGTTTCCTCAATAGAATTTACCTTTTTACCTTGTGGAGCTCTTTTAGTATGCCATTCAGAATAGTTAACCATCATATTATCCAGAAGCTTTGTTGCAGCACCCAAAGTAATGGTCATAAAGGTTCCTCCAGCAGCAGAGTCCAATAGATTTCTTGAAGAATAGTTCAATCCTACATAAAAGGTTTGGATAATCATCCAAGCAGTCAGTCCATGAGTGGGACAATTCTTTACCAAAGATTTCATCTTTCCCAAGCTTGAGCAACATGTTCATTATCAGATTTTTTAAATTTCATTATTTCACTTCTCATAGATATAATCTTAGCAGGAGGATAGTATTTTCCAATGAAAGCATCATTGCATTTAGGCCAAGAATCAATACTATTCCTAGTTAAGGAATTCAACCATTCTTTAGCTTTTCCTCTCAAAGAGAAAAACAATTTAAGCTTAATAATATCTCCATCTATATCCCTATGATTTTGCATCTCACAAAGTTCAACAAAGTTATTTAGATGAGCAGCAGTATCTTCATTACCAATACCAGAAAATTGTTCTCTCATAACAAGATTGAGCAAAGCAGGTTTTATTTCAAAGAAAGTAGCTCTAGGAACAGGTGGAGCAATGGGTGTGCTCATAAAATCATTGTTGTTGGTGCTAGTGAAGTCACACAACTTAGTATTTTCAAGAGTAGTCATTTTTTGTCTGTTTTTAATAAAGAAAGCAAACTAGTAAAACTAATTTTTTTGTGTTTTGTTAAAGAAACAAGCAAACAAAGCAAAAAGTAAACTAAGCAAAATGAAAATAACAAAGTAAAGAGATTGGTTATGAGGGACTCCCCTTGTGAAGATGTCCTTGACTCCCTGGCAACGGCGCCAGAAAATCACATGCTGACTCGTGTAATAAGAAGCTCGTTGGGGAACCCCAAGAGGAAGGTATGATGATCATAGCAGTAAGTTTCCCTCAGTTATGAAACCAAGGTTATCAATCCAGTAGGAGCAAGGAAACACCTCAAAGGTGTTACTAGTTGGACTTTGGCAGGGCGCACTACCGGTGTCAGCAGCAATGTGGAGACCTGCACAAAACAACCACAAAACTCTGTCCCCAACTTACGATGAGGTTGTCAATCTCACTGGTTTTGCTAAAAATAAAGGATTAAACGTATCGAGTGGAATAAAGTAATAGTTTGCACAAAGTAAACACAAAGCAGTAAATAGTTGACTGTAGATTGATGGTAAAAGAAAGGACCGGAGTCCATAGTTTACTAGTGGTGGCTCTCCTTAAGATAGATGACATGTTGGGTGAACAAATTACAGCGGGGCAATTGACAAACATCGAGAAAGCATACAAGCATATACTACTCATCTTGACTCCTTCGAGATTCGATTGGGCATTACAACATTATACATAGACCATAATCCAACTGCATCTATGACTAATAATCCACCTTCAGGTTATCATCCGAACCCCCTCCAGTATTAAGTTGCAAGCAACGGATAATTGCATTACTCATTACGTGTAAAGTAAACAATATGATTATTCTATGAACAAAGGATTGTTGTTTTCTCCCTAGTAGCAACAACACATCTAGTACCTTAGAGATTTCTGTCACTTCCCCAGATTACTAGAGGCATCAACCCACTATCGAGCATAAATACTAACTCTTGGAGTTGCTAGCATCTACTTGGCCAAGATAGATACTAACAACGGAAATCATGCAAGATCACAAATAACAAAGACATGATAGAATCAGTAATCAATCTGAAATAGCATCTCAATATCCATCGGATCCCCACAAACACAAGATGTAGGAATTACAAATAGATGATCTTGATCATGAACGGAGCTCACAAGATCTAAACATGATAACACAAAGGAGGAGAACCAGCCATCTAGCTACTACATGGACCCGTAGTCCAAAGATGAACTACTCACGCGTCACACCGGAGGCTTGCATGATGATGAAGAAGGCCTGTAGGGTGAATTCCCCTCTCCGGCAGGGTGCCGGGAAGAGCTTCAGATCCCTCCCGATCTAGGGATGGAGATGACAGCGGCTACAAACTCTTTCGTGGAATTTTTATCGGGTACTTAGGGTTTCTGTATCGGAGGCAATATATAGGCGAAAGGAGAGGCTGAGGGGGTGCCTGGGGTGGTTAGACCACCCCCGGGCGCGGGCCAAACCTGGCCGCGCGGCCAGGTGGTGTGGCCGGACCCTAGCCCCTCTCTGTCTCGTATTCTGGCTCCTGGTGTCCCTCCGTGAAAAACTAACTTTGGCTTTTGTCCCGTCCAATTCCGAGAATATTCATTTTTGGACTTTCCTAGAACCAAAAACAGCAGAAAACAGGCAGCTGGCACTATGGCTCTTGTTAATAGATTAGTCCAAGAAATCATATGAAAAGTACACCAAAGTGTGGACAAAACATAAGAAAGTAGATAAAACCAAGCATGGAACATCAAAAATTATGGATACGTTAGCAACGTATCAATAAGCCTTCAAGACTAAGCACTACAACACCCAAGCCTTCAATTGTGAGAATTTTCTTATTACAATTGTTTAGCAAATTTAGGCAAGACTCGGTTAATTACGAGAGCTGGAACAAAACGTACCCAATTAAGCACGAGTAAAATGCATCGGGGGTCCTAAAAGTTTGGAGGAGACCGTATGCAGGTCCTAAAAGATTCAACTCGTGTACCGAAGGTCGTAATTCTCAGTTAGTTGTGCACTACAGGTCCTAATTCTCAGTTAGTTGTGCGCTGCAGGTCCTAATATAATAGGAGAAGTAGCATATTCAGGGATGTCAACAATAACAAAATAAATGAGAGCAGGACATCCTTTAATGTATACTAAAGTGTTCTCCTTAATTCCTACAACTTGTTTGTAGGTAGAATCTGCTAGATGCAATTTTAGTTCAGTAATTTCAAAGGAGCCAAGATTGAACTTGTTAAAAAGACACTTTGGAATTGTTGAGATGCTTGCACCTAGATCACAAAGTGCAGCTATCTCATTGGCTACAATTTTAATCTTAGTAGGCTCAAATATGTCATCTAGTTTAACAGGTAATTTTTCAGCGATTTGCTTGTATTCTTCCTCAAGCTCATGTACCTTTATTGCTACTTGATTGACAAAATGTTGGTACATAGCTTCCTCACTACCTTCACTTAACAGAATCTTGACGGTGATTCTTTTTACGAGATCTTCAACGGTGTAGCTTGGTGAAGGAGCATTACTATAGTCAAGTTCTTCAGTCTCCTCCCTTTGGATCCTCATCATTTCGAGTTCTTCAATAGGATTGGGCTCAGCTTTACCTGCAAATTTAGCTATAATGAGAGTTTGACTCTCGGTTATCTTACCTAGTTGTGCCTCAACGATCCTCGTTCTTTCTTGGAGGGCCTGCAAATCATTTCTCAAACTAATAGCTTGGTTAGATAATTTACCAAGCATGGCATCACGGTTCTCTGTAATTTTAACAAGAATATTATTTTGTTCATTTTGTGAGTCTATGAAATACTTAATTGTTTCTTGTAGACTACCATTACTAGTTCCCATATTATTATTAGAGTTACCTGTAGGACTAGCATAATGTTTCTGAAAGTTAGGATCGTAACTCTTCTTCCAAGAAGGGTTATAATCATTATGAGCTACGAAGTCTATTTCTTCAATATTTGTTTCAGGGGTGGCTCTTACCTAGGTTTCCTTACCTTTTACGGCTAGTATGAGCTCATCTAACTTGGCATTCAGTTGATCGTTCTCTTGTGGTGAGATAGAGTTCACATTCTTCATGTTTGATCTTACCACATGCCATTGGGCATGGTTGTCTTGCATATTGTCTAGCAGCAGCTTTGCTCGGTAATATGTTTACCCATAACTGATCCACCAGCTACAATATCAAGCATAGACTAAGACACAAGATTAAGAGCATTATAAAATAAATGGAGGATTAACCAATCTTCCATCCCATGACTAGGACAGTTTCTTAAGAATTCTTTCATCCTCTCCCATGCAAGCGCTAGTGGCTCACGTTCTTCCTGTCTAAAGCCAGTAATATTAGACCGGAGTTGCATAGTCTTTGCATGTGGGAAAAATTTAGTCATAAATAATAAGTACATCTCAACCATGATGTAATAGTATTTTTAGGCAAAGATAGCAACCATTCTTTTGCTCTCCCTCTTAGAGAGGAAGGAAATAAACGCAATTTGACTGCATCAGGGTCAACGTCTTTTATACGCATCATATCACATATTTCAGTGAAAGTTTTCAAGTGCATACCTGCGTCTTCAACAATGGAGCCTACAAATTGATTCTGTTGAACCAAACTTAAGTAATGGGTCTTAATTTCATAGTCATCAGCAACAATTGCTGGCTGAGTAATAGGAGTACGCAAATAATCATTGTTGGGAGTAGCAAACTCCCCAAGCTTCTTTTCAGCCATATTTCCTATGTTTTTGGATTTTCTTAAACAAAGAATTATAATAGCAAAAGAAAGAATTTAAAGGTTAACTATTTTTTTGGTTTATCAAATAAAGACTGAAAGCAAACTAACAAAATTAAAAACAAGAATTAAAACTAGCAAGTTTCCTAATAACCTCACTAGGGTAGCTATTGCTTCCCCGGCAACAGTGCCAGAAAAAGGGTTGATACCTTTGATCCGGAATATGGATGTAGTGTAGCTTCTTTTTCCCTAGTAGACTTAGGTTATCGAATCCTCGGGAAGCGAATGCGTAGTGAAGTTACTTTAATGGACCTTCAGGAGTTTTAGAATTCCTTTTGTATTTTTAACAGACCAATAGCTTGCGTCTTTTTGTTGTTGTCGATGATGGAGAGAGAGGGCCTAGGGCTTTCGGTTTCACCTATAGCTGTGCAAAACATCTGATGGGAAAAGATAGAAATAAAGTATGCGTGTAATTTTTAGAGCAAGATAAATTATATGTGGGCAGTGCATCCATAATTGCTATTGCCTCCACAACTGCTTATAGTAATAACCTACTAGTCTCATCCATAGAAGAAAGAGAACTAATGATATGCATAGTGATGTCACCGTTAATCCCAAGCAAATCCCTCTCATACAGCCGTACTACCCCTTCTATCACTGGGGTTCCCAACCTACAGATCAGTCATCACTCATACTCCCTATACCTGGCTCAACCCTCAGGGTCTTGGGTACCTGACAAGTCCTTGGATTGAGGCAAGAGAGCATACAATAATCATCATGTCATACAAACTAATACACGACCCCATCTATAATAAACGACATGCACAATTGCTACATGGCTAGGCCGAAGCCCTTAGCCCAAGGAGAATTACTCTCGCATAGAGATGAGATCAACAATCACAAACATTGTAATGAAAATCATAAGATTGCTAGCAATAGTCTTACAATGTCACCAATCGGAGAAGAGATCTACTATTACAAGTGGTGGAATAGGGCTATGGAGATGGAGAAGGGTTTGGAGATCTGGAGGCGGCTGGTGATCTGTGGTAGAGACTTTTTGGCGAGGTCTGGCTTGTTTTCTCGTCGCCCAAGGATTCTTTATATAGAGGTCCCTTCACGAAAGTTGTTCTGTTTGACCTAACGGTGACGACGCCAACTATACGACCAGAGCTATACGGCCAGAATTTTTGCTCCGGTCGTATAGTTGGCCGTTAAAGCGTTTGACTCTGTTGTGCGGCTCCTGGTTTCTTCTGATTATTGGAAATCTCGTATCTTTGACTTTAATATAGTGATTTCCTCCTTTAAATGAAAATATCTGCATAGGAAAAAATATAAAAGAAAGGGTTGCATACCCCTCTAAATATTAGCATTAGTGGCAGGGTTTAGAGAGATATTTCATCAAGAATATGAGTAATATCCAGTTAAAATGTGGACGTAGATGGCTATATTTTAGAGCCATCAATGCGCATCGACGTCGGCTGGTACATCGCTGTGCGCGAGGCGCAACTCCAATGCTTACGGCGCTTCCCTAATCTCCGCCCTCGGTGTTTGATCCTTGCAACTCTCTGTTTCGATCTTCTTCCACCGACACTCCTTCACCCACTCGGCATCCGTGTAGCCATCCGGCCTCAGCCCCAGCTTCCTCGGCTGCCTCGGCTTCTTCTCCTTTGTCACACTTACGACAGATCAGGATTTGACGAAACCCCTGGGCGGCATGGTGGAATGGATCTCGGGAAACTGGCAGGAGATGTGGCGGGGTATGGAGAAGAAAGGCGGGAACTCGGCCTTGAGTCGCCGACAGGGTTGGCCCACCCATATTTTCGCTGCGTCCGACGTTCTCAGGCGGTTCCTAGCGCCTCGGGTTTGGCCTAGAAACACCGGATGAAAGGTGGGCCAAATCTGAACCAATTCGACGTCCTGGGAACGCGAGTGAAATTCCGTCGTCCGGATGTAAAAATCATCCTGTGAACACCCTCGTGGAGTGCTCTAAGCAGGCTTGCACGCGGGCCCGAGGCACTCATTAGGCCAGTCATGAAATGCCGCAGGCCCAGACAGAGGGAGGAACGGTAGTATGTGCTGGAGGCCCATGTTGTTCGTCACCGACCAGAGATGAGAGGGAGGTGGAGCGGGGCCGGTGCCGCCGATGGGTGGCGGTGGAGTTGGTGACGAGGGTCGGAGTTATACGGTGGGAAACTTCTGTCGTCCTCTTCAATTGGTTGCACTCGCTGTTTGCCTGCTAGGCCGGCCATCACTTTTGGCAAATGCGGATCTCTGTTCTTGCACAACAGACTGAACACACGTTGCCTAAAGATCTGTGTACTACACGGACTAAATCGCAGGACACCTGATGAGCTAGAAGATGTTTCTATCCATGGAAATGAAGGAAGAGGCAGAGATCTAGGACCAACCCTTCCATTGGGATCCAAAAGGATGTCAAGGTCTGAACTACAGAGCTGAAGAAGCTCAGCAAAATCTGTTGTATGCTGTAAGTCACACCAGTGGAAAACGGGCATTTAGTCCCAGCCCGTAAGGGCCTTTAGTCCCGGTTGCGGTACCGGGACTGGAGAAGCGGGACTAAAGACCCACCCACTAGTTCCGACCCGTTTAGTCCACGTGGCCACCCCTGCGTGCTCTAGGTCCATCCCCATTAGTCCTGGTTGATGTTACAAACCGGGACTAGTGGTTCTCTGTCGCGGCAGAGTTTTTGCCCCTTTCTCTGCCGTGACAGAGAATTCATGTTTCTTTTTTCATTTTCAAAATAGATTTCTACGCTACCACATACCGTACACGTTACTGGGACTAGAACATACAAATATATATACATGATATTTACATGGAGAACCATTAGGATCGAGCATACACAAATATATACATGATAGTAACATGGAGACATCAAAGCTAGCTGGACTAGAGCCCGGCTATTCAATTACATGGTTGGGGATCATCGGTAGCGCCTATTCACACTAAGTTCTCCGGTGTCATCTATCATCTCTTTCATCAAGAATCCTGCCAGTTCTTCAGCAATTCCTAGTACGTGTTGCTCTGGTAGGAGCTGATCCCGCATTCTATCGAACTATATATAAGAAAAGGAGATCAATATATTAATACCAATCATGATAACAAAAAGTGATGGTAATAAAAATAATGTTGTGAATGTATTTCTTACATCTTTATAATTTTTGTGCTTAGTGCTAAACGTGCGAATGAACTCGCAAACGTAGAATCCACATAGATTCATCCTAGGTGGCTGCCTAGCGCACTTTACGAGAATAGAATTCAACCAAAATAATATTCTAGCATCATAATTGTATTGAAACTATAGAAGTAAAGATATGTGTGTACTACTTACCGAGACCGACTTAAACGTCAGCTTCTCACTAAAGTGACCCGTAACCGCACTCTTGAACTAGTTCCAAACCCTGCCCAGTAAAGAAAACGAATGAGTTATTTATTACGTGATATCTCAGGAAATCAACAAAGAGACCGATGTAGCGCGAAAATTACCTCTGGAGCGTGTCCTGCATGTCCCTAAATTGTTCCAGGGGTATTTTTAATGGGTCCATGACTTCAACTCTTCCCTTATCAAGTTGAATATTTAGTAGAATCCAGTGGTATCTACACACGTTTATATATACATCAGTAACTCATCAATTACACTTAATATCGAGTAAGCAAAAGTGAATGTGTACACCAGAGTAAGACCATCACTTGAAATTGTAAGGAAACAATATGTGGTCATAGAAATTTTGCTCCATTAGAAACCTTAGAAGGTTTTCCTCTGTCTCCTCGGGTTTATCCGTTAGCATCCTTATATGAATTTTATCTGGGTCAATGAACCCAACACTAAAGAGTGACCTTCTTTTATATTCTTGGATCTTCATTCTGCATAATAATAGAGTACAAAAGGATATAATGAGGATAATTACATGCAATAAACTGAATAACTGAAAATTTGAACAACTTATATGTAGACAATGAATTCAACAACTTACAGACAATAGCAAGTCATGATAGATTTGTCGAGGGTGTCGAAAGCGTATAACTGGAAGAGTTTTGGAAACTCGACATGCACCTATTTTTCTCGGAAGTAGTAGTCATGTGGTACTTTCGCCATGATCATTATTCCTCCTCCTTTGTGGCTTTCAAGTACCAGTTATGTAAACTCCGCATTTGTGTTGGCAGTTGTTGCAACCTCTCTGGGGTGACCAACAACATCCTTGGGACATACTAAGGGACTACATCAGCCTTGGACAACTTGTCGTCCTGCAAACCTAGCCGTTCCTCAATGGTCACATTCATAGCTGCCGCAAGCTCCGCAGCTTCTTCCATATTCTGTTGGGGAATGTCAGAGGATGCCACCCTGAGGGGTGGGATCGATTTTTTGGCCTGTTCCCCGAGCTGGGGGACATCCTTTATTTTCCCGGTTACACTTTGACTTGATGATTTGCTCCCGCTTACACTTTTACTTGATTTTCTCTTCTTCACTTCCTTTTGAAGTGTGCGTAAATAGTCATCTGGCTTATGGTGCAAGTCCGATTTTATGTTCAGAAAACCAAGTGCATATGCTTTTTGCTTCTCGGTGTATACCGGGGCAGGCTCAGTTTCTTCTTTTGAAGCCGCACAACACATTCGGCCTTTGCGATCGCTGCGGTTTCCTCTTTAGTACGATCATAAGGTATGATGGGAAGATTCTTATGAGCTACTCTTGGGAGGGGCGACATTTGTTGTTTTGGGCTGCTACGTCATTTAGTACTCATCAACGGAGCACGCTTCCGCTTATTGTCCTTAGCAGGTGGCGAAGACGGTTGACCCTGCGGCGGAGATCGAGATGGACCCGAGCTGTGGTGGTTGGAGTCATGGGGTGGGCTTCTTGGAGCTGATGGAGGTGAAGGTGACATGCGACGACTTGGAGGCGGTGTTGGCGTTGGCGCTGAGCCTGGAAGCTTGATGTTGTTCTTGTCCCATAGAATGATACCACGCAATACTTCTCTGAGTGTCCTCTCACTTTCAGGTCCAGGAATGTCAAGCTCCATTGAGTCCCACCCCATTGTGATTTCATCCACCCTGACTTTAGCATAGCCAGCTAGAATCTCACGGCGATGCCAGCGTGTGTCAGGTGGACAAGGTAAAGCACATCTGACCGCCACCTTGATGGATATGTTCTTCACCTTCTGATGGAGCTCACAAGATGTCTGCTCCTTGATTGCATCCACGGGGTAGCCAAGTCCACCATCTACCATTAGTGCATCGTCAGATGGGACCTCCGATTCAGTCACGCTGCTCCTCCGCTGAGATGGGACGGCGGTAATATCGAGTGCAGGATCTTGCAGGCGCGCTACTCCTCGAAGTTTGTCAATCTGTTGTTGATGAATTTGAAGTGTTCCTAGCAACTCGGTGAACCTGTCTCCATCCTCCTCCTGCCGTTGCCTCTTTGCTCTCTCTCGGCTCCTATAACTATCTCTGTCTTTGGGAAACCCCATCTCCCAAGTATAACTAGGGCCAAGGCCTCGTACTCGTCCTCCGTATTGTTTATTCCCGAGGGCCTTTGTCAGCAAGTCATTCTCTCTACTAGGACAGAACTTTGTTGTCCCCTCTTTAATTTCCTTCACCACTCTCTACCATGTCTCCCGGTGTATCCTAATCCCGTCACTGCAAATAAGGTCCCCTATTTTTTTTTGTCATACTCACTCCCATGCCCAAGGAAGCAATTTCTTGCCCTCAAATCCCATTCTTCGCATATTGGTTATGGAGTGATCCCTTTAGCGAGCAACTCATTCTCTTTAGCACCCCACTTTGGCATGGCAGTCGCGTAGCCCCCTAGCCCCAAGTGATGGTGATATTTCTTCTTTGTGGCATTTAACTTTTTTTCCGACTTTTCCTTAGCTGCTTCTGACTCCTTGTACTTCACAAATGCATCCTAGTTATCCTGCTGCTTCGTTAGATAGGATTCGAATATAGGAGGAGTCTTCTTCTTCTGATTCTATTGCCATAATGATTTCTTCCAGTTCTTGAATAGTTCGGCCATCTTCGTAAGAGTCCACTACTTGACTTTCTTCCTCAATGCAGCTGTGTCGGCTTCATCCTGAAATTCTGGCAGGGTGAAATGTGTCATGAGGTCATTTCCAAAGACCCTCTTTGTACCTGTCGGCGACATACTCACCCTCTCCCGCCCCTTTTGTCCTATTCCACTCTCGAACGGTGATTGGGATGCGATCCCTAACCATAACTCCGTATTGTTGTACAAAAACACTTTTAGCCGTTTCAGGTTCCAATGGTTCACCCTGTGGTGATACCCGCGTAATTGTATAACGCGTAGATGCGTCCAACTTTTTGGCCGAGCCTCGTTTGGATTATTTTTGGCTCGATGTGGAGGCCTAAGAGAAGAAACATTCGTCAATTTATATATATACAACTCAATTAATGCATCTACTCATCACCAGACTTCATATATATACCTTGCCGGACTTAGTTAAGGGTCCACCGGAGGCGTCGGCTTCTCCATCATCGGAGTCGTCGGCTTCTCCATCGTCGGATCCGTCGGCTTCTCCCTGGTCATTTCGGTCGACCTCCTCACCCTCACCGGAGGGGTTCAGATACATCGACGGAGATTTAGGTGGATGAACTTGGGGGGGCACCATTGATCATATTCTCGAGGATTTCTTCTTGTTCCAGGTCTCTGCGGATTGGAGTAGGTGGATCCATAGTTTTATGCAAAAATGAACAGAATATAAAATAATACTAAATAATAATATGTACACCTAATTTGCTACAATAAAACTAAACTAAAGCAAAGTTCGGGCGGCCCACGAGCACCACGACTCTAACCCTAAGTCAGGGTGCCCGCAAGCACTACTGCCCTAACCCTAAGTTCGGGTGCCCGCGAGCACTACCACCCTAAAGCTAAGTCCAGGGGCCCGCGAGCACTACCACCCTAACCCTATGTCCGGGGGCCTGCGAGCACTACCACTCTAACCCTAAGTCTGGGGGTCCATGATACATTGCAAATGTATCTATAATTTTTGATGTTCCATGCTTGGTTTTATCTACTTTCTTGTGTTTTGTCCACACTTTGGAGTACTTTTCATATGATTTCTTGGACTAACCTATTAACAAGAGCCACAGTGCCAGCTACCTGTTTTCTGCTGTTTTTGGTTCCAGGAAAGTCAGAAAATGAATATTCTCGGAATTGGACGGGAGAAAAGGAAAAGTGCCTATTTTTCGGAAGACATCTGAAGCCAGAATACGTGACGAAGAAGGGATGGGTCCGGCCACACCACCTAGCCGCGTGGCCAGGCCTGGCCGACCCCAGCACCCCCTCGGCCTATCCTTCCGCCCATATATTGCCCTCGGGACCAAAACCCTAAGTATCCGATCAAAAATCCACGAAAGAGTCTATAGCCGCCGTCATCTCCATCCCTAGATCAGAGGGATCTGAAGCTCTTCCTGGCACCCTACCGGAGAGGGGAATTCACCCTGGAGGCCTTCTTCATCATCATGCAAGCCTCCGGTGTGATGCGTGAGTAGTTCATCTCTGGACTACGGGTCCATGTAGTAGCTAGATGGCTGGTTCTCCTCCTTTGTGCTTTCATGTCTAGATCTTGTGAGCTCCGGTCATGGTCAAGATCATCTATTTGTAATTCTGAATGTTATGTTTGCGGGGATCCGATGGATATTGAGATGCTATTTCAGATTGATTATTGATTCTATCATGTCTTTGTTATTTGTGATCTTGCATGCTTTCCGTTGTTAGTAGCTATCTTGGCCAAGTAGATGCTAGCAACTCCAAGAGTTAGTATTTATGCTCGATAGTGGGTTCATGCCTTTGGTAATCTGGGGAAGTGACATAAATCTCTAAGGTACTAGATGTGCTATTGCTACTAGGGAGAAAACAACAATCCTTTGTTCATAGAACAATTGTATTGTTTACATTACACGCAATTCATAAAGCAATAATCTGTTGCTTGCAACTTAATACTGGAGGGGGTTCGGATGATAACCTGAAGGTGGATTATTAGTCATAGATGCAGTTGGATGGTGGTCTATGTATAATGTTGTAATGCCCAATCAAGTTCCAAAGGATTCAAGATGATTAGTATATGCTTGTATGCTTTCTCGATGTTTGTCAATTGCCCCGCTGTAATTTGTTCACCCAGCATGTTATCTATCTTAAGGAGAGCCACCTCTAGTGAACTATGGACCCCGGTCCTTTCTTTTACATACAATCTACAAACTGTTTACTGCTTTGCGTTTACTTTCTGCAAACTATTACTTCCTTCCATTCGATATGTTTAATCCTTTGTTTTCAGCAAAACCGGTGAGATTTACAACCTCATCGCAAGTTGGGGGCAAAGTTCTGTGGTTGTGTTGTGCAGGTCTCTACGCTGCTGCTGGCACAGGTAGTGCGCCCTTCCAACGTTCAGCTAGCTACACCTTTGGGGTGTTTCCTTGCTCCTACTGGATGGATAACCTTGGTTTCTTACTGAGGGAAAACTTGCTGCTATGCTCATCATACCTTCCTCTTGGGGTTCCCCAACGAGCTAGATATATTTGGGACATCAACAACTTTTTCTGGCGCCATTGCCGGGGAGTCAAGGACATCTTCACAAGGGGAGTCCCTCATAACCAATCTCTTTACTTTGTTATTTTTGTTTTGCTTTGTTTTCTTTTGCTTTGTTTGCTTGTTTCTTTATCAAAAACACAAAAAATTAGTCTTACAAGTTTGCTTTCTTTATCAAAAACACAAAAAATGACTACTCTTGAAAACACTAAGTTGTGTGACTTCACTAGCACCAACAACAATGATTTTATGAGCACACCTACTGCTCCACCTGTGCCTGAAGCTACTTTCTTTGAGATAAAACCTGCTTTACTCAATCTTGTTATGAGAGAACAATTTTCTGGTATTAGTAATGAAGATGCTGCTGCTCATCTAAATAACTTTGTTGAACTTTGTGAGATGCAAAAGCATAGGGATATAGAAGGTGATATTATTAAAATGAAATTATTTCCTTTCTCTTTGAGAGGAAACGCTAAAGAATGGTTGAATTCCTTAACTAAGAATAGTATTGATTGTTGGACTAAATGCAAAGATGCTTTCATTGGAAAATATTATCCTTCTGCTAAGATTATATCTATGAGAAGTGAAATAATGAAGTTTAAACAATCTGATAATGAACATATTGCTCAAGCTTGGGAAAGAGTGAAATCTTTGGTAAAGAATAGTCCTACTCATGGGCTGACTGCTTGGATGATCATCCAAACTTTTTATGAGGATTGAACTATTCTTCAAGGAACCTATTGGATTCTGTTGCTGGAGGTACCTTTATGACCATTACTTTGGGTGCTGCAACGAAGCTTCTTGATAATATGATGGTTAATTACTCTGAATGGCATACTGAAAGAGCTCCACAAGGTAAGAAGGTAAATTCTGTTGAGGAAACCTCCTCCTTGAGTGATAAGATTGATATTATTATGTCTATGCTTGTTAATGGGAAATCCCATATTGATCCAAATAATGTTCCTTTAGCTTCTTTGGTTGCTCAAGAAGAGCAAGTTGATGTGAACTTCATAAGAAATAACAATTTTGGAAATAATGCTTATAGGAATAATTTTGGTAACAAAAATTGTAAGCCATATCCTCCCAACAACGGTAATGCTTATGGAAATTCTTACAACAATAATAGGAGTGCTCCCTCTGAACTTGAAGTTATGCTTAAAGACTTTATTTGTAAACAAACTGCTTTCAATAAAACTATTGAGGAAAAACTCTCTAATGCTGAAAGAAATATAGCATCTTTGGTTGAAGCTTAATCTTCTTTGAATAAAATGGCTGCTAAACCTGAAACTAATGATAATCCCTTTGCAGCTACTAATGCCATACAAGTAAGAATTGATGAAAATGTCAGACTATTAGCTGAATTGCATGCTAAGTGGGAAAGAGAAGATGAAATTGCTAGAAACATTAGTGTTTCTACTATCACCACCACTAGTGTTGAGACTAGTAATAGTTCTACCACTTTAAATGATAATTATGATTTTGATCTTGATGGTTGCAACATCTCTAAAGTTATTAAGTTCCTACAAAAGCTTGCTAAAAGTCCTAATGCTAGTGCTATGAATATGGCCTTTACAAAACACATTACTGATGCTCTCATAAAGATTAAAGAAGAAAAGATCAAACATAAAGCTTCTAATCCTATAAAACAAGAAGATGGTTGGGAACCCATCATTAATATGAAAGTGAATGATTTTGATTTCAAAGCTTTATGTGATCTTGATAGTAGTGTTTCTGTTATGCCTAGAAGGATTTATGATATGCTTGATTTGCCACCACTTGAAGATTGTTATTTGAATGTCCCACTTGATGATAATGCTAAAAAGAAACCCATGGGGATTCTTAATGATGTTCTTATTATGTTTAACAATGCCTATGTCCCCGTTGATTTCTATATTTTGGATGTTGAATGCAATGCTTCTTGTCCTATTACTTGGGAAGACCTTTTCTTAGAACTGTTGGTGCCATTATTGATATGAAAGAAGGCACCATT
Source organism: Avena eriantha (assembly GCA_910589775.1). Classification (NCBI taxonomy): domain Eukaryota; kingdom Viridiplantae; phylum Streptophyta; class Magnoliopsida; order Poales; family Poaceae; genus Avena; species Avena eriantha. The sequence continues at coordinate 91,036,925 of OU342743.1, forward strand.
AAATATCAAATCCCACTCAAGAAAGGTATAGAACACTTCCCTAAGAAGAGAGAGAAGATTTATTTTGCCTCTCCTATGAAAACAAAATTTGGTCGTAATGCTTCTTCATTTGAGAACACTTGATTCTTTTTCTTGCTTCTTATGCCTAACTTAAATGCGAGAAAAGTACTTATTGGGAGATAACCCAAAAGTTTTAGATGAGTCTTGGAAGTTATTACTTCAGTAATAACAGCTCCTTATCCTTTTTATTTGCTTTTTGTGCCAAGAGTAACATCTAATGAGAAAGATGTATTGATTGGGAAAGTTGCTGTCCCGAAATAGATTTCTGTGCTTCACCGTAAAAATTCGTGTAAAATCTCTGAACTTCCTTTTAAGGCGTGAATTTTTTTTATTATGCCCCAGGTTGTCATCTAACTTTCGTTAGTTCAACACTTTTTGATTTGAGCAACAGAAGGTCTTCGCAAAATTTTGTCTTTACCTACTGGTCTGTTTTGACAGATTTCTGCCATTTTCTGCATTTGCTTCTTGTTGGTTCCTTTTTAAGTTCTTTTGGGGAATTGAGATTTTTTAGGGAAGTGCTTCAGTAGCTAGTGTTCTATTGGAAGTTTATTTGGTGTTAGAACTGAACCTTAAGACTTATTATCTTGAGTGCACTAATGTTGCTAATAAAGATTGTGTGAAGTTTTGTATGAAGGAAAACATTTCAGGTGTATGGAAGGAATGCGTAATGAGATGAAGGATGGACTAAATCTCAAGCTTGGGGATGCCACGCGTGTCACCCCAAGAAATATCCAAGAAGTACAAGTGTCAAAGCTTGTGGATGCCCAATGCATCCCCCTCTTCATCAATAAAAAACCCATATTTCTTCCAAACGCTTCATTTTTATTGTTTCATGCACAGTTCTGTTGTTCTTGGAGCGTCTTCTTTTTTCGTTTTCGTTTTGGTTTTTCGTTTGCTTGGTTTGCTTAGTTTACTGAATAAATTGTTTGGACCCCCTCTTTCATACATTGGTTTTCAAATAGTTTGGTTTGGTTTGGAAAAGAGTAGGAAAGTTCATACTTAAGTGGTAAAAAGAGCTTGTTTTTTACTGTGGCCTATGCTTTGTCATGCCATGCTTGATATTGTTTTGGCTTTATGCTTAGTATTATTTGCTATAGCATGACTTGTTATAAACAATTGAGATTGCTTAATGTGCCTTGGATGAATCATGCGTTGTTTTAGCATATTAAAGCATAGTATAGTGGTATTCTCCTTTGATGCTTTATTTGGGTTGACTTGGCGCATGTTCACACCATGCTATGACTATCTCAAGTCACCATAGCCTTTATGATCCTTTAGTTTTCAACTTGTAGTATCACTTTATGCTTTGATCAATGATATTTTGTCGCTCTGCATGATTATGGCCATTATTGCTCTCTTAGTTTGTCGCTCCCGGTCTTTTGCTAGCCTCCACAACCAAGTATGAGTTTCAATCATGCATCCAACTCCCTAAACCAAGTTATTCCAAAGAGTCCACCATACCTACCTACTAGATTATACTATTCCAAGTATATTCATGTTTTTGTTTACCTTTCAAATTAAACTTGTTATGAGAAAACTAGTGATTAAAGCTCTCACGAACTTGATGGCACACTTTACTTTTCTTGCCCTTAATAAACTTGAACCATTGTGTCGTCTATGTTGTATATGCTTGCACTTATTTGTTGGGAATTAGCAGAACCATGTTGTCATGGGGAACGCTTTCAACATTGCACTTGGTACTTTGTACCTAGTTGATATCATGCTCTTTTGTATATGGATGTCATCGGTGTGAAATGAAAGGGGAGCTCGTAAGTCCATGGAGTTATGTATATGTGTTAGAGAAACACCTGGGCCGCTGGTCTAATCCATGCTGACATGGTGGAAACCTGCAACGTAACCATAATGAGCTGTCTATGAAGCATTCTTCTAATAAGAAAAGAGTCCTATATTGAGAAAAAAAGAGAAAAAAGAGAAAAAAAAAGAGATCATGAAAAGAGGAAAGAGAGAAAAAAGCACCATATTCCCATGGTAAATAAGAAGATTATTGAGATGCTCGTTGTCTGCTTGCCTTGTCATTTTGATATGGGGATTCTTCCGTATCATCGGGCAAGGGGTACCCCATTGGCGGTTCTCTATGATACACATGTACTTACGATGACAAGAACTTACTGGTGACTAAACTTGAGTAGCATGAGGAGCAACCCTCGTATTCAAGGGACATGAGATTTCTAACTTATACTTCGTCAAGCATGTACACCATAGTTTGTTCACTTTAACCTTAATCACCTTCAAGATGCTTATGATAGGGGCAATGAGAGCTGAAAGCTATAAGTACCATAATTTTTGGAAGCTCTTTATGAAACTTGAATCTCTACTTCCTTCTATGAAGGCCTTTCTTCCACCATTATATTGAGTCTCCACCTTCTACCTTTATGCACCTACTTTGAGAGCATAGTGGCCATTCTTAGTTCTATGTGCATTGTCCCAAGACTATTTGATTGATGCATAACTTGATATTGCTTGTTCTAAACTATTTGTATCTAGTCACTCTTATGAACTTTGAAGGTGTCCTATGCATTTATATTTGCTACTCTATGAGGGACAAGCTGAATACTATTATGCTATGTTTTCTTTATGTGAAACAAACAAACATCTTGCAAAGCATTGTTGTTCATGAATATTTTGTTTATGCCTTTTCATATTGCAACATAGTTTCTTTGTCTTATTGCTAGAACTTTGTCTTTCATGTTATGATTGAAGTACTATGATCCCAGCCTGGAATGTTTTACAGATACTTTGATCAAGTTTATGATGGTGGATGTTACCTCAAAAATTATTCTTTTATTTTTATCACTTACCTACTCGAGGACGAGCAGGAGTTAAGCTTGGGGATGTTGATAAATTGCAAATGTACCTATAATTTTTGATGTTCCATGCTTAGTTTTATCTACTTTCTTGTGTTTTGTCCACACTTTGGAGTACTTTTCATATGATTTCTTGGACTAACCTATTAACAAGAGCCGTAGTGCCAGCTGCCTGTTTTCTGCTGTTTTTGGTTCCGGGAATGTCAGAAAATGAATATTCTCGGAATTGGACGGGACAAAAGCCAAAGTGCCTATTTTTCCAGAAGACATCTGAATCAAGAATACGAGATGGAGAAGGGCTAGGGGCCGGCCACACCACCTGGCCGCGTGGCCAGGCCTGGCCCGCGCCAGGGGGTGGTCTGGCCGACCCAGCACCCCCTCGGCCTCTCCTTCTGCCTATATATTGCCCTCGGGACCAAAACCCTAAGTACCCAATCAAAAATCCACAAAAGAGTCTATAGCCGCTGTCATCTCCATCCCTAGATCGGGAGGGATCTGAAGCTCTTCCCGGCACCCTGCCGGAGAGGGGAATTCACCTTGGAGGCCTTCTTCATCATCATGCAAGCCTCCGGTGTGATGCGTGAGTAGTTCATCTCTGGACTACGGGTCCATGTAGTAGCTAGATGGCTGGTTCTCCTCCTTTGTGCTTTCATGTCTAGATCTTGTGAGCTCCGTTCATGATCAAGATCATCTATTTGTAATTCTACATGTTGTGTTTGCAGGTATCCGATGGATATTGAGATGCTATTTCAGATTGATTATTGATTCTATCATGTCTTTGTTATTTGTGATCTTGCATGCTTTCCGTTGTTAGTAGCTATCTTGGCCAAGTAGATGCTAGCAACTCCAAGAGTTAGTATTTATGCTCGATAGTGGGTTCATGCCTTTGGTAATCTGGGGAAGTGACAAAAATCTCTAAGGTACTAGATGTGGTGTTGCTACTAGGGAGAAAAAACAATCCTTTGTTCATATAACAATCGTATTGTTTACATTACACGCAATTCGTAAAGCAATAATCTGTTGCTTGCAACTTAATACTGGAGGGAGTTCGGATGATAACCTGAAGGTGGATTATTAGTCATAGATGAAGTTGGATGGCGGTCTATGTATAATGTTGTAATGCCCAATCAAGTTCCAAAGGAGTCAAGATGATTAGTATATGCATGTATTGCTTTCTCGATGTGGTGAGGCGACTATGCGAGCTAGGACGTTCTCCCAGTCAGTTGCCTGTAGGTTATGGCATGACTCGGGCTCTACGCTTAATGGAGTTCCATTGTTGTTGATCGGTGTAGCCGTAATGGCAAATAAGGTATGTCATGTATTCTTTATGTATTGGATGTTTACTTTGATACTTGTCGGTTATGTGCCACGACTAACTGATCATGGGATCGTGGTTGTATGCATAACAGGGATTCTCGGAGGATTAATCCGGGGGCCCCACAGACTTGGTATCAGAGCCATCCTGACGGTAGGAGAACCCTAGTTAGCATGGTCGCTAGACAGGAAACTTATTTTTTAAAACCTCAGCTTTCGAAAACTAGATTATCAATGAGTTTCAAAAAGTTCTACTTCTTCTCTTACTATTAGTAAATGCTTTCGAAATTGGTTTACTCCAACTCTTGTCCCCAAACATCAAACCTCCGGATTTTAAATAACTAGGATCTAGAACCCGGTGAAGACAATGAGAACAAGCTAAAGACAAGCAACTACCAGCAAACATAAGGATACTACAATATCGCTCTACCAGCGGAATCCTCACAATCAGAAGACATCGGGTGTTGCACTATAAAGAAGCATCCAAGTTACGACAAAGGCTTCATCTACAAATAGTGACTCCGACCTGAAGAAGACGATATCTAGGGTCAATAGTCCTAAGAATAGGATTCCCCTACATTGCGAGTAGTTAACTCCTTGGTCCCTGGAGTTTACCATGTTTGCTTGCCTAAGTGCATCCTATGTTGCTTGATGTGTGTTGTTTGCCGAGGACATTGCGAGCCCCTCGCTCTGTTCACCTTGCTTGTATGATCTGGTTTGCCTTGACCTCCTTAGAAATGTGACTCAAAGAGCGATAACCCACCTAGTGACTCGGGAAACCCATGTGTTAGCTGTCGGTAATGAGACACAGACTAACCTCGAGAGTATATGAGAGGAAAAGCATCGCAAGAACTAGGAGTTCAACGTCGTCAAGTCAGAATCAACTCGAATATTTGACCTCAGCAGGACGGCATACCTCGTCAAACCCACCTTGCAAGACTCGTCAATAGCACCACACTCCCTTGTTCATCAGTCTACTACAGCAAGAAGCCCGTTGAAGTCGGAAGTCCATCACCGAAGGATCCTCATTACCCACAAGAAACCACCAGAGATGTCTACCAAGACAGGAAGTGAAGACCTAACTATGTTGTCCCCCGGTATAATAGACCTTCCAACCACCTCAGGAGACTAACTATTCTAGTCGACCCTACCCAACCCAACGGGAAGTTCCTCACTAGAAGGATCAATTAATCCAAAAACCTGAAGACGAGGATGCATGAAGACAACGAGTCCACTCCGCCCTCTAGCGGAAGCACGCAAGAGATTCGAGTGAAGACCTCTTCTCTGACGCTGACTGCTTCAACCCTGACTCATTTCTAGCAAGAAGAATCATAAACCGCTAATTCCCCTTGATATAACCCCCTTAAAGGCTTCGTTAGGGAACCACCCACCGCCAAGGTTTGTAGAATAGGACGTCACTCGAAGACCCAGCTCAAGACTCCGGGAAGATACAGCCTTCCGCTAACATCCGATCCATACTTCCAAGACAGAAGATCCAAAAACCCTTCCCGAAGAACCTTAGTGAAGCTCTAAGTTGGACAGACTGTTTCTTTCCACTCAATCTCCCGAGGACCGTCGGCCAGAAGATAATCCAGAAAAGATCCACGGATCAGACCTGTTCTCGCCGAATAACAACTCGCGAGTTAACAAAGGAGAAACTAATTGAAGATTCTACGAAGTCCCTTCGCTACCTCAGATGAAGACCAGCCCGAAGGAGCACCGGAGCACTAACTGCTCAGTTCCACTCTCCTAGACATGAGACTCCAAAGTCTCCAACAAACTAAGTACGAATAATCGTAGTATCTAAGCCCCGTAGGACCTACCTTCACGGACGTCATCGGAAGATTCCCACTCTAGAAGAAAGAGTGACGACAGTCTTCAAAACATCAATCCACGACTCCAAGAAGAAAGGACTATGTCAACTCTCTGACCTACCCCCCCCCCCCCCCCCCCCAATTTAATCCCAAGGGGGAAAGACTACGTCTTTCCCACAAAAATAGAGTAAACCCTTGCCAGGAGCAAACCCAGAAGCTAGACCCCAACATCGTTAAATAGGATACGCCACGCCCTAAGGAAGAGCGATGGATCCCTAGAGAAAGGTACACCAGGTCGTAAATTCTATCCTCCAATGAGTACCCCCATGAAGTTCCACATCGAGATAGTCTGCCCAGTCTAAGCCCTCAATGATATAGAGTCCGGAAGGAAGAAGAAGGTCATCTCTCGGAATAAGGATGGGACTCTGCTCAACTCTCATTGCATCCCCGAAGATTGAAGCTCAACTTCATCGACAAAGTAGGCACTTTCAAGGACGGAGTCTGTAATAAAGAACACGTAAGACACCTAGTATCAACCCGACTCAAATCCCTTAACCCTACTCTCCGGAATCTCGGGACGAGATTCTTTTAAGGGGGAAAGATCTGTAACATCCCAATTTATGCAACCCTAATTAGTTGTCCAGAATGCAAAAATCAGGGGGAACAAAAACTTTTTCTTGTTTAATGCTGAGGTGTTTGCTTGTTATTTGGATATGCTTATGCATATGAATGTGTATTAGATGATATACTCCTTACCTTAACACCAGTTGACAAAAGCTAGTTCCCAAATTAGTCTTGGCTTAATTTCCATATTCTCAAATGTTCTGGCATTTCAAAACATGAGCCAAGATGCTTATGTAACCAAAACTACCTTTGTAACTTCTATTGACAAAACTACGGAGAGACATGTAATATAATCTCCTTGTGTTTTCAAGATAGAACCTTCAACTACTCTTACCTTTGGGATCCCCAAAACCTTTTTGTAAGCTTGTGAATTCTACTCTTGGTAGAGATACCAAGGACCTTACCTTGTTCAAACTCCAACCTATTTCAAAATACCCATCCTTACCCCAAGCTAAGCTTGATGGTAACCCCAGTAGTAGTTGATTTGTTTGTAAGATGAGTTGCCTTGGTCTGCTGTTTGAATTGTCTACTTAGGAGATAGTATGAGCTACTCTAGGATCTCATCACTAGGATCAAGATGTCTCCAAATCATCCCACCCTAAGCAAGAATACAATCTGGATCTGATCCCTAGCTACTAAGTGATCATCTAGAACTCTTAACCAGATCAATTCTGAAGAAATCCCTTCTAGAAATTTCCAAGTCAATGTGGACCAATATCAAGCTTGGATCCCTTCTACTCAAAATACACTTAAAAATCATCCACTTGATTATGCTTGGGCACCTTGCACCCCATCAAAAACATCCCATCTCATATTCTAGTCAAAAACCCTAAATCTGCCAACTTTGGCTAAGTCTGGACTCTGTTTCAACATCACCTTTTTTGGATGCCTCCCTTTCTCAACCCTTGTGCATTTTTGGAAATGCATCTGAACCATCTTGTTAACCATCCTAAGGACTACCAAGACCCACTCTTGCCCTTGGTTATAGCATCCTCCAACCCACTTGTTCTTGATGGTTTTGTAGGCAAGATAATAACTTTTCCTGCAAATCTAGTCAACATGCCTTTGATAGAAGCTCACACCACCATCCAACCATATATGGACCAAATCTTTGCATGGTTGTGTTCTACTCATATAGGTCTATCAAAATCTACTTCACTTGTTCCAATTGGATCTTTGTGCTTCTTAAACCCACAAGGTTTTGAAGGCTAGTTGATAATCTGCTTTGGTAGTCTTATTTTATTCAAAGTTTCGAATCAATTCTTGGTAACCTCAAGAAGGATCAAGCTCAAACCTCTACACCATTGCAATATACATCATTTGGTCTATCCATCCATATGTTCCATGCCCCAAGGGGAGCCTTGAGCTCCAAGATCTAGCAAGGTTTTGGTGGCATGAGAAGAACCTTACCCAAGATCCTTAAATCTCTAGTTTTCACCAAAATCAACTTGGATTCTCCAATCCCAAGGTTGCAAATTCTTGTTACACCTTGTCTACATCACCTACCTTGATCATAAGGATTTATCAATAATTATCCATATTTATTATGGACCAAAACTATTTAATTCCCTTAATAGAACAAAACCTCCAAAACCTCTTCCATAAAGGAAAGATTGGTTTTTGCCAAAACACCTCTCCAACTTTGGGCTCAATTAAGATCAATATATCATACCCTACCTTCCCATCTAAAGAATTAATATCTTTGAGATTCTTTATTATTTCTTTTTGCCCTTTTTCTTAAATGGCAGAAGCAAGAAATAATCCCTTAAAAATACTTACCCACCTCAACAAAATCCAAATATAATTCCCCAAGGTATAATATGGTATCTAGGGCCATCTCACACCAAAAACTAACTTTGTCTATTGTAAAAATATCAAAAGAGCTTCCAGAAACCATTTCTTCTCTAATTGATTAATTGATCAAAAAGGCACTAGAAATCATCTAAAAAATCCCAAATAAATCTTGGAGAGGTATCCTGACCTAAACCATCTACCAGTACCATTCACTCATCTTGCCAAGATCAATTCAAATATCCTCTTCATAGTCATCAACTTTGCCAAATTTGGGTTATGATCAAAACCATGCACTAATACTCCATCAAACCTCATCAATCTTCACAACAAGCCTCCATAGCACCCAGCATTCATCTCTGGTCGTGATCACTGTAGCTAATCACTGTAGCATCTTGTACTTTAGTGCTTGGACCCGAGCACTTAACCCCACGTGGGTGTCTTGGCTTGAAAAACCTCTTTACTCCTCTTGCAGCAGCTACCCCTCCCCCTCTGGTCTGCAGCTCGACCAGAATACCACCCTCCACGCCCACATCAACACCAGCCATGGTTTCCCTCCTCCCTCGGGACAAGTCCACCATAAGCCTCCCCTTCGGTATAAATAGCCAGAGGCCACCCTAGCTCCCCCTCCCTGGTCTCCCTCACCCTCTCACTCGACCTCCCCTAGCACCCCGCCTTCCCCTCTGCTCCCTCCTGGCCCCAAGAAGGAAAAAGGAGAGCTCTCGGCCTCCACCTCCTCCTCAAGCTAAGCTCCTTTACCTGGCCCATCTCCCCTTGCATGTGACTTTGCAGAGCTCCTATCCCCCGTCTGCATCTAATCCACTGGCGCCACCCTCGAGCTCCGATGAGGTCCCTCTCGGTCATCTCGCGCGGGCCCTTTTTCCAGAGGCCAAACAGGCCGTGCCGGCCCTCTATCTGCGCGGCGTGAAGTACCGCTTCTCCTCCGCCCCTTCCCGGCGACGGCGTGCCTCGACAAGCCCTCCCTGACCGGTCCCTGCTGCCGCTAGGGTTCCCTCTGTCCTGCCGTCGCCAAAGGTAGAAGAAACACCCTGGGCCGTCCATCACGACTTCATCTGACGGCCACCCTTCCCTAGTACCCCTTCACTCCCCTCTCCCACCGACGGGCGGGCCCCGCCCGGATTGGATTTTCCGCCCCCCCGATCCGGCGCCAGCGGGCTGGCTGCTGCGCTGAGCGACCCACATCTCCTCTGGAACCGGCCCAGTAAGCCCCGAACTTCTTCTCTTTTTCTTTATTTCTAAATTTACAAATCTGCTTATTACCCTGTTTGGTTTAAATCGAAATGAAAATGAAAAATAGCTCATTTTGCCCAGATTCAAATTTTGACAGGTTCCTGTATGTTTTGCCTAATATTCTTTCCAATTTGTGTGGAAATTAAAATGCTAGCACCTATCCATTTCACTAAATAAAACCCTCTATGAGTTTCACATATCCAATTGGAGTGAAACCAACTGCCCTTGGTAGATTTTGAACATACCTATCTTTGCACCTTGGTCGCATGCCAAGGTGAATAGTAGCTTGTCTTTAGTAAAAATAACAAAAATAGCTCTAATCTGACTTTAGGAATTTCTCTAGGTCAAACCAACAGCGGTATTGACCCAATTCCAACTCCTAGTAAAACTCCATACCCACCAAAACCCAGGAGCTCACCATTTATTGGGCATCTGATGAATTTTAATGAATTAAACATTTCTGTCCCTAGTGTTTTCACTAGATAAAACACTACAGTAGCTCTGCAACTCCAAAAAGAGTGATTCCAGTTGGTACTAGGAGGTATTTGCAATACCTATCCATTTCCCTTTACCTCATACCAAAATCCTCTATATATTTAATCTGGTGAAAAAGACAAGTGGTCTATAGAACTGCCTATGGGAATTTCCTGAGGGCATTCTGGTAATTATTTTGGAGTGATTCCAACTCTCGGTGAAAAAGTACATAAAGACCTACCTAATCACCCAAGGAAATAATTTTTGGAGCTCCAGAACATTTCTGGTGAATTATTCCCTAAAACTAGAAGTTATTTCACTAGAAAAATCATAGCCAAATAAAGAAAAGTGATAAAATAGTGAAAGCACTTTTGTTGGGTTCATTTTATCAAACCCTATCTGTTGGTATCATTCTTACACAATGGTGTCAAACAGAATATGCCGTGGTCCAAAACCCCTCTCCTAGGTAGTTTCTGGACTATAAAACCCTAAGGGATGTTCACTCCCTTCTCCTAGACCACCTCAATCTCCTAAATCCAATCCTCTCAAAACCTACTGATTTGAGTAAGGTGTGGTATTTTTGTCTTATGTATTGTATTGATGCTTGCATTGCTTTATGTTGATTGTGGCCTTGTTTATTTGCATGTGCTGTCTGGACGACGATAGTTGCGATGGAATCGGAGAGTAGGAGAAGTGGTATTTATTATTGGTATTATGGGGTATTCTAAGAAGAAGTCCATGGACATATTTTGCCATATTGCTGATCTCAGGCAAGCCACCATCTTATTCATAAGCCTTCTCCTACTGTTTTACTTATGCATGTTTTACCTACTGTTCATTAAAACTGCATTGTTTTACTATATGATGATGTATATATGGTAGTGGTTCGGCTCCTCTGAACTATTACACTTTGGTACTACTAAGTACAACCCCCTTGGTGACACCTACTTGTCCCTAGTAAAATAGATGGTGTATATCACCATAACCCCTTAGAGACCCCCAATCTAGCCGAAGCAAATCTAGAGGATGGGAAGACCCCGGAAAAGTTTTACCAAATGTTTTATGATATAACCTTGGTGAGGTGGGACATCCCAAGTGATGTTGAGAAAGAAAAAAGGTTTTTGGTTTTACAAAATGCTGAAGGAAAGCTGGAGGAAAAAGGTTTACGAAAATGCACCCGATTCTTTGCAGTTTAGCTATAACAACTTAACCCTGTGCAACCACATTACTCTGATATGGGACAGGGTTGGATTTGATGGTTGTCTATTATGGTGTGAGCTGCCTCGTAACTACTACAGGGGATCGGGGATCCCTGGAGGGTGGGCCTTCTCCGATAAAGGTTCATGTGGAACATCGACCTGGAGAAGGAATGAAGGGTCTGCTGGCCTCCACGCGTTACTATGAGCCCCACATTGAAAGCGCACACTCAAGAAGTGGAAAAAGCGCTCTGGTTGGTCCTTGGTACCCGACGTCCCAGTTTTAAGGGGATTAACACTCATAGGGTAGGCACTTATATTGGAGTGGGCATCCGGAGAGTCTTGATCGGTTACTCGACCCACGATCGGTGAAGATCAGGGTAGTGTACCCGAATGGTATGGGTAAAGTGTACGACCTCTACAGAGTGTAAATCTATTCGAATAGCCATGTCCGCGGTTAAGGATGGGTTGGACAAACTTCTGTAGAGCGGTGCGGGTTTTGTTTTCAAAAAGGATTTTTCTGGAAAGGAAAGGCTTTGAAATGTTTTGACCATGGGATGGTCGGAAAGGATTCCGGTTTTGACCATGGGATGGTCAAAACGGAATGGAAGGAGTTTGGTCATGGGATGACCAGAAGGAGGAACAAATGGGTGACCCAGTCCTAATGTTTTCCAAAACTTCTCAAAAAGGTTTCCAAAATGTTTTATAAAAGGTTTCAACAAAGATATGTAGATGCTATATCTACAAGAAAAACTATGTGAGAAAAGAACCTCTCTTGGAGCCCTCGTACTACCACAACCATAATGCATATCCTCCTGTTATTATTGTTATCTTAAGGTGGTTTGCGAGTACATTCAATGTACTCATCGGCATTGTCCCTGGCTATTAACTTGGCCAGATCTCAAGGGGAAGGTGGTGAGGCGACTATGCTAGCTAGGACGTTCTCCCAGTCAGTTGCCTGTAGGTTATGGCATGGCTCGGGATCTACGCTTAATGGAGTTCGACTGTTGTTGATCGGTGTAGTCGTAATGGCAAATAAGGTATGCCATGTATTCATTATGTATTGGATGTTTACTTTGATACTTGTCGGTTATGTGCCATGACTAACTGATCATGGGATCGTGGTTGTATGCATAACATGGATTCTTGAAGGATTAATCTGGAGGCCCCACAACCACCTCTAATGAACTATGGACCCCGGTCCTTGTAACAACCTCGGACCCTACGCTCTAAGTTCAAGCCTGGATGAACCAAAAGTGGTTAAGGAATTTACAGCGGGGGCCAAGGGCTACCCACGGGTAGGCCCGTCGGCCGCCCTAACCAGTTCCAAGAACATCAGGACAAGAGCGAGCGGCGTAGGCAACAGGCGAAGAGATCAAATACATACACAAGTGAGTATGTATGCAAGCTAACTTACAACAGTTCTCAGAGCCATACCATCTAAAAGAAATAGAAATATTGCAACGCCATACGGCAAGATCCAAATATCCTAGATAGAGATAACAGTGTAGGATAGCTCCTCATACATCAAATATCAGAGTATCAAGCGGAAGCGGGAAACAAGATCCGAGTACGGATAAGAAGCAAATCGGCATAAGATGCCACATAAATAAGCACATCCCGCCCACAGATCTCACGGATCCCCATCCTCGGAATCTCTACACCGAGTGATCGTTGCCAACATCATCTATTTCCTCCACCCAGTATCCATCTTGCGAACACACCTGTTCATCTGAATCAAACCAATTAATCATGTGAGACCCTAGGGGTACTCAGCAAGTCTTTATGCCTCTAAAGGGGACATATACCTAGGGTGACGCAATTGCAACAAAAGAATATAACTAACAAGCCTATAGATACTCGCTAACGATCCGCCTAACCAATGATAGGCGAATGTCTGTTAATTAGAAACAACAGTTATAACAGTATAAAGGAACAGATCCATCCTCCTTCTCGCTTACCAACGAGAAAGTGGACGAACAACCCATCCGTTGGTAGTTTATTAACCATTCCATGAGTATTGCAGTAATTACTAGTCAGATATTTAGTCAAATTAAAAGCGGTACTTTAGTTATGCTTGTCTATGATCGAGAAACTATGCACCAAGTCGTCCATAACCGCGGACACGGCTTTCAGAAAGATTTACCCTGCAGGGGTGCACAAGTAGCAACACACACACACGATCGACCTCGGAAAAACCAAATCAAAACCCAACGAGGCTTTCACGACAAAGCAATCACATGATTCGTAAATTATTTCAGGGGGCCACCCCAATAAGCTACCCACAATGAAGTTGGCCGGCTCTGAGACGGACCCAGGGTTTGCGGCAATGGCTGTAAACGACTAGGAACCCGAAAATGTGACTGGGCTTGTCGATACCGCGAAAACATTCCACATTCTTAAACAGTACAATCTTAGAGTCCCAAACTACTTTGTGGCCTCAAGATATAAGGTGCAAATCAAGCTTAGGCAAAGGGGGATTCATAGAGTCTCCCGTATGTGGATAGTGCGAATAGTCAAGGAACAAGTATCAAGTACTCGGGGTCCTACGGGACACAAGTGAGCATGAAAAACCAAATAACAGATATTGCCCACCGGTGCCTCTTTCATTAGTTATCCCATTACTACTCAGGTTAAGTTGTTTAGATACCTCATTATCCATCAGACACTCACAAACCCTACACATGCAATTCTACGACCCGCAAGGCTCAAGCAACTCCTGTAGTAATGATTCATAGGATGGAGGAACAAGCTTCGGTGGGGTTTAAAAGTAAAGGCTATGCAGTACTTGGGATTCAATTTAATGCAATCGCGACTCAATGATGCAAGAATAAGATAGGGGCAATAGGTACTATATGTATGGAAGCATGTGGTAGTGCTTACCTAGCAGCTCAGTTGAAGCGAGAGATGGATCTGGGTAGTACTCCTGGGATTCCTGATATTTCCCCTGCTCGGCGTCTATTCAAAAGAAGAACCAAACAAACAAGGGCCACCATAAATAAAGTGCACAAGCATATAAATGAAATGCGACAAGCAACAAGCATGCCATGATGAATGATGCACAAATTACATGGCATAACCTAGCATGGCCTGGGTGAGGTGTGGGGTACAAGAATAAAGCATTTTATTATGTTTTTAGTCATGTTTTGCTCCCATATAACTTTCTGTCCACTTAATATTTATATGATGCATGCTTCAATTCATATCATGGAATATGCAGTTAGAACGGGCTCGTCGCGCTGATCGATTTAGACATCTTATTTGTCAAATTTGGAGTTATAGAATTAAAGTTATTAATTTATTAAGATAAAGGCATTTATTGGCACTCAAATAATTTCGAGTTTTAGATTGCTCGAAAATTGTTTTAAACAGCATACTCATATTCCTCGTGTTTTCCTGATTCAAAACATATATTACTTGTTATGTTCGGAGTTGGCAAATAGAAATATATGATTTAATTCACCTTTGCTTAAAGCACAATAGTCAGAAGTCGACTATTCATGCATATAGGATAATCCAATTCCAAATTACAGACTATATTTGCATTTATTAAACAATTGCATACATCTTATGTATTCAGAACATTTGATTTGAATTGTGTCTACAAGTTATACACAGAGTTTGAAGTGGTGCTAGAGCAACTGAACCTTGTTCAACTTTGAACATCGACAGCTTGAAAGAGAACAAAGAATAAAAACTACCAAAAAGCTGCAGCCACAAAAAGATTTGACCTCAAGATCTCTCAAGACAAAGGTGGATATATATCCATCTCCCTAGTACAATAGTTAATGTAACCCAAGAATTACAACGTTTTTGAACCTAACCTGACGGAAATCCAGTTTAACTAAAACTGTGTACGTCAGAGCAGAGAAACACCTAAAGCGATTCAGAGAGAAAAATAAAATAGGAAGAAAATTGACAAAGCCAGGATTTGATCTCTGGATCACCTGAATGAGGAGCAAGGTTCCTGCCACTAGGGCGGGTTCGTGACTTTGATAGAAATAGGTACGCGGCGCTTCTTGACCCAACTCCGGATCAGAGTGGTGGTCTCCGAGAAGAACTTCAGTAAAGGCAACGGTTTAGAAACATGTGCTGGGACGAGCGGACAACGCCCGCTGCAGATGATCTAACGGAAACGACCAAGAATTTGCGGAGGAGAGGATGCAGGGACGAGGGGGAAGGAAAGGTGGTACTCACCACATCCGATTCCCACTGGAAACGGTGACGGAGGCGGGCTGGAGCTCCGGGACGGAGAGGGAGAAGAACAGCGGAGCTCCTCCTCGGACTCGACAGGGATGGCGATGGGGAAGAGACTCCTGCAGGCCCGGCTTGTGCTCCTCTGCTGTGCTCGATGCGGGAGAGGAAGGCGAGGCTGTTCCGCTACTCCCTGGTGCCCGACGCGGATGGTGGCCTCGGCAGGAAGCGGTGCACGGTGGCTGCCATGACGGGGTGCGGCGGAGGAGAAAAACAGAGGGGAAAAGGATGGGCAAGCTAGGATTTCAAGGTACGGCGCTGCCGTGGGGATTAAGAAGACACGGGCGCGTCGCGATGGCTGCGGTTGTTGCGGTCGCTCTGCTCGGTCGGAGTAAAGTGCAGCGGCGCGGCTTGGCTTGGTCGCTCCTTGTACGGAAGAAGAAGATAGGGAAGAAGCTCATGTCGATTTGTTTGTTGGGCTGGCCACTTTGTTGGAGGGGAAACAAAACGACCTAGGTTGGTTATAATGACCTCCGGCTGGGCCAAGAAAAAAATATTGGACTGCCTTAACTGCTTTACTTGGATCTTTTGAACAAGATGATTTACCATCACGCAAGATGGACCCAAAGAGGGAAAAAATAAAAACAAGACAAGATGATGCCCACATGTAGGAATATATGTATGGCACCAGATTGTTCTAGCATTTGAATTAAACCGAAGGTTTTAAAACAACTCGGAACAACCGAAAAAATAGAGGTAGAAAAGAAAGGCCACGGTTGCTTCTTCCCTAGTCAGAGTTCCAACTCAAGAAACCACCATTACAAAATAAAAGAATATAAAAGAGGGATAAGGAAAAACATTATGCGTGGGCATGCATGAGGCATGATGTCGTTGTAAAAACAACTCTAATCCCCATGAACAATTGAATTATGCCATAGAAGGAACCATTCAAGTGCTCTCATGACTCCATCCCACCAATTGGGCATGTTTGAATTAAGAGGGCCAAGAGTAGTTTGTGTCTTCCACTATAATTTGATAGGACCCCTTCAATTCAAATAGACCCACAAATAGAATAAAGCCACAAGAAAACATAAAAGGGATTCTACCCCAACATAGCATGCAAAGTGAGCCATGTGGGATCCCATACTCCATATTGTGAAAACAATATGGGATCCTGTATGGAGGCATGTAGAAATATAATTGGATCCACCCTAAATCATATGTGCTAGATTTAAATACCAAAGAGAATTGCATTTGTTCATATTATATAGGATGGTGGAATTTGGATGATGCCAAAATAAAGGTGGTGGAGTTTGAAAAGATATGCCCCAACTCAACTTGGGCATCATGTATCAAGAAACAACAACAATTTATGAAGAGGCAAATACAATTAATAAGGCAAGTGCAATATGAGGAGAAGAACCAATGAAAAGGGTTTTAATATGATGCTCAAATGCAATGTGGCATGGTGACATGAGCATGATATAATTATGATGCAACAATTATATGTAGGAAGGTAGCATTTATTATTAGACCATGTAGCATTACAGGTGTTAGACAAATGGGATGCTACAACTCTCCCCCACTAAAGAGGAATCTCGCCCGAGATTCTAGGAAGAAGAAGACACGAAGAGGGTAGGATACTTGGCACGAAGCTCATCCTCGTGTTCCCAAGTGGCTTCATCAACGGAATGGTGCGACCACTGCACCTTGCAGAACTTGATAGACTTGTTGCGAGTCTTTCTTTCTGCGACTTCTACAACTTTTGTGGGGTGTTCTTGATAAGACAGGTCTTCTTGGAGATTGATGAGCTCATGGTCCATAGTCCTACCGGGATCCTTGAAGCACTTCTTGAGTTGAGAGATATGGAAAACATCATGGAACTTGAGTTTTTCAGGGAGCTCAAGAGCATAAGCAACTTCTCCTCTTCTTCCATGAACTTTGAAAGGACCGATGTATCTAGGAGCCAGCTTTCCTTTGATACCAAACCAGTGCGTGCCTATCATGGGAGTGACACGAAGGTAAACGAGATCCCCAGGGACATACTCCATGTCTGTGTGCTTTCTGTCATAGTTGCTATTCTCGCGACTTTGAGCAACCTTCAGGTTTTCAAGAATGATGTGAACCTTCTCCTCCGCTTGAGTTACAATGTCGGGGCCAAACAATGTTCTTTCACCTGCGCCCGACCAACCAATCGGAGTTCTGCATTTGCGGCCATAGAGAGCCTCAAATGGTGCCATCTTTAGAATCTTCTAGAAGCTATTGTTGTAAGAGAATTCAGCATAAGGAAGGAATTCTTCCCACTTCATGTCGAAAGAGATGACGCAAGCACGGAGCATATCTTCCAGAATCTGATTGATCCTTTCAACTTGTCCTTGTGACTAAGGGTGGTAAGCTGTGCTGAAGTTCAACTTTGTTCCCAAAGCATTTTGGAAACTTCCCCAGAACTTGGAAGTGAAAATGCTTCCACGGTCTGAGCTGATCTCAAGAGGAACCCCATACAGAGAGACAATTATGTTGATATAGATCTCATCCAACTGAATTGCAGAAATTGTTTCCTTGACGGGAAAGAAGTGAGCCACTTTAGGAAGCCTCTCGATGACAACAAAGATTGCACTGTTGCCCTTCTGCGACCTTGGAAAGCCAGTTATGAAGTCCATCTCTACTTTCTTTTCCATTCCGGAGGCTTCAATGGCTATAGAAGACCGGAAGGTTTCTGATGGATAGCTTTAACTCTGCGGCAGACATCACACTCGGAGACATACTTGGCACAATATCGTTTCAACCCAGGCCACCAATATTGTGTTTTCAAGTCCATGTACGTCTTAGTGCTGCCAGGGTGGATAGAAAGAACAGAATCATGAGCTTCTTTAAGAACTTGCTCTCTCAAACCCGGATACTTCGGAACGAACATCCGATGCTCAAAGAATAGAGTGCCTTGGTCGTCAAGGTGGAAACGTTCATACTTCGGAAGCTGAATCTTGGAGATGATGTTTTTAGTGTACGGATCACCAAGTTGAATGGAGCGAACTTTTTCTTCCAAGAGAGGTGTTGCCAGAAGGTTCAGAAGATACCCTTGATCCACAATTTCAAGGTTGAGCTGGTGGTATTCCCCGCACAAGAGAGGCTGTTGTTCTTCCACCATGAGGTTGTTGACATAAGCTTTTCGGCGGAGAGCATCGGCCATCACATTAGCTTTGCCCGAAGTGTAGTTGATTGTCAGATCGAAATCATTAATTACTTCCATCCACCTCCTCTAACGAAGGTTGAGATCAGGTTGTGTGAAGATACACTTCAGACTCTTGTGATCAGAAAAGATCTCACAACGGTTGCCAAGCAAGTAGTGCCTCCATACTTTCAAAGCAAAGACAACTGCTGCGAGTTCTAGGTCATGTGTAGGATAGTTGATCTCATGCATCTTCAACTGTCGAGAGGCATAAGCAACAACTTGTTTTTCTTGCATAAGGACCGCACCCAATCCTTGCAAGGAGGCGTCACAGAATATCTAGAAAGGCTTTAATGTATCTAGAGGAATCAAGACTGGAGTAGAAGTGAGCTTCTCTTTGAGTGTTTCAAAGCTTTCTTGACATGCAGGAGACCAAAGGTATTTCTTGCCTTTCTTCAGGAGATCGGTAAGAGGCTTCGCAATCTTCGAGAAATTCTGAACGAAGCGATAGCAGTAACTAGCCAAACCAAGGAAACTCCGGACTTCTTTGACATTTTTGGGTGGAAGCCACTCAACAATTGTCCGAACAGTTTCTGGGTTGACGGCAATGCCCTTGGTAGAGATGACGTGACCCAGATAGGTGACTTCAGGCAGCTAGAATTCACACTTGGAGAACTTTGCATACAGGCGGTTCTCACGAAGCTTGTTTAGGACACACCGAAGGTGTTCTTCATGTTCTTCCTTTGACTTAGAATAGACTAGAATGTCATCCAGATAGACCACGATGAACTTATCAAGATACTCCATGAAAACCGAGTTCATAAGCCTCGAGAAAGGTGGTAGGTGCGTTGGTGAGACTGAAAGACATGACCATGTACTCATACAGGCCATAGCGGGTGGTGAAAGCTGTTTTGGGAACATCTTCCTTGTGAATCTTGATTTGATGATATCCACTTCTCAAATCAAGCTTAGAGAATACCACAGCTCCAGCTAGCTGATCGAAGAGATCATTAATCCACGGAAGGGGATATTTATTCTTGATGGTTTTAGCATTGAGAGCCCGATAGTCAACACAAAGTCTATAGTCTTGTCTCGCTTCTTCACAAAGATGGTTGGGCTTCCCCAAGAAGAAGTACTGTGCTGAATGAAACCCAACTTCTCTTGTTCATCAAGCTGACGTTTGAGTTCAGCCAATTCAGCAGGACCCATTTTATAAGGCCGCTTGGAGATACGAGCGGTTCCAGGTTCAAGCTCAATCATAAACTCGACCTCTCGATCAGGAGGCATACCTAGCAACTCTTTAGGAAAAACATCTGGAAACTCACGGACCACCGAAACACTCTGAATAGCATCCATAGCATCATCATTCAGAGCCGCCAAAGAGAAAAGCTGAATTGCAGGAGTCAGACTTGGAGAATAGACTATATGGCCTTCAAGAATTTTCAAAGAAACCGAATGTTCAGCACAATCAATCACAGCTTTATTTGCAGCTAGCCAATCCATGCCTAAAATGACATCAATATCTGAGTTACCCAGAATAATCAAAGAGGCCAGAAAGAAAGAATCCCCAATTTGAACCTGATTGTCATAACTAATCTTGGAAGTTAACATCCTTGCCCCAGGAGAAAGGACCATCAGCTTTTTAGGTAACAAATCAGATGACAACCCATTCTCTTGAGCAAACTTGAAGGATACAAATGAATGCGATGCTCCAGAATCAAATAAAACTCGTGCAGGGACTGAGTTAACAGGAAGCGTACCCAACACAACTCCAGGTGCATGTTCAGCTTGAGCGACATTGACACAGTTGGCACGAGCAACAGTGGACCCGGGCTTGGTGTTGATGTTGAGAGCCCGAGGTGGAGGTGCACGAACCATAGAAGAACTTGTTGCAGGTCTTGGAGGTGGTGGAGGAAGAGCTTTGTTGTTCATGGGACAAATCCAGTGTTGATGCCCAGTGTTTCCACAAGTGTAGCAAGCACCAGGTGGACGTGGAGCAGCGTAGCCAGGGACTCCGCTAGGCGCTCCAGGGTAGTTGTGGTTGTAGCCCCTAGGAGCCGCGGTGAAGGAGTTTGGTGTCATTGCTGCGTAGCTTGGAGTTCTTGGTGGAGTCGGGAGCGACGGTGCAGTATTAGGAACCCACAAGCGGCACTTAGAAGGAGCTGTCATAGCTGAAGAGCTTGCTGCGTCACGGCTGTGTTTCTTGGACTCCTTAAACACTTGCCTACTTGCTTCCTCCTATAGAGCTGTATGTTGGAGTTCCAGAAAAGACCCCGGCCTTGCATGACTGATTGCATATTTGATAGATGCATTGAGCCCTTGCCTGAACCTCTTTTGCTTCTTCTTATCATCAGAGATCTCATTGCCACCATACCGAGAAAGATTCATGAAGTTTCTGATATAGGTATTGACATTGTCATTGCCCTGCTTGAGGTTGAGAAACACTTCCTTCATCCTTTCCATGACAATTTCTAACAGGTATTGCTCTTTGAAAGCCCCAGTGAACTGCTCCCAAGTAGGCTGAAAACCAGAGTGGTTTGCCTTCAGATAATTCTCCCACCACAGAGCTGCATCTCCCTTCAGAAGGTGAGTGGCACATTTTACCCATTCTTGCTCAGGAACATCAGCAGTCATCAGCAACCTTGACATCTCACGCAGCCAATCATCAACATCTAGTGGCTGATCAGACACCTCAAAGTGGCGCGGGTTAAACTTCAGAAAGCTCTTGATGTCTCCTCGCTTGGGAGGTGGAGGTAGTGGAACAAACTCATTCCTCCTGACACTTTCTTCAAATCGTTGCTGGTTCTGCTGCATTGTTCCCAAGGCATTAGCAATACTTGCCAACACAGAACCCAGTTCAGGTGGTATGTCCTCCTCAGAACGGCATGGTGGTGCCATCCTGTGATTGATATAAAACTCAAGTCAGTACCATAATCGAGAATAATAATAATCCAAAATAGTACCAAAATGGAATTAACCAAGATTAAAGGATACAAATCACTAGGATGATATTAAAATATCAACAAAGTTCAAAGCACCTAGAAGATATTAAGCATATCGCACACGACTGAACAAGGAGTGTGGTACACAAAGCTATCAAAGAAAAAAATTCCGCAAATTTTGGCATTAAAATACCACTATATGCACAAAACCACTTAACAAATCAAGATTAGTAACTCTACCAATTCAATATACAAGAGAGAATGATAAAAGTAGTGGTATGGTCGCGACTCCATCCCGCACTCAAATCATTACTCCGCACATGAATAAGTAAAACACATATCCCAACTTCCTTCTTTCTTAAGATGAACCTAAAGATTAGCAACTACGGAAACAAACACCCCAAACAAGATAGCGTCGTATAACAAAGAGTAAGACAACTTGCGTCGGTTTACAACGAATCAGATAGATCACGTCAGTTTACAAAAGCCTGTCGGTATGGAATGTACCAACAGTTGATAACCAAAAGGCAGATAGCGACAACAAGTTGGATGCAACAGATAGACAATGAATTACACACACACACAACCTATGGTACTACGGAACCCAGAACACGTGAATCCTAGTTTGAATTTTAGAAGAGGATTGAAAACGTTACACTTCCTTACCAGAAAAGGGTGGGTGGGTGGGTAAGAAGAAAAATGGAAGCAGTCTTACTCTCGCGTTTTGTTTTCCCTAGTATACATAGCTACCAAAATATTTGCTAGACTGACAACGACCATTTGGCTGAGACCCTGAAGGGCGGGATGGCTCTGATACCAATTGTAACAACCTCAGACCCTATGCTCTAAGTTCAAGCCTGGATGAACCAAAAGTGGTTAAGGAATTTATAGCGGGGGCCCAGGGCCACCCACGGGTAGGTCCGTCGGCCGCCCTAACCACTTCCAAGAACATCGGGACAAGAGCGAGCGGTGTAGGTAACAGGCGAAGAGATCAAATACATACACAAGTGAGTATGTATTCAAGCTACCTTACAACAGTTCTCAGAGCCATACCATCTAAAAGAAATAGAAATATTGCAACGCCATACGGCAAGATCCAAATATCCTAGATAGAGATAATAGTGTAGGATAGCTCCTCATACATCAAATATCAGAGTATCAAGCGGAAGCAGGAAACAAGATCCGAGTACGGATAAGAAGCAAATCGGCATAAGATGCCACATAAATAAGCACATCCCGCCCACAGATCTCACGGATCCCCATCCTCGGAATCTCTACACCGAGTGATCGTTGCCAACATCATCTGTTTTCTCCACCCAGTATCCATCTTGCGAATACACCTGTTCATCTGAATCAAACCAATTAATCATGTGAGACCCTAGGGGTACTCAGCAAGTCTTTATGCCTCTAAAGGGGACATATACCTGGGGTGACACAATTGCAACAAAAGAATATAACTAACAAGCCTATAGATACTCGCTAACCATCCGCCTAACCAATGATAGGCGGATGTCCGTTCATTAGAAACAACAGTTATAACAGTATAAAGTAACAGATCCATCCTCCTTCTCGCTTACCAACGAGAAAGGGGACAAACAACCCATCTGTTGGCAGTTTATTAACCATTCCATGAGTATTGCACTAATTACTAGTCAGATGTTTAGTCAAATTAAAAGCGGTACTTTAGTTATGCTTGTCTATGATCGAGAAACTATGCTCCAAGTCGCCCATAACCGCGGACACGGCTTTCAGAAATATTTACCCTGCAGGGGTGCACAAATAGCAACACACCCATGATCGACCTCGGAAAAACCAAATCAAAACCCAACGAGGCTTTCACGACAAAGCAATCACAGGATTCGTAAATTAGTTCAGGGGGCCACCCCAATGAGCTACCCGCAACGAAGTTGGCCAGCTCTGAGACAAACCCAGGGTTTGCGACAATGGCTGTAAACGACTGGGAACCCGAAAATGTGACGGGGCTTGTCGATACCGCGAAAACATTCCGCATTCTTAAATAGTACAGGTGCTCCACGCACAATCTTATATAAAGCAGTAAAACATGGCATAAGTACAGGATAGTAATAAAGCCCCAAACTACTTTGTGTCCCCAAGAAATAAAGTGCAAATCAAGCTCAGGCAAAGGGGGATTCATAGAGTCTCCCGTATGTGGATAGTGCGAATAGTCAAGGAACATGTATCAAGTACTCGGGGTCCTACGGTACACAATTGAGCATGAAAAACCAAATAACAAATATTGCCCACCGGTGTCTCTTTCATTAGTTATCCCATTACTACTCAGGTTAAGTTGTTTAGGTACCTCGTTATCCATCAGACACTCACAAACACTCCACATGCAATTCTACGACTCGCAAGGCTCAAGCAACTCCTGTAGTAATGGTTCATAGGATGGAGGAACAAGCTTCGGTGGGGTTTAAAAGTAAAGGCTATGCAGTACTTGGGATTCAATTTAATGCAATCGCGACTCAATGATGCACGAATAAGATAGAGACAATAGGTACTATATGTATGCAAGCATGTGGTAGTGCTTGCCTGACAGCTCAGTTGAAGCGAGAGATGGATCTGGGTAGTACGCCTAGGATTCCTGATATTTCCCCTGCTCGGCATCTATTCGAAAGAAGAACCAAAAAAAAGGGCCAACATGAATAAAGTGCACAAGCATATAAATAAAATGCGACAAGCAACAAGCATGCCATGATGAATAATACACAAATTACATGGCATAACCTAGCATGGCCTGGGTGAGGTGTGGGGTACAAGAATAAATCATTTTATTAAGTTTTTAGTCATGTTTTGCTTCCATATAACTTGCTGTCCACTTAATATTTATATGATGCATGCTTCAATTCATATCATGGAATACGCAGTTAGAACGGGCTTGTCGCGCTGATCGATTTAGACATCTTATTTGTCAAATTTGGAGTTATAGAATTAAAGTTATTAATTTATTAAGATAAAGGCATTTATTGGCACTCAAATAATTTGAGTTTTAGATTGCTCGAAAATTGTTTTAAACAGCATACTCATATTCCTCGTGTTTTCCTGATTCAAAACATATATTACTTGTTATGTTCGGAGTTGGCAAATAGAAAAATATGATTTAATTCACCTTTACTTAAAGCACAATAGTCAGAAGTCGACTATTCATGCATATATGATAATCCAATTCCAAATTATAGACTATATTTGCATTTATTAAACAATTGCATACATCTTATGTATTCAGAACATTTGATTTGAATTGTGTCTACAAGTTATACACAAAGTTTGAAGTGGTGCTAGAGCAACTGAACCTTGTTCAACTTTGAACATCGACAGCTTGACAGAGAACAAAGAATAAAAACTACCAAAAAGCTGCAGGCACAAAAAGATTTGACCTCATGATCTCTCAAGACAAAGGTGGATATATATCCATCTCACTAGTACAATAGTTAATGTAACCCAAGAATTACAACGTTTTTGAACCTAACCTGACGGAAATCCAGTTTAACTGAAACTGTGTAAGTCAGAGCAGAGAAACACCTAAAGCGATTCAGAGAGAAAAATAACATAGGAAGAAAATTGACAAAGCCAGGATTTGATCTCTGGATCACCTGAATGAGGAGCAAGGTTCCTTCCACTAGGGCGCTTCGTGATTTTGATAGAAATAGGTACGCGGCGCTTCTTGACCCAACTCCGGATCAGAGTGGTGGTCTCCGAGAAGAACTTCAGTAAAGGCAACGATTCAGAAACATGTGCTGGGACGAGCGGACAACGCCCGCTGCGGATGATTTGACGGAAACAACGAAGAATTTGCGGAGGAGAGGATGCAGGGACGAGGGGAAAGGAAAGGTGGTACTCACCACATCCGATTCCCACTGGAAACGGGGACGGAGGCGGGCTGGAGCTCCGGGACGGAGAGGGAGAAGAACAACGGAGCTCCTCCTCGGACTCGACATGGATGGCGATGGGGAAGAGACTCCTGCAGGCCCGGCTTGTGCTCCTCTGCTGTGCTTGATGCGGGAGAGGAAGGCGAGGTTGTTCCGCTACTCGATGCGGGAGAGGAAGGTCGTTTTGTTTCCCCTCGATGCGGGCTGGTGCCCGACGCGGATGGTGGGCTCAGCAGGAAGCGGTGCATGGTGGCGGCCATGACGGGGTGCGGCGGAGGAAAAAACAGAGGGGAAAAGGATGGGCGAGCTAGGGTTTCAAGGTACGGCGCTGCCGCGGGGATTAAGAAGACGCGGGCGTGACGCGATGGCTGCGGTTGTTGCGGTCGCTCTGCTCGGTCGGAGTAAAGTGCAGCGGCGCGGCGTGGCCTGGTCGCTCCTTGTACGGAAGAAGAAGATAGGGAAGAAGCTCATGTCGATTTGTTTGTTGGGCTGGCCACTTTGTTGGAGGGGAAACAAAACGACCTGGGTTGGTTATAGTGACCTCCGGCTGGGCCAAGAAAAAAATATTGGACTGCCTTAACTGCTTTACTTGGATCTTTTGAACAAGATGATTTACCATCACGCAAGATGGACCCAAAGGGGGAAAAATAAAAACAAGACAAGATGATGCCCACATGTAGGAATATATGTATGGCACTAGATTGGTCTAGCATTTGAATTAAACCGAAGGTTTTAAAACAACTCGGAACAACAGGAAAAACAGAGGTAGAAAAGAAAGGCCACGGTTGCTTCTTCCCAGGTCAGAGTTCCAACTCAAGAAACCACCATTACAAAATAAAATAATATAAAAGAGGGATAAGGAAAAACATTATGGATGGGAATGCATGAGGCATGATGTCATTGTAAAAACAACTCTAATCCCCATGAATAATTGAATTATGTCGTAGAAGGAACCATTCAAGTGCTCTCATGACTCCATCCCACCAATTGGGCATGTTTGAATTTAGAGGTCCAAGAGTAGTTTGTGTCTTCCACTATAATTTGATAGGACCCCTTCAATTCAAATAGACCCACAAATAGAATAAAGCCATGAGAAAACATAAAAGGGCTTCTACCCCAACATAGCATGCAAAGTGAGCCATGTGGGCTCCCATACTCCATATTGTGAAAACAATATGGGATCATGTATGGAGGCATGTAGAAATATAATTGGATCCACCCTAAATCATATGTGCTAGATTTAAATACCAAAGAGAATTCCATTTGTTCATATTATATAGGATGGTGGAATTTGGATGATGCCAAAAGAAAGGTGGTGGAGTTTGAAAAGATATGCCCCAACTCAACTTGGGCATCAAGCAATGTATCAAGAAACAACTACAATTTATGAAGAGGCAAATACAATTAATAAGGCAAGTGCAATATGAGGAGAAGAACCAATGAAAAGGGTTTTAATATGATGCTCAAATGCAATGTGGCATGGTGACATGAGCATGATATAATTATGATGCAACAATTATATATAGGAAGGTAGCATTTATTATTAGACCATGTAGCATTACAGATGTTAGACAAATGGGATGCTGCAGTCCTTTTTTTACATACAATCTACAGACTGTTTACTGCTTTGTGTTTACTTTCTACAAACTATTACTTCCTTCCGTTCGATATGTTTAATCCTTTGTTTTTAGCAAAACTTGTGAGATTGACAAGTTCATCGCAAGTTGGGGGCAAATTTATGTGGTTGTGTTGTGTAGGTCTCCACGTTGCTGCTGGCACCGGTAGTGCGCCCTGCCAACGATCAGCTAGCTACACCTTTGATGTGTTTCCTTGCTCCTACTGGATTGATAATCTTGGTTTCTTACTGAGGGAAAACTTGCTGATGTGCTCATCATACGTTCCTCTTGGGGTTCCCCAACGAGCTCGATATATTTGGTCCATCAGTCTGTGAGCACCACCACCCTAACCCTAAGTCCTGGGACCCGCGAGCACTACCACCCTAACCCTAAGTCTGGGGGGCCGCGAGCACTACCACCCTAATCCTAAGTCTGGGGGTCTGCGAGCACCACCACCCTAACCCTAAGTCTGGGGGCCCGCGAGCACTAGCACCCTAACCCTAAGTTCGGGGGCCCACGAGCACTACCACCCTAACCCTAAGTCTAGGGGCCCGCGAGCACTACCACCCTAACCCTAAGTCCAGGGGGCCGCGAGGACTTTACTAGTCTTAGATTTGAAATGTTTACTTTTATATAGTTGCTTTATAATTTAGTAAAGAGTTTCATTTGAAAACTATTTTCTAAATTTAGTAATGTCCAAAATAGCATTTGAAAGAGGTAAGGCTTTATAATTTTAGATAACCTCAATTTCAACGTTTAATATAATTTTACCCTTTGGTCCTAATGGATAGAGGTTTAGAATATTATGCCTATTTTAAAGTTATTAGAAGATTATAGCTTTTTCTATACACTATATAGTAATAATAACATATTAGAAAAAATACTAGAAATAATAATAATAACATACTATATATTACATTATATATAGTATATAGTATATATTTTTATACAATATAGTAATAATAACATACTATATATTACACACTATATAATAACATAATATATATTTTTATACACTATATACATATAAAATAGTAGAAAATACTAGGGAAAAAATACTAGCTAGTGCGGCGGCCCTCTCTCTGCCTGCGGTTAGCGCTGCCCCTAGTGGCTGGCCGGAGATGAGCGCGACGACGGCGACACGCGGGCTGGCGGCGGCGGTGGCGACACGCCGGCTGGCAGCGACGGTGGCAGCGGTGGTGGCAACACACGGGCTGGCGGCGGCGGTGGCGTGCGTGGGCTAGCGACACGGTGGCGGCGGTGGAGGTGGCCAGAGTCGAGGCGCGACGGCGGCTAGTGGAGGTGGGGCGGCCGGCGGACAGGAGAGAGTACCTGCGGCTGTAGAACAGGGCGAGGCACGGCGGTGGCGGCCGGAAAGGAGGATGAGGCGCGGCGGCGGCTGGAGGTGGGGCGGCCAGAGAGGGGTGATACATTGCAAATGTATCTATAATTTTTGATGTTCCATGCTTGGTTTTATCTACTTTCTTATATTTTGTTCCAGCTTTGGAGTACTTTTCATTTGATTTCTTGGACTAACCTATTAACAAGAGCCATAGTGCCAGCTGCCTGTTTTCTGCTGTTTTTGGTTCCAGGAAAGTCAGAAAATGAATATTCACAGAATTGGATGGGACAAAAGCCAAAGTTAGTTTTTCACGGAGGGACACACGAAGCCAGAATACAAGACGGAGAGGTGCCAGGGGCGGCCACGACACCTGGCCGTGTGGGCCAGGCCTAGCCGCACCAGGGGGTGGTGTGGCTAGCTCAAGCACCCCCTCGGCCTCTCCTTCTGACTATAAGATGCCTCCGATACAGAAACCCTAAGTACCCAATCAAAAATCTACGAAAGAGTCTGTAGCCGCCGTCGTCTCCATCCCTAGATCGGGTGGGATCTGAAGCTCTTCCCGGCACCCTGCCGGAGAGGGGATTTCACCCTGGAGGCCTTCTTCATCATCGTGCAAACCTCCCGTGTGATGCGTGAGTAGTTCATCTCTGGACTACGGATCCATGTAGTAGCTAGACGTCTGGTTCTCCTCCTTTGTGCTATCATGTTTAGATCTTGTGAGCTCCGTTCATGATCAAGATCATCTATTTGTAATTCTACATGTTGTGTTTGCGGGGATCCGATGGATATTGAGATGCTATTTCAGATTGATTATTGATTCTATCATGTCTTTGTTATTTGTGATCTTGCATGCTTTCCGTTGTTAGTAGCTATATTGGCCAAGTAGATGCTAGAAACTCCAAGAGTTAGTATTTATGCTCGATAGTGGGTTCATGCCTCTAGTAATCTGGGGAAGTGACAGAAATCTCTAAGGTACTAGATGTGTTGTTGCTACTAGGGAGAAAACAACAATCCTTTGTTCATAGAACAATCGTATTGTTTACTTTACATGCAATTCGTAATGCAATAATCTGTTGCTTGCAACTTAATACTGGAGGGGGTTCGGATGATAACCTGAAGGTGGATTATTAGTCATAGATGCAGTTGGATGGTGGTCTATGTATAATGTTGTAATGCCCAATCAAGTCTCAAAGGAGTCAAGATGAGTAGTATATGCTTGTATGCTTTCTCGATGTTTGTCAATTGTCCCGCCGTAATTTTTTCACCCAACATGTTATCTATCTTAAGGAGAGCCACCTCTAGTGAACTATGGACCCTGGTCCTTTCTTTTACATCAATCTACAATCA
This sequence comes from Avena eriantha, assembly GCA_910589775.1. NCBI lineage: Eukaryota > Viridiplantae > Streptophyta > Magnoliopsida > Poales > Poaceae > Avena > Avena eriantha. Next base: position 91,066,771 of record OU342743.1, read on the forward strand.
ACTATTTACTGCTTTGTGTTTACTTTCTGCAAACTATTACTTTCTTACATTCGACACGTTTAATCCTTTGTTTTCAGCAAAATCGGTGGGATTGACAACCTCATCGCAAGTTGGGGACAGAGTTCTATGGTTGTGTTGTGCAGGTCTCCACGTTGCTACTAGCACCGGTAGTGCGCCCTCCCAAGGCTCAGCTAGCAAAACCTTTGGGGTGTTTCCTTGCTCCTACTAGTTCGTTTAAACCTTGGTTTCATACTAAGGGAAAACTTGCTGATGTGCTCATCATACCTTCCTCTTGGGGTTCCCCAACGAGCTCGATATATTTTGGGCCATCAAGGAGGCGCTGCTGGCATCGGAATCGCGCAGCTTGCCGGCAACGTCGCCATCGAAGGTGCCTCCTGCGTGAAGTGTGCGAATCGGTGAGTTGGGGGAGAATCTGCGTGGGCGCCCTTTAAGCGGACGGATCTTTAGTCCCGGTTCGTAGCACGCACCGGGACTAAAGGTCCCCCCCGCCTTTATTCCCGGTGCGTGCCACGCACCGGGACTAAATGGTTTTCGGCACCTTTTCAAAATTTTGACCAAAATAGTTAAGGGGTGCGCCTGTTTTAGAAAATTTCAATTTGCATATTTTTTAAACATTTGAATTATATAGTTTTTGCATACTTATGAATTTGAGAAAATTTTCAACATGAAAAGTTCTTGAATTTGAATAAGTAATCGAAATCCATTTTCTGTTTTATAAAACAATTATTCTAACTAGTCAAACTATTAACCATTTTGCCATTTTCAATTTAAAAATGCATTAACTATTATATTTTGCATATTTTTGAATCTCACTAAACTTTTAACATGAAAAGTTCTTGAATTTGAATAAGTAATCCAAATCCACTTTCTTTTTATAAAATAATTAATATAGGGTTTTGGGTTAGGGTTAGGATTTAGGGTTTTGGGTTAGGGTTAGGATTTAGGGTTTTGGGTTAGGATTTAGGGTTTTGGGTTAGGGTTTTGGGTTTAGGGTTTAAGGTTTAGGGTTTTGGGTTAGGGTTAGGATTGAGGGTTTAACTATTATATTTTTGTGGACTTATGGTTAGGCTTTAGGGTTTAGGGTTTTGGGTTAGGGTTTAGGGTTTTGGGTTAGGGTTAGGATTTAGGGTTTTGAGTTTAACTGTTATATTTTTGTGGACTTAGGTTTAGGATTTAGGGTTTTGGGTTTAACTATTATGTTTTTGTGGACTTTAGTCCCGGTTGGAGTCAATAACCGGGACTTAATATATTTCCCGCCCTTCTCAAAGTCGTCAAGCCACACGTCATGCTTTCCTGCTAGTTCCCTCCGCTTGCTGCCATATTTTCCTGCCTTTTCCCTCTATATCTAGGCCAGCCACCATGTCCATCCACACATCCAGATATTCCCCTCTCACAACAATGGACACTGCATACTGGGCCATTCTGACCCTCGAGGATACTGAGTGTTGGACGAGTTCCTCTCCCTCCTGTGCCTCAAGGTTCCGCCCGCCAGGTGGCCATCACGAACCACTTCTACCTTGAGCTCACGCTGGAGCAACGGATGGATCCCCATTGGGATCCCGACAACTACGACACCTGGAATGCCTTCTTCGCTAACCGAAAGGAAATGGAGCTCGCCAGGTACGAGGGTGACGGCCCGCCCCCATTGAACCACAACGAGGTTAGTCGCCGCTTGTGGAGGCAAACCAGACTATCGTCGGTGTGATGCGCTACATCGCCCAGGGAGATCATCCTCGCCTGCGGTGCCCGCACTTTGACCCTCCACAGAGCCACAAGAAGGGTGGGGATGGTGAAGGTCGTGGGCTACGCAACGTCATCATCCAGGAGCCTACTCCCTCGCGCATCGTGAATCCGAGGCCGGAGTGGCAGGTACTGATACGTTGCAAACGTATCCATAATTTTTGATGTTCCATGCTTGGTTTTATCTACTTTCTTATGTTTTGTCCACACTTCGGAGTACTTTCTATACACTTTCTTGGACTAACCTATTAACAAGATGCCACAGTGCCAGTTGCATGTTTTCTTCTGTTTTTTGTTCCAGAAAAGGCAGAAAATCGATATTCTCGGAATTGGACCGGACAAAAGCCAATATGCCTATTTTTCCCGGAGCAACACGGAAACACGAAGCAGAGACGGAGTAGGGCACTAGGGTGGGAAACACCATATGGTGGTGCGGGCTAGCCCTGGCCGCGCCACCAGGTGGTGTGGGCCCCTCCGGCCTCCACCGACCTTGCCCTTTCGCCTATAAGAAGCCCCCGAGGCAAAAACCCTAAATCGAATAGCCTCCATCCCCGAAAAGTTCCGCAGCGCCGCCGCCACCGAAGGGGAGATATGGGGAACAAAAAGTGTATGTTTTGGCACCTTGCCGAGATGGGGAAGTGCCCTTGGAGCCATCTCCATCGATCTCCACCGCCATCTCCATCACCGTTGCTGATTCTCATGATGAGGAGGGAGTAGTTCTCTCTCGAGGCTAAGGGCTCTACTGGTAGCTATGTGTTCATCTCTCTCTCTATGCGTGATCATATTGTGATCCTGAGCTTTGTAATCAAGTAGATCTACCTTGCTACTCAAGTGCTTTAATACATCTCTGCTCTCCCCATGTGTGTGAAAGTGATAGCGTGCACACCATGGTGGCACTTAGGCTAGAGATTACAAATACTTGTTATGAGTTATATTCGGAGTTGGATGTTTCTATGAAATTGTGGTGTCTGTTGGAACCATCTAGTGCTCAAGGTGATAGTGTGGGGTTATCCAGATGCGGAAAGCGAACTTTGAGGTGTGCTATTATAGCCCTACCATGGATTAGAGTGTCCAACCTGAGAGTAGTTAAGAGTAGTATCATAAAGAGAAGATATTTATATGAGAGTGTTCACTAGTGAAAGTATGATCCCTAGGCCTTGTTTCTAAGCATTAAAACACTGTTTGCAACTAGATTTTCACATGTTTGCTTGCTTCCATCTTTATTTCAGTTTGCCTTTAGTCTTTTCCACACCATCAAGCTATTTTCTAGCACCGTTACCACTTATAATTATCCATACCACTTGTACTTCACTATCTCTTCGCCGAACTAGTGCACCTATACACCTGACAAGTGTATTGGGTGTGTTGGGGACACAAGAGACTTCTTGTATCTTGATTGCAGGGTTGCTTGAGAGGGGATATCTTTGACCACTTCCTCCCTAAGTTCGATAAACCTTGCCTGATCCACTTAAGGGAAAACTTGCTGCTGTTCTACAAACCTCTGCACTTGGAGGCCCAACAACTGTCTACAAGAATAGAAGTGCGTAGACATCAAGCTATTTTCTGGCACTGTTGTCGGGGACTGAAGAAGAAGAAGCTCCCACGTCAACCACACGCCAGCAGGTACCCCTGGAATATGCCATGGCTGGGCTTAGGATCTAGCTGCGGGCTCCTAGCGATGACGACGATGATGATGACGAAGATGAAGACGACGCTGAAGTTGTGTACTATAGGGCTAGATATGAGTATGACTAAAGGGGGCCTTTAGTCCCGATTTCTTAGTCCCAGTTTTTTAATAATAATAAATATCTTAAGTATTAGTCCCGGATTGTGGCTGGACCGGGGGGACTAAAGGGGGGACTTTAGTCCCGATTCCGTAGTCCCAGTTAGAAACTGGGACTAATGGATCGTTTCCTACTAGTGTTGGTCTCTCTACAACTTTCCCGAACTATGAAGATGTTCTATTCTTGTGACGAGGAGCTAACTAATTTCACATATTAGGGAGTACATCTATGGCCAACTTGTTGGAGATGCCGAATTACTGGGCTCCGGAGGCATCTCCCTCAAGTTGGCCGTAGTGTTGTCCCTGCTCTTGTAGTTCATAACTTCTCTACCTAGATCAATATGTCGGGGAGTTAACTAATTTCACATATTAGGGAGTGCCTCTATGGCCAGCTTCCGAGAGATGCCACAGGACTGGGCTCCGGCGGCATCTCCCTGAAGCTGGCCGTAGTGTGTTGTCCCTGCTCTTTCACACCATCTTGTTTGCAGTTGATAACTTCACATTGATGCCTATTTATAGATTAAAATAACACAACATAGTGTCGACACTCACGACATAATGTCGACACTCAACCCTGTCATAGTGTCGAAACTCACCCCTTAAGTCCCGGTTGGTTTCTTCAACCGGGACTAAACATGAATCTTAAGTCCCGGTTGAAAAAACCAACCGGGGCTAAACATATTTCCCGCCATGTTTTCCCGCCATATGTTTTTCCCGCCACGTTTTCCCGCCATGTTTTCCCGCCATGTTTTCCCGCCACGTTTTCCCGCCATGTTTTCCCGACATATGTTTTTCCCGCCACATTTTCCCGCCCTTTCCCTCTATATGTAGGTCGGCGACCATCATGAACACCACACATCCACACATTCCCTGCCACACATCCACACATTTCCCATCGCCTACTTTAGGATTCCCCTGCGTGTTTGTCCACGACTTGGCGGCAACGACGGCGGAGTACTGGGCTCCATGGGGCATGTCCGAGACTAGGCTCCGTCGGGCTGGCACTGGGAGGTGCTACCTTCCGGGACGCGTAGCCTGGTGAGGAATCCTGGTCTCGTTGTCGACCCGGAGCTTCTTTGGTGGTGGTCGCATGGTCCAGGAGCAGTGTAGAGGGAGCCGCCCCCCGAGGAGGTGGTACGGAGGCGTGTCAGGAAGGAGGAAGAGCACGTACGCCGCTATATGTATGTGTTGGAGATTAGGTTTTCCAATACCTGTCAGCATCTTCCGGGACCTTAACCGAGATATGCTCCTATGATGGTTCCTTCTCTTTGGGTGACCACCTCCCGCAGCTCAAAACCCGGTCATCGACGTCTAGTTTTATTGAGCAAGATGTATTACAAGAGGGCATTTATATCTCAAATAAAAGGTTCAATACATTACATAGATTTATGTCTCAAATAAAAGGTTTAATACATTATTACACATCACCAACATCTAGTGTTGTGGTTTTCTTCTGCATCGTAGCCATGGAGAATCTTCATCATTTAACAGGATGCTTGGGTCAATTTTCACTTTGAATGGCGGAATTTCATGAAACTTATTCTAATCTTCTGAGATGTCTGTCTTGTCATCCACTCCCACAATGTTTCTTTTCCCTGAAAGAACCATGTGGCACTTTGGCTCATCGTATTTTGTATTCTTTGCTTATCTTTCCTTTTCTCGGTTTGGTAGACATGTCCTTCACATAGAAAACCTGAGCCACATTGTTGGCTAGGACGAATGGTTCATCCATGTACACAAGATTGTTGAGATCCACTGTTGTCGTGCCGTACTTTTGGTCTACATGTACCCCTCCTCCTGTCAGCTTGACCCATTTGCACCGAAACAAAGGGACCTTAAAAGTAGGTCCATAGTCAAGTTCCCATATATCCTCTATGTACCCATAATATGTGTCCTTCTTCCCATTGTCATCTGTTGCATCAAAGCGGACACCACTGTTTTGGTTGGTGCTCTTTTTATCTTGGGCAATCGTGTAAAATGTATTCCCATTTATCTCGTACCCTTAGAATGTACATATAGTCAAAGATGGTAACCTGTCCAACAAGTACAACTGATCTCCAATAGTGGTGTTATTCATGAGATGTGTCTGCAACCAACTGCTGAAATTCTTCTCGTGTTCCCCTTTAATCAAGGAGTCAGGCTTCCCCGGGTTTTCGGAGCGTAGAATATTTTTGTGTTTCTCGATATATGGAGCCACCATAGTGGAATTGTGTAGAACTGTGTAGTGTGCTTGAGTGAAAGAATGCCTATCCCTACATACCATTGATTTCCTTCCTAGTGTGCCTTTTCCAGTCAGCCTCCCCTCATACCGAGATTCAGGAACACCAATAGGCTTAAGGTTAGGAAGAAAGTCAACACAAAACTCAATGACCTCCTCTGTTCCATAGCCCTTGGAGATGCTTCCTTCTGGCCTAGCACGGTTATGAACATATTTTCTTAATACTCCCATGAACCTCTCGAAGGGGAACATATTATGTAGAAACACATGACCGAGAATTCTAATCTCTTCGACTAGGTGAACTAGGAGGTGTGTCATAATATTGAAGAAGGATGGCGGGAACAACAACTCGAAGCTGACCAGACATTGGACCACATCAATTTGTAACCTTGATAGACTTTCTTGATAGATTACCTTCTGAGAAATTGCATTGAGGAATGCACATACCTTCACAATGGCTAGTCGAACATTTTCTAGTAGAATTCCCCTCAATGCAACTGGAAGCAATTGCGTCATAAGCACGTGGTAGTCATGAGACTTTAGGTTTTGAATTTTTTTCTATTTCATATTTATTATTCCCTTTATATTCGATGAGAAGCTAGACAGGACCTTGATACTGAAAAGGACTTCAAAAAAGATTTCCTTCTCTTCTTTGGTAAGAGCATAGCTGGCAAGTCCTTGAAACTGCCCTGGATGCTTGCCATCTTGTCCTTTATGATGTTGCTGGTCCTCCCGTGCTGCCTGGGTATCTTTTGACTTCCCATACAAGCCCAGCAAGCCTAGAATATTCATGCAAAGATTCTTCGTCAGGTGCATCACGCCGATTGCAGAGCGGACCTCGTGCACTTTCCAATAGAGTAGCTCCCAAAATATAGATTTCTTCTTCCACATGGGTGCGTGTCCATCGGCGTATTTCAGAAAAGGTTGTCCTCCAAGACCCTTTCCAAAGATTACATCCAAATCCTTGACCATACCAAATACATCAGCACCAGTACGAGGGACAAGCTTCGTTTGGGTTTCTCCCTTGCCATTGAAATGCTTGCCTTTCTTCGTTAAGTGATGACTTGGCGGAAGAAAATGACGATTGTACGGGTACACATTCTTTCTACATTTATCCAGATATATACTTTTGGTCTCATCTAAACAGTGTGTGCATGCATTGTATCATTTGTTCGTCTGTCCTGAAATGTTACTAAGAGCAGGCCAATCATTGATGGTTACGAACAACAACGCTTGTAGGTCAAATTCTTGCTGTTTTTGCTCATCCCACACACGTACACCTGGTTTGGCCCACAACTGTAAAAGTTTACCAACTAATGGCCTTAGGTACATATCAATGTCATTGCCGTGCTTCGGGCCTTGGATGAGCACTGGCATCATAATGAACTTCCGCTTCATGCACAACCAAGGAGGAAGGTTGTAGATATATAGAGTCACGGTCCAGGTGCTGTGACTGCAGTTCTGCTCCCCAAAAGGATTCATGCCAACGGTACTTAGACCAAACCATAAGTTCCTTGCATCACCAGCAAAGTCCGGGAAGTCCCTCTCGATTTTTCTCCACTACTGACCATCAGCAGGGTGCCTCAACTTCCCATCTTTCTTACAGTCTTCCATGTGCCATCGCAACAACTTTGCATGCTCTTTGTTTCTGAACAAACGTTTCAAGCGTGGTATTATAGGAGCATACCACATCACCTTGGTAGGAACCCACTTCCTAGGTGGCTCACCCTCGACATCGCCAGGGTCATCTTTTCTGATCTTATAACGCAATGCAGTGCAAACCGGGCATTTATCCATATTCTCGTACTTCTCACCGTGATAGAGGATGCAGTCATGAGGGCATTGATGACCCACAAGTATAGGGGGTGTATCACAGTATTTTCGAGGGAAGTGAAACCCAATTTATTGATTCGACACAAGGGGAGCCAAAGAATATTTATAAGCCTTAACTACTGAGTTGTCAATTCAGCCGCACCTGGAAACAATCTTGCTCATAGCAGTTTATCAGTAGCAGCAGTTTGGTAGTAGCAATGGTAAAGTAATAGCAGTAGTAAAAGTAAAGACAGTAGTAACAATTGCAGCAAACAGTAGGATTAAAGTGTGGTAGGCATAGGGATGGATGGACGGGCATTGCATGGACAAGATAATTCATATAGCAATCAGAACATAGGGCATTTGCAGATAAATAAGATAAAGCATCCAAGTACTAAATAATCACAGGCATGTGTTCCATATAGAGTCATACGTGCTCGCAATGAGAGCATGCACAACATCTTTTGTCCTGCCAGCCCGTTTGCAGCGGGGCCTCAAGGGAACTACTGGCAATTAAGGTGCTCCTTTTAATAGACCACCGGAGAAAAGCATTAACACTCCGTGAACACATGTGATCCTCACATCAAAGCCATTCCCTCTGATTATCCCGATTTCTGTCACTTCGGGGCCTTTGGTTCCGGACAACGACGTGTGTATACAACTTGCAGGTAAGACCAAAAACAATACTATCATAATGAATCAATAACATGTTTAGATCTGAAATCATGGCACTCGGGCCCTAGTGACAAGCATTAAGCATAACAAGTTGCAACAAAGTCAAAAAGCACTAATAATAGATACTAGGCACCATGCCCTAACAATCCGATGCCATTACATGAACGATCTCATCCAATCCCTACCATCCCCATAGCCTACAGCGGGGGATTACTCACTCATAGATGGGGGAAACATGGATGGTCGATGGAGAAGCGATAGTGATGATGATGGCGATGATCTCCTCCAATTCCCCGTTCCGGCAGGGTGCCAGAACGGAGTTTCTGGTTCTGAATTGCGGAATCTGGTGGTGGAGGCGAAGCGGAACTCTCTCTGGAAAAACGTCGAACCCCCCTTGGTTTTTAGGTCAAGAGGCAACTTATAGGCGAAGAGGGAGGCCGAGGGGGCAGCCGAGGTGGCCACACCACCCCCATGCGCGGCCTGGCCTGGCCCGCGCGACCAGGTGGTGTGGGCCCCTTGTGGCCCTACTCCGTCTCGTATTTTGGCTCCGTGAGTCTTCTAGTAAAATAGGATTTTTGGCATATTTTCTGGGATTTTTCCTAATAGTTGATTTTCTGCACAAAAACTAGACACCAAGGTAATTCTGCTGAAAACAGCGTCAGTCTGTGTTAGTTGTATCCAAATCACACAAGTTTAGAGGAAAAACAATAGCAAAAGTGTTCGGGAAAGTAAATACGTTTTGGACGTATCAACTCCCCCCAAGCTTAGCTTATTGCTTGTCCTCAAGCAATTCAGTTGAAAACTGAGTGCGATAAAAGAAACTTTCACGAACACATTTGCTTCATAAGATGTATATATTATCATCATATGATCAACTACTCAGGCAATTCTTAATAAAGAGTATGCAACTAAGTTTACTTAATAGTGATTGCAAGCTATGAAGAGATTCCAACTCAAAAATAGTAAGTAGAATGAAACATAAACATAAGCAACATTGAAATGCTCATAACAAGGTATGATAGAGTGGTATCTCGCTTGCCTTTGATTGTAGAGCAAACATAAATGCCAAGGCACCTCTGAAGTTCAAGTGAAGACTAGAAGTAAAGATATCAAAGATACAAGCATCAAAGTCATGACACAATTAATCAATTTTTGAGACAAGCATATTACACTGAGAATGACAATTATGCTCTCAAGAAAGTGCACATAGAATGTGTGGAGACTCAACACGGAAATGAAAAGGTTTTGAAAAGTTTGAAAGGCTTCCAAATGCTGAAAGTATGGTACTCATTAGCTTTGAGCTCTCATTGCCCCTATCATAAGCATCTTTAAATGGTTAAGGTGAAAGTGAGGTCCAGTCTGAGTTATATGCTTGACAGACTATAAAATGGAAATCTCATGTCCCTTGAGTACCAGGGTCGTTCCTCATGCTACTCAACTTTAGTTACTGGTAAGTTCTTGTCATAGTAAATACATGTGTATCATAGAGAACCGCCAACGGGGTACCCCTTGCCCGATGATACGGAAGAATCCCCATATCAAAATGATAAGGCAAGCAGACAACGAGTATCTCAGCATTCTCCTTATTTACCATGGGAAAATGGTGCTTTTTTCTCTATTTCCTCTTTTCTCAAATCTCTTTTTTTTCCTTTTTCTCAATAGCTATCTCTTTTTTTATAAGAAGAATGCTTCATAGATACTTATTATTGTTACAGTGCAGGTTTCCACCATGATTAGGCATGGATTAAACCGGCGGCTCATGCATTTCTCTAACACACCTACATAAATCCATGGATTTACAAGCTCCCCTTTTATTTCACACCGACGACATCCGCAAATAAAAGAGCATGATATCAACTGGGTATATATTTACAGGTGTTGAAAGCATTCCCTGTGACAGCACGGTTCTGCTAATCCCCAGCCAATAATTTGCAAGCATATAACTTTCATGGGCAGTCACAATGGTTCAGGTTTATTAAGTGCAAGAAATAAAGTGTGCCATCAAGTTCGTGAGAGATTTACTAACTAACTTTCTCATAACAAACAAACATTTTATTCGGAAGAAAACAAGGCATATTGAATATGCACGGCAATAGCAAATGATGCTAATAGGTAGGTATGGTGGACACTTTTGGCAATATTGGTTTTGGGGAATGGGAAACACGAGTAGAGGTCATACTCAATGCAGGTGAAGGCTAGCAATAGTAAGGGAGCGACAAACGAGAAAGCAATAATTGTCATAATCATGCTTGCAACAAAACATGACTAATCATGGCATGAAAGTGATTCAAGACCCCTGAGGCAAAATAATTCATCGAGGACTAAATAATTATTGTTTCAGTCATATGCATGCATGAGCATGTGCCAAGTCAATTCAAGTGAAACATTCAGAGGGGGATACCACAGTGTCATACCAAGTTATGAATAGAGCAATGCAAGCAAACTTTCATAAGACAAGCTACAAACTATTAGCAAGCTGGAGTTAATCATAAGAAAGCAAGAACTACTAAGTATCTATAAATAACATACACCCTACATGAACAGACTAAGCATGCCCACAATGATGAGTATATGTACAAAAATGAAAACAAATAGAGTTCGTTACCAGCCTCTTACCACACCTCAAGTTGTCATTAATCCTCATTATTTCCCTTCACTTGTGTGGCTTGAATAATAACATGAAACCAAATTCCACTGAGGACTGCTGAACCCTGCAACAAACTCACAAAACTAAAGAAGAAGAACAAATATTTTTGCTGTTTTTAATTTTCAAAGGCAAGAACAAAAGGGGAAAACAAGCAAAGCAAAATCTTTTTGGGTTTTTCTAATAATTAAGACAAAGCCAAAAGGAAAAGGCAAACCAAGGCAAAAAGAAGAAGAAGCAAACAAAGAGAAACAATAGAAATATTTTTGGTATTTTTGTTCTTTTAGAAAGCAAAAGTAAAGAAAGAACGAAAACTAAAAAGAGAACGAAGCATGAATATACAAAGTACCGACGAAACATGATATGGAAATGAGTGTGATGTCGGTGTACCTCCCCCCAAGCTTAGGATTTTGGCCTTGATGACCCACAAGTATAGGGGGTGTATCACAATATTTTCGATAAGTAAGAGTATCGAACCCAACGACGAGCAGAAGGTGCTGGCTAGTGGTATGGATCAGGAATTCTCTACAAATACTTAGCAAACAGATTTTTAGGGGTTTTTGATAATACAGGTAAATAAAGTACGAGTAAATAAAAGACAATAAGAGTGAATGTAGCAAGTGGCCCAATCCTTTCTGCAGCAAAGGACAAGCCGGTTGTATTATTTAAGATGACCAAACGTTCTCGAGGACACATGGGAAGACTGTCAAGTGCTTTCGCTTCATATAGTTGATTAATCCTCTTTAGCTTGCAAAGTGTTGTGTGGGTGAACCTGTGCTAATGTACCGACCTTCCTAGGACTAATACATACTTGTGATTATACCCCTTGCAAACATCCGTAAGTACAAGAAAGTAATCAAGGTAGAAACCTAACCACAACTTTAAACTCTAAGACCCTTACGTCCCTTGTGCAATGGTTTCCTAACGGGGGTTTAGGTTTCTATCACTCCGGCAACCCCTACGATTAGTAGCCCAATACACAATGCATTCCCCTAGGCCCATATAGGTGAAGTGTCATGTAGTCTTTCACATGACACCACTAGAAGAAATACACCACAACTTAAATATTAAACTATTGAATCTTTCTCAACACAATTCCACTACTAACAACATGACTTCTCCCATGTCCTCAAGAACAAAACGAACTACTCACAAGACATCATATGTATCATGATCAGAGATGGAATAATGATGTATAACAATCTGAACATAAAAAATAATTCAATGGTTCACTTAATAGCATCAACTACAAAGAGTAATCAACACCGGAAAAGTTTACCCTAAGAACTATGCAAGATTCAACCCAATTGTTACAGCAATATGGAGATGGTGATGATGGTGCTAGTGATGATGATGGTGGTGATGATGATGATGATGATGATGATGCCGATGAAGTCCAGCTTGATGGTGATGTTGATGGCGACGATCTCCCCTCTTCGGGAAAAAATTCCCCCGGTAGAATTCTGTCTGCCGGAGAGATCTTTCTCTCTCGGTGTTTTCCACCCCGTAGAGGTGGCGGAATCTTTCTATGGTCGCTCTCCGAGTCTTAGGGTTTCGGGAGGATAATATACGCCAGCAGGGAGATCCAGGGGTGGACCAGGGCGGCCACACCACCTGGTGGTGCGGCCCAAGGTGGCCCGCGCCAGGGGGTGGTGTGGGCCCCCTGTGGCCCATCTCCACTCCCTCTTCTGGCTTTCTTCGTCTTCTGGAAAAATAGGATTTTCCATGTATTTTCCCGGATTTTCTGATCTTCGCGAATTTCGCCTCCAAACAGCCCATTTTCCATCAGAATCCTGACTGCAGCGGTCCATGCTCAAAAAGTCATCAACCATGCAAAAATATATGAAATAACATAAGTATCATTTCTTAATATGAAATATATCAATGAATAACAGTAAATTATGATATAGAATAGTGATGCAAAATGGACGTATCAACTCCCCCAAGCTTAGACTTCGCTTGTCCCCAAGCGAAACTGAGCTCAATAAACATGGCCTCAGGTTTATGGAGTGAAGAGTCGATAAAAGAATACGGACAAGAAGCATCACATTCATCAATACATAGATCATAATAGAAGACAACTCACTATTATATAACTTAACTTGCAATAGGTAAAGGAAACACAATAAAGATACATAAAGTAAATCATAATTGGTAATGGCAAACTTAGCTCTTGGTCGAAGAATAGTTGACAATTTTTAGGAGTTCACAAATAACTGATTTTCAATGATAGCTTTCAAAGAAGTAAACACCAAGATAAGAGCAATGTGCAAGACAAGGAACATAAGAAACATGATTGAATAAATCATCATATGAATGAATGAAACACAACAACTCAAAATACTTGCTGATGTAGAAGGGAATAGGTTGACTGACTCAACTAGAAAAGTAGAAGAAAGGACCTTCGCAGAGGGAAGCAGGGATTTCAAGTTTCATAAAGAGCTTCCAAAAATTATGGTACTTACTAGCTTTCAGCTCTCATTGCCCCTATCATAGGAATCTTTTCGTGATTAAGGTTAAAGGGACACAACTAAGAGGATATGCTTGACAAGTTATAAATTGAAGTCCCATGCCCCTTACTTACGAAGACCGATCCTCATGCTACTCAACTTCAGTCACGAGCAAGCTCTTGTGATTGTAAATACATGTGTATCATTAAGAACCGCCAACGGAGTACCCCTTGCACATGACACAGGAGCTATCCCATAATCAAAATGACAAGGCAAGAGACAGTGAGCATCTTAGCGATCTTTTTATTTGCTATTTGCATAGGTTTTTATTTAGGATGCTTCATAGAATGCTCACTATAGTTATGCTGCAAGTTTCCACCATGATTAGGAATGGCTTAGGCTAGTGGCCCAAGCGTTTCTCTAACACACATATAAACTCCATGATCTTACAAGTTCCACTTTTATTTCACACCGCCGGGATCCATAAGCAAAAGAACATGATATCAACTAGGTACAAGTACCAATGAAGTGTTGAAAGCGGTCCCCATGATACACGGTTCTGCTAACTTCAACTCATAAAGCGCAAGCATATATGCAACAAAGAAGGACCCAATGGTTCAAGTTTATTAAATGCAAGAAAGTAAAGTGTGCCATCAAGTTTGTGAGAGCTTTAATCACTAATTTTCACATAACAAGTTTAATTTGGAAGGTAGATAAAAACAAGAATTTACTTGGAATAGAAATAGTGCTAATAGGTAGGTATGGTGGACACTGGCAAAGGTTTTTGTTTAAGGATTGGATGCATGAGAAGAATTCCCTCTCAGTATAGGTTTTTGGCTAGCAAGGCTGGGTAGCAAGTACAAGAGTTGAAGGAAACACGCAAACATACAAGCGATAAAAACAAACATGCAATCTTCCTTGGAAGCACAAAAGATCTTAACCAGAGAATACTAAACTTATGAGCAAATCAAGAAAGAAAGATGATGAAATTATATTTCTTTAGAGTACTTTTATCTTTTTCATTCAACTCTCGAAAATAGTGTTGCTACTGACCGAGCCAGGTTTGCTAAAACCAACTAAATTAACTCAATGATCCCAAAGTGATATCAATACTAACAACAAGATCAATCATATAACCACGAATTGAAAACTAATATAAGATATGCAAAAGATTAAATGATAGAACTTCCCATTAATATTCCATAACGGCAAATCACACCAAGGGATACATATCTAACGAGAGAGGGGACACTTCCATAATGCAAACCATCCTACATAATAACTTCTCTATTCATGATATGACTCTACTAAAAAGGTAAAAAGATTGAAGATAGTGACGTGATATGGCGGCACTCTCCCAAGCTTGGAACAAACCAAGGGGATGCCAAACCTGATGATGAATTACTCCTTCGGTGGTGGTGGTGTTCTCTCATCTTTGTCGGACTTCCAAGGTAAAGGCTCCCCATCAACAAAAGACATCCTGGTCTCCATCATCCTGAAACTAGCAACAACACTTATGCATCTAAACCTAACCTCATACTCACAGTTTAGATTTGGAACGTCGTAGAGCTGTGCTTGTAGTTGGTTGGTTGTTTGGTGGATGAGAGGATTTCATCCTTGAGCTCAGCGGTCTCCTTTTGGTGCTCGGTGATGAGTTCAGAACAAATCTTATGGATGATATCCACTTTGCATTCCGCCATCTTCTTGTACCTAAAGACTTCTTGCTCCAGCGCTTCCATCCTGTCCTCCAGACTTCCTTCACCTTTAGGGCCTTGAACTTCTTGCATCTGTACCTCCCCATCTTCAAGCAACAACTCCTTGGGATGAATCTTCAACTCACGCATGTGTGGGTTGATGATATCCGCTGAGGAATCTTCCTTGGCTGATCTAGAGGAAGACATTGTGGCTCCAAAGCTGGGACTCTACCTGTCTGAAACAGATCAAAATGAAAATACGACGAGAACACAATATACGAACCTCGAGGGATCCGGGGATTATATATTACGAAGTTTTACAACAATAGGAAGGTACTAGGAGAAAACGAGTCGGAGACGGAGTTCGAGGTGGCCACACCACCTGGTGGCGCGGCCAGGGGTGGGCCCGCGCCACAGGGTGGTGTGAGCCACCCTGGATCCGTTTCTGTCCCTCTTTCTCTTTGATGGCTTCCCTGTTGGATAAAAAATGCAAAAATATAACTGGACAGATCTTTCGTGGAGCTTTTCTTACCAGAACTATTACCTATTCGAAAACGGACTCTGCAGGTCTCTGAATTTGGCATTTAGTAGATTCTTCCGGAGTTACCACTTGAATATCATCAGTATATTTTTCTTCATACACATATTGCTTGAGTCATGAAATCTTTCTCTTTCTTATGACACCATTTTCTCCACTAACCTGGAAATTTCTTTCACACAAAACTTCACACAGTTCTCATTAGCAACATTAGTGCATACGAGGTAATAAACCTTGTTGCGTTCAATTTCAACTGAAATCCATCAAAACATAATATACTGTAGCAACTCCTTCCAAAAACCCAAAATAATCCAAAAAGGAAATCGTTTTAAGAAGCAAATGCAAGATTGGCAAAATCTGTCAAAACAGACCAGCAGATAAATATCAATTTTTTCGAAAATCTTCTGTTGCTCAAAAAGTGCAAAACTAACAAATGTTAAATAACAACCTGGGGCAGAAGCACAAAATATTACAGCTCAAACTGACATACAGAGATCTCTCACGAATTTTTACGGTGAAGCACAAAAATCTGTTTCGGGACAGCAACTTCCCCAAATATTACTTCTATCTCATTAGAGGTTGATCTTGACACAAAAACCAAACAAAAAGGATAAGGAGAGGTTATTACCAATGTAATAACTTCCAAGACTCAAAGAAACAAAAGCAAACTGAAAGCAAAAATAAATTGGGTTGTCTCCCAAAAAGCTCTTTCTTTATAGCCATTAAGATGGGCATGATAATTTTGATGATGCTCACATAGAAATATGAATTGAAGTGAAAGAGAGCATTAAGAAGCAAAAATACACATGTTTAAGTCTAACCCACTTCCTATGCAAGGGAATTTTGTAAACAAACAAGTTGTTGAAACCAGAGGCTGCAAGCATAGGAAGTCAAAACAAGTGTAACATAAAAACTTTTAGCATAAAACAAGGAAACTTGTTATTATTGAGATGCATAAGAACACTTTTCCCTCTCTCATATTAAATTTCAGTATCGTGCATAAACTTAACAATATAGCTATCACAAGAACCATCATAGCAATGATCACTTATTCTAACAAAAAACACAGGAATACTAGCTCTCATAACACTACTTTGTGAGACAATATTAGAAGTATCCTTACAAAGGATAGTGTGTCCCTCTTCTACATATTTAGTGACAAAGTATTTCACATTTGCTATTATAGGCTCATCATTCATTTGTTTATCAAGTTCAATAGCTTTATTTGTACTTTCACAAACCATACTAGCTATCATAGAATGTTCCTTTATCTTAACTGGGAAAGTCATTTTCTCAATATAAGGCTTAGGTAAAACATGATTAGCAGTATAAACTTCAGTATCTCTTGCAGGAACACTCTTAGCAACATCTTTATATGGTTTAGGATACTTATTCCACTTCTTTTTAGGCACTTCAATGTAGGGAGCAAAAGCCTTAAAATAAGTTGCAATAGCTTGAGAGTCTAGACCATAAGAATTTTTAATATTTTGAAAGTCATCAGTTCCCATAAAAGATTCAATTCATTCATAATCATAATTTATACCTGACTTTCTTCCTTTGTCATTCGCCCATGCTTCAACATTGTCTTGAATACGGTCTAGAAGATCCCATTTAGCTTCTTATTCCATGCGAGTGAATGATCCAGCACAAGAAGCATCCAATAAATCCTTATCATGAAGAGAAAGCCTTGCATAAAAGTTATTGATAATAATATTGTTGGGGAGATCATGAATGGGACATTTGAGCATTAGTAACTTCAATCTCCCCCAAGCTTGAGTTGTACTCTCTCCATCAAGGGGCCAAAAATTGTATATTTGATTCCGATCTTTATGAATCTCACTAGGAGGATAAAACTTTGAATAAAAGAGAGGTACTATTTCCTCCCATTCAAGAGCTTGACCATTCTTCAGCAACTTATACCATTCCTCAGCTCTTCCTTTCAGTGATAATGATAATAACTTCTTCTTAACTTGATATGTAGTAATACCTGCACACTTGAACAACCCGCATAATTCATGTATAAAAAGCAAATGATCTCCGGGATGAACAATTCCATCCCCAACATAATAGTTATCCATAACACGATCAATAATTCTTGTAGGTATCTTAAAAGCATCATTCTCAGCAGGTGGTGGTTCATCTACTACCTTAGCAGTGGTAGTAGCATTACGAAACAAGAAACTCAACGAATTCTCCATAATGGAAATAAAGCAACTAATAGCAGTAAACAATACTCATATAGAAGTTTCCTTTACCAGTTCCACTCTCCAATAGTGCTTCACTCCCCAGCAACGGCGCTAGAAAATAGTCTTGAGGATCCACAAGTATAGGGGGTGTATCGCAGTATTTTCGATAAGTAAGAGTGTCGAACCCAACGAGGAGTAGAAGGTGCTGGCTAGTGGTATGGATCAGGAATTCTCTACAAATACTTAGCAAACAGATTTTTAGGGGTTTTTGATAATGCAGGTAAATCAAGTACGAGTAAATAAAAGACAATAAGAATGAATGTAGCAAGTGGCCCAATCCTTTCTGCAGCAAAGGACAAGCCGGTTGTATTATTTAAGATGACCAAACGTTCTCGAGGACACATGGGAAGACTGTGAAGTTTTTTCGCTTCATATAGTTGATTAATCCTCTTTAGCTTGCTAAGTGTTGTGTGGATGAACATGTGCTAATGTACCGACCTTCCTAGGACTAGTACATACTTGTGATTATACCCCTTGCAAACATCCGTAAGTACAAGAAAGTAATTAAGGTATAAACCTAACCACGGCTTTAAACTCTAAGACCCATATGTCCCTTGTGTAATGGTTTCCTAACGGGGGTTCAGGTTTCTGTCACTCCGGCAACCCCTACGATTAGTAGCCAAATACACAATGCATTCCCCTAGGCCCATATAGGTGAAGTGTTATGTAGTCGATGTTCACATGACACCACTAGAAGAAGTACACCACAACTTAAATATCAAACTATTGAATCTTTCTCAACACAATTCCACTACTAACAACATGACTTCTCCCATGTCCTCAAGAACAAAACGAACTACTCACAAGAAATCATATGGATCATGATCAGAGTTGGAATAATGATGTATAACAATCTGAACATAAACAATAATTCAATGGTTCACTCAATAGCATCAACTACAAAGAGTAATCAACACCGGGAAAGTTTCCCCTAAGAACTATGCAAGATTCAACCCAATTGTTACAGCAATATGGAGATGGTGATGATGGTGCTGGTGATGATGGTGGTGGTGATGATGATGATGATGATCTCGCTGAAGTCCAGCTTGATGGTGATGTTGATGGTGACGATCTCCCCTCTCCGGGAAGGAATTCCCTCGGTAGAATTCTGTCTGTCGGAGAGATCTTTCTCTCTCGGTGTTTTCCGCCCCGCAGAGGCGGCGGAATATTTCTGTGGTCACTCTCCGAGTCTTAGGGTTTCGGGACGATAATATACGCCAGAGGGGAGAGCCAGGGGTGGACCAGGGCGGCCACACCACCTAGTGGCGCGACCTAGGGTGGCTCGTGCTAGGGGGTGGTGTGGGCCCCCTGTGGCCCATCTCCACTCCCCCTTCTGGCTTTCTTCGTCTTCTAGAAAAATAGGATTTTCCATGTATTTTCCCGGATTTTCTCATCCTCGCGAATTTTGCCTCCAAAGAACCCCTTTTCCATCAGAATCCTGACTACAGCGGTCGATGCTCCAAAAGTCATCAACCATGCAAAAACAGATGAAATAACATAAGTATCATCTCTTAATATGAAATATATCAATGAATAACAGTAAATTATGATATAGAATATTGATGCAAAATGGACGTATCAGGCCTAAGTGGGTATCAACCCAAATACGAGTAAGGGTTCCAAGCAGGCGGGTCATTGTAAGAATGATCGTGGTTAGGACCTTGGGAAGAAGAAGAAGCTCCCCAATCATAGGTAGGCTGCTGATATGAAGACTCCCCCTCATTATTCGAGGGCTAGACCGAATCATCTGTAACCTCCCTTCTAGTATCCTTCTCATGTTGGGAGAGCTCTCCCAAGTACATATCAAGCTCCTCCTCAGTGAGTGACAATCCTACCCTGCTATCAAGGTTAAACAAAACAGGTGCAGGCAAAAGAACAAATCGCTCGGTGACATGGGTATACCCTACAGGTACTCAAGCTTGGTATATACGGTCTAAATACGTACAGGCCCACGGTGTCGCCAAGGCTCAGACGAAAGGACTCGAGTAACCTGCGGACTCTCGATTGCTTGAGAGACAAGAAGAAGCTAAAGATAGAAAGTTTGAAGGGAAAAACCCTAACTTGTAACCGACTCGACCTGCTACTCGAGACCTAGCCTATCTATATAAAGGCTAGGAGGGGCGGCGAGGAGGACACACACAACCCTAGTTTCCACAACCCTCGCCAGATTGCATCTGCGCACCATTGTAACTTTCAACTCCTTCAATAATTCCACGAGCAGACAAGCAGGAGTAGGGACCTCTACGAGGCCTGAACCTGGGTAAATCCTTTGTCCCCTGTGTGCTTGTTTGCTAGCCGATAGATGTCTCCAGCACTCCCTCCTTCTCCAAAACCCAAGTCCATAACAATGGGCATTGATGAGTTAAACCCTCGTCAATTGGCGCTGTCTTTCTGTGGGAATTGGGAGTGCTGATGTTGCTGCTTCTTTGGCCCCATCAACCGCGATCTACAACTCCGCAACAGCGGAGATTCACCAGCTCTTCGGCGCCTTAGACTTCACCGTCCACACGCCGGCCACCCGCTCGGCCTTCGAATCTGTGGGCGACGGAATCAGTCTGGCGATTGGGAACTTCCGCTTCCAAGTTGGTCAGATGGGCACGCATCGCATGCCTGATCAACCGACGACACCGGCGATTGCCCCGGCGTCATGGTTCCCTCCATCTATCGGCACCCTCAGTGAACTCAATGCTCCGGTGGCAGTCGGGAACACGATCAGCGACAGCAGTCGCGACTCTGATCTGGGGATCTGGCCACAGAAGATGGAACCTACGGTTCTGAATCTGAAAGTTGTGGAAGCAGCAGCTTCCCCAATCACTTCATGTGCGCCGTCATTAACGCATGCGACACCTCCACCAATCGCGGCAACGCCATTATCAACGGCGGTAACGGCGCCAATGGGGGAGCAGTCGAACCTCCCAGTTTAATCAACGAGCAAACCGGCGAACGCGTCGTAATCAAGCTCAACGAGCAGGAGTGGGAGCGCTGCCGCGAGGCCCTACGAGGTACACCGTTACCCCTCGGGTCCCCGCAGGAACTACTGATGGGCTACCACTGGCTCCTAAAAGAGGAGTTCACGTGCCAAAAACAAGCAATCGCGCAACTTGAGGCGCGTAAAAAGGCGGCGGACGAGTCGAGCCTTCGTCGCGCTGGGCTCTCCTCCTACGGAGGATCCTCTTCACGAGGCAACGAGTACATCGCCAAGAAGAGGCAGTCGCGAATGGCTCACCTCACCGAACAAGAGCGCATAGACGCCGCGAAAGTCCTCGACTTCGGCTCTATGACAGTCGACACGAGAGGCAACGTGGTCCCCAGAACGCCGCAGGCCGCGGTGACAGCAGCCACCATGTACCTCCTCAACAACCAGCCACCGGCTGGAGATCCCCGAACCGCCATGCACCGATCTACGATCGCAGGTTTGGAGCTAATCGAGGCCGCCCTCGACAAGGAGCCGGTACCAGACCCGAAAAAGGGCAAAGCACTAGCAAAACGCTACTCCTCACCGTCATCCAGCGATGACAGTCACGACCTGTCTCGACGCCGTCGTTCACGATGACACGATCATGACTATGATGCGCGCAACGGCCTCACACAACGGAAGATCGACAAGTCAAGAGAACGACGTGCTCGGTCGACTGACTCCAAAGAGGAAGACGGGGAACTCTATGGCGCCAGATGCTTCAGCAGATCCATTAGGCAGAAGCGAATGCCTAAGGGGTTTAAACTTCCGTCAGAAAATCCAAAGTTTGACGGTCTACAGGACCCTAAAATCTGGCTAGAAGATCACATCTCCTCTGTCAGGCTCCACGGCGGCAGTCGAAGTACTGCCATGCAATGCTTGCAGCTACAGCTGCAGGGCGCCGCCCGAGCATGGCTCAATAGCCTCCCACGCGGATCCATTCACAGTTGGGATGAGCTGGTCTACAGCTTCGTGCGCAACTTTAAAGGCACATACAAACGGCCTGCGTCAATCGAAGAACTGAGATGCTACCAGCAAAGATCTGGCGAATCGCTGCGCTCATACATACGAAGGTGGTCCATCATCAAGAACTCCGCGGAAAACATCTCGGAAGACCGCGCGATTGATGCATTCAATGGTGGCGTCCGTCGTCTAGAGCTCAGGGAGGAGCTGGGCCGCTCAAAACCCCAGACCATCGACTATCTGATGGAGATCGCGAATCGGTTGGCTGATGGAGAAGATTCGGTGAAGACGCGACCGCAGACGGTTGGCTGATGGAGAAGATTCGGAACTCCGCGCTCACTCCGACAAGGAGGCAGAACTCGAACACAGACGCGACCGCCGAGGCAAATGCCGCATGCGCATCTATGACGACCGTGACGACGTCAACATGGTCGCAGCCGGCTACGCCGATAGACGCGACGACATCCGCAACAGCGGATACCGCAGCGGTGGATACCGCGACTCTGGGAAAACCATGCAAGTATGGCAACGCCGCACTCGCGACGAGGCACCCGCGACCTCCATCGAGGAAAAACTGTCCGGACCATGCATGGTACACTTCTACATCGACAAGCATGACGGCAAGAGAAAGTCCAGCCACCTCCTCAAGGACTGCCGCGAGTTCCTCAAACTACACGAGGGATTGGTTCGGATGAACCGCAACGCAGTCGAAAGAGGCTACGGGGCCGCTCCAGGCGCCATGGCACATGGCGCACCGCCACCTCCACCGGGGCCACCACCGAACGGAGCTGCACCGGACCAACACCACGGAGGAGAACCGTACCCATGGGCCATGGGTACCATGATGATCCAAAAGGGACGCCCCTCCAACAGGGTGCAGAAAGCCATCACTCGCCAAGTCAACTTGGCCACGCACTCACCACCATCCACCACTGAGTACCTCAGTGGCAGTGAGTCATGCATCACCTTCGATAAACGAGACCACCCGCCTCAAGTACCTCGCCCATGCCATTGCCCCCTCATACTCGAAGCGCAAATTGGAGGCTTCGACATGAGTCGCGTCTTCATGGACGGCGGAAGCGGCATCAACCTCATATTCGCGAGTACCTTGCGAGCAATGAGGATCCCTCTAACTTGCTTGGAAGCATCAGACACAACATTCCACGGCATCGTCCCAGGGAAAGGCGTATACCCCATAGGCAAAATCAACCTCGACGTCATATTCCGCACGCCAAGGAACTTCCGGCGCGGCGCATCGATTTTGAGGTCGTCGACTGGCCCTCACAATACCACTGCATCCTCGGACGCGTCGCGTTCGCTAGGTTCATGGTGGTACCCCACTACGCCTACCTGCAGATGAATATGCCAGGTCCCAACGGCGTCATCACGATCAACGAAAGCTTTGAGCGATCTGACAGCTGCGACAGGGAATTCAACAGAATCTCCCAGTCCTTCGGCATGCAGGAAGAGCTCGCACGATTGAAGGAAATGACAGACAACAGCCTGCCTCCCTCCAGCAGGCCAAGCTCACCTGATCTCTCCTTCGACTCAACTGTGCACACAAAGAAGGTGCAGGTCCATCCGACAGATCCCGCCAAAACGGCCCTCATCGCCAACAACTTGAGTCCCGCATAGGAACTCGCGCTCGTCGAATTCCTCCATGAGCACTGGGAAATTTTTGCCTGGTGTCCTGCGGACATGCCAGGAGTTCCCAGGGAATTCGCCGAGCACGCACTCAACGTCAACCCCGACGCAAGGCCAGTCAAGCAAACAATCAGGCGACTGTCTGAGCCACGAGCGCAGGCAGTCGGCATGGAGATCAACAGACTCCTCGAGGCCAAATTCATACACGAGATCAAGGAAAGCACTTGGCTTGCCAATACGGTGCTGGTGCCAAAAAGGGACACAGATATCCTACGGATGTGCGTGGACTTCACTTCTTTAAACAAGCACTGCCCAAAAGATCACTTCCCGCTACCACGGATCGATCAAATCATCGACTCCACCGCTGGATGCGAGCGCCTCTGCTTCCTTGATGCCTACTCAGGCTATAACCAAATTCGAATGAAGGAGGAAGACCAAGAGAAGACCGCGTTTACAACGCCCTTTGGTGTGTTCTATTACAACACAATTGCCCTTCGAGCTAAAAAACGCGGGAGCACCTACCAGCGGTGCATGCAGGCTTGCCTCAAGGAGCAATTGGGTCGCAACATGCAAGTCTATGTCGACGACATAGTAATCAAAACCAAGGAGGAAGCCTCTCTAATTGACGACTTGCGCGAAACATTCGCCAACCTCGATCATTACCGGATTAAGCTCAATCCGGACAAATGCGCCTTTGGCGTACCATCCAGGCAGCTGCTCGGGTATCTCATCTCCGCGAGAGGGATTGAGACAAACCCGAAAAAGATAAAGGCCATACTGGCCATGGAGAAGCCAAAGAACATAAGAGGCGTCCAGCAACTAGCCGGACGAATCGCGGCCCTCAGTCGATTTATCAGTCGAATGGGAGAAAAGGCACTGCCCTTCTATCAGCTCCTCCGCAAAGCTGACAAATTCGAGTGGACCAAGGAAGCGCAAAAAGCATTCGAAGACCTCAAGCGCCTGTTATCCACCTCGCCAGTACTGGTGACTCCACGAGAAAGGGATCCACTACTGCTATACATCTCCGCTACCAACCAAGTGGTTAGTACAGTGCTCGTCGTCGAGCGGGCCGAGGAAAACAAGGTCCATGGCGTACAACACCCGGTATACTACCTCAGCAAGGTCCTCACGCCAACAAAACAGCGGTACCCGCACTACCAGAAGCTGGCATACGGCGTCTTCATGACCGCCCGGCGACTGTGCCATTACTTCCAGGAACACCCAATCGTGGTAGTCAGCGACGCCCAATTGGGACATATCCTCAATAACCCCGACGCCACGGGACGAGTCGCGCTTTGGGGAATTGAACTGTCTCCACGAGACATCACATACGAAAAGCGCGACGCAATCAAGTCGCAAGTTCTCCCCGATTTTCTCGTGCATTGGATGGAAAACCAACTCCCGGACAAGCCAGATATGTCCTACCTCTGGACAATGCATTTCGATGGATCCAGGCGGAAAGATGGAGCAGGAGCAGGTGTCATATTGATGTCACCTCAAGGAGACAAGCTGAAATACATCCTGCGAATGCAGTTCACAGCCTCAAACAACGAGGCTGAATACGAGACCCTGTTACATGGGATGAGGATGGCAAAAGCCTGCGGCGCAAAGAGGCTCATCATATACGGCGATTCCAAGCTGGTCGTCAACCAAACAATGCACGAGTGCGACGCACTCAATGACAACATGATTGCATACCGCGACCTCTGCGATACACTCGAGGGAGACTTTGATGGTTGCGAGTTGCGACATGTAGGTCACGAAAGCAACGAGGAGGCGGACGCACTCTCCAACATAGGCTCTACCTGCGCCCCCATACCACCTGGGGTATTTCTCGAGCGTATCTGCGAACGCTCCATCAAGCCAAAGGCCGCAGAGAAGAAAACAAGCGCAGCAACAGACTCGGGGGATACGCCACCCAATGAGCAAATGGCACTCGAAAACTTGGAGCCAGACACAGGACTCGAAGGACCAATGAGCGTCATGATGATCGAACAATCCTGGACGCAGCCGTACATTACATATCTCCTCAGCAAGCGCCTACCGGACAACCCGACGGATGCACGACACATCGCACGACGCTCCAAGGCATTCGCTGTTATCAATGGCGAACTATATAAACGCAGTATCACAGGCGTGTTACAACGATGCGTCTCCCTGGCCGATGGAAAAGCAGTCCTCCTTGACATACATGAAGGAACCTGCGGACACCACGCCTGCAGTCGCGCCCTTGTTGCCAAAGCTCTACGAGCTGGATTTT
The DNA here is from genome assembly GCA_910589775.1 of Avena eriantha. NCBI lineage: Eukaryota > Viridiplantae > Streptophyta > Magnoliopsida > Poales > Poaceae > Avena > Avena eriantha. The sequence goes on from OU342743.1 coordinate 91,092,415, forward strand.
ACTAGCCCACAGCCATGCGCGACGCCAAGGACATAGTCCAAAAGTGCAACGCTTGTCAGCGATTCGCGGACAAACCACACGCTCCAGGCGCGGAATTAAGACCTATCCCATTGGCCTGGCCCTTCGCACAGGGCTTGACATGGTAGGCAAGCTCCCAAGGTCCTTGCAAGGAGGATACGTCTATCTTTTGGTCGCAGTCGACAAATTCACCAAGTGGATCGAAGCCATGCCGGTGACCAAGCAATCGGGTCACAACGCGGTCAAGTTCTTCGAGTCCATCGTCTACCGCTTCGGCGTGCCACACAACATCATCACTGACAGCGGGACAAACTTCACATCCAAGGAGTTCCAAGAATTCTATGAAAACCTGGGGATCAACATCAGCTATGCCTCAGTCGCTCATCCACAGACCAACGGTCAGGTAGAAAAAACAAACGGGCTCGTCTGCAGCGGCATCAAGAAGGGACTCCTTCGACCACTCGAACAAGCTGCGGGTTGCTGGCCAGACGAGCTCCAATCCATACTCTAGAGCGTACGTACAACTCCAAACAGCGCCACAGGCTACACGCCATTCTTTATGGTGCACGGGGCAGAAGCGGTACTACCTGCCGAAGTAAGGTACAAGGTGCCGCGCATAGTCGCTTACAGCGAACAAGAGTCATTTCTTGCACTCGAAGACTCCGTCAACCTCCTCGACGAGGCGAGAGAAATCGCCGCAGAAAGGTCCACGATCTACCAGCAGAACCTGCACAACTACCACAGTACAAGGCTTCGCCCCAGATCCTTCGTCGAAGGTGACCTGGTCCTGCGACTGAAGCAGTAGGGGCATCTCAAGCTCGAGTCCCCCTGGGAAGGACCATACTTGGTTACAGAAGTAATCCCAGGTGGCGCCTATCGCCTTCAAGACCTAGAAACAGGACTCGCATACTCCAACCCTTGGAACGTCGCACAACTGCGACGCTTCTACCCCTAGTTGTTTTACTTTTACATTGCAAATAAGGCTACCCAGCCAAGGCTACTTAGCCACACATTGTACCTCGTATTGTTCTCCAAATAATAAAAGCTAAGTGCCCCAAAACTCTGTGTTTTTCTTCTTTTCACTTCTGTTACTATTGTACTCGAGGGCTACGCCACCCTACATACATTTGTTCTTCGAACTAATAAACGCGACATCCTGAGTAGCTGGCACATCAATCAAACCCCTTAACGCAAATTCAACCCAGCTGCAACGCACCTGGCAGGTTGATAAAAGGGATGGCCAGGCTAACGAAAAGGACTCGCATAGTGCAACGCACCTTACGCTTACAAAAGCTATGTGTACGCGTTCAACAATAAATTACATACAAATATATATATATGAACTTTACAACACGAATACATTTATGTGGAGGATACAAATCTGGTTACTGCTGCAACAGAAGAACATTGGTTTGCTCCTCGAAGAAGTCGACAATCTCCTCTGCTGGGCGGTCCTCCGCTTGATAGTGCGGCACCATATTCCAAGCAGATCCGGCTAGCGGCGCTGGCAGACCGGAAGCTACGACGACGACATCCATGTCAGGCCTGTGCAATCGCACCATCGAGAGGGCAGCCTTGGCACCAGCCACCAACTGCTGCCTCACGCACTCGCGAACCGTGGACATATCTTGAAATTTGGCCAGGAGAGCCAACAGGCTTGACGGCGTGTCATCCAACGGGAACATAGCTCGGTAGATATTCTTCAAACATGACTGTGACTTCTTCAGGAAGAGCAGCACTCGTGAAGCGCGATCCTGCAGGGTTGCCAATGCAGTCGCACGATCATGATCCACCCAGAAGTATCCACTCTCTTGGAGTTGCTCCTGGGTGAGACCATGAAGGCGGATGGCAATCCTATCCCTCTCCTCCTACGGACGGTGTGCGCTAACAACTACACGAAGCAGCACCAACAGCATGAGTACAACGTACCACTACGACTATCTACAAAGGAAAAAGATGAGGACGAGCAAACTAACACTTAAACTGGTCGCCCAGCTGCGTCACCTCGCCAAGCAGATACTGCTCGCGGGCGGCGGCTTTTTCCACCTTTGACTTCCACACATCTGTGTTACCGCGGATCAAGGGCAACTCACGCTCCAGCTGCTTCACGCGGTCATGAAGTCGCGACAGCAAAGACAGCTCCTCTACCCTGGAGCGCGGCGGCACCACTGTCTCATCAAGAGATGATGGATCCTTATTTCCCCCTATGGGACCACTCGATGTACCCTACCACAGATCAAGACAGAAGCAAATAAGGCGACCAAACTAACACAAAGGCAGGGATACCAGATGCATTCAGGATAAGCATAAAAAATATTCACAAGCACACTCGCCAGCAGGCATGTTCTTAGAGCAAAAGGACAATTCATCATCTACTACACAAGCTAACTATGGAGCAGCTGGCTTCTTCGACTTCGATGCCTTCGGAGGCTTCATCAAGTCCGTGGCAGTATCAGACGCCACTGATTTTCCGCCTGCCCCTGAAGCCGAAGCTTTCGCCGCCTTCTTAGCGCGCTGGAGCTCCTCCGAATACTTGGCAACGGTATTAATCAAAGAATGGCCGTATTTGGCACAGGCAGTCGCAAAGGGAGCAAAAACTACCTGCTGACCATCCGCGCCAACAAGCATTGTCTTCGACACCGCAGAGGGATCTATCTCGACTCCGTGGGCCTGCACCATGGCGAGTGACATCGTTGCACCAGCCGCCCGGAGGGAGTTCTTGTAGGTAGAAGGCACGCCCCCGGCAAGCGACTCCACCAGATCGTCCATAGTATCGACCTGCTCCGCCTTTGGCATCAACTCCTCTCGGAGGCGACTAAGGGCGACCTTGGCCTTGGATAATGTATCCTGGACGGCGGCGCTTCGATCTTCGACCGTGGACACCGCGCCGGCCAGAGCGTCATCACGATGAAGGGCCTGCGGGTCAAAACTCAAGTCGCCAGCATCTACACCAAAAACATGGATCAAATTTCTAGTGCCACCGGCAAAACTCCAGAAGCAGAGAAAAGCATCAATTAAAAATCAACCAGTAAAAGGTACCTGAGAGGGCCTTGGCGACTGAGAATAGTTACTCCTCGAACAACTTCTCCCTGGCCGCAAAAGAGGCGCGCAGATCCTCTTCGCGCTTCCGGGCATCATCACGAGCCGCGATTGCCTCATCGCGCCCCTTCACAGCTGCGGCCAATGTCTTCTCCAATGATGCGACATTGCGCAGTAGGGCGTTATGCTCAGCTACATGGCAGTCAAATAATTGGCTATCAGTCGAACATACCAAAACAGAGAGAAGATGAAAGGAACAAGCGTGGAAGCACTCACTTTCGACCATGCGGTGACGCGTCTCCAGCATCGCATGCTGACGACCCATCGCCATCACCTGCTCCGCCACTCGCGCGGCCTCCTTTACAAGGAGCTGTTGCACCAAGCAAGGAATCAGAAAGGGCAACAGAAGGCGTTGACTGCCAAAATGCAAAAGAGGGAAAGATATACTCACATGGTCCTCTAGCGACTCCGAAGAAGTCTGTTCAGCCGTCATCCGAGCAACTATTCGATGCTCCCCTCCGTGAGGAGAGCTTGAAGAATTGTGCCTGGAGTGGGCCGCCACCGGAGGAGAAGGAGAGCGCTCGACCTCTACCTTGGCCCTCGAGGTCGCGACTCCTGATTCCTTCAAAAACTCAACGTCGCCAGAAGAGGACGACGCCTCTTGACTGCAAGACCAAATTCGCATTAAGAAAAGGCAAAACTCCAGGGCAAAGCCAACAAATATAAAACAGAAAAGAATGAATGACCTCATAAACTTACCAGTCAAACTTATCAAGATCAAACGTGGCCTCCGCCGACTCCGACGAAGACTCCTTGGGCAATCGCATCTTCTTGCGAGCAAACGGTGCTACAGCCCTCACAGGAACGGCGGGAATTGGTGACTCCGCGCCAGCAACTGTGCCTTCTGGAGTTGAAGGAGTCGACGCATCGGAGTCCTCGCTGCGCGAACGCTTGCGAGTATCCGGGCTCCCGGAATCGGGGGCTTCCTCTTCCACATCAGAAGGGACAGTCGACTCAGACTCATCCTCTTCCAAAGCCTCGCGAGGAATAATACCCTCAGGGAGAGGAGGCATGCAAGGCGACACCGCCCAATCCTGCATACAAACAGCAAAGATGAGCTAAAGGAGCGAGTAAGCAACAGAAAAAGCAATCACGAAAATAATCTACTGCGTAGCACAACTATACCTCAGGAGGAGGATTCGAAGCATCAAAAGGAGGAACGACTGGCTCATTCGGAAGTACATCCTTGAAGGTGTACTTCGTAACCAGTCGCACCCTCTTATCTACCTCACTCGCGGACATGCCATCGGCAGACACGCGAGTGACATCATCAGCACCACCCCATTGAAACATGGGATGGACTCTAGCTTGGAGAGGCTGGACACGACGACGCAGCCAAGTCCTGACAAGGGCGCAGCCTCCCTCCTCTGCGCCTATGCGACTCTCGAGGTCGCAGACGCGTTGATATAACATGTCTGTCTCTGCGAGTTCGGAGGGCATGATCACGTTCTTCCAAGAACGCATCTTCTTGTAGGGAGTCGCGGGATCGAAAGGCGCGAGTCCAAAATGTTTTTCCTTGGCCTTCTGGTCGCGAACATAAAACCATCTGTCCCTCCATCCCTGGACGGACTTGGCGAGCTTGATGTCGAAGTAGGTGGCGGATGGGTCGACATGGATTCCACAACCACCTACGTCATAAACTAAAGAGCCAGATGCGGACTGACGCTTTAGCTTGAATAAACGTTTGAAAAGTCCAAAGTGCGGCTCGATTCCAAGCCAGCACTCGCAAAGGGTGATAAAACAAGAGATGTGAAGAATCGAGTTTGGGACAGCTGATTGAGCTGGAGCCCATAGAAACAGAGGAGACCCCTAAGAAAGGGGTGGATAGGCAAAGAAAGGCCGCGAATGATGAAAGCAAGAAACATCACTCAAAAACCAGCAGGAGGCACAGGAATGGTCTCACCACTGGGGACGCGCGCGTCAGCGACTGCTACGGAAATAACTCCGTCTTGGCGAAGAAGACGGAGATCGGATGCCTTGATGATTGAGGGGCGCCAAGTGCCATTGGTCACGCGGGTGCCCGCGACCTTCTTTTTCCCGCCGGCAGCGGTACTGGTGCCCGCAGCAGCGGGGCCACCCTTCTTCTTCGTCGCGGCAACGGTGGTCGCGGATTTAGCGGCAGCGCCTCCTTTCTTCTTTCCCATTGCGCGGCGGCGATGAGAACGAAGAAAATAACTTGGAAACAAGCGGAGATGGTCCAGAGCTGAGGAGGAGATGAGCGTAGGAGAAAAGCAGAGGAGCAGCGGCAATGGCGATGGCAGCGAGGAAGAAAAGGGCGCAGAGGGAAATTTATCGCCGTAGCATCGCTACTTAACCCCTAAGAGATGCAATCCAACGGCTCACAAAAACCCTATTGGACGCGTGGCACATATCGTGCTCGACACGTGGGGAAGAGGAAGCACGAACCGTCCCTCCACTGCACGGAAATCGAGGAGGCACAGTTAATAAGAAGATTACGCACGCCCAGTCAAATCAAAGTCAGAAAGTGGGACCTACCGCTCGTCACGACCCGTCAAAGCCGCTCACGCAGGCAACTGAGGTCATGCAAGCGTCAGCACTGACGTCATCAACGGCTACTCAACGGAAAACTTCGACTACTTTAGGCGTTGCTGGAGTTTTCGACTCCAGCAAGCACTCGGGGGCTACTCCCATAGGGAGCGCTGGCCGCGCACCCTATGATTTTCTTTTCTTATTGCAGGGATACAGGCAATCACAATCAAACCCAACCACTCGAAAAACGATTCGACTATGGACGTGGGTCACTCCCATAGGGAGCGCTGGAAACAATTTCGACTGAAACAAGCAAGCAAAAGACAACAGCAGTCACAACCCAAGTTTTCGACTCAAACAAACAAAAATGACAGCATTCGCAAATTTTCTTTAGTCCCTGCCTGAGTCTTCGACTCAACCAGGAACTCGGGGGCTACTCCCATAGGGAGCGCTGGTCGCGCACCCTATGATTATTTACACGAAAACTATGCGCTGATTACATCGGCACTCGCAGATCATGGCGACACCACCTCATAATTTCCCTACAAAGAGATTACGTCTCCTGGGTTGCCCGAATCATCTCCGCGATGATAAAATTAAGATGCCGCGCTTACAGCGTGAAGGTAAGACCTGAATAGAGGCCTGGCAACGCATTTAACTGTGCACTACCAGAAACATATCCGTGCCTACAGGCACGATGAACATGCCTTGACGGACGCGTCAAGTGCTCACACCCATATAACTGGAATTCGACTCCTGTAAGACCTCCGCGGCCTGAGTCGAATTACGCTAGCACTTTTCCGGATTCGAGTCCGGGGACTCGAGTTCGAGTAGATTGCGTTGTTTCACCCTAAGGTGGTTACCTGATACCGATACTTCGGCTACATCAGGCACGTATATCAACAAATCCCTATGACTAAATGAAAGCAGCCGAAAAATATACTCATTCAGGCACTCGAAAACTTCAAAAAGTACCCAGTCGAATCTGCGATTCCACTGGATACTCTAGGGCTACTGACATGGGTATACCCTACAGGTACTCGAGCTTGGTATATACGGTCTAAATACGTACAGGCCCATGGTGTCGCCAAGGCCCAAACGAAAGGACTCGAGTAACCTGCGGACTCTCGATTGCTTGAGAGACAAGAAGAAGCTAAAGATAGAAAGTTTGAAGGGAAAAGCCCTAACTTGTAACCGACTCGACCTGCTACCCGAGACCTAGCCTATCTATATAAAGGCTAGGAGGGGGCGGCGAGGAGGACACACACAACCCTAGTTTCCACAACTCTCGCCAGATTGCATCTGCGCACCATTGTAACTTTCGACTCCTTCAATAATTCCACGAGCAGACAAGCAGGAGTAGGGACCTCTACAAGGCCTGAACCTGGGTAAATCCTTTGTCCCCTGTGTGCTTGTTTGCTAGCCGATAGATGTCTCCAGCACTCCCTCCTTCTCCAAAACCCAAGTCCATAACAATGGGCATTGATGAGTTAAACCCTCGTCACTCGGACTTACTCCTTCTCCAACCAGCCTTGAGAAAGGTTATTTCATAAGACAACTCACTCAAATTATCCCAAGAAGAAACAAATTTATGTTGTATCATGGAATTAAGATCAAGCCTTTCTATGGGAAACTATAGGTCTAGATGATGGGGCACTAAACCATGCAAAGCTAATAAACGAAAGGCAATGAGGCCTCCACAAATTCCACCTTTCTCGAGGTTAGCAGCAAGACGAAAAGCTATCAAGGCACCCAAGTTATAAGTCCTATCTCGTTTTAAAGCAGCTGAGATGAATGCTAGATCATATGAGGATAACTTATTAGCAGTTTTCCTAGCGAGAACACACTTGGCAATAAAGTCAGCAAAGTAGCGAATAGACGGGAGATGAATGTTACTGATTTTCCCGCTCTCCTTCGAGAAGATGCTCCCTTGGCAAATCTCCGCATACAAGTCCATGAGTGGTGCAGGTCACTCTTTAATCCTCCCACACGATCCCCAATGAGGTACCTTAATAGCTGCACAAAAGTCATCAAGAGGAAGGTCGACAGCTATATTGTAAATTTTGTAGTGGACCATGGGGTTAGGCAAAGAGTAACTAAATCGAAAGTCCTGCACTACATACATAGTTAGTTTCACAAATTGACAGGGTTCATCTTCCACAAAGTGCTCCAATCCTGCATTAGCAACTAAGGTATGGAAGTCCTGGGAAATTCATGCAGCCCTCATGAATTCGAAGCATGGATAGATGGAAGGAAAAACTTCCTCCTCTTGGTGAACCTTCATAACCTCAGGCACCCTCAGTTCATGTTGGTTGCGTTGATGCTCATTCATCTTCTATTCTGAAATTTAAACATCCATTACACAAGTGATTGCAAAGTGAATACATAATGAAGAGAACTACTCATAGGGACTTGTAAGAGGCCTAAACATGCATCAAAACAATATCTCTAAGCATTGAACAAGCTTACAAGCTCTCATAACCTGTCACCTACAGCAACAAAATACACAAGATATAAACCACTAAACACAAATCTACTTGGACAGGCGGAGGAGTCACATACCGGAGAACAAATGCTCCAAATTTTAGCAGCAAAGATGGGATGAGCAAGGAGATCGAAAAATCATGGGCAAGAACAGCAAGAATGCGATTTCTAGCAATGAACTGGTGTTTTCTCGGGAGAGAGGAAGCAGTGGCAAGTGAAAGAGTGAGTGGAGGGCCAGGGTGGCCCACACCATGGCCAGGTGCGCCCCTGGGCTGGCCGCGCCACCAGGTGGTGTGCCTGCCTGGTGGGCCCCCCTAGTACACTCTAGGCACTTCTCTACCCCTTTTTCACATAAAAATTTAATATGAATTTTCTGGAATTTTTCGAGACACTTTATTTTTGAGCAATTTTCAGGTATAGATAAATGATTTTCTGACAGAAAAAGTGTTTTTGGAATGATGCAATGTTGCGACCTCGGATCGAGGCAAGTTACACCACTTGTTCATGTTTATGTCCCAGTTTTGACTATGCATGTTTTACTCTTCAAATTCTGTAGTATGCATGTGTAGGATTTTGGTAGATTTTCTTAGAACTATTTTCGCAAGTGCGGTTTTGTAGTATGCCATGAGTAGTTCTATGCTTAGGGATGTTTCCATCCCAATAGGTTATCCTATTTTTCTAAGTTATGCTTTCTATGCTATATACTTGTATATATCAAGTACCGTTGGGAGGGTTCGAAAGACTCAAACATTTTCTAAGTATGAGAGCTCTCTCGAGCGAACTTTTCTTCTTCAAAACCCCTTCAAAATAAAACTAAGTTTTCTTCTGGGCGGAATGGTTGTCGGGGAAACGAGTGGGAATTTTGGTGGAGGACGGCCGCCTAGGAATCAAAGAAGTCTGCCATGTTTCAGAATTCAGAAGCTTCCCGTGCAACCACAATACATATGGGCTCTGTCTTGGCTTAGTACTTAGTGGGAAACCTCATCGGGGTACCAACATTTGGAGGTTCTTGGCACGGTTGGATCCAGCTGGTAGAGGGGCTACTAAGGGAAGGCTTCTCCATGGTCTTGTCTGTAAAAGGACTTGATCATGGATTATGGGGAAAGTGCACAACCTCTCGAGAGTATTGCAATCTGATCGATCAGCCGTGTTCACGGAAACAGAACAACTTTGAGCATCTGAAGGATGGAGCCTCTGAAAGATCTTCCTCTCTCTTTTCCAAACTTAACATTTTATAAACCCCAAGGCGTGAGTAATATCGCCATTGGGTGGGATTTTGGGAACTTGGTGCATAATATCCAAGTGCTAGGTTAACTGGGCACTTGGTGAGTAATATCCATGTGTTCCATTCGACCCTATACTATTTATCAAAGTTTACAAAGTAGGGAAAACTTTCTTCCTCTTTTCTTATTACATTGATAAAATTGGCTTTACGCAAATGAACCCCAGAGCCTACTCTTAGCCTTGCATGTAGAGATAGTCTTACTCTTTCCTTGGTGTAATTTGCCAATACAGTCAAAGTATTGACCCAACTTGTTGGCTGCACGTCTTATGTGCAGAATCCGAAGATTGAAACATGCGTAGGGATCACGGGTCTTCACGCAGCTAGCCTGAGGCGTTGATGGACTCAAGTTTTACTTAGTTTCCGCTGTTTCATTTGAGCTAGCTATAAGCTATGCAAGTTGTAATAATTATACTCTGGATTATTCGGGTAATAATGACTTGTGTTTTACATGATAATCATCGACTGTGAAGTGCTAGCTATTGATCCAGGGACTAGCATGTTAATCACAGGGACTTAGGATCCTTAACGATCCGAGGTCGCAACAGATGGTATCAGAGCACAAAGTTGCCTGTAGGACGTGAACCCTAGGATTGGAAACCACCTTTACCATGTGTGTTGTTGCTTTCTCTGTTCCTCTAAGTCATTTGTACTCTTCTAGTATTTCTCTTCCTTATCACCTTGTGCCTAATTTTCTCTCTCCTAACTTAAAGATGACGGCCTTCTACTACGACACCGCCGAAGACAGCAAGTGCCTGCGCTTTGAGGAATGCCTTCTGGACATCATCAAGACACTGCAGTTACCCATGCCATCAATCAAGGGAAGCGGGTTGAGGAAGATGCACAAGGAAGGATGCTGGGCGATTGAAGTCATCAAACCAGGGCGCAGTCAGACAGAACCCAAGACAGAGGCCATTGTACTCAACGTCACCAGCGACTCCAAGGAGGAAGGACTTAGCATCAGCTTGCAGGAGCTCATTGGACGGCTTTGTGGACGCCACCATGAAGAGGTTGAAGGCCACTACATCAAACTCTTTGGAAGACGTGATGAGAAGGGAGTTCCAATCGAGTTAACCCCGGAGGAAAGGAAGACATGCAAGCGTCGAAGAATCCAATATCAAGACTTGGAGTTCCACATCAATGACCTTCAGAAGGGGAGTTGCCTTGAGATCGTGAGGAATGACGAGCTTTGTGCCCTAGTCAAGGAGAAGGACGAGAAGATCGAAGAGCTGGAAGAGAAGATGAAGTCCCTAGGAGGGGAGCTCACCGCCCAAGACAAGAGGTTCGCTAATCAAGAGAAGAGGGTGCAAGATAAGAACAAGAGGATTAGGGAGCAAAGTCTAGTGCTCGCAAAGACGAGATGGAGATCAAGAACCTTGCCACCATGTTGAAGGACCTACGAGCAGCCAAGAGGAGCTTGGAGGAGAAGATCACGCCCGTGACTATGGGGTCAAGTTTGATCAAGAAGCTACAGAAGGAGAAGAAGGAACTCCGAGCGAAGCTGGAAGCTGCTACCCAGGAGCTGCAAGAGGTGAAGGAACTTCAAGGGAGGCTCGAAGCTGCAACACTGGAGCCACAGGAGGTGAAGGAACTTCAAGAGAAGCTTGAAGCCACGACGAGGGACATGGAGCTATACAAGTCACTGCTGGAAAAGGAGGGCTTCATCATTGAGGATGAGGAAGTGGATGATGAGTAGAGTAGTTGGACCACCATTAGTTCTATAGTCGAACGTTTTCGCGATTGTAATGAGTACCCAAAAAATTTATAGTGGCTAGTTAAACTGGGTTGAGTGTGTGGATTTATGTGCCTTGTGTGCCTTGCTTTTCTTGTGTGTTTTTCTTCTCTTGTTTACATAAGGGAAGGAGTTTATTCCTTAGGCTTTCTATCTATTTCTTAACTTTCCTCCCAAACCCTCCAGATGGCGAGACATGGAAACAACAATAACAACATGCCCCCAGAGATAGCACAACTTCTGAACTCCCAGAATCAGTTGATCCAACTCCTCACTCAAAACATGCAAAACAACAACAACAACAACAAACCGCCGCCTCCGCCACCCCCACCGCCCCAACAGGATCGCTTGACTCGGTTCTAGAGGTTGAACCCTCCAATTTTCTCAAGTAGTTCTGAGTCAATTGTGGCAGATGACTGGCTCCGCACCACCAACAAGAAGTTAGACCCCGTCCAAGTTGTTGGAGCTGATAGGGTGTGCTTTGCCGCGCACCAACTTGAGGGACCAGCTGCTGAATGGTGGGATAACTATTAGGTCACCCACCCCGATATTGAAGCTATCACCTGGAACCAGTTTGAAGCAGCCTTTCGTACTCATCACGTAGCCGCGGGAGTCATGTCACTTAAGATACGTGAGTTCCGCGACTTGAAACAACTACACCGCTCTGTCTCCGAGTATGGGGACCTTTTCAACAAGCTAGCACGTTATGCACCTGATGATGTATCCACTGATGCCAAGAGACAGGAGGAGTTCTTGAGGGGACTTAATGATGAAATATCTATTCAGCTGGTGGCTCTGAAGTTCGATAACTACTAGGAACTCCTGGACAGGGCAGTGGTGGTTGAAGCAAAGCAAAGGAGTATAGAGAACCGGAAGAGAAAGTCCACCTCACACAAGCACAACTCTGCCCCATATCAGAAGCAACGCACTTCGTCACCACCACCCCACAACTACAATGGCCACAACCACAACGGTCATCGTCATGGAGGACATAACCACAATGGCCATAAGCACAGCAATGGAAATGGCGTTGGGAAGGATCTGAGTGAAGTGACATGCTTCAAGTGTAACAAGACAGGGCACTATGCGACTACTTGCCCCGAAAAGACAAACAATGGGAATGGTAATGGAAACGGCAACTGACACAACCATGGCAATGGTAATGGAAATGGGAAGAAGCCGAATCCGTTCGTCAAAGCCACGGTGAATCATGTCTCCGTGGAGGATGCTCGTGAGGCACCTGACTCCGTGATTGGTAAGTTCAAGCTTAACTCCACACCTGCAGTTGTTCTTTTTGATACTGGTGCATCGCATTCATTCATGTCAAGGGTATTTGTGGATAGAGGCAAGATACCTACGGAGACTATTAGTACTCCCCTAAGGGTAAGTTCTCCTGGAGGAGAAATAGTGGCAAACTCTGGATGCCGTGGGTTAGAACTAAGGATTTGGGCGCACACCTTTCCCACCAGCCTAGTCGTTCTGGAATCACAAGGCTTAGATATAATTTTGGGCATGAATTGGATGACCGAATATGAGGGAGTCATAGATTGTGCCAAAAGGACTATCGCACTCACGACTCCGGAAAAGAAAAGGATCCGCTTTAAGTCAGCTTTCGCAGTCAAAGGAAGTATGGTGAACTCTCTTAAGGGGGTTAGCTTGGAGGATGTGCCAATTGTGAAGGAGTATCCAGATGTGTTTCCGGAAGAGTTGCCAGGGATGCCTCCCGACCGAGACATCGAGTTTCTCATTGACTTGATGCCAGGTACTGGACCGATAGCAAAAAGACCGTACAAGATGGATGTGGACGAGTTGAAGGAACTTAAGAAACAGCTTAGAGAGCAATTGGACAAAGGTTTCATTCAACCAAGTGCGTCATCTTGGGGAGCACCTGTCCTATTCGTGGAGAAGAAGGATAAAACCAAGAGACTAGTCGTGGATTACCGGTCGTTGAATGAAGTGACAATCAAGAACAAGTACCCTCTACCCAATATTAACGACCTGTTTGACCAATTAAAGGGAGCTAGTGTGTTCTCTAAGATTGATCTCCGATCAGGATATTTCCACCTAAAGATCCGAGAACAGGATGTACCCAAGACAGCTTTCACCACGAGATACGAATTGTATGAATACACCGTGATGTCGTTCGTCTTAACCAATGCCCCAGCATACTTCATGACTATGATGAACAAGGTGTTCATGGAGTACTTGCATAAGTTTATTGTGGTATTCATTGATGACATACTCATATACTCCAAGGACGAGAAGGAACATGAGAGGCACCTCCGCCTAATCATGGAAAAGTTAAGGGAACACAAGTTGTATGCCAAATTTAGCAAATGTGAGTTCTAGTTGAAAGAAGTGGGATTCCTTGGTCATATTGTATCAGCTGAAGGTGTTGCCGTGGAGCCAAGTAAGGTAGCTTCCGTTACAGAATGGGAGTCTCCTAAGAATGTGGGTGATGTTAGGAGTTTCCTAGGCCTTGCGGGATATTACCGAAGATTCATTGAAAACTTTTCCAAGATAGCAAAGCCTATGACAGAGTTGCTGAAGAAAGAGAAGAAGTTTCAATGGACAGAGGCCTGTGAAGCAAGTTTCCAGGAATTAAAGAAGCGTCTAGTGACAGCACCAGTTTTGTGTCTCCCTGATATCCAAAAGGATTTCCAGGTCTATTGCGACGCTTCCCGACAAGGACTTGGTAGTGTACTGGTGCAAGATAGAAAAGTAGTGTCCTACGCCTCTCGGAAACTTAAGAACCATGAGAATAACTACCCCATGCACGATTTGGAACTGGCATCAGTTGTGCATGCGCTCAAGGTATGGAGACATTACCTAATGGGCAAACGTTGTGATGTGTTCACGGATCACAAGAGCCTTAAATACATCTTCACTCAAAAGGAATTAAATATGAGGCAAAGGAGATGGCTTGAGCTCATCAAGGACTATGACTTGGACCTGCAGTACCATCCTGAAAAGGCCAACATTGTGGCTGACGCCTTAAGCCGGAAGGTCTACGTAAATGGACTTACCGTGGGAGAACTTCCAAACGATTTGTGTGAACAATTCAAGGACCTCAGGTTGGAAATAGTTCCGAAGGGATACTTAGCAACTATGGAGATAGTGCCAATGCTTCTGGACCAAATCAAAGAGGCCCAGAAGGGGGACAAAGAGTTGGAAGAGATAAGAGCTAATATAAGCAAGGGCAAAGCAAAAGGGTTTCATACGGATGAACAGGGAACACTTTGGTATGAGAAGCGTCTGTGCGTTCCCAATGACCCTGATATCAGGAAGTTAATCCTTCAGGAAGCTCACGATTCGCCTTACTCAATTCATCCCGGTAATACAAAGATGTACATGGATGTGAAAGATAGATTCTGGTGGAACAACATGAAAAGGGAAATTGCTGAATATCTCCTTGTGTGACGTGTGCAACAGAGTCAAGGCCGAACATCAAAAACCCGCAGGACTGTTGCAGCCCTTACCTGTGCCCGATTGGAAGTGGGACAAGGTAGGCATGGATTTTATCACAGGACTACCGCGGACTCATTCTGGGTATGACTCCATCTGGGTAGTGGTCGACCACTTCGCAAAGGTGGCCCACTTTATTCCTGTAAAGACCACCTATACGAGTGCTAAACTTGCCATAATTTATATGTCAAGGATTGTAAGCCTTCATGGTGTACCCAAGGGGATTGTCTCAGATAGAGGTACCCAATTCACCTCTAAGTTTTGGAGACAGCTACACGAGTCTCTAGGGACACGACTGGAGTTTAGTACTGCCTTCCACCCACAAACAGATGGGCAGACAGAAAGAGTCAACCAGATCTTGGAGGACATGTTAAGAGCCTGTGCGCTAGACTATGGGTCTAGTTGGGATGATAATTTGCCATATGCGGAATTCTCATACAATAACAGCTACCAAACTAGCATCAAGATGGCCCCATTTAAGGTTCTATATGGCAGAAAGTGTAGGACTCCGCTGCTATAGAGTGGGGTTGGAGAACGTAGTTTTTTTGGACCTGAACTGATCAAGGATGCCGAAGAAAAAGTAAGACAGATTCAAGACAGGTTAAAAATAGCCCAGTCCAGACAAGAGAGTTATGCTAATTCCAAGCACAGGGATATGACTTATGAAGTGGGAGATCGTGCGTATCTCCGAGTTTCGCCACTACGAGGAGTTAAGAGATTTGGAATCAAGGGTAAGTTAGCACCCCGATTCATAGGGCCCTACAAGATCTTGGGTCGTAGAGGGGAAGTTGCCTATCAGTTGGAATTACCCGAAGTGCTAATAGTTCATGATGTTTTCCATGTGTCGCAACTAAAGAAGTGTCACCAGGAAATGGCTGAAACACCACTAAAGGATACGATTCCGTTGGACGAGGTTCAATTGGAAAACGATCTCACCTACGAGGAAAAACCCACCAGGATTCATGAGACAGCCGAGAGAATCACACGTACCAAGACTATCAGGTTTTGCAAAGTTCAATGGAATCACCATTCTGAGGAAGAGGCCACGTGGGAACGTGAAGAAGACCTGAAGAAAGAACACCCGCACCTATTTGCTAACCAACCTGAATCTCGGGGACAAGATTCTTCTTAAGGGGGGTAGGTTTGTAACATCCCAAATTTTGTAATTTCAGATGTTACTAGAAGCATGCATCATATCATTGCATCATGGCATCACATAATAAAAACTGCACAGATAGTTCTTCCTAAATCCCATAGTCCTATTTACTAAAAGGGGTAAAACCTTTTTGAACCACCAAAACCATGCAAAAGTGTTATTTTATAGTCCTACTATAACCCTCTTCTTTTTACAAAATTTTAGAGACAAATTTCGTCTAATTCGGAGTCCGTTTGCAAAAGTTATTAAACAAATAGCAAAACAAAAAAGAATAAAAAAAGGGGGAAACCTAACCTAATCGGGCCGGCCGAGCCAGCCCGGGGCTTATCTACCGCCCGCCTGGCCGGGTGGGCGTCGCGAAGCGAATGGGCCGGCCCAAAGCCGCGCCAGCATCCGCCAGCCCACCCCCGCAGCCGTTGACGCCCCGGCCCCACCCGTCAGCTTCCTGCCGCCGCCTCCGAGTCCAGGACGAACACGCCGCCGTCTCCGCGTCGGCGCCAACCACCTCCGGCCGATTCGGAACAAATCCGTAGTCCTCACGCCAAGAAATCGCGTCTTTATAAAGCCCCGGCACGCCTCCCCAAAAGCCCTAGGTTTTCTTTCGCTAACCGCCACTGAGCCACCGTCGCTGTCGTCGCCGTCAACCAGCCATCGCCGTCGGTGAGTTCCCTGCCGCCCCCGTCCGTTCGATCGAGAACCGACGACCAGATTAGACTGGTCGTACCGAACCGGTATCGGCCAATCGTGCCGCGCCGCGTGGCACCGCTGCGTCATCGCCGCGTCGGCGTCACACGCGCCCCGCTGGCCAATCCCGGGTCGCCACGTGTCGCCGCGTAGCTGGCCACCTTTTTGTTTTCTTTTAAAATAGGCAGAAATTACTCCAATCTTGTAAAATCCATAGAAATTCGAATATTAGTCCAAAAATTGCATATAATATACCGTTGGATTCATATTTTCGAGAAGAACACAGATCTACAATAATATTGATATTTTGCCACAGAAATCTTGCAGTAGGATTTAAAGTTTAGATTAGGGTATTTTAATTCTAGAAAATTATCCGTAGCTCCGTTTTAGTTGATTCTTATTGCGTTGGCTTTGTATCAACGAGACCTTCTGTAGAATTACGTCGTATTATGATTAGGATGTTAAGATCTGTATCGAGGTAGATTGGAGTTGTAGATCTAGTTTTGAGCTTGGTTATTTAGGGTTTAACCCAAAATACCTAAAATCTGTGGGGAATCGATTCTAAAGACATCCCCAACTCAACAACACCCCTGGTTAAAACCCTTGGTCGAAATCAAATCCATCCTTGCATATTACCATGTTGCATGCATGCATAATTGACTTCGTGACTTGTTTTGTGCAATTTGTGATTGGATCCATGTTTGTTTCGTTAGATTGCTCGAAGTGCGCTAAGGAGTACTGTTGTGTAGATTGCTGCTCGGATCAAGGCAAGTTACACCACTTGTTCATGTTTATGTCCCAGTTTTGACTATGCATGTTTTACTCTTCAAATTCTGTAGTATGCATGTGTAGGATTTTGGTAGATTTTCTTAGAACTATTTTTGCAAGTGCGGTTTTGTAGTATGCCATGAGTAGTTCTATGCTTAGGGATGTTTCCATCCCAATAGGTTATCCTGTTTTTCTAAGTTATGCTTGCTATGCTATATACTTGTATATATACCGTTGGGAGGGTTCGAAAGACTCAAACATTTTCTAGTACGAGAGCTCTCTCGAGCGAACTTTTCTTCTTCAAAACCCCTTCAAAATAAAACTAAGTTTTCTTCTGGGCGGAATGGTTGTCGGGGCAACGAGTGGGAATTTTGGTGGAGGACGGCCGCCGAAGAATCAAAGAAGTCTGCCATGTTTCAGAATTCAGAAGCTTCCTATGCAACCACAATACATATGGGATCTGTCTTGGCTTAGTACTTAGTGGGAAACCTCACCGGGGTACCAACATTTGGAGGTTCTTGGCACGGTTGGATCCAGCTGGTAGAGGGGCTACTAAGGGAAGGCTTCGCCATGGTCTTATCTGTAAAAGGACTTGATCGTAGATTGTGGGGAAAGTGCACAACCTCTCGAGAGTATTGCAATCTGATCGATCAGCCGTGTTCACGGAAACAGAACAACTTTGAGCATCTGAAGGATGGAGCCTCTGAAAGATCTTCCTCTCTCTTTTCCAAACTTAACATTTTATAAACCCCAAGGGGCGAGTAATATCGCCATTGGATGGGATTTTGGGAACTTGGTGCGTAATATCCAAGTGTTAGGTTGACTGGGCACTTGGTGAGTAATATCCACGTGGTCCATTCGACCCTATACTATTTATCAAAGTTTACAAAGTAGGGAAAACTTTCTTCCTCTTTTCTTATTACATTGATAAAATTGGCTTTACGCAAATGAACCCCAGAGCCTACTCTTAGCCTTGCATGTAGAGATAGTCTTACTCTTTCCTTGGTGTAATTTGCCAATACAGTCAAAGTATTGACCCAACTTGTTGGTTGCACGTCTTACGTGCAGAATCTGAAGATTGAAAGGTGCGTAGAGATAGTCTTACTCTTTCCTTGGTGTACTTTGCCAATACAGTCAAAGTATTGACCCAACTTGTTGGTTGCACGTCTTACGTGCAGAATCCGAAGATTGAAAGGGTCTTCACGCAGCTAGCCTGAGGCGTTGATGGACTCAAGTTTTACTTAGTTTCCGCTATTTCATTTGAGCTAGCTATAAGCTATGCAAGTTGTAATAATTATACTCTGGATTATTCGTTTAATAATGACTTGTGTTTTACATGATAATCATCGACTGTGAAGTGCTAGCTATTGATCCAGGGACTTAGGATCCTTAACGATCCGAGGTCGCAACATGCAAAAACAAAAATAGACTAAAACTTCGGAAGTTCTAAGACACTCTAATATAAAAGCAACGAACAATAGAAAGTAAACTAAACGAAAGCAAAAACTAAAATGGATAAAATGAAAGTAAGCGAGGATAATCATGGTGAAAACATTGTTTTGTTCATTAAAATCCCTTTGTTAACAAGGTTGATCAGGGCTTGTTACCAAAACAATTTTATATGAAACAAAACTTTGTATTCTACTTATGATTATGTTACCTCAACCTTGATAGCAATGGTCCCAATCATAATAGTTCCATATTTTTCTCTTGGTATGGGACAATATATTTCTCCAACTTGAATGCCCTCAACATGTTCAATTGAATTCAAACCATAAGTCCTATCAATCTTCTTGGGGAAATAGACAGTATGCTCCTTGTCATTAACATTAAAAGTCACCTTTCCTTGATTACAATTAATAACAGCTCTTGTAGTATTAAGAAAAGGTCTCCCAAGAATAATGGACATATTGTCATCTTCAGGCGTTTCAAGCACAACAAAATAAGTTAATATCAAGCAATTATGAGCCACTTGAATATGTACATCCTCACATATACGAACAGGAGTAGTAGTAGATTTATCAGCCATTTGCAAAGATATATCAATTGGTATTAGTTTTTTAAGTTGAAGTCTCTTATAGAGAGAAAAAGGCATAACACTAACTCATGCTCCCAAATCACACAAAGCTGTTCTAACATAACTATTTTTAATATAGCAAGGAATAGTTGGAATCCCTGGGTCTCCAAGTTTCTTTGGAACCTTACCATTAAAGGAATAATTAGCAAGCAAAGTAGAGATTTCTTCATTAGGCATCTTCCTTTTATTCGAGACAATATCCTTCATATACTTTGAATAAGGAGGCAATTTAATAGCATCAGTCAAAGGAATTTGCAAGAATAAAGGTTTCGGCCACTCACAAAACTTATTATAGTGTTCATCTTCCTTTGACTTGTATTTCTTATCAGGGAAAGGCATAGGTTTTTGGACCCAATACTCTCTTTCACTACCAAGTTTCTTAGCAACAAAATTCTGTAGTGTATTTAGTATTCTTAGTGTGCTTTTCAGGTTCTTCTTCAACTTTTTCTTTATCAGGAGCATCATTTTCTTCATTACCACTTTCAGTTTCAGCATCAGAGATAGATATACTATTAGGATCTTTAGTAGGTTCAGAAGGTTCTACAATAGTTTTATGTTTCTTCTTTCTTTTCTTAGGAGTAGTACCATTATTTTCAGCTTGTTCAGAATCCTGCTCAATTCTTTTAGGATGCCCCTCAGGATAAAGAGGATCCTGGGTAGCAGCACCACTTCTAGTTCTAATTTCATAAGCATGTTTTTCTTTTGCAGAATTAACTAGCAAGTCTTTTTGTACCTTAATAAGCTGATCAATTTGAGTTTGAACCATTTGAAAATGTTTAACAAGCATTTTAACATCATTAGAGGTTCTTTCCATAATATCTTTTAACTCAACAATAGCTCTAGAGTTTTCCATTAAATGACTTTGCACCCTTTTATTGAAATTATCTTGCTTAACAATAAAAATATCGAATTCTTCTAAGCATTGATCAGGAGGTTTAGAGTAAGGGATATCACATTCATCAAAATGTTGGAGAGAGTGTACCTCAATAGTGGATGAGTGGGGGATTGGCTTACATAATTCTTCTATAGGAGGTAAATTCTTGACATCTACAGCTTTAATTCCCTTCTCCTTAAGACATTTCTTAGCTTCCTTCATCACTTCATCATTTAGTTCAATAACTCCCCTCTTCTTTGATGTTGGATGAGGCGCAGGGATAGTTGGTTCGGGTATAATTGTTTTAGGTATATCTGGTTCAAGAGGAGTCCAGTCTTCATAATTCTTGCTTATTTTAGCCATTAATTCCTCAGCCTCCTTGGGAGTCCTATTCCTAAAAACACAATCAGCACAACTATCCAAGTATGTCCTAGATTCTTCAGTTAGCCCATTATAAAATATATCAAGAAGCTCATTCTTAGGTAATGGACATCCAACCTATGCATGAATCAAAGCACAAAACCTTGCCCATGATTCAGGAAATATCTCTTTTTCTCCCTATTTAAAATCAAAAAGTTCCTGCAAAATAGCATGTCTAGCACTAGGAGGAAAATATTTCTACAAGAAAGTACTAATCAAGCAATCAGGGCTATCAATAGATCTAGGAGGTAAATTATTAAACCAAGTTTTAGCTTCTCCATTCAGTGAAAAAGGGAAAGTTTTAGCAACAAAGTAGGTGCACATCTTAATATCATCAGAAAACAGGCCACTCATGGTAGAAAGCTCAGTCATATGTGCTACCACACTTTCATTCTTAGTCCCACAAAAAGGTTCTTTCTCAACAATAGCTATGTAAGATAGATCAAGAGAGAAATCATAGTCCTTATCTTTAATATTTATGGGAGATGCAGCAAACTTAGCATTAGGAGACAATTTGGGTTTTATAGTACGCCTCTCAAGGAGACTCTTAATAGCACTCCTATCATGGGTGTTTTGACATTCTTTAATAAATTCATCGGTCATCTCTATATAACCGTCTTCAATATCATAGCTCTCTCTAGACTCAGGTGAACTGACATGTGTAGTAGTGTCTTCATTAGGAGTTTCAGTATTTCCAACTATAGTTCTAGCAATTGTAGCATCTAGGAAAGGACCTAACGAACCATTCTTATCAAGCACAGTAGAAGCAGCATCATAACTATCAGAGGTTTCATATTCAGCAGTAGTAGCAGTATGTGTAGCATGTGTATGTGGTGGTGTAAGGAGCTTACTCATAACAGATAGTGAATCAAGAGCAACAGAGGTGTTCAGAACCGTACCTCTTCTTGTAGTGGATGGTAAAATAGGAACCTTGCCATCACGAGACTTACCCATGATGGATGGATAGCAGCGAACAATAGTGATTCCAAGTGAACTTGATAAATAAAGCTATGCTCCCCGACAACGGCGCCAGAAAATAGTCTTGATGACCCACAAGTATAGGGGGTGTATCGCAGTATTTTCGAGGGAAGTAAAACCCAATTTATTGATTTGACACAAGGGGAGCCAAATAATATTTATAAGCCTTAACAGCTAAGTTGTCAATTCAGCTGCACCTAGAAACAATCTTTCTCACAGCAGTTTATCAGTAGCAACAGTTTGGTAGTAGCAATAGTAAAGTAACAACAGTAGTAACAATTGCAGCAAACAGTAGGATTAAAGCGCGGTAGGCATAGGGATGGATGGACGGGTGTTGCATGGAAAAGACAATTCATATAGCAATCAGAACATAGGGCATTTGCAGATAAATAAGATAATGCATCCAAGTACTAAATTGTTGGGTTCGCAGCATAGGAAACAAAAAATTCCTATGATGAGAACTATACGCCAAGATCTATCTACTAGGTACAAAGCAACGGGTGGACATACATCCATCGAGAACTTACCCTCGAAGACAACGAGTTTTGTTAACGGGTAGGAACTCGTGGTTGATGTAGTCATACACTTGCCGATCTCAAGATCGTTAGGAAGTCCGAGTGCCGCAACTCAGCAGCGCATCCGTACTCGCACACACGTTCAAGCCACCGGAAAACCTCCACCTACTTGCTCCAGTGATCCAGCGGAAGCAGCAACTCCTTCCAGACGAAATGCCACCGAGAACATGTATCTCGCTAATCCGAGACCATGGGGAAATAATTCTAAAGGGGGAGAGAGATCCTTCACAAGGAGGTGTGAGGAAGAAGGAGGAAGATGGTGGCCTTTTATAGGAGGAGGGGGTGCCCCTCCTTCATGGCCGGCGCATGGGGGAGGTGACTCTTCACCTCCTCCATTCATGTGGTGGTAACCCCTCCACATTAATATGCCTCTTCACATTCCCTTTTAAAGTCCCCACTTTAAATGCATTAAAATTCTCCAAGTTTAATGCTCTCTCATTTAATAAAACTCTTTTATTAAATTTATTCATAATTTTGTTAATTACTTTAATTAACAAACATTC
Organism: Avena eriantha; assembly: GCA_910589775.1. Taxonomy (NCBI): domain Eukaryota; kingdom Viridiplantae; phylum Streptophyta; class Magnoliopsida; order Poales; family Poaceae; genus Avena; species Avena eriantha. The sequence continues at coordinate 91,115,020 of OU342743.1, forward strand.
ACATATAACCCCTTGCAATATTTCAATGTCACATGCATAACCACTTTCTGCAATTTCACCCAAAACAATTCCGGTTTCTATCGAAACAATTCCTGCGCTTTGCAATTCTTTCGTCTGAAACATATGTGCTCCAAAATGGTGTCCGATAACTCTTAAGTGTGTCACCCTACGGTTCGCGAATAATGCAGACATGATTGAGACTCCTCTTAGATCAATAATCAGAAGCGGGACCTGGAGATCCATACTGACTCCTGCATATTCAACGATGACTTCTGTGATCGTGAGAACCTTTAATGCTAGTAACTAAATCCCTTTGTCTCGCGATATATTACATGTCCGAGATTCGATCATTGGTATCTCCATACCTAGTTTGATCTCGTTACCGACATGCACTCGTTTCTCGTTCTCGTGATATAACATTCTAGTGATCACATCACTTGCTTGCAAGCTATCTTAATGTGATATTACCGAGAGGGCCCATAGTATATCTATCCGTCATCGGGATTGACAAATTCCACTCTTGATCCAGGAGCCTCAACATAACACCTTCGTAGCACTGAACCCATCTTTATTGTCACCCTGTTACGGTGTGACGTTTGATGTTATCAAGATACTCTTCCGGTGTTAGCAATTAACATGATCTCATGGTCTAAGGATAAAGATTACTTCGTATGGTGTTATAGCAATATAAACATAATGACTTTGATCATAATGCTATACTTTGGATGAATGTTCATCACATCATTCAACTAATGTTGTGACCTTGTTATTAGCAACATCCAATGTCCATGATCAGGAAACCTTGATCATCTTGTTAATCAACAAGCTAGTCTATAAGAGAGGCATAACTAGGAACCCTTTTTGTTTATTAAACACACATGTATTGATATTTCTGATCAATACAATTATAGCATGCAAAATAAACATTTATCATAAACATGGAATAAGATAATAACCACTTTATTATTGCCTCTCGGGCATATTCCCTTCATAAATAATCATAGGCATGTGTTCCATATATAGTCATACGTGCTCGCGATGAGAACTTGCACAACATCTTTTGTCCTGCCAGCCCGTTTGCAGCGGGGCCTCAAGATAACTACTGGCAATTAAGGTGCTCCTTTTAATAGAGCACCGGAGCAAAGCATTAACACTCCGTGAACACATGTGATCCTCACATCAAAGCCATTCCCTCCGGTTATCCCGATTTCTATCACTTTGGGGCCTTTGGTTCCAGAAACGACATGTGTATACAACTTGCAGGTAAGACCAAAAACAATACTATCATAATGAATCAATAACATGTTCAGATCTGAAATCATGCCACTCGGGCCCTAGTGACAAGCATTAAGCATAACAAGTTGCAACTAAGTCAAAAAACACTAATAATAGATACTAGGCACCATGCCCTAACAATCCGATGCCATTACATGAACGATCTCATCTAATCCCTACCATCCCTGTAGCCTACAGCGGGGGATTACTCACTCATAGATGGGGGAAACATGGATGGTCGATGGAGAAGCGATGGTGATGATGCGATGATCTCCTCCAATTCCCCGTTCCGGCAGGGTGCTAGAACGGAGTTTCTGGTTCCAAATCGCAGAATCTAGTGGTGGCGGTGAAGCGGAACTCTCTCTAGAAAAACGTTGAACCCCCCTTGATTTTTAGGTCAAGAGGCAACTTATAGGCGAAGAGGGAGGCCGAGGGGGCAGCCGAGGTGGCCACACCACCCCCAAGCGCGGCCTGGCCTGGCCCGCGCGGCCAGGTGGTGTGGGCCCGTCGTGGCCCTACTCCATCTCGTCTTCTGGCTCCGTGAGTCTTCTGGTGAAATAGGATTTTTGGCATATTTTCCGGGATTTTTCCTGGTAGTTGATTTTCTGCACAAAAACTAGACACCAAGGTAATTCTGTTGAAAACAGTGTTAATCCGTGTTAGTTGTATCCAAATCACACAAGTTTAGAGGGGAAAAAATAGCAAAAGTTTTTGGGAAACTAGATACGTTTTGGACGTATCAGGCATGCATGTATCTTCTGCACGTCTAATCCTAGAGGGCAGACAACCTTCTTTGCTTCGTATGTACTGGAGGGCAATTCGATATTTCTTGGAAGCAGCTTCTTCATTATTACCAGCAACTTTTCAAATCCCGAGTCAGTCACACCGGTCTCTGCCTTCCACTTCAGCAATTCTAGTGTGTTATCCAGCTTCTTCTAGCCATCTTCACAAGTTGGGTACAACAATTTTATGTGGTCCTGTAACATCTTCTCGACCTGCAACCTCTCCTTTTCTGTGTCACAGTCTCGCTTTGCATCAGAAATGACCCGACCAAGATCATCAGCGGGCTCATCTTGTTCCCATTCTTCTTCATTATCTTCCATTGTGGTATCAGCGTATTCAGGAAACATAGATCGATAGTTGTCATCACCGTTCTCTTCTTCATCGCCGTCCTCCATCATAACCCCTCTTTCTCCGTGCTTGGTCCAAACATTATAGCTGGACATAAAGCCAGACCGAAGCAGGTGGCTCTGAATGACTCTTGAGGAAATGTGAGACTGCTCATTCCGACATTCAACACATGGACAACACATAAAACCATCCCGCCGCTTGTTCGTCTCGGCCATAAGGCGAAAAGAACGCATGCCTTCTCTGTAAGCGTCAGAGCATCGGTCACCGTACATCCGTCGATGAATCATCTGCATCATACAACCATATATATCAAACGCAATCACAATGATAAAATTACTACCGTGCAGTCTAAACGAGAAAATACTTGCTAACCTTTTAGGACACCTAGAAACAAAGATGAGAAAACTTAAGTGTGGCTCTGGCACCTCATATCATGTTTTGTCTTGTGTGAACTCAAGTGGCATCGTACTAACAGGCATTTCACCAAACACCTCTAGTGCATATGAAGAAAAAAATTAGCACAAAGTTATACCCACCTCACATAGGAAAAAAACAGGAGATATTGGAGGGCTGGTTGCAGTATATATATAGCCATACTATTAGTCCCGGTTTGTATCTCAAACCGGGACTAATAGTTCTGCCAGGACCACGCGGGTGTGCCCAGACCCATTAGTCCTGGTTTGTATCTCAAACCGGGACTAATGGTCCCTTACGGTCCGGGATAAAGGACCTCGGCATCCTCGAGCCGTCTGGTTTGCACCATTAGTCTCGGCCCCAGCCATGGCCGGGACTAGTGGCCCGAACCAAAGGCCCATTTTCTACTAGTGTCACTCATCCGCTTTTGCCTTCCCAAAATGAGTTCCATTTTGTACAAGTCACTGATCCTCATAACATAATTCTTCTTTTGCTTCTGTCATGGCTATCGCGGTCTGAAATTCTTTTTTGCATCGCTCCTTCAAAAAGGAGATGCCGAGGTGCAGAAAGATTGGGCCAATTATGGAGGCAACCATGGCGCACACAATATTCTCTTTCCACTCACAATGGTATGCTCCATGTCTACAATAGTTAGTCATGTCATAGTCTTGTGATTGCGAGCTCAACATACATCATAATCAAGCACACAATATTCTCTTTCCACTCACAATGGTATGCTCCATGTCTGCAATAGCTGGTCCTGTAATAGTCTTGTGATTGCGAGCTCAACATACATCATAATCAAGGAATTATACTCTAGTTTGCACATGGCAGCAGCTACAAGAGAGCCGGGTAATTTAACTTACTGACAAGTGACACGCGGTTGCAACTAGGTGCAATAATTTGGGAATAATACACCTACGTGCTTCAGAGAATATAATTAGGGAATAATAGCCCACTGACAAAAAGATATAATTGCAGAATCTAAAGGCAATAACTTCAAGCACTCACATACTAGCAACAGTACTAGAAGATAGCTTAGTAGCTAGAAGATGTGAGTACCTTTTACCGTACCTCCCTAGCAATAGCACTAGAAAATAGCTTGATGTGTACGCACGCTTCTATTCTTGTAGACAGTGTTGGGCCTCTCCAAGTGCAAAGGTTTGTAGAACAATATCAAGTTTCCCTTAAGTGGATCACCCAAGGTTTATCAAACTCAGGTAGGAAGTGGTCAAAGGTATCCCTCTCAAGCAACCCTGAAATCAAGATACAAGAAGTCTCGTGTGTCCCCAACACACCCAATACACTTGTCAGGTGTATAGGTGTACTAGTTCGGCGAAGAGGTAGTGAAATACAAGTAATTTGGATGATTATAAGTGGTAATTGCAATCTGAAATAAGAGTGGCAACAAGCAAACATGTAACAGGACTGATTATAAACGGTGTTTCAATACTTAGAAACAAGGCCTAGGGATCATACTTTCACTAGTGGACACTCTCATATAAGTATCTTCTCTTCATTATGCTACCTTGAACTACTCTCTGGTTGGACGATGTAGGGCTATAACAGCACACCTTAAAGCTTGCTTTTCCCATCTAGATAACCCCTCACTATCACCTTGAGCGTTAGATGGTTCCAATAAACACCACAATCTCATAGAGACATCCAACTCAAATTATACTCATGATAAGTCTTTCTGTAACCTTAGCCTAAGTGTCACACGGTGTAAACACTATCAACATCACACACATGGGGATAAGCAGGGACTAATTAAAGCACTTGAGTAGCAGAATAGATCTAGATTACAAAGCTCATGATCTCAATAAGATCACGCATAGAGAGAGAGATGAACACATAGCTACCGGTAGAGCCCTTAGCCTCGAGAGAGAACTACACCCTCCTCATCATGGGAGTCAGCAACAGTGATGGAGATGGCGGTGGAGTTGATGGAGATGGCTCCGGGGGCACTTCTCCGTCCCAGTAGGGTGCCAGAACAGAGACTTCTGTCCCCCGAATCTCCTCTTCGGTGGCGGCGGTGCTGCGAAACTTTTCGTGGAATTTTGATCCTGTTTCTAGGGTTTTCATCTCGGGGGGAATATATAGGCGAAGGGGCAAGGTCGGTGGAGGCCCGAGGGGCCCACACCACCTGGTGGCATGCCTGGGGGTACCCGCGCCACCATAGGGTGTGGCTGCCTCGGTGCCATCCTCCGTCTCTGCTTTGGACTCCGTCTTGTGTCGAGAAAAATAGGAACTTCGGCTTTTGTTTAGTCCAATTCCGAGAATATTTCCTTACTAGCTTTTCTAAAACCAAAAACAGCAGAAAACTGGTAACTGGCACTGCGGCATCTTGTTAATAGGTTAGTTCCAGAAAATATATATAAATACCTCAAAGTGTAAGTTGATATAAAACAAGCATGGAGCATCAAAAATTATAGATACGTTTACGACGTATCATACGGCTCCTAGTTTCTTCTGGTTGTTGCTAATCTCATATCTTTGACTTTAATATAGTGATTCCCTCCTTTAAATGACATTATCTGTGTAGGAAAAATATATATGAAAGGATTGCATACCCCTCTGAATATTAGTATTAGTGGGAGGGTTTAGAGAGATATTTCATCTAGAATATGAGTAATATCCAGTTTAAATGTGGATGTAGATGGCTATATTTTAGAGACATCAACCTTCCCAAGCTTGAACTTGATCGTCCCGAGCAAGAAAACCAAAATCAAAAAAGGACCTCAACATTTAAACTGAAATAACGAGATGGTGATCTGACTCATGATTAGTAGTCTCATGTTTCCTCCACTTCATAAATCTGAAACACTTCAGCATAGATAGAGTAATGGCAAGCATATCATATGGGTTGTGCAGCAAAATTATTGTAAATACGGATGATTCAAATGAGTAAACTTTATTCCATGTCAAGTAATCAACTCATAGGTTTGCCTTTGAACAATAAAGTATAATCATGTAACTTAAGAGTGTGAGAGTTGTCATGAAAAGCATCTACACTAGAGTATCTCAATTCTCCCACATCAATAAATCAAGACTTTTCAAGCACTACTTTTCTATTCATTGTCCTTCAAGAATTTCAGTTTATAAGTAATTGAGAGCATACCAAAAAAAATATTAGTTTATCGGGCTGTGATGGACACTTGTGGCATCACTAAGGTTTTGTTCCTTTTGTATAATGATTTCTCATAACATCCAGAGGACTGATTCCATCATGATTACAGCTACTCGGGAGTGCCAAGAATCTTACCCACTATAGCATTGCTGTACAAGTGTTTAATCAACTCATATCCGAAATCTAGGAGTTTCCTCCATAAAGATCGTTCGTAGGCCAGCGGAGTTGTTGGCATCCCATGAAGTTTGACATCCATAAAGCTATATCATTCTTATGATTAACAATTCAAACTTTGGCAGGCTCACAAAAACCGCTAAACATTAATTCAATCGAACAAATCCTTTCAAAAAGAGCTATTAAGTCAATCAACATTTTCAGTGGTGTTGAGTGACTCTAAAAATAAGCCTTCAAGACTAAGCACTACAACACCCAAGCCTTCAATTGTGAGAATTTTTCTTATTACAATTGTTAGCAATTTTAGGCAAGACTTGGTTAATTATGAGAGATGGAACAAAACGTACCCAATTAAATATGAGTAAAATGCACTAGAGGTCCTAAAGTTTGGAGGAAACCATATGCAAGTCCTAAAAGTTTCAACTCGTGTACCGGAGGTCCTAATTCTCAGTTAGTTGTGCACTACAGGTCCTAATTCTTAGTTAGTTGTGCATTGTAGGTCCTAATTCTCAGCTACAGCCCCAGCTATAGTGCACATGGATCTGAGAATTAGGACCTCCGGTACACGAGTTGAAACTTTTAGTACCTGCATACGGTTTCCTCCAAACTTTTAGGACCTCTGGTGCATTTTACTCCATAAATACCCATGCAAATGAATATCTTACTACAATATAAAGACTCACTCCACCAATATAATATCTCAACATTTACTACTAACTAGCATGGGTTTCTCAAACTTCAAAAGTGGGGAGTCATAAGGCATAGATCTCATGTCTAGTTCCACTTCTCTCTTCCTTTTTTTATTTGTTCCTTGGAAACTCCAAGTCGATACTCTCCTACAAATATATGAAGACCTCGAGGCAAAAAGAAAATAAAGAGGGAAAATAAGGAAAAATGGAGAAATCTTTTTGTGGTTTTTAAGAGAGGAACTTTAAAGAATAGAAAATTGGCGGCAAAACTCGGCTAGAAAATTTTGAAAGCAAATAGAAAGAACTAAAAATAATGTGTTGGGGAAACCAACACGAGTGCTTATAAACTCAAATAAAAACACAACCTCTAAATAAATAAAAGTAAATAAATTCCAAATAAAGATACATGAGGAAACTTCCCCAAGCTTAGGGTTTTGCAAGCCCTTCAAATCATTGTGGTGGTGGGAAAAAGTCGTTACTCCAGTTTGCAAATTGAGTTGCGAGGTTACTTGTTTATTCTTGAAGGTTCAAAGAGAGGCTATGCATCCTCTCTACAGTTCCTCCAAGTCCTTGGAAATCTTGGTATATGGCGAACCAGGTTTGTGGCTGCTCCTCTTGATAAGGAACTTCTTGCTCCTCCTCTTGGTCCTCATCCTCCTCCATAATCTCTTCCTCGGGTTGGTGTTTCTCAACCTACGAATCATATAGCAAACGTCCTTCCTTGATAGAGAAAGGATCATTAGGCATAGGAGCGGGGTAGATACGCCCAGCTCCAGCAATATGCAGGTAAAAAGCACCACCTCTCCTGGTGAGCATTCCACAGGCTCTCAAAGTGGAGAAACCAACACGTGTCTCACCGAGTACGGGTTGCAACTCACCTAGATCGAGGTCTAGGGAAGTGGCAAGTACGGTGATGACGCATCCACCTATGATTGGCCATTGGCTTTGGGAGGCTTGGTGCTCCAAGTAGCGCACTAGGATGGCGCCCAAGTTAAGTGACAAGCCGCAGTTGATGTAAGCAGCCTTTACAAGGACTAGGATGTCCTCCTCGTTGAGACTCATGAACTCATTATGTGCCTACAAGGTGTTAGCATTAACATAGAACAAATAGTGAATTGCAGGATGTTGAATATTCTTCCCCTTGTTCACCCTACTAGTGAAACTCATTCTATTATAGTATTGTTCGGGGGTAGGTTCTAAGCCAGTAAAGGATGCACGTAAGGCATGAATATCATTGTTTGGCAAATTAAAACATACACACCATTCATCTAAAGTTAAATTGTTGTTCATAAGTCGGAAAGAAATAGTATCCTCTCCTTGCCATTGTTTAACGGTGCTTTGCAACGAACTTAGGAATTCAATGGTTAAGCGGCAATAAGTAGGTACATCATTGTACACAAAGTTTTGTAGGTTAACTCTACAAAGTAAATTAAATTCTCAGAAATACCGAGTTGGTTCAATATAATGGGGCAAGCCCACTTGGTGGCCTTCACTTCGTGGTTCTTGATCCTGTTGAAGCGATCACGATGGGCCTCATCCCTGAATCGTATCCCCATGCGTTCCTGAGCGGTAGCCCAAGAAGCGCTAGCGGTGGCACGAGCACGAGTTTGGCTCCTTGTGTTCATCATGTTTGTTTTTAGGGTTAATTATTGGTTTGCCACTATAGGCCGCCATACGCTTAGTTTTGCCACTAGCACAAAATGGTGCTCAGTTTTGCCACTATTTCGGGTGCAGCTGTTAAGGCGACGCCAACCGACTAGTTTAAATGAGCATAACAAATTAAAAAAAATGAAAGACCTGCACACCTAGTATTCTTATGTCTTATAATAACAATTCAAGTTGATAAACAAGGTCTACATATATTCAAACGAAATATTCATGATACGTGATAAACAAGGTCTACATACATGAATACATGAATTTTTTGTTTGAATGTATGTAGACCTTGTTTATCAACTTGAATCGTTAGTATAAGACATAAGAAGACTATATGCGCAGGTTTTTCATTTTTTGATTTTATTTGAATTAGTTATGTTCATTTAAACTGGCTGGTTGGCGTCACCATAGCAGCTGTGCTCGAAATAGTGGCAAAACTGAGCACCATTCCGCGCTAGTGGCAAAACTGAGCATATGGCGGCCTATAGTGGCAAACCAATAATTAACCCTTGTTTTTATCACTTGTATGTTTGGTTGTTTCCTTCAACTCTTATACTTGCTACCCAGCCTTGCTAGCCAAAAACCTGTACTGAGAGGGTATTCTTCTCGTGCATCCACCTCCTCAAAACCAAAACCTCTGCCATTTGTGTCCACCATACCTACCTAGTAGCATTATTGCTATTCCAAGTAAATTCTTGTTTTATCTACCTCCCAAATTAAACTTGTTATGTGAAAAGTAGTGATTAAAGCTCTCACGAACTTGATGGCACACTTTACTTTCTTGCATTTAATAAACTTGAACCATTGTGCTCACCTATGTTGCGTATATGCTTGCGCTTTGTAAGTTGTGAATTAGCAGAACCATGATGTCATGGGGAATGCTTTCAACATTGCACTGGTACTTAGTACCTAGTTGATATCATGTTATTTTGTCTATGGATGTCGTCAGTGTGAAATGAAAGGGGAGCTTGTAAGCCCATGGAGTTATGCATATGTGTTAGGGAAACGCCTGGGCCGCTGGTCTAATCCATGCTGACATGGTGGAAACCTGCAACGTAACCATAACGAGTATCTATGAAGCATTCTTCTTATAAAAAAGAGATAGAGATTGAGAAAAAGAGAAAAGAAAAAAGAGATATTATGCAAAGAGGAAAGAGAGAAAAAAGCACCATATTCCCATGGTAAATAAGAAGATTGTTGAGATACTTGTTGTCTGCTTGCCTTGTCATTTTGATATGGGGATTCTTCCGTATCATCGGGCAAGGGGTGCCCCATTGGCGGTTCTCTATGATACACATATGCTTATGATGACAAGAACTTACCGGTGACTAAACTTGAGTAGCATGAGGAGCGGCCCTCGCATTCAAGGGACATGAGATTCTCAACTTACAACTTGTCAATGCATATCCTCATGTTTGATCACTTTAACCTTAATCACCTAAAGATGCCTATGATAGGGGCAATGAGAGCTGAAAGCTAGTAAGTATCATAATTTTTGGGAGCTCTTTATGAAACTTGCAATCCCTGCTTCCCTCTTTGAAGGGCCCCTTCTTTTACTTTGTAGTTGAGTCAGTAAACCTATTCCCTTCTATCTCAGCAAGTATTTTGAGTTGTTGTGTTTCATTCATTCATATGATGATTTATTCAATCATGTTTCTTATGTTCCTTGTTTTGCACATTGCTCTTATCTTGATGTTTACTACTTTGAAAGCTATCATTGAAAACCAGCTATTTGTGAACTCCAGCAAATTATCAACTATTCTTCGACCAAGAGCTAAGTTTGCCATTACCAATCATGATTCACTTTATGTATCTTTATGGTGTTTCCTTTACTCATTGAAAGTTGAGTTATATAATAGTGAGTTGTCTTCTATATGATCTATGTATTTGATGAATGTGATGCTTCTTGTCCGTATTATTTTATCGACTCTTCACTCCATAAACCTGAGGCCATGTTTATTGAGCTCAGTTTCGCTTGGGGACAAGAGAAGTCTAAGCTTGGGGGGAGTTGATACGTCCATTTTGCATCACTATTCTATGTCATAATTCACTATTATTCATTGATATATTTCATATTGAGAGGTGATACTTATGTTATTTCATCTGTTTTTGCATGGTTGATGACTTTTGGAGCATGGACCGCTGCAGTCAGGATTCTGATGGAAAAGGTGCTGTTTGGAGGCAAAATTCGCGAAGATCAGAAAATCCGGGAAAATATACGGAAAATCCTATTTTTCTAGAAGACGAAGGAAGCCAAAAGGGGGCTGGAGAAGGGCCACAGGGGGGCCACACCACCCCCTAGCGCGGGCAGCCCTAGGCCGCGCCAGCAGGTGGTGTGGCCGCCTTGGCCCACTCCAGGCACTCTCCTCTGGTGTATATCATCCTCCCGAAACCCTAAGACTCGGGGAGCGACCACAGAAAGATTCCTCCGCCTCTGCGGGGCGGAAAACACCGAGAGAAAAAGATCTCTCCGGCAGATAGATTTCTGCCGGGGGAATTCCTTCCCGGAGAGGGGAGATCGTCGCCATCAACACCACCATCAAGCTAGACTTCATCAGGATCATCATCATCACCACCATCAGCACCCTCATCACCATCTCCATATTGCTGTAACAACTGGGTTGAATCTTGCATAGTTCATAGGGGAAACTTTCCCGGTGTTGATTACTCTTTGTAGTTGATGCTATTGAGTGAACCATTGAATTATTGTTTATGTTCAGATTGTTATACATCATTATTCCATCTCTGATCATGATCCATATGATGTCTTGTGAGTAGTTCGTTTTGTTCTTGAGGACATGGGAGAAGTCATGTTGTTAGTAGTGGAGTTGTGTTGAGAAAGATTCAATAGTTTGATATTTAAGTTGTGGTGTACTTCTTCTAGTGGTGTCATGTGAATGTCGACTACATGACACTTCACCTATATGGGCCTAGGGGAATGCATTGTGTATTTGGCTACTAATCGTAGGGGTTGCCGGAGTGACAGAAACATGAACCCCCGTTAGGAAACCATTGCACAAGGGACGTAAGGGTCTTAGAGTTTAAAGTTGTGGTTAGGTTTCTACCTTAATTACTTTCTTGTACTTACGGATCTTTGCAAGGGGTATAATCACAAGTATGTATTAGTCCTAGGAAGGTCGGTACATTAGCACAGGTTCACCCACACAACACTTAGCAAGCTAAAGAAGATTAATCAACTATATGAAGCGAAAGCACTTGACAGTCTTCCCATGTGTCCTCGAGAACGTTTGGTCATCTTAAGTAATACAACCGGCTTGTCCTTTGCTGCATAAAGGATTGGGCCACTTGCTGCATTTATTCCTACTGTCTTTTATTTACTCGTATTTTGTTTACTTTCTTTATCAAAAACCCCTAAAAATCCGTTTGCTAAGTATTTGCAGACAATTCCTGATCCATACCACTAGCCAGCACCGTCTGCTTCTCGTTGGGTTCGACACTCTTACTTATCGAAAATACTGCGATGCACCCCCTATACTTGCGGGTCATCAGCACACTAAAGAATTCTCCTCAAAATAGTAATCTAGGCAAGAAAATCATGGCAATTGGTTCATAGTAGGTCTCACCCGAGATTGATAATGACAATAGATCAATGATGAATTTGCAAAAAGTAATTGGAGGATCGGAGGAGAAACATACCGTAGATCACTTGTTGTGCGAGGAAATCGAACGAATTTGAGTAGAGATGGAGATCTCTTGAGGTTTTGAGAGAGTTTGGAGGTAGACGAAAGAAAAATGATTGAAGTTTTGGAGCTGGAAGTACCTTCCCGTGCGATTTTGTGGTCGAACGCAACTATATGGGCGGAACTATACGGTTAGAACAAGGTGTTCCGGCCGTATAGTTGGCCTTTTGTCAAAATATTAGGGTTTCCTCCTGGCGACGTGGCTATAGGGACGCAACTATACGGCCGGAACAAAATGTTTCCGTCGTATAGTTGGTCGTTAAACTGTCTATCCCTGCGAAAAAATATACAAAGGCATCGATATATATACAACCGGAACTATACGGTTGGGATTTTTATTCCCGCCATATAGTTGGTCGTTAAACTCTCAGTACATATGAAAAGAAATTATACGGAGACACTGATATCTATACAACCGGAGCTATATGGCCGGAATTTTTATTCCCGCCATATAGTTGGTCGTTAAATTCTCAATACATATTACAGAAAAATTTCGATGGCAAAGATATCTATACAACCGGAACTATACGGCCGGAATTTTTATTCCCGCCGTATAGTTGGTCGTTAAACTCTCTATGTGCATAAAAAAAATTATGTTTCTTCGAAAACTATTTCTTTTCCTGTAACTTAGTGATATACCTTGTTTTTATAGAAAATTGACAGCAAATATTGTCGACCAACAATAGCATGAATAAAGCAGAATTTCAAGTACTACCAAACTTCTTCTCCTCAAATGGAGTTTTCTAGCACTCGTTTTTAATCATAAACTTAAACTAAAACTAAAAACTTAACTCGAACCTTTATTTCACATGGGTTGCCTTCCATGGAGTGCTTTTTTATGGTCAATAGCTTGACTTTAATGATACTCACTTGGGCCAGATGAGTGGAACACTCACTCCAAAGTAATTGGCCTTCAAAGTGATGGCCTCCTTTTCATCATGCTTGGCTTTCTTCTTCCTGGGAAATGAATAACAAAAGGATCCCGCGAAGGCAATTGCAGCTTCACGTTCCCTTTGTGCAGATTAATCAAAGACTTAATAGTTCTTAAGAAAGGATGACCTAATATAATAGGAGCAGTAGCATCCACTACAAGAAAAGTTGGCTTTTACAACAAACGATTTTCGTGGATGAAGGCCCATTTTTCGTGGCTAAAAAGTCTTCTACGACAGATGGCCATCATCGTAAAAGCCCTGTCACAAAAGAATCTACCACAGTTTTTTTCCTGACCATGGCGGATCACAACCTTCAGCCATGAAAACTTGTTCCGTCGTAGATCTGTTTGCCAGCCGCATTGACTGCTGACGCCATGCAAACTGCCACGTGGCAGCCGCCGTTAACGGCTAGTTACCGCCGTTAACGGTCATAGAAACTGTGGCAGAAGCCAAGCCCAGCCAAGGCCTGCTAAATTCTAACTGAGCCGGCCCATTAGGGGAGCCCAATAAGAAGATGGCCCGTTACTGTTTTGTCCTGCACTGTTTGATATGGGCCCAAAGTTGCAGCCAGCAGCGGCCCGCGAACATTCAAGCCCAATACTGTTTCGGCCTAAAGAAGGCCCATGATGGCCCAACACTCTGCGGCCTATTAGCATCCTGCGCCAAGTCGCTCCTATACATTTAAGGCCTGCAGGCGGCCCATCACTATTTATCGCAGCCCATCGTGGGCGGCCTACTGATGGTCCTTGTCTGAGATGACCCGTTACTGTTCAGGCCTGTTACTATCCTGGCCTTTCACTATTTTGAGCTTTACTTGTTCAAGCCCACAAGCGGCCCTTTACTGTTCTAGTCTGGTAAATGTGTCGGCCTGTTACTGCCCTCGCCTAGAAATTTCTCGGGTCGTTACTATTCTAGCTTGTCACTATTCTGGCCTTTCGCTGTTGCGGCCCTTTACTATTGCGGCCGGCTACTGTTTTGGACTGTTACTGTTCTGGGATTTCATGGTTTCTTGCATGTTACTGTGATGGGCTGTTTCAGTTAAGGCATGTTACTATTAAGGCATGTTGCTGTTATGGCATGTTACTCTTATGGCTTGTTATCATTACGGCCTATTACTGTTACGTCCAGTTACAACTTGTAGGTCGGCCCATTAAGTTTATGGCCTTTTAGAGTTTTGGCATTTTCTGAAGCCCATGCCAATATCATAAAACGTTTATATAATCCAGCATTTTTTACTGTTCATCATTGGTCGAATACACGACGGTCCAATAACAAAGCACGGTACTATTCCCTAATCGACCTGCCTGGCGGAGTTACCGTAACGACTAACGCATATGTGGACGGCGTCAAGTAAATGCATACATGGCCTACGCAAGTTATCTAGATATTACATCAGCTGCAAACTTCTTAAAATTATTACATATTATCAAATCAAGGGAAAGAAAAATCGGCATTTCAGTTGACAATCAAGTTGATAGCAGAGTCCTCAATTGATCACATGCATCTTCCTTTGAGTGTGACAGCTACATTGGAGGAGACATGATCTTGCATCCCCCTCTTTGGTGGCGATAGCAATAATTGCACCCTGAAACTAAGTAATAACAAGTTAATACATCAAACAAGACAAACTACTCATTTGACTAATATGACAGGAGCTATGATTTGGAGTTTACAACTGGTCAGTGGTTCAATTATTGACCAACACATCAAACAAACAGGACAAGCAAGCATGCATTAAACAAGCAATCAAAAAATGTGTGTGTGTGGCTTATAATTTTAGCAAAATAAACTAGCTAGGTCATTTCAACAAATATATATGGAAGTAATTCTATACCCTAAAATGCAAGAGCCGTCGGGTGACTCAGAATTTGTGCTGAGACACAAAATGTCTTGCAGTTACTGTCATAGTGAAGAATGAACCAGATAGAAATTATCACCACATCATACGAGAACTTGTAGAGCAGGAATGCAAACCACAAATGAACTATATATTGTAGAGGATAGTTATGTCATGACTTAGGACGAACCAGACCCATAACCAGATGCAAGGTATAATGGCGTCGCTCGTGAACCTATAGAGCAGGACAAACAAGCATTAGACAAGTGTGCCTAGAATGAAATGAGCAATCAAACAAAGTGTTTCTTAGAATTTCAGCAAATATAAACAAGCGAGGTCATTTCAGCAAATATATATGGAAGCAGTGGCATCTCCTGGAATGCATAGTCGTTGGGTGAGTCAGAATTTGCGCTGAGCTACACAATGGCATTTAGTTACTGTCATAGCTAAGAATCAACCAGATAGAAATTATGATGGCATCATAAGAGAACGTCTAGAGCAGGAATGTAAACCACGAGTGAACTACATAGTAGAGGACAGTTATACCATTGATTAGGACAAACCAACACCAGATAAGGAAGTAATGACGTCACTTGTGAACCTGTAGAAGAGGCTATGCAAACCATCATGTTCATTGTTCCATTCTAGGCTCTATGCAAGAAAAAGAAAATAGTTAGTGTTGCAGCTTTTGAAGAACCAGATGGCAACAAGAAAATTATAATCGAATTAGTATGGAGAGTCAAAACGGGTACTACTGGACAGCATAACGATGCTAAGGAGGAAGCAATAACAGGAACTTATCTCAGGATGAACCAGATAGATTCAGTAATTGTGGAGTAGGGAATCCAAACTAATTCCACTGATTTTACATTTTGCAAGAACTGCACGATAGCAGGCAATTACTGTTGTTCGGAGTAGCTAAGAACACGTGCATCACTTCAAAATTTGTAGAGCAAAGAATGCAAACCAACATGTCTAGTGACCAACTCCATAGTATCTAGCACGAAGAACAGGCATGCGCTTTGACTGGGTGTATAGAACGATTAGAAAAATGCAGCTCACTGCGACAGGCTTGAACCTGATGTACTGCTGACAACAATAAAAAGGAGTTGGTGATTTGGTTACCATGGTCGAATAGGCTTCTAATCATCATCTGTACCGGCGTGAGTGACATCCTTGTCACCCAGGGTGCTTCGGTTGCGCTGGCTGTTTGCGTCAGGGAAGCAGATCTTGGGCGCTCGATGCTAGCTTGACCGCGGTGGACGAGGTTGAATCAGTGCACTACATGGCGGTTCAGGTAAGGTACGGGTAGGGAGGATGCCATCGGTGTTGATGCAGATCTTGGGAAGTCGTTGACGAATTCGGAGCCGTGAAGGGGAAAGTGGGAAAAGGAAATCA
The DNA here is from genome assembly GCA_910589775.1 of Avena eriantha. Lineage (NCBI taxonomy): Eukaryota > Viridiplantae > Streptophyta > Magnoliopsida > Poales > Poaceae > Avena > Avena eriantha. The sequence goes on from OU342743.1 coordinate 91,131,357, forward strand.
GGTGCGGTGGACGACGACGGACTCGGTGACCAAGGTCGGGTGCGGTGGACGTCGGTGAAGCGACAATGATGATTTGGATGAGACCGCATCTGATGCAGCTCCGGTATACTGTTGGCTGAGGAGTGCATGGTGTCAAGTTCCGGCGGGCAAAGCCAACCGCGGAGAAGTGCTGCGGGAGGTTCCTGGCGCGAGAAATTTCATAGTGTTTGAAATGGAGGGGCGTGAGGGAGTGGGGACCACGTAATTTTGGTATCGTTTGAAATGGAGGGGCGCCAGAAATTTTGAAGTGTTTGAAGTGGAGGGGCGCGAGGGAGTAGGGACCACGTGATTTTGGTATTGTTTGAAACGGAGGGGCGCCATAAATTTCGCAGTGTTTGAAATGGAGGGGCGCGAGGAAGTGGGGACCACGTGATTTTAGCTATCTAGCAATCTTGTCCGTTGATCCCAAATCAACGGGCCATAGGGGATACCTTCCCTTCGAAGGCTTTGGCGTGGACGCCTATGCAAGCAATAGCTGGGTGTCCTAGAGTAGATTATAGGGGTAGATGTGTAGGTTACTGTAGTAGCAGACCATTAATCGAGCTAGCTGGCGCGATGTCATTTTGGCGCTCCACGAGTTCAAACTTTTACTTATGGTGTTCAGGAGTGAATGCATGATTCGCACGACTATTTTATTGCGTGCACTCCAATAACTTACCTTATTAAAGCATAATAATATCCTGCATAATTTAGAACTTTGGTGTAATACTTGGTCGACCTATTAGAACTAAACATTTCTCGGGTATTTTAGAAGTACTCCCAAACATGTTTCTAGCTTCCCAAGATATCGTGTATTTTTTAATGGATGCAGTACTATGGATGGTTTTGCATGACTGTCGACATGCACAATTTTGGTTTTACATTGTTCACATTTGACGTCCAGGAAGACAATGTACATATACCTCTCCATGAATAACGATAAGTTTTGTCGTTTTTTCCCTACTTTCCAAATGTTACATTAAACTACCATCATTTCCAATGATGCATGAAATGACCAAATAAGAGTTGTGACCTTTTTTTAGTATCTAAAAATATTTTCATTGTTAATAATTATTTTTTACCGTTTTACAGTGCATTCCATAAAACGAAACAATGCTTTCACCATCAGGGGGAATGTTTCCATTAAATGACAAAAAATAATGTCTTTATCACAAAGAATATATAACAAAAGAAATGAATTCCAACACAATAACCATATGCAATGATGATGTGTATAAACCTTAGTGACCATCTAATTTGTAATTAGAAGTGTCAAGGAGGGAGATGCTAGATTCACTTGTGGTGGCTAGGTGCAAATTTTTAATTCAATAAATGTACTACATTCTTGTGGACACTCACAAAGATAATTGACCTCTTGTCTTAGGAGACTTGTGATAAAACTATTACTAGTAGTTCAGAAATAAGTGACTTGGAATTTATCTAGATTCGTATGTATCACTAAAATACGTCTATATACTCGTGAATATGATAATATACTTGATCTATATACTCGTGAATCTAGACAAATCTAAGTTTCATATTGAGGGAGTACGGCAATATTATAAATTTGCAATGTTGTCATGATAAATAATGATATTCGCTACACTCCATAAACGAAACCACTTCTTTTCTTCTGTCACAGTTTTACATTTTTATACTGAAATATTTTTACTATAAAATAACACACGAAATTAGTTACTGTATACGTTAGTGATTAAGTACTTCCGCTAATTTGTCTTTACATACAGAGGTAATACTACACACCCAATTAACATCATAAGTAATTTCTCTTTCTCTCTTTCTAGAGGAGTTTTCTAGGTTGTCAATTTGAAAAATCATTTGTCAGATACGTAGAATTGAACACTTTAAATTATACAGAGAGTGATTAGATGAATGGACGATTAGTGCACACAAGCAGTCGAGCTGGTAAAATGCTCACATTTAATGGTAGATGTGAGCATAATTGATTGAGTGGCAAACCTTTTTTTGTGCAGTCGAGGCCCTCGTATGTTGATGACCCTCGCTAATCAACGCATCTCACACATAAGTGTATTTTTACATAGTAGTAGTAGAAACATCATCTAGGGAGACAGAGTTCAGCGTCTAGCAATCTTAACCGTCCAATCCGAAATCAACAGGTCAAAGCGGATACCTTCCCTACAAAGGCTCTAGCGGGAATGCCTATGCAAGGAATCGATGGCTATCCGTGGGTAGACTATAGGGGTAGGTGTGCTTGTGACCCAAAGTACTCCAGAGTCTAGACAATAGCTGGGTGTCTCCGACGCTGATGGTGCATTTTCTTGTCCAGACACTGGATCGCGGGTCCCTACACATCTGACAAAGTAGAAAGTATGACCAAATTTAAAGATCACTCATTGACTATTAAATTATTTTTGATTTATCAGACATACTCTCCCTACAGCCTAATTTTTCTGAAAATGCCCTCCAACCTAATTAAAAAGGTTGTCACATATTTGACTAAATTTGAATGTAATATGTACACTAAACAGTGACTACTATACGGCAAGTATATCGTTACACAAACTCCACAGAGCGCATTCGAATACAAAAGAGTGTAATATAATTATACGTAGACGGATGAGAAAAAACGATACATGCACCCAAAAGAAAGAAAAAGGAGGGCCACGTAGGCAAGTCCTCCCCCTGCCTAGTTCCTACTCCAAGATTTGGCGATTGCAACACTGTGGCCGCCCTGCGGAGGTAGGGCCTCAACGACCTCCGCAATGGTCGCGACCTCGACGGCCAACATGAGATGGCTTCTCTCTTCCTACTTAGCGGGGCATGACCTGGACGATGTCCGCAATGGTAGCAGCTAGCTGTGGAGCACCGTGACTTCTTTCTACAAATTTTCACACTCAGCGCAAAGCGTGGAGGAGTCACGCTTGTAAGATCGTGCGAGCTTCATTTGAAAAGCCAAATCAGCTCGGAGGCGATCACACGCTAGGTTGAGCTCGAAGTTTTTTGAAGAATGTTGATGCTATGGCTGTAGATTTCATCTACTTTGGCCGAGATTCTCGCCCTGACTTCCTGCATGGAAAATGCATCATACGTAAGAGATCATGGAGTGCATGCAGAGAAGAACAAAAAATGGCAATACATGTATAGTGACTACAGTACCTCTCTTCTTCGACCAAGAGCGGGCATGAGGGCATCGTACGCATCAGAGATATCCGTCGTGATATCGACCTGTGGGGTGGAATATTCGACGCTCGAGCCGCCTGCCCTAGAAGATGTACATAGACGGTTCAATAGTAGGAGCAGACAACCCAGGAATCAACGGAAGTACAAACCTACCCAGACTCTTGGTCCCCATGATAGCCGCTCTTCGGATACATGCGTGAAGACGAGCCCTCGCCCCATGGTTGGTCTCCTTTCTCGGTCCGAGCCTACAGGTCACCCTGTCAGTGGGATTTCTCCATGGCTCTAACCACCACCATCTTGCTATTCTTCCAACAAGACAGGATATTTTTTGACATTGCTGGATGAAGAAGTAGAGAAGAAAGGGAGGAGCAGTGGAAGAAAATGGTTTCTGCGAAGGTGGAGTGAGGTAGTACTAGTAGGAGAGAGGAGAGTGAATAGTGGAAGCAAAACGTCAAGTATTGGGTCTTGCTTGTTCAAAAAAAGTATTGGGTCTCATCGCCGGCTTTCGAGCAATCTCGTTGGTCTATCAAACGATCGAGCTTACTAGCTACAAATATTGTGCAGTGTGCTAAGGCTTGGGCATGAGCTAAGAAAATAGTAGTAAAATCAAAACTGCTCCACCGTTTAGGTCTCATGCGTGGGTCCATGTAGCAGCTTCTTTTCACTTTTTCTCTCCAAACTACTAGTGCTCTGGCCAATGAAAATACCTCAAAGTATTATGCCAAATATTTTAATCAACTAGCTTTTGGGTCTTGTACTAGACACAAGTCCAAAAATATTTTAATCAAAACTGCTCCACCATTTAGGTCTGTTGCTCACAGTAGAGCGTGTACAATGTTGGTTGAGTCTAGCAAAAATCTTAGGCATGAGTCTAGCAGGGGAAAATATGCTCCAGCATTTAAGAAGGCTCTTTCCCTATCTTTTCTTCTTACCCAAGCTTTTTTCTTCTTAGCCACATGTGTCTAGTACTAGACCCGAGTCTAGCAAAAAGCTCCTAGCTACCTATACTCCAATGTTTAGACCTATGCCTAAAGGTTCTTAGACACCCATTTTTCCATACGCTGCACTTGCCCATAGTAGTACTCCCTCCCATCCATATTTACTCGTCGCTAAATCGGACATATCTAGCAATGAATCGGAGGGAGTAGTAGTAGTAGTCACATTGAATATACTTAGGGCTTGACGCATAAGCATCACAAACGGTCGCCAACAGATCGAACGTCAAACTTAAAGATAACTTTGGGCTTCTTTGGATAATAGGATTTAAAAACACTGGAATTTGACTCGGTCATAGGTACAAAACAATGGATTACAAAACAGAGGAAATAGCTTTCTTTGGATCACAGAATTTCAAAACATAGGATAATAGGGTCAAAGGTACAAATCTGCTGGCATAAAGTCATTTCAATGAAACACAGTAAACGCGGAGGAAAATTGCATCAATCCTACGCGAATGAGTGTAATAAAGTGGATGTTGAAATTCCTACGGGATTGGGGTGTAGAAATGCAATATATATGAATTTTGGAGGTATGATTCCTTTCATCCAAAGGGCTTCCTTATGAAAAAAATACTATGGGTCGAATTCCTCCAAAATTCCTTTGAAAATCCTTCGATCCAAATTGGCACTTAAACAAGATGTGCTTGCTCACGACAGACGAACACCTTCCAACAGGAGGTGATGTGGCCGTAGATTTTCATCTTGAAACCATCTGCGGTGACCTTGAACATAAGGCAGTCACCCTCCTTCAACCCATGGAAAGCAGCAAAGGTAGCCCACTCTTTGTCCAGGACGATCTGGTCTTTGTTGCGGTTGGCATGGACAACCCACTCGCATTCCTCGCATCCTTGGACCACCACTAGTTGTGGGTAGGGGCGTCCCTTCAAGTAAGGCTTGAAGTAAGTCGGGATGATAAGCATATACAAGTCATGCTGGACTAACTGGATGTATAAGTGCCTAGGACGCTCCGCCGTGCCATGGTGTCCAACTAACCTAGGGCATCTTCTCGGTTTGGCAGAACTAGCAACCCACCTGGCAGCACTTGCCCTAGCCAAGGCCTCCACTCTCCTACCCGGTAGCTTCAACTCCCTTGGTATGATGGGGAGAGCATCTTCATTGCCACCTGGAGCTGGAGCAGTCCGGTCAAGAATGTAGTCTCAGTTCAGCATTACAACTAGGTCGTCCTACATGAAAATTACCATTGCGTCAGTCCTTTGGAATTACCAAAACAGCACAATGCATTGTATAAATTGACTAAAGATCACGATGCGTCATTGCACCATCAAAATTACCTAAACAGCATAAGGTATCAGGTAAATTAAATTGCCTACACAGCACAATGCATCATCAGAATGACCTAACCCGATAGGTCCTCAAAATTATCTAAATATCTACTAGTAGAAGGTATAACATTTAATTAGATTGATTAAACAGCACAATGCATATGCCCCGCAAAAAAACAGTACAATGCATAATCTGAATGGCTAAAACAGCATAATGCATTATCTAGATAGACAAAACAGCATATATGCGGTGCATCATCAAAAATACCAAAACAGCAAAAGGTATTATGTAATTAAATTTAATAAACTGTGTCTGCACAATCAAAATTACTTAAACTGATGGGTCATTGAAATAATCTGAACAGACAGAAGGCATATCATTTAATCCTAAACAATAGAACGCATATCAAAATGGACGAAACAACACAGTGAGGAGACAGGACACAATGCATCCTACAAAAAAATACCAAAACAGCACAACGCGGCATGGAAAATTCTTAAATAGCACAATCTAAGTACCAAAACAGAACCCTGCATCATCGTCATCAAGAATATTCCATAACTAAGTAGAACAGCACAAAAGACAAATATAGATACATTCAAATCAAGGCAAAGTAAAGTCAGTTATTTCTGGACGGAGGGAGTATAAAGAACAGCACAAAAGACAATTATCAAGAATATGACATAAAACTAAGCAGTTCAACAAAGGACCTGTAGTACACGTTGCAAAAATCTGACTAGATGCACGTCGGATTTGGGTTAAAGCCCCAATCCTCCAGATCTAACCTCGTTGCAGTTGGGGGGCACGAACTTGCACAGGGGTCGATGGGTTGAGTAGATGAACAAGGCGCCACTGACGAAGAACTAGCCACATACACCGAAGAAGCACAGACAATCGCTAATGAAGGGGGCACCACCGATAGGGGTTTCACCACGCGCACTCTGAAATTTGGCACATTTGGAATGAGAGTCCAACCTACAAATGAAAAGGATGTGTGCGCCGCCGCACGAGCATTCATTCCCAACGCACGCGGCGCCGGAGGCTTGGATGACCGCTCGGCGGGCAACGAGGGTTTCGGCGCGACCGGCCGAAACCCTAAGGGCGACGGACGCCTCACCTTGGGCACGACCCACACACACGTGAAAGGCGAAGGACGCTTTAGAGAGGGCACTGAGGGCGTCAGAATCGAACAAGCCACCTATAGCTCCGAAGCAGAGCTTGATGAGGACCCCAGCTCAACCACAGACAAAGGTTTTGGCATTAGTTTCATCGAGGCAACGACTGGGTTAACGACTAAGAGTCATGAGGTGAGTGCGGGAATGTGATAGCGAGAGAGGGAATGGTGGGGGAGGAGTTATTAGAGAATGGGAGTGGGTAACCCTCTATCAACTTTAGTAGTACCCTACTACAAAAAAACTACATTTCACATATCATCACTTTTTGACGAACTAGTTCATTTCTTTGAACCGACTAAAATAGTGGGTACCCTTTGGTTTGAAACTTCCATCTGGTACCTGTTTTGCTAGTAGTAAGTACAGTACAATACTTTGTATTAACCTCCATCCCAAAATATAAGGCACCTGAGGATTAGTCAAAAGTCAACATTTTTTAAGTTTGACCATGATTATACACAAAAAAAATATAATTTATAATACTAAATTAATATCAATAGATTCACCATAAAGTTGTTTTCTTAATATGTCCATTCAATATTGTAGATGTAGATTTTTTTTCTAAATATTTGGTCAAAGTTAGCAAGGTTTGACTTTTGACCAATCCTTAGACGCCTTATATTTTGGGACGGAGGAAGTAGTATAAAACGTTTTTTTAGATAGAGGAAATTGCACGATCCACCATCTTTTCATTGCACTTTTGCACAAAGAACTTGGTGGATGTCATTTTTGCACATTTTAACAGTTTTTTAGCGTAATATGCAGAAATTTGTCCAGTTAGTCCTGTAATGACCGATTTAACCTCATTGGTAGCAAGACTGACAAGTGGTCTCCGAATGACATGGCTCCCATTCACACACAAAGATTTGAATGATGCTAAAAATTAGATACTAACGATATGTATCGCCCGCAATACTTTTTGGATGCATGTAGCTGGTATGTAAGACTTATTTCATATGAAACGTTAATGTTTACACAAAGGTACCAACATAACAGTCCGTCGCACATTAAATTTGTGAAGGCTTTATTTGGTCATAATAAACTTGTTTTTGAACATAACTTGTTTGTACATAAGATTTGACGTTTCATTCACATATCCAAATGTCCATCGAAGAGTTTCTTTTAAAGTGTAGGACTAAATGATATATGTCTGTTTATTACACCTCACACAAAAAAAACACCTTGATTAATCATAGACTTTAAGCAGATTATTATTTTCCTAGGATTTATTTTCCTGAGCGCAAGCACAGTGAATATGCCTTGGAATGCCATAAGCCTAGTTTCCAGACATAGTTTATACATGTTTCACTTACGATTACGAACTTTTTTGAGTTCTCAAGGTTTCCTAGTGAACTTCACATTATTAAACTAATTTAAGCTGATTTATCAATGTTAGATAAAATTTGAACTATGAGTAAGTAGTAGATTGCTCTTAAAGTTATACAAGTATCTTTTGAAGGTACCCACACCTAGACTGTCAATATATCGGAAACCAATGAATTTGTTGGATTCAACTTCTTGCTAAGCATTTGCATGGACAAAATTTGTCTTTTATTTGAAAACAATAAAAAACATTGCACGGTGACCTCTGACTTGTCCTACTTGCTGATAAAAATGATTATTATCAAGAGAGTTCGCATATAAAAAACAATGTAATTGAAAATATGGCATGCCATGTATGAACATATCCTTAGGCTTCAGGCCGAAATACAAGCTAAATGGCCTTATATATATGTACAACATACTTTATGGTAATGTTCCCATATTTGGTAGATGAGTGCACATTCGCATGGTGAACACTAATGCTACCAGTACTCGGAGTTTCCAAAATTTAGGAATAAAAAATTATTTTAAAATTTTAACTACAAGTAAACATGATAGAATGCTCTTAAAAAGTTACAAATATCCTTTGAGTCTTTATGGTACCGAGGCGGTCAATACTTCAAAAACCAATGAGAGTTCTTTAAGAATATTAAAATTCTTGCAACGAATATGCATGTGGACAATTTGATCCTCACTAGATATGAACAAAAATAATGAAAAACTAAAAATGAAGCCTTCTTCATGGCGTCCTCTTGCGTGTACTACTATTTGCACTGAAAAATAATTAATAACCGTGAGTCATCATAAATTGCAAAAAAATAGTTACACAATATATATGGCCCACGGTGTATGAACACTCTTGGGTTTCAAGCCAAATGACAAGGGTAACAACCATCACATCGTATTGTATTGTAATGTTCCCATATTTGGTAGATGTGTGCATCTTGGCAAGGTGAAAAATAGTGGAACCACATGTTCTAACTGATAGGAACAATGAAACTGAAAGCGAAAAGATTTTTTCTGTAAGCAAGTACGAAGAAAAATGGCTGAGAATATCAACCCTAGTTTTCAGACAAAGCGTGGACCTTGATACACTTACGATTGATTACCATGTTTTATGAGTTCAAAAGCTTCCCAGCCAACTGTTTTCCTTGCTTAATTTAGGGTGCTTCGTGCTAAATGTATGGACATCGATGTAATTTTACCTTTTTTAGATCCTTGATGTAAAATGTACTTCCACCGTTCGTGTAAAATTCGAACCTAGAAGCAAGTGGTAAAATTTAAACATATTTAAGATTATTAGTTGTTAATGAGTATGAACATTCTTGGAGTTTCAAGCCGAATGATCAAGGTTATGGCCATATCAACATCACACTTTATGGTGATGATGATCCCATATCCAAGAATTTGCATGCCACCAAATTTGGCCATATATTTTGAAAACAAATGAATAGGAAGTAGCGGTATGAAGAGTATGGCTCGATCAGGTGCTCTCTCGAGAATGAGCCGAACCCGACTATTTTATTTATTTGCTTAATTTTGGGGTAGTTCATGCTAAATGTAATGATCTCGATGTAATTTCCCCCCTTTTAAGGTCCTTGATGTAAATTATACTCCCACTATCCATGTAAAATTCGAACCTAAAAGCAAGTGATAAAATTTTAAACATATTTAAGATTATTAGTTGTCGATGAGTATGACTATTCTTGGGTTTCAAGACGAACGACCAAGGTCATGGCCATATCTGCATCATACATTATGCTGATGATGATCACATATCCTAGAATTTTCATGCCGCCAAATTTGGCCATATTTTGAAAACAACCCAAGAGGAAGTAGTATGAAGATTATGGCTCGATTAGCTTCTCTCTTGAGTAGGAGCCAAACATGATTGTTTTCCCTGCTTAGTTTCAGAGTGCTTTATTCATGCTAAAAGTATGGACCTCTACGTAATTTTACCCCTTTTTAGGTCCTTCCTATAAAATTTACTCCCACCGTCCATGTAAAATTCGAAGATAAAAGCAAGTGGTAAAATTTAAACATATTTAGGCTTAGTTGTGTGAATGAGTATGAACAATCATGGATTCGAAGCCGAACGACCAAGGTCATGGCCATATACATCTACATCATACTTTATATCGATGATTCATGATCCCATATCCAAGAATTTGCATGCCGCCAAATTGGGCCATATTTTGAAAACAAACGAAGAGGAAGTAGTATGAAGAGTATGGCTCGACCAGCTGCTCTCTCTCGAGAAGGAGTCGAACCCGACTATTTTCCCTGCTTAATTTTAGGGTGCTTCGTGCTAAAAGTAGGGACCTCAATGTAATTTTACCTTTTTTAAACGTATTTAAGATTATTTATCGATGATTATGAACATTCTAAGATTTCAAGACGAATGACCAAGGTCATGGCCATATCTACATCATACTTTATGCTGATGATGATCATATATCCAAAAATTTCCATGCCGCCAAATTTGGCCATTTTTGAAAACAAACGAAGAGGAAGTAGTCTGAAGAGTATGGCTCGATCAGCTTCTCTCTCAAGAAGGAGCCAAACATGATTGTTTTCCTTGCTTAATTTTAGGGTGCTTCATGGTAAAAGTATGGACCTCGATGTAATTTTACCCCTTTTTAGGTCCTTGCCGTAAAATGTACTCCCACCGTCCATGTAAATTTTAAATATAAAACCAAGTGGTAAAATTCAGTTATTTTTTTAACAATACATTTTTTAATAATTTCCATGAATAATACAAGAATTGAAAGATTTGCAATTCTAGTGTGGTATCGGTAGTTGAATAGCCGACCAGTCCTTATCAGCTTTTGAATAGCCGACTAGTCCCTGTCTGCTTTTGAAAAGCTGATAAGTCTCTGTCTACTTTTGAAAAGCTGGCAGGTTATAGGGCAATGTGAAGAATAGGGGGACTAGTCAGCTTTTCAAAAGCAGACAATGACTAGTCAGCTTTTCAAAAACAGACAGGGCCTAGTCGGCTATTCAAAAGCCGATAAGGACTGGTCGGCTTTTCAAGTGCCGACACCGCGCTAGAATTGTAAATCTTTCAATTCGTGTATTATTGGTGAAAATTATTTAAAAAATGTATTATTTTAAAAAATAGCTAAAAATCAAACGTATTTCAGCTTAGTTGTGAATGAGTATGAACAACCTTGGATTTCAAGCCGAACGACCAAGGTCATGGCCATACCTGCATCATACTTTATATCGATGATTCATGATCCCATATCCAAGAATTTGCATGCCGCCAAATTGGGCCATATTTGGAAAACAAACAAAGAGGGAGTAGTATGAAGAGTATGGCTTCATTACCTTTTCTCTCGAGAAGGAACAAAACATGACTTTCCCGTGTTTAATTTTAAGGTGCTTCATGCTAAATGTATGGACCTCAATGTAATTTTACCTTTTTTAGGTCCATGATGTAAAATCTACCTCCACCGTCCGTACGTGTAAAATTCGTACATAAAAGCAAGTGGTAAAATTTAAACATATTTAACCTTATTAGTTGCCAATGAATATGAACATTCTTGCATTTCAAGCCAAACAACTAGGGTCATGGACATATCTACATCATACTTTATGCTAATGATTCATCATCCCATATCGAAGAATTTGCATGCCGCCAAATTTGGCCATATATTTCAAAAACAAATGAAGAGAAAGTAGTATGAAGTGTATGGCTCGGTCAGCTGCTCTCTCGAGAAGGAGCCGCACCCGACTATTTCCACTGCTTAAATTTAGGGGGCTTCGTGCTAAATGTAAGGACCTTTATATAATTATTTACATATTTAGGTCCTTGATGTAACTTGTACTCCCACCGTCCATGGTGGTCCCATATTTGGGTGTAAAATGGGTGTGAATCATGGCATGGTAACAATGTTGCCACTCGGAGTTTCCAACCATGAGGAAAGGAAAAAATCAATTTTCCAAGTGAGAAGAGTGTATTTTCTATAAAGCAAGTACTCCCTCCGACACAAATTAATTGACTCAAGTTTATCTAGATTCGGATGTATCTAGTACTAAAATATGTCTAGATACATCCGAATCTAGACAAATCTGAGTCAATTAATTTGGGTCGGAGGGACGGAGAATATGTATTTATGTAGAAAAGAAATAAAGAGACAGAAGAGAAACTTTGGGCACAGAGGAAGCAGCTCGAGAGAGCAGCGAAGAGGAGGAGTTGAAGGCGGTGCGATATGAGAGCAAAGCTGTGAGATGGCTTCCTGACACGAGGTACAGGGTACAGTCACCTAGTAGTACTAGTAGTACGGAACTAGTACTAGTAAATTTCAGGACCTTTACTATGTAGTACTACTGTATGCACGCAAAACAAATTATGTTTTCTCTCTCCTTTAGTGCCTCACCACCATCCCCACACCCCGGCTAGGTGATCTCTCCCTCGTCCAAAACGTGGCGCTGCTGAAATGGATCGTATGGGCACCTAGAGGGGGGGTGAATAGGTGCTACTTCAAATTTTAATGCTTTTTCAATTTTAGGCTTAACACAAAGGGTAAATTCTCTAGATAAACTATTAGGTGGAATTTCCCTATATGTAAACCTATCTATTAGCGAGTAAAGAGCGAGTGGAAGAGGAACGGGCGAACCATAGTGAAGCACATGGAGACACAGGATTTGTTTGACCGTAGTTCCTTCCTTGTTAAGGGAAGTACGTCTGCGTTGGAGGGGTGGGCGGTACTAAGACCACCATGCCACAATAGGCCTCACCTTGTTCTCCGATGGATCCCGCCACCAAAGGCCTGATCCACCTTTCCACTATAGGAACCCTTCGAGGCAAGTACCGGTGCCTTTACACAACTAGAGGGGCACAACTCCATAATCAACTTGGAGGCTCCCGTGATGACAACAAGTTGCCACAAGAACAAGTTATCAATAACAAAGAACAAGATCTAGATATTGAGAAGAATACTAGATCAGGGATTTCTCCAAATGAATGGAGAGGAGTTGATGCGCTTGATTCGTGATGACGATGATGATTCTCTCCTCCTTCAATTCCCCCAAAGATCGAAGCCTTCGGGTGGTTGAAGTGGGAGTTCTAGAATGGGAGCTCTTTCAAAGGGTCTGAACAATTTCGAGTGAATCAAGAGTTCTGCTTGTTGGGGAAAAAGGGATATTTATACCCCTTCCAAAACCAACCCGTTAGAGCTTTCAGGGGCCGGATTATCCGGCCCAAGTTAGGGTCGGATTATCCGGCCTGGGGAAAACTCCGCCCCAGACTCGGATTATCCGGCAGAAAAACCGGCCACGGACAGAAGCTCACGCAGACTTGCGGTTCACACTTTCTTCTAGGGACCGGATTATCCGGCCTAGGGGAGGGCCGGATTATCCGGCTGGAGGAAAAATCCGCCCCAGCCACGGAATATCCGGGGGAAATTCTACCCCTAGACAGAAGCTTGCAAAGGAGCTCACTTGGGCGATTTCCCTGGGGCCGGATTATCCGCCCCAAGAAGAGGGCCGGATTATCCGGTCTAGGGAGAAAATTCGCCCCAGAGCCGGAATTTTATGGGGGAAAATCCGCCCCCAGACAGAGACTTGCGCAGAGCCATCCTTGCCCAAGGTGGTCTGGCCGGATTATCCAGCCGATGATGGGGGCGGATAATCCGGCCCCCAAAACTCTCAAAACTTCCTGTAACACTTAGTGCACATTAGAATAATCCATGGTATTGTTATCTAACACACAAAACCTGGGAAATCATGAAATGTTCTTTCAATCTTCCCCTTTTTGGTGATAGATGACAATACTAGGATTTGCAAGAAGGATCAAAGGACCACCAACAAAACATGGAAGAGACTCCCCCTCAATGTGTGCATATTAGAGATTTGCATTTGAATACAAATGCACGCAAGTAGGTGAAAGTCTATTCCATTGAAATATAAACAACATAATCATACCACCGAGATAATGAGAGAGGCGTCCTTGAAATATCCACAATTATCAACATGATAACCAATATACGCGCCTTCCTTTTGATAGATTACCAGCATGATAGGATATGAATAAATGAATCCATAGGCATAATCCATAAGATAAATCTAGACGTCCACCGACACAAAGTCTCAAACAAACCACAAACCACAAATAAAGTTTAACGCTAAATGGACACAAGCAAGAAAACAACGAATGAAAAAGGTGCAAATGCTTGTGCCCGACCCATGCAAATCCTTGAAGACCTAATAGAACTACTTCTCCCCCTTGGCATCGAAACGCCAAAAAGGAAGAAGATCGATGCTAGCACCCCAAGGTATCACTCGCAGTCCTCGTCCTCATTCCCATCATCGTCCTCATCATCAAGCTCCTCGGTGTCATCGTCCTCATTATCAGCAGTGGTCGCAGAGGGGAACAAGTGACGCTCTAGCTCTCTATAGTTCAGCCCAGAAGAAGAGTTCCACTAGGCATATGGTGTAGGAGGAGTAGGAGCCAGGGGATCACTAGAGGTACCAGTCACATGGTGAAGGATGAGCTGCTGAGAATGAGCCAACTCATGGCGTTGCTTGTGTGTGTCCACGCCCATGCAAAGAATGTGACGCTGGAACCAGTTCAGCTGCTTGATCTCACGAGCAACGGGAGGCACTGGAGGTCTGCGAGCATCCCTCATGAGAGCCTCAAGAGCATAAGAGGGGTGAGAGGTCTTCCGAACCTTGTTGTAGATCTTCTTTGCCTTATGTACAACATCAATGTTGAAATCTTCAGAGGGAAGAAGGTGCCTGATGAGCATCATAATGTAGGGAGCATAAGGAATGGACAACCAGTTGAACATAGCATTAGTCAGTTCATGGTAGATGAAGTCCATCACATCCAGCTTGTACTGCACGGACTCATCCTTGCATGAGGCAACCTCATGAGAGAAAGCTAGGAGCTAGACAAGGTGACCATGGATGCTCTCATTGTTGCCTCCACTTAGAGTGATGGAGTCATGGAAGAGACCCACCAAGGCAGCATATATAGGAGCAAGACCAGCAAGGGTGCCCACAATGCCATTGTCCATCGTGCAAAGAGAGAGAACTGCATCTTTGTTGGGCTTCAGCTGAGTGATGATGCGGTGGCCACTGGCCCTATCGCTGCTGCGGAAAGAGTATCCAAGTACCTCAGCAAACACACAGAAATCAGCAGTCATAGGCCTGTCATGAGTCATCCACTTCATAGTGCGATGCTCATCTCCACAAATTAACAAAGTGGAAAAGAACTACTTCACCACCTCAGAGTCATATGAGCACTGGAGAGCCATGAGATGGTGCAGCCCCATTCGCTCAGCCACATACATGGCATCCACAAGGTGGGGCTTCTGCAAAGCCTCAGCAAGAACCAGTGGCTGCATAGGCCTAATGTTCAGCCTGGCGTACACATCTTCATATATCCCTTTCTGTTCAGCACACCAAAAGCGAGCATCCCCTAGCTCAGAATCACGGGGCAGCTCTACAAAAAAAATCACGGTGCCGGATAGAGGAATAAGTGACAGGATCCATAGCCTTGTAGTTGATCTTGGGCTATTTTCCCATCCTATTGGACACACCCCTCCTGGATCTCTCCCGCTTCTCTTGTTCTGCCATGCGTTCAGCCTCTTTTTCTCTTCTCCTCAGCTCAACCTTGTCCACAGTATGACCCTCACTGTCAACCCCGAAATAGATAGTACGAGGACGACGCTTGTAAGTCTTGGGAGCACTGGAACCACCTGTGAAGAGAACAACGGTGATAGCATGGGGATAAGCATACACACAAGTCCAAGGGAGAGCATGGAAAAGGTAGTCAAAAAGTTCATAGGACAATTCTACTCAATGCACAAACTATGGCGAAATTGAACCAGATTCGATTCTGTCAGGCCGGATTATCCGGCCTGGCCAGGGGCGGATAATTCGGCCCTGGAAGAAATTTTTCAACATGCCTAGATTGAGTGCAAGGAAGTAGATCGGTCGTAGAAACTTCAAGACTACAAGTTCTATGCGAAACCACATCCTTCTAGACAATGTTCCACCCAACAAATGACACATCTAGCCAAAGATGGGGAGAGAGGGAGTTACGGTAGCATCCCAATTGTCTAACAATGGTAATGCTACTTGGTCTAGTAATCTAATGGCTACTTCCTATATATAATTGTTGCATCATAATCATATCATGCTCATGTCATCATGCCACCTTGCATTTGAGCATCATATAAAACCTTTTGATTTGGTTCTTCTCTCATAGGCATTATTAATTGTATTTGGCTCTTGATATCTTGTATTTGAATCTTGATAAATGCTTGATGCCCAAGTTGAGTAGGGGGCATATCTTTTTTTCCACTCCACCACCTTTCTTTGTCACCACCTTATAATCCCACCATTCTACTTACCCCTGAGCTTGTATTTTTTCTTTGATATTTATTCTAGCTCATGTGGGTGGGATGGATCCAATTCTATCTTCTTTAGTTTGGCTCTACTCCATATTTTGGGAATGCATGTATATAATGCCATGTTGTATTAGTAATGTTTTCACATAATTAACACAGGGCATTTAATACTTTGCATGCGCCATGCAAACACCATCACCACTTCTTTTCTTTTGGTTTGCCCTTGGCTTTTGAGTGGATCTTTTCCTTGTGAGTTTGTTCTCTCTTCCTCTCACCATCTCCACCTCATCACCCTCAACATCCATGCCATGCATGATCATGTGAGATATCATCCACACCTTTTCTCCTTTACACATGATCTTGCCACATTAAAGAAAACCCTACACCACCTCTCCTCTCTTCTCAATCTCCATGCCACCTCTTCTTCCACCCCCTCTCCCAAAAACCCTAATACTAAACTAAACCCTAACCTCTTTTTTAACCTCTCTCTCTCTAAACCTAGCTCTAGTCTAAACCCCACCTTACCCTAACACTCACCTCTCTCTCTCTACCATGCTGGCCCCACCCCAGCTACCCTCCTACCCCAACCCTAGCACCAGCCCTAACCCGAGCCACTACCCCCTCCTAACCTAGCTCTACCCGAGCCTCCCCTTTCCTCTCTCTTTCCCTCTCTCTGCCGTGCATGTCCCACCTCAGCCTGGCCTCCCCTCTCTGCTGGCCTACCTGCCATGCCCTGCCCTGGCCAAGCCGAGCCCCAGCTCGTGCACGTGAGGAGGAGGAGGAAAAGGTGGCCGAAGCCACCTTTATCCCTAACCCGCTCCCTCACGGCATCCTCCTTCCTCTCCCTCGCTTTTAGCCACCTCCCCACGTCTCTGCCTCGCCAGATCCACCCCAGGGCCTTGCCCTCTCCCTTCTTCTTCTCCACCAACGCCGTCTTCTCTCTCGCCGGTTACCGCCAGTACCACCGCCGCATCCTCGTTCCAGCCGGCGTGGGTGACGTGGAGGTGGTCGAGGAGGCCGAGAAGGATCCCCTGCTTCGCCCAGTACACGCCAGCGAGGAGACATTGCGCTGCAGCCACCAAAACTACCGCCGGCCACCGCAAAACCCTAATTCCCTGGCGTCTGCTTCCTAGCCGTTCCGACGAACCCCAGGCCGATCCGACCACGTCGACCTCCCCTCGGTGAGTCCCTCGTCCTAACGGACATCTTCATTGTCGCTGTTGCGGTCTGTGCTCGCCGGAGATTTCGCCGAACGCCTGCCGTGCACAGCAGTCGTTGCCGTCTGCGCGTCAACGCGCCTCGCAGAGGTTTAGGTAGGCCCCGTCCGCTCTTCTGTCACCAGCCCTCACCCAGTCGCATTGGTTACCGCCTCGGGCGCGAGCCCCAGGTCGCGGGATCGAGTCCCCGCCTCGCCGCGCCGCGCACCGCGCGCGTCAGTCAGATCCATCAGAAAACGAGAGGAAGATCCATAGTACGCGTTCCCCTTTTTTGCACTTACCCCCTGCGTTTTTGCCGGCTCAACCCGCGGTCCAGCCCGACCCCACCTGTCTGTGCCTGTGGGCATTTTACAAAAAGGCACCTCGGTTTTCATAACCCTCAACCCGCGCTCCAGCACGCCCCCACCTATCAGTCTCTGCGGGTTCCGCCACTGGCACATGGGCCATAACCCGCTGGCCCACCTGTCATTCGTAGAGGCTAGCTAGTCCCAGAGTGAGAAAAGCCGCGGCGGTGCAACGTTGACCACTGGGCCCAGTTAGCGCCGGCCCCATCCGTCAGTGACTTGGGCTAGTTCTGGCCGTGTGTAAAAAGTCCTGGCAATTTTCTGTTTTAATTAAACTTTTCCAGAAATTGTTAAATACAAATTCAAATCAGATTTTAAATAAGTTTTAAATTACAAATCCAAATAATACAAATAATATATGTTTTTGAATCAGAAAAATGTGAGGATTTCAAATATGGCCTTCAAAATATTATTTGAGCACTTTAAAATTTCGAGATGATTAAAATTACAATAAAATTCCCTTTTCTTAATAAATTAATAACTTTAAATCTATACCTCCAAATTTGACAAATAATATGTCTAAATCGATCAGCGCGTCGAGCCCGTTCTAACTATGCATTCCTTGTTCTGTTTTGAAGCATGCATCATGTCTCTATTAAAAATCAGAACTGTTTATGACAATAAAACTTGGCTAAGTAATTAATAAAATGCTTTATTCTTGTACCACACCTCACCCTTGCCATGATACTTTAATGCCATGTAAATTGTGCATCATTCATCATGGCATGCTTGTTTGCTTGTCGCATTTCAATTCATATGCTTGTGCACTTCATTCATGTTGGCCTTTGTTTGTTTGGTTCTTCTTCGAATAGACGCCCAGCAGGAGAATTACCAGGAATCACAGGAGTTCTACCCAGATCCATCTCTCGCTTCAACTGAGCTGCCAGGTAAGCACTACCACATGCTTGCATACATATAGTACCTATTGCCTCTATCTTATTCTTGCATCATTGAGTCGCGATTGCATTAAATTGAATCCCAAGTACTGCATACCTTTACTTTTAAACCCCACCAAAGCTTGTTCCTCCATCCCATGAGCCATTACAACAGGAGTTGTTTGAGCCATGCGAGTCGTAGAAAAGCATGTGTAGGGTATGTGAGTGTCTGATGGATAATGAGGTACATAAACAACTTAAACTATGTAGTAATGGGATAACTAATGAAAGAGGCACCGGTGAGCAATATCTGCTATTTGGTTTTTCATGCTCACTTGTGTCCCGTAGGACCCCGAGTACTTGATTCCTGTTCCTTGACTATTCGCACTATGCACATCCGGGAGGCCTTATGGACCCCCCTGAGCCAGAGCTTGATTCATTCTTATTTCTTGGGGCCACAAAGTAGTTTGGGGTTTTATTACTATTCTGTACTTATGCCATGCTTTACTGTTTTATTTAAGATTGTGCTTGGAGCACCTGTACTGTTTTGGATGCGGAGTGTTTTCACGGTATCGACAAGCCTAGTCACCTTTTCGGGTTCCCAGTCGTTTACAGCCATTGACGCAAACCTTGGGTCCATCTCGGAGCCGGCCAACTTCGTTGCGGGTAGCTTAATGGGGTGGCCCCCTGAAATATTTCTGAATCCTGTGATCGCTTTGTCGTGAATGCCGCGTTGGGTTTTGAGTTGGTTTTTCCGAGGTTGATCGAGTGTGTGTTGCTATTCGTGCACCCCTGCAGGGTAAATCTTTCTGAAAGCCGTGTCCGCGGTTATGGACGACTTGGAGCATAGTTTCTCGATCATAGACAAGTATAACTAAAGTGCCGCTTTAATCTGACTAAGTACCTGAGTAGTAAATAGTGCAATACTCATGGAATGGTTAATGCAACTGCCAACGGATGGGGGGTTGTTCGTCCTCTTCCTCGTTGGTAAGCGAGGAGGAGGATGGATCTGTTAATCATACTGTTATAACTGTTGTTCTGAATTCACGGACATCCGTCTATCATTGGTTAGGCGGATGGTTAGCGAGTATCTTTAGACTTGTTAGTTATTACCTTTTGCTACAATTGCGTCACCCCAGGTTGTGTCCCCTTTAGAGGCATAAAGACTTGCTGAGTACCCCTAGGGTCTCACACGATAAATTGTTTGATTCAGATAAACACGTGTACCTGCAAGATGGATACTAGGTGGAGGAGACAGATGATGATGGCAACGATCATTCGGTGTAGAGATTCCGGGAACGGGGATCCGTGAGATCTGTGGGCGGGATGTGTTTATTTATGTGGCATCTTATGCTGATTTGCTTCTTATCCGTACTCAGACCTTGTTTTCCGCTTCCGCCTGGTACTCCGATGTGTGATGTATGAGGAGCTATCCTAAAATATTATCTCTATCTAGGATATTTGAATCTTGCCGTATGGCGTTGCAATATTTCTATTTCTTTTAGATGGAATGGCTCTGAGGACTATTGTATGTGGCTTGCATACATACTCACTTGTGTATGTAGTTGATCCCTTCGCCTGCCGATTACGCCGCTCGTTCTTGTCCCGATGCTCTGAAAGTGGTTAGGACGGCCGAAAGGTCTACCGTGAGTGGCCCCGGGCCCCACCGTACTATTTTAATCATTTTCGTTCATCCAGGCATGTAACTAAGAGCGTAATTCACCAAGGTAGTTACAATTGG
The DNA here is from genome assembly GCA_910589775.1 of Avena eriantha. NCBI lineage: Eukaryota > Viridiplantae > Streptophyta > Magnoliopsida > Poales > Poaceae > Avena > Avena eriantha. The sequence continues at coordinate 91,151,851 of OU342743.1, forward strand.
TATCAGAGCCATCCCGCCCTTCAGGATCTCAGCCAAAATGGTCGTTGTCAGTCTAGCAAATATTTTTGATAGCTATGTATACTAGGGAAAAACAAAACGTGAGAGTAAGACTGCTTCCATTTTTCTTCTTACCCACCCACCCACCCTTTTCTGGTAAGGAAGTGTAACGTTTTCAATTCTCTTCTAAAAATTCAAACTAGGATTCACGTGTTCTGGGTTCCGTAGTACCATAGGTTGTGTGTGTGTGTATATTCTTTGTCTATCTATTGCTTCCAAATGTTATCAATATCTGCCTTTTGGTTATCAACTGTTGGTACATTCCATACCGACAGGCCTTTGTAAACCGATGCGATCTATCTGATTTGTGGTATACCGATGCGATCTATCTTACTCTTTGTTATCCGACGTTATCTTGTTGGGGTGTTCTTTTTCGTAGTTAACAATCTTTAGGTTCATCTTAAGAAGAAGCTGTTGGAATATGTGTTTTACTTGTTCATGTGCGGAGGAATGATTTGAGTGCGGGATGGAGTCGCGACCATACCACTACTTTTATCATTTTCTCTTGTATATTGAATTAGTAGAGTTACTAATCTTGATTCGTGAAGTGGTTTTGCGCATATAGTGGTATTTTAATGCCGATATTTGCGGAAAATTTTTCTTTGTTAGCTTGTGTACCACACTCCTTGTTCAGTCGTGTGCGTTATATCTTCTAGGTGCCTTGAACTTTGTTGATATTTTAATATCATCTCAGTGAATTGTATCCTTTAATCTTGGTTAATTCCATTTTGGTACTATTTTGGATTATTATTATTCTCCATCATAGTACTGACTTGTGTTTTTATCAATCACAGGATGGCACCACCACGCCGTTCTGAGGAGGATATACCACCTGAACTGGGGGATGCTATGGCAAGTATTGCAAATGCCTTGGGCACTATGCAGCAGAACCAGCAGCGCTTCGAAGAAAGCGTGAGGAGGAACAAATTTGTTCCGCTACCTCCATCTCCCAAGCGAGGAGACATCAAGAGTTTTCTGAAGTTCAACCCACGCCAATTTGAAGTGTCTGATCAGCCACTTGATGCGGATGATTGGCTTCGTGAAGTATCAAGGTTGCTGATGACTGCGGATGTTCCCGAGCAAGAATGGGTCAAATGTGCCACTCACCTTCTGAAGGGAGATGCAGCTCTGTGGTGGGAAAATTACCTCAAGGCAGACCTCTCTAGTTTTCAACCTACTTGGGAGCAATTCACTGCTGCTTTCAAAGAGCAATATTTGTCAGAAATTGTCATGGAAAGGATGAAGGAAGTGTTTCTCAACCTCAAGTAGGGCACTGACAATGTCAATACGTACATCAGAAACTTCATGAACCTTTCTCGGTATGGTGGCGATGAGATCTTTGATGACAAGAAGAAACAAAAGAGGTTCCGGCAAGGACTCAATGCTTCCATCAAATATGCAATCACTCATGCAAGGCCGGCGTCTTTTCTGGAACTCCAACATACAGCTCTGTAGGAAGAAGCAAGTAGGCAAGTGTTCGAGGAGTCAAAGAAACACAGTCGTGATACAGCAAGCTCTTCTGCTATGACAGCTCCTTCTAAGCGTCGTGTCTGGGTTCCTAACACCCCACCGTCGCTCCCTGCTCCACCAAGACCGTCAAGCTATGCGGCAAGGCCACCAAACTCCTTCACTGCGGCTCCCAGGGGCTACAACCACAACTACCCTGGAGCGCCTAGCGGAGTCCCTGGCTACGTTGCTCCACGTCCACCTGGTGCTTGCTATACTTGTGGAAACACTGGGCATCAGCACTGGAATTGTCCAATGAACAATAAAGCTCTTCCACCACCACCTCCAAGACCTGCGGCAAGTTCTCCTATGGTTCGTGCACCTCCACCTCGGGCTCTCAACATCAACACCAAGCCTGGGTCTACGGTTGCTCGTGCCAACTGTGTCAACGTCGCTCAAGCTGAGCATGCATCTGGAGTTGTGATGGGTATGCTTCCTGTTAACTCAGTCCCTGCACGAGTTTTGTTTGATTCTGGCGCATCGCATTCTTTTATCTCTACGAGTTTTGCTGATAGGAATGGGTTATCTATGTATCCTCTCCCTAAGCGGTTAATGGTCCTTTCTCCTGGAGCAACAATGGCATCTTCCAAAATCAGCCATAACAATCAAATTGAGATTGGTGGTTCTTCATTTCCGGCTTCCTTAATTATTCTGGGCAATTCTGATATTGATGTTATCTTGGGCATGGATTGGTTAACAGCAAATGCAGCTGTGATTGATTGTGCTGAACGTTCGGTTTCTCTGAAAACTCCTGAAGGCCATATAGTCTATTCTCCAAGTCTGACTCCTACAATTCAGCTTTATTCTTTGGCGGCTCTGAATGATGATGCTATGGAAGGTATTCAGAGTGTTCCGGTGGTCTGTGAGTTTCCAGATGTTTTTCCTGAAGAGTTGCCAGGTATGCCTCCGGATCGTGAGGTTGAGTTTGTGATTGAACTTGAACCTGGTACCGCTCCTATCTCCAAGCGGCCTTATAAAATGGGTCCTGCTGAGTTGGCTGAACTCAAACGCCAGCTTGATGAACAAGAGAAGTTGGGTTTCATTCAGCACAGTACTTCTTCTTGGGGTAGCCAACCATCTTTGTGAAGAAGCGAGATAAGACTGATAGACTTTGTGTTGACTATCGGGCACTCAATGCTAAAACCATCAAGAATAAATATCCCCTTCCGCGGATTAATGATCTCTTCGATCAGCTAGCTGGAGCTGTGGTATTCTCTAAGCTTGATTTGAGAAGTGGGTATCATCAAATCAAGATTCGCAAGGAAGATGTTCCCAAAACAGCTTTCACCACTCGCTATGGTCTGTACGAGTACACAGTCATGTCCTTCGGTCTCACCAATGCACCTGCCACCTTCTCGAGACTTATGAACTCGGTTTTCATGGAGTATCTTGATAAGTTCGTTGTGGTCTATCTGGATGACATCCTAGTCTATTCTAAGTCAAAGGAACAACATGAAGAACACCTTCGGTGTGTCCTAAACAAGCTTCATGAGAACCTCTTGTATGCAAAGTTCTCCAAGTGTGAGTTTTGGCTGCCTCAAGTCACCTACCTTGGTCACGTCATATCTGCCAAGGGCATTGCCGTCAACCCAGAAACTATTAAGACAATTATGGATTGGCTTCCACCCATAAATGTCAAAGAAGTCTGGAGTTTCCTTGGTTTGGCTAGTTACTGACGTCGCTTAGTTCAAAACTTCACGAAGATTGCGAAGCCTCTTACCGATCTCCTCAAGAAAGGCAAGAAATATCTTTGGACTCCTGCATGTCAAGCAAGCATTGAAACACTCAAAGAGAAGCTCACTTCCACACCAGTCTTGGTTCCTCCAGATACATCAAAGCCTTTCCAGATATTCTGTGACGCCTCATTGCAAGGATTGGGTGCGGTCCTTATGCAAGAAAAGCAAGTTGTTGCTTATGCCTCTCGACAGTTGAAGACGCATGAGATCAACTATCCTACACATGACCTTGAACTCGCAGCAGTTGTCTTTGCTTTGAAAGTATGGAGGCATTACTTGCTTGGCAACCGTTGTGAGATTTTTTCTGATCACAAGAGTCTGAAGTATATATTCACACAGCCTGATCTCAACCTTCGTTAGAGGAGGTGGATTGAAACAATAAATGATTTCGATTTGACCATCAATTACACTCCGGGCAAAGCTAATGTCATGGCCGATGCCCTCAGCCGAAAAGCTTATGTCAACAACCTCATGGTGGAAGAACAACAGCCTCTCTTGTGCGAGGAATTCCGCAAGCTCAACCTTAAAATTGTGGATCAAGGGTATCTTCTGAACCTTCTGGCAACACCCCTCTTGGAAGAAAAAGTTCGCTCCATTCAACTTGGTGATCCTTACACTAAAAAGATCATCTCCAACATTCAGCTTCCGAAGTATGAGTCTTTCCATGTCGACGACCAAGGCACTCTTTTCTTTGAACACCGGACGTTTGTTCCGAACTACCTGGGTTTAAGAGAGCAAGTTCTCAAGGAGGCGCATGATTCTGTTCTTTCTATCCACCCTGGCAGCACTAAGATGTACATGGATCTGAAAACACAATATTGGTGACCTGGATTGAAACGATATTGTGCCAAGTATGTCTCGGAGTGTGATGCCTGCCGTAGAGTTAAAGCTGTCCATCAGAAACCTTCCGGTCTTCTACAACCATTGAAGCCTCCAAAATGGAAATGGGAGAAAGTAGAGATGAATTTCATCACTGGTTTTCCAAGGTCGCAGAAGGGCAACAATGCAATCTTTGTTGTCATCGACAGGCTGTCTAAAGTAGCTCACTTCTTTCCCGTCAAGGAAACAATTTCTGCAATTCAGTTGGCTGAGCTCTATATCAACAGAATTGTCTCTCTGTATGGAGTTCCTCTTGAGATCAGCTCAGACCGTGGAAGTATCTTCACTTCCAAGTTCTGGGGAAGTTTCCAAAACGCTTTGGGAACAAAATTGAACTTCAGCACAGCTTACCACCCTCAGTCGCAAGGACAAGTTGAAAGGATCAATCAGATTCTGGAAGATATGCTCCGTGCTTGCATTATCTCTTTCGGCATGAAGTGGGAAGAATGCCTTCCTTATGCTGAATTCTCTTACAAGAATAGCTTCCAGAAAAGTCTAAAGATGGCACCATTTGAGGCTCTTTATGGTCGCAAATGCAGAATTCCGATTGGTTGGTCGGGCGCGGGGGGAAAGAATATTGTTTGGCCCCGACATTGTAACTCAAGCGGAGGAGAAGGTTCACATCATTCTTGAAAATCTGAAGATTGCTCAAAGTCGCCAGGAGAGCAATTATGACAGAAAGCACATGGACATGGAGTATGTTCCTGGTGATCTCGTTTACCTTCGTGTCACTCCCATGAGAGGCACGCACCGCTTTGGTATCAAAGGAAAGCTGGCTCCTAGATACATCGGTCCTTTCAAAATTCGTGGAAGAAGAGGAGAAGTTGCTTATGCTCTTGAGCTTCCTGAAAAACTCAAGGTCCATGATGTTTTCCACATCTCCCAACTCAAGAAGTGCTTCAAGGATCCCGGCAGGACTGTGGACCATGAACTCATCAATCTCCAAGAAGATCTGTCTTATCAAGAACACCCCACAAAAATTCTCGAAGTCGCAGAAAGAAGGACTCGCAACAAGTCCATCAAGTTCTGCAAGGTGCAGTGGTCGCACCATTCCGTTGATGAAGCCACTTGGGAACGTGAATATGACCTCCGTGCCAAGTATCCTACCCTCTTCAAGTCTTCTTCTTCTTCTTAGAATCTCGAGGCGAGATTCCTGTTTAGTGGGGGAGAGTTGTAACATCCCAATTGTCTAACAATGGTAATGCTACTTGGTCTAGTAATCTAATGGTTACTTCCTATATATAATTGTTGCATCATAATCATATCATGCTCATGTCATCATGCCACCTTGCATTTGAGCATCATATAAAACCCTTTTGATTTGGTTCTTCTCTCATAGGCATTATTAATTGTATTTGGCTCTTGATATCTTGTATTTGAATCTTGATAAATGCTTGATGCCCAAGTTGAGTAGGAGGCATATCTTTTATTCCACTCCACCACCTTTCTTTGTCACCACCTTATAATCCCACCATTCTACTTACCCCTGAGCTTGTATTTTTCCTTTGATATTTATTCTAGCTCATGTGGGTGGGATGGATCCAATTCTATCTTCTTTAGTTTGGCTCTACTCCATATTTTGGGAATGCATGTATATAATGCCATGTTGTATTAGTAATGTTTTCACATAATTAACACAGGGCATTTAATACTTTGCATGCGCCATGCAAACACCATCACCACTTCTTTTCTTTTGGTTTGCCCTTGGCTTTTGAGTGGATCTTTTCCTTGTGAGTTTGTTCTCTCTTCCTCTCACCATCTCCACCTCATCACCCTCAACATCCATGCCATGCATGATCATGTGAGATATCATCCACACCTTTTCTCCTTTACACATGATCTTGCCACATTAAAGAAAACCCTACACCACCTCTCCTCTCTTCTCAATCTCCATGCCACCTCTTCTTCCACCCCCTCTCCCAAAAACCCTAATACTAAACTAAACCCTAACCTCTTTTTTAACCTCTCTCTCTCTAAACCTAGCTCTAGTCTAAACCCCACCTTACCCTAACACTCACCTCTCTCTCTCTACCATGCTGGCCCCACCCCAGCTACCCTCCTACCCCAACCCTAGCACCAGCCCTAACCCGAGCCACTACCCCCTCCTAACCTAGCTCTACCCGAGCCTCCCCTTTCCTCTCTCTTTCCCTCTCTCTGCCGTGCATGTCCCACCTCAGCCTGGCCTCCCCTCTCTGCTGGCCTACCTGCCATGCCCTGCCCTGGCCAAGCCGAGCCCCAGCTCGTGCACGTGAGGAGGAGGAGGAAAAGGTGGCCGAAGCCACCTTTATCCCTAACCCGCTCCCTCACGGCATCCTCCTTCCTCTCCCTCGCTTTTAGCCACCTCCCCACGTCTCTGCCTCGCCAGATCCACCCCAGGGCCTTGCCCTCTCCCTTCTTCTTCTCCACCAACGCCGTCTTCTCTCTCGCCGGTTACCGCCAGTACCACCGCCGCATCCTCGTTCCAGCCGGCGTGGGTGACGTGGAGGTGGTCGAGGAGGCCGAGAAGGATCCCCTGCTTCGCCCAGTACACGCCAGCGAGGAGACATTGCGCTGCAGCCACCAAAACTACCGCCGGCCACCGCAAAACCCTAATTCCCTGGCGTCTGCTTCCTAGCCGTTCCGACGAACCCCAGGCCGATCCGACCACGTCGACCTCCCCTCGGTGAGTCCCTCGTCCTAACGGACATCTTCATTGTCGCTGTTGCGGTCTGTGCTCGCCGGAGATTTCGCCGAACGCCTGCCGTGCACAGCAGTCGTTGCCGTCTGCGCGTCAACGCGCCTCGCAGAGGTTTAGGTAGGCCCCGTCCGCTCTTCTGTCACCAGCCCTCACCCAGTCGCATTGGTTACCGCCTCGGGCGCGAGCCCCAGGTCGCGGGATCGAGTCCCCGCCTCGCCGCGCCGCGCACCGCGCGCGTCAGTCAGATCCATCAGAAAACGAGAGGAAGATCCATAGTACGCGTTCCCCTTTTTTGCACTTACCCCCTGCGTTTTTGCCGGCTCAACCCGCGGTCCAGCCCGACCCCACCTGTCTGTGCCTGTGGGCATTTTACAAAAAGGCACCTCGGTTTTCATAACCCTCAACCCGCGCTCCAGCACGCCCCCACCTATCAGTCTCTGCGGGTTCCGCCACTGGCACATGGGCCATAACCCGCTGGCCCACCTGTCATTCGTAGAGGCTAGCTAGTCCCAGAGTGAGAAAAGCCGCGGCGGTGCAACGTTGACCACTGGGCCCAGTTAGCGCCGGCCCCATCCGTCAGTGACTTGGGCTAGTTCTGGCCGTGTGTAAAAAGTCCTGGCAATTTTCTGTTTTAATTAAACTTTTCCAGAAATTGTTAAATACAAATTCAAATCAGATTTTAAATAAGTTTTAAATTACAAATCCAAATAATACAAATAATATATGTTTTTGAATCAGAAAAATGTGAGGATTTCAAATATGGCCTTCAAAATATTATTTGAGCACTTTAAAATTTCGAGATGATTAAAATTACAATAAAATTCCCTTTTCTTAATAAATTAATAACTTTAAATCTATACCTCCAAATTTGACAAATAATATGTCTAAATCGATCAGCGCGTCGAGCCCGTTCTAACTATGCATTCCTTGTTCTGTTTTGAAGCATGCATCATGTCTCTATTAAAAATCAGAACTGTTTATGACAATAAAACTTGGCTAAGTAATTAATAAAATGCTTTATTCTTGTACCACACCTCACCCTTGCCATGATACTTTAATGCCATGTAAATTGTGCATCATTCATCATGGCATGCTTGTTTGCTTGTCGCATTTCAATTCATATGCTTGTGCACTTCATTCATGTTGGCCTTTGTTTGTTTGGTTCTTCTTCGAATAGACGCCCAGCAGGAGAATTACCAGGAATCACAGGAGTTCTACCCAGATCCATCTCTCGCTTCAACTGAGCTGCCAGGTAAGCACTACCACATGCTTGCATACATATAGTACCTATTGCCTCTATCTTATTCTTGCATCATTGAGTCGCGATTGCATTAAATTGAATCCCAAGTACTGCATACCTTTACTTTTAAACCCCACCAAAGCTTGTTCCTCCATCCCATGAGCCATTACAACAGGAGTTGTTTGAGCCATGCGAGTCGTAGAAAAGCATGTGTAGGGTATGTGAGTGTCTGATGGATAATGAGGTACATAAACAACTTAAACTATGTAGTAATGGGATAACTAATGAAAGAGGCACCGGTGAGCAATATCTGCTATTTGGTTTTTCATGCTCACTTGTGTCCCGTAGGACCCCGAGTACTTGATTCCTGTTCCTTGACTATTCGCACTATGCACATCCGGGAGGCCTTATGGACCCCCCTGAGCCAGAGCTTGATTCATTCTTATTTCTTGGGGCCACAAAGTAGTTTGGGGTTTTATTACTATTCTGTACTTATGCCATGCTTTACTGTTTTATTTAAGATTGTGCTTGGAGCACCTGTACTGTTTTGGATGCGGAGTGTTTTCACGGTATCGACAAGCCTAGTCACCTTTTCGGGTTCCCAGTCGTTTACAGCCATTGACGCAAACCTTGGGTCCATCTCGGAGCCGGCCAACTTCGTTGCGGGTAGCTTAATGGGGTGGCCCCCTGAAATATTTCTGAATCCTGTGATCGCTTTGTCGTGAATGCCGCGTTGGGTTTTGAGTTGGTTTTTCCGAGGTTGATCGAGTGTGTGTTGCTATTCGTGCACCCCTGCAGGGTAAATCTTTCTGAAAGCCGTGTCCGCGGTTATGGACGACTTGGAGCATAGTTTCTCGATCATAGACAAGTATAACTAAAGTGCCGCTTTAATCTGACTAAGTACCTGAGTAGTAAATAGTGCAATACTCATGGAATGGTTAATGCAACTGCCAACGGATGGGGGGTTGTTCGTCCTCTTCCTCGTTGGTAAGCGAGGAGGAGGATGGATCTGTTAATCATACTGTTATAACTGTTGTTCTGAATTCACGGACATCCGTCTATCATTGGTTAGGCGGATGGTTAGCGAGTATCTTTAGACTTGTTAGTTATTACCTTTTGCTACAATTGCGTCACCCCAGGTTGTGTCCCCTTTAGAGGCATAAAGACTTGCTGAGTACCCCTAGGGTCTCACACGATAAATTGTTTGATTCAGATAAACACGTGTACCTGCAAGATGGATACTAGGTGGAGGAGACAGATGATGATGGCAACGATCATTCGGTGTAGAGATTCCGGGAACGGGGATCCGTGAGATCTGTGGGCGGGATGTGTTTATTTATGTGGCATCTTATGCTGATTTGCTTCTTATCCGTACTCAGACCTTGTTTTCCGCTTCCGCCTGGTACTCCGATGTGTGATGTATGAGGAGCTATCCTAAAATATTATCTCTATCTAGGATATTTGAATCTTGCCGTATGGCGTTGCAATATTTCTATTTCTTTTAGATGGAATGGCTCTGAGGACTATTGTATGTGGCTTGCATACATACTCACTTGTGTATGTAGTTGATCCCTTCGCCTGCCGATTACGCCGCTCGTTCTTGTCCCGATGCTCTGAAAGTGGTTAGGACGGCCGAAAGGTCTACCGTGAGTGGCCCCGGGCCCCACCGTACTATTTTAATCATTTTCGTTCATCCAGGCATGTAACTAAGAGCGTAATTCACCAAGGTAGTTACAATTGGTATCAGAGCCATCCCGCCCTTCAGGATCTCAGCCAAAATGGTCGTTGTCAGTCTAGCAAATATTTTTGATAGCTATGTATACTAGGGAAAAACAAAACGTGAGAGTAAGACTGCTTCCATTTTTCTTCTTACCCACCCACCCACCCTTTTCTGGTAAGGAAGTGTAACGTTTTCAATTCTCTTCTAAAAATTCAAACTAGGATTCACGTGTTCTGGGTTCCGTAGTACCATAGGTTGTGTGTGTGTGTATATTCTTTGTCTATCTATTGCTTCCAAATGTTATCAATATCTGCCTTTTGGTTATCAACTGTTGGTACATTCCATACCGACAGGCCTTTGTAAACCGATGCGATCTATCTGATTTGTGGTATACCGATGCGATCTATCTTACTCTTTGTTATCCGACGTTATCTTGTTGGGGTGTTCTTTTTCGTAGTTAACAATCTTTAGGTTCATCTTAAGAAGAAGCTGTTGGAATATGTGTTTTACTTGTTCATGTGCGGAGGAATGATTTGAGTGCGGGATGGAGTCGCGACCATACCACTACTTTTATCATTTTCTCTTGTATATTGAATTAGTAGAGTTACTAATCTTGATTCGTGAAGTGGTTTTGCGCATATAGTGGTATTTTAATGCCGATATTTGCGGAAAATTTTTCTTTGTTAGCTTGTGTACCACACTCCTTGTTCAGTCGTGTGCGTTATATCTTCTAGGTGCCTTGAACTTTGTTGATATTTTAATATCATCTCAGTGAATTGTATCCTTTAATCTTGGTTAATTCCATTTTGGTACTATTTTGGATTATTATTATTCTCCATCATAGTACTGACTTGTGTTTTTATCAATCACAGGATGGCACCACCACGCCGTTCTGAGGAGGATATACCACCTGAACTGGGGGATGCTATGGCAAGTATTGCAAATGCCTTGGGCACTATGCAGCAGAACCAGCAGCGCTTCGAAGAAAGCGTGAGGAGGAACAAATTTGTTCCGCTACCTCCATCTCCCAAGCGAGGAGACATCAAGAGTTTTCTGAAGTTCAACCCACGCCAATTTGAAGTGTCTGATCAGCCACTTGATGCGGATGATTGGCTTCGTGAAGTATCAAGGTTGCTGATGACTGCGGATGTTCCCGAGCAAGAATGGGTCAAATGTGCCACTCACCTTCTGAAGGGAGATGCAGCTCTGTGGTGGGAAAATTACCTCAAGGCAGACCTCTCTAGTTTTCAACCTACTTGGGAGCAATTCACTGCTGCTTTCAAAGAGCAATATTTGTCAGAAATTGTCATGGAAAGGATGAAGGAAGTGTTTCTCAACCTCAAGTAGGGCACTGACAATGTCAATACGTACATCAGAAACTTCATGAACCTTTCTCGGTATGGTGGCGATGAGATCTTTGATGACAAGAAGAAACAAAAGAGGTTCCGGCAAGGACTCAATGCTTCCATCAAATATGCAATCACTCATGCAAGGCCGGCGTCTTTTCTGGAACTCCAACATACAGCTCTGTAGGAAGAAGCAAGTAGGCAAGTGTTCGAGGAGTCAAAGAAACACAGTCGTGATACAGCAAGCTCTTCTGCTATGACAGCTCCTTCTAAGCGTCGTGTCTGGGTTCCTAACACCCCACCGTCGCTCCCTGCTCCACCAAGACCGTCAAGCTATGCGGCAAGGCCACCAAACTCCTTCACTGCGGCTCCCAGGGGCTACAACCACAACTACCCTGGAGCGCCTAGCGGAGTCCCTGGCTACGTTGCTCCACGTCCACCTGGTGCTTGCTATACTTGTGGAAACACTGGGCATCAGCACTGGAATTGTCCAATGAACAATAAAGCTCTTCCACCACCACCTCCAAGACCTGCGGCAAGTTCTCCTATGGTTCGTGCACCTCCACCTCGGGCTCTCAACATCAACACCAAGCCTGGGTCTACGGTTGCTCGTGCCAACTGTGTCAACGTCGCTCAAGCTGAGCATGCATCTGGAGTTGTGATGGGTATGCTTCCTGTTAACTCAGTCCCTGCACGAGTTTTGTTTGATTCTGGCGCATCGCATTCTTTTATCTCTACGAGTTTTGCTGATAGGAATGGGTTATCTATGTATCCTCTCCCTAAGCGGTTAATGGTCCTTTCTCCTGGAGCAACAATGGCATCTTCCAAAATCAGCCATAACAATCAAATTGAGATTGGTGGTTCTTCATTTCCGGCTTCCTTAATTATTCTGGGCAATTCTGATATTGATGTTATCTTGGGCATGGATTGGTTAACAGCAAATGCAGCTGTGATTGATTGTGCTGAACGTTCGGTTTCTCTGAAAACTCCTGAAGGCCATATAGTCTATTCTCCAAGTCTGACTCCTACAATTCAGCTTTATTCTTTGGCGGCTCTGAATGATGATGCTATGGAAGGTATTCAGAGTGTTCCGGTGGTCTGTGAGTTTCCAGATGTTTTTCCTGAAGAGTTGCCAGGTATGCCTCCGGATCGTGAGGTTGAGTTTGTGATTGAACTTGAACCTGGTACCGCTCCTATCTCCAAGCGGCCTTATAAAATGGGTCCTGCTGAGTTGGCTGAACTCAAACGCCAGCTTGATGAACAAGAGAAGTTGGGTTTCATTCAGCACAGTACTTCTTCTTGGGGTAGCCAACCATCTTTGTGAAGAAGCGAGATAAGACTGATAGACTTTGTGTTGACTATCGGGCACTCAATGCTAAAACCATCAAGAATAAATATCCCCTTCCGCGGATTAATGATCTCTTCGATCAGCTAGCTGGAGCTGTGGTATTCTCTAAGCTTGATTTGAGAAGTGGGTATCATCAAATCAAGATTCGCAAGGAAGATGTTCCCAAAACAGCTTTCACCACTCGCTATGGTCTGTACGAGTACACAGTCATGTCCTTCGGTCTCACCAATGCACCTGCCACCTTCTCGAGACTTATGAACTCGGTTTTCATGGAGTATCTTGATAAGTTCGTTGTGGTCTATCTGGATGACATCCTAGTCTATTCTAAGTCAAAGGAACAACATGAAGAACACCTTCGGTGTGTCCTAAACAAGCTTCATGAGAACCTCTTGTATGCAAAGTTCTCCAAGTGTGAGTTTTGGCTGCCTCAAGTCACCTACCTTGGTCACGTCATATCTGCCAAGGGCATTGCCGTCAACCCAGAAACTATTAAGACAATTATGGATTGGCTTCCACCCATAAATGTCAAAGAAGTCTGGAGTTTCCTTGGTTTGGCTAGTTACTGACGTCGCTTAGTTCAAAACTTCACGAAGATTGCGAAGCCTCTTACCGATCTCCTCAAGAAAGGCAAGAAATATCTTTGGACTCCTGCATGTCAAGCAAGCATTGAAACACTCAAAGAGAAGCTCACTTCCACACCAGTCTTGGTTCCTCCAGATACATCAAAGCCTTTCCAGATATTCTGTGACGCCTCATTGCAAGGATTGGGTGCGGTCCTTATGCAAGAAAAGCAAGTTGTTGCTTATGCCTCTCGACAGTTGAAGACGCATGAGATCAACTATCCTACACATGACCTTGAACTCGCAGCAGTTGTCTTTGCTTTGAAAGTATGGAGGCATTACTTGCTTGGCAACCGTTGTGAGATTTTTTCTGATCACAAGAGTCTGAAGTATATATTCACACAGCCTGATCTCAACCTTCGTTAGAGGAGGTGGATTGAAACAATAAATGATTTCGATTTGACCATCAATTACACTCCGGGCAAAGCTAATGTCATGGCCGATGCCCTCAGCCGAAAAGCTTATGTCAACAACCTCATGGTGGAAGAACAACAGCCTCTCTTGTGCGAGGAATTCCGCAAGCTCAACCTTAAAATTGTGGATCAAGGGTATCTTCTGAACCTTCTGGCAACACCCCTCTTGGAAGAAAAAGTTCGCTCCATTCAACTTGGTGATCCTTACACTAAAAAGATCATCTCCAACATTCAGCTTCCGAAGTATGAGTCTTTCCATGTCGACGACCAAGGCACTCTTTTCTTTGAACACCGGACGTTTGTTCCGAACTACCTGGGTTTAAGAGAGCAAGTTCTCAAGGAGGCGCATGATTCTGTTCTTTCTATCCACCCTGGCAGCACTAAGATGTACATGGATCTGAAAACACAATATTGGTGACCTGGATTGAAACGATATTGTGCCAAGTATGTCTCGGAGTGTGATGCCTGCCGTAGAGTTAAAGCTGTCCATCAGAAACCTTCCGGTCTTCTACAACCATTGAAGCCTCCAAAATGGAAATGGGAGAAAGTAGAGATGAATTTCATCACTGGTTTTCCAAGGTCGCAGAAGGGCAACAATGCAATCTTTGTTGTCATCGACAGGCTGTCTAAAGTAGCTCACTTCTTTCCCGTCAAGGAAACAATTTCTGCAATTCAGTTGGCTGAGCTCTATATCAACAGAATTGTCTCTCTGTATGGAGTTCCTCTTGAGATCAGCTCAGACCGTGGAAGTATCTTCACTTCCAAGTTCTGGGGAAGTTTCCAAAACGCTTTGGGAACAAAATTGAACTTCAGCACAGCTTACCACCCTCAGTCGCAAGGACAAGTTGAAAGGATCAATCAGATTCTGGAAGATATGCTCCGTGCTTGCATTATCTCTTTCGGCATGAAGTGGGAAGAATGCCTTCCTTATGCTGAATTCTCTTACAAGAATAGCTTCCAGAAAAGTCTAAAGATGGCACCATTTGAGGCTCTTTATGGTCACAAATGCAGAATTCCGATTGGTTGGTCGGGCGCGGGGGAAAGAATATTGTTTGGCCCCGACATTGTAACTCAAGCGGAGGAGAAGGTTCACATCATTCTTGAAAATCTGAAGATTGCTCAAAGTCGCCAGGAGAGCAATTATGACAGAAAGCACATGGACATGGAGTATGTTCCTGGTGATCTCGTTTACCTTCGTGTCACTCCCATGAGAGGCACGCACCGCTTTGGTATCAAAGGAAAGCTGGCTCCTAGATACATCGGTCCTTTCAAAATTCGTGGAAGAAGAGGAGAAGTTGCTTATGCTCTTGAGCTTCCTGAAAAACTCAAGGTCCATGATGTTTTCCACATCTCCCAACTCAAGAAGTGCTTCAAGGATCCCGGCAGGACTGTGGACCATGAACTCATCAATCTCCAAGAAGATCTGTCTTATCAAGAACACCCCACAAAAATTCTCGAAGTCGCAGAAAGAAGGACTCGCAACAAGTCCATCAAGTTCTGCAAGGTGCAGTGGTCGCACCATTCCGTTGATGAAGCCACTTGGGAACGTGAATATGACCTCCGTGCCAAGTATCCTACCCTCTTCAAGTCTTCTTCTTCTTCTTAGAATCTCGAGGCGAGATTCCTGTTTAGTGGGGGAGAGTTGTAACATCCCAATTGTCTAACAATGGTAATGCTACTTGGTCTAGTAATCTAATGGTTACTTCCTATATATAATTGTTGCATCATAATCATATCATGCTCATGTCATCATGCCACCTTGCATTTGAGCATCATATAAAACCCTTTTGATTTGGTTCTTCTCTCATAGGCATTATTAATTGTATTTGGCTCTTGATATCTTGTATTTGAATCTTGATAAATGCTTGATGCCCAAGTTGAGTAGGAGGCATATCTTTTATTCCACTCCACCACCTTTCTTTGTCACCACCTTATAATCCCACCATTCTACTTACCCCTGAGCTTGTATTTTTCCTTTGATATTTATTCTAGCTCATGTGGGTGGGATGGATCCAATTCTATCTTCTTTAGTTTGGCTCTACTCCATATTTTGGGAATGCATGTATATAATGCCATGTTGTATTAGTAATGTTTTCACATAATTAACACAGGGCATTTAATACTTTGCATGCGCCATGCAAACACCATCACCACTTCTTTTCTTTTGGTTTGCCCTTGGCTTTTGAGTGGATCTTTTCCTTGTGAGTTTGTTCTCTCTTCCTCTCACCATCTCCACCTCATCACCCTCAACATCCATGCCATGCATGATCATGTGAGATATCATCCACACCTTTTCTCCTTTACACATGATCTTGCCACATTAAAGAAAACCCTACACCACCTCTCCTCTCTTCTCAATCTCCATGCCACCTCTTCTTCCACCCCCTCTCCCAAAAACCCTAATACTAAACTAAACCCTAACCTCTTTTTTAACCTCTCTCTCTCTAAACCTAGCTCTAGTCTAAACCCCACCTTACCCTAACACTCACCTCTCTCTCTCTACCATGCTGGCCCCACCCCAGCTACCCTCCTACCCCAACCCTAGCACCAGCCCTAACCCGAGCCACTACCCCCTCCTAACCTAGCTCTACCCGAGCCTCCCCTTTCCTCTCTCTTTCCCTCTCTCTGCCGTGCATGTCCCACCTCAGCCTGGCCTCCCCTCTCTGCTGGCCTACCTGCCATGCCCTACCCTGGCCAAGCCGAGCCCCAGCTCGTGCACGTGAGGAGGAGGAGGAAAAGGTGGCCGAAGCCACCTTTATCCCTAACCCGCTCCCTCACGGCATCCTCCTTCCTCTCCCTCGCTTTTAGCCACCTCCCCACGTCTCTGCCTCGCCAGATCCACCCCAGGGCCTTGCCCTCTCCCTTCTTCTTCTCCACCAACGCCGTCTTCTCTCTCGCCGGTTACCGCCAGTACCACCGCCGCATCCTCGTTCCAGCCGGCGTGGGTGACGTGGAGGTGGTCGAGGAGGCCGAGAAGGATCCCCTGCTTCGCCCAGTACACGCCAGCGAGGAGACATTGCGCTGCAGCCACCAAAACTACCGCCGGCCACCGCAAAACCCTAATTCCCTGGCGTCTGCTTCCTAGCCGTTCCGACGAACCCCAGGCCGATCCGACCACGTCGACCTCCCCTCGGTGAGTCCCTCGTCCTAACGGACATCTTCATTGTCGCTGTTGCGGTCTGTGCTCGCCGGAGATTTCGCCGAACGCCTGCCGTGCACAGCAGTCGTTGCCGTCTGCGCGTCAACGCGCCTCGCAGAGGTTTAGGTAGGCCCCGTCCGCTCTTCTGTCACCAGCCCTCACCCAGTCGCATTGGTTACCGCCTCGGGCGCGAGCCCCAGGTCGCGGGATCGAGTCCCCGCCTCGCCGCGCCGCGCACCGCGCGCGTCAGTCAGATCCATCAGAAAACGAGAGGAAGATCCATAGTACGCGTTCCCCTTTTTTGCACTTACCCCCTGCGTTTTTGCCGGCTCAACCCGCGGTCCAGCCCGACCCCACCTGTCTGTGCCTGTGGGCATTTTACAAAAAGGCACCTCGGTTTTCATAACCCTCAACCCGCGCTCCAGCACGCCCCCACCTATCAGTCTCTGCGGGTTCCGCCACTGGCACATGGGCCATAACCCGCTGGCCCACCTGTCATTCGTAGAGGCTAGCTAGTCCCAGAGTGAGAAAAGCCGCGGCGGTGCAACGTTGACCACTGGGCCCAGTTAGCGCCGGCCCCATCCGTCAGTGACTTGGGCTAGTTCTGGCCGTGTGTAAAAAGTCCTGGCAATTTTCTGTTTTAATTAAACTTTTCCAGAAATTGTTAAATACAAATTCAAATCAGATTTTAAATAAGTTTTAAATTACAAATCCAAATAATACAAATAATATATGTTTTTGAATCAGAAAAATGTGAGGATTTCAAATATGGCCTTCAAAATATTATTTGAGCACTTTAAAATTTCGAGATGATTAAAATTACAATAAAATTCCCTTTTCTTAATAAATTAATAACTTTAAATCTATAACTCCAAATTTGACAAATAATATGTCTAAATCGATCAGCGCGTCGAGCCCGTTCTAACTATGCATTCCTTGTTCTGTTTTGAAGCATGCATCATGTCTCTATTAAAAATCAGAACTGTTTATGACAATAAAACTTGGCTAAGTAATTAATAAAATGCTTTATTCTTGTACCACACCTCACCCTTGCCATGATACTTTAATGCCATGTAAATTGTGCATCATTCATCATGGCATGCTTGTTTGCTTGTCGCATTTCAATTCATATGCTTGTGCACTTCATTCATGTTGGCCTTTGTTTGTTTGGTTCTTCTTCGAATAGACGCCCAACAGGAGAATTACCAGGAATCACAGGAGTTCTACCCAGATCCATCTCTCGCTTCAACTGAGCTGCCAGGTAAGCACTACCACATGCTTGCATACATATAGTACCTATTGCCTCTATCTTATTCTTGCATCATTGAGTCGCGATTGCATTAAATTGAATCCCAAGTACTGCATAGCCTTTACTTTTAAACCCCACCAAAGCTTGTTCCTCCATCCCATGAGCCATTACAACAGGAGTTGTTTGAGCCATGCGGGTCGTAGAAAAGCATGTGTAGGGTATGTGAGTGTCTGATGGATAATAAGGTACATAAACAACTTAAACTGTGTAGTAATGGGATAACTAATGAAAGAGGCACCGGTGAGCAATATCTGCTATTTGGTTTTTCATGCTCACTTGTGTCCCGTAGGACCCCGAGTACTTGATTCCTGTTCCTTGACTATTCGCACTATGCACATCCGGGAGGCCTTATGGACCCCCCTGAGCCAGAGCTTGATTCATTCTTATTTCTTGGGGCCACAAAGTAGTTTGGGGTTTTATTACTATTCTGTACTTATGCCATGCTTTACTGTTTTATTTAAGATTGTGCGTGGAGCACCTGTACTGTTTTGGATGCGGAGTGTTTTTGCGGTATCGACAAGCCCAATCACCTTTTCGGGTTCCCAGTCGTTTACAGCCATTGACGCAAACATTGGGTCCGTCTCGGAGCCGGCCAACTTCGTTGTGGGTAGCTTAATGGGGTGGCCCCCTGAAATATTTCTGAATCCTGTGATCGCTTTGTCGTGAATGCCTCGTTGGGTTTTGAGTTAGTTTATCCAAGGTTGATCGAGTGTGTGTTGCTATTCGTGCACCCGTGCAGGGTAAATCTTTCTGAAAGCCGTGTCCGCAGTTATGGACGACTTGGAGCACAGTTTCTCGATCATAGACAAGTATAACTAAAGTGCCGCTTTAATCTGACTAAGTACCTGATTAGTAAATAGTGCAATACTCATGGAATGGTTAATGCAACTGCCAACGGATGGGGGGTTGTTCGTTCGCTTCCTCGTTGGTAAGCCAGAAGGAGGATGGATCTGTTAATTATACTATTATAACTGTTGTTCTGAATTCACGGACATCCGTCTATCATTGGTTAGGCGGATGGTTAGCGAGTATCTTTAGACTTGTTAGTTATTACCTTTTTCTGCAATTGCGTCACCCCAGGTTGCGTCCCCTTTAGAGGCATCAAGACTTGTTGAGTACCCCTAGGGTCTCACATGATAAATTGTTTGGTTCAGATGAACAGGTGTACCTGCAAGATGGATACTGGGTGGAGGAGACAGATGATGATGGCAACGATCATTCGGTGTAGAGATTCCGGGAACGGGGATCTGTGAGATCGGTGGGCGGGATGTGTTTATTTATGTGGCATCTTATGCCGATTTGCTTCTTATCCGTACTCGGACCTTGTTTTCCGCTTCCGCCTGGTACTCTGATGTGTGATGTATGAGGAGCTATCCTAAAATATTATCTCTATCTAGGATATTTGAATCTTGCCGTATGGCGTTGCAATATTTCTATTTCTTTTAGATGGAATGGCTCTGAGGACTGTTGTATGTGGCTTGCATACATACTCACTTGTGTATGTAGTTGATCCCTTCGCCTGCCGATTACGCCGCTCGTTCTTGTCCCGATGCTCTGAAAGTGGTTAGGACGGCCGAAAGGTCTACCGTGAGTGGCCCCGGGCCCCACCGTACTATTTTAACCATTTTCGTTCATTCAGGCATGTAACTAAGAGCGTAATTCACCAAGGTAGTTACAGTTACCCTCACTCATTGGAGGAAGAACGCGGAGGAGAAGGTACCCGGAGGCGCGGAGAAGATCCGGGGAGGCCCGAAAATCCGATGGCCAGAGAGGCTCCGGGGAGGGTGGGGAACGGCAGGCGGCGGCTGAGGAGGATGAGAGGGTTGGGGGAGAAGTGCTGCTCATTATGAGCCCTTCCCCCCGATCACTGCCCTTAAAGATGAAATCCGCCAGGGCCGGATTATCCGGCCTACACTTAGGCCGGATTATCCGGCCTCAAATCTGAATTTCTGTTGTACACAGATTCAGGCCCGTGCGTCCCCAAACAACACCCCCACAAGGTGTACAAGGGATTTGTGTGCAAGAATAGATGGCTTAGGGGTAGGGAAAGGCTTAGGATTAAGAGATCCAAACTAAGATGGTACTATACACTCAAAATTGCAAGAACCAAATCAAATAAGAGCCAAAATTGAGTGTGATTCCCATAAGAACAAGAGATGAGCAAAAACAACGAAAAAGATCCACAAAAGTCCAATTCTCCTCAAGGGAGAGGGTGGTGGCCGAAGCCACCTTGTTGGAGTGTATGGTGTGACACCGCGAAGATATATCTTGGGTTCATGACCAATACTCATCAATAAGCTCACATATCACAAAATGATATTAAGAGAAATGATTTATCTTGCTTTTGGCATTATGGGGGGAGGGTTAGCCCAATTAATTAGGACCACACCCCCCCTATATCCATGCCCACATCTAGACCAAATAAGACTGAGATGTATGAGTGAGTGCATGGGTAGTCAGGACAAACTCCTGGAATCAATGATATTTAGCTCATTCCTCAAGTAGCAGAATCTTGCTTCATCAAGTGGCTTCGTGAAAATATCAACAAGTTGGTTCTTCGTGCTCACAAAAGATAGGTCAATATTGCCTCGAGCAACATGGTCTTGAATAAAATGATTCTGAATCTCAATATGCTTTGTCCTTGTGTGCTGTACCGGATTGTATGCAATTTTGATTGCACTTTCATTATCACATAAAAGAGGCCCTTTGTCACAATTGACACCGTATTCCTTTAAAGTTTGCCTCATCCACAATAACTGAGTGCAAGCACTAGCAGCAGCAACATATTCAGCTTCGGCGGTGGAGAGAGAGATACAATTCTGCTTCTTAGATGACCAACACAGTAGAGATCTTCCCAAGAACTTACAAGCTCCAGAAGTGGATTTCCGATCATCCTTATCACCAGCCCAATCTGAATCAGTATAACCACATAGAGAGAGTTGGAGCCCTTGGGATACCATAGAACAAAGTTAGGGGAATCAACCAAATATCGAAAGATCCTCTTGACCGCCACTAAGTGTCTTTCTTTAGGATCTGCTTGATACCTTTCCCACACTCAACACAATATCGGGTCTAGATGCGCAGAGGTAAATAAGAGAGCCGATCATGGACCGATATACCTTTTGGTCCACATCTTTACCATGAGGGTTAAGTTCAAGATGACACTTTGTTTGCATCAGAGTGGCGACACCATTTAAATCCGTCATCTTGAATCTCTTGAGCATGTCTTGGATGTACTTTGCTTGATTAATAAAGGTTCCTTCTCTAAGTTGCTTGATCTCGAATCCAAGAAAGAACCGTAATTCCCCCATCATAGACATCTCAAACCTGTCAGTCATAAGCTTTGAAAATTCCTCATTAAAAGCTTTATTAGTAGAACCAAAGATGATATCGTCTACATATAGTTGGCATACGAAGAGCTCCCCCTTAACCTTCTTAGTAAAAAGAGTGGGATCAATTTTCCCAACTTTGAAGCCACGGTCTAGCAAAAGCTCTTTAAGGTGCTCATACCACGCACGTGGGGCTTGTTTAAGGCCATAGAGTGCCTTATCGAGTTTGTAGACATGGTTCGGGAAGTTAGCATCCTCAAATCCCGGGGGTTGCTTTACATATACCAACTCATGTAGAGGACCATTAAGGAAAACACTCTTGACATCCATTTGTTGCAATTTAAAATTGTTATGGACAGCATAAGCAAGAAGGATACGGATGGACTCAAGCCGAGCCACAGGAGCATAGGTCTCGCCAAAGTCAATGCCCTCAACTTGAGAGTAGCCTTGTACCACCAGTCTCGCCTTGTTCCTCACAACAATGCCATTCTCATCTTGCTTGTTTTTAAATATATATTTAGTGCCGATAACATTGTGGCAATCTTTGGGCTTCTCCACGAGTTTTTAGACCTTGTTGCGCTCGAAATTATTCAATTCTTCATGCATAGCAACAACCCAGTCCAGATCTTCAAGAGCTTCAAATACTTTCTTGGGTTCCACCATTGAGATGTGAGCTTGATGCTCACCAAAACTTGCCAATTCCCTTCTTGTAGACACCCTTCGTCGAAGGTCACCTACAACCTTGTCGAGGGTGTGACCCCTTAACTCAAGGTTTCGATCAGCACGAGCCTTGCGACGAAGTTCAATAAGCTTGTTGTCTCTTGGTGGAATAGTTTCATCACTTGAATCTTCATTGGAATCATTTGCTCGACCTTGATTAGAACCCGGGTTAACAAAAGTAGGAGGTGATGAAGCATGTCCTTGAGGAGGGTCAACAGTCGTAACAGGAGGCTGCTAAACAACTGGTGATTTAGGGCCAGATAATCCGGTCGATGGTGAGGCCGGATAATCCGGCCTAGGAGAAATTGTTGCAACTTCATTAGGCTGCCTAAGATTTGCTTGAGCTGGCGAGGGGCCGGATAATCCGGGGTCGGCCGAAAAATCCGGCCTGGAGCTTGTAGCGATTTCTTCAACACCAGGAGCAGGTTGTTCGTCAGGATGGGGGTGGCCGGATAATCCGGTGTCCACAGGATAATCCAGCCTAAAGCTTTCTGGAACAACATGACCTTCATCAAATGATGGAGATGGTGTAGAATTTACTCCCGTGGTTGGAACATGTTGAGTATGTGTAGATGAGGGCTCTTCATGAGTAGAGCATTGTCCTTCCCGATCTGCCACAAGGGGTTCCTCAATGGGGCGTAAAAATCCCACGCCCATTCTTCTTATAGCATCTTGGGGTATTTCAACATCTGCATCACAAACAACAACTTGCCCCGCACGAGAGCCATCATTTTCTTCGAACACCACACTACAAGATTCTACAACAGTTCCGGAGAGCTTATTGTAGACTCTATAAGTGTGGGATTCGGCACCATAACCAACAAAAATACCTTCTAGAGCCTTAGATTCAAACTTAGATAAACGAACTCCCTTGATGAGAAAGAAACACTTACACCCAAATACCCGAAAGTATGAGATGTTTGGCTTGTTATCGGTAAGTATTTCATATGGAGTCTTGTCCAAGATTTTACGGAGGTATAACCGGTTGGATGAATGACACGCGGTTGAGATTTCTTCAGCCCAAAAGTTATATGGAGACTTCAATTCGGCTAGCATTGACCTTGCCATATCCATTAGAGTCCGATTCTTCCTCTCAGCTACACCATTTTGTTGAGGGGTGTACAGAGCGGAATATTGATGTATTATCCCCTCTTCACTTGGGAACTCATTTAAGGTGTAGTTCTTGAACTCGGAGCCGTTATCACTTCTTATAGCCAGAATAGGGGCGTTGTGTTGACGTCGAACCTCGTTGGCGAAGTCGATGACCGTTTGTTGAGTTTCACTCTTCAACTTGAAGAAATAAACCCAAGTGTATCTTCAGTAATCATCAACGATCACAAGACAGTACTTCTTCCCACCGAGGCTTGCATGAGATGGAGGTCCGAAGAGGTCCACATGAAGGAGCTCTAAGATCCTTTTTGACGAGATAATAGTCTTCCTTCGATGGGGAGAGTCATGCATTTTCCCTTCAACACAAGCCCTGCAAACACGATCTTTGGCAAAGGAGACATTTTCTTTTAGTCCAAGGATGTGGCCACCCTTTTGGAGACTTTGCAAAGTTCTCATATTGTCGTGGGCTAGTCGGTGATGCCATAACCAACCCGCGTCAGCCTTTCCGAAAAGACACATCGGGCTTGTAGTGGTTTTCCCCAAAAATTCCACCACGTACATGTCATTTTCGACATATCCCACGAAAGCGACTTTTACAGACTTGCTCCACAAGAGTACCACCAAATCAGCATCCATATAAACTGCAAAGCCCATCTTACCAAGGACCGAACTAAAAGTAAATTGTACCCTAGGGTCTCAACAAGCATGACGTCCACGAGAGATATATCGTGGGCCACCACGACTTTGCCAAGACCCAATACCTCAGACTTTGACTTGTCACCATAGGAGACGGTTATATGATCAAGATTTGGCCGCATATCCATGATGATCTCCTTGCTTCCGGTCATGTGACTCGTGCAACCGCTATCGAGTACCCATTTAGACCCACCGGAAGCATAACCCTGCAAGAAAGTTACTTCTTGGTTTTAGGTACCCATTTTTCAATGGGTACTCTCATGTTAGTGACAAGGGTCTTGGGGACCCAAATAGACCAAGGAATGTAACAATCATAAGGACCTACATAACTAGCATAAACATCACCATAATGATCACAATATAACTCAAAGTTAGGATTGTTAGCCCCTGCAAAACCATCATAATTAGACTTGTCATTGGTGATGCTGCTAGTCTTTGGTTGAGCAGTCATGCTCTTCTTCTTGTTGTTGTTTTTCTTGTTCTTTGTCTTGGGAATGTAACCAAGACCTTCTTTTCTATTGTTTGTCCTTTGCTTGCTCAATATCTCATCAAGAACTACTTTACCTTTGTGTTGAGAACCTCTTGCAAGTTCTTCATTTCCATAAGATGATGTGGAGGCACTTGGCACATCATACAGCTTCAATTGAGTTTGGAGCTGATCATGAGACTCATTTAGAGTGGAGTGATCACTCTCCAATGCCTTGTGAGCACTGTCAAGTTTATCAAACTTCTCCGAGAGGCTAGCATGATCAGCCCCAAATTCAATCTTTTCTTTCTTTAGTTCCTTTACCTTGGCAAGAGCATTGTCACGTTCTTTGATGATCTGAGTCACAACTTCTTCATGTGACTCCTCAATGGATTCAAGTCTCTCTTCCAAGGATAGTCGAGCTTCCTCTTCTTCCAACGCATTCTTCAAAGAAGCTATCTCCAAGGCATCTTCTCTTTCAATTCTACCTTTTCTTCAAGAAGATCTTCGGCTTGAGCAAGTTGACTCATAAGAGTATCAAAATGAAGTTTATGCTCACCTTGTAGGTTAGTGAAAAAACTGTCCAAAGCAATAACTTCTTCTTTCATTTTAAGACTAGTATGATCATCCATATCCAAGTTTATGTTAGTCTTAGGAAATGAGGAGCTAGAACTTGATACCTCAGACCCTCTTGCCATAAGGCAAGTGGCGTTGTTGTTGATGATGTTCTCATTTGGTGAGTCGAAGAGAGATGATGGAGTTGATGTGGTGGCTATAGCAGCCACCTCGCGAGAACTATCTTCATCCTCTTCATCTTCACTTGCGGAGGAGTATTCTTCTTGTGCCACCAAGACAATCTTGGGTTGCTTCTTGTAGGGACCATTCTTTTTGATAAATGGCGTCTTCTTAGGTGCCTTGGATTTTTATTTAAGGATGAGCCTGCCACCATTGTCTTCTCAATTTTGATATGGACACTCAGCTATGAAGTGCAGCCTATCTCCACAATTGTAGCATGTCCTCAGTTTTGGGCCACTTTCTCTTCTTCCACTTGACCCATTCTTGCGCTCGAGTTCTGACTTGGCCTTGGCAGGATCCTTCCAAAAGTTCCTTGCATAAAACGCCATGTACTCACCATGAGGATGTTTGACTTCATCGGGGCAGTCCATGGAGGTCCCCTCAAAAGCTCTTTCATCCTCCTCTTGATCAACAACATTAGCCTTTAGAGCAACATGGACCCCCTTTTGCATTCCAATGGCATGGGCACGGGCATCTTTAGCATTCTTTGCAGCAACTTTGAATGATTCCATCTCTTGCATGACTTCATTGGATGTCATTTGATGGTAGTTGTGTCTACCTTGCAAGCTCTTCAAGTCCGTTGGCTCGAAAGGCATTAAGGCACTCACATATTTTCTCTTTATCCACGCATCATCAATGTGAGTGGCTCCATGCTTTCTAAATGTTGTTGCAATGCCCTTGAGTCTTCTATACATGTCTTCATGGTTTTCACCATCCAACATGTAGAATCCTTCAGCTTCATTACTGAGGGCATCATACTTATTCCTTCTCATGCTTTCATTCCTAATAAAGAGATCGGTGAGGGCATCCCAAGCTTCTTTAGTTGTGTTGAGATGTTCAATGTGGGGCAAGTCCTTGGGACCCACACCGAGCTATATCATGTGGAGAGCCATAGCATTCAATTGGTTGTCCACAACTCCTCTTCTTGTCAGGTTGGTATGATCGCCAATGTGAAGACCCTCTTCAATAATCCTCCAAAGTTCAATAGAGGAGCTGCAAACATGAGACTTCATTAAGAATTTCCATTGATTAAAAGAGGATGCAGTAAGCTTGGGTGGATCACCCCTATTGTTTATATATGATTCACGATCCCATATCCAAGGTCATGGCCATATCTAAATTATACTTTACATTGATGATTCACGATCCCATATCCAAGAATTGCATGCCGTCAAATTAGCCATATTTTGTAAACAAACAAAGAGGGAAGTAGTACGAAGAGTATGGCTCGACCAGCTGCTGTCTCGAGAAGGAACCGAACCCGACTGTTTTCCCTGCTTAATTTTAGGGTCCTCCGTGGTAATTAAATGTATAGACCTCGATGTAATTTTACCTTTTTTATGTCCTTACTATAAAATGTACTCCCACCGTCCGTGTAAAATTTGAACATAAAAGCAAGTGGTAAAATTTAAATGTAATTAAGCTTATTAGTTTTCAATGAATATGAAAATTCTTGCATTTCAAGCTGAAAGACCATGGTCATACATATTTACATCATACTTTATATGATGATGATTCATGATCCCATAGCGAAGAATTTTCATGCCACCAAATTTGGCCATATTTTGAAAACAAACGAACAGGAAGTAGTATAAAGAGTATGCATGGCTCGGTCAGCTTCTCTCTCTAGAAGGAGCAAAACATGACGGTTTTCCTTGCTTAATTTTAGGGTGCTTCGTGCTAAATGTATGGACCTCGATGTAATTTTACCTTGTTTAGGTCCTTGATGTAAAATGTACTCCCGGTGTCCGTGTAAAATTCGATCCTAAAACAAGTTGTAAAATTTAAACATGTTTAAGATTATTATATGACGATGAGTATGAACATTCTTGGATTTCAAGACGAACAACCAAGGTCATGGCCATATCAACATCATAATTTATGCCGATGATTCGTGATCCCATATCCAAGAATTTGCATGCCCCCAAATTTGGCCATATTTTGAAAACAAACAAAGAGGAAGTAGTATGAAGAGTATGGCTCGATCAGCTTCTCTCACGAGAATGAGCAAAACATGACTACTTTCCCTGCTTAATTATAGGGCGCTTCGTGCTAAATGTATGGACCTCGATGTAATTTTACCTTTTTTAGGTCCTTGGTGTAAAATGTACTTCCACCGTCCGTACATGTAAAATTCGAACCTAAAAACAAGTGGTATAATTTAAACATATTTAAGATTATCAGTTATCGATGAGTATGAACATTCTTGGATTTCAAGACGAACGACCATGGTCATGGACATATCTACATCATACTTTATGCTGATGGTTCCTGATCCCATATCCAAGAATTTGCATGTGGCCAAATTTGGCCATATTTTGAAAACAAATGAAGAGAAAGTAGTATAAATAGTATGGCTCGATCATCTTTTCTCTCGAGAAGGAGCAAAACATGACTGTTTTTCCTGATTATTTTTAGGGTGCTTCATGCTAAATGTATGGACCTCGATGTAATTTTACCTTTTTTAGGTCCTTGATGTAAAATGTACTCCCACCATCCGTACGTGTAAAATTCAAACCTAAAAGCAACTGTAAAAATTTAAGCGTATTTAAGATTATTAGTTGTCGATAAGTATGAACATTCTTGGATTTCAAGAAGAACGATCAAGGTCATGGGCCTCATGGCCATATCTACATCATACTTTATGTTGATGATTCATGATCCCCTATCCAAGAATTTGCAAGCCGCCAAATTTGGCCATATTTTGAAAACAAACGAAGAGAAAGTAGTATGAAGGGTATGTCTCGATCAGCTTTTCTCTCGAGAAGGAGCAAAACATGACTGTTTTCCCTGCTTAATTTCACGGTGCTTCGTGCTAAATGTGTGGAGCTCGATAAAAATTTACCTTTTTAGGTCCTTGATTTAAAATATAATCCCTACGTCCTTATGTGTAAAACTCGAACCTAAAAGCAAGTGGTAAAATTTAAATGTATTTAATTTTATTAGTTGCCGATGAGTATGAACATTCTTGGATTTCAAGCCGAACGACCAAGGTCATGGCCATATCTATATCATACTTTATGCTGATGATGATCCCATATCCAGGAATATTCATGTCACCAAATTTGGCCATATATTTTGAAAACAAACAAAGAGAAAGTAGTATGAAGAGTATGGCTCTGCTCTCTCAAGAAGGAGCCGGACCCGACTATTTCCCTTGCTTATTTTTAGGGTGCTTTATGCTAAATGTAAGGACCTCTAGGTAATTTTATCCATTTTTAGGTCCTTGATGTAAATTGTACTCCCATCATCCGTGATGTTCCCATATTTGGGAGTAAATGTGTGAATCATGTCATGGTAATAATGTTGCCACTCGGAGTTTCCAACCATTAGATAAATCTAGCACGAAAACATGACTATATATTCTAATCTAGAAAAATCTAAGAACATTATATGGATTGGAGGGAGTAGTATATATGCATTCAAAACAAATTGTGTTTGCTCTCTCCTTCAGTGCGGCATCACCATCCCCACACGCAAAGCAAATTTGAGGACATTTCGAACTTTTTTTCTTCGGCACCGTGTGATTTCCTGTCCCTAGCTACCTACCGGAAAAAACCGTAGCGCCTCAAACTAGGGGCCAGGGTTGCGGGCTGGAGCGTTTAAGAAATACTACTATATCTAATTTTCTGTTATTATTCGTTTTTGCATAAGCCTCTATATTAACGTCCCGCGTTAGTTTTTCCTAATATACCGGGTCGAAGTAGTCGATCCGACAACCAGAGGAAAACTGCCTCGTGCCCCTCATCGTCTCCCTCTGCCGCTCCGGCCGCTTGTGCACCATCGTAGCCCCTCTTCACCCTTGCAGAAAGGTAGAAACCGCCAACCCATCCCGACTAATCTTCTGTAGTACTCTTCCCTGGAACGACATCTGGAGCGATGAAGTGTAAGATATTTGAGCGCTACAGCCAGGGAATCAGATTTGGCAACCTCCACTACGGACCGCCGAGCAACATCACCAGTCGCACCGATCTTCTGAGCACCGCTCACCTGGCTCGCGGCATGGTCGACATGCATCGAGGGATTGCGGAAATCCTGGTCTCCCGTTTGGTTTGCCCTGCCTACTTCACTCTGACCCACATACATGGCCACTAGACCGTGACGAGCAGGTAAAAAATCAGTTTTGCATGATTTTTGTAGGACTCGAATCCTTAGATTATTTCCTATAGGTTGAATTTGGATCAAAGGATCGTGGTACGCAAATTCATTTGAACTGCAACCCCCACCCATGCTTAAATACCGTAGGAATTGGAATATCTACTTGAGGCTCAACTCTCATCGTGCCAATCACGTAGGTAGTTTTCTACATTTTATAATCGCCTATTTTTCACCGGCAAACCTGTGAAATTCCTGTGGTCTCAATCCTGCGATCGAAAGAGGCCCAAGACTTTTGCTTCAGTGTCCCCCCTCTCCTCCAAACATACTAATCTGAAAACACAAGAACGACCAGGATTGTTGATACCTGTAATAGAAGGTGTATTGGCCAATCAAGGTTGGCATTATATTTTAAGTTTCATGTGTTTTACAAACACAAGATTTCTGTAAAAGTTGGCTCTTTGGTTTACATGAATACAAAAACATAGGATTACTTTAAAACATGGTAAAATCAAAGTCAAACCTCACGGGAGAGTATATTTATGATGTTATCATGTCTCTTGGGACCTCGTTCTTGTTCTTCGCGTGCGTAGGAATTTGAAAATGAGGTCCAAGTTGGATATGAAAAATTGCATATGAGTTTTAGAGGATTCTAACCCATAGGATTTTGGAAGATATCAAATTCCGATGGAGTCACTTCTTAGTTCCTATGCCCTCCATTCCATAAGAATCTAAACACGAGCTCCAACCTCACTCTACTTCTCCGTTGAGAAGTCCAATGCGCTTACACTATATTCCTGCAAAACTCTTGTGTTTATTTCCTATTCACCATCCAAATACACCTGTTACAAAATTCCTGCGTTTTTAATTCCTAATATGAATTTACTGTACCTAACATGTCAATCCTGTGTTTTTCCTATTCCTATGTTTTTTAACAACCATTGATCGAAAGAGGCCCCTAATCTTGTATATCAATCATAGGAAAATTGCTTGCGGTTTTTCCTCTGGTCCATTCCTCTGAACAGTGTCAGCATAGGAAACTTAACTATTCCTACACTTTTTCTTTAATGCAAACAAGACCTTATTCCTTGGTGTGTTTGTCTGCATGCATTCATGATTTATTCAACACGTTTCTGCATCTTTCAGATAGTAGTTTTTCTGCAAATCTAGCTAGCACTATCCCCTTAGTCAAACACCTTGCATTCCCCTATATATGAAGAAAATCAGTTGCAGGGCATTGACACGTTGTTGATGCCACTAGACAATCCAACAGTAGAAGCATTTGTACCAGTCGATGATGATATACCCGGAACATGGGATGATGAAGGATTTGAAAACAAAGGTCGTTGGATTGGTGCCAACAGAGAATGGATTGCGATTGCAAAGCACCCGGGGCGTTGGTACCTCCAAAACGTCTACAGTATGGCACGTATCAAGCTGCCAGGTGTGTAGCGTGTTGATATTTATCCATCGGGTAACCAGTGTTTCCCCGGCCTCCCATGCACTTACCTCTACAAGAACGCGTATATCGAGCTACTGAAGATACAAATAGCAAAGAAACCGTATATATTTGACAACCAATGGCACTATAGCGCGATGGCGGTGTTTGAAAAATTCATTGCTACCAATGATTTTCCTTGTGACAGGGACTGGATTATTCTTCGAAACAACTATCTTGCACCAGCAACATATGTCGATGCCATTGCCAAGTGTCTAATCAGTGGTTCTATTGATCGCATATACGCGGCGATAGAACCGCGAGGAGATGTTCTTGTCTGGGAACCAAACAAGTAGAGTGAGTCGTGTTATTTAAAAGTAAAATTTATAAATTACTTACAGCTGCATTGTTCGTGATACTTTTGCTAACTAAAATGCACACACGGGTATACTTGCAGGCCCGCGTGTCATACAGGCTCCAGTAATTGAAGAGCCTATAAACGTCCAAGCCGGTGACGATGTCGAGGCTAAAGATATTGCATTACGTAGCTGGTACTTGGCAGAGCTTGGCTGGAATACCCTGTGGATTCACACCAGGGGTGCACGAACCAGCAGGCATGGTAATCCTGTATCATACATGGGTAGAGAACTGCTCATTTATCCCTCATTCCGCTGCCACATTTTCCAGAGGGCCCTTAATTTGGATGACCTTGTAGCACCGGACTGGATCAGAAGGGATAATCTTGAAGGGAGGTCAGTGTTTGTGGGAATCAACCATCCATTCATCCTCGATCCCCCTACAAACTCTGAACCTGGTGTTGTTGATGTTGACGAAGCTCTGCTAGTGTTCAGAGGAGACTGTGTGTTTGCTACACACGTGCGCTGCCAACATCACCCACGGCCAGTTCCAGATTGGAGCCGCATGCACGTTAATGGGGAAGCTGTCATAGGTTCATCACTTAACTACACTGGAGCGGAACATAGAAAGCAAATGTTTGAGGCGCCAATGTGGTTCGTGCCAACCCTGCCTCGTTAGAACTCTGTGAAGTTTGACCAAAATACCGAAAAGCTGATTATGAGCACTCGCAACATCATTTCTGTAGCTAGTACTTGTCACCATGTAATGTATAGTACTATGTATGTAGTACTTTCATACTGTATTGTAGTATCAGTACTTGCAACATCATTTCCACTATTGCTTGTACTAGGCACCATGTACGTAATAATATACTTTTATAGTACGTGTTTGATGTTTCCCTATTCAAGCACTCAAGCTATCGTGCCCAATTTTCTAGCCAATTAATTTTTGTATGACAATTAGTAGTACTGTATTGGTGGCAAGGTTTGCTTTGTCCACAACATTCGTGTAACCTTGCCGCATTTATTCCCTCACCAGCCCCTGCCCCAGCCCCATCCCTCTCTCACACATCACTCCTTAATCGTCATTGCGCTTCCCTCCATTGACGACCACCACCACCACAACTTACTCATCTTAGGCGGGTCGGCTGCAGGCGGTGGGCCCTGCAACCTCATCTATAGAGTCGTTGCATCCCTCAGACATCGCGGTGGCAGTGCGGTATGTACATAATCCCTGGAACCCTTGATCTTAATGATGAGATGCGGTCAAGATTTTATTAGCGCTTGGTTAACATTGGGTTGGTGTTGGGTATAGTTCTCATCTAGTGCATTTAACCCGTCTGTATACTATAGTTAGGTTTTACGCATGCAAGCTAGTTCCGGTGCTAGATCTACGGTGAACTGTAAAATAAGGTCAAATTTTGTATTGATTGATCCACGGCTGATGATGATTTAGGAGGCCACTCGGTATGTTTTGCTTTAGATTTGTCTCAGGGGTGGAGGTCCCTTTAATTTGGGCAAGTTAGGGTGGTTGCTGCCCTACCCTGATTTTTGCCAAAATTTCGAGTATATGTATGCATCTCAAGCATCGGCAGTAGATAAAGCTCATCATGTTCGGCCATTCATCTGTTCCTGGGTGTTCGGTATTCGTACTGCTCGATAAAGAACTGCACTAATGTGATGCCTAGACCTTGGAAGTAGTGCTAATATAACCGGCGTTCATGCTAGCTAGAGTTAAGACTTTAATTTGTGTACTTCGATAAGAAAATTTCTCCACTTTACTTTCTTAGCTGATCTTGTATTGTACTCTATCAGCTAATACTGTACTATTTCATAATTATTGACAGCTGGTAGAGACATTATCTATCCACGAGATTTTTTTGCAGTGTTCAGGCAAGAAGAGCTTGGATAGACTCATCATCGAAGAAGACAAGAGAGTCCTGTGCAGTCTGGATGGAGGGGCTAGCCAGGAACACCCACGTGGAGAACACCTGTGACAAGTTCTACAAGATGCTATTAATACAGGGAGGGTTAGACGTGCGGAGCATACCCAGCTCCTTTTTGCTAATGTTTGGCGGTGCGTATCCAGAGGCCATCAAGCTGAAGATATGCAAAGCCTGCAGGTGGGACGTCGAGCTGAAGAAGCAAGATGGCAAGGTAATCCTTGACGAAGGATGGCTAGATTTTTTCAAAGCACATGACTTAAAGGTAGGATACTTTCTGGTATTCAAGAAGCTTGCCACCACTTCCTTTAAGGTGATAGTATTTGATCATGATAACTGCGAGAAGGCGATCAGATGTGCAAGTTATCACCCATCATTTGATGGACAATTTACTATATCGTAGGTGTATCAATGTAGTGACTGATCGCTTCTAATTATAACTATTCTGTAAAGAGGTGCTTGAACACCTTCCATTATCATGCATCTTGTTGGAACACCGTGGTACTTAATCGTGCTAGGCTCCAATGTGGAGGTATTTATTGTACTATGTTGCAGCAAAACTACAAAACAAACATCTAGTGTACTACTTTTAGTATTGTACTACCTCCTGTTCCAAAGTATTAGGGCTGGACATAAAACTCGAAACTCGATGAGTTTAATGAGCACTCGTTTGCTCGGCTCGTTCAAAATCGACTCGTTTCCTTAACGATCTTGGCTGAGCTGTAGTTTTTGCTCGATATCCTTAACGAGCTAAATGATCGAGTTAACAATGTTCGTGAGCTACTCGTTAAGCTCGGTAACAACCAAGGTAAGGCCCACTTATGTTGCTACATGTCTAATCTGGCAGCCCATCTAAGGCAAACATCTAGCCCATTGAGTAAGACTGATCAATCCAGGAGCGAGAGCGATTGACCAAAAACCTTATCCTAGACTCCCCCGATCGATTCAGAATATTTCTCATGTGTCTCGTCAACTCGTCATCTCCCACTGCATACCCATCTCCATCTTCTCGATCTGGATCTACTGACCATGGCACTGACCGAACCCGGCAGACTGTCATTTTTAATTATCGGTATGCCTCTATCTGAGGCTGATACATTTTCATAACGAGCAGCTCGTGAGCACTCGTTAACATCTAATGAACCGAGCTGAACTTTACTTTTTGCTCATTATCCTTAACGAGTTTAATGATCTGAGCCTTAATGCGCATGAGCCTTAATGAGCCGAGCCTTAACGGGTCGAGCTGCTTGATAGTCTAGCCCTATAGTATAATCCTTTTTACCAAACTAAACAAATATCATCTGGTCAAACATGACAGCAGTAGTAACTCTAGTAGGTGTATACGGCAGTGTGCCGACCTAGCTGTAA
The DNA here is from genome assembly GCA_910589775.1 of Avena eriantha. Taxonomy (NCBI): domain Eukaryota; kingdom Viridiplantae; phylum Streptophyta; class Magnoliopsida; order Poales; family Poaceae; genus Avena; species Avena eriantha. Next base: position 91,186,157 of record OU342743.1, read on the forward strand.
TGGCCCAGGTTGTGACATGGTTAATTTAGGGCACGACAGTGCGTCGGCCTAGCTATAAAATGCACTAGGATTTCAGATGGTTAATTTAGTGCACTGCAGTGTGCAAGCCAAGCTACTCGACATCCTGGATGCAACTCCAGAGGCCTTGCAAAAACAAAAATCGTTCAAAGAGCCATCCCATCTTCCCCATCTCGGTTGTTTTTATCCCCACTCGCCAACGCCGCTTGGCCCCACATTTGGGATCTTCTCTAGTGCATGCTTCGCACATTTTCCTCGCCATCTCGCCCGCTGCATCGGATCTTGCAGGCCGCCCGCCACCCCTCTCCAAAAGTCCCCCGATAGTCATACTCTGGTCCGACCTCTTCCCCCCAATCCATCCTGATGTCGCACTCAACGCACAACCCACTACACGGTGTCTGGAGCAAGGTCGGCGACAACGTTTTTAACAAAATCGCTATGCATCTGGACACTACCAGCGCCGCCCGGCTGCCCGCATGCTCCAAGGAGCTGTACCACCAAGTCGCGGGCGGAAAAGGTAGCAGATGCCCCAACGACCACTACGGGACATTCGTCCCCTACAATGACGTCTACGACCACATAATCTGGTGCTTTCACGGCCAGCAAGTCTGCATGGAGCCTGGATGCGAGTTCATCACCTCGTCAGTAGAGCTAACACCTATGGTAGAGCTCGTCCACCACCTCAGAGTTGCCCACTCAAGGACTGCGCCCATAATTCCCTATAGCCACAAACACTGGGAGCCGTCTAAGTCGGTGCCCACAGGGGGCTCGTGGAGAGTGGATATCATTGGCATCGGGAAAGAGGGCACCATGTTCGTCGCCCAAATTGATGGCCACACCACGGACATCGTCATATCCCCCAGGTTTGTCAGTTCAGGGGCGTGCGAATCGCCGCAGTACAAGGTGAAGCTTTGGTCACTGTCTCTGTGGCATGAGCTCCATGCAGTCGAAATGGTTGTGACATCTGAGATGACGAGCAGGCCATCGTCGGCCGAAGTCGCCCTGGAAGGGCTCAGGTCATACCTGTCACAGCCGTGGTGTTACCTAGAAGCTTCTGAACAGTTCGTTGGAATTCCCTATGGATTAGGAGTATTGCATCAACAAGTTTCAAAAATGAGATAAAACATCTAAATATTCTTTGTGATGATCCCAATGTTAAGATATGTAACATCATACTAATTAATTACTACTTTATGTTGGTGACATATTCAATTTGTATGGGGAGAGGTGGAACAAGTTTGCGGCAATGTATACCTATTTCCAATGTACGCTGCTGACATAGTGGGCCCACAGGCAATGGTGTGACAAGGAAAGGGTAAGAGGCAGGAAAGAAAGTGCTACCCGGCCAGCACTTGACACGCTATTGCGTTATGCAGAGTATTTTGTATGGAGGTCTTACCTTGCTACTGCTAATCTATTTTGTAGTATACATATATAATGGTACTATTCAGATCGACCGATCGAGTGCTGAATATGAACTCTCTTTCCTTAGGAGTCATGGCCTTGCTATAACTATTGAATTTCAATGTCTTCATTGCTGAATCTGTCATTTCTTTTGGCCATTGTCTGTACTGCTGAATCGGTCACTTTGAAATGTTGTTGAATCTGTCAAGTGGTGTTGAATATGAACTGGGAATCTGTAGATATTTTTTCTATCTTATTCTGTACTGCTCAAGAATGCTACTCAATCTGTCAAGTGTTATGTCGTTACTATTACTAAGGTATTTTCTAGAACTAATACTGATGTACTGGTACTTGTTTAGATCAAGTGCAGTAGATGGTCTTGCTTTCCTTTTTAAACTTGGCTTTGTCACAATCTAGATGAGGCTTGGGCATTTTGGGATGCATATATATGGGGGTCACACTGGTATTAATGTGAAGAGGAGGTATGCACACAAAAGCATACTTGATCATCAGTTATGCTTTCTCCAATGATCGAGTGTGTTTGGAGAAAAGGGCAAAATGATCATGCGACAAGGTTTTTAGAGCTGAAACATGAACATGTTCTCTCTGTACTGCTATTGAGTTTCAGTGTCTGTATAGCTGAAACAGTCACTTTGGAATGCTGCAGAATCAGTCAAGTGCTGCTGAATATGAACTAGGAATCTGTCGATATTTTTTCTGTCTTATTCTGTACTACTGGATCTTTCAAATGCTACTAAATTTGTAAAAAATGTTATGTCGTTGCTGCTGGGTTGCTTGCACTAGAGCTTTTGCCTGTGTGTCATCGGAACAGTTGGATGTGTTTTGGACAGAAATGAGAGGGTACTGATACATTGCAAATGTATCTATAATTTTTGATGTTCCATGCTTGGTTTTATCCACTTTCTTGTGTTTTGTCCACACTTTGGAGTACTTTTCATATGATTTCTTGGACTAACCTATTAACAAGAGCCACAGTGCCAGCTGCCTGTTTTCTGTTGTTTTTGGTTCCACGAAAGTCAGAAAATGAATATTCTCGGAATTGTACGGGACAAAAGCCAAAGTGCCTATTTTTCCGGAAGTCATCAGATGCCAGAATACGAGATGGAGAGGGGCCTGAGGCCGGCCACACCACCTGGCCGCGCGGCCAGGCTTGGCCCACGCCAGGGGGTGGTGTGGTGGCTCCTAGCACCCCCTCGGCCTCCCCTTCTGACTATAAGATGCCCTCGGGACGAAAACCCTAAGTACCCGATCAAAAATCCACGAAAGAGTCTTTAGTCGCCGTCATCTCCATCCCTAGATCGGGAGGGATCTGAAGCTCTTCTCGGCACCCTGCCGGAGAGGGGAATTCACCCTAGAGGCCTTCTTCATCACCATGCAAGCCTCCGGTGTGATGCGTGAGTAGTTCATCCTTGGACTACGGATCCATGTAGTAGCTAGATGGCTAGTTCTCCTCCTTTGTGCTTTCATGTCTAGATCTTGTGAGCTCCGTTCATGATCAAGATCATCTATTTGTAATTCTGCATGTTGTGTTTGCGGGGATCCGATGGATACTGAGATGCTATTTCAAATTGATTATTGATTCTATCATGTCTTTGTTATTTGTGATCTTGCATGCTTTCCGTTGTTAGTAGCTATCTTGGCCAAGTAGATGCTAGCAACTCCAAGAGTTAGTATTTATGCTCGATAGTGGGTTCATGCCTCTGGTAATCTGGGGAAGTGACAGAAATCTCTAAGGTACTAGATGTGTTGTTGCTACTAGGGAGAAAACAACAATCCTTTGTTCATAGAACAATCGTATTGTTTACTTTACACGCAGTTCGTAAAGCAATAATCTCTTTCTTGCAACTTAATACTAGAGGGGGTTCGGATGATAACCTGAAGGTGGATTATTAGTCATAGATGCAGTTGGATGGCGGTCTATGTATAATGTTGTAATGCCCAATCGAATCTCAAAGGAGTCAAGATGATTAGTATATGCATGTATTGCTTTCTCGATGTTTGTCAATTGCCCCGCTATAATTTTTTCACCCAGCATGTTATCTATCTTAAGGAGAGCCACCTCTAGTGAACTAAGGATCTCGGTCCTTTTCTTTACATACAATCTACAATCTTTTACTGCTTTGTGTTTACTTTCTGCAAACTATTACTTCTTTCCATTCGATACGTTAATCCTTTGTTTTCCACAAAACACGGTGAGATTGACAACCTCATCACAAGTTGGGGACAAAGTTCTGTGGTTGTGTTGTGTAGGTCTCCACGTTGCTACTAGCACCGGTAGTGCACCCTGCCAAGGCTCAGCTAGCAACACCTTTGGGGTGTTTCCTTGCTCCTACTGGTTCGATTAAACCTTGGTTTCATAACTGAGGGAAACTTGCTGTTGTGCTCATCATACCTTCCTCTTGGGGTTCCCAACGAGCTCTACATCAACATCGCACCACCACTTTTCTAGCGCCGTGCATTGAGCCATCAAGCATTTTTCTGGCGCCATTGCCGGGGAGTCAAGGACATCTTCACAAGGGGAGTCCCTCATAACCAATCTCTTTACTTTGTTATTTTTGTTTTGCTTAGTTTCTTTTTGTTTTGATTGCTTGCTTTGTTATCAAAAACACACACAAAATAGTTTTACAAGTTTGCTTCCTTATTCAAAAACACAAAAATTAAGTCTCCTTTAGTTTTCACCTCTTCCTTAGCTCACCATGTTGATCCCTAAATTCACCCTGAAAGACCTTTTAATTGGTAGTGGTTCTATAATTGGGAAAGATAATATTGAAGAATTCTTTAATCATGTTAGCAAACATGAAGATACTGAGGATAGATCCCTTGCAGAACTTGCTCCAAACTATGAGATTGCTGCAGCTTCTTTAATTCACATGTTAGAAGCTAGGTTTGTTAACCTCAACCCCTTAATGCAAATAATGTTTCCTAAGCTTAAAGAAATTGAGGACCCTGAAAAGAGGGATTTTATTCTAGAAACTTTGTTTAAGGAGTTCTATGATGTTGCCAAGGAAGCTAGGAAAGTATTTGAACGTTTCAATATGCTAGGCTCATGTGTAGATGTTGTTGGTACACGAGAAAAGATGAACAAAACCGAACCTAATGGGGAGGAACCTAAGATACCAATACCCTTTAAACTAGTAGCAATACATGATGCCATAGAAAAGAATCTTGATTGGATTGTTCCTGCAAATCCTTTTGATGAGAATAGTGAACCTAAGAGCATTGAGAGAGGATCCTCTAGAACTTATTTGGATGATATACCTTGCCTTGTTGAAAATATTTCTGGTCCTGATCTTAATGCTTCTTCATTTGAGAACACTTGATTCTTTCCTTGCTTCTTATGCCTAACTTAAAGGCGTTAAAGAAAAGTACTTATTGGGAGATAACCCAAAAGTTTTAGATGAGTCTTGGAAGTTATTACCTCTGTAATAACCTCTCCTTATCCTTTTTGTTTGTTTTTGTGCCAAGAGTAACCTCTAATGAGAGAGAAGTAATGATTGGGGAAGTTGTTGTCCCAAAGCAGATTTCTGTGCTTCACCGTAAAAATTCATGTAAAATATCTGAATGTCTTTTTGAGGCGTGAATTTTTTGCTTCTGCCCCCGGTTGTTATCTAACTTTTGTTAGTTCAACACTTTTTGATTTGAGCAACAGAAGGTCTTCGAAAAAGTTCGTCCTTATCTGCTGGTCTGTTTTGACAGATTTCTGCCATTTTCTGCATTTGCTTCTTGTTGGTTCCTTTTTGAGTTCTTTTGGGGAATTGAGATTTTTAAGGGAAGTGCTACAGTAGCTAGTGTTCTAATGAAAGTTTATTTGGTGTTATAACTGAACCTTAAGACTTATTTATCTTGAGTGCACTAATGTTGCTAATAAAGATTGTGTGAAGTTTTGTATGAAGGAAAAATTTCAGGTGTATGGAAGGAATGAGTAATGAGATGAAGGATGGACTAAAGCTCAAGCTTGGGGATGCCACGCATGTCACTCCAAGAAATATCCAAGAAGTACAAGCGTCAAAGCTTGGGGATGCCCAAGGCATCCCCTTCTTCATCAATAAAAATCCCAGGTTTCTTCCAAACGCTTCATTTTTATTGTTTCATGCATAGTTGTGTTGTTCTTAGAGCGTCTTCTTTTTCGTTTTCGTTTTGGTTTTTGTTTACTTGGTTTTCTTAGTTTCCTGAATAAATTGGTTGGACCCCCTCTTTCTTACATTGGTTTGCAAATAGTTTGGTTTGGTTTGGAAAAGAGTAGGAAAGTTCATGCTTATGTGGTAAAAAGAGCTCGTTTTTTACTGTGGCCTATGCTTTGTCATGCCATGCTTGATATTGTTTTGGCTTTATGCTTAGTATTCTTTGTTGTAGCATGACTTGTTATAAACAATTGAGATTGCTTAATGTGCCTTGGATGAATCATGCGTTGTTTTAGTATATTAAAGCATAGTATAGTAGTATTCTCCTTTGATGCTTTATTTGGGTTGACTTGGCGCATGCTTACACCATGTTATGACTATCAAAAGTCACCATAGCCTTTATGATCCTTTAGTTTTCAACTTGTAGTATCACTTTATGCTTTGATCAATGATGTTTTGTCGCTCTGCATGATTATGGCCATTATTGCTCTCTTAGTTTGTCGCTCCTAGTCTTTTGCTAGCCTCCACAACCAAGTATGAGTTCCACTCATGCATCCAACTCCCTAAACCAAGTTATTCCAAAGATTCCACCATACCTACCTACTAGCTTATGCTATTCCAAGTATATTCATGCTTTTGTTTACCTTCCAAATTAAACTTGTTATGAGAAAACTAGTGATTAAAGCTCTCACGAACTTGATGGCACACTTTACTTTTCTTGCCCTTAATAAACTTGAACCATTGTGTCTTCTATGTTGTATATGCTTGCACTTATTGGTTGGGAATTAGCAGAACCATGCTTTCATGGGGAACGCTTTCAACATTGCATTTGGTACTTGTACCTAGTTGATATCATGCTCTTTTGTATATGGATGTCGTCGGTGTGAAATGAAAGGGGAGCTTGTAAGTCCATGTAGTTATGTATATGTGTTAGAGAAACGCCTGGGCCGCTGGTCTAATCCATGCTGACATGGTGGAAACCTGCAGTGTAACCATAATGAGCTGTCTATGAAGCATTCTTCTTATGAAAAAAAGAGTCACATATTGAGAAAAAAGAGAAAAGAGAAAAAAAGAGATTATGAAAGAGGAAAGAGAGAAAAAAGCACCATATTCCCATGGTAAATAAGAAGATTGCTGAGATGCTCATTGTCTGCTTGCCTTGTCATTTTGATATGGGGATTCTTCCGTATCATCAGGCAAGGGGTACCCCGTTGGCGGTTCTCTATGATACACATATACTTACAATAACAAGAACTTACCGGTGACTAAACTTGAGTAGCATGAGGAGCGGCCCTCGTATACAAGGGACATGAGGTTTCTAACTTATACTTCATCAAGCATGTACACCATAGTTTGTTCACTTTAACCTTAATCACTTCAAGATGCTTATGATAGGGGCAATGAGAGCTGAAAACTATAAGTACCATAATTTTTGGAAGCTCTTTATGAGACTTGAATCCCTACTTCCTTCTATGAAGGCTTTTCTTCCACCATTATATTGAGTCTCCACCTTCTAACTTTATGCACCTACTTTGAGAGCATTGTGGCCATTCTTAGTTCTATGTGCATTGTCCCCAGACTAGTTGATTGATGCATAACTTGATATTGCTTGTTTTAAACTATTGTATCTAGTCACTCTTATGAACTTTGAAGGTGTCCTATGCATTTATATTTGCTACTCTATTGAGGGACAAGCTGAATGCTATTATGCTATGTTTTCTTTATGTGAAACAAACAAACGTCTTGCAAAGCATTGTTATTCATGAATCTTTTGTTTGTGCCTTTTCATGTTGCATCATAGTTTCTTTGCTTATTGCTAGAACGTTATCTTTCATGTTATGATTGAAGTACTATGATCCCAGATTTGAATGTTTTACAAATACTTTGATCAAGTCTTTGATGGTGCATGTCACCTCAAAAATTATTCTTTCTTTTTATCACTTACCTACTCAAGGACGAGCAAGAGTTAAGCTTGGGGATGTTGATACATTGCAAATGTATCTATAATTTTTGATGTTCCATGCTTGGTTTTATCCACTTTCTTGTGTTTTGTCCACACGTTGGAGTACTTTTCATATGATTTCTTGGACTAACCTATTAACAAGAGCCACAGTGCCAGCTGCCTGTTTTCTGTTGTTTTTGGTTCCACGAAAGTCAGAAAATGAATATTCTCGGAATTGTACGGGACAAAAGCCAAAGTGCCTATTTTTCCGGAAGTCATCAGATGCCAGAATACGAGACGGAGAGGGGCTAGAGGCCGGCCACACCACCTGGCCGCGCGACTAGGCTTGGACTGCGCCAGGGGGTGGTGTGGTGGCTCCTGGCACCCCCTCGGCCTCCCCTTCCGACTATAAGATGCCCTCAGGATGAAAACCCTAAGTACCCGATCAAAAATCCACGAAAGAGTCTATAGCCGCCGTCATCTCCATCCCTAGATCGGGAGGGATCTGAAGCTCTTCCCGGCACCCTGCCGGAGAGGGGAATTCACCCTAGAGGCCTTCTTCATCACCATGCAAGCCTCCGGTGTGATGCGTGAGTAGTTCATCCTTGGACTACGGATCCATGTAGTAGCTAGATGGCTGGTTCTCCTCCTTTGTGCTTTCATGTCTAGATCTTGTGAGCTCCGTTCATGATCAAGATCATCTATTTGTAATTCTGCATGTTGTGTTTGCGGGGATCCGATGGATATTGAGATGCTATTTCAGATTGATTATTGATTATATCATGTCTTTGTTATTTGTGATCTTGCATGCTTTCCGTTGTTAGTAGCTATCTTGGCCAAGTAGATGCTAGCAACTCCAAGAGTTAGTATTTATGCTCGATAGTGGGTTCATGCCTCTGGTAATCTGGGGAAGTGACAGAAATCTCTAAGGTACTAGATGTGTTGTTGCTACTAGGGAGAAAACAACAATCCTTTGTTCATAGAACAATCGTATTGTTTACTTTACACGCAGTTCGTAAAGCAATAATCTCTTGCTTGCAACTTAATACTGGAGGGGGTTCGGATGATAACCTGAAGGTGGATTATTAGTCATAGATGCAGTTGGATGGCGGTCTATGTATAATGTTGTAATGCCCAATCGAATCTCAAAGGAGTCAAGGTAATTAGTATATGCATGTATTGCTTTCTCGATGTTTGTCAATTGCCCCGCTGTAATTTTTTCACCCAGCATGTTATCTATCTTAAGGAGAGCCACCTCTAGTGAACTATGGATCTCGGTCCTTTTCTTTACATACAATCTATAATCTTTTACTACTTTGTGTTTACTTTCTGCAAACTATTACTTCTTTCCATTCGATACGTTAATCCTTTATTTTCCACAAAACACGGTGAGATTGACAACCTCATCACAAGTTGGGGAAAAAGTTCCGTGGTTGTGTTGTGCAGGTCTCCACGTTGCTACTAGCACCGGTAGTGCGCCTTGCCAAGGCTCAGCTAGAAACACCTTTGGGGTGTTTCCTTGCTCCTACTGGTTCGATTAAACCTTGGTTCATAACTGAGGGAAACTTGCTGCTATGCTCATCATACCTTCCTCTTGGGGTTCCCAACGAGCTCTACATCAACATCGCACCAGCACTTTTCTGGCGCCGTGCATTGAGCCATCAGGTACCAAGTGAAGTCATTAGATACCTGTCCAGTTTTGGCGCTCACGGTTTGTGTCCCTTGTTCTTTAGATATTTTTACACGAATATATGTCAAAAGAATTATCATTTCTTTTTCCCTCCGGTAGTGAGGTCTGTGTTTCGAATCCGGCCGAGCCATGCAAATTTTACTAAAGAGGAGGTAAAATCTAGCCCATTCGACCCCTCTTTAGCCCAGAACAATTTAATTCGGCCTTGTAGGGGTCAGGGGACTTGCTGACGACAACCCATTTAAATATTTATCAAGGAGCCCATGGATAATAGTGTATGGAGTATAACCCATTGAGTATAGTAGATGAAGAATAACCCAAAATGTTTAATTCGGCCTTTTTGGAATTGCCCTTTAAAACAAAAACAAAAACCCTCCTACTCATGTTTTTAAGAAACTACTCCATTATCTGGCATTTAATAAATTGAGATGCCCATGATTCTTCTAATGTGAGGCTGATATAAAGGACCCACCAGCCTGAATAAACGACTGATGCAGAGAGCAAAGCTATCAAGTTTGGAACACGAAGGCACGACAGAGGGTAAAAAATCCATCATACACACCTTTCTTCTAATGAGAGGATGACATGTGGGGCCCAACAGTGTGATTAAACGGTAGATGCATCGAACATCGCTATCAAGTTGAGAATAGGGTAGCGCGAGTGAAGGAAAAAAATCCATCATACATACGTTTCTTCTAATAAGACGATGACATGTGGGGCTCAGGAGGTTGGTTAAACGGTAGATGCGTCGAGCAGCGCTATCAACTCGGAACGGGGCAGCGCGAGCAAAGGAAAAAAATCCATCATACACACGTTTCTTCTAATGAGAGGATTACATGTGGGGCCCACATCGTGATTAAACGGTAGATGCATCGAACATCGCTATCAAGTTCGGAACAGGGTAGTGTGAGCGAAGGAAAAAAACAATCATACACACGTTTCTTGTAATGAGATGATGATATGTGGGGCTCAGGAGGTTGGTTAAACGGTAGATGCGTCGAGCAACGCTATCAACTTAGAATGGGGTAGCGCCAACGAAGGAAAAAATTCCATCATACACACGTTTCTTATAATGAGAGGATGACATGTGGGTCCTAGGAGGTTGATTAGACGGTAGATGCATCAAGCAGCGCTATCAACTTCGAAACAGGGTAGCACGAGCGAAGGAAAAAAATTCCATCATACACACGATCCTTCTAATGAGAGGCTGACATGTGGGACCTAGCAGCCTGACTAAACGACAGACGCCTCGAGCTACGTTATCAAGTTCAAATCAGGAAGGCGCGACCGAAAAGTATGGTCCTCTAGAGACACTGACTTCCGGGACCTACACACCTCAAAAGACTTCGGCGAGTAAACATCACGCGAGGAAATGAAAATCTTGCTTCTGCCACGCGCTGGCCGAGCTTCCTCCATGTTTTTAGCACATCCATCGTAGTATAGGACCGTGAAACCGGAAAAATAAGTTTTCCATCGGCCACAGCCGAGCCGAGAATTTCATCGCGGAAGACGCGCATTCTACGATGACCGTCGGGCCAATTCGTGCGGAAGGAAACTTTTCTTGTAGTGATCTTCAGGCATGTCAACAACAACGAAATCAATAAGAGCATGACAACCTTTAATGTATACTAAAGTGTTCTCCTTAATTCCTACAGCTTGTTTGTAGGTAGAATCTGCTAGATGCAATTTTAGTTCAGTAATTTCAAAGGAGCCAAGATTTAACTTGTTAAAAAGACTCTTTGGAATTGTTGAGACACTTGCACCTGATCACAAAGTGCAGCTATCTCAATTGCTACAATTTTAATCTTAATAGTAGGCTCAAATATGTCATCTAGTTTAATAGGTAATTTTTCAGCGATTTGCTTGTATTGTTCCTCAAGCTCACATACCTTTATTGCTACTTGATTGACAAAATTTTGGTACATAGCTTCCTCACTATCTTCACTTACCGAAATCTTGACATTGATCCTTTTTACGAGATCTTCAACGGTGTAGCTTGGTAAAGGAGCATTACTATAGTCACGTTCTTCAATCTCCTCCCTTTGGATCCTCATCATTTTGAGTTCTTCAATAGGACTGGGCTCAGCTTTACCTGCAAATTTAGCTATAATGAGAGTTTGACTCTCGGTTTTCTTACCTAGCTATGCCTCAACGATCCTTGTTCATTCTTGGAGGGCTTGCAAATCATTTCTCAAACTAATAGCTTGGTTAGATAATTTACCAAGCATGGCATCATGGTTCTCCGTAATTTTAACAAGAATATTATTTTGTTCATTTTGTGAGTCCATGAAAGACTTAAGTGTTTCTTGTAGACTACCATTACTAGTTCCCATATTATTATTAGAGTTACCTGTAGGACTAGCATAATGTTTCTGAAAGTTAGGATTGTAACTTTTCTTCTAAGAAGAGTTATAATCATTACGAGCTACAAAGTCTATTTCTTCAATATTTGTTTCAGGGGTGGCTCTTACCTAGGTTTCCTTACCTTTTACGGCTAGTATGAGCTCATCTAACTTGGCATTCAGTTCTTCGTTCTCTTGTGGTGAGATAGAGTTCACCTTCTTCATGTTTGATTTTTCCACATGCCATTGGGCATGGTTGTCTTGCATATTGTCTAGCAGCTGCTTTGCCTCGGTAATATGTTTACCCATAAATGATCCTCGAGCTGCAATATCAAGCATAGACTAAGACACAGGATTAAAAGCATTATAAAATAAATGGAGGATTAACCAATCTTCTATCCCATGACTAGGACAATTTCTTAAGCATTCTTTCATCCTCTCCCATGCAAGCGCTAGTGGCTCATGCTCTTCCTGTCTAAAGCCAGTAATATTAGATTGGAGTTACATAGTCTTTGCAGGTGGGAAAAATTTAGTCATAAATAAAGAAGTACATCTCATCCATGATGTAATAGTATTTTTAAGCAAAGATAGCAACCATTCTTTTGCTTTCCCTCTTAGAGAGAAAGGAAATAAACGCAATTTGACCGCATCAAGGTCAACGTCTTTTATACGCATCATATCACATATTTCAGTGAAAGTATTCAAGTACATACCTGCGTCTTCAACAACAAAGCCTCAAAATTGATTATGTTGAACCAAACTTAAGTAATGGGGTTTAATTTCATAGTCATTAGCAACAATTGCTGGCTGAGTAATAGGAGTAAGAAATAATCATTGTTGGGAGTAGCAAACTCCCCAAGCTTCTTTTCAGCCATATTTCCTATGTTTTTGGGTTTTCTTAAACAAAGAATTGTAATAGTAAAAGAAAGAATTTAAAGGTTAACTAATTTTTTTGGTTTATCAAATAAAGACTAAAAGCAAACTAACAAAATTAAAAACAAGAATTAAAACTAGCAAGTTTCCTAATAATCTCACTAGGGTAGCTATTGCTTCCCGACAATAGTGCCAGAAAAAAAGTTGATACCTTCAATCCGGATTATGAATGTAGTGTAGCTTCTTTTTTCCTAGTAGACCTAGGTTTTCGAATCCTCGGGAAGCGAATGCTTAGTGAAGTTACTTTAACGGACCTTCGGAAGTTTTAGAATTCCTTTTATGTTTTTACTGGACCAATAACTTGCGTCTTTTTGTTATTGTCGATGATGGAGAGAGAGGGCCTAGGGCTTTCGGTTTCACCTGTAGCTGTGCAAAACGTATGATGGGAAAAGATAGAAATAAAGTATGCATGTACTTGTTAGAGCAAGATAAATTATATGTGGATAGTGCATCCATAATTGCTATTTCCTCCGCAATCGCTTATAGTAATAACCTACTAGTCTCATTCATAGAAGAAAGAGAACTAATGATATGCATAGTGATGTCACCATTAATCCCAAGCAAATCCCTCACATACAGTTGTACTACCCCTTCTATCGCTGGGTTCCCAACCTGCAGGCCAGTCATCACTCATACTCCTTATACCTGGCTCAACCCTCGGGGTCTTGGGTACCTGACAAGTCCTTGGATTGAGGCAAGATAGGATACAATAATCATCATGTCATACAAACTAATACACGATCCCATCTATAATAAATAACATGCACAATTGCTACATAGCTAGCCCAAAGCTCTTAGCCCAAGGAGAATTACTCACACATAGAGATGAGATCAACAATCACAAACATTGTAATGAAAATCATAAGATTGATAGCAATAGCCTTACAATGTCGCCAATCGGAGAAGAGATCTACTATTACAAGTGGTGGGATATTGCTATGGAGATGGAGAAGGGTTTAGAGATCTGGAGGCGGCTAGTGATCTATGGTAGAGAGTTTTTAGCGAGGTCTGGCTTGTTTTCTCGTCGCCCGAGGCTTCTTTATATAGAGGTTTCTTCACGAAAGTTGTTCTGTTTGACCTAATGGTGGCGGCGCCAACTATACGACCGGAGCTATACGGCCGGAATTTTTGCTCCGGTCGTATAGTTGGTCGGTAAACGTCTGACTCCATTGTATGGCTCCTGGTTTCTTCTGGTTATTGAAAATCTCGTATCTTTGACTTTAATATAGTGATTTCCTCCTTTAAACGACATTATCTGCCTAGGAAAAAATATAAAAGAAAGGATTGCATACCCCTCTGAATATTAACATTAGTGGCAGGGTTTAGAGAGATATTTTATCAAGAATATGAGTAATATCCAGTTTAAATGTGGACGTAGATGGCTATATTTCAGAGCCATCAATGGGCATCGACGTCAGCCGGTACATCGTTGTGCGCGAGGCACTCTCTGATGCTTCCCGCGGTTCCCTCATCTCCGCCCTCGCCGTCCGATCCTGGCAACTCTCTATTTCGATCTTCTTCCACCGGCACTCCTTCACCTACTCGGCATCCGTGTAGTCGTCCGACCTCGGCTCCGGCTTCCTCGGCCGCCTCGGCTTCTTCTCCTTTGGCACACTGACGACGGATCAGGATTTCACGAAACCCTTGGACGGCATGGTGGGCTGGAGCTCGGGAAACTGGCGGGAGATGTGGCGGGATATGGAGAAGAAAGGCGGGAACTCGGCCTTGAGTCACCGACAGGGTTGGCCCACCCGTATTTTTGCTGCGTCCGACGTTCTCAGGCGATTTCCAGCGCCTTGGGTTTAGCCTAGAAACACCGGATGAAAGTTAGGCCAAATCTGAACCAATTCGGCGTTCTAGGAACACGGCTGAAATTCTGCCGTCCGAATGTAAAAATCGTCGTGTGAACACCTCATGGAGTGCTCTAAGCAGGCTTGCACGCGGGAGCGGGACCGAGGCACTCATTGGGCCAGTCATGAAATGCCGTCAGGCCAGACAGAGGGAGGAACGGTAGTATGTGCTGGAGGCCCATGTTGTTCGTCGCCGACCAGAGACGAGAGGGAGGCGGAGCGGGGCCGGCGCCGCCGATGGGTGGCGGCGGAGTTGGCGACAAGGGCCGGAGTTATACGGTGGGAAATTTCTGTCGTCCTCTTCAATTGGTTGCGCTCGCCGTTTGCCTGCTAGGCCGGCCATCACTTTTTGCAAATGCGGATCTCTGTTCTCGCACAACAGACTGAACACTCGTTGCCTGAAGATCTGCGTACTGCACGGACTGAATCGCAGGCCACCTGATGAGCTAGAAGATGTTTCTATCCATGGAAATGAAGGAAGAGGCAGAGATCCAGGACCATCCCTTCCATTGGGATCCAAACGGATGTCAAGGTCTGAACTGCAGAGCTGAAGAAGCTCAGCAAAATCTGCTGTATGCTGTAAGTCACTCATCCGCTTTTGCCTTCCCAAAATGAGTTCCATTTTGTACAAGTCACTCATCCTCATAACATAATTCTGCTTTTGCTTCTGTCATGGCTATCGCAGTCTGAAATTCTTTTTTGCATCGCTCCTTCAAAAAGGAGATGCTGTGGTGTAGAAAGATTGGGCCAATTATGGAGGCAACCGTGGCATACACAATATTCTCTTTCCACTCACAAATGGTATGCTCCACCTCTGCATTAATTGGTCATGTCATAGTCTTGTTACTGCTAGCTGAACATACATCATAATCAAGGAATTATACTCTAGTTGCCATATGGCAACAGCTACAAGAGAGCTGGGCAATATAACTTACTGACACGCGGTTGCAACTAGGTGCAATAATTAGGGAATAATGCACCTATGTGCTTCACAGAACATAATTAGGGAATAATAGCCTACTGACATCCGGTTGGCAGGCAAACTTTGAATCTCATGTTAGCAACGTGACTGTAGCTGGGCATCTCCTGGTAATTGCCATTTCTTTTCTACCATAAAAATATCTTCTCAACATAGTGTGTATTGTGCCCCTCCTGCATGATTGCTAGCTTTAGTTCCAGCGCCTCCTTGATCGTTTATAAGATGCTTTGGAGTTTGGACCAGTCATCCATAATGGCATCTTTAGTTCAAATAAATTCCCTGGGTATACCTGGAAAGTTTAATTTAGAACCACATGATTTGTCACTATGAATTTACCAAGTACCGATTGCATACATAATAGTTTCTCAAATCTAGATTAATGTTGGGTTCAGGAAAGAGACACACTTGCCTGTTTTTGGTATTTGTCCAATTAATTGAGCATTATGGTTTCACAGTTTTGTCCATTGGGAGAATGGGACCATAGCTATCCAACTTTTTCCGTTTGGCAAACAGAAAAGGATTGATCCCGTATGTCAGAATATTGCGCTTTGGACCACGTTGGCCTGCACCAATATTGCTACTTAGACCAGGTTCTAGAGTTTAGAAGGAAAACCATTTGGTTCAGTAAAGCAGGAGACGGCGAGGAATAAGAAAGAGCAGGCAGGGACGGGTATACGGCAATCTGGGGGTCACTCTGGGGCTCCCTCTTCCCCTCCAGAAGGGTTAGACCTCCTCAGTTTCTCTGTATCATTGAGTCAATTTCTGGTCTCTTGCGATTTTTAGGGTGTTTTATTAGGGGAGTCATTCAAGCATAGATGGTAACTTGGCATGTTCTGTCTGCTGTGTTTTACTAATATTTTTATTTTTATTTTATTTTTGTGTTTCTGGTCAAAAATTTCACTCTTTGTCACTCCCCCCTCTTCTCATGTTCTTCCACCAGACGAGTGGAGCATGGGACAACTTTCCTTTGAGGAGAGCAGCAGAAGGGGAGAGGAGGAAAATGCCTTCTCCTGCTGCATGATTCACTATCTTTAGTTCCAAGATATGCTGCTTCTTGACCGTGTTTAAGATGATTTGGACCAGTTATCCACAGTGGCATCTTTGATTGAAATGAACTCCACATAAACTCTGGAGAACTGTGCTTCTTGCGAATGCTTTTTTATAAGAAACTATTTGATTCGAAGGAATTACAAAAGGATCCTATTTTTTGTTTCTAGGTTGGAGAAGCATATGGTTTTTCTCTCTGGAGTAAGGGTTAGTTTACACGTAATTTCAAAGGAAAATTTTCATTGACTGTATTTCATGGACATTTTCTTTTGTTCTGTGCCAACTATGGTAAGCAGCTATGCTTCAAGAACACCCGGGCATTTTTCCCTATGGTGCAGCCAAGCAACTTCTATTACATATTCCTATGTTTTCAATTCCTAGAACATTTGTTTCTGAGGGAGTTCCTATATGATTTAACATTCCATGAAATCCAATTCCCGCGTTTGTCATCCCCTCTCCTTTGGAGTCTTGTGAGACGATGAGGTCTTAAATTTTGTCAATTTCTAGGATTAAAAGTCATTTCATATGTACTTCTTTGCATGTACTTCATAACTAAAATACATTGAATTTAACCTCATGGAATTTTTTATCCTATATGTGACAACTATGGCAAATACATAATATCTTCTAAAATCCATGCATTTTTCCTAGCAAGCAGGCAAACTTATTACTTATTCATGTGCCTTCAGTTCTTATAGAATTATACATGTCATGGCATCTATTTTTCTCAATAAAATCTATTCAAATTCCCGAGAATGTACTTGTGAATGTTTGATTCTAGTGAGCTCGATAGAAATTTAGGAGAAATTTACTTCTTGAGAATGCTTTTTTGAAGATGTTCGCGAGAAAATTTACTAATTGTAGATTACCAGACTGAATCTCCGGTTGTGGAAATGCAGCTGGAAACTCATTGCCTGAAGACTAATGAAGATCTGTTTATTGCACAGAATGAATCTTGTGGCAACTCAGGCGACCTGTCGAGCTGCTAAATTTTAAATTTCTTGTTAGCCACCAAACCATGGGCGAAAATCTGTAGTGTGTTGTTAAATACGTGTGTCACGTTGATTTTGGGATAGTTTATGCCAAGATAACTCTGCCTTAGCCTTGAATAGGAAGTTAGGAACGTCCGGGGATGCTGATTGGTCCTGACTCCTGAGAATGTGTTTCGTTCAGAGAGCGTGTTGATGTTATGACTTGACTTGTCTAGATTCAGCTCAACTATTTCAAAACCTTGGTCCAGAATACCTAGTAATCAATAATTTTTATTAGGAGTCTTAGTTATATTTGGGTTCTGGATCTCACCATTAGGAAAGCATCCATGTCCTGAGATAGAAGTCCCCTTCTCCACAGGACTGGGCAACATCTGAAACTTGCCATTTCTTTTGTTCAAGAAAATATCTTCTCCAGGTAATGAAGCAGTGTGCTTCTCCTGCATGTTTGCTAGCTCTAGTTTGAGGACCTCCTTCTTGATCTTGGTAGGAGGCTTTGGAGTTTGGATCATTCATTCATAATGACATCTTTAATTCAAATAAAATTGCACAGAAATTCTGAGAACTGTACTTCTTGGAAATGTTTTCTACAGAAATTCTTTGATTCAAAGGAGTTATGTAGGAATTTTGGACGATTCTACTATTAGAAGTTTTCCCGTTAAGCTTGTTTGATTTGTAGGGTTGAGAAGCATATGAATTTTTCCTATGGACAACTTTATGTTCTATTCCAGTTTCTTTTATTGTGTCTAACCTAACTGAAATTTTCTGTTGTTTTTACCTTTTTATGACAACTGTAACAAGCAGCTAATCGTTCATGAAAAATTTCCAGCCTTTTGTAAAACTGTAAAACTATGGTTTCACAATTTTGCCCATCGAGGGAATGCCAGCATAGTTATTTTGTAAAGCTGTAAAATTATGGTTTCACAGCCTTCTCAATTTGCAAAACTATCACACAATTATGGTCTTAAGTAAATATTTCACAAAGTTACACTTTTCTTTAGGGTGTGTTTGGGACAGCTCCACTCCACTCCACTTCACTCCAACTCTAAACTCCAGTCCACCTAATGTGCTCTGGAGTGGAAAATTATGTTTGGGAGATTAATTTGCTCTAGATCCAGATTACTGACAGGGTATCGTAAAATGTCTAAATTATCCTCTTATTTTATTTTCTTAATTTCCTTCATGCCTATGGATTTGGTAGTAGCGATTCTCAGATGTGTCGTTATTTTCCTTGTATTCACCATGTATTGCTCAATATGACAACAGAAATAGCAAATCAGTACAAAGCTAGCCTTCAGCAGCGAGCGCTCCTTGTGAATACGACAAGAACGTGAGTTGAACTCCTGGTAAAGGTAGGCGGGGTCGGCAGTGAGCAGCTGTACAGGAAAATTCACTAGGATAAATGGCGTGCTCAGGAAATTTCCCAGTACAACGACAGGCAGCGAGCGAGCACTGCTCCGTCGATTGTTCTTGCAGGCTTGTGGCGTCGGGTCGATGCACGTACAGGAATCAAACAATGGGTCGTCGGGGAGGACACTGGGTGTCAGGGGTGGAGGGGTGGAGGGGAGTAAGGGAATCGATCATGGGTTGCTAGGCGGTTGGGGCGGAACAGAGGCCGGCTGACGGTCGCCGGAGGGGCTAGGGATTGGAGCGGAGGGGAGGGTAGGACGTGAATCGATCAGGTGATCAAGGGGACTAGGCTGGGCAGTCGGCGGAGGGAAGGCCTTCCTAGGATCGTTGGAGGATGCTGGGGCCGAGGGCGTAGGGTAGGCCCGCCGGCGGTCGCCGGAGATTGTGGCAGGAGCAGGCACTAGTCGCCGTAGGCCACGGGGATAGACGAATTGGGGAAGACGAGAAGATAACTGTTCGGGGCGGGTTGACTTGCTGAGCGGCATTGCTGGTAATTTGATGCTGAGGGAGGTGAAGTGGAGCGGGTGAAGCAGCTATTTCGGTACTCCACGAAAATACACTGAGGAACATCACAGCTTCACTCCACCAGATAATCGGAGTTTGGGTGTTTGGGGCAGCTTCACCTGCTCTGCACACAGGTTGGTGGAGTGGAGTTGTCTCAAACACACCCTTAGTGTAATTTATTGATAGTTTTCAGTGTAGTTTTGAAAACTCTTGATGCTACAAAGTGCTATTTTATTAAACGTGATATGTTAAAGTATGGTCCGGTCTCCTGTGAAATGTCTCATCCTATGAAATATTTTCTGCTAGGTCTATTATTGCAGAAGTTCTGATAAAGAAGTGAAGTATCATGATATTTCCTCTGCTTTTCACGAGCATTGAGTAATCTAGGAGCCAGGTTTAATAGCCTCATAAATAATGCACGTTTTCTGCTTGTATCAAGGGTGTTTTGCTTACAACTGAAAATGGATCGTGAACCTATTACCCTCTGGAGTGAACTGGAGCATATTCTATTTGATGAAAGCGCAGAACCAAAGCCCCTACCATTGTCATTTCTGGAGCACATCACCAAAGGTTTCTCTGATGACAACGAAATTGGTTATGGTGGTTTTGCAAGGGTTTATAAGGTGTGAATATAGTAACTCTCACCTTCACTTGTCTTGATCACCGTTTATCTAACACTTTAGTTGACACTGCCAAATCATGTTGGGGTTATAGGGAATGCTTGATAATGACACGGTGGTTGCTGTGAAGAAGCTTTTGAACACAGTTGATATTGATGAGAAGAAATTCATAGAAGAGGTTCGTTGTCTCATGAAGACAAAGCAAAAAAATATAGTGCGGTTCCTAGGGTATTGCTCTGATACACAAGGTGAAATGGTGCACTATGAGGGAGAGCTTGTCTTGGCAGAAGTACGACAAAGGGTACTCTGCTTCGAGTATCTACCTAAAGGGAGTCTTGATAAGCTTATCACCGGTAGGATAATGTGGCACATAAGTGGTTCAAGCATCCATGTACTTAACGTTCAGTGACTTGAGTATCTCAATACTAAACCAACTTTTTCTGCTCATTTTGTAGATGCATCTTGTGGACTCGAGTGGAGCAAGCGTTATCAAATTATCACTGGAATTTGTGATGGCTTATATTATCTTCACCAGAAGCGCATCCTTCACTTAGATCTTAAACCAGAAAATATATTGCTAGATGATAATATGATACCAAAAATTGCCGATTTTGGTCTCTCGAGGTGTTTCAACGAAAAGCAAAGCCGAGCTATTACTTCAAAACTTATTGGAACTCTGTAAACTTGCTATGACTCTTGAGAGCTCCTTTTCCTTATGTATTAATGAATATCAATCCCTTTCCCACTAATCAATATTAATGTTCATGCAGGGGTTATTTGGCACCAGAATTCTATGGTGGACATATTACATTCAAGTTAGACATATATAGTCTTGGTATTATAATCATAGAGCTGCTAACAGGAGAGAAGGGATATCCTAATATTGCCAATGTAAGATCAAGTTAGTCCAAGTATAAAGGCTTAATTTCAAAGTTACAGGTTTATATTGATTTGTATGTATCATTCTTCCATTTAGACATAATCATTCTTAATAGCACAAAGCACAAATTAGCTGCAAAAGAATCAAACATCCCTTGGTATCAATAACCATAATATTTCTAAATACATAAGAATAATGATGTGTTAACATAATACATCTACATGTTACCATGTAGTACAAACTATAGATGACCTATATTTGAATTGTACCATGTTGCCATAGAGACGCGTGCTAAATGTTCTTACATGCTACTATGTAAGTACAAAATAAGTGAGACCTTATCCCTATTTCCCTATAGTTATACTTTGGGCTGCTACACATATGTACCATTTCCTATCTAAAATGTTCCTCCTTTACAGGTTTGAGTAGTTTGTTTTGGCTAAGCTTACTGTGTTGGTGTGTAGCTTGCTATGCGAGTACTTTTGTTTGTAAAGGTTGGAGGCCTCTTGCTTCCAGGTGGCATTTTCTTCTTTGAATTTGCTTCATTGTGGCATAGTGTTTTCCTATAATTTAGGTTTCATTTATCTTTACGCTTCTTTTGGATTTTTTCCACTCTTCCTTTACATTAAGATACACGGATCTTCTGTGTATAAAAATATATGTTGCTTCTTTCATAAATCATAACACATGATGATAATTTCGTAGGTACTTGAGAGGTGGAGAAATAGGTTGGACAAAATACAGGGAGACACACAACTGGTACAAGTACAAGTATGCACTGAGATAGCCATACAGTGCACTGACTCTGACCCATCAAAAAGACCTGATACACAACATATAGTTGATAAGCTTGGTGCAACAAAAAGTGAAGACGAGTCTGCTGCTGATACTAGGGCGAGTTGTAGTTCATTGGTAGCGAAGGTAAGGTCAGACATAACATATTATGGGGATGTTGCCACTATTTTCACACAACATGTATTACACAATATGGTATTACATCTTTTTTTTAGCAGGTTTAACTTACAATACTCCTAAACTTAATTAGGTTACAGACATATGCCATACGTATCTCAAAGAATTAATATTTCATGAGACTATGCTGTGATATTTGTTCTGATCGCCATTGATTAGGACACGAGTGCTCGCAGACGATAGCAAGATTGCCACCCACTCGAGGAAACGGTCTCCAAAACCATACTGTCGGAGGACCTCGAAAAGGAAGGCCCAGGAGAGGGAGTCGAACGCCTTTGTAAGGTCCAACTTCAGCAGAACTCTCGGCTCGCCTAACTGATGCAGCAACTTGGCTGATTGTTTCACAAGGATGAAGTTGTCGTGGAGGCTTCGTCCGGTGATGAAAGCGTTTTGGTTGTTGCTGACAAGGTCACCGAGCCTTGGCGCAAGCCGTAACGAGAGCACCTTGGCGAAGATCTTGGCAATATCGCATCGGTACGCTTGGGGAGGAGCGTAAGCAGTGCCTCATTGAGCCGGTGGAAGCCCCTTCCTCTCATCTCAAAGAGCTGTTGGAAGACAGCAGCGATATCCTCCTTGACGATGCTCCAACATGCACGCAAGAACTCGGCCATGAAGCCATCCGGCCCTGGTGCTTTGCGTGCCGGCAACCTCTTCACAGCACCCCAAATCTTTTCCATGCTAAATGGCAGCTCGAGCTCCTGCAAGTCGCATGGTTCTATCAAGTTTGATAGGTCCAGCGTGTGATCTCGCTCCACTTCTGTGCCCAGCAGGGCATCAAAGTGATTGAATGCACCCTTGGCTATCTCCTCAGGCTCGAGCATTTGTCCGTCTTTGGTGATGCTGCCCATGAAGTTTTTGTGTCTCCGATATGTGCTCTGAAGGTGGAAGAACGTGGTGTTGGCGTCGCCGTCTTTCAGGTTTGCAATGCGGGCTCTCTGTCGCGCAATGGTGCGAACTATGGAAGCCAAGCCAAGGTAGGTGATCTTGATCTGTTTGCGCAGTTGGTCCTCATGCCACGACAGGTGCCTGTCCTCCTGAGCTTTGTCTAGCCGTGATATGAGCTCTCGAGATATGGCCATCCTGTCTCTGATGCTACCCACAGAGCGCGAGCTCCAGCTAGTGAGGTAGGCAAGGTGACCCCCTATCTCCACAACTGTTCGTGCTCGCCGTCGACGTGCTCGGACGGCTAGTCAAAAGGGCCATAAGCTTGGGCATCCTGCAACCACTGCACCCCCGCAAGGCAATGCCAGCTATCTCCCTATATGCCGACGATGTGGTGCTGTTCTGCCACTCAACAGACACGGATATCGCTGCCATACAAGGGATTCTGCAGATCTTCGGAAATGCTTCAGGGCTGACGGTGAACTTCACCAAAAGCTCGGCTATGCTACGGTGTTGCAACCCTGATGAGATTCAGCCAATCATAGCACAATTGGGTTGCCCAGTCATCAACATGCCATTCACCTACCTGGGCATACCCCTGACGCTGCACCGACCCACGGCTGCCCAGCTCCAGCCTCTTGTCGATGGGATTGCTGGAAGACTACCAACATGGAAGGCTGGCCTGATGCAAAAAGCCGTCCGCCTCGCGCTGGTGAAATCTGTCCTCTGCGCCATACCGGTGCACCAGATACTCGTCTACGCTCCTCCTTTGAAAACCATCAAGCAGATAGGGAGGATCGAGCGTGGATTCCTATGGGCTGGAAAAGCGGAGGCGAATGGGGGGCAGTGTCACGTCAACTGGCAACATGTATGCCGCCCCATCTCCATGGGTGGCCTTGGCATCCCCGACCTGGAGCGGCAAAGCTTGGCGCTCAGACTACGCTGGCTATGGCTATCACGCACAGATGATAGCAGGGCATGGAGCACCCTCCACCTGCAATTCTCCGCTGAGGAACGCGCCTTATTCCATGCCTCCACCACGATGCTTGTTGGCAATGGAGAGAAGGCGCTGTTTTGGGAGGATCGATGGCTCCAGGGCCGCTCCATCAGCGAAATCGCGCCCGACCTCTACAACTGCATCCCTAAGCGGCGACGCAAGGTCCGGACAGTGGCTGACGGCCTTATCGAGAACAACTGGGCTAGGGACATCCAAGGAACTGTGGGTCTACATGAGATTGGCCAATACCTACAGCTCTGGACATCGCTACAGACTGTTACTCTCACAGATGACCAGGATCAGTTACAGTGCAAGTGGACATCTGACGGAGTCTACTCGGCGCGCTCCTGCTACCTAGCATCCTTCCAAGGATCAACTTCTTGTTTCTCCTGGAAGATCATCTGGAAAAGCTGGGCGCCACCGCGGGTGAAGATCTTCCACTGGCTAGCCAACCAGGATCAATGCTGGACTGTTGAGCGACTAGAGCGCCACGGCTTCCAACACCATCCCCGATGCCCACTCTATGACCATCAGACTCTGGAAACCATCCCCGATCCCCGATGCCCCATCGCCAAGCAGGCGTGGTATGAGATCTTGGCCTGGCTGCGAATGACTGCGCAACCCCCAGATCAAGAGGCCTCGATCATGGACTGGTGGCAACTTGCCAAGAGGAACACGCCCAAGCCAATGCGTAAGGGCCTCGCCTCCGCCGCGCTACTCATCCTGTGGATGATCTGGAAGCACAGAAATGACTGCATCTTCGGAGCGTGGCCATCAGCACAGACCTTGATCTCCAATATCAAAGAGGAAGCCAGACTTTGGGCAAGGGCTGGGGCTCTTAGCCTTCGTGTAGTTCTGCCATCCACTTGGGATGTACACTAAGCTCTGTACCTGTAAGAAACCCTGTGCCCCTCTCAGGAGGATGTAAACCAAACTCTATCTTTGCAATGAAATGAAACGCAAAAGTCTTTTGCATTTTCTCGAAAAAAAAATCTGTTCTGATATTTCCATTCACTTACAAATTATAAATTATTGCAGGTGGCTGTGCCCCCTTCTGGTCCCGCAATTGGTCACAAGAATACAATGGCTAATGAGGTGAAGAAGTCAGCAGAAGAATTGTGCAGTATAACAGATCGAAATGGGCATTTCAGTTCTGTGCCGGACAGTAGCTATAATGTGCAGCATGTTACTGACATACGAGAAACATCATCGGATGTGGAAGAAGCACTAATCATAGGGAGGGCTGAAGAAAAACAGAAAACAATGGCTACTTTATCTGGGAGCATCACACCAGAGTTCACCGTCCTTCCAATATATGGCATTGGAGGTATTGGAAAGACAACCTTGGCTCAATTAGTTTTCAATGATTCTCAATTCAAAGGCTACTCTCGTGTGTGGGTCTACGTGTCCCAAAATCTCGACTTGAACAAAATTGGCAACTCTATAATATCACAGCTGTCAGAGGAGAGTCATGTAGCTGAGAAGCAGATTATACATAATCACCTGAGAAAGCTACTTTCTTGTAAGAAGATTCTTATCGTCTTAGATGATGTGTGGGAGAAGAATCCACAGACACTAAAAACTTTAAAGGCTATGCTAAGGCTTGGTGAGGGTAGCATGGTGACAGTTATTGTAACCACAAGAGATGAAGCCATTGCAAGGGAAATTTGTCATTCAGTTGAGCCATACAAGCTTGAGATTTTAACAAATGAAATGTGCTGGACTATAATAAAAGAAAAGACTGCGTTTAAAGATCGAGTCAACAAGAAACAGTTGAAGCATATAGGAAGGGAGATTGCAACCAAGTGTGGAGGTGTGGCCCTAGCTGCTCAATCACTTGGATACATGTTAAATAACATGAAGTATTCTGATGAATGGGAGTCAGTGAGAGACAGTTATATCTGGAATCTATCTACTTCAGAGGTCTCATCATCAGGAAATCATGAAGTGCTTGCGTCTTTACTGCTAAGCTATAGCCATATGCCTGATTGGTTGAAGTTGTGCTTTTCCTATTGTGCAGTCTTTCCAAAAGGTCACCTTATAGTGAAGTATGATCTAATTCACCAATGGATTTCTCTTGGATTCATCGAGCAATCTAGTCCATTTGATTCTATGCAGCTCTGCGAGAAATATGTTACACAACTTTTGGGGATGTCCTTCCTTCAATATTCAAAGACACAACTTCCGGTGAGTCTTTCACAATTCTACTCTTCTTTATAACCTTGTGTATTCGAACTCACTTAATGTATATTTGATGGTGACTCCAAAAGTATTATATTGCATATGCGGTGTTAGATTTTTTTTGCAAAAACTGTATTTTATAGATGTGTGAGGGCTGTGCTCATTAATTTTTTTTTGGCGAAGTATAATCATTTGTGAACTGCACAAAAGAGACAAATCTACCACATAGTGCTGCTTATTTTGGCCATTTTTATCTATTTCATACAGATAAACATTCATATAGTTCAGATTTTTTTTTGCTAGCGCTCATGCTTTAATAGAGAACTGTTTTCATTTTTGTTTGAAATATGCAAGTGCAAGTACGTAGTTGCTAATATATTCCTGCATGTACTCTACATCCGCACTAATTTCCATAGAAAATGATGTTTGGCCTATGGTCAAGAAATATCAACCACGTATTTACTGTATATTATATATAGGTCACTAAACTTTTTCAAGTGTATCAAATTAGTCATTCTTCTCCATATTTATACATCAAGCTAGGTGAATGGTGTCGCTGCAAAAAAAGGTCAATTAGTCCCTACAAAAACTTTGGAGCTCAATCTTTCTCAATAGCTTCATTGAACTGAATTCACATATAGAATTAACATTTGTTTTCTTATGTCCCTACATAAAACAATACTAATTATTGTTGAAATAATAAGCACATTGTTTAAGTGTCCGTAAGCAAATTTGACAGTCATTAAATTTGTATTCAGTTTTTTAATTTGTAACACCCCAACCCAAGCCCAAACAAATGGACACATTGAATGTTGCTGGTGCATTTGTAGTGCTGGGTTTAAATGAAAACTGCCGCAGGTATTTATCCCTGGTATTATTTAATTTGATATAAGCTTAAGTTTACAGATCCATAGTGTAATTTATTCTAGTGTAATGTAAATATAAGGTTATGTTCCCATTACAAAAAAACATATTGCTGCGTTTACACTTATTTAGTGATACAGAAGTATTTCTATTGATAAATTTACTATATAATAAGTACAATATTCTGAGAACATTAGGTGGTTTTGCTGCAGAGTGATGAACAGCAGGACAAAGATGTTGCATTGCTCACGATGCATGACCTAGTGCATGATCTTGCAACAGCTATATTGGCCGATAAAGTTAACAAAAAGGGTAATGTTGTGGGAAGCAGTTGCTACTATGCATTGCTCACAGATTGTAGCAAGCAATTGCAGTTATCCCCGAGTTCTCTTGACAATACCCGTTTCAAATTTTTCTTGAACCTGTTTCAAAATAGGAATTCTTTTGAAAATATAAAGGCGTTATTTTTTCTGGACTGTGGCAAAATAGAGCTGTGTGATGGTGCATTTTCACCTGCTAAGTGCCTCCTTGTCTTAGATTTAAGTCAATGCTTTATTCGGAAGTTACCTGATTCAATTGGTCAACTGAAGCAGTTGAGATTTCTTCGTGCTCCACGGATCCAAGACCAGATGATTCCTGATTGTATCACCGAGCTCTCGGAATTAAATTACCTCAACTTTAGAGGGTCTTGCAATATCTCAGCATTGCCAGAGTCAATTGGTGATTTGAAAGGTCTGATGCATTTTGATTTATCAGGTTGTGGTCAGATACGCGAACTCCCAAAATCATTTGCGGAGTTGAAGCAGTTGGTGCATCTGGATTTATCAGATTGCCGTATGCTTATATTAGAAGCTTTTTCTGGTTTTACCAAACTTCAGTACTTGAATTTATCAGTTGGGGACAATAGTTTTTTGGCAGGGAGGGGGCCGCTAAAGGTCATCGGCAATCTAAACAAACTCAGGTATCTAAATCTATCTCGGTGCATAAGGGGCATGTTAGAAGATCAAATTTCCAGTTTGCTTGACTCTATCTGTACCCTTTCCAATCTAGAGCATCTGGACTTGTCTGAGAATGAACACCTTAAATGTATACCAGAAAGTATGGGCAACCTCAGGAAGCTTCATACGCTGGACCTCTTAGGCTGCTCTCAACTAAAGAAGCTTCCTGATAGTATGGTTAAAATGGTTAGTCTAAAGGTTCTAATCGTGGAGGACTGGGTTACATTGGATGGATATGTGCTTTCTATGTTAAATATTGCCTCTTTGCCACACTTTGTGGTGCATGCTTCAAGTCATGAATGTAGCAGCAATATCATCCGTCTTCAGCATACAAATCCTGTTGAGCTGATGATAGATAGACTGGAAAATGTGAAGTCTGCAGAAGAGGCACAGAGTATAAAATTGGTAGAGAAACAAAAAATTAAAGAGCTAAAATTTCAATGGACTGTAGCTGCTCGGAGGTTTGTGGATGACAAGGAGGTTTTGGAAAAACTAGTGCCACCAAGCAGTGTCCAGAAATTGTCTATAAATGGCTACAGGAGTGCGAGCTTTCCTGATTGGCTTATGTGTATGAGGCAGCATCTCACTAATCTTTTGGAGATAAATTTGTGTGATTTTCCTAAGTGCAAATACCTACTACCACTAGGTCACCTACCAAAATTGGAGCTGTTGAGTCTCTGCCGTATGGAGGGCTTGGAGGAGTTGAACACCACATATACTAGTGGAGAGGAAGGTGTGAGTGAGCTCATGTTCCCTAAGCTTAAGACATTGACAATAACTCAATGTTCCAAGTTGAAACTGAATGGAAACACGCAGCAACTCTCTCGATTAGAGTCACTAAGTCTGTCTCACTGTGGAAGCATAACATCAATACCAATGTGGTTAGGAGAACTTACTTCTCTAAAGAAATTTGAGATCTGCGACTGTGAGGCCATTAGGTCTTTGCCGGATAGCATAACTAAACTGAGTAATCTTGAATTTGTACACATTGATGGCTGCCCTAAATTAGTAGAGTGGTATGAATCAAAAGAGAACAAGATGAAGCTCGCTCACATCAGGGTTGTAAAGGTATGTGCCTACAAAGCTATCTGTTGTATTGCTTTTATTTTCGCACTGCCAGTGAACTCTTTCTTTAACGGAAAGTATATACATGCCATGAGTATCTTTGCAGTCATGGTAAGTGTCGAATTAGGTGCTTGTGTGTTTATTGATTTGACTCCCCATTTATATACTCCCTCCGGTCCGAATTATTGGCCGCATGGACACTTCAACCCAAATCTTGCAAATAAATCCAAATTTATTTAATTCGTTACAAATTTTGCTAGATTCAAGATTCAAATTTGCCGATCATCGTCCGGCCGCTATCCTTGTCCTCCCCGCGATTCCCGTGGTCCGCCCGTTCTCGCTGTCATCCTCGCCGGCGGAGGCGGACCAATCCGGATCGAGTGCCCTCGCTGTCGTCCTCGCCAGCGGAGGCGGAGGCCAATCCCCTGTTGTCCGTCCCCGCCCGTGATCCCCGGCGGCCGCGCTCGATCCTGGTGCCTGCCCGCAATCCCCGTCGGCCGCGCTTGATCCCGACGCCCGCCCGCGATCCGCGGTGCCGTCCTCGGGGTAGGCGGAGGCCCCTCCCCGTCGTCGTCCTTGGGGGAGCAGGAGGACAATCATGAGAGCTCCCTCGAGCCCCATCGTCCTCTCCCGCCTTGGCAGCTCCCTCGAGCTCCCTCCTCCGCTCTGCTAGCCGGCCTGCTCCATGGCTGTTCCAGGTCTGAGATAGATGGGCTCCCTCTGCCCACCTCTGACTGCTCCAGAATGAGGTGGCAAAATTGACCAAGATAATTAACAGAGCATCCATCACCTTCATGTCTGGTTTGCATCAAGTTTTGGGCATTACCAATACCAGAACTGGTACGATGCATGAAGAATCCAACACTCTTACGTAGCTGCTCTGGACATAATAACCAAATTGGAATGTGAGATCAACAAGATCATAAATTCATGTTTTAACGAAACTGAAGCAACCAAAATTCTTTTTTAGACAAACAACAATTTCACCGGGAGAAGTAATGGACGGTGGTTCTTGCAAGCAGAAAGAAGTGTGCCAGGCCAGTAGGCCACCAACTCATGCACAAGATAAAATTCTAGTGATCCATTTATGCTACTGCCACATTAGTGTGAACAACTGCTAATTCACATGAAAAACAATTCATGAATGTCAGAACCTGCATGAATAATCATAAATTTGAGAACTACCAACCATTTGGTGTTACATAAGTAAATTAGATGATGTGCTCACATCAGAAGAAAATACTACTGTTCCGTTAGCTGCTTTTGCAGTTTAAAAGACTACATCATGTACCATAGGATGACGTGCCTGAATATTTTGATGTTCTTTTTGAGGAATCTAATATGTAACATGTTAAATATGAGTAAACAGTGCAAGTTCCACATGCAAGGATTTCAGTACCTTTACAAGATGGTATCACTCTACAGAATCAGAGTCGTCATTTCCATATTCAGCAGCTGAGTTTCTAGGCAGGAGTAGGATAAGTATTTTTAAATAACTGCAAGAGAAACAATGAAACAAACTTGTCAGGAGGCCAGATGCTTGATATGCCACCATGTCTTAACATCTCAACTAAACAATTAGTGATCATCGACAAGAGCAAGAACAAGAACACTAGTGTCAACAAGTCCGCAAATGCCTCAGTTAAATGATCAACAAACTAAAAAAAGAGAGAAAGAAAGATTTACTTTATTCCTTTCACATGTCGGTTTTCAGATTTTTTTTTATCGGAAGCTCAATCCCCTCGCTTCTACGCACCTGTTTTTAACAAGTTCGTACTAGGTGTCAGTCAGAGATGGAGGGTCGGAGCTCCATCCTTTGACCAGGAAATGCCGGTATACATTATGTGGGCCATGTTCCTCTAGTTCACCTGAAGCTAATTATGGAATGCGATCCCATACTAACGACAGTCGTTGCTAGGATAGATAGACAAATTCAGCTGTCAGTTTACTCCAAAATGCATTTTAGGTCTCTGAATTCTACTTTCATTCCACACTTGGTCAATTGTTATTAGCAAGAAATCAGTGGATCAACTGAGTGTGTGTCAAGTGTAAAGCCTCATCTGATTGACAAAAGCTGTCAAAAATAACTAATTTATGATTGAATTATGGCTACAATCATCTTCCAGAAAATAGATGAAATGGCTCATACTTTGAACACAAATAACAGCCAAGTGTCAACAACAGCAATCCGTCACTTTCTACCACTACTACTGGTACTACATTAAACACAGAATAACTGAACTCAGCATCAGCGCACTTCAAGCTAAACCACATCCCAGTCAAACAGCCGAACCCAAACAGGTGTAGCCAAGTTCAGATCGTGTCTACAAAAAGATATAATAGCCTTCAGCAAAATGCCCGACACACTTTAACCCATTTTCAATAAGATTTTTGCATTGCACAACTGAATACTATCATACTTTTGAACACATTTGGTCAAGAATAACTCAGATCATGGCATCATGACATGCATCAGAACCAGACATTAGACATGATCAACACATGCATCCACCAACTAGTGGTAGCACAATTCCAGCTGCCCCATTGTAGGTTCAGAATAGCAATATATATCTCATGCCATAGACTTAATTAGCTTCATGGTGAGCCTTACGGCAAGCACAACAGAGAAGCTATGGACATATTGCAAGAGCATATCTAGGCAAGGCATGAGCACTTGATATCATTCACCTCATCCTATGTTAGTTTGGCACATCATGGGACCATCCCAATTCCACCGACTGATGTCCATGGGCAATTGCATATTGAGGACAAACAAATTCACGGTGTGTAGTAGTAGCCATTTGTTATGGTCAGCTAGAACAAAACACAGAACATGGAGCGCATTGAGAAGACGACTAGACAACCTCTTAGGAAAAGAACAAACTTTGATAAAATTGGAACATGTACCTTCAGTTCTTAGTGGAACATCAAACTCTAAATTGGAACCCTACAGTCTACTCTGGAATCAGAAGTGAGAGACGGCGGTCCTCACCTGCATGGCAAGCAGATGCAAGCTCGTGGCAGATCAGAATCAGAGGTGAGAAACGGCAGCGGCGTGGACTAAGACTGGGCATCCACCGTTCCTGCAGCTGCTGACGCAACATTAGACCAGTCTCCACCATCCCCGCAGCTTGTTGAAGTAGGGGCCGGCGCCGCCGCGTCGATTTCCTCACCGGGTACCCCAAATCTCCGACCACGTCCGCCTCACCGGAAGAATCGATTTTTCCTGCCTAGTTAGGGTTCGTGGATGGAGGGGCCCACCCGCTGCGGGCGCGGCACGGGGGAGGTCGCGGCACGGAGAAGGGCGCGGCCTGGTCGAGGTCACGGCACAGGCGAATGAGTGGCGAGCCGGCGAGGGTGCGGCGCCGGTGACACAGGAGACGAGGCGGAGGAACACGAGTGGAGAAGAGCAGTGGAGACGACGCGGGGATGCGTTTGTTTGTCGGAAAAAATAAAAGGACGATTTTGTAAAAACATGTGTGCGGCCGTTAATTCAGGCCGGAGGGAGTAGATTACTGAGTAAAATACGCGAGTTGTTGGTTTGACACCCCATTTGTATTGATTACTGAGTAAAATACGGGATGACTATTACTGATTTTTCATCATCTAACAACAAGAGAGTTCTGGCTGTCATTCTGCTGTAGCAGATGTACATGCTCTCTTGTTCTGATATTATACTGTTTCTGCTGTTCAGTTGTACCGAGGACCAGCTAACGCACGCGGAGAAGACATACCAGATACCTTTGTAGGGACAACCAACAAAGGTAAGAAGCTCGAGGAGACCATCGATGAGTTGCATACAGAACTGCTGTATGGTGCTGTGATGAACATGCCTGGCTTCACAGAGGAATCATTGCTCGTTGCGTTATCTCATTTGATGGATAACAAAGCCCAGGGCTCTGCATTTATGGGCATGCACGAGGAGGCCCGACTATCGTGGCTCATGAACTTCCTGAAAAAACACTATTAAGTTCTTCCAAATTGCACGTGTAAGGTAGTACATACATGAGCCTCTCGAGTCTCGACCATGAAATTGTGTATACTCTGTAATGGTATTGTGGATATAAGGTTATAGACATGTCGTATGGTGAAACTAATCTTTGATTTCTTATCTGTTTACATTATCACCTTGGATCACTTGCCATGGAATTTACCATGTTTCCTAATGTTGCTTTTCGTCCATTGGACAGTTTTTTATGTTATGTTCTGAAGATTGAGATAAACCTGATGCACATTGTGTTCAGTTTCTATCATATATACTCCCTTGCTGAGAAAAACTAATGCTTACAAGATCATTGCCTGATTCCATTATTTTCCGTGCAAATGTTGCAGCTGGGACATGGAACATGGAATATTTGGTACTTCCCATGATCCAGATATTTTATTGTATTTGCTGTGACGTGTAGCAGAAGTGTGATGTGAATATACATCTGGCAGAAGCCACTTTGCTTTGCTTTGCATTTCTTATTGCATTGTTTCATGTTGCACCGTCTGGTTGCCTCCAAGCTGTTCGAAGAATTGCTCGTTCCATGACGACAACGATCTGCACCCACCACCTGTCTGAAATTTGGTCTCCTGACCTCATGAATTGCGGAAGCAGCGGTTTCCCTTGCCTATCAAGCTACATTAGTTACACAATTCAGTTTGATTATGTCCATGACCATTGCTTCAGTGGAGTATATTCTTTGTTATGTTTCCGTGTCGACAAATCCGCCTGAATTTTGTTGCAGGTTTACCATCATGTTTAGGTTGGGTATTGGTTCATCATCTCATTCTCAGAATGAGTTGACTCCATTTTTAACTGGCATAAATGTCACATGATCAGAAAACTTATCATTTGTTGACCTATTAACCAGTGACTAGACTTTCACTGGGAACCCTGATTGTATATATATCACACATGTATTGATGTTTCTACTCAATACAGTTATAACATGATATAAAACTTAATCATAAACTTTATGAAATATGATAATAGTCCTTATTACTATTTGTCTCTAGGGCATATTTTCAACACGTACGGTAATGCTACAGCTTAGGACACATTTCGTGGAACAAGCACGCATATGAGAGCATGAGCTGATGGGAGACTTCCTCTCCATTAAGATGGAGGAGAACTCATCGCTTGACGACCACTTGGAGCGCATGCAAGATGCCTACATGAGGCCCGCATACTTTCTGGATAGCTGGATGACGCGATCTTTTGCAAATGGCGTTGTGCTGCGGTCGCTACCAACAAGCTACCAAGCACAAGTCAGGACTTGCACTATGAGAGGCGACGCGGAAACACTGGAATTCCACAGGTTCATATCACATCTCAGGAATGTGATGGTTGAACCTGTTGTCGCCGAGGTCATCGGTGACAAAGGTATATATTTGATATACAATTTTATAAATGTTACAATCTTACAAACACATTTGCAGTATTAAGTATATTTGATATTTGTTCTGTTTTACTGAAAACAGGTCCTTCTGCTTGAGAGGTGCTTGCTAGAGAGGAGGTGACGTTGCGTGTTGATGGCGAGCATGATGATGATGGACAACGACACTCTCACTCGACATTTATCACTTAGTTTCTGTTTTGGATAGTTATTGTAATCAAAAGATTGTGAACCTCTTTAGTGAGTCTCACACTTAGTGAGACGGTTATTCATATCAGTTTGTAACAAATAGTTGTTCCACTTTTATGAATGATTTCTATGCGTATTCATATCTTGTTCGATTACGTGTGAATTATCCTTGTTTTGAAACTAATTGATAATACATGAACATTTATAAAATATTGAAATGCTTTAAAATACCCAACTTAATGATATATTCATTAATAAATGAAACCATTGTTTAAATTCAAAGTTATGTTATATGTGAAAGACATTCGATTTCTTGTCACATATAAATCATGCCTAAGTTTGGAAAAATAACTTGAACACCGTGTATTACTTAAATACAAAGTGTTTAATAAATTGTTAAAAGTAAATATATATTCGATGTATTGCGTTTTAACAAAATGGTAATTATCATTATATGATTGTTTAAATGTGTAAAGAAGTTTACCAAAGGAAACATGAAGATGAAACTATTTGATATGATCAAAATGTTTCATCAAACAAAGGGTATTAAAGATAAATGAGAATCTAATTGCTACGATTTAATCAATAGTAATGAAATTCAACTTTATAAGAATGGAATAAAATAAAATTATGGAATGCAATGCGTTTGAAACGTCAAAATGCAAACCATCACAATATTATATTAGATATCAAAGAGGGTAAATAGAATGCCCCAAATAAATCGTTGTAGTATAGATGTAGAGACCATTAGTTAGAAATAGTTATCACTCAATTAGAATATATAGTGAACCATTTGAACTCGTGAAAGCGGCTCCATATCTGGTACGGATCATCGTGAAAGTTTTGGAGTTATTCGATATAACCAAAACAATGGCGAATAGGTCCTTGTAGAGTATTCATTGGAAACTTTGAATACGAAATCCATAGCTGAAACCAAAAGAGAAGCAAAATTCGTATTGCTTGTTTTTTGGTACATTTTTGAGAAAGTTTGCATTTAGTGATATTTCTCAATTATGAAGAAAATGAAAGATAGTGAAAAACATGTTGAGGATTCAAAACCCTGCATCAGAGTGTTGAGAAGCGCAACGGATAAAGTTCCTGAACGATTCTCTTCACAAAGGAAAGAATCAATGATAATGATCATTGTGTTTTCCCCACTGGTGTTTTCACTACATGAAGTAGGATTCAAAATGTAACCCATATCTTGTATGGAGACATTTGTGAATCATTTGTCATGATTTTTGGAATATGACATATCTACGAACTACTAAGGAAATAATGGTAAACTAGAGTTATGAGAAATCCTAAAAGCAAAATTCACTTGAGATTAGAAAGCAATTCGCTGCTGAATCTCACAAGTAAAAGGGGTTGAATTTTCCCAAATGACTGCAAAGCCATAGTGGAAAAGGGGGTGAATGACAAAAGCACAATTTGTCAAATATTGGACGAATTCAAATAAATTTGATTCAAGTGTGCTAAATGTCTAGTGGATTTAAAACTAGTAAAAGTACTAGTATCTCATAGTAAATCTCCAAGTTTGATATTTGATCAAAGGGTTTTGAAGTTGTTCAATATAGTGAATGGATATGCAATTTGCATGAAATTGAGTGGGAGCTATAAAAGTCTTCCTAAAACAATATGTGAATGACATATTTTTGAGTGGGAGCAATATAAGTCTCAAATTCAAATATGTAGGAACATATTGAGTAAGAGTAGTGAATCATACCCAAATATGTTAGGAACATATTTTGAGTGGGAGCTTACAGAGTGATTCTTAAGTGTGTTAAGAATAAAAGCGCAAATACCGATAAATAATGATTTATAAGGTGTAGAAGTTGATAATAAGTGTATTATGATATTATGTAGTATTCCTTAAGGGATTCTGAAAAGGGTTTCAGAATAGAAGTTAATTAATGAACTGGTCCTTAATAACTCAAGTTAGGAATAGTATTAAGTTTAACATCAATGGTTGAAAGAAAGAAAGGATAATCATCATCCACTATGTTAAGACATAGGTTCTATATTAGAAAACCATGATGATAACTTAACATAATATATTCCAATAAGGAACGTTTAAAAGTGATTAAGTTTGATCACGGAACGTTGAGCTAAAGTTTGTCCGCAGTGTCTAATAGAGAAATGCAGACACATTTTCCAAATCCATAAAAGGATGACATATCTTAAAGCATAAAGGGTTATGTTATAAGGGAATATGTTGGAAACTCCTGTAAATACCGATTAAAGTCAAGTAGGAAGCGAGGTGAACAAAAACATTGAAAGTTGCATAGGGTGCACTCGTGTTTCGATGATTACATTTATAATAATAGATAAGGGTACCATCTAAAGTGTTGTATAATGTTATGGTGGGGCTAGTTCGCTTTTAACATAGAATGATGTGTCCCAGGGCACAGTGCCCATGAGAAAGCCCTCGAGGTTGATCTAAAGTCACCGTAGGCTCCTGGAATCAGGCCTCGTTCTACTGCCATAGCGACGATGCATACACACATATGTTATCATGTGATGATAAAGTATTAATGTCAATCAAGGTGACATTAGTAAGTTGCAAAGGATTTGGGACTGTAAAGTACAGACCCAAGACTCAACCTCTTCCATGAGCAAGCATGTTCAGGGTACCGGATATATGGTGCCAGTGATTAAGAACAAATGCAGCTAGTTTATTTGTACTCTAGTGCCAGTGGGAGACTATTGGAAATATGCACTAGAGACAAATAGTAATAAGGACTATTATCATATTTCATAAAATTTATGATTAAGTTTTATATCTGTATTGAGAGGAAACATCAATACACGTGTGATATATAAACAACTAGGGGTTCCCAGTGAAACTCTAGTCACTGGTTCATTGGTCAACAGCTGATCAAGTTTCCTGATGATGTGGCATTTATGCCAGTTGGAAATGGAGTCAACTCATTCTGAGAATGAGATGATGAACCAATACCCAACCTAAACATCATGACCCGATCATGTCACGAAGTTCAAGTTACGATGATTAGAAATGGATACTCGTAGATTATTCCTCGGACCATGAGGCTATATTAATCACTGTCTCCTGAGAGTGCTTAGATAGCATCAAGCGCCACTTGGTAAAACAATGGTTATAAAGGTGTGTTTTCAGGTATTTGGAGGAAACCGTAGAGGCAATATATGTCAAGAGCGGGATTTGTCCGTCCACGTGACGGAAAGATACTCAAGGGCCCACTCAGAGAAGTTATATCCAATAGCTGCACAATGTGTGATTTGATCACAGGGATATCACTTGTCGGAACGAGTCAAGTAGCATTGTTCGGTAACGAGATTGAACACAACATGGTGATGTCATTGATCAGATCTCGGGCAATGCAAGTATCGAGAGACAAAGGGAATAAGACACGACCGTCCTGGTTCAAACGACGAAAGATCTTCATGGAACGCATAGGGGTTACATGGC
This sequence comes from Avena eriantha, assembly GCA_910589775.1. Classification (NCBI taxonomy): domain Eukaryota; kingdom Viridiplantae; phylum Streptophyta; class Magnoliopsida; order Poales; family Poaceae; genus Avena; species Avena eriantha. Next base: position 91,223,884 of record OU342743.1, read on the forward strand.
CATCCAGGTCCCTCTGTCGATCATTGGTCCGGGAGTGTCCCGACCATGTCTGGAGTATTCCCGAACCGTAGGGTATGACGCTTAAGGGTTTGATGATGCTTAGAGAGTGTTTATAGGATCAGAAGAATCGCCAAAGAAGAGTAGAGAGAAAACCGGAAGGGTTTCAGTAAGTCTGAAGGATGTCCAAAGTGGAGATGGAAGGTGTTCCATAACCACGGAGATTGAATAATATATGAATGAATGTTAAATATTGATTTAATCATTAATCATAATTATTTAATAAAAGAGAAAATCAATTTAAAGGTCAAAAGGCTTAATGGGCCAATTCCGGAGGGAAGAGGGCCCATTAGGGGAAGGCAAGAGGGAGAAGGGCTAGAGGGGGCGACCAGCGCCCTAGTAGGCTAGCCCCCCCCCACCCCCCCCCCCCCCCCCGCGCGGGGCCGAACGGGTGGCCGGCGGTACCACCCCTCCCTCTATCCACTCCTTTAGTCCCACCCCGAGATTTTGAGGGAGGTAGTACCTCCCCTCCCCTATATATAGTGGGGGTATTTAGCCAGATAAATACACACAATACTCAATAAAAGGTTTCCTCTCTTTTGGGGAGACCTCCAATTGATATTCTCTTTCTCTCTCTCTCCCTCTCTCTCTCTCTCTCTCTCTCTCTCTCTCTCTCTCTCTCTCTCTCTCTCGTGACCGTGGTCCCAAGTTCGGACTGCGCGAACGTGAGACATCTTCAGGGAGCGCCGTCGCGCTGCGGGATTCGGATCCAAGAGCTCTACTTCCGCAACTGCTGCTCGATCAGAGAAGCAGGAGTCATCGTGAGGCACCAGACGTGTGTAACTCCCCGTGAGGTGTCACACTTGAGGCACTTAAGTCGTTGGAGCCACATGAGCGCAAGGACTTCATCACGACCTTGAGGTCGGCTTCAACTCGTCTACATCAACCACACTCTCCTGAGCGTTGACAACGCTTTTCGGTCTTCAAGGGTAAGTTCGTGAAAAGCCCCTCCCGTTACTGTATTACTAATAGATAGGTCCTGGCGATATCAGGGGTTCAGGGGCGTAGGGTAAAATTTATTGTTTTCATATGCGAAACCCCTACACAACGGGTGTAAGACAGTTTTACACACGCGAGCACTAAGGTTCTTACTTGGCGAGCCTAGCATGTACAAACATGGCCTCAGAACATGAACCGAAAGGTAAAGCACGAGTCATATGAATGATATGATATTCACATAATGCTCGCCATTGTAGCTGCACCACCTCATGTGATGATCGGTCATGGTGTAGTGAATTTGGTTCGTGTAATCACTAAAAATGACTAGAGGGATGTCATTTTGAGTGGGAGTTCTCATAGTAATTTTGAATTAACTTGAACTCTATCTGTCATAAACTTAGTCTAAATAGTCTTTGCAAATATATTGTAGATCATGGCACCCCTACGTTCAATTTCAAAGCATTCCTAGATAGAGAAAAGCTACAAGATAATGGGTCTAACTTCACCAACTGGCATGCAATGTGAGGATTATCCTTGCGGGTGTGAAGAAGTCTTATGTGCTAGATGGTCCGCTAGGTGACGCCCCTGCAGAAACTGTGGCTCAGGAAGAGCGCAATGTGTATGCCACAAGGTATGATGACTACACTATTGTACGGTGTGTGATCCTCCAATTGCTAGATCCTGAACTCCAAAAGCGCTTTTAACTTACCGATACTGATGCTATGGTAGCGGAACTCGAAACTATGTTCGGGGACCAAATCCATGCTGAGAGATATGAGATCTCCGATAAGTTTTTTAGCACAAAGATCGAGGAGAATATCTCTCTGAATGAGAACGTCATCGGGCTATGCTCAACGTCTTGAGACACTGGGATGTGAGATTCCAGCTGATGTCATGATGGATAGGGTTCTGCAATTGCTCCTACCAAGCTATGAAGGGTTTGTGCTGAATTACAAGATGAGTGTTGCGAACAAGTTGCTCACTGAACTTGCAACCATGCTGAAGATTGCTGAGGTAGATATAAAGAAAGAGCACCAAGTGTTGGTGGTAAATAACAAGACCACCAATTTTAAGAAAAAGGGCAAGAAAGGCAAGTCTAAGGGTAACTTCAAGAAGTACGGAAAATCTATTGCCGTGCCCGAGAAGAAGACTAATGGAGTCCCTAAGCCTGGCACTTAGTGTTTGTACTTCAAAGGGAATGGTCACTGGAAGTGGAACTGCCCGAAGTACTTGGCAGATAACAAGACTGGGAACATGAACAAAGGTATATGTGATATACATGTTATTGATGTGTACCTTACTAGTATTCGAAGTAGCACCTGGGTATTTGATACTGGTTCTATTGCTAACATATGTAACTCGAAACAGGGGCTAAGGAATAGTCAAAAACTAGCAAATGATGAAGTGACGATGCGCGTTGGCAATGGATCAAAGGTGGATGTGATCGCCGTTGGGACACTACCTCTTCATCTACTATCAGGATTGATAATAAACCTAAATAAATGTTATCTGGTGCCTGCGTTGAGCATGAACATTATATCTGGATCTTGTTTAATACAAGACGGTTATTCATTTTCATCTGAGAACAATGGTTGTTCCTTTTATATGAATAATATGTTTTATGGTCATGCACCGAGAAGAATGGTTTATTTATTTTGAATCTTGATAGTAGTACTACACATATTCATAATGTGAATGCTAAAAGAATCAAGTTGAATGATGATATTGCTACATATATGTGGCATTGTCGTTTGGGTCATATTGGTGTTAAATGCATGAAGAAGTTCCATTCCAATGGACTATTGGAATCACTTTATTACAAATCATTTGAGATATGTGAACCATGCCTTATGGGGAAGATGACTAGAACCCCGTTTTCTAGAACAATGGAGCTGGCGACTGACTTATTGGAAATAATACATACCGATGTATGTGGTCTAATGAGTGTGTCGGCACACGGTGGATATCATTATTTCGTAACTTTCATGGATGATTTGAGTAGATATGGGTATATTTACTTAATGAAACACAATCTGAAACATTTGAAAAGTTTAAAGAATTTCAGAGTGAAGTAGAAAATCATCATAACAGAAAGATCCAATTTCTATGAGCAGATCATGGAGGAGAGTATCTTAGTTATGAGTTTGGCACACACATGAGACAATGTGGAATTTTTTCACAACTCACTCATACCGAAACACCACAGCGTAATGGTGTATCCGAATGTCATAATTGAACTTTATTATATATGGTATGATCTATGATGTCCCTTACAGATTTCCACTTTCATTTTGGGTTCATGCACTAGAGACAACTGCATTCACTTTAAATAGGGCACCATCAAAATCTGTTGAAATGACACTATATGAATTATGGTTTGGTCACAAACCTAAGCTATCATTTCTAAAAGTTTGGGGTTGTGATGCTTATGTGAAGAAATTTCAGCCTGATAAGCTCGAATCCAAAGTGAAAATGCGCATTCATAGGATACCCTAAAGAAACAATTGGGTACTATCGTCGGATTGAAGACATGTACGCCGAGAGGGGGTCCTCGAGGCATGTGGAGAAAAGAGGTGTGAGAAGACGGTGGTCGGGAATGGTGAGTACACAGGTTTTACCCAGGTTCGAATCCGCTGGCTTTGGATGGATCCTACTCCTGCTAGAAATCAAGTAATACGGTAGAGTAGGAAGTACAGATTACAAGAGAGGTTTGCTTGTGAGAGTTGAGGTTGTAGATTGTGGGTTGTGGGTGCCCTAAAGGCTGGTCCCTAGGACGGCTTATATAGATGTCCAACCTAGGGTTATAGGAGAGACCTATCTGGCTACGATACATAGTTGGTTACAAAGTACATCTTGGACTACAAGTAACTAAACATGCCTAAGTCGGTAAGTCTTCTGTGCCTTCCCGTAGCCAGATGGACCTCCGTTTTCTCTCCCTAATTGCACCGCCCGTGATGCAAAGCTCTAACCCGAAGTGGGCCACCCTGGTCAGCGAGTCACAATGGGTATACCCGGAAAGTATATCCCTAACAGTAGCCCTGGGAAGCCTCCAAAATCCAATTTCGGATTCTGTCATCTAGCTTGATCTTTCTTCGGCTTGCAAAATCTTGAAGGGTTCTTGAAACTCCAAACCAAAAGTAGGATCCAGGTCTCAAAACTAAGTCGGACCTGTGATATTTCATTACGGTTTTCCCCAGCTTGATTTCAAACTAAGACGGAAACTGGTCTCTGATGTAACCTGACATAGTCAAGGTCAAGTCTTCTCACTGACAAACATTCCTGACAATGTGACCGTTGGTGGGTCCGCTTCGCATGGAGCCGAGGTGCCATTTTAATGCACGCACAGAGATCGAGGAGGCGTAATCTTCTCGAGGAAGTTAACCATGTCTTTCCATGATGCATGGCATGTTTCACTGTTTGTTTCACACGAATCTTCATGCAGGTGAGGTTCATAAGGGGTTCAAATCTCATCATTCTCTTCTCACCAGCGCCTCTGCCCTCTTCTTCCTCCCAGCGATGCAATATCCTTTCTTCCTTTTCCTTCCCCCAAACCCACAGCGCCGTCCACCAAAGTTCACCGCCCTCGACCAAATGGTTGAAGCATATTCATATAGCGCAGCAGTGATGACGACATCGACATCCACGGCGGCAGAGAAGGAAAACTTCCGCAGGGTCTGGATCTCCTGCGTGCACAATGACGAGAAATTGTGCAGCATCAAGAAGGAAGGCCTCCTCTGCGCTGGCGAATGGTGGAGCGACTTCGAGGAGATCATCCCTGCCCCTCGCACCGGCGAGAGGGTTCACTTCGGTACCCACTTAGACCGAGGTTTGAGCTTTCCTCCCTCAGATTTCTTCTCTAAGGTTATAGATCATTATGGAGTTCAACTCCACAACTTCCCCCCAAATATGATTCTAGAGCTTAGTGCCTTCATATCCCTTTGCGAGGGTTATCTCGGAATAAACCGAGTCTCATTTTGTTCCAGTACTACTTCAGTACCCGGAGAAATTCCATCACCGCTAGTAATCCTTATATTATCGGAAAACACTGAGCCTGACCCTTAGGAGAGACCGAGTCTACCCCAAGGTTATAGCCAGTGAATCAGTGAAGAGGTGACCATCCACTTTATTTTATCACAAGGACAAGCCGGCTCCTAGCAAAGAAGAAGCTTTGCCAACTTTTTTCGATGATGCCGCCGTCCCCCAAGAGTCTTGGGACACAGACGCTTCAGCTCTGAATGAATATTTGATCTACGCCAAGAGACAGATTGAATATTTGATGAAGCACAAAGGCCTGAAGGGATCCGACCTAGTCCATTGTTGGCTGGCATGTCGGATTCAACCCCTCCAGCACCATGGTGACAACCTTATGCACACAATCACCAATATAAAGATAGCCCGAGGATCAACCCGCTCCCCATCCGAGATAAGGAATACGAGACTCAGATCAAATGGTTAATGAAGGAGCGGGTTGAGAAGAAGATTCCAGGGATTTCTCTAGATATGTTTACTACTAACAAGCCTTTGACACTAGTAAGTTTTCCGACTGATTCTTTCACACTCATTGATTTGCTCATCTATACCTTGTTATTTTGGAATACTGAGTTGATTCATCTTTTAGCTTGCTGACCTCCCCGAGTCGGAGCTTGCTCCTCTCGAGGGATATCCACCTGAGGATCCAGCTCCTCAAGAGGATGAAGAAATTGAAGTTTTTCCGGAGATGCTTACCCAGAAGCGTAAATCTCCGACCATTTCCGTGGGCACACAAAAAGTGCCCGTTGTAAAGAGGTAAACTTATTCACAAGGTTTTATACTATAATCCATATTCCTCCTCAGTTGCAACGATATTATCCTGTTACCATCTAGGGCCAAGATAATCAACAAGGTAAAAGCTAAAGGAAATACAGGGAAGACTCTACGCCAGCAGAACTTAACTCTGTGTTCGCCTGCTGCCCTGCCTTCGACTCCTACCCCGAAGCCATCATCAGTACCAGAGGATACTTCATCTCCTCATACTGATGATGTTCCGGCTCAATCTTCTGAGTCAGTGAACCTTGATTCGCAGACCGACGTCTCCATGGGTGACTCGGGACTTGACAAGGGTGAACCCGTAAAGGGTAATGATCCCTTAGCTGAGACCTTTACTGAAAGCTCGCTCACATCAGGGTTGTAAAGGTATGTGCCTACAAAGCTATCTATTGTATTGCTTTTATTTTCGCACTGCTAGTGAACTCTTTCTTTAACGGCAAGTATACACATGACATGAGTATCTTCACAGTCATGGTAAGTGTCGAATTAGGTGCTTGTGTGTTTATTGATTTGACTCCCCATTTATATAGATTATTGAGTAAAATACGCGAGTTGTTGGTTTGACACCCCATTTGTATTGATTACTGAGTAAAATACAGGATGACTATTACTGATTTTTCATCATCTAACAACAAGAGAGTTTGGGCTATCATTCTGCTGTAGCATGGACAGATGTACATGCTCTCTTGTTCAGATATTATACTGTTTCTGCTGTTCAGTTGTACCGAGGACCAGTTAACGCATGCAGAGAAGACATACCAGAGACCTTTGTAGGGACAACCAACAAAGGTAAGAAGCTCGAGGAGACCATCGATGAGTTGCATACAAAACTGCTGTATGGTGCTATGATGAACATGCCTGGCTTCACAGAGGAATCATTGCTCGTTGCGTTATCTCATTTGATGGATAACAAAGCTCAGGGCTCTGCATTTATGGGCATGCACGAGGAGGCCCGACTATCGTGGCTCATGAACTTCCTGAAAAAACACTATTAAGTTCTTCCAAATTGCACATGTAAGGTAGTACGTGTTGGGAATATGCCCTAGAGGCAATCATGAATGATGATATTCATGTGTATTCATAAGGTTATGGTCCATGTATGAACTGCTGATATGTATCATCGAATATGTGATTTGATTGTGGAACTACATATTCATATTGTTCATACTAATTGTCCTTGGTCATTGAGGTTGTGCCAGACACACAACTTAGACCAATGTGAAAGTCGGCAGATGACTAGGTTCCACTTGTCATGGGCATGGAGATGCTATTCCGACTTACACGGATTCGGCTAAAGAGTTTAGCGAGTCGGACTGACCCATATTGAGATGCAACGAACAAGTCGTCATTTCCATCACTGGGCAGTTATAAAGGCGGAGTTCAGGTCGTCTGAGAATCAAGCTGCGTGATGTGAATAACCAAGACGGGACTTTGCCCCTCCATATGGAGAGATATTCTCTGGGCCCTCTCGAAAGATATGATTCGGAAAGCATGGCCATGCGCGTCACGGTTAAGTGTTAACCGAGGCAGACGACTAAGAGTTAGTCAGATGAATCACTTATCTCGGATCGAGAAAGAGAGTCAGACTATTTAAGGGATGCCGATAATTTGCCTATAGTCCGATAAGGTATATCATGAGGCAAAAGGGACACAGACGAAAGTCGCATTGGAAGGTATGCCGTCATGACTTATTGGTACTTGGGAGTTGGCACGTTCTGCTAGGAGCCGCTACCAACTGATCGATCATGAGTGAGACTCGAAATCGTGTCCGGGTTACCATGAGCCTGTCGTGTCACACACTTAAGAGCGGGAGCAAGTTTGGGTTAGACCCAAACAGGAAACCTATTTGGGTTGGACCCAAATAGTGACATAGACTTAGTCAGCAAGTGAGACTTGTAGTGGCTAATATAGGCCTTTTTAGTGAATGGGCCACAAGTGAGTGGAGCCCACTTTCACTCCCTATATAAGCTGGGGCGCAGGTGCTTAGAGCACAAGGTTAGGTCACTCCATGTGTTGGAAACCCTAGCCCCAGTCCGTCCTGTCGTCGCCGTACCAGACCTAGCAGTCCATCGCCGGCGCTCCTCCTCGTACGTGTGGATACCGGCGGAGGTGTTGTACGTTCAGCACTTCGACGATCGTGAAGAAAGTACGGATCGTGGATCGTGGAACTGGAATTGATCGCGAGGACTGCACTGCATCAAGCGATGTGCTTCATCAATTCCGCAACTGCGCGTCTAGTGGTAATCCTCGTGGCCTTCTACCTGAGCTGGATCTTGGGATCACCGCGTAGGGAAAACGTTTTGTTTATCTCTACGTGGCCCAACAATGGTATCAGAGCGTTACCTTCTAGTTTTAGGCTCGAGATCGCGCATATGTGATATGCGGTTGGCGTTAGATTGGATCTAATTGTAGTTTTGGTGGTCGATCTATGAGATAGATTGGTTTTGTACAAAGTTGATTGGATCAACTGTACTCGGGGGAATGGATGATCTGGTTTCCGTGATCTAACTGCTAAGGTCGTGGAACGACATACCCCTACCGGTCGGTTTCCGCCATCGGGGTAGACTGTGACACGTAAACCCGGATGCGGTGATCGAAGATCAAAGGGTGTGATCGAATCGGAGTCCGGATCGGATTTGGGTAAAATTGTTTTATCCGATGATGAAATCCATGTCCGGAATGCAGATAGCGGGACCGCCGGCTTCGCCCTGTCGTAGCGCCTTAGATGTCGTTGCGAGTTTCACAACACCGGTAGATATCGTATCTATGCATAACTTGTTTTTGCAGGATGATGTTGTGAATGGTATGGCTTATGTGCATGTGATGTGTGTAATCCATACGTGATCTGCGTATCACGGATTTTGTCAGCCGGCTGGAGCCTAGGTGCTGTCATCTTATTGTATAACGGCCTGCATGTCGGATTCTCTGTGTAATTTGGATTACTAGCTAGTGTAGCTGTTTGGAGAATCCTGATGGCATGCAAGTCGGTGTACAAGTCGGCTACATGGTGTAAGACGGCCCGTGACAAGAGTTGACACGAGTCGGATTACAGGCTTTATGGAGATGGAGATCGCCATGAAGAGAGCCATACCATTTCACATTATAAGTGCTTTTATTTTGTGTTATTGTTATGTCTCTATTTTACCTCTATTAGATAGTTGGTAGAATATAATCCCTCAAAGAAGGTCTAGTCGGTTTCCCCGCCAGTGCTGCACCATCACAAGTCGGACATTTTTGGTAGTGGGCTCATAAAATTGAGGTGCTATTAATTCTTTCTGACTAGGTGGGTTCGAGTCGGACTCTTACAACGGAAGCACTTGGTAATCTAGACAGGTCTATCACAACAGTTGTGGGACTTGGGGAAAATTCGGATGGGAGCCGGGGCATGTGATACCACCCATCCAACAGGAGTCGTATGAGATACGATTGACAAGGAGTTGTCTACCTAGATCACTTGACGGCTAGCAGTGATGCTAAAGCTCACTAGTCGACTTGCTTATTTAGGGTCCTGAATCACTAAGTAACCATCAGAGGGGTGTTGGCTCTAGTGGGAGCATAAATATTAAAGTGTTTAATATGCTTGATCTTTATGGATACGTGTCTTAAGTGTTTTGCATATTTTCTATTGTAGATCAATGGCACCTAGCAGTCTTCCTCAGATTTCCGGTTTTGCTTTGAGAATCATCTTAGAGAAAGATAAGCTGAATGGAACTAATTTCACCAACTGGTATCGTAATCTGAGAATTGTTCTCAAACAAGAAAAAAGGGATCGTGTCCTAGACAACCCACTTCCAGCTGAGCCGGATGAGAATGCGACTGTGGCAGCCACCAATGCCTACCGTTGGATTTGTGATGAATCCACGGAGATTAGTTGTCTTATGCTTGCTCACATGGAACCGGACTTGCAGCAGCAGTTCGAGAATGTTGAGGCCTACGATATGATTGAAAGCCTCAAAAGTATGTTCCAGGCTCAGGCAAAGACTGAGAGGTATCAAGTCTCTCAGGCTTTGTTGAGCTGCAAGCTTAAGGATGGCGATCCACTGAGTCCGCATGTGATCAAGATGGTTGGTTACGTGCAGTCTCTGGAAAGGCTTGGCTACCCCATTAGCGAAGAGTTCGCTACTGACATAATCCTGAACTCTCTTCCTAGTGCGTATGGCCAGTTCATATCGAACTACCACATGCATGGCATGGATAAGAAGCTCACTGAATTACATGGGATGCTCAAGCAGGCTGAGGCGGATCTCAAGAAAGGTGCCAGTCAAGTGTTGATGGTACAAAACAAGGCTAAGTTCAAGAAGAGTTCTTGGACTAAGAAGAAGAAGGCAAAGTCAGGAGGTAAGGCGGAGGACCCAGTCCAAAGCGCTTCCTCAGGGACTAAGCCATCTCCTACAGCCGGATCCACTTGCTTCTACTGCAAGTCGGATGGCCACTGGAAGAGGAATTGCAGCAAGTATCTGGCTGATAAAGCCAAGAGCGGAGGTGTGACTTCCGGCTCAGGTACGCTTGTTTGCAATGTTATAGACATTTATCTTGCTGATGCACCTGGTAGTTCTTGGGTATATGATACCGGATCAGTCATTCACATCTGCAACTCGTTGTAGGGACTGGTAAGAACTAGGAGCGTTGCAAGAGGCGAGGTTGACATTAGAGTTGGAAACAAAGCGAGAGTCGCTGCGTTGGAAGTCGGCACAATGCAACTTCATTTACCTTCTGGATTCATAATGGAGCTAAATAATTGTTATTATGTTCCAGTGCTTAGTCGAAACATCATTTCTGCCTCATGTTTGATGAGACAGGGCTATGAGTTGGATATTAAGAATAATGGTTGTTCTTTATATTTGAATGATATGTTTCATGGCTTTGCGCCTGTCCGGGACGGGTTATTTATTTTGAATCTTGATAGTGAATCTGTCTATAACATAAATGTGAAAAGGTTAAAACCAAATGATCTGAATATGACTTACTTTTGGCATTGTCGGCTTGGTCATATAAGTTGGAAACGCATGAAGAAGCTCCATGATGATGGACTACTAACTTCGTTCGACTTGGAGTCGTTCGAGATATGCGAATCCTGCCTTCTCGGCAAGATGACCAAGACACCTTTTGCAAAGAGTTGTGAAAGGGCATCCGACTTATTGGGACTGGTACATAGTGATGTATGTGGCCCAATGAGCATGACAGCTAGAGGTGGTTATGAGTACTTCATTACCTTCACTGATGATTTGAGTACGTATGGATATATCTACTTGATGAAACATAAGTCGGAAGCCTTTGAAAAGTTCAAGGAATTCCAGAATGAGGTACAAAATCAACTTGGCAAGAAAATAAAGTTTCTTCGGTCGGACCGAGGAGGCGAGTACATGAGCCATGAGTTTGATGACCATCTAAAGAGTTGTGGAATAGTTCCCCAGCTCACTCCTCCAGGAACGCCGCAGAGAAACGGTGTGTCGGAAAGGAGGAATCGGACCTTGTTGGACATGGTATGATCAATGATGAGTCAGATAGATCTGCCTTTATCATTTTGGGGTTATTGTCTAGAAACTGCAGCGTTCACACTAAACAGAGTACCATCAAAGTCGGTAGAGAAGACACCGCATGAGATGTGGACTGGCAAGAAGCCAAGTTTGTATTTTCTTAAGATTTGGGGTTGTGAAGCTTTTGTCAAGCGACTTCAGTCGGACAAGCCTACAGCTAAGTCGGATAAGTGTATTTTCATGGGATATCCGAGGGAAACCTTAGGTTACTACTTCTACAACCGAGAAGAGGGCAAAGTGTTTGTCGCTCAAAACGGTGTCTTCCTTGAGAAAGAGTTTCTCAGTCGGGGAGTCAGTGCGAGTACGGTGCATCTCGAAGAAATTCGAGAGATTCCGGCTAGCAGCAAGTCGGCAAATGCTTTAGAGGTTGAGCCGGACGTGGTACCTGAGCCAGAAATTGCACCGACACTACGAAGATCGGCCAGATTGCGAAGTGTTCGTGATGTATTGCTGTTAGACAGTGATGAGCCGGCAACTTATTCGGAAGCGATGGTGGGTTCTGATTCCGAGTCATGACTTGGAGCCATGAGATCCAAATTAAAGTCCATGGATGAAAATCAAGTTTGGAACTTGGTTGATCTGCTAGACGGTGCAAGACCCGTTGAGTGCAAATGGGTCTTTAAGAAGAAAACTGATATGGATGGAAATGTTTCTATCTATAAAGCACGGCTTGTTGCGAAGGGGTTCCGACATGTTCAAGGAGTTGACTATGATGAGACTTTCTCTCCTGTAGCGATGCTTAAATCAGTTCGGATCATGTTAGCTATAGCAGCCTATTTCGACTATGAGATATGGAAGATGGATGTCAAGCGGCTTTCCTTAATGGAAATTTACCCGAGGACGTGTATATGATATAGCCCGAGGGTTTTGTCGATCCGACTAATGCTGACAAAGTATGCAAGCTTCGGAAATCCATTTATGGGTTGAAGCAAGCATCTCGGAGTTGGAACATTCGCTTTGATGAGGTAGTCAAATCGTTTGGCTTCATCAAGAGCGATCATGATTCTTGTTTATACAAGAAGTTTAGTGGGAGCAAAGTAAACTTTCTGATCTTATATGTGGATGACATATTACTGATTGGAAATGATGTCCAGATGTTGCAAGAGACCAAGGAATCATTGAAAAGGAGTTTTTCGATGAAAGACTTGGGTGAGACGACTTACATACTAGGAATCCGGATCTATAGAGATAGATCAAAGCGGCTCATTGGATTGAGTCAAAGTACATATTTGGACAAAGTGTTGAAGAAGTTCAACATGGAATCGTCTAAGAAGGGGTTCTTACCGATGTCCCATGGTGTAAAACTTAGCAAGATTCAGTGTCCTTCGACAACTGATGAGCGAAGTCGGTTGAGTGCGATTCCGTATGCTTCTGCAATCGGATCCATCATTTACGCTATGATTTGTACTAGGCCGGATGTTTCCTATGCTCTAAGTGTTGTGAGCAGATACCAGGCTGACCCTGGAGAGATCCACTGGGTAGCGGCTAAAAATATCCTCAAGTACTTGAGAAGGACTAAGGATATGTTCCTGGTTTATGGAGGTTAGGATGAACTCAGTGTAAAGGGTTACACGGATGCGAGTTATCTCACTGACTCAGATGATTCTCGTTCGCAATCCGGATATGTGTTTGTGATAAACGGAGGGGCTGTGAGCTGGAAAAGTTCCAAGCAAGAAACGGTGTCTGCATCTACAACAGAGGCTGAGTATATTGCTGCCTCGGAGGCGGCAAAGGAAGCCGTTTGGATGAGGAATTTCCTCATGGATCTTGGTGTGGTTCAAAGCTCGTCCAATCCGTTAGACGTGTATTGTGACAATAATGGTGCTATTGCACAAGCCAAGGAACCTAGACAACACCAGAAGAACAAACATATACTCATGCGGTACCACCTTATTCGCCAGTTCGTGGATCAAGGTGATATCAAGTTATGCAAGGTACACACGGATGCAAACATTGCGGATCCATTGACAAAGCACTTCCACAGCTGAAGCATGAGGTGCACCTGAGAGCAATGGGCATCAGATGCCTGGACATGTGATGTCGGAAGATTGACTCTAGTGCAAGTGGGAGACTGTTGGGAATATGCCCTAGAGGCAATCATGAATGATGATATTCCTGTGTATTCATAAGGTTATGGTCCATGTATGAACTGCTGATATGTATCATCAAATATGTGATTTGATTGTGGAACTACATATTCATATTGTTCATACTAATTGTCCTTGGTCATTGAGGTTGTGCCAGACACACAACTTAGACCAATGTGAAAGTCGGCAGATGACTAGGTTCCACTTGTCATGGGCATGGAGATGCTATTCTGACTTACACGGATTCGGCTAAAGAGTTTAGCGAGTCGGACTGACCCATATTGAGATGCAACGAACAAGTCGTCATTTGCATGTCTCAATCAATGTAATCCTTAGACCCGAGGTTATTGCACAATCCGAGTTGAGGATCTCTGACTTAGGTTCTGTCAAATGCTGTTCCGTCACTGGGCAGTTATAAAGGCGGAGTTCGGGTCGTCTGAGAATCAAGCTGCGTGATGTGAATAACCAAGACGGGACTTTGCCCCTCCATATGGAGAGATATTCTCTAGGCCCTCTCGGAAGATATGATTCAGAAAGCATGGCCATGCGCGTCACGGTTAAGTGTTAACCGAGGCAGGCGACTAAGAGTTAGTCGGATGAATCACTTATCTCGGATCAAGAAAGAGAGTCGGACTATTTAAGGGATGACGATCATTCGCCTATAGTCCGACAAGGTATATCGTGAGGCAAAAGGGACTCAGACGAAAGTCGCATTGGAAGGTATGTCGTCATGACTTATTGGTACTTGGGAGTTGGCACGTTCTGCTAGGAGCCGCTACCAACTGATCGATCACGAGTGAGACTCGGAATCGTGTCCAGGTTACCATGAGCCTGTCGGGTCACACACTTAAGAGTGGGAGCAAGTTTGGGTTAGACCCAAACATGAAACCTATTTGGGTTGGACCCAAATAGAGACATGGACTTAGTCAGCAAGTGAGACTTGCAGTGCCTAATATAGGCCTTTTTAGTGAATGGGCCACAAGTGAGTGGAGCCCACTTTCACTCCCTATATAAGCTGGGGCGCAGGTGCTTAGAGCACAAGGTTAGGTCACTCCATGTGTTGGAAACCCTAGCCCCAGTCCGTCCTATCGCCGCCGTACCGGACCTAGCAGTCCATCGTCGGCGCTCCTCCTCTTACGTGTGGATACCGGCGGAGGTGCTGTACGTTCAGCACTTCGAGGATCGTGAAGAAAGTACGGATCGTGGATCGTGGAACCGGAACGGATCGTGAGGACTGCACTGCATCAAGCGACGTGCTTCATCAATTCCGCAACTGCGCGTCTAGTGGTAATCCTCGTGGCCTTCTACCTAGGCTGGATCTTGGGATCACCGCGTAGGGAAAACGTTTTGTTTATCTCTACGTGGCCCAACAGTACATACATGAGCCTCTCGAGTCTCGACCATGAAATTGTGTATACTCTGTAATGGTATTGTGGATATAAGGTTATAGACATGTCGTATGGTGAAACTAATCTTTGATTTCTTATCTGTTTACATTATCACCTTGGATCACTTGCCATGGAATTTACCATCTTTCCTAATGTTGCTTTTGGTCCATTGGACAGTTTTTTATGTTATGTTCTGAAGATTGAGATAAACCTGATGCACATTGTGTTCAGTTTCTACCATATATACTCCCTTGTTGAGAAAAACTAATGCTTACAAGATCATTGCCTGATTCCATTATTTTCCGTGCAAATGTTGCAGCTGGGACATGGAACATGGAATATTTGGTACTTCCCATGATCCAGATATTTTATTGTATTTGTTGTGACGTGTAGCAGAAGTGTGATTACGTCCATGACCATTGCTTCAGTGGAGAATATTCTTTTTTTATGTTTCCATGTTGACAAATCCACCTGAATTTTGTTGTAGGTTTACCATCATGTTTAGGTTGGGTATTGGTTCATCATCTCATTCTCAGAATGACTTGACTCCATTTCCAACTAGTATAAATGCCACATGATCAGGAAACTTATCATCCGTTGACCAATGAACCAGTGACTAGTTTCACTGGGAACCCCTGGTTGTATATAGATCACACGTGTATTGATGCTTCTACTCAATACAGTTATAGCATGATATAAAACTTAATCATAAACTTTATGAAATATGATAATAGTCCTTATTACTATTTGTCTCTAGGGCATATTTCCAACACATACGGTAATGCTATAGCTTAGGACACATTTCGTGGAACAAGCACGCATATGGGAGCATGAGCTGATGGGAGACTTCCTCTCCATTAAGATGGAGGAGAACTCATCGCTTGATGACCACTTGGAGCGCATGCAAGATGCGTACATGAGGCCCGCATACTTTCTGGATAGCTGAATGACGCGATCTTTTGCAAATGGCGTTGTGCTGCGGTCGCTACCAACAAGCTACCAAGCACAAGTCAGGACTTGCACTATGAGAGGCGACGCGGAAACACTGGAATTCCACAGGTTCATATCACATCTCAGGAATGTGATGGTTGAACCTGTTGTCGCCGAGGTCATCGGTGACAAAGGTATATATTTGATATACAATTTTATAAATGTTACAATCTTACAAACACATTTGCAGTATTAAGTATATTTGATACTTGTTCTGTTTTACTGAAAACAGGTCCTTCTGCTTGAGAGGTGCTTGCTAGAGAGGAGGTGACGTTGCGTGTTGATGGCGAGCATGATGATGATGGCCAACGACACTCTCACTCGACATTTATCACTTAGTTTCTGTTTTGGATAGTTATTGTAATCAAAAGATTGTGAACCTCTTTAGTGAGTCTCACACTTAGTGAGACGGTTATTCATAGCAGTTTGTAACAAATAGTTGTTCCACTTTTATGAATGATTTCTATGCGTATTCATATCTTGTTCGATTACGTGTGAATTATCCTTGTTTTGAAACTAATTGATAATACATGAACATTTATAAAATATTGAAATGCTTTAAAATACCCAACTTAATGATATATTCATTAATAAATGAAACCATTGTTTAAATTCAAAGTTATGTTATATGTGAAAGACATTCGATTTCTTGTCACATATAAATCATGCCTAAGTTTGACAAAATAACTTGAACACCGTGTATTACTTGAATACAAAGTGTTTAATAAATTGTTAAAAGTAAATATATATTTGATGTATTGCGTTTTAACAAAATGGTAATTATCATTATATGATTGTTTAAATGTGTAAAGAAGTTTACCAAAGGAAACATGAAGATGAAACTATTTGATATGATCAAAATGTTTCATCAAACAAAGGGTATTAAAGATAAAGGAGAATCTAATTACTATGATTTGATCAATAGTAATGAAATTCAACTTATAAGAATGGCATAAAATAAAATTGTGGAATGCAATGTGTTTGAAACGTCAAAATGCAAAGCATCACAATATGATATTAGATATCAAAGAGGGTAAATAGAAGGCGCCAAATAAACGTTGTACTATAGATGTAGAGACCATTAGTTAGAAATAGTTATCACTCAATTAGAATATATAGTGAACCATTTGAATTCGTGAAAGCGGCTCCATATCTGGTATGGATCGTCGTGAAAGTTTTGGAGTTATTCGATATAACCAAAACAATGGTGAATAAGTCCTTGTAGAGTATGCATTGGAAACTTTGAATACGAAATCCATAGCTGAAACCGTAACATCCCAATTTCAGCAACCCTGATTAGTTGTCCAGAATGCAAAAATCAGGGGGAACAAAAACTTTTTCTTGTGCTTTGGTATAGTGTTTGCTTGTTGTTTGTTTGCACTTATGCTTATGAAGTGTATCTTGGGATATTCCTTACCCCAACCTCAGTTGGCAAAAGCTATTTCCCAAAACTATCTTGGCTTACTTTACATATTCTCAAACGTTTTGGCATTTCAAAACATGAGCCAGGATGCCTATGTAACCAAAACTATTTTTTGGGTAGCTTCCATTGTCAAAACTATGGAGAGATATATATTAAAATCTCCTTATGTTTTCAAGATAGAACACTCAACTAATCTTATCTCTAGCTTTATCCCAAAACTCTTGTTCAAAGCATTTGGATTCTTCTCTTGGTAGAGATACCAAGAACCCTCCTCTTATTCAAAACTCAACCTCTTCAAAATTCCCCCAACCTCACCCCAAGCTGAGCTTGATGGTGAACCCTAGGAATAGTTGATTAGTGTATAAGATGAGTTGCCTTGATCTGTTGACTAATGAGTTGCTTTGAACTGCTGTTTGACTTGTTTTCTTAGGAAGTAGTATGAGCCACTCTAGGAGCTCATCACTAAGATCAAGATGTTTCCCCAATCATCTATCCCTAAGCAAGAAAGCAAACCTTGTTATGATCCCTAGCCACTAGGTGGTTATATAAAACCCTTAATCAGATCCACTCTAAGGATCTCCATCCTAGATGTTTCCAAGCCCTTAAGACCAACCTCAAGCAAGGATCTCTTCTACTTACTCTACACCTCAATATCACCCACTTGTTAAAGCTCTGATACCTTGCAACTCCTCCAAGAACATTCCCTCACATATTCTAGTCAAATTCCTCAAAACTGCCCAATTTGACTAAGTTTGGAAACAGTTTCAGCATCACCTTTTTGAATGCCTCCTTTTCTCAAACCATGTGCATTTTTTGGAAATGCACTAGAACCATAGTGATAACCATCCCAAGGACTACCAATGCCCACATTAAGCCCTGGATAGATCCTCCTCCAACCCACTTGTCCATGATGGTTTTGGAGACAAGAAAATATCATTTCCTGCAAAACCAGTCCTCCTACCTACTTTGGTAGAAGCTCACACCCTCCCACAACCTCCTTTGGACCAACTCTATGCATGGTTGTGTTCTACGCATTGATGTCTATCAGAACCTACTTCACTTGTCCCAAGTGGAGCTCTGTGCTTATTAAACCCACATGGTTTAGAAGGCATCATGGCACTTTCTGCCTGTCAACCTCCCGATGTCAGCCTAGAAACGACGTCAACTCGGCTACGACGGAAGAAGAACCTCTGCTTCATGTGTGGACTACCTAGTCACTTCAGCAGAGAATGCCCCGAGGGTAAGCCCGGCAAAACTTCCGCGAAATAGAAGCTCGAAGACTTCCAAGGTCGCCTCCCCAGAAAAGATGGTCACCCTACCGCTCGCTGCCGCGCAGCTCAAGACTGAAGATGTCCCACGCCTTCCTAGATGACAGCGGCCCGTGGAGGTAAATACCAAGAGAGAAGCCCTTTCACCCACTCTAGGACTCCCTGAAAGTCAACAAGTGTCACCTTTATTTAGCTAGCCCTATCCCCTCCCCGTGGAGCGCCACCTATGTTGCTACCCCCTCTTAAGTCGATGTCTGCCACCTTAAGAACCCTCTTTTTTCACCTTCCTAAGAAAGTCCCCTAGTTATAACTCTCCACTCTACCCAAGTCTAATCCTAAGGGGGAAAGACTGCATCTTTCTCACCAAATAGATAACCTTTCTGCCCGACTGTGCAACCCTAAGACGCAGACCTTAGAGCACAGACTTGTCACAGACTTTACAGGCTTGGTCACAGACTTGGATTCAATAAGCCACTTAAGAGAAGTACCGTAGACCCTTACGGATGGAAGATCCATCCCCGCAACCACGGTGGACGCCAACTCAACCTCCGAATTTCAAGAAGATTGGAGTTCAACCCGCTGTGAAGATGGTTATGCTCAAAGACAAAGTCGACAAGTTAGCCCACAAGAAACACATGGTACTAACTCCGAGGCAAATTCCCAAACCTTACTCTCCAGAATCTCGGGACGAGATTCCTTTAAGGGGGAAAGGTCTATAACATCCCAATTTCAACAACCCTGATTAGTTGTCCAGAATGCAAAAATCAGGGGGAACAAAAACTTTTTCTTCTGCTTTGGTATAGTGTTTGCTTGTTGTTTGTTTGCACTTGTGCTTATGAAGTGTATCTTGGGATATTCCTTACCCCAACCTCAGTTGGCAAAAGCTATTTACCAAAACTATCTTGGCTTACTTTACATATTCTCAAACGTTCTGGCATTTCAAAACATGAGCCAAGATGCCTATGTAACCAAAACTATTTTTTTGGGTAGCTTCCATTGTCAAAACTATAGAGAGATATATATTACAATCTCCTTATGTTTTCAAGATAGAACACTCAACTAATCTTATCTCTAGCTTTATCCCAAAACTCTTGTTCAAAGCATTTGGATTCTACTCTTGGTAGAGATACCAAGAACCCTCCTCTTATTCAAAACTCAACCTCTTCAAAATGCCCCCAACCTTACCCCAAGCTGAGATTGATGGTGAACCCTAGGAATAGTTGATTAGTGTATAAGATGAGTTGCATTGATCTGTTGACTGATGAGTTGCTTTGATCTGCTGTTTGACTTGTTTGCTTAGGAAGTAGTATGAGACACTCTAGGAGCTCATCACTAGGATCAAGATGTTTCCCCAATAATCTATCACTAAGCAAGAAAGCAAACCTTGTTATGATCCCTAGCCACTAGGTGATTATATAGAACCCTTAATCAGATCCACTATGAGGATCTCCATCCTAGATGTTTCCAAGCCCCTAAGACCAACCTCAAGAAAGGATATATTCTACTCACTCTACACCTCAATATCACCCACTTGTTAAAGCTCTGATACCTTGCAACTCCTCCGAGAATATTCCCTCACATACTCTAGTCAAATTCCTCAAAACTGCCCAATTTGTCTAAGTCTAGAAACAGTTTCAGCATCACCTTTTTGAATGCCTCCTTTTCTCAAACCATGTGCATTTTTTGGAAATACACTTGGACCATAGTGATAACCATCCTAAGGACTACCAAGGCCCACATTAAGCCCTGGCTAGATCCTCCTCCAACCCACTTGTCCATGATTGTTTTGCAGACAAGAAAATATCATTTCCTGCAAAACTAGTCCTCCTACCTACTTTGGTAGAAGCTCACACCCTCCCACAACCTCCTTTGGACCAACTATCTGCATGGTTGTGTTCTACTCATTGATGTCTATCAGAACCTACTTCACTTGTCAAAAGTGGAGCTCTGTGCTTATTAAACCCACATGGTTTAGAAGGCATCATGGCCCTTTCTGCATGGTAGCTTTAATTTCAAAAAGTTTGCCATCTTATCTAGATCACCTCAAATACAATTAATTCAAACTTCTCCTGCCATGATCATCTACATGACTTGGCCTACTCAACCATCTAGCCCTTGCACCAAGGTGAGCTCTCAGCTCCAAGATGCAACATGTTTTGGTGGTATAAAAATAACACCACCCTAGATCATCAACTCTTGGTTTTCCAACCTTTTCTAGTTGGATTTCCATTCCACAAGGTTCCAAATGCTTGCTACACCTTGTCCACCTCACCTAACTTGATCTCCAAGAATTATCAATACTTATCCATAACTATTATGGCCCCAAAGCTATTTGATTTCTTAAATAGTCTAAATCCCCAAAACTCCCTTCATAAAGGAAAGTTTGGTTTTTACCAAACCACCCAACTTTTGGCTCATATGAATCCCACAAATCATATCCTATCTTTCAGCTCAAAAATAAATATTTTTGAGCTTTATTATTTCTTTTTGCCCATTTTCTTAAATGGCTGAATTGGAAAAATAATTGTTTTAATTACTTTTAAGCCCCAATAAATCTTGGGAAAATTCATATCCTATCTTTCCAGCTCAAAAATAAATATTTTTGAGAAGCTTTATTATTTCTTTTTGCCCATTTTCTTAAATGGCTGAATTGAAATAATAATTGTTTTAATTACTTTTCAGCCCCAATAAATCTTGGGAAAATTCCCCTAAGTGTGTATTCACATTTGGGACCCTCCCACACCAAAATACACCCTAGTCCAATACAAATTTATCAAATGATCTTCTAGAAATCATTTCTGTCCTTTTTGAATAAGTGGATTTAAGTGGACTTAAACTCCACATAAAAATCCCAAATAAATCCTAGGAGTCTACCCTTACCTTATCTACCTACCAGTATGTTTTTATCCTCGGGTTCAATGCAAGAACTTGGACTTCCTTCACAACCCACCATTGGATCAATTTTCGCAAAGTAGTAAACCACTAGTCTAAACCACTTCCAAATTTCCCCAAAGCTTGATCAAAGCTCATCCTCAGCACCAAGACACCATGTTGGTCGACTAGTACTATAGCTCCACCCCACCAAATTCCCAGTTTGCCCTTGTACTAGTTGTAAGAGAGAGAGATTAACACATTTCTTACAAAGGTCTTGTCCACTAATCACCACAGCTCCACTACCTGGTCCAGCACGACCCAATTACAGTCCTACCCCTCTCCACCTCCCCCCTGGACCAATCCATGGCCAGCACTCCCTCCCCACCATGTCCAATTTGGTAATTCACACCACCTAGCACCCCACCTTGCTATAAAGCTAGCAGCCCTCCCCTAGCCAGCCTCTGCCCCCTCATTTGCTTCCTCCCACCTCCACTCACCTTCCCCAGCACGCTCTACCTCTCCCCTGCTCTGTGCAGCCCGAGAGAAGAAGAAGAGGAGAACTTCGGCCTCCTCAAGAAATCGAGCAAGGCTCTCCCTCACTCCCCCATTCTCTCTGCATATCAGCCCCTTAGCTCCCCTAGCTCCCCTCTATCTAATGGTGTGCTCTTTTCTGTCTAGGACCATCTCCTCCGCTGTCGCCGTTGAGCACCGACGAGATCCTCCTCGGCCGCCGTCACGCGAGCTCCTTCTCGTGGTCCTCCGCCGTCGTGCCGCCCACCAATCAGATCGCCGTCATCGACCGCGTCACCCTGCACCATCCCCGACCTTCCCCGAGCCCTCTGGTGAGCTCCCGCTTCCTCCCTCCGCCGCTGCTTAGGGTTTCGTCGCCTCCTCACTTTTGCACATTGATAACCGACTGACCACAGAACCCTAATCCTAGTCCCTTGTATCTATCCTAGACAACTAACTCCCAAGAGAAACACTACAATGGCAATCTTGTAAATTCCACCATTTGACTTCCACTCCTCCAAAAACCCTCCCAAGTCCAGTAGTATTCAGTATGTTTGTTTGCTGTATGTTTTGGTGCATGAATGTCTTGTATTGATTGTGGTATTGTATGCTTGCATGTGTATCCGATGACGACGCTAGTGTGAGTGTCTGACGACAAGAAGGAAGGGTTTTCTTATTCATTATATTACTGGGTATTCTTGGTCATCTGAAGAAGTCCAGGGACTTATTGCTGATCACAGGCAAGCCACCACTTCCTAAACTCTATTACTTGTCCTATTCTCATTTACCTGTTTTACATCCTCTTTATAAATTGCATACTTTACCTGCATGTCTTGTTTTACACATACTGCGGTAGTAACTTGGCTCCTCCAAGTTATAATTTCGTGTCCTTCGAGGCACCACCCCTTTGGACCTACCATTTTAACCCTTTAGATCAGGAGTACGATGGTTAGCATCCCACCCCATTGAAAAACCCCGGTTTTGAGAAAATTAAACTATTTTGGGATTTTCCCCACTACAAATGTTTCAAAAACGGCTTTGTAAAACCCTGGGAAGAGGCATCGTTCCTAGTGGAAGTTTTAACCAAAGAAATGGTGATGAGAAGAAGTGGAAATGTGATGGGATGTTCTACGCCTTTACTGGAACAATATTTATCCGCGCAACCACATTACCCCAGGTTACTGGGGCTTAACTCGTAGTTTGTCCGCTTTAGCCGAGGAAACTTCTACCATGCTTATAGGGAGAAATCCTTGGAATCCCGGGCCGGCATCCCAGGTCTAGGATCTGAAGCCTGTCGCTTGCCTCAACAAGAATGAGCCTGAGCAATCAGGAGTCCGGTGCAACAATTGGGTCTCCCGCGGACGGTATGACTTAGGTAGTACAGAAGGAAGAGGAGTCACCCAATTTAAGGTATACGCCAAGTTACGGCTTGGGTATGCGCGTGTACGAAAGGAAGGACTATGGATGGGATCCACATAGGCGTTGCCGGGGAGATAAAACCCAACAGGAAAAGCATGCCTTTGCTAGTGTAGACAAGCGAAAAGTTAGGTTTGATTATCCGGACCCCCATCTACTGAGGTAGTGGGCCGTGGTTGTATCCCGACGGATGTATTGATTCTTGTGGGTAAAGTGTGCAAACTCTGCAGAGTATAACCTATTCGAATAGCCGTGTCCACGGTCAAGGACGGTTGTAAAGGTGTTGGCTAGGAGTACCCAAACTGTGCTTGTTTGGGAAACAAGTACTCTAAGGACGACGGTTCTAGGGGAACCCGAGTTCGAAAGCTTTGTTTTGACCTGAGGGGTTGAAGATGTTTAAAAAGGGTTTTTACTACAAAACTCTTCTCAAAACTCCTTTTTAACAAGACATGGTGATGTCTGGATTTATAAAACAAAAGAATGTTTTCAAAACTCTTTTTAACAAAGATATGGAGATGCCATAATTTCAAAGTTAGTTTAGGCTTTTCAAAAGCAACCCTAGATAGAGCTATCTCGCCACAACCACATTTGCATTTCCTTTGTTTACCTATCCTGGTGGTTTGCGAGTACATTCAAAAGTACCCACGGCTGTGTCCCTGGCTATTTACTTGGCCAGACTTTCAGGAAGTTAAGCTGACGTCCACTACAAGAAATATGTTAACTTGTGACCTTCTTATAGTGACGAGAAATAAAATCGTCATAGATTTATGACGATTTCTCACAATATGGTCGTAGGCTATTTGGAGAGGTCAAAATCGTGTAGAATTACGGCGTTTTTGTTAGAATCGTCAAAATTTGATCGGATGAAATCGTCATAATCTACACGGTACAGATTAGATCCTTATTTGTAGTCGATTACGACCAATTTAAATCGTCATAGTGTCCAATATATGATACATTAAAATAACTAGTCAGCCACGTCAGCAATTATTCCTACGTGTCATGTACATGTGTAACTTTTTTGTATAAGTGTATCCATATGTCAATATAAGCCTACCTGACAAGTAGGCCCAGGTTAAACTGACACAACGGACCCACCTTGAACTGAAAAACCGGCCCCGTGTTCTTATATCGGAAATAATAGACAAAAAGCTTGAAGAAGGGGTTCGAACCCGCGACCTCGGCGACCAATTTATCGAACCCAACCACCACGCCTCAACATGCTTCTTGTTATAACCGATCGCTGAGACTTTATGAACTCTACATTCGATCGTTGGGCCTGGGCTTCGCAGAAGTACAACAACATCCTATTCTCATTTTTCTTTTTTCCTTTAAAGTTTTTTTGGCCAAGTAAGGGAGGTGGGCTGCGGTCTTGGGCCGGCAATGACCCTATGCGCGGTTGATTAGGTCTGCCGGTCCATTTTGGTAGTTTTTTTCCTATTTTCTTTTTTCTTTTTCTATTTTTTTAATTCTTCCATATCTTTTTTATAAAAATTCCAAAATAATTATTTTTTCCTTCTAAATTATTATATAATTCAGTAGATCATATTAGTGTTTTAATTAGAAATATTTTGATTATGTAAAAATAGTGGATTTACTAATCCCATATTAGTCTACAGTAGGAAAAATGTCATAATTCGAAATATGATTTTGAAATTAGGAATTTGGATTAAAAAAGAATGGTGAGTGCAATGGATCTCCGATGAAATAGCATACTATGAACATAAAATTGATGGACTGTTTTTTAAATTTGGTTTTACATTCTTTGTATCTATTTAAATTTCTTGTGCCCGATGAAATAGAGACATTCGTGTTATGTTTCCGCACATTGAAATTATTAACTGAAGTAAGCCACACGTTCTGAACCACTTAAAGACCACCTTCGGTAGTTTTTTTAATATGAATTACGGTAAACGGTATAAAAATTAATATTCATTTGAGTACTTTGACCGTAAAATTTTCATATGATATTGGATTGACATTATCCAAAAATCAACTTTATTCATACCGATGGGATAAATACTTTTGTCTCGGTTCATATATGTGAATAATATTTTCTTTTCAAGTAGTTAGGCCCGTTTTAAAAACATAGTCAAAATGGTGGGCATGACCGTTCTCGTCTAGGTGTTGAGTCTTGCAATTTTGTATGCCCGTTTAAAATTTCTCTAATTTCAAACAATGGTCAAAACGGCCGCATGAAGATAGGGGATGAGCCTCGCTAAACTTGCATTGGATCTCTGAAGAAACATCATATTGTCAGACTAAAAATAATTTTTTCAAAAAATCATGAGCATCAGATCATGTACCTGTAGTTCAAACCGGACCCACTTCCAACCGATTCGGCAGACATTTGTCTTTTTCACCCGGGGTGGTCAGAAAGGTTTTAAAATCCCTGGTTAGGACATTGTTCATGTAAGGTTGTCTAGTATTTTTGAAAAATGGGGTGGTAGCATTTTTTAATTGAACAGTTGGTGTTGCTTCACAAAACGCCCCGATTTCGGCACTCGAAAAATAGAAAATGGCATTTCCGTGCGGCAAAAAGGAAAAGTTCCTCCTGGAACATTGTACGCCATCCAAAAATGCACATGAGTGCACAATATAGGCACATTATCACAAACTATGCCGTGATTCTAGCCATAACATTGGTCGTTTGGCTTGAACGCCATGAAACCTCGGACATGATAGGTCATTTATGTGAAGGTTTTTTCGAGATACAATCAATATACCAAGTTTGGTATTTTTCCTTGCAACTATGTCACATAATATGATGCCACACGAAAGATTTACATTGTTCGGATCATTTTTGAATTTCTTATGCCCGTTTCAAATTTCTCCCGTTTCAAACAATGGTCAAAACGGCGGGAATGAAGATAGGGGATGAGCCTCGCTAAACTTACATTAGATCGCTGAATAAACATCATATTGTGAGTCTAAAATAATTTTTTCAAAAAATCATGAGCATCAGATCATGTACCTGTAGTTCAAACCGGACCCACTTCCAATCGATTCGGCAGACATTTGTCTTTTTCACCAGGGGGGACGGAAAGGTTTTAAAATCCCCGGTTAGGACATTGTTCATGTAAGGTGGTCTAGTATTTTTGAAAAATGGGGTGGCAGCATTTTTTAATTGAACATTTGGTGTTGCTTCACAAAACGCCCCGATTTTGGCATTCGAAAAATAGAAAATGCCATTTCTGTGCGACGGAAAGGAAAACTTCCTCCTGCAACATTGTTCACCATCCCAAGATGCACATGAGTGCACAATATAGGCACATTATCACAAACTATGTTGTGAGTCTGGCCATAACATTGGTCGTTTGGCTTGAAAGCCATGAAACCTCGGACATGATAAGTCATTTCTATGAAGGTTTTTCGAGATACAATCAATATACCAAGTTTGGTATTTTTCCTTACAACTATGTCACATAACATGATGCCACGTGAAGTATTCACATTGTTCGGACCGTTTTTGAATTTTTTATGCCCGTTTCAAACTTTGGTCAAAACAGAGGGAATGAAGGTTCTTAGTTCGGGGCTGAGCCTCGGTAAAATTTCATTGGATCTCTGAAGAAACATGATTCTCCATCCCAGCATACACATGCGTGCACAATATAGACACATTATCACAAACTATACCTCACATTATCACTAAAATTTGGTGGTTGTCGACAAAATGTCCCGTTTTTGGTCCCATAGATGTTCAGCCAATCAGAATGCAAGAAGGAGACTACCACGGATCACCCCACAAAATCAGATCGCAGCCGTCCACAATAGATCCATCCAACGGTCAGCCCCTCACCCCTCAGGCTCTCAGCCACCGAAAAATCGGAGCGAACTTAGGGCGCTAAGTTTGCGCGGGCTGCCGAATTGATCTTCGCGCCGGATGTTTCGACTTTGGGCCGCGGCAGACCAAAACTTGGGCTCGGTCAGGCCGCATCCAACCACACCCACGCCACTCACTCCATCATGCAGACTTCCTCCCTCGTCTCCTGGGCGCGCCGCCTCTGCCAACATGCGACCCCCTCCTTCCCATCCACGCGCACCGCCTCTGCCAACATGCGATCCCCCTCATTCCCGGGCACCACATCTGTGGCCACCCCAGATCTCCAGCGCCCGCGACCACCTCCGGCTCACCCGCGACCCATCTCCCCTCACGGTATTTCTCCCCTGCGCCCGAAGCCAGACCTGATGAAACCCTAGCCTAGATCCTGGTCGTCCGATGGGGAGCAGGACCTGGGCGTCGCTCAGTGAAGGCGGGGATGGCGGGCGGTGCCAGCGAAGGAGAAGCGAGGGACGACATGGGCGTGCGCGCTGGCTATGGTTGTGGCTGCGGGGAAGATGGAAAGGTCGCGGGGAGGCCTAGTAGGCGTCTTTATCCCCTTCGCTAAGGCCATGACCTCCACCGGGAGACAGAGATCGCTGGAGAGGAGCAGGAAGTCCATGGCTTCCACTGTCATGCAAGCCTCCGACGACAGCAGCCACGTCCAGAACCTCATTAGTGCCTCCACCAAGGTAATTTGCAAAGAATGTACTACCCTCAATTTTTTCACTGCCTCTGTAGTTAATGTTTTGCTTATGATATCATGAGTTGTTGTTGTGGCTAAAACAGGAAAGTAGAAAATATTTGTTTATGATATCATTATTTGATTGCCTGTTACAAATTTCAGTTAACTAGACACTCGACATGCAAATCTCTGTTCATTACCATGGAATTTATGTGATTTGCTGTGTGTACTACTGTATGAATGACTAATTCGTGTGAGAGTTTAGGATCTCGTGCAATTTAGGGTTGTGACCACTCTTATTGATACTTGATGCATCCTCATACTATGATTTGATCACTACATGTTTATTCCGCTTCAATACAAGGTTCACAAGAATTACTGTTATGGTGTTGTATGTGGTAGGGTCATCTGTGTGTGCTTTTTTGCACCAGGGCACTTAAACCTGGATAGCACAAACCTCCCATGTATTTACGTCCAGTCTTTCCATGATTGTTTACTTACAATTTTGTTGGAAGTGTGTACTTAATATGTCACTTCATTCCCTGATTACACAGAATGATTTCAATGTCATCAACAATGTTTAGCTCCTGTAATTCACCATCTACATTTTGTACTACCAGACATTCCAAGTTACCTCTGTGTTTTGTACTAGTGCAATTAGATTATACAAATGTTCCGATGACTTTCTACGTTTAAGCCAACTGCGACTGCCATCTCTGATGGTATGCAGGTGTTCAATGGCATAGGTTCCAACTTGCTATTTTGTTAGGTCCTTACTGTGAGCTTGAATGGTGTAGTAGTATAACAATTATTGTCTATTAATTTTGTCAAGCATTATTTTTACCACTTAATGTTCTATACGCGATGTTGGTCGCCTGATTTGGGTTGTGTGTCTAGGTATTCCTCACCTCCATTGGTAGGAGTGCAGGGCAAGTGGACTTGGTCAAGTATCCTACCGGCAAATCCAAATCTGCATATCACCTAAGACGTCGTCAAGGTCGCCATGGGCCCCAAGGTTTCTCCCTTTCCCCCCTCATTCCTGACCAAGCGTTAATTGGGGCATGGATCTAGTGGGGAAACGCTGGGCTAGGGTAGTATCTTGGCTTGATTTCTCGACTGAGTGTGTGTGTCTGCTACTTCCTTGTTTTGTGTTGTTCTGTAGGGGCACAATGTGATTATCGAGAGAGTGCATAAATCTCCCAAAGTCAACAAGGACAGGGTCGCTGTTGCCAAAAGCATCGAGTCTGATACTTCTGTCAACAAGTGTTAATTTTGATGCACTTACCTTCTCCATTACGTGTTTTTTGAGAGAATCTCCATTACGTGTTACTGATGCTTCTGTTAGCTAGTAAAGAACTGTTGTGTTGTCAGGACATAATTTTTTATGCTCTATCTGTGCTTAATTGTTGTTGTTTGCTGCGATACGATATTTAGTAATTGGTGGCTCCAGTGAATGGCAGGTGAATAGCAATAGCTTGTAGTTTGAGTATGGTTTTGGATGTTGTAGTTATTGTTGGTCATCACGCATGTGCCTCTGGCCTCTGCCTCCATGATGAACTTAGTTTGTCCCGGTGCATTATCTCGGTCATATGTTGTCTTTACATGATTATACATACTCTAGTCTAGGTCCAGATTTGAATGCAGATATATCACAAGCTCATTATATGTGTATCTTGCTCAAATGCAGATGTATCTCAAGCTGAAGTGTTGTTACCGTAGTTGGCAGTTCTGGGACAACAACATTGCCTACGTCTCGCTGGCACCGAGGGCACAATCTTCACTATCACACAAGAATCAGTCCTTAGTGGCTCCACCTGCCTGTCACCCCCCTTGTAAGCTCGGCTCTCCATTCCTCGAGACATTCCCTACTTTTTGCCAACTCTAGTGTGACCAAAATGGCTGGCTCTTCGTAGTTGTGTGCTTGGTTAGATCAACTGTTTTGTCTATTATTTTTGTTGGATTAGCTCTGTACAATTGTTTATGAATGCCACTACTATTCTTTCTGAACATTAAATGCTATTAAATATCAATGGAATGTTCAATGGACAATTGCTCGTTCTGGTGAAAGATTCAATACTGCTAAATTCTTGTGAGCACATAGGTCGTGACTTTATTCTAGATAGTATTTGTCAATTTAGGCTAAACATAAATGGAACCTATTTTTTTGAATGCTTTCTTACTCCTTTTTATTTTTGTGAATAATTACATAGGATGATATGGAGGCCTTTATTGAGATGATCAAGACGCAAGTTCTAGATGATATCATTGAAGCTTAGATGGAAGAAGTGCCGCTCTACGCAACTCTGTTTTGTGAACTGAATTTTATTTTGATGTAAATGAGTGCATATAGTATCGCTATTCCAAAGTCTGGTTTATTTATATGCTGTGATAATAATATTTGTTTAGTAATATTGAGCATGACTGGTTGACTGTAAATCTGTAAATTCGTAATGTTCTGTATCAAATGTTGTAACAAAGCTATGGCCCATTCTTGGTGTTGGATCGGAGTGATATTTTGTTGGAAAATGAATTACGAAAAAGGCTGAAATCCAAAAAGAAATAGGTAGTACAGAATAATAGAAGGATTGTAAAAAGGCTAGGGCCCAAATAATATTGGAAATAGAAAGGCTGAAAATTAGAACAAAAGTGGATCATACAAAGGTGTAGGCCCAAAAAGAATTGCAATGTAAAAGGCCATGGCCTAGAAAAAAAGGCTGAATTATTGGGCTTGGCCCATATAAGTGACTGAACTGGACTGGGCTGATTTCACACTATGACGATCTTATTTCGTCATAGATTTGCCACGTCGGATCAGCCACGTAGGATTTGACCTAGCAAGGCTAGATATCCCGTGACGTTATGCGATCGTCTTAATTGTTATGATGATCCCAGATCGTCATAGACGGTTATGACGATTTCGCAAAAATCGTCGTTATAGTTCATTTGCGACGCCTAGCTTTCGACGATCTCAAAATCGTCATAGAATCGTCATAAACAGACTATTGTGACGATTTTGTGACGAAAATAGAGGGTCATATATAGCCAGATTCCTTGTAGTGGTCCATCGAGCTAGGCCGTCTTCCTAGTCAGCTGCCTGTAGGTTGAGGCACGATTGGGCTCTGCGCTTGGAGTTGTTCCGCTGCTAATGATGATGTAGCCCTAATGGCAATTATGTAAGTCTTGTATTCGTTATGTTTCGGATGTTGTAATGATACCTGTCGGTTATGTTCCACGGCTCACTGATCATGGGAACATGGATGTATGCATAACCGGGATTTCTCGGATGAATAATCCAGGGGTCTCACAGACCTGGTATCAGAGCCATCCTGACCGTAGGAGACTTTAGTTAGCATGGACGCTAGACAGGAAACGACAAACCTATTTTCCAAAAAGGCAAAGGAGAAAAGATGACTATTTGCAAAAGTGCTTATGTCTCCTCCTTCTCTATTTCGGAAAAACTACTTGCACTAATAAGATTTCATAAGCTTAAAATCCTGCACACCGTCACTAACCTAAACTCATCTCACCAATCTACTGTAGATGGCCTCTTTCCGCTCAGAGCGCATCATTGTTGGAGACAGTTTCTGGCCCTTTGAAGAGCAGCTTCACAACCTGCTAAAGATAGTCAAGAGACCCGCGCCAATCATTGAAGGAACATAACTTCCTCGCAGTAACACCAATGTGATGCAATGGGTCATCAAGGCTGTAATTCCTTCCCCCGATGAGGACACCTTGCCCACAATCTTCACTTTCCTCGACAGCAAATGGGTAGATGGTGTGGCGCGAGCCATACAGCAAATCATGGCGCGCCTCTGCAAGATCCACGAAGATGAGTTGAAAGATACTCCCTACCACTTGTTTGGAAAGAGAGACGAAGACGGACTCCCCACTGAGTCTTTCCTCACCTGCTGCATTGGGAATCAGCTGGAGAATATGGAATACCTACTCCAACGTTCCTAGGAAGACCTTGACAAGGCCAGACGTGAAAATCTGCTTCTAAAGATGGATATCAACCTTCTCCGTAAGCGCGAAAGGAGTCTTCAAGCCACCAAGGCCCGTTTGGCAAGAAAGCTGATCACTGAAGTACCCCCAACCCCTGAAGACCAGAACCCCGGAACTGACGACGAACTTGCCTTCCTCAATGAGTACCACCCTATCGTCCAGTCCCCGCGCCGACAGATTCAACTTCCAACCCAACACCATGGGAAGGCACCACTCTCACCTTCACCGAAGATGAGCTGAATATCCCATAGACCCTAGAGGATCTGCAGTAGTTGGAGATCCCGAAGCTATCCAAGACTCCGCAGATGCACCCTCCGAGTAATCACCCACATCGTTGTACTCGCCCCCTCTAGCAATAGGGTAGAGTCATGTATCGTCCCTGAACGCGTTTTGTAATGCCTAAGTACTATTAGCACCGTCGGGTGCAGTTTTGGTTGGTATGTAATGACTTCCTTGATTGCTATGCTTGCTTGAAATGTTCCTTTTTGCGTGTTTTACCCAAGTCATTACATCAGACCCAACCCGAAACGTCGGCCACCAACCAGACCTCCCCAAGGATGGCCATGAAGACCGGAAGCTCGAAGAAGGCATGTAACCGCTGCGGAGACGAAGGACACCAGGCCAACAGATGTTCCGGCCACTACCCCAACTGTGGAGAACCCCATTCGTCCAAAGTTTGCCCAGCTTGACTTATCACTTGTTTCATCTGTGAAGGCCAAGACCATGTCCCTATCAAATGTCCAATATATCCCCTCATTGGCAAGGCCTGTCAACCTCCCGATGTCAGCCTAGAAACGTCATCAACTCGGCTACGACGGAAGAAGAACCTCTGCTTCATGTGTGGACTACCTAGTCACTTCAGCAGAGAATGCCCCGAGGGTAAGCCCGGCAAAACTTCCGCGAAATAGAAGCTCGAAGACTTCCAAGGTCGCCTCCCCAGAAAAGATGGTCACCCTACCGCTCGCTGCCGCGCAGCTCAAGACTGAAGATGTCCCACGCCTTCCTAGATGACAGCGGCCCGTGGAGGTAAAGACCAAGAGAGAAGCCCTTTCACCCACTCTAGGACTCCCTGAAAGTCAACAAGTGTCACCTTTATTTAGCTAGCCCTATCCCCTCCCCGTGGAGCGCCACCTATGTTGCTACCCCTCTTAAGTCGATGTCTGCCACCTTAAGAACCCTCTTTTTTCACCTTCCTAAGAAAGTCCCCTAGTTATAACTCTCCACTCTACCCAAGTCTAATCCTAAGGGGGAAAGACTGCATCTTTCTCACCAAATAGATAACCTTTCTGCCCGACCGTGCAACCCGAAGACGCAGACCTTAGAGCACAGACTTGTCACAGACTTTACAGGCTTGGTCACAGACTTGGATTCAATAAGCCACTTAAGAGAAGTACCGTAGACCCTTATGGATGGAAGATCCATCCCCGCAACCACGGTGGACGCCAACTCAACCTCCGAATTTCAAGAAGATTGGAGTTCAACCCGCTGTGAAGATGGTTCTGCTCAAAGACAAAGTCGACAAGTTAGCCCGCAAGATACACATGGTACTAACTCCGAGGCAAATTCCCAAACCTTACTCTCCAGAATCTCGGGACGAGATTCTTTTAAGGGGGAAAGGTCTATAACATCCCAATTTCAACAACCCTGATTAGTTGTCCAGAATGCAAAAATCAGGGGGAACAAAAACTTTTTCTTCTGCTTTGGTATAGTGTTTGCTTGTTGTTTGTTTGCACTTGTGCTTATGAAGTGTATCTTGGGATATTCCTTACCCCAACCTCAGTTGGCAAAAGCTATTTACCAAAACTATCTTGGCTTACTTTACATATTCTCAAACGTTCTGGCATTTCAAAACATGAGCCAAGATGCCTATGTAACCAAAACTATTTTTTTGGGTAGCTTCCATTGTCAAAACTATAGAGAGATATATATTACAATCTCCTTATGTTTTCAAGATAGAACACTCAACTAATCTTATCTCTAGCTTTATCCCAAAACTCTTGTTCAAAGCATTTGGATTCTACTCTTGGTAGAGATACCAAGAAGCCTCCTCTTATTCAAAACTCAACCTCTTCAAAATGCCCCCAACCTTACCCCAAGCTGAGATTGATGGTGAACCCTAGGAATAGTTGATTAGTGTATAAGATGAGTTGCATTGATCTGTTGACTGATGAGTTGCTTTGATCTGCTGTTTGACTTGTTTGCTTAGGAAGTAGTATGAGACACTCTAGGAGCTCATCACTAGGATCAAGATGTTTCCCCAATAATCTATCACTAAGCAAGAAAGCAAACCTTGTTATGATCCCTAGCCACTAGGTGATTATATAGAACCCTTAATCAGATCCACTATGAGGATCTCCATCCTAGATGTTTCCAAGCCCCTAAGACCAACCTCAAGAAAGGATATATTCTACTCACTCTACACCTCAATATCACCCACTTGTTAAAGCTCTGATACCTTGCAACTCCTCCGAGAATATTCCCTCACATACTCTAGTCAAATTCCTCAAAACTGCCCAATTTGTCTAAGTCTAGAAACAGTTTCAGCATCACCTTTTTGAATGCCTCCTTTTCTCAAACCATGTGCATTTTTTGGAAATACACTTGGACCATAGTGATAACCATCCTAAGGACTACCAAGGCCCACATTAAGCCCTGGCTAGATCCTCCTCCAACCCACTTGTCCATGATTGTTTTGCAGACAAGAAAATATCATTTCCTGCAAAACTAGTCCTCCTACCTACTTTGGTAGAAGCTCACACCCTCCCACAACCTCCTTTGGACCAACTATCTGCATGGTTGTGTTCTACTCATTGATGTCTATCAGAACCTACTTCACTTGTCAAAAGTGGAGCTCTGTGCTTATTAAACCCACATGGTTTAGAAGGCATCATGGCCCTTTCTGCATGGTAGCTTTAATTTCAACAAAGTTTGCCATCTTATCTAGATCACCTCAAATACAATTAATTCAAACTTCTCCTGCCATGATCATCTACATGACTTGGCCTACTCAACCATCTAGCCCTTGCACCAAGGTGAGCTCTCAGCTCCAAGATGCATGCATGTTTTGGTGGTATAAAAATAACACCACCCTAGATCATCAACTCTTGGTTTTCCAACCTTTTCTAGTTGGATTTCCATTCCACAAGGTTGGAAATGCTTGCTACACCTTTTCCACCTCACCTAACTTGATATACAAGAATTATCAATACTTATCCATAACTATTATGGCCCCAAAGCTATTTGATTTCTTAAATAGTCTAAATCCCCAAAACTCCCTTCATAAAGGAAAGTTTGGTTTTTACCAAACCACTTCCCCAACTTTTGGCTCATATGAATCCCACAAATCATATCCTATCTTTCCAGCTCAAAAATAAATATTTTTGAGAAGCTTTATTATTTTTTTGCCCATTTTCTTAAATGGCTGAATTGAAATAATAATTGTTTTAATTACTTTTCAGCCCCAATAAATCTTGGGAAAATTCCCCTAAGTGTGTATTCACATTTGGGACCCTCCCACACCAAAATCCACCTTGGTCCAATACAAATTTATCAAATGATCTTCTAGAAATCATTTCTTTCCTTTTGGAATAAGTGGATTTAAGTGGACTTAAACTCCACATAAAAAGCCCAAATAAATCCTAGGAGTCTACCCTTACCTTATCTACCTACCAGTACCTTTTTCTCCTCGGGTTCAATGCAAGAACTTGGACTTCCTTCGCAACCCACCATTGGATCAATTTTGGCAAACTAGTAAACCACTAGTCTAAACCACTTCCAAATTTCCCCAAAGCTTGATCAAAGCTCATCCTCAGCACCAGGACACCACGTTGGTCGACTTGTACTGTAGCTCCACCCCACCAAATTCCCATTTTGCCCTTGTACTAGTTGTAAGAGAGAGAGATTAACACATTTCTTACAAAGGTCTTGTCCACTAATTACCACAACTCCACTACCTGGTCCAACACGACCCAATTACAGTCCTACCCCTCTCCACCTCCCCCTGGACCAATCCGTGGCCAGCACTCCCTCCCCACCATGTCCAATTTGGTAATTCACAACACCTAGCACCCCACCTTGGTATAAAGCTAGCAGCCCTCCCCCAGCCAGCCTCTGCCCCCTCATTTGCTTCCTCCCTCCTCCACTCACCTTCCCTAGCACGCCCTACCTCTCCCCTGCTCTGTGTAGCCTGAGAGAAGAAGAGGAGAGCTTCGGCCTCCTCAAGAAATCGAGCAAGGCTCTCCCTTCCCTCCCCCATTCTCTCTGCATGTCAGCGCCTGAGCTCCACTAGCTCCCCTCTATCTAATGGTGCGCTCTTTTCTGTCCAGGACCATCTCCTCCGCCATCGCTGCTGAGCACCGACGAGATCCTCCTCGGCCGCCGTCGCGCGAGCTCCTTCCCGTGGTCCTCCGCCGTCGTGCCGCCCACCGATCGGCTCGCCGTCGTCGACCGCGTCGCCCTGCACCATCCCCGACCTTCCCCGAGCCCTCTGGTGACCTCCCGCCTCCTCCCTCTGCTGCTGCTTAGGGTTTCGTCACTGGCGCTCCGTTCGCGTAGACGATGATCCAGATCCGTCCATCGCGACTTGATCCACGGTCGCCATCGCTCGGTACCGCTTCGGCCTCCCCCTCCCGCTGACTGTCAGGCCCCGCAGGTCAGGTTCGAACCGCCAGCTCCCGCGCTTCGCCCCGCCCCGCCATTGGCCGAATCCTCCCGGCCGGCCCAGTAGCTCCCCAGATCCAGCCCGTTGCACTTCCTTCTCTTTTTCTTTTAGCAGCCCCTATATTTCTAGAAAAGGTTTCGCCAGTTTTAAATCCAAATAAAATAGTCAATCAAGTCCAAATGACTAGATCCAAATTCCTGGTGGTTCTCTGATGTTTTATCAAACATGCAGAGGCAACCCTAAGTTTAAAATAAATACCAATTTTGGCTAGTAATTAATCTGCTAGAATGTATCTGGTACACCCAATTAATTCCTCTGTGAGCTAGACATTTCCATTTGAGATGAACCAAGGACCTACTGGAAGGTATTTGAAATACCTATCAACCAACACATGTCCCATGCCCAGTTGAGGATTATTATACCTTTAGGAAAAATAACAACACTATCAACTTTCTGTATTAGGTATTTTCCTCAGGTCGAACCAAATGTTGTTTTGACCTTATTCCAATTCCCAGTACTTCCTAGGATTAATATCTACCAAACCCCAGCAGCTCAGATTTTATTGAGCTCTGGATAATTTTAGAGATTTAAATATCTCTGTGATGGGTATTTTCACTAAATATATCACTCCAGGAGTTTGACCAATCCAAAAAGGGTGAATCCAAATCCTACAGAATTTTTTTATATACCTCTCACATGCCCTTGGAACCAATGCAATATCTCCTGTAGATTTAATCTGGTAAATAAAAGAGGAATCATACCGAACTGTATTTAGGAATTTCCTGAGGGCATTATGGTAATTCTTTTGACTTGATTCCAACTCTAGGTGGTTCAGTACAGCAAGTACTACCTAACCGCCCAAGGAAATAATTTTAGAAGCTCCAGAACTTTTCTGGTGAATTATTTCCTTAAACTAGAGTTGATTCCACTATAAAAAGCTTAATTAATTTTAGAAAATGGTTAATCAAGTGAAACCACTTGTGATGGTTTTGTCATGACAAGACCTATCTGAGGATATCACTTTTGCACATTGATAACCCACTGACCACAGAACCCTAATCCTAGTCCCTTATATCCATCCTAGACAACTAACTCCCAAGAGAAACACTACAATGGCAATCTTGTAAATTCCACCATTTGACTTCCACTCCTCCAAAAACCCTCCCAAGTCTAGTAGTATTCAGTATGTTTGTTTTTTGTGTGTTTTCGTGCATGAATTTCTTGTATTGATTGTGGTATTGTATGCTTGCATGTGTATCCGATGTCGACGCTAGTGTGAGTGTCTGACGACAAGAAGGAAGGGTTTTCTTATTCTTTATATTACTGGGTATTCTTGGTCATCTGAAGAAGTCCAGGGACTTATTGCTGATCACAGGCAAGCCACCACTTCCTGAACTCTATTACTTTTCCTATTCTCATTTACCTGTTTTACATCCTCTTTATAAATTGCATACTTTACCTGCATGTCTTGTTTTACACATACTGCGGTAGTAACTTGGCTCCTCCAAGTTATGATTTCGTGTCCTTCAAGGCACCACCCCTTTGGACCTACCATTTTAACCCTTTAGATCGAGAGTACGATGGTTAGCATCCCACCCCATTGAAAAACCCCGGTTTTGAGAAAATTAAACTCTTTTGGGATTTTCCCCACTACAAATGTTTCAAAAACGGCTTTGTAAAACCCTGGGAAGAGGCATCATTCTCAGTGGAAGTTTTAACCAAAGAAATGGCGATGAGAAGAAGTGGAAATGTGATGGGATGTTCTACGCCTTTACTAGAACAATTTTTATCCGCGCAACCACATTACCCCAGGTTGCTAGGGCTTAACTCGTAGTTTGTCCGCTTTAGCCGAGGCAACTTCTACCATGCTTATAGGGAGAAATCTCTAGAATCCCGGGCCGGCGTCCCAGGTCTAGGATCTGAAGCCTGTCGCTTTCCTCGGCAAGAATGAGTCTGAGCAATCTGGAGTCCGGTGCAACAATTGGGTCTCTCGCGGACGGTATGACATAGGTAGTATGGAAGGAAGAGGAGTCACCAAATTTAAGGTATACGCCAAGTTACGGCTTGGGTATGCGTGTGTATGGAAGGAAGTACTATGGATGGGATCCACATACGCGTTGCCGGGGAGATAAAACCCAATAGGAAAAGCATGCCTTTGCTAGTGTAGACAAATAAAAAGTTAGGTTTGATTATCCGGACCCCCATCTACTGAGGTAGTGGGCCGTGGTTGTATCCCGGCGGATGTATTGATTCTTGTGGGTAAAGTGTGCAAACTCTGCAGAGTATAACCTATTCGAATAGCCGTGTCCACGGTCAAGGACGGTTGTAAAGGTGTTAGCTAGGAGTACCCAAACTGTGCTTGTTTGGGAAACAAGTACTCTGAGGACGACGGTTTCGGGGGAACCCGAGTTCGAAAGCTTTGTTTTGACCCGAGGGGTCGAAGATGTTTAAAAAGGGTTTTTACTACAAAAACTCTTCTCAAAACTCCTTTTTAACAAGACATGGAGATGTCTGGATTTATAAAACAAAAGCATGTTTTCAAAACTCTTTTTCAACAAAGATATGGAGATGCCATAATTTCAAAGTTAGTTTAGGCTTTTCAAAAGCAACCCCGGATAGAGCTATCTCGCCACAGCCACATTTGCATTTCCTTTGCTTACCTATCCTAGTGGTTTGCGAGTACATTCAAAAGTACTCACGGCTGTGTCCCTGGCTATTTACTTGGCTAGACTTTCAGGAAGTTAAGGTGACGTCCATCGAGCTAGGCCGTCTTCCCAATCAGCTGCCTATAGGTTGAGGCATGATTGGGCTCTGCGCTTGGAGTTGTTCCGCTGCTAATGATGATGTAGCCCTAATGGCAATTATGTAAGTCTTGTATTCGTTATGTTTCGGATATTGTAATGATACCTATCGGTTATGTTCCACGGCTCACTGATCATGGGAACATGGATGTATGCATAACAGGGATTTCTCGGATGAATAATCCGGGGGTCCCATAGAAACCAAAAGAGAAGCAAAATTCGTATTGCTTGGCTTTTGGTACATTTTTGAGAAAGTGCGCATTAAGTGATATTTCTCAATTATGAAGAAAATGGAAGATAGTGAAAAACACGTTGAGGATTCAAAACCCTGCATCAGAGTGTTGAGAAGCGCAACGGACAAAGTTCCTGAAGGATTCTCTTCACAAAGGAAAGAATCAATGATAATGATCATTGTGTTTTCCCCATTGGTGTTTTCACTATATGAAGTAGGATTCAAAATGTAACCCATATCTTGTATGGAGACATTTGTGAATCGTTTGTCATGATTCTTGGAATATGACATACCTACGAACTACTAAGGAAATAATGGTAAACTAGAGTTATGAGAAATCCTAAAAGCAAAATTCACTTGAGATTAGAAAGCAATTCACTGCTGAATCTCACAAGTAAAACGGATTGAATTTTCCCAAATGACTGCAAAGCCATAGTGGAAAAGGGGGTAAATGACAAAAGCACAATTTGTCAAGTATTGGATGACTTCAAATGAATTTGATTCAAGTGTGCTAAATGTCTAGTGGATTTAAAACTAGTAAAAGTACTAGTATCTCATAGTAAATCTCCAAGTTTGATATTTGATCAAAGGGTTTTGTAGTTGTTCAAAATAGTGAGTGGATATGCAATTTGCATGAAATTGAGTGGGGTCTATAAAAGTCTTCCTAAAACAATATGTGAATGACATATTTTTGAGTGGGAGAAATATAAGTCTCAAATTCAAATATGTAGGAACATATTGAGTAAGAGTAGCGACTCATACCCAAATATGTTAGGAACATATTTTGAGTGGGATCTTATAGAGTGATTCTTAAGTGTGTTAAGAATAAAAGCGCAAATACCGATAAATAATGATTTATAAGGTGTATAAGTTGATAATAAGTGTATTATGATATTATGTAGTATTCCTTAAGGGATTCTGAAAAGGGTTTCAGAATAGAAGTTAATTAAGGAACTGGTCCTTAATAACTCAAGTTAGGAATAGTATTAAGTTTAACATCAATGGTTGAAAGAAAGAAATGATGATCATCATCCACTATGTTAAGACATAGGTTCTATATTAGAAAACCATGATGATAACTTAACCTAATATATGATCCAATAAGGAACGTTTAAAAGTGATTAAGTTTGATCACGGAACGTTGAGCTAAAGTTTGTCCGCACTGTCTAATAGAGAACTGCAGACATATTTTCCAAATCCATAAAAGGATGACATACCTTAAAGGATAAAGGGTTATGTTATAAGGGAATATGTTGGAAACTCCTGTAAATACCGATTAAAGTCAAGTAGGAAGCGAGGTGAACAGAAACATCGAAAGTTGCATAGGGTGCACTCGTGTTTCGATGATTACATTTATAATAATAGATAAGGGTACCATCTAAAGTGTTGTATAATGTTATGGTGGGGCTAGTTCGCTTTTAACATAGAATGATGTGTCCTAGGGCAT
Organism: Avena eriantha; assembly: GCA_910589775.1. Taxonomy (NCBI): domain Eukaryota; kingdom Viridiplantae; phylum Streptophyta; class Magnoliopsida; order Poales; family Poaceae; genus Avena; species Avena eriantha. The sequence goes on from OU342743.1 coordinate 91,264,826, forward strand.
AGTGCCCATGAGAAAGCCCTCGAGGTTGATCTAAAGTCACTATAGGCTCCTGGAATCAGGCCTTGTTCTGCTGCCATAGCGACGATGCATACACACAGATGTTATCATGTGATGATAAAGTATTAATGTCAATCAAGGTGACATTAGTAAGTTGCAAAGGATTTGGGACTGTAAAGTACAGACCCAAGACTCAACCTCTTCCATGAGCAAGCATGTTCAGGGTACCGGATATATGGTGCCAGTGATTAAGAACAAATGCAGCTAGTTTATTTGTACTCTAGTGCAAGTGGGAGACTGTTGGAAATATGCACTAGAGACAAATAGTAATAAGGACTATTACCATATTTCATAAAGTTTATGATTAATTTTTATATCATGCTATAACTGTAGTGAGAGGAAACATCAATACACGTGTGATATATAAACAACCAGGGGTTCCTAGTGAAACTCTAGTCACTGGTTCATTGGTCAACAGCTGATCAAGTTTCCTGATGATGTGGCATTTATGCCAGTTGGAAATGGAGTCAACTCATTCTGTGAATGAGATAATGAACCAATACCCAACCTAAACATCATGACCCGATCATGTCACAAAGTTCAAGTTACGATGATTAGAAATGGATCCTCGTAGATTATTCCTCAGACCGTGAGGCTATATCAATCACATTCTCCCGAGAGTGCTTAGATAACATCAAGCGCCACTTGGTAAAAAGTGGTTATAAAGGTGTGTTTAGGTATTCAGAGGAAACCGTAGAGGCAATATATGTCAAGAGCAGGATTTGTCCGTCCACGTGATGGAAAGATACTCAAGGGCCCACTCGGAGAAGTTATATCCAATAGCTGCGCAATGTGTGATTTGATCATAGGGATATCACTTGTCGGAACGAGTCAAGTAGCATTGTTCGGTAACGAGATTGAACATGACATGGTGATGTCATTGATCAGATCTCGGGCAATGCAAGTATCGAGAGACAAAGGTAATTAGACACGACCGTCCTAGTTCAAACGACAAAAGATCTTCATGGAACGCACAGGGGTCACATGGCCATCCAGGTCCCTCTGTCGATCATTGGTCTGGGAGTGTCCCGACCATGTCTGGAGTGTTCCCGAACCATAGGGTATGACACTTAAGGGTTTGGTGATGCTTAGAGAGTGTTTATAGGACCAAAAGAATCACCGAAGAAGAGTAGAGAGAAAACCGGAAGGGTTTTGGTAAGTCCGAAGGATGTCCGAAGTGGAGATGGAAGGTGTTCCATAACCATGGAGATTGAATAATATATGAATGAATGTTAAATATCGATTTAATCATTTATTCATAATTATTTCGTAAAATAGAATATCAATTTAAAGGTTAAAAGGCTTAATGGTCCAATTTCGGAGGGAAGAGGGCCCATTAGGGGAAGGCAAGAGGGAGAAGGGCCAGAGGGGGTGGCCGGCGCCCTAGTGGGCTAGTCCCCCCTACACGGGGCCCATGGGGTTGGCCGACGGCGCCACCCCTCCCCCTATCCTCTCCTTTAGTCCCACCCCGAGACTTTGAGGGAGGTAGTACCTACCCTCCCTATATATAATGGGGGTATTTGGCCAGATAAATACACACAATACTCAATAAAAGGATTCCTCTCTTTTGGGGAGACCTCCAATTGATATTCTCTCTCTCTCTCTCTCTGTCGTGACCGTGGTCCCAAGCTCGGACTGTGCAAACGAGAGACATCTTCACCGCGGAGCGCCGTCACACTGCGAGATTCGGATCCAAGAGCGCTACTTCCGCAACTGCTGCTCGATCAGGGAAGCAGGAGTCATCGTGAGGCACCGGACATGTGTAACGCCCCGCGAGGTGTCACACTTGAGGCACTCAAGTCGTTGGAGCCACAGGAGCGCAAGGACTTCATCACGACCTTAAGGTCGGCTTCAGCTCGTCTACATCAACCACACTCTCCTGAGCGTTGACAACGCTTTTCGGTCTTCAAGGGTAAGTTCGTGAAAAGCCCCTCCGGTTACTGTATTACTAATAGATAGGTCCTGGCAATATCATGGGTTCAGGGGCGTAGGGTAAAATTTATTGTTTTCATATGCGGAACCCCTACACAACGGGTGTAAGACAGTTTTACACACGCCAGCACTAAGGTTCTTACTTGGCGAGCCTAGCATGTACAAACATGGCCTCAGAACATGAATTGAAAGGTAAAGCACGAGTCATATAAATGATATGATATTCACACAATGCTCGCCATTGTAGCTGCACCACCTCACGTGATGATCAGTCATGGTGTAGTGAATTTAGTTCGTGTAATCACTAAAAATGACTAGAGGGATGTCATTTTGAGTGGGAGTTCTCATAGTAATTTTGAATTAACTTGAACTCCATCTATCATAAACTTAGTCAAAATAGTCTTTGCAAATATATTGTAGATCATGGCACCCCTGCGTTCAATTTCAAAGCATTCCTAGATAGAGAAAAGCTACAAGATAATGGGTCTAACTTCACCAACTGGCATGCAATGGGAGGATTATGCTTGCGGGCGTGAAGAAGTCTTATGTGCTAGATGGTCCGCTAGGTGACGCCCCTGCAGAAACTGTGGCTCAGGAATAGCGCAATGTGTATGCCACAAGGTATGATGACTACACTCTTGTACGGTGTGCGATGCTCCAGTCGCTAGATCCTGAACTCCAAAAGCGCTTTTAACTTACCGATACTGATGCTATGGTGGTGGAACTCGAAACTATGTTCGGGGACAAAATCCATGCTGAGAGATATGAGATCTTCGATAAAAATTTTAGCGCAAAGATGGAGGTGAATAGTTCTATGAATGATAACGTCATTAAGATGATGGGCTACACTCAATGTCTTGAGACACTGGGATGTGAGATTCCAGCTGATCTCATGATGGATAGGGTTCTACAATCGCTCCCACCAAGCTACGAAGGGTTTGTGCTGAATTACAAGATGAGTGTTGTGAACAAGTTGCTCACTAAACTTGCAACCATGCTGAAGATTGCTGAGGTAGATATAAAGAAAGAGCACCAAGTGTTGGTGGTAAATAACAAGACCACCAATTTTAAGAAAAAGGGCAAGAAAGACAAGTCTAAGGGTAACATCAAGAAGGACGGAAAATCTATTGCCGTGTATGAGAAGAAGACCAATGGAGTCCCTAAGCTTGACACTTAGTGTTTTTACTTCAAAGGGAACACTTGAAGTGGAACTGCCCGAAGTACTTGGCAGATAACAAGACTGGGAACATGAACAAAGGTATATGTGATATACATGTTATTGATGTCTACCTTACTAGTAGTCGAAGTAGCACCTGGGTATTTGATACGGGTTCTATTGCTAACATATGTAACTCGAAACAAGGGCTAAGGAATAGTCGAAAACTAGCAAATGATGAAGTGACGATGCACGTTGGAAATGGATTAAAGGTGGATGTGATTGCCGTTGGGACACTATCTCTTCATCTACTATCAGGATTGATAATAAACCTAAATAAATGTTATCTGGTGCTTGCGTTGAGCATGAACATTATATCTGGATCTTGTTTAATACAAGACGGTTATTCATTTTCATCTGAGAACAATGGTTGTTCCTTTTATATGAATAATATGTTTTATGGTCATGCACCGAGAAGAATGGTTTATTTATTTTGAATCTTGATAGTAGTAGTACACATATTCATAATGTGAATGCTAAAAGAATCAAGTTGAATGATGATATTGCTACATATATGTGGCATTGTCGTTTGGGTCATATTGGTGTTAAATGCATGAAGAAGTTCCATTCCAATGGACTATTGGAATCACTTTATTAGGAATCATTTGAGATATGTGAACCATGCCTTATGGGCAAGATGACTAGAACCCCGTTTTCTAGAACAATGGAGCGGGGGACTAACTTATTGGAAATAATACATACCGATGTATGTGGTCTAATGAGTGTGTCGGCACGCGGTGGATATCGTTATTTCCTAACTTTCATGGATGATTTGAGTAGATATGGGTATATTTACTTAATTAAACACAAATCTGAAACATTTGAAAAGTTCAAAGAATTTCAGAGTGAAGTAGAAAATCATCATAACAGAAAGATCCAATTTCTACGAGCAGATCATGGAGGAGAGTATCTTAGTTATGAGTTTGGCACACACATGAGACAATGTGGAATTGTTTCACAACTCACTCATACCGAAACACCACAGCGTAACGGTGTATCCGAATGTCATAATTGAACTTTATTAGACATGGTATGATCTATGATGTCCCTTACCGATTTTCCACTTTCATTTTGGGTTCATGCACTAGAGACAACTGCACTCACTTTAAATAGGGCACCATCAAAATCCGTTGAAATGACACCGTATGAATTATGGTTTGGTCACAAACCTAAGCTATCATTTCTAAAAGTTTGGGGTTGTGATGCTTATGTGAAGAAATTTCAGCCTGATAAGCTCGAATCCAAAGCAGAAAATGTGTATTCGTAGGATACCCTAAAGAAACAATTGGGTACTATCATCGGATTGAAGACATGTACGCCGAGAGGGGGTCCTCGAGGCATGTGGAGAAAAGAGGTGTGAGGAGATGGTGGCCGGGAATGGTGAGTACACAGGTTTTACCTAGGTTCAAATCCGCTTTCTTTGGACGGATCCTACTCCTGCTAGAAATCAAGTAATACAGTAGAGTAGGAAGTATAGATTACAGGAGAGGTTCGCCTGTGAGAGTTGAGGTTGTAGATTGTGGGTTATGGGTTCCCTAAAGGCTGGTCCATAGGACGGCTTATATAGATGTCCGACCTAGGGTTATAGGAGAGACCTATCTGGCTATGATACAGAGTTGGTTACAAAGTACATCTTGGACTACAAGTAACTAAACATGCCTAAGTCGGTAAGTATTCTATGCCTTCCCGTAGCCAGATGGACCTCCGTCTTCTCTCCCTAATTGGACCGCCCGTGATGCAAAGCTCTAACTCGAAGTGGGCCACCCTGGTCAGCGAGTCACAATGGGTATACCGGAAAGTATATCCCTAACAGTAGCCCTGGGAAGCCTCCAAGATCAAATTCAGATTCTATCATCTAGCTTGATCTTTCTTCGGCTTGCAAAATCTTGAAGGGTCCCTGAAACTCGAAACCAAAAGTAGGATCCGGGTCTCAAAACTAAGTCGGACCTGTGAGTATTTCATTACGGTTTTCCCTAGCTTGATTTCAAACTAAGCCGAAAACTGGTCTCTGATGTAACCTGACATCAGTCAAGGTCAAGTCTTCTCACTAACAGACATTCCTGACAGTGTGACCGTTGGTGGGTCCGCTTCGCATGGATCCGAGGCGCCATTTTAATGCACGCACGGAGATCGAGGAGGCGTAATCTTCTCGAGGAAGTTAACCATGTCTTTCCATGATGCGTGGCATGTTTCACTGTTTGTTTCACACGAATCTTCATGCAGGTGAGGTTCTGTTGGCTCAATGCACAGCGCCCAGAAAAGTGCTGGTGCGGTGTTGATGTAGAGCTCGTTGGGAACCCCAAGAGGAAGGTATGATGACCACAGCAGTAAGTTTCCCTCAGTATGAAACCAAGGTTTAATCGAACCAATAGGACCAAGGAAACACCCCAAAGGTGTTACTAGCTGAGCTTTGGCAGGGCGCACTACCGGTGCTAGTAGCAACGTGGAGACCTGCACAACACAACCACAGAACTTCATCCACAACTTGCGATGAGGTTGTCAATCTCACCGTGTTTTGCGGAAAACAAAGGATTAAACGTATCGAATGGAAAGAAGTAAAAGTTTGCAGAAAGTAAACACAAAGTAGTAAAAGATTGTAGATTGTATGTCAAGTAAAGGACCGGGATCCATAGTTCACTAGAGGTGGCTCTCCTTAGATAGATAACATGCTAGATCTAAACATGAAAGCACAAAGGAGGTAGCTACTACATGGATCCGTAGTCCAAGGATGAACTACTCACGCATCACACCGGAGGCTTGCATGGTGATGAAGAAGGCCTCCAGGGTGAATTCCCCTCTCCGACAGGGTGTCGGGAAGAGCTTCAGATCCCTCCCGATCTAGGGATGGAGATGACGGCGGCTACAGACTCTTTTGTGGATTTTTGATCGGGTACTTAGGGTTTATGTCCCGAGGGCATCTTATAGTCGGAAGGAGAGGCCGAGGGGGTGCCTGGGCTGGCCACACCACCCCCTGGCATGGGCCCAGCCTGGCCGCGCGGCCAGGTGGTGTGGCCGCCCTCTGGCCCTTCTCCGTCTCGTATTCTGGCACTTGATGACTTCTAGAAAAATAGGCACTTTGGCTTTTGTCCCATCCAATTCCGAGAATATTCATTTTCTGACTTTCCTGGAACCAAAAACAGCAGAAAACAGGCAGCTGGCACTGTGGCCCTTGTTAATAGGTTAGTCCAAAAAATCATATGAAAAGTACTCCAAAGTGTGGACAATACACAAGAAAGTGGATAAAACCAAGCATGGAACATCAAATTTTTTAGATACATTTGCAATGTATCAGGTTCATAAGGGGTTCAGATCTCCTCATTCTCTTCTCACTAGCGCCTCCGCCCTCTTCTTCCGCCCAGCGATGCAACATCATTTCCTCCTTTTCCTTCCCCCAAACCCACAGCGCCGTCCACCAAAGTTCACCGCCCTCAACCAAATGGTTGAAGCATCTTCACTAGCGCAGCAGTGACGATGGCAGCGACATCCACGATGGCGGAGAAGGAAAACTTCTGTGGGGTCTGGATCTTCTGCGTGCACAATGACGAGAAATTGTGCAGCATCGAGAAGGAAGGCCTCCTCTGCGCTGGCGAATGGTGGAGCGACTTCGAGGAGATCGTCGCCGCCCCTCGCACCGGCGAGAGGGTTCACTTTGGTACCCACTTAGACCAAGGTTTTAGCTTTCCTCCCTCAGATTTCTTCTCTAAAGTTATAGATCATTATGGAGTTCAACTCCACAACTTCCCCCCAAATATGATTCTAGATCTTAGTGCCTTCATATCCCTTTGCGAGGGTTATCTCGGAATAAACCGAGTCTCATTTTGTTCCAGTACTACTTCAGTACCCGGAGAAATTCCATCACCGCTAGCAATCCTTATATTATCGGAAAACACTAAGCCTGACCCTTAGGAGAGACCGAGTCTACTCCAAGGTTATAGCCAGTGAATCAGTGAAGAGGTGGCCATCCACTTTGTTTTATCACAAGGACAAGCCGGCTCCTGGCAAAGAAGAAGCTTTGTTGACTTTTTTTGATGATGCCGCCGTCCCCCAAGAGTCTTGGGACATAGACACTTCGGCTCTGAATGAATATTTGATCTGCGCCAAGAGACAGATTGAATATTTGATGAAGCACAAAGGCCTGAAGGGATCCGACCTAGTCCATTGTTGGCTGGCATGTCGAATTCAACCCTTCCAGCACCATGGTGACAACCTTATGCACACAGTCACCAATATAAAGAAAGATAACCTGAGGATCAGCCTGCTCCCCATCCGAGATAAGGAATATGAGACTCAGATCAAATGGTTAATCAAGGAGTGGGTTGAGAAGAAGATTCCAGGGATTTCTTTAGATATGTTTACTGCTAACAAGCCTTTGACACTAGTAAGTTTTTCGACTGATTCTTTCACACTCATTGATTTGCTCATCTATACCTTGTTATTTTGGAATACTGAGTTGATTCATCTTTCAGCTTGCTGACCTCCCCGAGTCGGAGCTTGCTCCTCTCGAGGGATATCCACCTGAGGATCCAACTCCTCAGGAGGATGAATAACTTGAAGTTTTGCTGGAGATGCTTACCCGGAAGCGTCAATCTCCGACCGTTTCTGTGGGCACACAAAAAGTGCCCATTATAAAGAGGTAAACTTCTTCACAAGGTTTTATACTGTAATTCATATTCCTCCTAAATTGCAACGATATTATCGTGTTACCATCTAGGGACAAGACAATCAACAAGGTAAAGGCTAAAGGAAATACAGGGAAGACTCTATGCCAACAAAAGTTAACTCTGTGTTCGCCTGGTGCCCCGCCTTCGACTCCTACCCCGAAGCCATCATCAGTACCGAAGGATACTTCATCTCCTCATACTGATGATGTTCCGGCTCAATCTTCTGACCCAGCGAACCTTGGTTCGTAGACCGACGTCTCTATGGGTGACTCGGGACTTGACAAGGGTGAACCCGCAAAGGGTAATGATCCCTTAGCTAAGACCTTTGCTGAAAACCTTCTGCAGAATCCGGGTATTGCCAGTCTTGGCCTTACTCGAAAGTGCGCGGAAGAGTTCTAGAAGCTGTCTCTCCACTACTTGGAGACCCAGAATATCATAGCCGAGGAGGAGACGTAAGAAGCCGAGGACATCAAACTCATCAAGCTTCTTGACCAAGTTCGTCTTCGCGACGAGAAGTTGAAGGCTGGCGTGGCTCCGTCCCAACCAGTAATTCCTTTGACTCCCACCGAGAAGGTCTCTTCTGAGGTGAACATGAGCCTCAACAAATTGACCCATGAACATTTTGTAAGTCATAATTCAACTCTTTTTATTGTATTTTATATCATACCCTCTAGCCCACAAGCATGAAGTTGGATAGGAATCCGGTTTTATGCTTTCATTAGGATGCCGAAGAATGAACTAGTATAGCCCCCAAGGCTCGTGCTGATATTTAACTTAGTTAAAATATTAGCCTGGGTCTTAGTAGACTTCTGGCCCTGGGTACCTTTCTGACTTACAAAAAGTTAATGCTTATAACCAGAAATTATTGAAGAATATCTATCGCAAGCTGTCCGACTTGAAAAGGCACAACTTAAAGTTGCAAAAGATGAAGCTGAAGGTAAGCATTCCCGGCTTCATTTCCATAGTCTGTTTTTTGAGTTGTGGCTGAATATTTATTCAACTTCACTTGTTACTTTTATGGATCGTGTGAAGCAGTCTTGCAAGCTCATTGAGTGAGGCGAAGACTATAAAGTCTTGGAGGTGGAAAATGCTGACTTGCGTGCTAAGCTAGTAAAACTCAAGGTAGGTCACGAGTCCAGCATCGCTAGTATTCTTGAATCCAGCAATCACGCTACTGAAGTGCGTGACCGCACCATGGCCAAACAAGACAAAACAATCTTGGACTTGCAAAATGGATTGGACAGGAAATAAGATACCACCAAAGATCTTCGGAATGAACTCCGAAGTCTTCGGGAGGAGAAGACCAAAGTAGATGACACTATCTTCAGTAAGTTTGTTATCTCTGAATTCTTGTTTTCTAACTTTGCTTACTCGGATATATTGTTGACCTTGTTTTCTTATCTCCAGGTCCTCTTAACCTTCTTGATGCCTCTTTATCCGAGTCTCGTACTTGCCGACTTGTTGTGGTTGGGGACCTAATTCACGACTTCTGCCAATCCTTGGAGGAAATTGGTGAATTCGTCCAACTCTCTAGCTTAGATGCAATGTCCTCCTTTGAGTTACGAGACAAAGCGAAGGATATGCCCAAGCTTGTTAAGGATTGGAACATGTCTTATGCATGCACATCGGCACAGAATGCCCTGACAATGGTAATGAGCCACCATGGAAGCATGGAAATATGGCAAGTTACCAAGGGTTATTCGACTATTGATGAAGACAGCTAGCCATAGAACATCAAAGAAACATGGGAATCTTTTGCCGGATACGCCTGTCGCGTGGCCGAGCTAACCAGCTATGATGATCCGTTCTTCACACCAATTGAAGTGCCACCTCCCTAGAGAAGAAATTGCTGAAGTTTTCAAAGATGACGAACAAACCGAGTCTGATATACTCGTCTCGAAAAGATACATGGGTGATATAGGTGATGTCTCCAGCAAGCTGGCTAATCCTTCATCTTCACCTGGATCGTAGAGTTTGACCAGAAAACAATGTGTTATTCTGAAAAAACAATCTTGATGTAATAGTTAGAATATTATTTTGCTAGTGGTAAGATTGTAAGAACTTATGCTTTACTATTTTAGCACTTCTGGCTATTTTGTTTGTTGTGCTTGAAAAATACTTAAGCACTTGCTTTGTCTATACTTATCGTTTATCTGGCTTTCTGCCTCGTCCCTTTCATGAGCTGGCAAACCTTCAGCACGGAAACTTTGCCGAGCAACAGAGCTCAATTGCTAAACCAGTTTAAACCTGGAAACAAAGCTGACTTCTAGTACCGACAATTAATTACTCGGAAAATACCTGCGTCCAGCAATTAGACAAAAACCCAAGCATAAACTAGAAAAGTTTAGACCTATACCCGAAGGTAGATTTTCTTAGAATAGGAAATCTAACTAGAAGAAACATGAGCATAAAGTACATTCAAGTATTCTGGGATTTTCGACTATGACATGATCATTCGGAAATAATATGGCACATAAAAAACATCTCAAGAAAAAACATTTGAGGAGACCAATACTTTATTTCACTTTGAACATATACATTGATATGATTACAAAGAAGGAAATTTAATAATAAAAGGGTCGTAGCTGAGCAATATTCCATGGACAATCTATTTCATTCGGAATTGTATTGCCTCTAGCTCTCTTTCTCTTCTTCGTAGCAAATCTTTCTTTTTCTGGCCTCATGTCAGTTAGGTAGTAAGAGCCATTGTGCAATACTCGACTAACCATAAAGGGCCCTTCCCATATAGGGGCAAGTTTGTGCTCTCGTTTTTGCACTAGTCGGAGAACCAGACCACCCTTCCTGAAAGACTAATTTTTAACCCTCTGACTATGATACTTGTGTTGTTTTTGCTGATAGGCCGTGGATCTCTATTTAGCACATACATGAACTTCCTCGAGCATATGAAGGTCATCTTGTCGAGCAACTTCGGCATCCTCTTCGAACATACGAAACGACTCGGGGAGAAGTATAGATAAGATCACTTGGAAGAACTGCTTTTTCACCGTGGACCAAGAAGAAGGGTGTATATCCGGTTGACCTGTTAGGAGTAGTTCATAAACTCCAAATGACAAACGGCAATTCTTCCACCCAAGCCCCCGCAACATGATGAAGTGGTGCTTCGAGTCTTGGTCGTAGGCCTTGAAGAATTAAACCATTTGCCCTTTCGACTTGTCCATCAGCTTGTGGATGTGCGACTGATGCAATATCGAGCCAGATCCCTTTTTCATTGCAAAATTCGACGAGTTCTCCCATGTTGATGTTTTACTCGAAAGGTCCAGACCTATATAATACTCATGTTGTCTGTAATAATACTGTGTGGATACCCAGATCGTATGATCACGTCCTCGACAAACTTTTTGGCTGTTGCTCCATCACAACTTGTGACAGGTTTCACCTCAATCCATTTCCTGAATTTATCCACCATCATAAGAAGGTGAGTGTATCCACTTTGAGCCCATTTAAACGGGCCTACCATGTCAAGCCCCTAGACAGCAAAGGGCCATGTAATCGAAATTGTTGGCAGCTGATCAGCCGGAACATGGGCTTGTTTAGCGTATTTTTGGCAACCTTTGCACGTCTTGACCAGCCCTTCTGCATCTGCCTTAGCTGTAAGCCAAGAAAAATCCGCGTCTAAAGGCCTTTTCCCCTAAAGAGTTGGTTGCGGCGTGATGTCCGCATTCTGCTTCGTGGATTTCCCTTAGGATATCCACTCCTTCCGGATAAACGTAGCGTGAAAGACCCGAGAAACGCTCCGCTTATAGAGCTCACCTCCCACCACTGTGTAGGATTTTTCTCATCGGACGATCTGTCGGCTTAGAACCTTGTCCTCGGGTAACTTTATCTCTACCAAGAAATCAACGTAGGGTTTTTTCCAGCTGGGAATTACAACTAGAACTGCTATAAGTGGTGAGTCGGATTTGGTCGGATAGTCTTCATCAACTTCTGTGATAGAGGGAACTCTTAAGTGCTCCAAAAAAGCACCATACGGGAAATTTTTCCGAGCAGAGCCTATTCTTGATAGAGGATCTGCTTCCTCGTTTTCTATTCGAGGAATGTGTTGAACTTCAAACCCTTCAAATGATTTAGATAATTAATCCACGACATCTCTATATGCCGCCATGTGCTTGTTTGCATTACAGATATCAGATACTTCCTGGGCAACTAAATCCGTGTCTCCGTAACACATGAGTCGGTGAATGCTGATGTCTTTTTCAATTCGAATTCCATGCAACAAACTTCATATTCGGCCATATTATTTGTCACCGTGAAGTGAATCTACAACACATAGAATAGTTTATCACCTTGGGGTAATTTTAGTACCACGCCAGCCCCCGAGCCCCCGAGCGTTTAGACCCGCCAAAGTGTAAGGTCCAAACTTCTTTATCTAGGAGGCTTGTGTTTTCCACTGTCTCTGTTCAATCAGCGACAAAGTCAGCAAGAATCTGGAATTTGATTGTTGTGCGAGGTTTATACTCAATATCAAAAGCTGCTAGCTCAAATCCCCACTTAGTGACGCGTCCTGTGGCATTGCTGTTCTTGATTATATCTCTCGTGGGATCTATGCTCACCACAGTAATCTTGTGCTCCTGAAAGTAGTGTTGTAGCTTTCTGGATGTGAAGAACACACCATAGGCTAACTTTTGGTAATGAGGATACCTTTGCTTTGATTCTGTCATGACCTCACAGAGATAATAAGTTGGACGCTGCACCAGGTGTTCCTATTTTTCTTTCAGTCGTTCCACCACCATGACGACACTGACGACTCTGTTTGTTGCAACTAAGTAGAGTAACATCAGTTCCTATGGTTTCAGTGCTGCAAGGATAGGGGTGGACGAGAGTACGACTTTCAAATCTTGAAGTGCAACTTCAGCTTCATCAGTCCAGACAAACTTCTTGGTCTTTTTCAAGAGCTTTATAATGGCGCAACTCTTTCACCGAGCTGACTTATGAACTGACTAACTGCAGCAATGCAGCCAGTTAGCCGTTGAACGTCCTTCAGGCGGGTATGGCCTAGCAATGTTGAGTATAGCCTTTATTTTGTATCGGTTCACCTCTATGCCTCTTTGAGACACAATGAAACCTAACAATTTTCCGTCTGGTATTCCAAAGAAACACTTGTTTGGGTTAAGGATTATGTTGTATTTTCGTAAATTGCTGAATGTTTCCTCCAAGTAGGAAATAAGTATTTCCTTCTTTTTGGACATCACAACTGTGTCATCCACATATGCATGTACATTGCGCCCGATTTGATTGTGGAGGCAACACTGCATAGTGCGTTGGTATGTAGCTGCTGCGTTTTTGAGCCCAAAAGGCATCGCTACACAGCAGAAGGTTCCAAAGGTGGTGATGAATAATGTCTTTATTTTGTCTGACTCCTCCATCCGAATTTGATGATATTCAGAATATGTGTCAAGAAAACATATGAGTTCTGAGCCTGCTATCGAATTGACAACTTGATCAATTCTAGGCAGAGTAAATGGATCTTTGGGACATGCCTTGTTCAAGGCAGTATAATCAACACATATCCTTAAATCAGTGGTGTCCTTTTTAGGGACCATTACAGGATTGGCTGACCAATCAGTATGGATGACCTATTCTATGAATTCGGCAAACTCGAGTTCGGCTTGTTGTTTATCTATTCTTTTTGCTTTTTAGCGCCAAAATGTCGTAAGGACTGCTTGATGGGTTTAGCGTTTGGGTATACATTTAGTCTGTGCTCGGCAAGTTCCCTAGGTACTCCGGTCATACCAGATGGTGGCCATGCGAAACTATCTTTATTAGCTTTGAGGAACTCGACAAATGCGCTTTCCTATGCGTGGCCTAAACCTACGCCTATTTGAGTCACCTTGGAGGGGTCATCATCCTTCAATGGTGTCGTCTTCATCTCTTCCGATGCCTTGAACTCCGGAATTGGCTTGTCACCTCCTTCTTCGTCACAGGCATCTCGGACGGGTCAATGTTCTTCTTGATCTCTTGGTAATCCTCGGCGTGCAGGACGACTTCAGCAAAGGTGGCATTTCGGTCCTTCCATTCTCGTGCCTTCTTTGGGTCTCCCCGGATCGTGATGATGCCATTGGGACTTGGAATTTCATTATGTTGTAAATATAACAAGGGCGAGCCATAAAATCCCAGTAAGCCAGACCCCTAAAGATAGAGTGGTATGTGCTCTTGAACAACACCACTTTGAAGGAATGTGCTTCCGTCCGGTAGTTCCTTGGAGTTCCGAAAGTAACATCCAAGGTGATTTCTCCCAGAGAGTTCGCTTGTCGTCCGGGGACAACTCCATGAAAAGTCACAAAGCTATGATTCAGCTGTGTTTCCGATATCCTCATACAATGCAACATTTTGACGTAGATGATGTTGATGCTGCTGCCTCCGCCCATGAGGGTCTTGGAGAACCCATAACCGTCAATAATTGAATTAATGACCAGAGCGTACTCTCCTCGCCTTTGTGGTTTAGGCGGATGATCGCTTTGGTCAAAGGTGATTGTCACTTCCGACCAGTCCAAGAACTAGGGGATAGTTGGAACATTTGCGTTCAGCTCATGCATCACTGCTCTTTTGACCTTACACGGTTGAGATCGAAGGAAGCCGACATAGGTGTCTTTCTTGGTAGGGAATGTCTTCTTTCCATCCGACATGGGATTTGAGGCTTCCGCCTCCTCCATGTCAGAATCTTCCTTGGACTCTTTGTCTTTGTCGGAATTTTCTTTCCTTTCCGTCGCTTGGCCCTCTAGCCAGTAGATTTTTCTTTCTTGATGTCGTCATTGAAGTGACACTCAACATTGGTGTGGGACAAGCCCCCGTTGCTGTCTGGGTGATGTACACATGGATTGTTGGTTATGTCGTCCCAAGAGTAGGTTTTACCAAGTTGCTGGTCTCCTCTACCTTGGACTCTAGAAGTTCCACAACCTCGTCCCCTGCCGCCACCACGGCCTCCTCGTCGTCCAGACCCGAAAGTTGCATTAACTTTTGCGGTTTTTGGATTGGGTTTTTCCTCAGAGGTGTTCTTGCATTTTGAGGCCTGTTGCTTCGGCTATTTTGCCGACTGTGGCACAGCTAGCACATTGAGAAATCCCTCTGATTCATCGTCAGCATTAGCATATTTGCTTACCATCTCTGTCATTTCCCCCAAGTTAATAACTTTATCGCACTTTAGGCGATGACGTAGTAAACCAACTGGGAGTCCATGATGAAAGCTTCAATCGCAGTTTGATCATTTACTCCTTCATAGGAGTTCTTCATGTTGATCCATCATGCGAGGTAGTCCAGCAAGTTTATCCGGGTTTCTGGGTGCACCGCTGCAGATCTCCTACCATGTAGACCCTCCTATATGTTCCCTCGAAGTTCCAAAAGAAAGCACTTTGCATGTCACACAAGTTATGGATGGTGTTTTCCGGAAGTTCATTGAGCCATGATTTAGCCGTCTTCCTCAGCATAAGCGGGAGATACCGGGTCGCGACCAAGTTGTTTCCTCCTTTGGCGATGCAACAGGCTTGGAATAAGTCCTGGAGCCAGGTGTCTGGCTGAGCCACACCATCGTAGGGCTGGATGTGCCTTGAGATACTAAATCCTTTTGGAAAGTTTGTTTGTCATATGCGTGGTCCAAAGCATTTTGGACCCACATAGAGGTTATTCGACTCATAGCGCCGCGCCTCTATGTTTGAGATGATTCGGTGCCTGGCGTCACTTGGTGATAGGGTGCGCTGTCTTGGTTGTTTGCTGCGGCTACGGTGCCCATGAGCCGGACTCCTGCTTCTTCTACCACCACCTTCACCACGGCGCCCCCTAGCCTCCATGGGAGCCGCTATGGTGGCTTCTTGGCAGAGAAGGTGGTGGTGGTGGATTATTACCCCCAGCCAGGGCTTCATAATGACGACCACCATGCCGGCTTGATCCAGCGCTGTGTTCATCGTTCCTTCATCCATCATTGCCGTCATTGTGACGGCCTCAGCCGGACAGCTAGTATGCCTAGGAGGGGGCATCCTTTGTCGGTCCTGCTCCCGGCATTGATCTTCTTCATCTTCCCTGCGGTTATTCGACTACCGCTGGGGAGGTTGGACCATTGCTGCAATAGCGTCTCACTTTGCGGCTGGGGCGACATTGCTCTAGCTTCGTGCGGGTTTGTGCTGATGTCCTGAAGATCCGGTTCTTGATTAGTTGTCTTCCTGAGGGTCGGAATGGTAGCGTTGTTCCGGCTCCCGTCGGGGCCTTACATCTAGATGTCGACCCGTGTCCGTGCGACATTGGTCGAATTTGGAGACCAGCTTCCCACTGCCGGATGTGGCGACTTTTTGCTGTTCCAGGCCCTTGGTGAGAATCTTCACACTTAGTTGGACCTGTTCTGGACTTGGTTTATTTTCCAGGTTATCTTAGGTAGCAGCATTTTCTACTGGCGTGCCACTCCTGGTTTCCCTTACTGTCGATCTGAGGTTTTCCCACGGCTATTTCTCCTTCGGAAATGGTTTTGTGAACGTCTAGATTTTTATTGGCCAACTCAGGGCCATTCTGGGTCTTCTGATGCTTTCGGGTGCTAGGCTGCCCCGCAGCTACAATGAGCTGCTTCTCCTTGACGATGCGCTTCTAGGCCTTGGGCCCTATCCTCCAACTCCATAGGTGTAATATCTGCAGCTGTTGGGATTGGTGTGGTGAGCGCCTCTTCGAGGAGTTTACGGGCACGTGTCCATCCAACAAAGTTCCTTTTGTTTCATTTGGGATTAAAGCTCCATCTGAATCTTCTTCATATTCTTCATCTATCACCTCATCTGCTAGAGGATCTTTAGCCGGAGTCTTCTTCTTTAACTTCATGGCAGCATCGATAGCAAAGACGGCCTTGGGTCCGATTGTAGGATTCAAGCTTCTATCGGTACTTTTGGACATCTGGATGTCGGGATTATCTTCGATATCCATATTATCGCACGGTTTGTGAGAGTTTTCTCCAGATCCTTCAGGGCTCTGATCCATATCTTCTCCTTATTTCACGGCCTTGGAGTTGAATTCCTCTTCATATTGCACAGAGAACTTTCAAAAATCCGACGACGTCATGGAGTCATCCGAAGATACGGTAAGCCTGTGTTTGTTCCGAGCATCCAGCACTGAGTCATTGTCATCTCCAACATCGGCAGAGATGGATCCGGATCCAACATATCCGACATAGTGCAACGCGTGCGCCCTGAGGTAGTTGTGACTTTCTTCGTTGGCCTCCTCGAAACGTTTCATAGTCTCGACAATATCCTCCATGCTGGCGTTTCCGCGGAGCATCATCTGCCTCAACTTGTGGATCAGAAGTGACTTTCCTGCTCTAGCGTTGGTAGAGCCAGATCTAGAGCTATTGCTGCTTTGATCTTCCCGAGATTCAACCTCTTTAGGGAGAGGCTCCTCAGATTCGACTTCCCTGGGGAGATCTACTTCAGGTTTATCCTCCATGGGGATATCTTCTTCAAATCTGATCTTCTCTACTATCTCCACTTCGGGTGTGGGCTGGGTGGGATTAGGGTTTTTTGGGATCCGGAACTCTGCTGCCTCCAAGGGAAAGGTGGATCCAGAAATTTCTTCTGCCTCTATCATCACCGCTGGGGTGGGTTGGGTAGGTTCGGTGAAACCGAGGTAAATATCATTTTCGCCAAAAGACATGATTGTCTACGTGGTCACGGGCTCCCTAGCCGGCATCCAAGTATCGTCGAGAAGGACAAGAGGGACATCACTGGCATAGAGGACCCGACCAATGATGATTTTCTCGCCTATTCCGATTCCCGCTAATTCCATCCAAAATGCAGACCTGAAACTCATAAGCCCCACGGTGGGCGCCAACTATCGTCGGATTGAAGACATGTATGCCGAGAGGGGGTCCTCGAGGCATGTGGATAAAAGGGGTGTGAGGAGACGGTGTCCGAGAACGGTGAGTACATAGGTTTTACCCAGGTTCAAATCCTTCGTCTTTGGACGGATCCTACTCCTGCTAGCAATCCAGTAATACGGAAGAGCTGAAAGTACATATTACAAGATAGGTACTCCTATGCGAGTTGAGGTTGTAGATTGGGTGTTGTGGGTGCCCTAAAGGCTGGTCCCTAGGACGGCTTATATAGATGTTCAGCTTAGGGTTATAGGAGAGACCTATCTGGCTACAATACAGAGTCGGTTACAAAGTACATCTTGGACTATAAGTAACTAAACATGCCTAAGTCGGTAAGTCTTCTGAGCCTTCCCGTAGCCGGATGGACCTCCAACTTCTCTCCCTAACAGGGCCGCCCATGAAGCAAAGCTCTAACCCGAAGTGGGCCACCCTGGTCAGCGAGTCATAGTGGGTATACACGGAAAGTATATCCCCAACATGTACACTTTCTATCATCGATCTGAAGGCAAGGTTTTCATTGCCAAGAATGGATCCTTTATGGAGAAATAGTTTCTCTTGAAAGGTGTGAGTAGCATGATGGTAGAACTCGGTGAGGTTACTAAACCTTCTCTACCTGAAATGGTGAGTAGCGAAGCACCGGAAACTATTCCAGTGTTTCCACCAAGTGAAGAGGGAACTAATGATGAGAATCATAAAACTTCGGAAGAGACCACTATCGTGCCTCGCAGGTCGGGAAGGATACGTACATCTCCTGAACTGTACGGTGAACCAGTCTTGAATTTCATGGTAGATGGAAGCGATGACCCTGCAACATATGAGGAAGTGATGATAAGCCCGGATTACAACAAATGGCTTGAAGCCATGCAATCCGAGATGGAATCCATGTACGAAAACCAAGTTTGGACTTTGGAGGACTTACCTCATGATCGAAAGGCCGTTGAGAACAAATGGATTTTCAAGAAGAAAACTAACGCTGATGGAAATGTGACCGTCTATAAAGCACGACTTGTCACGAAAGGGTTCTAACAAATTCAAGGAGTTAACTATGGTGAGACTTTCTCATATGTAGCAATCCTAAAGTATGTTAGGATTATGTTAGCTGTATTTTTCGATTATGAAATTTGGTAGATGGATGTCAAAACAACATTCCTTAATGGAAACATATATGATGATTTGTATATGATGCAATCCAAAGGTTTTGTCGACCCTAAGGATGCTGACAAGGTGTGCAAACTTCAGCGTTCCATTTATGGACTAACGCAAGCATCCCAAAGTTGGAATCTCCACTTTGATGTGGTTATCAAAGGGTTTGAATTTGTCCAAACTATTGGAGAGGCTTGTATTTACAAGAAAGTGAGTGGGAGCTCTGTAGCATTTCTGATATTATATGTGGATGCATATTATTAATTGGAAATGATATAGATCTTTTAGAAAGCATAAAGGATTACTTAAATAGTAAGTTTTCAATGAAGGACCTTGGTGAAGATGCCTATATTTTAGTCATCAAGATCTATAGAGATATATCAAGATGTTTAATTGGATTATCTAAGAGTACATACCTTGACAAGATTCTGAAAAGGTTCAGAATGGACGAAAGTAGGAAATGGTTCTTACCTATGTTGCAAGGTGCAACTTTGAGCAAGACTCAGAGTCTAGCTACAATAGAAGATAGAGAAGTGATGGATAATATTCCCTATACCTCAGTCATAGGTTCTTGTATGTATGCTATGTTGTGTATAAGACCGGATGTGGCACATGCTATTAGTTTAACTAGCATTTACCAATCTGATCCAAGTTTGGAACATTGGAAGGCGGTCAAGAATATATTTAAGTACTTAAGAAGAACTAAAGATAAGTTTCTCATCTATGCCTATGAAGAAGAGCTCGTCACAAAGTTTTATGTCGATTCTAGCATCGACACCAATCTAGATGACACTAAGTCACAATTCAGATATGTATTTCTTAGCAGCGGTGAGTTGGAGGAGCTCCAAGCAACCTGTGGTGGCAAGATATTCAATGGAGGCATAATATATCTCTACTTTAGAAGGAGTGGCGGGAGCAGTTTGGATGAAGGAGTTCATTTCCAAACTAGGTGTGGCTCCAAGTTCTTTGGATCCAATGGTTATCTATTGTGACAACAATGGTGCCATAGCCAATGCTAAGGAGCCAAGGTCTCACAAGTATTCCAAGCATATCAAGCGTGGATTCAACTCCATTCGGGAACATCCCCGGATGGCGATGTAGAGGTTTACAAAGTAAACACGGATCTGAACGTAGCAGACCCGTTGACTATAGCTCTCCCAAGGGCAAAACATGATCAGCACCAAAGCTCAATGGGTTTTAGATTCATCACTATGTAAACTAGATTATTGACTCTAGTGCAAGTGAGAGACTGAAGGGAATATGCCCGAGAGGAAATAATAAATGGTTATTATCAAATTCCAAGTTTATAATAGATGTTTATTTCTCATGCTATAATTGTGTTAACTAGAAACGTTAATACATGTGCGTTTAATAAACAAAGAAAAGGTTCCTAGTAAATCCTCTCATTACTCTAGCTTGTTGGTTAACTGATGATCCAGGTTTCTTCATCATGAACATTGGATGTTGTTAATAACAAGGTCATATCATTGGAGAATGATTTGATGAACATTCACCCATAGTATAATTAGCAATACAATCATTTCCTCAAAGTTTATATTGCTATCTCATTCAAAGTAACACTGATCCTTAGACCATGAGATCATGCCAATCACTAATACTAGAAGAGTACTTTGATTCCATCAAACGTCACGCAACATGGTGATTATAAAGATGTCGTTGGGTACTTGGAAATTGTTAGTTGAGGCTCGTGGATCAAGAGTGGGATTTTTCCATCCTGATGACAGAGAGACATACTCAGGGCCCTCTCGGTAATATCACATTGACATAGCTTGCAAGAAAGTGATGAGATCACTAAGAATGTTATATCACATGAACGAGAAAAGAGTACTTGTAGGTAGCGAGATCAAACTAGGAATGGGTGATACCCAATGATCCGATCTCGGACAAGTAAGATAGCTGAAGACAAAAGGAATTTGTTACTATGAAAAAGATTCACGCGATCACTAGTTCATCGTTGAGTAAGTGGGAGTCACTATGGATCTGCAGATCCCGCTAACGATTATTGATTAGAGAGAGTATTGATCATGTTTACTTAGTTCATGAACCCATAGGGAGACACACTTAAGGTTCGTCGACTCATTTGAGTGGATAGGGAACACAGGAGAAAATACTAAATAATGCTAAAATTGTTCTGATAAAAACTGCTAGAATAGTTTCGGTGTATCAAAATATTGCAAGGGGATACAATGTTATTGTGTTCATTAAATGAAGTGTTCATTAACTAAAGTACTCATTAAATGTAGTTTTCATTAAATTGAGTGGTATTAAATCAAGTGAATTGAAGTGCTTTAATGGAAAGACCTTTGATTTATTCAGTGGAAAATTAATGAGAGAAAGTGGACATAATTTTTTGTGAGTGGAGTGTCCACCCACACGAATGAGGGAAGAGGTGGGGGCACCCCCTTGGCCGCCGGCCATGGGAAGGGGCTGCCCCTCTCCTTATAAAATGAGGTGGTGGAGACCCCTCCCTCACACACCTATCCATTGCTATCATAAGCCCTTTGGTTGGCATCTTTATCCCCTTGATGGCTTGTCCATTGCCATGAGTATGGTGCTTAGGCGAATCCCTGCTCAAGATCTTCTCCACCACCACCACCATGTTGTAGTCCTGCTGGAGTTCCCGAGGATCCCTTACTTCCACTGTCCCAACTGGAGCAAGGGACGGAGGCGCTAGCCCTTTGTGGCGTTGATCGTCTTTGCGTCCTTGAGGATGGTCGTGTACATTCTACACCACCCACATTTGTTTTGGGAACGTTATCCCGCTTACAGTCTTCAAGGATGAGTCCTTCTGAAACCGTTACAACTATCACCTAGATTCGATCTTGGAAGTTGTAGTCACAGGAATTTGTTTGTTTTCCATGCAATGGACCCCATCTGTACAAACAAAGCTAGAGGGGTAGACCTATGGGTCCCACAAATTAGGATTTCGCTAGAAAAAGACAGCCAGAGTACCAAAATCCCACAAAAACTTGCATGTGGCCCTAACATACATGAATAAGTGTGGCGGAAGGTCCATACATGCAATGTATAGCTCTTGGGTTTCAACATCCTCCTAGATATGCGTTGACACTTAGCAAAGTGCTAGAGACGTAGGAGGAAACTCCCGCTACGGGTCAAACGGAGGGAAACTGGTGGAATCTTGGGCTCAACCTTGTTTTCCATGTTTCTATGTACTAAAAGACCTAAATAAATAAAAAGTTCATTGTTCAACCCTCGTACATATAAATCTAGAGGGGTAGACCTGTGGGGCCCACATATTAGGGTTTCGTTGAAAAAGGCTGCTGGAGTACCAGAATCCCAAAAAACTTGCATGTGGCCCTAGCATACATACAAAAGTGTGGTGGAAGGTCCATTGATGCAATATCAAGCTTCCATGTGTCAACATCCTCATAGACAAGCGTTGACACTAAGAAAAGTGCTAAACCTATAGGAGGAAACTCTCGATGTGGGTCAAATAGAGGGAAATCGATAGAATCTTGGGCCCAACCTTGGTTTTCCATGTGAGGACACGTTGCATCTCTATGCCGAGTGCTTTGCCATCAGCACCGTGTGAAATACACTAAGGGTGTAGCCTTCATCACAGCTCAGTCCCAACTGACGTTAGGCGTGCCCAGGTGAGGATGCGTAAGCCGATAGTTTTGCCGTTGGCTCAACAGCTGGTGGCGTCAGTCCCCGTTCGCAAGTTTCCTTGTGTCGACCGCTAGGCTATGTCCATGTGAGCCCCAAACCGTTTGCATGGGTAGCTACAACAACGACCATTGCTACGCCGATGGCCAACCTTCTACCTAGATGTGACCTATGCTGATGCCTCTATGCCACTAACGACCTTCAGCACAAGCTACGCCAATGGTTTACAGGCCTATGACGACAGAAATTGCCGTCGGCGTCATCGAAGATTCCTGTAGTGGGTCGGGTGGTTTTTGTGGCTCGTGTGCAACATTGGCGTTGAGTGGTATAAGTCTAGGTAACGAATTATGTTGTTGCAATTTGTGGCCTAGCAACTAGCATTGTGTGGATGGCGGGATTCTTTGCTTGTCTGGCTTTTTATCCACAATTTTCCTAATAAACCGGGTAGTGTATAGTCCGTATGATTTTTGGACCCAATTTGCTTTATAAACTAGGTCAATTTAATTCTATCTAATCGAGCAGAAAATATCAACTACCTTTGGTGCTAAAGAATTCTTTTTCTATTTGAAATTCGATCATAGATATTTGTTTTCTCATTCAAAAGAATACCCAGTCGAAGTTTGTATGAAAATATAGCGTCCAAACAGTGAAGAGACAGACAATTTAATGACATATGGTATGGTGGCGGCCGACTGTACCGCTTATCCATGCCGGCGGAGACTCACCTACATTAAGTGATAAGGATGGTATTGGGGGGTGTGTGTTTGGGGGGGAGAGGGGTCTTGAGCCCCTCTTAGGCCTATATAAGAGAGGGATGAGTCAATGAAGACTCCATGCATCTCCATCTAAATTGCGTCCAAGCCATGCTGCACCGCCTATGTTTTCACCGCGTACATGGCCTCCGACACACTTCCACAAAGCCGTTCTCCACCATCACCACCACACAAGAGGAAGATAAGAGTTGGATCTTGCTGGCCACGACATAGATCTTCTTAATCATCATCATCAACAATGTATCCATCACCAATCTCTCCATTCATTTCATTGTTATTCCAAGATCTATTGTTGATTTGCATGTGTATTTGTTTAATCATGCATCCACATTTCATATCAGAGTAAATAACAGTGCTAGATTGTTTCGAATCAAACTGCTATCCATGTCGTCCCAATTCCTTTCAGCCATGGGGTGGACGCTGAAAAAGACACTCGACGACGTCACAATAGAGCCATGTTATCCCTTGAGGTGGGACCCGCTGCAGGCCAGGACGAAAGATTCCAGACCGCGGCATGGTGTCGTGGGCGTCGACTTACCTAGTGTTGGAAAACCGGTGGGCCGAGCGTGACCTGGGACCGCCATGAACATACGCGGGCAAGACTGTGTCGTGGTGGTGGCACGACAGATGCCATGGATAGGCTAAAGATGGGGCCAATGAGTGCTAGGGGAATCCAGGGAGGGAGAGCGTGGTGATTCCACGCACGGAAGTTCTTGTATATTCTCTATCAGTGGTGCTTACAAGTGCTCCTAAGGCTCTCAACAAGGAGACGATGTCTCTTACTCCTTGTTCACTAGCCCTAGAGTTCTACCTTAAACAGATAATCATTCATCTAGTGGCCGTCCCCCTCTATGGAGGCCCCGGTGGTCCTTATATAGGGGAGCCCGGTTTACAATTCTAGGGCATAGGTGGCAGCATATTCTATGAATATGCTCTTTTCCTAAAGCAGATGCTTCTTTATTCCCTTTAACGTCTCGTCCAGGTTTTGGACATAACCCATGGCGTAATCCTTGCCTTTTGGCGTCACCAGACATGGACTACGTCATCCGGTTTTGCCCGCGTCACCTTGGTCGCCCCTGACCCGCTGGTCCTCTTCTTTACTTTACTTTGCACATGCTTTAGATGATAAAGCCACCTTTTGACCAGCGGGGGATTCCTTCTCTTGGAAGCTTAGATAATCCGGCTTACCCATTTACCTGCAAAACAGATAGACATGGCTGGCATAAACCTTATGCCGGCCGGACCATTGTCGAGGAAACACCCCATGGGCCGGGTCACACCGTGATTCGGCCTGCCTTGAGGTGACCCGGTCAGCACTTTGCTTTGACCTCGCCGTACCTACCCTGGTGTTACCCTACCCGGGGGTATCCCCCAACATTAGTCCCTGAAGCTGGTGCGGTCTTAGCAACTTACGGTTCTTATGGCCACATTAGGTTCCCTTATCCGGGTCATTTGTTCCTTAGGCCGAGTTACCTCGTGACCCGGAATTTCTCATCTTGCAACCCTTTTGCACTTTCCGATTTATACCTTATTGGCCAGGTCTTTTGCTTGCTTACCTAGGTTACCTTTCCTTCTCTCGTACGCTTCTCCACATCCTACGTGGAGGGTAATCATCATTTGCCTCATTTTAAGGGCCATGCGCATTTACCGCGCCGGTACTGTCACTACGTCAGGCATAACTGTTGTAAATGTCCCATCACTACAGCGCCTCGTTAACTATAACACCATGTCATGTCATGGGATCGCTTGCTCCCGTGGCCCCTCCTATGGCCTTTTTCTGATTGGCCACTCGGGCCGTATACACGCTCGTTGCGTGCGGCACGTCATCCGCAAAGGATCCCACAACACGTGTGCGGCACGGTTAAGTACGGGGTGCGGGGCACTCCAAGGGGAAGTTCCCCCATTTGCGCCGCTCTCCACTGCTCTTTCTCTCTTTCACAGCGACTCCTCCGCCGCCGCCAGTTTTTTGCTTCACGAGCGCCACCGCGACCGTAACCACTCACATCCGCGCCGCCATCCCCTTTCATAGTTTCCATCACGAGGACTTGCGCTTCCTGCTTTCCTTCCTCCGAATATTTCTATTCTGATTATCCCGTCAAAAGCTTCGAATCCACCATGTATGAGGCGGAGGCAGTGGTGGCACAGCAGGAAGAAGGAGTGGTGGGTCGCGAGCGCGGTTGTTGGGATGGCTCCACCGTCCGCGAGAAGGACTTGGCTTGGCTCCGCACCTCCCGTCGCACTCTTGCCGGCGTCGCCTGCCGCCTCTGCCGGTGAAATTTCTCCTTCCCCCAGGGAGGGGGAATACGTCTTGTTTCTTTCCCATTTCCAGCGTGGCTTCGGCCTCCCCACTTCTGATTTTTTCTTCGATTTCATTTCCACTTACAAGCTGCAACCATATCAGCTCCCCACAAACGCTATCACCTCTCTGTCTTCCTTTGCCTCCGGCATTGAGGGATACATTGGCCTCTATCCAACCAAATAACTTTGGATTAAGTTCTTTGGTCTGTGGAGGAACGTGGTTTTGGATAAGGAGCTTGCCCCGGAGGACAAGCACCTGACCCAATGCGGTGCTGCCTCCATCTCTCCGCGCAAGCAGTTCGTGTTTCCTGGGGTCACCGGGCTCGAATCCTGCAAGGGCTGGGCCTGGACCTTTTTCTACGTCCGGAACACCACCAAGGAGGACCAGATCCGGCTGCTCCTTTTCAAGCTTGTCCCTCCAGATGCTTCGCTTTGGGAGAGCATTCCCAAGCATGGCACGCCGGATCACAGAGCTTCTCAAGGAGCGTCTCCGGGGGGAGGATATTATGATTACTTTCATCCGCAGCAGGGTCTCCCCCTCCAGAAGCGAGCCCACAAGATTTGCTACCTTAGCGGCCCTCTCGATCCTCACCGGACTTCTTCCTTTGAGTTGGATAACTCGGTAGTCTACCGCCAGGTTAAGTCCATATTTAATATGGAGAAGGAGTTCTCCGAGGACTGGGAGTGGGGACTTGAGCCCTTCACCCGTGTCAACCCTCCTCCAAAGGTAAATCACCCTTTTCTATTTTCCAAATCTTCATTGTATGTTATTTTATTTTTGTAACTCAGCAATTATTGTGTCAGAAATTTCTTCAGCAACCATTGGAGGATGGCGAGGTGCTGGCGAGGACCGCACCGAGGAGGACGAGGTTGAGCATGATCTGGAGGCCTTCCTGCCTATCCTAGACATCGTCAGGCGCAGCGCTGGTAAGGCCTCTTCTTTAAGGGATTGGCCAGACGATGATGATTCTGACATTGAAGTCCTTGATGTACTTGATCCAGTTCTCATCTCTTACTTGCACCTGGCTCATGTTCAAATGTTCAGCTAACCCGGACGATCAGGTCCATGATGTTCCTCTCCTTGCCACCGGTGGCCCGGCCCCGACCCCTTCCCAGAAGCGTGCAGCTACCTCGGCCGTAGCTTTGCAGGCGCCACTGCCCAAGAAGAGGCAAAAGAAATCCGGGGTTAAACCCTCGGCCAAGCCTGCCACCAAGAGCACAGTTCGGAGGGCATGCAAACCTCGGGCTCCTCCTACCACCGACGAGTAAGTTCTTTTAGCATTGCTACTTCGTATTTTTTCCTTTGCTTGCCTTTGTTTCTGGTTGGTTCTCTCTTTTTAACTAGTTGTCCTTCCTTTTTTTAGAGCTCCTATGGATATTTCTCACAGCGGTTCTGGCAAAGCCTCCCCACTCCGGAGCAGTCCCTCTCCGCCCGCAACGATGATTCTCTCCCGCTCAGCCCTATTCAAGAGGGTTCTACGGTTGCGCCTGACTAGAGCCTACCTCGCCATGAGGAGGGCAACATCGGGGCGGGGGTTGGTGTGGCAGCTCGGGACACGGTGATGCCGGATCTCCCCAGCTCTTCGGCCTCTGTGCCCAATGATGAGGTGCCAGTTTCATCGGCATCGCCCCCAACACCTCCAGTACCAGTACCAGTACCAGCACTAGCAGCAATAGCAGCGACATCACCAGCACCAGCACCAGCAGCACCAGCAGCAACAACGACACCAGTACCAGCAACATCAGCACCAGCAGCAAGAGCCTCCAAGCCTCCCATGGGCAAAGCTCCTTCGGCTCCCACCGGGTCTACTCCTTCAATCGCTGATATCTTTCAGCAAGCTCCTCAATCCTCATCTGGCAAAGCCAAGAAGACCTCCGGGTCAGCCAAAGATACTTCTTCTGGGTCTGCTCCCTCTGGATCAGAGGGTGGCCAGCAGCTAGTTTTGCATACCATCCTCGCTACAGCTCAAACCGCCAGGCGGGAGGCCCACGTGAAGGGCCTTGTGGCGAGCTATACTCCGAGCGGCGAAAGTTACAGTCCACCACTCCTTGAGTATGTGAAGAACTAGAATGACGCCGAATTTGTCCATCCTCAAGACGATTTGCCAGAGAAGTTCAGCCCCGCCGAGTTCAGCACCCAGATGAACTCTGCTACTAAGGCTATCTCCTTGGCTGGCCGGATGATGGAGGTAATTCTTTTTCTCTGCCATTGATGTTTTATGCAATTGAACGCTTGTAGATATAGCCCCTAGTCCCCGAGCCTCCGAGGGAATAACTTGTTATTTGGTCGGATGCTTCTCGTAGAGCTTAGTTTTTGTTCATAATGATATTAATTTTCCATAAATTTTGGGCCGGGTCTAGTTCCTTTGGCCCGTACCTTATGTACTTCGAATATCCACACACCTAGAGCCGGGTTAAGTTCCACTTGGCCCGGGTTTTGTAGACTTCGAATATCCACACACCTAGAGCCGGGTTAAGTTTTACTTCGCCCGGATCTTGTAGACTTCGAATATCCACACACCTAGAGCCGGGTTATGTTCCACTTGGCCCGGGTCTTGTAGACTTCGAATATCCACACACCTAGAGCCGGGTTAAGTTCCACTTGGCCCGGTCTTGTAGACTTTGAATATCCACACACCTAGAGCCGGGTTAAGTTCCACTTGGTCCGGGTCTTGTGGACTTTGAATATCCACACACCTAGAGCCGGGTTAAGTTCCACTTGGCCCTGGTCTTATAGACTTTGAATATCTACACACCTAGAGCCGGGTTAAATTCCACTTGGCCCGGATCTTGTAGACTTCGGATTATTTCTACTTTGCCTC
Organism: Avena eriantha; assembly: GCA_910589775.1. Lineage (NCBI taxonomy): Eukaryota > Viridiplantae > Streptophyta > Magnoliopsida > Poales > Poaceae > Avena > Avena eriantha. The sequence goes on from OU342743.1 coordinate 91,293,232, forward strand.
TGAGCTTTTGTCTCTTCCTTGCTTATTTCAGATTACCACTAATAGCCAATCCGCTGAGTTCTAGCGCCTACTGGACTCCTACAAAGACATTCGCGGGCGTTATGGTAAACTCCTGGTGGAGTACCAGAAGAGGGGTTAGTTTCCATTCCTTTTCTTCCTTGTTCATTCAAACTTCTCAGGATCTATATGAATGTCTTGTCTGAATCATGCAGCCGAGGTTGAAGCTAAGAACAAAATCATGAGGAAGAACCTTGCGGAAATCAAAGGTAAACTCATCCCTTTCATATGATCATTGTGCTTTCCTTGCCTCATCCGGTGGACACTCATACCTTGGGTCCTCTGGATCATGTTGTAGTTTCTCTCGATGACAGTGTCACCATGCCTTAACTGATGACCCACTGCCTCGAACAAGCAGGTAACTATGAAGCTGAACTGAAAAAGAAAGATGAGGAAATAGCCCGGCTCAGGTAGCAGAACTCGGAGATCACTCGGCTGAATGCCGAAATTCAAAAGCTTAAGAGCTCCCATCGGTCCATGCCGGAGAAGGCCGGCCAGGAGTTTGCCGAGGAGAAAGAGCATTTAACCACGCAAATCTCCAAGGACAAGAGCCTACTGGAGGAAGCCGACGTCAAGCTTACGTCGGTGACCACCGAATACGAAAAACTCCGGGTCCACAACGCCAATGTTGATTCTGAGATACAACGACTTCTCTTCCAGATTGCGCGTAAGTTTTCTGCCCTTGCCTGATCTGCTATCATTTGGATTTGGTCCTTTTGCTCACTGTTTTTTTCTCATCCTTAGGCAAATTTCCAGAGAGTGATACGCTCACCACCTCAGCCGTATGCCAATCCCGTGAGCAGCATGGAATTTTTGTTGCCCTGATACCGAGCCAATCCCTTATACCACAGAGGATCTCCTGGCGAGTCTCACCGCTCGTCTTGAAGTAGTAAAGAATTTCGGCGCGGATATTCTCCCAGCGGCAACACAGATATTTAGCTGCCTCTGGCCCAGCGAACATATTCCAAAGAAAGGCTCGGCTTTCATAGCCAAACTCAATGAATGTGATACACAGCTGCATCTGTGGCACGAGTCTGCTGCCCGGGCTGGGGCCGACATTGCTCTGAAATTTGCGCTCTCTTGGTATGAAGGAATTGACTTGGCATTGCTCAATCGCACGCGCACCGGGTCAAAGTGGTGCGAGAATCCAGAGTGGATCGCACACCGCCAAGCCTATGCGAACAATCTCATCCAGTACTCCTTCTGCCATGCCTGGAATGAGGGGCCAAGTTATTTTGATGTCGCTGATGACGAGATTGCCTCTGGAGCCGAAGATGAAGGAGGTGAGAGTGAGGGCTCTGAACTAGGCAACGAGGCTGTGGATCCAGAGGAAGTTGAGTTTAACCCGGAAGATGAAGACGAAGCTAGCGCTCCTCCCCCGCACTCCGGAGTACCTCCCTCCCCGACAGATGATTCGTCTGCTGCTCCTACTCCTTGAGAAACACTTGTCAAATTTATCAGATCCCTGGAATGCCGGGCGTAGATGTATTTAAATACTTTGGTTTGGTCGTGCTACAACTATGTGTTCCGAATTAAGTTTTACTGCCAGATTATCGTGGGCGAAGTCCCCGAGTTTCATTTTCTTGTTCCCCCAATATTTGAATCGGCTCGCGGCTACCTTGATTTGGTTTTTTCACCTTACGAGTCCGAGGTTCAAAACATTGGTTTAACAATACTTGAAATCTTGAGATTAGCTAAAAAATAATTCGGTATTTTAGTGAATACAACAAAGATAAGGGTTAGTCAAAAAACTAATGTCGGCCAACTTAATCTCTTTTCCTTAGTCGTTTTTCATGTGTTTTGCCATTCCAACCTTGTTCTCTTGCTTGCCATGAAGCCAATTCTTGTTGGACAGCAGCAAAGTCGAAGAGTTAGGTTTTTGGTGCTAACACATTACTAATCCTACTAAGGTATAAGTGACTTAACCCAACCGACACAAAAATATGAAAACGAAAGATAACCAAAATTGCAGTCCCCGAGTCTCTGCCTGGGGTGACAATTTTTTTATTGATAAGCTTATTGCCGACATACATACCGACATACGAGTAGTTCGGATACATTCACCTCTTAGGTGTAGAAAGGACGAAGCAGTGCTATGTTCCATGGTCTTTTGGATTCTTCCCCGGACCTGTCCACCTTGTTCTTTTGCTAGGGCTGAGCATCAATAAGATAGTAGGAATCATTGCACAAAGCTTTGCTCACAATGAAGGGTCCTTCCCATGGAGGGGGTAACTTATACATGCCCGCAGAACGCTGTATTAGCCTTAGCACCAAATCACCTTCTCAGAAAACTTGGGGGTTTACTTTCCGGCTATGATAGCGTCGGAGATTTTGCTGATATATGACGGATCTGGACAAGGCCAGTTCTCTCGCTTCTTCCAGTAGATCAACATCATTTTGCCGGGCTTCACGCACTTCGGCCTCTATGTATTGGGTGACCCTTGGCGAATCATGCTCCATGTCGGCTGGTAATACAGCTTCTGCTCCATATACCAGAAAGAATGGTGTATAGCCTATTGATCGATTTGGAGTTGTTCTTAAACTCCACAGTACCGCTGGTAGTTCTTCTATCCAGCACCCCGCTGATCTTTGCAGCGGCTCTATGAGCCAAGGTTTTATCCCGGACAACACCAGTCCATTGGATCTTCCCACTTGCCCATTCGACGCGGGGTGGGCGACTGAGGCGACATCTAACCGGATCTTCTTTTCCTGGCAGAATCTCGCAAATGCTCCTTCAGCGAAATTTGTTCCATTATCAGTTATGATGCTATGGGGGTAGCCGTACCTTAGGATTATATCCTTGAGGAATCTTACTGTTGTTGCCCCATCACATTTCCGAATCGGTTTCACTTCAATCCATTTGGTGAACTTGTCAACCATGACCAGAATATGGGTCATCCCTCCTTTGGCTGGCTTAAATGGTCCTACCATGTCTAGGCACCAGACAGCAAATGGCCATGTAATGGGGATAGTTTTCAGCTCCGACATTGGTAGGTGAGTTTTCATGGCGTATCTTTGACAACCATTACACTTTCTCACCAAGTCCTCTGCCTGCTCCAAAGCACTGGGCCAATAAAATCCATGTCGGAAAGCTTTTTTCTACTAAGGACCTTGAGGAGGCATGGTGGCCACATTCGCCTTGGTGAATATCCCGGAGTATGTCAAGTCCTTCCTCCGGATCAACACACCGTTGTAGTACCGCTGTCACACTTCTTTTGTATAATTCGGCGTTGATGATGGTATAGGCCTTTGCCCTTCTCTGAATTTGCCTTGAACTTAATTCATCATCCGGCAAGATTCCCTCTTTCAGGAAATCAAAAACCGGCTTGGCCCAAGTTGGTATAGTCCATACGGGGAATGGTTCCTCATCAACCTCCATTGCATCCACCGACATAACTCCTGCCAGATCAAGCTGAACAGTCCCCGCGTTTGCTGAGGCAGTCCCCAGGTTTGCTAAAGCAGTCCCCGAGTTTGCTGAGGCAGTCCCCGGGTTTGCTGAGGTGCTTCCCCATTCTATCTCCATAGGTATAGCTCCTGATCCGGGGAGTGCCGGGATGTAAATGGAATTTGATTCGGGTGATGGTGTGATTGATGGTTTTCTCAGGTGCTCCAAGGCAACATTTGGCGAGATTGGCTGCCGGGACGAACCCAATTTGGAAAGCGTATCCGCTGCCTCGTTTTCGATCCGAGGTACGTGATGGAACTCACACCCTTCGAAAAACCCGCTTATTATCTGAACATGGAACCTATACAAGGCCATGTTAGCATCTAGAGCATCCCAATTTCCAGACACCTGCTGCACCACCAAATCCGAATCTCCAAAGCATTGTATCGGACGTATCCCCACTTCCTTTGCCACTTTGAGACCATGTACCAATGCTTCGTACTCCGCCACATTATTCGAGGCATTGAAGTGGATTTGAAGGACATACTCTAGTTGATCTTTCTTGGGCGAGGTAAGCACTACTCTGGCGCCTAACCCGTCTTTTAGCTTCGATCCATCGAAGTGCATTTGCCAGTAATTGGAGTCCAGTAGGGGTGGCTCGTATTGCATTTCTGCCCAGTCCACAAAGAAATCCGCCACATCTTGTGACTTGATCGCATCACTTCTGTTGAACTGTGGTGCGTATGGAGCTAATTCGATAGCCCACTTTACTATTCGGCCGCTGGCGTCTTTGTTACTCATGATCTCTTAAATGGGTGCCTCACATATCATCTTGATGGGGTGTTCCTCAAAATAGTGTTTGAGTTTCTTGCCGACATATATACACCATATGCCATCTTCTGATAGTAAGGATAATTCTGTTTTGAGGCTGATAATACTTCGCTTAGATAATACACCGGCCTTTGCACTGAATTTCCTTCCTCCTCGTGCTCCACTACGATCACTGCACTTACAACTCGGTTGGTCGCGGCTATGTAGAGCAACATTGGCTCCTTAGGTAGTGGTGCAGCTAGGATTGACGCGGTAGATAACATCGGTTTCAATTCTCGAAATGCAAGATCCGCCTGTGGTGTCCATGTGAACTTATCTGCCTTTTTCATCAGCTGATAGACGGGCAAGGCCTTCTCTCCGAACCGACATATGAACCGACTTAACGATGCCAGGCAACCAGTGAACTTCTAGACATTGTTAAGACACTTTGGCAGTTCCATTCTTTCTATGGCCCGGATTTTCGTTGGGTTAGCTTCAATACCACGGCTAGATACCAAAAAACCGAGTAACTTTCTGGCGGGTACACCAAAAGTGCACTTCTCCGGGTTCACCTTCATTCGGAACCTTCTTAAGTTCGCGAATGTCTGCCGGATATCCTCAAGGAGCGTATTGTTTTCCTTGGTTTTTATTACCATGTCATCCACATAGACCTACACATTCCGACCTATTTGGTCATGCAAGCATTTTTGCATGCATCGCTGGTACGTTGGTCCTGCATTACGTAATCCAAAAGGCATAGTGCGATAGAATTAAGCCCCGTATGGGGTAATAAACGCAGTCTTTATTTGATCATCTGGATTTAGGGGTATTTGGTGGAAACCAGAATACGCGTCAATGAATGACAATAGCTCACATCCGGCCGTTGAGTCTGTGACCTGATCTATTCTAGGGAGTGGGAATGGATCTTTTGGACACACCTTATTCAGGTTCGTGTAGACGATGCACATGCGCCATACCAGAGCCACGTTCAGATCATCTTTCTTTTTCTCCACTAGTACCAAATTAGAGAGCCAATCCGGATAGAGTACCTCCATGATAAACCTGGCTACTAGTAATCTTGCTATCTCGTCTCCAATAACTTTCCTTCTATCTTCTGCCAAACGTCTGAGAGGCTGCTTTACCGGCTTAGCCCCGGGTCTTACATTCAATGAGTGCTTAGCCAACTCCCTCGGTATACCTTACAGATCTTGCGTAGACCAAGCAAAGATATCCCGATTCTCACGGAGGAAGTTGACGAGCTCGCTTTCCTATCTGCTGCTTAACCCGGCACCAATGGTGACGGTGCGCTCTGGGAACTGATCATCGATTGGCACTCTCTTCTGTCCTTAGTTGCTTGGAATGATACGCTCCATGCGGGTTGGTCAGGGCCGGCATATGTTATTGCGTGGATTGAGCCAATGCCACCACTTCTAGTATCTTCCTTTTTTCTTGAGCTATCACGAGTGACTCGACTAAATTGGATCCAGCTGAGGTGCACTCGATCGAACGCCAGAAGTCCCCTGATATAGTTATCACGCCCCTTGGTCCGGCTAACTTCATCTTAAGGTAACTGACGTGGGTAGTTGCCATGAATTTTCTCAGCGCTGGCCTACCGAGTAACGCGTGATAAGCGCTTTCTAGATTCACCACCTCAAATTCCAAGTTCTCAGTGCGGCAGTTGTCTCTTGTGCCGAATAACACGTCAACCCGGACCTTACAATTGGTTCACAAGAGATACCCGACACAATGCCATGAAATCCTTGTGGCTTGCAACATGTTCTCTGTTATCCCCAACTTGCGCATGGTGTCCTTGTACATAATGTTGATACTGCTACCATTGTCAATCAACACCTTGGAAAATCTCAAGTTGAGATTCGGCCCGATGAACGTCGGATCCAGGACCAGAGCATAGGTTCCTGGGCTTGGCATGATCTTTGGGTGATCCTTGACACTCCATGTAATCTCCTGATCCACCAAAGGCATATACCTCACCAGCGCTGGTATTACTGCGTTTACCTCCATATGCCGGCGCTGCAAGCTTTTCCGGTCATTCTCTTTCATGGTGAGCACACAGTAGCTTTGATGATGTTCCCTATACTCATTTTGTCCCTCATTCTCGTTGTAACCTTGGCCTTGTTGTTGGTTACTGCCCACTTGATGTATCGCATCCCTTCTTTCCGGATTCTCGTACCTCGACCAAGGTGGTGGCAGCATCAGTTGCTGTCCATTTCCCCTGTTAGTAACGGTGGCCGGGGTGTTTCATTTCTAGGTATTTCGTTCCGAGGTGCCTGAGCATTCCCCGAACTCCCCTGTTCTAATTTCCTCATCCATTCACATTGCCAGGTTGTGTGATTTGCCGGACTATTCAGACTTGGCATATGAAATTTGCAAGGTTGATATAGCATAGACTCGAATGTATACCTTGGTCTATCCTTCGCTCTTGCCACTGATTTTTTTGTTCCGGGGTCCAAGGCTTTCTGCCTTCGTTCTTCTGCTGCCAGTTTTGCCCTCCAGTTTTCTGAGGTTGGCTTGCTCCGGCATTGGGCTGATCCCGGTCCACTGCTGTGACTTGCTGCGAGTTATACCGATAATCCGGGCGCTCATCCCTTCTTTTTCCTCGGAAATCATTCCTCCTTGATGATCTGGGGCCATCCCGACCGTAATACTCTTCGTTTGCTTCGCTAGACATTAACCGGGGTTGCGTTGGATCTCCCAAGGCATATGAATCTGTGATCCGGATCGTCTCAGCCAAGGTAGTTGGCATATCTCGCTGTAACCTTTGCCACAACATACTTCCATATCTGCACCCTTGAGCGAACCACGCAATAGCTTGTGATTCAATCACTCCTTTGCACGAGTTTCTCACATTGCACCACCGAGTCAGGAAATCTCTATCTGGCTCATTCGGCCTCTGCTGGCACAACGCAAGGGTTTGCAGTCCGTTGGGTCTCTTGTAAGTGCTTGAGAAATTGCTAATGAATAACTCCTGGAAATCCAACCAGCTGTTAACGCTTCCTGGTGGCAAATTGTTCAACCAAACTCGCTCTGGTCCTTCCAACATCTGCGGCACATACCTCACCGCCCATCTCAAATTTCCTGTTGTGATCTTGACCGTTGTGGCATAGTCAATCAGCCAATCCTCTGGCCTCGTACTACCATCATAAATTTAGGTTCCTCTAGCCAGCTGAAAGTTCGGTACTGGTGGCTCCTTCATGATCTGAGGCCCGAAACATGCTAGACCCGGTGGACCTTGTAACTCGATTTGTTCCGACCTATAAATCCTATCCAACTTCAACCTCGCATCATCTGGCTGCAAGTTCCTGCTTCCCAACCATGATCCAATTACGTGGTGATCCGGTCTAGGGTATCCATCGTTGACCATAGCCGAATAACCATCATTGTATCTTTCCTCATCCAGATGTGCATGATGTTGTTGTGCCGCTTGTCCCGCACTTCCTTCTTGCCGAGGTACGTGTTGTTGCTGCGTCCGAGGTAAATTTTGCCTCGCTCCCACGGGATTGCGCTGTCCGGCATTGCCGTTGGCAACATTTCTTTAACCGGCATTGCCTTGGTCATGGGTACCTCGGGAAACCACACCTCGGCTGGTACTATGCCGGTCATCATCAACTTGCACTGCTTCTCCTTTTCCATCCCTCACTGGGTCATCAGGGACCATTTGCTTGTCTCTTCTCCCGGAGTCCACTACCTCTTCTCTCCTGGGATCGTGACCCGGAGACGACGCGGCTCCTCTGGATCTTGCCGGGTTATTTCTGGCCGAATGTACCACCTATGAGGCCCCTGGTGGTGCCGGGTTAGCCTTGTTTATTTCTTCATTCTGTTGGCATGCAACTCTCAATAGGTGATTTATCCTCTCTTGCTGCCTTTGTCGGGCCTCTCCGGTTAAACCTTCTAGCTCAGACGCGGCCGCATTTGCTGCTCTAAGGTTCTTTGTCGGGGTACTGTACGGATCCAACCCTCCTGTTACTATCGTAGCTGTTTGACCCGGCCTAGGCTCGTACTCCTTGCCAATCTCAGTGATCAGGTTCCTGCCCCAGATTTTCACTCCATCGATATGGTTTGCCTTAGCATACTCTCTCAAGGTGATGTTCAGTGACTGATGCAACTTTGCTACTTTCTTTGATCCTGCTAACATTTTCCGCCTATTTTCCTCTAACTCAACTTGCGCCTGAGCCGGATCTACCACAGGTGCTATTGGCGTTGCTAAGCTATCTATCACTTGCTGGAGAACATGTTCTAGCCTTTCTAGCGGGGGAATCCTTGACCTGGTCTGTTTTGGTGTTACCTCTGGCTCAGGCGCCGTATCTTGGCTTGGTCCCGCATCAGGCGCGGTCATCAGGACCTCAACGCTGCTAGTGGAGCGAGCGATATGCACTCCACGAGTGGCGCTGAGAGGTGGTTCGCCTCCCTCGACGATGTGCTACGGGTGAACACATGACTCATCCACCCCGACGTAGATCTTGTGCGCGCCAAGCTTGAGGAAGACGTCGTTGCGCGGTGGAGGGTGCCTGCCGAAGCTTCCCACGTTGTCGCAAGTCCAGTGCTCCAAAGCGCTAAACCAAGCCTGAGATTATACGCTTGCCGGTGCTTGAGAAGTTTCCCGTCTGAATTTTCACCCCTGCTAGCACCGCTAGCCCCATGGTGGGCACCAACTGTCGTGGTGGTGGCACGGCAGATGCCATGGATAGGCTAAAGATGGGGCCAATGAGTGCTAGGGGAATCCAGGGAGGGAGAGCATGGTGATTCCACGCACGGAAGTTCTTGTATATTCTCTATCAATGGTTCTTACAAGTGCTCCTAAGGCTCTCAACAAGGAGACGATGTCTCTTACTCCCTGTTCACTAGCCCTAGAGTTCTACCTTAGACAGAGAATCATTCATCTATTTTCCATCCCCCTCTATGGAGGCCCCGGTGCTTCTTATATAGGGGAGCCCAGGTTACAATTCTAGGGCACATGTGGCAGCATATTCTACGAATATGCTCTTTCCTAAAGCAGATGCTTCTTTATTCCCTTTAATGGCTCATCCGGGTTTTGGACGTAACCCATGGCGTAATCCTTGCCTTTTGGTGTCACCAGACACAGACTACGTCATCCGGCTTTTCCCACGTCACCTTGGTCGCCCCTGACCCGCTGGTCCTCTTCTTTACTTTACTTTGCATATGCTTCAGCTGATAAAGCCACCTTTTGACCAGCGGGGGATTCCTTCTCTTGGAAGCTAAGATAATCTGGCTTACCCATTTACCTGCAAAATAGATAGACATGGCCAGCATAAATCTTATGCCGGCCGGACCATTGTCAAGGAAACGCCCCATGAGCTGGGTCACACCGTGATTCGGCCTGCCTTGAGGTGACCCGGTCAGCACTTTACTTTGACCTCGCCGTACCCCGGCTAACTCGGCCCTTATACCCTGGTGTTACCTTAACCCGTGGGTATCCCCCCAACAGACCGTGCTCTGTGGGAGGCGTTCCCAGTGTGACACGCCTTCGCACCCGCTAGGTGGCGGGTCCTGCCAATAGCCGACGTGGCATGTCAAAAGGCATAGACATAATCAATGTCTGATGGCAGAGAGTTGTCTTCGCGGTATAGGTCATAGACGTATGCAGGTTTTCGCGGCCGTCCACTAGGTGAGCTTCAACCGTAGGCTATAGACAGTCGATCATTATCATGTTCATCGGTGATGTGGCATTGTGGACCCTTTCCGGAAGAGTTTTTTCACGGTGGATAGCCGAGCTTGTAGCGTAGGCTATAGACATACGTGGTTTTTAGCTACCGGGATACTGCCGAGCTGCCAGCATAGGATATAGACATATGAGGGTTTGTGCGGACACAGGTGACATGGAAGCATGGAGTCTTACCGGTAGCATTTCTGCGCGCCGAACGGATGAGCTTGCGATGTATGCATTCGTGGTTTCCCGCTACAGAGATCCGACTTGGATGAGTAGACTATATAGGCTGGGGCGAGTTCTCACGGCGGTATATTATGGTGGTGTTTGGCCACGTAGAGATAAAAAAACTTTTCCCTACGCGGTGATCCCAAGATCAAGCTGAGGTAATATGCCACGAGAATTACCACTAGACACACAGTTGCGGAATCGATGAAGCACGTCGCTTGATGCAGTGCAGTCCTCATGATTTGATCGTCGACGTGCTGAACATACAGCACCTCCGCCAGTATCCACATGTACGAGGAGGAGCACCGGCGGTGGACTTCTAGGTCTGGTATAGTGGCTGGACTGTACTAGAGCAAGGGTTTCCAATGCATGGAATGACCTGACCTTGTGCTCTAAACACCTGCGCCCCAGCTTATATAGGGAGTGAAAGTGGGCTCCACTCACTTGTGGCCCATTTACTAAAATCCCTATATTAGTCACTACGAGTCCAACTCACTAACTCATTCCATGTCTAATTTGGGTCCAACCCAAATAGATTGCCGGTTCGGGTCTAACCCAAACTTTCTCCCACTCTTATGTTTGTGACCCGACAGGCTCATGGTGACTCGGACACGATCCGAGTCTCACTCGTGACCGATCAATCGGTAGCGGCTCCTAGCAGAATGTGCCGACTCCCAAGTACCAAAGAGTCATAATGACATACCTTCCAATGCAACTTTCATCCAAGTCCCTTTTGCCTCACGATACATCTTGTCAAGATATAGTAGAATTATCATAACTCCTAGTCGGCCGCCTCAGTTAACACTTAACCGAGTCATGCATGGCAGTGCTTTCCGAATCATATCTTCCGAGAGGGCCTAGAGAATATCTCTCTAGTTGGAGGGCCAAAATCCCATCTTGGTCATCCACATCACGTAGCTTGATTCTCAGTCGACCTGAACTCTACCTTTATAACTTCCTAGTGACGGAACAACATTTGACAGAACCTAAGTCGGTGATCCTAACCTCGGATTGTGCAATAACCTCGGGTCTAAGGATTACATTGATTGAGAAATAAAAATTATGACTTGTTCGTTGCATCTCAATATGGGTCAGTCCGACTCGCTAAACTCTTTAGCCGAATCCGTGTAAGTCGGAACAACATCACCATGCACATGACAAGTCGAACCGAGTCACCAGCTGACTTTCACATTAGTCTAAATTGTGTGTCCAGCACAACCTCAACGACCAAGGCCAACTAGTATGAACAACATGAATACATAGTTCCACAATCGAATCACATATTCAGTGATACATATCAGTAGTTCATACATGCACAATAACTTTATGAATACATTGGGAATAACATCATACATGATTTCTTCTACGGCATATTCCCAACAGGTGGGCCCTGCTTGCGCGAGAGAATGCATCTCCCTGCATATAATACACGACAGAGTCCATGCCTCGCCCGTGCGGCTATAAAACACCCCCCTCTTTGTTACTTCTCCCATCGTTTTTATTTTTCTTCTTCCTCACCGTGGCTTAGATTCGGTGCTGACGTGGTTTCCCTCAGGCGGCATGGCACTACAAACGATAGCTCGCCATGTAAATTGCACTAGTAGGAGAGCCATTCACGCGTTAGGAATTTAGGTATAGTTTATAGCGCTCACCAAGCCTTAGCTTCGGCGACGCGCTGTCCTTCAGTGGTGCTCTGTCCTTCGGAGGCGTGCTGTCCTTTAGGTATTCATGGTGTTGTATTCCTCGTCCGTACGAATCCAACGAGCTAAAGAACACCTCAATCAGATTCCGTACAAAGAAATGGCTACCAAAACACTTTAGAGTACTAAGGGCGTAATGACCACAGGTACGGGTGGAGCCTTCCCATATAGTACGGTCATACCACCGTCTGACAGCTTCGCTTCATCAACCGGAACAACATTTTTGAAGGCCCAATGGGCATATTCGGCCCCTAGCTCTGTCGATTCGCAAAACTGACCTCCAGATGCCTATTCAAAGAGGGGGAAACCCTAGAAGAGAGGGGAAGTCCACACACACCATAGAGGAGGAGCCCTGCCGCTCCACCACCTCCATAGCCACCGCCCACGAGATACACCACCATACCACTCGAGGGAGAGATTATACTTGCATCTTGAAGGGCTACACATCGATCTTCGTCACCATCTTCATCAACAACGTCTCCAACTTCGATCCCCTTTATTTTATTTGTTGTGATCCAATCTCTATTGTGGATTTGCCCTTGTATTAAATTGCACCTTCATATTTTATCCATACTATTACCATGATGTTGATCCCCTTCATGTATGAGTAGTTTCCTTGTTCTTGGGGAGAGATGGTGAAACCCTAGTATTATTATGCATTGAAATAAATATTATCTATAATTGTGTCCATTGACTTATTGGTCTATGATGTTTTTACGATATTGTGTTTGATCTCTTTCTTTAGATGGTATGTGTAGTTGGTCACATATCATTTGCCTTCGGGACTAATGAAATGGGTGAAATCCTTAGGACGTGTTTGGACTTATGCCCAATGCTATTGTGACTTGCGCTGGCTTATAACCCAAACGGTCTAAGGAGGAAAAAAGAGATATTCCCTAAGCTAATTACAATATCCACAGGGAGACCCTTAATTGTGGTGGTCTGTATGGGTGACTGCTCTCAGATATCGTGGTGGTTATTTAGAGATGACCTCATCCTTGGATCAACAAAGTGACTGCCTGCGAACCTTGCGGTGAACATCTTATTATTGATCTCTCTCCACACATATATATCATGACATAAGAAATAGGTTATCCTAATCATTCATAATTCTACATGCTAGTGGTGTGTCCTACTCTCCTTGAGAACCCATCAACCATATCACACAACACTTCATAGACACTCTCTTGCTTTAGTTTACTTTTGTTATTTACATTGTTCTTGTTTACTTTAGCACTTATTCAAACACATTCTTTATACACCATTACTTCGAACTAGAGATAACCTACAAGTACGCTCTAGTGAATATAATGAGGGGCATAAAGACCTCTACCAATAGCTCTATGTGGGATTGATACTCTTATTTCGAAACTAGCTACAATTGATCTGTGCACATGCAGTCATTAGTCTGCCTTCTGGAGGTTCTGGTTAGGAAAGGTTTTGACTCTGGGATGGTCCATAGATACATGCAGCTGGTGTCTGGTGGGAAAACTACGATTTCTATCAATGGGGAATCTGGCCCTTTCTTTAGAGACAAGTGTGGAGTGCATCAGGGCAACCCTCTCTCACCGCTCATGTTTGATTTCGCTAGGGATGCATTGGCCGTGATCCTCTCCAAAGAAAATCAAGCCGACCACATCAAGGGAGTTATCCCTCACCTGATCCTAGGAGGTATCACTCACCTTCAGTATGCTGTTGACACCATGATCATGATTCAGAGCGACGCCCTGGGCACTGCCAACCTGAAGTTTCTCATAATTTGCTTTGAATTACTCTCGGGATTGCACATCAATTTTCAGAAGAGTGAAGTCATTGTCATGGGAGTCTTCAGTGCGGAGCAAACTAGGGTTGCCAACCTGTTGAACTATCAACAAGGAGCCTTCCCCTTTAAGTACCTTGGTTTCCAAATGAGTGATAAAAGGTTGACAATGGCAGTCATGGAGCCCCTTGTTGCAGTAGCGGGGAAGAGAGTAGAACCTTGGCAAGGAAGGTTCATGTCTTTAGCGACAAGGCTGAACTTGACCAATGCTTGCCTATCTACTTTACCCCTGTTTACGATGGGCCTATGCTTGCCGACGGATGGCACCCATCTCTAGTGTAACTCACATAGGGGAAGGTTTTTCTAGGAAGGTTCAGGAGACAGAAGAAAGAACCATTGGGTGAGTTGGCCTAAAGTGTGCAAACCTAGAGACTAGGGTGGTCTAGGCATCATGAATACTAGACTCATGAATATTGCACTCATGACTAAGTGGCTCCAACATATGTTTGTGGAATCCCCTCCAGATAACATCTGGCTCCAAATCATCCAAGCTAATTACCCGGGAGCCAAGAATATTTTCAATTCCAACACTACAGGTGGATGCCCTTTTTGGCATAGTATCCACAAAACCAAAGGCTACTATAATTCGAATGCCAATTCCTACTAGGGGATAGATCGTGTATTAAGTTTTGGTCCGACTAGTGTCTTTGAGACAACCCCCTAAGTGCCTGATACCCTGGGTTGTTTGATATTTCGGCAAATCCAAAGATGTGGGTATCCCAAGCTTTCCAGGGCAGAACCTAGAACATTAGTTTTCGCCACTCCTTTGGTCCTATGGAAATCGAACTGTATGCATATTTGCTAATTGAGCTTGCTATGTGCATACCATCTAGTGTGGATGACAAGGTTAGATGGGACCTGGAGCCCTATGGTGTGTTCTCGTCCAACTCCATATATAATAAACTGAAGTAGGGCGCGGTGGTGGCTCATGCATCAGACTATTGGGCCCTTCCGATCCCCCTCAAGATCAGGATCTTCATCTGATAGCTCGCTAGAGGAGGTCTCCCCTCGAATGGATAGACCAAGAAGCGCCACGAGCCCTCATACAGGAAGTGTACACTTTGTGGGCATGACGAGAGCATAAATCATATCTTCTTTGATTGCGTGCCGGCTCAGTTTATGTGTAGCGTGGTTAGGACCTCACTCGGTGTTCCCTGGAATCCCTCTAGATTTGCTGATTTCTTTGCGATTCTCCAAAAAAATTGGGGAAAACCAGGAAGGCTCTTTGGATTTTGTTTGCCGCCCTTAGCTAGGTGCTTTGGACGACTTAGAGCAACTTTACCATCGAAGCAAAATTCCCTAGGCAGCCGGTGGTGTGTACTTATTGTGTTTTAATCTTAATGAAGTAGTGGCGACCACCCATAAATCCTGACGTCCTCACCCTCATGGAAGAGCTGATTGTGCTGCTCATGAAGTCGTGTGCTGAGACGACATCGCTGACCCCTACTAGCACCTAAAGCTACTCATGCATCACCCTCTTTTTCAAAACTTGTGTGTGCGGTTGGCCTGTTTTGTGCCCATGGGCGTTTAAACTTGTTATTTTTTCGTGTGGTGTGGAGACTTGCTAACTGGTATCCCTAGTGTGTTGTAACCATACTGGCCGCTGGCTTTATTAATGTAAAAGCCAGGTACCGCTTCTTGGTGCCTTCAGTCTAAAATGAGGGAAGATATTAGGCATCGGATTTTATAGAGGCGAGCCAGAGACCTTTTAGACTCATCGGCCGGCTAGTCTCATCTATCAATCCAACCCCTCTCATTCATCATTGATATTGCCGTTATTTGTGACATTAAATCTAGTGTAATACATCATTCACGCAAGAGTGTAATATAAGATGTCATTTGTAAAATATGATTTAATTGTTGGAAATATGCCCTAGAGACAAATAGTAATAAGGACTATTATCATATTTCATAAAGTTTATGATTAAGTTTTATATCATGCTATAACTATATTGAGAAGAAACATCAATACACGTGTGATATATAAACAACCAGGGGTTTCCAGTGAAACTCTAGTCACTGGTTCATTGGTCAACAAATGATCAAGTTTCCTGATCATGTGGCATTTATGCCAGTTGGAAATGGAGTCAACTCATTCTGACAATGAGATGATGAACCAATACCCAACCTAAACATCATGACCCGATCATGTCACGAAGTTCAATTTACGATGATTAGAAATGGATCCTCGTAGACTATTCCTTAGACCGTCAGGCTATATCAATCACTGTCTCCCGAGAGTGCTTAGATAGCATCAAGCACCATTTGGTAATACATTGGTTATAAAGGTGTGTTCAGGTATTCGGAGGAAACCGTAGAGGCAATATATGTCAAGAGCGGGATTTGTCCGTCCAGGTGATGGAAAGACACTCAAGGTCCCACTCGCAGAAGTTATATCCAATAGCTGCGTAGCGTGTGATTTGATCACAGGGATATCACTTGTCGGAACGAGTCAAGTAGCATTGTTCGGTAACGAGATTGGACACGACATGGTGATGTCATTGATCAGATCTCAGGCAATGCAAATATCGAGAGACAAAAGGGAATAAGACACGACCGTCCTGGTTCAAACGACGAAAGATCTTCGTGGAACACATAGGGGTCACATGGCCATCCAGGTCCCTCTGTTGATCCATGTTCCGGGAGTGTCTCGACCATGTAAGGAGTGTTCCCGAACCATAGGTTATTACGCTTAAGGGTTTGATGATGCTTAGAGAGTGTTTATAGGATCGGTAGAATCACCAAAGAATAGTAGAGAGAAAACCGGAAGGGTTTTGGTAAGTCCGGAGGATGTCCGGAGTGGAGGTGGAAGTGTTCCATAGCCACGGAGATTGCATAATATATGAATGAATGTTAAATTTTGATTTAATCATTTATTCATAATCATTTAATAAAAGAGAAAATCAATTTAAAGGTCAAAAGGCTTAATAGGCCAATTCTGTAGGGAAGAGGGCCCATTAGGGAAAGGCAAGAGGGAGAAGGGCCAGAGGGGGTGGTCGGCGCCCTAGTGGGCCAGCCCTCCCCCCCCCACGTGTGGGGCCCATGGGGGTGGCTGGCAGCACCACCCCTCCCCCTGTCCTCTCCTTTAGTCCCACCCCGGGACTTTGAGGGTGGTAGTACCTCCCTCCCGCTATATATAGTGGGGGTATTTGGCCAGATAAATAAACACAATATTCAATAAAAGGTTTCCTCTCTTTTGGGGAGACCTCCAATTTATATTATCTCTCTCTCTCTCTCTCTCTCTCTCTCTCTCTCTCTCTCTCTCTCTCTCTCTCTCTCTCTCGTTACCGTGGTCCCAAGTTCGGACTGCGCGAACGAGATACATCTTCACCGTGGAGCGCCGTCCCGCTGCAGGATTTGGATCCAGGAGCTCTACTTCCGCAACTGCTACTGAATTGGGGAAGAGGGAGTCATCGTCAGGCACCGGACGTGTGTAACTCCCCACGAGGTGTCACACTTGAGGCACTCAAGTCGTTGGAGCCGCAGGAGCGCAAGGACTTCATCACGACCTTGAGGTTGGCTTCGGCTCGTCTACATCAACCATGCTCTCCTGAGCGTTGACAATGCATTTCGGTCTTCAAGGGTAAGTTGGCGAAAATCCCCTCCCGTTACTGCATTACTAATAGATAGGTCCTGGCAACATCAGGGGTTCAGGGGCGTAGGGAAATTTTTTATTGTTTTCATACGCGGAACCCCTACAGTGGTATCAGAGCTAGATCTATGCGTAGTAATGCTAGTACGGGTAGAACACACGAGATGTAGCGTGTGGGCGTTGATATTTTAGTTGTTACCCTCCCACGTGTACTTGTGTATGCCGCATTAATGCTTGATGAAGTGACCCTCTACCGACTTTACGCGTTCATTCGCGAGACCGGTCGACGCTTGAAACAAAGCCTGTACTGTATAAAGTGGCTTAGGGGGTTGTCTGTCTCTCTCGCATTAGTTGGTATGCCATTTGCAACGAAGGGCCCCGAAATGGGTGTAGTAGAGACAACTACTTGATCAACATTGTGCTGAAAGTTCGTAGGTAAGAACGGTTCTTGTGCGAAAGCCCATTCAGCCATGTAAAACATGCAAAGATAAAGTTGAGGCATCTAACTTTGTTTTGCAGGGGGCGTTGCTTTGTGATATGATTGTGGCAAAGGTAAAGTGATTACCTTATGTTACGTAGTAGTAGATAGTCACCGAGGTGATGGACTACCACGCCAGAATGACACCGGTACCCTGGTGTCTACGGTGCCGGAATCCGGTGACGACGGATGGAGATCATGACGTGGAGGACCATATCACATCGCATTTACATTCAATGTTATTGTTTGTATATCTTATTGAGTGCTAGTATTAGATACTCGATGGTAGCCTAATAAGATGATCCCTATTAAAATTACCAATGATTGTGTTCCCACTTAGTGTGCACCACCAAGAAAGTTCTTTGGTATGAGGCGACCCGCGGTGAGAGGGTGTCAGACATATCTACGTTCGCATACAGTGGGTGTAAGCCATGTCGCACAGCGAATACACTAAGGCTGAGTTGGAGAGCCTAACATGTGTAGACATGGCCTCGGAACATGGATGGTCGAAAGATCGAGCACGAGTCGCATGAATGATGTGACCGACGTTTAGCGTCCACCCTAGAACCCACATTGGTGGCCGTGATGATCGGGGAGATGTGGGGAAAAGGGGTCATGTTATCACTAGGAACCCTTCAGGGGATAGGTGTTTCTGAGTGGAGTTATTATTAACTCATTTTATTATAAACTTAGTCTAAATTCCTTTTTACAATTACAAATGTAGAATATGGTTCTCCACGATGCTACCTTTCCTGTCGATGATTGGTTAGAAGGAGAGAAGCTCAGGCTAGACGGATCAAACTTCTCTATGTGGGTTGCGCGTCTCCACGTTCTCCTTAGCGAGAATGACGTGGTCAACTACATACTTGACGAGATGGATTTGGATCAGCCCATTAACCTAGAGACCCCAGAGCAGCGGGAAGACCGCTATCACCATCAGGAGATGTCCACCTTCATATCAGCTATAATGTGCTACGGGATTATGGATGAGCTATGGCCAGTCATGGGTAATCTTGACTCTCGTGCGACTATGGTACAGCTTAGGACACATTTCGTGGAACAAGCACGCATATGGGAGCATGAGCTCATGGGAGACTTCCTCTCCATTAAGATGGAGGAGAACTCATCACTTGACGACCACTTGGAGCGCATGCATGATGCGTACATGAGGCCTGCATACTTCCTGGATAGCTAGATGATGGGCTCTTTTGCAAATGGCGTTGTGCTGCGGTCGCTGCCACCAAGCTACCAAGCACAAGTTAGGACTTGCATTATGAGAGGCTACACGGAATCACATGATTTCCACAGGTTCATATCACATCTTAGGAATGTGATGGTTGAATCTGTTGTCGCTGAGGTCATGAATGACAATGGTATATATTTGATATACAATTTTATAAATGTTATAATCTTGCAAACACATTTCCAGTGTTAAGTATATTTGATACTTGTTCTGTTTTACTGAAAATAGGTCCTTCTGCATGAGAGGTGCTTGCTGGAGAGGAGGTGATGTTGCGTGTTGATGGCGAGCATGATGATGATGGCCAACGACACTCTCCCTCAACATTTATCATTTAGTTTATGTTTTGGATAGTTATTGTAATCAAAAGATTGTGAACTTATTTAGTGTGTCTCGCACTTAGTGATACGGTTATTCATATCAGTTTGTAACAAAAAGTTGTCCCACTTTTATGAATGATTTCTATTCGTGTTCATATCTTGTTCGATTACGTGTGAATTATCCTTGTTTTGAAACTAATTGATAATGCATGAAAATTTGTAAAATATTGAAATGCCTTTAAAATACCCAACTTAATGATATGTTCAATAATGAATGAAACCATTGTTTGAATTCAAAAGTTATGTTGATAATATGTGAAAGACATCCGATTTCTTCTCACATATAAACCATGCCTAAGTTTGGCAAAATAACTTGAACACCGTGTATTGCTTGAATACAAAGTGTTTAATGAATTGTTAAAAGTAAATACATATTTGATGTATTGTGTTTTAACAAAAATGGTGATTATCATTATATGATTGTTTTAACATGTAAAGAAGTTTACCAAACGAAACATAAGTATGAAACTATTTGATATGATCAAAGTGTTTCATCAACAAAGGGTATAAAGATAAAAAACAATTCAATTGCTATGATTTGATCAATAGTAATGGAATTCGACTTTATGGCATAAAAGAAAATTGTGGAATGCAATGTGTTTGAAATGTGAAAATGCAAAGCATGATAATGTGATATTAGATATCAAAATGGGTGAATAGATGGCGCCAAATAAATCGTTGTAGTGTAGATGTAGAGACCATTAGTTAAAAATAGTTAGCACTCAATTAGAATATATAGTGAACCATTTGAATTCGTGAAAGCGGCTCCATATCTAGTATGGATCATCGTGGAAGTTTTGGGGTTACTCGATATAACCAAAACAATAGCAAATAAGTCCTTGTAGAGTATTCATTGGAAACTTTGAATACAAAATCCATAGCTGAAACCAAAAGGAAAGCAAAACTCGTATTGCTTGGATTTTGGTGCATTCTTGAGAAAGTTCACATTTAGTGACATTTCTCAATTATGAAGCAAATGGAAGATAGTGAAAAACACGATGAGGATTCAAATCCCTGCATCAGAGTGTTGAGAAGCGGAATGGACAACGTTCCTGAACAATTCTCTTCACAAAGGAAAGAATCCATGATAATGATCATTGTGTTTTCCGCACTAGTGTTTTCACTACATGAAGTAGGATTCAAAATGTAACCCATAACTTGTATGGAGACATTTGTGAATCATTTGTCATGATTCTTGGAATATGACATACCTACGAACTACTAAGGAAATAATGGTGAGCTAAATCTATGAGAAAAATTCCCTTGAGATTAGAAAGCAATTCGTTGCTGAATCTCACAAGTAAAAGGGGTTACTTGAATTTTCCCAAATGACTGCAAAGCCATAGTGGAAAAGGGGGTGAATGACAAAAGCACAATTTGTCAAGTATTGGACGAATTCAAATGAATTTGATTCAAGTCTGTTAAATGTCTAGTCGATTTAAAACTAGTAAAAGTACTAGTATCTCATATTAAATCTCCAAGTTTGATATTTGATCAAATGATTTTGAAGTTGTTCAAAATAGTGAGTGGATATGCAATTTGCATAAAATTGCGTGGGAGCTATAAAAGTCTTCCTAAAACAATATGTGAATGACATATTTTGAGTGGGAGCTTATAGTAGTGATTCTTAAGTGTGTTAAGAATAAAAGCGCAAGTACCGATAAATAATGATTTATAAGGTGTAGAAGTTGATAATAAGTGTATTATGATATTATGTAGTATTCCTTAAGGGATTCTGAAAAGGGTTTCAGAATAGAAGTTAATTAAGGAACTGGTCCTTAATAACTCAAGTTAGGAATAGTATTAAGTTTAACATCAATGGTTGAAAGAAAGAAAGGATGATCAGCATCCACTATGTTGAGACATAGGTTCTATCTTAGAAAACCATGATAATAACTTAACATAATATATATGATCCAATAAGGAATGTATAAAAAGTGATTAAGTTTGAATCATGGAACGTTGAGCTAAGTTTGTCCGTAGTGTCTAATAGATAACTACAGACATATTTTCCAAATCCATAAAAGGATGGCATATCTTAAAGCATAAAGAGTTATGTTATAAGGGAATATGTTGTAAACTCCCATAATACCGATTAGAGTCAAGTAGGAAGCGAGGTGAACAAAAACATCGAAAGTTGCACATGGTACACTCGTGTTTCAATGATTACATACATAATAATAGATAAGTGTTGTATAATGTTATGGCGGGGCTAGTTCGCTTTTAACGTAGAATGATGTGTCCCAGGGCACAGTGCCCATGAGAAAGCCCTCGAAGTTTATCTAAAGTCACTTTAGGCTCCTGGAATCAGGCCTCGTTATGCTGCCATAGCGATGATGCATAGACACAGATGTTATCATGTGATGATACAGTATTAATGTTAATCAAGGTGACATTAGTAAGTTGCAAAGGATTTGGGACTGTAAAGTACAGACCCAAGACTCAACCTCTTCCATGAGCAAGCATGTTCAGGGTACCGGATATATGGTGCCAACGATTAAGAACAAATGCATCTAGTTTATTTGCACTCTAGTGCAAGTGGGAGACTGTTGGAAATATGCCCTAGAGACAAATAGTAATAAGGATTATTATCATATTTCATAAAGTTTATGATTAAGTTTTATATCATGCTATAAATATATTGAGAGGAAACATCAATACATGTGTGATATATAAACAACCAGGGGTTCCCAGTGAAACTCTAGTCACTGGTTCATTTGTCAACAGATGATCAAGTTTCCTAATCATGTGGCATTTATGCTAGTTGGAAATGAAGTCAACTCATTCTGAGAATGAGATGATGAACCAATACCTAACCTAAACATCGTGACCCGATCATGTCACGAAGTTCAAGTTACGATGATTAGAAATGGATCCTCATAGACTATTCCTTAGATCGTGAGGCTATATCAATCACTGTCTCTCGAGAGTGCTTAGATAACATCAAGCGCCACTTGGTAATACAGTGGTTATAAAGGTGTGTTCAGGTATTCGGAGGAAACCATAGAGGCAATATATTTCAAGAGTGGGATTTGTTCGTCCACGTGATGGAAAGATACTCGAGGGCCCACTCGGAGAAGTTATATCCAATAGCTGCGCAGCGCGTGATTTGATCACAGGGATATCACTTGTCGGAACGAGTCAAGTAGCATTGTTTGGTAACGAGATTGGACATGACATGGCGATGCCATTGATCAGATCTCAGCAATGCAAATATCGAGAGACAAAAGGGAATAAGACATGACCGTCCCGGTTCAAACGACGAAAGATCTTCGTGGAACGCACAGGGGTCACATGGCCATCCAGGTCCCTCTGTCAATCATTGTTCCGGGAGTGTCCCGACCATGTATGGAGTGTTCCCGAACCGCAGGGTATCACGCTTAAGGGTTTGATGATGCTTAGAGAGTGTTTATAGGATCGGTAGAATCACCAAAGAATAGTAGAGAGAAAACCGGAAGGGTTTCGGTAAGTCCGGAGGATGTCCGAAGTGGAGATGGAAGGTGTTCCATAACCACGGAGATTGAATAATATATGAATGAATGTTAAATATTGATTTAATCATTTATTCATAATTATTTAATAAAAGAGAAAATCAATTTAAAGGTCAAAAGGCTTAATGGGCCAATTCCGGAGGGAAGAGGGCCCATTAGGGGAAGGCAAGAGGGAGAAGGGCCAGAGGGGGCGGCCAGCGCCCTAGTGGGCTAGCCCCCCCCCCCCCCCCGCGTGGGGCGCGGGGGTGGCCGGCGGCGCCACCCCTCCCCCTATCCTCTCCTTTAGTCCCACCCCGGGACTTTGAGGGAGATAGTACCTCCCCTCCCCTATATATAGTGGGGGTATTTGGCCAGATAAATACACACAATATTCAATAAAAGATTTCCTCTCTTTTGGGGAGACCTCCAATTGATATTCTCTCTCTCTCTCTCTCTCTCTCTCTTTCTCTCGTGACCGTGGTTCCAAGTTCGGACTACGCGAACGAGAGACATCTTCACCGCGGAGCGCCGTCGCGTTGTGGGATTCGGATCCATTATTGTTGCCCGTGTCACCCATGGCCACCACCGTCGTCTCTCCTCCCACATCACTACCGCACTGCCCTACCATCTTAATCTAGTCTGCAGGAAGTAGCTAGTGTTTGAATGAGAGAAGAGAGAGAGGTGGGAGAAGGAGGTGAGATCAGGCATGGGATTTTATAGACCCCTTTCAGGCGGACCGTCCGGCCGGCTAGTCTCATCGGTATGCGTCATAACTAGATTTAGGGGTGAGCCTTGGCGCACGACCCCCGTGCCTCTCGAACTGGTAAACGATTCAGTAAGCGTCGCATAAACTATGCATGAAAATTTGTTTGAGTAAGTGATAAGTGAAGAACACACATGACTTAAGTTGTTTGAGAAGGAAGTACATAAACAACAAACAACAGGTAATTGTTGCAGCTGGAAACCAAAACATAAAAGGAATGACGCCATCTTTGGAGGAAACGACATAGTTAACAAAAAATAAACACCTACTTCCCCCTTTTCAAAGTATAAGTATAAGATGTTTTAGCTTTATGAAGGGAGTGTATCTAGAACCCTTCCAGTGTCTAGGTTCATTTAGATTCGAAGTGAACCTACACACTAAAAGTGGTGTAAATACTCTCATTTCACAAAGTTAAAACATCTTATATTTTGAGACAGAGGGAGTAATAGCTACTTCATCAGAAAAAACCCCATTTTTGGAATGGAAAAGATCAATTAACCAACAGACGGATTAAAAGCTTTAAGTGTGGCTTGCCGCACGAGCCTGTAGTGTGCGGGTTGTCATGGTTTTCACAAAAATTCGTTATAATCTTACATTGTTACATATAGAGATAGTTTGTTTGTTCTCAACCAAGTGGCTAGACAAATTCAAGTCACTTATTTGAGACCGAGGGAGTAATAGCCATAAAAAAAAACCGAAGCATATTAACCCTAATCAAATTGGCATAGGACTATGCATATTAGCCTCATCTGATGGTTCAATTTGGGCAAACATATGTTAGTCCAAAACTCTGAAAACAATGTGACCAACCAATACAAAAAAGTGGCAAGACACTTCAACCACATTGCCTCACTACTCACGATTAAGGTTCAGGAGATAATTGAATCAAACAAAGGAGCAAATAAGGACCAGGGGTGCAACCTAACCATAATCCACGAAGGAGGAAGAGAAGCACCTCGCCATGTGAAATCACTGAGCCAAACTATGTGCCAACTAATTATTGTCTATTAAGGACTTGGTTGAGGCAAATTAGTAAGTTTAACCAAGAAAACATATATAGGCGCACATAGAAACAATTATTCTCCCAGCATCTAATATTTGCAAAACAAAAAGAGCAACCCACACGATATATTCTAAGGTGTTAACTTATTTAGAACACCCGCCCGGGACAAAACAACTGTCTATACGCTAATCAATACTACGTACTTGCTTAATTCGAATAAAAATGGGAGACACGCTACATCAAAGAAATACACGCTAGGACATGCTAATTACCCACCTATATCGAGTCCTAAAGTACCTAACAGGGGCCGACGATGCTCCTGTTGCTCCATGACTCTCCCAAATCCTTCGCTCGCTCGTTGACCTTAGAGCATCACCTAATCAAGCCATGATGACTTGGAAGCCGCCGATGACGACGCCAACATCCCTCACTCACCACTCACCAGGTCCACGGCGAGAGGGCAGCAACACGCCGTTGACGCCGTGGCTAGGGAAGCCGCCGCCGATGCCGCCCACCTTCCTCACTCACCAGGTCCGCAGCGAGAGGGTACATAACGCCCCACCCTCACTCACCAGGCCCGTGGCAATCAGGGCCGGGCCAGCAGGAGTGCATCCTGTGCATCCGCATAGGGCCCACAAATTTTAGGGGCCCTACATTTTGGTATAGGCCTTTTTAGGTATGTTGTAGCGGAAAAATATATAACAATTGTTCTTGTCTATTGAATATTTGGCTCGTGGCAGCATCGGCCGTGATTTACATGGGCCTTGCTGGCTTGTATTAGGATCGGGAGAGCAAGACCCTGATCGATCTCTTTTTCCATAGCCTGATCGATCTCGTTGGAAGCTAGCTAGCTAGTGCCGCAACCGCACGCCGAGCCAAAGCCTGATCGGATTTGTTGGTGATTAGCGATTAGTCCTGGAGCTAGGTGGAGTAGGGCCGGGCCAGCAGGAGTGCATCATGTGCATCCGCACAGGGCCCACAAATTTTAGGGGCCCCAAATTTTGGTATAGGCCTTTTTAGGTATGTTGTAGCGGAAAAATATATAACAATTGTCTTATTTTGGCCCGTGGCAGCAGCAAGGGCCTGATCGATCTCTTTTTCCATAGCCTGATCGATCTCGTTGGAAGCTAGCTAGCTAGAGCCGCAACCGCACGCCGAGCCAGAGCCTGGTCGGATTTGTTGGAGATTAGCGATTAGTCATGGAGCTAGGTGGAGTCTCTCTCAACCGCACGCGACGCCGACGCTCCTTTGGATTTTCGAAATCGGGCCGATCGCGAGGTGAGAGCTATGCATGCCGGGACCAGACTCTGACGTGGCCTGTTTCTACCAATCTTCATCGGTTTTTCCAAGTCAAATTTCCGTCCGTAACCTGAATTTGTGGATTGAATCTATTAATCAGCAGGGCCAGGTGTGTTCATCCCTCAGGTTAAAACAAGATCTTAGGTGTTTTCTTTTCAGGTCTTAGCCGTACTACTCTAAGTCTAATTATTTTATACTGTTCTACTTTTTAAATTTGTTTAATTATGTTGTACTATTGTTTATCTCTTTTGTAGGTGTCTTCATGGGAAAGCATGAATCTAGATTTCAAAAGCGTAAAAGAAAGGAGAAAGAAGAAGAATTAATTCAATCTCAAAAAGGGGCAATGGACCGGTTTATTAAAAAGAAATCACAAGTGTCGCCTGTCTCCGATAACAAGTCAGTTGATCGTTCAACTATTTCACTTTCTATTATTCCTTATATTGGTCCTAGAGACGATCAGTCTGAGACCAAAAATACTGTCGAAGTAGAGGAAGATATTGTCGAAGTAGAGGAAAATAATGTTGATGTAGAGGAAAATAATTTTCGACCTGATATATTTGATCCAAGATACTGAGATTCTCTACATCAAAATCAGATTGATATTTTAGCACAAAAGGGTCAAAGAAGAGACTTATCAATTAAAAAAGGTCCTAAAGATAGATATTCTAGAAGGTTTTCTACGTAATTATATGCTAGCTTTCTATCAAATGGGGAGCATTATGATAGGGATTGGCTTGTCTACTCCAAGGAGCTCGATAGAGCGAAAAGGTCAGTTGGCAAATGATGGATGTAATGATTGGACACATATTATCAATAGATTAAAAGAGCATGAGACCAATGCAGAACATGTTTTGAATATGACTAATTGGTATGAGTTGTGAAGCAGATTGGAAAAGCATCAGACTATTTATAAAGCTGCTCAACGTCAACTTGAGAAAGAAAAGGACCACTGGAGAAAGTGGCATTGTTTGCATTGAGCAGCTTTATAAATAGTCTGATGCTTTTCCAATCTGCTTCGCAACTCATACCAATTAGTCATATTCAAAACATGTTCTGCATTGGTCTCATGCCCTTTTAATCTATTGATAATATGTGTCCAATCATTACATCCATCATTTGCCAACTGACCTTTTCGCTCTACCGAGCTCCTTGGAGTAGACAAGCCAATCCCTATCATAATGTTCCCCATTTGATAGAAATCTAGCATATAATTACGTAGAAAACCTTCTAGAATATCTATCTTTAGGACCTTTTTTAATTGATAAGTCTCTTCTTAGACCCTTTTGTGCAAAAATATCAATCTGATTATGTGTAGCATCCCAATTGTCTAACAATTGTAATGCTACTTGGTCTAGTAAGATAATGGCTATTTCCTATATATAATTGTTGCATCATAATTATATCATGCTCATGTCATCATGCCACCTTGCATTTGAGCATCATATAAAACCCTCTTTCATTGGTTCTTCTCTCATATGCATTATTAATTGTATTTTCCTTTTGATATTGTATTTGGTTATTGATATATTGTCTAAATACCCAAGTTGAGTTGGGGACATATCTTTTATTCCACTCCTCCATTTTATTTTTCACCACCTTATAATTCCACCACCTCATTAATCCATGAGCTTGTATTTCTTTTCTCTTGATTTTATTCTAGCTCATGTGAATGGGGTAGATCTAATCTAAATTCTTTTGCTTGGCCTTATTCCACTTCTTGGGGATGCATAAGAATAATGCCATATTATTATTTTGTTTTCACCCAATAAATCAGGGCATTTATTATTTGTGCATGGGCCATGCAAGGGTACCACCACCTTTAGTCCATTTGACTCCTCTTGGTTTTATTGAGTCTTTTCTTTGGGGATCATCTCCATCCCTCTCTCCACCATCCCCATATTCCCCTCAATCCCATTTTAATTTCTTCATGCATGATCAAATGAGGCTCATTCTACATATCTCAATTCTCTCTCTTTTTCTTGGTTTCTCCTTCACCTTAGCCTATGCTAGATCAAGCCCCATTTTTCCTCTTGGTATGATCTCATAAACAATTTCAAAAAACCTAAAAACCTAATCAAAACCTAACCTATCTTTCTCTCTCTCTAATTTTTCCTCTAACCTAGTTCTACTTAAACCCTAACCCTAATCTCACCTCTCTCTCTTTCACTCCCTTTCTCTACCATGCTGGCCCCACCTGGCCCTCTCTCTCCCTGGCCCACATCCCATCTACCCATCTAACCACCCCAAACCCTAGCCCATGCCCTAGCTACACCCTAGCTCACCCGAGCCCTCCTCTCCTCTCTCTTCTTTCTACCTGCCATGCTGGCCCTAGCTGCTACTCCATGCCGTCCCCACCTGCAGCCCCTCTCCCTGCCCTGCCCTGCCCTGGCTGCCCCAGGTCAAGCCCCAGCTCGACCACGTGAGGAGGAGACGCAAAGGTGGCCGAGACCACCTTTTTATCTACCCGAGCCCCACCAGCCTCTCCTCTCTCTCCCTCGCGATGGCCTCCTCCCCCACGTCTCCTCTACATCGCCCAGATCCACCCCAAGCTCTGCCACTCCTCCCCTCCCTCTTCACCGTCGCCAGATCTTGCCGCCAGTTACCGCCGTCTATCCCTGCGTCTCGTCGTTCCGGCCGCCGTGCGCGTCGTGGAGGTGGTCTGGGAGACCAAGGAGACCTCCCTACTGCTCCCTGTACGCCCCGACGAGGAGGAGAAGGCCACCAGGACCGCTAGATCCTCACCGCTCCCCAGAAACCCTAGGTCGCCGGAGCTCCTGCATCCTCGCCGATCAGCCGCTCCCCTGCCCGAGCCAAACCCACCGATAACCCCGCGGTGAGGCCGTGACCCTCCCAGACATCTTCTATCTCGCCGCCGCTTCCTAGTCTCGCCGGACATCGTGTCGAACGCCCTCTGTGCACGGCGGGTTCGTCGTCGCCTTCTCGCTGTGCATCGCGGGAACCCTATCTAGCCGTGCGATCCCGTTCCCCCAACTACCACAAGCCACCCCAGCGGTAGCCGCCACCGCTCGCGCGCGCGAGGTCGTGAGATCGAATCCCCGCTGCGCCGCACCGTGCGTGCTGTCAGTCCGTCAGAGAACAAGAAGAGAAACAGTACCGCGGCCCCCTTTTTGTAGAAAACCTCCCCTTTTTGATTTTCGCTCAACCCGCAGTCCACCGAGCCCACCAGCCAGCCTCTGTGGGAATTTTACAAAGAGCACCCCGTAGATTCTTAGCCTTAACCCGCGGTCCGGTACACCCCCTCCTGTCAGCCACGGCAGAATCACCCACTGTCACGTGGGCCCGTGGCCATCGGACCCACCTGTCAACCTCAGTGGCTAGGTAGAGCCGCGGTAGAAAGGAGTTTTCGCGCGCGTGTGCCCTGCCAGCCGCTGGTCCACCCGTCAGTGACTGGGGCTGGGTCTGTTTGAGTACGAAATGGTTTTCTGCTTTGCTGTTTAATTTAAACCTTTTTCAAATTGATTTAAATTCAAATTCAAGTCAGATTTAAATAATTTTTAAAATACAAATCCAAATAATACAAATGATATATGTTTTGGAATCAGAAAAATGTGAGGAATTCAAATATGCCATTCAAAATAATGTTTGAACACTTTAAATTTTCGAGATGATTAAAATTACAATCAAATGCCCTTTTCCTTAATTAATTAATAACTTTAATTCTACAACTCCAAATTTGACAAATAATATGTCTAAATCGATCAGCGCGACGAGCCCGTTCTCTCTATGAAGTCCTTGTTCTGAATTGAAGCATGAATCATGTCATTATTAAAAATCTGAACTGTTTATGACAATAAAACTTGGTTAAATAAATAATAAAATGCTTTATTTCTTGTATCCACACCTTACCTTTGCCATGCTACTTTAATGCCATGTAAATTGTGCATCATTCATCATGGCATGCTTGTTTGCTTGACGCACTTTAATTCATATGCTTGTGCACTTTATTTATGTTGGCCCTTGTTTGTTTGGTTCTTCTTCGAATAGACGCCCAGCAGGAGAATTACCAGGAATCACAGGAGTACTACCCAGATCCATCTCTCGCTTCAACTGAGCTGCCAGGCAAGCACTAACACATGCTTGCATACATACAGTACCTATTGCCTCTATCTTATTCTTGCATCATTGAGTCGCGAATGCATTAAATTGAATCCTAAGTACTGCATAGCCTTTATTTTTAAACCCCACTGAAGCTTGTCCCTCCATCCCATGAGCCATTACTACAGGAGTTGTTTGAGCCATCCGGGTCGTAGAAAAGCATGTGTAGGGTATGTGAGTGTCTGATGGATAACGAGGTACTTAAACAACTTAACCTGAGTAGTAATGGGATAACTAATGAAATAGGCATCGGTGAGCAATATCTGCTATTTGGTTTTTCATGCTCACTTGTGTCCCGTAGGACCCCGAGTACTTGATTCCTGTTCCTTGACTATTTACACTATCCACATCCGGGAGGCCTTATGGACCCCCCTAAGCCAGATCTTGATTCATACTTATTTCTTGGGGCCACAAAGTAGTTTGGGGCTTTATTACTATCATGTACTTATGCCATGATACTGCTTTATTAAGATTGTGCGTGGAGCACCTGTACTGTTTTGGATCGTGGAATGTTTTCGCGGTATCGACAAGCCCAGTCACATTTTCGGGTTCCCCGTCGTTTACAGCCATTGACACAAACCTTGGGTCCGTCTCGGAGCCGGCCAACTTCGTTGCGGGTAGCTTAATGGGGTGGGCCCCTGAAATCTTTTTGAATCCTGTGATTGCTTTGTCGTGAATGCCTCATCGGGTTTTGATTTGGTTTTTCTGAGGTTGATCGAGTGTGTGTTGCTATTCGTGCACCCCTACTGGGTAAATATTTCTGAAAGCCGTGTCCGCGGTTATGGACGACTTGGAGCAAAGTTTCTCGATCATAGACAAGTATAACTAAAGTACCGCTTTTAAATTGACTAAGTACTTGACTAGTAAATAGTGCAATACTCATGGAATGGTTAATAAAACTGCCAACAGATGATGGAGGTTGTTCGTCCGCTTCCTCGTTGGTAAGCGAGGAGGAGGATAGATCTGTTAATTATACTGTTATAACTATTGTTCTTAATTAACGGACATCCGTCTATCATTGGTTAGGCAGATGGTTAGCGAGTATCTGTAGAATTGTTAGGTATTATCTTTTGCTGCAATTGCGTCACCCTAGGTTGTGTCCCCTTTAGCGGCATAAAGACTTGCTGAGTACCCCTAGGGTCTCACACGATAAATTGTTTGATTCAGATGAACAGGTGTACCCGCAAGATGGATACTGGGTGGAAGAGACAGATGATGTTGGCAACGATTATTCGGTGTAGAGATTCCGGGAACGGGGATCCGTGAGATCTGTGGACGGGATGTGTTTATTTATGGGGCATATTATGCCGATTTGCTTCTTATCCGTACTCGGATCTTGTTTTCCGCTTCCGCCTGATACTCTGATGTGTGTTGTATGAGGAGCTATCCCAAATTATTATCTCTATCTACGATATTTGAATCTTGCCGTATGGCGTTGCAATATTTCTATTTCTTTTAGATGAAATGGCTCTGAGGACTGTTGTATGTGGCTTGCATACATACTCATTTGTGTATGTAATTGATCCCTTCGCCTGCCGATTACGCCGCTCGTTCTTGTCCCGATGTCTGAAAGTGGTTAGCACGGCCGAAAGGTCTACCGTGAGTGGCCCTGGGCCCCACCGTACTATTTTAACCACTTTCGTTCACCGAGGCATGTAACTAAGAGCGTAATTCACCGAGGTAGTTATATTTTGATCTAGAGAATCCCAGTATCTTGGATCAAATATATCAGGTCGAAAATTATTTTCCTCTACATCAACATTATTTTCCTCTACTTCGACAATATCTTCCTCTACTTCGACAGTATTTTTGGTCTCGGTCTGATCGTCTCTAGGACCAATGTAAGGAATAATAGAAAGTGAAATAGTTGAAGGATCAACTGACTTGTTATCGGAGACAGACGACACTTGTGATTTCTTTTTAATAAACCGGTCCATTGCCCCTTTTTGAGATTGAATTAATTCTTCTTCTTTCTCCTTTCTTTTACGCTTTTGAAATCTAGATTCATGCTTTCCCATGAAGACACCTACAAAAGAGATAAACAATAGTACAACATAATTAAACAAATTTAAAAAGTAGAACAGTATAAAATAATTAGACTTAGGGTAGTATGGCTAAGACCTGAAAAGAAAACACCTAAGATCATGTTTTAACCTGAGGGATGAACACACATGGCCCTGCTGATTAATAGATTCAATCCACAAATTCAGGTTACGGACGGAAATTTGAATTGGAAAAACCGATGAAGATTGGTAGAAACAGGCCACGTCAGGGTCTGGTGCCGGCATGCATAGCTCTCACCTCGCGATCGGCCCGATTTCGAAAATCCAAAGGAGTGTCGGCGTCGCGTGCGGTTGAGAGAGACTCCACCTAGCTCCAGGACTAATCGCTAATCTCCAACAAATCCGACCAAGCTCTGGCTCGGCGTGCGGTTGCGGCTCTAGCTAGCTAGCTTCCAACGAGATCGATCAGGCTATGGAAAAAGAGATCGATCAGGCTCTTGCTCTCCCGATCCTAATACAAGCCGGCAAGGCCCATGTAAATCACGGCCGATGCTGCCACGGGCCAAATAAGACAATTGTTATATTTTTTTCCGCTACAACATACCTAAAAAGGCCTATACCAAAATTTGGGGCCCCAAAAATTGTGGGCCTTGTGCGGATGCACATGATACACTCATGCTGGCCCGGCCCTGCTCCACCTAGTTCTAGGACTAATCGCTAATCACCAACAAATCCGATCAGGCTTTGGCTCGGCGTGCGGTTGCGGGTCTAGCTAGCTAGCTTCCAACGAGATCGATCAGGCTATGGAAAAAGAGATCGATCAGGGTCTTGCTCTCCGGATCTTAATACAAGCCGGCAAGGCCCATGTAAATCACGGCCGATGCTGGCACGAGCCAAATATTCAATAGACAAGAGACAATTGTTATATATTTTTTCCGCTACAACATACCTAAAAAGGCCTATACCAAAATGTAGGGCCCCTAAAATTTGTGGGCCCTGTGCTGATGCACAGGATGCACTCCTGCTGGCCTGACCTGCATAGAATACAAGGAACTTATAACAAATAAAAAAAGGTACTCCCTCCGACCCAAATTAATTGACTTGTATTTGTGTACATTCATATGTATCTAGCACTAAAACATGTCTAGATACATTCGAATCTAGGCAAATCCAAGTCAATTAGTTTGGGCCGGAGGGAGTAGCACAAGAGAAACGGAAGGACAAATCGTTAGCAAGCAGGTAATCACGTCTCAAGGCTCAAACTGGGAGCCCGACTCCTGCACATCTTCTAGCTCACCATGAGGAATAAAGACTCTCTGGACAAAGGCTCCGTGGGCAGAAAAATGAACAACACTCTTGCAATCCCTGCAAAAATGCGAGAGGACGCAAGATAAAATGAAAACAGTTACCTGTGCAGATGAATTAACACACGGAGACCAATTTTTGCAAATATGCCTTTGTCCAGGGGGTTTCACGACTCATGGGGGTGTTTGTGGGAGCACCGTGTGTCAAGATAACATAAGTAACCAAATACTGATTTATACAAGAGGGATGAAATAGAGATAATAAGCAATAAACAAAAACATGATTATTCGAATGGAGCAACATAACACACGGTGGTAAATGTAACCGAGATAGTAACTTTCAGTCTTGATTTCTCAAATCATTTCAGATTGTATCAGATTTCTTATTAATTGGACAACACTGCTGTAAATTAAGGCAGAGTAACATACAGCCGTTAGAACAAATATATATATATATATATATATATATATATATATATATATATATATATATACAGAAAAAGAAACAACGAGAACATAAAATTAAGAGAATGAATGAGCTCACTGGGAGAGAGGTTGATCTCGTGCATGAACTCAGAGGTGCCACCGTTGTGACATGACTGTCGCTTGTGAGTTCATCAGACCATGACTGGTCTTATGCCCTAAAACAAACACCAAGAATCACACAATTTTATTCTGCAATTTTAAAAGCTATTTAAAACACCAACAATCACAGCCTCTTAGTTTCAGCTCACAAATATTATATCTGAAATAGTATATGCACCGTTCAAAGTAAACTCATCACTAAAGTTGGTACTGATATACCAAAGGCTAAACATCTTTTACTATCTTGCATAATTCTTTTGATTTTGTAGGAAAATGTGTTTTCTGGCTGCAGTTAAATTCATTACATATAAAAACAGTTAAGGACACACAATTAAGAATATTTGGTGCATGTATAGTACTCAGAATTCAAATATTGGGTACATAAGTAAATTACATTATTCGTGAAGATGAGTTGATCTGATATGAAAACATCAAGGAGGAAGTAGGAACACAGTGCCGCTGATTCAAACCATGATTTTTTTTGAAAAGTCAAAATAGCAATAGGGTCTCAGTATGTGGTCATATCATCACATCACAAGTGCATAACACCAGAAACGTGTTGTGGTTGTGGAGGTATGAACTTCAAGACCGAGGGTGGATAGGCAAGGTAAGGATCTGGTTTACCTTGAGCGTGTGGATACGCTCAAGGTCGCTGGTGTCAGGCATCCGCGCCATACATGCCCCATAAATTTGGCAGGCTAAAGCGAGCACCGACACTCCAAATCCCAGACCAAAATTAGTTAAGCCTATTCACTATGTTCTGAAAACAGAAGAGCGAAACTATCAGCATTCAGACTCTTGTGAGGTGATGTCAGTATTCATCACAAAATATCATCCAAGGAATAAACTCTAAATTCTAGAGGCACATGAAAGTAATAGTTCGAAAGATCATCCAAGAACTATGTATCTGCGAGAATCCAAATATCCAAGAGTTCGGTGAAAACATTACATGAAACTATGCCTTTCTGTCCTCGTAGAAAAAACTACGCCTTTTCTGTTTGCTGGATTTTGTTTTGGCTTACACAAAATAGTAGCTGAGATAGTCATTTTCAGTTCTCTATAAGCTATCACCAATTTATCTACAACCTTGTGTATAAATATCTGCGTCACACAACAGATCCAGATTTGAAAGCACTTTGGACCGATCAAAAATATACAACAAATAAGATGTGAGGAACAAATATAGGGAAATACATGGCTCGCTTGAGAATGAGCCATTTTAGACGTTCATACATTCAGCAGACTATTTTGGAAGCAAAATGCTCTCAACCACATGCGACCAGGAGATTCGGAGATATCTAATGTTATCAGCAAGGGTTCACAACACAAATGACGGAGGTGCCGGAACGATAACCTTTCAGTAAAAATATGCGAGCACACATGAAAAAATATCAGAGACATATCTCATGTCAGTATCAAGTTTATTTAAACGGAACATCATTGTTTAAGCATGTCAACTGAATGAAAATACAAAATCCTACAATGTCAATCACATTTAAATTTCAAACTTTGAACATAATCAAAAGACAACCGGGCATGAGACATCTGAATTTGCATGCATGAACAGTACGATTAAGGAGCTGCCAAAGACTAAACAGTACGATTAACTCAGAGAACCGATTTGCATGCATGAACACTTTATCTACTATATATCAATGATACAAAAAAAAATAAAGGGAATACCTTACAAACAAATTAAATGACAACGGACACAAGGTACCATTTTAATCTATTACCTTATTTATGGGTAACCTTTGAAATGTTAACAAAGAAAAGCTATCAAATAGACTACCAATGCCTTAATTCCAATACAAACAGAACATATTCCATGAAAATAAATACAATATACAAGAATCAAGATCCATAGAGCAACACGAGACTCCTGCTGTAGATGCAACCAATGGACATACGAAAGGACAATGGCTCATATCATCCGACTCCTTTTTACCAATGAAAGAGAGAATTCCAAATAAGTTAATTGTTTTGTACTGAATCAAAGGATAAAGGCCAAACTTTTACCTGCTCCAGAAGCAAGATTTT
Organism: Avena eriantha; assembly: GCA_910589775.1. Lineage (NCBI taxonomy): Eukaryota > Viridiplantae > Streptophyta > Magnoliopsida > Poales > Poaceae > Avena > Avena eriantha. Next base: position 91,329,187 of record OU342743.1, read on the forward strand.
ACCACAAGCTTCCACTTCCAACGATGGACTGATTCAAGTAAAAATTAAAATATAAATAGTTAGCACAATCAGCACCTACAAAAGTCTGAATGTTGAATCATAATTACCACAGATCCATTGTATATTTTTTATCTTCCCATTGGTTCCACAAATGAAGGGCAGATCTCATGGACTCACCTTCCTGGTCCAAGATGCGAAGAAAAAAATGCTTAGTGAGGGGCTCTTCTTCCACCTCCCTCACCATATCTTCTTCCCCTTCCCATCTCCCTCGCTAGCAGCAACGAATCTCCAAAACAACAACCAGAAAAAACAAGCGAAAATAGCCCCAAAACCTAGGGGAAACTGTGCCCACAAAATTCAATCGGGAAAGGAAATATTGACTCGCAGTGACGGCCGTGCTTCTCTTGTTGAGAACCAAGAAGGAGAGAGGTGAAGCACAGAACCAACGCGAGCTTGGCATCGGGGTGAGCATGGAGGGAGAAGAGAGGGAGCTAGCTGTGGCGAACCGGCGATGACTCAGCCTGGCCGTGGCTAGGCATCTCCCTCTGGTGCGACTTGGCAGGGGCTCGAACTTCTCTCCGCTGAGGACGATGGAGCCGTGGCGGCGGGCCGACCAGAGAATGGAGTGGGGCGGGATGGGATTAGGCAAGGAGAGATGTGTGAGGGGTTGGGGAGGACGGACACACGAGGCGTTCGGGTGTGGCGGCTGAACGAGAGGAGGGAGGAGAAGCGGAGGAGGCAGCCACGCCGGATGGATCGGAGTGCGGCGATTGGAGGTTAGGGTTTCCAGCGTGGGCTCTTTTTCCTCGTGTGGGGAGTGGCTGCCCCTTCCGCACCCATCCGTCCCAGTTTAAATCGCCACAAAGGAAAAAATTACGCACTGACAATCAAGGCCAGGAACAGCTAGCACTGTGGCATTGTGTAGGGAAGTGTATCTGTGTGCAACCAGGGGTACACACATCAAAACAATCACGACGAGGGCAAAAATGTCCAGACACGAATGGATGGACTGGATCTGCTCTTGGAGGTGAAATGGATCGTATGGGCACCTAGAGGGGGGGGGTGAATAGGTGCTACACCAATTTTTAATTCTTTTTCACTTTTAGGCATAGCACAAAGGGTAAATTCTCTAGATAAACTATTAGGTGGAATTTCCCTATATGCAAACCTATCTACTAGCAAGTAAAGAGCGAGTGGAAGAGGAACGAGTAAACCGAAGTGAAGCATGCGGAGACATAGGATTTGTTTGACCGCAGTTTCTTCCTTGTTAAGGGAAGTACGTCTGCATTGGAGGGGTGGGCGGTACTAAGACCACCACGCCACAAAAGGCCTCACCCTGTTCTCCGATGGATCTCGCCACAACAGGCCTGATCCACCTTCCACTATAGGTACCCTTCGAGGCGGGCACCGACGCCTTTACACAACTAGCGGGGCAACAACTCCACAACAACTTGGAGGCTCCCGGAATGACAACAAGCTGCCACAAGAAAAAACTTATCAAATACAATAAACAAGATCTAGGTATTGACAAGAATACTAGATCAGGGATTTCTCCAAGTGAATGGAGAGGAGTTGAAGCGCTTGATTCTTGATGATGATGAACTTCTCCTCCTTCAATTCCACCAAAGATCAAGACCTTCGGGTGGTTGAAGTGGGAGATCGAGAATGAGAGCTCTTGCACAATGTCTGGTCAATTTCGAATGAATCAAGAGTTCTGAACGTTGGGGAAGAAGGGGTATTTATACCCCCCTTTAGAAACCAGCCGTTGCAACCTTTGGGGTCCGGATTATCCGGCCCAAGTGAGGGCCGGATTATCCGGTCTGGGGAAACACCGCCCCAGACTCGGAATATCCGGCAGATAATCCGACCCCTCTCAGAGCGTCGCGCTGAGCTTGCCCTTGATCAACTTTTGGGGGCCGGATTATCCGGTCCTATGCGAAGGCCGGATTATCCGGCCTGGGGAAGAAAAATTGCCCCAGTTCGGATTTTCCGGGAGAAAATCCGACCGGATACCGAGCGACGCGCCTTGGCTCCTTTTGCTCGAAAACTGGGGGCCGGATTATCCGGCCCATGCGACACCCGGATTATCCGGCCTGGGGAGGAAAAACACCCCAGTTCGGATTTTCCGGGAGAAAATCCAACCGGGTACCGAGCTACGCGCCTTGGCTACCTTTGAGCGATGAGGTAGGGCGGATTATCCGGCCCTTGGTAGGGAGGATTATCCGCCCCCCCCTCAAAACTTCCTGCACACTTAGCACACATGAAAAGTCCCCATAGTATTGTTATCTAACACGCAAAACATAGGAAAACATGAAATGTTCTTTCAATCTCCCCCTTTTTGGTGTTAGATGACAATACCAGGATTTGCAGGAGAAAGACACAAGACAGACATAGATAACTTATGAAAGAGACTCCCCCCCCCCCCTCAATGTGTGCATAATAGAGTTTTGCATTGGAATACAAATGCACACAAATAGGTGAATCTATTCCATAGACATATGAGCAAAAACACATACCACCGAAGTAGAGAATAGGCATCATTGACATAAATCACAATTATTACCGGATAACCAATATGAGCGCGCCTTCCATGATATACCTCCAGCAATAGGATATGAATAGATAGATCCATAAGCATAATCCATGATATGAAGTCCATAGGCATAGCATAATCCAGACAACCACAAAAAGTCACAAACAACCACAAATCACGAATTTAAAGTTCAACGCTAAATGGGCATAAGCAAGAAATAGAAAATAGAAAAGTGCAAGTGCTTATGCCCGACCCATGCAAATCCACGGACAACCTAATAGAACTACTTCTCCCCCTTTGGCATCGAGACACCAAAAAGGGAGAAGAGCGATGCTAGCGCCCCATGGGATCACTCATCGTAGTCCTCGTCCTCGTCCTCTTCTTCATTCTCTTCCTCATCCTCATCTTCAAATTCCTCAGTGTCACCTTCCTCATCTTCATCATCAGCAGCGGGCGCAGAGGGGAATAGTGACGCTCCAGCTCACCATAGTTCAGCTCGGAGGAAGAGTTCCACCGAGCATACGAAGTGGGAGGTGTAGGAGCCGGAGGAGCACCTGAAGCACCGGACACGTGCTGGAGAATGAGTTGCCGGGAGTGAGCCAACTCATGGCGCTGCTTGTATGCCTCGTACTGACCATTGCGCGTGTCCACGCCCATGCAGAGAATGTGACGCTGGAACCAGTTCAGCTGCTTGATCTCACGGGCCACGGGAGGCACAGGGGGCCTGCGAGCATCCCTCATGAGGCCCTCAGGAGCAGAGGAGGGGTGAGAGGTCTTCCGAACCTTGTTGTATATCTTCTTGGCCTTGTGCACCGAGTCAATGTGGAACTCCTTAGCAGGAAGCAGGTGGCGGATGAGCATCATAATGTAGGGCGCATAGGGAATGGACAGACGGTTGAACATAGCATCACACAGCTCATGGTAAATGCAGTCCATGACATCCAGCCTGTACTGCACTGACTCGTCCTTGCAGGAGGCAACCTCATGAGAAAATTGAAGTAGCTGAACAAGGTGACCACGGATGTTGTCATTGTTGCCCCCACTCGGTGTAACGGAGTCACGAAAGAGACCCACCAATGCAGCATAGATGGGAGCAAGACCAGCCACACTACCGACAATGCCATTGTCCACAGTGCAAGGAGAGAGAGCGGAATCCTTGTTGGGCTTCAGCTGAGTGATGATGCGGTGGCCACTGGCTCTATCCCTGATGCGGAAGGAGTACCCCAGAACCTCAGCAAACACGTGAAAATCCGCAGTCATCGACCGGTCATGAGTCATCCACTTCATAGTGCGACGCTCATCCCCACAAATCACCAAAGTGGAGAAGAACTGCTTCACCACCTCAGAGTCAAAGGAGCACTGGAGAGACATGAGATAGTGCAGCCCCATCCTCTCAGCCACATACATTGCATCCACAAGATGCGCCTTCTCCAAAGCATCAGCAAGTACCAATGGGTGCATAGGCCTAATGTTCAGCCTGGCATAGATGTCTTCATAAATCCCCTTCTGTTCTGCACACCAAAAACGGGTATCCCCTAGCTCATCATCACGAGGCAGCTCAGCAAACAAGTCATGGTGACGAATGGCGGAAAAGGAGACCGCATCCAAAGTCATGTAGTTGATCTTGGGCTCCTTGCCCTTCCTCTTGGACACCCCCTTCCGAGTCCTCTTTGCTTGTTCAGCCATGCGCTTCTCTTCGTTCTTCCTTCTCCTCAACTCATCTTCGTCCACTAAGTTACCCTGTCCGTCGTCTCGAAAGTATTTGGCGCGAGGACGGGGCTTGTAGGTCTTGGAAACACCAGAACCACCTGTGAGGAGAATAAGGGCGATAGCAAGGGGATAAGCATACACACAAGTCTAGGAGAGAGCATGGAAAAAGTAGTCAAGAAGTTCATAGGACAAAACTACTCAATGCATACTCCATAGTGAAACTAAAGCAGAATCGATTCTGTCAGGCCGGATTATCCGGCCTGGCCAGGGGTGGATAATCCGGCCCTGGCAGAAATTTTCGATTTCACCTAGATTTCATGCAAAAAGGTAGATCGGGCCTACAAACTGCAAGACTACGATTTCTATGTGAAAACACATCCTTCTAGACAACGTTCCACCCAACAAGGTACACATCTAGCCAAAGATGGGGAGATAGGGAGTTACCCTCACTCATTGGAGGAAGAAAGCGGAGGAGAAGGTACCCGAAGGCACGGAGAAGAAGATCCGGGGAGGCCCGGAAAATCCGGCGGCCGGAGAGGCTCCGGGGAGGGTGAGGGGCAGCAGGCGGCGGCTGTGGAGGAGGAGAGGGCTGGGGGCGAAGTGCTGCTCGTTATGAGCCCTTCCCCCTGAGCCCTGCCCTTTAAGATGAAATCTGCCAGGGCCGGATTATCCGGCCAACACTTAGGCCAGATTATCCGGCCAACACTTGGGCCGGATTATCCGGCCTCAAATCTGGTATTTTGTTACACACAGAACCAGGCCCGCGCGTCCCCAATCAACACCCCCACAAGGTCTACAAGGGACTTGTGTGCAAGAATAGATGGCTTAGGGGTAGGGAAGGCTTGGGATTAAGAGAGCCAAACTGAGATGGTACTAGACAATCAAACTTGCAAAATCCAAATCAAATAAAAGCCAAGAGTGAGTGTGATTCCCATAAGAACATGAGAGAGCAAATAACATCCAAAAAGATCCAATTCTCCCCAAGGGAGAGGGCGGTGGCAGAAGCCACCTTGTTGGAGTGTATGGTGTGACACCGCGAAGATATATCTTGGGTTCACGACCAATACTCATCAATAAGCTCACATATCACAAAATGATATTAAGAGAAATGATTTATCTTGCTTTTGGCATTATGGGGGGGTTAGCCCAATGAGTTAGAACCACACTCCCCCTATATCCATGCCCACACCTAGATCAAACAAGGATTGAGATGTACGAGTGAGTGCATGGGTAATCAAGACAAGCTCCCAGAATCAATGATATTTAGCTCATTCCTCAAATAGAAGAATCTTGCTTCATCAAGTGGCTTTGTAAAAATATCCGCCAGTTGGTTCTTCGTGCTCACAAAGGATAGATCAATATTGCCGTGAGCAACATGGTTTCGAATAAAATGATTCCGAATCTCAATATGCTTCATCCTAGTGTGCTGAACAGGATTGTACGCAATTTTGATTGCACTTTAATTATCACATAAAAGAGGCACTTTGTCACAATTGACACCGTATTCCTTTAAAGTTTGCCTCATCCACAATAATTGAGTACAAGCGCTGGCAGCAGCAACATATTCAGCTTCGGCGGTGGAGAGAGATATACAATTTTGCTTTTTGGAGGACCAACATACAAGAGATCTTCCCAAGAATTGTCAAGCTCCAGAAGTGGATTTCCGATCATCCTTATCACCAGCCCAATCTGAGTCAGTATAACCACATAAAGAGCAATTGGAGCCCTTGGGATACCAGAGACCAAAGTTGGGGGAATGAACCAAATATCGAAAGATCCTCTTGACCGCCACTAAGTGGCTTTCTTTAGGAGCTACTTGATACCTTGCACACACTCCCACACTCAACACAATATCGGGCCTAGATGCGCAGAGGTAAAGAAGAGAGCCGATCATGGACCGGTATACCTTTTGGTCCACATCTTTACCATGAGGGTTAAGTTCAAGATGACACTTTGTTTGCATCGGAGTGGCGACACCATTTAGATCTGTCATCTTGAATCTCTTGAGCATGTCTTGGATGTATTTTGCTTGATTAGTAAAGGTTCCTTCTCTAAGTTGCTTGATCTCGAATCCAAGAAAGAACCGTAATTCCCCCATCATAGACATCTCAAACCTGTCAGTCATAAGCTTTGAAAATTCATCGTGAAAAGCTTTGTTAGTAGAACCAAAGATGATATCGTCTACATAGAGTTGGCATACAAAGAGCTCCCCCTTAACATTCTTAGTAAAAAGAGTGGGGTCGATTTGCCCAACTTCGAAGCCACGATCTAACAAAAGCTCTTTAAGGTGCTCATACCACGCACGTGGGGCTTGTTTAAGGCCATAGAGTGCCTTATCGAGTTTGTAGACATGGTTCGGAAAGTTAGGATCCTCAAACCCCGGGGGTTGCTTTACGTATACCAACTCATGTAGAGGACCGTTAAGGAAGGCACTCTTGACGTCCATTTGCTGCAACTTAAAATTGTTAAGAGCAGCATAAGCAAGTAGGATACAGATGGACTCAAGGCGAGCCACTGGAGCTTGGGAGTAACCTTGTGCCACAAGTCTTGCCTTGTTCCTCACAACAATGCCATTCTCATATTGCTTGTTCTTGAAAATCCACTTGGTGCCGATAACATTGTGGCACTCTTTGGGTTTCTCCATGAGTTTCCAGACTTTGTTGCGCTCGAAATTATTCAATTCCTCATGCATAGGAATAACCCAGTCTAGGTCTTTAAGATCTTCAAAGACCTTCTTAGGTTCCACCATGGAGATATGAGCTTGATGCTCACCAAAACTGGCCAATTCTCTTCTTGTAGAAACCCTTCGTCGAAGATCACCAACAACCTTGTCGAGAGTGTGACCCCTTAACTCAAGGTTACGATCAGCCCGAGCCTTGCGACGAAGTTCAATAAGTTTGTTGTCTCTTGGAGGAGGAGATTCATCACTTGAGTCTTCATTGGAAGCATTTTCTCCGCCTTGATCAGTAAGTGGAACAACAGTAGCAGGTGGTGGAGACGCATGCCCTTGAGGTGAATCCGTAGCCGTAACAGGAGGCTGCAGAACTAGAGAGTCAGGGCCAGATAATCTGGCCGATGGAGAGGCCGGATAATCCAGCCTGGGAGTACTTGCGCAGCTTCATCAGGAGGCCTGGGATTTGCTTGAACTGGTGAGGGGCCGGAAAATCCGGGGCTAGCCGGAAAATCCGGCCTAGAGCTTGCGTTGAAATCTTCACCAGCAGGAGCAACATGGTCAGCTGTAGCGGGGTGGCTAGATAATCTGGTGTCAACCGGAAAATCCGGCCTGGAGCTTTGTTGAACATCTTGACCTTCGGCAGTTGATGGAGATGGTGAAGAAGTTGCCCCCGTGGTTGGAGCATGTTGAATATGTGTAGATGAGGGCTCTATATGAGTAGAGCATTGTCCTTCCCGGTCCACCACAAGGGGTTCCTCAATGGGGCGGAAGAATCCCACGCCCATTCTTCTTATGGCATCTTGGGGTATTTCAACATCTGCATCACAAACACCAACTTGCTCCGCACGGGAACCGTCATTTTCCTCGAACACCACACTACAAGATTCTAGAACAGTTCCGGAGAGCTTATTGTAGACTCTATAAGTGTGGGATTCGGCACCATAACCAACCAAAATACCTTCTAAAGCCTTAGATTCAAACTTAGATAAACGAACTCCTTTAATAAGAAAGAAACACTTACACCCGAATACCCGAAAGTATGAGATGTTTGGCTTGTTACCGGTAAGTATTTCATACGGAGTCTTGTCCAAGATCTTGCGGAGGTATAAACGGTTGGATGAATGACAAGCAGTAGAGATTTCTTCAGCCCAGAATTTATATGGAGATTTAAATTCGGCTAACATTGATCTTGCCATGTCCATTAGAGTTCGATTCTTCCTCTCGACTACACCATTTTGTTGAGGGGTGTACGCAGCGGAATATTGATGTCTTATCCCCTCTTCACTTAGGAACTCATTTAAGGTGTAGTTCATGAACTCCGAGCCGTTATCACTCCTTATAACCAAAATGGGGACGTTTTGTTGACGTTGAACCTCGTTGGCGAAGTCGATGACAGTTTGTTGAGTTTCACTCTTTAGCTTGAAGAAATAAACCCAAGTGTATCTTGAGTAATCATCAACAATCACTAGACAATAATTCTTCTCACCGAGGCTTGCATGAGATGGAGGTCCGAAGAGGTCCACATGAAGGAGCTCCAAAATCATTTTCGAAGAGATAATGTTTTTCCTTCGATGAGGTGAATCATGCATTTTCCCTTCAACACACGCCCTGCAAACACGATCTTTGGCAAAAGAGACATTTTCTTTTAGTCCAAGAATGTGGCCACCCTTGTGGGGACTTTGCAAAGTTCTCATATTGACGTGGGCTAGTCGGCTATGCAATAGCCAACCCGTGTCAGCCTTTCTGAAAAGACACATCGGGCCTGTAGTGGTTTTCCCTGAAAAGTCCACCACGTACAGGTCGTTTTCGACATATCCCATGAAAGCGACTTTTAGAGACTTGCTCCACAAGAGTACCACTAAATCAGCATCAATGTAAACTACAAAGCCCATCTTACCTGTAACTACCTCGGTGAATTACGCTCTTGGTTACATGCCTGGATGAACGAAAGTGTTTAAAATAGTACGGTGGGGCCCAGGGCCACTCACGGTAGACCTTTCGGCCGTCCTAACCACTTTCAGATCATCGGGACAAGAACGAGCGGCATAATCGGCAGGCGAAGGGATCAACTACATACACAAATGAGTATGTATGCAAGATACATACAACAGTCCTCAGAGCCATTCCATCTAAAAAGAAATAGAAATATTGCAACGCCATACGGCAAGATTCAAATATCCTAGATAGAGATAATAATTTAGGATAGCTCCTCATACAACACACATCAGAGTATCAGGCGGAAGCGGAAAACAAGATCCGAGTACGGATGAGAAGCAAATCGGCATAAGATGCCACATAAATAAACACATCCCGCCCACAGATCTCATGGATCCCCGTTCCCGGAATCTCTACACCGAATGATCATTGCCAACATCATCTGTCTCTTCCACCTAGTATCCATCTTGCGAATACACCTGTTCATCTGAATCAAACAATTTATCATGTGAGACCCTAGGGGTACTCAGCAAGTCTTTATGCCACTAAAGGGGACACAGCCTGGGGGTGACGCAATTGCAGCAAAAGATAATATCTAACAATTCTATAGATGCTCGCTAACCATCCGCCTAACCAATGATAGACGGATGTCCGTGAATTAAGAACAAAAGTTATAACAGTATAATTAACAAATCCATCCTCCTCCTCGCTTACCAACGAGGAAGCGGACGAACAACCCCCATCATCCGTTGGCAGTTTTATTAACCATTCCATGAGTATTGCACTATTTACTAGTCAAGTTCTTAGTCAAATTAAAAGCGGTACTTTAGTTATACTTGTCTATGATCGAGAAACTGTGCTCCAAGTCGTCCATAACCGCGGACATGGCTTTCAGAAAGATTTACCCTGCAGGGGTGCACGAATAGCAACACACACTCGATCAGCCTCGGAAAAACCAACTCAAAACCCAACGAGGCATTCACGACAAAGCAATCACAGGATTCAGAAATATTTCAGGGGGCCACCCCAATAAGCTACCCGCAACGAAGTTGGCCGGCTCCGAGACGGACCCAGGGTTTGCGACGATGGCTGTAAACGACTGGGAACCCGAAAATGTGACTGGGCTTGTCGATACCGTGGAAACGTGGCGCGATCCAAAACAGGACAAGTGCTCCTCGCACAATCTTAAATAAAGCAGTAACATGTCATAAGTACAGGATAGTAGTAAAGCCCCAAACTAATTGTGGCCCCAAGAAATAAGAATGAATCAAGCTCTGGCTCAGGGGGGTCCATAAGGCCTCCCGGATGTGGATAGTGCGAATAGTCAAGGAACAGGAATCAAGAACTCGGGGTCCTACGGGACACAAGTGAGCATGAAAAACTAAATAGCAGATATTGCTCACCAGTGCCTCTTTCATTAGTTATCCCATTACTACTCAGGTTAAGTTGTTTAGGTACCTCGTTATTCATCAGACACTCACATACCCTACACATGCTTTTCTATGACTCGCATGGCTCAAACAACTCCTGTAGTAATGGATCATGGGATGGAGGAACAAGCTTCGGTGGGGTTTAAAAGTAAGGGCTATGCAGTACTTGTGATTCAATTTAATGCAATCGCGACTCAATGATCCAAGAATAAGATAGAGGCAATAGGTACTATATGTATGCAAGCATGTGGTAGTGCTTGCCTGGCAGCTCAGTTGAAGCGAGAGATGGATCTGGGTAGTACTCCTGGGATTCCTGGTAATTCTCCTGTTGGGCGTCTATTCGAAGAAGAACCAAACAAACAAGGGCCAACATAAATAAAGTGCACAATCATATGAATTAAAATGCGACAAGCAAACAAGCATACCATGATGAATGATGCACAATTTACATGGCATTAAAGTAGCATGGCATGGTGAGGTGTGGGGTACAAGAATAAAGCATTTTATTATTTATTTGGTCCAATTTTGTTGTCATAAACAGTTCAGATGTTTAATAATGACATGATGCATGCTTCAATTCAGAACAAGGACTGCATAGATAGAACGGGCTCCTCGCGCTGATCGATTTAGACATATTATTTGTCCAATTTGGAGTTGTAGAATTAAAGTTATTAATTTATTAAGAAAAGGGCATTTTATTGTAATTTTAATCATCTCGAAATTTAAAATGTTCAAACAATATTTTGGATGGCATATTTGAATTCCTCACATTTCTCTGATTCAAAAACATATATTATATGTATTGTTTGGATTTGTATTTTAAAAGTTATTTAAAATCTGATTTGAATTTGAATTTAAACAATTTTGAATTTGTTTTGTTAAATAGAGTAGTGGCCAGACTTTTTACACACAGGCAGAGCCAGCCGCAGACACTGACGAGTGGGCCATGCGCTGACTCGGCAGTAGGTGGGGCGCAGCGGTTTTGGCCAGCTTTTCTCACCCACTGGGGTTTACCCGCAGCGACTGACAGACGGGCCCGGACAGGTGCGGGGCCACTCGCGCGCGCGGCCAGCAGGGGGCGACACGTGGGCGATCCAGGGCAGCGCGGGTAGAGAATCTCCAAACCGCGGGGGCTTCCTTGCAAGAATGCACCGGGGCTGTCAGGTGGGGCTCCTGGGACTGCGGGTTTAGGCGGGAAAAAGGGCAGGGGGCCAAGTGCAAAAAGGACATCGGCTGCTGCTGCGCGCTGACGGACAAGGCTCTGACGGCGGCGGATCTGGCCGTCTTTCATCGACGGTGGCGACGCATCCGCTGGACGAAACGCATCGCTCCAAAAATGAAAAACGAAGAGGGGACAACGGGCTACATCTTTCGTTCAGGTGGCATCGCTGGAGGAGGTCCATGGCGGGTGGGACACGGCGAGGAACAAAGGCAGGACGGAAGCTGCTGCAGCTGCGGCTGTCTACCAGAGCGCGGCGCACGGCGGTGCACGAAGGCTGCTCGACGGAGCGCGGCGGCGTTACGGCGAGCTAGAAGGGAAAGGGAGATGTCCGTGAGGTAGAGGTGCTCACCAGCGACCAACCGGTGCAGACAGGCATGCTCGAGGCGGACCAGATCGTCGGCGTGGCTCGCGGCCGGCTTCATCGCCCCCCTCGCGGTGTGGTGGCGACGGCGACGCTCCGGCGAGTCCTAGGCACGGATGGAGGTCCAGGGCGTCGGTGAAGTAGCAGGGGGAGGTACTGGTACTTCCGCCTCGGATTGACGCACGCCGGAACGACGAAGGACAGAGGGGGCCGTGTCTAGGGTTTAGGAGGAGAAGATGGCATGGCGGCTTGGGGAGGAAGAGGAGGAAAGGGGAGAGGTACTTGGGCGCCTCATGGAAGGGATCTAAGGTGGGGTGAGGCGGTAGAGAGGACAAGGGGAGCACATGGGGTGGTGGTAGCTTTGCAAAAAGTGAGGAGGGGGTGATCGGGTTAGAGAGGAGGTTAGAGCTAGGGTTAGGGTTTTTGGGCATGAACAAAATAAAGGCCAAGCAAAGGGTGTGGTTTTGGTGATGGATAGAGAGTGAGGAAGGAAGAGAGAAAAAGAGTGGTTTAGGGTTTTCTTTAATAAGACATGATCATGTGTGAAGGAGAAAAGGTGAGGAAGATACCTCACATGATCATGCATGGCATACCACATGTGAGAGAGGTTTGATGGCACATGGCAAGAATACAAGATTAACATGGAAAAATGATTTAGAGGAACAGGAAGCTTAAGAAGATATTCGACTCATAAAACAAATAAAAACCAAAGGAGAACACATGGTGGTGATGGTTGCATCGCCCATGCAAAATATTAAATGCCATGTTTTATTTTGTGAAAACAATAATAATAATATGGCATTATTCTTATGCATTCCCAAGAGTGGAATAAAGGGCAAGCAAAAGAAATTATAGAGTTAGATCCACCCCAACCCACATGAGGTAGAATAAATAACAAAAAGAAAAAGAAATACAATCTCATGGGTAATGAGATGGTGGAATTATAAGGTGGTGGAAAAAAAGGTGATGGATTTGAATAAAAGATATGCCCCCAACTTAACTTGGGCATTTAAACAATATATCAATAACCAAATACAATATCAAGAGGCAAATACAATTAATAATGCATATGAGAGAAGAACCAAAAGAAAAGGGTTTTATATGATGCTCAAATGCAAGGTGGCATGATGACATGAGCAAAATATAATTATGATGCAACAATTATATATAGGAAGTAGCCATTATTTTACTAGACCAAGTAGCATTACCATTGATAGACAATTGGGATGCTATAACTCTCCCCCACTAAACAGGAATCTCGCCCCGAGATTCTAGGAAGAAGAAGAAGACTCAAAGAGGGTAGGATACTTGGCACGGAGCTCATCTTCACGTTCCCAAGTGGCTTCATCAACGGTATGTGTTTCAAAGCTTGCTTGACATGCAGGAGTCCAATGGTATTTCTTGCCTTTCTTGAGGAGATCGGTAAGAGGCTTCGCAATCTTCGGGAAGTTTTGAACGAAGCGACGACAGTAACTGGCCAAACCAAGGAAACTTCGGACTTCTTTGACATTTATGGGTGGAAGCCAGTCCATAATTGTCTTAATAGTTTCTGGGTTGACGGCAATGCCCTTGGCAGAGATGACGTGCCCAAGGTATGTGACTTGAGGTAGCCAAAACTCACACTTGGAGAACTTTGCATACAGTCGGTTCTCACGAAGCTTGTTTAGGACACACCGAAGGTGTTCTTCATGTTCTTCCTTCGACTTAGAATAGACTAGAATGTCATCCAGATAGACCACAACGAACTTATCAAGATACTCCATGAAAACCGAGTTCATAAGCCTCGAGAAGGTTGCAGGTGCATTGGTGAGACCGAAAGACATGACCATGTACTCGTATAGGCCATAGCGGGTGGTGAAAGATGTTTTAGGAACATCTTCCTCACGGATCTTGATTTGATGATAACCACTTCTCAAATCAAGCTTAGAGAATACCACAGCTCCAGCTAGCTGATCGAAGAGATCATTAATCCGCGGAAGGGGATATTTATTCTTGATTGTTTTAGCATTGAGTGCCCGATAGTCAACACAAAGTCTATCAGTCTTGTCTCGCTTCTTCACAAAGATGGTTAGACTACCCCAAGAAGAAGTATTGTGCTGAATGAAACCCAACTTCTCTTGTTCATCCAACTGACGTTTGAGTTCAGCCAACTCAGCAGGACCCATTTTATAAGGCCGCTTGGAGATAAGAGCGGTACCAGGTTCAAGTTCAATGACAAACTCAACCTCACGATCCAGAGGCATACATGGGAACTCTTCAGGAAAGACATCTGGGAACTCACAGACTACAGGAACATTCTGAATACCTTCCATAGCATCATCATTCAGAGCTGCCAAAGAATAAAGCTGAATTGCAGGAGTCAGACTTGGAGAATAGACTATATGGCCTTCAAGAATTTTAAGAGAAACCGAACGTACAGCACAATCAATCACAGCTGCATTTGCTGTTAACCAATCCATGCCCAAGATAACATCAATATCAGAATTGCCTAGAATAATTAAAGAAGACGGAAACGAAGAGCCACCAATCTCAATTTGATTGTCACGGCTGATTTTAGAAGCCCTCATGTTTGATCCAGGAGATTGCACCATGAGGCGAGTTGGTAAAGCATCAGAAGGTAACCCATTACTCTCCGAAAACTTGTATGACACGAAAGAATGTGAAGCACCTGAATCAAATAAAACTCTTGCAAGAACTGAGTTAACAGGGAGCATACCCATGACAACTCCAGGTGCATGCTCAGCTTGAGCGACGTTGACACAGTTGGCATGAGCAACCGTAGAACCAGGCTTGGTGTTAATGTTGAGAGCCCGAGGTGGAGGTGCACGAATCATAGGATCACTTGCCGCAGGTCTTGGAGGTGGTGGTGGAAGAGCTTTGTTGTTCATAGGACAATTCCAGTGCTGATGCCCAGTGTTTCCACAAGTATAGCAAGCTCCAGGTGGACGTGGAGCAACGTAGCCAGGGACTCCGCCAGGCGCTCCAGGGTAGTTGTGGTTGTAGTCCCTGGGAGCCGTAGTGAAGGAGTTTGGTGGCCTTGCTGCGTAGCTTGACGGTCTTGGTGGAGCCAGGAGCGACGGTGGGGTGTTAGGAACCCAGACACGACGCTTAGAAGGAGCTGTCATAGCAGAAGAGCTTGCTGTATCACGGCTGTGTTTCTTTGACTCCTCAAATACTTGCCTACTTGCTTCTTCCTGCAGAGCTGTGTGTTGGAGTTCCAGAAAAGACGCCGGCCTTGCATGAGTGATTGCATATTTGATGGAAGCATTGAGGCCTTGCCTAAACCTCTTTTGCTTCTTCTTGTCATCAGAGATCTCATCGCCACCATACCGAGACAGATTCATGAAGTTTCTGATGTAGGTGTTGACATTGTCAGTGCCCTGCTTGAGGTTGAGAAACACTTCCTTCATCCTTTCCATGACAATTTCTGGCAGATATTGCTCTTTGAAAGCAGCAGTGAATTGCTCCCAAGTAGGCTGAAAACCAGAGAGATCTGCCTTGAGGTAATTTTCCCACCACAGAGCTGCATCTCCCTTCAGAAGGTGAGTGGCACATTTGACCCATTCTTGCTCGGGAACATCCGCAGTCATCAGCAACCTTCACACTTCACGAAGCCAATCATCCGCATCAAGTGGCTGATCAGACACCTCAAATTGGCGTGGGTTGAACTTGAGAAAACTCTTGATGTCTCCTCGCTTGGGAGGTGGAGGTAGCGGAACAAACTCATTCGTCCTCATGCTTTCCTCGAAGCGCTGCTGGTTCTGCTGCATAGTGCCCAAAGCATTAGCAATACTTGCCAAAGCAGCCCCAAGTTCAGGTGGTATGTCCTCGTCAGAACGGCGTGGTGGTGCCATCCTGTGATTGATATAAAACACAAGTCAGTACTATAATGGAGAATGATAATAATCCAAAATAGTACCAAAATGGAATTAATCAAGATTAAAGGATGCAATTCACTGAGATGATATTAAAATATCAACAAGGTTCAAGGCAACTAGAAGATGTTAAGCATAACGCACACGACTGAACAAGGAGTGTGGTACAGAAACTAACAAAGAAAAAATTTCCGCAAATTTTGGCATTAAAATACCACTATATGCGCAAAACCACTTCACGAATCAAGATTAGTAACTCTACTAGTTCAACATACAAGAGCAAATGATAAAAGTAGTGGTATGGTCGCGACTCCATCTCGCACTCAAATCATTACTCCCCACATGAATCAGTAAAACACATATCCCAACACCTTCTTCTTAAGATGAACCTAAAGATTGGTAACTACGAAAAAGAACACCCCAACAAGATAACGTCAGATAACAAAGAGTAAGATAGCTCGCATCGGTATACAACAAATCAGAAAGATCGCATCGGTTTACAAAGGCCTGTCGGTATGGAATGTACCAACAGTTGATAACCAAAAGGCAGATAGTGATAACATTTGGATGCAACAGATAGACAAGGAATTCACACACACACACACACACACACAACCTATGGTACTACGGAACCCAGAACACGTGAATCCTAGTTTGAATTTTTAGAAGAGGATTGAAAACGTTACAGTTCCTTACCAGAAAAGGGTGGGTGGGTGGTTAAGAAGAAAAATGGAAGCAGTCCTACTCTCACGTTTTGTTTTTCCCTAGTATACATAACTACCAAAAATATTTGCTAGACTGACAACGACCATTTTGGCTGAGACCCTGAAGGGCGGGATGGCTCTGATACCAATTTTAACTACCTCGGTGAATTACGCTCTTAGTTACATGCCTGGATGAATGAAAGTGGTTAAAATAGTACGGTGGGTCCTAGGGCCACTCACGGTAGACCTTTCGGCCGTCCTAACCACTTTCAGATCATCGGGACAAGAACGAGCGACGTAATCGGCAGGCGAAGGGATCAACTACATACACAAATGAGTATGTATGCAAGCCACATACAACAGTCCTCAGAGCCATTCTATCTAAAAAGAAATAGAAATATTGCAACGCCATACGGCAAGATTCAAATATCCTAGATAGAGATAATAATTTAGGATAGCTCCTCATACAACACACATCAGAGTATCAGGAGGAAGCGGAAAACAAGATCCGAGTACGGAAAAGAAGCAAATCGGCATAAGATGCCACATAAATAAACACATCCCGCCCACAGATCTCACGGATCCCCGTTCCCGGAATCTCTACACCGAGTGATCGTTGCCAACATCATCTGTCTCCTCCATCCAGTATCCATCTTGCGAGTATACCTGTTCATCTGAATCAAACAATTTATCGTGTGAGACCCTAGGGGTACTCAGCAAGTCTTTATGCCACTAAAGGGGACACAACCTGGGGTGACGCAATTACAGCAAAATATAATAACTAACAAGTCTATAGATACTCGCTAACCATCCGCCTAACCAATGATAGACGGATGTCTGTTAATTAAGAACAACAATTATAACAGTATAATTAACAGATCCATCCTCCTCCTCGCTTACCAACGAGGAAGCGGACGAACAACCCCCATCATCCGTTGGCAGTTTTATTAACCATTCCATGAGGATTGCACTATTTATTAGTCAAGTACTTAGTCAAATTAAAAGCGGTACTTTAGTTATTCTTGTCTATGATCGAGAAACTGTGCTCCAAGTCGTCCATAACCGCGGACACGGCTTTCAGAAAGATTTACCCTGCAGGGGTGCACGAATAGCAACACACACTCGATCAACCTCGGAAAAACCAACTCAAAACCCAACGAGGCATTCACGACAAAGCAATCACAGGATTCAGAAATATTTCAGGGGGCCACCCCAATAAGCTACCCGCAACGAAGTTGGCCGTCTCCGAGACGGACCCAGGGTTTGCGACAACGGCTTTAAACGACTGGGAACCCGAAAATGTGTCTGGGCTTGTCGATGCCGCGGAAACGTGACGCGATCCAAAACAGTACAGGTGCTCCTCGCACAATCTTAAATAAATCAGTAACATGGCATAAGTACAGGATAGTAGTAAAGCCCCAAACTAATTGTGGCCCCAAGAAATAAGAATGAATCAAGCTCTGGCTCAGGGGGGTCCATAAGGCCTCCCGGATGTGGATAGTGCGAATAAACAAGGAACAGGAATCAAGTACTCGGGGTCCTACGGGACACAATTGAGCATGAATAACCAAATAGCAGATATTGCTCACCAGTGCCTCTTTCATTAGTTTTCCATTACTACTCAGGTTAAGTTGTTTAAGTACCTCGTTATCCATCAGACACTCACATACCCTACACATGCTTTTCTACGACTCGCATGGCTCAAACAACTCCTGTAGTAATGGCTCATGGGATGGAGGAACAATCTTCGGTGGGGTTTAAAAGTAAAGGCTATGCAGTACTTGGGATTCAATTTAAAGCAATCGCGACTCAATGATGCAACAATAAGATAGAGGAAATAGGTACTAAATGTATGCAAGCATGTGGTAGTGCTTGCCTGGCAGCTCAGTTAAGCGAGGGATGGATCTGGGTAGTACTCCTGTGATTCCTGGTAATTCTCCTGCTAGGCGTCTATTCGAAGAAGAACCACACAAACAAGGGCCGACATAAATAGAGTGCACAAGCATATGAATTAAAATGCGACAAGCAAACAAGCATGCCATGATGAATGATGCACAATTTACATGGCATTAAAGTAGCATGGCATGGTGAGGTGTGAGGTACAAGAATAAAGCATTTTATGATTTATTTAGTCAAATTTTATTGCCATAAACAGTTCAGATTTTTAATATGACATGATGCATGCTTCAATTCAGAACAAGGACTGCATAGATAGAACGGGCTCGTCGCGCTGATCGATTTAGACATATTATTTGCCCAAATTGGAGTTATAGAATTAAAGTTATTAATTTATTAAGAAAAGGGCATTTTATTGTAATTTTAATCAACTCGAAATTTTAAAGTTATCAAATAATATTTTGAATTGCATATTTGAATTCCTCACATTTTTCTGATTTAAAAACATATATTATTTGTATTATTTGGATTTGTAAATTAAAAGTTATTTGAAATCTGATTTGAATTTGAGTTTAAATAATTTTGAATTGTTTTGTTTAAACAGCTGAATAGGAAAACTTTTTGCACTAAGCCACAGCTAGCCACAGGCGCAGACAGGTGTGCCAGGCGCTGACTGGACGTCTGGCACGGTGAAAACTTTTTACACCACAGGGGAGGTTAGCTGCAGCGACTGACGTGTGGGCCGGTCACGACGCGGGGCCACGCACGCGCGCGGGCCAGCTGACGGCTGACACGTGGGCGATCCAGGGCAGCGCGGGCGAAGAATCTCCAGACCGCGGGGGCTTTCGTGTAAGAATACACCGGGGCTGACAGGTGGGCTCCTGGGACTGCGGGTTTAGGCGGGAAAAAGGGCAGGGGGTCAAGTGCATAAGGGCATCGGCTGCTGCTGCGCGCTGACGGACAAGGTGCTGCCGGCCGCGGATCTGGCCGTCTTCCGACGACGATGGCGATGCATACGCTGAACGAAACGCGTCGCCCCAAAAATGAAAAATGAAGAGGGGACATCGGGCTACATTTTTCGTGCAGGGGGCAACTACGGGGGTTGGCCGTGCTGGCCGGGCTTCGACGAGGAACAGAGGGCCAGAGGGATCTATGGCTGCTGTTGCCCGCCCACGCACGGCACGCGGCGGCGCGCAGAGCGTTTGACGGAAAGCGGCGGAGCTACGGCGCAAGAGGAAGAGGGGGACCATGTCTGGGAGGTGCAGGGGCTCACCCTGGTGTCGCCGGTGTGGTCATACGCGCGGGGGTGGAGGGGATCTGGCGCCGGGCTCGCGGACGACGGTCTCGGGCTGCGGCGGTGCACGGCGGCGCCAGGCTTATTCCGGCGAGGCTTTGGCCCCGAGCTGGTACGAGGAGAAGAAGGGGAAGCAGATGTCCCCGTTGGTGCTCCTGGCTGGGCTTGAAGATCACCAGGGCGCGCAGATCTCGATCTTGGCTGAGGTGGCTAGGGTTTTGCTAGGTGGTGTCTATGGCCTTCTGTTGGGGGAAGGAGGGAGGAAGGGGGTTGCTTGGGGCTCCAGGACTCGACCTGAGATGTGCTGGGGAGGTTGGTGTGATCAGGGAGAGGGGAAAGAGGCATATGGAAGTGGTGCACTTTTTGGCAAAGTAGAGGCCACGGTTGATCTCTCTCTTCCCTCTCTCTTGTTGTCTTGCTAAGGAAAGGAGGGAGGGGACCAGCGAAGATGGCATGTGGTGGCTGGTGGAGTCCTTGCCAAGAAAAGGAAGAGGGTAGCTCGGGTCTAGCTAAGGAGGGGGCTCGGATTAGAGAGGGGTTAGAGCTAGGTATGTGAGGAGGAAAAGCTAGGTTAGGGTTTGAGCATGAACAAAATAAAGAGCAACCAAAGGTTGGGGTTTGGGTGATGGTTAAGGAGGGAGAAGGGGAAGAGAGAAAATAAAGGTTTAGGGTTCTCTTTAATATGGCATGATCATGTGTGAAGGAGAAAAGGTGAGGAAGATACCTCACATGATCATGCATGGCATACCACATATGAGAGAGGCTTGATGGCACATGGCCAGAATACAAGATTGAGGTGGAAAATGATTTAGAGGAAGAGGAAGCTTAAGAAGATAATCCACTCATTAAACAAATAAAAAAACAAAGGAGAACCATGGTGGTGATGGTTGCATGGCCTGCAAAATATTAATTGCCATGTTTTATTTTCTGAAAACAATAATAACAATATGGCATTTTTCTTATGCATTCCCAAGAAGTGGAATTAAGGCCAAGCAAAAGGATTTATAGAATTAGATCCATCCTATCCCACATGAGCTAAATTAAATGGCAAGAATAAAATAAAAGCCCATGGTTAAATGGAATGGTGGAATTGTAAGGTGGTGAAAGAAAGGTGGTGGAGTGGAAATAAAAGATATGCCCCCAACTCAACTTGGGCATTAAACAATATATCAATAGCCAAAACAATATCAAGAGGCAAATACAATTAATAATGCATATGAAACAAAAACCAAATGGCAAAGGGTTTTATATGATGCTCAAATGCAAGGTGGCATGATGACATGAGCATGATATAATTATGATGCAACAATTATATGTAGGAAGTAGCCATTATCTTACTAGACCAAGTAGCATTACGATTGTTAGACAAAGTGGCGCCCCGCAAAACCACTACTAGAAAATCGCGTTGTTTTTGTGTATTGCATCATCATGACCGCATGCTCATGTCATCATGCCACCTTGCATTTGAACATCGTCATGTCATCTTGCATTTGTCTGCATAAAACTATTTTCGAAAAGTCTGTTTTTGTTTTCTAAACGCCCCGTCCTTCATTCAAAGTAAAACCCGGGTCTCTGGAATATTTTGTTTTGTCTACCAACGGTGTGCAAAAGCCTCGTTTTTGATAAATAAAATATTTAAATTATTTTTGGGAGGCAGCCAACCAGGCCCGAAAATCCGGCCGGCCACCTCCAAGCCTAAACTAAAACCTAGTATATTCCTAAATCTACCCAATCCTAGTCTACCCAGGCCCACCCTCCACCTGCACGCGTCCGACCCCCACCTGGTCGGCCAGGACCCACACCCAAGCCCTCCACCTGCCGCACGCCACCTCCCAACCAACCCCGCGCCCCACTCCATCTCCCACCGACAGCCGCCGCCGTGCTCCTCCTCTTCCGCGGCACGGACCCCGCCTCCTCCCTCTGGCGATTCTCTGGCCGCCCGGCGCCTCGTCGCCGCCGCCTCCGCCCTCTTCCCCCGTGTCTTCCTCCCCACCGCCAGATCCCGCCTCCGCTCGGCCCCCCTCCAAGTCCGGCCGCCTCCTCTTCGCCGTCCTCCTCCCCGCGGCCTCCCTCGTCCTCGAGCTTCCCGCCGCTGACCGCGACCACTCTGCCCCCGCTCGCCAAGACCTCCACCGCCGCGGGCGTGCTCGGCAGTAGCCCGGCCTCCTCCCTCCGGCCTTCCCCCGCCGGCCGCCATCGCCTACCCCACCGCCAGCACCCCTCTCCTCTGCCCCAACGCCACCGACATGGGCGACCCCGCCGTCCCGCCTGCCGGCCCTGCGCCGAGCCCTGCCGCCAGGGCCGAAGCCAACGTCGGCCGCCGCCCTCTTCCCCGTGCTCGACCCGGCCGCCGGCCTCCGCCTCCACCTCGACCGAGCCCCGCGTCCGTCGCCCTCTCCTCTGCCTCCGGCCAGCCCCGTGGCCGGCCCCGCCATCGTGTTCGCGGACTAGGTCGGCGTCGACCATCCCGTCCCCGCCACCTCGCAGATCCCGCCAGAGCCGCCTCCGCTCTGCCTCTGACGCCGTCGCTGGGAGCCCTCCTTCCACTCAGCTCCGTTTCCAGCCCGTGGCAAATGTTTAATAGTGGTGTTGATCATGATTCTAATTACAATGTATTAATTAATGTTGATAGTAGATTAATGCAGAGGCACCGGTGGGTAATAGTCAATATTTGGTTCTTAACCGCTCACTAGTGCCCCCTAGGACCCGAGTTCTTGACACCTATTCCGAGATTGAGCGTGCTAACCACAGGTGGGGTGTGTGGGCACCCCCATCGGGTTACTACCTGATTTCAAAGTATTGTACCGGGGGCCACAAGTAGTTTAGGGCTTTATTACTATTCTGTACTTATGCCATGTTTACCTTTTATTTAATTTGTGCGAGGAGCACCTGTACTGTTTTGGATCGCGCCACGTTTTCGCGGTATCGACAAGCCCAGTCCCCTTTTTCGGGTTCCCAGTCGTTTACAGCCGTCGTCACAAACCCTGGGTCCGTCTCGGAGCCGGCCGACTTCGTTACGGGTAGCTTAGTGGGGTGGCCCCCATGTACTTGCTTTGGGTCTGGAAACGTCATGACTTAGGCCCCGCCGACATACCGATGGGTGTATGTTAATTGATCTGGAAAAAAGGGTCGAAGTGCGTGTGGATACTTTGGTGCACCCCTGCAGGGTTAAATCTTTTCGAAAAGCCGTGTCCGCGGTTATGGACGACTTGGAGCACAGTTTCCCGATCATAGATAACTATAACTAAAGTTTACTGTTATAATTTGACCTGTTTCCGAGATGAATAATAAGTTGGATAACTGCCATGGAAAGATTACATGAAATTGCCGACCGTGTGAGTTTCCTCGGCTAGACTTCCTCGTTTGGTCTCGAGGGGGAATACCAGGATGGGTATGTTTGGTGTTAGTACTAGGTTGGATCCGAATAGGTCATTCTTATCCCTCTCTTATCGCCGCCAGTATTACAGAGTCTCTATAGGTTGTTTCGTGTCGCTGCGCTGCCGCTTCAGCCCACCATACCTATGTAGGCGAGAGCCGCCGAATTCTAGCCTCGCCATGTGCTGGCCGCAGTACTGACGCTCCTCTTTTTCCTTTGCCCTTTGCCGGCACCCCTTTTGTTTTAGCAGGTTTGAGATCGCCGTCGTTAGCAGGGTTACCCTTCCGGCTTGGCCTTGGCAGGGTTATGGACGCCATTGGTCATTCTTCAGGGCTCTTAGCCCCATTTGCATCTTGTCCGTAGTCGGACGCTCTATCGTTTTCAAGGTGATTTGGATCTTTGTATTGTATATCTGTATTCTTGACTCGTTGAGTCACTGTTGTATATATAACTGTTCTGTGGGTCCCATCGAGGACTGTTGTGCAATGGTATTACTTCGTTTTCCACCCGCACGAAAGTTCCTGGTGGACGTCCTTGAATCGTTTCTATGAGGGTTTGGCGGAAAGGGCTAAAACTTGCATAGGGCAAATTCGAGGGTGTTACAGAGTGGGTAAGAAGAAAAATGGAAGCATTCCTACTCTCATGTTTTGTTTTTCCCTATTATACATAACTACCAAAAATATTTGCTAGACTGACAACGACCATTTTGGCTGAGACCCTGAAGGGCGGGATGGCTCTGATACCAATTATAACTACCTCGGTGAATTACGCTCTTAGTTACATGCCTGGATGAACGAAAGTGGTTAAAATAGTACGGTGGGGCCTAGGGCCACTCACGGTAGACCTTTCGGCCGTCCTAACCACTTTCAGATCATCGGGACAAGAACGAGCGGCGTAATCGGCAGGCGAAGGGATCAACTACATACACAAATGAGTATGTATGTAAGCCACATACAATAGTCCTCAGAGCCATTCCATCTAAAAGAAATAGAAATATTGCAACGCCATACGGCAAGATTCAAATATCCTAGATAGAGATAATAATTTAGGATATCTCCTCATACAACACACATCAAAGTATCAGGCGGAAGCGGAAAACAAGATCCGGGTATGGATAAGAAGCAGATCGGCATAAGATGCCACATAAATAAACACATCCCGCCCACAGATCTCACGGATCCCCGTTCCCGGAATCTCTACACCGAATGATCGTTGCCAACATCATATGTCTCCTCCACCCAGTATCCATCTTGCGAATACACCTGTTCATCTGAATCAAACAATTTATCGTGTGAGACCCTAGGGGTACTCAGCAAGTCTTTATGCCACTAAAGGGGACACAAGCTGGGGGTGACGCAATTGCAGCAAAAGATAATATCTAACAATTCTATAGATACTCGCTAACCATCCGCCTAACCAATGATAGACGGATGTCCGTGAATTAAGAACAACAGTTATAACAGTATAATTAACAGATCCATCCTCCTCCTCGCTTACCAACGAGGAAGCGGACGAACAACCCCCATCATCCGTTGGCAGTTTTATTAACCATTCCATGAGTATTGCACTATTTACTAGTCAAGTTCTTAGTCAGATTAAAAGCGGTACTTTAGTTATACTTGTCTATGATCGAGAAACTGTGCTCCAAGTTGTCCATAACCGCGGACACGGCTTTCAGAAAGATTTACCCTGCAGGGGTGCACGAATAGCAACACACACTCGATCAGCCTCGGAAAAACCAACTCAAAACCCAACGAGGCATTCACGACAAAGCAATCACAGGATTCAGAAATATTTCAGGGGGCCAGCCCAATAAGCTACCCGCAACGAAGTTGGCTAGCTCCGAGACGGACCCAAGGTTTGCGACGACGGCTGTAAACGACTGGGAACCCGAAAATGTGACTGGGCTTGTCGATACCGCGGAAACGTGACGCGATCCAAAATAGTACAGGTGCTCCTCGCATAATCTTAAATAAAGCAGTAACATGGCATAAGTATAGGATAGTAGTAAAGCCCCAAACTAATTGTGGCCCCAAGAAATGAGAATGAATCAAGCTCTGGCTCGGGGGGGTCGATAAGGCCTTCCGGATGTGGATAGTGCGAATAGTCAAGGAACAAGAATCAAGTACTCGGGGTCCTACGGGACACAAATGAGCACGAAAAACCAAATAGCAGATATTGCTCACCGGTGCCTCTTTCATTAGTTATCCCATTACTACTCAGGTTAAGTTGTTTAGTTACCTTGTTATTCATCAGACACTCACATACCCTACACATGCTTTTCTATGAGTCGCATGGCTCAAACAACTCCTTTAGTAATGGCTCATGGGATGGAGGAACAAGCTTCGGTGGGGTTTAAAAGTAAGGGCTATGCAGTACTTGGCATTCAATTTAATGCAATCGAGACTCAATGATGCAAGAATAAGATAGAGGCAATAGGTACTATATGTATGCAAGCATGTGGTAGTGCTTTCCTGGCAGCTCAGTTGAAGCGAGAGATGGATCTGGGTAGTACTCCTGGGATTCCTGGTAATTCTCCTGTTGGGCGTCTATTCGAAGAAGAACCAAACAAACAAGGGCCAACATAAAAAAATGCACAAGCATATGAATTAAAATGCGACAAGCAAACAAGCATGCCATGATGAATGATGCACAATTTACATGGCATTAAAGTAGCATGGCATGGTGAGGTGTGGGGTACAAGAATAAAACATTTTGTTATTTATTTGGTCCAATTTTGTTGTCATAAACAGTTCAGATGTTTAATAATGACATGATGCATGCTTCAATTCAGAACAAGGACTGCATAGATAGAATGGGCTCGTCGTGCTGATCGATCTAGACATATTATTTGTCAAATTTGGAGTTGTAGAATTAAAGTTATTAATTTATTAAGAAAAGGGCATTTTATTGTAATTTTAATCATCTCGAAATTTAAAATGTTCAAACAATATTTTGGATGGCATATTTGAATTCCTCACATTTTTCTGATTCAAAAACATATATTATATGTATTGTTTGGATTAGTATTTTAAAAGTTATTTAAAATCTGATTTGAATTTGAATTTAAACAATTTTGAATTTGTTTTGTTAAACAGAGTAGTGGCCAAACTTTTTACACACAGGCAGAGCCAGCCGCAGACACTGACGAGTGGGCCATGCGCTGACTCGGCAGTAGGTGGGGCGCAGCGGTTTTGGCCAGCTTTTCTCACCCACTGGGGTTTACCCGCAGCGACTGACAGACAGGCCCGGACAGGTGCGGGGCCACTCGCGCGCGCGGCCAGCAGGGGGGCGACACGTGGGCGATCCAGGGCAGCGCGGGCGGAGAATCTCCAGACCGCGGGGGCTTCCTTGCAAGAATGCACCGGGGCTGACAGGTGGGGCTCCTGGGACTGCGGGTTTAGGCAGGAAAAGGGCAGGGGGCCAAGTGCAAAAAGGACATCGGCTGCTGCTGCGCGCTGACGAACAAGGCTCTGACGGCGGCGGATCTGGCCGTCTTCCGTCGACGGTGGCGACACATCCGCCGGACGAACCGCGTCGCTCCAAAAATGAAAAACGAAGAGGGGACAACGGGCTACATCTTTCGTTCAGGTGGCGTCGCTGGAGGAGGTCCATGGCGCGCGGGACACGGCGGGGAACAGAGGCAGGACGGAAGCTGCTGCAGCTGCGGCTGTCTGCCAGAGCGCAGCGCGCGGCGGTGCACGAAGGCTGCTCGGCGGAGCGCGGCGGCGTTACGGCGAGCTAGAAGGGAAAGGGAGATGTCCGTGAGGTAGAGGTGCTCACCAGCGACCAACCGGTGCAGACAGGCGTACTCGAGGCGGACCAGATCGTCGACGTGGCTCGTGGCCAGCTTCGTGGGCCCCCTCGCGGTGTGTTGGCGACGGCGACGCTCCGGCGAGTCCCAGGCACGGCTGTAGGTCCAGGGCGTCGGTGAGGTAGCAGAGGGAGGTACTGGTACTCCCGGCTCGGATTGACGCACACCGGAACGATGAAGGACAGAGGGGCCGTGTCTAGGGTTTAGGAGGAGAAGATGGCATGGCGGCTTGGGGAGGAAGAGTAGGAAAGGGGAGAGGGACTTGGGCGCCTCATGGAAGGGATCTGAGGTGGGGTGAGGCGATAGAGAGGACAAGGGGAGCACATGGGGTGGTGGTAGCTTTGCAAAAAGTGAGGAGGGGGTGATCGGGTTAGAGAGGAGGTTAGAGCTAGGGTTATGGTTTTTGGGCGTGAACAAAATAAAGGCCAAGCAAAGGGTGGGGTTTGGGTGATGGATAGAGAGTGAGGAAGGAAGAGAGAAAGATAGTGGTTTAGGGTTTTCTTTAATAAGACATGATCATGTGTGAAGGAGAAAAGGTGAGGAAGATACCTCACATGATCATGCATGGCATACCACATGTGAGAGAGGTTTGATGGCACATGGCAAGAATACAAGATTAAGGTGGAAAAATGATTTAGAGGAAGAGGAAGCTTAAGAATATATTCCACTCATAAAACAAATAAAAACCAAAGGAGAACACATGGTGGTGATGGTTGCATGGCCCATGCAAAATATTAAATGCCATCTTTTATTTTGTGAAAACAATAATAATAATATGACATTATTCTTATGCATTCCCAAGAATGGAATAAAGGGCAAGCAAAAGAAATTATAGAGTTAGATCCACCCCAACCCACATGAGGTAGAATAAATAACAAAAATAAAAATAAATACAATCTCATGGGTAATGAGATGGTGGAATTATAAGGTGGTGGAAAGAAAGGTGATGGATTTGAATAAAAGATATGCCCCCAACTCAACTTGGGCATTTAAACAATATATCAATAACCAAATACAATATCAAGAGGCAAATACAATTAATAATTCATATGAGAGAAGAACCAAAAGAAAAGGGTTTTATATGATGCTCAAATGCAAGGTGGCATGATGACATGAGCAAGATATAATTATGATGCAACAATTATATATAGGAAGTAGCCATTATTTTACTAGACCAAGTAGCATTACCATTGATAGACAATTGGAATGCTACATTACCAAGGGCATGAACTGAAAGTAAATTGTACCCGAGGGTCTCAACAAGCATGACGTCCACGAGAGAGATATCGTGAGCCGCCACAACTTTGCCGAGACCCAATACCTCAGATTTGGACTTGTCACCATAGGAGACGGTTATGTGATCAAGGTTTGGCCGCATCTCCGTGATGATCTCCTTTCTTCCGGTCATATGACTCGTGCAACTGCTATCGAGTACCCATTTAGAACCACCGGAAGCATAGCCCTGCAAGAAAATTACTTCTTGGTTTTAGGTACCCATTTTTCAATGGGTCCTCTCATGTTAGTACCAAGGGTCTTGGGAACCCAAATAGACCAAGGAATGTAACAATCATAAGGCCCTACATAACTAGCATAAACATCACCATAACAATCACAATATAGTTCAAAGTTAGGATTGTTGATCCCTGCAAAACCATCATAATTAGTCTTGTCATTGGTAATGTTGCTAGTCTTCGATTGAGCAGTCTTGTTCTTCTTCTTGTTGTTGTTTTTCTTGCTCTTTATCTTGGGTATGTAACCAAGACCTTCTTTACTATTATTTGTCCTTTGCCTGCTCAGTATCTCATCAATAACCCCTTTACCTCTGTGTTGAGAACTTCTTGCAAGATCTTCTTTTCCAAACGATGAAGTGGAGGTACTTGGCACATCATACCGTTTCAATTGAGTTTGGAGCTGGTCATGAGACTCATTTAGAGTAGAATGATCACTCTTCAATGCCTTGTGAGCACTTTCAAGATTATCAAACTTCTCCAAAAGTCTAGCATGAACAGCCCCAAAGTCAATCTTTTCTTTCTTTAGTTTCTTTACCTTGGCAAGAGCATGGTCACGTTCTTTAATGAGTTGAACTATAGCTTCTTCTTGTGACTCCACAAGGGATTCGAGTCTTTCTTCCAAAGATACTCGAGCTTCCTCTTCCTCTTCCAAGGCATTCTTCAAAGAAGCTATCTCCAAGGCATCTTCTCTTTCAATTCTGCCCTTTTCTTCAAGGAGATCTTCGGCTTGAGCAAGTTGACTCATAAGAGCATCAAAATGGAGTTTGTGCTCACATTGTAGGGTAGTGAAAAAAGTATCCAAGACTATAACTTCTTCTTTCATTTCAAGACTGTCATGATCATCCATATCCAAAATTATGTTAGTCTTAGGAAATAAAGAGCTAGAAGTTGATACCTCGGATCCTCTTACCATTAGGCAAGTGGCGTTGTTGTTGATGGCGTTCTTGTTCGGCGAGTCAAAGAGAGAGGAGGGAGTCGATGTGGTGGCTATAGCTGCCACTTCGCGGGAACTATCATCATCCTCTTCATCTTCACTTGCGGAGGAGTATTCCTCTTGAGCTACAAGGACAATCTTGGTTGCTTCTTGAAAGGGCCATTCTTCTTAATAAACGGCTTCTTTTTAGGAGCTTTAGATTTCTCTTTAAGAATGAGCCTGCCACCATTGTCTTCTCTACTTTGATAAGGACACTCGGCTACAAAGTGCATTCTATCTCCACAGTTGAAGCAAGTTCTCAATCTTGGGCCACTTTCTCTTCTTCCATTTGACCCGTTCTTGCGCTCAAGGTCAGACTTGGCTTTGGCAGTGTCCTTCCAAAAGTTCCTTGCATAGAATGCCATGTACTCACCATGAGCACGTTTGACCTCATCGGGGCAGTCCATGGATACCCCCTCAAAAGCTCCTTCATCTTCCTCTTGCTCAACAACATTGGCTTTGAGAGCCACATTGACACCCTTTTGCATTCCAATGGCCCGAGCACGGGCATCTTCAGCATTCTTTGCCGCCACTTTGAATGACGCCATTTCTTGCATGACTTCGTTGGATGTCATTTGATGATAGTTGTGTCTACCTTGCAGGCTCTTCAAATCCGTTGGCTCGAAAGGCATTAAGGCACTCACATATTTTCTTTTTATCCAAGCATCATCAATGTGAGTGGCCCCATGCTTTCGAAATGTTGTTGCGATGCCCTTGAGTCTTCTATACATATCCTCATGGTTTTCACCATCCAACATGTAGAATCCCTCAGCTTCATTACTAAGGGCATCATACCTGTTTCTTCTCATGCTTTCATTTCCAACGAAAAGGTCCGTAAGAGCATCCCACGCCTCTTTAGCTGTGTTGAGATGTTCAATGTGTGGCATGTCCTTAGGACCCACACCCAGTTGTATCATGTGGAGAGCGGCGGCATTCAACTCGCTATCCACAACTTCCCTTCTCGTTAGATTGGTTTGATCTCCAATATGAAGACCTTCTTCAATAATCCTCCACAATTCAATACAGGAGCTGCAAACATGAGATTTCATTAGGAATTGCCATTGGTTAAAAGAGGATGCAGTGAGCTTGGGTGGATCACCCCTATTGTTTATATGAGGATGAGGGATAGGTGGGTCAGGGGAATATACGTGGCGAACCTCACTATAATCCTCCTTACCACTTCCCTTTTTAGAGGTGGAACCATTTAGTTTTTCACCTTCCACATCATCATCCTTGGATCCGGTGTTACCCTTTTCCTTAGATGATGGTGTGGGAGCCTCGGAGGAGGATGGAGATGGGGCTATGGATGATGTAAGGCGAGCAATCATTTGATTCATCTCCTCCATCTTGGCCTCAAATGATTTCAACAAGGTTGTTTCCAACGACTTGAGATTATCCATTGTGAGCTTATCCACAGCCTCATTTCCATCATCCTTGGTATCCATACTACTCTTAGGCGGTTAAGCCCGAATTAAGAGCCGGGGCTCTGATACCAATTGAAATGGATCGTATGGGCACCTAGAGGGGGGTGAATTAGGTGCTACACCAATTTTTAATTCTTTTTCACTTTTAGGCTTAGCACAAAGGGTAAATTCTCTAGATAAACTATTAGGTGGAATTTCCCTATATGCAAACCTATCTACTAGCAATTAAAGAGCGAGTGGAAGAGGAACGAGTAAACCGAAGTGAAGCACGCGGAGACACGGGATTTGTTTGACCGTAGTTCCTTCCTTGTTAAGGGAAGTACGTCTGGGTTGGAGGGGTGGGCGGTACTAAGACCACCACGCCACAAAAGGCCTCACCCTGTTCTCCTATGGATCTCGCCACAACAGGCCTGATCCACCTTCCACTATAGGTACCCTTCGAGGCGGACACCGGTGCCTTTACACAACTAGCGGGGCAACAACTCCACAACAACTTGGAGGCTCCCGGAATGACAACAAGCTGCCACAAGAACAAACTTATCAAATACAATAAACAAGTTCTAGGTATTAACAAGAATACTAGATCAGGGATTTCTCCAAGTGAATGGAGAGGAGTTGAAGCGCTTGATTCTTGATGATGATGATGAACTTCTCCTCCAATTCCACCAAAGATCAAGACCTTCGGGTGGTTGAAGTGGGAGATCGAGAATGAGAGCTCTTGCACAATGTCTGGTCAATTTCGAATGAATCAAGAGTTCTGAACGTTGGGGAAGAAGGGGTATTTATAACCCCCTTCAGAAACCAGCCGTTGCAACCTTTGGGGGCCAGATTATCCAGCCCAAGTGAGGGCCGGATTATCCGGTCTGGGGAAACACCGTCCCAGACTCGGAATATCCGGCAGATAATCTGCCCCCTCTCAGAGCGTCACGCCGAGCTTGCGCTTGATCAACTTCTGGGGGCCCGGTTATCCGATCCTATGCGAAGGCCGGATTATCCGGCCTGAGGAAGAAAAACCGCCCCAGTTCGGATTTTCCGGGAGAAAATTCGACCGGATAACGAGCGACGCACCTTGGCTCCTTTTGCTCGAAAACTGGGGTCCGAATTATCCGGCCCATATGACACCCGGATTATCCGGCCTAGGGAGGAAAAACCGCCCTGGTTCGGATTTTCCGGGAGAAAATCCGACCGGGTACCGAGCGACGTGCCTTGGCTACCTTTGAGCGATGAGGTAGGCCGGATTATCCGGCCCTTGGTTTGGTGGATTATCCGGCCCCCCTCAAAACTTTCTGTACACTTAGCTCACATGAAAAGTCTCCATAGAATTGTTATCAAACACGCAAAACATAGGAAAACATGAAATGTTCTTTCAGGAGGCCGATCTAATGCCCTCAAATGGCAGATCGCTGAGGAGCCGGTTGGGACATGCGCCTATTATACCTTTGGATGCATTTTCCATATTGTCCACTAACTTTATGATTCAATATGATACACTATATCCCACAAAGCACATACGGTAGTTCACTTCCTACCTAAACAATCAAAACTGATCGTGTAGCTGCGGATGCGCTACAGATATGCGAGTATCAGGCGATTGTTTTTGGGCAGTGCTAGACGTCCCCAGGGATGGAAACTTCAACGGTCAGATCTTGTTGTTGTTTTTGGGGCAGTCCTAGGGGTACCTGGATGGAAACTTCAATGGTCAAATCTTGTTGTTCCGCCCCTTTATCCCGCTTTTACTACATATTGTCCTTGACGATTTTGCTATAAATGGTCAGTTCGCTTTAAAAATAGTAAAAAAAGATTGTCTCGCCAGAGACTTCGCTGGAGACCTTGCCGGAGACTTTGTAGCAAAAAATTATGTAATGTAGAAAATCTAACCTCGCCGGAGACTCGCCGGATACTTTCGCCGGATACCGTGTAGCAAAAACTTTACGCTATTGTAGCAAAACCATAAAATGTACGTATCAAATAAAATGTTCTATTGTAGCAAACCTAACCTTGCAGGAGACATTCGCCATGAGATCTTGCCGGGGAACCTGTCGTCGCCGACGACAAAAGCATAGATGTTGGCTAACAGCATCGCCTCGCCGGAGGTAGAATCTTCGACCTTGGATATACCCGAAGGCCGAGGCCGGAGGATGAGGAGCCAACGCTCTTGTAGACGCAGAGGAGAGAAATGGCCTGCTGGACGACGACATTGCCATCCTCGATGCCAAAAGAGAGCCACTAGGGGGCATGGCGGCGCTAGCAGCGTGACCTACAGGGGATGGGCGGCGCGCAGGCAGGGGCGGGCAGCGCGCAGGCAGGGGGAAGGCGGCGCAAAACCAGGGGGCAGGCGCGTAACCTATAGGGGTCGGCGGCGCGCAAAGCAGGGGCGAGTGGCGCACAAGCGGGGGCGGGCGGCGCCGCGCTGGCGGCGCGACCTGCAACAACCGTGGCGGCTCCATGTGTTGATTGAGGAATGAATAGGACAAAGCGATACTTGGTGAGACCAACACGGACGCGCACTACGAACGAGCGACCCGGGGGATCGAGAAGCGCGATCCCCGGGGGAATCCTGTCATTTTCCATTGTTTTTTGAGAGGCCTTGCCATTTCTTCTGTTGGCGAAAAGAGGGACTTTGCAGCCGAGTGTTACATTCGTCAAAAATATACACGGCAAACAAAGGATCTTTGCCGAGTATTCTCTGCAATACACTACACAGGGACGTCATTCTCATTCCCTATTACACACAATGCAATATTACATTTTCGACTTTTTTTTGTTTCTTTTGTAGTTTTAAAAATATAGTCAAAACCCTGAATCTTTGGAAAAATCTCACTGATATCCAACTCCATTTTATTGACTACTTGCGTATTTTTTTTATCTAAAAGTGATTATTTAGAAAAATCACTACAGAAAACTATCACCCGCTCTAGTTCAAATTTAACCTACTTCCTTTCAAATTGGCATAAAGTATTTGTTAGAAAGATTGCATATTCAACACTATACATCAAATGTGGTCTACTTTGACTGAAAATTTGATTCGTGCCATTTTGCACCATATTCTTGGTAGGTGATTGAATTGGCCATTTTTGGCAATCAGAAATGGAAAATAATTTTTCTGTGCAGTAAAATGAAAACTTCCTTTAGTAACATTGTTTTTGATGAGAAAATGGACCTTATACCTACTACGGGTACATTATCACAAATTATGCGATCTATATGGCTATGAACATGGTTTTTTGGCTTTGAGGTCTTGGATGTTTATAGATAATTGCCCATCTTTTGTGAAAACTTTTTCAACTACCATGTTTACCATTTTCTTGCAACTATTACACATACCCAATGCCCAAGTTTTAACTTTGTTTTTTAATTTCTTCTGTAGTTTTAAAAATGTGGTCAAAACTTTTGTGGGTATTTTTTACAAGGCACTCGACAAAGCGTTGTGTCCTAATTTGTCAAAAACGGGTCCCGTGGATCCTCCACGCAAAAGGATCTAGACCGTCCACCAAGTCACGGTTCCAAGACGCTAAACACACAATGCCCCCCTCGCATGTACCCACACTCTCGGTTCCAATTTCCTCTACAACAAGAGATTTTATAGGACATGTAGGCAGTGTAGTGGCCGTGTAGTAACGTACCATAATCATTTGCCGCCATCAATTTGTGCACCATGGCTTCCATTAGGGATTTGTACGAACTAAAAAAATTACACGGTCATAAAGATCAATTAAGACCGGCGCATCAGATCGCCATGAATGGGGAGGCGAGGGCAGGATCTGTACTGCATCCGCAGGAGAGATCGATGGCCGCTCCATATTCTAGCCTACGTTCGAACAGATCGCGAGGTGTGCATCTGGTAGTAGAGCCTCTCGAATGTCTACACATTGGAATCTGATAGATTTAAGACTTTCAACATGACTCTCCCAACGCATAGCTGACACAGACTTGAGAGTCCATCCTGATATGTTATCTTTCAGAATATGCCATTTCTTAGTAGAATTAGCAAAAGTTGTATAGATGCGTTGGATGATTCCAAAAAAATCTTTAGCTCTACCACAAGTCTTGGCCATATCACAAAGTGTTAAATTAAGGCTATCGCAACCGCAAGCAGAATAAAAAGCTCTAGGATTCACATCTAAAAGTCTCTTTTATACCCCTTGATGCTTTCCTTTCATGCTTGATCCATTGTCATAGCCTTGTCCTCGCACATCATTTATATCCAGATCAAGACACTTTAGTTCATTCTCTAGCACATCAAAAAGTCCCTACCCACTTGTATCATTTACATCCTGCCCACTTGTATCATTTACATCTAGAAATCCTAGAAAGGATTCTTATATGCAAACATGACTCGAAGATAAATCCACATATCTTATAATTAAAGACATTTGCTCTTGGTGACTTGCATCAGGCGTACAATCAAGTATGACAGAGAAATACTTTGCACGCTTTATTTTCTTGATGATTTCAGACCTGATAGAAAACATAAGCAAGTGTAGCAATTC
This sequence comes from Avena eriantha, assembly GCA_910589775.1. Classification (NCBI taxonomy): domain Eukaryota; kingdom Viridiplantae; phylum Streptophyta; class Magnoliopsida; order Poales; family Poaceae; genus Avena; species Avena eriantha. Next base: position 91,364,409 of record OU342743.1, read on the forward strand.
ATTTTGAATTTTATAATCAAGATAGTGGGCATGTGTTTCTTCATTTGTAATACGTCGAACATTCTCCTGAATAACAGGGTCAAATTCAGCCAACATCTCTATCAATCCCAAGAAATTACCATTCCTATCTTCATATAGTTTGCTCTTACTACCACGAAAAGCTAGATTATGCTTGGCAAGAAATTTCACAATGCAAACAATTCTGAACAAAACCTTTCTCCAGTGGTCCTTTTCTTTCTCAAGTTGACGTTGAGCAGCTTTATCAATAGTCTGATGCTTTTCCAATCTGCTTCGCAACTCATATCAATTAGTTATATTCAAAACATGATCTACACTGGTCTCATGCTCTTTTAATCTATTGATAATACGTGTCCAATCATTACATCCTTCATTTGCCAACTGACCTTTTCGCTGACCTTTTGTAAATAATTTACAACCAAAGCAAAAAAGCTCTATCGAGCTCCTTGGAGTAGACAAGCCAATCCCTATCATAATGCTCCTCATTTGATAGAAATCTAGCATATAATTGCGCAGAAAACCTTCTAGAATATCTATCTTTAGGACATTTTTTAATTGATAAGTCTCTTCCTGGACCCTTTTGTGCTAAAATATTAATCCGATTCTGATCTAGAGAATCCCAGTATCTTGGATCAAATATATCAGGTTGAAAATTATTTTCCTCTACATCAACATTATTTTCCTCTACTTCGACAGTGTCTTCCTCTACTTCGACAGTATCTTCCTCTACTTCGACAGAATTTTTGGTCTCAGTCTGATCGTCTCTAGGACCAATGTAAGGAATAATAGAAAGTGCAATAGTTGAAGGATCAACTCACTTGTTATCGGAGACAGACGATACTTGTGATTTCTTTTTAATAAACCGGTCCATTGCCCCTTTTTGAGATTGAATTAATTCTTCTTCTTTCTCCTTTCTTTTACGCTTTTGAAATCCGGAATGATGCTTTCCCATGAAGACACCTACAAAAGAGATAAACAATAGTACAACATAATTAAACAAATTTAAAAAGTAGAACAATATAAAATAATTAGACTTTGGGTAGTACGGCAAAGACCTGAAAAGAAAACACCTAAAATCCTGTTTTAACCCGAGGGATGAACACATATGGCCCTGCTGATTAATAGATTCAATCCACAAATTTAGGTTACGGACGGAAATTTGAATTGGAAAAACCGATGAAGATTGGTAGAAACAGGCCGTGTCAGAGTCTGGCGCCGGCATGCGTAGCTCTCACCTCACGATCGGCCCGATTTCGAAAATCCAAAGTAGCATCGGCGTCGCATACGGTTGAGAGACACTCCACCCAGGGCCGAGTGATGACCCACAAGTATAGGGGGTGTATCGCAGTATTTTCGAGGGAAGTGAAACTCAATTTATTGATTCGACACAAGGGGAGCCAAAGAATATTTATAAGCCTTAACAACTGAGTTGTCAATTCAGCTGCACCTGGAAACAATCTTGCTCACAACAGTTTATCAGTAGCAGCAGTTTTGTAGTAGGAATAGTAAAGTAACAGCAGTAGCAAAACAAAGACAGTAGTAACAAAAGCAATAAACAATGGATTCGAGTGCGATAGGCATAGGGATGGATGGACGGGCGTTGCATCGACAAGACAATTCACATAGCAATCAGAACATAGGGCGATTGCAGATAAATAAGATAAAGCACCCAAGTACTAGACAATCCTAGGCATGTGTTCCATATATAGTCATACGTGCTCGCAATGAGAAGTTGCACAACATGTTTTGTCCTGTTAGCCTGTTTGCAGCGGGGTCTCTAGGGAACTACTGGCAATTAAGGTGCTCCTTTTAATAGAGCACCGGAGCAAAGCATTAACACTCCGTGAACACATGTGATCCTCACATCAAAGCCTTTCCCTTCCGGTTATCCCGATTTCTGTCACTTCGGGGCCATAGGTTCCGGACTACAACGTGTATATACAACTTGTAGATAAGACCAAGAACAATACTATCATAATGAATCAATAAGATGTTCAGATCTGAAATCATGGCACTCGGGCCCTAGTGACAAGCATTAAGCACAACAAGTCGCAACAAAGTCATAAAGCACTAATAAAAGATACTAGGCACCATGCCCTAACAATCTGATGCCATTACATGAACGATCTCATCCAATACCTACCATCCCCATAGCCTACAGCGGGGGATTACTCACTCATAGATGGGGGAAACATGGATGGTCGATGGAGAAGCGATGGTGATGATGATGGCGATGATCTCCTCCAATTCCCCGTCCTGGCAGGGTGCCAGAACGGAGTTTCTGGTACTGTTTCGTGGAATCTGGTGGTGGCGGCGGAGCGGAACTCCTTCTGGAAAAACGTCGAACCCCCCGAAGTTTTTAGGTCAGAAGGCTTCTTCTAGGCGAAGAGAGAGGCCGAGGGGGTGCCTGGGGGGCCCACACCACCCCCTGGCGCGGCCTGGCCTGGCCCGCGCCACTAGGTGGTGTGGCCACCCCAGGGCTCTTCTCCGTCTCGTATTCTGGCTCCTAGAGTCTTCGGGTGAAATAGTATTTTTGGCATATTTTCCGGGATTTTTCCTGATAGTTGATTTTCTGCACAAAAAGTAGACAGCAAGGCAATTCTGCTGAAAACAGCGTCAGTCCGCATTAGTTGCATCCAAATCACACAAGTTTAGAGGAGAAACAATAGCAAAAGTGTTCGGGAAAGTAGATACGTTTTGGACGTATCAACTTCCCCCAAGCTTAGCTTATTGCTTGTCCTCAAGCAATTCAGTTGAAAACTGAGTGCGATAAAAGAACTTTCACGGACACATTTGCTTCATATGATGTAAATATTGTCAGGAATGTGATCAACTACTTAGACAATTCATAATAAAGAGTATGCAACCAAGTCTTCTTAATAGTCATCGCAAGCTATGAAGAGATTCCAACTCAAGAATAATAAGTAGCATGAGGCACAAATATAAGCAACATTACCATGCTCATAAAAAGGTATGATAGAGTGGTATCTCGCTTGCCTTTGATTATGAATGCCAAGACACCTCTGAAGTTCAAGTGATGACTAGAAGTAAATATATCAAGGATACAAGCATCAAAGTCATAACACAAATAATCAAGTAATGGAACAAACACAAAGAATGACAACCATGCTCTCAAGAAGGTGCTCAAAGAATATGTGGAGACTGAACAAGTAGAAGAAAAGGTTTTGAATAACTTGAAAGGTTTCCAAATGCTGAAAGTACGGTACTCGTTAGCTTTGAGCTCTCATTGCCCCTATCATAAGCATCTTTAATGTGGTTAAGGTGAAAGTGACACAACTAAGAGGATATGCTTGACAAGTTATAAATCGAAGTCTCATGCCCCTTACTTACGAAGACCGATCCTCATGCTACTCAACTTCAGTCACAAGCAAGCTCTTGTCATTGTAAGTATGTACGTATCATAGAGAACCGCCAACGGGGTATCCCTTGCACATGACACGGGAGCTATCCCATAATCAAAATACAAGGCAAGCAGACAATGAGCATCTCGGCGATCTTTTTATTTACTATGTGCATAGATTTTTATTGAGGATGCTTCATAGAATGCTCATTATGGTAATGCTGCAAGTTTCCACCATGATTAGGCATGGCTTAGGCTAGTGGCCCAGGCGTTTCTCTAACATATATACAAACTCCATGATCTTACAAGTTCCACTTTTATTTCACACCGCCGGGATCCATAAGCAAAAGAACATGATATCAACTAGGTACAAAGTACCTATGAAGTGTTGAAAGCGGTCCCCATGATACATGGTTCTGCTAGCTTCAACTCATAAAGCGCAAGCATATGCACAACAAAGAAGGACGCAATGGTTCAGGTTTATTAACTGCAAGAAAATAAAGTGTGCCATCAAGTTCGTGAGAGCTTTACTAACTAACTTTCTCATAACAAGCAAATATTTTATTCGGAAGAAAACAAGGCATATTGAATATGCACGGAGGTAGCAAATGATGCTAATGGGTAGGTATGGTGGACACTTTGGAAATATTTGGTTTAGGGAGAGTAAAACATACTCAGTGGAAGTGAAGGCTAGCAAAAGTAAGGGAGCGACAAACGAGAGAGCAATAGTTGTCATTATCATGCTTGCAACAAAACAGGACTACTCATGACATGAAAGTGATTCAATATCCTCGAGGCAAAATAATTCGTCGAGGCTTAACTGATTATTACAGTAATGTGCATGCGTGAGCATGTGCCAAGTCAATTCAAATGAAACATTCAGAGGAGGATACCACGGTGTCATACCAATTTATGAATAGCGTAATGCAAGCAAACATTCATGAGACATGCTACAAACTATTAGCGAGTTGGAGCTAATCATAAGAAAGCAAGAACTATTAAGCATCCAAAGAAAACATACACTCCTCATGAACGGACTAAGCAAGCTCACAATGATGAGTATATGTACATTAATGAAGACAAATAGAGTTCGTTACCAGCCTCTTACCATGCCTCAAGTTGTAATTAATCCTCATAATTGCTCTTCACTTGTGTGGCTTGAATAATAATATGAAACCAATAATCCACTGAGAACTGCCGAACCCTGTAGCAAACTCGCAAAAACCAAAGAAGAATGACAAATATTTTGGTGTTTTCGATTTTTAAATAAGAACCAAAAGAGAAAAACAAGCAAAGCAAAATCTTTTTGGGTTTTTCGAAAAGTTCAAACAAAGCAAAAAGGGAAAAGCAAACCAAGGAAAAAAGAAGAAGGAAACCAAAGAGAAACAACAGAAATATTTTTGGTCTTTTTGTGTTTTTAGAAAGCAAAAGCAAAGAAGAATGAAAACTAAAAAGAGAACGAAAACATGAATATACAAAGTACCGACGCAACATGATATGGAGATGAGTGCGGTGTCGGCGTACCTCCGCCCAAGCTTAGGCTTTTGGCCTAAGTGGGAATCAATCCCAAGCCGGCCAGGATGAAGTGTCACCGTGGTATGATGAGGAGGTACCCTCGTCCTGGTGCGAGCTCGAGTACATCCCTCCGTAGTGCACAGAGTAATCGTAGGAGGGCACATCCTCCTGGTGCTGCTCGTGGAACCCCTGCAAGCGAAGCTGCTCGTCCACCTCCTACTTGGAGCGCGACCACGGTCTCCTGTCAACACTAAACAAAGCAGGCTGTGGCAAAAGGATCTCCCTTTCATCCCCGTCAGTGAAAAGCATCCTATATACTAGATTGTTCAAATCAGAGGTAGCAGTGACAAAGTGATGAGTTTTCATGGCAACAAGGTCGAGCCTCTGTGGTGCTAGCATAGCATCATCGGGATCCACTGAAAGACCTAATGCATTGACTACACGCGAGGCAATGATGCCCCCATAGATAGGCCCCCTAGCAGCTAGGCGGCGAGAAATAAGCGAGCCAAGATTGTACCAGGTATCATTGTTAAGCGCAGCAGCAAGGAATGCTAAATGATAGTTGGAGATATTACTAGTGTTCTCCCTACCCAACACACTAGTAGCAAGATAATATGCAAAGTATCTAAGAGCAGGGAGTTGGATATTTCTTATCTTTTCGCGCTGCACCACACGGTCATCATCATTAGTCACCCCTCGGTGTAGCTCCAACAAATAAGCGGGTCGCCCTTGAATTTTCTTCACGGTCCCTGTCATACGAACACCTACAATACTGCAAAATCTCTCCAAAGGCATGGTGAAGGGCATATCATAGATTTAAAAGAGACACTAGATTGATAGGGTGTGTTAGTAAATGAGAAGCTCTCAACAAAAGTTTTGGTGAGCATAGCGTATTGTGCACTCTCATCTTGCATATAAGAGGTCAAACAAACCCTCTCAATCAGTAGCAAGAAATCATCAAGAATACCTGCAGCTTGCAAGAAAGTAAAACAAGGAAAAGAAGATGGGTGAGCGTCTCCATCATCCCTTTCACTGCCAATGCTTGTTGCAATGAGGTCTTCATTGTATGATGGCCTAGCTTGAGAGGCTGTTCTTGAGGGCCTCGACCTCCTGGGTGCATCACTCTCACATATCTCTCCAAAAGTACAGTTGTTCATGCTTGGTAATCTGAAATTTAAACACCTATTAAACAAGTGAATGCAAAGTATATATAATGAAGGATTCTACTCATAGGGACTTGCAAGAGGCCTAAACATGCATCAAAACTATATCTCTAAGCATCAAACAAGCTTACAAGCCCTCATAACTAGTCACCTACAGTAGCAAAATACTCAACATATAATCCACTAAACACAAATCTACATGGACAAGGGGAGGAGTCACATACAAAGGAACAATTGCTCCAAATTTCAGCAAGAATGATGGGCTGAGCAAGGAGATCGAAGGAATCGAGAGCAAGTACAGAAAGAATGCGATTTTGAGATATGAACTGGAGCTTACTCGAGAGAGAGAAGAAAGTGGCAGGGGAGAGAAGTAGTGGGGGGCCAGGGGTGGCCCACACTAGGGCATGGCGCCACCTAGGGCTGGCCCTGCCACCACATGGTATGCCTACCTAGTGGGCCCCCTGGTACCTACCAGGTACTCCTCTGCCCCTTTTTTCACGTAAAAATTTAATATGAATTTTCTATAATTTTTCGAGACACTTTATTTTTGGGCAATTTTCAGAAATAGAAGAATGATTTTTTGACAGATAGATTTTTTTGTTTTTGAAACATGATGCAAGGACAAAACAAGGCTAGAACTACAGAAGTTCTAACATGCAAGCAACTAACAACACAAAGAAAACTAAACGAAAGCAAAAACTAAAATGCAAAGGATAGAAATAAACGGAGATAATCATAGTGAAAACATTGTTTTGTTCAATGAAATCCTTTTGTTAGCAAGGTTGATCAAGTATTGCTACCAAAACAATTGCATATGAGACAAAACTTTGTACTCCACTAATGATTATGTTACCTCAACCTTCATAGCAATGGTCCCAATCATAATAGTTTCAATTTTTTCTCTTGGTATGGGACAATATATTTCTCCAACTTGAATGCCTTCAACATGTTCAATTGAATTCAAGCCATAAGTCCTTTCAATATTCTTGGGGAAATAGACAGTATGTTCCTTGTCATTAACATTGAAGGTCGCCTTTCCTTGATTACAATTAATAACAGCTCATGTAGTATTAAGAAAAGGTCTCCCAAGAATAATAGACATATTATCATCTTCAGGCATTTCAAGCACAACAAAATCAATTAATATCAAGCAATTGTGAGCCACCTAAGCAAGTACATCCTCACATATACCCACAGGAATAGTGGTAGATTTATCAGCCATTTGCAACGATATATCAGTTGGTATCATTTTTTCTGGTTGAAGCCTCTTATAGAGAGAGAAAGGCATAACACTAACTCCAGCTCCCAAATCACACAAAGCACTTCTAACATAATTGTTCTTAATAGAGCAAGGGATAGTTGGAATCCCTGGGTCTCCAAGTTTCTTAGGAACCTTACCATTGAAGGAATAATTAGCAAGCAAAGTAGAAATTTTTCATTAGGGATCTTCCTTTTATTCGAGACAATGTCCTTCATATACTTTGAGTATGGAGGCAATTTAATAGCATCAGTCAAAGGAATTTGCAAGAATAAAGGCTTCATCCACTCGCAAAACTTATTGTAGTGTTCATCTTCCTTTGACTTGTGTTTCTTATCAGGGAAAGGCATAGGTTTTTGAACCCAAGGTTCTCTTTCACTACCATGTTTCTTAGCAATAAAATCTTCTTTAGTGTATTTAGTATTCTTAGTGTGGTTTCCAGGTTCTTCTTCAACTTTTTCTTCACTAGGAACTTCATTTTCTTCATTACCACTTTCAGTTTCAGCATCAGAGATAGATATACTATTAGGATCTATAGCAGGTTTAGAGGGTTCTACGACAGTTTTATGTTTCTTTTTCCTTTTCTTACGAGTAGAACCACTATTTTCAGCTTGTTGAGAATCTTTCTCAATTCTTTTGGGATGCCCCTCGGGATATAGAGGATCCTGGGTAGCAGGTCCACTTCTAGTTCTAATTTCATAAGCATGTTTTTCTTTAGCAGCATTAACTAGCAAGTCGTTTTGCACTTTAACGAGTTGATCTATTTGATTTTGAACCATTTGAAAGTGTTTAACAATCATTTTAACATCATTAGAGGTTCTTTCCACAATATCTTTCAACTCAACAATAGCTCTAGTGTTTTCCATTAGATGATTTTGCACCCTTTTATTAAAGTTATCTTGCTTATATCAAATTCTTCTAAGCATTGATCAGGAGGTTTCAAGTAAGGGATATTACCTTCATCAAAGTGTTGGAGAGAGTGTACCTCAATAGTGGGTGAGTAGGGAATAGGCTTACATAATTCTTCTATAGGAGGTAAATTCTTGACATCTGCAGCTTTAATTCCCTTCTCCTTAAGACATTTCTTAGCTTCCTTCATCACTTCATCATTTAATTCAATAACTCCCCTCTTCTTTGATGTTGGAATAGGCATAGGAATAGATGGTTCAGGTACAATTACTTCAGGTATAGCTTGTTTAGGAGGAGTCCAATCTTCATAATTCTTGCTTATTTTAGCCATTAATTCCTCAGCTTCCTTAGGAGTCCTATTCCTGAAAACACAATCTGCACAACTATCTAGGTATGTCCTAGATTCCTCGGTTAGTCCATTATAAAATATATCAAGAAGCTCATTCTTAGGTAAAGGACTTACAGCCTGTGCATGAATCAAAGCACAAAACCTTGCCCAAGATTCGGGCAATACCTCATTTTCTCCCTGTTTAAAATCAAAAAGTTCCTGCAAAATAGCATGTCTAGCACTGGGAGGAAAATATTTCTGTAGAAAAGTACTAATCAAGCACTCAGGGCCATCAATAGATCTAGGAGGTAAATTACTAAACCATGTTTTAGCTTCTCCTTTCAGTGAAAAAGGAAAAATCTTAGCAACAAAATAAGTATGCATCTTAATATCATCAGAAAACAAGCCACTCATAGTAGAAAGTTCATTCATATGTGCTACCGCACTTTCATTCTTAGTCCCACAAAAAGGTTCTTTCTCGACAATATCTATGTAAGATAGATCGAGAGAGAAATCATATTCTTCATCTATAATATTTATGGGAGAAGTAGCAAACTTAGCATCAAGAGATAATTTGGGTCTAATAGTACGCCTCTCAAGGAGACTCTTAGCAGTGCTCCTATCATGGGTGTTCTTACATTCTTCAATAAACTCATCGGTCATCTCAACATAATCTTCTTCAGTATCATAACTCTCACTAGACTCAGGTGAGCTAACAGGTGTGGTAGTGTCTTCATTAGGAGTTTCGGTATTTCCAGCTATAGTTCTAGCAATCGTAGCATCTAGGAAAGAACCTAATGAACCACTCTTATGAAGCACAGTAGAAGCAGCATCATAAGTATCAGAAGTTTTAGATTCAGCAGTAGTAGCAGTGTGTGTAGCGTGTGTATGTGGTGGTGTAAGGAACTTACTCAAAACAGACGGTGAATCAAGAGCGGTAGAGGTGTTCAGAACCGTACCTCTTCTTGTAGTGGATGGTAAAATAGGAACCTTGCCATCACGAGACTTACCCATGATGGATGGATAGCAGCGAACAATAGAGAATCGAAGTGAACTTGATAAATAAAGCTATGCTCCCCGGCAACGGCACCAAAAAATAGTCTTGATGACCCACAAGTATAGGGGGTGTATCGTAGTATTTTCGAGGGAAGTGAAACCCAATTTATTGATTCGACACAAGGGGAGTCAAAGAATATTTATATGCCTTAACAACTGAGTTGTCAATTCAGCTGCACCTGTAAACAATCTTGCTCACAACAGTTTATCAGTAGCAACAGTTTTGTAGTAGGAATAGTAAAGTAACATCAGCAGCAAAACAAAGACAGTAGTAACAAAAGCAGTAAACAGTGGATTCGAGTGCGGTAGGAATAGGGATGGATGGACAGGCGTTGCATGGACAAGACAATTCACATAGCAATTAGAACATAGGGCAATTGCAGATAAATAAGATAAAGCACGCAAGTACTAGACAATCCTAGGCATGTGTTCCATATATAGTCATACGTGCTCGCAACGAGAACTTGCACAACATCTTTTGTCCTGCCAGCCCGTTTGCAGCGGGGCCTCTAGGGAACTACTGGCAATTAAGGTGCTCCTTCTAATAGAGCACCGGAGCAAAGCATTAACACTCCGTGAACACATGTGATCCTCACATCAAAGCCTTTCCCTTCCGGTTATCCCGATTTCTGAGACTTCGGGGCCATAGGTTTCGGACAACAACGTGTGTATACAACTTGTAGATAAGACCAAGAACAATACTATCATAATGAATCAATAACATGTTTAGATCTGAAATCATGGTACTCGGACCCTAGTGACAAGCATTAAGCACAACAAGTCACAACAAAGTCATAAAGCACTAATAAAAGATACTAGGCACCATGCCCTAATAATCTGATGCCATTACATGAACGATCTCATCCAATCCCTACCATCCCCATAGCCTACATCGGGGGATTACTCACTCATAGATGGGGGAAACAAGGATGGTCGATGGAGAAGCGATGGTGATGATGATGGCGATGATCTCCTCCAATTCCCTGTCCCGGCAGGGTGCCAGAACGGAGTTTCTGGTACTGTTTCGTGGAATCTGGTGGTGGCGGCGGAGCGGAACTCCTTTTGGAAAATCATCGAACCCCCGAAGTTTTTAGGTCAGAAGGCTCCTTATAGGTGAAGAGAGAGGCCGACAAGGTGCCTGGGGGGCCCACACCACCCCTGGCGCGGCCTGGCCTGGCCCACACCACCAGGTGGTGTGGCCACACCAGGGCTCTTCTCCGTCTCGTATTCTGGCTCCTGGAGTCTTCGGGTGAAATAGGATTTTTGGCATATTTTCCGGGATTTTTTCTGATAGTTGATTTTCTGCACAAAAAGTAGACAGCAAGGCAATTCTGCTGAAAACTGACATTTTCGGTGACCTTTTGTAAATAATTTACAACCAAAGCAAAAAGCTCTATCGAGCTCCTTGGAGTAGACAAGCCAATCCCTATCATAATGCTCCCCATTTGATAGCAATCTAGCATATAATTGCGTAGAAAACCTTCCAGAATATCTATCTTTAGGACATTTTTTAATTGATAAGTCTCTTCCTGGACCCTTTTTTGCTAAAATATTAATCTGATTCTGATCTAGAGAATCCCAGTATCTTGGATCAAATATATCAGGTTGAAAATTATTTTCCTCTACATGAACATTATTTTCCTCTACTTCGACAGTATCTTCCTCTACTTCGACATTATCTTCCTCTACTTCGACAGTATTTTTGGTCTCAGTCTGATCGTCTCTAGGAGCAATGGAGGGAATAGTAGAAAGTGCAATAGTGGAAGGATCAACTGACTTGTTATCAGAGACAGACGACACTTGTGATTTCTTTTTAATAAACTGGTCCATTGCCCCTTTTTGAGATTGAATTAATTCTTCTTCTTTCTCCTTTCTTTTATGCTTTTGAAATCCGGATTGATGCTTTCCCATGAAGACACCTACAAAAGAGATAAACAATAGTACAACATAATTAAACAAATTTAAAAAGTAGAACAATATAAAATAATTAGACTTTGGGTAGTACGGCAAAGACCTGAAAAGAAAACACCTAAGATCCTGTTTTAACCCGAGGGATGAACACACTTGGCCCTGCTGATTAATAGATTCAATCCACAAATTCAGGTTACGGAAGGGAATTTGAATTGGAAAAACCGATGAAGATTGGTAGAAACAGGCCACGTCAGAGTCTGGCGCTGGCATGCGTAGCTCTCACCTCACGATCGGCCCGATTTCGAAATCCAAAGTAGCGTTGGCGTCGCGTGCGGTTGAGAGAGACTCCACCCAGGGCCGAGCCGGCAAAATCCGGGGCCCTGTGCGAAACTCTAAAATGGGGCCCTATGATAGTATTTTTTGAACTATTGAACAATTATAATGTATATGCCAAAGTATATTACATAGCAATTGGATATGAAGAAGAATACCTATTAAACTCATGCTTACATCATGTTTATTTGAATAACATCATTCTTTTAGTGTTCTTCGAAATGAAATCTTCAATAATATCCTCATAATCAATTTTCTCCAACACTTCACTCTCAAGTGCTATTGTGGCCAGTGTTTGTTGTGTCATTATAGTACGCATATAGGACTTTAGTAGCTTCAATTTAGAAAAGCTTCATTCTTCTGATGCAACAATCACAGGAATAGTCAACAAAATTCTATATGCAATACTTGCATTGGGAAAACAATCACGCCGCTTCAAAAAATTCTGAACTTCAGCAGGCCCCAGATTATCTTTTGGAATGAAAATTTTAAGAAGCTTCATCTCAACATACAATTCATTGGCATCAATATCAGATTTTCTTTCTTCATCGGCATCAATGTCAGATTTTCTTTCTTCATCGGCATCAATGTTAGGTTTTCTCTCCTTTAGAGCAGTCTCAAGATTATCACAAGAAGTTTTCAAGCTATCATTATCCAGTGACCGCAATTTCTCAGAGGTAAATAAGAAACCAAAAAATTTCTGGTAATTATATTGTTCAAATCTGCTTTTGAGTGAGGAAATTGCTTGATCAACAAGAGGTATAAAATAGTTGTTTTGAAATGATTCCTCTACAGACTGTGTGGCAATATTTGTGTCATCTGGGTTCTCATCAAACTGTTTATTTCTTTTAATTACTCGCTTTTCGGAAATTTTGCACCAATATCCAACTCAAGTGCAATTCCCTTAGCTAACTCCAATGCTTGTAAGAAACCAGTATCCCTGTACTCCTCGAAGAAAGAAATAAGCCCTTGCACTTTCTCAATAGCAACATCAATAAGCATATCCTTCGTCTGCAAGTTTTTGCTTACTAAATTAACCATAAACAATACCTCATACCAAATGATGATTGCCATAATAAATTCATAGTGTCCAAGTTCGTTTTTTGCCAAACCTAATGCCTGACTGCTTGTCATTGGATCACTATCAGTTTCGGCTACCTGAAATAAACAAAGGAATTGAATGCTATAGTTGGATGTAGCCAAAGATCAAATATATTACATAACTATCAATAAAAAATAAGTGTACCTGAAGTAGAGCCTCTCGAATGTCTACAGATTGGAATCTGATAGATTTAACACTTTCAACACGACTCTCCCAACGCGTAGCTGACACAGACTTGAGAGTCCATCCTGATATGTTATCTTTCAGAATATGCCATTTCTTAGTAGAATTAGCAAAAGTTGTATAGATGCTTGGATGATTCCAAAAAAATCTTTAGCTCTACCACGAGTCTTGGCCATATCACAAAGTGTTAAATTAAGGCTATCGCAACTGCAAGCAGAATAAAAAGCTCTAGGATTCACATCTAGAAGTCTCTTTTATACCCCTTGATGCTTTCCTTTCATGTTTGACGCATTGTCATAGCCTTGTCCTCGCACATCATTTATATCCAGATCAAGACGCTTTAGTTCATTCTCTAGCACATCAAGAAGTCCTTGCCCACTTGTATGCCCACTTGTATCATTTACATCTAGAAATCCTAGAAAGGATTCTTCTATGCAAACATGACTAATCGACATATCTTATAATTAAAGACATTTGCTCTTGGTGACTTGCAATCAAGTATGACAGAGAAATACTTTCCACGCTTTATTTTCTTGATGATTTCAAACCTGATAGAAAAAAGAAGCAAGTGTAGCAATTCATTTTGAATTTTATAATCAAGATAGTGGGCATGTGTTTCTTCATTTGTAATACGTCAAACATGCTCCTGAATAACAAGGTCAAATTCAGCCCACATCTCTATCAATCCTAAGAAATTACCATTGTTATCTTCATATACTTTGCTGTTACTACCACGAAAAGCTAGATTATGCTTGGCAAGAAATTTCACAATGCAAACAATTCTGAACAAAACCTTTCTCCAGTGGTCATTTTCTTTCTCAAGTTGACGTTGAGCAGCTTTATCAATAGTCTGATGCTTTTCCAATCTGCTTCGCAACTCATACCAATTAGTCATATTCAAAACATGATCTGCATTAGTCTCATGCTCTTTTAATCTATTTATAATATGTGTCCAATCATTACATCCTTCATTTGCCAACTAACCTTTTCGCTGACCTTTTGTAAATAATTTAAAACCAAAGCAAAAGGCTCTATCGAGCTCCTTGGAGTAGACAAGACAATCCCTATCATAATGCTCCCCATTTGATAAAAATCTAGCATATAATTGCGCAGAAAACCTTCTAGAATATCTATCTTTAGGACCTTTTTTAATTGATATCTCTTTTTAGACCCTTTTGTGCTAAAATATCAATCTGATTCTAATCAAGAGAATCCCAGTATCTTGGATCAAATATATCAGGTTGAAAATTATTTTCCTCTACATCAACATTATTTTCCTCTACTTCGACAGTATCTTCCTCTAGTTCGACAGTATTTTTGGTCTCAGTCTGATTGTCCCTAGGACCAATGTAAGGAATAATAGAAAGTGCAATAGTTGAAGGATCAACTGACTTGTTATCGGAGACAGACGACACTTGTGATTTCTTTTTAATAAACCGGTCCATTGCCCCTTTCTGAGATTGAATTAATTCTTCTTCTTTCTCCTTTCTTTTACGCTTTTGAAATCCAGATTAATACTTTCCCATGAAGACACCTAGAAAAGAGATAAACAGTAGTACAACATAATTAAACAAATTTAAAAAGTAGAACATTAGAAAATAATTAGACTTAGGGTAGTACGACTAAGACCTGAAAAGAAAACACCTAAGATCCTGTTTTAACCCGAGGGATGAACACACCTGACCCTGCAGATTAATAGATTCAATCCACAAATTCAGGTTACGGACGGAAATTTGAATTGGAAAAGCCGATGAAGATTGGTAGAAACAGGCCGCGTCAGAGTCTGGCACCGGCATGCATAGCTCTCACCTCGCGATCGGCCTGATTTTGAAAATCCAAAGGAGCATCGGCGTCGCGTGCGGTTGAGAGAGACTCCACCTAGCTCCAGGACTAATCGCTAATCTCCAACAAATCCGATCAGGCTCTGGCTCGGTGTGCGGTTGCGGCTCTAGCTAGCTAGCTTCCAACGAGATCGATCAGGCTATGGAAAAAGAGATCGATCAGGCTCTTGCTCTCCCGATCCTAATACAAGCCGGCAAGGCCCATGTAAATCACGGCCGATGCTGCCACGGGCCAAATATTCAATAGACAAGAGACAATTGTTATATTTTTTTCCGCTACAACATACTCCCTCCGTTTCAAAATATAAGATGTTTTAGCTTTATGAATAGAGTGTATCTACACCTCTTTTAGTGTATAGTTCATCTAGATTTGAAGTGAACCTAATACTAAAAAGGGTCTAGATACATTCCTTTCACAAAGCTAAAACATCTTATATTTTTAAACGGAGGGAGTACCTAAAATGGCCTATACCAAAATTTGGGGCCCCTAAAATTTGTGGCCCTGTACGGATGCACAGGATGCACTCCTGCTGACCCGGCCCTGCATAGAATACAAGGAACTTATAACAAATAAATAAAGGTACTCCCTCCGACCCAAATTAATTGACTTGTATTTGTGTACATTTAGATGTATCTAGCAGTAAAACATGTCTAGATACATCAGAATCTAGACAAATTTAAGTCAATTAATTTAGGCCGGAGGGAGTAGCACAAGAGAAACGGAAGCACAAATCGTTAGCAAGCAGGTAATCACGTCTCAAGGCTCAAACTGGGAGCCCGACTCCTGCACATCTTCTAGCTCACCATGAGGCGACGGTTCCTGGAATAAAGACTCTCTGGACAAAGGCTCCGTGGGCAGAAAAATGAACAACACTCTTGCAATCCCTGCAAAAATGCGAGAGGACGCAAGATAGAATGAAAACAGTTACCTGTGCAGATGAATTAACACACGGAGACCAATTTTTGCAAACATGCCTTTGTCCAGGGGGTTTCACGACTCATAGGGGTGTTTGTGGGAGCAGCGTGTCAGAACCAACCAGCTTGCAAGATAACATAAGTAACCAAATACTGATTTATACAAGAGGGATGAAATAAAGATAATCTATACCTAATAATAAAGTACGGATCACTTCTGTCAATCAGCTTTTTATTTGAACGATTTTGTCCTTACACAAGAATACATATAACGCACTTGTGCCACCGAAACGTTTTCTCCCGTCTGTCTCGGCAGTGCAGCGCGAGATTGGGCGAGCTTTGAGAATAGGGGCACCGCGGCGGCGGGAGAGTAGAGACAGGAGAGAGCGGCGGGGCTAGGGGGAGGCGCGGCGGCGATGGGCCTGGCCAGCGGCGGCCACGGCAGCAGCAAGCGGTGGCGGGGCAGAGGCGCATCGCCAACGGGCGTGCGTGTGTGCGCGAGGAGGGAGATAGGAGAGGGTGGCGGAGCCCGGGGGAGGCAGCGGCCCTGGGCCTGGCTAGAGACGGACACGATAGCAGCAAGCGGCAGCGGAGCAGAGAGGCGAGATTGGGGCGGACGAGGTCGAGGACAGGGGAAAGACGGCGCTGGACGTCGAGGTCGCAGGGAGGCGTTGCGGAGCTTGCTGGCGGCAGAGCTCGTGGACAGAGCGCAGGCGGCGCGCAGAGAACGGCTTGGGAGGCGGCGGCATGGCCACAGGGCGACCAGGGAGAGAGAGGCGGGGCTCACGAGATCGACGGCGCGGCACTGGGTTGGGGATCGATAGAGAGAGGACTTGGTGGCGTGAAGGGGTGCGTGCGGGAGGCGCGCGTCGCGTGTGTGTTGGGCCTTGGGCGCGACGTGTGTAGCTAGCGGCTGGTGTGCGTGTGTTGGTCCAGTGTGAGTCTACAGGCGTGTTGGGTGTGTGCCTCTTGGTCCACGGGCTCGTACCCTTATCTTCTTAAGTTCAAAATACTAAGACGTTTTAGCCTTGTAAAATAAATGTATTTAGACGTCTTTTAGTGTATAAGTTTACTTCGAATCTCTACGAACCTATACACTAAAAGAAATCTAGATACATTTGATTCACAAAGCTAAAATATCTGATATTTCTGAACGGAAGGAGTAATTTTTATAAACAATTCAGTTCCTCTTAATTTAAAGCGAAAAAAGGAAGAAGCATGCTACTAAAATAATGTTTATTCAATTTAATTGTGGCACCGTAGCCGAAGCACGGGTTTTGTGCTAGTAAACAATAAAGAAAAACATGATTATTCCAATGGAGCAACATAACACACGGTGGTAAATGTAACCGAGATAGTAACTTTCAATCTTGATTTCTCAAATCATTTCAGATTGTATCAGATTTCTTATTAACTGGACAACACTGCTGTAAATTAAGACAGAGTAACATACAGCCGTTAGAACAAATATATATATATACCAAAGGCTAAACATCTTTTACTATCTTGCATAATTCTTTTGATTTTGTAGGAAAATGTGTTTTCTGGCTGCAGTTAAATTCATTACATACAAAAACAGTTAAGGACACACAATTAAGAATATTTGGTGCATGTATAGTACTCAGAATTCAAATATTGGGTACATAAGTAAATTACATTATTCGTGAAGATGAGTTGATCTGATATGAAAACATCAAGGAGGAAGTAGGAACACAGTGCCGCTGTTTCAAACCATGATTTTTTTTTGAAAAGTCAAAATAGCAATAGGGTCTCGGTATGTGGTCATATCATCACATCACAAGTGCATAACACCAGAAACGTGTTGTTGTTGTGGAGGTATGAACTTCAAGACCGAGGGTGGATAGGCAAGGTAAGGATCTGGTTTACCTTGAGTGTGTGGATACATCAAGGTCGCTGGTGTCAGGCATCCGCGTCATACATGCCGCATAAATTTGGCAGGCTAAAGCGAGCACCGACACTCCAAATTCCAGACCAAAATTAGTTAAGCCTATTCACTATGTTCTGAAAACAGAAGAGCGAAACTATCAGCATTCAGACTCTTGTGAGGTGATGTCGGTATTCATCACAAAATATCATCCAAGGAATAAACTCTAAATTCTAGAGGCACATGAAAGTAATAGTTCGAAAGATCATCCAAGAACTATGTATGTGCGAGAATCCAAATATCCAAGAGTTCAGTGAAAACATTACATGAAACTATGCCTTTCTGTCTTCGTAGAAAAAACTACGCCTTTTCTGTTTGCTGGATTTTGTTTTGGCTTACACAAAAATAGTAGCTGAGATAGTCATTTTTAGTTCTCTATAAGCTATCGCCAATTTATCTACAACCTTGTGTATAAATATCTGCGTCACACAACAGATCCAGATTTGAAAGCACTTTGGACCGATCAAAAATATACAACAAATAAGATGTGAGGAACAAATATAGGGAAATACATGGCTCGCTTGAGAATGAGCCATTTTAGACGTTCATACATTCAGCAGACTATTTTGGAAGCAAAATGCTCTCAACCACATGCGACCAGGAGATTCGGAGATATCTAATGTTATCAGCAAGGGTTCACAACACAAACGACGGAGGTGCCGGAACGATAACCTTTCAGTAAAAATATGCGAGCACACATGAAAAAATATCAAAGACATATCTCATGTCAGTATCAAGTTTATTTAAACGGAACATCATTGTTTAAGCATGTCAACTGAATGAAAATACAAAATCCTACAATGTCAATCACATTTAAATTTCAAACTTTGAACATAATCAAAAGACAACCGGGCATGAGACATCTGAATTTTAAATCATTACCTCGTGGATGAGATCAGCGGTGTCATTTTCCATAGCTGCGAGCAAATTCATCATATGCTTCCATGAACCTACAAAATAAAAGTTCCAACACCCACTTGATCATATGTTAGGAAGATGATAACTAAGAGCAAGCCCTAAAATATTAATACAAATAAAATATGGTGTCCTTACCTGCAAATGCTTCAACACATTTCCACTTTGCAGACTCCCAGCAGGTTGAGTTATAGCAGCCAAATTATCATCATAAACAACTGTTTTGTATTTCTACAGATTTCCCTAAGTTTCATTCACAAGCCAAATGAAAAATGAATATTGGTATTACTTCAATTTACATAAATCATTGGCAGACGAAAATCATTCAGCCAAATATTCTAGGAACTTACTACTTATTAAGGAGCTGCCAAAGACTAAACAGTACGATTAACTCAGAAAACCGATTTGCATGCATGAACACTTTATCTGCTATATATCAATCATACAAACAAAATAAAGGGAATACCTTACAAACAAATTAAATGACAACGGACACAAGGTACCATTTTAATCTATTACCTTATTTATGGGTAACCTTTGAAATGTTAACAAAGAAAAGCTATCAAATAGACTACCAATGCCTTAATTCCAATACAAACAGAACATATTCCATGAAAATAAATACATGCACAACACATATATCCATCAATATACAAGAATCAAGATCCATAGACCAACACGAGGCTCTTTCTGTAGATGCAACCAATGGACATACGAAAGGACAATGGCTCATATCATCTGTGTCCTTTTTACCAATGAAAGAGAGAATTCCAAATAAGTTAATTGTTTCGTACTGAATGAAAGGATAACGGTCAAACTTTTACCTGCTCCAGAAGCAAGATTTTACCACAAGCTTCCACTTTCAACGATGGACTGATTCAATTAAAAAGTAAAATAGTAAATAGTTAGCACAATCAGCACCTACAAAAGTCTGAATGTTGAATCATAATTACCGCAGATCCATTGTATATTTTTTATCTTCCCATTGGTCCCACAAATGAAGGGCAGATCTCATGGACTCACCTTCCTGGTCCAAGATGTGAAGAAAAAAATGCTTAGTGAGGGGCTCTTCTTCCACCTCCCTCACCATATCTTCTTCCCCTTCCCATCTCCCTCGCTAGCAGCAACGAATCTCCAAAACAACAACTAGAAAAAACAAGCGAAAATAGCCCCAAAACCTAGGGGAAACTGTGCCCACAAAATTCAATCGGGAAAGGAAATATTGACTCGCAGTGACGGCCATGCTTCTCTTGTTGAGAACCAAGAAGGAGAGAGGTGAAGCACAGAACCAACGCGAGCTTGGCATCGGGGTGAGCATGGAGGGAGAAGAGAGGGAGCTAGCTGTGGCGAACCGGCGACGACTCAGCCCGGCCATGGCTAGGCATCTCCCTCTGGTGCGACTTGGCAGGGGCTCGAACTTCTCTCCGCTGAGGACGATGGAACCGTGGCGGCGGGCCGACCAGAGAATGGAGTGGCGCGGGATGGGATTAGGCAAGGAGAGATGTGTGAGGGGTTGGGGAGGATGGACACACGAGGCATTTGGGTGTGGCGGCTGAACGAGAGGAGGGAGGAGAAGCGGAGGAGGCAGCCACGCCGGGTGGATCGTAGGAGTGCGGTGATTGGAGGTTAGGGTTTCCAGCGTGGGCTCTTTTTCCTCGTGTGGGGAGTGGCTGCCCCTTCCGCACCCATCCGTCCCCGTTTAAATCGCCACAAAGGAAAAAATTACGCACTGACAATCAGGGCCAGGAACAGCTAGCACTGTGGCATTGTGTAGGGAAGTGTATCTGTGTGTAACCAGGGGTACACACATCAAAACAATCGACGAGGGCAAAAATGTCCAGACACGAATGGATGGACTGGATCTGCTCTTGGAGGCCGATCTAATGGCCTCAAATGGCAGATCGCTGAGGAGCCGGCTAGGACATGCGCCTATTATACCTTTGGATGCATTTTCCATATTGTCCATTAACTTTATGATTCAATCTGATACACTATATCCCACAAATCACATAGGGTATTTCCTTCCTACCTAAACAATCAAAACTGATCGTGTAGCTGCGGATGCGCTACAGACATGCGAGTATCAGGCGATTGTTTTTGGGCAGTGCTAGACGTCCCCGGGATGGAAACTTCAACGGTCAGATCTTGTTGTTGTTTTTGGGGCAGTCCTAGGGGTCTCCGGATGGAAACTTCAATGGTCAAATCTTGTTGTTCCGCCCCTTTATCCCGCTTTTACTACATATTGTCCTTGACGATTTTGCTATAAATATTCAGTTCGCTTTAAAAATAGTAAAAAAAGATTGTCTCGCCAGAGACTTCACTGGAGACCTCGCCAGAGACTTTGTAGCAAAAAATTATGCTAATGTAGAAAATCTAACCTCACCGGAGACGCGCCGGATACTTTCGCCGGATACCGTGTAGCAAAAATTTTACGCTATTGTAGCAAAACCATAAAACGTACGTATCAAATAAAATGTTCTATTGTAGCAAACCCAACCTCGCCGGAGACTTTTGCCATGAGATCTTGCTGGGGAACTTGTCGTCGCCGATGACAAAAGCATAGATGTTGGCTAACAGCATCGCCTCGCCGGAGGTAGCATCTTCGACCTTGGATATCCCCGAAGGCCGAGGCCGGAGGATGAGGAGCCAGCGCTCTTGTAGACGCAGAGGAGAGAAATGGCCTGCTGGACGAGGACATTGCCATCCTCGACGCCGAAAGAGAGCCGCTAGGGGGCATCGCGGCGCTGGCAGCGTGACCTACAGGCAACGGGCGCAAAACCAGGGGGCAGGCGCGTGACCTGCAGGGGTCGGCGGCGCGGAAAGCAGGGGCGAGCGACGCACAAGCGGGGTTGGGCGGCGCGACCTGCAACAACTGTGGCGGCTCCGTGTGTTGATTGAGGAATGAATAGGACAAAGCGATACTTGGTGGGACCAACACGGACACACACTACGAACGAGCGACCCGGGGGATCGAGTCGCACGATCCCTGGGGAAATCCTGTTATTTTCCATTGTTTTTTGAGAGGCCTCGCCATTTCTTCTGTTGGCGAAAAGAGGGACCTTGCAGCCGAGTGTTACATTCGTCAAAAAGTATACACGGCAAACAACGGATCTTTGCCGAGTATTGTCTGCAATACACTACACAGGGAGACCATTCTCATTCCCTATTACACACAATCGGCCCCGACACGCAATATTACATTTTCGACTTTTTTTGTTTCTTTTGTAGTTTTAAAAATATAGTCAAAACCCTGAATCTTTGAAAAACTCTCACTGATATCCAACTCCATTTTATTGACTACTTGCGTATTTTTATCTAAAAGTGATTATTTTGAAAAATCACTACAGAAAACTATCACCCGCTCTAGTTCAAATTTAACCTACTTCCTTTCAAATCGGCATAAAGTATTTGCTAGAAAGATTGCATATTCAACACTATACATCAAATGTGGTCTACTTTGAGTGAAAATTTGATTCGTGCCATTTTGCACCATATTCTTGGTAGCTGATTGAATTGGCCATTTTTGGCAATCAGAAATGAAAAATAACTTTTCTGTGCAGTAAAAATGAAAACTCCCTTTAGTAACATTGTTTTTCATGAGAAAATGGACCTTCTACCTACTACGGGCATATTATCACAAATTATGCGATCTATATGGCTATGAACATGGTTTTTTTGGCTTTGAGGTCTTGGATGCTTATAGATAATTGCCCATCTTTTGTGAAAACTTTTTCAACTACCATGTTTATCATTTTTTCTTGCAACTATTACACAAACCCAATGCCCAAGTTTTAACTTTGTTTTTTAATTTCTTCTGTAGTTTTAAAAATGTGGTCAAAACATTTGTGGGTATTTTTTACAAGGCACTCGACAAAGCGTTGTGTCCTAATTTGTCAAAAAGGGTGTCCCGTGGATCCTCCATGCAAAAGGATCTAGACCGTCCACCAAGTCACGGTTCCAAGACGCTAAACGCGCAGTGCCCCCCTCCTTTGTGCATGTACCCACACTCTCGGTTCCAATTTCCTCTACAACAAGAGATTTTATAGGACATGTAGGCAGTGTAGTGGCAGTGTAGTAACATACCATAATTATTTGCCGCCATCAATTTGTGCACCATGGCTTTCATTAGGGATTTGTAAGAACTGAAAAAATAACACGGTCATAAAGATCAATTAAGACCGGCGCATCAGATCGCCATGAATGGGGAGGCGAGGGCAGGATCTGTACTGCATCCGCAGGAGAGATCGATGGCCGGTCCAGATTCTGGCATGCGTTCGAACGGATCGAGAGGTGTGTATCTGGTCTTGGTCGGTCGAATCTCGATTGGAGTCTGCTGCATGCCCGCTCTAGATTTCGGCCTGCGGTCCAATCGATCGGGAGGTGTGCGTCTTATCTGGGTGGTCGAATTTACATTGGAGTCTACCGCCGCATCGTGTGTCCTCTTCAATTTTTTCTGGTGGTTCCGGATGAGCAAGGAGACCCGTTTTCCATTGGAGTCTGCTGTCACATGTGTCCTCTTCAAAAAAATCCAGTGGTTCCGTACGAGGAGACCCGGTTGTCGATAGGTGGAGTAGAGCGGGCCGAAATAGATAGACATTCCAGCCTAATTAAGCACAGAAAGACTTTTTGACGGTCATAGAAGCGTCCCTAAGGAATAATTCGGCCCACGCGAGAGCTGAGGATCATCCAACGGCCAGAATGACGTGGGGGACGCGATCGAACGACCAAAACTGCCCAGTTCATGAGAGGCCTCCTTTTTGACTCGGTTTTAATATCTCTAATGATGCCTTGATCGTCTCCAGCTATCCCGCCAACCAACTAGCCCCTTCCTAACCCGAGCCTCGTCTCTTGCACCTTTGACCACCACCTTAGACAACCTTTCTCCCCTCGCATGTGCCCCCTCTCTCCCTCAACGTATATGTCCCATCCGATCCAGATCGAGCAGACACATTAGTGCCATCTCTCCATTTGATTCCCTCCCGCCCATCCGCAATCCCGCGCCCAAGGTGCTCACCTTCCTATGACACGTCGAGGAGAAGTCCATATAAAAATATATAAATTATTTTCTTCTGTAGTTTTAAAATGTGGTCTAAATTGGTAGCATGACCGACTGTTTGGGCTAAGGTGTTGAATATTGCAAAACATTTAGAGGACCTCCTATAGAATAACTACTTTTGTATATAACAATGATTTAAGTATTAAATCAGCCCAAAGTCGTTTAAATGGAGAAAAGTAGCTATAAAACTTGGAAATTCAGAATATTTGGGAATTGTACATTAAATGTGGTCTATTTTGAGTGGAAATTAGACCCATCTTATGACCCACAAAGTGGGAGCTATGTCCAAATCCATGTGACGGACAACTACCACTAGTAGAAAAACGGCCTTTGGTACCGGTTTGGCAACTGGTACCAATTAATCGGGAGTAAAGCCCCACCCCCTTTGGTACCGGTTCCTTACGAACCGGTATTAAAAGTGCCTCCACGTGGGAACGGAGGAGCCCGTAGGGCTGGAGACCTTTGGTACCGGTTTGTAGCACGAACCGACACCAAAGGTGGGGGACGCGGCAGAGAAAGTGCAGCAATCTCTGTCGCGGCAGAGAATTCAGGGTTTAGGGTTTAGGAGGTGTTTAGGGGTATCAGACCGTTTCATCGTACGAGGATCGTGTCGATGCACCAGAAACGCGTTTGGGTTTAGGTAGTACATGAAGATCAAGGTGATGCATATCAACTTGGTGCATATATATAACACACGTAATTGCATAAGATCGCAAATTAAGTAGTACATGCATGACGATCGATCTTCATGCATAGTGGTACTCTCCGAGGCATACTAGATATTACATGTAGCATGGTACTCTCACTTGAAGTTGTAAGGCCAAAGTATTATTTTTTGTCACGTTGTCGCTTCAAAAACCTTAGCAAAGTCTCCGGTGTATCCTTGTTAAACATGGGTTCTTCTATGGTTTTTTCATGCATTGTATCCGGGTAAATGAATCCAATGTCCGTGATTTCATCCCTTTTGCATTCGAGCTTCTTTAATCTCATAGAAGAATAAATTGAGGATAATTGTAGACAATGAACGAGCTGAGCTAAAGACTTCTCAAATTACATAAATAAATCACTTACAGACAATAGCAACTGATGATAGATTTGTCGAGGGCCCAGAGATTGTATAACTAAAAAAGTTCGTAGAAGTCAACACTCACATTGTATTCTTGGAAGTAGTGCTCATCCTTAACTCGCACCATGATAGTCTCGATCCCTCTCTGTGTGGCCTTAGTGTACCATATATGCAAATTACGCATACTTGTTGGTAGCGACCTGACATTCTCAACTAAATCTTTCCCTTGAACAAATTTATATGATACTTCAGCCATGGGGTAATCAGTTGTGTTTTTTCAAGAACTTTGAACGGCCTTCTCGTCAAACACCTTGAGAGGGGGGACCGATTGAACGAGTTGTTCTCCGAGCTGGTGCACTTGTTTCCCTTTTTTCGCCTGGACCACCGATTGATCGGGTTTTTTCGCCAGCACCATCTCGTCATATGACATTTCAATAGAATGCCTATAGTCAGATGGCGGCGATGGTACAAGGTCATATAGATTCTCAACGGTACGCACAACTTTCACCGGATCTAGTGTCTTCTCAAAAGGTATCTCTAGCACTTCCTTAGCAAAATGGGCTTCCACCTCGGACTTAGAGATTACGGTGGATTCCTCGATAGTTCTTTACCAAGGTAAATTTTGAATAGGCGGCTGTGTTTTCTCCTTTCTAGGTCTCTTCCTAGCCGGCGAACCGTTCCGCTTAATGGGCGCTTTCTTACGCGGAGGATATCGAGATGGTGGACTCGCGCTGGGGTCCCTCTCAGGTAGGTGTGGACTTTGCTGCTCATGTGGACTGCTACCATGAGGAGTCGATGGCCTTTGCTGCTCATGTGGACCTTGCTGCTCATGTGGACTGCTACGAGGAGGAGTCGGTGGCCTTGGCAAAAACACGATGTATTTCTTGTTCCATAGGGCAAAACTGCGCTGCCATCGCCCATTGTCTTATCATCGTCACCTCTAGGAAAATCAAGCTCCATTGTTTCATAACCCGTCACAACGTCATCCACCCCGACATGAGCATAGCCAGCTGGAATGGGCATATGATGGTGCGTTGATCCATCTTCATATGGGTAAACATAGCCAACCGCCACCTTAATGGACATGTTACTCATTGGCACATGTAGCTCGCAATCTGTCTTCTCCGTGACATAACCCACAGGGTAGCTTGCTCCACATCCTTCAAGGTGCGAGGAACCAACGCTGCTTCTTGGCTGAGTTGGGGCAACATCGGCTTGAGGATCTTATAGAAACAGTTGCTGATCAGGTGCCCTCTGCCGACTAGTTGAGTCTATTTGATTTTTCACAAGCAGCTGCACCGTACGTTCCAATTCCGATAACCGATCTAAGTTCTGCTTCTTATTTCTCGAACAGCTTCCTTAACTGTCAGCGCACTCCGGCCATGCTTCCTTCATGGTGACACCTGGGAGGGCTCGTATTCGTCCAACGTGTTCAGGATTCCCTAGAGCGAGTGTCAGCTCGTCATTCTCTCTATCGGGAATGTACTCTCCCTTTCTAACTTTTTCTATTGCATCTACAAGCAGCGTCGTGACTTCTGCAATTTTTTTACTTCCATTTTCCCTTTGCAACGATCTGCCCTGTCTTTGGGTCCAACCCTTCCCCATGCGCGAACAACCAGAACTTGAACCGGTCGGGCCATTCCCATGTCTGTGGAACGATCCCTGCATCTATGAGTTTAGCTTCAAATGCTTTCCACTTTGGAATGGCAGTATTGTAGCCACCTGACCCCAATTTATGGAAATATTTCTTGTTTGCAGCATTTTTCGTATTTGTGACTGATCGGGACACAACAGTAGATGATTCCTTATACACCTTAAATGCGGGCCAGTGCGCTTCTATCTTCACTAGACTTTTAGTGAATACTGGATCTTCATCTTCATATTTGGCCCATAATTTTTTCTTCCAGGTCTGGAATTGTGTGGCCATCTTCTCAAGAGTCCATTCCTAGACTTTCGTCTTCTGGCCTTCCGTCAAGTTTTCCGGTAGGTTGAAGTGTGTCAGTAGACTGCCCCAAAGAATTTTTTTAGAGTATCATTGACATAACTAGCTTCATCCCCCGCGTTCTTCGGCTTATGAAACTCTACAATGCTGATCGGTATATGGTCCCTAACAAGAACTCTAGCTTGATTTATAAATTTATGGTAGTACTCTTTGGGTTCCACCGGTTCACCACTATCCTTAAATGCGGTGAGGGATAACCTAGCGTCGCCCGATAGACGTTGCGTCGGGCCTCGTTGCTTTTTATCACATTTGCTTGATGATCCAGAAGGCTAAAAGAAAAATGATTCGTTAATAAGTGCAATACAAATAAATCAATGCATTTACCGATGAACATAGCCTTAATATATAAATACACCTCGCCGGAGTTTGTTAAGGACACTTCGTCGTCTCTTCTTTCTTCAGACTCAAGTCCCTCACCGACATCGTTCAAAAATTGTGAGCCCAAATCATCGTCATATTCATCGGGTTCTGGTCCACTGACACTCTCATATATAATTTTTTGCACAATGTCTTCTTGCTCCTCATCTCGGATGAAGGGGCCGTCCTCCATAGCTCAATGTCACTACACAATTTTGTAATGTCAACATACTCACAGACATGATGACTACCAAGTGTAAAATTTTCTACTTTTGGCCATCCTCCATGATTAGCAATATTCTACTTTTGGAAACAACATCTCTATGCGGCAAAACATCGAATAGTTGGGTGGTCTGATCGGAGCGGCGTGGGTGGTGGTGTCGGAAAACACGGGCGCGGGCATGGGGAACGCGGGGAACCTGGTAGGGTGCGTGCTATCGGAGAACGGAGGCACCCCGCACTGGCCCGACGTGGTGGACAAACGAGAACCAGAGCCCAGACGGGGCCACCTCCGACAACTACGGCGTCGCTAGGGTCGGCATGGTGCGAGGTGACCAGGGGTCCGTTTCGGTACCAGGGGTCAACTCTCCACCCCCTTGGCCACATGCTGCCTCTTCTTTGACTTTCCAAACACGTCATCAGTGTGCCGGCTGCCAGGAATGGCTAGCAGCTAGCAGAGAACAAGGCGCCATTTTTATTCATCCATGGTGCTCACATCCCTTCTCCTAAGGTGCTGCTTAGTGATCCTCCTCGGCGAGTGGAAGACGGCGGCGCGCACGGTGCCGGTGGAGTACCTATACCCGCCATACAACTTCACCTACTTCAACTTCATCGACACCAATGGCGTCTTCTTCCGCTCCCCCAACGCCACCTTCTCCGCTGCCATCTACGTCCCCGCCGCCGACACCTCCGGTGACGCGCAAACCCGCTTCTTCTTCTCCGTCCTCCACGATACCTCCCGGACCCCCGTATGGACCACCACTGACGGCGCCACGGTCGTCCAGGCCATCTTCCTCTCCCTCACCGCCTCCGGCCTCACGCTTTATGACCCGATAGACCAGGCCGCCCCGCCGCCTGGTCCATGCCCGCTGGCCTCGCCGCACCCGTCGCCGCGCTGCAACTCCTCGACACCGGCCAGCTCGCCCTCCTCCACGCCGCCAATGCCACGCTCTGGTCCTCCTTTGATGCTCCCACGGATACGCTCCTCCCCGGCCAGACGCTCCCCGTCGGCCTGCCGTTTACCACCACCACCTCCGACCACGACCTCTCCCCTGGCGTGTACCGCCTAATCCTCACCACCGGCGGGTGCTTGCCGGCCGATGACTACGCGCATGCGGGCCCGGCGACGCTGAACTACGCGTGCGGGCCTGGCGGCACCGACTCTGCCGCCCTAACCGGGAGGAGGGGAGGAGGCGCGAGGACTCTACTGTAGGGGATCGGTGCGGAAAACAAAAAATTTCCTACGACGGAACCCCAGAAACTAGCCTAGGATCTATCTATGTAGTAATGCAGTAAGAACCAATGCGTAGAGAATACATACCCTTGTATACCGTACGCGGTTAACGTTCCGTGGGGAATGTGGTTGATGTAGTCGTACTCGTAGCCGACCTCAAGGTCGCAAAGCTCCTCGTAGGTCACCCCTTGCTCCTTCTTCATCTTCATTGTGCAACAGCTCCGGCTCACGACAAGCGCCCCAAGTGTTGCGCCTCGTGTCTTCATACACATCCGGTGCATGATGAGACCTCCGGCTCATCGATCCCGCCGGGAGTGCGGAAGCTGATATCCGGCTAGGAATCCTTGTAGCGCAATGGCGTACTGCAGGTATGCCTTGATCGCACAGCCCAAACTTGGGGCCGTGGTCACAAGGGCTAGAGAGAGAGAGGGAAGGAGGAAGTCAACCAAAGGACTTCTCCAAATATTGGTGTGTTTCATCCCACCCATAGGCACCCCTTTATATAGGGGGAGGGGGTGTGCCCTCCCCTTTGGGTTCCCCATGTGGGACTAAACAAGGGAGAGAGGGGGACGCGCATGGGCCTCATGGGCCGCCGGCCAGGGGTGGGCCCCACCCCGCGCACAGCCCTAGGCTGGCCGGGTGGGCCCCCTTGAGACGCCTAGGCCTTGGCCCTTCCCTCCTCCGGTTTTCCCTCATGGGCCCTATTTCCCTAAGAAGTTTGGCCCATTAGTGGAATAACCCTTCAAATTAGATATTAATATTATATTTAATATTAATTACATTAATTAGTATGTAAATACATATTACAAAATCCATCTTGACCCAAAACACCTTTCGGTCCCCTTTCGATTTCCTCCGAACGACTTCGAATCTTTCTGCGGAACATTTCCGGTTCTTTATTCTTTCTCCGAACAACTTCGGATCTCTCTGTGGAACGATTCCGGCTTTCTCTATTTCTCTACTGTGATTCCATCTTATGAATGATTGCTGTCATCATACCCTTAAGTGTATCCTCTCACGGCTCGGGAATGCTCTAGACATGATCTGTATCAATGATCAACAGAGGGACCAGGGATATCCATGTGACCCCTGTGCATTCCTGATGACAATGTCGTTTGAACCGTCTAAATGTAGCATCCTCTTCCTTTTGTTTCTCGATACAATTTTCCGAGATCCGATCATTGGTATCCCATACCTTGTTCAATCTCGTTCACAACAAGTTCTGTTTTCTTGTTACCGTGATATTACATCCCCGTGACCTAGTCACATGTTGCAACATTTATAGATGTAATCTCACCAAGTCGGCCGTATGTATCTTTACCT
The DNA here is from genome assembly GCA_910589775.1 of Avena eriantha. Taxonomy (NCBI): domain Eukaryota; kingdom Viridiplantae; phylum Streptophyta; class Magnoliopsida; order Poales; family Poaceae; genus Avena; species Avena eriantha. The sequence continues at coordinate 91,394,419 of OU342743.1, forward strand.
GTCATGTGGGTGAACAAATCCTGGTCTTGCAGTCACATGTCATCTACTGTTCCTTCGGAATACCCAACGTACACCTTTATGGCCACCGCATTACCAGATGACGGTTGATGCAGTCTAAGCAGCCTAGGGAAACAATGAGTAATATGAGCTCACGATCTAAGGAGAAGGAGTCTAGGTATAGCTGTTGCAATAATGAACTATATGACTTGATCGTGTTGCAATCCTTCGAGGAATGCCCACTCACATCATTCTCCAATGATATGATCTCGTTGTCAGTCGACATAGATGCCCATGATCTTGAAACCCAGATCATCTTTGTGACCAACGAACTAGTATGAATAGAGGCTACTAGGGACTTGGTTGTTTCATACCACTCCTGTACCAATGTTTCTACTTGGCACAGATATAGCATAATATGAAACTATTATAAACTAATCGAGATATGACAATAAAAACCTATTTATTATTTGCCTCTAGGGCATATCTCCTTCAGTCTCCCACTTGCACTAGAGTACACATAATCCAGCTAATATTTTACTCATATAAACCATATACCATAGGCGTTTAAGATCATGCATGCTCATGGGAAACGTCATGTCCATTATCTGTTTTACCAGATCATTATGTCTTTTGCAAATCGTTAATGTCTTCCTAATTTTGACATTCACACCATTATCATATAATGGGTCGAAGTATTTGTTTGGCAACAAAGTGATACTTTTGTTTCTAGTGTTTATGATGACGGTCGTTTTCACCGTTGTCATCTAAACTTCAAAACACACTTTGCTATCCTTTGTGTATATACTATAGTCATGGCAGCAGAACAAGGCCGGATTCTAGGAGCTTACAGTGACTTTAGATCAACCTCGAGGGCTTTCTCATGGGCACTAGGCCCTGGGACACATCATTCTACATTAAAAGTGAAATAGCCCCGCCATAACATTATACATCTCATCAGATGGAGCCTTTATACTTCTATATCTATGTAGATCCTAGTGCATGAAATGCATCTATGCCACTTACATTGCTTCTTGCCATTTAAGTTCAAACTTAATTCTGGTTCAGTGATCAACTCAGGAATCACTTAAGGACATGTTCTTACAGTTAAGAGCTAGTCCTTCCAACCAGAACCTTGGGTCACATTATGTCGAGTATAGAACATGATTATGTGGAAGAACCTATGACTGAGGCATAGGAGATGCAACACATCACTTTCTTTCAATCACAGTTGCAATACTAGCTCACTGCTTCATATAGTAAGAACCTCTTTCTTACCTTGTTTCATTCTGAACTTCTTCAGAATCTTGTCTTAGGACATTCTGAACATCTTTCAGAATCAAGTCCAGGAAGCATTTGACATTCAGTGTTTATTAAACTCACCAATCTATCTCGATAGATCTTATTGTTTAATAATTTCAACTTCATCCTTATTTATCTAACTTAAATATCATTAACACCAATCACATCATTCACATATGTCGTCCACATATCCCAGAATGATTTCACGCTCCCACTCAAATATGACATTCAGGTTTGAGATCCATGGATTTCACTTAGCTCCCACTCAAAATATGTCAGCTACATATTATGAATTAGCCAAGCTGATTTGCTCCCACTCAAATCTAGGTCCTCTCGATAATCTTGGACATTCCAAAATTCTTTGATTATCATCAATTTGAGAATTCCAATTACGAGACTTCAATATCCATATATTTCTAGCGTAAATTCGAAAGACTTAAGCATCACTACTGTTGTAGTCAACTCCTTGAATTTGTCCAAACTTGTGACAAATCGAGCTTTTGTCATTCATTAAGTTTCATTTCCTTCTTATGACTTTGCAGTCAATCCAAAATATCAAGTAAACTTCTTTACTTTAATAAGATCAAGTAACATGTTACTTTGCAATCTTAAATGTAACTTAATATAGGATTTTATGACTCCTAGTCATTTCTCGCACTCAGGTCCATCACGCTTCTTTGTAATTTGTAGGTATGTCTTGTTCAAAACATGACAAGTGAATCAATAATATAATTTCCACAAACTTGTAGAATATATAGATGAATCCTACCTTCTTTAGTAAAAGTATTCGATGAAACTTTATGATCATTATCGTTGGTTTCTCCTCTATTTGTAGAGTTTGGTTTCACGAAACAAATTCCGCTGCGCCACTCAACAATTCGGAGGTAAGGTCAAATACCTTGTTTTGATCTTTTACTTTCTTCCACCTATATCTTCATCAAGACACATCAACTTTGGACAACAACAAGTTTGCCCCTTGTGGAAGATGCATTCATAGCTTCCTAAGAATGCTTTACAAAGACTTGTTTATTCGCCACGATTTTGACTTATCGAAATCTTGAGAAACTCAAACGTGCCATAACACTTATGGTGTTGTTTCCACGAATCTTTTGGATGTTCCTTTGTATTTCAAATGAGTGTTTGCTTATTTTGATCTCTAACTCTAAACGACAACTATAACCCCATAAGAGATGATATTATACCATATGTATCTTAATACATAATGATTATGATGTTTAGACATTTCAACATAGTTTGAATTCGTCCAATTATCATAATTTGTTAAACATCTTTCACAAGTTCCCTTTATCCTAAACTTCAATTTGAATACTTCAGCCGTGTCGATCAAATCAAAGAGACTGGTTAATTCAGTTAATTCAATATCCTCTTTAGTTATGAACTTATTTGAACAATTCAAATCATTTCAAACTTCATGTTTCATTAAGTAAATACACTTATTCACTTAAGTCCACAATAAATGATTTCCACTACTTGTTGAAAATTTGATACATCACTATGTATAAGATTCAACATTTCTTTGCATATCACCGTTTTACCAGCATGCGGAGTTTTAGTCATTCTGCCCCAAGAGGCATGGTTTTGCAAAGTCTCTAGATTAAGCATCTAGGACCCCGATCTTTCATAAAGAACCCGCAATAACCAAAATGACTTACACTGTAGTGTCATTTCATTATTAAACTTTGGATATCTTTTAGCATTCTAATCCTTTATAAATGTTTAAACTATTATCATTAACATAGTGTTGTGAATAACTTATTTGTAATCGTAATGTGACTATAAGGTATTGTTCATAAGAATAGTACAAACTGGTTTGTAACTTGTTCATATGAATAATCGTCTCACCAGAGGCAGGACACACAAACTAGGATTACAAAGTTATATTCAAGTCCACTAATCCAAATGATAAACTTTGAGGAAAGAGGTGATGTCGGCCATCAACTTATTTGCTTGCCGTCGTTGCCTTAAAACCAGCAATTCTCAAGCAGATCCTCCTGTTTTCACAAAACGGGACAAGTATCAAATACTTTGCAAACTGCAACGAGTTTTGCAAGAACCACATTTATAATTTGTATATCTTACATATACCTTTTTCATCCATGACCTCTCTTGTAATCAAGCCCTTCCAAGAGTTCTCAACTCTAATGCAAGATCGCAAAGTGTTTTTCCAAATAATCTCTTTTCATCCATGATGGAGGAAAAACCCATCCGACGGCTCATACTGTATGTGACTTATTCTGTAGAATACAAAATGTAGCCCAACTCTCCATCGAATGGAGAATGGCTTATTGGATGATTATGGAGAAAACATAAACATTCCGAAGTCATCGAATTATCTCCTAATGGTTATTGTATCAAGAAGAGAAGATCAACTTTTACAAGGATATCCCTTAGGCGTGGGTATTAATTTATGAAGTTGGACCCTTTTGCTAAGTTCCAAATTAAGCAATATATTCCCATGGTCACAAAGGACCTCAATGGGATAGTCCAAGATCTAATAAGATATTTGCAAACAGACATCTAGACTAAGTTTATAATAAGAGATCAATTTATAATTGGTCTCCACTAAAATTGTCATCCCCTGGACGATTTTAGTGATCGCATGATCCCTATCCTCTGCACCTCCCCCGATCATCACAGCCATCAGTGCTTTATCAAAGGTAGACATTCAACAATGCCAGTCACATCATCCATGTGACTCATGCTTGATCTTTCGATCTCTTGTGTTCTGAGGCCATGTCTGTACATGCTAGGCTCGCCAAATCTAACTTGTGTGTATTCGCTGTGCAACATGGCTTACACCCACTATATGTGAACGTAGATATGTCTGACCCCCGATCATCATGACCGGCCTCATACCGAAGAACTTTCTTGGTGGTGCACACACAAGGGGAACACGGAACATTGGAATTAAATGGGGATTATCTTATTTGCTACCGTTCAGTATCTAAATACTAGCACACAATAAGATGTAAAAACTGGTATCAACATCATATGTATAATGTGATATGATATGGTCTTTCTTGCGCCTTGATCTCCATCGAACGCTCCGGCATGATCTCCATCTTTCCCTTGGTTTGACGCCAAGTCCACGACGCCGCCACCAGGTCGTCCATCGGAATGATGACTATTACTATACTACTTAGTAACAAAAAAGTAAACTACTTTACCTTCGCAACAACCAAGGCCATATCATAATCACATGCCCCCTGCAAAATAAAGTTAGACGCCTCTACTTTATCTATTGCAAGTTTTACGTGGTTGTTAGGGCTTTCGCACTAGAACCGTTTCTAAACTACGAACTTTCCAACCATAACATGGATCCGACAATTGTCTCTACTACACCCCTTTCGGGGCCCTCCGTTGTAAATTCTATATCAACTATTGAATGAGAGACAGACACCCGCTAGCCACTTATACGGTACAGGCCGTATGTTGAGCGTGGAACCAGTCTCGCATACGAATACGCGTAAGGTCGGTCCGGGCCGCTTCATCAAACAATACCGCGATATAAACAAGTACACGTTAGAGGGTAACAACTAAGGGATCAATGCCCGCACAAACTTGTGCGTACTGGCCGTACATCACTCCTACGCATAGATCGGCTCTGATACCACTGTAGGGGATAGGTGCGGAAAACAAAAAATTTCCTACGACGGAACCCTAGAAACTAGCTTAGGATCTATCTATGTAGTAATGCAGTAACGGCCAATGCGTAGAGAATACATACCCTTGTAGACCGTACGCGGTTATCGTTCCGCGGGGAACGTGGTTGCTGTAGTCGTACTCGTAGCCGACCTCAATGTCACGAAGCTCCTCGCAGGTCACCCCTTGCTCCTTCTTCCTCCTCATCGTGTAACAGCTCCGGCTCACGACATTTAAGCGCCCCAAGTGTTGCGCCTCATGTCTTCGTACACATTCGGTGCACGATGAGACCTCCGGCTCCCCGATCCCGCCGGGAGTGCAGAAGTTGATATCCGGCTAGGAATCCCTGCAGCGCAATGGCGTACTACATGTGTGCCTTGATCGCACAGCCCAAACTTGGGGCCATGGTCACAAGGGCTAGACAGAGAGAGGGAAGGAGGAAGTCAACCAAAGGACTTCTCCAAATATTGGTGTCTTTCATCCCACCCATGGGCACCCCTTTATATAGGGGGAGGGGGTGTGCCCTGCCATTCGGGTTCCCCATGTGGGACTAAACAAGGGAGAGAGGGGGGAGAGGCGCATGGGCCTCATGGGCCGTCGGACAGGGGTGGGCCCCACCCCGCGCACAGCCCTAGGATGGCCGGGTGTGCCCCCTTGAGGCGCCTGGTCCTTGGCCCTTCCCTCCTCGAGTTTTCCCTCATGGGCCATATTTCCCTAGGAAGTTTGGCCCATTAGTGGAATAACCCTTCAAATTAGATATTAATATTATATTTAATATTAATTACATTAATTAGTATGTAAATACATATTACAAAATCCATCTTGACCCGAAACACCTTTCGGTCCCCTTTTGATTTCCTCCGAACGACTTCAGATCTTTCTACAGAACATTTCCGGTTCTTTATTCTTTCTCCGAACAACTTCGGATCTCTCTGTGGAACGATTCCGGCTTTCTCTCTTTCTCTACTGTGATTCCATCTTACGAATGATCGCTCTCCTCGTACCCTTAAGTGTATCCTCTCACGGCTCGGGAATGCTCTAGACATGATCTATATCAATGATCAACAGAGGGACCAGGGATATCCATGTGACCCCTATGCATTCCTGATGACAATGTCGTTTGAACCGTCTAAATGTAGCATCCTCTTCCTTTTGTTTCTCGATACAATTTTCCGAGATCCGATCATTGGTATCCCATACCTTGTTCAATCTCGTTCACAACAAGTTCTGTTTTCTTGTTACCGTGATATTACATCCCCGTGACCTAGTCACATGTTGCAACATTTATAGATGTAATCTCACCAAGTCGGCCGTATGTATCTTTACCTGTCATGTGGGTGAACAAATCCTGGTCTTGAAGTCACATGTCATCTACTGTTCCTTCGGAATACCCAACGTACACCTTTATGGCCACCGCATTACCAGATGACGGTTGATGCAGTCTAAGCAGCCTAGGGAAACAATGAGTAATATGAGCTCACGATCTAAGGAGAAGGAGTCTAGGTATAGCTGTTGCAACAATGAACTATATGACTTGATTGTGTTGTAATCCTTCAAGGAATGTCCAACCACATCATTCTCCAATGATATGATCCCGTTGTCAGTCAGCATAAATGCCCATGATCTTGAAACCCAGATCATCTTTGTGACCAACGAACTAGTATAAATAGAGGCTACTAGGGACTTGGTTGTTTTATACCACACCTGTACCAATGTTTCTACTTGGCACAGTTATAGCATAATATGAAACTATTATAAACTAATCGAGATATGACAATAAAAACCTATTTATTATTTGCCTCTAGGGCATATCTCGTTCATCTACGCGCGTGCGGGCCCGGCGGCACCGACTCTTCCGCCTTAACCGGGAGGAGGGGAGGAGGCACGAGGACTCACCTGCTTGCCGGTGAGCGGGGGGAGCGGCGACGGCTTGGCGCCGGGGAGCTGCGCTAGGGAGCCTGGGGGCGTGGCTGCAGCGACAACGGCGGACTGCGGGGAGCGAGGACTCACCTGCTTGCTGGCGAGCGGGGGGAGCGGCGGCGGCTTGGCGCTGGGGAGCTGCACCGGAGAGCCCGGAGACATGGCAGCGGCGACGGCGGCGGACTGCGTGGGGGCGTCGATTTGGATAGAAGAATGGCGTCGATTTGGAATGGCTAAGGGGAAGAACCCGTGTTCAAGACCTTTGGTACCAAAGGTCACCTTTGGTACCGGTTCTCTCCAACAACCGGTAGCAAAGGATTTTTCTATTTCTGTTTTGCTAATTCTATTTTTGTTTTGTTATTTTTGTTTCTGTTTTAAATGTTCATATATACTATATATATGACATATTTGCACGCATTTTCAAATTATGTTCATCCGTAAGCTGGTAAAATACGAAGTCGAATGTAGTTTTGGTGAGCTTTGTACTGCGGTTCTTAATATTACTAGCCCGGGTTGGCGCGGTGGCACGCTGCGCCCGTGGGCAGCACCACATTTGAAAAAAGATGCACGCATTTGTTGGCGAAGTACCCTCTAGAGAACGCTACCTAATCCGACGCAAAATGAACCGAGTAGTGGGTCGGACTATTTCCTCGACAATCTTACCTCATGCCAAATGACAGAGGAAACGGGCGGGAAGAAAAGGGCGGGAAATAATGGGCGGGAATATATTTTTATTACGATTGAACCAGAATGAAAGTACATAGCTCAACTGAAAATTGAGATACGTGGCCAGATTAAGTCACAATCGGCCGAACTTGTTTTCGAATGTTGGAGTGATTCAGTCATCCTCGTGCCTAGCCTTCTGAGTTTTCTTTAGAGAAAGGTTTAATACATTATTACACATCAGCAACAACATCCCTATCTAGTCTTCTGAGTTTTCTTCGTGTGTTTTCCTTTCTTCTGATTGCGACGCAACCATGGACAATCTTCATTATTTAACACGATGCTTGGATCAGTTTTCACCTTAAAGGGTGGAATATCATTAAACTTATTATAATCTTCTGACATGTCTGTCTTGTCCTCTACTCCCATGATGTTTATTTTTCCTAAAAGAACTATGTGGCGCTTTAGCTCATTGTATGATGTGTCCTCTTGCCTTTCTTTTCTTTTTTAGTTTGGTAGACATGTCCTTCACATAAAAAACCTGAGCCACTTCACTGGCTAGGACGGATGGTTCGGTGTCGTACCCTAGATTCTTTAGATCCACTATAGTCATTCCGTACTGCGGGTCTACCTATACTTTTCAGGTTGAACCATTTGCACCGGAACAAAGGGACCTTGAAAGTAGGTCCATAGTCAACTTCCCATATCTCCTCTATGTACCCATAATATGTGACGTTCTTCCCATTGACTCTGCTGCATCAAAGTGGATAACACTGTTTTGGTTGGTGCTCTTTTTATCTTGGCGATCGTGTAAAATGTATTCCCACTTATCTCGTACCCTTGAAAAGTCGATATAGTCGAAGATGGTTGCTTGGCCAACAAGTATAGCTGTTCTTCATCAGTGCAATTAATGAGACGTGTTTGCAACCAACCGCCAAAAGTCTTCATGTGTTCTCCATCAATCCAATCTTCACATTGCTCCGGGTATTCCGAGCGTAAAATATTCTTGTGTTCCACTATATATGGAGCCACCAAGCTGGAATTATGTAGAACTGTGTAGTGTGCTTGAGTGAAAGAATGTTCATCCATACACATTGTTGCTTTCTTTCCTAGCGTGCCTTTTCCACGCAGTCTCCCCTCATAACGCGATTCAGGAACACCGATTGTCTTAAGGTCAGGAATAAAGTCAACACAAAACTCAATGACCTCCTCTGTTCCATAACCCTTGGAGATGCTTCCTTCTAGCCTAGCACGGTTATGGACATATTTCTTTAAGACTCCCATGTATCTCTCAAAGGGGAACATGTTGTGTAGAAATACAGGACCAAGAACGCCAATCTCTTCGACCAGGTGAACGAGGAGATGCGTCATAATATTGAAGAAGGATGGTGGGAACACCAACTCGAAGCTGACTAGACGTTGCACCACATCCTTCTATAAATTTTGTAGAGTTAGTAGATTGATCACCTTCTGAGAAATTGCATTGAGGAACGCACATAGCTTTACAATGGGTACTTGAACATTTTCCGGCAGAAGCCCCCTCAATGCAACCGGAAGTAATTGTGTCATAATCACGTGGCAGTCATGAGAATTTAGGTTTTGAAACTTTTTCTCTGACATATTTATTATTCCCTTTATATTCGACGAGAAGCCAGACAGGACCTTGATGCTACTCAGGACTTCAAAAAATATCTCCTTCTCTTCTTTGGTAAGAGCGTAGCTGGCAGTACCTTGATACTTCTCTGGATTCAGGTTGTTTCCTTCGTGGGTACATTGTTGGTCCTGCTCTGCATCCGGTGTATCTTTTGTTTTCCCATACACACCCAAGAAGTTTAGCAGGCTCACGCAAAGATTTTTCATCACGTGCATCACGTCGATTGCAGAGTGAACCTCTAGGATTTTCCAATAGGGTAGCCCCCAAAATATAGACATCTTTTTCCACATGGGTAAGTGTTCGTCAACATCATTCGGAACAGATTTTCCGCTAGGACCCTTTCCAAATATCACTTTTAAATCCTTGACCATATCATATATAACATCCCTAGTAGGGCGGGTAGGCTTCATTCGGTTAACTGTCTCACCTCTGAAATGCTTTCCTCTCTTTCTTACGTGATGTTGTTTTGGAAGAAATCGACGATGCCCTAGGTACACATTCTTGTTTTCCAAATATATACTGTCAGTCTCACCTAAACAGTGTGTGCATGCATTGTATCCCTTGTTTGACTGTCCTGAAATGTTACTAAGAGCAGGCCAATCATCGATGGTTACAAACAACAACGCTCGTAGGTTAAATTCCTTTTGTTCGTGCTCATCCCGCACAGGTACACCTTCTTGATGACCCACAAGTATAGGGGGTGTATCGCAGTATTTTCGATAAGTAAGAGTGTCGAACCCAACGAGGAGTAGAAGGTGCTGGCTAGTGGTATGGATCAGGAATTCTCTGCAAATACTTAGCAAACGGATTTTTAGGAGTTTCGATAAAACAAGTAAACAAAGTACGAGTAAATAAAAGACAGTAGGAATAAATGCAGCAAGTGGCCCAATCCTTTATGCAGCAACGGACAAGCCGGTTGTATTACTTAAGATGACCAAACGTTCTCGAGGAGACATGGGAAGACTATCAAGTGCTTTCGCTTCATATAGTCGATTAATCTTCTTTAGCTTGCTAAGTGTTGTGTGGGTGAACCTGTGCTAATGTACCGCCCAATCCAAGACTAAATACATACTTGTGATTATACCCCTTGCAAACATCCGTAAGTACAAGAAAGTAATTAAGGTAGAAACCTAACCACATCTTTAAACTCTAAGACCCTTACGTCCCTTGTGCAATGGTTTCCTAACGGGGGTTCAGGTTTCTGTCACTCCGGCAACCCCTACGATTAGTAGCCAAATACACAATGCATTCCCCTAGGCCCATATAGGTGAAGTGTCATGTAGTCGACGTTCAGATGACACCACTAGAAGAAGTACACCACAACTTAAATAACAATCTATTGAATCTTTCTCAACGCAACTCCACTACTAACAACAAGACTTCTCCCATGTCCTCAAGAACAAAACAAACTACTCACAAGACATCATATGGATCATGATCAGAGATGGAATAATGATGCATAACAATCTGAACATAAAAAATAATTCAATGGTTCACTCAATAGCATCAACTACAAAGAGTAATCAACACCGGGAACGTTTCCCCTATAAACTATGCAAGATTCAACTCAATTGTTACAGCAATATGGAGATGGTGATGAGGGTGCTGATGGTGATGATGGTGGTGGTGATGATGATGATGATCCCGATGAAGTCCACCTTGATGGTGGTGTTGATGGCGACGATCTCCCCTCCCCGGGAAGGAATTCCCCCGGCAGAAATCTGTCTGCCGGAGAGATCATTCTCTCTCGGTGTTTTCCGCCTCGCAGAGGCGGCGGAATCTTTCTGTGGTCGCTCCCCTAGTCTTAGGGTTTCGTGGGGATGATATACGCCAGAGGAGAGAGGCTGGAGTGGGCCACGGCGGTCACACCACGTCCAGGCGCGGCCTGGGCCTGCCCATGCCATGGGGTGGTGTGGGCCCCCTGTGGCCCACCTCCACTCCATCTTCTGGCATCCTGAGTCTTCTAGAAAAATAGGATTTTCCATATATTTTCTCGGATTTTCTGATCTTCGCAAATTTTGCCTCCAAACAGCACCTTTTCCATCAGAATCCTGACTGCAGCGGTCCATGCTCCAAAAGTCATCAACCATGCAAAAATAGCTGAAATAACATAAGTATCACCTCTAAATACGAAATATATCAATGAATAATAGTGAATTAAGACATAGAATAGTGATGCAAAATGGACGTATCACTTCTTCACGCCACAACTGTAAAAGTTCTTCAACCAATGGTCTCGGGTACACATCAATGTCATTGCCGGGTTGCCTCGGGCCTTGGATGAGCACTGGCATCATAATGAACTTCCGCTTCACGCACAACCAAGGGGGAAGGTTATAGATACATAGAGTTAGTGGCCAGGTGCTATGACTGGAGCTCTGCTCCCCGAAAGGATTAAAGCCGTATGTACTTAGACCAAATCTTAAGTTCCTTGCGTCATCTGAAAATGACTTGAACTCTCTGTCAATTTTTCTCCACTATGACCCGTCAACAGGTTGTCTCAGCATCACATCTTTCTTATGGTCCTCTTTGTGCCATCGCAATAATTTGGCATGCTCTTTGTTTTGGAACAAACGTTTCAACCATGGTATTATAGGAGCATACTACACCACCTTGGCAGGAACCCTCTTCCTGGGGCACAACTCGCCCTCGACATCACCAGGGTCATCTCGCCTGATCTTATACCGCAATGCACCACATACCGAGCATGCATTCAAATTCTCGCACTCCTCACCGCGGTAGAGGATGCAGTCATTGATGCATGCATGTATCTTCGGCACCTCTAATACTAGAGGGCAGACAACCTTCTTTGCTTTGTACGTACTAGAGGGCAATACGTTCTCCCTGGAAGCATCTTTATTATTTTCAGCAACTTTTCAAATCCCTTGTCAGAAGTACCATTCTCTGCCTTCCATTGCAGTAATTGCAGTGTGGAACCCAGCTTTTTCTAGCCATCTTCGCAATTTGGGTACAACAGTTTGTTGTGATCCTCTAACATTTTCTCCAACTTCAACCTCTTCTTTTCACTTCCGCAGTTTATCTTCGCATCAAGAATGGACTGACCCAAATCGTCATCGGGATCATCAAAAATGGGCTCATCAAAAATGGGCTCTTCTTCAACTTTGTGTCTCCCCATTCTACTATCACCGTCTTCAGTGAACATAGCATAGTTGTCATTATCCTTTTCTTATTCGTTGTCTTCCATTATAACCCTTTTTTCTCCGTGCTTGGTCCAACAATTATAGCCGGACATAAAACATGTGGATGTGAAGGGTTTTTGAGGTAGAGTAATCCTTCGTATTCTTACAGGAACTACAGGGACAACAAATGAAACCATTCGACCGCCTGTTTGCCTCAGCAAGGTTGAGAAAATAATGCATACCAGTAATAAACTCGGGATGACATCGGTCACCGTACATCCATTGTCGATTCATCTGCATTATATAAGTATATCAAAAATCATTAATTAGACAACATCATGAATATATGAGTGACCAAATTAATTAATATTCTAGTTCATCACATAAAACTAAGTTTTTTTATATATAAAAAGAGGCTCACTGAGGTGGTGCCGGCTAGGGGACGACGCTGGCGATCGACGACAGTGAGGACGGGGACGATACTAAAACCAACAAATCATACTTTAATTTGAGCTCAAATTGCATATAAAAAGAATGAAATCCCTAACTTAGGCATTTCATCGAACACCTTGCTAGCACTAGAAAAATGATACGAGTTAAACTAGCAAAGAAATGAGCTAAATTAGGATGATATTGCTAACCATTGGATAGATGGGTGCCGTCAATCTTGACAAAATGGTGGAGAAAAATAGAGATTTGTTGGAATGTGAGAGGATGGAAATATCTGAAAATGTAAGAGGAGAAGCAATAATGGAGCTGGCTCGGGTGGCTCAGGTGAAGAAATAGGTCTATAGACCCTTTAGTACCGGTTCTTTATATGAACCGGTACTAAAGGTGCAGCGCTAGCCCCACCTCCGCCTCAAATTTGGCACGAAATCCTTTTGTACCGGTTCGTAACACGAAACGGTACTATAGATCCTAAACGAACCGGTACTCAACTTTGCCGGCGACCTGGACAGTTAAACTAGTACTAATGTATCCTTTAATACCGGTTCATAAGAAAACTAATACTAAAGGTCAAATCTTTTGGCTAGTTTTCTGCTAGTGTACCGTACGACAAGCATGTCCTTAATTGTGTACAGTACTTCCGATCGATCTGTCTACCTAAACAATCCAAACTGATCGTGTAGCAGCGAATGTGCTACGGATATTCTTTTAAAAGATTATTAAGCATGGTGAGATTGGAGCGCGTCTGCGGAGCATCCTTTTGGTTCTGTGCGCCTGCATGTGGGCCGGACACCGTCAAGTCAATTGACGTTTCCTCCGCGCCCAACCCTTCCTTCCCCGCATCACCAATGAACGCCAGCTCCCCTACTCCGATCTGGATCCCCACGCTGGCCATCCTGCTTCATATCCGTCGGCATCACGGTGGCTGGCCGGTTCTCCGACCGCCCGCCCGCCTGCAGCCATCTACTCTGAGCACGCAAGAGATGTCGTGTCTTATGGAGGGAGGTGTGGATGACCATGCGGGGTAGCTAAGCTTACGGAGGAGGGTGGAGGCAGTCCATGTTAAGGATGTGCGTGAAGGGCATAGTCAGAGGGCGCGACTGCGCTAATGTGGCAGAAGCTACCACAATGATGGAGTTTGAGCAGCTACACGGACAGGAAAATTCCAGCAAGATCCATCCGTGGAGACCGTGAACGACGCCGATTCTGGAAGCCTCTCAGTGGCCAAGGTCGTGTGCACAGCTGCCATTGACTTCTTTCTTTTTATTCATTGATTAATTGTTTCTTTTTTGGGATCCAGCAGCCACATGCATCGCGAAAACTCCAGCTAGACTTTTTTTTTCTTCGATTAATTTTTTCTCTGGGCTCCAAGATCTTGGCTGAAAATTTTCAGAGAATTGTTGTCGGAATAGTGTCTCCGTCCAATAGAGGAACGGCAAGCTACGCCGAGGGCCAGAAGCCGTCGGCGTATCCTCGATCCCCGTCGGTGTAGGCTATGCCGATGGCTGCCCTCAGCGTAGATTCCTTGGCAAAGGTCCCCCTCGGCGGAGCGCCAGGAGGCCGTTGGCGTATCGAAAATCCGTCGGCGTAGGCTATGCCGATTGCTGCCCTCGACATAGCCTAACGACCGGTTGCAAATATAATTTCAAAAAAAATCAAATTGTTTTTTCAAATTTTTTCTCAACATTTTTTTAAACTTTGAACTATTTGACTCGTTAATCTCTCACTTGAAACATTTTTAACACTAATTACACTTAATCTTTGATCAAATTGTAGTCTTTGTCAAACTTTTCGGTCGGTCACCCATCCTCACTACTCCATCTCAACACGCTTAACTTCTCAGTTCCTTTAGAATTTGTTTCCGCAAAGCAATTTATATCTTGTTGTCAATATTATGATATAAATCATATTAACTCTTATGTCATCATGTCACATGTTTGAAATTACAAACAATTATTTAAGTAAACAACAATGAATAAGTAAAAATATTATTAAATTCAAATAAAAATATAATGATTTTTTTTGTATTTATCTATTTAATATGAAATAATTAATATCTTTAAATCCGTAAATCGGAATTCGACAAATAATATGTCTAAATTGGTCAGAAAAATGATAGGAATCCAAATATGATATCCATATCAACTTATCACAAACTATCTCGTGATTCCAGCCATAATTTCATTAGTCCGCTTAAAACGGCAGGCATAAAGATTCTTAGCTCAGGGTTGACTCGCTAAACTTGAAGTAGATCTCTGATAAAATAGCATATTGTGATCCCAAAAATGATTTTTGTAAAAAATCACGAGCATCAGATCATGTACCCGTAGTTCATATCTGACCCACTTGCTTCCGATTCAGCAGGAATTTGTCTTTTTTCACCAGGGATAGACGAAAAGGTTTGAGATCCCGCTATTGGGACATTGTCCATGTAAGGTGGTCTACTATTTTTGAAAAATGGAGAGGTAGCATTTTGAATTAGCCATTTGGTGGTTGCTTCATAAAACCCCCTATTTTTTGTGCTCGGAAAATGGAAAATAGCCTTTTGGTGCGATGAAAAGGAAACTTCCTCCTGCAATATTGTTCGCCATCCCATGATGCACATGTATGCACAATATGGACACATTATCTCAAACTATGCCTTGAGTCTAGACATAACATTAGTCATTTGACCCGAAAGCCAGGAAACCTCGAATGAGATAGGTCATTTTGTGAAGGTTTTTTTTTGAGACATAACAAAATACCAAGTTTTATATTTTTCCTTGCAACTATATCACATAATATGACACCACACAAAGGTTTCACATTGTTTGGATTTTTTTTGAATTTGTTATGCCCGTTTTAAACTATCTTCCAACTTTATCGAACGACGGGCATGACGATTCTTAGCTCTGGGCTGAGCCTCACTAAACTTGAAGTGGATCTCTTATGAAATATCATATTTTGAACCTAAAAATAATTTTTGTAAAAAATCACGAGCATCAGATCATGTACCTGTAGTTTATATCTAACCCACTTTCTACCGATTCAACATGAATTTGTCTTTTTCACCAGGTATGGATGAAAAGGTTTGTGATTCCCCTATTGGGACATTGTCCATGTAAGGTGGTCTAGTATTTTTGAAAAATGGGGTGGTAGCATTTTGACTAAGCCATTTGGTGGTTGCTTCACAAAACCCCCCCCGGCTTTTACGCTCGGAATATGGAAAATGGCTTTTTGGCGTGATGAAAAGGAAAACTTCCTCCTGCAACATTGTTCGCCATCATGATGCACATGTATGCATAATATGGACACATTATCACAAACTATACCTTAATTCTAGCCATAATATTGGTCATTTGACCCGAAAGCCAGGAAACCTCGAATGAGATAGGTCATGTGAAGGGTTTTTGAGACATAACCAATATACGAAGTTTTATATTTTTCATTGCAACTATATCACATAATATGACACCGCACGAAGGTTTCGCATTGTTTGGATCGTTTTTGAATTTGTTATGCCTGAAACTATCGTCAAACTTTATCGAACGACAGGCATGAAGATTCTTAGCTCGGAGCTGAGCCTCACTAAACTTGAAGTGGATCTCTGATGACATAGCATATTGTGAACCTAAAAATGATTTAAAAAAAAAATCATGAGCATCAGATCATGTACCTGTAGTTCATATCTCACCCACTTCCTACCGATTCAGCAGGAATTTGTCTTTTTCACCAGGGATGGACGAAAAGGTTTGAGATCCCCCTATTAGGACATTGTACATGGAAGGTGGTCTAGTATTTTTGAAAAATGGGGTGGTAGCATTTCGAATTATTCATTTGGTGGTTGCTTCACAAAACCCCCCGCTTTTTTGCGGTCAGAAAATGAAAACTAGCTTTTTGGTGGATGAAAAGGAAAATTTCCTCTGCAACATTGTTAGCCATCCCATGATGCACATGCATGCACAATATGGGCATATTATCACAAACTATGGCTTGATTTTAGCCATAACATTGGTCATTTCACCCGAAAGCTAGGAAACCTCGAATGAGATAAGTCATGTGAAAGGTTTTTTTTGTGACATAATCTATATACCAAGTTTTATATTTTTTCTTGCAACTAAATCATATAATATGACACCACGCGAATGTTTCGCATTGTTTGGATCGTTTTTAAATTTTTTATGCCCGCTTTAAAATATATGTAATGTTTTATGCTTTACTTTATTTTTATTTACAAATGTGTAATATTTTAGTGTAGATAGATAGATCTTATTTTCCTACAAATTTTGATATATTATTCGTATTTTACTGAAAAATGATTTAGTTATGGTTTTTCTAATATTAATGAGGTAAAAGGGAAAATAGCTATGCCGAGGGCAGCCGTCGACGTAGCCTCTCCTACACCGAGGGAAATTCTACGCCGACGGCTAGCTTCGTGGGGCGCCCAGCTCTGGCCTAAGCCGACGACCCCGACTTTTGGCCGTTGGCGTAGCCTTTGGTCCTCGACGTAGCTTTCCGTTCCTGTAGTGGTCCTTCAAGTTCGCTTGAAGGCGAAGGGCAACACTGTACCAAGGTAATTATTTCTCTTGGATTTGCTGCATTTTTTTGCTTGGAAAATTCAATACCTGCTGGTTTGTAGGATAGCAATAGGTCAAAACTTATTTTAGATCGTAATCGTGAAAGCTTCGAAAGAGACTTGGGCATGATCTGGTAGCTGGTATTGTCATGTGTAACTTTCTATCCGATTGTATGAATTCTATAATGCAGTTAGATTGAGTTTTTCAGCTAATTCTTTAAAAGCTTAAGCGTAGTAAGCTGCGAGCGATCTAGGGGCGTCCTTTAGGTTATGTGCGCCTGCATGTGGACTCGCTCACTTACCTTGTTGTCTGCGTCGACCTGGCGGATGGGCTCTCATTGGTGTGAGTCGACTTGCCCACAGGTTGGCTCTAGGGCAGTATGGGCATGCGGTCATTTTTTCAGCGTCTGACAGGTGGCCCGTCCTCTTTGTGCCATGTCTGTCAGTCTCCTGTATGTTGGGTCGATTTTTCTCTCTTACCTTATGTCGTAGGGGTGGGCAGTAGTTCTTCTGCTTATCTCTACTGCTTTGACTTAGGTGGATGTGTTGGATTTCTAGGGGTGTTGGATTTATCCGTGGCCTTATGGTTCTTCTACCTACTGTTGGAACGGTGGTTCCTGGTTCTTCCATATGTCAGGGGGTCTCGGCTCCGCTGATGGTGGTAGATTTCTCGGTGGTCGTGTGGTTCTTCTGCCTACTGCTACATCGACGGTTCCTCGTTCTTCCGTCTGTTAGGGGGATCTCGGCTGGGCTGGGCTATCTCTGCGTGGGGCACCGCCAGGCTCTTTGTGATTGCTTGCGCGGTTGTTGTCTTGAAGGTTTGGTTTCTTTGTTGTTCTAATTTCTGTTCCGTGTTCTAATTTCAGTTTTAGGTATGGATTCACGTAGTGATGTGATTCCATTCTTTGATTATTACTATCACATTTCGTTTCTGAAATTTGTTGTCGTTGTTTTGGTTTTGTTGAGTCTGATAGGATAGTTTCGTGTGCACAACTTAGGTCGGGTGCATGACCGAATCAACAAAAATTCCTATGGGTCGACTTTAGCAAAGCCTTATTTTATTTTATTTAGAGCTAGTGTTGAGCATTGAGTTAAAGAAATTCCATCTCTACATTGTTAGCCTGGTTAATTTCAGTTTCTAGGTGTGGACTATGGGAAGAGGAACCTTCAGTTTTTCTATCGAAATGAGATTCCATATTTTTTACATTAGTTGCATGCTTATTGGTTATCCTGATTTTGTTTCTTGATCTCCAATCTGACCGGTGCATGCACCGATAGGAAGTCACTATGGCCTATGGCAGGGAGGCTGTGGAGTCTCGCCAATCCACCTCAACGGTGTTTTTGATTGCATGGTTATGGAGGCTTTCCTAATGCAGCTGTCTTCCGCAGGAAATGCAGTGTGTCCACTTGAGTTTCAGGTTGTTGTTCAAGTAACCAGTACAAGGTGAATAATTTAGATTAGTTAAATTTAGCACATATATTTATCTTGTGGTGCTACATGTTAAGGCATTCATATGCAATTGAGACGTGCGTTAGTTTAACAATGGATTCATTAAATTTAGCATATATAATCCCATTATTACTTTTTTATATAAATGAAATATGGAAAGGTTAATGTTTGTACTATTTTTTCTTGGTTTCTTCAGAGGCTTATTTTTTGATTTTCCAAGACAATTAAGTTGAATGGAAGATCATTAGGATAAATGAACATTTGGCGCAAACAATTTCTCTGCACATGAATTTGATTAATTTGATTTATAGAGTAGGCTACTCTGCCATCGAGCTAAGCCTGCGGCAGGAGGGGCATGGTGAATCTGGTCTGCTGTGAGCTCCAGTGAAGAAGAGAGAATGAGGATACTGTCAAAGTCATAGAGATGTCATCTATAACATGTGAATCCTGTTGCACTGGTATTTTTGTTCTGCAGGTCAATGCTCAGTTAAATTTGCATTTCATTTTATGTTCTCTTGGATAATTGAATTATATACATGTATTATATGTTTGGATGATGTGTAGCCGAAGGGGGCACCGATGGGTACATTCCCGGTGGACCAGGCGGCGGCGATCAATGGCAAGAAGCTCTTTAGGGATGTCATTATTGAATACAAGATCGAGCTGGGCAGGACACATGTGAGGCTCCTTAGCCTCACCTTGTTTGGTGCTTCCCTACAGATATTGTTGCCTCCAGGTTACTATGATCTGGTTCCATTACCACTAGAGATGGTATGAATCTTGAACCTTGGGTATAATTGAAAAAAGGAGCTGCCGAATGAAAGGAGGACGCTGAGAATCGTTCGAACAAGGTTAGTAGTAGTAGTTCATTTAGTCCACTTGATGGACAATGCTTAATTTTGTTCCTCAGCTTTCTGAAGTTTCTATGTTAGAAAGGAGAGGGCAATTAATTCTGCTCTTTACCTCTCATTGGCATAGAAAACGATGGAGAGGTTTGTGGTCTAGATTATTACCATCATAGGTAAGGGAAATTTTTGTTTCCATCATTATGCACCTCCTCTTATGTGCTTTTTTCTAATTAATATGTAAATTTATCACTGTCATTTCTGTATCTATAAAATTCGGTGTAGGTGTTATTTATACTATCACATGAATATTATATCTTATTGTCGTTCGTCCTCACTGAATGGGAAGCCCAAATAAGGGTCCATGTTGGTGTTCTAGACCATATTGGAAGTAGTGATTGGAAGTAATATGTTCACTTTGTCATTATTAGTCTAGAAACATATCAGAGATGCATGTTCATTTTCATAGCCTAGGTTGTAGTGGTGAACATCGCTATGTTAGCTTCATTGCATCACTGATTAGGTGTTTGCAGGTTTTCATGGTTGACTTCTTCATGAATATTTTAATTTGTTTTCCGTGAAGGTGTTTTCGCTCTTTGCACCATACAGTTTAGTTGATATGGTCAGGTTCCATTAGGTGTTCCATCACAAAAAAGTGTCCCTTTTACCTAACCGACATGAGTGTTTGGACTGAACTAAATTGGTTTGCAAGGTACTTACATCATTAGAAACAATACTAGGTATCAAATAGAATTTTAGAGAATAATTCCTTTCGTTGTTAAAACCACACACTACATTTTTCTGCATATATTAGTGATAGCAGATTAGAAGTATTTTTATAAATAGTTTATTCCTTACAGTTATATATGATCATGAAGGATATGTGTTGCCTCAGGTGTGAGTGTTCATTTGGAGGGTTAGCATTCTTCAGTTCATTAGTGAGTGCATAGCTACCATCTCTTATTTTTCATTTGATATCTTAAAAGACAATTACTTGCTCAAACATTATAGTATGACTTGATCCTTTTTGCACTCCTATTACCAAGATCATGGTTCAACCCCAGGCTATGTGTGTTGCTTCATAGATTAAGACTTTATCTAACAATCATTACTAGCTTATTGATTATTTATCTTTTATATAGGAACTGGGGATAAAGCTCTACCAATCTACGAGAATAGAATAACTTTCAGGTAGATTCCATATCTTTGAATGATGGATCTAGATTTTATTAGATATAGGTGTTAATGAATTTTCGATCAGAGTTTTCTTGTTACTTCATATTTTACTACTCATCTGAACTGCCTTATATTTCACTCAATTTTATTAGTCGCAATTTAAAATTTTGGATATCCACTCTAAAGATATATGTTGAACAGTGTAACCAAGTTCAAGTCGAACAAACAAGCATACCAAATACATTGGAAGAATGTTCTTAAGTGTTCTTACTGATCATAGGTACTTTAATACATCTACTCTTGTTTGCTCCAATTATTGAATTATCATTGTATCCACTATAATTTATCCTCTGCGTTCTTAATTTGTCGGTCAATGGAGATTAGAGTCAAACAATAGTTGAAAAGATACAAATGTCGCCTAGAGGGGGGAGTGAATAGGCTGTTTAAAACTTCTACGAGAGGGGGCTCAACAAAGGCGGAATTAAACTAGCGTTTACTTTGTCAAGCGCAAAACCTAGAACAACTAGGGTTCACCTATGTGCACCATCAACTTATGCTAAGCAGGACGAGCAACTATGTGATAGCAAGATATAGACTTCAAGCACGAAGGCTATCACAAAGTAAAGTGCATAAGTAGGAGCTCGAGTATAGATATAACCTAGGCACGCAGAGACGACGATGTTTTACCGAGTTCCTCCCAACAATGGAGTACGTCTCGTTTGGAGAGGGGTGGTATCAAACCACCAACGCCACAAAAGGCCTCCCTTATTCTCCGATGAATCTCACCCCAATGGGATCGATCCACCCTTCCACTATATTGGCAACCTTCGAGGTGGTAGACGACACCTTTACAACAAATTCGGGCACACATCCACAACTTAATTGGAGGCTCCCGAATCTAAGCAAGCTATCACAACAATCAAAGACAAGCTTGTAAGAACCAAATAAAAAGCTAGGGTTTCCCATGAAAGACTAGAACAAGGGGCCCTCAAGTGAATGAGGGGGAAATGGAAATCTCTCTTGGTGAAGTAGTAGATCAAGGCCTCCTCCTTCGATTCTCCAAAGCACAAGGACTTTGGATGGTTGTAGATGGAGTTCTTGTTGATTTGGTGGCTCTAGGGTTAGGGTTCTTCAATTTTGGAACGAGCAGCTTCTCAAGGTAGAAGAAGGGGCCTTTATATAGCCCCCCCCCAAGAAATGTAGCCATTGGAACCACTTAACCCGGACAGTCTAGCCCAGCCGGACACTCCGGGTGATATCCACCAGACACTCCGATCTGGCAGAGTTTCCGGCCAGAGTCCCGCAAGTGTTCGATGTGGTGTTCTGATTGTCCGAGTTGGCCAACTCTGGCGCCCCGCAAAAACCACTATTAGAAAATCGCGGTGTTTTTGTGCATTGCATCATGATGACCGCATGCTCATGTCATCATGCCACATTGCATTTGAGTATCTTCATGTCACCATACATTTGTTTGTCTAAAACTATTTTCGAAAAGACTGTTTTTGTTTTCAAAACGCCCCGTCTTTATTTCAATTAAAACCCGGGTCTCCGGATTATTTTGTTTCGTCTATCATCGGTTTGTGAAAGTCTCGTTTTTATAAATAAAATATTTAAATTATTTTTGGGAGACAGCCAGCCAGGCCCGAAAGCCTAGCCGGCCACCTCCAAAAAAATTAAATCCTAATCTGTCTAAATACCCCCTTTTTTTTCTACCAAAAACCCTACCCTGTTTTCCTACCCAGCCCTCTCCACATCATCCCAGCCAATCACCACCTGCCACCTCATCCCACCTGACCACCTCTCTCCACCCCGCGCGCCAGCTCCTGTTCCCCCCCCCCCGCGCACTACCACGCGCGGACACGCCGCTCGCTCCCTCCCACGACCGCCTCGGGATCGTCGCCCGCACCCCACCCGTGCGCGCACCTCGCCCGACCCCACTCCTTCCGCTAACCAAGTCCCCTCCTCGCGGGCCCACTCCCCACGACCCGCGCCCTAGTCCCCCGCCAACCACGCGTCCCCTACCCCGACGTGCCCTCCTTCCCCACCAACGGGCGCCGCCGTCACCGCCCCACTAATTCCGCCCAATCCCCGCCGCCGCCGCCAGGCCACCTCCCCTCCTGCGCTGCCGCTCCGACCACGTCGTCCTCGCCTCGGCCGGCCCCAGCGACCACCGCTGCCCCTCCGGCCCTCCCTTTTCCCGAGCCCGCGCCACCGCAGGTGCTCTCCCCCACCGCTCCCCGCTCTCGTCTCCACCGGCCCGTGCCTTCCCGCGAGCGCCGCTGCCTCCGGCAGCGCTTTCTCCACCTCGCCGGCCTCCGTCCTTCTCGAGCGCCGCCACCGACCGCACTCTCCGGCGCCCCGCTCGTCCACCTCGTCCTCGCCCAAGCCCGCCGAGCCGTTCGAGCTCCTCCTCTGCACGCTTTTCTCCTGCAGGCCAAGGCCGTCGACGCTTCTCCGTCTCCTCCACCAGTGACCTCGGCCGCGCGCGTTGGCCGCCGTCGTGGCCCACCTTCCTCCTTGCCGGCCGCCCGCCACGTCCTGTAGCAGATGCGTCCGCTCCGGCTCGCGTGGCCCCGCGTCGCCGTTCATCCGCTCCGGCCCCGGCCACCTCGTCTCTCCCCGCTGTCAAGCGCCTGCCGCGACCCTCTGCTTACGCACGCCCAAGGCTGCCTCTATCCTACATAGTGACCTGTTCTGCGGTTGTCCCTTGCTCTTTGGTTTTTGGTACCGAATCGGCCAAGGCTGTCACGTGTGATACTGACAAAACACCATATGAGAATGGTGCAATGACGGACATCTACTTCTTGGACTTCAAGTTCTCCTAATTGGGCCCGATGATCCGAAGACCCGGCGTCGAACCCGTTGACCCGAGCTCTCCTTCACGAAACCCCAAGATCGCCCTCCAGACGCCGTGACCTTCTTCTCAGAACAACGAGACCTCCTTCGCGGATCCAAGCTCGCCATCGACATCGAAGATGGAACCCCAAGGTAGACGTCAAGGAACATAAGATCGACCCCGGAGACCGAGCGCCACAACCTTAGTACATCATCGACCAATAAAGACGGAACTCTAAGGTCTCCTTCCCGGAACACCAAGATCTACCAGCGACCCGACGAAGATCCGAAGACCGATCCCGGAGTTCGAAGACCGATCCCGCCGAAGACCGAACCCTGGCGCGCCAAGTTCTTCGACCCCGAGGACCGATCCATCGGAACGCCAAGACCTTCTTCCGAACCCGAGTTCTTCGTCACAGGCGTCAAGATCTCCTACACGGACCCGAAGACCCCCGGTACCCGATCCACTCAAGTTCGCCAGCGATGACAAGAACGACATCGACCAGGGAGAATCCGATGCGCTCGCGACGCCAAACCAAGTCCTTCTTCCCAGATGCGGAAAGATCTACTTCCGTTGCCCGAGACCGTTTCCGTCGAGCCGTTTCTGCCTCTGTCGAACCCCGAACCCCTCGGAGCCCAAGTTCGCCGAACCCTAATGTGATTCTCTATCTGAGACCCCATTATTTTATAATATGACATTATCGACTGTCGCATATTAAATTATTCATCTCGCAATGTATATGATAATCATGTCGGATCTTCTACCGTAGTATTAAATATTGCATCCGGTGTTTCTTCTAGTGTTTGCTTCTTCGCGGATTAGGCCGATGAGTTGATGCGAGTATCGACAAGTTCTCCGGATATGAACCGTCGGCAGTGTTTCCCAGGCGAGCATCTCTCCCCCTTCTACCTATTTTACATTTATAGTCTTTATTTCCTCCTGTTGATCTATTGCTATCCGTGTCGCGATGCTTTAGTTTCCGTACACCAGTTATACCCCGTGCAGCCCCTATATAGCCTTGGACACCTACTATTACCTGTGTTTGGTAGATAGCTGGCCTTGTGAGTCGCAGTAGCTTTCTCAGGTGTGATCTTGTGTTGTCGAGTACCACAGTTGTTGGAATGCTGGCAAATGTTTATTGGTGGAGATGCTTATTGGTGGAGATGGTCATGACTTTAAATACAACTACTAAAATGCTAGATATAACTAATGCAGAGGCATCGGTGGGCAATAGATGTTGTTTGGTTCTTCCACGCTCACTTGTGTCCCGTAGGACCCCGAGTACTTGATACCTATTCCTTGATTTTTCGCACTATCCACATCCGGGAGGCCTTTTTATGGACCCTCCTGAGCCAGAGCTTGATTCATTCTTATTTCTTGGGGCCACAAAGTAGTTTGGGGCTTTATTACTATCCTGTACCTATGCCATGTTACTGCTTTATTAAGATTGTGCGTGGAGCACCGGTACTGTTTTGGATCGTGGAGTGTTTTCACGGTATCGACAAGCCCAGTCACAGTTTCGGGTTCCCAGTCGTTTACAGCCATTGACACAAACCTTGGGTCCGACTCGGAGCCGGCCAACTTCGTTGCGAGTAGCTTAATGGGGTGGCCCCCTGAAATATTTCTGAATCCTATGATTGCTTTGTTGTGAATGCCTCGTTGGGTTTTGAGTTGGTTATTCCGAGGTTGATCGAGTGTGTGTTGCTATTTGTGCACCCCTGCAGGGTAAAACTTTCTAAAAGCCGTGTCCGCGGTTATGGACGACTTGGAGCACAGTATCTCGATCATAGACAAGCATAACTAAAGTAGTGCTATAAATTTGACTTAATATGTGACTAGTAATCAGCTCAATTATAACGGAATGGATATTAAAAAATACCAACAACTAGTGGATATTGGTCGTATCGTGTGCTGATATACCTACCTAGTAAGTATTGCAACTCCAATGGAATGTGATAAAAGTGCCAACAACTGCTGGGTTTTGGGATTCCTCAGGACAATTATATCTGACTAGTAAATGTCCCAACTACAACAGAATGGTAATTAAACTGGCCACTACTTATGCTATCAGGATGACTCATGCTATCTATATCTGATTAGTAATTGCTGGAACTATAATGGAATGAGTAAAATTGCCAACTGTGTGAGTTCCTTGGTCCGACTTCCTCATTTGGTCTCGAGGGGGAAATACCAGGATTGGTTTGTTTGGTGTTAGCTTCAGGTTGGAACCAAATAGGTCTTTCTTATCCCTCTCTGATAACCGCCGGTTGTATCGAGTCTCTATATGTTGTTTAGTGCCGTTGCGCTGCCGCTTCAGCCCACCATACCTATGTAGGCGAGAGGCGCCGAATTCTAGCCTCGCCATGTACTGGCCTCAGTACTGACGCTCCTCTTTTTCCTTTGCCCTTTGTCGGCACCCCTTTTGTTTTAGCAGGTTTGAGATCACCGTCGTTAGCAGGGTTACCCTTCCGTCTTGGCCTAGGCAAGGTTATGGATGCCATTGGTTATTCTTCAGGGCTCTTAGCCCCATTTGCATCTTGTCCGTAGTCGGACGCTCTATCATTTTCAAGGTGATTTGAATCTTTGTATTGAATATCTGTATTCTTGACTCGTTGAGTCGCTGTTGTATATATATCTGTTCTGTGGGTCCCATCGAGGACTGTTGTGTAATGGTATTACTTCGTTTTCCACTCGCACGAAATGCCTGGTGGGCGTCCTTGAATCGTTTCTATGCGGGTTTGGCGGAAAAGGCTAAAACTTGCATAGGGCCGATTTGAGGGTGTTACAGAGTGGTATCAGAGCTCAGCAGTTGTGATACCCCACAAGTCCAGCCTGTAGGATAACCTAGCTAACGGCCGAAGTAGAGTGTCAAAACTATTTTGGAAAAAATCGTGTGGATAGATCTGATTAGATCTGATTTTACTCCTTACCCTCTGCTTTTCTCCCCTTACCTCTGCGTGTTTTGAATCTTCTCTCTTATCTTTCTTCAAGTCCAGGACTTCTCGTGGTTGGGTTTCTGTCGTACCTTTAGGGTTTCGCTTCCTCCTTTGGTAACGGTGCTTCTACCTCCGGACTTCATGCTATCTGATTGATCCTTTATCTGTGGTACCATTCTTTGTTTCTTGTTTGTGTATTTTGGTGTTTTCCGACGCGACGACATCATCTGCGCCAGATCCGATGCAGAGCCTGCATCACCCTTTGTTCCGAACCTCGATTGTCGAGATCTTCAGTCTGACTCCAACAATGGTCGCACGCTTTTCTACTGATTGTGCGGAGTAATAGTTTGGGTGCGTGATGGATTGGCCCCCATGCCGTCTACTCAATCTATTTGCTCTCGTACATTGAAGTGGATGAGAATGCATCGGTTCTCTCTTTCTATCGAAGTTAGAGGTGGCTTTATTTGTTGATACCTCTGCCTTCGCCCTTTGGTTCCCGGAGTGTTCTCTCGACAATCTCGGACAACGACCTCTTGTTAGTGATGTCGCGTGGATCGACATGAAGCAAGAAGAATCCGATCATCAGCCTTCTCCCCGGTACCATGAGGCGGATCTCGAGGGTGAGATCCATTGTTAGTGGTGTCGAATTGTGGCGCCCCGCAAAAACCACTACTAGAAAATCACGGTGTTTTTGTGCATTGCATCATCATGACCGCATGCTCATGTCATCATGCCACATTGCATTTGAGCATCGTCATGTCACCATACATTTGTTTGTCTAAAACTATTTTCGAAAAGACTGTTTTTGTTTTCAGAACGCCCCGTCTTTATTTCAATTAAAACTCGGGTCTCCGGATTATTTTGTTTCGTCTATCATCGGTTTGTGAAAGTCTCGTTTTTATAAATAAAATATTTAATATATTTTTAGGAGACAGCCAGTCAGGCCCGAAAGCCTAGTCGGCCACCTCCAAAAAAATTAAATCCTAATCTGTCTAAATAGCCCCTCCCTTTTTTTTAACCAAAAACCCTACCCTATTTTCCTACCCAACCCCCTCCACATCATCCTAGCCAATCACCACCTGCCACCTCATCCCACCTGACCACCTCTCTCCACCCCACGCGCCAGCTCCTGTTCCCCGGCCCCACCCGCGCACTACCACGCGCGGACACGCCGCTCGCTCCCGCCCACGACCGCCTCGGGATCGTCGCCCGCACCCCACCCGCGCGCGCACCTCGCCCGGCCCCACTCCTGCCGCTAACCGCGTCCCCTCCTCGCGGGCCCACTCCCCACGACCCGCGCCCCAGTCCCCCACCAACCACGCGTCCCCTACCCGACGCACCCTCCTTCCCCACCAACGGGCGCCGCCGTCACCACCCCGCTAATTCCGCCCCAATCCCCGCCGTCGCCGCCAGGCCACCTCCCCTCCTGCGCTGCCGCTCCGACCACGTCGTCCTCGCCCCGGCCGGCCCCAGCGACCACCGCTGCTCCTCCGGCCCTCCCTTTTCCCGAGCCCGCGCCACCGCAGGTGCTCTCCCCGACCGCTCCCCGCTCTCGTCTCCACCGGCCCGCGCCTTCCCGCGAGCGCCGCTGCCTCTGGCAGCGCTTCCTCCACCCCGTCGGCCTCCGTCCTTCTCGAGCGCCGCCGCCGACCGCGCTCTCCGGCGCCCCGCTCGTCCACCTCGTCCTCGCCCAAGCCCGCCGAGCCGCTCGAGCTCCTCCTCTGCACGCTTTTCTCCTGCAGGCCAAGGCCATCGACGCCTCTCCGTCTCCTCCACCAGTGACCTCGGCCGCGCGCGTTGGCCGCCGTTGTGGCCCACCTTCCTCCTCGCCGGCCGCCCGCCACGTCCTGTAGCGGATGCGTCCGCTCCGGCTCGCGTGGCCCGGCGTCGCCCTTCATCTGCTCCGGCCCCGGCCACCTCGTCTCTCCCTGCCGTCGAGCGCCTGCCGCGACCCTCTGCTTGCGCACGCCCAAGGCTGCCTCTGTCCTACACAGTGACCTGTTCTGCGGTTGTCCCTTGCTCTTTGGTTTTTGGTACCGAATCGGCCAAGGCTGTCACGTGTGATACCGACAAAACACCAGATGAGAATGGTGCAATGACGGACATCTACTTCTTGGACTTCAAGTTCTCCTATTTGGGCCCGATGATCCGAAGTCCCGGCGTCGAACCCGTTGACCCGAGCTCTCCTTCACGAAACCCCAAGATCGCCCTCCAGACACCATGACCTTCTTCTCGGAACAACGAGACCTCCGTCGCGGATCCAAGCTCGCCATCGACATCGAAGATGGAACCCCAAGTTAGACGTCAAGGAACCAAAGATCGACCCCGGAGACCGAGCGCCACAACCTTAGTACGTCATCGACCAATAAAGACGGAACTCCAAGGTCTCCTTCCCGGAACACCAAGATCTACCAGCGACACGACCAAGATCCGGAGATCGATCCCGGAGTTCGAAGACCGATCCCGCCGAAGACCGAAACCTGGCGTGCCAAGTTCTTCGACCCTGAGGACCGATCCATCGGAACGCCAAGACCTTCTTCCGAACCCGAGTTCTTCGTCACAGGCGTCAAGATCTCCTACACGGACCCGAAGACCCCCGGTACCCGATCCACTCAAGTTCGCCATCGACGACAAGAACGACATCGACCAGGGCGAATCCGATGCGCCCCCGACGACAAACCAAGTCCTTCTTCCCGGATGCGGCAAGATCTACTTCCGTTGCCCGAGACCGTTTCCATCGAGCCGTTTCCGCCTTTGTCGAACCCCGAACCCCTCGAAGCCCAAGTTCGCCGAACCCTAATGTGATTCCCTATCCGAGACCCCATTATTTTATAATATGACATTATCGACTGTCGCATATTAAATTATTCATCTCGCAATGCATATCATAATCATGTCGGATCTTCTGCCGTAGTATTAAATATTGCATCCGGTGTTTCTTCTAGTGTTTGCTTTTTCGCGGATTAGGCCGATGAGTTGATGCGAGTATCGACAAGTTTTCTGGATATGAACCGTCGACAGTGTTTCCCAGGCGAACATCTCTCGCCCTTCTACCTATTTTGCATTTATAGTCTTTATTTCCTCCTGTTGATCTATTTCTATCCGTGTCATGATGCTTTAGTTTCCGTACACCAGTTATACTCCGTGCAGCCCCTATATAGCCTTGGACACCTCCTATTACCTGTGTTTGGTAGATAGCTGGCCTTGCGAGTCGCAGTCGCTTGCTCAGGTGTGATCTTGTGTTGTCGAGTACCACAGTTGTTGGAATGCTGGCAAATGTTTATTGGTGGAGATGCTTATTGGTGGAGATGGTCATGAATTTAAATACAACTACTAAAATGCTAGATATAACTAATGCAGAGGCATCGGTGGGCAATAGATGTTATTTGGTTCTTCCACGCTTACTTGTGTCCCGTAGGACCCCGAGTACTTGATACCTGTTCCTTGATTTTTCGCACTATCCACATCCGGGAGGCCTTATGGACCCCCCTGAGCCAGAGCTTGATTCATTCTTATTTCTTGGGGCCACAAAGTAGTTTGGGGCTTTATTACTATCCTGTACTTATGCCACGTTACTGCTTTATTAAGATTGTGCGTGGAGCACCGGTACTGTTTTGGATCGTGGAATGTTTTCGCGGTATCGACAAGCCCAGTCACACTTTCGGGTTCCCAGTCGTTTACAGCCATTGACACAAACCTTGGGTCCGTCTCGGAGCCGGCCAACTTCGTTGCGGGTAGCTTAATGGGGTGACCCCTGAAATATTTCTGAATCCTGTGATTGCTTTGTCGTGAATGCCTAGTTGGGTTTTGAGTTGGTTTTTCCGAGGTTGATCGAGTGTGTGTTGCTATTTGTGCACCCCTGCAGGGTAAAACTTTCTGAAAGCCGTGTCCGCGGTTATTGACGACTTGGAGCACAGTATCTCGATCATAGACAAGCATAACTAAAGTAGTGCTATAAATTTGACTTAATATGTGACTAGTAATCAGCTCAATTATAACGGAATGGATATTAAAAATGCCAACAACTAGTGGATCTTGGTCGTATCGTGTGCTGATATACCTACCTAGTAAGTATTGCAACTCCAATGGAATGCGATAAAAGTGCCAACAACTGCTGAGTTTTGGGATTCCTCAGGAAAATTATATCTGACTAGTAAATGTCCCAACTACAATAGAATGGTAATTAAACTGGCCACTACTTATGCTATCAGGATGACTCATGCTATCTATATCTGATTAGTAATTGCTGCAACTATAATGGAATGAGTAAAATTGCCAACTGTGTGAGTTCCTTGGTCCGACTTCCTCGTTTGGTCTCGAGGGGGAAATACCAGGATTGGTTTGTTTGGTGTTAGCTTTAGTTTGGAACCGAATAGGTCTTTCTTATCCCTCTCTGATAACCGCCGGTTGTATCGAGTCTCTATACGTTGTTTAGTGCTGCTGCGCTGCCGCTTCAGCCCACCATACCTATGTAGGCGAGAGCCACCGAATTCTAGCCTCGCCGTGTACTGGCCTTAGTACTGACGCTCCTCTTTTTCCTTTGCCCTTTGTCGGCACCCCTTTTGTTTTAGCAGGTTTGAGATCGCCGTCGTTAGCAGGGTTACCCTTCTGGCTTGGCCTGGGCAGGGTTATGGACGCCATTGGTTATTCTTCAGGGCTCTTAGCCCCATTTGCATCTTGTCCGTAGTCGGACGCTCTATCGTTTTCAAGGTGATTTGAATCTTTGTATTGAATATATGTATTCTTGACTCGTTGAGTCGCTGTTGTATATATATCTGTTCTGTGGGTCCCATCGAGGACTTTTGTGTAATGGTATTACTTCGTTTTCCACCCGCACGAAAATGCCTGGTGGGCGTCCTTGAATCGTTTCTATGAGGGTTTGGCGGAAAGGGCTAAAACTTGCATAGGGCCGATTTGAGGGTGTTACACCGACGAATCCTCAGGGACGGACAGTCTGGCAGGCACCAGCTGGACATTCCGGCTTGGCCGGATACTCCGGTTGAAATCTACCGGACAGTCCGGCGTAAACTTGATTTTGCACACTGGAGACTCCGGTCTGAAAACCTGCCAGAGGCAAAACTGATAGAAACAATAAAACTGTAATGATCATAATATTTGTATCTGGACTCTGATTGACCCGAAACCAATTTTGTTGGAAAGGGGGTGACAAGAGCTACCCAACGAAAATATTGGATACCACCAAGAGAGAGAATTTCATGTATTATGATGTGAGATACCTCTCTTGGTGAGAAACCGGAAAAACTTCCAAGATCAAAAACGCAATAAGGTATAAAGGGAAATCCATTTTTGATGAACTAGAGCTTGTTATGAATTACCGCAATCTCTAGAACCTCACATGTATAAGATCCAAATAAGAACCAAGAAAGATGATGCTAAGTGTGCAAATGTATGAGCTCTCTCTGAAGGATATGATCTAGTTACTCAATCGAGAGCCCCTCTTGATAGCACGGTTATCGATCCTATAACCTGGTCTCTCCAAGTAACACCATGAGACCGGTAAGAAGGAAACCCTATCAAGACCATACCTTTGCCTTGCGCATATTCCACTTGAGCTCGATGATGACGATCTTCTCCACCTCAAGATGGAACACCTTTCTTGATTGCGCTAGCTTGGTGAAGACTTGCAAATTACTCCCCCATACTCCACTATGGTAGGACTTCTCTTTTGGGCATATCATCTTCCAATATCCATGATCACCATAGGATGGCAAGATGCAAATGATCTCTTCGAGATGGCTCATCTTTTGAGAATATATAACACATGCATTGATATCTAGGGACTCCATTTGTGTCAAACAACCATGGTGGTCAGAAAGCCAAAGAGCCCCTAGAATATGCAACTGCCACATGGAGATGGTGAACCAGTGTGACAGTAGCAGTTTGGATCACCACACTAGCCAACTGTAGTGTGTGTGGATCATCAAGGTGTGGTTTCGAGAATATATAACACATGCATTGATCTCTAGGGACTCCATTTGTGTCAAACAACCATGGTGGTCTGAAATCCCAAAGAGCCCGTAGAATATGCAATAGCCACATGGGGATGGTGTACTAGTGTGACGAAGCAGTTGCATCACCACACCCAACTGGAGTTTGTGTGATCATCAAGGGATTTATCGCAAACTAAATCCTTATAACTGAAGAACATTGTAAATGCAGATGATTTTAACCTTTCCTGAATAAGAGAGGAACAAAATCCGACGCCATGTGGGACCCACTCGTTATGCTGCTGCTCACTTAACCCTCCCTAGTCCCCACCACTTCGCACACATTCACTCTTTCTAGCGACCACCAAATCCCCTCCCTCCCTGGCAACCACCAAGTCCCGCCCACCAGCGATGACAGCGGCATCGGTGGTTGCAGGCTCACGGGTAAGGCTCCTCGAACTATGTCCACACATCTCTACTAATGCGCGTCTATGTTTCATCACCGGTGACGTGCGTCGGTAATGCTGTGCTCGATCTAGGTCACCAAGTCTATGCTCTAGGTCACCAGCGACGGGTCTAGGCCCCTGCTAAACACTCGATCTAGGTCTAGGCCCTAAGTAAGCACTCGATCTAGGTCTAGGCCCCAGGTAAACACATGATCTAGGTCTAGGCCCCAGGTCAACACTCGATCTAGGCCCTTACACTTGTTTTAGTCACTTGATGGTTGTGCCTCTAATTTAATTCTTCTATGTACTCTCTCGAGCAGGTAGGATGAACTATGAGGATTGTAGGGTATGCGACATTAAGGCTAGGGAGATACATGCGCAGGTTCTTAAATTGTTCCTACTAGCACTAATTGTTCCTACATGCTCTCAGACTTCTTATTGATCTTCAGATGGACCACATGGTGTTGAACGCTGAAAATTTGGAAGTTATTGCGCAAAACATGATGGCGACGACGCCGAGAAATTGCAATCTTCGGCACAATGTTCCATCTTATGAGGAGGTGAAGCAACCTGTAGCAAAGAAAGCTGAGAAACCGTGGGACCTTACTAGAGGTTACTGTCATTGACATTGGCTTAAAGTTACAGTCATTCTTATGCTGCTATAGATTACTTTCTAATATATTCTTTCTAGGTCCGTCGATGAAGGGCGGGGAGGACTTTGACAATTACTCCGTGTTCGGAAATGACATGAAATGGACTTCAAACCAAGCTGCGTATCCCAGAGCAATTTTCAGGACACAAGCCGCCTATACCGCACTATGTGTGCAAGATGAAAAAGTCAAATGTCAACCCTGGGAAGGCCAAGATGGTAAACTTATGAGATTTGACTCTTTAAGGCCGTGTTAGTTTCAAAGGAATAAATCCTACAAAATTCATATGCCTGTGTTTTACAAATCCTTTGAACCAAACGAGCCCTAAATCTACTTATGCACATTGAACTATACTTCAGCAACTAACTTTATTCTTCACATCCAGTACTTTTTAGCTAGGTACAGTAATGCCCACCTCAATAGGTATCTGCCGTTCGAGATTCCTGTCATAGTCACAGATCATGTAGGACGTAAGAATGTTCAGTTCATGCAAGGCAGGAATGATTGTGCCCAAATGACAAGAAACTGGTCAAAGGTTGTCGAGGCTACCCGAATCAAAAAAGGGGATTCATTCATCTTCACCTTCTTTGAGGAGCTCATATCTAACTTCACGTGTCATGTAGGTCACCTGAAATGAGGGAACAAAGTACCTGATTATGCGGGTTGGCTTCGTGTGAAGTCGT
This sequence comes from Avena eriantha, assembly GCA_910589775.1. Classification (NCBI taxonomy): domain Eukaryota; kingdom Viridiplantae; phylum Streptophyta; class Magnoliopsida; order Poales; family Poaceae; genus Avena; species Avena eriantha. The sequence goes on from OU342743.1 coordinate 91,428,730, forward strand.
AGACAGTTTGGAACTAAATGTGAACCTACAGGTTGTGTAATTGGTTTGGAACTCTTTGTGAATATAGTTGTGTACTTGGTTTGGAACTCTTGGTGAATCTGGCTGTCTAGTTGGTTTGGAACTGTATGTCATCCATGTTCTCTATATATTTGTAAGATTGTGTGCTATCTCCATGTTGATATGTGTTGTGATGATTGTTGCTGTAATTTCCTGTACTTCCACATTTTGCTTCTTCGTGTGATTGAGACCATTTGTATAAGAAATATGAAGTAGTGCTATGTTTGAAACATCAGTTTATTTATTGAAGGACGACTGATTTAGGAAATTCATATAAGAATGGCAAAGTAGTAGATCTGTTTGAATAGAGTCCTCTGGTCCAGTGGTTACGAACCTTCGACCAACGAGTCTGCTCGCGAATTCAAACCCTGGTCAGGGTACTCTGTTTTTATGCCATCTTTAATTTATACCAGATGGACTGACAGCTGGGCCCGGCTAAAACTCTGAAAACAACCTGTTAGACCCTACCGTTCAAACTGAGCTGACAGGTGGGGTGCAGGCACGGATGGCCCGCTCATCGAAAAAAACAGTCAACCAAAGGCCCTTGACGAATTCCGTGACGATTATATGCGGGATGAAATGCCGAACTGGGCTTCAGGGCCTCGGACAAAATCCGCGACAAATTTTTGTCAATGAAAACCTTGAACATCATGGATACCTGGGCTGGAGGCCCTTCGAGTGCGTCGCGACGAAATGGCCCAGAACGTGGCACATGTATGACGTTTTTACGGCGTGTCATGAATAAAACGTCATGAATCATCCATATTCGTGTAGTGTAAATGAATAGTTCTTGTATAAATCCACAACGAGTATAGAAATTACAACAAGATCTAGATGGGGTAAAGATGGGATGGATGGAGATGATGGTGGTGAAGCGGTTGATGAAGATGAAGATCGATGCCTTGGCCTCCAAGATTTGCGTAGGGCGAAGATGGATCCCTTGGGTAAGTTCCCCCTCCAGATGCCATCCGGAGGTGAGGTTTCGACGATTTCTGGATGTTCTGTATGTCGTCTCCCTCGATCCAGTTGCACGGGGTGAAACTATTTGAGGAGACGCTGGCGGCACCAACTATACGACTGGAACTATACAGCCGGAAAATTATTCCCGCCATATAGTTGGTCGTTAAACCTTCTGGATGCCTCGATCAGTTCGGGTTTTCTTCTGATGTTATTGATATTTCTCAAATAAGCAATTTACGTTGTTTTTGACTCATTTTCTCCCTAATACAACTGCTCAAAGAATTGTGTCCATTGTATCCATCATCTGTTCTGATCCTGGTGAAAATAGACATAAAATATGAGCGCAAACGCCATAAAATACCAAGATCCTACCACTATAATGCAAAACAATAATATAAAACATGATGCAAATATGCACTCATTAGGTATCCACACGTCCAGAGTGAAAGGTCACACGATATACTGCTAGGTCTGCACGTGCAACACAGGCATGAGAGGAGTGGCGGCTAGGTGGAATGCTCAACCCTATTCAGCTCGCCTCACTCTCTCTTATATAGGCATCCCTAGTGGGCTTCTACATTAGCATCCCATTAGTAGCCTAAGCCTGGTCTAATTAGTATCCAATCCTCATTATACTTCTAGCCCCTAAGTGTGTGACCCTATAGGTTCATACACGTATAGACATGACACGACTACACTTACTACGTCAATAGTTGGTAGCGGCCTCTGGCAAGACGTGCCAACTCCTAAACGCATATAAAGATCATCCAGACGAACCATCACAAGGTTGAGTGCATGTCTTTTCCTTTGCCCTATGATATTTGGTATATCTCCAAGCTGACCTCTCTTTCTCGATACTGTGATTCAGAATCCCTTTACTAGGTTAACTCTTAACCGTATGTAGCACGACCATGTATTTCTAGATCCGATCACTCGAGTGGCCCAGAGATATCTCTCTCAAGTAGAGAGGGGCAAATCTCATCTTGATTGACCAGTGACTTATAGCATGTATCAGGACAAATCCGAAAGCTACCTTTATAACTACCCAGTTACGAAGCAGTGTTTGATAGCCCCAAAGTAGGTCGATCCACATCTCAAGTACATGCGACAATCTCAGGTCTAAGAACAAAATATACACGATATGTAGAGAGAGCTGCAAGTATAATTGCTAGTCTCAAGTTGGGTCAGTCCAACCCCATGTTTATAACATGTGTCCACATCATTGGTTTGACATCTCCATGTCTATGACTTGCGAAACATAGTCATCAACCAATCGATGTGCTAGTCTAATATTCACGTGTGTCCTCACATGAATTCTGACTAGGGACAACTATTAGATGACCATACAAGTAAAGAGTTTTACAAACAATTCACATAATTGGTAATCAATACAAGTTGCCTGATACATGGATATTCAAGGAACATTATAATAACTCATGGATACATATGAAATATAATCATCTCTATGATTGCCTCTAGGGCATATTTCCTTCACGATGGGTTCGAGAATATGCAGACATGATCGAGACACCAAACAACCGGTGGGACATGTTACGAAGTTCTTTTCGGTTGAACCACAATGTCAAGGATTCAACAAATCCGGTATACAATATCTTCTTTATCGCGACATGTTACTTGCCCGAGATTTGATCGTCGATATCACTATACCTAGTTCATTCTTCTTACTGACAAGTTCGCTTAACTCGTATCTGTATAAGATCCCTATGACTAACCACATTAGTAACTGAGATCCTGGATGTTATACTACTGAGAAGACCCAAAGATATCTTACATTTTGTCATACAAAGGAACAAATCCCAAACCTAATTCACACAACCCAACAAACACCATTGGAAATATTTGAAATTCAACTTTATAATCACCGAGTTATGGAGTGACATTTGATGTCCACAAGTTATTCATCCACGTTTATAATCACCCAGTTATGGAGTGACGTTTGATGTCCACAAGTTATTCCTCCGATGTCCGGGAGCAACATGTTATCATAGTCTGAGAAAACTAGACTTGGCATATTCAGAAAGCGATGGCAAACAAACCAAATGATGCGATCAGAAGTTATGCTTATTATTTGGTTTTGTCTATTACATTATTCTTCTAATGACATGATCCCGTTATCAAGTGACATCATGTTCATGGTTAGGAAACCTTAACCATCTCTTAACTAACGAACTAGTAGAGAGAGTCTTACTACGAACTTTGTGTTATTTACTTATCAACATATTCAGTTTTCCATACATACAAGTATATCATGGGCAGTTAACAGAATCATGAACAAGGAAATATGAATAATAACAACATTATTATTGCCTCTAGGATATATTTCCAACAAAGGGATAGTGAGGGACATACGCAATGACATGCACCAACCCACAAGTTTTGTAAACATTAGATAATACAACCAAAAAGATGGATAGTGACATACATGCCCAATTTATAAAAGCCAATCAATCATTTATGAGCTACTTCACATGCCATTTAAGTTCTCGCCATGCAATCCTCCACAATGTTACGCAATTCGTGACTTCGTGTTATGGTGGAGGCAGAAGCAATTTCTTGGGCCTATATCATTTGCAACACATGGTATGATAAAGTCTTTTCCTTCATTCCATGAACTCCGCTTGGTGACGAGCTCTTCCACGAAGCCGTCGAGCAACTCCACACTAATGTTTGGCATCACCACCACATGCGCGATGCTCCCCTCACAGGTGAGCTGCCACTTGTGCACGAACGCGTCATCACCTGGCCTCTCGAACACAACAGTGTTGCTCAGCGCATTCAAGGATGCACTTACTCCCATGTCCTTGAGACGGTTTTTGAGATAATGAGCGTTTCTCAAGCACTTCTGGACTTCTTTGCGAAGGCCTCTATAACCCTTCTTGTTCAGCGTGTACCATAGGAACATCGGTGTGTGGCCGTTGCGGCTACCAGTGATCGTCGCATCTCTAGATGATATGTACTCGATGTCCATAGAAAGCACTTTCACGTGTTCGAGCCTAGTTATTACCACGCCACATGGTACTGGGCATCCCATGAACTTATGTCCAGAAACACTGATGCTTCCAATAGGCTTCTTGAATGTCACCTTTGGTGCCTAGAGAAATATACTTTTGACATGTGTAGTATTGATATTTAGTACTTAAAAATAACATGACTCACTTCTTTGATAAATGGAATCATAAGGCCAGCGAGAGCACCATCACAATGGATGTAGAACCGATCTTGGAATCCACATTTCTCAAGTGTTCTTATGATCCTGTCTAGATCATCAATGGCTCCTTTGACGGTAGTCCCTGCAAGAAAGGTCAACCATTAAGATTCATTTAAACAAAGAAAATGGAGTCCATTCAAATTAATTCTTTTGGTGGGTGACGGTAAGATGGCAACCTATATTCACATTGACAATGGCAGGCTTTCCAAGGTTCTGTAGTAGTTTGGAGTTAAAATCTGCACAGTTCATTTCTCCAGAAACCAGAGTGTCGATCTTGATGCATTCCACTCTGTACATTCTAGCTGCCTTGAAAACAGAGTAGTGCGCTTCGCGGGATGCATATATAACTCCATCTGGAAAAAGCTCTCTCCTGTAAAAAAATACAATAAAATTTCCAAAACCTTTTTTTTAGAAGAAAAATAGAATTCACCAATAGCCAAACGAAAGAACTAGTCCATATTACTACTGGAGGAAACGAATCCAAGATAAATGTGAAATTCATGTGTTCCAAAGGAGACTATTAACATAAAGGAGTTCTGACCCGACTAGTAGTCCGTGCATGTTTCCTTCTGTACCACCATTGGTGATGTAGCCCCAGTACTCGTCCTTCTGGAGGTCCCAGAGGCGGGCGAACCAGTCGAGCACGGCCACCTCGAACTGCCTAGAGTGCACGCCGTAGTTGCTCTCAATGAAAGGGTCACCCACATTGTTGATAGATAAGTTCTGAAACTGCGCCAGCATGCTGAAGTCGAAATCTAGGTTGAACGGGTAACCTGCAAAATGCAGAACATCTATCAATGGAAAAATCGTAGAAAGATGACAAAAAGGGCATCACGATAGGCTGAAGCATAATATTCTGAGTTTATTATACGGATATGTCTCTAGATATGGTTCAGGCGCTGTATGTGTCGTTAGTGGAACCCTAATTAATTCATAATAACTAGACTACGACGGTGAGTACCCGCAAAAAAAAAAAAAAAGACTAAGACGGTGAGAATGGCCTGCGCTAGGCCATGCATGCATGCGTACCGAGATGGTGTGCTGTCCTCTCGTGGAGGTGGTCGCTGAAGGCGGCGAGGAGCGCCGCCAAATCCTCCGCCCTCTCCGCGGCCGCCTCAGCGGCGACGGGAGGCTCGAGCACAGCGTACCCGTCGACCAGTTCACGTGATGCCCTTCCATTATTGTTGCCCGTGTCACCCACGGCCACCACCTGAAGGAGGCCAAGCTGCTGGGGTTGGTCTGCGGCTGCGGCGGCCACTACCGTCGTCTCTCCTCCCACATCACTACCGCACTGCCCTACCATCTTAATCTAGTCTGCAGGAACTAGCTAGTGTTTGAATGAGAGAGAAGAGAGAAGGAGGTGAGATCAGGCGTGGGATTTTATAGACCCCTTCCAGGCGGACCGTCCGGCCGGCTAGTCTCATCGGTATGCGTCATAATGCATGTATAGAGTAGAGTCCATATTGTCCACTAACTTTATGATTCAATCTGATACACTATATCCCACAAAGCATATACGGTAGTTCACTTCCTACCTAAACAATCAAAACTGATCGTGTAGCTGCGGATGCGCTACATATGCGAGTATCAGTCTATTGTTTTTGGGCAGTGCTAGACGTCCCCCTTCAACAGTCAGATCTTGTTGTTGTTTTTGGGCAGTCCTAGGCGGCGTCCCCGGATGGAAACTTCAACGGTCAGATCTTGTTGTTCCACCCCTTTATCCCTCTTTTACTACATATTGTCTTTGACGATTTCGCTATAAATGATCAGTTCGCTTTAAAAATAGTAAAAAAAGATTGTCTCGCCAGAGACTTCGCTGGAGACCTCACCGGAGACTTTGTAGCAAAAAATTGTGCTAATGTAGCAAATCTAACCTCACCGGAGACTCGCCGGATATCATGTAGCAAAAACTTTACGCTATTATAGCAAAACCACAAAACGTACATATCAAATAAAATGTTCTATTGTAGCAAACCCAACCTCGCCGGAGACTTTCGCTGTGAGATCTTGCCGGGGAACTTGTCGTCGCCGATGACAAAAGCATCGATGTTGGCTCACATCATCGCCTCGCCGGAGGTAGCATCTTCGACCTTGGATATCCCCGAAGCCCGAGGCCGGAGGATTAGGAGACAGCGCTCTTGTAGATGCAGAGGAGAGAAACGGCCTGCTGGACGAGGACATTGCCATCCTCGACGCCCGAAGAGAGCCACTATGGGGCGTGGCGGCGTTGGCGGCGTGACCTACATGGGACGAGCGGCGCGCAGGCAGGGGGCAGGCAGCGCAACACCAGGGGGCAGGGGCGTGACCTGCAGGGGTCGACGGCGCGCAATGCAGGGGCGAGCGGCGCACAAGCGGGGGCGGGCAGAGCGGCAGCACTAGCCGCGCGACCTGCAACAACCGTGGCGGCTCCGTGCGCTGATTGAGGAATGAATAGGACAAAGCGATACTTGGTGGGACCAACACGGACGCGCACTACGAACGAGCGACCCGGGGGATCGAGTCGCGCGATCCTTGGGGGATTCCTGTCGTTTTCCATTGTTTTTTGAGAGGCCTTGCCATTCTTCTGTTGGCGAAAAGAGGGACTGTGCAGCCGAGTGTTACATTCGACAAAAAATATACACGGCAAACAACGGATCTTTGCCGAGCATTCTCTGCAATACACTACACAGGGAGGTCATTCTCATTCCTGATTACACATATAATCGGCCCTAACACGCAATATTACATTTTTGACTTTTTTGTTTCTTTTGTAGTTTTAAAAATAGTCAAAACCGCGAATCTTTGGAAAAATCTCACCGATATCCAACTCCATTTTAATGACTACTTGCGTATTTTTATCTAAAAGTGATTATTTAGAAAAATCACTACAGAGAACTATCACCCGCTATAGTTCAAATTTAACCTACTTCCTTTGAAATCGGCAGAAAGTATTTGCTAGAAAGATTGCATATTCAACACTATCCATCAAATGTGGTCTACTTTGAGGGAAAATTTGATTCGTGCCATTTTGCACCATATTCTTGGTAGCTGATTGAATTGGCCATTTTTTGCAATTGGAAATGGAAAATATTTTTCCTGTGCAATAAAAATGAAAAGTCCCTTTAGTAACATTGTTTTTCATGATAAAATGGACCTTCTACCTACTACGGGCACATTATCACAAATTATGCGATCTATATGGCTATGAACATGGTTGTTTGGCTTTGAGGTCTTGGATGTTTATAGATAATTGCCCATCTTTTGTGAAAACTTTTTCAACTACCATGTTTATCATTTTTTCTTGCAACTATTACACATACCCAATGCCCAAGTTTTAACTTTTTTTTAATTTCTTCTATAGTTTTAAAAATGTGGTCAAAATGTTTGTGGGTATTTTTTACAAGACACTCGACAAAGCCTTGTGTCCTAATTTGTCAAAAACTGAGTCCCGTGGATCCTCCACGCAAAAAAATATAGATATAGGTCATGATGTGTAAATTTTCAATCCGAAATATGTTCTATAATACTCTACATAAAAAATACTAAATTTCACATCTAGATCTCTGAATAGTATGTCTCATATCTTGTCAGATTTTGTCTTTTTATAGCCCATAATACAATGTATTTCAGATCAAAAAATTGTACACTTGAAGTATATCTCATAATCTACATGTACATATTTTTTTCATTAAAAAAATGTTAGAATAACAATTTTGAATTTTGAAAATAAAGAGCTCTAGTGTGCTCGAGCTCCAAAAGCTTTTTTTGTGTCAAACTGTGCCATATGTCAAGACGGGTGCTCACTAGGAGGAAATGGCCCACAAACTAGGAGGCCCACCGAATAAAGAAGATGGCGCTGCGATTGAATCTCGTCCCCCAGTATGCTTATATGAATAACAAGAGTTGTGTCGGTTATATCGCTTAGTCCGGAGTCATAGAGAAAATCTGCGTGAAGAACTTGGCATGTGAGACACATAGTTGTTAACTACTACTGTAGTATCTGTTAGGGCTCCGACTTCCGCGCCGTCATGGGAGACTCCAACATACCAATCTCATCCTCAATTCCTCCTATCATTGAATTCCGCACCAACCGTAGCTCTCGTTAAGTTACCCGTCGTGGTTTTCCACAACATTTGGCGCTCACCATGGGGCCTTCCACTCAAGGAGTTAAATATTTGGCGGGATCTCAAATTGGCATGACTATTGATGTTGTCTGATTCATGCATTTCAGAAGTCTTAAATTCATCAACTCAGGTGGCAACTAGTGGCGTCGTCCTTTGTGTTGGCTCAATCAACCTCTTTATCAGGTACATCGGCAATAGCCCTAAGGGAAGCATCACTGATGACCCACAAGTATAGGGGTGTATCGCAGTATTTTTGAGGGAAGTGAAACCCAATTTATTAATTCGACACAAGGGGAGCCAGAAAATATTTATAATCCTTAACAACTGACTTGTCAATTCAGCTGCACCTGGAAACAATCTTGCTCACAACAGTTTATCAGTAGCAATAGTTTTGTAGTGGGAATAGTAAAGTAGCAGCAGTAGTAAAGTAAAGACAGCAGCAACAATAGCAGTAAACAGTAGGATTCGAGTGCGCCAGGCATAGGGATGGATGGACGGGCGTTGCATGGACAAGACAATTCACATAGCAATCAGAACATAGGACAATTACAGATAAATAAGATAAAGCATCCAAGTACTAGATAATCCTAGGCATGTGTTCCATATATAGTCATACGTGCTCGCAATGAGAACTTGCACAACATCTTTTGTCCCGCTAGCCTGTTTGCAGCGGGGCCTCAAGGGAACTACTGGCAATTAAGGTGCTCCTTTTAATAGAGCACCGGAGCAAAGCATTAACACTCTGTGAACACATGTGATCCTCACATCAAAGCCATTCCCTCCGGTTATCCCGATTTCTGTCACTTCGGGGCCTTTGGTTCCGGACAACAACGTGTGTATACAACTTGCAGGTAAGACCATAAACAATACTATCATAATGAATCAATGATGACCCACAAGTATAGGGGGTGTATCGCAGTATTTTTGATAAGTAAGAGTGTCGAACCCAACGAGGAGCAGAAGGTGCTGGCTAGTGGTATGGATCAGGAATTCTCTGCAAATACTTAGCAAACGGATTTTTAGGGGTTTTTGATAAAGCAAGTAAACAAAGTATGAGTAAACAAAAGACAGTAGGAATAAATGCAGCAAGTGGCCCAATCCTTTATGCAACAAAGGACAAGCTGATTGTATTACTTAAAATGACCAAACGTTCTCGAGGACACATGGGAAGACTGTCAAGTGATTTCGCTTCATATAGTTGATTAATCTTCTTTAGCTTGCTAAGTGTTGTGTGGGTGAACCTGTGCTAATGTACCGACCTTCCTACGACTAATACATACTTGTGATTATACCCCTTGCAAACATCCGTAAGTACAAGAAAGTAATTAAGGTAGAAACCTAACCATAGCTTTAAACTCTAAGACCCTTACGTCCCTTGTGCAATGGTTTCCAAACGGGGGTTCAGGTTTCTATCACTCCGGCAACCCCTACGATTAGTAACCAAATACACAATGCATTCCCCTAGGCCCATATAGGTGAAGTGTAATGTAGTCGATATTCACATGACACCACTAGAAGAAGTACACCACAACTTAAATATCAAACTATTGAATCTTTCTCAACACAATTCCACTACTAACAACATGACTTCTCCCATGTCCTCAAGAACAAAACGAACTACTCACAAGACATCATATGGATCATGATCAGAGATGGAATAATGATGTATAACAATCTGAACATAAATAATAATTCAATGGTTCACTCAATAGCATCAACTATAAAGAGTAATCAACATCGGGAAAGTTTCCCCTATGAACTATGCAAGATTCAACACAATTGTTACAGCAATATGGAGATGGTGATGAGGGTGCTGATGGTAATGATGGTTGTGGTGGTGATGATGATGATCCCGATGAAGCCCAGCTTGATGGTGGTGTTGATGGCGACGATCTCCCCTCTCTGGGAAGGAATTCCTTCGGCAGAAATCTGTCTGCCGGAGAGATCTTTCTCTCTCGGTGTTTTTCGCCCCACAGAGGCGGCGGAAACTTTCTGTGGTCGCTCTCCGAGTCTTAGGATTTCGGGAGGATAATATACGCAAGAAGGGAGTGCCAGGGGTGGACCAGGGCGGCCACACCACCCGGTGGCGCGGCCCAGGGTGGCCTCCGCCAGGGGGTGGTGTGGCCCCCTGTGGCCCATCTCCAGCCCCCCTTCTGGCTTCCTTCGTCTCCTGGAAAAATAGGATTTTTCGTACATTTTCCCGGATTTTCTGATCTTCACGAATTTTGCCTCCAAACAACACCTTTTCCATCAGAATCCTGACTGCAGTGGTCCATGCTCCAAAAGTCATCAACCATGCAAAAACAGATGAAATAACATAAGTATCACCTCTCAATTCGAAATATATCAATGAATAACAGTGAATTATGACATAGAATAGTGATGCAAAATGGACGCATCAATCAATAACATGTTCAGATCTGAAATCATGGCACTCGGGCCCTAGTGACAAGCATTAAGCATAACAAGTCGCAACAAAGTCATAAATCACTAATAGAAGATACTAGGTGAAAGAACATGTCATGTTTTCCTATGTTTTCTGTGTTAGATAACAATACTATGGAGACTTTTGTGTGCTAAGTGTGTAGGAAGTTTTGAGGGGGGCCGGATAATCCGCCCCACCAAGGGCCGGATAATCCGGCCTACCTCATCGCTCAAAGGTAGCCAAGGCGCGTCGCTCGGTACCCGGTCGGATTTTCTCCCGGAAAATCCGAACTGGGGTGGTTTTTCCTTCCCAGGCCGGATAATCCGGGTGTCACATTGGCCAGATAATCCGGCCTCCAGTTTTCGAGCAAAAGGATCCAAGGCGCGTCGCTCGGTATCCGGTCGGATTTTCTCCCAGAAAATCCGAACTGGGGGGGTTTTTCTTCCCCAGGCCGGATAATCCGGCCTTCACATAGGACCGGATAATCCGGCCCCCAAAAGTTGATCAAGGGCAAGCTCGGCACGACGCTCTGAGAGGGGCGGATTATCTGCCGGATATTCCGAGTCTAGGGCGGTGTTTCCCTAGACCGGATAATCCGGCCCTCACTTGGGCCGGATAATCCGGCGCCCAAAGGTTGCAACGGCTGGTTTCTGAAGGGGGGTATAATTACCCCTTCTTCCCCAACGTTCAGAACTCTTGATTCATTCGAAATTGACCAGACATTGTGCAAGAGCTCTCATTCTCGATCTCCCACTTAAACCACCCGAAGGTCTTGATCTTTGGTGGAATTGAAGGAGGAGAAGTTAATCATCATCATCAAGAATCAAGTGCTTCAACTCCTGTCCATTCACTTGGAGAAATCCCTGATCTAGTATTCTTGCCAATACCTAGATCTTGTTTATTGTACTTGATAAGTTTGTTCTTGTGGCAGCTTGTTGTCATTTCGGGAGCCTCCAAGTTGTTGTGGAGTTGTTGCCCCGCTAGTTGTGTAAAGGCGCCGGTGCCCGCCTCGAAGGGTACCTTTAGTGGAAGGTGGATCAGGCCTGTTGTGGCGAGATCCATCGGAGAACAGGGTGAGGCCTTTTGTGGCGTGGTGGTCTTAGTACCGCCCACCCCTCCAACGCAGACGTACTTCCCTTAACAAGGAAGGAACTACGGTCAAACAAATCCCGTGTCTCCGCGTGCTTCACTTCGGTTTACTCGTTCCTTTTCCACTCGCTCTTTACTTGCTAGTAAATAGGTTTGCATATAGGGAAATTCCACCTAATAGTTTATCTAGAGAATTTACCCTCTGTGCTAAGCCTAAAAGTGAAAAAGAACTAAAAATTGGTGTAGCACCTATTCACCCCCCCTCTAGGTGCCCATACGATCCATTTCAATTGGTATCAGAGCCCCGGCTCTTAATTCGGGCTTAACCGCCTAAGAGTAGTATGGGTACCAAGGATGATGGAAATGAGGCTGTGGATAAGGTCACAATGGATGATCTCAAGTCGTTGGAAACAACCTTGTTGAAATCCTTTAAGGCAAGATGGAGGAGATTAATCAAATGATTGCTCGCCTTACATCATCCATAGCCCCATCTCCATCCTCCTCTGAGGCTCCCACACCATCATCTAAGGAGAAGGGTAACACCGGATCCAAGGATGATGATGTGGAAGGTGAAAAACTAAATGGTTCCACCTCCAAAAAGGGAAGTGGTAAGGAGGAATATAGTGAGGTTCACCACGTATATTCCCCCGACCCACCTATCCCTCATCCTCATATAAACAATAGGGGGATCCACCGAAGCTCACTGCATCCTCTTTTAACCAATGGCAATTCCTAATGAAATCTCATGTTTGCAGCTCCTGTATTGAATTGTGGAGGATTATTGAAGAAGGTCTTCATATTGGAGATCAAACCAATCTAACGAGAAGGGAAGTTGTGGATAGCGAGTTGAATGCCGCCGCTCTCCACATGATACAACTGGGTGTGGGTCCTAAGGACATGCCACACATTGAACATCTCAACACAGCTAAAGAGGCGTGTGATGCTCTTACGGACCTTTTCGTTGGAAATGAAAGCATGAGAAGAAACAGGTATGATGCCCTTAGTAATGAAGCTGAGGGATTCTACATGTTGGATGGTGAAAACCATGAGGATATGTATAGAAGACTCAAGGGCATCGCAACAACATTTCGAAAGCATGGGGCCACTCACATTGATGATGCTTGGATAAAAAGAAAATATGTGAGTGCCTTAATGCCTTTCGAGCCAACGGATTTGAAGAGCCTGCAAGGTAGACACAAGTATCATCAAATGACATCCAACGAAGTCATGCAAGAAATGGCGTCATTCAAAGTGGCAACAAAGAATGCTGAAGATGCCCGTGCTTGGGCCATTGGAATGCAAAAGGGTGTCAATGTGGCTCTCAAAGCCAATGTTGTTGAGCAAGAGGAAGATGAAGGAGCTTTTGAGGGGGTATCCATGGACTGCCCCAATGAGGTCAAACGTGCTCATGGTGAGTACATGGCATTCTATGCAAGGAACTTTTGGAAGGACCCTGCCAAAGCCAAGTCTGACCTTGAGCGCAAGAATGGGTCAAATGGAAGAAGAGAAAGTGGCCCAAGATTGAGAACTTGCTTCAACTGTGGAGATAGAATGCACTTTGTAGCCGAGTGTCCTTATCAAAATAGAGAAGACAATGGTGGCAGGCTCATTCTTAAAGAGAAATCTAAAGCTCCTAAGAAGAAGCCGTTTATTAAGAAGAATGACCCTTTCAAGAAGCAACCCAAGATTGTCCTTATAGCTCAAGAGGAATACTCCTCCGCAAGTGAAGATGAAGAGGATGATGATAGTTCCTGCAAAGTGGCTGCTATAGCCACCACATCGACTCCCTCCTTTCTCTTCGACTCGCCGAACGAGAACGCCATCAAGAACAACGCCACTTGCCTAATGGCAAGAGGATTCGAGGTATCAACTTCTAGCTCTTCATTTCCTAAGACTAACATAATTTTGGATATGGATGATCATGACAGTCTTGAAACGAAAGAAGAAGTTATTGCCTTGGATACTTTTTTCACTAACCTACAAGGTGAGCACAAACTCCATTTTGATGCTCTTATGAGTCAACTTGCTCAAGACGAAGATCTCCTTGAAGAAAAGGGCAGAATTGAAAGAGAAGATGCCTTGGAGATAGCTTCTTTGAAGAATGCCTTGGAAGAGGAAGAGGAAGCTCGAGTATCTTTGGAAGAAAGACTCGAATCCCTTGTGGAGTCACAAGAAGAAGCTATAGTTCAGCCCATTAAAGAACATGACCATGCTCTTGCCAAGGTAAAGAAACTAAAGAAAGAAAAGATTGACTTTGGGGCTATTCATGCTAGACTTTTGGAGAAGTTTGATAATCTTGAAAGTGCTCACAAGGCATTGAAGCGTGATCATTCTACTCTAAATGAGTCTCATGACCAGCTCCAAACTCAATTGAAATGGTATGATGTGCCAAGTACCTCCACTTCATCCTTTGGAAAAGAAGCTCTTACAAGAAGTTCTCAACATAGAGGTAAAGGGGTTATTGATGAGATACTGAGCAGGCAAAGGACAAACAATAGTAAAGAAGGTCTTGGTTACATACCCAAGATAAAGATCAAGAAAAACAATAAGAAGAAGAAGAACAAGACTTCTCAATCGAAGACTAGCAACATTACCAATGACAAGACTAATTATGATGGTTTTGCAGGGATCAACAATCCTAACTTTGAACTATATTGTGATTGTTATGGTGATGTTTATGCTAGTTATGTAGGGCCTTATGATTGTTATATTCCTTGGTCTATTTGGGTTCCCAAGACCCTTGTTACTAACATGAGAGGATCCATTGAAAAATGGGTACCTAAAACCAAGAAGCAATTTTGTTACACGACTATGCTTCCGGTGGTTCTAAATGGGTACTCGATAGCGGTTGCACGAGTCATATGACCGGAAGCAAGGAGATCATCATAGAGATACGGCCAAACCTTGATCACATAACCTTCTCCTATGGTGACAAGTCAAAATCTGAGGTATTGGGTCTCGGCAAACTTGTGGTGGCTCACGATATCTCTCTCGTGGACGTCATGCTTGTTGAGACCCTCGGGTACAATTTACTTTCAGTTCGTGCCCTTGGTAAGATGGGCTTTGTAGTTTACATTGATGCTGATTTAGTGGTACTCTTGTGGAGCAAGTCTCTAAAAGTCGCTTTCGTGGGATATGTCGAAAAAGACCTGTACGTGGTGGACTTTTCGGGGAAAACCACTACAGGCCCGATGTGTCTTTTCGGAAAGGCTGACACGGGTTGGCTATGGCATCGCCGACTAGCCCACGTCAATATGAGAACTTTGCAAAGTCTCCACAAGGGTGGCCACATTCTTGGACTAAAAGAAAATGTCTCTTTTGCCAAAGATCGTGTTTGCAGGGCGTGTGTTGAAGGGAAAATGCATGATTCACCTCATCGAAGGAAAACCATTATCTCTTCGAAAAGGATTTTGGAGCTCCTTCATGTGGACCTCTTCGGACCTCCATCTCATGCAAGCCTCTGTGGGAAGAAGTATTGTCTAGTGATTGTTGATGATTACTCAAGATACACTTGGGTTTATTTCTTCAAGTTGAAGAGTGAAACTCAACAAACTGTCATCGACTTCGCCAACGAGGTTCAACGTCAACACAACATCCCCATTCTGGCTATAAGGAGTGATAACGGCTCGGAGTTCAAGAACTACACCTTAAATGAGTTCCTAAGTGAAGAGGGGATAAGACATCAATATTCCGTTGCGTACAGCCCTCAACAAAATTGTGTAGCCGAGAGGAAGAATCGAACTCTAATGGACATGGCAAGATCAATGTTAGCCGAATTTAAATCTCCATATAACTTCTGAGCTGAAGCAATCTCTACTGCTTGTCATTCATCCAACCGTTTATACCTCAGCAAGATCTTGGACAAGACTCCGTATGAAATACTTACCGGTAACAAGCTAAACATCTCATACTTTCGGGTATTTGGGTGTAAGTGTTTCTTTCTTATTAAAGGAGTTCGTTTATCTAAGTTTGAATCTAAGGCTTTAGAAGGTATTTTTGTTGGTTATGGTGCCGAATCCCACACTTATAGAGTCTACAATAAGCTCTCCGGAACTGTTGTAGAATCTTGTAGTGTGCTGTTCGAGGAAAATGACGGTTCCCATGCGGAGCAAGTTGGTGTTTGTGATGCAGATGTTGAAATGCCCCAAGATGCCATAAGAAGAATGGGCGTGGGATTCTTCTGCCCCATTGAGGAACCCCTTGTGGCGGACCGGGAAGGACAATGCTCTAGTCATATAGAGCCCTCATCTACACATACTCAACATGCTCCAACCACGGGGGAAACTTCTACACCATCTCCATCAACTGCTGAAGGTCAAGATGTTCCAGAAAGCTCCAGGATGGATTTTCCGGTTGACACCGGATTATCCGGCCACCCCGCTACAGCTGACCATGTTGTTCCTGCTGGTGAAGATTTCAACGCAAGCTCCAGGCCAGATTTTCCGGCTAGCCCCGGATTATCCGGCCCCTCACCATTTCAAGAAAGTCCCAGGCCTCCGGATGAAGCTGCGGCAAGTACTCCCAGGACGGATTATCGGGCCTCTCCATCGGCCGGATTATCCGGCCCTGACTCTCCAGTTTTGCAGCCTCTTGTTACGGCTACGGATTCACCTCAAGGGCATGCGTATCCACCACCTGCTACTGTTGTTCCAATTACTGATCAAGGCGGAGAAAATGCTTCCAATGAAGACTCAAGTGATGAATCTCCTCCTCCAAGAGACAACAAACTTATTGAACTTCATGGCAAGGCTCGGGCTGATCGTAACCTTAAGTTGAGGGGTCACACTCTCGACAAGGTTGTTGGTGATCTTCGACGAAGGGTTTCTACAAGAAGAGAATTGGCCAATTTTGGTGAGCATCAAGCTCATATCTCCATGGTGGAACCTAAGAAGGTCTTTGAAGCTCTTGAAGACCCATACTGGGTTATTGCTATGCATGAAGAATTGAATAATTTCGAGCGCAACAAAGTCTGGAAACTCATCGAGAAACCCAAAGAGTGCCGCAATGTTATCGGCACCAAGTGGATTTTCAAGAACAAGCAAGATGAGAATGGCATTGTTGTGAGGAACAAGGCAAGCTTGTGGCACACGGTTTCTCCCAAGTTGAGGGCATCGACTTTGGCGAGACCTATGCTCCAGTGGCTCGCCTTGAGTCCATCCGTATCCTACTTGCTTATGCTGCTCATAACAATTTTAAGTTGCAGCAAATGGACGTCAAGAATGCCTTCCTTAACGGTCCTCTACATGAGTTGGTATATGTAAAGCAACCCCCGGGGTTTGAGGATCCTAACTTTCCGAACCATGTCTACAAACTCGATAAGACACTCTATGGCCTTAAACAAGCCCCACGTGCGTGGTATGAGCACCTTAAAGAGCTTTTGTTAGATCGTGGCTTCGAAGTTGGGCAAATCGACCCCACTCTTTTTACTAAGAAGGTTAAGGGGGAGCTCTTCGTATGCCAACTATATGTGGACGATATCATCTTTGGTTCTACTAACAAAGCTTTTAACGATGAATTTTCAAAGCTTATGACTGACAGGTTTGAGATGTCTATGATGGGGGAATTACGGTTCTTTCTTGGATTCGAGATCAAGCAACTTAGAGAAGGAACCTTTATTAATCAAGCAAAGTACATCCAAGACATGCTCAAGAGATTCAAGATGACGGATCTAAATGGTGTCGCCACTCCGATGCAAACAAAGTGTCATCTTGAACTTAACCCTCATGGTAAAGATGTGGACCAAAAGGTATACCGGTCCATGATTGGCTCTCTTATTTACCTCTGCGCATCTAGACCCGATATTGTGTTGAGTGTGGGAGTGTGTGCAAGATATCAAGCAGCTCCTAAAGAAAGCCACTTAGTGGCGGTCAAGAGGATCTTTCGATATTTGGTTCATTCCCCCCACTTTGGTCTCTGGTATCCCAAGGGCTCCAATTTCACTTTATGTGGTTATACTGACTCAGATTGGGCTGGTGATAAGGATGATCGGAAATCTCAATTCTTGGGAAGATCTCTTGTATGTTGGTCCTCCAAAAAGCTGAATATGTCGCTGCTGCCAACGCTTGTACTCAATTATTGTGGATGAGGCAAACTTTAAAGGAATACGGTGTCAATTGTGACAAAGTGCCTCTTTTATGTGATAATGAAAGTGCAATCAAAATTGCATACAATCCTGTTCAGCACACTAGGACGAAGCATATTGAGATTCGGAATCATTTTATTTGAGACCATGTTGCTCGCAGCGATATTGATCTATCCTTTGTGAGCACGAAGAACCAACTGGCGGATATTTTTACAAAGCCACTTGATGAAGCAAGATTCTGCTATTGGAGGAATGAGCTAAATATCATTGATTCCGGGAGCTTGTCTTGATTACCCATGCACTCACTCGTACATCTCAATCATTGTTTGGTCTAGGAGTGGGCATGGATATAGGGGGAGTGTGGTTCTAACTCATTGGGCTAACCCTCCCCCCATAATGCCAAAAGCAAGATAAATCATTTCTCTTTATATCATTTTGTGATATGTGAGCTTATTTATGAGTATTGGTCGTGAACCCAAGATATATCTTCGCGGTGTCACACCATACACTCCAACAAGGTGGCTTCGGCCACCGCCCTCTCCCTTGGGGAGAATTGGATCTTTTTGGATGTTATTTTCCCTCTCATGTTCTTATGGGAATCACACTCACTCTTGGATTTTATTTGATTTGGATTTTGCAAGTTTGAGTGTCTAGTATCTCAGTTTGGCTCTCTTAATCCCAAGCCTTCCCTACCCCTAAGCCATCTATTCTTGCACACAAGTCCCTTGTACACCTTGTGGGGGTGTTGATTGGGGACGCGCGGGCCTGGTTCTCTGTGTAATAGAATACCATATTTGAGGCCAGATAATCCGGCCCAAGTGTTGGCCGGATAATCCGGCCCTAGCGGATTTCATCTTAAAGGGCAGGGCTCGGGGGGAAGGGCTCATAACGAGCAGCACTTCTGCCCCAGCCCTCTCCTCCACTATAGCCGCCGCCTGCCGCCCCTCACCCTCCCCGGAGCCTCTCCGGCCGCCGGATTTTCCAGGCCTCCCCGTATCTTCTTCTCCGCACCTCCGGGTACATTCTCCTCCGTCTTCTTCCTCCAATGAGTGAGGGTAACTCACTCTCGCCCCATCTTTTGCTAGATGTGTACCTTGTTGGGTGGAACGTTGTCTAGAAGGATGTGTTTTCACATAGAAATCATAGTCTTGCAGTTTCTAGGCCCGATCTACCTTTTTGCATGCAATCTAGGTGAAATCGAAAATTTCTACCAGGGCCGGATTATCCGCCCCTGGCCAGGCCGGATAATCCGGCCTGGCAGATTCGATTCTGCTTCAGTTTCACTATGGAGTATGCATTGAGTAGTTTTGTCCTATGAACTTCTTGACTACTTTTTCCATGCTCTCTCCTGGACTTGTGTGTATGCTTATCCCCTTGCTATCGCCCTTATTCTCCTCACAGGTGGTTCCGGTGTTTCCAAGACCTACAAGCGCCGTCCTCGCGCCAAATACTTTCGGGACGACGGACAGGGTAACTTAGTGGACGAAGTTGAGTTGAGGAGAAGGAAGAACGAAGAGAAGTGCATGGCTGACTTGGCACATGCTCACACCATGTTATGACTATCCCAAGTCACCATAGCCTTTATGACCTTTAGTTTTCGACTTGTAATATCACTTTATGAATTAATTAATGATGTTTTGTCGCTTTGCATGATTATGGCCATTATTGCTCTTTTAGTTGGTTGCTCCCAGTCTTTTGCTAGCCTCCATAACCAAGTATGATTTCCACTCATGCATCCAACTCCAAATAAAACCAAGTTATCCCAAAGAGGCCACCATACCTACCTATTAGCATTTGCTATTCCAATTATATTCATGCTTCTATCTACCTTCCGAATTAAACTTGTTATGAGAAAACTAGTGATTAAAGCTCTCACGAACTTGAGGGCACACTTTACTTTTCTTTCCCCCAATAAACTTGAACCATTGTGTCATCTATGTTATATATGCTTGCACTTATATGTTGGGGATTAGCAGAACCATGCTTTCATGGGGAACGCTTTCAACATTGCACTTGTACATTGTACCTAGTTGATATCATGCTCTTTTGTCTATGGATGTTGTTAGTGTGAAATGAAAGGGGGGCTTGCAAGTCCATGGAGTTATGTATGTGTGTTAGAGAAATGCCTGGGCTGTCGGTCTAATCCATGCCTAATAATGGTGGAAACCTGCAACGTAACCATAATGAGCAATCTATGAAGCATTCTTCTTATAAAAAAAGAAATAGAGATTGAGAAAAAAAGAAAAAAAAGAGATGAGAAAAGAGGAAAGAGAGAAAAAGCACCATTTTTCCATGGTAAATAGGAAGATTGTTGAGATGCTCGTTGTCTGCTTGCCTTGTCATTTTGATATGGGGATTCTTCCGTACACCCCGTTGGCGGTTCTCTATGATACACATGTTCTTACTATGACAAGAACTTACCGGTAACTAAACTTGAGTAGCATGAGGAGCGGCCCTCATATTCAAAGGACATGAGATTTCCAACTTATACTTTGTCAAGCATATACTTAATAGTTTGTTCACTTTAACCTTAATCACTTCAAGATGCTTATGATAGGGGCAATGAGAGCTGAAAGCTAATAAGTACCATAATTTTTGGAAGCTCTTTATGAGACTTGAATCCCTGCTTCCTTCTGTGAAGGCCGTTCTTCCACTTTTATATTGAGTCTCCACCTTCTATCTTTATGCACCAATTAAGAGAGCATAATTGTCATTCTTAGTTCTATGTGCATTGTCCCAAGACTTGTCGATTGATGCATAACTTTGATATTGCTTGTTCCTAAACTATTTGTATCTAGTCACCCTTATGAACTTTGAAGGTGTCCTATGCATTTATGTTTTGCTACTCTATGAGGGACAAGCTGAATACCATTATCATTATGATTTCTTTATGTGAAACAAACAAACATCTTGCAAAACATTGTTATTCATGAATCTTTTGTTTGTGTCTTTTCATGTTACAATATAGTTGCTATGTCTTATTGTTATAACTCTATCTTTCATGATTCATGTTTAGAGTACCTTAATCCTAGCTATCAATGCTTTTATAATAATGATGATCAAGTTTGTGTTGTCTGCATGTCACCTCAAAAATTATATTGTTTTGATCGTTTACGTACTCAAGGACGAGCAGGAACTAAGCTTGGGGATGTTGATACGTCCATAATGTATCTATAATTTTTTATGGTTTTATGCTAATAATATGCTTTTGACACTCCGTTTTAATAAAATTTATGATTTATTTGGACTAACCTACTAATAGTTCCAAAAGTGCACAATGTTCTTGTTTTACACTTTGATGTGTAGGAATAATCAAGAATACAAGTGGAAACCTTGTTGGAGTCAAATTGGGATTTTTCCAGAAATCTGTCTCAGAACTCTTTTTGTAGATAGTCACGTTTCGGGTCAAAGACGTCGTCGAACGGAAAACTCTTCAACTACAAAATTGTTGGAAATTTTGCGACAAACGTTCTGGACATAATATTTAGCTGATTACGAGTTCGGACAGACCTTTTAGGCCCAATTTACTGCAGCCCGATGGGGTGACGGGAATCCGAGAAGCTATATAAAGGAGGAAACCTAATTCGCCGAGGGCATCTCCATCCACGAATTTGCAGCCACCAAAGCCACGTTTTTGCCTCCCCTATGGATCTCATATCCATGGGGGAGGGCTCCCAAGAAGCCATGAATAAAGGGGGCTAAGGGGCGGTGCTCCCCCATGATACCGGCGGCGGGGAAGGAGTCCCCGCGCCGCCGTCGGCGCCCCCGCCTTCTTCAACATCTTCACCGCCATCTCCATCACCTAATCCTCCTAGTATGCAGTGGTGCATCCTCCCACACACCTCTGTACCGTCCTATGTAAACATGGTGTTTGATGCTATAAGTTATAATCCTATGATCTATGTCATGTTTGTGTAGTTTCTTTGTTCTTAGATTGAATGGTTGAACGTCTTTGGTTCATTAGAGTTGTATATGTTGATATGGTACAGTCCTTTGGTGTCCATTATATTTGTGCACGCATGAATTAAACATTATAGGGTTTGTAGTATGTGTAAAAGGAAGGGGGAGTTCTGCCGGAGTGACAGAAACCTGAGGACGCGAACCGGAACATTGCACGTATGGGAGTTAAGGCAATGGTTGGGAAAACCTTAATGCATTGATTAGTACTTACGGATGTTTGCTAACAATCCAATCATATAGTACATGTAATTCCAAGTAGTGAAGCGATGTACATTTAGCCTCTCCGACATAGAAAACTACATCGAATACAATGAACCCAATCTATTCGCTATTTAAACTTGGACAAAGCCACCACAATTATCACCACTATTCCATACTCATGGTTTTGTTAGTTTAGTGTCTTTTATTGCTGCAACAACTAGCTTTACTTTTTGTTATTTATTATCATGCAAAGCTATCTCTAGTACTCGTTTTGTTGCTCTAGTTTTATTTCCTAGATAATGCAAACGTTTAGTGTGCATAGAGTTGTATCAGTAGTTGATAGAACCTGAGAGAATATTTATCCTACCTTTAGTTCCTCGTTGGGTTCGACAACTCTTATTTATCGAAAAGGTTACACACGATCCCCTATACTTGTGGGATATCAGCCGCCGAAATCTAGACTCGCCGTGTACTAGCCTCAGTACTGACCGCTCTTTTTTTTCCTTCGCCCTTTGTCGGCACCCCTTTTATTTAGCAGGTATAAGTTTGACGTCATTAGCAGGGTTACCCTTCCGACTCGGCCTGGGCAGCGTTATGTACGCCATTGATTATTCTTTAGGGCTCTTACCCCAATTTGCCTCTTATCCGTACTCGGATGTTGTATCGATTTCAAGGTGATTTGAATCTTTGTACTGTATATCTGTATTCTGGACTCATTGAGTTGTTGTTGTACAAATATTGTCAGGGGAATGATCCCCAGGTACCCCAACCAAATAAGAAACAAGACAGTCGGATCACGTCCGGCTGACCAGATGCAGCCGGACAGGGCAAGACAGGCCGGCTATCCTCCGGTAGCCGGATCAGCAAGAGGCAGCCGGATACGGTGACGTAGCCGGACTCAATCAATGGGACAGGGCGACGTGTGTATCAGTGCACGGTACGCCCTGTACGGTGACAAGACTGGCAACCACCCGGCCATACCGAAGACTTTGCGTGGGTGACACAGGAATAGTGGCCGGTGCTGACGACAGGCTCGCACGGCGTCCACTGTGCCTACGACAGCCATACCGCTCGTATTCCGATAAGACAAGCCATACCGGACACTATAGATGACTAGTCGGCTGGGACCCGCCTGTGGGGCCCGCCAGTCGGACTAGCCAGTGAGACCTCTGCCTCTTTGCCTATATAAGGAGAGGCAAGGCCTCAGTAGAGAGGGTTGGTCTTATAGCACTTAAGGCAGTAGCTAGCGTATACAGCTCGAGGAGTACTTGTAGCTCGAGTATTCCACATAGTTAGATCCGGCAGGAGTAGGGGCTTTACCTCACCATGAGGGCCCCGAACCTGGGTACTTCTTGCGTCCCGTTACGCTCGCTTGTATCCAATCCCTCCTGCGGACGCCGTCGATAGCTTCCCTGCTAGTCCCCACACCTCTATCTAATCTCCTCAGGTACTGCCGTTCCCAATACAACGACAAATATGTTTTGTGGGTTCCATCGTGAGCTATTGTGTAATGGTATTACTTCGTTTTCCACCCGCACGCAAGTGCCTGGTGAGCATCTTTGAATCGTTTCTATGCGGGTTTGCGGGAATCGCTAAGATTGCACAGGGCTGATTCTAGGGTGTTACATCCATTTCCTACGACCCGGCCATGGCGTCTACTGGTGAAGCGAGAGAAGGGAAACGTCCGAAGGAAATAGGTGTCCATCTTAGGGGTTTGTTATGGCCCACGCCGAAAGATCCTAATTATGTTTGTTTGATTTTGAATTAATATCGTGATAGCTTTCCTTTTTGCTTGATTGGTGTTTGCTTTCCATGTTTTCCCGAGTTAATTGATACCATCCATTACTTTCTCAACTACTGACGTGATTGGTGTTTGTTTCCATATTTTCCCTAGCGCAAATGGACGGTTTTGATTCTACCAACCTCGGGGATAACCCGGAGGAGGCGGAGGCCAACTTCAGCATGGAGAGACAGATCCTCCTCCATGAGGCCATGGAGCTAGCGGCAGCCCGCAAGCAGCTCGAGATCACCCGGCGCGAGTACGACCGCGCGCACGGCCTCACTCCGGCTACCGCGGAGCCGAGCCGGCACGGCCAGGTACGGCGTTGGGGCGGCGAGCTGGGCGGCAGGATGGAAAAGGACGGGGAACCGGATCCCGCGCCTGCCCTCACACGGCCCACCTACAGCACGCCCATCAAGAACTTGCGTGCGGCGCGAGCCGCGGCAGAGGAACTACCCATCTTGGAGGGCGAGGAGCGAGCCCGCCAGCACGCTCGCGTGCAGGAGCTCCTCCGCGTCGCGGACGAGCAGGCCGGTGCCAACCGGCAGATGCAGGAAGACCTTAGCTACTCGAGGGGGAGCAGGCTCCCTGCCAACAGCAGGGGCGCGCCGCGCGACACCCAGCAGGTGTCCTCCCCTCAGCCACCCAGGGCCCACAGTAGGCGTCGCAGCTCTGGCAACAGGGGCCAGCCGCGCCAGGAGCAGACGGTGAACAGCAACCCGCCACCTCCCCCTCCGCCAGCCGGAGCACCCAAACCAGCCGGTTCCCGTCTATCGGGCCAGGTGGGAGCACCCAACCCGGATTGTCCGGATGCCCACGACCGCATCGAGCTCCTCGCTCAAGCGCGCATCACGGAGGAGGAAGATTCTACCGGTCCGGTTTGTTTCGGACCCCGCATCTGGAACGAGCCGTTTTCGGATAAATTCTCCCTGCCCAGGGACACCCCCAAGTACGACAGTAGCATGAAGCCGGAAGACTGGTTGACCGACTACGCTACGGCAGTCGGCATCGCCCGTGGGAACAAGCGCACAGCCGTGTGCTATGTCGCCCTCATGCTAACCGGGTCGGCAAGGACATGGCTCAATAGCCTTGTGCCCAACAGCATCAACGCCTGGCCTGACTTCGAGAAGGTGTTCGTCCGCAACTTCCACGGCACGTACAAGCGCCCAGGGCGCCCACGCGACCTGGCCTTGTGCGTCCAGGGCGACCACGAGACCGACCGCGAGTACCTCGCCAAGTGGACGGAGCTGCGCAACACTGGTGAGGGCATCCTGGAGAGCCAGGCCATCGGTTTCTTCATCGAGGGTTGCCGAGAGGGCACCATGCTTCGCCACCGGCTATTGTGTGACGAGCCGAAAACCATGGCGGAGCTCATGATGGTTGCAGACCAGTACGCCACGGCGGATGCCGCCATGAAGAAGCCCCTCCGAGTAAATGCGGACGGACGTCCGACTCCCACGGAGCCGGCTCGCGACCGACCCAGCAATCCAGCTGGAGAAGCCGGATCCTCCAGGCGCCACGGCAACGACAACCGGTTCCATGGGGACCGCCAGGCCGGACAGCAGAAGCCTCGCTATCACGCGCGGCAGGTCAATGCTGTGGAGGGCGCGCCCGACGCGCCGGCCAACGAGGCAAGGAGGCAGAAGCCGCGGCTCACCTTCGACCAGATGTTCGATGGCCCGTGTAAGTGGCATAGCGGTCCCTTCAAGCCGGCTACGCACACCACCCGGAACTACAGCTGGACCCGCCTGCTAAAGGACCAGGGCAACCAGCCTCGTCCCCCGCCTCCCCCACCGGGTGGACCTCCACCGCCGGCTAGGGGAGTCGGCAATGATGGTAACGGTGGCAACAACAACAACGGCTACCCCCAGCCACACGCCGCCTACCACATCTTTGAGACAGAGCAGGATGACAAGCACAGTCGCAGGCGACGCTCCAAGGAGGTCAATACCATCGCCTCTCCGGTCCCCTAGTACCTGAACTGGTCAGAAACCCCCATCACCTGGAGCCGGGCGGATCAGCCTACGCATCTACCGACTTCCGGGGGCTACGCCATGGTGCTCGACCCCCTCATCGTCTCCAACACGCGCACCTGCCGATTCTCGCGCGTCCTCATCGACGGAGACAGCAGCCTCAACCTCCTCTACCAGTCCTCGCTGGAGAAGCTGGGCATTCGCGAAAGTGACCTGCGCCCGACTACCACGACATTCCATGGCGTACGGCCGGGGCCAGCCTGCGCCCCGCTGGGGAAAATCCAGCTGGACGTCATCTTCGGGACCGAGGAGAACTTCCGCCGCGAACCAATCTGGTTCGAGTTGGTAAATCTGACGAGCTCCTACCACGCTCTCCTCAGGCGCCCCGCCCTCACCAAGTTCATGGCCATCCCCCACTATGCCTACCTCAAGACGAAGATGCCGGGACCCCACGGCGTGATCACCGTCGCCGGCTGCTTCAGGCGGTCGATGAAGTGCGCTTCAGCCGGTTCCAAGCTGGCAGAGGCCCTCATCATAGCCGAGGAGAAGCGCGTGATCATGCGCAATGTGGACATGGCCCAGTAGGACATTCCAGCTAGCAGCAAGCCGGCTGGAGAAGGAGCCTTCTAGCCGGCAAAGGAGACGAAGAGGATCCTGCTCGGCCCCTTCGATCCGACCAAGTTCGTCACCATTGGCACCGGCTTGGACAGCAAATAGGAAGGCACGCTCGTCGACTTCCTCCGTGAGAATCGGGACATCTTCGCATGGTCCCCCAAGGACATGCCGGGTGTGCCGAGGGAGTTCGCCGAGCACTCGCTTCACGTGCGTCCGGACGCCAAGCCGGTCAAGAAACCTCTGTGCCGGTTCGCAGAGGAGAAGAGAAAGATAATCGGTGACGAGATCACTCGGCTCCTTGCAGCCGGGTTCATCATGGAAGTGTACCACCCAGACTGGTTGGCGAACCTAGTCCTGGTGCTGAAGAAGAACAAGACCTAGCGCATGTGTATCGACTACACCAGCCTGAACAAGGCGTGCCCGAAAGACCCCTTCGCCTTGCCCCGTATCGATCAAGTCATCGATTCCACGGCCGGTTGTGCTTTGTTGTCTTTTTTAGATTGTTATTCTGGGTACAATCAGATCCGGCTAAACCTGGCTGATCAGATTAAGACATCATTTATCACCCCCTATGGGGCTTTCTGCTATGTAACCATGCCTTTCGGCCTAAAGAACGCAGGCACCACCTATCAGCGATGTATGCAGAAATGCTTGCACTTGCAGATAGGCCGAAACATGCACGCTTACGTGGACGACGTGGTCATCAAGACCAAGGAGAAGCGCACCCTCCTCGAGGACCTAGGAGAAACATTTGGCAACCTCCGCCAATACCAGATGAAGCTGAACCCAGAGAAGTGCGTCTTCGGATTGCCGTCCGGCTAGCTACTCGGTTTCCTTGTTTCACAGCGAGGCATCGAGGCGAATCCGGAGAAGATCGCGACCATCGAGAGGATGCAGCCACCCAGGAACCTGCTTGGGGTCCAGAAGTTCACCGGGTGCCTGCCTTCCCTCAGTCGCTTCGTCAGCCGGCTGGGGGAGAAGGCACTCCCATTGTACCAGCTGATGAAGAAGACGGACAAGTTCTCCTGGACTTCGCGAGCCGACGCCGCGTTTCACGACCTCAAGCGCATGCTATCCACAACACCGGTTCTAGCCATGCCGGCTAGTAAGGAACCAATGTTTCTCTATATAGCAGCCATCAACCGGGTCGTCAGCGTCATCCTGGTGGTGGAGCGCCCCGAGGAAGGCAAGGCTCAGCCGGTTCAGAGACCCGTCTACTACCTCAGCGAGGTTCTCTCCCTCTCCAAGCAGAACTACCCCCACTACCAGAAGATGTGCTACGGCGTGTACCTGGCATGCAAGAAGCTCAAGCACTACTTCGAGGAGCATCCGATTAAGGTCGTGTGCACTGCACCCCTTTCGAAAATCATCGGCAACAAGGACGCCACCGGCCGAGCCGCTAAGTGGGCCATCGAGCTTGCCGCCTACTCCATCCAGTACGAGCCTCGGCTCACGATCAAGTCGCAGGCATTGGCGGACTTCCTCATCGACTGGGCCGAGACCCAGTATCTCCCACCAGTTTCGGATTCAGACCATTGGCGGATGCACTTCGACGGATCGAAGATGCTCGGGGGCTTGGGAGCCGGCATCGTGCTCACCTCGCCCAAGGGAGACCGGCTAGAATATGTGCTGCAGATCGACTTCAAGGCCTCCAACAACGTAGCCGAATACGAGGCACTGGCGCATGGGCTCTGGCTAGCCAAGGAGATCGGTGTCAACCGGATCCTGTGCTTCGATGATTCGGACTTGGTGGTGCAGCAGGTATCCGGAGAATGGGACGCCAGAGACGCAAACATGGCTCTCTACCGGTTCCACATCCAGAAGCTCAGCGCCTCCTTCGACGGGTGCGAATTTCACCACATGTCCGCGTCAACAACGAGGCAGCCGATGGGCTCTCCAAGATCGGCTCCACCAGGCAGGCCATCCCACCAGGGGTCTCCTTGGAGCACCTATGCAAGCCATCCATCAACCCGTCACCAGAATCGGACTCCATCGTCTGGGCAGGAACCGTTCTGGCTGACGGAACGGCGGAAGCGGAGCCGGCAGAACCACCGAAGAAGAAGACCCGCACCAATTCCGGCCATGCAGTGCCTTCCGGCTCGCAAGACCCAGGGGCTGCCGGCTCGCCTAGCGGCTCGGGGGCTGCCGTTCCGGGTACGCCACCTGGACGACCCCCCGACACCCGTCAGCCGGTGGACAAGAGCGTCCTCGTCATCCGGGAAGTGCCATCCTGGGCACAGCCCTTCATGAGCTACATCGCCGATGGAGAACTTCCGGACGACGAGGTGGAGCCCTGAAGATTTTTTCTATGCACAAAAAGTGTACAGTATGTCAGTACACGCGACACCATCACATGGTATCTTCAAGAGATCTAAGAAGTACAACAATCGAGCTAAGAACCAACATTGACAAAGGTTTGCAACTCTGTATTGAGCCGAAGGCCAGAGGCATGGCTGAAGAGCTACATAATTCCTTTCAGTGCCATGATGTCGGCGAAAGGTTCCTTGCAAATGCCGTGAAGCATGATAATAATAATATGCAAGTTCCCTACATTGAAGAGACGTACATTCTCCTGAGAAAGGCCCGAAGCAAGAGAAATTATCATAAATACACTAAAAATGGAGAAACCAAATACATAATTAAGAAAAAATTATGTGATGCTTTATCATCTAAGTCTAAATTTGGAACCAAATGAAGCAAATGCCTCAGGTTAGACCTCGTCATATTTAAGTGCAAAAGACTATTAAAGCCCATTTAAAATAACTATAAATAAATGGGAAGAAATATCAATTAACACATGGAGTTTGAAGGGGGAATAGATTTATGATACCTGTGACCAAACCACGACACTTCATTGGAAAGCAAGGGTGCGTATTGTTCATTTTTCTGCATTCAGACCAACGATTGATTGCTTACTCTAGACATCTACAAAAGGAAGGTCATAATAAAACCAATCCTGACCAAATAGATATGGGAAAGTAGTATAGGGAAAAATACCAAATGTACTATGTGCTAGCTGACGTTGGCTCATTCCGAATGGTTTAGCAAAATAGACAACAGTACCCTTTTCGGCCACAAAAAGCAAGGATTCACTCCATAGAAGCAAAAGAAATTTCCGGTTAAAATGAGGAAGAGGGAAACACTAATTTCTTACCTTGGTGGATAGATGGATGGGGCAGGGTAGGGCAACCTCAGAACAGATTGCCAACATAAAGATAGACACATAATTAAGCATTGTAGGATACTGTCTTGACAGTTTGCCAGGGGTCAAAATTTGAAACGCATGACAAACATCTTATGACATGTTACCTTGGCAACAAACTAAAAATATACCATGTCATCAGCTTGAAATTCCATCATTTTAACCAACTAAGATGAGTATAAAAAACATACAATATACATAGTTAGAAATACTCATGTATTTACCTGATACACTAGATACATTTTCTTATCTCAACATGGATTAGGAACTAGCCACCTAGAATTGTGGCATAAGCAAGTAATTTGTACATATAAAGAGAAAGAAAGCAGCACACGGAGTCTGAAAGATGTGATAAACCACATGAACCAACGATTTTGAATAAAAGAATTCAATCTTTATCTACCAGCAAGAGAAATGCAGGCTATCACATAGTAAGAGAAAAGAACACATATATGCAACAACCAAAAACCCTCCAAGTTAGCCACCTGATAATTAATTGCTCACAAGACTTATTGGCACCCTCGATGGCCAAGTCCTTGTAAGCATACCATGACGTCAATAAATAAATTAGGGTAATTAGCCATGTTGCTCTTCCAACTTTCTCGTAAGAGGATGGAACTACCTAACTAAGTTTCGAGCTTTATTATGTATATAACTCTCTTGTAGGAAAAAATCACCGCCATTACTATTTTTGTTAGTATATCAGAAGAATAAACCCTCGAGAAACCAAGATTCATGCCATGGTTGCTCTATAATTGATAGATATTAGCATATACATATATTATTCGTGCTGAAGGATGAAACTCAACAGACCTGCTAGCAAAAGGGAGGGAAATCCACATCAATAGAGATGACACAAGCAACCTCGTCAAATCCAATACCATCAAGGCCATTCACACTTGACACTCAAAGCAACCCAGATAAAACACTCAACTAAAGCAAAGAAAAATCGAGGAAGTAAATATATGTGCATTTATCATGCAACACCGCGCTAGCACCAGCAGCGTTACTCTCACCTCTTACACTGTGTGCCTCCGCCGTACCAAACCTTCCCGAGGTACCATGAGAGAGATATGTAGGTCGAGCAGGTGTCGTCACGAGGTATAGTGACGACACAGAATCAACACAATCAGAAGAGAGAAAGATGCCGACCTTGCTGAATGTTGCGGCATAGTACTACAACAGTGGTGAACTGGCATGAGAACAATTCACATGACATCCAGAAAAACCAACCTACAGTGGAAACATCCAGCTGGTAAGTTTTAGTGTGATGGTTTACCTAATTTGCGAGTAACCAATTCAAATAACTACATAGAGATTCACATAAGGCCGAATAAGGTAACATGTATGATGGTGATCTTTGTAGCAGGAAAAGGGTGAACCTGGCATAGAGGGATAGACATGGAGAAAATAACTTCAGAGGCAACCTAGGATAGAAAATCAACACACAAAGGCAACCAAGCATACTTGGTGATACCACACATATCAATACACACAATGGCAATCTGATATTTTGGTCTTTGCCACACTCATTTCAGTTATATATAACAATTTAGAGGCCGGTACACACAAAAAATGGGAGAAACAGAATAGGCACAGAGCATTGAAGGACACATGATTAGGCAATCAAAATGTATAGATATAATAAAAATGGCATACAATCTGCAAAAAAACTAATTAGCATATACAAGCTAGGAGATGATTTTATTCGCCGAGTAACTCGTATAGTTCAAGCCAGATTGCTCTAACATCACTAATCTTTTTTCAGACAATCAATCAAATTTTGACTTAGTTATTTGCAACAAAATTCTGCATGAAAATCGAATAGATGGACACATCAGCAATATGTAAAGGGTAACACAAATTTGGATAAGGAAAATTGGTTTCATGTGCTGAATTAACTGTGAAAGAGACAACTATGTTACAACTGATTATCTTAACCTATCCACTACAGAAGCAAAGCAAAGACTTCCGGGTCTCAAACAGAGGATGAATAGTCACATTAAAAAGTGCCAGGTCTATGCCATAATAACTTGATTAGCAACCCAGATCTTTATTTGGCTAGACATTGTTTTAATAGCCACCTTGGCTAATTCATGCCAAGGAACTATATCATTCACCAATTTCTACGACTCTTTCCCTTTTTTGAGAACTACATAACCTATTCTTTTATATATAAATCATGTCAGCGAGAGGCAAACTACATAACCATTTTTTTAAAAGAAAGTATAGATGCCACAGCAAAATAAACTTGGATAGATGCATGTTTCTTTTGGATGGCTATCTGATGGACTGTGGTGTCTCCTGCGCATCGTAAAATGCAAGAGCGAAACACCACAACATCCTGCAAGGCAAGCTATGGCCAGCGTTAGCGGGAGGGGAAGAATGGAGCCATTCATCCAGATTTAGCCCTCTTAGTGGGCACTTACCACTGGCATTCGATGTCGCGACAAATATTCTACATAAAAAATAGAGCGGATATAATGATCAATCGATCAGTGAATCCTTCGACATATTGTAGAAAAGTTAAATTGCCGGAGCTGCCTTACAGCAATATAGACAACCATGGTCAGGCAGAGATGCAAGATTGCATCGAATCTATGACACTGATAATACACAACATAACTGCTGGCCCTAGCAGAAAAAACATGCATGACGTAGTAGTGTTACCTGCATGTAATCTTCAACTTTGTGTCATGCGTGCCACTTCTAAATCATTCCTCACTCGGTGGACACAATCAACGCTCCGGTTTGACATGAAAAAACCAAACAGAGTTATTCACCTGAGGCTTGCGACTAATCAATAAGACATCAAGTCAACAACTTTATGTTTCTCCAAAAATAAATTTCAGCATATGAAGCTAGTCACATAATTTAGCTAAATTTCAAAAAAAAATCTGTCAAAACCAATTTTGGCATAAGAAAAACAATATAAATTAACAAGTATCCACTGAAACCATGAATGATATGGGACAACTAAATCTAGACGTGATTCACAATTTCCTTCATAAACTTCTATTCATAGAATTAAGTTTGGACCATTATCGATGGTAGCATTAGCACAACAAGATATCAGCACAAAACATTATTATGAAAATTTGTTGCCGCTGTTCATTTGACTCAAGCTACATGCTTTCACCTATGATACACAAAAAAAGAATGCACCTTCAAGAAAAAACAGCCGGTGAGCAATTCCAACTTTCAGGGCTCCTGCTTGTGAGAGGGTCAATTGGAAAATCGAGTCACTCACCATGACTAACATATCTTGTTGTTTGGTTCCAACTTTCAGGGCTCCTGCAACAACTCCGACAAGTATAGGAAGCGTACCAGAAACACCATCTAATCCGACCTAGGAGATGAGAGGGAAACAGAGGCAACAATTTAGAATGGCCATTTACTGAACAAACACAACACAAAAAATAAGCCTATGTACTATACCGGGGAACAGCGGCGCCAAAGATGTTGCTTGGATGAGTGAGACTCCATCCTACTTTTCCTTCCCAAGTTGCTACGGATAAAGAGAGACTTTCCAGTATGCGCTATCAAGATGCAGCCCCAAATGCTTGGAACTCATTGACAATCCAAAGAATATCAACAACTGGTTTTTTGATGCTTCGACCTGAAAATTTATACAGAAGTATAGAGGCCTAAATATGAATGCAACTTTTGGGGCCTCCTGATCCATTAGGGATTCACACCTCGCCAACATTACCATATGGTTATTCATGAATTCAAAACTAACAATCATTATCTCTACAAAGAAGAAACTAACAAAGAAGGGGGACTAAAAATATCCATCACCTGAGCGCTTTTGATGCAGAATTTGATCCTTATTAGCACAACCCTGACCTCAATTTTGTCATGTTATTGCCTCGATAATGATTATAATTATCCTCCAATATCCATAATCCTATATAGATCATAAAATGTTCTAGACAGATCAAGAAGTTCTCTAGTAGTAAATTGCAATATAGAGAGAAATGCATACAGGTAGGAGGAGTTAATAGAGTTCGTGTATGTGAGAGTAGAAAAACTTCCGGCCATATGTAGATCAAGCGGGCGTCGACGGTGAGGCTGCAAACAAGAAGAAAATCAACAGGGAGGAAGTCTCCATGGTAGAGGAGGTTGGTCAAAGGCGGCGTTGATCTTGTGCATGGGAGAAACTGTAGCAGCCTTGCCCGTCCGTCGGTGTGCCGCTTTCCCGCACGAAGCATTATAACTCGCGGAGCAAAAACCAGTTGCGACCTACTGATTTGTTTCTATTTGTCCCAAATGCCAGGCTTACTAAGTTAAGAGCAGAAGTTATACCTTTCTCACTCCAGTGTTTAGCAGTTCTTATTTGATGCCTGAAATACCAGAAACATTTTGCAAGAAACATCAAAAAGGATACAGAAACAAATAGCAGAAAAAATAGAAGCATGCCAAACCTAAAGAGGTAATTTTTGACTAATAGAAGGTAAGACGAGCAGTTAGAAAATTAGTGTGCTGAACTTAAACTAAAAAATACCACCAAGGAAAAGAAAGAAACAGCAAAACGGCTAATTAGCAGAAGGATATAACCACATGCATACTTTTTATTTCTACATATACCAGTTTCCAAAGACCAAGTCAGCAGATAATTTCTCATGTTGTATGTACGTAGCATTTTCATAACATTTTGAAGCTAGCCACTGACAAACGACAGTTAAATCATAGCAGCAACAATTAAGAAAAGAATATATTTTCTTGCAAAGATAACCGTTTTACATATGCTCGCAGCCTCTATGATTTGCCCACTAAACAAATTCAGGAAAAACGCTTCAATCATAGCAGCAGAAATTAGTAGGTATTTTATGGGCAGCCCAATAAGACATTACCTGAATACATCAAGGAGAGCTCGGAGACATGGATCTGGAGCTAGCAAAAACATCCACGGGAGATTTTTGTCGCATACAGGTAGGAGGAGTTAATAGAGTTCGTGATGAACTCTATGTGAGAGCAGAAAAACTTCTTGCCCCATGTAGATCAAGCAGGCGTCAAAGGTGAGGCTGCAAACAAGAAGAAAATCAACAGGGAGAAAGACTCCATGGTAGAGGAGGTTGGTCAAGGGCGGCGTCGACCTTGTGCATGGGAGAAACAGTGGCAGCCTTGCCCGTCCACCGGTGTGCCGCTTCCTCGCACGTGCTCGCTGGCGGCCGTTGCCCGCGTCCTCCTCGCCGGCCGCCAATGACGAGGCGCAGCGAAGGCCGAGTGGACCAGGAGCTTGAGGGAAGGAGGAGGCTGAGAGGCGGCACGAGGGAACGGGCCCGTAGCGAAGGCGGCGGAGCTGCGCGGTGGCAGCCTTGCTCGTCCGTCCGTGTGCCGCTTCCCTGCACGTGCTCGGTGGCGGCTGTTGCCCGCGTTCTCCTCGTCGGCCGCCACGACGAGGCGCAGCAAAGGCCGAAGGGAGGAGGAGTCTGAGAGGCGGCACGAGGGAACGAGGCCCGGTAGCGAAGGCGGCGGAACTGCGCCGTCCACCGCACGAGATGGCAGGGGGGATCGAGGAGAGAGAGAGGCGCTGGTGTGGGAGGCGGCTAGGGATTTCTCTCGTGGGGGCTGATGCGGGTGAATCGACGCATGAATAGGGTAGGAGCCAGGGCAATAAGCGACTCCAATCTTACTCTGCAGCCCGGAGTACCCCGTGAAAATAATCATTGTGACGCTAAGGAGAGGGTCTGGTGGCATTTGGTCTCACCGTCAGAGACCACATCCGTGTGCACGCAACAGTAGGCCAGAACACTATTCTTAAGGGTAAAAATGTATTTGCTGCAAACGAATGGTTAGGATGCACTAATGGGGTTCGATCTGACGGTCTAAATGCACTAATGGTTGTGGTAACTCCCAGGGGTTGCCCCAGTTATATCTTTAGATGGCACGCGTGGTCTTCCACAATCGCAATAGAGCTGCTACGTAGCAACCCAAGCCGTGGTGGCCGTCTTAGTTTGGGACATATAGATGGAGGACACAGCGTAAATCTGGGGTTGTACTTTTTTTTTTGAAAGGAGCATATATTAATATCAGAAGGTACCAATTACACCCAGCCTCTGCAACAACGCATTGCCCTAGCGGCCGTACGGATGCACACAGCCAAAAAAGAAAGAAGAATTAAAAAAAGAAAAATCCCGCTAGAGTGACCCATTCGTTGAAACAGCGGTACTACCACCACCAAGACAACACCAGAAGTCCAGCTTCTCCAAAAGCGACGCCTCCAAGAAGGGAACAGTGCACAAAAACCGTCATCGTCCGATCATAAATTTTAGGTTTTCACCCTGAAAAAAGTCTATGCTCTCAAACAATACCTTCAACAAGGTCATTGCCAGGCACAACCAATTAAGGCCAGACCCTAGGTTTTCACCCTGAAAGGTAGGACTGAGAATCTCTCCTGTGCAGTCGTCCCCACTTGCATGCCACTGCACCAAGTCACGAGTCACCAAACCAATTTCTCATCACCACCCAGACTCGAACCACGATTTTCAATCCTCAGATCTCGGTCTCCATGACATTCTCCCTCAGAAGGGGGTCGCTACCACCGCCGGGGAGGGCAGCGGGGGCGGCCGGAGGGTGGGGGTGGGGGCGCCGCCTAGGGTTGGCATGCCAATTAAGTGATTTATCGCTGATCGATCGGATAATAGAACCTAAGATTAAATCGACGAGAAATAAGGTTCATAGAGATAGCAATGTGACAGAATTTAATACTTATTTGTCTATTCCTGGATAACGTAGTCTTCAACAGTCAAATTTACATATATGTTTTTTCAGAGGTACATGATAGCCTTAAGCAAAAAAAAAAGGCGACTCTATGAAAATTGAGGATATCTGAGCAACAAAAATTACGAAAACAGTTGAGCTTCAGGCCCTTAACTAGGTGTGGATTGGCAATCCTACAAAATGTCAAGAAAAAAATAAGCCACATACCCACATCAAATGAACCATTATCATTTCTCCCATCTTTTCTTCAGCTAATGCGTGTTGCAACTTGCAAGTACATCCAACAAACAACAAGCAACGGCATTTTATTATCATTTCACACCATTGTGTCCACTTTTTACCATTACGTACCTTTCTGACGGTACTTGAGCTAACACATTAGCAACGGCAACGTTTTCCTGTTGCACAATGTTATATAATTCTTTTCGTGATTTGTAGTTCAAATTTGACTAAAACCACAATAGGAAAAACGTCCATTTCTTTCATGTATGTGTTATGTGTGTAACGTGAACATGTATTCATGTATTCATGGTTGGCATGGCAGTGTCGCAGGAAGCTAACTGGGTTGTTTCAAGAGGAACTGAACAGAAGGAAGAAATTAATGAAATGATGTGAAGAAAAACTAAAGGAGGATGTAATGATCGGGCTGATGGGGATGGAAGACGAGAATGGGAAGAAGCTAAGCCACGACGAGGTGGTGGACAACATGGTCACCCTAGCTAATTGTCGGGGCGTATGACTCTACCTCACTTAACATTACCTGGGCCGCCTACCACCTCGCCAAATCGTCCCATGTGCTCGCCAAGCTACGTGTAAAGCTACGGTCAATTTTGTACTCTATTATATCACTAGTAGAAAACAGACCTTTAGTCTAGTGGTATTAGCCCCGGTTTGGCTATAAACCAGGACTAAACCCCCCGTCCAACGGCTAGAACTGGCCCCAGAGGGATGGCAGACACTAGCCCCGGTTCGAACGGAACCTTTAGCCCCGGGTCGTATAACAAACCGGGGCTAAAGGGTTTCAGGCAGGCCAGGTCGGGCGCCAGACCCTTTAGTCCCGGTTTGTTACACGGCCCGGGGCGAAAGGTGGACCTTTAGCCCCGGTTCTAGACACGAACCGGGGCTAAAGGTCTGGCTATATCTTCTTCCCCTGCTCGAGCCACCATTCAAGCTGGTGGCTCTCCTCTCTCTCTCTCTCTTTCTTGCTTCAAGCTCGAGTTCATGCCCTTTTTTTTCTCAAGATTTGTCTATATTTTGTGGTGCCCCATCTATCCAAAGGTGAGTAACTTCATCCTTTGAACTCTCATTGCTATATTAGCACATTTCATGCTCTATCTTATAGATGGATTTGTGGATTTAGTTTGGTAGTAATTTTTGCAATGATAGGATGAGATCAATGTTTAGATTCTATCTATATCTTGTATTAATGCAAGGAACTCTGAGATAAATATCACAATATGTGGATTCTATCTATATATATCTTATTTTGGCACATAGTCTCGAATTTGATTTTAGAAGCACACACATGCGTGAGTTCATCATTCTAACTAGCTAGCTGGGCAAAATATCCTTCTTCGTCTACCTGCGTTCAACAAACTGAAAAAATTGTAACAAAGATAGGATTAATTCATAAAAGCTTAATAAGAAGACATCACAATTCACATATTAGGGAGTGCCTCTATGGCGAGCTCCTCGAAGATGCCTGAGGACGGGATCCTAAGCCATCTTCAAGAAGCTCTGCCGTAGTGGTGTCCCTGCTCTCCCACCCCATCTTTCGGTTTATATCTTCTCTAGCTAAATCAGTATGCTGGTGGAGCTAACTAATTTCACATATTAGAGAGTGCCTCTACGGCGAGCTCCTCGAAGATGTCTGAGGACGAGCCGCCGTAGTGGTGTCCCTGGTCTCGCACACCATCTTGCAGTTCTTCACAAGAATGCATACCTATTTATAGATTAAGCAGCACAACATAGTGTCGGGCACTGATGACATAATGTCGACACACTCACGCTGGCATAGTGCTGCCACCTACCCAAAATAGTGTCGACATTTAATTTACTGGCTTAGTGCTGCCCACTGAGGACATAGTGTCGACATGTTGTCTCCACATCCATATTTAGTCCCGGTTGGTGCCTCCAAGCGGGACTAAAGGTTCATCATATCTTTAGTCCCGGTTGCTGGTTTTAGATTAGTACTAATTAATTATGATTATGGTTGATGTACTTAATTAATTATATATTGCAGATGAGCCGGCAATGGATGTACGCTGACCGACTCTCTAACGAGTTCATTAAAGGCGTGCATTCTTTTCTTCTTGTGGCCAAGGCAAACAAGCGGAATGGTTTTATGTCTTGTCCATGTGGCGTCTGTCAGAATCATAAAGAATACTCTTCCTCAAGAGTCCTTCACAACCACCTATTTCGGTCCGGTTTCATGACCGGCTATAATTGTTGGACCAAGCACGGAGAAAGAGGGGTTATGATGGAAGACAACGAAGAAGAAGAGAATGATGAAGACATTGATGAAGAAAAAGATGAAGAACGGGCATTAGATCTGCCCGATGATGATCTTAGTCGGGCCATTGCTGATGCCCAGGAAGAATGGGTAACTGAAAGGGAGAGGTTGAAGTTCAAGAAGATGTTAGAAGATCACAAAAGAGGATCACAAAAAATTGTTGTACCCAAATTGTGAAGATGGGCACAAAAAACTAGGTAGCACACTAGAATTGCTGCAATGGAAGGCAGAGAACGGTGTGACTGACAAAGGATTTGAAAAGTTGCTGAGAATAATGAAGAAGTTTCTTCCAAAGGATAACGAACTGCCCGCCAGTACCTACGAAGCAAAGAAGGTTGTCTGCCCTCTAGGATTAGAGGTGCAGAAGATACATGCATGCATTAATGACTGCATCCTCTACCGCGGCGAGTACGAGAATTTGGATACATGCCCAGTATGCACTGCATTGCGGTATAAGTTAAGACGAGATGACCCTGGTGATGTTGAGGGCGAGCGTCGCATGAAGAGGGTTCCTGCCAAGGTGATGTGATATGCTCCCATAATACCACGGTTGAAACGTTTATTCAGGAACAAAGAGCATGCCAAGTTGTTGCGATGGCACATGGAAGACCGTAAGAAAGACGAGATGTTGAGACACCCCGCTGATGGGTCGTAGTGGAGAAAAATCGAGAGAGTTTCCGGACTTTACAGGTGATGCAAGGAACTTATGGTTTGGTCTAAGTACAGATGGCATGAATCCTTTTGGGGAGCAGAGCTGCAGCCATAGCACCTGGCCTGTGACTCTGTGTATCTATAAC
This sequence comes from Avena eriantha, assembly GCA_910589775.1. Classification (NCBI taxonomy): domain Eukaryota; kingdom Viridiplantae; phylum Streptophyta; class Magnoliopsida; order Poales; family Poaceae; genus Avena; species Avena eriantha. Next base: position 91,468,441 of record OU342743.1, read on the forward strand.
CTTCCTCCTTGGTTGTGCATGAAGCGGAAGTTTATTATGATGTCAGTGCTCATCCAAGGCCCGAAGCAACCCGGCAATGACATTGATGTGTACCTAAGGCCATTAGTTGAAGAACTCTTACAGTTGTGGCACAGACAAGGTGTACGTGTGTGGGATGAGAACAAGCAGGAGGAATATGACCTACGAGCGTTGTTGTTCATAACAATCAATGATTGGCCTGCTCTCAGTAACATTTCAGGACAGACAAACAAGGGATACAATGCATGCACACACTGTTTAAACAATACTGAAAGTATATATTTGGATAAATGTAAGAAGAATGTGTACCCGGGGAATCGTCGTTTCCTTCCGCCCTCGCACATCCTAAGAAAGAAAGGTAAGCATTTCAATGGTGAGGTAGACAGCCGATGTAAGCCTATCCGCCGTACTGTGATGATGTATTTGACATGGTAAAGGATTTAAAAGTAATCTTTAGAAAGGGTCCTGGTAGACAATCTGTTCCGAAGGACGATGTCGGACACGCACCCATGTGGAAAAAGGAAATCTATATTTTAAGAGCTACCCTATTGGAAAGTCCTAGAGGTCCGCTCTGCAATTGATGTGATGCACCTGACGAAGAATCTTTGCGTGACGCTGCTAGGCTTCTTGGGAGTGTATGAGAAGAGCAAAGATACACCTGAAGCACGGCAGGACAAACAACGTATAAAAGACCGAGACGGCATGCATCCAGAGCTGTTTGAAGGTACTGCTAGCTACGCTCTTACCAAAGAAGAGAAGGAAATCTTTTTTGAAGTCCTTTACAATATCAAGGTACCGTCTGGTTTCTCGTCGAACATAAAGGGAATAATAAATATGGCAGAGAAAAAATTTCAAAACCTAAAGTCTCATGACTGCCACGTGCTTATGACCTAGCTGCTTCCGGTTGCATTGAGGGGACTCCTGCCGGAAAATATTCGAGTACCCATTGTGAAGCTATGTGCGTTTCTCAATGCAATTTCTCAGAAGGTAATCAGTCTAGATAGTCTACTAAGGTTACAGAAAGATGTGGTCCAATGTCTTGTCAGCTTCGAGTTGGTGTTCCCACCATCCTTCTTCAATATTATGACTCACCTCCTAGTTCACCTAGTCGATGAGATTAACATTCTTGGTCTTGTATTTCTACACAATATGTTCCCCTTTGAGAGGTTCATGGGAGTGTTAAAGAAATATGTTCATAACCGTGCTAGGCCAGAAGGAAGCATGTCAAAGGGATATGGAACAAAGGAGGTCATTGAGTTTTGTGTTGACTTTATTCCTGACCTTAAGCCGATCGGTGTCCCTGAATCACGGCATGAGGATAGAATTAGTGGAAAAGGCACACTAGGAAAGAAAGCAAGGATATGTATGGACGGACATTCTCTCACTAAAGTAGACTACACAGTTCTGCAAAGTTCCACCTTGGTGACTCCGTATATCGAGGAACACAAGAATATTGTACACTCCAACAACCCGGGGAAGCCTGGCTCCTGGATTAGAGATGAACATATGAGGACTTTCGGCGGTTGGTTGCAGACACATCTCATGAATGACATAAATGTTGGAGAGCAGTTGTACTTGTTGACCAGGTCACCATCTTCGACTATATTTACTTTCCAAGGGTACGAGATAAATGGGAATACATTTTACACGATCGCCCAAGATAAAAAGAGCACCAATCAAAACAGTGGTGTCCGATTTGATGCAACAGACGAGAATGGGCAAAAGGATACATATTATGGTTACATAGAGGAGATATGGGAACTTGACTATGGACCTTTTTTTAAGGTTCCTTTGTTTCGATGCAAATAGGTCAAGCTGACAGGAGGCGGGGTCGAGGTAGACAAAAAATACGGAATGACAACAGTGGATCTCAACAACCTTGCGTATAGAGATGAACCATTTGTCCTAGCCAATGATGTGGCTCATGTTTTTTATGTGAAGGACATGTCTACCAAACCGAGAAAAAGGAAAGATAAGCAAAAGAATACAGCATCCGATGAGCCAAAGAGCCACATAGTTCTTTCAGGAAAAAGAAACATCGTGGGGCTGGAGGATAAGACAGACATGTCAGACGATTATGATAAGTTTCACGAAATTCCACCCTTCGCTGTGAAGGATGACCCAAGCATCCCGTTAAGTAAGGAAGATGCTCCATGGTTACGGATTAGAAGAAAACCCTAACATGTGTGGATATTGGTGGTGTACAATATTATTAAACCTTTATTTTTAATGATCTTCTTATATGTATATGGATATGAACTTTCTCGATCTCAATAGGTAGTATTGCAACTTGTTGTGGCCAGACATTTATTAATATTAAAATGTAAAAATTAGTCATAATCATATCTAGCCCTGCAGTACACAGCTTCTAGGTCGTCTTCAGAATCGTCATCGTCGTCGCTCGTTGCACGCAGATGGATCCTCAGCCCTTCCTCGTAGCACGCGGATGGATCCTCCGGCCTTGGATTCACGACACGCGAGAGAGGGGGCTCCCGGATGACGACCCCAGTACGCCCTAGGCCTTCACCACCACCACCATTCTTATGGCTATGGTGCTGGTGAAAGTGCGGGTAGCTCAGGCGAGGATGGTCTCCCATGGCGATGTAGCGCATCACACCGGCGATAGTCTGGTTCGCCCACCACAGGCGGAGACCAGCCTCGTTGTGGTTCACTGGGGGCGGGCTATCACTCTCGTACCTTTCGAGCTCCCTTTCCCGCCGGTTTGCGAAGAAGGCATTCCAGGTGTCGAGGTTGTCGGGATCCCAATGGGGATCCATCCGTTGCTCCGGCGTGAGCTCGAGGTAGAAGTGGTTGGTGATGGCCGCCTGGCGGGCCGAACCTTGAGACATAGGAGGAACAGGAACCCCTCCAGCGCTCAACATCCATCTAGCGGGCAACCGGTACCCCGGCGGGCATGGGTAGCTGGAGGCGCACAGTGGCTCGGTCTCCTCGAGCAGAAAAGCCCAGTAAGCGGTGTCCATTGTTGTGAGAGAGAAGGTGTGGATGTGTCGATGGAAATGGCGGTCGGCCTAGATATAGAGGGACATGGCGGGAGAACATGGCGGGAAGCGGGAGAAATGGCGGGAGAAACATGGCGGGAAGCGGGGGAAATGGCGGAAGAACATGGCGGGAAGCGGGGGAAATGGCGGGAGAACATGGCGGGAAGCGGGGAAAATGGCGGGAGAACATTTCTACTATATTTTTGTGAATATTTTGGTATATTATATGTATTTTTCCATTTTTAAATAATAGATAATTTCATTTAAGTTGTATAATAAAGTATGATAATAGATTTAAATTATAGATCTTCTTTTTCTGAAAATTTTGATATATAATACATAATTTTCTGAAAACTATAAACTATTTTTGGGTTTGGCGACAAAAAAGGGTTGCGACGCGCGGGAAGTGCGGTGGGCCGAAAACACCTTTAGCTCCGGGTTGTAATACGAACCGGAGATAAAGGGGGACCTTTAGCCCCGGTTCGTATTACAAACCGGGGCTAAAGGGGGGGTGGTATAAATACCATCCCCACCCCGGGTCGAGCCATGACCCGGAGAGCCCGCGATTCAGTTCTTCCCCCAGAGACGAACCGCGCCGCGCCGTCGCCCACGTCGTTGCCAGCCGCCGCGCCCGTGGAAAGGCTCGCCGCCGCCGCCATTGCCGTCCGCCGCGCCCGTGGGGAGGCTCGCCGCCCCCGCCGTTACCGCCCGCCGCGCCCGTGGAGAGCTCGCGGCCGCCTTCCTTGCTGCCCGCCGCCGCGCCCGTGGAGAGCCGCGCCGTACGTCTTCCTCCCGCCGCGCCACCGTTGCCACCCGCTCCGTACGTCTTCCTCCCGCCACGCCGCCGTACGTCTTCCTTCCTGCAGGTGAGGTCAATTAGTTAGTATAGGTTAATTAGCTATATTAGTATTAGGTTAATTATAGCTACTATTATTAGGCTAAGTATTAGGGTTAGAATTGAAATTAGTATATAGATTAATTAGCTAGTATATAGGTTAATTAGCTAGTATTAGTATTAGGTTAATTTGCAAGTATTAGTATTAGGTTAATTAGCTAGTATTATTAGGCTAAGTATTAGGGTTAGAATTAGAATTAGTATATAGGTTAATTAGCTAGTATTAGGTTCATTAGCTAGTATTAGTATTAGGTTAAGTATTAGGGTTAGAATTAGAATTAGTATATAGGTTAAGTATTAGGGTTAGAATTAGTATTAGTATTAATTATTAGGCTAATTTAGAGTTAGAATTAGGGGTATTGGTTAAGTATTAGGGGTGTTGGTTAAGTATTAGGCATATGATTGGTTAAGTATTAGGGGTATTGGTTAAGTATTAGGGTTAGAATTAGAATTAGTATTAGTATTATTAGGCTAATTTAGAGTTAGAATTAGAATTAGTATTAGTATTAGTTAGGTAAATACCGTGTTATTGTTATTAGTGATAGGTTTAGGGTTATTGTTATTAGGACAATATATACTTAGTGATTTAGTTAGTGTTTATGTTTTATGATTGTTTATTGCTATTATTTAGTTATGCCGCGTCCACCTCGTCCGAGCCTACTGGACTCCGTCGGGGATGTCCGAGTCTGGGCTCCGCCGGGTTGGCACTAGGAGGTGCTAACTGTCGGGACTCGTACCTTGGTGAGGAATCCGGGTATCATCGTCGACCCAGAGCTTCTTTGGTGACGTCCACGAGGTCCAGGAGCTGTGTAGAGGGAGCCGGCCCCCGAGGAGGTGGTACGTCGCCGTATCAGGGAGGAGGATGAGCATGTACGACGATACATGTATCTTTTGGAGACTAGGTTCTCCAATATCTGGCAGGTTCACGGATCTCACCCGAGCTATTCTCTGATGATGGTTCCTCTTCTGTGGCTGCAGAGCTCCCGTAGCACAGAACGCGGCAGCCGCGTTCGCTAGTTTATCTTAATAATGTATTTTATCTTATACTTTATCCTATAATGCACTCGAGCTATTCTCCGGTGATGTAGTAATAATGTACTTTATCTTATACTTTATCCTATAATGCACCCGAGCTATTCTCCGGTGATGTATTAATAATGTACTTTATCTTATACTTTATCCTATAATGCACCTGAGCTAAGGCAATATCAGCAAAAAATAAGGTAAATGCAGCCAAAAAAAAATATCACCACCATATGGGCACAGGTGGCTACAGGAGTGCCATGCCTAAGTGGGATAAAGATGAGGATGACCTGGAGGCTAAAGGGGTCACTCCAGCTACGTCTAGTTGGCTCTTGAGGTCAAGAAATTAGGTATTCGGGCATGGGGCATCATTAGACCCAGAAACAGGCGAGATTATTGCAGCCGAAGAAATTTCTTCACCCAAGAAAGAACTTGTTAAAGTGATAAAAGAGGTTGAAGAGGGAACGTTAGTTCCCGACAGAGAGAACGCTGAGCTGACAAAGGCTCTCGGGAATCCTAAAAAGGCTGGATGAACAAGAGGGTTCGGACCTTCTTATCCATGGGTTATCTGGTTTCCTGAGCACCGAGACACGTACAGAAGCCGATCGAGAAGAACTAAGCGGCAAAAAAAGGAGGATACGGAGCGGTTCGCGAGGTTTGAAGCCATGCTGCAGGAGCATCGCCAGGAGCTTAATGAACTTAAAGGACTCCGACAGCAAGATCCTACATCGGACAGTACGGTCGGTCCGTCGCAACGGAAAAGCAGCGTGGCTTCCATAGAGGGCCACGGTAATGATGCAACGATGGATGTGTAACTCGTGGATGCAATTAAGGAGAAGACTAGTTGTGAGCTGCATGTTGAACTGAAGAATATTTCCATGAAGGTGGCGGTCGGCTTTGCTTTACCTTCTGCACCGGGAGTGACCTACCATTGCAATCCGATTCCAGCTGGCTATGCTCGTGTCGGTGTGGATGAAATTCTACCTATGTGTCAGTCAATACAGCTTGACATCCCTGGAGGTGAAGGGAAGACGACACTGGGAGAAGTCACGAGTGGCTTCATTCTTTGGTAAAAAGAATATATCAAGTTTCCAGGCTCGACACCAAGGCCACCTTCTCCACCGAGAAATAATCCATCACCTCCAAGGCAACCGTCTCCTCCCAGTGCACCGTCTCCTCCAAGTCCACCTCCAAGTGCACCGTCTCCTCCCAGTAGTCCAATCCATGACCCCAACACGAGTCCATCTCAATCTACGCAGCCGCCTCCACCCACTAAGGGCCAAAAGCGGAAGAATACCACCGCTCCGTCGAGCGATAACCAACGCCCGAAGCGACAGTTGTCGCCCCTCCCAAGAGTACCGTCAGTTCCTCCCAAGAGGGCTTACGACCTGACCGATGAGGAGACCGATGCGGTCGTACGGGCCGAAGTGGATGCTCATTTTAAAAAGAAACAATCTAAGCCAGAGGTCCAAATAAAACCGGAAACCAAGGAGCACTTTAGGAAATTACTGACGTAGCCATCCCAAGCTCAGTTAAATGCGCTAGATGACTATACACGATGTCTTCAGAAGACACTGAAACAGAAGAGATCAAGCAGTAGAGGAAGCATCAAAAAAGAGGTTCCCAGCAGGGGAACAAGCAAAACAATTGAGTGGTAGCGGAAGCATCAGAACAGACGTCCCCCAGCTGGGGAAACAAGCAAAACAATCGAGTGGTAGCCGAAGAACCAAAAGAGATATTCCCCAACTAGGGAAACAAGCAAACCAATCGCTCCCCCTACTCCAGGTGAACATACCCGAACCTCAACTATATGAGGAAGAACCTATGGATCCGGGAACGGCTAGGATATTGGCCGAGCAATGTGGTATGCCTATTCATGAAATTATTCATGGCGATATGCTAAGGCTGAGGTAGCACCCAAATTTGTTAACGGGGAGCCTCTGGTCAGTTCTGAGAGGCTTCGGGATATGCCAACACAAATGCAACGATTCCATGAATGGTACATGAAAGCATCAAAAGAACAGCGAAATTGGCTCATACTGAAAGTTCGAAAATCGCATTACTTCATTGAAGACGAGGTCCCTATTGAATTTACAGAATTATTTCAGTTATTCAATCTAAAGGAACTCGACAAAACTATCCCCAGTTCGTATTGTCTGTAATTGATTACTTTATTTATGTAATTAGGTCTCTATCTCGGCTTGTTCAATTCATTGCCGGTAAGTATACTCACTATATTCTTTTGCACGCTATATATAATGATGCAGAATGAAGATGCTCGATTGTAAAAGAAAGGCTATCAACGGATTTGGGTTCGTTGACCCATATCGAGTTCATGGAGCTATACTAAAGGATAAACCACTGGAGACCGAGCACAACTTGTTGCGGTTTCTCATGAAACAAGATTTCTGCAACGAAATACTATTTCCTTACCACGACGGCGGGTGAGTTTTTGTACACATTAATTTTTGCTTACTCGATGTTCAGTGTAAATGATGAGTTACTGACGTATGTAAACCTTACGTAGGTACCACTGGATTCTTATAAGCATTTCACTTGACTTGGGAAGAGTTCACCTCACGGACTCACTAAACAAAGACATTGAAAACTACCGCAGCATTATCGATGCGCTCCAGAGGTAATTTCAACCATTATCGCACTATATCGGTTTCTTTCGTTCATTTTCTGGGATATCAAGTAGTTATTAACTCATACATTAATTTTCTTTGTCGGGTAGGGTTTGAACACAGTTCAAAAACATGTCAGCGGTCAATGGCGTGAGGAGCTATTTTCTAAATCACTCTCGGTAAGTAGTACGAGCTAAGTCCGCGCATCTATTTAATTCTAGTTTATGTGCATTTATCATGCTAGCGTTATTATTTAATTGAATTATATTCTTGTAAAGTGCGCAAGGCAGCCACAGGGAACTAATCTATGTGAATTCTACGTATGCGAGTTCATTCGCATTAGTATTGAGAAGCCCTCGGAAAATGTTCGAGTAAGTAAACAATATATTCACCCTTTATTTTTATTACAAAAAGTCGTGTTGAGTCTAATTCATACGATCTCCTTTTTATATAGGTGGACGCGATGCAGGACAAGCTCCTACCAGAGGACCGCCTAATAGCATTCCAAGAGGAATTTGCTGCATTTTTTGTCGACGAGGTCATAGACCCACGCGGAGAATACTGTATAACTAGACCCTAAAGCATCCATGTAATGATCTCCATGTAATCAAATAGACATGCTCTGGACCCGGTTGGGACTCCATATATGCTTGTAAGAGAAATTATATTATATATTGCGTCAATGTCTACAAGTACTGTGTAGTAGCGTTCTGTATGTATACAAGAGAAAACTTGTTTCTAATGAAAACACATAATGAAAAATAATTGAACACAAAACACAAAATGAAAAGAAAAACACAAAACCCTAAACCCCATCCCCTGCCGCGGCAACCAAATGACCCAAAATGCTGCCGCGGCAGGGAACCTTTAGTCCCGGTTCGTAACATGACCCGAGGCTAAATGTCCTGCCGCCCAGCGCGCCTAGCAGGCCACGTGGTTGGACCTCTAGCCCCGGTTCGTAACTGAATCGGGGCTAAAGCTCGGACCTTTAGTCCCGCTTTCGCAGCCTCGGTTCGCAATCCGGGGCTAAAGGCCCTTATAAACCGGGGCAAATGGCCCGGTTTCTACTAGTGTATTATCGACCATTATATAAATAAATATTTTAATGCAGGAGGAGAATGTCGCCATTTCAAAAAACAAGAGTGGCGACCTCATCACCTCTGATGACATATCCAAAATGAAGTACACTGCTAAGGTTGTCGAAGAGACACTTAGGATAGCCAACGTTGCTGCAATGCTCTTCCGTGTGGCACAAAGAGACGTCCACTATGGAGGTAGTGTACAAACTACCTACTCTTTCCCTCCACAAATATAGAAACACAGTGATTTATGCGGCTTTTTATCACTAGAAACATATAAAAGTAAACAAATTGAACATACATAGATAATATGCCATCATCTTATCATTTTATGTATATTACGGTCCTTCAAATTTACATATCACACATTTTGTATAATGAGTTGGAGACGTGAAAATTCTAATGCAGAGAGTTCAAACCATATAATATAAAAGCTTTTTGTGTCAGTTTTGCAAAAATGCATGGTTTCTACATATCCTATTATGCACCTTCTAAGAAAAACTGGGACAGAATATTTTTTTTCCCAAACACACACATGCATGTACTGTTACCCATTATAAGTTTCAGAATAAAATTGTAACCAGTTGAAGTGAAAATGCATTTCAAATGTCAAGGTACTATAGTAAATGTGTTTCAACAAATGCAGGTTATACAATACCAAAAGGTTGGCAAGTTGTGGTGTGGCTCCGATCGCTGCATACTAATTCAAAATACTACAAAGATCCACTCACTTTCAACCCTGATAGATGGGATGTGAGCCGTTTACCTGAAATTACTTGCACATCAATGTGACATGAAAAAAATCAATTAAATTTTATAATCAAATAATAATGTTCTAAAAGTACTATTTATGTAATGCAGAAACCAGCAAAGCCAGGAACATTTCAGGTGTTCGGAGGAGGCCACAGGGTTTGGGCAGGCAACATGCTCGCGAGGCTGCAGATCACCATTATGTTGCATCATCTATCAGTTGGTTACGAGTGAGTATCTGTTCAAAAGATTTGCTACTCAAAATAATTGTACCTGAACTCGTTGTATTTTATTTGTCGCTTCATTTTGCTAGAGTATTAGATATATACGGTTGTTATGATAGTTCAGATAGAGTTAGGATCTGTCTACGTACAATCCTAATTTGACTCGTACTCTAAAATAATCCTCTGTACGCCTATATATACTCGCCCATGAGGCTCAATAATATATCCATCGCATTTCGCCAAACTCATACTCTTTCATGGTATCAGAGCAGCAAGATCCTTGACCTAGCCGCCGCACACGCTTCCGCGCCGCGCCGTCCCCAGGGAGGTCGATCTCCATGATCTCCGCCTGGGATGGTTGTGATGGTAGTTTAGATAGAGTTAGGATCTAACCTAACTTAACTCGTATTCCAAGATAATCCCCTGTACGCCTATATATACTTGCCAATGAGGCTCAATAATATATCCATCATATTCCGCTAGTCTCTCCCTCTCTATCCGTCTATATGGTATCAGCCTAATCGGTCCAAACCCTAGCCGCACGCTTCTGCCGCGCCGCCCCCGGGGGATCGATCTCCATGATCTCCGCCGGGGGCCGTGCGATCCGTACGCAGGGTTCGTCCGCCAATCAGTGATCGGCTGCCTTGTAAGTCTTTTTTTCCGATCTCTTGATCGGTTTCCTTTTTTGGTTTACCGATCATAGATCGGATTGAGTCGCTCGCCGCCGTCGCCGTCGCCGCCCCTCTACTTCGACCATCGGCATCGAAGATCTACACCATGCCCGTGCGCCTTCCCTTTCCACTACCACACTTGCCTCGGCAGGCTATTGCGGTCTCTCGACAGGCTGCCGCGCACCGCGGACGGCTGCTACGCCTTTCTTGGAAGTTTGTTGCGCCCCCCTCCCCGCGGATCGTCTTTGTCGTCAGTGTCCAGGACTTCACCGACTACGCCGCCGTCGACTACGATCTACACGTCGTCCACACCGTGGCGCATACGGCGCACCATCGGTCTGATCAACCGATCCCGCACCTGTCTACGCCAAGCACGTCCCCGAGCACACGCATACCACCGATCGAGCTATGGGCTCCTGCCTTGTCGCCCCGTCGGCCCACAGCGCCGCCGCCTTTGGTCCACGCTACCGGCTTCCAACGCGCCTTCCTTGGTGTGAACGTCGCTGGTGGTGTCCCAGCCGCTGCACCGACTTGCGCCCTGAAGCTATGCCGTCCCTCGGGTCGTAGCATGGCTGCACGCCGTCTACTTTGCCATCCTCGTGCATCGACGGCCTCGGCTTTCACCGTGCCATCTCCTAAGGCACGGATCGCCGCCGTCTGCACATGGTCTTCGTCATGTCGCCGGGTCTTCCTCGCCTACTTCGAGCACCGCCGCCGCGCTTCACAATGTAACCTGCAGGGCGCCCTCTCGCCGTCGCAGGTCCCGCCGACTACCCCATCGCCACTCTAGACATCCAGCATGACTAACCCAGGTCGCCGCTGGTTTCACCGCCTTCTACGTCTTTGTCCACTACAACTTCACCGCCAACGTCATCGCTTCATCCCCGACTACATCACCTGCTACTCTACTCCGACAATCGCAAACAGCGCTGGCATCTCTCCCTTCGCCGCTCTACGGGTCGCAACCGCTCTGGAGGCTTCCTATGCTAGTCGTTCTGACATGGCGGCAAGTTCATGATGGTCCCTTTCCCCGCACGCCTGGTACTGGTAACACCGGGAGTGCCTTCGTCCCCGATGCGTTCCCGAGTCTGTCAAGCTCAGATCGGTGCCTCGTCTTCATCGGCTTCGACAATGTCTTATTCGGCATCGACCCCTCTACGACTGCCTCGATCACGTCACCGACGTGTTCTTTTTTGCATACTCGGTTCTGGAAAAACCGGAGTGTGCGTTCGTCACCGACGTGCGCCTAGTTCTGGCAAAACTATGGCCGCACCTCGTCCTCGACGGCTCGGACTGCGTCGACTTCGTCATCGACACCCTGAACGACTGCCTCGACGCGTCTCCGTCATCCTTCTCGCGTACTATGCGCATGCGGCTTCACGTGCGGCTACCTCGATGGCTACCTCGATACCGGCATCCCCGACCACGACATCGACCATAGCAACCCATCGCACGGCTACCTCGACCATGACACCGCCTCACGCTCTCGACTCTCCCGACATCGGCACAAGGGCTACCACCTCGCTTGAGCATCACCAGCTTCCTCTACAGTCCAAGTAACCGCAGCGCGACACTGTCCACGATGTTCCCGCTATTGGATGCTACTTTGGTTTATCTCCAGTCTGACCGTCCGATGTTTCAGTTGTTCACGACGCTACCACTACGACTGCGAATGAGTGTTAGAGTATTAGGTATGTATGGTTGTTATGGTAGTTTAGATAGAGTTAGGATCTATTTACGTATAGTCCTAACTTGACTCATACTCTAAGATAATCCTCTGTACGCCTATATATACTCCTTCATGAGGCTCAATAATATATCCATCATATTCTGCCAAACTCATGCTCTTTCACATTTATATATTCCTCTTGTCACAGATGGGAGTTGCGCAATCCTTATGCAGAGATTGATTACCTTCCACATGGAAAGCCTAGAGATAGCGCAGCCATGGCTTTCAAGAAACTTAGTACAAGTACCTAAAGAATTCCAGCTATATGATAAATAAAACATATTGTCGCTTTAAGCATTCATATGTATGTGGTATATCTATTTTTTTTACTTTTGTGTTTCTCCATGTAATTTCTAGGTCGATGTAAATATATATTGAAGTGTTCGTACTCATCTGATCGTGAGTCACACTACGGGAATAACTTTATATGCCGATGGCAAAGTGTCGGGCCGTCGGCCTAGCTTGACGGGCTCGACAGCCGGGCCATGCAGCCGTTGGCCCAGTTTTGCCGTCGACGTAGGATGAATAGGCCGACGGCTGCCGTTGGCGTAAACAAGGTCGTCGGCGTAAGCGATTAGGCTAACGGCAGAGCAACGGCGTCAAGTATACGTCGACGGCAAAGCCGTCGGCATAACTAAATAATTTAAATTCAGAAAAATACATATAATATCTCAAAATTTGTAGAAAAACAAGATCTATCTATATAAACTTCAATATTACATATTTTTGTTCAAATATATATATAATACAAATACTTTCGTATAACATATTTTTTATTTCCCGAGTGCAAAAATAGGGTATTTTTTGAAACAACCATCAAATGAAAGTTTCAAAATACTAGATAACCTTAAATGGACATTGTCCCAACCGGGGTATCTCAAAACTTTCCGTCCACCCCTCGTGAAAAAGACAAATTCATGCTGAATCGGCAGGAAGTGAGTCAGATTTGAATTACAGGTACATGATCTGATGGTCATGATTTTTTGCAAAAATCATTCTTACTTTCACAATATGCTATTCCATCAGAGATTCAATGCAAGTTTAGCGAGGCTGGCCCCTGAGCTAAGAATCTTAATGTCCGCTGATTTAGAAAGTTTGACGATAGTTTGAAACGGGCATAAAAAATTCAAAAATGGTCAAAACAATGCAAAACCTTCGCGTGGTGTCAAATTATGTGACATAGTTGCAAGGAAAAATACTAAACTTAGTATATTAATTGTGTCTCGAAAAAACCTTCACAAAATGACCTAACTCAATCGAGGTTTTGTAGCTTTCATGTCAAATAACCAATGTTATGGCTTAAATCGCAGTATAGTTTGTGATAATGTGCCCATATTGTGTACGCATGTATCATGGGATGACGAAAAATATTGCAGGACGAAGTTTTCCTTTTCGTTGGACCAAAAAGCTATTTTTCATTTTCAGAGTGCAAATATGGGGTGTTTTGTGAAGCAACCACCAAATGAAAGTTTCAAAATGATACGACCCCATTTTGCAAAAATATTAGACCACCTTGAATGGACAATTTCCCAACCGGGGTATCTCAAATCTTTCCATCCACCCATCATGAAAAAGACAAATTTATGATGAATCGGTAGGAAGTGTGACAGATTTGAGCTATAGGTACATGATCTGATGGAAATGATTTTTTGCAAAAATCATTTTTAGGTTCATAATATGCTATTTTATCAGAGATCCAATGCAAGTTTAGCGAGGCTGAGCCTAGAGCTAAGAATCTTCATGTCCGCTGATTTAAAATGTTTAACGATAGTTTGAAACGGGCATAAAAATTTCAAATACGGCCGAAACAATGCAAAACCTTCGCGTGGTGTCATATTATGTGACATAGTTGGAAGGAAAAAAATACCAAACTTGGTATATTGATTGTGTCTCAAAAAACCTTTACAAAATGACCCATCTCAATCGAGGTTTTCCGGCTTTCATGTTAAATAACCAATGTGATGGCTAGAATCGCGGTATAGTTTGCGATAATATACTCATATTACGCACGCATGTGTATCATGGGATGGCGAACAATGTTACAGGAGGAAGTTTTCCTTTTCGTTGCACCAAAAAGCCATTTTTCATTTTCCGAGTGCAAAAAACGTGGTGTTTTGTGAAGCAACCACCAAATAAAAGTTTCAAAATGATACCACCCTATTTTTCAAAAAAACTAAACCACCTTGAATGAACAATGTCCCAACCGGGGTATCTCGAATCTTTCCGTCCACTCCTCGTGAAGAAGACAAATTCATGCTGAATCGGTAGGAATTATGACAGATTTGAGCTACAGGTACATGATCTGATGGTCATGATTTTTTGCAAAAATCATTTTTAGGTTCATAATATGCCATCTTATCAGAGATCCAATGCAAGTTTAGCGAGGCTGAGCCTCGAGCTAAGAATTTTCATGTCCGCTGATTTAGAAAGTTTGACGATAGTTTGAAACGAGCATAAATTTTTTAAAAATGGTCGAAACAATGCAAAACCTTCACGTGGTGTCATATTATGTGATATAGTTGGAAGGAAAAATACCAAACTTGGTATATTGATTGTGTCTCAAAAAAACCTTCACAAAATGACCTATCTCAACTGAGGTTTTCTACCTTTTAGGTTAAATAACCAATGTTATGGATAGAATCGCGGTATAGTTTGCGATAATGTACTCATATTATACACGCATGTGTATCATGGGATGGCGAACAATATTACAGGAGGAAGTTTTCGTTTTTGTTGAACCAAAAAACCATTTTTCATTTTCTGAGTGCAAAAAGGGTTGTTTTGTGAAGCAACCACCAAATGAAAGTTTCAAAATGATACCACCCCATTTTTCAGAAAAAAACTAAACCACCTTGAATGAACAATGTCCCAACCGGGGTACTCAAAGCTTTTTATCCACCCCTCATGAAAAACACAAATTCATGCTGAATCAGTAGGAAGTGTGATGGATCTGAGCTACAGGTACATGACCTGATGGTCACGATTTTTTGCAAAAATCATTTTTAGGTTCATAATATACTATTTCATCAAATATCCAATGCAAGTTTAGCGAGGGTCAGCCCCGAGCTAAGAATCTTCTTGCCCGCTGATTTAGAAAGTTTAACGATAGGGATGTTATATTTAGATTCGTGGCATACTATCGGTTAGTCTAGTATTAAAAAGTTACGATACATAATTAAATAGATGATAGGGATATCATATTTGGATTCCTCTCATTTTTCTAATCGATATGGATATATTATTTGTCGAATTACGATTTACGGATTTGTATATATGTATTATTCAATTTTAAATGGAAAAAAGGCAAAATAAATAAAATTTATTTTTTTATTTGAATTTAAGATTATTATTACTTATGCATCATTGTTTACTTAAATAATTGTATGGAATATAAAAAAAATAAAGACGCTAACATTATAGTCCAATGGTTAATAGGATTGATATGATCGTATTTACAATAATTTCTAATTTGTTTGTCGGAAGCTCATGTGGAAGGAATGGAGAAGTTAAGCGTGATGGGGCTGGAGTAGTGTTAGGATGGGTGACTGATCGGAAAGTTTGACTACTAGTGTAATTTGACTTGAGATTAAGTGTACTTAGAATTAAAAATATGTATGTGAGATTAATGAGTTAAACAATTCAAAAATATTAAAAAACTAAAAAAATTAAACAAAAGTTGGAAAAATCTAGGCCGATGCCTTTGTCGTCGGCGTAGCCAAACTGCCGTTAGTCATCTAGGTGGGACCCATATGGTCTATGCCGATGGCTTTTCTACGCCGACGGGTAGAGGGGCTACGCCTACGGGTATGTACGCCGACGGGATTTTGGGGCTACGCCGATGGGACCCGGCCGTAGGTGCATCAGTCTTGTCCCGTAGTGTCATATGTATCTTATTTATGTTTATCGATATACCACGTAAGGTTTTTGACAACATTAATGCACAATATGATGGTTTGGTTTTAGATACTCCCTCCGATCCAAATTAATATCATCGTAGGAAGTACAACCAAACAAACATATAAAAACAATGTCCGTGCAAGTCTAGACACTAGTAGGGAACGAGCCTATAGTCCCGGCTTGTAAGGGGCATTAGTCCTGGTTTTGAAACCGGGACTGGAACAACTGGATTACAGGCCAACCCTTTAGTCCTAGTTGTGTTACCAGTCGGGACCAATGGGCATCCATGTGGCTGCCTGGGCGAGCGCGGGTTGCCCACCCATTAGTCCGGGTTCCTATTACGGTCCGGGACAAATGGTTCTCTGCCGTGCCAGCATTTTAGACAATTTATTTGCCGTGGCAGAGAATTCATTTTGTATCCTTTTAGTTATTTATTTTTTATTTGAAAATAGTTTTCGAATATTTTTACGCTACCACATACCGTACACGTTTGTGCATATATAAGGTAACTGGTCCTAAGGTCGATCATACAAATATATACATGATAGTTACATGGAGATCACAATTACCGGGACTAGAACCCCGCCAGTTCATACTAAATTCTCTGGTGTCATCGGTAGCGTCTATTCATACTAAATTCTCTGGTGTCATCTAATATCTTGTTCATCAAGAATCCCGCCAGTTCTTCTGCAATTCCTAGTACGCGTTTCTCTGGTAGGAGCTGATCTCGCATGCTCTCGAACTATATAAGAAAAGGAGATCAATATAAATATCAATCAATATAACAAAAAGTGACGGTAATAAAATAATGGTGTGAATGTATTGCTTACATCGACTCTATAATCTTTGTGCTTAGTGGTAAACGTGCGAATGAACTCGCAAACGTAGATTCCACATATATTCGTCCCTAGTGGCTGCCCTCGCACACTTTACGAGAATAGAATTCAATCAAAATAATAATCTAGCATCATAATTATATTGAAACTAGAAGTAAAGAGATGCGCGGACATATCACGTACTACTTACCAAGACTGGCTTAAACGTCAGCTTCTCACTAAAGTCACCCGTAATCGCACTCTTGAACAGGTTCCAAACCCTACCTGGTAAATAAAATGAATGAGTTATTTATTATGTGATATCTTAGGAATTCAACGAAAGAGACCGATATAGCAGGAAAATTTACCTCTGGAGCATGTCTTGCATGTCCCTAAACTATTGCAGGGGTCTCTTTAATGAGTCCATGATTTCAACCCTTCCCTTATCAAGTTGAATGTTTAGCAGAATCGAGTGGAAACTACACACGTTTATATATACATCAGTAACTCATCAATTACACTTAACATCGAGTATGCAAAAGTGAATGCATACAACAGAGTAAGACCCTCAATTGAAATTGTAAGAAAACTATATATGGTCACAAATTTTTTACTCTGTTAGAAAGCTTAGAAGGTTTTCCTCCATCTCCTTTGGTTTATCCGTTAGCGTCCTTACATGTATTTTATCTGGGTCAATGAACCCAACACTAAAGAGTGATATTCTTTTAGATTCCTGGATGTTCATTCTGCATAATAATAGAGTACAAAAGGGTATAATAAGTATAATTACATGCAATGAACTGAAAAACTGAACAACTGAACAACTTATATGTACACAATGAATTCAACAATTTACAAACAATAGCAACTCATGATAGATTTGTCGAGGGCATCGAAATTATATAACTGGAAGAGTTCTGGAAACTCAACATGGACCTCGTCGGCTCGGAAGTAGTAGTCATGTGGACTTTCGTTACAATCATTATTCTCTCCTCCTTTACGGCTTTCAACTACCATTTATGTAAACTCCGCATTTGTGTTGGCAGTTGTTGCAACGTCTCTATACTGACCAAAGGCATCTCGTGGACATATTTAGGGGCGACAACAACCTTGGGTAACTTGTCCACTTGGGAACCTAGCAATTCCTCAATAGTCACATTCATAGCGCTTCCATATCCTGCTGGGGAATGTCATAGGATAACACCTTGAGGGGTGGGATCGATTTTTTTGCCTATTTCCCGAGCTGGGGGTGTCCATTCTTTTCCTGTTTGCACTTTGACTTGATGATTTGCTCCCGCTTGCACTTCTACTTGATTTGCTCTTCTTCACTTCCTTTTAAAGTGTGCGTAGATAGTCATCTAGCTTATGATGCAAGTCATATTGCGATTTTGTGTTCAGAAAACCAAGTGCATACACGTTTTGCTTCTCAGTGTATACCGGGGCAGGCTCAGGTTTCTCCTTTTGAAGCTACACAACACATTCGGCCGTTGCGATCGCTGCGTTTTCCTCTTCAGTACGATTGTAAGATCTGATAGGAAGATTCTTATGAGGTACTCCTGGGAGGGGCGACATTTGTCGTTTTGGGCTACTGTGTCGTTTAGTACTCATCGACAGAGTACGCTTCCACTTATTCTCCTTAGCAGGCAGCGAAGACGGCTGACCCTGCAGCGGAGATCGAGATGGACTCGCGCTGTGGTAGTTGTAGTCATGGGGTGGGCTTCTTGGAGGTGATGGAGGTGAAGGTGACATGCGACGACTCGGAGGCGGTGTTGGCCTTGGCGCCGAGACTGGAAGCTTGATGGTGTTCTTGTCCTATGGAATGATACCACCCAGTACTTCTCTGAGTGTCCTCTCACCTTCAGGTCCCAAGATGTCAAGCTCCATTGAGTCCCACCCCGTTGGGATTTCAGCCACCCCGACTTTAGCATAGCTAGCTGGAATATCACGGCCATGCCAGCGTGCGTCAGGTGGACAAGGTAAAGCACATCCGACCGCCACCTTGAAGGATAGGTTCTTCACCTTCTAATGGAGCTCACAAAATATCTGCTCCTTGATTCCATCCATGGGGTAACCGGAACCGCCATCTATCATCCGTGCATCGTTAGACAGGACTTCCAATTCAGCCACGCTAATTCTCTGCTGAGATGGGACAGCGGTAATATCGGGTGCAGGATCTTGCATGCGCGCTACTCCTCAAAGTTCGTCAATCTCCTGCTAATTCTTTTGAAGTCTTCCTAGCAACTCATTGAACCTATCTCCCTGAAAGGTGTGAGATTCGACATATTTTTGATGTCTTTTATTGATGATTTTCTCCCGGATTTGATTGTTTTCTAGCTTTAGCTAACGCTAGTACTTCGGTAGCAAAGAAAACTTGGTTTTTAATATCTGTTTCAGGTTCTGAATGTCAATAGAAGGTTTTAACTAGAGAAACACAATATTCTAGAGAAAACAAGCAAGTCTCTCTTTGAAAGCACTCGAGGGGAGCATACAGAGGCTTTAACGAGCAACTATACGGCAGGAATATTTTTCCAGTCGTATACTTCCGGCCGTATAGCTGCCACCGCCTCTGTCTTGTCAAAAGGGACAACTTCCGTGAAGGGACGGGACGCGAAAACACAACACAACAACCACCATACCATCCATAAGGGAGAAAGAAGAGATCCAGAGAAGAAGTGGAATACGTTTTTCATCTCGCTCAACGATCTTTGACCTCCTAGCCAATACACCCCAATAGCCACTAGCTGTACTTGAGAGAGAGGGATTTTCACATTGCAAAACTAGGGTTTGAGATTGTTTCTTCCCATCTTGAATTGTGTTGGATATTTTTCTATTCTTATTGTGGATCTCCATTGTAATATAAAGACGAATTACCTTTATTTAATTATATCGATGATCCATTCTTCTCTCATGTGTGAGTAAGTTCCTTAGGCGTGGGAGATGTAGGGAATTGGTGAGATGTGATGTGCCTTCATATATTTTCCATTAGTTTGTGATTGATTCGAATTACTATATTATGTGTGCTTGACTATCTGTGGGATGCCTAGTGCTTGTTGTCTAATTAAGGGCCCAGACAACATGCTGCTTTGTTATACATTGATAAGATCTTGTTCGCTAGCAGATCGGCGACCACCGGGTGACACAGGGATATCAATGGAAATCTAGAAGACTTGAGGATAACGAGGAACCATTGTGCTTATTGCATTACTCCAATCCAAGGAGCTTAATCGCTAAGCGACATGAAGGGTCGTAATCGTCTAGTGTCTGACCATAGTTTTGGTAATAGGCTAGTAGGATTATTGAAGTTGGGATGAAATACCAAGAGGAGTTCCGGCTAATTATGGGTTGCTCCCTACACATATACGTATAAGATTATAATTGTTACATTTATCATTCATCCTCCTGGCATAGTCACTATCACCATGAACTGAATCTCCCCGCGCCTTCTTTTGCCATCTATAGTAAACAACAAACAACCAAGTCGCTCTTTACTTTTATGCTTTATATTTCTGAAGCTTACATTTTAGTTCTATTTAAATACATCTCATTTAATCAAAACGCCATTCTTATTTCAACACTTGCAATCAATTCACTCGAAGACATGTGATAACTTCGGGTATGACAGAGACTTCACCATAAACACTTACCTTTGGGCTCCCTATACTTTGAAAATAGCTACAAACGATCGGTGCACTTGCAGACATCAAGCTATTTTCTAGCGCCGTTGCTGGGGAGGTAAGCGCTAAGTGTTTTGTATTTTTACATTTCAGGTGTTGCTACTACAAAATGTTCTCCCTAGGAGACAAAGGGTCTACACGCTCTGGTAGGACCTATCTACCGGATTATATTGAGCGCGTGCCTGCTCAAAGACACGAAGAAATTATTGAAATTTTTTTAAGATCAAATAAAGTTGAAGTTGAAAACCTGAGTGATATGATGGAAATCATGTCTATTTATAGGACAACTCCCATGAAACCTGAGAAAACTCTCAGAAAATACAGTGCTCCAAGTTCTGAATTTCTTAAACAACCAATAGAATTCCCTAATCCCGGAGTTAGAGAATATCGATTTGATGGTGGAATTATTAAAATTTTATAGGAATAATCTTTCAGTGGAAGGGAAGTTGAATACCCTAGAAGACATATTATAGAGTTTGACGATGTGATAATATCGCTTGGACCAAAAAGTTTGCCAACAGACTTCTCTCATAAAAAAATATTTCGATGATCTCTTAAAGGTAAAGCTCTAGACTGGTTATATTCTCTCCCTCGCCATTACATTAAATGTTGGGAAAATTGCATTGTTAGATTCATAATCATGTTTAATCCTTTTAAAAAGGTAACTGAACTAAGAAAGAATATAGGCAACTTTAGTCAGAACTTGCGAGAAAACTACCCACAAGCCTGGGAAAGATTCTTTGGAATGATCAATAGTATTCCTAATCATGGCTATTCTAAATCATCTATTTGCCATTTATTTTACCACGGTCTTAATACTCAATGTAGAGAATTGCTTGACCTCACAGCAGGAGAATCTATAAATACTTTAACTATTAAAGAATGTTTGGAATTAATGTCTACTAGGGCTAAGAATGATTCCGTATATAATCCTGATTTTGGCACTAAGCTGGAAAAAGGGTTACTTTGGATAACTCCTGATCTTATGCCTGAAGTACGCAAAACAACAAAAGAAAAAGGTATACCTTATGAACTTTTTAAGGAAAACAAAGTAGATTTGTTACAAGTTTTAACTGAATAAGATGAAACTAGAAAAGTTTTTCAAGAATTAAAACATCGATAAGTCAATCTCATAATAACATGCATAAGCACTTTCAAAAACACAAAAACAATTTGGTGGAACTCAAAGAAAATTATGATGAGATTGGCCAAGAAATAGAATTATTCCACAAGTATCTTAGTGTGATTGAAACCTAGTGTGAACAATGAGCATCTGTTTATCGAAATTTTCTTCGAGATGATAAAGATATTCCTGTTTTTTTGTACGAATCTTGTCACAAGAAGAGGTGCAGTTGTTACAGGACCATTAGGACCACCAGAATATAAAGCTGAAAAGGAGCGAAAGGAAAAAGCCTTGCTCGAAGCCAAGAAGATGATACATTGGTGGATCCTCAAGATGAAAGTGAAACATAAGATCAAGCCAAGGAGGACCAAAATGATGCACAGGATGATCATTATGACTTTGATGCAGAGATGGTTGATCCATGCGAAGAAAACAGATAAGCAATGAAGATGAAGTTGTTGTAGTAGAAAGGAAGAAAAGGGATAGGCAACAACAAAAGACAGCAACAAAAGAGCCTGACCCCCCACAAAAGGTAAAAGACAAGAATAAGTCACGTGAGAAAAAGCTTCCTTAACTAGATCGAAAAAAGAAAGCACCAGATCAGGTAATTTATAATTCTTTTACAAAGGCACTTAGTCACCTTCGTTTGGAAATCCCGTTTGCGGATGCAATAAAAGTTCCTACCTATTCTAAGTTCCTCTGTGATATTCTTAGTAGAAAGAAAGAAATAACTGAAACTATTGCCATGGTAACTAGTTATCCTAGTAATGGGAAGGTGTTGTCTAAGTCTAGAGATCCTAGAATACCAACTATTTCTTGCTCAATAGGTAAAACAAATATTCACAATGCCTTGTGTGATCTAGGAGCAGGAGTTAGTGTAATTCCATACTCCCTCTATAAAAGGTTAGGATTAGGGGAGAATGCTCCTACTACTATCACTTTACAGATGGCTGACAAGTCCACTAAACAACCCGTTGGTATGATTGAGGATGTTCTACTTAGAATAGATGAGCATGTTATTCCAACTGATTTTATTATTCTTGAGATGCCTGAAGATGAGAAATTATCCATAATACTTGGAATACCTTTCCTTAGTACCACAGGGGCATCAGTTGATTGTGTTAAGGGAAAGATAATATTCAATGTTTATGATGCTGAAATCATCCGGTATCTTCCAAAGAAGCTAGAAGAAGGAGAAAGATATATTCCATCGACAAAAAAATTTCATGAGGTAAGTTACCTTGATAAGGGGCAACCCAAGGTAATAATTTGAGAACAGGGAAGAGATTGATTTACTCAACCATTCTTAATAAAATGCTTAATGGGAGTCAAGCCATATCTTCAATAAAATAAATTAGAGAATAAAAAGTTCATCGCATTCCTACCACTTTTTCATAGGCATTCTTGTGGAAGCATGCTCGTCAAGATGCAGATGTCAAAAAGTAGTAGAAACATCGATTGAATGAGTATAGAATAAGAATAAAAATAAAAGTTTGAGTTTTTCATCTACAAAAGCTAAAATTTTGCTCTTAATACGCTAATGTTAGTCGACAGTTTCTACTATCATTTTTCTGTAAAAAATAAGGCATTTCACTAAGTTTTGGGATAAGAAGGTATTCTCGAAGAAATAGAAATTTTTGGTGACTACTAATGGTTGAACGACCAACTATATGGCATGAATAAAAGTTCCCGCCGTATAGTTCCGGTCGTATAGATATCTTGTCCATCAACAATTTTTCTTCGAAGACACAAAGAATTTAACGACCAACTATACGGCAAAAATAAATATTCTGACCGTATAGCTCCGGTCGTATAGATATCGATGCTTTCGTATAAAATACTCTGAAAGGTACTGAGAGTTTAACGACCAATGATACGGCGGGAATAATAATTCTGGCCATATAGCTCCAGTCTTATAGATATCGATGCCTCTCCTAGAAATTTATCCCAAACGTACTGAGAGTTTAACGACCAACTATACAAAAGGAATAAAAGTTCCGGCCTGATAGTTCCGGTCGTATAGATATCGATGCTTGTTTTAGTAATTTGTCTCGAGGGTATAGACGGTTTAATGACCAACTATACGGCGGGATCAATGCGATCCGTCCTTGCGTCCGTATAGCTGTTTTCTGCATAAAGAAACCCTAGTTGGCGGCGCCGCCGCAACTATACGTGCGGAACAACATCACCCGCCAGTATAGCTCTGGTCGTATAGTTTGGTGCGACCACAAAATCGCACCGGGGCGGCTAGGTATTTCACCCCTAATTATTTCTCTCATATTCTCTCTCCAAACCTCTCAAAATCCACCTAGAACTCTTGATTATTCGAGGATTTCGTTCGATTGAGTGGGAGAATCAACATATCGATATGTTTCTCTCCCTATCCATGGTTTTTTTTCAGATTTCCATGGCTGAAACTCTCACATTGATCTAGTGGATGAACTCAAGTTATTTTGTTTTTCCTATTGATTTCTCACATTAGGATTGAATGTTTCCACGTAGGATCATTCATATATCATGTATAAACTATATGCCTAAGGTTTTATGGTGAAATTTTTCAGTGCATCATGACGAACAAAATTGGTAACATTTTTCGCAAGAGCAAGCGCCAACGTGGTGAGGGCTCGGGCTCGGGGTCTCGAGCCGAGCACAACCCCAAGTTGGCCATGGTCTCATCGAGGAGGATTATGCCCACACGTTGGGCCGACCATAACTTTCTCACCACGGAGGGGTTGAAGGCGGACTTCAACCTCATGTGTAACAAGTCTGGGCTAATGTTACTTGGCTTGGCAAGTCACGACACCTACATCGAGCTTACCAATGAGTTCCTTGCCTCCTTCTATGACGACCACATGGAGAAAGGTATTATGTGCACAGTAAGCTTCACCATGAACCGACATCACTATGAAATAACTTTCGAACAATTTTGCAACGCTTTCGGCTTCCCCCATGTTGGGGAGCCAACTGTTACTAACCTCAATGGAGTCATAAGCGGAGAAACTTGGGAGGTCATTTATCTTAATGGTGGCACCAACTTCTATCAGAAGAAGATGTGCACCATTCAGAACCCAACCATCCACTACTACGCCTTCTTCCTTGCCAACACACTACTAGGAAGAGGTGACACTGGTTCAATGGCCAATGCGGACATGGCAATGATCACCAAGGCTCTCTTTCCCACTGCAGCTCTACTCATCCGGCACTTTCGCCACCAAAGCAACAAGACCAAAGGTGATTTTCGCATTGGTGGATTGGTAACCCACCTTGCCCATGCATTAAATATTAACTACCTATTATGCAATCTGCTGACGGTTCCAAGATTATGGAGATCAAATATTTAACTGCTTGTGGCTTCCTTGGTGTTTACCAAGCTAACCGGAGGCTCCGAGCCTATCAATTTAGTTATCTTGATAATGCACAGGGCGAGCAGGATCCGTTTCCCTGTCCCTAAGCCTTCTCGATTGTGGAGAAGGACACTTGGATCCTTACCAAGGACCAAGTGATGCAAATCATGGCTGTACTTCAGCCTGATGAGGAGGAAGATGAAGAAGGAGGGCAGAAGGAGGAGGATGAGGATGAGCAAGGGCATGACCCTGCTTGGGAGGGACAACAACAACATCAAGGGGGAGCTTGGGACACGTGTCCCGACTAGCCACATCAGGGGTATGGCTATGTTCCCTATCAGAAATTGCAGTAGCTCAACTAGCACGTTGGGGAGATCGACCACACTCTTCAAGGAATGAATGAAGATGTGATTGCTTTGACTCACAACTTCAGTCACTTCATGACCCACTTCCCCGACTACTACCAGCAGTATCCATACTAGCCGCCGAATGACGGCAATAATTGAGCCTAGCAATAGCCTAAGCATAGGGGAGGTTTTAAAACCTCCAAACTTTGCATTCATGTTTCAAAAATACAAAAACAAATACTTGTAAATTTATTTGCAAGTTCGTTTCTTTGTTTCTCTCGGAGATAGCTCAATTTCAGGTGACTTGGCAATATGGAAATACAGACGGGCTTCGGCTTAAATATGAGAACGAAGCAAGCAAGAGGAGGTATCACATTCCTTTCATCACCCTTTCTGCAACCTTAAATTGATCCTACAATTATTTACTTGCTTGCACTAGAGTCACTCCCTGCTTAGCTTGTTATCTTATAAATTCTATTCATTTGCTAGTGTTTTCTTTTTAGCCTTTAAACAATGAGGAATGAACTTGGTTAAAAATACTTGCTACATATTTACAACAAGAAAAAGCATCCGAAAGATGAATTGAGTCCATTTTTAGCCCAAAGAATTTGATTTTAGAACTACTCCATCCCATTTGAGCTTAATATAAATTGACTCGATAGTACCTTTGAAAGAAATTGTTTGATAAAATGGATGCTTCGAAGTAGTAGAGATTATGTCACTACTTTTTCTAATAATTACCGTAATATATTGCTTTACGCATGTCATTACAACACTGTCGTGCTCCATGGGGAACTAATAACTCCACTAGCCAACAAACAATCTAAATGTGGGAAACCATTTGATTTCGGCTATTGAGTTATGTAAACGTCTGTAGCAGCAATGCTATGACGGGTAACTTTTTTAGTCTCCACATGGTTTCACATTCCAAGAGAAGTTATAGTACTCTGATAACCCAATATTGCTCAACAATTATTTATTGGCATGGTCACAAGTGCCCAACACAGCCCCAATTAACATGTTAAAAATAGTGTCATGATTTCTCTATGAAAGAGCTAAAGTTTTTGAAAGGCAAAAGAAAGGAAAAAGGTGCTTTGACAGTCTTGAAATTCTTACATGGGAGTAGATGAGTTGTTCTTAAATTAAATGTTTTGGTGCCAACTTGATTACTCTTAATTGATTAAACAAACAAGAACAATTTTTTTCATCTCTCAACAAAGAGAGTCAACAAAATAATTTGTCTCACTTTCCTAGCTAAACTTTTGACACTTGCTCGGGCATATGATTTATTTGCTAACAAGATATCTGTGGTTCGGAAGTGGACTCAGTGCAATCTTGTGAATACTTGTATAATCATATTTAAGATTGTAGGGATTGTGAAGAAAAGAATTTGAAACCAATTTAGACTTGTAAGTTCTTTTATTTTCAGTCTCGAATCTCCGCTATTCTTCCTTATTTACTTGTCCCTCGAGGGAGAGCAACATCTAAGCTTGGGGGAGATAATAGCTCTGAGATTCGACATATTTTTGATGGCTTTTATTGATGGTTTTCTCTAGATTTGATCGTTTTCTAGCTTTACCTAACGCTAATACTTCCGTAGCAAAGAAAACTTGGTTTTTAATGTGCGTTTTAGGTTATGAATGTCAAAAGAAGGTTTTAACTAGAGAAAAACAGTATTCTGGAGAAAACAAGCAAGTCTCTCTTTGGAAGCACTCGAGGGGAGCATACAGAGGCTTTAGCGAGCAACTATACGGCGGGAATATTTTTCCGACCGTATAGTTCCACCGTATAGCTGCCGCAGCCTCTGTCTTGTCAAAAGGGACAACTTCCGTGAAGGGACGGTAGGCGAAAACACAACACATCAGCCGCCATACCATCCAGAAGGGAGAAAGAAGAGATCCAGATAAGAAGGGGAAGACGTTCTTCATCTCGCTCCATGATCTTCAACCTTCTAGCTAATACACCCCAGTAGCCACTACTTGTACTTGAGAGAGAGAGAGAGGGATCTTCACCTTGCAAGACTAGGGTTTGAGATTGTTTCTTCCCATCTTGAATTGTGTTGGATATTTTTCAATTCTTATTGTGGATCTCCACGGTAATATAAAGATGAATTCCCTTTATTTAATATATCGATGATCCATGTTTCTCTCATGTGTGAGTAAGTTCCTTAGGCGTGGGAGATGTAGGGGATTGGTGAGATGTGATGTGCCTTCATATATTTTCCATTAGTTTGTGATTTATTCTAATTACTATATTATGTGTCCTTGACTATCTGTGGGATGTCTAATGCTTGTTGTCCAATTAAGGGCCCAGACAACATGATGTTTTCTTCTACATAGATAAGATCTTGTTCGCTAGCAGACCGGTGACCCCTAGGTGACACGGGGATATCAATAGAAAACTAGAAGACTCGAAGATAACGAGGAACCATTGTGCTTATTGCATTAGTCCGATCCAAGTAGATTAATCACTAAGCGACCTGAAGGGTTTTAATCGTCTAGTGTCTGACCATGGTTTTGGTAACAGGCTAGTAGGATTATTGAAGTTGGGATGAAATCTACCAAGAGGAGTTCCGGGTAATTATGGTTACTCGCCTACACATATACTTATAAGATTATAATTGTTACATTTATCATTCATCCGCCTGGCACAATCACTATCACCATGAACTAAATCTCCCCGCGCCTTCTTTTGCCATCTGCAGAAAACAACAAACAACAAAGTTGTTCTTTACTTTTATGCTTTATATTTCTGAAGCTTACATTTTAGTTTTATTTAAATACATCTCATTTAATCAAAACACCATTCTTATTTCAACACTTGCCGTCAATTCACTCAAAGACATGTGATAACTTCGGGTATGACAGAGACTTCACCATAAACACTTACCTTTGGGCTCCCTATGGGATCGATACCTATACTTTGAAACTAGCTACAAACGATCGGTGCACTTGCAGACATCAAGCTATTTTCTGGCGCCGTTGCTGGGGAGGTAAGCGCTAAGTGTTTTGTATTTTTACATTTCAGGTGTTGCTACTACAAAATGTTCTCCCTAGGAGACAAAGGGTCTACACGCTCTGGTAGGACCTATCTACCGGATTATATTGAGCGCGTGCCTGCTCAAAGACACGAAGAAATTATTGAAATTTTTTTAAGATCAAATAAAGTTGAAGTTGAAAACCTGAGTGATATGATGGAAATCATGTCTATTTATAGGACAACTCCCATGAAACCTGAGAAAACTCTCAGAAAATACAGTGCTCCAAGTTCTGAATTTCTTAAACAACCAATAGAATTCCCTAATCCCGGAGTTAGAGAATATCGATTTGATGGTGGAATTATTAAAATTTTGTAGGAAAAATCTTTCAGTGGAAGGGAAGATGAATACCCTGGAAGACATATTAGAGAGTTTGACGATGTGATAATATCGCTTGGACCAAAAGGTTTGCCAAGAGACTTCTCTCATAAAAAAATATTTTGATGGTCCCTTAAAGGTAAAGCTCTAGACTGGTTATATTCTCTCCCTCGCCATTACATTAAATGTTGGGAAAATTGCATTGTTAGATTCATAATCATGTTTAATCCTTTTAAAAAGGTAACTGAACTAAGAAAGAATATAGGCAACTTTAGTCAGAACTTGGGAGAAAATTACCCACAAGCTTGGGAAAGATTCTTTGGAATGATCCATAGTATTCCTAATCATGGCTATTTTGAATCAATTATTTGCCATTTATTTTACCACGGTCTTCATACTCAATGTAGAGAATTGCATGACCTCACAATAGGAGGATCTATAAATACTTTAACTATTAAAGAATGTTTGGAATTGATGTCTACTAGGGCTAACAATGATTCCTTATATAATCCTGAGTTTGGCACTAAGCTGGAAAAAGGGTTACTTCAGATAACTCCTGATCTTATGCCTGAAGTACACAAAACAATGAAAGAAAAAGGTATACCTTATGAACTTGTTAAGGAAAACAAAGTAGATTTGTTACAAGTTTTAACTGAATAAGATGAAACTAGAAAAGTTTTTCAAGAATTAAAACATCGACAAGTAAAATCTCATAATAACTTGCATAAGCACTTTTGAAAAACAGAAAAAGATTTTTGTGGAACTCAAAGAATATTATGATGAGATTGGCCAAGAAATAAAATTATTTCACAGGTATCTTAGTATGATTGAAACCCAGTGCGAACAAAGAGCATCTTTTTATCAAATTTTTCTTCGAGATGATAAAGATATTCCTGTTTCTACAAATGTTGTCACAAGAAGAGGTGCAGTTGTTACAGGACCATTAGGACCACCAGAATATAAAGCTGAAAAGGAGCGAAAGGAAAAAGTCTTGCTCAACGCAAGCCAAGAAGATGATACATTGGTGGATCCTCAAGATGAAACTGAAACATAAGATCAAGCCAAGGAGGACCAAAATGATGGACATGATGATCATTATGACTCTGATGCGGAGATGGTTGATCCAAGCGAAGAAAAGAGATAAGCATTGAAGATGAACTTGTTGTAGTAGAAAATAAGAAAAGGGATAAGCAACAACAAAAGACAACAACAAAAGAGCCTGACCCGCCACAAAAGGTAAAAGACAAGAATAAGTCACGTGAGAAAAAGCTTCCTTAACCAGATCGAAAAAAGAAAGCACCAGATAAGGTAATTTATAATTCTTTTATAAAGCCACTTAGTGAACTTCGTCTAGAAATCCAGTTTGCGGATGCAATAAAATTTCCTACCAATTCTAAATTCCTCCGTGATATTCTTAGTAGAAAGAAATAAATAACTGAAACTGTTGCCATGGTAACTAGTTATCCTGCTAATGGGAAGCTGTTATCTAAGTCTAGAGATCCTGGAATACCAACTATTTCATGCTCAATAGGTAAAACTAGTATTCACAATGCCTTGTGTGATCTACTAGCAGGAGTTAGTGTAATTCCATACTCCCTCTATAAAAGGTTAGGATTAGGGGAGTATTCTCCTATTATTATCAGGTTACAGATGGCTGACAAGTCCACTAAACAACCCATTGGTATGACTGAGGATGTTCTACTTAGAATAGATGAGCATGTTATTCCCACTGATTTTATTATTCTTAATATGCCTAAAGATGAGAAATTATCCATAATACTTGGAAGACCTTTCCTTAGTACTGCAGGGGCATCAGTTGATTGTGTTGAGGGAAAGATAGTATTCAATGTTTATGATGCTGAAATCATCCGGTATTTTCCAAAGAAGCTAGAAGCAGGATAATGATATATTCCACCGGCAAAACGAGTTCATGAGGTAAGTTCCCTTGATAAGGGGAAACCCAAGGAAAGAATTTAAGAACAGGGAAGAGATTGATTTACTCAACTAGTCTTAATAAAATGCTTAATGGGAGTCAACCCATCTCTTCAATAAAATAAATTAGAGAATAAAAAGTTCATCGCATTCCTACCACTTTTTCATAGACATTCATGTGGAAGCACGCCCGTGAAGATGCAGTTGTCAAAAAGTAGTAGAAACATCGATTGAATGGGTAGAGAATAAGAATAAAAATAAAAGTTTGAGTTTTTCATCTACAGAAGCTAAAATTTTGCTCTTAATACGCTAATGTTGGTCGACAGTTTCTACTATCATTTTTCTATCAAAGATAAGGCATTTCAATAAGTTTTGGGATAAGAAGGTATTCTCGAAGAAATAGAAATTTTTGATGACTACTAATGGTTTAACGACCAACTATACGGCGGGAATAAAAATTCCAGCCATATAGTTCCGGTTGTATAGATATCTGTGCCATCAACATTTTTCTTCGAAGACACAGAGAATTTAACGACCAACTATACGGCGAGAATAAAAATTCCGGTCGTATAGATATCGATGCTTTCGTATAAAATACTCTAAAAGGTACTGAGAGTTTAACGACCAACGATACGACAGGAATAATAATTCTGGCCATATAGCTCTAGTCGTATAGATATCGATGCCTCTCCTAGAAATTTATCCCAAACGTACTAAGAGTTTCACGACCAACTATACAAAAGGAATAAAAGTTCCGGCCTGATAGTTCCGGTCGTATAGATATCGATGCTTGTTTTAGTAATTTGTCTCGAGGGTACAGACGGTTTAACGACCAACTATACGGCGGGATCAATGCGATCCGTCCTTGCGTCCGTATAGCTATTTTCTGCATAAAGAAACCCTAGTTGGCGGCGCCGCCGCAACTATACGGGCGGAACAACATCACCCGCCCGTATAGTTCTAGCCGTATAGTTTGGCGCAACCACAAAATCGCACTAGGGCGGCTAGGTATTTCACCCCTCCTCATTATTTCTCTCTCCAAACCTCTCAAAATCCACGTAGAACTCTTGATTCTTCGCGGATTTTGTTCGATTGAGTGGGAGAATCAACATATCGATATGTTTCTCTCCCTATCCATGCTTTTTTTCAGATTTCCATGGTTGAAACTCTCACATTGATCTAGTGGATGAACTCAAGCTTATTTTGTTTTTCCTATTCATTTCTCACATTAGGATTGAATGTTTCCATGTAGGATCGTTCATATATCATGTATAAACTATATGCCTATGGTTTTATGGTGAAATTTTTCAGTGCATCATGACGAACAAAATCGGTAACATTTTTCGCAAGAGCAAGCGCCAACGTGGTGAGGGCTCAGGGTCGGGGTCTCGAGCCGAGCGCAACCCCAAGTTGGCCATGGTCTCATCGAGGATGATTCTGCCCACATGTTGGGCTGACCATAACTTTCTCACCGTGGCGGAGTTGAATGTGGACTTCGATCTCATGTGTAACAAGTATAGGCTAACGGTACTTGGCTTCGCAAGTCACGACACCTACACCGATCTTACCTACGAGTTCCTTGCCTCCTTCTACGACGACCACATGGAGAAAGGTATTATGTGCACGGTAAGCTTCACCATGAACCGACATCACTATGAAATAACTTTTGAACAATTTTGCAATGCTTTCGGCTTCCCCATGTTGGGGAGCCAACTGTTACTAACCTCAATGGAGTCATAAGCGGAGAAACTTGGGAGGTCATTTATGTTAATGGTGGCAACAACTTCTCTCAGAAGAAGATGTCCACCATTCAGAACCCAACCATCCGCTACTACGCCTTCTTTCTCTCCAACACAATACTAGAAAGTGGTGACACTGGTTCCATGTCAATGATCACCAAGGCTCTCTTTCCCACTATGCCGCAAAGCCCCAATCCTGCAACTCTACTCATCCAACACTTTCACCACCAAAGCAACAATACCAAAGGTGATATTCACATTGGTGGATTGGTAACCCACATTGCCCATGCATTAAATATTACACTACATGTTATGCAATCTGTTGACGGTTCCAATCTTACGGACATCAAATATTTAACTGCTTGTGGTGTCCTTGTTGTTTACCAAGATAACCAGAGGCTCCGAGCCTATCAATTTAGTTATCTTGATAATGCACAGGGCGAGCAGGTTCCATTGCCATGTTGCCAAGCCTTCTTGATTGTGGAGAAGGACACTTGGATCCTCACCAACGACCAAGTGATGTAAATCATGGCTGAACTTCAGCCTGATGAGGAGGAAGATGAAGAAGGAGGGCAGAAGGATGAGGATAAGCAGGAGCATGAGGACGAGCAAGGGCACAACCCTGCTTGCGAGGGACAACAGCAGCAGCAAGGGGGATCTTGGGACACGTGGCCCAACCAGCCATAGTAGGGGTACGACGACATCCCCTATCAGGAATTCCAGCAGCTCAACCAGCACGTTGGGGAGATCGACCACAATCTTCAAGGAGTGAAAGAAGATGTGAGTGCTTTGACTCACAACTTCAGTCACTTCATGACCCACTTCGCCAACTACTACCAGCAGTATCCACACGAGTCGCTGAATGACGGCAGTAATTGAGCCTGGCAATAGCCTAAGCTTGGGGGAGGTTTGAAAACCTCCAAACTTTGCATTCATGTTTTTATTTCTTCTTTTGATTTATTTTATTTCTTCAAATTTGCATGTTTATTTTCAGTTTGCATTCCTAAACCAAAAATACAAAAAATTTACTTGTAACTTTATTTGCAATTTCGTTTCTTTATTTCTCTCGGAGATTGCTCAATTTCAGGTGACTTGGCAATATGGAAATACAGAACGGGTTCACCTCAAATACGAGTACTAAGCAAGCAAGAGGAGGTATCACATTCCTTACATCACCCATTTTGCAACCTTAAATTGACCCTACAATTATTTACTTGCTTGCACTGGAGTCACTCCCCGCTTAGCGTGTTATCCTATAAATTCTATTCCTTTACTAGTGTTTTATTTTTAGCCTTGAAACAATGAGCAATGAACTTAGTTAAAAATACTTCCTACATATTTACAACAAGAAAAAGCATCCGAAAGATGACTTGAGTCCATTTTTAGCCCAAAGAATTTGATTTTAGAACTTCTCCATCCCATTTGAGCATAATATAAATAGACTCGATAGTACCTTTGAATGAAATTATTTGATAAAATGGATGCTTCGAAGTAGTAGAGATTATGTCACAACTTTTTCTAATAATTACCGTAAGATATTGCTTTACGCGTGTCATTACAACACATTCGTGCTGTAATGGGGAACTAATAACTCCGCAGGCCAACAAACGATCTAAATGTGGGAAACCACTTGATTTCGGCTATTGAGTTATGTAAACGTCTGTAGCGGCAATCCTATGATGGGTAAAAAATTTAGTCTCCTCAGGGTCTCATGTTCCAAGAGAAGTTATAATACTCCGATAACTCATTATTTCTCAAGAATTATTTATTGGCATGGTCACAAGTGCACAACACAGCCCCAATTAACACGTTAAAAATAGTGTCATGATTTCTCTATGAAAGAGCTAAAGTTTTTGAAAGGAAAAAGAAAGGAAAAAGGCGCTTTGACGGTCTTGAAATTTTGACATGGGAGTAGATGAGTTGTCCTTAAATTAAATGTTTTGGTGCCAACTTGAGTACTCTTAATTGATTAAACAAACAAGAACAAAAAAATTTCATCTCTCAACAAAGAGAGACACCAAAAGAATTTGTCTCACATTCCTAGCTAAAGTTTTGACACTTGCTCGGGCATATGATTTAGTGCAATCTTGTGAATACTTGTATAATCATATTTAAGATTGTAGGTATTGTGAAGAAAAGAATTTAAAACCAATTCAAACTTGTAAGTTCTTTTATTTTTAGTCTCGAATCTCCGCTATTCTTCCTTATTTACTTGTCACTCGAGGGCGAGCAACATCTAAGCTTGGGGGAGTTGATAGCTATGAGGTTCGACATATTTTTGATGCTTTTATTGATAGTTTTGTCCAGATTTGATCGTTTTCTAGCTTTACCTAACGCTATTACTTCGGCAGCAAAAAAAATTGGTTTTTAATGTGTGTTTCAGGTTCTGAATGTCAAAAGAAGGTTTTAACTAGATACAAACAATATTCTGGAGAAAACAAGAAAGTCTCTCTTTGGAAGCACTCAAGGAGGAGCATACAGAGGTTTTAACGAGCAACTATTAGGCAGGAATATTTTTCCGGCCATATAGTTCCCACCGCATAGCTGCCGCCGCCTCTGTCTTGTCAAAAGGGACAACTTATGTGAAGGTACAGGACACGAAAAAACAACATAGCAGCCTCCATACCATCCAAAAGGGAGAAAGAAGAGATCCGGAGAAGAAGGGGAAGATGTTCTTCATCTCGCTCCATGATCTTCAACCTTCTAGCCAATACAACCCAATAGCCACTACTTGTACTTGAGAGAGAGAGAGAGGGATCTTCACCTTGCAAGACTAGGGTTTGAGATTGTTTCTTCCCATCTTGAATTGTGTTGGATATTTTTCTACTCTTATTGTGGATCTCCATGGTAATATAAAGATGAATTCCCTTTATTTAATTATATCGATGATCCATGCTTCTCTCATGTGTGAGTAAGTTCCTTAGGCATGGGAGATGTAGGGGATTAGTGAGATGTGATGTGCCTTCATATATTTTCCATTAGTTTGGGATTGATTCTAATTACTATATTATGTGTGCTTGACTATCTGTGGGATGCCTAATGCTTGTTGTCCAATTAAGGGCCCAAACAACATGATGTTTTCTTCTACATAGATAAGATCTTGTTCGCTAGCAGACCGGCGACCCCTAGGTGACACGGGGATATCAATAGGAAAATAGAAGACTTGAGGATAGCGAGGAACCATTGTGCTTATTGTATTAGTCCGATCCAAGTAGCTTAATTACTAAGCAACCTGAAGGGTTTTAATCGTCTAGTGTCTAACCATGGTTTTGGTAATAGGCTAGTAGGATTATTGAAGTTGGGATGAAATCTACCAAGAGGAGTTCCGGCTAATTATGGGTTGCTCGCCTACACATATACTTATAATATTATAATTGTTACATTTATCATTCATCCACCTGACACAATCACTATCACCATGAACTAAATCTCCCTGCGCCTTCTTTTGCCATCTATAGAAAACAACAAACAACCAAATCGTTATTTACTTTTATGCTTTATATTTCCGAAGTTTACATTTTAGTTCTATTTAAATACATCTCATTTAATCAAAACCCCAGTATTATTTCAACACTTGCAGTCAATTCACTCGAAGACCTATGGCAACTTCGGGTGTGGTAGAGACTTCACCCATAAACACTTACCTCCGGGCTCCCTATGGGATTGATATCTATACTTTGAAACTAGCTACAAAAAATCTATGCACTTGTATACATCACCCGCCAGGAGTATCAATTGGTCCTCCCGCTCATAGTGAGTTCCAATATCGACAAGAACTTCAGTTCACAGATCGTTTGTAGCTAGTTTCGAAGTATAGATATTGATCCCACAGCGAACCCAAAGGTAAGCGTTTATGAGTGAAGTGTCTGTCACACCCAAAGTTGTCACAGGTCTTTGAGTGAATTGACTACAAGTGTTGAAATAAGAATGGAGTTTTAATTAAACAGGGTGTATTTAAATAAAACTAAAAGTAAACTTTAGAAATATAAAGCATAAAATTAAAGAACGACTTGTTTGTTTGTTGTTTTCTGCAATTGGCAAAAGAAGGCGCGGGGAGATTCAGTTCATGGTGATAGTGATTGTGCCAAGTGGACGAATGATAAATGTAACAATTATAATCTTATAAGTATATGCGTAGGCGTGCATCCCATAATTATCCGGAACTCCTCTTGGTAGATTTCATCCCAACTTCAATAATCCTACTAGTCTATTACAAAAACCGTGGTCAGACACTAGACGATTAAGACCCTTCAGATCGCTTAGCGATTAACCTCCTTGGATCGAACTAATGCAATAAGCACAGTGGTTCCTCATTATCCTCGAGTCTACTAGTTTTCCATTGATATCCCCGTGTCACTCGGGGTCACCGCTCCGCTTGATACCAAGATCCTATCTATGTAGAACAAAGCATCATGTTCTCTAGGCCCTTAATTGGAGAACAAGCATTAGGGATCCCACAGATAGTCAAGCACACATAATATAGTAATTAGAATCAGTCGAAAGCTAATGGAAAATATATGGAGGCACATCACATCTCACCAATCCCTTACATCTCCCACGCCCAAGGAACTTACTCACACATGAGAGAAGAAAGCATCATATATATAATTAAATAAAGGGAGTTCCTCTCGATATTACCGTGGAGATCCACAATAAGAATGGAAAGGTAATCCAACACAATTCATGATGGGAAGAAACAATCTCAAACCCTAGTCTTGCAAGGTGAAGATCTCTCTCTCTCTCTAAAGTACAAGTAATGGCTATGGGGGTGTATTGGCTAGGAGGTCGAAGATCGTGGAGCGATATGAAGAACGTCTTCCCCTTCTTCTCCGGATCTCTTCTTTCTCCCTTCTGGATGGGATGGCGGCTGCTGTGTTGTATTTTTACGTCTGGTCTCTTCACGAAAGTTGTCCCTTTTGACAAGACAAAGGTGGCGGCATCTACGGCGGGAACTATATGGCCGGAAAAATGTTCCTGCCATATAGTTGCTCGTTATATCCTCTGTATGTTCCCCTCGAGTGCTTCCAAAGAGAGACTTGCTTGTTTTTGCTTGAATATTGTGTTTCTCTAGTTAAAACCTTTTGTTGACGTTCAGAATCTGGAACACACATTTAAATCCAAGTTTTCTTTGCTATCGAAGTATTAGAGTTAGGTAACGCTAGAAAATGATCAAATCTAGGACAAAACCATCAATAAAAACAATCAGAAATGTGTCGAATCTCACAGCTATTGATGGCCCAAAATATATCGAGCTCGTTGGGGAACCCCAAGAGGAAGGTATGATGAGCACAGCAGCAAGTTTTCCCTCAGTACGAAACCAAGGTTATCAATCCAGTACGAACAAGGAAAAACCCCAAAGGTGTTGCTAGCTGAGCCTTGGCAGGGCGCACTACCGGTGCTATTAGCAACGTGGAGACCTGCACAACACAACTGATGTCTACGCACTTCTATTCTTGTAGACAGTTGTTGGGCCTCCAAGTGCAAGTTTATCCTTAAGTGGATCACCCAAGGTTTATCGAACTCAGGGAGGAAGTGGTCAAAGGTATCCCCTCTCAAGCAACCCTGCAATCAAGATACAAGAAGTCTCTTGTGTCCCCAACACACCCAATACACATGTCAGGTGTATAGGTGCACTAGTTCGGTGAAGAGATAGTGAAATACAAGTGGTATAGATAATTATAAGTGGTAACAGTGATAGAAGATAGCTTGATGACATGGAAAAGACTAAAGTAAAACTGAAATAAAGATGGAAACATGCAAACATGTAACATAACTAATAGCAAATGGTGTACCAATGCTTAGAAACAAGGCCTAGGGATCATACTTTCACTAGTGAACACTCTCATATAAATATATTATCTTCATGATACTACTCTTAGCTACTCTCCGGTTGGGTACTCTAATAGATGGTAGGGCTATAACAACACACCTCAAAGTTCATCTTTCCCATCTATAAAACCCCACACTATCATCTTGAGTACTAGATGAGTCCAACAAACACCACAATCTCATAAAGACATCCAACTCCAAATATAATTCATAACAAGTATTTGTAATCTCTAGCCTAAGTGCCACCAGGTGTGCACGGTGTCACTTTCACACACATGGGGAGAGCAGAGATTCATTAAAGCACTTGAGTAGCAAGGTAGATCTATAGATTACAAGCTCATGATCTCAATAAGATCATGCATAGAGAGAGATGAACACATAGCTACCGGTAGAACCCTTAGCCTCGAGAGAGAACTACTCCTTCCTCATCATGGGAATCAGCAATGGTGGTGGAGATCGATGGAGATGGCTCCAGGGGCACTTCCCCGTCCCGACAGGGTGCCGAAACAGAGACTTTCTGTCCCCCGAATCTCCCCTTCGGTGGCGGCAGCGCAAAGGAACTTTTCGTGGATTTCTGATTGACTATTTACGGTTTTTGCATCGGGGGAGATATATAGGCGAAAGAGGCAAGGTCGGTGGGCGGCCAGGGGCCCACACCACCTGGTGGCGCGGCCAGGGCTAGCCCGCGCCACCACATGGTGTGGCCACCCTGTGGTCCCTCTCCGTCTCGTCTTCTGGCTCCGTGAGTTTTCCGGTAAAATACCGACTTTAGCTTTTGTCCGGTCCAATTCCGAGAATATTGATTTTCTGACTTTCTTGGAACCAAAAACAGCAGAAAACAGGCAACTGGCACTTTGGCTCTTGTTAATAGGTTAGTCCAAGAAAGTGTGTAGAAATACACCAAAGTGTGGACAAAACATAAGATAGTAGATATAAAACAAGCATGGAAA
This sequence comes from Avena eriantha, assembly GCA_910589775.1. Taxonomy (NCBI): domain Eukaryota; kingdom Viridiplantae; phylum Streptophyta; class Magnoliopsida; order Poales; family Poaceae; genus Avena; species Avena eriantha. The sequence goes on from OU342743.1 coordinate 91,507,461, forward strand.
ATCAAAAATTATAGATACATTTGCAATGTATCAACATCCCCAAGCTTAACTCCTACTCGTCCTCGAGTAGGTAAGTGATAAAAAGAAAGAATAATTTTTGAGGTGACATGCACCATCATAAACTTGATCAAAGTATTTGTAAAACATTCAAAGCTAGGATCATAGTACTTCAATCATAACATGAAAGACAAAGTTCTAGCAATAAGACAAAGAAACTATGCAACATGAAAAGGCACAAACAAAAGATTCATGAATAACAATGCTTTCCAAGACATTTGTTGGTTTCATATAAAGAAAACATAGCATAGTAGCATTCAGCTTGTCCCTCATAGAGTAGCAAATATAAATGCATAACACACCTTCAAAGTTCATAAGTGTGACTAGATACAAATAGTTTAGAACAAGAAATATCAAGTTATGCATCAATCAATAAGTCTTGGGACAATGCACATAGAACTAAGAATGGCCACTATGCTCTCAAAGTAGGTGCATAAAGGTAGAAGGTGGAGACTCAATATAATGGTGGAAGAAAGGCCTTCATAAAAGGAAGTAGGGATTCAAGTTTCATAAAGAGCTTCCAAAAATTATAGTACTTATAGCTTTCAGCTCTCACTGCCCCTATCATAATTATCTTGAAGGTGATTAAGGTTAAAGTGAACAAACTATAGTGTATATGCTTGACAAAGTATAACTTAGAAATCTCATGTCCCTTGAATACGAGGGCCGCTCCTCATGCTACTCAAGTTTAGTCACCGGTAAGTTCTTGTCATTGTAAGTACATGTGTATCATAGAGAACCACCAATGGGGTACCCCTTGCCTGATGATACAGAAGAATCCCCATATCAAAATGACAAGGCAAGGAGACAACGAGCATCTCAGCAATCTTCTTGTTTACCATGGGAATATGGTGCTTTTTTCTCTCTTTCCTCTTTTCATAATCTCTTTTTTTCTTTTTCTCTTTTTTTTCTCAATATAGGATTCTTTTTTTATAAGAAGAATGCTTCATAGGCAGCTCATTATGGTTACGCTGCAGGTTTCCACCATGTCAGCATGGATTAGACCAGCGGCCGAGGCGTTTCTCTAACACATATACATAATTCCATGGACTTACAAGCTCCCCTTTCATTTCACACCGACGACATCCATATACAAAAGAGCATGATATCAACTAGGTACAAGTACCAAGTGCAATGTTGAAAGCGTTCCACATGAAAGCATGGTTCTGCGAATTCCCAACAAATAAGTGCAAGCATATACAAGATAGACGACACAATGGTTCAAGTTTATTAAGGGAAAGAAAAGTAAAGTGTGCCATCAAGTTCGTGAGAGCTTAAATCACTAGTTTTCTCATAACAAGTTTAGTTTGGAAGGTAAACAAAAACATGAATATACTTGGAATCGCATATGCTAGTAGGTAGGTATGGTGGACTCTTTGGAATAACTTGGTTTAGGGAGTTGGATGCATGAGTGGAACTCATACTTGGTTGTGGAGGCTAGCAAAAGACTGGGAGCGACAAACTAAGAGAGCAATAATGGCCATAATCATGCAGAGCGACAAAACATCATTGATCAAAGCATAAAGTGATACTACAAGTTGAGAACTAAAGGATCATAAAGGGTAATGGTGACTTGGGATAGTCATAACATGGTGTGAGCATGCGCCAAGTCAACCCAAATAAAGCATCAAAGGAGAATACCACAATACTATGCTTTAATATGCTAAAACAACGCATGATCCTTCCAAGGCACATTGAGCAATCTCAATTGTTTATAACAAGTCATGCTACAGGAAAGAATACTAAGCATAAAGCCAAAACAATATCGATCATGGCATGACAAAGCATAGGCCACAGTAAAAAACAAGCTCTCTTTACCACTTAAGCATGAGCTTTCCTACTCTTTTCCAATCCAAACCAAACTATTTGAAAACGAATGTATGAAAGAGGGGGTCCAACCAATTTATTCAGAAAACTAAGAAAACCAAGCAAATGAAAAACCAAAACAAAAACGAAAAAGTAGACGCTCTAAGAACAACACAAATGAGCATGAAACAATAAAAATGAAGTGTTTGGAAGAAACCAAGGATTTTTATTGATGAAGAAGGGGATGCCTTGGGCATCCCCAAGCTTTTACGCATGCACTTCTTGGATATTTCTTGGGGTGACACGCGTGGCATCCCCAAGGTTGAGCTTTAGTCCATCCTTCATCTCATTACTCATTCCTTCCATACACCTGAAATTTTTTCTTCATACAAAACTTCACACAATCTTTATTAGCAACATTAGTGCACTCAAGATAATAAGTCTTTAGATTCAGTTCTAACACCAATAAACTTCCATTAAAACACTAGCTACTGTAGCACTTCCCTCAAAAAGCTCATTTCTGCAAAAGAACTCAAAAAGGAACCAACAAGAAGCAAATGCAGAAGATGGCAGAAATCTATCAAAACAGACCAGCAAGTAAAGACGGATTTTTTCGAAGACCTTATGTTGCTCAAATCAAAAAAAATTGAACTAACGAAAGTTAGATAACGGGCAGAAGCACAAGAATTCACGCCTCAAAAGGACGTACTGAGATTTTACACGAATTTTTACGGTGAAGCACAGAAATCTATTTCGGGACAGCAACTTTCCCAATCATTACTTCTCTCTCATTAGAGGTTACTGTTGGCAAAAAAATCAAATAAAAAGGATAAGGAGCGGTTATTACTGAAGTAATAACTTCCAAGACTCATCTAAAACTTTTGGGTTATCTCCCGATAAGTACTTTTCTTTAACGCCTTTAAGTTAGACATGATAGTTTGAGAAGATGCTCACATATGAAATATGAATTGAAGTAAAAGAGAGCATCAAGAAGAAAATTGAAAGCACATTTAATTCTAACCCATTTCCTATGCATAGGAATCTTGTAAAGAAACAAGTCATGAAAGCACAAAGAAACAAGCATAGTAAAGCAAAACAAGTGCAACTTCAAGACTTTCAACGTAAAGAGGGGAAACTTAATATTATTGAGATGCATAAAATCATGCTTCCCTCTGTCATAATAACTTTCAGTAGCATCATGAATAAAATTAACAATATAACTATCACACGAAACATTCTTATCATGAGCCACATGCATAAAAGATTAATACTCCCCACATAAACATAGTCATTCTTATTAATTGTAGCGGGAGCAAATTCAACAAAATAGCTATCATTATTGTTCGCATCACCATAAGCATCAAATATAGGAGGCATATTGTAATCATCAATTTTCTCCTCAATAGTAGGTGGACTGAAAATATCATATTCATCATTGTAATCATCATATATTGGTGGTTTTGTATCATCATAAGCAATAGAATAGCTATCTTCCAAAGCTGGGGAACTAAAAAGATCATTTTCATAAAAACTAGCTTTCCCAAGCTTAGACTTTTCCATAGCATTAGCAATAATGGTGTCCAAAGAATTCATACTAACAACATTGCTATTAGCAGGCAAATAAATTTCCATACGTTTTTTAATTTTCTCTTCAAACACTTCATGTCCTAACTCAAGAGAAATACTATAGAGCTCTCTAATTTTGTTGTTGTTTTCCATTAAGCCTAACTAGTGAAAACAATAAACAAAAAGATAAAATTGCAGAATCTAAAGGAAATAACTTCGAGCACTCACACCGGAGGATGTGAGTACCTTTTACCTTACCTCCCCAGCAATGGCACCAGAAAATAGGCGTTTGTCCTAGGAGGTTCTTCTACTTTAATCCTCCGGTGTGAATACCTTTTACCTTACCTCCCCAGCAACAGCGCTAGAAAATAGCTTGATGGCTACGCACTTCTATTCTTGTAGATAGTTGTTGGGCCTCCAAGTGTAGAGGTTTGTCGAACAACAGCAAGTTTTCCCTTAAGTGGATCACCCAAGGTTTATCGAACTCAGGGAGGAAGTGGTCAAAGGTATCCCCTCTCAAGCAACCCTGCAATCAAGATACAAGAAGTCTCTTGTGTCCCCAACACAGCCAATACACTTGTCAGGTGTATAGTTGCACTAGTTCGGCGAAGAGATAGTGAAATACAAGTGGTATAGATAATTATAAGTGGTAATAGTGATAGAAGATAGCTTGATGGCGTGGAAAAGACTAAAGTAAAACTAAAATAAAGATGAAAAAAGCAAACATGTAACAGATCTAATAGCAAACGGTGTATCGATGCTTAGAAACAAGGCCTAGGGATCATACTTTCACTAGTGAACACGATCATATATATATTATCTTCATGATACTACTCGTAACTACTCTCCGGTTGGACACTCTAATCGATGGTAGGGCTATAAGAGCACACCTCAAAATTCATCTTTCCCATCTAGAAAACCCCAAACTGTCACGTTGAGTACTAGATGAGTCCAACAAACACCACAATTTCATAAAGACATGCAACTCCAAATATAACTCATAACAAGTATTTGTAATCTCTAGCCTAAGTGTCACCATGGTGTGCACGTTGTCACTTTCAAACACATGGGGAGAGCAGCGATTCATTAAAGCACTTGAGTAGCAAGGTAGATCTATAGATTACAAGCTCATGATCTCAATAAGATCATGCATAGAGAGAGATGAACACATAGCTACCGGTAGAACCCTTAGCCTCGAGAGAGAACTACTCCCTCCTCATCATGGGAATCAGCCATGGTGGTGGAGATGGTGGTGGAGATCGATAGAGATGGCTCCGGGGGAACTTCCCCGTCCCGGCAGGGTGCCAGAGCAGAGACTTTCTGTCCCCCGAATCTCCCCTTTGGTGGCGGCGGTGCAGCGGAACTTTTCGTGGATTTCTGATTGACTATATAGGGTTTTTTTCCATCGGGGGAGATATATAGGTGAAAGAGGCAAGGTCGGTGGGCGGCCAGGGGGCTGATGTCTACGCACTTCTATTCTTGTAGACAGTTGTTGGGCCTCCAAGTGCAGAGGTTTGTAGAACAACAGCAAGTTTTCCCTTAAGTGGATCACCCAAGGTTTATCGAACTCAGGGAGGAAGTGGTCAAAGGTATTCCCTCTCAAGCAACCCTGCAATCAAGATACAAGAAGTCTCTTGTGTCCCCAACACACCCAATACACTTGTCAGGTGTATAGGTGCACTAGTTCGACGAAGAGATAGTGAAATACAAGTGGTATAGATAATTATAAGTGGTAACGGTGATAGAAAATAACTTGATGGCGTGGAAAACACTAAAGGCAAACTGAAATAAAGATAGTAGCAAGCAAACATGTAACAGATCTAGTAGCAAAAAGTGTTTCAATGCTAAGAAACAAGGCCTAGGGATCATACTTTCACTAGTGAACACTCTCATATAAATATATTCTCTTCATGATACTACTCTTAGCTACTCTCCGGTTGAACACTCTAATCGATGGTAGGGCTATAACAACACTCCTCATAGTCCATCTTTCCCATCTAGATAACCCCACACTGTCACCTTGAGTATTACATGAGTCCAACAAACACCACAAATTCATAGAGACATCCAACTCCAAATATAACTCCTAACAAGTATTTGTAATCTCTAGCCTAAGTGCCACCATGGTGAGCATGCTGTCACTTTCACACACATGGGGAGAGCAGAGATCTATTAAAGCACTTGAGTAGCAAAGGTAGATCTACTTGATTACAAAGCTCATGATAACAATATGATCATGCATAGAGAGAGATGAACACATAGCTACCGGTAGAACCCTTAGCCTCGAGAGAGAACTACTCCCTCCTCATCATGGGAATCAGCAATGGTGATGGAGATGGTGGTGGAGATCGATGGAGATGGCTCCGGGGGCATTTCCCCGTCCTGGCAGGTTGCCGACACAGAGACTTTCTGTCCCCCGAATCTCCCCTTCGGTGGCGGCGGTGTTGCGGAACTTTTCGTGGATTTCTGATTGACGATTTAGGGTTTATGCATCTGGAGGCTTCTTATAGGCGAAGAGGCAAGGTCGGTGGGCTGCCAGGGGGCCCAGACCATACCCTGGCTCGGCCAGGGGGGACCCGCGCCAGGGGGTGGTGTGGCCACCCTATGGCCCCTCTCCGACTCTCCTTCTGGCTCCGTGAGTCTTCCGGGAAAATATCAACTTTGGCTTTTGTCCCGTCCAATTCCGAGAATATTCATTTTCTGACTTTCTGGAACCAAAAACAGCAGAAAACAGGCAGCTGGCACTGTGGCTCTTGTTAATACGTTAGTCCAAGAAATCATATGAAAAGTACTCCAAAGTGTGGACAAATCACAAGAAAGTAGATAAAGCCAAGCATGGAACATAAAAAATTATAAATACATTTGCAATGTATCAACATCCCCAAGCCTAACTCCTGCTCATCCTCGAGTAGGTAAGTGATAAAAAAGAAAGAATAATTTTTGAGGTGACATGCACCATCATAAACTTGATCAAAGTATTTGTAAAACATTCAAAGCTGGGATCATAGTACTTCAATCATAACATGAACGACAAAGTTCTAGCAATAAGACAAAGAAACTAAGATGCAACATGAGAAGGCACAAACAAAAGATTCATGAATAACAATGCTTTGCAAGACGTTTGTTTGTTTCACATAAAGAAAACATAGCATAGTTGCATTAAGCTTGTCCCTCATAGAGTAGCAAACATAAATGCATAGGACACCTTCAAAGTTCATAAGAGTGACTAGATACAAATAGTTTAAAACAAGCAATATCAAGTGATGCATCAATCAAGCATTCTTGGGACAATGCACATAGAACTAAGAATGGCCACTATGCTCTCAAAGTAAGTCTATAAAGATAGAAGGTGGAGAATCAATATATAAGTGGAAGAAAGGCCTTCATAGAAGGAAGTAGGGATTCAAGTCTCATAAAGAGCTTCCAAAAATTATGGTACTTCTTAGCTTTCAGCTCTCATTGCCCCTATCATAAGCATCTTGAAGTGATTAAGGTTAAAGTGAACAAACTATGATGTACATGCTTGACGAAGTATAAGTTAGAAATCTCATATCCCTTGAATACGAGGGTCGCTCCTCATGCTACTCAAGTTTAGTCACCGGTAAGTTCTTGTCATCGTAAGTACATGTGTATCATAGAGAACCGCCAACGGGGTACCCCTTGCCCGATGATACGGAAGAATCCCCATATCAAAATGACAAGGCAAGCAGACAACGAGCATCTCAGCAATCTTCTTATTTACCACTGAAATATGGTGCTTTTTCTCTCTTTCCTCTTTTCATAATCTCTATTTTTCTTCTTTTTTCTCAATATAGGACTCTTTTTTATAAGAAGAATGCTTCAAAGACAGCTCATTATGGTTACGCTACAGGTTTCCACCATGTCAGCATGGATTAGACCAGCGGCCCAAGCGTTTCTCTAACACATATACATAACTCCATGGACTTATAAGCTCCTCTTTCATTTCACACCGACGACATCCATATACAAAAGAGCATGATATCAACTAGGTACAAAGTACCAAGTGCAATGTTGAAAGCGTTCCCCATGACAGCATGGTTCTGCTAATTCCCAATAAATAAGTGCAAGCATATACAATATAGGCGACACAATGGTTCAAGTTTATTAAGGGCAAGAAAAGTAAAGTGTGCCATCAAGTTCGTGAGAGCTTTAATAACTAGTTTTCTCATAACAAGTTTAATTTGGAAGGTAAACAAAAGCATGAATACACTTGGAATAGCATATGCTAGTAGGTAGGTATGGTGGACACTTTGGAATAACTTGGTTTAGGGAGTTGGATGCATGAGTGGAACTCATACTTGGTTGTGGAGGCTAGCAAAAGACTGGGAGCGACAAACTAAGAGAGCAATAATGGCCATAATCATGTAGAGCGACAAAACATCATTGATCAAAGCATAAAGTGATACTACAAGTTGAAAACTAAAGGATCATAAAGGCTATGGTGACTTTGGATAGTCATAACATGGTGTGAGCATGCGCCAAGTCAACCCAAATAAAGCATCAAAGGAGAATACCACTATACTATGCTTTAATATGCTAAAACAACGCATGATTCATCCAAGGCACATTAAGCAATCTCAATTGTTTATAACAAGTCATGCTACAGGAAACAATACTAAGCATAAATCCAAAACAATATAAAGCATGGCATGAGAAAGAATAGGCCACAGTCAAAAACAAGCTCTCTTTAGCACTTAAGCATGAGCTTTCCTACTCTTTTCCAATCCAAACCAACCTATTTGAAAACCAATGTATGAAAGAGGGGGGTCCAACCAATTTATTTAGAAAACTAAGAAAACCAAGCAAAGGAAAAACCAAAAACAAAAACGAAAAAGAAGACGCTCCGAGAACAACACAACTGTGCATGAAACAATAAAAATGAAGTGTTTGGAAGAAACCTGGGATTTTTATTGATGAACAAGGGGCTGCCTTGGGCATCCCCAAGCTTTGACGCTTGTACTTCTTGGATATTTCTTGTGGTGACACGTGTGGCATCCCCAAGCTTGATCTTTAGTCCATCCTTCATCTCATTACTCATTCCTTCCATACACCTAAATTTTTTCCTTCATACAAAACTTCACACAATCTTTATTAGCAACATTAGTGCACTCAAGATAATAAGTCTTTAATGTATAGTTCTAACACCAATAAAACTTCCATTAGAACACAAGCTACTATAGACTTCCCTCAAGAAGCTCAATTTTCCAAAAGAACTCAAAAAGAAACCAACAAGAAGCAAATGCAAATAATGGCAGAAATCTGTCAAAACAGACCAGCAAGTAAAGACAAAAAATTTCGAAGACCTTGTGTTGCTAAAATCAAAACGTGTTGAACTAACTAAAGTTAGATAACAACCTGGGGCAGAAGCACAAAAATTCCCGCCTCCAAAATATGTACAGATATTTTACACGAATTTTTACGGTGAAGCACATAAATCTGTTTCGGGACAGCTACTTTCCCAATCATTACTTCTATCTCATTAGAGGTTAATCTTGGCACAAAAAGCAAATAAAAAGGATAAGGAGCGGTTATTACTGAGGTAATAACTTCCAAGACTCATAATTGAGATGCATAAAACCATCTTTCCCTCTCTCATAATAACTTTCAGTAGCATCATGAATAAAATGAAGAATATAACTATCACATAAAACATTCTTATCATGAGCCACATGCATATAATAACTATTACTCTCCACATAAGCATAGTCATTCTTATTAATTGTGGTGGGAGAAAATTCAACAAAATAGCTATCATTATTATTCTCATCACCATAATCATCAAATATATGAGGCATATTGTAATCATAATTAATTTTCTCCTCCATAGTAGGTGGACTGAAAATATCATAATAATCATTATAATCATCATATATTGGACGTTTGGTATCATCATAAGCAATAGAATAGCTATCTTCCAAAGCTGGGGAACTAAAAAGATCATTTTCATAAAAACTAGCTTCCCCAAGCTTAGACTTTTCCATAGCATTAGCAATAATGGAGTCCAACGAATTCATACTAACAACATTGCTATTAGCATGCAAATAAAGTTCCATAGGTTTTTTAATTTTCTCTTCAAACACTTCATGTCCTAACTCAAGATAAATACTATAAAGCTCTCTAATTTTTTTGTTGTTTTCCATTAAGCCTAACTAGTGAAAACAAGAAAGAAAAAGACCAAATTGTAGAATCTAAAGGAAATAACTTCGAGCACTCACACCGGAGAAAATAGCTTGATGTCTACGCACTTCTATTCTTGTAGACAGTTGTTGGGCCTCTAAGTGAAGAGGTTTGTAGAATAGCAGCAAGTTTTCCCTTAAGTGGATGACCCAAGGTTTATCGAACTCAGGGAGGAAGTGGTCAAAGGTATTCCCTCTCAAGCAACCCTGCAATCAAGATACAAGAAGTCTCTTGTGTCCCCAATACACCCAATACACTTGTCAGGTGTATAAGTGCACTAGTTCGACGAAGAGATAGTGAAATACAAGTGGTATAGATAATTATAAGTGGTAACGGTGATAGAAAATAACTTGATGGCGTGGAAAAGACTAAAGGCAAACTGAAATAAAGATAGTAGCAAGCAAACATGTAACAGATCTAGTAGCAAACGGTGTTTGAATGCTAAGAAACATTGCCTAAGGATCATACTTTCACTAGTGAACAGTCTCATATAAATATATTCTCTTCATGATACTACTCTTAACTACTCTCCGGTTGAACACTCGAATCGATGGTAGGGCTATAACAACACTCCTCAAAGTCCATCTTTCCCATCTAAGTAACCCCACACTATCACCTTGAGTACTAGATGAGTCCAACAAACACAAAAGTTTCATAGAGACATCCAACTCCAAATATAACTCATAACAAGTATTTGTAATATCTAGCCTAAGTGCCACCATGGTGAGCACGCTGTCACTTTCACACACATGGGGAGAGCAGAGATCTATTAAAGCACTTGAGTAGCAAGGTAGATCTACTTGATTAGAAAGTTCATGATCACAATATGATCATTCACAGAGAGAGAGATGAACACATAGCTACCGGTAGAACCCTTAGCCTCGAGAGAGAACTACTCCCTCCTCATCATGCGAATCGGCAATGGTGATGGAGATGGTGGTGGAGATCGATGGACATGGCTCCGGGGGCACTTCCCCGTCCCGGCAGGGTGCCGAAACAGAGACTTTCTGTCCCCCGAATCTCCTCTTCGGTGGCAGCGGCGCTGCGGAACTTTTCGTGGATTCCTGATTGACGATTTAGGGTTTATGCATCTGGAGGCTTCTTATAGGCGAAGAGGAAAGGTCGGTGGGCGGCCAGGGGGCCCACACCATACCCTGGCGCGGCCTGGGGGGACCCGTGCCATGGGGTGGTTTGGCCACCCTGTGGCCCCTTTCCGACTCTCGTTCTGGCTCCGTGAGTCTTCCGGGAAAATATCAACTTTGGCTTTTGTCCGGTCCAATTCTGAGAATATTCATTTTCTAAATTTCTGGAACCAAAAACAGTAGAAAACAGGTAGCTGGCACTGTGGCTCTTGTTAATAGGTTAGTCCAAGAAATCATAGGAAAAGTACTCCAAAGTGTGGACAAAACACAAGAAAGTAGATAAACCAAGCATGGAACATCAAAAATTATAGATACATTTGCAATGTATCAGGGGCCCACACCACCTGGTGGTGCGGCCAGGGCTACCCCGCGCCACCACCTGGTGTGGCCACCCTGTGGCCCCTCTCCGTCTCGTCTTCTGGCTCCATGAGTCTTCCGGTAAAATATCGACTTTGGCTTTTTTCCAGTCCAATTCCGAGAATATTGATTTTCTAACTTTCCTGGAACCAAAAACAGCAGAAAACAGGCAACTGGCACTGTGGCTCTTGTTAATAGGTTAGTCCAAGAAAGTGTGTAGAAATACTCCAAAGTGTGGACAAAACATAAGAAACTAGATATAAAACAAGCATGGAACATCAAAAATTATAGATACATTTGCAATGTATACACAACCACAGAACTTTGCCCCCAACTTGCGATGAGGTTGTCAATCTCACCGGTTTTGCTGAAAATAAAGGATTAAACGTATCGAATGGACGGAAGTAATAGTTTGCGGAAAGTAAACACAAAGCAGTAAACAATTTGTAGATTGATTGTAAAAGAAAGGACCGGGTCCATAGTTCACTAGAGGTGGCTCTCCTTAAGATAGATAACATGTTTGGTGAACAAATTACAGCGGGGCAATTGACAAACATCGAGAAAGCATACAAGCATATACTACTCATCTTGACTCCTTTGAGACTTGATTGGGCATTACAACATTATACATAGGCCGCTATCCAACTGTAGCTATGACTAATAATCCACCTTAAGGTTATCATCCGAACACCCTCCAGTATTAAGTTGCAAGCAACGGATAATTACATTATGAATTGCATGTAAAGTAAACAATATGATTGTTCTATGAACAAAGGATTGCTGTTTTCTCCCTAGTAGCAATAGCACATCTAGTACCTTAGAAATTTCTGTCACTTCCCCAGATTACCAGAGGCATGAACCCACTATCGAGCATAAATACCAACTCTTGGAGTTGCTAGCATCTACTTGGCCAAGATAGCTACTAACAACGGAAAGCATGCAAGATCACAAATAACAAAGACATGATAGAATTAATAATCAATCTGAAATAGCATCTCCATATCCATCGGATACCCGCAAACACAACATGCATAATTACAAATATATGATCTTGATCATGAACGGAGCTCACAAGATCTAAACATGAAAGCACAAAGGAGGAGAACCAGCCATCTAGCTACTACATGGACCCGTAGTCCAGAGATGAACTACTCACGCATCACACCGGAGGCTTGCATGATGATGAAGAAGGCCTCCAGGGTGGATTCCCCTCTCCGGCAGGGTGCCGGGAAGAGCTTCAGATCCCTCCCGATCTAGGGACAGAGACGACGACGGCCAAAGACTCTTTCATGGATTTTTGATCAGGTACTTAGGTTTTTCGTATCAGAGGCAATATATAGGCGGAAGGAGAGGCCGAGGGGGTGCCTGGGCTTGCCACACCACCCCCTGGCGCGGGCTAAGCCTGACTGCACGGCCAGGTGGTGTGGCCGCCCACTAGCCCTTCTCCGTCTCGTATTCTGGCTCCAGGTGTCCCCCGGTAAAATAATAACTTTGGCTTTTGTCTCGTCCAATTCCGAGAATATTCATTTTCTGACTTTCTTGGAACCAAAAACAGCAGAAAATAGGCAGCTGGCACCGTGGCTCTTGTTAATAGGTTAGTCCAAGAAATCATATGAAAAGTACTCCAAAGTTTGGACAAAACACAACAAAGTAGATAAAACCAAGCATGGAACAACAAAAATTATAGATACAGTTGCAATGTATCAACATCCCCTAGCTTAACTCCTGCTCGTCCTCGAGTAGGTAAGTGATAAAAAGAAAGAATAATTTTTGAGGTGACATGCACCATCATAAACTTGATCAAAGTATTTGTAAAACATTCAAAGCTAGGATCATAGTACTTCAATCATAACATGAAAGACAAAGTTCTAGCAATAAGACAAAGAAACTATGATGCAACATGAAAAGACACAAATAAAAGATTCATGAATAATAATGCTTTGCAAGACGTTTGTTTGTTTCTAATAAAGAAAACATAGCATAGTAGCATTCTGCTTGTCCCTCATAGAGTAGCAAATATAAATGCATAAGACACCTTCAAAGTTCATAAGAGTGACTAGATACAAATAGTTTAAAACAAGCAATATCAATCTATGCATCAATCAACAAGTCTTGGGACAATGCACATAGAACTAAGAATGGCCACTATGCTCTCAAAGTAGGTACATAAAGATAGAAGGTGGAGACTCAATATATAGGTGGAAGAAAGGCCTTCATAGAAGGAAGTAGGGATTCAAGTTTCATAAAGAGTTTCCAAAAATTATGGTACTTAATAGCTTTCAGCTCTCATTGCCGCCATCATAAGCATCTTGAAGTGATTAAGGTTAAAGTGAACAAACTATGATGTACATGCTTGACGAAGTATAAGTTAGAAATCTCATATCCATTGAATACGAGGGCTGCTCCTCATGCTACTCAAGTTTAGTCACCTGTAAGTTCTTGTCATCGTAAGTACATGTGTATCATAGAGAACCGCTTTCCCGATGATATGAAAGAATCCCCATATCAAAATGACAAGGCAAGTAGACAACGAGCATCTCAGCAATCTTCTTATTTACCATGGGAATATGGTGCTTTTTTCTCTCTTTCCTCTTTTTATAATCTCTTTTTTTCTTTTTTCTCAATATAGGACTCTTTTTTTGTAAGAAGAATGCTTCATAGACAGCTCATTATGGTTACGCTGCAGGTTTCCACCATGTCAGCATGGATTAGACCAGTGGCCCAGGCGTTTCTCTAACACATATACATAACTCCATGGACTTACAAGCTCCCCTTTCATTTCACATCGATGACATCCATAAACGAAAGAGCATGATATCAACTAGGTACAAAGTACCAGTGCAATGTTGAAAGTGTTCCCCATGTCAGCATGGTTCTGCTAATCCCCAACAAATAAGTGCAAGCATATACAACACAGACGACACAATGGTTCAAGTTTATTACGGGCAAGAAAAGTAAAGTGTGCCATCAAGTTCGTGAGAGCTTTAATCACTAGTTTTCTCATAACAAGTTTAATTTGGAAGGTAAACAAAACATGAATATACTTGGAATAGCATATGCTAATGTGTAGGTATGATGGAATCTTTGGAATAACTTGGTTTAGGGAGTTGGATGCATGAGTGGAACTCATACTTGGTTGCGGAGGCTAGCAAAAGACTGGGAGCGACAAACTAAGAGAGCAATAATGGCCATAATCATGCAGAGCGACAAAAAATCATTGATCAAAGAATAAAGTGATACTACAAGTTGAAAACTAAAGGATCATAAAGGCTATGGTGACTTGAGATAGTCATAACATGGTGTGAGCATGCGCCAAGTCAACCCAAATAAAGCATCAAAGGAGAATACCACTATACTATGCTTTAATACGCCAAAACAATGCATGATTCTTCCAAGGCACATTAAGCAATCTCAATTGTTTATAAAAAGTCATGCTACAGCAAAGAATACGAAACATAAAGCCAAAACAATATCAAGCATGGCATGACAAAGCATAGGCCACAATCGAAAACAAGCTCTCTTTACACTTAAGCATGAACTTTCCTACTCTTTTCCAATCCAAACCAAACTATTTGAAAACCAATGTATGAAAGAGGGGGTCCAACCAATTTATTCAGAAAACTAAGCAAACAAATAAAATGAAAAAACAAAACCAAAAAGAAAAAGAAGACGCTCTAAGAACAACACAATTGTTCATGAAACAATAAAAATGAAGCGTTTGGAAGAAACCTGGGATTTTTATTGATAAAGAGGGGGATGCCTTGGGCATCCCCAAGCTTTGAAGCTTGTACTTCTTGGATATTTCTTGGGGTGACACGCGTGGCATCCCCAAGCTTGAGATTTAGTCCATCCTTCATCTCATTACTCATTCCTTCCATACACCTGAAATTTTTCCTTAATACAAAACTTCACACAATCTTTATTAGCAACATTAGTGCACTCAAGATAATAAGTCTTTAGGTTCAGTTATAACACCAATAAACTTCCATTAAAACACTAGCTACTGTAGAACTTCCCTCAAAAATCTCAATTCCCCAAAAGAACTCAAAGAGGAACCAACAAGAAGCCAATGTAGAAAATGGCAGAAATCTGTCAAAACAGACCAGTAGGTAAAGACGAATTTTTTCGAAGACCTTCTATTGCTCAAATCAAAAAGTGTTGAAGTAACAAAAGTTAGATAACAACCTGGGGCAGAAGGACAAAAATTCGCGCCGCAAAAGGACGTATAGAGATTTTACACAAATTTTTACGATGAAGCACAGAAATCTGTTTCGGGACAACAACTTTCCCAATCATCACTTCTCTCTCATTAGAGGTTACTCTTGGCACAAAAAACAAATAAAAAAGATAAGGAGCGGTTATTTTAGAGGTAATAACATTCAAGACTCATCTAAAACTTTTGGGTTATCTCCCAATATGTACTTTTTCTTTAACGCCTTTAAGTAAGGCATAAGAAGCAAGAAAGAATCAAGTGTTCTCAAATAAAGAAGCATTAAGAGCAAATTTTGCTTTCATAGGAGGGGCAAAAGAAATCTTCTCTCTCTTCTTAGGGAAGTGTTATATACCTTTCTTGAGTGGGAGTTGATATTTAATGGTGCCTTCTTTCATATCAATAATGGCACCAACAGTTCTAAGAAAAGGTCTTCCCAAAGTAATTGGACAAGAAGCATTGCATTCAACATCAAAAACATAGAAATCAACGGGGACATAGACATTGTTAACCATAATAAGAACATCATTAATACTCCCCATAAGTTTCTTTTTAGCATTATCATCAAGTGGGACATTCAAATAACAATCTTCCAACGGTGGCAAATCAAGCATATCATAAATCCTTCTAGGCATAATAGAAACACTACTATCAAGATCACATAAAGCTTTGAAATCAAAATCATTCAGTTTCATATTAATGATGGGTTCCCAACCATCTTCTTGTTTTATAGGAATAGAAGCTTTATGTTTCATATTTTCTTATTTAATCTTTATGAGAGTATCAGTAATGTGTTTTGTAAAGGCCATATTCATAGCACTAGCATTAGGACTTTTAGCAAGCTTTTGTAGGAACTTAATAACTTCTGATATGATGCAACCATCAAGATCAAAATCATAATTATCATCTAAAGTAGTAGAACTATTACTAACCTCAACACTAGTGGTGGTGATAGTAGAAATACTATTTTTTTAGCAATTTCATCTTCTCTTTCCCACTTAGCATGTAATTCAGCTAATAGTCTAACATTTTCATCAATTCTTACTTGTACGGCATTAGTAGCTACAAAGGGATTATCATTAGTATCAGGTTTAGCAGTCATTTTATTCAAAGAAGTTTGAGCTTCAGCCAGTGATGCTATATTTCTTTCAGCATTAAAGAGTTTTTCCTCAATAGTTTTATTGAAAGAAGTTTGTTTATCAATAAAGTCTTTAAGCATAACTTCAAGTTTAGAGGGAGCACTCCTATTGTTGTTGTAGGAATTTCCATAAGCATTACCATTGTTGGGAGAATATGGCTTATAATTGTTGTCACCAAAATTATTCATGTATTCATTGTTGCTAAAATTGTTCTTTGTTATGAAGTTCACATCAACTTGCTCTTCTGGAGAAACCAAGGAGGCTAAAGCAACATTATTTGGATCAATATGGGCTTTCCCATTAACAAGCATAGACATAATAACATCAATTTTATCACTCAAGGAGGAGGTTTCTTCAACAGAATTTACCTTCTTACCTTGTGGAGCTCTTTCAGTACGCCATTCAGAGTAGTTAACCATCATATTATCCAGAAGCTTTGTTGCAGCACCCAAAGTGATGGTCATAAAGGTACCTCCAGCAGCATAATCCAATAGATTTCTTGAAGAATAGTTCAATCATGCATAAAAGGTTTGGATAATCATCCAAGCAGTCAGTCCATGAGTGGGACAATTCTTTACCAAAGATTTATTCTTTCCCAAGCTTGAGCAACATGTTCATTATCAGATTGTTTAAACTTCATTATTTCACTTCTCATAGATATAATCTTAGCAGGAGGATAGTATTTTCCAATAAAATCATCTTTGCACTTAGTCCAAGAATCAATACTATTCCTAGTTAAGGAATTCAACCATTCTTTAGCTTTTCCTCTCAAAGAGAAAGGAAACAATTTAAGATTAATAATATCTCCATCTATATCCTTATGCTTTTGCATCTCACAAAGTTCAACAAAGTTATTTAGATGGGCAACAACATCTTCATTACCAATACCAGAAAATTGTTCTCTCATAACAAGATTGAGTAAAGCAGGTTTAATCTCAAAGAAAGTAGATTCAGGAACATGTGGAGCAATAGGTGTGCTCATGAAATCATTTTTGTTGGTGCTAGTGAAGTCACACAACTTAGTATTTTCTAGAGTAGACATTTTTGTGTGTTTTTAATAAACAAAGCAAACTAGTAAGACTAATTTTGTGTGTGTTTTTGATAAAGAAACAAGCAAACAAAGAAAAAGTCAACTAAGCAAAACAAAAATAACAAAGTAAAGAGATTGGTTATGAGGGACTCCCCTTGTGAAGATGCCCTTGACTCCCCGGCAACAGCGCCAGAAAATATGCTTGATGGCCCAAAATATATCAAGCTCGTTGGGGAACCCCAAGAGGAAGGTATGATGAGCACATGAGCAAGTTTTCCCTCAGTACGAAACCAAGTTTATCAATCTAGTAGGAGCAAGGAAACACCCCAAAGGTGTTGCTAGCTGAGCCTTGGCAGGGCGCACTACCGGTGCTAGTAGCAACATGGAGACCTGCACAACACAACCATAGAACTTTGCCCCCAACTTGCGATGAGGTTGTCAATCTCACCGGTTTTGCTGAAAACAAAGGATTAAATGTATCGAATGGAAGGAAGTAATAGTTTGCAGAAAGTAAACACAAAGCAGTAAACAATTTGTAGATTGATTGTAAAAGAAAGGACCGAGGTCCATAGTTCACTAGAGGTGGCTCTCCTTAAGATAGATAACATGTTGGGTGAACAACTTCCAGCGAGGCAATTGACAAACATCGAGAAAGCATACAAGCATATACTACTCATCTTGACTCCTTTGAGACTTGATTGGGAATTACAATATTATACATAGACCGCCATCCAACTGCATCTATGACTAATAATCCACCTTCAGGTTATCATCCGAACCCCCTCCAGTATTAAGTTGCAAGCAACAGATAATTGCATTACAAATTGCTTGTAAAGTAAACAATACGATTGTTCTATGAACAAAGGATTGTTGTTTTCTCCCTAGTAGCAACACACATCTAGTACCTTAGAGATTTCTGTCACTTCCCCAGATTACTAGAGGCATGAACCCACTATCGAGCATAAATACTAACTCTTGGAGTTGCTAGCATCTACTTACCAAGATTGCTACTAACAACAGAAATCATGCAAGATCACAAATAACAAAGACATGATAGAATCAATAATCAATCTGAAATAGCATCTCAATATCCATCGGATCCCCACAAACACAACATGTTGAATTACAAATAGATGATCTTGATCATGAACGGATCTCACAAGATCTAAACATGAAAGCACAAAGGAGGAGAACCAGCCATCTAGCTACTACATGGACCCGTAGTCCAGAGATGAACTACTCAGGCATCACACCGGAGGCTTGCATGATGATGAAGAAGGCCTCCAGGGTGGAATCCCCTCTCCAGCAGGGTGCCGGGAAGAGCTTCAGGTCCCTCTCGATCTAGGGACAGAGACGACGACGGCTACAGACTCTTTCGTGGATTTTTGATCGGGTACTTAGGGTTTCTGTATTAGAGGCAATATATAGGCAGAATGAGAGGCCGAGGGGGTGCTTGGGCTGGCCACACCACCCCCTGGCGCAGGCCAAGCCGGGCCGCGCGGTCAGGTGGTGTGGCCGCCCTAAGGCCCTTCTCCGTCTCGTATTCTGGCTCTAGGTGTCCCCTAGTAAAATAATAACTTTGGCTTGTGTCCCGTCCAATTCCGAGAATATTCATTTTCTGACTTTCTTGGTACCAAAAACATAAGAAAACAGGCAGCTAGCACTATGGCTCTTGTTAATAGGTTAGTCCAAGAAATCATATGAAAAGGACTCCAAAGTGTGGACAAAACACAAGAAAGTAGATAAAACCAAGCATGGAACATCAAAAATTATAGATACATTTGCAATGTATCAGCTATCAACTACCCCAAGCTTAGATGTTGCTCGCCCTCGAGTGACAAGGAAATAAGGAAGAATAGCGGACATTCGATACTGAAATAAAAGAACTTACAAGTTTGAATTGGTGTCAAATTATTTTCTTCACAATCCCTGCAATCTTAAACATGATCATACAAGTATTCACAAGATTGCACTGAGTCCACTTACTAACCATGTATATCTTGTTAGCAAATAAATCATACACCTAAGCAAGTGTCAAAACTTTAGCTAGGAAAATGAGACAAATTCTTTTGGTGTCTCTCTTTGTTGAGAGATGAAAACTTTTTCTCTTGTTTCTTTAATCAATTAAGAGTACTCAAGTTGGCACCAAAACATTCAATTTAAGAACAACTCATCTATTCCCATGTCAAAATTTCAAGACTCTCAAAGCACCTTTTTTCCTTTCTTTTGCCTTTCAAAAACTTTTGCTCTTTCATAGAGAAATTATGCCACTATTTTTAAGATGTTAATTGGGACCGTGTTGTGCACTCGTGACCATGCCAATAAATATTTTTTGAGAAATAACGGGTCATAGGAGTACTACAACTTCACTTGTAACGTGAAACCATGAGGAGACTAAAATTTTACTCGTCATAGCATTGCTGCTACAGACATTTACATAACTCAATAGCCGAAATCAAGTGGTTTCCCATATTTAGATCGTTCGTTGGCCAGTAGAGTTAATAGTTCCCCATGGAGCATGGCAGTGTTGTAATGACACGCGTAAAGCAATATCTTATGGTAATTATTAGAAAAAGCAGTGGCATAATCTCTACTACTTCTAGGCATCCATTTTATCAAACAATTTCATTCAAGGGTATTATAGAGTATATTTATATTAAGCTCAAATGGGATGGAGTAGTTCTAAAATCAAATTCTTTAGGCTAAACATCGAATCAAGTCATCTTTCGGATGCTTTTGCTTGTTGTAAAAATGTAGGAAGTATTTTTAACCAAGTTCATTGCTCATTGTTTCAAAGCTAAAAAGGAGACACTAGCAAAGGAATAGAAGTTATAGGATAACAAGCTAAGTGGGGAGTGACTCTAGTGCAAGTGAGTAAATAATTGTAGGATCAATTTTAAGGTTGCATAAAAGGTGATGAAAGGAATGTGATACCTTCTCCTGCTTGCTTCGCTCTCGTATTTGAGCCGAACCCCCTCTGTAATTTCATATTGCCAAGTCACCTGAAATTGATCAATCTTCGAGAGAAACAAAGAGACAAACTTGCAATAAAAGTTACAACTATTTTTTTTTGCTTTGGGAATGCAAAGTGAAAATAAACATGCAATTTTTAAGAATTAAATCAAAAGAAGAAATAAAATCATGAATGCAAGGTTTCGAGATTTTCAAACCTCCCCCAAGATTAGGCTATTGCCAGGCTAAGTTGTTGCCGTCATTCGGCGGCTGACCCTAATACTGCTGGTAGTATTCGGGGAAGTGGGTCATGAAGTGACTGAAATTGTGAGTCAAGTCACTCACATCTTCATTCACTCCTTGAAGAGTGTGGTCAATCTCCCCAACACACTAGTTGAGCTTCTAGAATTCTTGATAGGGGATGTAGTTGTACCCCTACTACGGCTGGTTGGGCCACGGGTCCCAAGCTCCCCCTTGATGCTATTGCTGCTATCCCTCCCAAGCAGGGTTGTATCCCTGCTCATCCTTAAGCTCCTGCTCATCCTCATCCTGCTGCCCTCCTTCTTCATCTTCCTCTTGATCAGGCTGAAGTTTAGCCATGATCTCCATCACATGGTCCTTGGTGAGGATACAACTGTCCTTCCCCACAATCGAGAAGGCTTGGGTACAAGGCAACGGAACCTGCTCACCCTGTGCGTCATCAATATAACTAAACTGATATGCTCAGAGCCCCCGGTTATCTTGGTAAACACAAAGGAAGCCACAAGCAGTTAAATACTTGACGTCCATAAGCTTGGAGCCGTCAACAGATTGCATAATAGGTAATGTAATATTTAATGCATGGGAAAGGTGGGTTACCAATCCACCAATGCGAATATAACCTTTCGTTCTGTTGCTTTGGTGATGAAAGTGCTAAATGAGTAGAGCTGCAAGATTGGGGCTTTGTGGTGTAGTGGGAAGAGAGCCTTGGTGATCATTGACATGTCCACATTGGCCATGGAACCGGTATCACCTCTTCCCAATAGTGTGTTGGCGAGGAACAAGGTGTAGAAGCAAATTCCTGGGTTCTGAATGGTGGACATATTCTTCTGGTAGAAGTCAGTGCCACCATTAATATAAATAGCCTCCCAAGTTTCTCTGCTTGTGACGCTATATAGGTTAGTAATAGTTGGCTCCCCAACATGAGGGAAATCGAAAGCTTATTTCATAGTGCTTCAGTTCATGGTGAAGCTTACCATACACACGTTACCTTTCTCCTTGTGGTCGTTGTAGAAGGAGGCAAGGAAGTCATAGGTAAGCTCGGCGTAGGTGTCGTGGCTTACGTAGCCAAGTACTGTTTGCCCGACCTTGTTACACATGAGGTCGAAGTCTGCCTTCAACCCTGCCATGGTGAGAAAGCTATGGTCGGCCCAACGTGTGGGCATCACCCTCCTTGATGAAACTATGGCCAACTTGGGGTGGCGCTCGGCTCGGGACCCCGAGCTCTCGCCACGTTGGCGCTTGCTCTTGCGAAAGATGTTATCGATTTTGTTCATCTTGATGCACAATCTGTTGATTCCCCCACTCTAATGAACAAAATCCGCGAAGAATCAAGTGTGCTAGGTGGATTTTGAGAGGGTTGGAGAGAGATTATGAGGGAAATAATAAGGAAGGAGAAGAAACCTAGCCGCCCTAGCCCAATTTTGTGGTTGCGCCGAACTATATGGCCAAAACTATACAAGCGGGATATGTTGTTCCGCCCGTATAGTTGCGGTGGTGCCGACAAATAGGGTTTCTTTATGCAAAATATAGCTATACGGATGCAACTATACGGCCAGATCACAATGATCCTGCAGTATAGTTGGTCGTTAAACCGTCTATACCCTCAAGATAAATTTCTAAAACAAGCATCGATATCCATACGACCGGAACTATATGGTCGAAATTTTTATTCCCGCCATATAGTTGGTCATTAAACTGTCAGTACCTTTGACATAAATTTCTAAAACAAGCATCGCTATCTATACAACCAGAACTATACGGCCGAAATTTTTATTCCTGCCGTATAGTTGGTCGTTAAACCGTCAGTACCTTCGAAAGAAGATTTGTCGATGGCAAAGATATCTATACGACCGGAATTTTTATTCCCGACGTATAGTTGGTCGTTAAACCATCAGTAGTCATCAATAAATTTCTATTTCTTCAAGAATACCTTCTTATCCCGAAACTTAGCGAAATACCTTGTTTTTGCCAAAAAAATGACAGTAGAAACTATCGACCAACGTTAGCGTATGAACAGCAGAATTTTAGTCTTTGTAGGTAAAACTCAAACCTTTATTTTTATTCTTATTATATACTCATTCAATCGATGTTTCTACTACTTTTTGGCATCTGCATTTTCACCGGCGCGCTTCCGCAAGAATGTCTGTGAAAAAGTCATAGGAATGCGATGAACTTTTTATTCTCTAGTTTATTTCATTAACAAGATGGGTTGACTCCCATTAAGCATTTTATTAAGAATGGTTGAGTAACTCAACCCCTTTCCTGTTCTTGAATGCTTACCTTGGGTTTCTATTTATCAAAGGCACTTACCACATGAACTCGTTTTGTTGGTGGAATATATCTTTCTCCTGCATCTAGCTTCTTTGGAAAATACCATATGATTTCAGCATCATAGACATTGAAGATTATCTTTCCCTCAGCACAATCAACTGATTCCCCTACAGTAATGTCTTCCAAGTATTATGGACAATTTTTCATCTTCTGGCTTCTCAAGAATAATAAAATTAGTGGGAATAACATGCTCAACTATTCTAAGTAGAACATCATCAATCATACCAATGGGTTATTTAGTGGACTTGTTAGCCATCTATAAAGTGATATTAGTAGGAGAATACTTCCCTAATCATATCCTTTTATAGAGGGAGTATGGCATTACACTAACTCCTGTACCAAGATCACACAAGGCATTGTGAATATCAGTTTTGTCTATTGAGCATGGAATAGTTGGTATTCCGGGATCTCTAGATTTAGACAACAACTTCCCATTAGCAGGATAACTAGCTACCATGGCAACAGTTTCAGTTATTTCTTTCTTTCTACTAAGAATATCCCGGAGGAATTTTGAATAAGTAGGAACTTTGATTGCATCCGCAAATGGAATTTCAAGATGAAGGTCACCAAGTGCCTTTGTAAAAGAATCATAAATTACCTGATCTGGTGCTTTCTTTTTGATCTGGATAAGGAAGCGTTTTCTCACCTGACTTATTCTTGTCTTTTACCTTTTGTAGGGGGTCAAGCTCTTTTGTTGCTTTCTTTTGTTGTTGCTTATCACTTTTCTTCTTTTATACTACAACAACTTCATCTTCCTTGCTTATCTGTTTTTTTCTATTGGATCAACCATCTCTACATTAGACTCATAACGGTCGTCCTGTGCACCATTTTGGTTCTCCTTGGTTTGATCTTGTGTTTCTTGAGCAGTTTCATCTTGAGGATCCACCAATGTATCATTTTCTTGGCTTGCTCTGAGTATGGCTTTTTCCTTTCGCTCTTTTTAGGCTTCATATTCTGGTGGTCCTAATGGTCCTGTAACAACTGCACCTCTTCTTGTAACAACATTAGTAGAAACAAGAATATCTTTATCATCTCGAAGAAAATTTTGAAAACCAGCTGCTATTTGTTCACACTGGTTTCAATCATACTAAGATACTTGTGAAATAATTTTATTTCTCGACCAATCTCACCATAATTTTCCGTGAGTTCCGCCAAAACATTTTTATGTTTTTGAAAGTGCTTATGCAGGTTATTATGAGATTTTTGTTGTCGATGTTTTAAATCTTGAAAAACTTTTCTAGTTTCATCTTCTTCAGTTAAAACTTGTAACAAGTATACTTTGTTTTCCTTAACAAGTTCAGAAGGTATACCTTTTTCCTTCATTGTTTTGCGTACTTCAGGCATAAGATCAGGAGTTATCCGAAATATCCCTTTTTCCAGCTTAGTGCCAAAATCAGGATTATATAAGGAATCATTCTTAGCCCTAGTAGACATCAATTCCAAGCATTCTTTATTTGTTAAAGTATTTCTTGATCCTCCTACTAAGAAGGCAAGCAACTCTCTACATTGAGTATTAAGACCGTGGTAAAATAAATGGCATATAGTTGATTCAGAATAGCCATGATCGAGAATGCTATTGATCATTCCAAATAATCTATCCCAGGCTCGTGCGTAGTTTTCTCCCACGTTCTGACTAAAGTTGCCTATATCAGTTACCTTTTTAAAAGGATTAAACCTGTTTATGAATTTAATAATGCAGTTTTCCCAGCATTTAATATAATGGCGAGGGAGAGAATATAACCAGTCTAGAGCTTTACCTTTAAGAGACCAACGAAATAATTTTAGACGAGAGAAGTCTCTTGTCAAACCTTTTGGTCCAGGTGATGTTATCACATCGTCGAACTCTCTAAGATGTACTCCTAGGTCTTCATCTTCCCACCATTGAAAGCTTTTTCCTGCAAAATTTTAATAATTCCACCATCAAATCGATATTCTCTAACTCCAGGATTAGGGAATTCTATTGGTTGTTTAAGAAATTCAGAACTTGGAGTACTGTATTCTCTGAGAGTTTTCTCAGGTTTCATGGGAGTTGTCCTGTAAATAGACATGATTTCCATAATATCACTCAGGTTTTCAACTTCAACTTTATTCGATCTTAAAAGTTTTTCAATAATTTCTTCATGCCTTTGAACATTTTGTAGTAGCAACACCTGAAATCTCAAGAGACAAACTCTTAGCGCTTAGCTCCTCTGCAACGACGCAAGAAAATAGCTTGATGTCTGCAAGTGCACAGATCGTTTGTAGCTAGTTTCAAAGTATAGATCTCGATCCCATAGGGAGCCCAAAGGTAAGTTATGATTGAAGTCTCTGTCACACCCAAAGTTTTCACAAGTCTTCGAGTGAATTGACTCCAAGTGTTGATATAAGAATGGAGTTTTGATTAAACGGGGTGTCTTTAAATAAAACTAAAATGTAAAGTTCAGAAATATAAAGCATAAAAGTAAAGAACGACTTGTTTTTTTGTTTTCTGTAGATGGCAAAAGAAGGCGCGGGGAGATTCAGTTCATGGTGATAGTAACTCTGCCAGGTGGATGAATGATAAATGTAACAATTATAATCTTATAAGTATATGTGTGGACAAGCAACCCATAATTAGCCGGAACTCCTCTTGGTAGATTTCATGCCAACTTCAATAATCATTCTAGTCTATTACCAAAACCATGGTTAGACACTAGACGATTTAGACCCTTTAGGTCGCTTAGCGATTAAGCTCCTTGGATCAGACTAATGCAATAATACAGTGGTTCCTCGTTATCCCCGAGTCTACTAGTTTTGCATTGATATCCCCGTGTCACTCGGGGGTTGCTGATCCGCTAGCGAACAAGGTCCTATCTATGTAGAACAAAGCATCATTTTGTTTACGCCCTTAATTGGACAACAAGCATTAGGCATCCCACAGATAGTCAAGCACACATAATATAGTAATTAGAATCAATCACAAGCTAATGGAAAATATATGGAGGCACGTCACACCTCACCAATCCCTTACATCTCCTACGCCCAAGGAACTTACTCACACATTAGAGAAGAAAACATCATCGATATAATTAAATAAAGGGAGTTCCTCTCAATATTACCGTGGAGATCCACAATAAGTATGGAAAAGTAATCCAACACAATTCAAGATGGGAAGAAACAATCTCAAACCCTAGTCCTGCAAGGTCAAGATCTCTCTCTCTCTCTCAAGTACAAGTAATGGCTATTTGGTTGTATTGGCTAGGAGGTCGAAGATCGTGGAGCGAGATGAAGAACGTCTTCCCCTTCTTCTCCAGATCTCTTCTTTCTCCCTTCTGGATGGGATGGCTGCTGTTGTGTTGTGTTTTCGTGTCTGGCCTCTTGTGGCGCCCCGCTAAAACCACTACTAGAAAAACGCGGTGTTTTTGTGCATTGCATCATCATGATCGCATGCTCATGTCATCATTCCACATTGCATTTGAGCATCGTCATCATTATGCATGTGTTTGTACAAACCTATTCTCGAAAAGTCTATTTTTGTTTTCTAAATACCCCGTCTTCAATTTCAAATTAAAAACCCGGATCTCCGGATTATTTTGTTTCGTCTACTGTCAACACCCGGATTTTTAATCCCAGATACCCGTTATGCCATACCTCGCAATCCCAGGATTACCAGTTTTACGAGACATAACGGATTGGATATCACAGTACATCATCCATTACAAACCATACATAAGGTCTTACACAAATAAGGATCTCATGATCCAGTCTTAATACAACAAGCAACGGAAATAAAAGATAAGCGTAGCGGTGGGGTCCATCTTCCGGGGCACAGGTAATGCTGATGAAGGAAGATAGTCGTAGTTATCATAGCCATCCTGCTGGCCATCATCTTGATAGTCTCCTTCATATTCTGGCCATGATAATAGCCAGGGACAAAAGCCATGAGTACTCTTTAAGTACTCGCAAACTACCACTAACAATTATTATAATTCTAAGTGAAAGTGCTAACTCTATTTTTAACAATAAAGTTAAGTTTGAAACCTAAGCTGAGTTCAGAAACAAAGAAAGATAAAGTAAAGTTCTAGAATCACTTAAGTTGGGGAAACTATTGTCATAAACACAACCCTGTTGTGGTCAAGTCAAGATTCATCATTCATTTCAATGTATTTAGAAAACATCTGACAACGAAACAGTATGGCCATTCCAACTGTCCATAACCACGGACGCGTCTATTCGAATAGTTTGACACTCTGCAGAAGTGGTACACTTTCACCACAAGCTTCGATACATCTGTTAGGGATAACCCTTAATCATCATACTTAGTATGCAGATAATCAAACATAACCTTCCCTTTACACACCCTAGTATAAGCACCTCTCATATGAGCATGGCCTCCCAACCATGACCATCAGTCATCTTGGGCACTTCATAGGTGGACATCATGAGAGGTAGCCTCAGCTCAGACCTCTCCCATGAGGGAACTAATACTAATGCATAAAAATTTCCAGCTAAGCCTTACCCAATTCAGGTAGTGTGGTTGTACGGTAAATTTGGAATGGTATCGCATCCGAATCCAACCATCAGTTTTATAAAAGGGTTAAGGCTCATGCCTCAACATTTTCATCATTATCAACCATTTGTGTTTTTCAACACATGTCAAAACATCTCAATAGAATGACTCATCATTCCAAGGTTTTCATAATTCATTGTCACCAAGTATTCCCATCTAAAGTGACTCAAGTTTTTGATCTACTCTAAAATACCAAGTTAAGAGTGTTCACTAAGGTGGAAAAGATGGGTTCAATCTCATGCCATAGAATGACATCTAAAGGGTTCTAATTAGGTTAAGTTTTATACTTTTTATGCTACCTTCAAAATAAGTAAAGAACTTGGTGTAAACTAAAGGGCGTAAAACTTGTAAATAGAACTTGGGGTAGTACTAGTCAAAGGGGTGTCACCAAAGCATGCTTAAGGCATCTTTACTAAACCATCTAGTTTGGTCCTAACTTGCTAAGTACTAAACTTGCAAGTGTTAGCTTGCACTGTTAATGGTGGCTTGCCTTGGTTGGTGCAGTGGTTGAAGTTTTCTTCTTCTTCTTCTTCTTCTTCTTCTTCTTCTTCTTGGTAGAACTCCTCCTCCTCGAAAGCTTGGTCGGTACTATCGTCTATAAATACATACAGAGTACACAATCACCAAACAATACTTAACTAGGCTAAGTAGCATTCTAAGACACACATTTGATGATCTATTATCATCACAAGCATCACAAGTTTAATTTAATAGTTTCATCCTTTTAATTTTAGAAAAGTAATTTCTACTCATTGAAAAATTAACTAAAATTTAATATTCACCAAAATATGGGATCATGTGGACACATGTCCTCACCACATATTCTAACATGTGGGAATGAGATTTAAAGGTTGGATCAACATTACTTTGGTTTAAGTTCAGTATTTAATGATTTAAAGTGACTAGAAATTCCTATATAGCATTATTTTGGTACTAGTCCAAAGTGACTGCATGTAAACCTTAATATTATTACATATTTGGATAGATACGATGAAATGTGATTTTTGAGAGTTGGAATGAACTCAAAAGCTAACTTGGTTGATTTTATAAAAATGTGGCAAGTTGCAAATGCTTCTGTTTTCTTATTTTTATTAGGAGAGATCTTTAACTCTAATTGAATTAAATCCAACGAGTTTGGATAGATCAGATTAATACCTTTCAGGAAAATTTAGTTTCATGCAATTTGGATTTGTAAAAATCCCAGAATTAAATTTTAAAATAGTGGACAAAAACTAGATTTAACTAAAAAAGAAAAATCCAGATTTGAACGGGTGGGCTAGCGCGGGAAAAGACTTGGGCCGGCCCAGTGGCGCTCCGCGGTGCGGTGCTCAGCTGACAGGGGGTCCCGCTTGTCAGTGGGTCTTAACATGCAAAACGATATGCGCGCTGTGTGCCATAGGATTAGAAGGGGGATCTATGGCTGAGGGTCATCATCGATGACGAAGAGGTCGCCGGCGAGCTCGAACCCTAGCGGCTTGGTGGGGGTCTACTGGGGGCGTACTAGGGCTCCAGCGACGACGGCAAGGCGGGCAAACGACCTGGAAGACGACGGCGAGGCGAGGCGCGGTTGCGGCGGAGCTTGGGGTGCCCTAAATCGCAGACGCCCTTCTCCTCCAGAGGCGGCTGCTCCGGCTCCAATTCCGGCGAGCTGCTGCTCCCCTTGCTCCGGCTAGAGGTGGGTGAGGTTTAGTGAGGTGAGGGGAGTGGAGTGGTGTGGAGAGAAGAGGCTGGGGAGGCCTCCTTTTATAGGCCCGACGGTGAGACCGAAGGGTATGGGCGGGTGATGATGGCGACATGGCTACGGTCGGCTAGAGGCATGGCGGAGGATGGCGATCGTCAGGCGATCTCCTGGTGATGCTCTAGGAATTGAATGCGGCCGTAGAGGTGGTGGCATGCGGTCGGGGCGAGGTGGTGCTCTGAGCGGCAGAAGCGGCAATGTCCACGGTGAGTGGTGGCTATGGTGCGAGGGGCGGCGAACGGGGGTGTCTGGGGTGTTCCCCAGGTCATGGCGGAGCGGTTGGAGCGGGCTGTGATCGAGCGGCAGTCTATGCACGCGTGCCGGGTGCGGTGCTCTGGTGCGTGTTCGGCATGGTGCGGTGGTACTGGGCGCGGACTTTCCTCGGTTGTAAAGTGCAGGGATTGGCTCGGGCAGGGCACAGAGGGTGGCGGTGAGGTGTGAGCTAGCTACTAGACATGGTGAGAGGGAGGGAGATGGTCTGCTGCGGTGAGGGCAAGGTTGGCCGGTGAGGGGTGGCTCGGCATGGCATGTCAATGCCACTAGGGGCTAGGGGAGTGGGTTTAAATGGCTTTGCTAGATCATCTGGAGACAAAGGGAGTAAAAAGGGGCCAAATGGGAGACAAGTTTGGCCAGAACACTATTTAAATAGTGAAATTTGTTTTGTTTGAAATTTGCCTGCCAAGTGTTTGATGAAATGGCTGCAAGAGAAAAAGTTTTGAATTTTGATTTCAAATTTTTTGAGTGATCTCCACTAGTGCTAGGTAGTCTCTGGTTGCAAGGGTTTTGGAAGTGGAGCTCAAAAAGATGGGTTTTGAAATAGGGGTGATCTATGCATATGCATTGGATTCAATTTTCAAATGCCATTTAAAATAAGTAAAAGAATGTTTTTAGCAGATCAAAAGGTGGGCCTTGGTACCTCATTATGTGTACTAACAAGGGGTACAAAGATCAAGAATTGTTTCTGTTAAGAAATGAGTGCTAGGAACACTCAAAGTAGTGTAGTGGATTAAAATGGCCAAAATGATGTAGATGATGTTTAAAACACTTAAGAAACATTTTAGAAGCAAAGGATCACACAATCATGGCAATTCAAAACAATTCCTACTTTAGATCCACACATATATGAATGCTTTCATTTTAAATTTGTAAAAGTTTTTGTTAACCCCAAATTTGATGATTTTGATTTTGATAACCTTGGATTGAAGTTCAGGGGTGTCGCCTCCGCCTCGCACTAGTCACGCGCGACCCCGTCGGCTCCGCCCGCCGCTTCGCCCCCTTCTCCCACAGGCGCCCTCGAGCCGCCCTTGCACCGCGACCCCGCCGCCGAGCGCCTCGCGCCACCTCCGCCCTGTCTCTGCGCCCTGCCGCCGGGCTCTGTCTCTGGCCAGCACCGTCGGTGCGTCCTCTGCCGCGGCACCGGCGCGTGCGGGGCCGTCCCTGCATCTCCGGCCATCATCGGTCGTCCCCGCCCCAAGGCCATGCCTCTGGCGCACGCGCCCTCACGTGAGCCCAGCTCGAGGCTTTGCAACTCAGTTACACAATATGTGGGGTTAGTTGCCGACCCAGCCACCGAAGTGTATTCTTGGTACCCTCGTGAATCCTGCTTACGCCTCCACAAGATCTCCAAGTCACACCAAGATCTACTTCACATATTCCGGAGATTCTCGGACGCCAATATCGCCCACATGGAATCGCCAAGATCTACCGGCGCCGAACCCAAGGCTGACAACGTCACCCGAGAACTCCGACAAGGACGCCAAGTTCGTCGAGGACCCGGACGCCAAGGTCACCTACATGGAACGACAAGTTCTCCATCCCGGAATGGCAAGATCGACCGCACGGAACACCAAGATCTCCCAGCACCGAGACCCGAGTCCGACACCGACAATCGAAACCGAGGACCCGACAAGATCTTCGTGACGACAAGAGCGACACCGACCAGGGCGAGTCCGATGAGCCGCCGACGCCAAACCAAGATCTGCGACGCCCTCCGAAGACCGATCCCATTGAACTGACCCCCTTGATCTCGTCGAACCCTAAGACCGAACCCCGAACCCTTCCGAATCCATGATCTCCCGAACCCAGATGTGTGACCCCTATTCGAGACCCCTATTTTTATAAATTCCATCTATATAAATTGTTGCATATTACATCGTCATGCTTGCATTCATATTCATTGGGTTGGGGGCATTATGCCGATTCACCGCATGATTAAATATGGAGTCTATATGCGGGATATTGTAGTCTTATTCCGGACTCCATTTAAATTGTGTAGCAAACCGATGCCATGCTTTGCCCTATTAATACAACCTTTAAATTGTGGGGTAGATAAATAACTTGAACCTTCTAATTAATTGTCGGGCCCAGGTCCTGTTTAATACTGCCTAATTGCACCGCATCTGCATCATATCATAATCATGCCGGATCTTTTGCCGTAGTATTAAATATTGCATCCGGTGTTTCTTCTAGTGTTTGCTTCTTCACGGATTAGGCCGATGAGTTGATGCGAGTACCGACAAGTTCTCCGGGTGTGATCTCCGGCAGTGTTCCCCAGGCGAGCATTCTTCCCCTTTCTACCTATTTTGCATTTATAGCCTTTACTTCCTCCTGTTGATCTATTGCTATCCCTATTGCGATGCTTTCGTTTCCGTGTACCATTTATATTCCCTGCAGCCTCTATATTGCCTTGGACACATCCTATTGCCTGTTGTTTGATAGATAGTCTGCCTTTGCGTGTCGTAGTCGCTTGCTCAAGTGCTGCTTCGCGTCGTTATTGTTCCACCCTTGTTAGGAGGTTGGCTCATGCTAAATGATGGAGATTCTTAACGATGGAGATGATCATGGCTTACATTATAACTTGTTAAATTAAAATGCTGGAAATAGATATAATGTAGAGGCACCGGTGGGTAATAGTCAATATCTGGTTTTTAACCGCCCACTTGTGTCCACCTAGGACCCGAGTTCTTGACACCTGTTCCGAGATCGAGCGCGCTAACCACAAGTGGGGTGTGTGGGCACCCCCATCGGCTTACTACCTGATTTCAAAGTATTGTACCAGGGGCCACAAGTAGTTTGGGGCTTTATTAGTATTCTGTACTTATGCCATGTTTACCGCTTTATTTAAGATTGTGCGTGGAGCACCTGTACTGTTTAGTATGTGGAATGTTTTCGCGGTATCGA
The DNA here is from genome assembly GCA_910589775.1 of Avena eriantha. Lineage (NCBI taxonomy): Eukaryota > Viridiplantae > Streptophyta > Magnoliopsida > Poales > Poaceae > Avena > Avena eriantha. Next base: position 91,539,956 of record OU342743.1, read on the forward strand.
CAAGCCCAGTCACACTTTCGGTTTCCCAGTCGTTTACAGCCATTGGCACAAACCCTGGGTCCGTTCTGGAGCCATCCGACTTTGTTGCGGGTAGCTTAATGGGGTGGCCCCCATGTACTTGCTTTGGGTCTAGGAAACGTCATGACTTAGGCCCCGCCGACATTCCGATGGGTGTATGTTAATTGATCTGGCAAAAAGGGTCGAAGTGCGTGTGGATACTTTGGTGCACCCCTGCAGGGTTAAATCTTTTCGAAAAGCCGTGTCCGCGGTTATGGACGACTTGGAGCACAGTTTCTCGATCATAGACAACTATAACTAAAGTTTACTGTTATAATTCGACTTGTATGTGAGATGACTAGTAAGTTGGATAACTGCCATGGAAAGAATGAATAAAACTGCCAACCGTGTGAGTTCCTCGGCTTGACTTCCTCGTTTGGTCTCGAGGGGGAAATACCAGGAGGGGTATGTTTGGTGTTAGTGTCAGGTTGGATCCGAATAGGTCTCTCTTATCTCTCTCTGATAGCCGCCAGTATTACAGAGTCTCTATAGGTTGTTTAGTGGCACTGTGCTGCCGCTTCAGTCCACCATACATGTGTAGGCGAGGGCCGCCGAATTCTAGCCTCCCTGTGTACTGGCCTCAATACTGACGCTCCTCTTTTTCCTTTGCCCTTTTTCGGCACCCCTTTTGTTTTAGCAGGTTTGAGATCGACGTCGTTAGCAGGGTTACCCTTCCGGCTTGGCCTGGGCAGGGTTACGGACGCCATTGGTTATTCTTCAGGGCTCTTAGCCCCATTTGCATCTTGTCCGTACTCGGACGCTGTATCGTTTTCAAGGTGATTTGGATCTTTGTAGTGTATATCTGTATTCTTGACTCTTGGAGTCATGTTGTATATATATATGTTCTGTGGGTCCCATCGAGGACTGTTGTGTAATGGTATTACTTCGTTTTCCACCCGCACGAAAGTGCCTGGTGGGCGTCCTTGAATCGTTTCTATGCTGGTTTGGCGGAAAGGGCAAAAACTTGTATAGGGCCGATTCGAGGGTGTTACAGAGTGGTATCAGAGCCCAGCTGTTATGATACCCCACAAGTCTAGCCTGTAGGATAACCTTGCTAACGGCCGAAGTAGAGTGTCAAAACTATTTTGCAAAAAACGGTTGGATAGATCTGATTAGGTCTGATTTTACTCCTTACCCCTCTGCTGTTCTCCTTTTACCTCTGCGTCTTTTGGATCTGCTCTCTTATATTTTCTTCGAGTCCAGGAATTCTCGTGGTTGGGTTTCCGTTGCACCTTCAGGGTTTCGCTTCCTTCTTTGGTAACGGTGCTTCCTCATCCGGTTGTCATGCTATCAGAGGAATGCGTCTTCTGTGGTACCATTCTTTGTTCCTTGTTTGTGCCTTTCGATGTTTTCAACGCGACGACAACATCCTCTACGCCAGATCCGATGCAGAGCCTGCATCACCCCTTTGTTCCGAACCTCGCTTGTCGAGATCTTCAGTCTGATTCCGAGAGTTGGTTGTATAATTCTGCTATTCACGTACGGAGTAATGATATGAGTGCGGGATGGAGTCGCGACCATACTACTACTCTTATCATTTGCTTTTGTATATTGAATCGGTGGATCCAGCAATTTTACTCCATCCACGGAAGTTAGAGGTGGCTTTACTTGTTGATACCTCTACCTTTGCCTTTGTTCTCGGAGTGTCCTCTCAACGATCACGGACAACGACCTCTTGTTAGTGGTGTCGCAACGATCCACATGAAGCGAGAAGATTCAGATCGCCGACCTTCTTCCTCGTACCATGAGGCAGATCTCGAGGGCGAGATCCCTTGTTAGTGGTGTCGAATTGTGGCGCCCCGCTAAAACCACTACTAGAAAATCGCGGTGTTTTTGTGCATTGCATCATCATGACCGCATGCTTATGTCATCATGCCACATTGCATTTGAGCATCGTCATCATTATGCATGTGTTTGTACAAAACTATTCTCGAAAAGTCTATTTTTTGTTTTCTAAATACCTCGTCTTCAATTTCAATTAAAAACCCGGATCTCCGGATTATTTTGTTTCGTCTACCAATGGATTTCAAAAGCCCCGTTTTAAGCAAATAAAATAGTTATATTATTTTTAGGGGGCAGCCAAATCGGGCCGATCCGACCCAGCCGGCCACCCCCAATAAATAAAACCAGACAACCCATCTCCTCACCCTACCCTATTCACACAGCCACACCCCACCGACCAGTCTACCCGGTCTTCCTCCACCCTCCACCTCACCCCTCCACTCCCAGCCTGCCACATCACCCCGCTGGCCCCACCCACACCACACACTCCTGACCACTCCCCACCAACCGCCCGAGAGAGAGCCCTCCTCCTCCCGACAAGCTCCTGTCGCCCGGCCCCACACCCCCCGGGTTCCCCCCCCAGCCCAACCTGGCACCAATTCCCATCGCACCTGCCGCCCGTCTCCCCCAGTCTCGCCTCCCCCACCTACCCTGCTCCTTCCTCCCAATCGACCCCCGTGACCCACGCCTCCCTCTCCGCGCGTGGTCGCCCGAGCCCGCATCCCCGCTGCCTCTTCCGCTGGATTCGCGCCCCGCCCTCTTCCCCGCTTTCCTCCTCCGCCGGGCCTCGCCGTCGCCCCGCCTCCCCGTCGGCCACCGGCCGCCGCCTCCATCAAGACCAGCCATGCCCTCTCCTCCGTCGACCGCCCGACCACCGAGCTCCTCCCCGACCTGCTCGAGCTCCTCCCCGACCTGCTCATCCCCGCTGCACGAGCCCCTCCTCCCTCGCCTCGACCGCCTTCTCAATGGCCGCGCTGGGCCATGTGTCACCTCCGCCTCGCGCCAGTCACGTGCGACCCCATCGGCTCCGCCCGCCGCTTCGCCCCCTTCTCCCACAGGCGCCCTCGAGCCGCCCCTGCACCGCGACCCCGCCGCCGAACACCTCTCGCAACCTCCGCCCTGTCTCTGCGCCCCGCCGCTGGGCTCTGTCTTTGGCCAGCACCGTCGGTGCGTCCTCTGCCGCGGCACCGGCGCGTGCGGGCCCGTCCCTGCATCTCCGGCCATTGTCGGTCGTCCCCGCCCCGAGGCCATGCCTCTAGCGCACGCGTCCTGACACCAGCCCAGCTCGAGGCTTTGCAACTCAGTTACACAGTATGTGGGGTTAGTTGCCGACCCAGCCACCGAAGTGTCTTCTTGGTACCCTCGTGAATCCTGCTTACGCCTCCACAAGATCTCCAAGTCACACCAAGATCTAATTCACAGATTCCGGAGATTCTTGGACGCCAAGATCACCCACATGGCATCGCCAAGATCTACCGGCGCCGAACCCAAGGCCGACAACATTGTCCGAGAACTCCGACAAGGACGCCAAGTTCGTCGAGGACCCGGACGCCAAGGTCGCCTACATGGAACGACAAGTTCTCCATTTCGGAACGGCAAGATCGGCTGCACGGAAAACCAAGAGCTCCCAGCGCCGAGACCCGAGTCCGACACCGACAATCGAAACCGAGGACCCGACAAGATCTTCGTGACGACAAGAGCGACACCGACCAGAGCGAGTCCGATGAACCGCCGACGCTAAACCAAGATCTGCGATGCCCTCCGAAGATCGATCCCATCGAACCGACCCCCTTGAGCTTGTCGAACCCTGAGACCGAACCCCGAACCCCGAACCCCCCGGAATCCAAGATCTCCTGAACCCAGATGTGTGACCCCTATTTTTATAAATGCCATCTATATAAATTGTTGCATATTAAATCGTCATACTTGCATACATATTCATTGGGTTGGGGGAATTATGCTGATTCACCGCATGATTAAATATGGAGTCTATATGCGGGATATTGTTGTCTTATTCCGGACTCCATTTAAATTGCGTAGCAAACCGATGCCATGTTTTGCCCTGTTCAGACAACCTTTAAATTGCGGGGTAGATAAATAACTTGAACCTTCTAATTAATTGTCGGGCCCCGCTCCTGTTTAATACTGCCTAATGGCACCGCATCTGCATCATATCATAATCATGCCGGATCTTTTGCCGTAGTATTAAATATTGCATCCGGTGTTTCTTCTAGTGTTTGCTTCTTCACGGATTAGGCCGATGAGTTGATGCGAGTACCGACAAGTTCTCCGGGTGTGATCTCCGGCAGTGTTCCCCAGGCGAGCATTCTTCCCCTTTCTACCTATTTTGCATTTATACCCTTTACTTCCTCCTGTTGATCTATTGCTATCCGTATTGCCATGCTTTACTTTCCGTGTACCAGTTATATTCCCTGCAGCCTCTATATTGCCTTGGACACATCCTATTGCCTGTTGTTTGATAGATAGTCGGCATTTGCGTGTCGTAGTCGCTTGCTCAAGTGCTGCTTCGCGTCGTTGTTGTTCCACCCTTGTTGGGAGGTTGGCTCATGCTAAATGATGGAGATTCTTTAACGGTCGATATGATCATGGCTTACATTATAACTTGTTAAATTAAAATGCTGTAAATAGATATAATGTAGAGGCACCTGTGGGTAATAGTCAATATTTGGTTTTTAACCGCCCACTTGTCTCCACCTAGGACCCGAGTTCTTGACACCTGTTCCGAGATCGAGCGCGCTAACCACAGGTGGGGTGTGTGGGCACCCCCATCGGCTTACTACCTGATTTCAAAGTATTGTACCAGGGGCCACAAGTAGTTTGGGGCTTTATTACTATTCTATACTTATGCCATGTTTACCGCTTTATTTAAGATTGTGCGTGGAGAACCTGTACTGTTTAGGATGTGGAATATTTTCACGGTATCGACAAGCCCAGTCACAATTTCGGGTTCCCAGTTGTTTACAGCCATTGGCACAAACCCTAGGTCCGTTCCGGAGCCGGCCGACTTTGTTGCAGGTAGCTTAGTGGGGTGCCCCCCATGTACTTGCTTTGGGTCTGGAAAACGTCATGACTTAGGCCCCACCGACATACCGATAGGTGTATGTTAATTGATCTGGCAAAAAGGGTCGAAGTGCGTGTGGATAGTTTGGTGCACCCCTGTAGGGTTAAATCTTTTCGAAAAGCCCTGTGCGCGGTTATGGACGACTTGGAGCACAGTTTCTCAATCATAGACAACTATAACTAAAGTTTATTCTTATAATTTGACTTGTATGTGAGATGACTAGTAAGTTGGATAACTGCCATGGAAAGAATGAATAAAACTGCCAACCGTGTGAGTTCCTCGGCTTGACTTCCTCGTTTGGTCTCAAGGGGGAAATACCAGGAGGGGTATGTTTGGTGTTAGTGTCAGGTTGGATCCGAATAGGTCTCTCTTATCTCTCTCTGATAGCCGCCAGTATTACAGAGTCTCTATAGGTTGTTTAGTGTCGCTGCGCTGCCGCTTCAGTCCACCATACCTGTGTAGGCGAGGGCTGCCGAATTCTAGCCTCGCCGTGTACTGGCCTCAGTACTGACGCTCCTCTTTTTCCTTTGCCCTTTGTCGGCACCCCTTTTGTTTTAGCAGGTTTGAGATCGACGTCGTTAGTAGGGTTACCCTTCCGGCTTGGCCTAGGCAGGGTTATGGACGCCATTGGTTATTCTTGAGGGCTCTTAGCCCCATTTGCATCTTGTCCATACTCGGACGCTGTATCGTTTTCAAGGTGATTTGGATCTTTGTAGTGTATATCTGTATTCTTGACTCTTGGAGTTGTGCTGTATATATATATGTTCTGTGGGTCCCATCGAGGACTGTTGTGTAATGGTATTACTTCGTTTCCACCCGCACAAAAGTGCCTGGTGGGTGTCCTTGAATCGTTTCTATGCGGGTTTCGCGGAAAGGGCTAAAACTTGCATTGGGCCGATTCAAGGGTGTTACACCTCTTCATGGAAGTTGTCTCCTTTGACAAGAAAGAGGCGGCGGCAGCTATATGGTGGGAACTATATGGCCGGAAAAATGTTCCCGCTGTATAGTTGCTCGTTATTGCCTCTGGATGTTCGCCTCGAGTGCTTCCAAAGAGAGATTTACTTGTTTTTGCCTGAATATTGTGTTTCTCTAGTTAAAACCTTCTGTAGACGTTTAGAACCTGGAACACACATTAAAAACCAAGTGTTTTCGCTCCTGAAGTATTAGTGTTAGGTAAAGCTAGAAAACAATCAAATCCGGGATAAAACCATCAATAAAAACCATCAAAAATGTGTTGAATCTCACAGCTATCAGCGGGATGTTGACTATCTTCGTCGTACTTATCGTGGTGGTGTCACGGCAGATGCCATGGATAGGCTAAAGGTGGGGACTAATATGCTCTAGGGGAATTCGGGGAGGGATAGTGAGGTGATTCCACACATAGAAGTTTGTATTTGATTCACTTCCAAGGTTTACAAGTGCTCCTAGAGCTGGCTTGGGGAGAGGAGGAAGAGGGGACTCTCTTACTCTCGCCACTTGCTAACCCGTACAAGACAGACCCGTAGAACCTAAAATTCACCAACCAACCTCTTCTACAGAGGCCCTAGTCCTCCTTATATAGGGGTGGCTAGGTCTCCACTTAGGGCATACGTGGAGGCATATTCCAGGGAATATGCCTCCTCCCAAAATAGTAAGCCGACCGGGTTACTTTCCCCCGCGTCATCCATGCAGAGGCTACGTGAGCCTCTGCGGCGCTTGCGTCACTCGGCATCGGCCTTGTCACCTTTGTCGGCCACACCTCGCTGGTCCTGCCTCTATCTGCTTCGCTCACGCCCTGCGTACCGGGGCTACTTTTAACCAGCGAGATTCCTTCCTTCTCCTAGACGCTTGACATGACCCGGATCGTAGTAGATCCGGCCACACCCGTTCCTGCATCAAAGTTAGATACATCATTCCGACTTACGGATTAAGTCGGCTGAGACCCAGTTAGGTGGACATCCCCTGGTCCGGGTTACTCCGTGATTCGGCCTGCCTTGAGGTGACCCGACCAGCATCCGCTTTGACCTTGCCGAACCTCGGCTAACTCGGCATTTATACCCCGGCGTGACCCTACCCAGGGGTATCCCCCCAACAGTACTAGCTTTCTTTTGAGTGGGGCGCCGGGAAGCAGCGACCCTCCTTTTTTTCAATGATGTATTATTACACGGAGACGGAGATCGATATGTACTCGTGCTATGGCGATCGACATCCCTCTTGTCGAGGGGTAGAATTGGAGGTTGACGATCGTCAAGGGGTGGACTTGGAGGTTGATGATCATCGGGGGGGGGGGGGGGGGGGTGGACTTGGATTCCTTAGAGTCGGTGGCCTTGGCGCCGAGCGTGGAAACCTGATGTACTTATTTTGCCATAGAATGATGTGGCGCTTGACATCCCCCAGTTTCTTATGGCCTACAGGTGTAGTGATTTCAATCTATATGTCCTCATACCCCTCCACTAGGTCATCCACCAAGACACGAGCATAGCCAGGTGGAATCGTAAGTGAATGGTGGAGTGCTCCAGGTAGACAAGGAAAAAGCAGTGCCGATCGACACCTTGAAGAACAGGTTGTTCATTGAATGATGTAGCTCATATTGTGTCATCCCTCTGACATCATCCACGGGGTAGCGAGCCACCGGTGCATCCTCCAGCAGTGCATGATCATCAGCCTGGACCTCCATGAAAGCCATGCTGCTTCTCCTCTGGCTATTATCCTATGCAGAATTTTACTATGGCTGCGATGACCTTTGGCTAAAGTGCTTCCACTACCATCTTCTTCATCCCAGCTAGTTTCGGTCTGCCTCCCGATCCTTCTTTCTCTTATGGCTTCTGTAACTGTCATCGTACTCGGGAAACCCTTTCTTACACGTAACACTAGCGCCTTTGCCTCGTGTTCATCCACCTTTTTCAGGATTCCTGAGGGCACGTGTCAACTCGTCGTTCTCTCTCTCGGGCTAGAACAATCATGCTTGAGCATCGGCCATTTCTTTAACAAGTGCATTGGAGGATATTAAAAAAATCTCGAAAAATTGCCACCCTTGTTTATGGGTTCAACATTCCCCATGCCCATACCACCAGTGCTTTAACCTCTCGGGCCATCCATCTGTATCTAGAGTGATACTCCTATCCCTCATGTTGGACTCCATAGCTTCCCACTTAGGCATGACACTCTTTTAACCACATGTCCCCATTTTATGGTGGTATTGCTTTTTCTTAGCATTTTACTTATTTTCTGACCTTTCCTTGGCTACAGAAGATTCCTTGTACTTTACCAAATTGGGCCACAGTTCTCTCAATTTATCGTATGCTCCTGTGAATTTTGGAGTTATTTTTTCGCGACATATTTCGTATAAAGTTTTCTTGTGGTCTTGGAACAGTTCGACCATCTTTGATAGAGCCCACTCCCTGACTCTTGCTCTTCTTTCAAGCCCACCCAGAATTAGGGTACTACCATGTGCCTCGAATTCTTCATACTCTGGATGAAGTATGAAATGTGTTATGAGCTTCTGCTAAAGTTCATATTTGGCATCATCGTCGACATAACTAGTGAATTCTTCACATGCATTCTTTGGCTTATTCCATTCCTGAATGGTGATCGGGAGGTTGTCCCTAATAATCAGTCTGCACTGATTTACAAACATCCTCGCGTGCTTTTCTGAAGCAATCGGTTCTCCATTATCATCTATTTCATCAATGGTGAACCTTTGATTACAATCGAACTTTTTGTTAGGGCCTATTTTTGTTCTACCTATAAATTGGCTCGATCCGGAGGGCTAAAAGAAGAAAGAGTGATTAATATATATACATAGATCAATTAATGCATGTAGTTATAAGAGGCTTAATATATATACACCTCGCCGGTTCTTGTCGAGGGGCCATCATCGTTGTTTGTTGGTACTCCATCATCGTTGTTTGTTTGCCCTTCGTCCACCTATTCTAGCTGTTGTCCATTACCGGATGCATTCCGAAATGACGATCTCTCATCCTCATCTACAACATCTTCTCCAGCACGAGGTTCAATTCTGGCAATATTAATAGCTATTTCACCATTTATAATTCCCATAATAAGATCATTGCTATCGGAGTTGGTGCGCTCCATCAATTAACTATTGTAGAAATAAAGGTAAAATAAGTTAGAAAAAGAAAAAGTAAGAAATGAAAAATGTACTAAAAAAGGTCACATTTATGTAGATATGAGCGAGGAATTTTTTTACCATTTCCTCGCTCATATCTACATAAAGATGACCTTTTTTACCACTACCACTTCCACTACCACTATACTACTACTAATAATACTAATATTACTACTAATAATACTCTACCACTATACTACTACTAATACTAATAATACTACTAATATTACTCTACCACTACTACTATACTACTACTATAAATACTATACAAATACAAATACAAATAATTCTTGATCAAAGAAAAATATTGAAGTATCACGCATCTCAACTCATACAAAACATAAAGGCCAAGTGGTAACATAGGTAAAAGTATAAATTATGTATTGTAGGACAATATAGTAGGATTTTTTTTGAGAAACATATCCTTAAAGGTGAAAGTGATTACATAGAAAATCACCGGCACGGTGGTGGTGGCGGCCGGGGCGGGCGCGGATGACGGAGGCGTGAGTGGTAGTGTTGGCGGACGGGACGCGCACGGATGACGGCGTCGCGAGTGTGGTGGCCGGTGCTGGCGGCTGGGGCGCACGCGAATGATGGTGCACGACGCGGTTGGTGGTGGTGACGGCGGCAGTGCAGGCTCGGATGGCGACGACGGACTGCGAGGATCACCGTGCGATTTGGGAAGCCTGTCGGCGTCGGGTCGGTGTGGCGCCTCCTATGCTAGCTCAATCGAGAATGGAGATGGAATTTGGGGGGAGAAGGGCCGGTGGGTTATATGGTGAGGGCCTTTAGTCCCGGGTTGTCACACAGTCCGGGACTAAATGTCAACCTTTAGTCCCAGGTCATTCCATGATTCGCGATTTGGTAGCAGCCTAGAGGACGCGCACCAAACGTCCACCTTGTTGGAAATATGCCCTAGAGATAAGTAGTGATAAGGACTATTATCATATTTCATATAGTTTATGATTAAGTTTTATATCATGCTATGACTGTATTGAGTGGAAACATCAATACATGTGTGATATATAAACAACCAGGGATTCCTAGTGAAACTCTAGTCACTGGTTCATTGGTCAACAGATGATCAAGTTTCCTGATCATGTGGCATTTATGCCAGTTGGAAATGGAGTCAACTCATTCTGGGAATGAGATGATGAACCAATACCCAACCTAAACATCATGACCCGATCATGTCACGAAGTTCAAGTTACGATGATTAGAAATGGATCCTCATAGATTATTCCTTAGACCTTGAGGCTATATCAATCATTGCCTACCGAGAGTGCTTAGATAGCATCAAGCACCACTTGGTAATACAGTGGTTATAAAAGTGTGTTCAGGTACTCGGAAGAAACCATAGAGGAAATATATGTCAAGAGCGAGATTTGTCCGTCCACATGATGGAAAGATACTCAAGGGCCCACTCGGAGAAGTTATATCCAATAGTTGTGCAGCGTGTGATTTGATCACAGGGATATCACTTGTCGGAACGAGTCAAGTATCATTGTTCGGTAACGAGATTGAGCACGACATGGTGATCTCATTGATCAGATCTCGAGCACTGCAAGTATCGAGAGACAAAGGGAATAAGGCACGACCGTCCCGGTTCAAACACTGAAATATCTTCGTGGAACACACAGGGGTCACATGGCCATCCAGGTCCCTCTATTGATCATTGGTCCGGGAGTGTCCCGACCATGTCTGGAGTGTTCCCGAAAAGTAGGGTATCACGTTTAAGGGTTTGATGATGCTTAGGGAGTGTTTATAGGATCGGTAGAATGACCATTAGTAGAAAGAAAACCGGAAGGATTTCAGTAAGTCCGGAGGATGTACGGAGTGTAGGTGGAAGGTGTTCCATAGCCACGGAGATTGAAAAATATATGAATGAATGTTAAATATTGATTTAATCATTTATTCATAATTATTTAATAAATAGAAAATCAATTAAATGGTCAAAGGTCTTAATGAGCCAATTCTCGGAGGGGAAAGGGCCCAAGAGGGGACCACACCACTAGGAGAGGCCTAGGGGGTGGTCGGCGGCCCTAGTGGGCCTGCCCCACGTGGGGCCCATGGGTGGGGGCTGGGCGTCGCGCCTCCCCACCTCTCCCTCTCCTTTATTCCCACCCCGGGACTTTGAGGGAGGTAGTACCTCCCCTCCCCCTATATATAGTGGGGGTATTTGACCAGATAAATACACACAATATTCAATAAAGGTCTTCTCACTTTTGGGAAGACCTCCAATTGATATTCTCTCTCTCTCTCTCGTGACCGTGTTCCCAAGTTCAGACTACACGAACGAGAGACATCTTCACCACGGAGCGTCGTCGTGCTGCGGGATTCGGATCCAGGAGCTCTACTTCCGCAACTGCTGATAGATCAGGGAAGTGGGAGTCATCGTCAGGCCCCGGACGTCTGTAACTCCCCGCGAGGTGTCATACTTGAGGCACTCAAGTCATTGGAGCCACATGAGCGCAAGGACTTCATCACGACCTTGAGGTCGGCTTCGGCTCGTCTACATCAACCACGCTCTCCTAAGCACTGACAACGCTTTTCGGTCTTCAAGGGTAAGTTCGCGAAAAGCCCCTCCTATTACTTTATTACTAATAGATAGGTCTTGGCAACATCAGGGGTTCAATGGCGTAGGGTAAATTTTTTTGTTTTCATACGCGGAACCCCTACACATCTTTAGTCCCGGTTCGTGGTTTGACCCAGGACTAAAGGGCCTTTTGAAAATTATGTTTGAACTTTGAAGTATAAATTCTGGTTCCCGCCTCTACATATTTAATGTTAATAAAATAAATAAATAATATCTATCTAATAAAAATATATATAGCATATCAAAATGTTATAAAAGAAATATCTATCTCATAAAAATTTAATTTATTTTCTATGAGAATTCAATTATTTAATATGGTAAATCATTTTTAAAAGGCTTTTAAATGGTAAATCATTGAAAGTGATTTTAAATGGTAAATCATAAAAAGGGGCATTTAAATGGTAAATCATAACACATGGAATGACTCGAGAGACTCCATGTGTCGATCTATGTGTCAAAAGGCCCAAAAATACATAGAAATGTAGTGTGACGGAAGTTGCATCGCTACATCTACTGGAGTGTGTGTGCCCATGTGGATCAAGGTGGTTTGGAAAAGAACACATGCAATGACTCTAGAGACTCCATGTGTCAAACCATGTGTCAAAAGGCCTAAAAACACATAGGAATGCAACTGCCACTAGAATGGTGCATTAGTGTGATAGAAGTTGCATCACCACATCTACTGGAGTGTGTGTGCCCAAGTGGATCAAGGTGGTCTGGAAAAGAACACATACAATGACTCTAGAGATTCCATGTGTCAAACCATGTGTCAAAAGGCCTAAAACATATAGGAATGCAACTGCCACATAGAATGGTGCACCAATGTGACAGAAGTTGCATCACCACATCTACTGGAGTGTGTGTGCTAATGTGATCAAGGTGGTTTGCAAAAAAACACATGCAATGACTCTAGAGACTCCATGTGTCAAAAGGCCTCAAAACACATAGGAATGCAACTGCCACATGGAATGGTGGACATGTGTGACAGAAGTTGCATCACCACATATACTGGTGTGTGTGTTCCTATCTGGATCAATGTGGTTTGGAAAAGAACACATGCAATGACTCTAGAGGCTCCATGTGTCAAACCATGTGTCAAAGGTCCTGAAAACACATACGAATGCAACTTCCACATGGAATGGTGTACCAGTGTGACATAAGTTGCATCACCACATCTACTGGAGTGTGTGTGCCCATGTGGATCAAGGTGGTTTCGAAAACAACACATGCAATGACTCTAGAGACTCCATGTGTCAAGGCATATGTCAAAAGGCCTGAAAACACATAAGAATGCAACTGCCACATGGAATGGTGCACAAGTGTGACGGAAGTTGCATTACCACATCTACTGGAGTGTGTGTGATAATGTGGATCAAGGTGGTTTGGAACATAACACATGCAATTACTCTAGAGACTCCATGTGTCAATCCATCTGCCAAAAGGCCTAAAAACACATAGGAATGCAACTGCCACATGGAATGGTGCACCAGTATGACAGAAGTTGCATCACCACATCTACTAGAGTGTATGCGCTCATGTGGATCTAGTGGGTTTTGAAAAGAACACATGCAATGACTATAGAGACTCCATGTGTCAAACCATGTGTCAAAAGGCCTGAAAACACATAGGAATGCAACTGCCATATGGAATGGTGCACTAGTGTGACAGAAGTTCATGACCACATCTACTAGAGTGTATGTCCTAGTGTGGATCAAGGTGGTTTGGAAAATAACACATGCCATTACTCTAGAGACTCCATGTGTGAAACCATGTGCCAAAAGGCCTGAAAACACATAGGAATGTGTCAACACCCGGATTTTTAATCCCAAATGCCCGTTATGCCATACCTCGCAATCCCAGGATTACCATTTTTGTGAGACATAACGGATTGGATATCACAGTACATCATCCACTACAAACCATACATAAGGGCTTACACAAATAAGGATCTCATGATCCAGTCTTAATAACACAAGCAGCGGAAATAAAAGATAAGCGTAGTGGTGGGGTCCATCTTCAGGGGCACAGGCAATGCTGACGAAGGCAGATGGTCCTAGATATCATAGCCGTCCTGTTGGCCATCATCTTGATAGTCTCCTTCATAGTCTGGCCATGATAATAGACAGGGACAAAAGCCATGAGTACTCTTTAAGTACTCGCAAACTACCACTAACAAGTATTATGAATCTAAGTTAAAGTGCTAAATCTATGCTTAACTATGAAGTTAATTTTGAAACCTAAGCTGAGTTCTGAAGCAAACAAAGATAAGGTAAAACTCTAGAATCACTTAAGTTGGGGAAACTAGTGTCACAAACACAACCCTGTTGTGGTCAAGTCAAGATTCATCATTCCCTTCAAAGTATTTTAGAAAACATCTGACAACGAAACAGTATGGCCATTCCAACTGTCCATAACCGCAGACGCGGCTATTCGAATAGTTTGACACTCTGCAGAGGTGGTACACTTTCACCACAAGATTCGATACTTCTGTCAAGGATAACCCTGAATCATCATACTTAGTATGCAGATAATCAAACATAACCTTCCCTTTACACACCCTAGTATAAGCACCTCTCCTATGAGAATGGCCTCCCAACCATGACCATCAGTCATCTTGGGCACTGCATAGGTGGACATCATGAGAGGTAGCCTCAGCTCAACCCTCTCTCGTGAGGGAACTAATACTAATGCATATAAATTTCCAGCTAAGCATTACCCAATTCAGGTAATGTGGTTGTACGGTAAATTTGGAATGGTATCGCATCCGAATACAACCATCAGTTTAAAAAAAGGGTTAAGGCTCATGCCTCAACATTTTCATCATCATCAACCAATTGTGTTTCTCATCACATGTCAAAACATCTCAATAGAATGACTCATCATTCTAAGATTTTCATAATTCATTTTCACCAAGTATTCCCATCTAAAGTGACTCAAGTTTTTGGATCTACTCTAGACAACTAAGTTAAGAGTGTTCACTAAAGTGGTAAAGATGGGTTCAATCTCATGCCATAGAATGACATTTAAAGGGTTCTAAATAGGTCAAGTTTTATACTTTTTATGCTACCTTCTAAACAAGTAAAGAACTTTGTATAACTAAGAGGGATAAAACTTGTAACTAAGACTTGTAGTACCAATAGTCAAAGGGGTGTGATCAAGGCATGCCTAAGGCATCTTAGCTAAACCATCTAGTTGATGCTAGCCTGTTAAACACTAAACTTGCAAGTATTAACTTGCATTGCTAATGGTGGCTTGCACTTAGATAGTGCTAGCTTGCTAATAGTAGCTTGCCTTGGTTGGTGCAGTGGTTAAAGCTTGGTCGGTACTATCGTCTATAATTACATAGGGAGTGCATAATCACCAAACAATACTTAACTAAGCTAAGTAGCATTCTAAGACACACATTTGATGATCTATTATCATCACAAGCACCACAAGTTTAATTCCATAGTTTCATTCTTTTTATTTTAGAAAAGTAATTTCTACTCATTGAAAATTTTACTAAGATTTTATATTAACCACCTAAAGATGGGATCATGTGGACACATGTCCTCCCCACATATTCTAACATGTGGGCATGAGATTTAAAGGTTGGATCAACATTACTTTGGTTTAAGTTAATTATTTGGTGATTTAAAGTGACTAGAAATGCCTATATAGCATTATTTTGGTAATAGTCCAAAGTCACTGCATGGAAACCTTAATATTATTACATGGTTAGATAGATATGATGAAATGTGATTTTTGAGAGGTGGAATCAACTCAAAAGCTAACTTGGTTGATTTTATAAAAATGTTGCAAGTTGCAAATGCTTCTGTCTTCTTATTTTTACTAGGACAGATATATAACTCTAATTGAATTAAGTCCAACGGGCTTGGATAGATCATCTTAATACCTTTCAGGAAAAATTAGTTTCATGCTATTTGGATTTGTAAAACTCCCAGAATTCAATTTTAAAATAGTGGACAGA
Organism: Avena eriantha; assembly: GCA_910589775.1. NCBI lineage: Eukaryota > Viridiplantae > Streptophyta > Magnoliopsida > Poales > Poaceae > Avena > Avena eriantha. Next base: position 91,555,551 of record OU342743.1, read on the forward strand.
AACTAGATTTAACTAAAATGAAAAATCCAGATTTGAAGGTGTGGGCTAGCGCTGGAAAGGAAATGGGCCGGCCCAGTGGCGCTCCGCAGCGCGGGGCTCAGCTGACAGGGGGGTCCCACTTGTCAGCGTCACTTAACACGTGAAACGGTATGCGCGCTGTGGGCCGTAGGATTAGAAGACAGATCTACGGCTGAGGGTCGTCGTCGATGACGAATAGGTCGCCGGCGAGCTCGAACCCTAGCGGCTCAGTGGGGGTCTGCTGGGGGCGTACCAGGGCTCCAGCGGGGTCGCGAGGCGGGCAAACAAAGTGGAAGACGACGGCGAGGCGAGGCGCGGTTGTGGCGGAGCTTGGGGTGGTCGCAATCAGCGGCGCCATTCTCCTCCTACCGCGGCTGCTATGGCTCCAATTCCGACGAGGCAGAGCTCGCCTTGCTCTAGCGAGGGGTGGGTGAGGTTCAGAGAGGTGAGTGGAGTGGAATGATGTGGAGAGAAGAGGCTGAGGAGGGCTCCTTTTATAGGCCCGACGGTGAGACCGAGCGGGATGGGAAGGCGACGGTGGCGGCATGGCTACAGCGGGGTAGAGGCATGGCTGAGGGTGGCGATCGACGCAGTGTCCCCTGGCGGTGCTCTAGGCATTGAATGTAGCCGTAGCGGCGGTGGCACGCGGTCTGGGCGAGGTGGCGCTCTGCGCGGCCAAAGCGGCGGTGTCCACGGCGAGCGGTGGCTGTGAGGCATTGGGCGGCTAGCGGGGGTGTCTGGGGTGTTCTCCAGGTCGAGGCGGAGTGGTGGGCGCGGGCTGGTGCCAAGGGGCGGTCTGGTCAAGCGGGGACCGAGCGCGCTCTGCGGGCAGCACTGGCATGGTGCGGTGGCACTGGGCGCGGTTTGTGCTCAGTGGTCCACTGCACTCCTGGGCTCAGGCAAGGGACATGGGGTGGCGGTGAGGTGCTAGCTACCTCCTAGACATGGCGAGGGGAGAGTGAATGGTCTGCTGCAGCGGGGCAAGGGTTGGCCGGCGAGGCATGGCTCGGCCTGGCATGGGGACTAGGGACAAGGGAGAGGGGTGTTAGGGGTTTGGTTAGATCAAGAGGGGACAGAGGAGATAAATGAAGATTATTTGGGGGCAAAACCCTGTAGTAAACAGTGAGCTAGGATTAGAGTAGAGATTATTGTGGCATCCCGCTAAAACCACTACTAGAAAATCGCTGTGTTTTTGTGCATCGCATCATCATGACCACATGCTCATGTCATCATGCCACATTGCATTTGAGCATCGTCATCATCATGCATGGTTTTGTCTAAACTATTTTCAAAACGCCTAGTTTTGTTTTCTAAATATTCTCGTATTTATTCAAATTAAAACCCGGGTCTCTGAAATATTTTGTTTCGTCTACAAACAGATTTCAAACGCCCCATTTTAAATAAATAAAATTATTCATTTATTTTTTTGGAGGCAGCCCGCCAGGCCCGAAAGCCTGGCCGGCCACCTCCACGCCCTAAAATAAAACCTAAGCAAAATCCCAAACCCTATTTCTACCAAATACCCTACCCTTAATCCTACCCAGCCCCTCACCACCTCATCCCGACCACTCACAACTCGCCACATCACCCCACCCCGCCAGCAAGGTGTGGTTGAGGGATACGTGGTGTACTCCTGACTACCCGAAGCATGCCGCCAAGTACTCCACCAAGACCTGCATATCAGACAAGTACCCCGATACAACACAACAAGGAGTCCCTCAACAGCAAACAAGTTCGACAGCGACAAAAGACGGACGACCAGACTCCAACCGGAGATCGGAGGTGATGGTGCCGGATCGACAAGATCTTCCTCACGGAGCAGAAGGACCCCGGGCCCGAGAACGCCTTCATGGACCCGAAGACCGATCCGGAGCGCCAAGGCCTTCGACATGGAGTCGACAAGATCATCGCGAAACTCCAAGATCTACTTCGTAGGGTGCCGAACGCCAAGGTCGCCGACACAGGACACCAAGTTCTTCATCTCGGACGCCATGACCGTCTACACGGACCCGAAGACCACGATACCCGATCCATTCAAGATCTTCGCGACGACAGGAATGACACCGACCAGGGCAAATCCGATGAGCCCCCGACGCTGAACCAAGTTCTTCTTCCCGGAACGCCAAGTTCTCCATCTTGTATCTGAACCTCGCCGTCCCCGTCGAACCCTGTCGAACCCCGAACCCCCGGAACCCAAGATCTTCCGAACCCAGATGTGTGAACCTTTTCCTGAGCCCCTATTTTATAAATGCTATATATAAAACCTGTTGCATATTAAATTGTTCATGCATGCATACTTGTCTGTGGTTTGGGGGCATTATGCCGATTCACCTTATAATTAAATATGGAGTCTATATGCGGGATATCTTTGTCTTATTCCGGACTACATTTAAATTGGTGTAGCGAATCGACGCCATGTTTCGCCCTGTTAATACAACATTTAAATTGCGGGGGTTCTAAATAACTTGAACCGTTTAATTAATTGTCGGGACCCCGGTTCCGCTTAATATTGCCTAGTTGCACCACATTTGTGCCACTCATACATCATATCATAAACATGCCGATTCTTCTCCGTAGTATTAAATATTGCATCTGGTGTTTCTTTTAGTGCTTTGCTTCTTCGCGGATTAGGCTGATGAGTTGATGCGAGTATCGACAAGTTCTCCGGATATGATCCTTCAGCAGTGTTTCCCAGGCGAGCATTCTCCCTCTTTCTACCTAGTTTTCATTTATAGTCTTTATTTCCTCCTATTGATCTATTGCTATCCGTGTCGCGATGCTTTAGTGTTCCGTACCAGATATATTCCTTGCAGCCGTTATATTGCCTTGGACACCTCCTATTACATGTGTTTGGTAGATAGCTTGCCTTGCGAGTCGTAGTTGCTTGCTCAGGTGCGATCCCGTGTTGTCAAGTACCACAGTTGTTGGAATGCTAGCAGATGGTTATTGGTGGAGATGCTTACTGGTGGAGATGATCATGACTTTAAATACAACTATTAAAATGCTAGATATAAATAATGCAGAGGAATCGGTGGGCAATAGATGTTATTTGGTTCTTCCACGCTCACTTGTGTCCCATAGGACCCCGAGTACTTGATACCTGTTCCTTGATTTTTCACACTATCAACATCCGGGAGGCCGTGGCCCCCCTGAGCCAGAGCTTGATTCATTTATATTTCTTGGGGCCACAAACTAGTTTGGGGTTTTATTACTATGCTATACTTATGCCATGTTTTACTATTTTATTTAAGATTGTGTGTGGAGCACCTGTACGGTTTTGGATCGTGCCACGTTTTCGCGGTACCGACAAGCCCAGTCACACTTTCGGGTTCCCAGTCATTTACAGCCATCGTCGCAAACCCTGGGTCCATTTCGGAGCCGGCCAACTTCGTTGCGGGTAGCATAGTGGGGTGCCCCCTGAAATATTTCTGAATCCTGTGATCGCTTTGTCGTGAATGCCTCGTTGGGTTTTGAGTTGGTTTTTCCGAGGTTGATCGAGTGTGTGTTGCTATTTGTGCACCCCTACAGGGTAAAACTTTCTGAAAGCCATGTCCGTGGTTATGGACGACTTGGAGCACAGTATCTCGATCATAGACAAGCATAACTAAAGTAGTGTTATAAACTTGACTTAATATATGACTAGTAATCAGATTCAACTATAATGGAATGGATATTAAAAATGACAACACTGCTGGATCTGGGTTGTTTTGGTTATATCTGCCTAGTAAGTATTGCAACTCCAATGGAATGTGATAAAAGTGCCAACAACTGCTGGGTTTTGGGATTCCTCGGGACAATTATATCTGACTAGTAAATGATCCAACTACAACGGAATGTTAACTAAAACTGCCCACTACTTACGCCATCAGGACGGCCCACGCTATCTATATCTGAATAGTAAGTGCTTCAATTATAATGGAATGAATAAATTTTCCAACTGTGTGAGTTCCTTGGTCCGACTTCTTCGTTTGGTCTCGAGGGGGAAATACCAGGACGGGTTTGTTTGGTGTTAGCTTCAGGTTGGATCCGAATAGGTCTTTCTTATCCCTCTCTAATATCCTCTAGTTCCACAAAGTCTCTATAGGTTGTTTAGTGCTGCCGCGCTGCCGCTTTGGTCCACCATACCTATGTAGGCGAGAGCCGCTGAATTCTAGCCTCGCCGTGTACTGGCCTCAGTACTGATGCTCCTCTTTTTCCTTTGCCCTTTGTCGGCACCCCTTTTGTTTTAGCAGGTTTGAGATCGACGTCGTTAGCAGGGTTACCCTTCCGGCTTGGCCTAGGCAGGGTTATGGACGCCAGTGGTTATTCTTCAGGGCTCTTAGCCCCATTTGCATCTTGTCCGTAGTCAGACGCTCTATCGTTTTCAAGGTGATTTGGATCTTTGTATTGTATATCTGTATTCTTGACTCATTAAGTCATTGTTGTATATATATATATATCTGTTATGTGGGTCCCATCGAGGCCTCTTCTGTAATGGTATTACTTTGTTTTCCACCCGCACGAAAGTGCCTGGTGGGCGTCCTTGAATCGTTTTTATGCGGGTTTGGCGAAAAGGGCTAAAACTTGCATAGGGCCGATTTGAGGGTGTTACAGAGTGGTATCAGAGCTCAGCAGTTGCGATACCCCACAAGTCCAGCCTGTTGGATAACCTAGCTAAAGGCCGAAGTAGAGAGTCAAAACTATTTTGCAAAATCGGTTGGATAGATCTCATTAAGTGTGATTTTACTCCTTACCCCTGTGTTGTTCTCCTCTTACCTCTGCGTGTTTTTAATCTTCTCTCTTATCATTTCTTCGAGTCCAGGAATTCTCGTGGTTGGGTTTCCGTCGTACCTTCAGGGTTTCGCTTCCTCCTTTGGTAACGGTGCTGCTACATCCGGTCTTCATGCTATCTGAGGAATCCTTCATCTGTTGGACTTCTCGTCGTTCCTTCTTTGTGCCTTCCGGAGTTTCCAAGACGACGTCATCAGCTATGCCAGATCCGATGCAGAGTCTGCATCACTCCTTTGTTTCCGAACCTCGCTTGTCGAGATCTTCAGTCTGATTCCGAGAATGGATGCGCGCTTTTCTACTGATTGTGCGGAGTAATAGTTTGGGTGTGTGATGGATTGGCCCCCATGCCAACTATTCAAGCTATTTGCTCTTGTACATTGAAGTGGATGAGAATGCATCGGTTCTCTCTTTCTATCGAAGCTAGAGGTGGCTTTATTTGTGGATACCTTTAACTTCGTCCTTTGTTTTCTGGAGTGTTCTCTTGACGATCACAGACAAAGACCTCTTGTTAGTGGTGTCGCGAGGATCTACACAAAGCGAGAAGATCCAGATCGCCGACCTTCTTCCCGGTACTATGAGGCGGATCTCGAGGGCGAGATCCATTGTTATTGGTGTCGAATTGTGGCATCCCGCTAAAACCACTACTAGAAAATCGCTTTGTTTCTGTGCATCGCATCATCATGACCACATGCTCATGTCATCATGCCACATTGCATTTGAGCATCGTCATCATCATGCATGGTTTTGTCTAAACTATTTTCGAAACGCCTAGTTTTGTTTTCTAAATATTTCGTCTTTATTCAAATTAAAACCCGGGTCTCAGGAATATTTTGTTTCGTCTACAAACAGATTTCAAACACCCCGTTTTAAATAAATAAAATTATTCATTTATTTTTTTGGAGGCAGCCCGCCAGGCCCGAAAGCCCGGCCGGCCACCTCCACGCCCTAAAATAAAACCTAAGCTAAATCCCCAACCCTATTTCTACCAAATACCCTACCCAGCCCCTCACCACCTCATCCCGACCACTCACAACTCGCCACATCACCCCACCCCGCCAGCAAGGTGTGGTTGAGGGATACGTGGTGTACTCCCGACTACCCGAAGCATGCCGCCAAGTACTCCACCAAGACCTGCATATCAGACAAGTACCCCGATACGACACAACAAGGAGTCCCTCAACGGCAAACAAGTTCGACACCGACAAAAGACGAATGACCAGACTCCAACCGGAGATCGGAGGTGATGGTGCCGGATCGACAAGATCTTCCTCATAGAGCCAAAGGACCCCGAGCCTGAGAACGCCTTCATGGACCCGGAGACCGATCCGGAGCGCCAAGGCCTTCGACATGCAATCGACAAGATCATCGCGGAACTCCAAGATCTACTTCGTAGGGTGCCGAATGCCAAGGTCGCCGACACGGGACACCAAGTTCATCATCTCGGACGCCATGACCGTCTACACGGACCCGAAGACCACGGTACCCGATCCATTCAAGATCTTCGCAACGACAGGAACGACACCGACCAGGGTGAATCCGATGAGCCCCCAACGCCGAACCAAGTTCTTCTTCCCAGAACGCCAAGTTCTCCATCTTTTATCCGAACCTCGCCGTCCCCGTCAAACCCTGTCGGACCCCGAACCTCCGGAACCCAAGATCTTCCGAACCCAGATGTGTGAACCTTCTCCCGAGCCCCTATTTTATAAATGCTATATATAAAACCTGTTGCATATTAAATTGTTCATGCATGCATACTTGTCTATGGTTTGGGGGCATTATGCCGATTCACCTTATAATTAAATATGGAGTCTATATGCGGGATATCTTTGTCTTATTCCGGACTCCATTTAAATTGGTGTAGCGAATCGACGCCATGTTTCACCCTGTTAATACAACATTTAAATTGCGGGGGTTCTAAATAACTTGAACCGTTTAATTAATTGTCAGGACCCCGGTTCCGCTTAATATTGCCTAGTTGCACCGCATCTGTGCCATGTCATACATCATATCATAAACATGCCGATTCTTCTGCCGTAGTATTAAATATTGCATTCGATGTTTCTTTTAATGCTTTGCTTCTTCGCGGATTAGGCCGATGAGTTGATGCGAGTATCGACAAGTCCTCCGGATAGGATCCTTCGGCAGTGTTTCCCAGGCGAGCATTCTCCCTCTTTCTATCTAGTTTGCATTTATAGTCTTTATTTCCTCCTGTTGATCTATTGCTATCCGTGTCGCGATGCTTTAGTGTTCTGTACCAGATATATTCCTTGCAGCCGTTATATTGCCTTGGATACCTCCTATTACCTGTGTTTGGTAGATAGCTGGCCTTGCGAGTCGTAGTTGCTTGCTCATGTGCGATCCCGTGTTGTCAAGTACCACAGTTGTTGGAATGCTGGCAGATGGTTATGGGTGGAGATGCTTACTGGTGGGGATGATCATGACTTTAAATACAACTATTAAAATGCTAGATATAACTAATGCAGAGGCATCGGTGGGCAATAGATGTTATTTGGTTCTTCCACGCTCACTTGTGTCCCGTAGGACCCCGAGTACTTGATACCTTTTCCTTGATTTTTCGCACTATCAACATCCGGGAGGCCGTGGACCCCCCTGAGCCAGAGCTTGATTCATTTATATTTCTTGGGGCCACAAACTAGTTTGGGGTTTTATTACTATCTTGTACTTATGCCATGTTTTACTGTTTTATTTAAGATTATGTGTGGAACACCTGTACTGTTTTGGATCGCGCCACGTTTTCGCGGTATCGACAAGTCCAGTCACACTTTCTGGTTCCCAGTCATTTACAACCGTCGTCGCAAACCCTGGGTCCGTTCCGGAGCTGGCCAATTTCGTTGCGGGTAGCTTAGTGGGGTGGCCCCCTGAAATATTTCTGAATCCTGTGATCGCTTTGTCGTGAATGCCTCGTTGGGTTTTGAGTTGTTTTTCCGAGGTTGATCGAGTGTGTGTTGCTATTTGTGCACCCCTGCAGGGTAAAACTTTCTGAAAGCCGTGTCCGCGGTTAAGGATGACTTGGAGCACAGTATCTCGATCATAGACAAGCATAACTAAAGTAGTGCTATAAACTTGACTTAATATATGACAAGTAATCAGATTCAACTATAATGGAATGGATATTAAAAGTTACAACACTGCTGGATCTGGGTTGTTTTGGTTATATATGTCTAGTAAGTATTGCAACTCCAATGGAATGTGATAAAAGTGCCAACAACTGCTGGGTTTTGGGATTCCTCGGGACAATTATATCTGACTAGTAAATGATCCAACTACAACGGAATGTTAACTAAAACTGCCCACTACTTACGCTATCAGGACGGCCCACGCTATCTATGTCTGACTAGTAAGTGCTTCAATTATGATGGAATGAATAAAATTGCCAACTGTGTGAGTTCCTTGGTCCGACTTCCTTGTTTGGTCTCGAGGGGGAAATACCAGGACGGGTTTGTTTGGTGTTAGCTTCAGGTTGGATCCGAATAGGTCTTTCTTATCCCTCTCTAATAGCCAGCAGTTTCACAAAGTCTCTATAGGTTGTTTAGTGCTGCCGCGCTGCCGCTTCAGTCCACCATACCTATGTAGGCGAGAGCCGCCGAATTCTAGCCTCACTGTGTACTGGCCTCAGTACTGACGCTCCTCTTTTTCCTTTGCCCTTTGTCGGCACCCCTTTTGTTTTAGCAGGTTTGAGATCGACGTCGTTAGCAGGGTTACCCTTCCGGCTTGGCCTGGGCAGGGTTATGGAAGCCAGTGGTTATTCTTCAGGGCTCTTAGCCCCATTTGCATCTTGTCCGTAGTCGGACGCTCTATTGTTTTCAAGGTGATTTGGATCTTTCTATTGTATATCTGTATTCTTGACTCATTGAGTCACTATTGTATATATATATATATATATCTGTTCTGTGGGTCCCATCGAGGACTGTTGTGTAATGGTATTACTTCGTTTTCCACTCCCACGAAAGTGCCTGGTGGGCGTCCTTGAATCGTTTCTATGTGGGTTTGGCGGAAAGGGCTAAAACTTGCATAGGGCCGATTTGAGGGTGTTACAATTATGCATGCCAAGTGTTTGATTAAATGGTCGCATGAAAGAAAGTTTTGAATTTTGGTTTCAAATTTTTTGAGTGATCTCCACTAGTGCTAGGCAGTCTCTGGTTGCAAGGGTTTTAAAGTGGAGCTCAAATAGATGGGTTTTGAAATAGGGGTGATCTATGCATATGCATTAGATTCAATTTTAAACTGTCATTTAAAATAGTTAACAGAAGGTTTTTAGCAGATCCAAAGTTGGGCCTTGGTACCTCATTATGTGTACTAGCAAGGGGTGCAAAGATCAAGAATTTTTTCTGTTAAGTTTGGAGTACTAGGAATAGCCCAAGTAGGCATGAGAGTTAAATTTGCCAAAATGACCATTCCTCCTTTTTAATTCTTTTTGATTTTATTTTATTTAGGAAAAGTTTAGGAATGATGTAGATGATGTTTAAATCACCTAAGAAACATTTTACAAGCATTGGATCACTCAATCATGGCAATTCAAACAACTTCTATTTTAAATGCACACATATATGAATGCTTTCGTATTAAATTTGGAAAAGTTTTTGTTAACCCCAATTTTGATTGATTTCATCTTGATAAGCTTGGATTGAAGTTTTGGGATGTTACAAAATGCAACTGCCACATGGAATGGTGCACTAGTATGACAGAAGTTGCATCACCACATCTACTGAAGTGTGTGTGCTCATGTGGATCTAGTGGGTTTGGAAAATAACACATGCAATGACTATAGAGACTCTATGTGTCAAAAGGCCTGAAAACATAAAGGGATGCAAGTGCCACATGGAATGGTCCACTAGTAAGACAGAAGTTCATCACCACATCTACTGGAGTGTGTGTGCTCATGTGGATCTAGGTGGTTTAGGAAAAAACACATGCAATGAATCTATATACTTCATGTGTCAAACCATGTGCCAAAAGGCCTGATAACACATAGGAATGCAACTTCCACATGGAATAGTGAACTAGTGTGACATAAGTTGCATCACCACATCTACTGGAGTGTGTGCGCTAATGTGGATCCAGGTGGTTTGGAAAAAACATATCATGAATAGAGATCAGTGAATAGAGATCAATGAATAGAGATCAGTGACCAATTTAATAGAGACCAGTGACCAATTTAATACAAGTTGCTCATCACATTAAAACAAAAATAGAGTATAGTGGACCAAATGTTATTATTGCAAAAATAAAAAACTATGCACTAATTTAATAAATTTGTACTCCATACTTATTTTGATTGGTTACTAAGTAAACAACATCTACACATATGCAAATTAATAAGTTAATGTGAGTTTCTAGAGCATTAAATGAGCAACACTATTTAAAGAAAACCCTATTTCTTCACTTCATTTACTTGTAAAATTTGAATTTTGAAAATTTTACATGCATCAATTTTTGAATTAGACAAAACAATTAACATGAAAAATGTGGAGTTTTTAATTATTGAATTAGGAGTGAAAACATCATCCCATTCTGAGCTGTGAAACTGAAAAATTACACATTTCAATTTTTAGTAACTTTTTGTCTGATCAATACTAGTGATTGACCTATAGTCCCGGGTCGTGATACCACCCAGGACTACAGGATCCCGCATGTGGGGCTGGCTAGCGCGAGCCCTCTAGTCCTAGACCGTATCATGAACCAAGCCTAGAGTTCACGAACAACCCGGGACTAGGGCTACCCTGGCCTCCTAGCCATTGGAGCCGGGACGAACCGGGACTAGTGCTCACACTATTCCCGTCCCAAAATCCACCGGGACTAGACCTAGAATCGGCTCCGAACAGAAGCCCTTGTTTCTACTAGTGGTCTTCAGGATTTGGTGCGTCTCCATTCAATGCGACTGCATCGGCCTTCAGGAATCTAACAAAAATGGTACATCGTCATCCCCATCGCCTTGGGGTTTGGGACGTTCGCCCGCGCTGCCCCAAAGCTTGAGACATTCGTCTTCAAGGAGACGACAGTTCATCGCCTTGTTGTCATGAGTCTCGTTCTCTTGGCATGAAGGCACGTGTTCCACTGAACCTGTTTGTAAGATGTACAAAAATAACATAAGTAAGAAGTCATACAAAAAATTGCTCAATGACGAATAAATACACTAATCAACGCGTAAATAAGGCAGAATAACATACTTTGCAAGTCGAACCGAAGACCGACAAGACAAGACGCCGAGCGTAGCTACCAGCGACAGATGAATTTATCCCGTAAAGAGAAGGCTGTAGCTGTAATAGAGCATAGGTCAACATGTTAGGAAATAAGACACACGGCAATTAGGGCTAGAAGCATCAGAACGATAACAATAAATAGCACAGACAAAAGAAAAGAACACTTACACGCTCGATTGTACTACTGTCAGCCGATAGTAGAGAACATCCCAAATGCTACGGTCACGGAGGTGGGATGCTCTAGTGTGGTTACCGAAACCGCGGTTGCAACCGACCAGCGGAACGAAACTAAGTAGGATAGCGGTGGGTGAGAAGAAATGTTAGTTGACGCGTTGCGAAGGCAAGGCCTCGCATGCCATGTTTTATAGCCAATGCGTGTGCGGGAAATCTGTGAGGAAAGGACGCACGAGGCATGGAGAAAATTCAGGAAGCGCGTGATAGTGTGTCAGTAAGCCTCGCGGCACGCGCGCTCTCACGAGAAATGGCACGTACGCAAGGCATGGCGCGTCGCCAGATCCTCGCTGATGATCATCGTATGTGGGAGACATCGTGTATTAACCTAGTGCAGGTCGTGTATTGTCCTCTTACTACTGCGAAAAGCCTATAGCCGCATCGTTATCGATCATGCAAAATCATAAGTCACGTTGGCGGTGACCACCAAAAATATATCGTCGCAATAGTATGCTCACGAGGTATGTGCCCAGTCACAAACAACAAATTAATCGATTCATCCACACTACTTTCTCCGTTCTAGCATAATTAAAGTTCTAAATTTGTTCGGGTTTACACAAATTATGCTCATATCTACAGCTTCAGTTCTACGTAGTGTTAGAATAGTGAAACTAAACTTGTCTTGTTTATATAAATCTTAGTCAAACTTAGATTAGCTTTACTTACGACAAAAAAACGCTTCTATTGTTTCTGATCACGGGGCATAACTAAAACATCTTCCAACCATAGAATGGAGAACACATAAGATGGATAGCGGCGAATAGTGGGGTCAAAGCGGTAAAAGGAAAATCAGTCAGTTTAGAAAATTAAACTCAAAATTTGATATTGTTCTTATTTGTGACATTGAATCTAGTATAATACTCCCTCCATCTAGGAATAAGTGACTTGGATTTGTTTAGATTTGCATGTATCTAGATATGTTTTATTGTGTAGATACATTTAAATCTAGACAAAGTCAAGTCAGTTATTTATGGACGGAGGGAGTACATCATTCACCTAAGAGTGTAAGATAAGACGCCACTTGTAAAATATGGTTTACTATGCATCAAAATGCAATAAAAACAAGCATACAATCATCTTAGGTAGTAAAAAGAGTTCCCCTAGAAAAGTAGTAATAAGCGACATATATGGATAATGGATACCCAGGGCCACAGACACAATGACAAGCACCAACCCACAAAGTTCATAAACATTAGATAATAAAACAAAAGGAATGGTCAAGGTCCAATTTATAAAAGCCAAATCAATTATTTATGAGGTTCGTTAACATCATTTATGTTGTCGCCATCCAATCCTCCACAATGTTACGCAATTCTTGTCTTTTTGTTATGGTGGAAGCAGAAGCAATTGCCTACGCCTATATCATTTGCAACACATGGTACTCTAAAGCCGTTGCCTTCATTCCCAGAGGTCCGCTTGGTGACAAGCTCTTCCACGAAGCTATCGAGCAACTCCACACTAACGTTTGGCATCACCACCACATGTGCGATGCTCCCCTCACAGGCGAGCTGCCACCTGTGCACGAATGCCTCATCTGCTGGCCTCTCGAACACAACAGTGGTACTCAGCGCATTAAGGGAGGCACTTACTCCCATGTCCTTGAGACGGTTTGTGAGATAATGAGCGTTTCTCAAGCACTTTTGGACTTCTTTGCGGAGGCCTCTATAACCCTTCTTGTTTAGCGTGTACCATAGAAACATCGGTGTGTGGCCGTTGCGGCTACCCGTGATCGTCGCATCTCTGGATGATAAGTACTCGATGTCCATAGAAAGCACTTTCACGTGTTCTAACCTAGTTATTACCACGCCACATGGTACTGGGCATCCCATGAACTTATGTCCGGAAACGCTGATGCTTCCAATAGGCTTCTTGAATGTGACCTTCGGTGCCTAGAGATATATACGATAAATGTAATTAGATAAGTTGTGTCCTGGATTTATTAATATACTTATGAGACCCGTGGCATGGATGATTAGTACATAAAAGTAGCATGACTCACTTCTTTGATAAATGGAATCATAAGGCCAGCGAGAGCACCATCACAATGGATGTAGAACCGATCTTGGAATCCACATTTCTCAAGTGTTCTTATGATCCTGTCTAGATCATCAATGGCTCCTTTGACGGTAGTCCCTGCAAGAAAGAGAAGATCTCAAAACTGTCTAGGTCAGCCATTAAGATTCATTTAAACAAATAAAATTGAGTCTGTTCAAATTAATTCTACTGGTGGGTGACGGTAAGATGGTAACCTATATTCACATTGACAATGGCAGGCTTTTCGGTGTTTTGTAGCAGTTTGGAGTTCAAATCTGCACAGTTCATCTCTCCAGAAACCAGAGTGTCGATCTTGATGCATTCGACTCTGTACATTCTAGCTGCCTTGAAGACGGAGTAGTGCGACTCGCGAGATGCATATATAACTCCATCAGGAAAAAGCTCCCTCCTATAAAAAAATAATTCCAAAAGCTTCTAAAAAGGAATTCACCAAAAGCCAAACAAAAAGAACTAGTCCATATTATTGGAGGAAATGAATCCAAGATAAATGTGGAATTCATGTGTTCCAAACAAGACTACATAAAGGAATACTAACCCGACTAGTAGGCCGTGCATGTTTCCTTCTGTACCACCATTGGTGATGTAGCCCCAGTACTCGTCCTGCTGGATGTTCCAGAGGCGGGCGAACCAGTCGAGCACGGACACCTCGAACTGCCTAGAGTGCACGCCGTAGTTGCTCTCGATGAAAGGGTCACCGAGATTGTTGATAGATAAGTTCTGAAATTGCGCCAGCATGCTGAAGTCGAAATCTAGGTTGAACGGGTACCCTGCAAAACGCAAAACATCGACCAATGAATGCAAGATGCAATGGAGAAATCGTATTAAATGACAAAATTGGCATCACGATAGCTGAAGCATGATATTCTGAGTTCATACGGATATGTCTGTATATATGGTTAAGGATGCATGTGTGTGTGTGGTTAGTGAAACCCTAATTGAAACCTAGACCACGCTGCGGGTCCCATACGACAGTGAGAAGGGCGGGCCGGCGCTAGGTCATGCATGCATGTATTATTCATGCGTACCCAGATGGTGTGCGGTCCTCTCGTGGAGGTGGTGGCTGAAGGCTGCGAGAAGGGCGGCCACATCGTCCGTCCTCTCCGTGGCTGCCTCTGCGCCGACGGGAGGCTCACGCACCGCGTACCCTTCGACCAGTACGCGCGATGCCGTTCCATTGTTACTCGTGTCACCCACGGCCACCGCCTGAAGTAGGCCAAGCTGCTGGGGGTGGTCTGCGGCGGCCACCACAGTGTCTCCTCCCACATCACTACCGCACTGCCCTACCATCTTAATCTACTCAAGAACTCTAGTCTGCAGGAACTAGCTAGAGTGTGTGAATGAGAGAAGAGAGAGGTGGGAGGAGGTGAGACCAGGCGTCGGATTTTATAGAGCGAGCGAAGCAGCTGATGCATACGTCTGTCGGGCGAGCCGGAGACCTTTAAGGCGGACTCATTCGTCGATCATTGATGGATCATGTATGCGTCATGATGCAAATTTATTACTTATACCGGGTAGATTCAATCGGGTACACTATATGCCACAAGCAGCCCACAAAGCATATACGGAGTAGCCCACAAAGCGTATCTTACGACCCTCAAAGTGGGAGCTACGTCAAAATCCATGTGACGGACGGCTACATACGACAATCATGTCCTTAGTTAAGTCCTTCCGACCTGTCTACCTAAACAATCCGTCCTGATCGTCTAGTTGCAGATGCGGAACGAATATGCCGAGTATCGGGCAATTGTATTTCCACAAGTTCTTGGCGGCCTTTGCCATTCTTTTGTTGGCCAAAAATAAAAAAATACACGGAAAACAAAGGACCTTTGCTGAGTATTCTCTAGTTCAAATATCACCTATAAAAAATATCACCCGCACTAGTTCAAATTTAACCAACTTTTTCTGCAATTGGCAGAAAGTCTTTGCTACATGTTAGATTTAATTTACTAGCAGAAAGCCCATGCGATGCTACGGGAATTAAATAGATCGCTTTGGTTTATTCCACGTGTGCTTGATGGTTCAAAGAGCAGACTCCAAAAGTTAAAGGAGAGAAGTTGAAATGTGTTGAGACCATCAGAATTGCAATATAATCCAACTAAAAGATTATAATAAAAACAACACAAGGTAATAAAAGTTAAAACCTCTATCAGCTGATCAAACTTTTTTCTACATGCAGATAGCATATCATCCTCCTGGGTGCTCTCACACTCAACATGCCTTCACTATTTTTGCAAAGAAGAAGCAGAGTAAGCCTCTCAATTCGTATCCTGTTTTTCCTTGTAAATATGTCTAGGATTAAATATTTTCTGTCTTAGAGAATTTCACTGAAAATCAATTTCACAACATCCCTTTTGTTGCCGGTACAAGTGCCAGTTGCAATCCCTATGGGTTGTGCAACTCTAATTTTTAACCCTGTATAGTAAATAAGCTCCTAATCTTCATCATCACACTCATTGGTGTGGATGGGGAAGGTACAAAGTTTTATCTGAAAGTTAAGCCAAACACCAACCCAAAACAACCTTATATAAGATGATCAATACCATGCATTGTTGCTGAATTGGATCATAATAATTCAATTCCATTCCATGTCATCTTGTTCTAATGCATTCTGATTGTCAGACGCTCCGTGTCCGCTTGCACCTGCCTAGCTGGTGTATTCAGTCCACCCACGGTCAGATTGTCCGAAGTTCTTGATTGTTGTTCCTGTACGCTTCTCTCTCCGTGATAGAATTTTTGAGATCTTCGATGACGCACCATGGGTCCCTTGCCCCCATGCCATGATCGATTGATAAATGATCTCCTAATAATCATCAGATTAAAAAAAATATTTCACACCTATTTTGTAAACAGCACCCGACTGTTAATCTGAAGCATAGTACATGCAAGTACCTGGTCCCGATGAACATCACCGATCAAACTCAAGAAATTGTTTGCTTCATCGCCAACGCTACTGTAATGCACGGTGATCCTTCGGAAGGCTTAATGCAAGAACCATCGGTTACACAAATGTCATGGCAACACCATCACCTGTAGTTAATTAGCATCAAGAGAGCACCAAAGGAGGTGCACTTGGTCGACGACACGACGCAGTGCTCGTCAGGGTCCATTGCAGTTCCGGGCCTAATGCGCCCAAAGGGGTCTGCCTACCCTAAAATTGGGAGAAAGTCTTTGCTACATGTTAGATTTATATGGGCTGTTGCTCATGTATGCACCCCATATAGTTTAATAAATCCTAAATCTCAAGCCCATCAACTATTGCAGCTTGGGAGTTGTGTGAGAGACAAAATTAAGTGCCACATTGCTAGTTGAGAGATAGTTGGACCAACTTATAAAGTGAGTTGTTTCCCTTCTAATAAGTGAGAAAGAAGAAAATGAGTCCACACGCACTGACTCGCGCAACGCGTTTCGTGAATGAAGTTTGAGTTAGAAACCCGTTCTGTGGAAGACTATATGTTTGCATGGTGCACCAGCTGTTGGGTACGTGTCAACATTCGTGTACATGTTTGACGCGTGTCCTTGTCTTCAACCGCGTGACGACTCGGTCGGCTCACCTCTCAAGCTATAGAGGGAGAGACAGACCAGATCTAGAAACAACTTTTCTTTCTCTGTCTATCTTGCCTTGTTGCATTGCTCTCTAGGCTTCCCCATCTCAGCGACTGCGTGCACGACCGTCCAGGAGAGCAGGCCTCCAAAACCCTGTCCGTCGAGGTCCTGCACCGGGAGACTGGCCCTAAGGTTTTTGGGGAGCATCTCGGCGTGACTGCTCGCCTCCATTCGTGTGCTCTTTACATCAACCATCGATCTCAACAACACCATGGGTGACAACGACAAAGACCAGGCTGATGCTGCGGTGATGACCTACCCGGTCAACTTGCACGTGTTGTTTCTCTCCTTGTATGCACTAGTTTTGTAAATAGCACCCGACTGTTAATCTGAAGCATAGTACATGCAAGTACCTGGTCCCGATGAACATCACCGATCAAACTCAAGAAATTGTTTGCTTCATCGCCAACGCTACTGTAATGCACGGTGATCCTTCAGAAGGCTTAATGCAAGAACCATCGGTTTCACAAATGTCATGGCAACACCATCACCTGTAGTTAATTAGCATCAAGAGAGCACCAAAGGAGGTGCACTTGGTCGACGACACGACGCAGTGCTCGTCAGGGTCCATTGCAGTTCCGGGCCTAATGCGCCCAAAGGGGTCTGCCTACCCTAAAATTGGCAGAAAGTCTTTGCTACATGTTAGATTTATATGGGCTGTTGCTCATGTATGCACCCCATGTAGTTTAATAAATCCTGAAATCTCAAGCCCATCAACTATTCCAGCTTGGGAGTTGTGTGAGAGACAAAATTAAGTGCCACATTGCTAGTTGAGAGATAGTTGGACCAACTTATAAAGTGAGTTGTTTCACTTCTAATAAGTGAGAAAGAAGAAAATGAGTCCACACGCACTCCTCCTCTTCCACCACCTGACTCGCGCAACGCGTTTCGTGAATGAAGTTTGAGTTAGAAACCCGTTCTGTGGAAGACTATATGTTTGCATGGTGCACCAGCTGTTGGGTACGTGTCAACATTCGTGTACATGTTTGACGCGTGTCCTTGTCTTCAACCGCGTGACGACTCGGTCGGCTCACCTCTCAAGCTATAGAGGGAGAGACAGACCAGATCTAGAAACAACTTTTCTTTCTCTGTCTATCTCGCCTTGTTGCATTGCTCTCTAGGCTTCCCCATCTCAGCGACTGCGTGCATGACCGTCCAGGAGAGCAGGCCTCCAAAACCCTGTTCGTCGAGATCCTGCACCGGGAGACTGGCCCTAAGGTTTTTGGGGAGCATCTCGGCGTGACTGCTCGCCTCCATTCGTGTGCTCTTTACATCAACCATCGATCTCAACAACACCATGGGTGACAACGACAAAGACCAGGCTGCTGCTGCGGTGATGACCTACCCGGTCAACTTGCACGTGTTGTTTCTCTCTTTGTATGCACTAGTTTTGTAAATAGCACCCGACTGTTAATCTGAAGCATAGTACATGCAAGTACCTGGTCCCGATGAACATCACCGATCAAACTCAAGAAATTGTTTGCTTCATCGCCAACGCTACTGTAATGCACGGTGATCCTTCGGAAGGCTTAATGCAAGAACCATCAGTTACACAAATGTCATGGCAACACCATCACCTGTAGTTAATTAGCATCAAGAGAGCACCAAAGGAGGTGCACTTGGTCGACGACACGACGCAGTGCTCGTCAGGGTCCATTGCAGTTCCGGGCCTAATGCGCCCAAAGGGGTCTGCCTACCCTAAAATTGGCAGAAAGTCTTTGCTACATGTTAGATTTATATGGGCTGTTGCTCATGTATGCACCCCATGTAGTTTAATAAATCCTGAAATCTCAAGCCCATCAACTATTGCAGCTTGGGAGTTGTGTGAGAGACAAAATTAAGTGCCACATTGCTAGTTGAGAGATAGTTGGACCAACTTATAAAGTGAGTTGTTTCACTTCTAATAAGTGAGAAAGAAGAAAATGAGTCCACACGCACTCCTCCTCTTCCACCACCTGACTCGCGCAACGCGTTTCGTGAATGAAGTTTGAGTTAGAAACCCGTTCTATGGAAGACTATATGTTTGCATGATGCACCAGCTGTTGGGTACGTGTCAACATTCGTGTACATGTTTGACGCGTGTCCTTGTCTTCAACCGCGTGACGACTCGGTCGGCTCACCTCTCAAGCTATAGAGGGAGAGACAGACCAGATCTAGAAACAACTTTTCTTTCTCTGTCTGTCTCGCCTTGTTGCATTGCTCTCTAGGCTTCCCCATCTCAGCGACTGCGTGCATGACCGTCGAGGAGAGCAGGCCTCCAAAACCCTGTCCGTCGAGATCCTGCACCGGGAGACTGGCCCTAAGGTTTTTGGGGAGCATCTCGGCGTGACTGCTCGCCTCCATTCGTGTGCTCTTTACATCAACCATCGATCTCAACAACACCATGGGTGACAACGACAAAGACCAGGCTGCTGCTACGGTGATGACCTACCCGGTCAACTTGCACGTGTTGTTTCTCTCTTTGTATGCACTAGTTTTTGCAAGATTTATAGATCTACTAGATGAACTTGTTTAGCTTCATGTGTTTAGATCTTCTAGAGATTACTTGATGTTGATTTCGGTAATCAATCTCATGCGGAAATTTCCTAATACTCCAACAATCCAAAAACCTTATATCTTTAGGCAATTTTCGTCATCAGCCTTTGCTGCTTCGCTCAAACTGAGCCTGTTTACGGGTGCTCATTTTAAGAGATGGCAAGGGAAAACCCTCCTGTGGCTCACTACTATGGGCATAGAAAAAGTTGTAGATGGCACTCCCAAAGGTCCGCTTAATCTCGAAGGAGAGAGAGCGTTCGGGGAAGCCACGATACTTTTTGTGGGCTTTGTACTCAGTGTGCTTGGAGACAAGTTGGTTGATACATATATACATATTCGTGATGCCAAGGAACTGTGCGATGCGCTGGACGCTAAGTTCGGTGTTGTCGATGTTGGTGGTGAACTGTATGCTATGGAGCAGTTCAATGACTATAAGATGATTGAAAACCGATCTATAGTAGAACAGTCTAATGAGCTAGAGATCATGGCAAAGGAACTCGAACTCCCCAAGTGTGTGCTCACGGACAAGTTTGTTGTGGGATTCATTATTGCTAAGCTTCCCCTTCGTGGAGGAACTTAGCCACTTCTCTGAAACATCAGCGGCATGAGCTCTCTGTTGAGTATCACATTGGCTCTCCGGATGTTCAAGAGAAGGTGAGGACAAAACACAAACAAACTAGTGGAACCAAGGGATATTCTGCTGCAAATATGTTGCAGAGAAATGCCCACAAGTCCAAGGGAAATAACAAAGTCTACAAGACTACCAACTTCAAGAAGAACAAGGGGCAGAATAAGGAAAAGGAAGAACCTTGTGGGGTGTGCGGTGAGATGGGCCATTGGGCTCATCGCTGCCCATAAAAGAAAGGAAAGAAGGGTCAAGCTAGATAGAGTTCTAAATCTGTCAACATGGTCATTGGCAATACTGATGTAGGAACTTCAGGTTCTGGGTACAACAATTTACTACCTATTATTCTTTCAGTATTTCAACCCACCAAATGATGGGTTGATACAGGAGACAATGTTCATGTGTGTGCTCACATTTCCATGTTCACCTCTGATCAGACTCGAGGTTCCTCAGTCATGATGGGGAATGAGTTACATGCTACTATTCTTAGTGCTGGCATGAGCTATCTAAAGTTTACTTTGGGCAAGATTGTGCAATTGAAGAATATGTATCATGTCCCTTATATCAAGAAAACTCGTGTTAGTGGATCCCGTCTTTTGAAATATGGGTTTAAGTTGGTATTTAAGTCCAGTAAAGTTGTGATGTCTAAGTATGAAACCTTTGTTGGAAAAGGCTATGAATGTGGAGGCATGCTCCGCTCTTCATTTGTAGACTTCTGTGATAATGTTGTGAACCATGTATGCACTACTGGTAATGAGACTAACGTTGGCATTCATGACTTTGTCAAATTAATTTTGATTGTATGTCGCGACTTCCTGACTATGAGTTTAATTCTAAAATTCACTATTGTCAAAGGATATAAGTGCCATGCTTGTGTGTAAGCAAAGCAGGCTCGCAAGCCTCACAAGCCTACAAAGGAGCAAAACTTGGCACCTCTAGAGATCATACATTCATATCTATGTGAGATGAATGGTGTGTTGGCAACTGGTGGAAAGAAATATTTTATGAGTTCGATTGATGATTCTACTATGTATCGTTATCTATATATCACGAGAACTAAACACGTGTCTTTAGATTTTCATTAAATCTATAAGGCAGAAATTGAAAATCAACTTGAGAGAAAGATCAAAAGAATTTGGTATGAACATGGTGGAGTGTACTTTTCTAACGAGTTCAATTTATTTTGTTCGGAACATGGTATTATACATGAGTGTACGCCTCCCAATTCCCCTCAATCCAATGGGATTGCTGAGAGGAAAAACCAGACTTAACACCATGTTAGACACTACCAGTTTATCCAAGGAATGGTGGGGGAGGCTATATTTACTTCATGCCATGTTCTAAACCAAGTTCCAACTAAGAATAAAAAGATTACTCCATTTGAAGAATGGGGAAAAAAGGTTGACACTCTCCTACTTACGAACATGGGGTTGTTTGGAAAAATTCAACGTGCCAATCAACAAGAAGCATAAGCTTGGACCAAAAACCGTGGATTGTGTCTTTCTTGGCTATGCTTCTCATAGCATTGCTTGTAGATTTCTTGTGGTGAAATCTGAAGTGGGCGACATGAGGGTTAATACCATTTTTTAATCAAGAGATGCTACATTCTTTGACGATATACTTTCTGTGAGAGATATGCCTAGAATATCGAATAAGGAATATGATCCAATTCTTAAACCTGGAACTCCCATGGGGACTGATGAACAATCAGATGATGAGAGTTTAGATTCGGATGAGGATGATAATGAAGCTCCCATAAGGAGAAAGAGACAAAGGAATGCAAGGTCTTTTGGTAATGATTTCATTTTGTACCTAGTGGATAACACTCCCACTACTATTTCAGACGCTTTTGCATCTCCGGATGAAGACTATTGGAAATAAGCGGTTCAAAGCGAGATGCATTCCATCTTGGCTAATGGGACACGGGCGATATCTGAACATCCGTATTGGTGTAAACCCATAGGATGTAAATGGGTATTTAAATAGAAGCTTAGGGCTGATGGTACTATTGAAAAGTACAAAGCTCAGCTTGTAGCAAAAGGCTATACCCAAAAAGAAGGGGAAGATTTCTTTGATACTTACTCACTTGTGGCTAGATTGACCACAATTCGAGTACTAGTATCACTGGCTACCTCTCACGGTCTTTTCATTCATCAAATGGATGTTAAAAGGGCCGACATGGGCATGCCAATCATGTCCCCATGATTTACTACCCTAAACATACAAAGGCCTGTGGCCCACTAAGCTTGGAAAGAGTAAAAGTAAAGTCGAGAAAGCATATGACAGATAGAAGCTATCTGGGCGGTAAAGAAAGAAGTAGAAACCAACATGGTAATAGTGTTGTAATTGTAAGTTGTAACCTATCTATATACGGCTTTGGGACCCAACCTATTATATAAAGGCTGGGAGGAACCCACAGAGAGGTACGAAGCTTTGACTAATCTATAATCATGCATAGTTTCTACAGTAATCAGACTATTCCAACTTTCTTGTTTGTCTGATCAACCGACGAAATCCCCAGCGTCTTCTTTTCCAGGAAACCCTAAGTCCATAACCATGGGCATTGCCGAAGTTACCCCTCGTCAATTGTTGTCGTCTGTGGCAAACCTGAATGCTGGAGTCATGGATTCAGCGACCCCCTATTCACCAAGCAATAACCCGACAGTAGCGGATGCACGCACGTCCACCCCTATTTCGGTCCCTAACAGATTCAACGGGGGATCCGATCTCATAATCAGGAGCTTCCACTTCCATGTGGAGGAACCCAATAATCTCCACCTATCGGCCCCAAGCTATTTGGGTCCATCTATCATAAAATAGCACCCATGGTGATACCTGTATCTTGTGCTGGCTCATGTGCAGTATCCACACCTCAGCTGACGAGGGGTTAACTCATCAGTGCCCATCGTTGATGGACTTAGGTTCGAGGAAGTGGGGAGTGCTGGAGGCATCGACCGGCTAGCAAACAAGAACACATTTGACATGAGGTTTTACCCAGGTTTAGGCCTCGTAGAGGACACTACTCCTGCTTGTCTGCTCTTGATTATGAGGGAGTCGAAAGTTACAAGGGTGCTCAGATGCAATCTGGCAAGGTGTATGCGGGGGTGTGTGGATTGGTCCTCCTCGCCGCCTCTTCCTAGCCTTTATATAGGGAGGCTAGGTCTCAGGGTAGTAGGTCGAGTCGGTTACAGATTAGGGTTTTCCCTTTAATTTTCTTTCTACACTTTGCCGTGTCCTTCAAGAAGTCGAACTCCAATGGGCCACCTGAATCCTTGCTAGGCTTCGATTGCACCATGGACTCTTTATTGGGATGAACCGTATAGTCTAATCTCGAGTACCTATAAGGTATACCCATGTCAGTAGCCCCTGAGTATCTAGCCGAATCGTATATTCGGGTGGATACTATAAGTCTTTCGGGTACATGGGACATAGGCTCATCTGAAGTTCTTTCTAGTGCCATAGTTCATCTCATAGGGATTATCAATATGCGTGCATGTTCAACTGGACATATCGGGATCAGTTAACTGCCTTAGGGCAAAACAATGCTATCTACTAAAATTCGAGTCCCTGAACACGAATTCGGAATAATGATGACGTAATTCGACTCTTACCGTGGAGGCCTTATAGAGTCGAATTCGAATGTTTAGATATGGGAACTCGACACATCGGTCAAGGCCCATGTCATGGTGCCTATAGGCACGGCTTATATCTGGTAGAGTGCAGCAGGTGAATTGCTAGGCCTTTTTCAGGTCTTACCTTCATGTTGTAAATGCGACATCCGAATATTTAGTCACCGCGGAGGTGATTCGGGTGGCCCAAGAGACATAGTCTCTTTGCAGGGAGAATATGAGGCGGAGTCGCTGTTTCGAATGTGGACATTGTCGACACACTTTTAATGACTTTAAGGTTTTTCATAGGGTGCGCGGCCAACACACTTTTTTGATTGCTGCCATTTTTGGTTTTTAGCTAAATATGCTTCTAGTGCTCCCTATGGGAGTAGCCCTCGAGTCCATAATCGAATCGTTGATCCAAAGAGGGGCTTCAACTGGTGAGGGCAATTCTATGCCTATGAAGTTTTTGGGTGCGTGACCAGCGCTCCTGTTAGGATTAGCCCCCGAGTGCTTGGTCGACTCGCAGAGTCAAGAAGGAACTAAGGTAGTTGAAAAAAGCTCATGCTGTTTTAGATGACATCAGTGCTAACGATTAGATGATCTCATTTGCCCGCTTAAGCAGTATTGATGGGACATGATGGAAGTGGGGCCCCATTTCTGACTAAGATTTGACCAGGCATACGTATTCTTCGTTTTGACTACGCCTCCTCGATTCTCGCGTGTAGTTGGGAAAGTGCGGCGATGGTTCACTGTTTCCATCGCCATGCGTCTGCACTGATTTCCGTCATGCATCTGAGTGAATCATTGTGAGCCATTGGATGGCATTCGTCCTATGGTTAAGTAGGGATTTCCTGCCGTAAAATTTTCACAATCCATCTTCTTCCTCCTTGCGCACTTCTGCCATTGCTCCTCGCTGCTGCTCCATGGCCCTTGCCCCTACTGCTGCGCTGGACGGGTTAGGACTTTTCTGAGCTATTTCCTGTGGTCCCATCGCCACTAGAAGATGTGGAAGAAGAAGGGCGCCATGGCTTTTGGATCCTCCGCCACTGCAGCCAAGAAGAAAAGAGCCACCGCCACTAGGTCCGGCACTGTTGATGTAGTCGGAAAGAAGAAGGGCATAGGAATGCGCGTCACCAATGGCTTGTGGCGGTGCACCGCCATTAAGGAACATGATCTCCAAAAACACCGCTAGGATGGTCAGCTTCCTACCAATAAAGCAGACTGCAAGATGCCTGGCTTAGAGGTAATCCTAGATCCCCCATTGGATTTCGGGTGATGTTCCTTTCTTTTGTCCTTCGAGGCTTTTCTCTCCCCCACCACAATTTTGTGCGAGTGTTACTTTGCTTCTATGGGCTCCAGCTACATCAGCTGAACACAAACTCCATTTTGCATATTACGTGGTATATCACCATTTGTGAGTGTTGGCTCGGAATCGAGCCGCACTTTGGCCTTCTCAAAAAAATCTCCAAGCTGAAGCGGCAATGGGGTTCTAGATCTGTGGTCTACGATATCGGAGGCTGCAATATCCATGTGGACCCGAACATCCATTACTTCTCCCTCAAGAGATCCAAGTCCGTCTAGAGATGGAGGGAGAAGTGGTTTTACATCCGTGATCAGAAAGCTGATGGTGAACTTCACGGACTTGATCCTTTTCATTTGAAAGCGGAATTGAAGAGGATAAGGTCTGAGAAAAATGTGGTGATGCCCGGCGATGCCGAGGAAGTTGAGGTGTTGTACAAACGTGTCTGCGATCTCCAGCTCATTCGAGGGAAAGAGATTGACGGTCCAGACCTCATCTACACCTAGATGCGTTGTTGGGTGTAGCCACTTCAAGCTAGGGTGCACCCGATGTATCATTCGATCGGTGCTAACGACGTCACTCGCGTCTCCGAGGAGAATTTGTCCTCAGGCAAAGTGGAGAAAAGGTTCAGGCACTATCCATGTTCACCCTCAAGGAGAAACACCCTAGGGATTCAGTCATGCTACCCTTTCACGGGAGTCACCCTCCTCTTGAGGTAACTTCATCATTTCTTCTTCTATTGTGCTTTGTTTGCCCACAAGGCGTTTTGCGTTTTTAACCTTGTGCTTTGGCAGGAATGGAAGGTGAACACCATTCTTCCTCCACAGCCTGAAGGGATAATTCCCCCCGAGGCTTTGGAGGAAGATGAATCTGGGTCTACTTTACACATCACTGAGGAGCAGGAAGCCCCCGAGTGCAGCGAGGGCGCCACTTGCAAGCGCTCCCGAAGCAAGAACTCGGATGCTTCTTCTCTAGAGATGGCGGAGGATCCTTCGATTGGGGTGGGTGTCGCAGATCCGATTCTAGCGGTGCCTGTGCGCGTTGTTGCTCCTCCATCGTGGAAGAAGCGAAGGAAGCGTAAGGGGGGTCAGATGATTCCTTAGACCTCGACAACTTTGATAGGTGAGTCTTCTGTTATGCTGTTGTCCAAATTTTTGTGTCTTGCTTCTTGTGCTGATGATGACACGGTTTATGCTTTGCTGCACCGTGACCGCCTCGTCCCCGTCTGATGATTTCCGTCTCTTGGAGGAGGCGGGAGTCATAGACTCGAAGAACAAGGTTGTGGCGGAGGTTGTGCCTTCCCTAAAGATAGCGGCCAACTCCGACGCAAATTCCTTGAGTTCTCCCAACGTGGGGGAGCACCTATTTCTTGCTTGGACGTCAGGAAACTTCAGAGTCTTTGGATGGCCACATAAGTATTTGCAAACCTTTGTTACTCGAATAGTTAGTGCTTGAAGTCAAATTGAGTCGTGATATCTGTCCTTCTTCCACAACCCAATCTTCAGGAGTCTATTCGTCTTGGCGAATAGATCGTCGACCTAGCCGACTACATGCTCGTCTTGATATCGATAACCGCCAACTGCAAAGTAAGTTTTTTTGATTTTTTGTTGTGCTGCAGCACATTTGTTGTGATTGGTCTTGATATATTCTCCTTTGTTTTGTAGAGGATAATAATGACTTTCTCCGTTAGGTGAATTCCCTTGAAAAGGGGCTCAGCACGACAGAGACCAAGCGAGATGAGGAACTCGCGGCCTACGACCGCCTCAAGGAGGAGTCGAACCAGCACGAAGAGGAGCTAAGGGCTGTTGCCGCTGATAGAGAAAAATAGTTTGTACAACAACTTCTTTCTGTCGCGAAAGCGCTTTCAGGTATGCTGCAGTTGCAGTTTTCCTGCTATTGAAACTTTTTTCTTCACTTGTTTGGCTTCTGATGGTTTTACGTGGATCTACCATAGATGCTTTTGGGAGCAGTTTCAACCCCCAGGATCTTGCTCGCGAGGATGCATTAGCCGGCGCTGTGACTGCAGTCGAAAACTGAACATCTCCATCCTAGACTCGTTGAAAAAGTCCAAGAGTGTTCTTGGTCGTCTTCGAGAGGAGATGGTCCCCAAAGCCGAACTTATTGAAGACCTGGTTGGCCTAATCGATTCCTTCATAGAAGGCGTCCATGCGGACTTCAAGAATGCCCAGAAAGGGTTCGGTGCCTCCCTGGGTCTGGTGATGGCACAGGCCCATGGTGTCGACCTGAATGCCAGCAAGCTCTCCTTGAAGATGCCGGTGACCACAGATGGCTAGTAGGTATTTTCGCTCCTTTTGCCAATCGCTCTGAAAAATATGGGCCTCGGCTCGTGGAGAAACTCGCAAGGTACTCAAAGGGGCAGAAGCGGCTGAAAGCCACAAAGGACATGTCGTCGAGGGCCACCGCAGCCAAGGCTTTAGCATTAGACACCACTACAGCGAAGGACACACCATCGGAGGCTGCCGTAGAGTCAAAGAAGCCTATGGGTGCTGAAGCATAGGCCTAGTTGTCCCCATTGTCTCCTTTTGCAGCTGTATGAACCATTTTAGCCTTGTCTTGAGACCTCTCTTCTGGGGGTTCCCCTATGAAAACTTGGATACAATTATTGATGTATAAATTATCTTCATTCTTGCATCATTCGACCTTTTGTGCATATTATCTCTTATTCTTACGCTGCTTGGTAGGGTCCTTTGAGTTATTTGCGCGATATGCCTACTGCAGACACTCCTAGTGAATCCACCTCTGGTGAACCCATGGCATAGCCACATTCGAAGGTGCATGAGCTGTCGATGTTGTCTCGACAGCACGACTGTGTGAAGCACTTAGAGTGAGAGGCACCAGTCGTCCGTCGTATTGCTAACGTCTAGAAGTTGAAGGCAGAAAAAGCGTTGGAGAGGGAAGCCTATCTTCTTAGTGAGGTGGCTCAAATTAATGAGCAATTGCAATGTTAGTGTTCCTTCGCCTTTGTTTCTACAATATGTATGCATTGCTATCTTCTAGTGGCTGATGCCTTTATGTTGCTATCTTTTGCAGTTGTCAATCTCACTCCATAGGAAGAGAGGGATCGCATAAGCATTCGATTGAGTTGCTTGACTCAGGATCAGGTGGAAGCTGGCGGGTTCTTTTGGACTGATCGGGATCATGCAGTCACGTTGGCGACGTTTCAAGATCACCTATCGCAAGTACTATATTTTTTGAAGAAAGCTTAGTCATGCCTGAAGCATATATTCCAAGTGAAGTTTCCATTGGATGCAGCACCCTCGAGCCTATTGGCCCTGATGCGGAAGTTTCAGAGCATCGGTGCAGTACGCGAGTGCGTGCACCAACAACTAGTTGTGGGTGCTAAGGCCACGTTGGCGCTTGGGCGCATGCAGCGGCCTGATATGGATCTGGATGCTGTTGCGGTAGGGCCGCCGCCTCCTCCGGAAGGGATGGCGTGGAATATGGTGCCTCATTATCGAGTAGTTGCTCGTCTAGCAGAAGACATCGTTAACTTGTTTGACGAGCGGACAATTTTCCCCTGTCGCGTCAGTAGGATAATTGTTTGACCTGCATAGGATGTATAGGTGCTGTAGAACTTGTATAATCGTTTTGACTGGGTGTTGATACCCAGTTTGTAGGTATAGTTGATAGCTTTGTTGTTTCATGAGTGAGATATTGTATGTAATGCCTTTTTGTTAGTCTGACGCTTGTCCATCTCATCACCTTGCCAGCCTGCTAGTTGCATTGCAACCAGGTTGGTTTTACCAAGTGTTAGATTAGTAGTGTGGTGAGCTACTCAGGATATTGTTATGTTTGTGTGACGAGGTTGACAAGGTGGTGTAGCCTCCGAGTGTAGAAATAGCAATGGAAGTAAAATGAAAACAAAACACAAAGTTGGAGGCACTTAGCTTTATTGATTTATAAAATATTAGGAGGTAAAATGCTTGGCTAAGTAGCCTTATTGTAAAAGTAAAAAAACATCTAGGGGTAGAAACGGTGCAGCTGCGCGATGTTCCAGGGTTTGGAGTATGCGACTCCACTCTCTAAGTCCTTCAAGCGGTAATCACATAGGGTCCCTCCCAGGGGGACTCGAGTTTGAGGTGTCCTTTCTACTTCAGTCGCAGGACGAGGTCTCCTTTGACGAAGGACCTTGGGCACAGTCGTCGGCTATGGTAGTTATGGAGGCTTTGCTGGTAGATCGTGGACCGTTCCACCGTGAACTCGCATGCTTCATCGAGGAGGTTGACAGAGTCTTCGAGTGTGATCATTGACTCGGCCTCGCTGTACGCCATGACCCTTGGGGATTTATAGCGCACTTCTATAGGTAGTACTGCCTCGGCGCCATGTACTATGAAGAAGAGGGTGTAGCCTATGGTGCTGTTTGGAGTTTTGCACAGGCTCCATAGTACTGATGGTAACTCCTTTGTCCAACACCCAACTGCTCACTCGAGTGGTCAGAGGAGTTTTTTCTTGATGCTGCTATAGACGAGGCCATTGGCCTTCTCGACTTCAGCATTGGTCTGTGGATGTGCTACCGAAGCATAGTTGATGTTGATTCCCAGGTTTTCGTAGAAATCCTGGAACTCATTCGAGGTGAAGTTCGTCCCATTGTTAGTGATGATGCTGTGTGGCACCCCGAACCTGAACACGATGGACTCGAAGCATTTGACGGCGGTGGCGCCCGTTTGGTTTGTCACTGACATGGCCTCGATCCACTTGGTGAACTTGTCGACTGCGATAAGGAGGAAGGTGTACCATCTAGGTGATGACTTTTGCACCTTGCCGACCATGTCAAGTACCCATTGTGCGAAGGGCTAGGCCACAGGTATTGGCCTGAGTTCTGCGCCATGTGCGTGCGTCTTATCCACGAATCTTTGGTAGGCGTTTCACTTTTGGACGATGTCCTTTGCGTAGCGCATTGCCATTGGCCAGTAGAAACCAACTCGTAGAGCCTTGGCGACTAGGGCACGACTCCCGATGTGATGACCACAGGTGCCTTCATGTATCTCGGGGAGGATGGCTCTCCCATCACCATTGGATACGCATTGTTGAAGGACTCATGTAATGCTGCACTTGTATAACTCTCCATTGATGATGGTGAAAGCTTTTGAACGTCACGCTATATTCCGCACTTCAGTTGGGTCATCAGGCAGCCTTTTATGGAGCAGATATGTGATGTAGGGTTGTGTCTAGGATGGCACAATGAGGATGACCTCCATGTGACCTTTGAGTTCAGGTCCCTGATCCGTATTGCTCGGATCTTCGAGTTCTTCGGGTGGCATAGCCCCCAAGTCCTTTGTCGTGCTGGATGATTCTCCAGGAGCCTTTGGCTTGATGGGGCGCTCGCAGATGTGCTCCTGGAATACACCGGACGACACCGGGCGAGTCAACCTCCTCATTTCTTTCGCGGCCTACGTGTCATAGTTTGCAACCATGAAAGTCTCATTCGAGTGCGGCGTAGAGGTTGCGGTAGGTGATCACGTTGTCGCTCAGAGCATCGCACTGTTTCATAGTTTGGTCCACCATGAGTAGGAGTCACCGTAGATGACGAGTCCTGTTGCGCTGTAGGCTTTGGCCATGTGCATCCCGTGGAGTAGGGCCTCATTTTCAGCTTCGTTGTTCTAGGCGCGGAACTGCATTCGTAGAACATATCTCATCTTGTCACCCTGTAGCGACATCAGGATGACACTAGCGCCAGCTCCTTCTCGATGTTTGGATCCATCGAAGTGCTTTGTCCACAAGAAGGACATATCCGGTGTGTCTAGGAGCTGGTTCTCCATCCAGTGGACGAGGAAGTCTGGGAGAACTTGCGACTTGATTGCCAGTCGCTTCTCATATGTAATGTCTCGTGGAGACAGTTCAATTCCCCAAAAAGTGACTCGTCCAGTGGTGTTTGGGTTGTTGAGGATGTAACCTAGTGGAGCGTCATTCACCACGACGATGGGGTGCTCCTAAAAGTAGTGGCGCAGTCGTCGTGCGCACATGAAGACGCCTTAAGCCAGCTTCTAATAGTGCGGGTACTGCTATTTTGTTGGCGTGAGCACCTCCCTGAGGTAGTAGACTCGACATTGAACCCCATGGACCTTGTTTTCTTCGGCTTGCTCTACCACCAGCATAGTACTGACCACCTGGTTGGTGGAGGGGATGTATAGCAACATGGGCTCTTTCTACCTGGGTGTCACCAGCATGGGCGAGGTGGAGAGTAGGCTCTTGAGGTCTTCGAATGGCTCTTGTGCTTTATCTGTCCACTCGAACTTATCAGCTTTGCGGAGGAGCTATTAGAATGGTAGCGCCTTCTCGCCCATTCGGCTAATGAATCGATTGAGCGTCGCGATACGCCCAGCCAGCTGCTGGACGCCTTTGACGTTCTTTGGCTTCTCCATGGCCAGTATGGCTTTTATCTTCTTCAGGTTGGCCTCGATTCCTCTGGCGGATATGAGGTAACCGAGCAATTTCCCAATTGGTACGTTGAAGGCGCACTTCTCCGGATTCAGCTTGATCTAGTAGTGGTCGAGGTTGTTGAAGGTCTTGCGGAGATCGTCGAGTAGTGAGGCTTCCTCCCTATTTTTGATGACGATGTCGTCGATGTAGACCTGGGTGTTCTGCCCAAGTTGGTTTTTTAGGCAAGCCTGTATGCACCGCTGATGAGTGCATATTTGCATCATGTTTTATATTATTATTTTGCATTGTAGATGTAGTATCTTGGTATTTTACGGTGCTCGTGTGCACATTTTATGTCTGTTTTCACCAGGATTAGGACAAATGATGGATCCAATGGATATAATTCTTGGAGAAGCTGTTCTATGGAGTCAAAAACAATGTAAATCGCTTATTGGGGAAATATTAATAATACCAGAAGAAAACCAGAAGCAAACAAAGGAGGCAGAGAGTTTAACAACCAACAATACGACCGGAGCAAATTTTCTAGCCGTATAGTGCCGGCCGTATAGTTGGCGCCGCCTCTGCCTCCTCAAATAGTTTCACCCCGTACAACTGGTTCGGGGACACGACATACAGAACACCCAAAATTCGTAGAAACCTCACCCCCAGAAGGCATTTGGAGGGGGAACTCATACACAGGCGATCCATGTTCGCCCTGCACAGATCCGGGCGGCTAAGGCATCGATCTTCATCATCTACCACTGCATCCCCACCATCTCAATCCATCCCATCTACATATTGTCTAGATCTTGTTGTAATTCCCATACTCGTTGTTGATTTATACAGGTACTATTCATCTATGATTGTTTCCATTACCCTTTCTGTGATGTTGATTGCCTCCATGTCTAAGTAGATCTCTAGTTCTTGGGGAGATGGACAAACCCTAGCATATGATTGAGATGAGATAGAGATTATTATGTTATACATCATTATGTGTATTTGTTAGTTGTCTTCATCTTGATATTGGGAGTTGTGCACCTCCTTAATATTTGACTCTTATGGGGACTCGATGAAGGGGATTACTTGTTGGTAGACGGAGGGATGATAGCACTTACCGTGACTATAAAGCTATTGTCAATCCTTACATACTAACTTGGGGGTATGAAGGAGAATTCATAAAGCCATGTCCATGCCACGAGAGAAATCCCGTAATAGCGTAGTAATTCGATTGATGTCGATTACTATCTGTTATGGTTATGAGGATGATGTGTGGAGCGGTTGCCGGCTATTCGTCCATATATGGAGCTCCTCCCACATACATACACATTACGAGAACATTCATTACAATAATCTTGATTTCTTAGTCTAAATTGCTAGTGGTGTATCCACTATTCCCCGAGAACGCCTTTTCCCCCTATTGTAGTTCCAAAGTTCTATTACACATGCGATTCTTACTTTCTGCATTAAGTTTTGCTTTACTTTAAATTACCTTGTTCAACTAAAAACCCAAAAACAACTCTACTTATCTTGCTTCTTAAAGTTATTTCTTAAGTACTTCGTTTAGTTGTAGTTAAAAGCATTTTAGTCTTTTTCCTACTACTCCCTGTGGGATTGATATCTTTATTTCGAAACTAGCTACAAACGATCTGTGCACTTGCAGTCATCAAGCTATTTTCTGGCGTCGCTGCCGGGGAGCTTAGCGCTATAAGTCACTTTACTTTTAGTTATGTACTTTCATTATACTAACTTTTACTTGAGTTGTAGGACCGCAATAATGGATAACACTCATCATTTAAACCAGCTTGAGGCAGTAAGGAAAATGGGTTCGCCCATGGATGCCTTTATAGCTGTCAATAAAAGCATAAATCTGGATGGAATCGAGATCCACCCTTTATTATTGAATTATTGCGTTCTAAGAAATTTGCAGGAACCAATGAGGAAAGTCCATATGGACACTTACAATTCTTTGAAGACATTCTCAGTTCCTTTATTTTCGACGACTGTAATCTTGATATGGTTAAAACCTATTTGTTTAGACAAACTCTCTCTAATGATGTTTGCGACTTGTACATATCTTTCTGTGCAGAAGCATCGAGGACTTCGGAGGAATTAACCACCAAATTCCTACCAAAATATTATTCTGAAAGCAAAGCTCACAAGATGAGAGGTATTATTATCAGTTTCAAAAATAATCCTAGTGAGGGCTTATATGAAGGATATCGAAGGTACAAAAGTTATCTAGATAATTGCCCCCATCATCGTTTGCCTGATTGTTTAATCGCCCATACCTTTTATGGAGGGCTAAATATTGAAAATAGGAGGAATCTAGACAGTGCTTCTAATGACAGTTTTCTATCTTATAAATATGATGAAGCTTGGAATCTAATAATAAAAAATAAGAGAAGCAACGGAAAATCTTAAAGATAAGGAAAACATTACAAAACAGTTTTTTAGAATATGCTTGCATTAACGATTTCCTTGTAGATGAGAGGACAGATGCAATGATTAAAACCCTCGTTATTGATTCTTACTCAGTAAATAAAATTATTGAGAATTATGCAGCGCACTTGCAGGTACCTACAGAATGGGAAACCAGTAAACCCCTCGAAGTAAAGAAGCGTTCAAGAGCGCTGATGGAAGATTTCTCCTCAATACCTATTGAAGGGATCGTCGAAAAAAGGCAAAAATAGGAAGAAAAAATAAAGAAGAGTTCAAAGAATCTAGAAAGGAACCCCGAAGCTACCAATATAAATAATTTTATATTAAAGGATCTTATGGAAGCACAAATAGTGGACGATGAAGTGGTTATGCTAGACCTTGAAACCACAGAATTCATAGAAGGTAAGGTTCGAGGTAACAAAACTTCTAAACCAATGACCCCTATATATTGTGGAGAAACTTTCTTATATAGAATTTGTGAGCAAATTTCCACTATAAATATTATGCCTTCATCGCTTTATGAGGAACTCTGCTAGAATTTAAATAATCCAGATGTGGAATCGGTAGACACTACTATTAAATTGTCTAATAGAACCAATATAAAACCGGAAGGAGTAATCAAAAATATCTATGTCTCTATTGGGTTGCTCATGTACCCCCTTGATTTTCATATTGTTGATATGCCTCGAGATTCTTTTTGTCCTATTCTTTTAGGCAGGCCTTTTATTTCCATCACCAAATCTCGAGTTGATAATAAGAAGGAGACTATTTCACTGATGTTTGGAGAAGAGGAAATGACATTCCACTTCGCCAAACTAAAGAAGAGGCCATATGAAGTTGTGGATATCAAGGAACATAATACGATTACCGAGCTAGCCGCAATACATTTCAGTACTCCACAAGATGAATTAGAGAGGAGTCTAATTAATTGGGAGGAAGCACCAAATGATGAGGAGAAAGAAGTCATGGATGATTACCTTGATTCAATTCTGTAAGCACAAAATTCACATGACTATGAAGAACTGGTAAGAAAAGGAGATGAAGAGCCTCCACCAATAGAATTGAAAAAATTCCAGATAATATGAGGTATTAGTTTTGAGATAATGAAAATAAATGTTCCGTTAATATTAGAAAAAAATTATTGTAAAATGAAACAAATAAACTCATTTTAGTTTTGGTTAAGCATCGTGAAGGCTTTGGATATACATTGAGTGATATTAAAGGAATAGATCCATCTATCATACCACATAAGATTACCATGCTTGATGATGCTGAACCTATAGTACATACACAAAGAAGGCTTAATCCAAAGATGAAGGAAGTAGTAAGAAAAGAGGTTATACGCTTACTAGATGCTAGCATAATATATCCTATTTCCGACAGTAAGTGGGTTAGCCCAGATCATTGCATACCAATACAAGGTGGTCTTGATGCTACTATGAATGAGGATGGTGAGCTAGTTCCTCTAAGGCCCATTGTAGGATATCGTATGTGAATTGATTTTAGGAAGCTAAACCGTGAGACACAAAAAAACATAAACCTGAACCATTCATGGATAAATTTTTAGAAAGACTTAGTAATAATTCTTACTTTTGTTTTCTTGATGGTTATTCTGGATATTCTCAAATTGTCATACAGCTGTAAGATCAAGATAAAACAACTTTCACTTGTCTTGATGGCACATATGCTTATAGATTAATTCCGTTTGGCTGATGTAATGCAGCAACAACTTTTCAGGAATGTGTTTAGAAGATTTTTGATTATTTTGTTGAGAAGACTACGGAAGTTCTAACAAATGATTTTGTTGTTTGTGGAAAACCTTTTGATAATTGCCTCTAAAATCTAACCAAAGTCTTGCAGAGATGGAGGCAATCAAACTTGGTTTTGAATTGGGAACAATGTCGTTTCATGGAAAGAGAAGGTAAAGTTTTTTGGCATAAAGTTTCAGATAAGGGAATAGAAATAGATAAAACTAATATAAATGTTATAGAAAACCTTCCAATACCTCCACATTAAAAATCTAAAAATGTTTCTGGGACATGCAGGTTTTTATAAGTGGTTTATAAAAGATTTTGCTAAGATAGCTATGCCCATCACCAATCTTCTTGATAAAGAAACTCCATTCTATTTACATCATGATTGCATTGCAGCTTTTGAGAACCTTAAGAATAAACTAGTTTCACCACCTATCATGCAACCTCCAAAATGGGATGAACCTTT
Source organism: Avena eriantha (assembly GCA_910589775.1). Taxonomy (NCBI): domain Eukaryota; kingdom Viridiplantae; phylum Streptophyta; class Magnoliopsida; order Poales; family Poaceae; genus Avena; species Avena eriantha. The sequence continues at coordinate 91,591,560 of OU342743.1, forward strand.
TGAAATCATGTGTGATGCTAGTGACTATGCTGTAGGGGCTATGTTGGGACAGCGAGATGGAAAGAATTTTAATGTTATTTATTATGCTAGTAGACCTCTTAATAAGATTAAAAAACATTATGCTACTATAGAAAAAGAGTTTCTAGCTATAATTTTTGCTTGCGACAAATTTAGATCTTACATAATTAATTCTAAGGTAATAATTCATACGGATCACCAAGCTTTGCGTCACCTCCTTGTCAAAAAGGATTCTAAGCCTAGGTTGATTAGGTGGGTTTTATTACTACAAGAATATGATTTGGAAATAGTAGATAGGAGGGGTAAAGATAACCCGGCAGCAGATCATCTCTCTAGGATGGAGGGAATAATCAATAACCCCGTACCTATTAATGAATCATTTCTGGGAGAATATTGAGCAAACATTGAAATCGCTAATCAATGGTATGCAGATGATTTTATCTATCTAGCAACAAAATTTATACCTCCTGGTATGTCAAGAAATCAAAGAATGAAATTCTTCAATGATCTTAAATGTTACTTTTGGGATGATCCATATCTATATCGTCATGGACTTGACGGAATGATACGGAAGTGCGTTCCTAATGATGAGATGAATGTGATATTGAACGTTGTCATAACAGTCCATATGGAGGGCATCATGCAGGTAAGAGAACTGCTGCAAAGGTACTTCAATCTGGATTCTATTGGCCTACCTTGCTCAGGGATGCACACAAGTATGTGGAATACTGCGATGCTTGCCAAAGAAGAGGTAACATAGGTAGGAGACAAGAAATGGCAATAAATTATAGTCTCATAATTGAATCCTTTTGATGTATGGGGAATGGATTATATGGGACCATTTATAGAGTCTAATGGTTATACTCATATTCTTGTTGATGTTGACTATGTTACTAAATGTGTTGAAGCTATTCCAACAAATCATGCGGATGCAACTACCTTAGTGAAGATGATCAATGATGTCATATTCCCCAGGTTTGGAGTTCCTATATTTTTAATTACTGATGGTGGTTCTCATTTTACGAAAGAAACTTTTAGGAAAATCCATAGCAAGTATGGAGTCCGTGTTGCTTCACCATATCATCCTCAAACGAGTGGTCAAGTGGAACTCTCAAATAGAGAATTGAAGACCATATTCGAGAAGACGGTGGACAAATAAAGAAAAGGTTGGTCATACAAGTTAAATGAAACTCTATGGGCATGCCATTTACCTTTAGAATTGGAACACAAAGCTTTTTGGGAAATCAGAATGTAACATCCCAATTTCAGCAACCCTGATTAGTTGTCCAGAATGCAAAAATCAGGGGGAACAAAAACTTTTTATTGTGCTTTAGTGCAGTGCTTGCTTGTTGTTTGTTTGCACTTGTGCTTAGGAAGTGTATCTAGGATACTCCTTAACTCAACCTCAGTTGACAAAAGCTATTTACCAAAATTATCTTGGCTTACTTACATATTCTCAAACATTCTGGCATTTTAAAACAGGAGCCAAGATGCCTATGTAACCAAAACTATTTTAGTAGCTTCTACTGACAAAACTATGGAGAGATATATACTACAATCTCCTTATGTTTTCAAGACAGAGCACTTAAATGATCTTATCCCTAGCTTTACCAAAACTCTTGTTCAAAGCATTTGAATTCTACTCTTGGTGGAGATACCAAGAACCCTCATCTTATTCAAAACTCAACCTCTTCAAAATTCCCCAACCTTACCTCCAAGCCCAGCTTGAGGGTGACCCCTAGTAATAGTTGATTAGTGTATAAGATGAGTTGCCTTGATCTGCTGTCTGATGAGTTGCTTTGATCTGTTGTTTGACTTGTTTGCTTAAGAAGTAGTATGACCCACTCTAGGAGCTCATCACTAGGATCAAGATGTTTCCCCAATCATAAATCCCTAAGCTAGAAAGCAAACCTTGTTATGATCCCTAGCCACTAGATGATCATATAAAACCCTTAACCAGATCCATTCTGAGGATCTCCATCATAGATGTTTCCAAATCCTTAAGACCAATATCAAGCAAGGATCTCTACTACTCACTCTAAACTTCCCTATAACCCACTTGTTAAAGCTCTGATACCTTGCAACTCCTCCAAGAACATTCCCTCCCATACTCTAGTCAAATTCCTCAACACTGCCAAATTTGGCCAAGTCTGGAAATAGTTTCAGCATCAGCTTTTTGAATGCCTTCTTTTCTCAAACCTTGTGCATTTTTGAAAATGCATTTGAACCCTCTTGTCAACCATCCTAAGGACTACCAAGGTCCACATTTTCCTCTGGTAGATCCTCCTCCAACCCACTTGTCCATGATGGTTTTGCAGACAAGAAAATAACATTTCCTGCAAAACTAGTCATCATACCAACTTTGCTAGAAGCTCACACCACCACCCAAACTTCTATGGACCAAATATCTACATGGTTGTGTTCTAATCATTGAGGTCTATCAGAAACCACTTCACTTGTCCCAATTGGAGCTCTGTGCTGATTAAACCCACATGGTTTAGAAGGCTTCATGACACTTTCTGCATGGCAGCTTTAATTTCAACAAAGTTTGCCATCACTTCTAGATCACCTATAGTTCAATTAATTCAAACTCCTCCTGCCATGGTCATCTATATGACATGTCGTACCTACCCATCTACCCCTTGCACCAAGGTGAGGTCTCAGCTCCAAGATGCCAGCCTGTTTTGGTGGTATAAAAATAACATCACCCTAGATCATCAACTCCTTGTTTTCCATCTTATTAAAGTTGGAATTTCATTTCCTCAAGGTTGCAAATGCTTGATACACCTTGTTCAGCTCATATATATTGATCATCAAGATTTATCAAATATTATCCATAATTATTATGCCCCCAAAACTATTTAATTAGCTAAATATTCAAAATCTCCATAACTCCCTCCATAAAGGAAAGTTTGGTTTTTACGAAACCACTTCCCAAACTTTTGACTCATGTAAGTCCCACTAATCATACCCTATCTTTCCATCCCAAAAATAAATATTTTTGAGAAGCTTTATTATTTCTTTTTTGTCCATTTTCTTAAATGGCTGAATTGTAATAATAAATGTTTTAAATACTTTTATTCTCCAATAAATCTTGGGAAAATTCCCCTAAGTGTGTATTCACATTTGGGACCCTTCCACATCAAAATCCACCTCTGCCCAATGTAAATTTATCAAATGATCTTCTAGAAATCATTTCTGACCTTTTTGAGTAATTGGATTTATGTGGACTAAAACTCCACCTAAAAATCCCAATTAAATTCTAGAAGTCTACCTTGACCTTATATATCTACCAGCACCATTTTATCATCTGTTCCAATGCAAATATTTGGAATTCCTTCACAACCATTTACTAGATCAATAATTGGAAATTAAGCCAATCACCACTCTAAGCACTTTCTTTTTCCATCAATTCTTGATCAAAGCTTATCCTCAACATCAAGACACACCACTGGTCGACTAGTACTGTAGCGCCACCTCAACTTTGACCATTTAGCCCTTGTACTAATAGAAAGAGAGAGATACAACCCCCAATTCTTACAAGGATCAGCCTAAATTAATTACCACTAATGCCACTCCTCACTCTATGATCCAGCACGACTTAAATACCCATCCTACCCCTCTCCACCTCCCTCTGGACCAATCCATGGCCAGCATTGCTCTCCCCCTTGTCCTATATGGTAATTTACCCCATCTAGAACCTCCCCTTGGTATAAAGGCTAGCAGCCTCCCCCAGCCAGCTCCCTGCCCTCATTTGCTCCCTCTCCACCCCACTGACCTCCTCTAAGAACCCCACCCTCTCCTCTGCTCAGTGTTGCCCGAGGAAGAAGAAGAGGAGAGCCTCGGCCTCCTCTCAAAAATCAAGAAAGGCACCTCCCCCTCTGCTCCATTTCTTCTGCATGTCAGCCCCTGAGGTCCCCTTGCTCTCCTGCATCTAACAGTGCTCTTCTTTTTGCCCAGGACCCTCTCCTTCGCCGTCGCCGCCAAACACCGATGAGTCTACTCTCGGCCTCTGGCGCGCCAGCTACCTCCCGGCGTCATATCTCCTCGTGCTGCCCCTCTTTCGGCTCGTCATCGACCACCGCGTCGCCCTGCACCCTCCGTGCCACCTCCCGAGCCCTCTGGTGAGCCCCCGCCTCCCCTCTCTTCCACTGCTTAGGGTTTCGTCATCGGCGTTCTATTCCGCGTAGACGACGACGCTGCGTCGTCCATCGCGACTTGATCCGACGGTCACTGTCGCTCAGTACCGCTTCGGCCTCCCCTCTCGCTTACTGCCGGGCCCCGCCTGGAAGGTTCGAGCGCCGGCTCCCGCACGTCGCCTCGTGCGTCGTTGGCCGTTTCCCTCCCAGTCGGCCCCTCTCCCCACCAGATCCGGCCCAGCCCCTACTACCTCCTCTTTTCTTTTCCTTTTTATTTCAGATACAAAAAACAGAGCAGTAGGATTAATTCTTGTTAAAAATGAAAATGTTATCCAATTTCCTAGACCTAAATTCCTGGTGGTTCTCTGATGTTTTCTCAAACAGGCAGAGGCAACCCCATGTCCAAAATAATTTTCTCTAATTACTAGTAATTAAGCTGCTAGAATGTGTCTAGGGCACTAATTAAATTCCACAAGGAGTTATGCAGCTCCATTGGAGTTGAACCAAAGACCTACTAGAAGGTATTTGAAATACCTATCATCCAGCAGAGGTCTCATACATAGGTTAACTGTATTCTGCCTTTAGTAAAATTAAAAAACTAGCAACTTTCTTTCTTAAATAAATTCCCCAGGTCTAACCAAATGTGGTATTGACCTGATTCCACCTCCCAGTACACCCCAGAACCAATATCTACCAAACCACAGCAGCTCAGAATTTATTGAGCTCTGGATAAATTTTAGTAATTTAAATACCTCTGTGATGGGTATTTTCACTAATTAAATCACTCCCTGATTTTGGCAACTCCAAAATGCGTAAATCCAATTCCTACATAAAGGTATTCTACATACCTATCACATTCCTTTGGAACCGCCTCAATAGCATCTCGTTTTAATCTGGTAAAAAGGAGAAGATTAATACAGAACTGCCTTTGGGAATTTCCCGAGGGCATTCTGGTAATTATTTTGACTCAATTCCAACTCTAGGTGGTTCATTATATTAAGTACTATCTAACCATCCAAGTAAATATTTTTTGGAGGTCCAGAACCTTTCTGGTGAATTATTTCCTTAAACTAGAGTTTAATCCACTCTAAAAGGCATATCTAATTCTTGAAAATTGGTAATCCAATAAAACCACTTGGATATCATTTTTACACATTGGTATTCTACTGACCACCGATCCCTAAGCCAAGCTCTTTGTATCTAGCCTGGACAACTATCTTCCAAGAGAAAACACCCAAGTGGCAATCTTGTAATTCCACCCTTTGAATCCCACTTCTCTAAAACCTCCCAGGTCCAGTAGTTTTTCTCATGCTTGTTTGCTGCATGATTTGATGTTGTTTGCCTTGTATTGATTGTGATATTGTTTGGTTGCATGTGTACCCGATGACGACGATAGTGTGAGTGTCTGACAACAAGAAGAACGGGTTTTCTTATTATTATACTTGGGTATTCTTGGTCATCTGAAGAAGTCTAGGGACTTATTGCTGATCACAAGCAAGCCACCATTCCGTAACTCTGATATATGTCCTAGTCTCTTTTACCTGTTTTTATACCTTCTTTATAAATTGCATACTCTACCTGCATGTCTTGTTTATAAATACTGCGGTAGTAACTTGGCTCCTCCAAGTTATGACTTGCGCCCTTCGAGGCACCACCCTGATGAACCCATCATTTATCCCCTTTAGACCGAGAGTACGATGACTAGCATCCTACCTCCTTGGAAACCCCGGTTTTCAGAAAATAAAGTGTTTTGGGATTTACCCCACCCAAAAATGTTGCAAAACGTTTTTGTAAAACCCTGGGAAGAGGCATCGTTCCTAGTGGAAGTTTTAACAAAAGAAATGGTGATGAGGAGGTACAAGAAGATGTGATGGGATGTTCCACGCCTTTACTGGAACAATTTTTATCCGCTCAACCACATTACCCCAGGTGTTGGAGATATGCCCAAGAGGCAATAATAAAAGTGGTTATTATTATATCTTTATATTTATTATAAATGTTTACATCCCATGCTATAATTGTATTAACCGGAAACATTAATACTTGTGTGTTTTGTAAACATAAGAGAGTCCCTAGTAAGCCTCTTGTTGAACTAGCTTGTTGATTAATTGATGATCATGGTTTCCTGATCATGGACATTAGGATGTGATTAATAACAAGGTTATATCATTAGGAGAATGATGTGATGGACACACACCCATAGTAAGCGTAGCATAAGATCAAGTCATTAAGTTTGTATTGCTGTAAGCTTTCAAATACATAGTAATCTAATCCTTCGACCATGAGGTTATGTTAATCACCATCACTGGATGGGTACTTTGATGACATCAAACGCCGCTTCATAACTGGGTGGTTATAAAGGTGTCATTAGGTATTCTAAAAGTATGTGTTGAAGCGCATGGACCAAGATTGGGATTTGGCCATCCATATGACGGATAGATATGCTCTAGGCCCTCTCGGTGGAACGTCATCTAGTTAGCTTGCAAGCATGTGACTGGGTCACAAGGGATGACATAACATGGAACGAGTAAAGAGTACTTATCAGTAACAAGGTAGAACTAGGTATGGAGATACCAACGATCAAACCTCGGATAAGTATAGTATCGCGAGACAAAGGGAATTGGTTTCGTATGTAAATGGTTCAATCGATCACGAAGTCATCGTTGAGTATGTGGGAGCCATTATGGATCTCCAGGTCCCGCTGATGGTTATTGATAGGAGATGTGTCTCTGTCATGTCTACATATTCACGAACCGTAGGGTGACACACATAAGGTTCGAAGTTGTTTTAAGTAGATATGGAATGTGCGTTGGAGACCGAATGTTGTTCGGAGTCTCGGAATGGATCCGGGACATCATGAGGAGATCCGGAATGGTCCGGAGAATAAGATTCATATATTGGGGATCATTTTCTAAGTTAGGAAATGATCCGGAGTGTTTGTATGGAGATTCTAGAAGGTTTCGCAATGTTCTGGAAGGTTCTAGAGGATTTCTTGGAGTTTGCTTGAAAGCCAAGAAACGGTCAAAGGAAACCTAGTGGGGCAAGACACGGATTCGTGGGGGAGGAGGACTCCTCCCCCCTTCCCACCGCCGGCCATAGGAGGGGAGTCCTACTAGGACTCCCCCTCCCCAGGCGCACCTCCCCCCCCCCTTAAATAGAAGGGCAGGGGCGCCCCCTCTTGGCCCTCTCCCATAACACCCAATCTCTGCCGCCTCTCTCCTCCACCTTTCTTCTGCACAGGCATAGGCGAAGCCCTGCAGAATTCTCTACTCCACCACCACCACCACGCCGTCGTGCTGTTGGGATTCCGTGGAGAAGATCTACTACCTCCGCTGCTCGCTGGAACGGGGAGAGGAAGGTCTGCTTCGACTCCGCACGTGTGACCGACTGCGGAAGCGCTGCCAAATCGCGGCGCCGGAAGGATCGTCCACTTGACCGACTACGGAAGCACTGCTAGAACGCGACGCCGGAAGGATCGTCCACACGATCTTGAGATCGGCAAGTGATCGACTACATCAACCACGAGATCTAATCTCGTTAACGCTTTCGGATCTACGAGGGTTAGTTCCTTCTATCTCGTTGCACATGTCTAATAGATTAGATCTTGCCTTTTATCTAGATTAGATCTGGGTTTTGTTCGTTCTTGCGGTAGAAATTTTTTGTTTTCCATGCTACGAACCCATCACCACGTTGCTGGGGCTTAAATCGTAGTTTGTCCGCTTTAGCCGAGGCAACTTCTACCATGCTTATAGGGAGAAATCCCTGGAATTCCGGGCCGGCGTCCCAGGTCTAGGATCTGAAGCCTGTCGCTTGCCTCGGCAAGAATGAGCCTGAACAATCAGGAGTCCGGTGCAACAATTTGGTCTCCCCCGGACGGTATGAATTAGGTAGTACGGAAGGAAGAGGAGTCACCAAATTTAAGGTATACGCCAAGTTACGGCTTGGGTATGCGAGTGTACGGAAGGAAGGACTATGGATGGGATCCACATACACGTTGTCGGGGAGATAAAACCCAAGAGGAAAAGCATGCCTTTGCTAGTGTAGACAAGCAAAAGGTTAGGTTTGATTATCCGGACCCCCATCTACAGTGGTAGTGGGCCGTGGTTGTATCCCGGCGGATGTATTTGATTCTTGTGGGTAAAGTGTGCAAACTCTACAGAGTATAACCTATTCGAATAGCCGTGTCCACGGTCAAGGACGGTTGTAAAGGTGTTGGCTAGGAGTACCCAAACTGTGCTTGTTTGGGAAACAAGTACTCTGAGGACGAAGGTTCCGGGGGAACCTGAATTCGAAAGCTTTGTTTTGACCCGAGGGGTCAAAGATGTTTAAAAAGGGTTTTTACTACAAAACTTTTTTCAAAACTCTTTTTCAACGAAGACATGGGGATGTCTTGTTTTATAAAATAGAAGCATGTTTTCAACACTCTTTTTCAACAAAGATATGGAGATGCCATAATTTCAAAGTTAGCTTAGGCTTTTCCAAAGAAACCCCAAATAGAGCTATCTTGCCACAGCCAAAAATTTGCATCTCTTTTGATCATTTTTCCTGGTGGTTTGCGAGTACCTTCAAAGTACTCACGGCTTTGTCCCTGGCGATTTACTTGGCCAGACTTTCAGGAGTATAAGGTGACATCCATCGATCTAGGCCGTCTTCCCAGTCAGCTGCCTGTAGGTTGAGGCACGATTGGGCTCTGCGCTTGGTGTTGTTCCGCTGCCAGTGATGTTGTAGCCATAATGGCATTTATGTAAGTCTTGTAATTCGTTATGTTTTGGATGTTGTAATGGTACCTGTCGGTTATGTTCCATGTCTCACTGATCATGGGAACGTGGATGTATGCATAACAGGGATTTCTCGGATGAATAATCCAGGGGAGCCCACACAGAACCTAAATTATGATCTTAAAGCAGCAGGAGAAAAGCGTTTATTAGATATTCGTGCTTTAGATGAGTTTATAAGTGAACCCTATGATAATGCTAGGTTGTTTAAGGAAAAAGTGAAAAGATGGCATGATAGAAAAATAGAGAATACGATTTTTAAAAGTGGAGATAAAGTGTCGCTCTATAATTCTCGTCTCAAGTTGTTTCTAGGAAAGTTCAGATTGAAGTGGGAAGGTCCATATATAGTTGAAGAAGCCTATCCATTGGGAGCAGTGAAGCTCCAAGAAAAAACACCCTCTCTTGCATGGGTGGTAAGTAGGCAATGCTCGAAGCATTATCGAGTAAGAGAAGGTATAAGTGCAATCACCATAGAATTGATCAGTCCAAAAGAAGTGATTAAGCAAAAATATACAAGGAATGGCAACTTCAAGAAGAATGGACTAAAGACGGAATGAGAAATGCTACGGTCAAGCTATTGACCATAAAAGAGAGCTTCATAGGAGGCAACCCATGCAAAGTAAGGTTTGAGTAAGTTTTTAAAATTTCAGTTAAAGTTTTATTTGAATATTGTGTTAAATAATAAACATTTAATTCTCTAGCAAATAAGAAGGGAGATAGATAAAGCCAAAATTGGTCGAAAATCTAAGCTAATATTTTTCTGTCAAAACTTGATATTTCGTTAAGTTTTAGATTAATAAGAGTCCCTAGAGAAGCAGAATTGTTTTTGGTGGACACAGAAGGTTTAACGACCAACTATACAGTGGGAATAAAAATTCCGGCCGTATAGTTACGGTCGTATAGTTGTTCCGACTTCACACCTTCCATCCACAAAAGGTACTGAGAGTTTAACAACCAACTATACGGCCAGAATTAAAAATTCTGCCCGTCTAGTTGGGGTCGTACAGCTCTCAACACCATTGATGAAATAACTTCTGGAGTACTGAGAGTTTAACGACGAACTATACGGCCGGAATTAAAAATTCCGCCCATATTGTTGCGGTTGTATAGTTATCGACCCATCTCCAAAAAAGTTATTTAGAATACACAGAGTTTAACGACCAACTATACAGCGGGTGTAAAAAATTCACGCTCGTATAGTTCTGGCCGTATAGTTGGTTCCACTGTAGATGTAAATCTATAATCGGTTCATAACCATACGGTGGGATCTATATGGGCCACACCCGTAAAGTTGCTCGTTGCAAAAGGAGGCTAGGGTTTTTGACCCCTCCTTTTAAATATGATCGCATCTAACCTTTTTCATTAAGTTTTTGAAGAGCTACAACCTCCAGTCTCGAAAAATCCTCGTCACCCCTATAGAAGCCCTCCAAGAACATCTGTGCAGCCTAAAGGATCTAGAAGAATAAAGAAGAGAAGCCCGTGAAGAGAGTCGAAGAAGTGGAACCTAAAGGATCGTCGTCATCATCCAACCTAGATATCAAGCCTCTCCCAAATTGGGAGGACATGTTCCCGCAAAGGATGGAGATGATGAGGCAAGCTGAGCAAGGAAGGAACAAGGATGAGTATCTCCCTAATCCTTATCGTTACAACATAGGATCCTATTATAAACCTCCTCTTGGTCCATCTCCTCTTAAACCTAAGAAGGTGCGACAAGATGAGATTCATAATAAGATCTATGACTGAGAAAAAGCTTCGAAGGCATGCGCTGAAACAATTGGAGAAGGGATTGACTCCTACTGGATGATGAGCAAAGACCTTGAGAACAAGGTTGACACAATCGATGGTAGAGTTGGTTTCTTGATTAAAACTGTCTTTGAGATGACAGATGAGAAGAATTTTTTCAAGAAGAAAATGTTGAAGCTCCAGTATGACATGGCCGAGCTCAACATCTGCTTTGCAAGCATAGTTAAAGATGGCAACATAAAAGAAGAGGGCGATGCTCTTTCTACCTAGGAGGAGGAATAGGTACCAACAAGGAGTTAATTGATCACGCCTGGCTTGATTCCAAGCTTGGGGACATCTTTAAAGACCTTGTAATCTATCTTATAAGTTTTATATTACCATTTTTGCATTAGTTCAAACTAGAAATAAATTTTGCATCATTAGAATTCCCTTCAGGAATAGTTGATCCCTTTAATGAAATTCCAAGTTTATTATTATATATGGAGCAGTATTGAGTTTGTGTTTGCTTGAATGATATATGAATGACTTGAGTATAATTTTACTTGCACTTGATGATAGCAATAGGAGCCTTCCACACCATTGGTATTAATGGAACACATAAAGTTAATTTGGTCAATAAGATGTAAGTCTATGGTTTGATTCATAAAGAAAAATTATCTATACAAGTTGAAAAAGAAACCTTGAACAAAGGAAAGTGAAAGTGATATTAAAATAGAGTGAGAACAAGTTGAGGTAGAATCTCCAAGTCATAAGAATGCTTCATATACAGTTGGATTTTGATAATTGAGATTGTTAAACTTTGAATTCCTACATATGGTGGAATATATGGCTAGCTCCTTTGCACAACACTTAAACAAAAGTGTGAGCATATATGCAAAGAAAAGAAAAGAAAAAAAGAGCGAGTGTGCAAAGAGTAAATATGCATATACCATTGTATTGTAGTATGACAAAGAGACACTTTTGAGATTTTGAATCCCAAGTGAATATAATTGATCCTAAAACACTTGGGACTACCTCGCTAACTCATTCAGTTGAACCGGATACTTTTACATTATGTTGAGATACATCTTTTATGAACTTTTGATCACCAAGGTATGGAAGCCTACTAATACTATTCAGATGGTTCGAGTAAGGTACTATTCATGAACTTATTCCTATGTATCATATATGATAAACACATGATACAACCGCCTCATTTATTTTATTGACTCAGCTTCATGAATATGAGGATCACATCCATTAGGCTAAAACTTGCTCGAGACGAGCAAGAGTCTAAGCTTGGGGAAGTTGATGAGTGCATATTTTTATCATGTTTTATATTATTATTTTCCATTGTAGATGTAGGATCTTGGTATTATATGACCCTCGCACGCACATTTTATGTCTGTTTTCATCAGGATCAGGATAGATGATGGATCCAATGGACACAATTCTTGGAGCAGTTGTACTATGGAGAAAAGGAGTCAAAAACAACGTAAATCGCTTATTTGGTAATTATTAATAATACCAGAAGAAAACCAGAAGCAAAAAAAAGGAGGTAGAGAGTTTAACAACCATCTATACGACCAGAGCAAATTTTCCGGCTGTATAGCTTTGGACGTATAGTTGGCGCCGCCTCCGCCTCGTCAAATGGTTTCATCCCGTGCAACTAGTTCAGGGAGACAACATACAGAACACCCAGAAATCACAGAAATTCGAAAAAATTAGGGATGAAATTAAATATATGTTGAAATAAAGCCATTCGTTTGCAAAGTGCAATGCTATGTGCATTAGTTTCCATGGTAAAACATAAACTTGTATTTTGACAAGTTTTGGATCAATTTTGATCTATGGTGACTGGCAGGTGGGCCATGTATATGGTGGTGCCCAAAGCAGTTAGGTCATAATTTCCAAAGTTATCCCTCCCCACCCCTTCATGCTGTTTATTAACTTCCACCCTCCGCCGCCTAGGCCCTCACCCACTTGCCCACAAAATAGACACGCTTACGGCCACTCATCATCACCATCGTGCATGAAGAAGCTTTCCCTACCCGTCGGTCTTCTTGAGACGGACCGGTGGGCACGTTGTTCCCACGATAGTACTTCTATCTCTAGCTCGATCTGGTTGGCATTTTATTGCCCTTTCACCCGATCTGCCTCCTCAAATACGCTGTTTAATTTGTTCTCAATCTTCATGGTCATAGTTTATTCTGCGCTTGATCTGTGTTCCTAAATACGTTCGTCCATTTTTCCTGTCAATATGTTTGCTGAAATGCATATGCATATATAGTTTTTGTACTCCATCTATATATTTCCTGCTTTTCATTTAATAATAACCAACCTTGTATGTCATAATTAAACACATGGGCAAATTTTGGATAGAGATTGCTCCATTAGGTAGTCCTAAACATACTCTTGGTGTTCTATGATTTATGGGTTTGTTAGAGCTCAATGTGACAACTCAAAAAGTACATTTCCTCTGTCGGTTGTGTGTGAATCGTAGGGTGCTGCCCCAAAGTATAGTTGAAGACCATATTTTTACATTTGGGATGCTAAGCACATATGTTGGATGGGTATTTCATGGTGAACCATATGATCCTCCATATGAACCGAGGGAAGCACATCTTTATCATCAAGATCAAGTAGGGGAAGCAGATGTTGATCAACTAGATCAACTAACAGAGGCAGCTCCTGAGAATCTAGATCAACTTGGAGAAGGGGGAGGAGAGAAAATGCGCAAGCTGCATGAAACGAGTTTCATTTCTGGTACTACCGCTATGCTAGATGAGAAGGTATATCCTCTACAACGACAAATGTTTAGGTTGTGTGTATTTGATGTTTGTCTATAAATGTATCTGTTAATCTAATAATCGCAGAAGCAGACAGTCGAAGATGACTTTGATGGTAATGACGATCACCTGTTCATTGATGAGCCTACACCTGAGGCTGTGGATCGGGTACACTGCTTCTAGATGGATTTGATGCAGGGCTGCTGATCATCAGGTGTGTACTTTTGGTGCCGTCTGGGTAGTCTCATGACCACTAGCCCAACTTCAAAACTCTTGGGGTGTAGAGATATCGCATGATTTGTTCGCTATTGTTGTAGATCTGTAATTTGGAGCTAAATTATGATTTCTAGGCCTTTATTAGCAGAACTGTAATAGGAAACTATGTCGTATATTAGTATATATGTGTGTGTTTGTGTGTGTTTATAGTCTAAAATCCGAGCTTATCATTTTATCGGTTCCAAAACTATTTTAGAGGCCCCGGCGCTGGTGCCCTATGTTGCAACTACCTACGTCTCTTCCACTTCTAGCCCTTCCCCTCCCTCAATGCTCCGTGAGATGCATCAGCAAAAGGATAATAAGCTAGGATGAATTTGATTCGAAGAGGGGTGATTTTCTCTATCCTTGGAGAGGAACCCGAGAAGGAGGAGGTTGGCTCGGTCAATTATCTCACCAACTTGATGTGGGACCCTCTTTAACTCACCCTTGACGTGGGTCCCGCTTGAAACAGCCTCAGGCCACCACGTGATAGCTGGGATCAAAAATTCAGGATTCTCTCATGGCAAAATGTTCCCACCACTGCCACTTAAAAATACTTACTATAGAAAAAGTGTACTGCCTAGCCCTACTACTACTAGTACTACTACTCCCCTTCCCATGCCTTTCTACGAATGAAAAGAAAAGAAACCATCACTACCTAGCTCCCATCCAGCAAACAACTGTTGGAACTGGTGCAACCTCTGATTGGGGAGTTCTTGCTGAAATAGGTGGGTGTATTTTCTCACCTCAAAATCCAGCTTCGCTTAATTTGCTTCTAATCGAGCCATTGGGCGTACTATTAGTACTAGGAGTAGTAGTATTTGGTATGCTTTGATTGTGGAGTTCTTGCTTATTGCTCACCTTCGAATCACCTAATCAGGATATTTTTCCTCTACTCTGATCGATTGGGTCATTTGGGTGGGGTGGGGCTGGTGGTGGGGGAGGCGGTACTGATTTTTTGTATGGATTCGGGATCAGGGCATGGTCACCGCTGTTTTTATTGGGGCATTTGGTCGGGTTTGATTTTGGTGTTCTTCACTTTTGTATTCTTTATTTGCTACTCATAATGTGCAATGGATTTTGCGTCAGATTCTATATAGAGAACTATGGGTCAGTGGCGCGCACGGCCACTATGGACAGGAATGGTCCCGTCAGTTACCTTAAAAGTTGCCTAACAAAGGTAGTGTAGAATTATATTCATTGCATTCTTCCATTGTTTCTAATGCCGAAAGTGGTTGGCTATAACCTAGATGTATCCCTGTGCTAAAAGTTGTCTCTGTTTGCATCTTGTTTTTGTGGAAGCCTCTGTGACACCGTCTCTTCTTCATTTAAAATAGCACGGTGGTACATACTTGTGAACGTGTGGTGCTACAGGTGCAGCAAACAGGATGGTACCCCCACATGCCGCAGGATCCGGCCAGTACCACTACTCACCAAACAAGCGTAAGGCCACATACCAGCTGGGAGGGCCGAACTTAAAGAGAAAGGTATTTGTTCTTAATGCCCTTATTACCATGGTGCAGTCATATTTAATTATTACCTGCTTGGTGTTAGGCATGCTTATCAGATGTTCAGAAACATATGTGTGATTTTATTAATTCTGGCACTGTGTTTATGTGAATCCAGATCTGGATCTGTTTAAATTTCTCATATAGTCAGTATACAACTACTATGTACTGTACTCCTTCCGTCCCAAGGCTTAAGGCATATATATCTTTTGAAAAGTCAAGTTACGGAAAGTTTGAGCAAACTTTTTGAAAAAAGTCAAAAACTGTCAAGAACTATGATATTATATACATACGACGTGAATATATGTTTCATGATGTATCCAAGGATATATAGTTCATATTATAAATATTAATATTTTTTGTTAAAAACTTGGTCAAACTTTACATAGTATTGAACTGTTGAGCTCTGTTGCTATTTATGCAGATTGAAGGTGTTGTTGTGGAGGTTGAGGCTGTTGTTGAGGCTAGTAGATTTCTGAGGCCTGCAC
This sequence comes from Avena eriantha, assembly GCA_910589775.1. NCBI lineage: Eukaryota > Viridiplantae > Streptophyta > Magnoliopsida > Poales > Poaceae > Avena > Avena eriantha. The sequence continues at coordinate 91,607,254 of OU342743.1, forward strand.
CAAAAGAGGACATCCTCTACACAATGAGGAAGGGCCAACACAGTTCCCAGGTGGACAGTGACCTTTCTAAGAAGTGGGTATAATTTGGAAATCCACAATTTCACATGTTATGATTTTCCATGTTATTGTTATCAACTAGTACTATATGTTTACGCTCATCAGAAGTTCACAAAAATCAAATCTGTTTGCTTTACAGACAATGATTTTGTCGTATATTATTAGATTTACTTGCTCTTTACATAATTTAAGCTTTCCACGTAATTTCAATCAGTACCACGCACCAGATGCTCAACCCTTTCTGCTACCCTCCTCTTGTCAAGCTTGTGGATTGAGAGGGGCCCCTGTATGCCCTTCCAAAGGTAGAGGGAAGAAAAATGGTGCATGGCCACCCTTCGCAAAGGGTACCCATGGTATCAGGTATGGATTCCAAGTGGTTTAGATCGACTTGATGTAAGATCTTGTATCTCACATTTTTTTTCCTCTCGCCTTACTTCTCTATCAATTTTCTCATGAAGGTTGTCCCTTGTGTCACTCGCCCCATTATAAAAAATATGTTTAGAAACGACAAGTTTCTAACTGTATAGTGAGGGCCCTAAAGGCATGCAGCAACTATATGATGTGGATGTCTTCCAGGCGATGGCCACCACCTATTTGGGTGGACGAGGTTGGTCCAAGTATGTCTGTGAGAATGGTCTGAAGCAGGGGGACGAGGTAACATTTGATTTTAGCAAGCCTGGGTGGATACTTGCACGCCATCGTACATCTGTTGACCTAAGGACCAAGAATAGAGGTAGTACTAATTAATTTTCTTGGGACTAACTGTTGTGCACCATTATCTTTAATCATCATATGACCCTGACCACTTCAGCAGTCCCCTTCCCCTTATGTACCACCCAGAAGGGTGCCAACATCGAGCTACTGGCACCGGCACCTGCCCCAGTTCCTGCAACGGCACCTGTTGACCACAGTAGGAGAAAGAATAGATGTAGTAACTTAATTCTCTTGCATTCTCTCATCTCTGTCTTGGAGTTACTGTTGTATAATAAACCATTTTTCTTGTACACATCTCATATGCCTCTCCGACCACTCCTGTAGTCCCCTTCCTACCCCAGAAGGTAACCAACATCAAGCTGTTCGCACCCGCAATGGCACTGGCCATGGTTCATGCACCGGCTCCTATTGACCTAAGGAGAAAGAATGGAGGTAGTAACTTAATTTGCTTGTATACTCATCATATACTCTGATCACTGTCTTGTGAGTAACTATTGTATAAGAGACCATTTTCCTTGTACACTTCTCATCTACCTCTACCATCCATGCAGTCAGCCTAGCTACCCCTCAGAGGGAATCTAGCATCAAGCTGCACCAGCCCCTCTACAATTAGTGGCACCATCTCCTGCACCAGGACCATCTACCGCACTAGCCCCAGCACAAGCAGCGGCACAAGCTCCTTCATCACCCCGGGCAGTAACTTGTCAGACCATATCCTACACATGTGTCATCACAAGGTCGCACATGATTATGTTTGTGAGAATATGGCGGCAGATAAACTGCTCTGAATGTCTTCTCATGTTTTAGATGATTCGGTGCATTGATCTTAGTAATTATGTGTCTATCTCTTTATTTGACTCAGAAATTGCCTAAGAGTGCCACAAATCAACTCCAGGCCAGACGAAAGGGAACAGTAGTCTTCACAATGCAGAGCGAAGGAGTGCAAATCGAGGGATGCTATGCCATTAACTCGACTGATGGGTGCTTTGCAGATAAACTTACTATTGGAAGAACGATCAAGGTCAATGTATCTGGCTACCCTAAATGCCGCATGATGTTCATGAACTTCCTAGCTATCTAGCTCTATGGTTGCCTGCTATTGTAATTAATTATGTGCTTATCTTATCTCGACTAATCATATATGGGTTGTAAAACTTTGATAACCTTCTGCTGGATTGGAGCTATGACTAGTGCGTACAGGTATGGTATATCTGTATTTATATGATGGTTACCTATATGACCAAATATTATGACAATGATTGTGTTCCAGTGATCGAGCTTGTTTGGAGAATAGGGCAAACTGATCGCGTGGCATGGTTTTTAGAGCTGAAACAAGAACTGTCTCTCTATATTGCTATTGAATTTCAGTGTATGTATTGCTGAATCAGTCACTTTGAAATGCTTTTGAATTGGTCAAGTGCTGCTGAATATGCACTAGAAATCTGTCGATTTTTTATGTCTTATTATTCTGTACTCCTTAATCTTTCAAATGGTATTGAATTTGTCAAAAATTGCTACTGGCTGCTTGCTCTAGAGATTTTGCCTTTGTGTCATCGGAACCATTGGAGTCATTTTGGACACAGATGAGAGCGTAAAGATATACAACGTTATTTCACCAAGTGAAGTCATTAGATACCAGCCCTATTTTGGCGAATGTGGTGTGTGTTCATTAGATATTTTTACGTGAATATCTATCAAAGGAATTATTGCTTTTTTCCACCCTTAATGAGGTTTGTGTTTGAACCTGGCAAGCCACATCCCATCAAAATTTGAGATAGGATCCCATTGACCATAGCCCAAAAACTTTTTAGTTTGGCCTTTTTGGCATGGCCCCCACCTCTAAAAAAAACTCACCCTACCCATGTTTTTACGAAACTAATCCATTATGTGGCTTTTCATAAATCGAGGTTCCAATAGCACTGCCCTTTTATTTTAAGAGAGATAACCGAAGGGAATATGCCTGAGAGGCAATAATAAAGTGGTTATTATCTTATTCCTTGTTTATGATAAACGGTTATTTTGCATGCTATAATTGTATTAATTTGGAAATGTTAATACATGTGTGTTTAATAAACAAAAGGAAAGTTCCTAGTTATGCCTCTCTTATAAACTAGCTCGTTGATTAACAAGATGATCAAGATTTCCTGATCATGGGCATTGGATGTTGTTAATAACAAGGTCACAACATTAGTGGAATGATGTGATGAACATTCATCCGAAGTATAGCATTACGATCAAAGTCATTATGTTTATATTGCTATAACATCATCTGATGTAATCCTAGTCCATAAACCATGAGATCATGTGAATCACTAACAGTGGAAGAGTATCTTGATAACATCAAATGTCACACCGTGAAAGGGTGATTATAGAGGTGGGTTCAGTGCTACGAATTATGTAGAGGCTCAGGGATCAAGAGTGGGATTTGTCCATCCCGATGACGGATAGATATACTCTAGGCCCTCTCGGTGATAACACATTGGTTTACTTGCAAGCAAGTGATGAGATCACTAGAATGTTATATCACAAGAACGAGAAAAGTGTACATGTCGGTAACGAGATCAAACTAGGTATGGAGATACCGATGATCAAATCTCGGACATGTAATATATCGTGAGACAAAGGTATTTAGTTACTAGCATTAAAGGTTCTCACGATCATAGAAGTCATCGTTGAATGTGTAGGAGTCAGTATGGATCTCCAGGTCCCGCTCATGATTATTGATCTCAGAGGGGTCTCAATCATGTCTGCATTATTCGCGAACCGTAGGGTGACACACTTAAGGGATACCGACACCATTTGGAGCAAATATGTTTTAGATAAAGATTTAAGAAAGCGTTGGGATTATTTCAATAGACACCGAAACTATTTCGGGTGGATATGCTAAAAATGGTTCTGCATGTAATATTGAAATGTTACAGGGGATTTTATGTGAATGTTTGTTAATTAAAGTAATTAACAAAATTCCGAATAAGATTAATAAAAGATTTTTATTCAATGAGAGATTATTAAATTTGGAGAAATTTAATGCATTTAAAGTGGATACTTTAATAGAGATTGTGAAGGGGCATATTTATGTGGAGGGGGTTACCACCACATGAATGAGGGATGTGAAGGGACACCCTCCATGGGCGCCGTCCATGGGAGGGGTACCCTCCCCTCCTCCTATAAAAGGCCCCCCTCTCACACCTTCACACTCACACCTCCTCGAAAAGGATCTCTCTCCCCCTCTAGTATTTTTCCCCATGGTCTCAGATTGGCGAGATACATGTTCCCGTTAGCTTTATCTGGAACGGAGTTGCTCCTTCCGCTGCTTCGCTGGAGTGAGGGACGGAGGTTGTCGGGGTACCGGACGTGTGTGCGATCACGGATGCACCGCTGCTTTGCGGTGCTGGACTTCGTGGTGCTAGACTTGCTGGAGCTGGATCTGATGGACGTGCTAGAGCTGGACCTGCTGGACTTCATCACGATCTTGAGATCGGAAGTGTACGACTACATCAGCACGAGTTCCATCTCGTTAACAAAGCTTGTTGTCTTCGAGGGTATGTTCTCTATGGATGTATATCAACTCGTTGCTTCTATCTAATAGATAGATCTTGGCATATAATAGTTCCTATCGTAGGAAATTTTTTGTTTTCTATGTTGCGAACCCTTTAGTGGTATCAGAGCCTGATCTATGCATAGGTGCTTTGCACGGGTAGTACACATATGTTTATATGTGGGCGATGATGATCATGTTATTGCTTCTTTCATGTATTTTGGATATTGGTGGCATAGTGGGATGAAGCGACCCGGACCAACTTTACATGTCATCGCACATGAGACCTGTTCCACGACAGACATGCAACTAGTTTTGCATAAGTGGCTAGCGGGTGTCTGTCTCTCCTACTATAGTCAATATCTGATTTACAACGAGTTGCTAATAACTTGGTTATCCTCGTTGTGGTTCCATGTTCGTAGGTAAGAACGGTTCTATCTCCAAAAGCCCTAAGCCACGTAAAATTTGCAATGGATAAATTAGAGGCGTCAAGTATAGATCTTTGTTGGGCTAGTGTCATGATATGGAAATGTTGTAAGTTGATGTATAGTTGATACCCTTAAAACACACTTAACGTGTAAGTTCCATAGACCTTGGCCTTACACGCAAAGGAATGATAGAGATCATACCACGATGCATATGATAGTGATCAAATGCATGGACCATATCATCCCACTTTACACATATGATGTTCACATCTTATACTGTTAGTTTGGCGCTTTTAGTAGCATTATAAGATGATCCCTCATTTATATATCAAGATAAAAATGTGTTCTTCCTTAAGTACGCACCGTTTATGTTTCATCGCTTCAAGCCATCATGTGACGAGCGGGTGTACTTGAAGCCACGATCATATTTTGGCTGTGAGACAGTTTTACACACACGAGTACTAAGGTTCTTAGTTGGCGAGCCTAGCATGTACAAACACGGCCTTGGAACACGGACCGAAATGTTGAGCATGAGTTATATAGTTGATATGATGCCCATATTGATGCTCGCCTTTGAAGCTACATCGACTCACGTGATGATCGGACTTGGTGTAGTGGATTTGGTTCATGTAATCACCAAAAGGGCACGAGGGATGTCGTTTTTGAGTGGGAGTTCATTTCTAATTTGGATTAGTCGAACCAAATTTGTCATGAACTAAATCAAAGTGGATTTGCATAATTTGTTGTAGTCATTTGCATCTATTTACTACCTTATGCTTAGTTTTAATTGATATAATAGAACTATAGAATTCTGGATATTTACTTTACGAACTGGTATCGTATTGTTTTGAATGTCAATTTAAAGTTTAGAAGTCTTATTGAAAACTTTTAGCAAACTCTATTTACTCCATGAAGTTTAATAAGTAGTACTAAATCAAGAGTAAGAATTCCAATGTTAGTATGTACAGTATCATGTTTGCCTCCATAATTCTCGATATTCAAAAGTTGTTTTAATATCGAGGTTATCTAGGAGCTGAAATAATTGTTTCAGAAACCATCATGTGTGAAAGATAATGTGATATCTGAAACAAAGTTTATGGTTGCAATATGATAGAGTATAATTTAACAAAATACACGTTCTCATATTCTATGAGAATTTGTGAAGGTTGGAGATGCTAGGCGTCCTAATCTACCAAAAAGGTTTTGGGAACTGATATTATACTCACGATTCTTCCTTATAGGCTATAGTAGTTTGATCATGAAAGTTTTTATGATAAGGATGAATAGAACATGCAAGTAAAATGTTTACTACATTAATAGATTACTAAAGAATGGATTTTTGAAAGAACACCAAACATTTGATGATGCTGATCCACTTCAAAGTGCAAGTCCAAAGGTATTAGTTTTTGACTATATACACTTTGTAATATGTCTCATGTGAATGACACCGCTATTGATGTTGATAGATTCTTTTAAAAGAACAGGAATTGCTGAAATAGAATCTATAAAATATTTGGCAGAAAAGAAAAAGTTGAAGATGTCCAACTTAGGTATATAGAAGATATACATGTTATGGCTATATTCTTTGCTTGTTAAACAATGTGGTTCTTAGGTATTGGATACCGAATTGGTTGGTGTGAAGTGTCATACAGAACAACACAATTCATGAACTGTAACGAGCTAAGTAACTAGCAAGAGAATAAGTGATGATGTTCATCAAAAACAAATAAAGTGTTATTGTGTTTTTCGTTGTCGTCAAACCTAGCCTTCAAGATTTGTTTTAATAATTGTTATTTTGTTCAGGTATTATGAGAACAATGGTTGTTCCAATAATTACCGTATTCCATAAAGGATGGATGAACTTTTACAAGTCTAGTTGGAGAAATCACATCCATAAACATTATTGCTAAAATGTCGCAAGAGAAATGATTGGAAGATCACTTATGAAGTGACATTGCTGTTTGAATTATATTGGAAAGTAAACATGAAGAAACTCCATGTTGATGGATTTTTGGAGTCTTTGATTTTGATCAATTAACGCTTGTGAGATTTTCCTCGAGATAATTGAAACTCCGTCAATAGGCCAAAGAGGAATGGATGACTAACATATTGGATATTATACATATTGATGTATATATTCCATTATATGTAGCCATATGTGATGGATCTTTTTTCTTCATATGCTTTCTCCAGAAATTTGAGTGAATATATATATATATATTTACTTAATAAGGAAGAAGTATGAAACATTTGAAAATTGTTCAAAGACTTTCAAGATGAAGTGAAAAATCATTGTAACAAGAAAATAAAAGAGTTTATGATTTGATCATAAAGGAAGATATTTGAGTTATAGGTTTAGCAAAACACCTAAGATTTCAGGAATTGTTCCATGAATTTGCACTTCCCGATAAACCACAGGAGTATGGTATGTTCGAGAGATCAAATCAAACCTTGTTTGACATGGGAAGATCAAAGGTGTCATTTATAAAACTTCCATTATGTTTTAAGGATTAAAGCTTTAGAGACTACCGCTTTTACACTGAAAAGAGCACCATCGTGATCCATTGAAATGACACCATATGTGTTATGGTTTGGGATAAAACCCGAATTGTGTTTTCTTAAATTTTGGTATGCTATGCATAAGTAAAATGTTTACAACCAAAGTCGGATAAGCACGTCTTTGTAGGTTATCCCAAAGAATTTGTTGGGAATTCCTCCATAACACCGGGGACAAAAGAGTTTGTCGCTTGGAACGTCAAGTTTCTTGAGAAGGAATTTTTCGCGAAAAGTTAAGTGGGAGGACAATAGAACTTTGATAAGGTTGTTGAACCTTAGCTATATGTGCTAAGTAGCACAGCACCGGAAAGTGTCCCAGTAGCGGCCACAATCCTCATGGCTCCCGTGATTACAAAGGGTGTGATCTTGGAGATTAGAGTTCCTATTTGAACCGTATGCATCGGGTAAGAATCAAATAGTGATATTTGATAAACAAGTCGTTATTGTTTTGACAATGATGAACCGACTGCATGCAAAGAAGCAATGATGGGCCCTGACTCCATAAAATGACTAGAAGTCATAGAATCCGTGATAGTATACATACACGCGAAATCAAGTTTCTGAACTTGGAAGACCCTCTGGAAAGGCGTGAAGCCTATCGGTCGTGGTTGGGTCTATAAAGAAATAGACATGGATGTTTAACATCTATGAAATAGTCAACATGTCGGAAAGAAGTTTACGGAAATGTTCAAGGAGTTGACTATGACAAGATTTGATCTTTCATAGCGATATTTAGTCTTGACGGATTAATGTAGCAACCACTACATATAATTTGATGTATGGTAGTTGAACAAACAAAATAATGTTCTTCTAATAGAATGGTTACCTAGGACGTGTACAAGACATGGTCCGAAGGGTTTTGTTAATTCAAAGGGTGCTAAAAGGGCATGCAAACTTCAATAGTTGAAGTGAGCATAGAGGAGTTGGAATCTTCACCATGATGAAAATGTTAAAGGAGTTTAAATTCATCGGAGACGATGAAGATGCTTGCATTTGCAAGAAATTAAGTGGGAGTACTGAGAGAAATTTCCAATACATTATGCAGAGTACATATTGTTGATTGGAAATGATGTATCTTTTATTGACACAAGTTAAGAATTTCATTAAAATGGGATTTCGATGAAAGACTTGGGCAAAACCGGAATATTTGGCATCAATGTCTATATGGATAGATTCAGGCGCTAATATGGTTGTGCCAGACATACATATATGAGATATTGAAAGGGTTCAATATGGAAACAACAAGAAAGGTTATTGCTGCATGGAAAGGATTGTATCAAGATTCAAGTGTTTCAACACTTGGTGAATAAAATCACATGAAGATTTTGATCGATTATATCATGATATGTACATATCCAGATATGTCCTATGCGCTAAATGTTATGATCACATACCAGAATGATTCATAAGATGATCATTGGACGACAGTAAAGATATTCTTATGAGCTTTGGAAGAACTAAGAATATATCATGTATAAGTGACAAATAGTTAAAGGTAGTTCATTGTAAAGTGTTACATTACTACTAGTTTTGTCACAAGATACAAATTAAAATTTATCTCAATTTATACTATGGGTGGCACAATGTAATGGCAAGGAGGTTCCATGATGGATTTGGATGAGTTCCAAAGTTGAGACATTGTGACGGATACTACAACAAAAGGCTAAGTATATGACTACTATAGTAGCAGCAAAGGAGGGCATTTGTGTTCAGTAGTTTGTTATCAAACTAGGTGTGGTTCAAAGTGGGCTAATACTATGAAGATATATTGTATGACAATAATATCAACATATTTGAACCCGAATGAACTAAAGGTCTCACCAAAGGACCAAATTTATACAATGCCATCTCATTTGAGAATGAGTGATGCGTAGAGACGCAAAGACATGCAAATACACACAGATCTGAAACTATTAGATTGGGAGATTATATTAACCACTAGTAATCGCGTATATGCAACACCAGAAAGCCATAGGTGTTCAATACGCAAAGTTTTTCAAACTAGATTATTGACTCTAGTGCAAGTGGGAGACTGAAGGGAATATGCCCGAGAGGCAATAATAAAGTGGTTATTATCTTATTCCTTTTTTATGATAAATGTTTATTTTGCATGCTATAATTGTATTAATTTGGAAACGTTAATACATGTGTGTTTAATAAACAAAAGGAAAGTTCCTAGTTATGCCTCTCTTATAAACTAGCTCGTTGATTAACAAGATGATCAAGATTTCCTCATCATGGACATTGGATGTTGTTAATAACGAGGTCACAACATTAGTGGAATGATGTGATTAACATTCATCCGAAGTATAGCATTATGATCAAAGTCATTGTGTTTATATTTCTATAACATCATACAAAGTAATCCTAGTCCTTAGACCATGAGATCATGTCAATCACTAACACTGGAAGAGTATCTTGATAACATCAAATGTCATAGAGTGAAATGGTGATTATAAAGGTGGGTTCAGTGCTACGAAAGTGTTATCTAGAGGCTCATGGATCAAGAGTGGGATTTTTCCATCCCGATGATGGATAGATATACTCTGGGCCCTCTCGGTGATATCACATTGGTTAGCTTGCAATCAAGTGATGAGATCACTAGAATGTTTTATCACAGGAACGAGAAAAGAGTACATGTCGGTAACGAGATCAAACTAGGTATGGAGATACCGATGATCGAATCTCGGACATGTAATATATCGCGAGACAAAGGCGTTTAGTTACTAGCATTAAAGGGTTCTCACGATCATAGAAGTCATCGTTGGATGTGTAGGAGTCGGTATGGATCTCCAAGTCCCACTTCTGATTATTGATCTGAGAGGGGTCTCGATCATGTCTGCATTATTCGCGAACCGTATGGTGACACACTTAAGGTATACCGACACCATTTGGAGCAAATATGTTTCAGATAAAGATTTAAGAAAGCGTTGGGATTATTTCAATAGACACCAAAACTGTTTTGGGTGAAGTTGCTGAAATTGGTTCTGCATGTAATATTGAAATGTTGCAGGGGGTTTTATGTGAATGTTTAGTAATTAAAGTAATTAACAAAATCCTGATTAAAATTAATAAAAGATTTTTATTAAATGAGAGGGCATTAAATTTGGAGAAATTTAATGCATTTAAAGTGGAGACTTTAATAGAGAATGTGAAGTGGGAAATTTATGTGGAGGGGGTTACCACCACATGAATGAGGGAGGTGTAGGGACACCCTCCATGGGAGCCGGCCATGGTAGGGGTACCCTCCCCTCCTCCTATAAAAGGCCCCCCTCTCACACCTTCACACTCACACCTCCTCATGAAGGATCTCTCTCGCCCTCTTGTATTCTTCCCCATGGTCTTAGATTGGCGAGATACATGTTCCCAGTGGCTTTATCTGGAAAGCAGTTGTTGCTTCCGCTGCTTTGCTAGAGTAAGGGACGGAGGTTGTCGGGGTACCGGGCATGTGTACGATCACGGATGCACCCCTGCTTTGCGGTCCTGGAGTTGATGGTGCTGGACTTGCTGGAGCTGGATCGGATGGACGTGCTGGAGCTGGACCTGCTGGACCTGCTAGACTTCATCACGATCTTGATATTGGCAAGTGTACGACTACATCATCAACGAGTTCCATCTCGTTAACAACACTTTGTTGTCTTCGAGGGTATGTTTGATAACTCATTGTTGGCGCCAGGAAAATTCTGGTGTGATGTTGATGTAGATCTCGTTGGGAACCCCAAGAGGAAGGTATGATGAGCACAGTAACAAACTTCCCTCAGTTATGAAACCAAGGTTTAATCGAACCAGTAGGAGCAAGGAAACACCCCAAAGGTGTTTCTAGCTAAGCCTTGGCAGGGCGCACTACTGGTGCTAGTAGCAACGTGGAGACCTGCACAACACAACCACAGAACTTTGTCCCCAACTTGCGATGAGGTTGTCAATCTCACCGTGTTCTGCTGAAAACAAAGGATTAAACATATCGAACGGAAGGAAGTAAAAGTTTGCAGAAATAAACACAAAGCAGTAAACAGTTTATAGATTTAATGTAAAAGATAAGGATCGGGATCCATAGTTCACTAGAGGCGGCTCTCCTTAAGATAGATAACATGCTGGGTGAACAAATTACAGTGGGGAAATTGACAAACATCGAGAAAGCAATGCATGCATATACTAATCATCTTGCCAACTTTGAGACTTGATTGGGCATTACAACATTATACATAGACCGCCATCCAACTGCATCTATGACTAATAATCCACCTTCAGGTTATCATCCAAACCCCCTCCAGTATTAAGCTGCAAGCAACAGATTATTGCTTTACGAACTGTGTGTAAAGTAAACAATACGATTGTTCTATTAACAAAGGATTGTTGTTTTCTCCCTAGTAGCAACAGCACATCTAGTACCTTAGAGATTTCTGTCACTTCCCCAGATTACCAGAGGCATGAACCCAGTATCGACCATAAAATACTAACTCTTGGAGTTGCTAGCATCTAATTGGCCAAGATAGCTACTAACAAAAGAAAGCATGCAAGATCACAAATAACAAAGACATGATAGAATCAATAATCAATCTGAAATAGCATCTCAATATCCATCGGATCCATGCAAACACAACATGCAGAATTACAAATAGATGATCTTGATCATGAATGGAGCTCACAAGATCTAGACATGAAAGCACAAAGGAGGAGAACCAGCCATCTAGCTACTACATGGATCCGTAGTCCAAGGATGAACTACTCACGCATCACACCGGAGGCTTGCATGGTGATGAAGAAGGCCTCTAGGGTGAATTCCCCTCTCCGGCAGGGTGCTGGGAAGAGCTTCTGATCTCTCCCGATCTAGGGATGGAGATGACGGCGGCTATAGACTCTTTCGTGGATTTTTTGATGGGGCACTTAGGGTTTTCGTCCCGAGGGCAATATATAGGTGGAAGGAGAGGCCGAGGGGGTGCCTAGGCTGGCCACACCACCCCCTGGCGTGGCCAGGCTTGGCCCGCGCGGCTAGGTGGTGTGGTGGCCCCCTGGCTCCTCTCCGTCTCGTATTCTGGCATCTGATGACTTTCGGAAAAATAGGCACTTTGGCTTTTGTGCCGTCCAATTCCGAGAATATTCATTTTCTGACTTTCTTGGAACCAAAAACAACAGAATACATGCAGCTGGCACTGTGGCTCTTGTTAATAGGTTAGTCCAAGAAATCATATGAAAACTACTCCAAAGTGTGGACAAACACACAAGAAAGTGGATAAAACCAAGCATGGAACATCAAAAATTATAGATACATTTGCAATGTATCAATGTTTTCTATGGATGTATATCCACCCGTTGCTTGTATCTAATAGATAGATCTTGGCATATAATAGTTCCCATCGTAGGAATTTTTTGTTTTCTATGCTGCAAACCCTTCAATAACATGGACACACAAAATATTTTTTAGAAGTGATACATAAGTTGTAGTACTAATACATGTTTAATGATTCAATTTATAAATATATTTGGTGTAGTGGCAAAACAATCAGTTTAAATCTATTTGATTTGATTTGAAGGTCTTTAGTTTGAATCCCCTGTGCGTACATATTTATATATATCTTGGGTTTACTTTTTTGAGAAAGGGTTTACATTTTAATATCGCTTTACGGAGAGGCTGACAACATGGACCCACTAGCCTACAGCATCCCTCGAGTTTGAAGGGCGGGTTTGAAAAGAAGTTAAATACTTGTACAGAGAGGCTGGCATTTAGGACCCACCCGCCAGAACATACAAGCTGCATCTGGGACCCACAAGCCATAACATACTAGAGAGGCTGACATGGGGGCCTCAACAGCAAGACCATCAATGGCTAGTGCATCGAGCAATGTTGCCAACGTCAAAACAGCGGATGTAGCCAAAAATAAAGTCCAACATACACATGTTTCATTTATAGAGAGACAGACATGTGGGACCCAGTAGCGCGGCCTTATACAGGTGCTGCCTCGAGCAACATTGCCAAGTTCAAAACACCGAGGCGCGAGCAAGAAAAAGTCCAGCATGCACACGTTTCTTCTAATGAGAGGCTCACATGAGGGACCCAGCAGCCTAGAAAAACGGCTGATGCATCGAGCAATATCAAGTTCGAAACACGGAGGAGAGACTAAGACAAAAAATTCCATCATGCACATGTTTCTTCTAATGAGTGGATGACATTTGAGGCCCTGCAGCATGATTAAAAGGTAGATGCAGCAAGCAATGCTATCAAGTTTGGAACGCGGAGGCGCGATCGAGAGAAAAATTCTATAATACACAGGTTTCTTCTAATGATAGGATGACATGTGGGGTCCAGGAGTTTGATTGAACGGTAGATGCATCGAGCAGCGTTATCAAGTTAGGAACAGGGTAGTGCGAGCGAAGAAAAAAATGCCATCATACACACGATTTTTATAATGTGAGGATGGCATGGAGGACCCAGTAGCATGTCTAAACGGCAGATAGATCGAGCAACATTATCGAGTTGAAATCAGGGAGGCAATAGCCAAGGGAAAAAATTCCATCATACAAACGTTTCTTCTAATGAGAGGATGACATGTGGGTCCAAGCAGCCTAATTAAATGGTAGATGCATCGACTAACGCTATCAACTTCGTAAAAGGGTAGAGCGAGTGAAGGAAAAAATTCCATCATACACACGATTCTTGTAATGAGAGGCTGACATGTGGGACCCGGCAGCCTAACAAAATGGCAAACACATCGAGCAACGTTATCAAGTTCAAAATAGGGAGGCGCGACCGGAAAGTATGGTCCACTAGAGACACTGATGTCCAGGACCCACACGCCTCAAAAGACTTCGTCCAGTCAGCATCGCGCAAGGAAACGAAAATCTTGCTTCTGCCATGCACTGGCCGAGCTTCCTCCATGTTTTTAGCGGTTCTGTCGTAGTAGAGGGCCACGAAACCGGAAAAAAAGTTTTCCATCGGACACGGTCGAGCCGAGAAATTCGTCACGGAAGTTGCTGTAACACCCCCAGGATCAGGGTTAAACAAGTCCTAGACATTAGCCTGACATAAGCTTAACCTAGAGCTCGAGGATACTCTGTGAGAAATCGGTAACACAAAAATTATTACAGCAAGCTCATAACTGAGCGGAGAACCAAAATGTTACAAATAGAGGTCACTGACCACAAACATCAAACAACGGAAGACAAGTTATGCTATTAAGTATAGAAAACTTAACAAATGGCCTAAGAGGCCTAAAGCATAACGATGACGTCCCAGCCCATAGATTCTAGGCTACCGGCTGGGAACCCCAAGCTACTCATCGGTGTCGATGTCGTATGGAACACGTCTTCGAGGGAACACTTATTCTGCTACAAAAGTACCAACAAAGCAAGGGTGAGTACAGGGTGTACTCCGTAAGACTTATGGCTGGTGGGCTTATTTTGCATAAAGCCATCTTTGTTTATAAAACAAGAGGGAGAAGAAGCTCGTCTACTCGGAATATTTTAAAAGGGGATAAGAGAGCGACATCTCCGAAGAAATGATCATCATCTTGATATCCACCAAAACTTCATCCTCCTCTCACAACTAGGATCACCTCCTCGTACCCATGAGGAAGCATCCTTAAGCACACATTGAACTACCAACTATTACGATTAGGGTCATGTTCTCTATGATCTTAGAATTCGGTCACCAAACGTTCATAACCATGAACACGACTTTTTGAAAAAATTTAACCCTGCAGGGGTGTACAACTTTACCCACAAATACCAACCGACTCTTAGCGCCACTTGACACACCTCCTTGGTGTGCTGGCAGAGGGTGATTGGACACAACCATTTTACCTTGCTTCGCCGAGACCATGAGTCACGCCCTAAGGATGGTTCCGCCGTAACGTGTCAAATCCCGAAGACGGTCCCTAGAGATGTGGGCGAGGTTGGTTTCTCAAGGGCGCCATCTACCCCAAGCAACCCCGGCCACGCTGACCTACCTGTTATGATGCACCTCCTTCTCCTCCGATTTCGAAAACATTTTCGATGCGTATGCCAAATGGAAAGCCCAAACTATGTGGCTCATGGAATCTACTAGGCAAGTTAGTTAATCATGAGGTCCCCATAAACCCCGTGTGGCTGTACGCTCGTCTTGGTCCAAAGGCAAGAACTCGGTTACTAGTGGTGGCGAGCATGGGACTAGAAAAACCACATCCCACTATGGCCTCCCATACAAGCCTTAGCATGTTTAACCTTTACCACGGAACTTACCTTATCAGTATACATCGTTCTCCTGTCATACTAGATTCTCTGCATCTGATACATCTTCTGGATGAACCAGCACTGACAGCTAAGCATGGCTAAGCAAGACACAGATAAAAGCTCTAACAGTGCACACAAGCCAAACCTAGTTATGCTAGGAGTAGTGGATCAGGTAATATAAGCTTAAAGGGAGTAATGCAACATATAGGATACTCTATCTATGGATAAAAGACCATAGTAGAATCGTATGCATCCTGGCAAAATTGAAATGCTTTCGAAATCATAGGATTGTATAATGGTGGGGCTATACTTGCCTTGTTTGTTGATACCCAAAAAGCAGATCTTCAGATATCTTGTACTTTACTTCATTATAGTTGGTCAAGTATTGTTCTTCAAGCTCCGATGGCGTTGATCTCGCTCTTCAATCTCGATATCGATATCGTATTCTATCGAAAAGAAGCGAACACCAAAAAGAAAGGGGAAACAACAATCAATACATGGCATCGATGCAATTCTCAAGAAGGGATGATGATATGACAAGTTTAATAGCATTGAAATGAGACCCTAAAGCATGCCTGGCAATTTAAGCAGGATCCGAGGGGTCCAAACCCTAATACAGGAGAGACCCCGGAATCACCTGCGGGGTTCAATTGATTCTTCTAATTAAACTTGTAAATTAAGTTGTTGAACAATGCATGATTATAGATTATATAGGTAGATCTCATTTTTCTGAACATTTTGATATATTATTCATATTTTGCTAAGGTATAAATAATTATTTATTGAATTTATAAGATTATATCAATTTCTGAAATTATTAAAAGAGTTTATTAAACCTTTACTGCGCAAGGCTGACATCAGCGAGGGCATTTAATCTTTTTACACAGGGGCTGGTCTACCCACTATGGCTGGCAGAGGGGCCCTAGGCCATCTCAGCGGTCACGTCGGCAAGTGGGGCCAGGCCTAGGTTTGACCGGGGGGCTTGACCCGTGCGCTGATGTCAGGATGATGTCGGCCTGACGTCATCTCGCCAGAGACACGTCAGACAACCATTGGGGACGGCGGAGGAGGGCACGAACGAGCGTGTGAAGCGGTGCGTTCTACTCAGTGTGTCGAGAAGAACCAGAAAAGGGCGGCGCCGCTACCTATTGGTCATGGAAGCATGGCCGACAGCGAGGCCGAACGGCAGCGGTTGCAGGCGCACGGCACGACCACGGCACAGAGGGGAAGGAAGATGGTGGAGAGGTTCTAGAGAACCGCCAACTCACCTGGATACTCATGGTGAGGTCACACAGGAAAGGCTAGGTTAGAAAGCGCCCAAATTTGCGACGGAGGGCGGCGGCCGGTGTTGGGGTGCCGAGGACAGTGGCCACGATTCGAAGCTACCGTAGCCGATTCCATGTGCGAGGAGGGTCAGGGCGATGAGGCGGTGTCGTGAGCTTGCTCTAGGAGGCTCGGAACAACGCGGAGTAGCGGGGCTCGCCAGCGACTGAGGCGGCTAGGGTTTCGAGTCACGGGAGGGAGAAGATGGAGACCGGGAGAGAGATAATGAGAGGATGAGGACGAGAGAGAGGGTCACTGTGGCTCTTATCCATTCCCTTGAGCTCGGCGGTGGTGTCAATCGCAGCGGTGGGATCGATGGCCGGTGGCGCAACAGAGAGGAGCTTGGCGTCGAGAGGAATACGACAGGGAGAGAGGTGAAGCGGTACTGGGCCGCCGATGGGTTGACTTGGGCCGGCTGCGGCTACGGGGTGTTGCGCGTGGGCGACAGGGAGAAGAGAGGGAAGAACTAGGCAGACCTAGAGCTTCTAGCTCTATATTTTTTAGCAAAACCTTTTTTTTCCTTTCTCTGAAATCTGTTTCTCTTTGTATTTGAATTTTAAACCTATTTTGATTATTTCAAAAATTACCAAAGGCTTTACAAATAGTTTTGAAACACTTAGGGACCCTTATAATCCATTTGGGCTCCAACACTTTTGTAGTTTTCAAAATTCAAAACCCTTTTGAACTGATTTGAGAGAAAAAGGAAGCTAGGGTTTTAGGAGTTTTACATTATTTTCTTTGCATGCATTTTTAAAGATGATTCTCATGAATGCACAATAAAAGCCCTAATTATGATTCACTAAAACTGGGGTGTTACAGATCTATCCCTCTTATGAGAATCTCGACCCGAGATTCCACAGGTAGGAAGAAGGAAGAGAAACAAGGTTCCTTCTAAGGATAAGAGGGAAACACACAGAGTATCTCATGGTCAACTCGTGAAGGAGTGTTCAGAAACAACTCTGAGATGACAGACATGAAACACATCAAGGTAACGGAGAAAACAAGAGGAGAAGGTTTCAAGTTGTTAAATAGCTTGTCTTCATAAGGATTGAGACCATGGAGTTTCAGAAGGATTTAAGCTTCTGAAAGGGAAAGCTTACAATAGAGAGAACATGACCATGGACACCTCCACTAAATGGCTTAAGTAGATCTTCCAGAGATACAGAGATACAGATAACCAAGCTGTTGAATTACTTTTGATACAGAAGGGTCACTCTTCATTCAACAGAAGGCCAAGATAGAAGGTTATTTTGTGGCGAGGACTCGTAAGAGTCACAAGGAACATGTAACAAAAGAAACTTTTGATTACCAAAATCGTAGTCACTCTATGAACATGTTAGAGGAAGCAAGGGAAACTCTTTATTTATCTAGGTCTATCAAAATCTTTGCCAAAGATCGTGATATCACTTCACACCACCAAGATGATTAGGTAAGAAGATTCCCGATGACACGAGGAAAAAGAAACTTCATTCTCAGACTTCAGTTACTTGACACAATAAGACGCTTGCCAACATAACGGGTCTAGAGGATCGACCGAGAGACATTTAGCAACATTACTTTAAATGTTCTCCTTGATGTTCGAGGCACAAAACATCAAGTAGAGGTCAGACTTCGGATACAAAGGAAACCATAAGCGCAACTCCTATAATAAATCATAGAGGAAGCCTCATGAAGAGTGGTTGTTATTTGCCGATTCAAGAGAATTTGACAATAGGCTTTCCGACTAGTTGTATCAACCATTACATCAATCTTGCTGGGTTTTACAAAGAGTACTATGTCAAAACCTTCAAGAACTCAAACCATCATATCTGCTTGAGATTTAGATTTGGTTAGGTGAGATGATACTTTAGACTCAGCATGTCCGAATAGAAAGCTTGCGACATTTACCGTAAAGGTAAAGTCACTAGATTCTCAACACATGGACTTCAGTGTTAAGCTCCAATAGACTGAGCTACATTGCTAGACCCATGTATTAACAACTTGTCAGAAGACAACTGCTTATATACATCAAGTACTTGCAATGAAACACAAGTGTCCATAAGGAAACATAGACAACTCTACTCGAATCCACGGCGACATCTTTCACCATTTGCTCGTGAATCAAAGGAGGTTACTTCTAACATCCAGAACGCATACTTCAAGATGATCCGAAGAAGGGTCTCAAAAGTTTTCCAACATTAATGCCAAATGTTCCATATGAATCCAGTCTGACATGGAGGAAATAAGGATATTGTTGATGGGCTCAACAACAAACTCATTGAGATACTCCAGGAAGATGGACTCATATGTTGTATGAACGAGACAGAACTTTTGGTCAGACTAGAGGACATGAGGATGTACTCATGTGAAACATCACGAGTAGTAACATCATCATGGTAGTCCTTGGAAACTGAGTTTGATTTGACGATAACCCAAATCAAGTCAAAGGCGGGGGAAGATAACATATCCATGAAGGAAACACTATCTTTCTTCAGCACGAACAAAACTGTACGTCCCTTTAAGATGTACTAAGTCAGATAGAACTTCTGTCTTACAACTCTCCAAGTTGTTGTTTAAGCTCAACCAACTAGTTCAAGGGTATCCAGCATAGATCCTTTAAGAAAAAGTAGTTCAGAGAACTTGCTTGCTCAAGAAATTTACTACACGGTCATGTGGCAACATGGCGATACTTCTAGAAGACGTATAGAATATCACGATCCACCGATATGTCACTTAGTTCGAGAGGGAGCTTACTTGGTAAGGCAAGAAGACATAGTCTCAGAGCTTGGGCACAAGCCTAACTCTTTTACCAAAGAGGGTGTACCAGTGTAGCAGACTTGGTAGCACAATCATCCTTTGCTTAGTGATAGGGTTAACCAATCATGCTAAGAATGACACAAATGTCCTTGTAGTTCAAAGCAATAATGATTGCTAAGAATCTCAGATGGCCACATTATTACGCACATGCATCATTCACGAGCACGAGAGCTCAGAGGAAGGGTGGGTAAATATGTGTAAGAGAATCACTTCATTAAGAATGTCATGAAACTCAACACATCCTCTTAGTGTAAAAGGGTGTGATACTCTAAGGTATAACAAAACAGAAGCTAATTAGCACTTTTTGATCTATGGATTACAACACTTTGACCTGGTCCTAGATATGACGAGGTTCCGGAGTTTGTTTCTCCTAACATTCTGGAGTGGTTTGTCTTGACGGACCACAAGAGTATCTTGCATTGGAAGACACCAATGCGCATTTACTACTTGGCTACCAACTGGTAGACAAAGGTCGGAAACAACAAGGGGAAAAGGAACATGCTCAGGATTGAATCCCGAGATGTGGATGCATAGATTATCATTCTTCCGAAAACTAATGCATAGAAGGGAGGGTGTCGCAGAGTCACGATTATAGATGTTAGACTCACGAGGAGTACTCTTTTAGTGATCTATTTGGTTCCATTAAAGAACATCTTCCATAAAATGTGGTAGGGGAAGTCCTTAATTGTCGAAATTTAATCGCGACAACAACCACAAGCTTGAAGGCTATATTTTAGAAGTAGCCATCCTGAGGTAATGTATGAACATTAAAAACTAGGGTCAAAGCAGTGGACCTTGGGTTAAAGATCAGGTTCATGTACAAGATTCACAACACCTGAATCCAACACAATCCGGGATCTTCGATTCAAGTCCAAGGGTTAAAACCCGAGAAAGAAGTAACTACTACTTGAGTGACACAACGTACACTACAAGATAGTAATCACGAGGTAGCTTCCAAAAGAAGAAGGAACTTCTGGAGTACCACAAAAAAATAAAAAGGAGACATATGAGGTGAAACAAAACCCAAAGCCTAGAACAGAACACTTTAGAGCCATATAATATAATATTGTGGGCCCATAAGGTAGAGAGATCATGATGGAAAGGAATCTCTCAATCGAAACAGCGCAAAGGGGACACAAAGAACACCACACACACAACTCTAGAGAACTCTACACTAGGTGAAATGGCTGAGAAACGACATGCCTGCAAGGCACCTAAGCTTTGAAAGACTAGAAGAGATATCAAAACTTTTCCAAAGTCAAAACAAGTTAAGATGACCCAGAGTTAGAGCGATACCAGATGAGGAGCAAAAGAAGCATACTAGAGTTTTCATAAATACCTTCCATCTTTGAAATAGTTTTCACAAACACTAGACTCAACATTGACCAATAGCAAGGTTTTCCTATGGTCGGTACTGCTTTGATACCAAAGACTGTAACACCCCTGGGATCAGGGTTAAACAAATCGCAGACATTAGACTGACATAAGCTTAACCTAGAGCTCGAGGATATTCAGTGAGAAATCAGTAACATAACGGTAACCCTGCGACACAAAAAGTATTACAGCAAGCTCATAACTGAGTAGATAACCAAAATGTTACAAACAGAGGTCACTGGCCACAAACATCAAACAACGGAAGGAAAATTATGCTATCAAGTATAGCAAACTTCACAAATGTCCTAAGAGGCCTGAAGCATAATGACGACGTCCAGCCTATAGATTCCAGGCTGCCGGTCGGGAACCCCAAGCTACTCGTCGGTGGCGATGTCGTATGGAACACGTCTTCTGGGGAACACTTATTCTACTACAAAAGTATCAACAAAGAAAGGGTGAGTACAGGGTGTACTCGGCAAGACTTATGGCTGGTGGGGTTATCTTGCATAAAGCCATCTTTTTTTATAAAACAAGAAGGAGAAGAAGCTCATCTACTCGGAATATTTTAAAAGGGGATAAGAGAGCGACATCTCCGAAGAAATGATCATCATCTTGATATCCACCAAAACTTCATCCTCATCTCACAACTAGGATCACCCCCTCGTACCCATGAGGAAGCATCCTTAAGCACACGTTGAACTACCAAGTTTTACGATTAGGTTCATGTTCTCTATGATCTTAGAATTTGGTCACCAAGCGTTCATAACCGTGAACACAGCTTTTCGAAAGATTTAACCCTACAGGGGTGTAAAACTTTACCCACACTTACCAGCCGACTCTTAGCGGCACTTGACACACTTCCTTGGTGGGCTCGCAGAGGGTGATTGGACACGACCATTTTACCTTGCTTCGCCGAGACCATGAGTCACGCCCTAAGGATGGTTCCGCCGTACCGTGTCAAATCCTGAAGCCGGTCCCTAGATATGTGGGCGAGGTTGGTTTATTAGGGGCGCCATCTCCCCAAGCAACCCCGACCATGCTTACCTACCTGTTATGATGCACCTCCTTCTCCTCCGCTTTCGAAAACATTTTCGATGCGTATGCCAAATGGAAAGCCCGAACTATGTGACTCATGTAATATAAGCTCAAAAAGGGACTAATGCAACAGATAGGATACCCTATCTATCGATAAAAGACCACAGTAGAATCGTATGCATCATGGCAAGAATTGAAATGCTTTCGAAATCATAGGATTGTATAATGGTGGGGCTATGCTTGCCTTGTTTGTTGATACCTGAAAAGCAGATCTTCAGATATCTTGTACTTGACTTCATTACAGTTGGTTAAGCATTGTTCTTCAAGCTCCGATGGTGTTGATCTCGCTCTTCAATCTCGATATCGATATCGTATTCTACCAGAATGAAGCGAACATTGGAAAGAAAGGGGAAACAACAATCAATACATGGCATCGATGCAATTCTCAAGCAGGGATGATGATATGAAAAGTTTAATAGCATTGAAATGATACACTAAAGCATGCGTGACAATTTAAGCAGGATCCGAGGGGTCCAAACCCTAATACACGAGAGACCCCGGAATCACCTGCGGGGTTCAATTGATTCTTCTAATTAAACTTGTAATTTAAGTTGTTGAACAATGCATGATTATAGATTAGATAGGTAGATCTCATTTTTTGAACATTTTGATATATTATACATATTTTGCTAGGTATAAATAATTATTTATTGAATTTATAAGATTATATCAATTTCTGAAATTATTAAAAGAGTTTATTAAACGTTTACTACACAAGGCTGACATCAGCGAGGGCGTTTAATCTTTTTACACAGGGGCTGGTCTACCCACTGTGGCTGACAGAGGGGCCCTAGGCCACCTCAGTGGCCACGTCGGCAGGTGGGGCCAGGCCTAGGTTTGACCGGGGGGCTTGACCCGCGCGCTGATGTCAGGATGACGTCGACGTGACATCCTCTCGCCAGAGACACGTTGGACAACCACTGGGGATGGCGGAGGAGGGCGCGAATGAGCGGGCGTAGCGGTGCGTTCTACTCAGTGTGGCGAGATGAACCGGAAAAGGGCGACGCCGATACCTATCGGTCATGGGAGCATGGACGGCAGCAAGGCCGGACGGGGGCGGTTGTAGGCACACGGCGCAACGACGACACAGAGGGGAAGGAAGACGGTGGAGAGGTTTTAGAGAACCGCCAGCTCACCTGGATACTCATGGTCAGGTCACACAGGCATGGCGAGGTCGGGAAGCGCCAGAATTGCTGACGGAGGGCAGCAGCCAGTGTTGGGGTGCGGAGGACAGTGGCCTCGATTCGGAGCGTCCGCGGCCGATTCCATGTGTGAGGAGGGTTAGGGCGACGAGGCGGTGTCGTGATCTTGCTCTACGAGGCTCGGAACAACACGGAGTAGCGGGGCTTGGCCGCGACTGAGGCGTCTAGGGTTTTGAGTCGCGAGAGGGAGAAGAGGGAGACCGGGAGAGAGATAATGAGAGGATGAGGACGGGAGAGAGGGTCATTGTGGCTCTTATCCATTCCCTGGAGCTCGGCGGCAGCGTCAATCGCAGCGGTGGGATCGACGGTTGGTGGCGCGACAGAGAGGAGCTTGGCGTCGGGAGGAAAAAGACAGGGAGAGAGGCGAAGCGGTACTGAGCCGCCGATGGGCTGACTTGGGCCGGCTGCGGCTACGGGGTGCTGCGCGTGGGCGACAGGGAGAAGAGAGGGGAGAACTAGGCCGGCCTAGAGCTTCTGGCTTTATATTTTTTTAGGAAAACATTTTTTCCTTTTTGTGAAATCTGTTTCTCTTTGTATTTGAATTTTAAACCTATTTTGGTTATTTCAAAAATTACCAGAGGCTTTACAAATAGTTTTGAAACACTTAGGATCCCCTGTAATCCATTTGGGCTCCAACACTTTTGTAGTTTTCAAAATTCAAAACCCTTTTGAACTGATTTGAGAGAAAAAGGAAGCTAGGGTTTTAGGAGTTTTACATTATTTTCTTTGCATGCATTTTTAAAGATGATGCTCATGAATGCACAATCAAAGCCCTAATTATGATTCACTAAAACTGGCACTAATAGAGAAAGGCTTATGGATAGATTTATTATCCGTGGAGCATTTTTTTGAATATGCTCCACTGATAGTTATCAGTGGCGCATTTAAAAATATGCTCCACTTATATTTTGTCTAACCAATGGCGCACATTGCAAATAATGCGCCACTTATAATGTGGGACCAGCACCCTGGAGGGCTATGGACCAAATATCAATGGCGCATATGGACATATGCGCCATTGATATATTCTTATCAATGGCACATATGCAATATGCGCCATTGATATTCTCCTCACCAATGGCGCATTCTTTCCTACATGCGCCATTGATAACTATGTGGGCCCCACCTAGACCCCACCCCTCTAAAAGGTGACAGGAATATCAATGACGCATTTAGTATATGCGCCACTGATAATTTTCCTCCAATGGCGCATATAATATGAAATGCGCCACTGATAAGTCTTGGGGGACTTATCAATGGAGCATTTAGTGTAATATGCGCCACTGATAACTTCGTCTAGATCTACAAGTTGGCACCTACCCCCACCCACCACCACCATTCCATTCTTCTCCACCCACCACCCCAAACTAGATCTAGCTCATCCTCCTCCTCCCCACCACCTCAATTTCTCCATTCTTTTCTCCATTCTTGGTTGTTGACTGAAGGAAATATGCCCTAGAGGCAATCATAGAGATGATTGTATTTCATATGTATCTATGAGTTTTTATAATGTTCCTTGGATATCCATATATCAGACAACTTGTATTGATTGGCAATTATGTGAATTGCTTGTCAAACTCTTTACTTGTATGGTTATCAGATAGTTGTCCCTAGTCGGAGTTTATGTGAGGACACACGTGAATATTAGACTAGCACATCGATTGGTTGATGATTATGTTTCGCAAGTCATAGACATGGAGATGTCAAACCAATGATGTGGACACATGTTATGAACATGGGGTTGGACCGACCCAACTTGAGACTGACAATAATACTTGCAGCTCTCTCTACACATCGCGTAAGTTTTGTCCTTAGACCTGAGATTGTCGCATGTACTTGAGATGTGGATCGACCTACTTTAGGGCTATCAAACACTACTCCATAGCTGGGTAGTTATAAAGGTAGCTTTCGGGTTTGTCCTGATATATGCTGCAAGGCATCGGTCAATCAAGATGGGATTTGCCCCTCTCTACTTGAGAGAGATATCTCTGGGCCCCTCGAGTGATCGGATCCAGAAATGCATGGCCGTGCTACATATGGTTAAGAGTTAACCTAGTAAAGTGATTCCGAATCATAGTATCGAGAAAGAGAGGTCAGCTTGGAGCTAGACCAAATATCGTGAGGCAAAGGGAAAGACATGTACTCAACCTTGTGATGGTTCGTCCGAATGATCTTTATATGCGTTTAGGAGTTGGCACGTCTTGCTAGAGGCCGCTACCAACTATTGATGGAGTAAGTGTACTCGTGTCATGTCTATAAGTGTATGAACCTATAGGGTCACACACTTTAGGGGCCGGAAGCCTAATGAGGATTGGATCCGAATTAGACCAGGCTTAGGCTGCTAATGGGCTGGTAAAGTAGAAGCCCACCAGGGATGCCTATATAAGAGAGAGTGAGGCGAGCTAAATAGGGTTGAGCATTCCACCCAGCCACCACTCCTCTTACGCCTGTCTTGCACGTGCGGACCTAGCAGTCTGCCATGTGACCTTCCACTCCGGATGTGTGGATACCTCGGAGGTGCTGCAGCTGTAGCACTTGGACGAGCCGTGCAAAGGGGAGTTACTCGTGGGACGAGGACAAGGAGGAGACGTAGAACATCTACAGTGCCGCGACGTGCTTCATCGAGCTCCGCAACTGCGCGTCTAGCGGTAATCCTATGATCTATGACAATAGCATTCCTGGTGGACGTGGTAGAAATTTTTGATTTTACGCTAGTGTAACCTACCCGTTTCCCTTCAGAACCTACCTTGCTTCTAGTTTTGTGAGGGGAAGCCTCTCCAATTGTTGTAGATCTACTAAACCAACTAGTTTTCCTCCTCCAACATCCATCTTGTTCTCCAACAACAACCACACTATCTCGTCGCGGACTTATCTCGGTAACGATTCTACTAGGTGAGTTGTTGGAGGACATGCATGTGGATGTTTTGTGTGGAGGGTGGACGTCGGTGCGGTGTGTATGTGTGTGCATGCTTATGTTTGTGAAGCCTTCTTATTGCGAGAGGGATGATGTGTTTGCATGGATGTGGTGCATGAATGTTTGCAGGTGACGAAGAAGAAAGCATGTTGCTTGCTCTGGTGGTACGTGGATGTTTTTCGAAATGTCGATTAATTTCCGTTTCAGCAAATTTTTGCACTATCCATATGTCCCATTTTTAGGAGAGGTCATGCCGAATTTTTCCGGCGACCATGCATGCATGTGTGTGTGTGCATGATGGTGCTGTGGTTCTAAGATACTCTCTATTTCTGCTCTATACGGCACAGGAAACCATGGTTAGACACATGAGCGAAGGTTGAGCAGCTAGGTACAAGAAACGCGCGGTGGCCGACATGATTCTGAGCAAGAGGACCTACATAAGATGTCTGTGTCAAACATGCAATCTCGGGAGCTTGGTTGACCCTGATTCCGGATCCCTGGAGAATCACCTGCTCACGCGTGGTTTCATGCGCGGCTATGATTCTTAAGATGACAAGGACGTCAACGATCCTGAAGACGAGGGCAGGCATGATGATCATCACGAAGGAGATGTCGGCGGCGGACATGATCATGATCATGAAGGAGATGTCGGCAGCGGTGGACATGATGATCAACATGAAGGAGATGATAGCAGTGATAGACATGATGATCATCATGAAGGAGGTGCCGGTGAAGAAGACGCAGACACACAAACGACGCGGCTAACCTCGGCCTTGCAGGAACCTCATGTTCAGGAACTGCTTCTCAGTGAGACGAGCAACACCAAAGCTGCTACCAGGGAAAAGCCAAGCTAGCGCAGATGGAGATAGACGGGAAAACTCCATTGTATCCTGGGTGCCGGCCCGAGGATACCTGCTTGAACGTAACGCTCAAGGCTCTGGAGATGAAGGCAGAAAGCAAATGCACCGACGTAAGCTTCAACAAAAACATGAGATTCTGGCAAGAACGTCTTCCCGAGGGGAAAACGTGTCGAACTAGTATCAAGGAGGCCAAGAAAATCGTATGTCCTCTTGACCCACCGTATGTTAAGTACCACGCCTGCATTAATGACAGCACATTTTATCGGGATCAGAACAAGGATAGAACCACATGTCCGGTGTGTGACCACTGACGATACAAGAGAGGGAACAAGAAAGTTCCTCGAAAAGTGGTATGGTACTTTCCTATCACTCCCCGTCTGCAGCGGTATTTCGTGGACCCTAAGGAAGCAAAGCTCATGCAATGGCATGCGGAAAGGAAGAAGACGGCCGAAGATGATCCGCATAAGGGCAAGATCCTCACACACCCATCGGACGCTAGCCAGTGGAACGCACTGGACATTGACTTTCCAAACTTCGGGGGCGATCCAAGGAACGTCAGGCTTGGTATGAGCACCGACGGACTCAATCCATTTGGCAACCAGAGTAGCACATATTGCACCTGACCCGTGTTTGTATGGCCGTACAACCTCCCTCCTTGGCTGTGCACCAAGCAGAGATACGTACACATGTGTATTCTAATTCAGGGGCCGAAACAACCAGGTATCGACATGCATCTGTATCTCGGGCTTCTGAAAGAAGAGTTAGCCACGCTGTGGGAGACGCCAGCCCATACATGGGATGCATACACAGGAGATTATTTCCCTATGAGAGCCGCACTGCTCAAGAGGGTGCAGGACTATCCAGGTTACGCATACGTGTCTGCCCAGGTGAACCACGGACACAAAGCATGTGTCAAGTGCATGGATAAGACCCGGCATCTCCAGCTACCAAGGGATCCTGGGTCATCGAAGAACATGTTCCAATGGACTCGAATGTGGCTTCCAAAGGATCACGCATGGAGAAAGCGTAGAGATCTGTTCAATGGAAAGTAGAGCTCGAAAAAGCCCCACGTCCAAGGAGTGGAGAAGTGATCCAAGATATGTTGGACAACTGGGAAGAGTGCCCTTTGCCGGGAAAGAAGCGTCCGAGGACGAAACCGCCGCATGGTGTGTGGAAAGCTAGGCCTGTTTTCTAGGACCTGCCATACTGGAAATACCTCCACATGCCCCATAGCCTTGATGTCATGCACATCACGAAGAACATGAGCGAGAGTCTGCTTGCCACTATCATCAACATGCCGGATAGGACCAAAGACGGGCCGAAAGCAAGGAACAACCTGATGGAACTTGGCATCAAGGAAGAACTTCATGAGACGCCACCACCCGATGATGATGATGATGATGAGATGGCGCCTGAAGATACTCAAGGTTGCCGCAAAAGGGTTAAGAGGGGAATTGCAGTGTTTCTGGCTCCCTGCTTCACTCTAAGTGAGCAGGAGCTTGAGCAGTTTTTCAACTGGCTCTTAGGAGTCAAAGTTTCTTACGCTTACTTGGGGAACATAGGCAGATATCTGGACAAAGCGGAGAAGAGGATCAGCGGGATGAAGTCTCATGACTGTCACATGCTGATGGCGCAGATACTTCCCATTGTGATCTGAGGGATAATGGACAAGCACGTCCATGAGATGCTATTTGGCCTCTACAACTTCTTCGACGTCATCTCGAGGAAGTCGATTGGCTTGAAGTAGCTCGACACACTACAAGATGAGATCGTCGTGATACTATGCGAGCTCGAGATTTACTTCCCGCCCACATTCTTCAACATCATGGTCCATCTACTCGTCCATGTCATGGATGACATCATTCATCTCGGGCCGACATTCCTGCACAACATAATGCCGTTTGAAAGGCTTAACGGTGTTATCAAAAGATTCGTACGCAATAGGTCCCGTCCAGATGGAAGCATTGCCAAGGGTTTTCTGACCTACGAGTGCGTCTCTTTCTGCTAGAATTATCTACGCACCGACCCGGACGACGAGGATGACCCTGTTGGTCTGCCCAAAAGGACGCACCTCGGCATGCTCGCTGGATATGTCCACCGCGAGGGCTTTTGCACCATGCATGTCGGCACGAAGGGTCGACGTGACGACTTTGACAGGGCACACCGAGTCGCGCTACAACACATCGAATTGGTTGATCCTTGGGTGGAAGAGCACAAAAGCTTAATCGAGCAGAATTTCATTGACCTTGGTCGGCCGAGGAAGAAGGGAGACCTAACAAGAGAGCACAACTCTAGCTTCACGTCTTGGTTCAAGAAGAAGCTTCAAGAAAATCCCCCCGCAGACCCGCAAACACCTTCTACGGAGGATGAAAAACTAATTTTCGCCTTGTCAAATGGCCCCGGGCACAACATGAGGACATATCAGGCATACGACATCAACGAGTACAGATTCTACATCGAGAAAAGGGAGATGAGAAGCGACTATCAGAAGCCAGGAGTAACGATGCTATCCTATGCCGATGACGAAGCCATCGTCAAGGAACGATTTTTTGGAAGGATCGAGGAGATCTGGGAGCTCGACTACGTCGGAGAGAAGGTTCCGATGTTCCATGTCATATGGGCCAAGAGCGTCCAAAAAGAGGGTCGGTATTTCACCACCATGGTTATATCCCATGCCTCCACGAAGAACGCCTCCGCAAAAAATGAGCCATGTGTACTCGCGAGCCAAGTGGACCAATGTTTCTTCATCATTGACCCGTCAAAGCCAAGCCGTGTTGTCATGAGGAGGGGCAAGAGGAGCATCATAGGAACGGATAGACCCGCCAACGAGCAAGACATAGAAAAGAACGACGATCCGAAGATCGAAGAGGAATTCGACAAGTACTTCGATAAGCCGACTACTGCAGGAAACAGGAAGACCACCCTACCTACTAAAGGTTGTCCGTTCACGAGAAAAAACCTTAACCTTTCCGGGCTAAAGTATTCAACAGCGAGGAAGAAGGGTAAGGAGATTGCAAAGAGATGCTAGATTTGTAAAGAATATTCTTGTGTATGGATATTGCCTATGTACTTGCAAATGGATGTCCTTGTTCTAAATAAATTAATAATTTCCTATGTACATGCAAATGGATGTCCTTGTTTTAAATAGATTTGTGAATGTTAAATTTAATTACTATTTGTTACAAAATATACCAGATATTAATGACAAGTATTTTGGCTAAGTGCCAAATACTAAAAAAAGTACTAAAAATTGAGAGAGCCAGGAATTGAACCTGGCTGCCCCAAATGCAGCACACAGCGTCAACAACCACTGCAGTAGCCTTGTGTTGTTGACATAGACCAGGGCATCGTGGTTGGCTAAGTGCCAAATACCAATGGCGCATATTGGGAAATATGCGCCACAAATATTTGACACTTAGCCAAAAACGATCGGCCCAAAAATTGTGAGGCAACCAGGAATCGAACCTGGATGCCCTAGCCCAGGTTTTGCCCCATGAGTCGAACCACTACGGTAAGCATGTGTTATTGTCACATATGAGGGCGTCGCCTTATTTGACTAAGTGTCGCATATCAATGGCGCATATTGAAAATATGCGCCACGGATGTTTTACACTTAGCCAAAAACCGATCGGCCCTTTCTTCTCACTCTCACTGTCTCTCATATCAATCTCCTTTCTTTCGTGTCTCACGCAAACCCTAGCACGCCGGAGGAGTCGCCCTGCCGCCACCGGAGCATTCGTCGCTGGTGAGCGCCACCCCGTCCCCTCCTCTCCCCCTCCCCTCCCCCTCTTCCTCCCCCTCCCTTCCCCTAATCTCGACCCCGTCCCCTTGCTAGGAGCGCCACCCCGTCCCCTTGGAGAAACCAGGAGGAGGAGGAGCACCAGGAGCACCGCCGACGAGGAGAAGGGCCGCGCGCGCCACCAACGAGGAGAACGGCCGCACGAACCCACTAACGAGGAGAAGCGCCGCACGCACCATCGACAAGGAGTGCGGTCACCGTCGCCAAGAGCTCACCATGGTCACCATCGCCGCCTCCCTCGAATGCTCGCCGTCAAGCCACCATCAACGAGCTCCTCTCGGTGAGCCCTCTCTTTCCCCTCTCTCCCTCTCGGCACCGTCTTTGATGGAAATTCTGTACTAGTTAAGCATGTTCAGAATCCCTCGTATGATATCGTGTTGGCATGTAAAGTAGAGGGGTTAGCATTTAGAAACAATGGCCTCACATATCCAACATGAAGTGCATGTACCTCAAGTCCTGAACCTCTGAATAATAAAACTCAAGTGCATGTATTTCCCTCATAGATGTATGCAGAGCCAATTGTAAGTTGATGGATTTAATCATAGTTGTTTCGCTCACATTTCTGCATCAGTGGTTTAAGAACACCTTAATAATAGTTCTTAATGAAATTAGATATCGCCATCTCAGTCTATCTGAAATTCTTAATGAAAACAGAGAACGAACAATGTTCTTCAGTGATCAGTATGAAAAAGATAATAAGTATGGTTTGCCAGGCACCTGGTCAATGTGTTTTGATGACCTGAAGAGCATGAAGGTTTCACACTTGCTAGGCTTAATATCTTTCAACGTAATTAATTCATCAAAATTAGTTTGAACTGATATATATGATCTGTCTTCGCTAGATGAACTGAACAGAATCTGCTTGCTCTTTTTCTGTTAGCCTGAATATTGAGTGAGGGAGTCTGGAGACTGAGGCTGAATGCTCGTATTGCATTGCTTCAAACTAGTACACGGTGCACTCGCCAGCGATGAAGTCATGCCGTACTGACATTCTATCCAGACTTCTTATCTCCAGCATGCTATCCTGACTAGTGCTGCCACTTATCCTGACTCCTACCTACCTAGTGGACTAGTGGTGCAAAGTCTCACCGTTCATACTCCATGCATAGATGTGCTCAGCTAACAGGTTTGTTTAGGCTAACACTTATTAGCAACCTAAATTGAAGACAATAGGTGTAGCAGAACTTGCTTTGTATACCGATCTAGACACAGTTAAATCACAATATAATCCCGGAGAACCTGCTACTACAGACAACAGGAATGCTGCTCAACGGAAGCTGTGTGTAGGTGCTAGTTGGACTTGTTTGTTCCTAAATGGTCCTCCTTCTCGGTGGCAGCATTCTTCCTCGACCGAGCAGGCAGCCTGAGAGGAATGTCAGGTCTGTTCTGCGGAGGGGCTTCGCAGTTCTCCGGTGCAGAGGGCGCTGCCACTGGAGGAGGCTCTGCTGAATTGTCAACTTGCGCAAGTTTTTCCCCTGCTTTGGTTTCGCCCCGTTTGCTTTGGTTTCGCCCCATTAGACTGGTCGCGACAGTTCGGTATATCCTAAAATAATTACTACTACTTGTTGGAGTTAATCTTGTTATCTAGTTATTAGGTCATGTTTTGTTTTCAATTTGTTTTTATCAGCTGCATGTAGTAATAGACTAAGTTCTAGTATAGTAGAGATGATATGCGTGCATGGCGATATAGTCTGCAGAGAGCTTAGCAAAGAGACAGACAGTGCTGGGCAAGAGGGTGGACTTGCAGCCATTAGTTGAGTATGCGCATGCACATGTTACTAGAATTAGTCAGGGGGATTAGTGGTCATATTCTGTTAGTGCTAATCTGCATGTATGCGCGTGTAGTACCAGCCGCCAAGTCAAGTTTGCCGTTGTGGGCTAGTTTATCGCTGACACAAACTTGGCAGTGACTGCGCACGTGTAGCTAGTGGTGAGCAATAATCGGTCTGCCACAGCTCCGTGGTGGCGCCGCCTCTCGTGTTGACCCGCACGAACTACTCCGACCGGGCTCTTGTGGTGCAGGTGCAGCTACAATCACAAGGGTGGTGGGCGGTAATCTAGCCGGACGTCTGCGACTACCAACCCGACCGCGAGGCTCTCGGTGTCATCCTCCGCGCTGTGCCGCCGGAGATGCTGCGCAAGCTGGCGGTGAAGAAGACCGCGAAGGATGCTTGGGACACCCTCAAAACCTTGAGGTTGGGATGCGAGCGCGTTCGTGAAGCGAGGGCGCAGACTCGCCGCATGGAGTTCGAGAACCTCCGGTTCAAGGACGGCGAGAAGGTGGAGCAGTTCGGGATGCGCCTCACCGGCATCATGCACGACTTGGAGGTCCTCGGGGATGGCGTCTCCGAGCACAAGGCCGTGCAGAAATTCCTGCGCGTCGAAGCGGTTCAAGCAACTCACCCACGCCATTATGCAGCTCTTGGACCTCAAGACCATGACGGTTGAGGAGCTGACGGGCCGGATCTTGACTGTGGAGGAGGAGCTCGACATGGAGGAAGATGAGGGTGAGCAGCATGGTGGGACTCGCCTTCTCCTCACGGAGCAGGAGTGGCGTGCTCGCGACCGCAGCGGCGTCGGCAAGAAGAAGACCAACTTCGACATACGTAAGGTTCGTTGCTACAACTGCCAAGTGTATGGGCATTATGCCAAGGACTGCACCAAGCCAAGGAGGGAGCAGGCGCATCTTGCCGTGGCGACCGCCGACGACGGGCCGGCGCTTCTTTGAAGGTCTGCACGGAGTCTCAAATAAATGATAACAAGATTCAGGGGGTGATTGTTGGAGTTAATCTTGTTATCTAGTTATTACGTCATGTTTTGTTTTTAATTTGTTTTTATCAGCTGCATGTAGTAATAGACTAAGTTCTAGTATAGTAGAGATGATATGTGTGCACGGCGATATAGTCTGCAGAGAGCTTAGCAAAGAGACAGATAGTGCTAGGCAAGAGGGTAGACTTGCAGCCATTAGTTGAGTATGCGCATGCACATGCTACTAGAATTAGTCAAGAGGATTAGTGGTCATATTCTGTTAGTGCTAATCTGCATGTATGCGCATGGAGTACCAGCCGCCAAGTCAAGTTTGCCGTTGTGGGCTAGTTTATCGCTGACACAAACTTGGCAGTGACTACGCACGTGTAGCTAGTGGTGAGCAATAATCGGATCAGGCCGGTGTGTGGCTTAGACGTGTATGCATATTTCTCTTTAAAAGCACTTGTAATCAGTTGAGTTAATTAAGTGAGAACAAAAGAGAAAAGGCACAAGTTGCGGTGCCGCAAAGCCTCTGTGTGTTCATTGTATCTAGTGTGTGTGTCTTCTTCTTCCTTGGGCGAAGCCATCACTACTTACCAGAGTATTCCCAATCCCAGTGTCCGCCAATGCTTTTCTTGATTTTGGCTCTTGAGCTTCTTCCTTCTCAGCCATAGCATTCTCTCCAAGCATGATTCCTTGTTTCACATCTTCCTTCATTTTGGCACAGCATAAAAAAACACTAACTATAAATATCACCTGACATAATCATCTAGATGAAACTGAAACATAAAGAGAGCTAGATACCTTTTGCAAAGCATAACTTTGACCATCTTCTGGATCAATAATAGCATCATACGTGGAGGCCCTACCATATTTATTCGCATTGTTCATTGCAGTGAAAAGTTGCCATTTAGAAGAAAGTGTCAGAGTGTGGGTGATAACTGTAATCATATCGACGCAATAAAATGCATTTTACAAAATTCCGTGATATAAAAAGTGCATAATTAAGAATATTTACCTGCATAGTTTGGTTATGTAGAACATCAACTTGTGCTTCCAATTGTCTTGTTCTGCCGTTAAGCGCAACCACTTTTTCTTCCGGTTCGCCAATGATAAGGTCTTTACCGCTACACATCACCTCCTAGTGCCATATCAAATATTTCAGAAATAGTAAAACAAACTATAGTATTCTCCAAAAGATTTTTCAAGTTCTGTAAGAGCACCTTAATCCCTGATCCGCTTGTTCCTTGCAATTTCACAACCAAAAGGCAGAAATTTCATGATCTTTGACTTAAGAGTATATAAACATCTGAATACCAGCAGAAATGAAGTCACTCTATAGCTTCTTACCATGTGTATAAAATAGCATAGATTTAGTTGGACACACACAGCATCAATGATATGTGCCTACTTGTCTCTGTCATAGAAATGGCAAAGCATGCAAGGTACATCCATTCACCATTTTCAAGCTTAAGTTAAAAGGAACCAGGAATTTTTCGGTGCCTACTTGTCTCTATCATAGAAACTGGTATTGTTCGAACCCACTGTTAGAAAGGTGTAGCAACCTGATAATACTTGACCCATGTCCTCTAATCTAATGTATAACAAGGATAAATGTATTGTTTGTATAATATATAACAAGGATAAATGTATTTTTTATGTTCTCTGAAACACTATCAACATGATGTCACCATCAGTATATATATAACAAAGATATCTTCTTGTCATTAGTGTACTGTTCTTATCTTTGTTCAACAGGTGGTGCTCTTTTTCTGTGTGAATTTGACTAGTGTTAAAAGGCAGCTTTTGCAGCTGCCATGTATGTGTGTTGGTTTTACCCTTCTTTTACATAGATTCTTAGAATATCATAAAAGGAAACTACACCTGGAGATATTTTTTGGTCCTAGAGCTTATTTTAGCTTGTCCTGGAGCTCCAGGACATACATGGCACATTATTTTGCAGTAATTTGCTGCACCTGGAGCTATATTTTGCTCTCTGTATATGTGTGATTGGATGGCTGCCATCAATTTTGTATGAAAATTGTTGCAGGGAATTCATTTGAGTTGCCCGTTTCTCCCGAAGTGTTGATTCACTTCCGTTTCGGTTGAGAAATGGGCACTCCTAGGTTAAAAAAACAGCAAAGGTCATGCCGAATTTTTCGGTCGACTCTAGCTTGTACTAATTACATTGTTGCATTTTTTCTATGAAGAGCAAACATGTAGAGCGGAGACAAAGACGTCAGGTATGGCCCTTCTCAGCCCATGAGCGTCGAAGAACGAGCAAGAAGAGCCAATCTCAAGTTTTGGCAGTTTGGTGATGACTTAAGCGGGTCCGACAAGGAGGCCAAAGCTATGGATCACGATGCAGTTGACGAGGAGGCCCAAGCTACGGACCAAGAAGATGACTAGGAGTATGAATATGAGGAGGAGGCCGAAGATGGCGACAACGACGGAAGCAGTAATGGTCACGAGGAGGCCGAAGCAAGTCATGGCAGTGAACGTGTGGACGGTGATGGCGCCTCCCCGCCTGCTAGGAAGAAGAAGAATAAGGCGGAAAGGTAGGAGCGGACGCTACCGAAACTTGGCACCAACCGCGAAGAGTTCACTCTTGTGAAACCGGATGGCCAACCCTTGGAGCATGCGAAGCTTGCCGCTGGGTACGGCCTACAACTCGGGTGCATCATGCGGGAGAGCATGAGCATCAACCAGAAGGACATAAGAAAGAACAAACGGTTGTGAGAGCTCCTCATTGGGAAGCTTCACAAATGGTACAAGTTCCCAGATGAGTATGATAACCAAAGGCTCAAAGGGAACAAGGTAAACAAGTTAGCCCTCACGAGGATGAGCACCGCCTTGACCAGCTGGAAAAGCCGAGTGAAGAGGAGGATTAACGAGGGTAAAAGTTGGGAGGAGATAACGAAGGCCGAGCCGATGCTCGACAAAGATGAATTCATCAAGTTCAAGGCGGATTGCATTTCACCGGAAGGTTAGGAATGGACCGAGTGGAGGAGGAGTATGCGGGAGCTGAACGTAGGTAACCAACGTTGCGGAAGCGGCGGTTACCAAGAAAAAAAGGTCGTTTGGGCAAAGGAGGACGTCGAGTATGCCCGTCTAGGTAAAGATAACCCGTGGCACAAATTCACGGACGAACAGGTTATGCAGTTTGACCATGCCCGCTACTATCTCCACCCCGAACTCAAGGAATTCGTTACCCACGACGATGATGTGAGGAAGTTCTAGAAAAATCTGGTAAGGAATTTATCTTGGAGTAGATCTATTGTTTCTAATTAAGTAATGAAGCCAAATTTCTAAATAGGATCACTTTCCTTCTCTTCAGAGATCCGAAGAAAAGTCTTGTGCGTGAAGTGCGAGCTTGTCCCAGGGGTCGCCGGCGGACCCGCGGTGGGACACGCCCTTCAACAGGGTGACAAACGTGTTCAAGGGGAGGGCCAAGTCTGCGCCGCCGACTTCATTTGGCCGCGTGTCCGGCTATGGTACGTACAAAAAGGTTGGCGACTTTAGGAAAGAGGACCCAAAGGCGAAGAAAAGAGATGAAGGCCGCGGCAGCGGCAGCAAGTAAAAACGCGAGGTTGAAGTCCTCCGGGAGCAGATGCAACAGATACCGAGGCTAATCGATGAGAAAGTACAAGAGAAGATCCGCGAGATGCTTCCCAATGAGCTGTGGGAGGGGATTGCTGCTTGGAATGCGGCAGGTCGACGAGGGCCGCTCGTGGTGCCCAGCCTCTCCGGCAGTAACTCGATCCAGCACGTGTCGCCAAACGTGGTGACGCCTGAGTCCGCCAACATCGAGTTGCACCTTGTCGGTCCGGTGCCCCCTCCCGCCGGCGCCAACACCAACGCGCAGCCGGAGGTCTCTCTGGTGACAGCTCCCGCCGGCGCCAACACAGAGCCGCAGGTCACACTGATGCCCCTCCCTCCAAAACTAAGGCACAACCGACGGTGCTTCGTAAGGCATCTCAGCAGGAGGATGATACCGGGGTCTCGACATTAGCCGAGCTCAACGCCATCTCCAAGGTAATGACACCGGCCAACACATGCATGTTGATAACATTTCATCTCCTTTGCCTTTGATGATGTAGCATCCCAGTAAAACCACTACTAGAAAATCGCTATTTCTGTTTTGTGCATCATCATGACTGCATGCTCATGTCATCATGCCACATTGTATATGAGCATCGTCATGATCATGTATTTGTTTTCCTAAAACTATTTCCTAAAAGCCTATCTTTGTTTTCTAAATATCCCCGCCTTTATTTCAAATCAAACCCCGGGCCTTTTTCCGGATATTTTGTTTTGTCTAAAAATAATTTACAAAAGGATTTTAAAACAAAAATAAATAAATAAAACTATTTTTGTCGGACCAAGGAGGCAGCCCAGGCATTAGGCCAGGCCACCTACTACCCGACCCATCTAAGAAAAAAACCCTAATCCTACCCTCTCAGAAACCTAGAACCACCTTACCCAGTCCCCGCCGTCAACACACCCCGCCGCCAGCCCTACACACACACTACGCGCCGCACGCACATGCTCACGCCACAGCATTCAGCCCCGGCCCGACCCGCTCCCCTTGATCGATTTGAGCCCCCGCTCCCCTTGATCGATTCCCACAGCGTTTCCCCACCAACCCACATCGTCATCCTTCGCCCCCGCTCCCCTTGATCGATTCCCACATCGCCACTGTTTTCTCCCTAGCTCTGCCGCGCGCCATCGCCCCTCGCCCCCATCGGACCCACCCTCGCCTAGCCCCTCTCGCCTTGGAGCGCTGCTGCCTGGAACGGAGTAGGCCACCGCCGCTCATGAGCTTCTCCGGCGTCGCA
Source organism: Avena eriantha (assembly GCA_910589775.1). Classification (NCBI taxonomy): domain Eukaryota; kingdom Viridiplantae; phylum Streptophyta; class Magnoliopsida; order Poales; family Poaceae; genus Avena; species Avena eriantha. The sequence continues at coordinate 91,645,701 of OU342743.1, forward strand.
CCTCTGCCACTCCATCGCCGCCCCGTCGTCCGTCCTCGACCCCGCGGCGCCCGCTGATGAGCTCGCCCTTGCGCAGCTAGGTCACCCGCCAGCCCGCCTCTGCCGCTAGCGTCTTGTCCTCGGCTCGGGCCGCCTCTCTGCCTCGCCGTCATGAGCAGACCCGCTCCGCTCCCGCCGCCAGCGGCCGAGCCGCCTACCGCCCAGATGCAGATCCCCGTCGAGCCATCACGCCTGCTGTGCCTTGACCCAGCGCCACCGCGACCGACCTCACCTAGGCCCTGCATCATCGTCTGCGCCTCCTCTGCACCGCCGTTTGGCTCCGATCTCCTGCACCGTGCATGGCCGCCTCCTCTGCCGCATAGAACCCCACTGTACTGGTTCCTCGTCCCTGCGACGTCCGCCTCCAGTGAAGGCATCCCCTGTCGTACAAGTCTTCGTCCCCAAGCCTTCTGCTCGTGTGTGTCCCTGACACCTTGAGTCCGTGTGTTGCCTAACCCATGCTTTGACATGGTGGTGGAGAGCCCGTGAGGGAATGTTGGTGTGTACATGGACATTTTGGTAATGTGGTACTGCAATGTTGTGAAGATGGTGTGGGTGTGAAGACGGACTGCTACTCGGATACCATGGCACTAATCCAAGTTCTCCAACAACCACGAGATCTTCACGGAACCGAAGACCGTGGAACACCAAGGACCCTTCACGGACACCAAGGCTCCTAACCCCGACCCCGATCCCAGAGTCCGAAGCCGAGACCGATCCCTCGAGACCTCAAGATCATCGGAACCCTAATGTGATCCCCTATCCGAGACCCCTACTTTATAAATAAATTACAACTGTTGCATATTAATTTGTACATGCTTGCATACATAGTATCGTGTGGTTTAGGTTAAATGGGAGTTCACCTAAATTAAATATGGAGGCCATATGTGGGCTATTTTAGGCTTATATCGGCTCCATTTAAATTTGCGTAGCGAACCGATGTCATATTTTGCTTGTTAATACAACATTTAAAATGCGGGGTATCTAAACAACATAAACCATCTAATTAATTGTCGGGACCCCCGGTTCCGCTTAATATTGCCTAATTGGATCGCATCTTTGCCATGTCATGCACCATACATGCATCATGCCTGATCTTCTGCAGTAGTATTAAATAGTGTACCAGGTGTTTCTTCTAGTGTTTTGCTTCTTCACGGATTAGGCCGTTGAGTTGATGTGAGTACCGACAAGTTCTTCGGATATGAACTTTCGGCAGTGTTCCCCAGGCGAACATCTCCCCCTTTCTACCTATTTTGCATTTATAGTCTTTACTTCCTCCTGTTTATCTATTGCTATCCGTATTGCGATGCTTTAGTTTCCGTGCACCATTTATACTCCTTGCAGCCCTAAATTTCCATGGACACATCCTATTGCATGTTGTTTGATAGATAGTCGGCCTTGCGAGTCGTAGTTGCTTGCTTATGTGTTGCTTCGCGTCGTTGTCGTTCCACCGTGGACGGCAAGTTGGTACATGATAAATGGTGGAGATACTTAATGGTGGAGATGATCATGGCTTTAAATACAACCATTAATTTTCTAGGAATAGATATAACTGATGCAGAGGCATCGGTGGGCAATAGCTAATATTTGGTTTTCAACCGCTCACTTGTGTCCTGTAGGACCCCGAGTACTTGATACATGTTTCTTGACTATCGCACTATCCGCATGTGGGACCATGAATCCCCTTAGCCAGAGCTTGATTCATTTCTTATTTCTTGGGGCCACAAACTAGTTTGGGGCTTTATTACTATCCTGTACTTATGCCATGATTTACTGCTTTATTTACGATAGTGCGTGGAGCACCTGTACTGTTTAGGAATCGCGGAGTGTTTTTTCGGTATCGACAAGCCCAGTCACACTTTCGGGTTCCCAGTCATTTACAGCCATTGGCGCAAACCTTGGGTCCGTCTCGGAGCCGGCCAACTTCGTTGCGGGTAGCTTAATGGGGTGGCCCCCTGAAATATTTTATGAATCCTATGATTGCTTTGTCATGAAAGCCTCGTTGGGTTTTGAGTTGGTTTTTCCGAGGTTGATCGTGTGTGTATTGCTATTTGTGCACCCCTGCAGGGTAAATCTTTCTAAAAGCCGTGTCTATGGTTATGGACGACTTGGAGCACAGTATCTCGATCATAGACAAGCATAACTAAAGTAGTGTTATAAATTTGACTTAATACGTGACTAGTAATCAGCTTCACTAGAATGGAATGGATAATAAAAGTGCCAACAACTGGTGGAACTGGGGTGTATCATGTCATGTTATACCTGCCTAGTAAGTATTGCAACTACAACGGAATGGTTACCTAGAATTGACCACTTCTTTCGAAATCAGGATGACTTGTGCTATCTATATCTGACTAGTAAGTGCTGCAACTATAACGGAATGAATAAAACTGTCAACTGTGTGAGTTCCTTGGTTTGACTTCCTCGTTTGGTCTCGAGGGGGAATACCAGGATGGGTGTGATTGGTGTTAGCATCATGTTGGATCTGAATGGGTCTTTCTTATCTCTCTCTAATAGCCGATAGTTTATCGAGTCTCTATAGGTTGTTTAGTGCATGCTTCGCTGCCGCTTCAGTCCACCATACCTATGTAGGCGAAAGCCGCCGAATTCTAGGCTCGCCGTATACTGGCCTCAGTACTGACGCTTGATGTTTACGCACTTGCATTCTTGTAGACAGTTGTTCGGCCTCCAAGTGCAGAGGTTTGTAGAACAGCAGCAAGTTTTCCCTTAAGTGGATCACCCAAGGTTTATCAAACTCAGAGGGGAAGTGGTCAAAGGTATCCCCTCTCAAGCAACCCTTCAGTCAAGATACAAGAAGTCTCTTGTGTCCCCAACACATCCAAACGGTGTTTCAATGCTTAGAAACAAGGCCTAGGGATCGTACTTTCACTAGTGAACACTCTCATATAAATATATTCTTCTTTATGATACTACTCTTAACTACTCTCCGGTTGGACACTCTAATCCATGGTAGGCCTATAACAACACACCTCAAAGTAAGCCTTTCCCATATAGAAAACCCCACACTATCACCTTGAGTACTAGATGAGTCTAACAAACACCACAATTTCATAAAGACATCCAACTCCAAATCTCTAGCCTAAGGGCCACCATGGTGTGCACGCTGTCATATTCACACACATGGGGAGAGCAGAGATCTATTAAAGGACTTGAGTAGCAAGGTAGATCTACCTGATTACAAAGCTCATGATCACAGTATGATCATGCATAGAGAGAGAGATGAACACATAGCTACAGGTAGAACCCTTAGCCTTGAGAGAGAACTAGTCCCTCCTCATCATGGGAATCAGCAATGGTGATGGAGATCGATGGAGATGGCTCCGGGGGCACTTCCCATGGGAATATGGTGTTTTTTTCTCTTTCCTCTTTTCATAATCTTTTTTTTCATTTTCTCTATTTTTTCTCAATATAGGACTCTCTTTTTTATAAGTAGAATGCTCCATAGACAGCTCATTATGGTTACGCTGCAGGTTTCCACCATGACAACGTGGATTAGACCAGCGGCCTAGGCGTTTCTCTAACACATATACATAACTCCATGGACTTACAAGCTCCCCGTTCGTTTCACACCGACGACATCCATAGACAAAAGAGCATGATATCAACTAGGTACAAAGTACAAGTGCAATGTTGAAAGCGTTCCCCATGACATCATGGTTCTGCTAATCCCCAACAAATAAGTGCAAGCATATACAACATAGACGACACAATGGTTCAAGTTTATTAACGGTAAGAAAAGTAAAGTGTGCCATCAAGTTCGTGAGAGCTTTAATCACTAGTTTTCTCATAACAATTTTAATTTGGAAGGTAAACAAAAACATGAATATACTTGGAATAGCGTATGCTAGTAGGTAGGTATGGTGGACTCTTTGGAATAACTTGGTTTAGCGAGTTGGATGCATGAGTGGAACTCATACTTGGTTGTGGAGGCTAGCAAAAGACTGGGAGCGACAAACTAAGAGAGCAGTAATGGCGATAATCATGCAGAGCGACAAAACATAATTGATCAAAGCATAAAGTGATACTAGAAGTTGAAAACTAAAGGATCAGATAGGCTAGGGTGACTTAGGATAGTCATAACATGGTGTGAGCTTGCGCCAAGTCAACCCAAATAAAGCATCTAAGGAGAATACCACAATACTATGCTTTAATATGCTAAAACAACGCATGATTCATCCAAGGAACATTAAGCAATCTCAATTGTTTATAACAAGTAATGCTACAGCGAAGAATAGTAAGCATAAAGACAAAACAATATCAAGCATGGCATGACAAAGCATAGGCCACGGTCAAAACCAAGCTCTCTTTAACACATAAGCACGAACTTTCCTACTCTTTTCCAATCCAAACAAAACTATTTGAAAACCAATGTCTGAAAGAGGGGGTCCAACCAATTTATTCATAAAACTAAGAAAACCAAACAAACACAAAACCAAAACGGAAACGAAAAGAAGACGCTCCAAGAACAACACAACTGTGCATGAAACAATAAAAATGAAGTGTTTGGAAGAAACCTAGGATTTTTATTGATGAAGAAGGGGATGCCTTGGGCATCCCCAAACTTTGACGCTTGTACTTCTTGGATATTTCTTGGGGTGACACGCGTGGCATGCCCAAGCTTGAACTTTAGTCCCTCCTTCATCTTATTACTCATTCCTTCCATACACCTCAAATTTTTCCTTCATACAAAATTTCACACAATCTTTATTAGCAGCATTAGTGCAATCAAGATAATAAGTCTTTGGGTTCAGTTTCAACACCAATAAAACTTCCATCAAAACACCAGCTACTGTAGCACTTCCCTCAAAAAGCTCAATTCCCCAAAAGAACTCAAAAAGGAACCAACAAGAAGCAAATGCAAATAATGGCAGAAATCTATCAAAATAGACCAGCAGGTAGAAACGAATTTTTTAGAAGATCTTCTGTTGCTCAAATCGACAAGTGTTGAACTAACAAAAGCTAGATAACTACCTGGGGCAGAAGCACAAAAATTCACGCCTCAAAAGGACATACAGAGATTTTACACGAATTTTTACGGTGAGGCACAGAAATCTGTTTCGGGACAGCAACTTTCCCAATCATTACTTCTCTCTCATTAGAGGTTACTCTTGGCAAAAAAAGAAAATAAAAAGGATAAGGAGTGGTTATTACAGAAGTAAAAACTTCCAATACTCATCTAAAACTTTTGGGTTATCTCTCAATAAGTACTTTTCTTTAACGCCTTTAAGTTAGGCATGATAGTTTGAGAAGATGCTCACATAAGAAATATGAATTGAAGTAAAAGAGAGCATCAAGAAGCAAATTCAAAGAACATTTAAGTCTAACCCACTTCCTATGCATAGGAATCTTGTAAAGAAACAAGTCATCAAAGCACAAAGCAACAAGCATAGAAAAAAAACAAGTGCAACTTCAAGACTTTCAACATAAAGAGGGGAACTTAATATTATTGAGATGCATAAAACCATGTTTTCCTCTCTCATAATAACTTTCCATAGCATCATGAATAAAATTAAGAATATAACTATCACATTTTTTTTTATCATGAGCCACATGCATATAATAATTATTACTCTCCACATAGTAATTCCTATTAATTGTAGTGGGAGCAAATTCAACAAAATAGCTATCATTATTATTCTCATCACCATAATCATCAAATATAGGAGGCATATTGTAGTCATAATTAATTTCCTCCTCAATAGTAGGTGGACTGAAAATATCATATTCATCATTGTAATCATCCTATATTGGAGGTTTGATATCATCATAAGAAGTAGAATAGCTATCTTCCAAAGCTGGGGAACTAAAAAGATCATTTTCATAAAAACTAGCTTCCCCAAGCTTATACTTTTCCATAGCATTAGCAATAATGGTGTCCAAAGAGTTCATACTAACAACATTGCTATTACCATGCAAATAAAGTTCCATAGGTTTTTTAATTTTCTCTTCAAACACTTCATGTCCTAACTCAAGATAAATACTATAAAGCTCTCTAATTTTTTTGTTGTTTTCCATTAATCCTAACTAGTGAAAACAAGAAACAAAAAGATAAAATTGCAGAATCTAAAGGAAATAACTTCGAGCACTCACACAGGAGGATGTGAGTACCTTTTACCTTACCTCCCCAGCAACGGCGCTAGAAAATAGGCGTTTGTCCTGGGAGGTTCGTCTTCTTTAATCCTCCGGTGTGAATACCTTTTACCTTACCTCCCCGGCAACGGCGTCAGAAAAGAGCTTGATGTCTACGCACTTCTATTCTTGTAGACAGTTGTTGGGCCTCCAAGTGCAGAGGTTTGTAGAACAGCAGCAAGTTTTCCCTTAAGTGGATCACCCAAGGTTTATCGAACTCAGGGAGGAAGTGGTCAAAGGTATCCCCTCTCAAGAAACCCTGAAATCAAGATACAAGAAGTCTCTTGTGTCCCCAACACACCAAATACACTTGTCAGGTGTATAGGTGCACTAGTTCGGCGAAGAGATAGTGAAATACAAGTGGTATGGATAATTATAAGTGGTAACGGTGCTAGAAAATAACTTGATGGCGTGGAAAAGACTAAAGGCAAACTGAAATAAAGATAGAAGCAAGAAAACATGTAATAGATCTAATTTGCAAACGGTGTTTCAATGCTTAGAAACAAGGCCTATGGATCATACTTTCACTAGTGCACACTGTCACTTTCACACACATGGGGAGAGCAGAGATCTATTAAAGCACTTGAGTAGCAAGGTAGATCTACTTGATTACAAAGCTCATGATCACAGTTAGATCATGCATAGAGAGAGAGATGAACACATAGCTACCGGTAGAACCCTTAGCCTCGAGAGAGAACTACTCCCTCCTCATCATGGGAATCAGCAATGGTGATGGAGATGGTGGTGGAGATCAATGGAGATGGCTCTGGGGGCACTTCCCTGTCCCGGCAGGGTGCCGGAACAGAGACTTTCTGTCCCCTGAATCTCCCCTTTGGTGGCGGCGGCGCAATAGAACTTTTCGTGGCTGGAGGATTGATTATCTAGGGTTTATGCCTCGGGAGGCTTCTTATAGGCCAGAGGGCAAGGTCGGTGGGCGGCCATGGGGCCCACACCATGGCCTGGCACGTCCTAGGGGGACCCGCACAATGGGGTGGTGTGGCGACCCTGTGGCCCCTCTCCGACTCTCCTTCTGGCTCCGTGAGTCTTCCGGGAAAATATCAACTTTGGCTTTTGTCCGGTCCAATTCTGAGAATATTGATTTTCTGACTTTCCTAAACCAAAAACAGCAGAAAATAGGCAACTGCCACTGTGGCACTTGTTAATAGGTTAGTCCAAGAAATCATATGAAAAGTAGTCCAAAGTGTGGACAAAACACAAAAAGTAGATAAAACCAAGCATGGAACATCAAAAATTATAGATACATTTGCAATGTATCAACGCTCCTCTTTTTCCTTCGCCCTTTGTCGGCACCCCCTTTTGTTTTAGCAGGTTTGCGATTGACATCGTTAGCAGGGTTACCCTTACGGCTTGGCCTGGGTAGGGTTATGGACGCCATTGGTTATTCTCTAGGACTCTTAGTCCAATTTGCTTCTTATCCGTACTTGGATGTTGTATCGATTTCAAGGTGATTTGGATCTTTATATTGTATATATGTATTCTTGAGGCATGGAGTCATTGTTGTATATACATGTTCTGTGGGTTCCATCGTGGACTAATGTGTACTGGTATTACTTCGTTTTCCACCCGCACGCAAGTGCCTGGTGGGCATCTTTGAATCGTTTCTATGCGGGTTTGGCGGGAAGCGCTAAAACTTGCATAGGGCCGATTCAAGGGTGTTACAAAGTGGTATCAGAGCCCAGCAGTTATGATACCCCACTGGTCCAGCCTGTAGGATTACCTAGCTAACGGCCGATGTAGAGTGTCAAACTATTTTGCAAAATCGGTTGGATAGATATTTATTAGGTCTGATTTTACTCCTTACCCTATGCTATTCTTCTCTTACCTCTGCGTGTTTTGAATCTGCTCTCTCATCTTTTCTTCAAGTCCAGGAATTCTCGTGGTTGAGTTTCCGTCGTACCTTCAGGGTTTTGCTTCCTCCTTTGGTAACAGTGCTTCTACATCCAGTCTTCATGCAATCTGAGGAATCCTTCATTTGTTGGACTTCTCTTTGTTCCTTCTTGTGCCTTCCGGTGTTTTCCAACACGACGACCTCATCTACATCAGATCCGATGAAACCCTGCATCACTCCTTCGTTTTTGAACCTCACTTGTCGAGATCTTCAGTCTGAATTCCGAGAGTTGGTTGCATAATTCTCCTATTCATGTGCAAGTAATGCTTTCAGTGCGGGATCGAGTCGCGACCATACCACTACTCTTATCATTCGCTTTGCACATTGAATTGGCAGACCTATGCAATTTACTCCTTCCACTGAAGTTAGAGGTGGCCTTTTCTTTTGATACCTCTACCTTCGTCTTTGTTTCTCCGGAGTGATCTCTCGACGAACGTGAGCAACAATCCCTTCTTGGTGGTGTCGCCGATTTCAATATGGAGCAAAAATCTTTGTTAGGGGAGTCGCGAGGATCTAGACAAAGTAAGAAGCATCCGATTATCAGCCTTCTCCCCCGTACCATGAGGTGGATCTTGAGGGCGAGATCCATTGTTAGTGGTGTCGAATTGTAGCACCCTGGTAAAACCACTACTAGAAAATCGCTTGCTATTTCTGTTTTGTGCATCATCATGACCGCATGCTCATGTCATCATGCCACATTGCATTTGAGCATCGTCATCATCATGCATTTGCTTGCCTAAAACTATTTTCTAAAAGCCTATCTTTGTTTTCTAAATATCCCCGCCTTTATTTCAAATCAAACCCTGGTCCTTTTCCGGATATTTTGTTTTGTCTAAAAATAGTATACAAAAGGCTTTTAAAACAAAACTAAATAAATAAAACTATTTCTGTCGGACCGGGGAGGCAGCCCAGCCATTAGGCCAGGCCACCTACTACCTGGCCCATCTAATAAAAAAAACCCTAATCCTACACTCTCTGAATCCTAGAACCACCTTACCCAATCCCCGCCGCCAACACACCCCGCCGCCAGCCCTACAGACAGATTGCACGCGGCACGCACAAGCTCATGCCACAACGTTCAACCCCGGCCCGACCCGCTCGGTATACCGTACCACCCTGCCCGCAACAACGCGTCCGCAACGCCACCCCTTGTCGGGATACCCGCCTTGCGTACACCACTTTGCAAGCAGTACACGCTACCGCCCACGTTACCTGGTCATTCCCAGTCCCACCTCAACCCGCTTGCTCCATCTCCCCGCACCAACGCGACCCGTGTTTCCCCACCAACCCCCATCGTCATCCTTCGCCCCCACTCCCCTTGATCGATTCCTGCATCACCACCGTTTTCTCCATAGCGCGGCCGCGCACCATCGCCCCTCACCCCCGTCGGACCCAGCCTCGCCTCACCCCTCTCGCCTTGGAGTGCCGCTTCCTGGACCCGAGTAGGCCACCGCCGCTCATGAGCTTCTCCGGCGTCGTGCCTCTGCCACTCTATCACAGCCCCGTCGTCCGTCCTCAACCCCGCGGCGACCACTGATGAGCTTACCCTTGTGCAGCCAAGTCGCCCGCTGGCCCGCCTCTGCCGCTAGCGTCTTGTCCTCGGCTCGGGCCTCCTCTCTGCCTCGTCGTCAGGAGCAGACCTGCTCCGTTCCCGCCGCCAGCGGCCGAGCCGCCTACCACCCCGATGCAGAGCCCCGTCGAGCCATCGTGCCTGTTGTGCCTTGACCCAGCGCCAGCGTGACCGACCTCACCCAGGCCCTGCATCATCGTCTGTGCCGCCTCTGCACCGCCGTTCGGCTCCGATCTCTTTTTCCTTCGCCCTTTGTCGGCACCCTCTTTTGTTTTAGCAGGTTTGCGATCGACGTTGTTAGCAGGGTTACCCTTCCGGCTTGGCCTGGGCAGGGTTATGGACGTCATTGGTTATTCTCCAGGACCCTTAGTCCAATTTGCTTCTTATCCGTGCTCGGATGTTGTATCGATTTCAAGGTGATTTGGATCTTTGTATTGTATATATGTATTCTTGACTCATGGAGTCATTGTTGTATATACATGTTCTGTGGGTTCCATCATGGACTAATGTGTAATGGTATTACTTCGTTTTCCACCCGCACATAAGTGTCTGGTGGGCATCTTTGAATCCTTTCTATGCAGGTTTTGCGGGAAGCGCTAAAACTTGCATAGGTCCGATTCGAGGGTGTTACAGATGACTAGCTAGCACCATCTCATGATGCTTGTTCTTCCATAGGACACTCCTTGCACGCTCTTGCATTATGTGGATGGCAATCTAAAGGATGTTGGCAAGGGCAAAATTATTCAACCAAATAGCCACATGATGCACCACAAGTTGATGGAGGATGACGTGTTCGAGGTCCGGCTGGCTTGGGTGTTGCCGGGGTGCGAAGACATGGACCCCCTAGCCAACCTCGAGGCACTGATGATCATAAGAACCTTCTAGATTGTTGTGGCTATGTCTTGACATGGCCAAAGACCCAGATTCGGCTTGTGAAGGACCAACAAGTAACTCAGCGGCCACATGTGCCCTTGCCGCGGCGGCCACAACAACTAGTCACCGCCACCACCTCTCGTCACCAGCAATTGTTGGCCACCACTACACCGTTGCCTCCACATGGCAAGGCCGCCGCTGCGTCGCCGCCTCCACATGGCAAGGCCGTTGCCACACTACCACCTCCACATGGAAAGGCCGCCGTTGCGCCACCACCACCCAAGGATGCACCTGGGCACAACATTAACAATGATGATGATGATGATGACAACCCAGATAAGTGGATCAACACTGACGTCACGGACTCTTTGTTCATGCCAAACATGGATGAGCCCAACCGCGTTGCCGACGACCCAAATGCTTGTACCAGAACATGCACATGTCTGGACTTCCATGGTACCCTAGAGGAGATGCCTCCAGATGCTAGTGCCGTTTGTCCTTATAAAGGCACCCAGGGAATCATTTTCAGCCCCACCACACTCCATAAGGTGGTGGATGAGCAGATGGCTGCTAATGTCGAGACGAAGAAGCATCACAATGGAACCAAGAAGAATAAGCAGTCTATGAGGCAGCCAGGTCCGAAGAGGCCACGAGCTCAGGACGACCCATTAACACAGCCCCCTGAGGGCACCTTGACCAGGGTTCACATAGCTGGTCAACCGATTCTGAGTGAGGAGCTGATCAAAAATGCAAGTGGAGCAATGGCTAACCTGCAGCATGGTATTCTATATCTAGAGGAGTTCCTTCTTAAAGTAGCAAATCCATCGTGCCCTGTTTTCACGGTCAATGTTCCAACGGGCGTGGGCTTCATCGATAATGCCCCCGTGGATATCTTCTTCATATCATATGACGACATCTTTAATCTTTTCCATGGCAAGTGGATGAAATATAACTTGGTCCGCCTATATGCGCTCCATCGGGCGAGGAAGGTCAACAGAGAAAAGACCCCTAGCGTCCTGATAGTGGACCCCTACTTCATGCTTGATAGCCAGTTGGTGGATCCGGTGACCTGGGCCAACGCAGAACTACCTCCAAAATTTCATGGTGGACAACAAGAGTAGAAAAGAGCTTAGTTTGCCTTTCTTTCCCGAGTAAGTGCACACACTCGCTCGTCGTCATAACTTGTCCTTTCTTAGTTTTCAGTTGCTCTTTTTCCAAAATTGTTTCGTTTCAATTGTTTTGCGCAGAGACAAATACTGCACACTTATCCTCATTCACCCAAGTTATTCGCTACCCACATACTTAGACTTGGGGAGTGAGCAAAAGAAGAAAGACTACACCAACATAAGGAGTCGTCTAGATGATCCTCTCGAGGTATACGCCGAAAATGGAGGCGAGTTCAATAAGGGGGCGGAAAATTTCAGGGATGTCAGACACGTGTTCAAACACATAATGAAGTTCACCTGCGTCAAGCAGCCGGATAACAGTGTCAAGGAGGCCTACTACGCCCTCCATCACCTGCGGGCGATCATGCGCGACGCACACATCATTACGTTGCCATCTAGCCTCCGAGCATGGGCCGAAGATGAGGCAAGAATGGACGATGATAAACTTAAGGACGACTTCTTACGCATCCAGACTCAGATTGCGACCATCGTGCAAGAAGATGTCATCACAAGGGGGGACCTTATCCTGCAAAAGAGCGTTAAGTAAGCGCGAGATCAAAGCATGGCTCGTGGCCCAGGGTGACGTAGGACATGGACAAAGTTAGACGGCTACAAACCGTTCCCGGCGCCGTGTAAAACAAAGTCTTCATGATGTAGTGTTCCTAGCTAGCTAGCGCTCAGCCGGTTTGTGTATCTCGTGTGTGTGTGTGTGTCATAAACTTTAACTTGCCTTAGCTCGACACGGTCGTTGTTGGACTTCGTTTACTTATTACCATATGTATGAAACTTAATAGCTTGCCTTAGATCGAACCTTCTTTTTTGTGGAGATGCATGTGATGAACCTTCTAATTCTTTCTGTTGCATGATATAGTACTTATATGCCTTGTGTATAGAGATGTCGTGCAATGTGTTGTTCAAAGGGAGGGTCCTAGGAGTCTACGACAAGTGGGAGGATTGTCACAAGCAAGTGACAAAGTTCAGTGGCAACAGATACAATGGGTACCTGATGAGAGAGCAGGCGGAAGCTAGGCGGAGGAACCACCTCCTTGGAGAGCAGAGAGATAGGAACCAGATGAAGACCTTGATGATCGTGCTCCCCGTCTTGCTCATCACCTCCATTGCGGTTGTACTCTACTCGGTCCTTTAGTAGTTTAGGACTTGGCTAATAATGATGATCAACTTGTTGTAATGTGTAATGTATGAGAAGATGAGATCAACTTGTTCTAGACTTGTATAATATTCGGGCACTTGTCCCTATGTGGGGTTATAATTCATGTGATGATGTATAATTCTATTTATATTATTATCTCTGTTTTTATACTGTTGTGTATCCGTATAAATACCTATATATGTACCTGTATAAATACCTCAGAGCCCTGTATTATGTATACATGTAAGAAACATCAGTGGCACATCTTTTATTCAGCCAGTGGCACATCTAGTATCAGTGGCGCATTATGTAGAAATGCTCCACTTGTAAAATATCAATGGCGCATATTGAAGATGCGCCACTGGTTGTCTCATTATCAATGGCGCATATTTGATATGCGCCATTGATACTTAATTATCAGTGGCGCAACAGTAGTGGTGCATTCCATATGCGCCACTAATAGCAAAAATGTGCTCCACTTCTAAGCAATTCTCCACTAGTGTGGGGTGTTACAGGCGTGCCTTCTACGACGACCGCTAGGCCAAGTCGTTGCGGAAGGAAACTTTTCTTGTAGTGTATGGCTGGTGGTCCTTGTGGTTTTCCTATAGACATGCTTAACAAGGTTGCTTGATTATAAGTGATTTTTGATATAGCTTTATCTAAACTAGCCGCTTGGTTTTGGAAGCCTTTAATATCATAACTTATGGATGAAAGTGACTTACGAAGTTCTTCTATCATTGAGGCATGGTGAGCTACTTGTTCACTAAGATTTTTATTAGGCTCTTGTTGTTTCTCCAAATTCTCATTAGCTTGTGGAATGGTATCTAGTTTCCATTTATTTTCATTAGCACTATGATATGGAACAAAAGCACGGCTACCATAGTTGTTTGTAGCATAGGGTGGTCTACCATATGAGTTATTATAGTTGTTCCCATTCCCATTACTACCAAAGTTTATTATGTAGTTGACATCTACACTTTCATTGGTATTTGTTACTAATTTCTTGTAGAGGAATATTATCGGTAGTTTGCTTAGATATGTAGGCAAATATGGCATCAAGTTTACTTCCTATGGAGTCTATTTCTTCAATGGAGTTAACTTTCTTAGATGGGTTTGGTGCACTTTCAGTATGCCATTGACTATGGTTGTGGAGCATTCTTTCTAGGATAGTTATAGCTTCAAACATAGTTTTACTCATAAATGCACCCCTCACAGTTGTCGTGGTGTGGAACACGGCAATGCCATCAGGGATGGCATGAGAGGGGACAATCAGGATGCTATCAGTGGCTACTCGCAACTGGTTGGGCACGGATACTGCAAACATAGCAATGTACCCAGGTTCGGAGCCCTCTTGTCGAGGTAACACACCTACTCCTGCAAGGATCTACTATATAGGGAGCAGATGCTCAATATAAGTGCTCCTTGACCTGTTTCCCTAGCATCTATTGAGAGCAAGAAGAAGATGAACTACTTGACTTGTCGATTCTAGCTAACTTCTAACTTGTAATGCCTTACCTAGAACCCTGGCTCTACCACTCCTTATATACTGGTGGATGGGTAGGTTGCAATATGGGCTCAAGGGTTTACTCTTTGGGCTTTGGGTTCAGAAAGAGGGTTGGCTGCCGGGTCCAGCCGGTGGTCTGGTACCCGGTCAAGCTCCAATATAGGTGGGGACAGCACCACAGTGTCTCGGTGCCTCCGCTTTGGGCATCACCCTGTTCTTTATCCATCAGCTTGGTGCTTTATCCATCAGCCGGAGCTTTACTTGTCATCCTCCAGCCTTGGTGCTTTGGCATCCTCGTCTGGTAGTGTCAGCATGGTGGCGCGCCAGCCTGTCCGGTCAAGGGTGCGCTTAGCAAGGAGTGTCACCCCTCCCGTACCTTTGGAAAACGAATCCGAGGCGGCTGGGTAGAGGTGGCCACCCATCCGGCTCTCCTGGGCCCTGGCTAGATGGGCCAGCCAGGGAATCTTGAGGCGGTCTGGGTGGAGTGTTCCACCCGGCTGAGGCTCTTTGCTCTTGTGGCCATCTGGCCAGCTCTTCCTAAAGCTGGCCAGTTGATCCTAGCTTGGCCTACCCGGGGGTCATCCCCCCGACACTAGTCCCCGAGCGTATTGGGGCTTCGCTTTGTGGAGAAGCTCCTACGTGCTCACTGGCTGATGCTGGAATGATTGTTGATGAAAACCGTAGCATAAACTGTCTTGTAGTGCTTGTATTGTATCGCTTGTTGTTTTCCAGCTCAAGATGTTGTTTATTCCCGATTGGGGTTTTTCCGGCTACGGGTCTAGTGGCCCACCAACACGGTGTGAGCTATGACTACATCTCCCGGCTGTCGTGCCCGGTGGAGGAGGTGAATCGCCTAGTCGATGGCGTCAATGCTGGTATTAGCCACGCCTGCCTCCTTTGGTGCGTGTCGCGTCAGATTGACCTCTTGTCATGCCGCTGCAGTTTTGGTAAGTGCGCACACGCCTTCATCATAGCATTTTCTCGGAGATCATGTGCACGCTTGGCCTTCACGGTAACGCCTGTAGGATATTATGTGTGAGTTGTCTAGCGCATGCGATTCGGAAACAAAATGTCATGGGGGGAGTGGAGCAGTTTCATGCCACGTGGTGGAGGGGAGTGCAGGGGGCGCTGTTGCTCTTCCTGGATAAGTAGGGGCGCCAGGGAGGGCTTCTTCACCACTTCATATTCTCCCTGCATCCACTACCTTTGCCCGTTGCTCTTTGCCTCCTTGCTACTTCCCTGCGCCATGGCTCTTAGGTCACCGGCGCTGCCGCTCCTCCATCGCGACGATGGGACCCGTTTCTCCAACATGTTCGCCGCTCCCGTCGAGATGCTGCCTGATCAAGCAGGTAGTTGGTGCGGTGAACTTCTTGAAGTTCTTCAACTTGAAGGCCTAGGTGGTGAGGAAGGGTGGCCCCTTGACTAGTTGATGTGTCGTCTACCCCAGGCCGTCGTCGCCGATGACACGGGTGGAGATGCCCGACACCGTCAAGCTGTGGCAGCGCTCATATTTCTATGTGTGCAACAAAATTGAGATCGACTGGATCAAGGAACCGGTGTTCGCCAATGTCCCCTCTACCCGGAAGGCCTGGTCCGTCCAGAACTTGGGCGCCCTGGAAGACATGGACCGGATGGCCGCCCACGTGATAGTGTTGGTGGAGAAGGAGTGGCTCACTGCCCGGGACATCCTGTTGTCATGTATGATTAACCGCGTGCTTCCGATGCAGCATCGGTCGCACAAGATCTTCCATATGTCTGGCTTGTTGGATCCCACCCAGGTGTCCTGGCTGTACGTGTCGTTCATGGTCCTTCGGGAGTGGATTGCCACCATCTCAAAGGAGACACTAGTGGGATTGGGTCTTCTCCTGCTGGCCATTCCACCGTGGGCGGCGGCCCCTGAAGGTTAGGCCCTCTTCTTCTTCTCCCGGTGAACTTTTCCTGAGGGACTTTTACTTCTTTCTTATTTTCCCCTTGTTGAGTAGCTCTTTATGGCACATCCAGCGGAGGACGCCATGGGGGACGACGAGCTTCCTGCCTTCACCGCCAACCTCAAGCCGCTGAAGTACCCGCTGATGGAGCCGAAACGGTTTTCCACCTAGGCTGACGAGAGGCGCGAGTTCCCACCCGGTGAGCATATTTTCTTGCCTATATTTCCCTTGTCCTTGTTTTGTCATACGCTTGATGTGGTGCCAATATCTTGGGACAACTGCCCATGGCGAGGACGTGCACCTGGCTAAGGCTGCCACCTCTCAGGCCAGGGGAAAGCGGGTTGCCTCGACTAGCACCACCCTAGCCAGCGGGGGATCTAAGAGGGTTCAACGGCCGAGGGTCGCGGCTGCCGCGCCAAGCATCACCGGGTATGTGCCATTGTTTTTCTTTCTCTGCGGGTTTGTTGGTCTTCTCCTTACTTACTATGCTCTTCTCGCCCTTCTTTCAGTCATGCGATGTCTCTGACCGGCTCTGCGGCCATCGCCACCACGTCCGACCCTCCCCGGCTGGAACTGAGGTGCCCGCTGTGCCTGATGCGGCCTCTGACGCCAAGCCAGCTGAGGCTGTAGCCTCTGCTGCCAAGCAGGTTGAGGCTGCAGCTTTTGCTGCCAAGCAGGCCGAGGTTGCGACGGACGCAGCCGAGACGGTGGTGTGGGTTGGATCCTTGGTCCAGCACCAGGCCTTTGCCTCTTCCAGGCTTGTCGATATGTTTGCCAACCCAAGCCCAGTCCAGACGAGCTCTACTGCCTACTGAGTGGAGGAGCCCATGGAGGTGGCGAGGGAGGTGTCCGCGCAGCCGGCGGTTGAAGATGGCGGGGCGGAGGCGGCCTCCGTCTTGGGGGCAACGGCTCCAAAGGTGTCGCACGCGGCCTCCGGCAACGACGACGAGCTCCAGATTATCGGTAGCTAGGCGGCTCCAGTTGCGCCGCCGCCGGACTTCGTCCTAGCTCAGCTTTCTGAGTTGGCACCTGTTTCCCTTAGCCAGGCCCACCACCTGGTGGAGGTGATGAAGCTGGGGCTTGGCAAAGCCAAGGCGCTGGGGGCATCGCTTGAGGTAAATATCTCCTCCATTTTTGCTGCCCTTCTTTGCCATAGATTTCTATGTTCTGTTTTTTGATCGTGCCTTCCTTGCAGAAAGCTTTCGCTGAACTGCCAAGACCTCCTTGGACCTAGGGCGTAAGATTGCTTGCTCTGCCATGTCCTCCCAGTTACGTGGATTTTCACGTTTCTTTTTGACCATTGGGTACCCTTCTGCAGCTCTGCTAGTGGACAGGGACCGGGAGGTGGAGAGGCTGAATGCAAAGGTGGGCTGGCTGGAGGAGTCCAACCAGACCCATGAGACCCATATCGGCCAGCTGCTGCAGCACCAGCAGAAGATGGAGGTCAAGGCCTGCGAAGCCAAGAAGGTGACATGCACTCAGACATAGGTGCAGAAGAACCTTGAGACGCTTTACGCCAAGAAGGAGGAGGCGTTGAAGTCCACCCAGGCCAAGTAGAAGGCGGCGCTGGTGCAACTGTGCCAAATCGCCGAGATCATCATCAGTAAGTGGTTATCCCTTCAGTGGACTTGCTTCTCTTGTTTTGTAGCCGGTTTCTGATATTTGTCCCCTTCCTGGGTGCAGCCTAGTATCGTGGGGTGAATCATCAGGATCTGGCCCGGGTCCCCGAGGCGGATGCCGAACGCGACCTCTGTCCTAAGTAGTTGGTGGTTGTCGCGTGTGAGGAAGGAAAATAGCCGCGGGATGCTGCCCTCGATGTCTACGAATACATCTGGCCAAACTCTAATCCACGGGCTACGATGGAGGCCTTGGCGAAGAAGCTTCTCGCCGCTCCTGAGATGATGGACATGGCGCGGGACTGGGTGGCTTGTGGTGGCGCAGAGATGGTCCTCGCACTGCTGAAGTCCTGGTACCCCGATGTGGACCTGCAGAGTCTCTCTAAAGGGTTCCGTCAAGGGACCAGCTACGACCAGCTTCGGGCTGAATTTCCTGAAATCCGCTCCTGCGGTGTCAAGATTGGAAGCTTCGTCCAGCTGGACCGAGACTTTAGCGATCCGGCCAGCTCGGAGAGGTACCACTATAGCCTGCTGGTGGCTTCAGCTCATGCTGATGCCTCGGCTATGACAGGCCCTGCTTCTACCGATGTCGCCTCTAGCAGCCATGCTCCTACCGACGCCTCTGGCCCTTCCAATGACCCCCAAGACTGATCCCCGAAATACTGGGAGTATCTATATCTGTTTGAAAACTTGTTTGTCTTCCTGCATGAACAACTTGTCCTACTGAAGTGAATTCTGATTGGAGCTTTGTCTCCCTTTTGTGATGTTGTCTTGTGCTCTTCTTGTGTGCACTTTGCCTTGTGTTGCATTTGCTATATGCTTTTTCTGTGCGGGGGTGCACAAGCGCACCCATACGGTGTAGTCCTCGAGGTTCGGGCTGGCTAGAGAAACCAACCTGGTCGAAGATCCTTTATGCTATTGCTTGTTGCAAGTTTACACTAGTGGAGAACGGGCCTTTAGTCCCGGCCCGTAAGAGCCTTTAGTCCTGGTTGTGGTACCGGGACTAGAGAGGCGGGACTAAAGGCCCACCCACTAACCCCGGCCTGCTTACCAGCTAGGACCAATGGGCGTCCACGTGGCCGCCCATGTGCGTGCTAGGTCTCCCCCCATTAGTCCCGGTTTGTGGGGCCCCCGGATTAATCCTCCGAGAATCCTTGTTATGCATACACCACGATCCCATGATCAGTTAGTCGTGGCACATAACCGACAAGTATCAAAGTAAACATCCGTTACTTAAGCGTAAACACTTCATACCTTATTTTCCATTATGGCAACACGATCACCATCAGCGGAACTTCATCAAGCGTGGAGCCCGAGCCATGCCTTAACCTACATGCAACTGACTGGGAGAACGTCCTAGCTCGCATAGCCATCAACTTCATCTTCTTCTTGAGGTACTTCTCGAACCTGACCAAGTTAATAGCCAGGGAGAATGCTAGTGAGTACTTTGAATGTACTCGCAAACCACTTTAAGATGAAAGTAATAACAACAACAGGATATGCATTATGGATGTGGTAGTATTAGGGCTCCAAGAGAGGTTCTTTTCTCAGCTAGTTTCTCTTGTAGATATAGCATCTACATATCTTTGTTGAAAACCTTTGTAAAACATTCTGGAAACCTTTTTGCAAAGTTTTAGGGAAACTCTAGGATTGGGTCACCCATTTGTTTTGTCCTTCCGGTCATCCCATGACCAAACTCCATTCTGACCATCCCATGGTCAAAACATGTATCATGTTCGACCATCCCATGGTCAAAACATTTCCAAAGCCATTGCTTTTTCCGAAATCCTGTTTGAAAACAAAACCAGCACGGCTCTACAGCAACCTTCCCAACCATCCATGACCGTGGACATGGCTATGCAAATAGATTTACACTCTGCAGAGGTTGTACACTTTACCCACACCATCTGGGTACACTACCTTGATCTACACCGATCGTGGGTCTAGTAACCGGTCAAGACCTTCGGTGAGTGTTGTTCCCCTCAACACCAGGACACCCTATATAGTTCCCAAGCCAACCGGAGCGCTTTTTCCACTTCCCAAGTGTGTGCTTTCAATGAGGGGCTCATAGTAACACGAGGAGGCCCGTAGACCCTTCGTTCCTTCCCCCGATCGATGTTTTACATGGACCTTGCCAGAGAAGGCCCACCCTCTAGGATTTTTAAATCCCCTATAGTAGTTGTAGGGAGCTTATACCAGAGTAAGAAAACATCAAATCCAGCCCTGTCCCATTCCAGAGTAATGTGGTTCCACAGGTTAATTGTTCTAGCAAAACTTCAAAGAACTGGGTGCATTTTCGTAAAACTTTTTCGGGGTCTTCCCATCCTATAGCTTTCCTTTGCCTAAATCGGGGTCTCCAAATGGTAATGGTGTGTTAGACCATCTACCATACTAGGGACAAGTAGGTGTCATTGAGGGGGTTGTACTTATTAGTACCATTGCGTAATGATTTGGAGGAGCCAAGCCACTACCAGATATACATCATCATATAATAAAACAATGCAGTTCCATAAAATAGTAGATAAAACATGCATACGTAAAACAATAGGACAAGGATAATGAGCAAGAAGGTGGCTTGCCTGAGATCGGCAATCTGGCAATATACGTCCCTGGACTTCTCCTTAGAAAGCCATAGTAATCAAAAAAAATATAACCAACTTCTTCTGGTCTCCGATATAATCGCATCTATCGTCCATATGGATCACATGCAAGCAAACAAAGGCCACAGTCAACACCAGGCAAAGAAACACCAATACCATATAGAAAATAAACATTCAACACATTATTCACTTCAGTAGGTTTTGATATATTGAGTTTATATCAATTGGAAATACTTTATTTGCATTGATGGAGTTTTGTTTATGATTTATGTGGCATACATCACTTAATTAAGGAACTTAAGTCCAAGGCTTGGTGCTGTATAATATCATTATATCAAAATTATGCCATCAGATAGGTAATGATAATATGAAGCCAAAAAAAGTGGTTTCACTATTTTATCAAAATCCATTGGTTTATTATACAATTCCTAGTGAATAAAACTCTAGTTTTAGGAAATAATTCACCAGAAAAGTTTTGTGAGTCCAACATTTATTTCTTGGGATGGTTAAGTAGGATTTTATGGACTGGTTTAGTGAGAGTTGAAATCACTCAGAAATATTTACCAGAATGCCCTCAGGAAATTTCCTAAGTCAGTTATGGAGTTATATTGTCTTTTTCACGAGATTAAGTCCACAAAAGCTATTTGATGTGATTCCAAGGGAACATGGTAGGTGCTTTTAAAACCTTTGTTTAGAAATTGGAATCACCCATTTTGGAGTTGTGAAACTCCTATAGTGATTTTATTGGTGAATCAATCATGCACATAAATGTTTATTTCACCAAAATTCCACCAACGACCATAAAAGTATGGGCTACTAGGGTTGGGAGGATAGTATTTATGTTCTTTGGGAGTTGGAATTAGCTCAGTACCTATCGTAGTTTGGCCCAGAGAAAATCTTCAGGGCAACTTTCGCCTTCTTTTGTTATTTTTGTTACAGGTAATCTAAGAAGCACATTAGTATGAGGACAAGGTCATGATATAGGTACATGAAATACATACCAGGGGAACTTGGGTTTACCCTATTTGGGTTTACCAAACTCCCATAAAGAAATACGTAGTTAAAAAGACATGTTCTGGTATTATTTTTATTAGAAAATAATTGTAGATTATTTGGGTGCAGCAATTGTTCTGAATGGTCAAGAAAACATTAGGGTATATGCAGAAATTTAGATCTGGGCATTGGTGTGGTTTTCCATTTTTGAAACGATTTAAACCAAAATTACAGATCTGGAAATGATTTACTAAAAGAAAAAGGGGAAAACCGTAGCCAGGCCGGATCTAGCCAGATCTGGGCCGCCCAGTAGCTCAGCCGACCCAACCTAGAGTCGCTTCAAGCGGGAGGGAGTTTGAATTCCCGCATGCCGGTCCCGCTTGTCAGCCATAGTGGGCAGCAAAGGGGTATCAGCTCCTGTCCGCCGTTCGATTAGAAGATGATGGGCGGCTCGTGTTCGTCCTCTTCCTCGGATACCAACCACGGCGGCGAAACCCGAACTGGGACAAATGGATCATTTCCTTCTAGTGTTGGTCTCTCTACAACTTCCCCGAACTATGAAGATGTTGTTCTATTCTTGTGCCAAGGAGCTAACTAATTTCACATATTAGGGAGTACATCTATGTCCAACTTGTTGGAGATGCCGGAGGACTAAGCTTCGGCGGCATCTCCCTCAAGTTGGCCGTAGTATTGTCCCTGCTCTCACACACCATCTTGTAGTTCATAACTTCTCTAGCTAGATCAATATGTCGGGGAGCTCACTAATTTCACATATTAGGGAGTGCCTCTATGGCTGATACGTCCATTTTGCATCACTATTCTATGTCTTAATTCACTATTATTCATTGATATATTTCATATTGAGAGGTGATACTTATGTTATTTCATCTGTTTTTGCATGGTTGATGACTTTTGGAGCATGGACCGCTGCAGTCCGGATTCTGATGGAAAAGGTGCTGTTTTGAGGCAAAATTCGGGAAGATCAGAAAATCCGGGAAAATATACGGAAAATCCTATTTTTCTAGAAGATTAAGGATGCCAGAAGATGGAGTGGAGATGGGCCATAGGGGGCCCACACCACCCCATGGCGCGGGCAGGCCTAGGACACGCTAGGGAGTGGTGTGGCCACCCTGGCCCACTCTAGCCTCTCCCCTCTGGCATATATCTTCCTTCTGAAACCCTAAGACTCTAAGAGCGACCACAGAAAGATTCCGCCGCCTCTACGTGCAGACCGATTTCTGCTAGGGGAATTCCTTCCCGGAGAGGGGAGATCGTCGCCATCAACACCACCATCAAGATGGACTTCATCGGGATCATCATCATCATCATCACCACCATCATCACCATCAGCACCCTCATCACCATCTCCATATTGCTGTAACAATTGTGTTGAATCTTGCATAGTTCATAGGGCAAACTTTCCCGGTGTTGATTACTCTTTGTAGTTGATGCTATTGAGTGAACTATTGAATTATTGTTTATGTTCAGATTGTTATACATCATTATTCCATCTCTGATCATGATCCATATGATGTCTTGTGAGTAGTTTGTTTTGTTCTTGAGGACATGGGAGAAGTCTTGTTGTTAGTAGTGGAGTTGCATTGAGAAAGATTCAATAGATTGTTATTTAAGTTGTGGTGTACTTCTTCTAGTGGTGTCATGTGAACGTCGACTACATGACACTTCACCTATATGGGCCTAGGGGAATGCATTGTGTATTTGTCTACTAATCGTAGGGGTTGCCGGAGTGACAGAAACCCGAACCCCCGTTAGGAAACCATTGCACAAGGGACGTAAGGGTCTTAGAGTTTAAAGCTATGGTTAGGTTTCTACCTTAATTACTTTCTTGTACTTACGGATGTTTGCAAGGGGGTTTAATCACAAGTATGTATTAAGTCTTGGATGGGACGGTACATTAGCACAGGTTCACCCACACAACACTTAGAAAGCTAGAGAAGATTAATCGACTATATGAAGCGAAAGCACTTGACAGTCTTCCCATGTGTCCTCGAGAACGTTTGGTCATCTATAGAAATACAACCGGCTTGTCCTTTGCTGCATAGAGGATTGGGCCACTTGCTACATTTATTCCTACTGTCTTTTATTTACTCGTACTTTGTTTACTTGCTTTATCGAAAACCCCTAAAAATCCATTTGCTAAGTATTTGCAGAGAATTCCTGATCCATACCACTAGCCAGCACCTTCTGCTCCTCGTTGGGTACGACACTCTTACTTACCGAAAATACTGCGATACACCCCCTATACTTGTGGGTCATCAATGGCCAGCTTTAGAGAGATGCCCGAGGACTAGATCCTTAGGAATCTCCCTGAAGTTGGTCGTAGTGTTGTCCCTGCTCTCGCACACTATCGTGTTTCACATATTAGAGAGTACATCTAAGGCCAGTTTGTTGGAGATGCCAGAGGACTAGGATCCAACATCATCTCCCTCAAACTGGCCGTCGTGTGTTGTCCCTGCTCTTTCACACCATCTTGTTTGCAGTTGATAACTTCATAGGGATGCCTATTTAGAGATTAAAGCAGCACAACATAGTTTCGACACTCACCCCTGACATAGTGTCGACACTCACCCCTTAACTCCCGGTTGGTTTCTTCAATCGCCATGTTTTCCTACCACATTTTCCCGCCATGTTTTCCCGCCATGTTTTTCTGCCGCATTTTCCCGCCATGTTTTCTTGCCATATGTTTTTCCCTCCCTTTCCCTCTATATATAGGTCGGCGACCATCATGAACACCACACATCCACAAATTCCCCGCCACACATCCACACATTTCCTGTCGCCTACTTTAGGATGCCCCCGCGTGTTTGACCACGACTCAGCGGCAACGACGACGGAGTACTGGGCTCCATCGGGCATGCCCGAGACTAGGCTCCACCGGGTTGGCACTGGGAGGTGCTACCTTCCGGGACGCGTAGCCTGGTTAGGAATCAGGGTCCCGTCGTCGACCTAGAGCTTCTTCGGTGGCGGTCGGATGGTCCAGGAGCGGTGCAGAGGGAGCCAGCCCCCGAGGAGGTGGTACGGAGGCATGTCAGGGAGGAGAACGAGCACGTCCGCCGTTATATGTATGTGTTGGGAGTCAGGTTTTCCAATACTTGGCAGCATCTTCAGGGACCTCACCCGAGCTATGCTCTTGTGATGGTTTCTTCTCTTTGGTGACCACCTCCCGCGGCTCAGAATCCGGTCATTGACGTCCAGTTTGATTGAGAAAGATGTATTACATGAAAGGGAGGCCTTTATGTCTCAAATAAAAGGTTTAATACGTTATTACACATCACCAACATCTAGTGTTGTGGTTTTCTTATGCACCGTAGCCATGGAGAATCTTCATCATTCAAGAGAATGCTTGGGTTAGTTTTCACTTTGAATAGCGGAATTTCATGAAACTTATTCTAATCTTCTGACATGTCTGTCTTGTCATCCACTGCCATGATGTTTCTTTTCTGTGAAGGAACTATGTGGCGCTTTGTCTCATCGTATTCTGTATTCTTTTGCTTATCTTTCCTTTTCCTCGGTTTGCTAGACATGTCCTTCACATAGAAAACCTAAGCCACATCGTTGGCTAGGACGAATGGTTCATCCGTGTACGCAAGATTGTTGTGATCCACTGTTGGCATGCCATACTTTTGGTCTACATGTACCTTGCCTCCTGTCAGCTTGACCCATTTGCACCGAAACAAAAGGACCTTAAAAGTAGGTCCATAGTCAAGTTCCCATATCTCCACTATGTACCCATAATATGTGTCCTTCCGCCCATTGTCATCTATTGCTTCAAAGCGGACACCACTATTTTGGTTGGTGCTCTTTTTATCTTGGGCAATCGTGTAAATTTTATTCCCATTTATCTCGTACCCTTGGAAAGTACATATAGTAGAAGATGGTAACCTGACCAACGATTACAACTGATCTCCAATAGTGGCGTTATTCATGAGATGTGTCTGCAACCAACTGCCAAAATTCTTCTCGTTATCCCCTTTAATCAAGGAGTCAGGCTTCCCTGGGTTTCTAGAGCGTAGAATATTCTTGTGTTTCTCGATATACGGAGCCACCATAGTGGAATTGTGTAGAACTGTGTAGTGTTCTTGAGTAAAAGAATGCCCATCCCTACATACCATTGATTTCCTTCCTAGTGTTCCTTTTCTAGTCAGCCTCCCCTCATGCCGAGATTCAGGAACACCAATCGGCTTAAGGTCAGGAAGAAAGTCAAGACAAAACTCAATGACCTCCTCTGTTCCATAGCACTTGGAGATGCTTCCTTCTGGCCTAGCACGGTTATGAGCATATTCTTTAAGACTCCCATGAACCTCTCGAAGGGGAACATATTGTGTAGAAACACAGGACCGAGAATTCTAATCTCTTCGACTAGGTGAACTAGGAGGTGCATCATAATATTGAAGAAGGATGGTGGGAATAACAACTCAAAGATGACCAGACATTGGAGCACATCAATTTGTAACCCTGATAGACTTTCTTGATCGATTACCTTCTGAGAAATTGCATCGAGGAATGCACATACCTTCACAATGGCTAGTCGAACATTTTCTGGTAGAATTCCCCTCAATGCAACCGGAAGCAATTGCATTATAAGCACGTGGCAGTCATGAGACTTTAGGTCTTGAAGTTTTTTCTCTTTCATATTTACTATTCCCTTTATATTCGACGAGAAGCCAGACGGGACCTTGATACTGAAAAGGACTTCAAGAAATATTTCCTTCTCTTCTTTGGTAAGAGTGTAGCTGGCAAGCCCTTGAAACTGCCATGGATGCTTCCCGTCTCATCCTTTATGATGTTGCTGGTCCTCCCATGCTACCTGGGTATCTTTTGTATTCCCATACAAGCCAAGGAAGCCTAGAATATTCACGCAAACATTCTTCGTTAGGTCCATCACGTCGATTGCAGAGCAGACCTCATGCACTTTCCAATAGGGTAGCTCCCAAAATATAGATTTCTTCTTCCACATGGGTGCGTGTCCGTCGGCTTCTTTCGGAACAGGTTGTCCTCCAGGACCCTTTCCAAAGATTTCATCCAAATCCTTGACCATACCAAATACATCAGCACCAGTACGGGGGATAGGCTTCGTCCGAGTTTCTCCCTTGCCATTGAAATGCTTGCCTTTCTTCCTTAAGGGATGACTTGGCGGAAGAAAACGACGATTGTACGGGTACACATTCTTCCTACACTTATCTAGATATATACTTTCAGTCTCATCTAAACAGTGCGTGCATGCATTGTATCCTTTGTTCGTTTGTCTTAAAATCTTACTAAGAGTAAGCCAATCATTGATGTTTATGAACAGCAACGCTTGTAGGTCGAATTCCTGTTGTTTGGGCTCATCCCACACATGTACACCTGGTTTGGCCCACAACTGTAAAAGTTCATCAACTAGTGGCCTTAGGTACATATTAATGTTGTTGCCGGATTGCTTTGGGGCTTGGATGAGCACTGGAATCATAATGAACTTCTGCTTCATGCATAACCAAGGAGGAAGGTTGTAGATACATAGAGTCATGGGCTAGGTGCTATGACTGTAGTTCTTCTCCCCAAAAGGATTCATGCCATCGGTACTTAGACCAAACCATAAGTTCCTTGCATCACCAGCAAAGTCCGGGAAGTCCCTCTCCATTTTTCTCCACTACCGACCATCAGCAGGGTGCCTCAACTTCCCGTCTTTCTTATGGTCTTCCATGTGCCATTGCAACAACTTTGCATGCTCTTTGTTTCTGAACAAACATTTCAACTGTGGTATTATAGGAGCATACCGCATCACCTTGGGAGGAACCCTCTTCTTGGGTGGCTAACCATCAACATCGCCAGGGTCATCTTTTTTGATCTTATACCACAATGAAGTGCCTACCGGGCATTTATCAATATTATCGTACTTCTCACCGCGGTAGAGGATGCAGTCATTACGGCATGCATGTATCTTCTGCACGTCTAATCCTAGAGGGCAGACAACCTTCTTTGCTTCATGCGTACTGGAGGGCAATTCGTTATTTCTTGGAAGCATCTTCTTCATTATTACCAGCAACTTTTTAAATCCCGAGTCAGTCACACCGGTCTCTGCCTTCCACTTCAGCAATTCTAGTGTGCTACCCAGCTTCTTCTGGCCATCTTCACCAGTTGGGTACAACATTTTGTTGGGTCTTGTAACATCTTCTCGAACTGCAATCTCTCCTTTTCTGTGTTGCAGTCTCGCTTTGCATTAGGAATGACCCGACCAAGATCATCAGCGGGCTCATCTGATTCCCGTTCTTCTTCATTATCTTCCATTGTGGTATCAGCGTATTTAGGGAACATAGATTGGCAGTTGTCATCATCGTTCTCTTCTTCATCGCCGCCTTCCATCACAACCCCCTTGATACATTACAAATGTATCTATAATTTTTGATGTTCCATGCTTAGTTTTATCCACTTTTTTGTGTTTTGTTCCAACTTTGGAGTACTTTTATTATGATTTCTTGGACTAACCTATTAACAAGAGCCACTGTGCCATCTGCCCGTTTTCTGCTGTTTTTGGTTCCAGGAAAGTCAGAAAATGAATATTCTCGGAATTGGACGGGACGAAAGCCAAAGTGCCTATTTTTCCGGAAGGGATCAAGTGCCAGAATACGAGACGGAGAGGGGCCAGGGGCCGGCCACACCACATGGCCGCGCGGCCAGGCTTGGCCCGCGCTAGGGGGTGGTCTGGCCAACCCCAGCACCCCCTCGGCCTCTCCTTCCGCCTATAAGTTGCCCTCGGGACGAAAACCCTAGGTACCCGATCAAAAATCCACGAAAGAGTCTATAGACGCCATCATCTCTGTCCCTAGATCAGGGGGATCTGAAGCTCTTCCCGGCACCCTGCCGGAGAGGGGAATTCACCGTGCAAGCCTCTAGTGCTCGGGGGGATCGGGAGGCCTTCTTCATCACCATGCAAGCCTCTGGTGTGATGCGTGAGTAGTTCATCCTTGGACTACGGATCCATGTAGTAGCTAGATGGCTGGTTTCTCCTCCTTTGTGCTTTCATGTTTAGATCTTGTGAGCTCCGTTCATGATCAAGATCATCTATTTGAAATTCATACATGTTGTGTTTGCGGGGATTCGATGGATATTGAGATGCTATTTCAGATTGATTATTGATTCTATCATGTCTTTGTTATTTGAGATCTTGCATGCTTTCTGTTGTTAGTAGCTATCTTGGCCAAGTAGATGCTAGCAACTCCAAGAGTTAGTATTTATGCTTGATAGTGGGTTCATGCCTCTGGTAATCTGGGGAAGTGACAGAAATCTCTAAGGTACTGGATGTGCTGTTGCTACTAGGGAGAAAACAACGATCCTTTTGTTCATAGAACAATTGTATTGTTTACTTTACACGCAGTTCATAAAGCAATAATATGTTGCTTGCAACTTAATACTTGAGGGGGTTCGGATGATAACTTGAAGGTGGATTATTAGTCATAGATGCAGTTGGATGGCGGTCTATGTATTATGTTGTAATGCCCAATCAAGTCTCAAAGGAGTCAAGATGATTAGTATATGCATGTATTGCTTTCTCAGTGTTTGTCAATTGCCCCGCTGTAATTTGTTCACCCAGCATGTTATCTATCTAAGGAGAGCCACCTCTAGTGAACTATGGATCCCGGTCCTTTTTCTTTACATACAATCTACAACTGTTTACTGATTTGTGTTTGCTTTCTGCAAACTTTTACTTCTTTCCATTCGATACGTTTAATCCTTTGTTTTCCGCAAAACAAGGTGAGATTGAAAACCTCATCGCAAGTTGGGGACAGTTCTGTGGTTGTGCTGTGCAGGTCTCCACGTTGCTACTAGCACCGGTAGTGCGCCCTGCCAAAGCTCAGGTAGTAACACCTTTGGGGTGTTTCCTTGCTCCTACTGGTTCGATTAAACCTTGGTTTCATAATTGAGGGAAAAGTTACTGCTGTGCTCATCGCACCTTCCTCTTGGGGTTCCCAACGAGCTCTACGTCGAAAGTCGAGCACGTCAAGATATTTTCTGGCGCCGTGACCCGGAGATCAAAAGAAGAAGAGGCTCCCACGTCTACGACGAGAACATCACCCCTATTTCTCCGTGCTTGGTCCAAACATTATAGCCGGACATGAAGCCAGACCGAAGCAGGTGGCTCTGAATGACTCTTGAGGAAGTGTGAGACTGCTCATTCCGACATTCAACATATGGAGACCACATAAAACAATCCCGCCGCTTGTTCGCCTCAGCCACAAGGCGAAAAGACCGCACGCCTTCTCTGTAAGCGTCAGAGCGTCGGTCACCGTACATCCATGGATGACTCATCTGCATCATACAACCATATAAATCAAACTCAATCACGATGATAAAATTACTACCATGTAGTCTAAACGAGAAAATACTTGCTAACCTTTTAGGACATCTGGAAACAAAGTTGAGAAAACTGAAGTGTGGCTCTGGCACCTCATATCATGTTTTGTCTTGTGTGAACTCAAGTGGAATCACACTAACAGACATGTCACCGAACACCTCTAGTGCATATGAAGAAAAAAATTAGCACAAAGTTATACCCACCTTACATAGGAAACAAACTAGAGAGAGTGGAGGGCTGAGTGCATTATATATAGGGCCAGACCATTAGTCCTAGTTGGAGATACAAACTGGGACTAATCGTTCTGCCAGGACCACGCGGGCGTGCCCAGACCCATTAGTCCCGGTTTGTGTCTCAAACCGGGACTAATGGTCCCTTACGGGCCGGGACAAAGGACTTTGGCAACCTCGGGCCATCTGGTTTGGACTATTAGTCCCAGCCCTAGGCATGGTCGGGACTAGTGGCCCGAACGAAAGGCCCATTTTCTACTAGTGTTACTGTGTGGGGGCACGCGAGCGCACCCATAGGGTGTAGTCCCCGAGGTTCAGGCCGGCTAGAGAATCCAGCTAGGTCGAAGCTCCTTTGTGCTCCTTTGCCGTCTGGCATCTGGCCTCCGGCTCTGATACTTTAGTTCATGCAAGGATGAAAAATACAAACAATGGTTTGTACGTTAGACATGTGTAGGAAAAACATAGTCTTTAGTTGCTCCTTTGGTTGAAAATTTTGCCATTTCACGCAGAACTGATAGCTTAGTCCTTTTCTTAGCGAGCATTGGCCATTGAAGCTATGCTCTTGTCAGTTGTTAGCCAGAAACAAGGGTTTCCTTAGTTAGCGTACTGCGCAATACTTTAGATTTTTGCCATCGCCTTAGAGAGAGCAAGCGCAACCAGAATGTCCAGATGTCTTGTTTTCCTTAGGACTTTTCTAGTAAGGGTCTTCAAGTTTTTTGCTCTTGCCGTGTCTGCCAGCAGCCCTACGGTCTGCAGCCGGAATCGAAGAGGGATCTCATGGAGCCGCGTACAGTACTTCGTCCCTAAGAATTTGCGGCCGCCTGGGCCATCCGGCGAGTCTCCAAGAGAGACTGTCGGGTCCGAGGATAAAAACAATGCAGCCGGAGAACTTCAGGTGATGTAGCAAAAAATGCCAAATTATTACGGAGTCCCCGAGATTGTTTCAAGGACCGTCAACTTGTTCATTACATAAAGGTAAGATACATTTGCCCTTTAGTTAGGTGTAGAATGGGCGAAGCAGGATCGCATTCCATAGGCGTTTATTTTCTTTGCCGGAGCAGTCCATCTTGTTCTTCGCCGGCTGGCGAGCGTCAATCAAGTAATATGAGTTATGCAGCACCCAGCTGATGATGAATGGACCTTCCGAAGGTGGATCTAGCTTGTGCATACCCTTGCTGTCTCGTACCAGCCGCAAGACCATATCGCCCTCTCGGAATGAGATGTTGCAGATTCGGCTAGCATGGTAGCGGTGCAGGTTCTGCTGGTAGATTACAGACATGGACAGGGCTAGCTGTCACGCCTCTTCAAGGAGATCAACATTGTCTTCTCGTGCTTCCTTAGCCTGCTTCTCCGTGTATAGTAGTTTGTGTGGTGCGTCGAACTTGATGCCGGTTGGCAGGACTGTCTCTGCACTGTAGATGAGGAAGAATGGTGTGTAGCCGATGGAGCAGTTGGGCGTTATGCACATGCTCCACAGCACAGCCGGTAGCTCCTCTATCCAGCATCCGGGAGTCCTCATCAGTGGTTCGATCAGGCTTGGCTTGATTCCGGCTAGGACGAGACCATTTGCCCGTACGCACTGCCTATCTGATTGGGGGTGCACGACGGAGGCCAGGTCCATGCAGATATCTTTGTCGCCACAGAAACATGCGAAGGCCCCTTTGGCAAAGTTCATGTCGTTGTCTGTGATGATGTTGTGGGGGTAGCCAAAACACAGGATGATGTATGTGAAGAACTTGACCACTATCGATCCATCCAGTTTCTTGATTGGCTTTGCCTCAATCCACTTGGTGAACTTGTCCACTGCCACCAGCAAGTGTGTCATGCCCGATTGCGCTATCTTGAAGGGCACTACTATTTCCAAGCCCTAGACGGCAAATGGCCAGGTGATTGGTATTGTCTTGAGCATTGATGACAGAGTGTGTTTCTGCTGGGTGAATCGCTGGCACCCATTCCATGCCTTTACCAGCTGTTCGGCGTCCTCTAGCGCCATGGGCCAGTAGAACCCATGTCTAAATGCCTTTGCCACTATTGCTCTTGATGATGCGTGGTGACCACATTCTCCTTGGTGAATATCCACCAGCAGCCGGATTCCTTTCTCTTGGCTTAGACAGCGCTGGTATATTCCTCCCACGCTGCGCTTGTACAGCTCATTGTTGATAATGATGTATGCGCTTGCCCTTCGCTTCACTTCCCTTGCCTGAACCTCTTCATCCGGAAGCTCCCCTTTAACTAGAAAGTTCATGAATGGCTTGCCCCATGGAGGTGTTTCTCGGATGGCATAGACGGTTTGCATGATCAGTTTGACTTCCTCGCTCCCTGCCGGCTCAGGCTCGTCAGGTGGTCTGCCGGGTGGGGGCCAGAGCCGGTAGTCCCCGGGCTACAGGAGCCAGCTAGGGGTTTCGCAACCTTTGGGCCGACAGTCCCCGTGATGGAGGCGGTAGTCCCCGGGTGCGGTGCGGCAGTCCCCAGGTGCAGTTGGGCAGTCTCCGGGTGCGGTGTGGCACCAGGTAGCTTGGAGCCGGCAGTCCCCGGGTCCGCATCCAGCACGATGGAGTCAGATTCTAGAAATGGTGTGATGGAGGTCTTGCGCAAGTGCTAGAGGGTGACTCTAGGCGGAATTGCTGCTCTTGTTGACCCTACACATGCGAGTGCATCCGAGGCTTCATTGTTTACTCAGGGAACGTGGTGGAAT
This sequence comes from Avena eriantha, assembly GCA_910589775.1. Classification (NCBI taxonomy): domain Eukaryota; kingdom Viridiplantae; phylum Streptophyta; class Magnoliopsida; order Poales; family Poaceae; genus Avena; species Avena eriantha. The sequence goes on from OU342743.1 coordinate 91,678,477, forward strand.
TCGCACCCTTCGAAGCAGGCACATAGCTGCTATGCGAAGAAACAGTATAGCGTCATATTCGCCCGATACTTGCTGCACCACCAGATCTGAGTCGCCGAAGCAAAGGATGCACCTGATGCCGATCTCTTTTGCCATCGTGAGGCTGTGGACAAGCGCGTCGTACTCAGTGACGTTGGATGCACGAAAGTGGATTTCCAGCATGTACTCCACCTTGTCCCCCTTTGGTGAGGTGATGACGACCCCGGCTCCGAGTCCCTATACATCTTGGAGCCATCGAAGTGTAGCTTCCAATGCGTGGAGTCAGCACATGGGTGCAGGTATTGCGTCTCTGGCCAATCGACGAGGAAGTCCGCTAGGACCTGAGACTTGATCGCCGTTCTTGGCTCATACCAGATCCAGTGCGCGGCAAGCTCTATTGCCCATTTCGCCACCCGGCCGGTGGCGTCCTTGTTTCCGATGATCTCCGATAGGGGGGGCTAATGCCACTACCTAGATGGACTGCGCTTGGAAGTAGTGCTTCAACTTCTTAGCGGCCATGTACACGCCATACACTAGCTTCTGATAGTGAGGGTAGTTCTGCTTTGACAGCAAGAGTACCTCACTCAGGTAGTACACCGGATGTTGAACCGGCTGAGCCTTTCCTTCTTCCAGTCTCTCGACCACTAGCACGATGCTGACGACCCGGTTGGAAGCTGCACTGTACATCAGCATTGGCTCCTTTGTGGGTGGGGCCGCCAGTATTGGCGGAGAGGATAACATGGGCTTGATGTCGCGAAAGGCCTCATCTGCCTGCGCCGTCCACACGAACTTGTCCGTTTTCTTCATGAGCTGGTACAGGAGGAGTATCTTCTCGCCCAGCCAGCTGACGAACCGGTTGAGGGAGGCCAGGCACCCAGTGAACTTCTACACGTCGCGCAGAGTCTGCGGTGGCTGCATGCGCTCGATTGCACCGATCTTCTCCGGGTTGGCCTCGATTCCATGTTCTAAGATGAGGAAACTGAGGAGCTGGCCGGCTGGGACACCAAATACGCACTTCTCTGGGTTCAACTTCATTTGGTACCAGCGGAGGTTGGCGAATGTCTCCTTCAGGTCTTTGAGGAGCGTCTGCTTCTCCTTTGTCCCGACCAGCACGTCATCGACATAGGTGTGCTTGTTTCTACCGATTTTGTGATTCTAGGCACTTCTGCATGAAGCTCTTGTATGTGACACCTGTATTTTTCAGTCCAAATGGCAAGGTGGTGTAGTAGTAGGCCCCATATGGGATGATGAATGTTGTCTTTATATGATTAGCGGGGTTCAGCCGGATCTAGTGGTAGCCGGAGTACGTGTCCAGAAACAACAACAATCCGCAGCAGGCTGTGGAGTCGATCACCTAGTCTATCCTTGGAAGGGCAAACGGATCTTTGGAGCATGCCTTATTGAGGCTTGTGTAGTCAACACACATGCGCCAAATCTTGTTCTATTTCAACACCAGCACCAGGTTTCCCAACCATTCTGGGTGGAAAACCTCCACGATGAATCCGGCTGCAAGCAGCCGGGTGATTTCCTCAACAATGGTTCTTCACTTCTCGTCTGTGAAGAGACGTAGTGATTGCTTTACCGTCTTTGCGTCTGGCCTGACATGTAGAGAGTGCATGGCGAGCTCCCTCGGAACACCAGGCATGTCCTTGGGGGACCATGCGAAGATATACCAATTCTCACGGAGGAAGTCGACGAGCGCGCTTTCCTATTTGCTATCGAGGCCTTCTCCGACCAGGACAAACTTGTTCAACTCGGCCTCGTTCAACAGGATCTTCTTGGTGCCCTTTGATGGTTTAAATTGTGCTTCCCCGGTCGGCTTTGGCTTTCCAGTCGGAATGTCTGCCTGTAGGGCCGCCACATTCTGCATGATGATACACTTCTCTTACGTGTTGATTATGGCCTTAGCGATCTTGGAGCAGTCTGTGGCGCATTCCACCAACCACCTGTAATCACCCGCGATGGTGATTACTCGCTTTGGCCCGGGGAGCTTCATCTTGAGGTAGGCGTAGTGCGCCACCGCCATGAACTTGGTGAGCGCATGGCGTCCCAAGATAGTGTGATAAGCGCTGCAGAGGTTGATCACCTCAAACCAGATAGGCTCGCAGCAGAAATTGTCTTCCATGTCAAAGATGATGTTTAGCCAGATCTTGTTGATGGGCGAATGTGATGGACCCGGAATGCCTCCATGGAAGGAGGTGTTGGATGGATCCAGCTGGGAATCACTGATGCCGAGCCAGTCTAGGGAGTTGTGGTACAGGAGGTTGATGATGCTCCCTCCGTCCACCAAGACACAAGAGATCCTGCATGAGTGTTTCTTGGAGATGATGGGATCCAGGACCATGGCATATGTTCCTAGATGTGGAAGCATGTCTGACTGGTCCTTCCGGCTCAACTTGACCTCTTGCTCGGACTAGTTCAGGAACTGGGGAACGGGAGGGATGATTGCGTTCACCTCCACCTCGTGGCGTCTTTTGCTGTCCTTTGTTTCCGGCTCTGTGGTGAAGATGTGGTAGTTCCCTACTGATACGTCCATTTTGCATCACTATTTTATGTCTTAATTCACTATTATTCACTGATATATTTCGTATTGAGAGGTGATACTTATGTTATTTCATCTGTTTTTGCATGGTTGATGACTTTTGGAGAATGGACCGCTGCAGTCAGGATTCTGATGGAAAAGGTGCTATTTGGAGGCAAAATTCGCGAAGATTAGAAAATCCGGGAAAATATACGGAAAATTCTATTTTTCGAGAAGACTCAAGATGCCAGAAGATGGAGTGGAGGTGTGCCACAGGGGGCCCACACCACCCCATGGCGCGGGCAGGCCTAGGCCGCGCCAGGGAGTGGTGTGGCCACCCTGGCCCACTCCAGCCTCTCCCCTCTGGCGTATATCTTCCTCCCGAAACCCTAAGACTTGGGGAGCGACCACAGAAATATTCCGCCGCCTCTGCGGGGCGGAAAACACCGAGAGAGAAAGATCTCTCCGGCAGACAGATTTCTGCCAGGGGAATTCCTTCCTAGAGAGGCGAGATCATCGCCATCAACACCACCATCAAGCTGGACTTTATCGGGATCATCATCATCATCATCACCACCATCACAACCATCAGCACCCTCATCACCATCTCCATGCTGCTGTAACAATTGCGTTGAATCTTGCTATAGTTCATAGGGGAAACTTTCCCGGTGTTGATTACTCTTTGTAGTTGATGCTATTGAGTGAACCATTGAATTATTGTTTATGTTCAGATTGTTATACATCATTATTCCATCTATGATCATGACCCATATGATGTCTTGTGAGTAGTTCGTTTTGTTCTCGAGGACATGGGAGAAGTCTTGTTGTTAGTAGTGGAGTTGCATTGAGAAAGATTCAATAGATTGTTATTTAAGTTGTGGTGTACTTCTTCTAGCGGTGTCATGTGAACGTCGACTACATGACACTTCACCTATATGGGCCTAGGGGAATGCATTGTGTATTTGGCTACTAATCGTAGGGGTTGCCGGAGTGACAGAAACCTGAACCCCCGTTAGGAAACCATTGCACAAGGGACGTAAGGGTCTTAGAGTTTAAAGTTGTGGTTAGGTTTCTACCTTAATTACTTTCTTGTACTTACGGATGTTTGCAAGGGGGTTTAATCACAAGTATGTATTCAGTCTTGGATGGGACGGTACATTAGCACAGGCTCACCCACACAACACTTAGCAAGCTAAAGAAGATTAATCGACTATATGAAGCGAAAACACTTGACAGTCTTCCCATGTATCCTCGAGAACGTTTGGTCATCTATAGAAATACAACCGGCTTGTCCTTTGCTGCATAAAGGATTGGGCCACTTGCTGCATTTATTCCTACTGTATTTTATTTACTCGTACTTTGTTTACTTGCTTTATCAAAAACCCCTAAAAATCCGTTTGCTAAGTATTTGCAGAGAATTCGTGATCCATACCAGTAGCCAGCACCTTCTGCTCCGTGTTGGGTTCGACACTCTTACTTATCGAAAATACTGCGGTACACCCCCTATACTTGTGGGTCATCAAGACTATTTTCTGGGGCCGTTGCCGGGGAGTGAAGCACTATTGGAGAGTGGAACTGGTAAAGGAAACTTCTACTGTGAGTATTGTTTACATCTGCTAGCTGCTTTATTTTCGTTATGGATAATTCGCTGAGTTTCTTATTTGGTAATGTTACTACCACTTCTAAGGTAGTAGATAAGCCACCACCTGCTGAGAAAGATGTTTTCAAAATACCTACAACAATTATTAAGCGTGTTATGGATAACTACTATGTTGGGGATGGAACTGTCCATCCTAGTGATCATTTACTCTTTATACACGAATTATGCGGGTTGTTCAAGTGTGCAAGTATTACTACAGATCAAGTTAAGAAGAAGTTATTCTCATTATCACTGAAAGGAAGAGCTGATAAATGATATAAGCTGCTAAAGAATGGTCAAGCTCTGGAATGGGAGGAAATAGTGCCTCTCTTTTATACAAAGTTTTATCCTCCTAGTGAAATTCATAAAGATCGGAATCAAATATACAACTTTTGGCCTCTTGATGGAGAGAGTACTACTAAAGCTTGGGGGAGATTGAAGTTACTAATGCTCAAATGTCCCATTCATGAGGTCCCCAATAATATTATTATCAATAACTTTTATGCAAGGCTCCCTCTACATGACAGGGATTTATTGGACGCTTCTTGTGCTGGATCATTCACTTGTATGGAAGAAGAAGTTAAATGGGACCTTCTAGACCGTATTCAAGACAATGCTGAAGCTTGGGAGAACGACAAAGGTAGAAAGTCGGGTATAAATTATGATTATGAATGCATTGAATCTTTTATGGGAACTGATGACTTTCAAAATATTAAAAATGCTTATGGTCTAGACTCTCAAGCTATTGCTTCTTATTTTAAGGCCTTTGCTTCTTATATTGAAGTGCCTAAAAAGAAGTGGAATAAGTATCATGAACCTTATAAAGATGTTGCTAAGAGTGTTCCTGCAAGAAATACTGAAGTTTATACTACTAATCATGTCTTACCCAAACCTTACATTGAGAAAATGGCTGTCCCAGCTAAGGTAAAGGAACATTCTATGATAGCTAGTATGGTTAATGAAGGTATGAGTAGTGCTGCTGAACCTGATAAACAAATGATTGATGAACCTATTGTAGCAAATGTGAAAGACTTTGTTGCTAAATATGAAAAAGAGGGACACACTATCCTTTGTAAGGATACCTCTAATATTGTTTCGCATAGTAGTGTTATGAGAGCTAGTATTCCTGTGTTTTCCATTAGAATAAGTGATCATTGCTATGATAGTCCTTGTGATAGCTATATTGTTAAGTTTATGCATGATACTGAAAGCTACTATGAGAGAGGGAAAAGTGTTCTTGTGCATCTCAATAATATCAAGTTTCCTCGTTTTATGGTGAAAGTTTTTATGTTGCACTTATTTTGCCTTCTTATGCAAGTTGCCTTTGGTTCCACTAACTTGTTTGTTTACAAAATCCCCGTGCATAGGAAGTGGGTTAGACTTAAATGTGTGTGTTTTTGCTTCTTAATGCTCTCTTTCACTTCAATTCATATCCCTATGAGAGCTTCTTCAAATTATCATGCCCATCATAATGGCTATAAAGAAAGAGCTTTATGGGAGACAACCCAATTTGTTTTTGCTTTCAGTTTGTTTTTGTTTCTTTGAGTCTTGGAAGTTATTACTTCGGTAATAACCGCTCCTTATCCGTTTTGTTTGGTTTTTGTGTCAAGATCAACCTCTAATGAGAGAGAAGTAAGATTTGGGGAAGTTGCTGTCCCAAAACAGATTTTTGTGCTTCACCGTAAAAATTCGTGAGAGATCTCTCTATATCCACTACAACAGATCCTAGAATCGGCGACAAATTGCCTGGTGACAAAATTCAGAACCTTCACCGAAAGTAACCATAGGTGACGGATTAGTTTTGGGCGTCACGTATGCTTGATAATGCGTGACGGTCGCGTTCCGCGTCATGGCAAACCGTCGCCGATTATCCGCATGACGGATTTTAGAGCGTCATAGATTAAGCCGTCACCGATTGTTGGTGGGACCAACGAGTTAGCAATTGTGTTAAAAACGATAAAAGGGCAAAGATGGGTTTCGAACCGAGGACCTAGTACAAAGTAAAACGTTTCGTTACCGCTGGGCTACCGTTCGGTTTTTGAATTGTTGGATTGGCCTACCATTTTGTAAACTCTATGTGCAGTACGTGGCATGTACAAACATGGATCGTTATAGTTAGGACTTGTGCGATCTTCCAAACAGTTTTCTTCTCTGTTCTTGCGAATGAGCGCCGTCAAGGGTATCCCTTGTCCAGGCGATCACGACATTCGCTGGCCCTTCATCTACAAGTCCGGACGACTTGCACCTACGCGATCACGACGATCGATCATAATCCCAGCTAGCGAGGCTTCGCGGCAGGCCGGCGCACGGCGATAGGAAGCACATGTGAGTTCCTTCTAGATCTGTTATGAAATTGATTTGGATTGGTGTTTATGTTACACATTGTGATTTATTTGGACTTTGGTAAACAATTTTCACATCGATTAGTACAAATTGAATGGCATCATGACTCGAGTGGAACACATTATATATATTTTAGTAGGCGATGGATCGACAGTGGATTACTCATGGGCGCAAGTTCACCCCTTTTGACATACAAGGTGTCCGCGAGTTTATGGAGTTTGCACGTGCAAACTGCAACGAAGGTGCGTCAATATTGTGCCCATGCCAAAAATGCCTTAATATTACGCAGAAGACTCAGGAAACTGTTGAGTATCACTTACACGTCAATGGTATGGCCGTTTCGTACACAAAGTGGAGTTGTCATGGAGAAGATGATGGTCCTAATGAAAACTATGATCATAGTTTGTATCAAAGTGATGACGATGATGATTATGATGATGGAAATGAGAATCATAATGATCATGTTGACAAGATCTTAGATGAGCTGCATGATTCTGGTGACAGAGGCCCAAGTGACATTAATTTCTATGTGAAACTCATCGAAGAAGCTAATAAAGAGCTTCACGCACCACTGAGACGAGGTTGTCATTCATTATGAAGATGCTTTATGTGAAATCATACAACCGGGTCACAAATAGAGCTTTTGATTAATTTATGGTTGTCTTATGTGCTGCTTTGCCAAAAGTGAATTTTCCCAAGTCCTATGCTGAAGCTAAGAGTGTACTTTCTGAGGTTGGACTTGGTTATGACACAATTCATGTTTGCAAGTATGACTGTGCTCTGTTTTGGGGAGACCATGCCAAAAAAACTCATTGTCCCGAGTGTGGATTTTCAAGGTGGAAAGACCCGGAAGCAAAGAGAAAGATTCCCCACAAGGTGCTTCGATACTTTCCTATAATCCCAAGTTTATAGAGATTTTTTGTTTCCAAGGAAGCGTCGATGAACACCAAGTGGCACAAGGAGAAGAGGGTTGCACAACCGGGTATTTTGAGGCACCCATCTGATGGTGAAGCATGGAAGCACTTTGATAAGGAGTTTGGATGGTTTGCTTTAGATGCCCGTAACATAAGGCTTGGTATTGCGATAGATGGATTCAACCCATACGGAAACATGAGTAGTTCATACAGTATGTGGCCAGTTTTTGTCATTCCATACAACTTCCCACCCTGGATGTGCGTGGATCAATCCAACTTCATGATGTCATTGCTAATCCCTGGAAAAAATTCACCAGGAAAGAATTTTCATGTATTTATGCAGCCATTGATAAAAGATATGATGAAGCTATGGAGTGGCGAGGGCACATATGATGCATGCACAGGTAGAGAGTTTCCGTTGCATGCTACGTTTCTTTGGTCGATTCATGACTATCCTGGATATGCCACGATGTCTGGCCGTAGCACAAGAGGGTTTTTCGCATGTGCGCACTGCGATAAGGATCCTTGCTACGAGTCTTTGCATAATAAAATTGGTTATATTGGTCATCATCGATTTCTGCCTCACGATCACAAGTGGAGGAGTAGCAGAGCCTTCAATGGAAAACCTGAACCTAAGGATGCACCAACAAGTTTCACACTTGCAGAAAGAGAGGAGAGGGTACAGAGAGTTCAGGATTACAGGCCAGGGAAAAATCCATCAGCTAGGAAGAGAAAGCATGGCATGACTGGTGAGTCAACCTGGCACCTCAACATCAGCTTATACGATCTGCCATACTGGTCAAGATTGAAGTTTGTTCACAAGCTAGATGTGATGCACATTGAGAAGAACATATTGGACAATATCCTTGGTACCCTTCTTGAGCTTGATGGAAAGAACAAGGACACTATTGGTGGTAGAATGGATTTGGAGAAATTTAATGTCAGGAAGAAGTTCTGGATGAAACCTGAGGCCAAGGGTTTTTCAAAGGAGAAAGCATCGTGGACGCTTCAAAAGGAAGCCAAACAAAAATTGTGCAAGTATTTGGCCAACACTAGGTTCACAGATGGTTTTGCTGGAAACTTAGCAAGATGTGTGGACATCCCAGGGGGTAAAGTGCATGGTCTGAAGACGCATGACGGCCACATACTTATGCAGCGTGTGTTGCTAGCTAGTCTGAGAGGGATTGCATCAAAGGCGATGTATGAGACCATTGCTGAACTGGGAAACTTTTTCAGGGAGTTGTGTGCCAAAACTCTAAGAGCATCTGTGCTGCGTCGAATGAAGGTTGAAATTGTCATAATTCTTTGCAAGCTTGAGCTGCTATTTCCCCCATCATTCTTTGATGTAATGGTGCACCTGGCTATTCATCTACCTGATGAGGCACTTGAGAGGGGGCCTGTTCAATATGGTTGGATGTATCCAGTTGAAAGAAGGTTCGGGTACCTGAAATCAACTATGCGTAGCAAATCAAGGCCTAAAGGTTCAATTGCTGAGGGATATATCGTGGATGAGTGCTTGCATCATTTCTCTACATTTTTGGGCGATGTCATAGAAACAAGACATAACAAGCCTGAGAGGAACCAAGATAAGAAACAAAGAGTTGATCCGCTAGAGTTTGATATTTTTTCAGATGGAGCCAGAGGTTTAGGACTATCCAAGTTGAAGTATTTTCCCAAAGAATTTGACAGTATTGTTTGGTATGTACTTCAGAACTGTGATGAGGCACAAAATTATATTCAGTAGGTCTATTTACCTTTTTATTAATCATTCAAAATTTTCAGTAATATTTTGTGTTATAGCAGTACCATTACTAATTTGTTTTTGATTTTTAGGAATTTCCGACAACAACTACAGAACAGGGGTGTGAAAAACCTTGAGGCGGAACTAGAGAAAGAATTCCCTGCATGGTTTAAAAAACATGTCAGTAATTTGGACAATGCTCCAGAAGATTTAAAATCACTAGCACTTGGTCCAGATGCTCGTGTAGTTGTACACCCTATGTGCAATGTAAATGGCGCTAGGTTTCGTTCCGTCGAGCGTGAGAAGAACATGAGGACTCAAAACTCAGGCATAATGACAAGGGGATCCGTTTCTGACGAACAAGATCAAGAATACTAGAGTGTGATGAAGGAGGTTCTTGAGTTACAGTACCCGAGAAACAAGCACGGCGACAGATCCGTGTTCTTGTTCCGCTGTGATTGGTTTGACCTTGGAAGTAGGAAAACCACGGAGATGAAGGATGATGGATACTTTAAAAGCATCAATACGTCTGTATTGTGGTACAAGAACGCCCCTTACATATTAGCTCACCAAGCAGAAACTTGTTTTTACTTGGAAGACACAAAATTTGGTGATCCTTGGAAGGTGGTGCAAACTTTCAAGCACAGGAATGTATACGATGTTCCCGAAAAAGATGATGAAGGCAATGCAGGTGCATACCAGGAATACCTAGGCTTGTAAGATCCCATTGTTCACCAAATTGAGGACGAGGAAGATGAATAGGTTGATGATCATGAAGACGACATGGCTGATCGCTCTGATGATGTGATATTTGTTGAGTCTCAGACTGTTAGACAACTAGCAGGGAAAATGGTGTAAACAATGATATGGACCTGAGCGACGAAGAACAAGAAGACTTGGAACCGGTTGTCGATGAATTTGGGAGGAGCATTTCAGATGTTGATAGTGATATTGACTAGGACCTTGTGAAAATGTGTTACTAAAATACTAGCACGCAGTTGTACTGTTTGATACTAGTTATGGAGACTGTTGCATTCAATTCCCAGTAACCATGTTATACACAAAATTATTAATTACAATGATATATGTGGTCGTACCTAGATGTTTTTGCTTGTTTTTGTCATATTTACTTCGAGCAGCAAAATAGATTTACTGGAGATAGATACTTCTTTACGTGACACAACCTACGCGACAGACATGTCCATCTAGTAAGTTGTACACACATAAAATTTGTAGCTCATAAAATATTCATAGATACCGATGAAATGAACTCATTTAACACGATTTCACTATAATTGGCAGCAACGACAGGCATAATATATTTCAGCTCATAAAAAAATTAATAGTACCATTACACTTAACCATGTCTTTAGACATACTAATGCCACATAATGAAAGGAGCGTAAAATATTGTCTTAACATCTCATATTATTAGGTCGACAAATGACCCATGACCATCATAGTGAAAATGATCAAGGCTACTAAAGTTCCACATTTGGAACATAGAAGGCAAATAGGAAGGCCCCCTTACGTCCCACGTACAGCATGAAAAACATCTTGTATCCAATTCACCGAAAATGCTCCTCCTGTGACATCACTTCCGTCCACCCAGCGTAGGATACTCGGCCATCCTCAGGAGAAATTGAGTACAACCCTTTGACCTTTGTGTATTTATCACACACAATTGTGATATCACCATATTCAGCCATGTCTTCAGGGACAAGGCGTCGCCGGAGTTTCTGTTCTTGGTCCACATGCACAATGTGAACATTTGTTAATCGGAAAATTACAGGCACAACAAAGTAGATCACTCATACTTACCAGCTCTTTCTTCTGGCAATTTGTCCAGCTTAATGTGTGGATCAGAGACTCACATTTTCCAACTTGATAAGGCCCAGCTCCATGTTCATCAACCAGCGTGTCAATGATGTCAACATTGCTGACCACTGACTCCATCATTCTCCAGTTAATTATGGTTCCATTAGTGGCATGCATAGCGTCAAGTATGCCTTTCTTATCCTGGGTCAGATTGGAATATGTTGTACAAGTTCAAATAATTAATTAAATGAATATTACTGAATCAAAATTAAGATTAATGCATGGTAGGTACGTCAACATTAAGATTGTTTAGGAACAAGGAAAAAATATCGTGCCAAACACAAAGCAACTACTTCTTTTTTCATAAGGAAAAAACTAGAGACAATTCCATCGGTGACATTCTACACATTACAAAGTAGACTAGAAACAGAGCAAACTGGGTGAACCTAAATATTTTAGTGGATCTACATATATACATCCATTTTATACAAACTCGTAAACATCGTATATTTGTAAATGGAGGGAGTACTTCAATGTTGGGGGGATACCCCCGGGTAGGGTCACACCGTGGTATAAAAGCCGAGTTAGCCGAGGTTCGGCAAGGCCAAAGCTGATGCTGGCCGGGTCACCTAAAGGCAGGCCGAATCACGGGGTAACCCAGACCAGGGGGCGTTCGCCTGACTAAGTCTCAACCGACTTAAGGAGTAAGTCGGAGGTGTTTGTTTTATTTTGTATGCATGAACGGGTATGGCCGGATCAGCTATAATCCGGGTCACGTCTACCTTCTAAGAGAAGGAAGGAATCTCGCTGGTCAAAAGAAGCCCCGGTACGCACTACCTGAGCGAAGCAAGCAAGGACAGGACCACCGGGGCGTGGCCGACAAGGGTGACGACGCCCATGTCGGCTGACGCGGGCGCCGCAGAGGCTCACATAGCCTCTGCGTGTGTGACGCAGGGGAAAAGCACCCCGGTCGGCTTACTACTTTGGGGGGAAGCATATTCTTAGGAATATGCTTCCACGTATGCCCTAGGCAGAGACCGAGCTCCCTCTATAAAAGAGGGGCTAGGGTTTCAGTAGAAGTGGTTGGTTTTTCTGCTGTTCCATTTTGGCTAGGGTTTTAGGTGTGATCTGTGGGTGAGAGTAAGAGAGCTCCTTCTTCCCCCTCTCGCCAATACAGCTCTAGGAGCACCTGTAATCTTGGTAACAGAGCTATACAAACTACTGTGTGGAGAATCACTTCACTATCCCTCCCTGGATTGCCCTAGCGTGTATTAGCCCCCACCTTTAGCCTATCCATGGCATCTGCCGTGACACCACCATGACTGTTGGCGCCCACCGTGGGGCTAGCGGCGCTAGCAGGTGTCAAGATCCGGACGGGAAACATCATCGGCACCGGCGAACACATCGTCTCCGGGCTCGTTCAGCGCTTTGGAGCGCTGGATTTCGTCAGCGACAACGCTGGCTGCTTCGGCACGCGTCCTCTTCCACGCAATGGCCTCTTCGTCAGGCTCGGCGCGCACAAGGTCTACGTTGTTGTTGACGTGTCGTGTGTTTATCCGCGTCACGTCGTCGAGGCGGGGGAGCCACCCCTCACCGTGGTTCCTGGAACGTGTATCGCTCGCTCCCACGACCATGCGGAGGTGATGATGACTGCGCTAGGTGCGGGCGCGAGCAAGGATCCGGCGCCAGATCCGGAGGTAACGCCTAAGGCGCCGAGGAAAGGTAGAGGTCCTCCACTTGAGAGGCCAGAGAACGTGTTGCGGGAAGCAATGGATAGCTTGGCAAACCCTGTAGTAGCAACAGTAGATTCGGCTCGAGCGCAGGCCGAGCTGGAAGAAACTAGGCAGAAAATACTAGAGGGCGCAAAAAAGATAGCCGCGGCACAGCAGTCATTGAATATGACGCTGCATGAGTACGCAAAGGCGAACAAGGTTGACGCTGTAAAAGTGAAGGGAAGAAATCTCATGAGCGAGATGAACAGAGAGGGTGATATTGGAATTGAGGAATCAGAAAATTGTTTGTCCGTGGGGCTGCCGAGGTATACTACCCCAGCCAAGAACCTCACAGCAGCGGATGCAACTGCGTCCGAGTTAGAGGGTATGGCGGGTGAAGCCCGTCAAAGACAACATGATAAGGTTAATGAGCTGGTTCGGATCGCGAACATGCAAAACGAGGAACTACTTAGAGCTAACCCAGAGAGAGCAGGAGCCTCCAAGATCGTCAATTCGGCGGTGGGTAACCCGGAGAAATCCGCTGGAGCCGCATCGTCTCCTCATGGTGGTCCAAGGAGAGAAGAGGTAGTAACCTCGGCCAGACGGAACAAACAGATCGTCCCCTATGACCCAATGCTAGGAGGGAAAGGAAAAGAAGCTCAGAAAAATGATGATCAGCGGAGTGTGAGCCGAGGTGAAGCTGGCCGAGATAACCGCGACCAAGGCAACGCCGGTCAAGGGAACATTGTCAACAGCAATGCCGGACAGCGAAACTCGGCTGGAGCAGGACAACCGCAGCAGCGGAATATACCAAGGCAAGAGCAAAGTGCCGGCCGAGGTATGCAACAGAAAGGCGCTCCACGAGAGCAAGAGAGGTATAATCATGGAGACTCGGAAATGGCAAACGCGGGATATCCAAGGCCGGACTATCATGTGATAGGGTCAAGATTGGGAAGCAGGGATTTGATGCCGGATGATGCCAGGTTGAAACTGGATCGACTGTATAGGTCGGAACAAATTGAATGTCAAGGTCCACCGGGTCGAGCATGTTTTGGACCCCGGATCATGAAGGAGCCACCGGTACCGAACTTCCAACTACCCAGGGGCACGAAGACGTATGACGACAGTACAAAGCCGGGGGATTGGCTGATAAATTATGCTACAGCTGTGAAAATTGCCACTGGCAACCTGAGATGGGCTGTACGATATGTACCCCAGATGTTGGAAGGACCGGCAAGGGTATGGCTGAACAATTTGCCACCAGGAAGCATCAACTGCTGGATAGATTTCGAGGAAATGTTCATCAGCAATTTTTCGAGTACGTATCAGAGGCCAAATAGGCCGCAGACCCTAGCTATGTGCAAGCAAAGGCCAAATGAGACGAATCGGGAGTTTTTAACCCGGTGGTGCACTATGAGAAACTCGTGTGAGGGTGTGATAGAATCACAGGCCATAGCATGGTTTGCACAAGGGTGCAGATATGCAAGCGAGCTGTGGCAGAAGTTGCAAAGGAAAATGCCAACTACGTTGGCAGAGATGATCCGGATTGCAGATTCGTATGCTTTGGGTGATCCGACTCAACCTAGGCTCGTATCAAACGAGTCAAACGATGATTACTATCAGAGAGATGGGGCCGGATCATCCCGGAGGAATGACTACAGAGGAAAAAGGAGAGATGATAGACCGGATCAGCGATACGGTTCGCACCAAGTTGCAGTTGTAAATCAAGATCAGCCCGGAGCAAGGGGCAGTCAACGCCAAAAAACTGGAGGGCAGTGGACTCCGAGAAACGATGGCAAGAAGACTTGGACACCAGAGCAAAAGAAACAGTGGCAAGAAAGGAAAGACCGTCCGAGGTATACTTATGAGTCAATGTTGGACCAGCCGTGTAAGTTTCACACGCCAAATCCGAATAACCCAGCAGTTCATACGACGAGGCAATGTGAGTGGATGCGCAAGAATGAACAAGGTGGTTCGGGGAATGCTCAGGCACCCCGGAATGATCAACCTCGACAGGAGTTACCCCGGCAACAATTGCTCTCCGGAGAAAACACGCAACAACTAATGTTGCCTCCCCCTCTGCCGAGGTATGATAACAATGAGAGAAGGGATGCAGTGCATCAGGTGGAAAATCAGCATCAGCCAGATCAGAGATACCCCGGAAATGAGGGGAGAAATGAGTACAGAGAGCACCATCAGAGCTATTGTGTGTTCACCACTGAGGAAACAGATAGAAAGCTTGCAGCGTAGGCATATGGAGGTGAATGCAGTGATGCCTGCAGTAGCGAGGTACATGCCTTGGTCTGATCAGGAAGTCACCTGGAGCATCAGGTATCATCCCAAGCTCATGCCAAGCCCTGGTTCGTATGCGTTGGTGTTGGATCCGACACTCATTGGACCTAGCATTAACGTAAGGTTCTCAAAGGTGTTGATCGACAATGGCAGTAGCATTAACATCATGTATGTGGACACAATGCGCAAGTTGGCTATCTCGAAGAAAATGCTGCAGGCCACGAGGACAACTTTCCATGGTATTGTGCCCGACATTTCTTGTGAGCCCATAGGCAAGGTCCGGGTTGACGTCTTGTTCGGCACAAGGGATAACTGCCGAACCGAAAATTTGGAGTTCGAGGTGGTGAACTTGGAAAGTGCCTACCACGCATTACTCGGAAGGCCAGCCCTGAACAAGTTCATGGCAAGCTGTCACGTTAGCTACTTGAAGATGAAGTTGCCCGGACCAAACGGGGTGATTACCATTGCAGGGGATTTCCGACGTTCCATGGAGTGTGCGTCAGCCGGGTCAAACTTAGCCATGTCACTTGTGATTGCGTAGGAAAAAAGGAAAATTCAAGAGGTGGCTGCATTGGCTCAGTCCGCGCAGCAGTATATGCCGGCGCTGAGTAACCCGCATGGAAGTGTCTCCTTCCAGGCCACGAAAGATACCAAGAATGTTCCTGTTGACGACATGATCCCAGAGCGCACCATAACAATTGGTGTCTGGTTAAGTGATAAATAAGAAAGCGAGCTCGTCAACTTCTTCCGTGAGAATCGGGGCATTTTTGCTTGGTCCACACAGGACATGCAAGGTGTTCCGACGGAGTTGGCCGAGCACTCTTTGAATGTGAGACCCGGAGCTAAGCCGGTGAAACAACCTCTCCGCCGCTTCGCTGAAGATAGGAAGAAACTCAATGGGGATGAGATAGCTCGGTTGCTAGCTGTAGGATATATCATGGAAGTTCTTTACCCGGATTGGCTGTCTAATCCGGTGCTGGTGGAAAATAAGAAGGATGACCCGAACGTGGCAGTGGTTTGGCGCATGTTTATCGATTACACGAACCTGAACAAGGCGTGTCCAAAAGATCCATTTCCGCTGCCAAGAAAGATCAGGTCATAAACTCAACAACTGGATGTGAATTGTTGTCGTTCATTGATGCATATTCTGGTTTCCACCAGATACCTCTGAATCCGGATGATCAAATAAAGACTGCGTTTATTACCCCGTATGGGGCTTATTGCTATCGCACTATGCCATTCGGTTTACGTAATGCAGGGGCAACGTACCGAAGATGTATGCAAAAATGTTTGCACGACCAAATAGGTCAAAATGTACAGGTGTACGTGGATGATGTGGTTATCAAGACCAAGGAAAGAAAAACGCTCCTTGACGATATCAGGCAAACGTTTGCGAACCTAAGGAGGTTCCGGATGAAACTTAACCCGGAGAAATGCACCTTCGGTGTCCCGGCTGGCAAATTGCTTGGTTTTCTTGTTTCCAGCCGAGGTATCGAGGTTAATCCAACCAAAATCCGGGCTATCGAACGAATGGAACTGCCGAAGTGTCTTAACGATGTCCAGAAGTTCATAGGTTGCCTGGCCTCGTTAAGTCGGTTTGTATGTCGGTTGGGAGAGAAGGCATTGCCTCTTTACCAACTCATGAAAAAGTCGGATAAGTTCGTTTGGACGTCGCAGGCCGATGAAGCCTTTACCCACCTGAAGAAGATGTTAGCCACGGCACCAGTGCTAGCCTCACCACTATCAAAGGAGCCAATGTTGCTCTATATAGCCGTAACCAACCGAGTTGTAAGCGCAGTGATAGTGGTGGAGCGCGACGAGGAAGGTAAGTCAGTGCAAAGGCCAGTGTATTACTTGAGGGAGGTGCTGTCAGCCTCAAAGTAGAACTATCCACACTATCAAAAGGTGGCATATGGCGTGTACATGGCCGCCAAGAAACTGAAGCACTACTTTGAGGAGCATCCTATCCGGGTCATATGTGAGGCCCCCATATCCGAGATAATGAGTAACAAGGATGCGAGCGGTAGAATTGCAAAATGGGAAATTGAGCTAGCTCCTTATGCGCCGCAGTATGACAAAAGAGAGGCCATCAAATCTTAAGCTGTGGCGAACTTTTTCGTGGATTGGGCCGAGGTGCAATGCGAACCGCCACTCCCAGATCCGAACAATTGGCGAATGCACTTTGACGGATCAAAAACCAAAACCGAGCTAGGTGCCGGAGTTGTACTCACGTCGCCAAAGAAGGACCAGTTGAAATATGTGCTACAGATCCATTTCGCGGCATCAAACAATGTCATTGAGTATGAAGCACTTGTGCATGGGCTAAAGGTGGCAAAAGAGATTGGGATACGTCGGATCGTATTCTTTGGCGACTCGGATTTGGTGGTGCAGCAAGTGTCGGGAGTGTGGGACGCCCTGGATCCAAACATGGCGCTGTACAGATTTCATGTGCAGAAGATAGCTGGTTACTTTGAGGGATGCGAATTTCACCATGTACCCCGAGTGGAAAATGAGGCTGTCGACATGCTGTCGAAGCTCGGGTTAACCCGACAAGCAGTTCCACCAGGTGTAGCGTTAGAGAACCTCAAGAAACCATCCATTAGGCCCTCCCCAGAAACGGACTCAATCTATGTCCCGGAGGACACAGAATCCGGAGCTGTGCCCATGGACATCGACATGGGAAGTGGTGCGCGAAACCCGGGGAGTGCCTCGGCAAACCTGGGGGCTGCTTCACTGAACCCGGGGACTGCTTCGCAAGACCCGGGGACTACACAGCGTGATCCGGTTGAAGTTATGTCGATGGATCAGATGGAGATTGATGAGGATGTGTTCCCTGTGCGAGAAATACCAGCTTGGGCACTACCTATATTTCAATTCCTGAAAGATGGAATGCTACCCGCTGAGAAAGTGTTGTCCAGGCAAACACAGAGGAGGGCAAAGGCCTACATGATCATCAATTCCAAACTATACAAAAGAAGTGTGACCAATGTCCTCCCGCGATGTGTTGACCCGGAAGAAGGGCTTGAGATCATCCGAGATATACATCAGCGGGAATGCGGGCATCATGCCTCATCCCGAGCCTTGGTAGCAAAAGCTTTCCGGCACGGATTCTACTGGCCAAGTGCCTTAGAGCAAGCAGAAGATCTGGTGAGAAAATGTAATGGTTGTTAGAGGTATGCTACCAAGACATATATGCCAATGTCGGAACTCAAGACCATACCAATCCCTTGGCCGTTTGCCGTATGGTTCTTGGATATGGTTGGCCCGTTCAAACCAGCAAGGGGAAATATGACTCACATTCTGGTAATGGTGGACAATTTTACCAAGTGGATTGAAGTAAAGCCTATAAGAAAATGTGATGGAGCTACGGCCGTAACATTTCTCAAAGATATCATCTTGAGATACGGTTATCCTCACAGTATCATAACTGATAATGGCACAAACTTTGCGGAAGGAGCATTTGCGCGTTTTTGCCGGGATAAGAAGATCCGGCTGGACGTAGCCTCGGTAGCCCACCCCACATCGAACAGACAAGTGGAAAGATCCAACGGATTAGTATTATCCGGGATAAAACCCCGGCTCATTGAGCCGCTGCAAAGATCAGCGGGGTGCTGGATAGAAGAACTACCAGCGGTACTGTGGAGTTTAAGAACAACTCTGAATCGATCAACAGGTTATACACCGTTTTTTCTGGTATATGGGGCAGAAGCTGTATTACCAGCCGACATAGAGCATGATTCGCCTAGGGTCACCCAATACACAGAAGCCGAAGTGCAAGAAGCCCGGCAAAATGATGTTGATCTGCTGGAAGAAGCGAGAGAACTGGCATTGTCCAGATCCGCCATATATCAGCAAAATCTCCGATGCTATCATAGCTGGAAAGTATGCCCCCGAGTATTTCGGGAAGGTGATCTGGTGCTCCGCTTGGTACAACGTACTGCTGGCATGCATAAGTTATCCCCCCCATGGGAAGGGTCGTTCATCGTGAGCAAGGCATTGCACAATGATTCTTATTATCTTATAGATGCAAAGCCACAGGAAAAGAACAAGGCAGACAGGTCCGGAGAGGAATCCAAGCGACCATGGAATATAGCTCTACTCCGTCCTTTCTACACTTAGCTAAGAAGTGTATGTATCCGAGTCTTCTCATATGTCGGTATGTATGTCGGCAATGAGCTTATCAATGAAATGTTGGCACCTCGAGCAGTAACTCGGGGAGTGCCTTAATAATGTTTGTTGTTTTTGTGCGTCAGCTGGAATAAGTTATTCTACTTAACTCGGATTAGTAATGTGTGAGAACCAAGAACCCAACTCTTCGACTTGCTGCTGTCCAACAAGAATTGGCTTCATGGCAAGCAAGAGAACAAGTTTGGAATTGCGTAGCACATGAAAAACGACTAAGGAAAAGAATTTATTCGAGCCGACATTTGTTTTTCGGACTAACCCTGTATTTATTGTCAAGTTATTATGCAGTTTTATTTTTGAGCTAAGTCTAAATGTTTCCTAGTATTGTTAAGACAATTTTTGAAGCTCGGATTCGTAAGTCATAAAACCGAATCAAGGTAGACACGAACCGAGCCAAGAGATTGAACGAACAAGAAAAAGAAACTCGGGGACTACGCCCAAGTTAATCCGGCATAAGAACTTAGTAGCAAAATATCACATGTGTTTGGAATACAACTCCACCCGGCATACCGGGGATCTGATAAATTTTCGAGTTTTTTCGCTCAAGGAGCAGCAGGAGGAAGTTCGGCATCATCTTCGCCGCCTTCAATATCCGAGGCGTCATCTTCTCCCTCACCGTCCGAGCTATCCTCATCATTCTCAACCTCTTCGTCCGCAGCGGCTTCTAGGAAGCTCGGCCCCTCAACCCATTCATGAATGGGAGCGTATTCGACGAGGCTATGGGCGCAAGTCTAACGCCGAGCTACCTACTCCGGGTCATTGGTCCATCTGGATCCTGTGCGCAGACGTGTCAGGAGGTTGAGATCGATCTTCTCATACCACGTGAGTATGTGGTGAAGAATGGTATCAGCTGTGGCACGTCCAGCGGACTCTCTCCAGAGGTCAAGTTCAGTCTCGGTTTCCATTAACTTCTCAATGAGAAGTGAGGAGGTCTCTGAGGCTTCTTCACCGGGCTAGAACGTGTTGAAGATGCGAGCTGCAGCGTCGAGGATGTCCTTGCCGTAATTTTTGCTGAGCTCCACACGAGATGACAAGCTAACCAACAGGTCCTCCAGGTCATAAGGAATCCCTTCACCATCAGGAGCGGCCGGAGTACCCCTTTGCGGCGAAAGTTGGCAACTGCTGCGCTCGCAATAGGAGTGCCTTCTGGAAATTTGCCTGGAAACGAGGCATAGCAGGAAGGTTAAGAAAAGACATATGAAGTAACTCGGAGAAGTAGGTCGGAAAAGGGAAAGGAACTTACGTGATATATGACTGAGGATCCGGGTCAACTCCTTGTTCTAGTCATCACGTCTCTTCCGAAGCTGCTCAAGCTCCGCGTTGGCCGACCCAAGCTGGATGCCGGACTCCTTGAGAAGATCCTGGTCCTTGGAGATCTAGAGGTTGAGGCGTTCGCACTCTTCTGTGTAATTCTGACCAGCCTTTTGATGTTCGGATTGGTGCTGGGCCTTCATCTTCTCCATCTCAGCCTTGAGCCTGGCAATATCATCGTCCTTGGTCCGGAGGAGGGCGAGCCCGTCATCTTTCTTCTTAAGCTCGGCTTGGTGCTGCCCTGCTTGTTCGAGAAAATGTAGCATCATATCAAGCACGGGCAAACTATCTTCAAGCGATGCTGAAATAGTGTGTTGGCCCGGCAGAGCCGAGGTATGAATGTTTGCCGAGCCAAGGAGAAAAGGAAGTGGAAAACACGGCAAGGTCGGACAGAAATGACTTACCCTTGATCTGCTCCAGATTTTTTCGCATAATAATGTTCTCAGCCTCCACCCCAGCTGTGGAAACCGAATGATGAGATTAGTTAGGCAAAGGAAGATGAAGAAAAATGAAGAAGCGCTAAGGAAGAAATTTACCCCTTTTCTCGTATTCCGCGATAAGTGCAGCCTGCTTTGCGCGTAGCATCTTGTGGGTATCCAGCAAGCATTGGAATTCAGCACTCCAGTGATTGGTGGTCACCTGAAAGGGATACAGAAACACAAGTTAGCTCGATGCATATTCGAAGTGTACTAAAATCTGGGCCAAGTGGAACTTAACCCGGCTCTAGGTGTGTGCATATTCGAAGTGTACTAAAATCCGGGCCAAGTGGAACTTAACCCGGCTCTAGGTGTGTGCATATTCGAAGTGTACTAAAATCTGGGCCAAGTGGAACTTAACCCGGCTCTAGGTGTGTGCATATTCGAAGTGTACTAAAATCCGGGCCAAGTGGAACTTAACCCGGCTCTAGGTGTGTGCATATTCGAAGTGTACTAAAATCCGGGCCAAGTGGAACTTAACCCGGCTATAGGTGTGTGCATATTCGAAGTGTACTAAAATCCGGGCCAAGTGGAACTCAACCCGGCTCTAGGTGTGTGCATATTCGAAGTATACTAAAATCCGGGCCAAGTGGAACTTAACCCGGCTCTAGGTGTGTGCATATTCGAAGTTCTCATGGAGCTACGTTAGTTTTCTAAAGAGCATCCGGCCGAGTAACGAGTTACTCCCCCGGAGGCTCGGGGACTAATGTTATTATCTACAGCATGTAAAGGGGAAGCGACGTATCTCCATCATCCGCCCAGCGAGGTTAATTTCCTTTGCGGCTGTGTTCATCTGGGCGGAAAACTCGGCGGGCCGAACTTCTCCGGGAGATCAGCGTCTTGAACTACCTCTGCCTTATTCCAATTCATGACAAATTCAATCAGGCTCGGAGGGTACCGTTCACCGGTGGGCATATGGGGCGCCACCAAGCCCTTCGCGTGCACTTCTTTCCTTTCAATTAAGGCAAGGGCTGGGCTGGTGTGCAGAACCATCTGCTGTGCATCAGTTGGCTCGGTAGGGGCGTCCTTTGCTGCTGGAGCTTTCTTGGGAAGCATTGATGCGAGGGTACGCTACCCAGCCTCGACAAGTGTCGACTTGGCAGCGTCCGGAGCCTTCTTTCCCTTGGCTTGCTGGGAAGAGGAAGTCGTCACAGTGGATTTCCCCTTAGAAGCTGCCGGGGTAGTTCCTCGCCGAGGTTGAGAAGACTCGGACGAGGTAGAGGAGCTAGGCGCTAGTGCTCTTGTTGCTGGACTTGGTGCCGCTGCTGACGTTTTTGTAGTCGGAGTTGGTGCTGATGCCGAAGTTGGTATTGGTGCTGGTCTGGTTGCTGGTAGTGGTGCTAGAGCTGAGGTAGCTTCAGTGGCTGCTGGTTGCGGCGATGCCGAAGTGGTGGATGCCGTCGCCTCGGCTGGGCCGGTCTCCCCCGCTCCAAGGTTACCCTCCTCTTGCCGAGGTAGAGCAGAACCCAGAGCGGCCGCAGAACCCTCTTGAATAGGGCTCAGTGGACGTGACTCGTCGTCACGACGGGGAGAAGGGCTAGGTCGGAGTGGTGAAGAGATGCTAGATCCACTTTGAGGGACCTCCACCGGAGCCCTGAAAAATCAAATAATGTCAAAAGAGAAATTACAACGATGTAAGGAAGAGCAAGTTATAGAAGGAAGAATGACTTACGCATCCGAGGTTTGGGCCTCCTTGGGATTCGGAGCCCTTCGTGCTCGGGCCTTGCCTGCTGGCTTGGAGGAAGTCCTATCCCCAGACTTCTTTCGCCGTTTAGAGGGCTGAGAAGGTCCGGAGGAAGAACTTGGAGCAGCCCCGTGCTTCTTCTTCGATGCCACCGGAACAGGTTCGCCCGTAGCGAGGGGATGATCCTCATGAATATGACCGCCGGGGTGAGCTGATGCCGGAAAAGCAAAAGAAAGGGGGACAGCCTCAACAGGTTCAATCACCTCGACATCCGAGTCATCTTCATCATCGGACCAATCTCTAATAGAAGAGGATTTACCCGTGGGTCGTTTCGTGGCGTCGGTCATCGGGAGGAACATCTCCTGGGCCGGCTCTTCCTCATCCGGAGTCCCCCGGTCCGGCACCCACTTAAGGGTCGGATCGGTGCCGTCCTCGAGGGTCTACTGAAGAAATTGCTGAGGAAAGGAATGAACAAAAGAGTCAAAAATGCAACAATAACTGACATGTAATTAGTCCGGGGTAAGTTTGCAACATGAAGCTTACCGCGGGAGGAAGCCTATCGCGGCAATAATGCTCAATTCCCCAAGTCCACTCGGAGGAGAAGTCCTTGTGGGTGGTGAAGAGAGCCTTAACCCGGCGATATATCTCCGTGTTGCTCAGCTCGAAGGATGAGGTCCGGTTGGGATCGCGGCCAAAGCTCATGTGGCACACCTTGTGGGTGCGCTTCTGGAGGGGGGAAATTCGGTTACGCACGAAAGTGATCATAGCATCCTCGTTGCGTAGCCCGAGCTTCTTCAGCTCCGCGAACCTTTTGTTGACCTGGTTGGCCAAGGCCGTGGGCTTCTTTGGAACGGCGTCCCACAGATCCGGGTTAGGTGGACCCGGAGTATAGGGGAGCAGCCGGATTAAGTCTTCGGTGCCTGTGTTCCGGACGTAAAAGAAAGTTCGGGCCCACCCTTTGCAGGACTCTAACCCGGTGACCCGGAGGAAAACTGAAAACCTTCGGGGTGAGATGGAAGCCGCTCCGAATTGAGTGAGATGCTTGTCCTTCGGATCGGTGTGGATGTTTGGGATGACGTTGCGACGAAGGCCAAAAACCCGGATCCATAGCTCCTTCGTGGGCCACAGTCCGGCGTAGCCTTCGATCGTAGAAGCAAAGGCAGAAAGAGAAGTGATGGTGTTGGCTAGAAGATGGTGCGGCTGGAGTTGGTAGGTACTGAGCCAGTCCGGAAAAAGTCGCTCACCGGCAACCCGAAGCCCCGTTGGAAGTGGGACAACAACACGACGTATTCACCCGGATTGGGTGAGGGGGCCAATTCGGAGGAGGCAAGGCGAGCCACAACGCCGGCGAGGATGCGCCTGGTGCGGTAGAGCCAGTCCAGGTCGTCTTCACAGACCCAGGACCCGGCCCACGCACCGCGGTCCACCGCCGCGGCGTCCTCCTCCATCTCCTGCTCAGCGACGATGAGCTCCTCTTCCGTCATCTGGTCTTCGTTGCCCTCGCTGGCGCTAGCGGCGGCGGGGGGCAGAGGCCTGGATTGGCGAGGACCCGTGGCGAGAGAGTTGCGTAGCGGTGGCTGCGATGCAGAAGTGTGAGGGAAAAGCGTGGCGGTGACGCTGCAATTTGGAGCACTGGCGGCGGCGCGGTCGCGAGGAAGACGAAAGAGAAGAGCAACGGGCAGAGGGGCGCGGAAGGAGAAAAATCCTAAGGGATGCGCCCCTCCGCTATTTAACCACTCCCTCAAGGGGTGAGTGGGATCGCATCCTGCGGATCGGCCACACGCAGTGGACATGTATCACCTGCCCGGACCAATCAGTGGGGAGCCACACGGAGGGCCACAGAGTGGAGATGATCCCATGACGTGAAACTGTGATGCGATAAACGAGGAGGCAGGCATGACGTGACCCGCGCACAGTGATAACTGACAATTACTACGGCGGTTACTGTGCAGGCCCTTAAAATAAGACAACATAATGATTACCATTCACATGGATTGGCGTCCGAGAGAAGTAAACAAGACACGGATGGAATTGTGGTAACCCGGCTAGCAAGTGAAAACTTGGAATGTGCGGAGGGAAAGTAAAACCAGGAGGTCCGAGTTAAAGTGGTAACCCGGTCGGCAAGTGAAAACTTGGAATGTGCGAAGGGAACATAAATCCATATAATCCGAGGTAAAGAGGTAACTCGGTAATAACGACCGGAGCACAGAATTGAACCTGATGTGGCCTTAGCGGCCAAGGCAGCTAAGACCGCACCAGCTTCGGGGACTAATGTTGGGGGGATACCCCCGGGTAGGGTCACACCATGATATAAAAGCCTAGTTAGCCGAGGTTCGGCAAGGCCAAAGCTGATGCTGGCCGGGTCACCTAAAGGCAGGCCGAATCACGGGGTAACCCGGACCAGGGGGCGTTCGCCTGACTAAGTCTCAACCGACTTAAGGAGTAAGTCAGAGGTGTTTGTTTTATTTTGTATGAAGGAACAGGAGTGGCCGGATCAGCTATAATCCGGGTCACGTCTACCTTCTAAGAGAAGGAAGGAATCTCGCTGGTCAAAAGAAGCCCCGGTACGCACTACCTGAGCGAAGCAAGCAAGAATAGGACCACCGGGGTGTGGCCGACAAGGGTGACGACGCCCATGTCGGCTGACGCAGGCGCCGCAGAGGCTCACGTAGCCTCTGCGTGTGTGACACGGGGGAAAAGCACCCCGGACGGCTTACTACTTTGGGGGGAAGCATATTCTTAGGAATATGCTTCCACGTATGCCCTAGGCAGAGACCGAGCTCCCTCTATAAAAGAGGGGCTAGGGTTTCAGTAGAAGGGGTTGGTTTTTTTTGCTGTTCGATTTTGGCTAGGGTTTTAGGTGTGATCTGTGGATGAGAGTAAGAGAGCTCCTTCTTCCTCCTCTCGCCAATACAGCTCTAGGAGCACCTGTAATGTTGGTAACAGAGCTATACAAACTACAATGTGGAGAATCACTTCACTTTCCCTCCCTGGATTCCCCTAGCGTGTATTAGCCCCCACCTTTAGCCTATCCATGGCTTCTGCCATGACACCACCACGACATTCAAATAAGCAGTTACTTACATGGGTGGGTGATCGGTAGGTTGATCGACGTCACAGGGGTAGATGGACCTTGTGTGTCGGTAGAGAAGACAAGCTCCGTTCCAACATCCAGATTGTAGACTCTAGCAAATTCACTCCGATATTGGCCTTCAAGATATGTTCTACCATCCTTGTTGATACAATCAACGTTGAATTCGAACCCTTCTTCCTTAACCACCTCGACCACAAAATCATTCTCATGGTCGATAGAGTCGATGGCAAACTTCTTAAGGAAATTCGCTCTAGCATAGCACGGTATTAACTGAAGAAAAATGGAACATGTTTACTACATGACAAACTAACAGATGCTATAATTCATGACAAAAGGGTGGAACAGGAAAGACTGATGATAATACAAAAAATAAAACCAGTACCGTCATTTCTTCAAAATTCTCTACAAGGGTGAGAACGAAAAAGGACTTGATCTTGTCGCCCAGGCCGCACAGACCCTTGGTGTCAAAACACCAAGGACACTACGAATCAAAAAAAGAAAATTTAAAGATCATTGGCCGTAAATTTTTGTCCAAATAGATCCAATACATGCAAACTAGATAGGTTAGATTTTTACCGCAACGATCTTGCCCTTCACCATCCCTCTGTCTCGACAGATCTGCGGCCTAGGCAAGGTGGTTTAGATGGCGGCGCTGACTCCAACTATGCCTTTAGGGTTTGTTGGAGGGAGAGCGTATATATATATGGTCCAACTATGCTTGCATGCCGGGCCTGGACCGAGTTGTAAGCTTAATTTGTGGGCTCAACGTGATTAGCTTTAGCCATTAGGCAAAACAAGGAAATATATTGATTACATTTAGTGCGCAGAGCAAGGAAATTGATTTGGTTTTTATTGCTCTGACTCAGTCGTCATGGTTAGGTCCTGTAAGATCCTCAATAGAATCTTGAGACTAACAAGGAAAGAATTAGCTATATTAAATAAATCCTTTACTTAGAATATTTTGCAAATTTTATGAAAAGTATTGGAAATAAGGAGTTTGCCTTTCATGTTTGTGGATGTTTTTAGACATTCTGAAGGATCATCAATATGTAAAGTACATAAGTTTCTGGTTTGAGATTGGTTTCAAAAACTTTTTGTAGTCCAAACTTACTTCAAACTTTCTTAGCTACAAAATAAAGCATCAAACCATCTAATTTAGTAAACAAATGTAGTGTGCATCAACATGAGAATTCAATCTGCTTGAGCGTTCATTTCTATCTGCTTCAAAGTCCATAATGGATAATTTATTAAAGAACAATATTCTTTGGGGACATAATTCAAGGCATGTGAACTTTAGCGGCAAATAACCAATTTTTCCTAAATAAAATTCTTGCAATCATAATCACTAGAATGAAAGAAGACTCGGATGAATTTAAGTTTCAAACGCATTGATCATTACACATTAAATTCCATTCATCAGATCAATCATTTCTTCCCAAATAAAATTCTTGTTATCATAATCTCTACAATCAAATTAGACTCAGATGAATTTAAGGCACTTAATGATGAATCATTTACAAGTTAACTACCTTAACACATTTAGAATGTTATCTGATAACTATGAACTGATAGATATCATATGAGAAATCATAATAAGTAGAATTAAAGAAGGCTTGGATGAATTTAAGTTTTAAATGCATTGATCGTTACAATAAACAGGATACTGATTCAAACACACTATGGAATCATCACATTAATAAGCAGCACATTTAGATAATGGTAATTATGAATTACATGCATCAGATCAATCCTTTATTCCCAAAAAAAATTCTTGCTATCATAATCTCTACAATCAAATTAGACTCAAATAAATTTAAGTCGCTTGTGTTGATCAATCATGTGCAAGGTAACTACCTTAACACATTCAGAATGTAATCTAATAACTATTAACTGATAGATATCATATGAGCAATCATAATCACTAGAATGAAACAAGACTGAGATGAATTTAAGTTTCAAACGCATTGATCATTACACTTAACAGGATACTAATTGATACACACTATGGAATCAACACATTAATAAGCAGCAAAATAAGAAAATGGTAAAAAAGTAAATTAAAATTAAGCAAACAGGATACTAATTGATACAAATTAAGCAAATTAAAAAAATCAAAAAAAAGTAAAACATTGGCCATGTGTCTCACATTGTACCCTAGTTTGCACAAAAAAAATAAAACTTGAGTTTGTTGAATGAAAGTTGAGGTTGCTCTCTCACACTTGGTTTCAAGTGTGAGTCTCATCTGTAAGTACCCAAATTACCTAGGAGATGTCCAACTCCATGGCATACTTTCTCAGAATGGTCTAAGATTTGGCATGTAGGTGTATCGTGTCATAGAACACATTTCATCTTTTGGGTTTTTGGTCCAATTATGATTTCAAATACCATTTTCCATTTTAATAATTGAAATTCAACTACATTTTGTAAAGGTAGTTCAAAAATTTGAATAAAATTTGTATTTCACCAACATGGTATGATATTTGGGGTCATTTAGTTGGAATGTGACCACTTTGTTCATTGTCAAATTTATAATGAATGGTTTTCGTTCCCTCCACTTGTGTACCGAAAAGTTTCGTTCCCACCTCTTTTGTTTTCCACCCGACCGCCCATTTTGGCGCTAACAATTTGCCGCCCCCATGACACTTTAAAAACGGCGTGCCCCCACCTCCCGCATACCCATCCCCTAATTCCGTTCCTTGTTCACCGCCCACCTAGGACCCCATTGCCACTTTCCTCGACCCCAGATCCGTCAAACAAGGCGTTGGTTGCCGGCGGCTTTCCCCTCTGCGGCGGGCGACATGTCCGGCAGTCTTCGAAGCGCCACACCACGCTGGAATGTGCTACCACCAACACCGAAGCAAAAGCGTGAATGCCCATGTCATTTTTCTGCCGCCCTAGGTCTATGCCTCTTTCAGATCAGTCAAGCATGAGTTCTGGTAGATCAACATGTGTAGATCGTTGTTCAAGATGCTGCAGCTTATGTGCAAGATCTAGGTTTTACATCATAGATGGAATACATCTCTCTCTTGTACTCCTCAAGAAAGGGAAATCTCCATGCAATCATGATTTAAAAACAAATCATAGTATGGCTTTAAGAAATATATATGATGTTTGAAATACAAATATGCTACTTTGATCTAACAAGGTCATCACACTGTCACGTGATAACTATAGCACGTGATTTAACTTTACCCCTAGTGAGGCAACAAAACAAAGGTGAAAACCAAAGTAGATCTTGAATATTATGTGTCACAATTCAATTTCAAACCCCATGCTACTCCATGTAACACACACTTCTCCCCATACAAGTTCTTGCATACAAGTTGGATCAAAACAAGCAATGAAGAACGGGGTGCATGATATGCATCTATTAAAACATCTTACGCAAAATACATTCCAACCTCAAATATCAACTCATAGAACAAAGATCCACCACATAAGAATTACAAATATGACCATAATCATGTTGGGAAGCTCATATGGTACTAGATCTATGAAGAACAAGAGATAAATAGATCAAGATACTACCACAAACCCATAGGCCAGAGGTGGACTACTCCCTCTTCATCATGGTGACGAAGCTAGGGATTTTGGAGAGGGTGGACATCTCCCTGGAGATGGCTCTGGTAGAGTTTCCCCCTCCAATATTCATCAGATCTGGTGGTGTTTTTGTCTCTGGTGTCTCTTGTCGCTTCCCATTGCTCTTTTTGCAGACACCCGGGGTGTCCTTATATAGGGATTTTTAGGTCAACAGAATTCCGTGGGCAAAAGAATCAAGGCGACCATATGGTTGAGGAGGTAAATAGCATGGGTGGCGTGCCCACCATGCCTGGGCACGTCTCTTGGGCTCTTTTGGACCTCCTGGTGAGATTCGAGTGCTCCAGATGCTTTTCGTGGATAAATATTGGCATTCCCAAAAGTGCATGTCCATTCGACTTTGTATAGGTCTTGAAACATTAAAAACATTGAAAACATGGTTTTTCTGACCTACAGGGTTATAAGCAAAATAAAAGGGGATCATTGGTAAATCCCCAAAAATCAATATAAAACAGGAATATAACATTATATGATGCAAATATGTGTGAAAATATGTTAACAAACTACAAAGTTCATGTATGCATTTTAACATGTATCAACATGATGAGAGGAGAACTCCCCATGGATATAATAGAAGCACGATGGATCAACTGCCAAGCCAAAGCCTTTCGAATTGTGAAAGGATAATTGTACAAAAGAAGCATCTCAGGTGTACTACAACGGTGCATCACAACCGAAGAAGGAAGGCTCATCCTCAAAGATATACACGAAGGGATATGTGTCCATCACGCCAGCAGTCGAGCAATTGCGACTAAGGCCTTTCAGGTAGGATTGACTGGCTGACAACAGTACGTGACGAAAACAAATGCGACTGCTGCGGAACTAACACCCATACATCTTGCCTGGCCTTTCACCTAATGGGTACTTGATATGGTGGGAAAACTTCACAAATCTTCGCCAGGAGGACACATCTTTCTTCTAGTAGTAGTCGACAAATTTAAAAAGTGGACTGAAGTAATGCCCATCACAGCCAAGACGGAATTTCGGCTGTGAACTTCATCAAGTCAATTGTATTTAGATTTAGGGTGCCAAACA
Organism: Avena eriantha; assembly: GCA_910589775.1. Classification (NCBI taxonomy): domain Eukaryota; kingdom Viridiplantae; phylum Streptophyta; class Magnoliopsida; order Poales; family Poaceae; genus Avena; species Avena eriantha. Next base: position 91,708,857 of record OU342743.1, read on the forward strand.
TCATCATCACTTACAATGTGACTAATTTAACCTCTAATGAGTTCAAAGAATAATGCAAGGAGATGGGTATAAAAGTAAGCTATGCTTCAGTCCCCCAACAGCAAACCAATGGACAGGTGGAAAAGGTTAATGGCCTTGTAACAAATGGGATAAAGAAAAGATTGCTAGCACCACTCAATAGAGCTAAAGGGGCTTGGGTAGATGAGTTACCCTCTGTCCTATAGAGCCTACGTACAATCCCAAACAATGCAACACAATAAACACCCTTCTTTCTAGTCCACGGTGCTGAGGGGTCCTTCCAGTCAAAGTAACTCAAGAATCTCCCTGGGTCGTTTAGTACGACGAAGAAGCCTCCAGGGAGGTACTCAAATATGACATCGATGCACTTAACGAAGCTCGGGATGTTGCTTTACACACAACGGCCATATATCAGCAAAATCTATGCAACTACCATAACCGTCAACTACGTCCCAGGTCCTTCGTGGTGGGGGACCTAGTCCTTTGCCTCAAGCAAGATGGTCATTGTTAGCTAGAATCTCCATGGGAAGGACCCTATATCGTCATAGAAGTAATCCCAGGTGGGGCATATCGGCTCCATGACAAGAAAATAGGAGTCAAGTACTCTAACCCATGGAACGTTGCGCATCTGTGACATTTCTATGCTTAAAATTTTACTTTCTGCAATTTACATTGAATAAGGCCTACAACTAGGCTTCTTAGCCACGACACTATGTAATTTATTTTCAATAATGCCAATGGCCAGGCGATTATGCCGAAACATGTACCTCCGTATTACACATAAGTAAAAGCTTAGTTCCCCGAAGCTAAGCCTCAGTTTCTTCCTCTTCGTCAAAGTTTTTCCCCACTACTTGGAAGCCTTGTCAATAGATTTTATTTATACTTTCAAAATTTTGTCAAACAAACACTTATGATACTTACCTAAGCCTTAGGGTGATAGACAAATAAAAAAGACTCGCACAAAGGAATCATGCACCAAACAAGACTTAGCCTATGCTCTATTGCAAAGCACCCGAACATAGCCTCGGGAGCTAATCCCATCGGGAGCGCTGGCCGTGCACCCTATGAATTAAGTTGAGTACACTCTCAATTGAAGACATTACTTTGAGCCTATGACCTGATACAATCATCCGAACAGAGCCGCGGGGGCTAGTCCCATTAGGAGAGCTAGTCGCACACCTGATAGAAAAATACTCTGACAAAGTTGACAAGATAAGACCCAAAGTAGAGAAACTCTTCGGATGAATATTATCCTCGTGCGTTGAAAGCACACTCGATAAAATAAATAAAAAACCTATGAGCATTACATGGTTGTATCCTTAGACGGTTACTCCCATCGGTTGCGCTTATATCTCACCCAATAAAGTAAAGCTCATAACTTCAGCAGTTCCAACAACCAAACAAGGCAGTCGATAAAATCTGAAAAATCCTCAGACCACGCCCGCTGCAATAATATGTCTAAATAATGTGTCCATGACATGAAGGTAAGACCCCAGGATCCATCCTGTGCATCCTGGTAACCACACACGAATGCACTCTGTCAGTAAATTATCCATATCCATGATAAGATGAAAAATCCTGAAGGACACATTGGATACCAGAAATAAAAGGATTGTAATTCAGTATTTGATAAGACCTTAGCGGCTTGAACTGAATTACTCCATCTAAATACCGAATTCAAGCCCGGGGACTTGAATTTGATATAGGTTCACAGTGTTTTTTCCTAGGAGAAATTAACTGATTCTCGATCCATCGGATGCATCAGGCATGTTATAGATAATCCCTACGACAATCAATATAAAGAACATAAAAATGTTTATTTATGAAAATCTTTGACTTGCAGCTAAAACTATCTTTGAGACTCAACCCGAATCTACGACTCAGGTGGTGTTTCGGGGGCTACTGACATGGGCATGACCAATCAGGTCCCCATGATTTACTACCCTAAACATACAAAGTCATGCGACCCATGAAACTTGGAAAGAGTAAAAGGAAAGTCCAGAAAGCATTCGACGGACATAAGATATCTTGGCAGTAAAGTAGAAACTGACATTGTAATAGTGTTGTAATTCTAACTTGTAACATATGTTGGAAATATGCCCTAGAGACAAATAGTAATAAGGACTATTATGATATTTCGTAAAGTTGATGATTAAGTTTTATATCATGCAATAACTTTATTGAGTGGAAATATCAATACATGTGTGATATATAAACAACAGGGGTTCCCAGTGAAACTCTAGTCACTGGTTCATTGTTCAAAAAATTATCAAGTTTCCTGATCATATGGCATTTATGCCAGTTGGAAATGGAGTCAACTCATTCTAAGAATGAGATGATGAACCAATACCCAACCTAAACATGGTGACCCGATCATGTCACGAAGTTCAAGCTATGATGATTATAAATGGATCCTCGTAGACTATTCCTTAGACCGTGAGGCTATATCAATCACTGTCTCCCAAGAGTGCTTAGATAGCATCAAGCACCACTTGGTAATACAATGGTTATAAAGGTGTGTTCAGGTACCCGGAGGAAACCATAGAGGCAATATATGTCAAGAGCGGGATTTGTCTGTCCACGTGACGGAAAGAGACTCAAGGGCCCACTCGAAGAAGTTATATCCTATAGCTGCGCAGCGTGTGATTTAATCACAGGGATATCACTTATCGGAACGAGTCAAGTACAATTGTTCGGTAACGATATTGGACACGACATGGTGATGTCATTGATCAGATCTCGGGCAATGCAAGTATCGGGAGACAAAGGGAATAAGACATGACCGTCCCGGTTCAAACGATGAAAGATCTTCGTGGAACGCACAAGGGTCACATGGCCATCCAGGTACCTCTGTTGATCATTGGTCCGAGAGTGTCCCGACCATGTCTGGAGTGTTCCCGAACAGTAGGGTATCACGCTTAAGGGTTTGATGATGCTTATAGTGTGTTTATAGGATCAGTAGAATCGCCGAAGACTAGGAGAGAGAAAACTGGAAGGGTTTTGGTAAGTCTGGAGCATGTCCGGAGTGGAGGTGTAAGGTGTTCCATAGCCACAGAGATTGAATAATATGTGAATGAATGTTAAATATTGATTTAATCATTTATTCATAATTATTTAATAAACAGAAAATCAATTAAAAGGTCAAAAGGCTTGATGGGCTAATTTCGGAGGGAAGAGGGCCCATTAGGGAAAGGTGAGAGGGAGAACGGCCATAAGGGGTGGCCGGCGCGCTAGTGGGCCAACCCCCCCGCATGGGGCCCATGGGGGTGGCTGGCAGCACCACCCCTTCCCCTCTCCTCTCCTTTAGTCCCACCCCGGGACTTTGAGGGAGGTAGTACCTCCCCTCCCCGTATATATAGTGTGGGTATTTGGTCAGATAAATACAGAAAATATTCAATAAAGGTCTTCTCACTTTTGGGAAGACCTCCAATTGATATTCTCTCTCGCGTGACCATGGTCCCAAGTTCGGAGTGTGCAAACGAGAGACATCTTCACCGTGGAGCACCATCGTGCTGCGGGATTCGAATCTAGGTGCTCTACTTCCGCAACTGCTGCTGGATCAGGGAAGCCGGAGTCATCGTCAGGCACCTGACGTGTGTAACTCCCCGCGAGGTATCACACTTGAGGCATTCAAGTCGTTGGATCCGCTGGAGCGCAAGGACTTCATCACGACCTTGAGGTCGGCTTCGTCTCGTCTACATCAACCACGCTCTCCTGGGCATTGACAATGCTTTTCTGGCTTCAAGGGTAAGTTCGCAAAAAGCCCCTCCCGTTACTGCATTACTAATATATAGGACCTGGCAGCATCAGGGGTTCATGGGCGTAGGTTAAAAATTATTGTTTACATACGCGGAACCCCTACAGTTGTATCAAAGCTAGATATATGCGTAGTAATGCTAGTACAGGTAGAAGACACGAGATGTAGCGTGTGGGCGTTGATCTTTTAGTTGTTACCCTCCCACGTGTACTTGTGTATATCGCAGTAATGCTTGATGAAGTGGCCCCCAACTAACTTTACATGTTCATTCGCGAGACTGGTCCACGCTTGACATACGTCTTGTACCGTATAAAGTGGCTTAGGGGGCTATCTGTCTCTATTGCATTAGTTGGTATGCCATTTGCAATGGAGGGCCCTGAAAGGGGTGTAGTATAGACAACTACTTGATCAGCGTTGTGCTAAAAGTTTGTAGGTAAGAACGGTTCTTGTTGGAAAGCCCATTGAGCCACGTAAATAATGCAAAGATAAATTAGAGGGATCTAACTTTGTATTGCAGGGGGCGTTGCTTTGTGATATGGTTGTGGCAAAGGTAAAGTGATTACCTTACGTTACATAGTAGTAGATAGTCACGGAGGTGATGGACTACCACGCCAGAAAGACACCGGTACCCTGGTATCTACGGCGCCGGAACCCTGGCGCCAGAATCCGATGACGGTAGAAGGAGATCACGACGTGAAGGACCATATCACATCGCATTTACATTCAATGTTATTGTTTGTATATCTTATTCTGTGCTAGTATTAGATACTCGAAGGTAGCCTAATAAGATGATCCCTGTTAAAATTATCAATAATTGTGTTCCCCCTTAGTGTGCACCACCAAGAAAGTTCTTCGGTATGAGGTGACCCACGGTGACTGGGTGTCAGACATATCTACGTTTGCATACAGTGGGTGTAAGCCATGTTGCACAGCGAATACACTAAGGTTGAGTTGGCGAGCCTAGCACGTTACAGAGATGTGTCCTCGGAACGCGGATGGTCGAAAGATAGAGCACGAGTCGCATGAATGATGTGACCGACGTTTAGCGTCCACCCTAGAACCCACATTGATGGACGTGATGATCGGGGGAGATGTGGGCAAAAGGGGTCATCTTATCACTAGGAACCCTTCATAGGATAGGTGTTTTTGAGTGGACTTATTATTAACTCATTTAATTATAAACTTAGTCTAAATTCCTTTAGCAATTATAAATGTAGAATATGGTTCTCCATGATGCTACCTTTCCTGTTGACCATTGGTTAGAAGGAGAGAAGCTCAGGCAAGACGGATCAAACTTCTCTATATGGGTTACGCGTCTCCATGTTCTCCTTAGCACGAATGACATGGTCGACTACATACTCGACGAGATGGATTTTGATCAGCCCATTGACCTAAAGACCTAATACGTTGCAAACGTATCTATAATTTTTGATGTTACATGCTTTTTTTATATCTACTTTCTTATGTTTTGTCCATACTTTGGAGTATTTATACACATTTTCTGGAACTAACCTTGACATGGGTATACCCTGCGGGTACTCGAATCGTCTATATACGGTCCAGATATGGTGGAGGCCCACGACGTTGCCACGGCCCAATAAAGACTTCGAGTGGCCTATGGACTACCGATAAGTTGCGAGACAAGAAGAAGTCTAAAGATAGAAAGTTTGAAGGGCAAACCCGAAATTGTAACCAACTTGACCTGCTACATGAGACCTGGCCTATCTATATAAAGGCTAGGAGGGGTGGCGAGGAGAACACACGCCACCCTAGTTTTCCGCAATCCTCGCCAGATTGCATCTGCGCACCATTGTAATCTTCAATTCCTTCATTAATTCCATGAGCAGACAAGCAGGAGTAGGGACCTCTACGAGGCCTGAACCTGAGTAAACCTTGCGTCCCTGTGTGCTTGTTTGCTAGCCAATTGATGCTTCCAGCGCTCCCTCCTTATCCAAAACCCAAGTCCATAACAATGGGCATTGATGAGTTAAACCCTCGTCAAACCTATTAACAAGATGCCACAGTGCTAGTTGCCTGTTTTCTGCTATTTTTGGTTTCATAAAAGCTAGTAAGGAAATATTCTCGGAATTGGACCGGACAAAAGACCAAGTCAATATTTCACCAGAAGGAACACGGAGTCCAGAGGGGAGACGAAGAGGGGATCCAGGCCGACCACACCTGGTGGTGCGGCCAGCCCTAGCCGCGCCACCAGGGGGTGTAGGCCCCTTGGCACTCCACCAATCTTGCCCCTTCGCCTATATATTGCCTCCGGGACAAAAACCCTAAGTACCCGATCAAAATTCCACGAAAGATTCTGTAGCCGCCGCCATCTCTATCCCAAGATCGGGAGGGATCTAAAGCTCTTCCTAGCACCCTGCCGGAGGGAAGAGATCACCCTAGAGGCCTTATTCATCACCATGCCTGCCTCCGGTGTGATGCGTGAGTAGTTCATCCTTGGACTACGGGTCCATGTAGTAGCTAGATGGTTTGTTCTTCTCCTTTGTGCTACGATGTCTAGATCTTGTGAGCTCCGTTCATGATCAAGATCATCTATTTTTAATATTACATATTGTGTTTGTGAGGATTCGATGGATATTGAGATGCTATTTCAGATTGATTATTGATTCTATCATGTCTTTGTTATTTGTGATCTTGCATGCTTTCCATTGTTAGTAGTTATCTTGGCCGAGTAGATGCTAGCAACTTCAAGAGGGAGTATTTATGCAAGATAGTGGGTTCCTGCCTCTAGGAATCTGGGGAAGTGAAAGAAATCTCTAAGGTACTAGATGTGCTACTAGAGAGAAAACAGCAATCCTTTGTTCATAGAACAATCGTATTGTTTACTTTACACAGTTTTCTTAGTGCAATTATATGTTGTTTGCAACTTAATACTGGAGGAGGTTCAGATGATAACCTGAAGATGGATTATTAGTCATAGATGCAGTTGGATTACGGTCTATGTATAATGTTGTAATGCCCAAGAAAATCTCATAGGAGTTAAGATGATTAGTATATGCATGTATTCTTTCTCAGTGTCTGTCAATTGCCCCGCTGTAATTTGTTCACCCAACATGGCATCTATCTTAAGGAGAATCACCTCTAGTGAACTATGGACCCCGGTCCATTCTTTTACCATCAATGTACAAGATATTTACTATTTTCTGTTTACTTTCTACAAGCAATTACTATCTTCCACACTATGTTTAATCCTTTGTTTTTAGCAAAACCGGTGATATTGACAACCTCACTGTAAGTTGGGGGCAAAGTTCTGTGGTTATGTTGTGCAGGATTCCAAGTTGGAAACAACACCTTGAAGGTGTTTCCTTGCTCCTACTGGTTCAATAACCTTGGTTTCATAACTGAAGGAAAACTTGCTGCTATGCTAACCATACCTTCCTCTTGGGGTTCCCCAACGAGCTCGAATATATTTTGAGCCATCAAGACCCTAGAACAGCGGGAAGACCGCTATTACCATCGTGAGATGTCCACCATCATATCCGTTATAATGTGCTACGGGATTGTGGATGACTTGTGGCCAGTCATGGGTAATCTTGACCCTCGTGCGACTATGGTACAGCTTAGGACACATTTCGTGGAACAAGCATGCATATGGGAGCATGAGCCGATGGGAGACTTCCTCGCCATTAAGATGGAGGAGAACTCATCACTTGACGACCACTTGGAGCGCATGCATGATGCGTACATGAGGCATGCATACTTATTGGATAGCTGGATGATGGGCTCTTTTGCAAATGGTGTTGTGCTGCAGTCGCTGCCACCAATCTACCAAGCAGAAGTCAGGACTTCCATTATGAGAGGCGACACGGAATCAATGGAATTCCACAGGTTTGTATCACATCTCAGGAATGTGATGGTTGAACCCATTGTCGCCGAGGTCATCAATGACAAAGGTATATATTTGATATACAATTTTATAAATGTTATAATCTTGCAAACACATTTGCAATGTTAAGTATACTTGATACTTGTTCTGTTTTACTAAAAACAGGTCCTTCTGCATGAGAGGTGCTTACTAGAGAGGAGGTGACGTTGCGTGTTGATGACGAGCATGATGATGATAGCCAGCGATACTCTCCATCAACATTTATCATTTAGTTTATGTTTAGGATGATTATTGTAATCAAAATATTATGAACTTCTTTAGTGTGTCTCACATTTTGTGAGGCGATTATTCATATCAGTTTATAACAAATATTTGTTCTACTTTTATGAATGATTTCCATTTGTGTTCATGTCTTGTTCGATTACGTGTGAATTATCCTTGTTTTAAAACTATCTGATAATACATGAACATTTGTAAAATATTGAAATGCCTTGAAAAATACTCAACTTAATAAATGATATTTATTACTGAATGAAAACCATTGTTTAAATTCAAAGTTATGTGATAATATGTGAAAGTCATTTGATTTCTTGTCGCATATAAATCATGCTTAAGTTTGGCAAAATAACTTGAACACCATGTATTACTTGAATACAAAGTATTTAATGAATTGTTAAAAGTAAATACATATTCAATGTATTGTGTTTTAACGAAAATGATAATTATCATTATATGATTGTTTAAATGTGTAAAGAAGTTTACAAAAGAAACATAAGTATGAAACTATTTGATACGATCAAAGTGTTTCATCAACAAAGGATATAAATATAAAAGATAAACTAATTACTATGATTTGATCAATAGTAATGAAACTCGACTTTATAAAAATGACAAAAAAAGAATCGTGGAATGCAAAGCATTTTGAAATGTCAAAATGCAAAGCATCACAATATGATATTTGATATCAAAATGGGTGAATAGATGGCGCCAAATAAATCATTGTACTGTAGATGTAGAGACCATTAGTTAAAAATAGTTAGCACTAAATTAGAATATATAGTGAACCATTTGAATTATTGAAAGCGGTTCCATATCTAGTATGGATCATCGTAAAAGTTTTGGGGTTATTCGATATAACGAAAACAATAACAAATAAGTCCTTGTAGAGTATTCATTGGAAACTTCGAATACGAAATCCATAGCTGACACCAAAAGAGAAGCAAAACTTGTATTGCTTGGATTTTGGTACATTTTTGAGAAAGTTCGCATTCAGTGATATTTCTCAATTATGAAGCAAATGGAAGATAGTGAAAACACGATGAGGATTCAAATCCCTGCATCAGTGTGTTGAGAAGCGCAATGGACAACGTTCCTGAACAATTCTCTTCACGAAGGAAAGAATCAATAATAATGATCATTGTGTTTTCCCCAATGGTGTTTTTGCTACATGAAGTAGGATTCAAAATGTAACCCATATCTTGTACGGAGACATTTGTGAATCATTTTTCATGATTCTTGGAATATGACATACCTACGAACTACTAAGGAAATAATGGTGAACTAGAATTATGAGAAATCCCAAAGCAAAATTCCCTTGAGATTAGAAAGCAATTCATTGCTGAATCTCACAAGTAAAGGGGTAACTTGGAATTTTCCCAAATGACTGCAAAGCGATAGTGGTAAAGGGGGTGAATGACAAAAGCACAATTTGTCAAGTATTGGACAAGTTCAAATGAATTTGATTCAAATGTGTTGAATGTCTAGTGGATTTAAAACTAGTAAAAGTACTAGTATCTCATAGTAAAACTCCAAGTTTGATATTTGATCAAAGGATTTTGAAATTGTTCAAAATAGTTAGTGGATATGCAATTTGCATGAAATTGAGTGGGATCTATAAAATTCTTCCTAAAACAATATGTGTATGACATATTTTTGAGTGGGAGCAGTATAAGTCTCAAATTCAAATATTTAGGAACATAGTTCGAGTAAGAGTAGTGACTCATACCCAAATATTTTAGGAACATATTTTGAGTGGGAGCTTATTGAGTGATTCTTAAGTGTGTTAAGAATAAAATCGCAAGTACCAATAAATAATGATTTATGACGGGTGAAGTTGATAATAGGTGTATTATGATATTATGTAGTATTCCTTAAGGGATTCTGAAAAGGATCTCAGAATAGAAGTTAATTAAGGAACTGGTCCTTATTAACTCAAGTTAGGAATAACATTAAGCTTAACATCAATGGTTGAAAGAAAGAAAAGGATGATCATCCTCCACTATGTTGAGACATAGGTTCTATCTTAGAAAACAATGATATAACTTAACTTAATATATGATCCAATAAGGAACGTTTAAAACTGATTAAGTTTGAATCACGGAACATTGAGATAAGTTTGTCCGCAGTGTCTAATAGAGAACTGCAGACATATTTTCCAAATCCGTAAAGGATGACATATCTTAAAGCATAAAGGGTGGCTTACGAACTCTCAGTAACTTGTGAGACAAGAAGAAAGCTAAAGATAGAAAGTTTGAAGGGCAACCCCTAATCTGTAACCGACTCGACCTGCTACCCGAGACCTAGCCTATCTATATAAAGGCTAGGAGGGGGCAGCGAGGAGGACACACACAACCCTAGTTTCCACAAGCTTCACCAGATTGCATCTGCGCACCATTGTAATCTTCGATTCCTTCGTTAATTCCATGAGGAGACAAGCAGGAGTAGGGACCTATATGAGGCCTGAACCTGGGTAAACCATGCATCCCTGTGTGCTTGTTTGCTAGCCGATTGATGCTTCCAGCGCTCCCTCCTTCTCCAAAACCCAAGTCCATAACAATGGCCATTGATGAGTTAAACCCTCGTCAATTAGCGCCGTCTGTGGGAATTGGGAGTGCTGATGTTGCGGCTTCTTCGGCCTCATCAACCGTGATCTACAACTCCGCCACGGTGGAGATCCGCCAGCTCTTTGGCGCGTTCGACTTCACCGTCCACACGTCCACCATTCGCCCGGCTTTCGAGTCCGTGGGCGACGGAATTAGCCTGGCGATAGGGAGCTTCCACTTCCAAGTTGGTCAGATGGGCACGCTTCGCCTGCTTGACCAGCCAACAACATCCGCGATTACTCCAGCATCGTGGTTTCTGCCACCAATCGGCACCCTCAGCAAGCTCAACACCTCATCAACAACTGAGAGCACGGACAGCGACAGCAGTCGCGAATCCGATCTGGGTGGCTTAGAAACGGAACATGGAGTCTACGGCTCCAGATCTGAGAGTTGCAGGAGCAAGAGCTTCCCCAGCCACTTCATGTGCGCCGTCGTCAACACTGGCGACTCCACTGTTAATCGCGAAAACGGTGGCAATGGTTCTGACCCACCCAATGGTGGCATACCTAACGGCGGGCCACCTAATGGCAGCCCCACCAACGGTGGCAACGGCGTGCCTGTCAACAATGGAGGGGCAGTCGAACCCCCAAACATGGTGAACGAGCACACTAGCGAATGTGTCGTGATCAAGCTCAACGATCTCGAGTGGGCTCGCTGCCGAGACGCCCTACGAGGCAATCCTCTGCCCCCAGGCACACCGCAAGAACTGCTGATGGGCTATCATTGGCTGCTAAAGGAGGAGTACAGACGCCAGCTACAAACAATCGCATAACTCGAAGCGCGTAAAAAGGCGGCGGACGAGTCGAGTCTTCGAAGGGCCGGGCTCTCCTCCCACGGAGGATCCTCCTCCAAAGGCAATGAATACGTGGCCAACAAGAGGCGATCTCGAATGGCCCACCTCACCGAGCAGGAGCGCATCGAAGTTGCAAAAGTCCTCGACTTCGGCTCCATGACAGTCGACACACGGGGCAACGTGGTCCCAAAGACACCGGAAGCTGCGGTGACAGCGGCCACCATGTACCTCCTCAACAACCAACCGCCAGCTTGAGATTCCTGAGACGCCATGCAACGATCTACGATCGCGGGCTTGGGATTAATCGATGCCCCTCTCGATAAAGAGCCAACGCCGGAGCCAAAGAAAGCAAAGCTCTGGCAAAACACTATTCCTCACCCTCGTCCAGCGACGACAGTCACGATCTGTCTCGACGTCGCCGCTCACGGCGACACGAAAATGACTACGACGTGCGTGATGACATCACGCATCACAAAATCGTCTGACTTAGAGGACGAAGACGTGGAGCTCTATGGTGCCCGATGCTTCAGCAGAGCCATCAGGCAGAAGCGAATGCCCAAGGGGTTCAAACTCCCCTCGGAAAACCCAAAGTTTGACGACCTGCAGGACCCAAAAATATGGTTGGAGGACCACATCTCCTCCGTCAAGCTCCATGGTGTGGGTCGAAGCACGGTCATGCAATGCCTACAGCTGCAGCTGCAGGGCGCCGCCCGAGCTTGGCTTAATAACCTCCCGCGCAGATCCATTCGTAGCTGGGATGAGCTGGTCTACAGCTTTGTGCACAACTTCAAGGGCACCTACAAAAGGCCCGCATCAATCGAAGAGCTGAGATGCTGCCAGCAAAGGTCAGGCGAATCGCTACGCTCGTACATCTAGAGGTGGTCCATCATTAAGAACTCCGAAGAAAATATCTCGGAGGACCGGGCGATTGACACATTCAACGGCGGCGTTTGCCACATAGAGCTCAGGGAGGAGTTGGGCCGCTCGAAGCCCAAAACCATTGACCACCTGATGGAAATCGCAAATCGGTGGGCAGATGGAGAAGATTCGGTGAAAAATCACGTTCTCTCCGACGACGAAGCAGAACTCGAGCGCAGACGCGATCACCGAAGCAAACGTCGAATGCGCATCTACGATGACCGCGACGACGTCAACATGGTCGTAGCCGGCTACACCGACAGGCGAGACGACAACAACAACAGTGGCTATCGCAGCGGTGGACACCGTGATTCCGGAAAAACCACGCAAGTATGGCAGCGCCGCACTCGCGAAGAGGCACCAGTGACAACAATCGAGGACAAACTGTCCGGGCGGTGCAACCAGGTTCTGGCGCCCTCCTCAAGGACTGCCGCGAGTTCCTCAAAGTCCCCAAGGGTCTGGAGCGGATGAATCGCGACGCCGTCAACAGGGGCTATGGAGTCGCCCCAGGCGTTGTAGCACATGGATCTCCTCCTCCAACACCTGGAGTGCCACCACCCGCGGCCACAAAGGTCCATGATCAAGGCGGCGAGCCATACCCACGGGCTGTGGGGAACATGATGATCCAAAAGGGACGCCCCTCGAATCGGGTGCAGAAGGCCATCACTCGCCAAGTCAGCTTGGCGACCAATTCACCACCGTCCACCACTGAGTACCTCAGTGGAAGCGACTCCTGCATCACCTTCGACAAATGCGACCAACCGCGTCAAGTACCCCGCCCAGGCCATTGTCCCCTCGTACTCGAGGCACAGATTGGAGGCTTCGACATGAGTCGCGTTTTCATGGATGGTGGAAGCGGCATTAACCTTATGTTCATGAGTACCTTGTGAGCAATGAGGATCCCTCTGACCTTCCTAGAAGTCTCGGACACAACATTCCAAGACATCGTCCCAGGCAAGGGCATATATCCCCTTGGCAAAATAAACCTCGACGTCATCTTCGGCATGCTGAAAAACGTTCGACGTGAACGCATCGACTTCGAAGTTGTCGACTGGCCCTCATAGTACCACTACATCCTCGGATGTGTCGCGTTCACCAGGTTCATGGCAGTGCCGCACTACGCCTACCTACAGATGAAAATGCCAGGCCCCAACGGCGTCATCACAATCAACGGGAGCTTCAAGAGGTCCGACAGTTGCGACAGGGAATTCAACAGAATTTCCCAGTCCTTAGGCATGCAGGAAGAACTCGCAAGATTGAAGGAGTCGACAGACAACAGTCTGCCTCCCCTGAGCCGGCCAAGTTCACCTGACCTGTCCTTCGACTCGTCGGTGCACACGAAGAAAGTTTAGGTCCACCCATCAGACCCGTCCAAGATGGCCCTCATCACCAACAACTTGAGTCCCGCATAGGAACTCGTGCTCGTCGAATTCCTCTGTGAGCACTAGGAAATCTACGCCCGGTGTCCAGCGGACATGCCAGGAGTTCCGAGGGAATTCGCCGAGCATGCACTCAATGTCAAGCCAGACGCAAATCCAGTCAAGCAAACTATTCGGCGACTGTCTGAGCCAAGAGTAAAAACGGTCGAAATGGAGATCAACAGACTCCTCGACGCCAAATTCATATGCGAGATCAAGGAAAGCACTTGGCTCACCAATACGGTGCTAGTACCCAAAAAGGAAACGGATATCCTATGGATGTGCGTGGATTTTACATCTCTGAATAAGCACTGCCCAAAGGATCACTTCCCGCTACTGCGAATCGACCAGATCATTGACTCTACCGCGGGATGTGAACTCCTATGCTTCCTCGACGCCTACTCAGGCTACAATAAGATTCGAATGAAGGAGGAAGATCAAGAGAAAATGGCGTTTACAACGCCTTTCAGTGTGTTCTGCTACAACACAATGCCCTTTGGGCTAAAAAACGTAGGAGGAACCTATCAGCGGTGCATGCAGGCTTGCCTCAAGAACCAACTTGTTCACAACATCCAAGTCTATGTTGACGACATCGTAATCAAGACCAAAGAGGAAGCCTCGCTAATTGACGACTTACGCGAAACCTTCGCCAACCTCGACAGCCACCGGATGAAACTCAATTCGGACAAATGCGCCTTTGGCGTACCATCTGGGCAACTACTCTGGTATCTCATCTCCGCGAGAGGGATCGAGGCGAACCCGAAGAAAATAAAAGCCATACTGGCCATGGAGAAGCCGAAGAATGTAAGAGGTTTCCAGCAACTAGCTAGGCAAATGGCTGCGCTCAGTTGATTCATCAGTCGAATGGGCGAAAAGGCACTGCCCTTCTACCAACTTCTCCGCAAAGCTGACAAGTTCGAGTGGACCAATGAGGCACAGGAAGCATTCGAAGACCTCAAGCGTCTATTGTCTACCTCAACAGTACTGGTGACCCCACGCGAAAGGGAAACACTGTTGCTATACATCTCCACCACCAACCAGGTGGTTAGCACGGTACTCGTGGTGGAACGAGCTGAGGAAAACAAGGTCCACGGGGTACAGCGCCTAGTCTACTACCTCAGCGAGGTGCTCACGCCAACAAAACAGCGGTACCCGCACTACCAGAAGTTGGCATATGGCGTCTTCATGACAGCCAGGCGACTGCGCCACTACTTCCAAGAGCACCCAATCGTGGTGGTCAACGACACCCGCTTGGTCATTTCCTCAACAACCCCGACGCCACCGGACGAGTCGCGCTTTGGGGAATCGAGCTGTCTCCACGAGACATTACATATGAAAAGCGTGACACGATCAAGTCACAAGTTCTCCCTAACTTCCTCGTTCACTGGATGGAGAATTAGCGCCCTGAAAAACCAGATATGTCTTATCTCTAGACAATGCACTTCGACGGATCCAAGAGAAAGGACGGAGCTAGCGTAGGTATCATACTGACATCGCCTCAGAGAAAGAAGCTGAAATACATCCGGCGAATGCAGTTCACCGCCTCCAACAACGAGGCTGAATATGAGGCCCTGTTGCACGGGATACGGATGGCAAAAGCTTGCGGCGCCAAGAGGCTAATAATCTACGGCGACTCAAACTGTTCGTCAACCAGACAATGCACGAGTGCGACGCACTGAACGGCAATATGATCGCCTATCGCGACCTCTATGAAACACTCGAAGGGGACATTAACGGCTGCGAGCTGCGACATGTAGGACATGAAAGCAATGAAAAGGCGGACACACTCGGCAACATTGGCTCTACCTGCGCCCCCATACCACCTGGAGTATTTCTCGAGCGCATCGGCAAATGCTCCATCAAGCCAAAGGCCGCAGAGAAGAAAACAAGCGCACCAACAGACTAGGGGGATACACCACCCAATGAGCCAATGGCACTCGACAACCTGGAGCTCGACACATGACTCGAAGGACCAATGGCAATCATGATGATCGACACCTCTTGGACTCAACCCTACATCACATACCTTCTCAGCAAGAGGATACCGGACGACCCGACTGACGCACGGCAAATTGCACGACGATCCAAGGCATTCGCCGTCATCAACGGCAAACTATACAAGCGCAGAATCACAGGAGTACTCCAACAATGCGTCTCCAACACTGATGGAAGAGCCGTTCTCCTCGACATCCATGAGGGGACTTGCGGGCACCACGCCGGCAGTCGCGCCCTCATCGCCAAAGCTCTACGAGCTGGATTCTACTGGTCTACGGCCATGCGTGACGCCAAGGACATCGTCCAAAAATGCAACGGTTGCCAGCGATTCACGGACAAACCAAATGCACCTGGCGCGGAGCTCCGGCCAATTCCATTGGCCTGGACTTTCGCGCAATGGGGACTCGACATGGTCGGCAAGCTCCTAAAGTCCTCGCGAGGAGGCTACATCTACCTCTTGGTCGCAGTTGACAAATTCACCAAGAGGATAGAGGCCATGTCGGTGACTAACCAGTCAAGAGCCAGCACAGTCAAGCTCTTCGAGTCCATCGTCTATCTCTTTGGAGTGCCACACAGCATCATCACGGACAATGGAACGAACTTCACCTCTAAGGAGTTCCAGGGTTTCTGCGAAAACCTGGGAATCAACATAAGATATGCCTCCGTAGCTCATCCGCAGAACAATGGTCAAGTCAAAAAGGCCAACGGGCTCGTCTGCGGCGGAATCAAGAAGCGACTCCTTAGGCCACTCGAACAAGCCGCAGGATGCTGGCCAGACGAGCTGGAATCGGTACTCTAGAGCCTACGCACAACCTCAAACAGTGCCACGGGGTACACCCCGTTCTTCATGGTGCATGGTGCTGATGCGGTGCTACCCGCAGAGGTATGATACAAAGTACCGCGAGTGGTCACTTACAGCGAGCAGGAGTCAACTCTTGCACTCAAAAAGTCTGTCGACCTCCTTGATGAGGCACGGGAAATCACAGCAGAAAGATCGACGATCTACCAGCAAAACCTGCACAAATACCACAGCAGAAGGCTACACCCCAGGTCCTTCATCGAAGGAGACCTGGTCCTGCGATTGAAACAGCAAGGGCATCGCATGCTCGAGTCCCCTTGGGAAGGACCATATGTGATCGCAGAAGTAATCCCAGGTGGCGCCTATCGCCTCAAAGATTTTGAGACAGGAGTCGCGTAATCCAACCCTTGGCGTCACGCAGTTGCGGCGCTTCTACCCTTAGTCTTCTTTTATTTCTTTCATCACAAATAAGGCTATTCAGCCAAGGCTACTTAGCCACACATTGTACCTCGTACTGTTCTACGAATAAATAAATCTAAGTGCGCCAAACTCTGCGTTTTTCTATTCCTTTTCTTCAGCTATATACTCGAGGGTTGTGCCACCCTTTACATATCTGTTCTATGAACCAATCGCGATATCCTGAGTAGCTGACGTGCTAATCGAACCCTTGACAAACACAACCTAGCTGCAACACACCTAACAGGTTGGCAAGGTGCAGAGATAAACACAAGTCATGCTAAAGAAAAGGAATCGTATAGTGCAATGCACTCGCAAAACATACGAGCTAGGAAGATCCTTACATATCAATGTTAATCAATTATATACAGCATACATACAAACTTTACAACACTAGTATGCTTATGTGCAGGATACAAACTAAACTATTGTTGTAATAGAAGAACATTTGTTTGCTCCTTGAAGAAGTTGACAATATCCTCCGCTGGGCGATCCACCGCCTGGTAATGAGGAACCATATTCTAGGTGGAGCCTGCTAGTGGTGCTGGCGGTCCAGCAACAATTGCTGCAACATCCACATCAGGCATGTGTAGTCGCACCAGTGACAGAGCAGCCTTGGCACCAGCCACTAACTGTTACCGTACACACTCGCGGATTCCACTCAAGTCTTGAAATGTCGCAAGAAGAGCCAGCAGGCCCAAGGGAACGACGTTAGTGGAAACATCGTCTGATAGATATTCCATAAGCACGACTGTGATTTCTTCAGAAAATGAAGCACTCGCGAGTCACAATCCTGTAGGGTTGCCAGCGCGATCATGATCCACCCAGAAGTACCCACTTGCCTGAAGCTGCTCTTAGGTCAGGTCATTCATGCGAATGGCGATCCTGTCCTTCTCATCCTGTGGATGACGCGCGCTAACAACTATACCAAGCAAAGGTGAAAAGCATGAAGCCAATGAACTACCGCGAGTGGCTACAAGAAAAAGATAAGGAAGCAGAAAGCTAACACTTGAATTGGTCGTCTAGTGATACATTGCGACTGTATCTATAATTTTTGATGTTCCATGCTTGGTTTTATCAACTTTCTTGTGTTTTGTCCACATTTTGGAGTACTTTTCATATGATTTCTTGGACTAACCTATTAACAAGAGCCATAGTGCCAGCTGCCTGTTTTCTGCAGTTTTTGGTTCCAAGAAAGTTAGAAAATGAATATTCTCGGAATTGGACGAGACAAAAGCCAAAGTGCCTATTTTTTCGGAAGTCATCAGATGCCAGAGTACGAGACGGAGAGGGGCTAGGGGGCCACCACACCACCTGGCTGCGCGGCCCAGCTTGGCCCGTGCTAGGGGGTGGTGTGGCCGCCTCCGGCACCCCCTCGGCCTCTCCTTCCACCTATATATTGCCCTCGGGAGGAAAACCCTAAGTACCCGATCCAAAATCCACGAAAGAGTCTGTAGCCACCGTCATCTCCATCCCTAGACCGGGAGGGATCTGAAGCTCTTCCCGGCACCCTGCCGGAGAGGGGAATTCACACTAGAGGCCTTCTTCATCACCATGCAAGCCTCCGGTGTGATGCGTAAGTAGTTCATCCTTGGACTACGGATCCATGTAGTAGCTAGATGGCTGGTTCTCCTCCTTTGTGCTTTCATGTTTAGATCTTGTGAGCTCCGTTCATGATCAAGATCATCTCTTTGTAATTCTGCATGTTGTGTTTGCGGGGATCCAATGGATATTGAGATGCTATTTCAGATTGATTATTACTTGTATCATGTCTTTGTTATTTGTGATCTTGCATGCTTTCTGTTGTTAGTAGCTATCTTTGCCAAGTAGATGCTAGCAACTCCAAGAGTTAGTATTTATGCTCGATAGTGGGTTCATGCCTCTCGTAATCTAGGGAACTGACAGAAATCTCTAAGGTACTAGATGTGTTGTTGCTACTAGGGTGAGAACAACAATCCTTTGTTCATAGAACAATCATGCTGTTTACTTTACACGCAGTTCGTAAATCAATAATCTGTTGCTTGCAACTTAATACTGGTGGGGGTTCGGATGATAACCTGAAGGTGGATTATTAGTCATATATGCAGTTGGATGGCGGTCTATGTATAATGTTGTAATGCCCAATCAAGTCTCAAAGGAGTCAAGATGATTAGTATATGCATGTATTGCTTTCTCGATGTTTGTGAATTGCCCCGCTGTAATTTGTTCACCCAACATGTTATCTATCTTAAGGAGAGCCACCTCCAGTGAACTATGGATCCCGGTCCTTTTTCTTTACATACAATCTACACATTGTTACTGCTTTGTGTTTACTTTCTGCAAACTTTTAATTCTTTCCATTCAATACGTTTAATCCTTTGTTTTCCGCAAAACACGGTGAGATTGACAACCTCATCGCAAGTTGGGGACAAAGTTCTGTGGTTGTGTTGTGTAGGTCTCCACGTTGTTACTAGGACCGGTAGTGCGCCCTGCCAAGGCTCAGCTAGCAACACCTTTGGGGTGTTTCCTTGCTCCTACTGGTTCGATTAAACCTTGGTTTCACAACTAAGGGAAACTTGCTGCTGTGCTCATCATACCTTCCTCTTGGGGTTCCCAACGAGCTCTACATCAACATCGCACCAGTATTTTCCTGGCGCCGACACTAAGCCATCAAGCATTTTTCTGGCACCGTTGCCGGGGAGTCAAGGAAATCTTCACAAGGGAAGTCCCTCATAATCAATCTCTTTACTTTGTTATTTTTGTTTTGCTTAGTTTTCTTTTTGCTTAGTTTGCTTGTTTCTTATTCAAAAACACAAAAAAATTAGTTCTACTAGTTTGCTTTCTTATTTCAAAAACACACAAAAATTAAGTCTCCTTTAGTTGTTGCCTCCTCCTTACTTCGCCATGTTGATCCCTAAATTCACCATGAAAGACCTTTCGATTGGTAGTGGTTCTATAATTGGGAAAGATAATATTGAAGAATTCTTTAATCATGTTAGTAAGCATGAAGATACTGAAGATAGATCCCTTGCAGAACTTGCTCCAAACTATGAGATTGCTGCAGCTTCTTTAATTCACATGTTAGAAGCTAGGTTTGTTAACCTCAACCCCTTAATGCAAGTAATGTTTCTTAAGCTTAAACAAATTGAGGACCCTGAAAAGAGGGATTTTATTCTAGAAACTTTGTTTAAGGAGTTCTATGATGTTGCCAAGGAAGCTAGGAAAGTCTTTGAACATTTCAATATGCTAGGCTCATGTGTAGATGTTGTTGGTACATGAGAAAAGATGAACAAAACCGAACCTAATGGGGAGGAACCTAAGATACCAACACCCTTTAAACTAGTGGCAATACATGATGCCATAGAAAAGAATCTTGATTGGATTGTGCCTGCAAACCCTTTTGATGAGAATAGTGAACCTAAGAGCATTGAGAGAGGATCCTCTAAAACTTATTTGGATGATATACCTTTCCTTGTTGAAGATATTTCTGGTATTAATCTTAATGCTTCTTCATTTGAGAACACTTGATTCTTTCTTGCTTCTTATGCCTAACTTAAAGGCGTTAAAGAAAGGTACTTATTGGGAGATAACCCAAAAGTTTTAGATGAGTCTTGGAAGTTATTACCTCTGTAATAACCTCTCCTTATCCTTTTTATTTGTTTTTTGCGCCAAGAGTAACCTCTAATGAGAGAGAAGTAATGATTGGAAAAGTTGCTGTCCCGAAACAGATTTCTGTGTTGCACCATGAAAATTCGTGTAAAATCTCTGAACGTCTGTTTGAGGCATGAATTTTTGTGCTTCTGCCCCAGGTTGTTATCTAACTTTATTTAGTTCAACACCTTTTGATTTGAGCAACATAAGGTCTTCGAAAAAATTTGTCTTTACCTGCTGGTCTGTTTTGACAGATTTGTGCCATTTTCTGCATTTGCTTCTTGTTGGTTCCTTTTTTGAGTTCTTTTGGGGAATTGAGCTTTTTGAGGGAAGTGCTTCAGTAGGTAGTGTTCTAATGGAAGTTTATTTGGTGTTAGAACTGAACCTTAAGACTTATTTATCTTAAGTGCACTAATGATGCTAATAAATATTGTGTGAAGTTTTGTATGAAGGAAAAATTCCAGGTGTATGGAAGGAATGAGTAATGAGATGAAGGATGGACTAAAGCTCAAGATTGGGGATTCCACGCGTGTCACCCCAAGAAATATCCAAGAAGTACAAGCGTCAAAGATTGGGGAAGCCCAAGGCATCCCCTTCTTCATCAATAAAAATCCCAGGTTTCTTCCAAACGCTTCATTTTTATTGTTTCATGCACAGTTGTGTTGTTCTTGGAGCGTCTTATTTTTCGTTTCCATTTTAGTTTTTTGTTTGCTTTTGTTTGCTTAGTTTTCTGAATAAATTGTTGGACACCCTCTTTCATACATTGTTTTTCAAATAGTTTGGATTGGTTTGGAAAAGAGTAGGAAAGTTCATGCTTATGCGGTAAAAAGAGCTCGTTTTGACTGTGGCCTATGCTTTGTCATGCCATGCTTGATATTGTTTTGGATTTATGCTTAGTATTCTTTGCTGTATAATGACTTGTTATAAACAATTGAGATTTCTTAATGTGCCTTGGATGAATTATGCGTTGTTTTAGCATATTAAAGCATAGTATATTGGTATTATCCTTTGATGCTTTATTTAGGTTGACTTGGCGCATGCTCACACCATGTTATGACTATCTCAAGTCACCATGGCCTTTATGATCCTTTAGTTTTCAACTTTTAGTATCACTTTATGCTTTGATCAATGATGTTTTGTCGCTCTGCATGATTATGGCCATTATTGCTCTCTTAGTTTGTCGCTCCCAGTCTTTTGCTAGCATCCACAACCAAGTATGAGTTCCACTCATGCATCCAACTCCCTAAACCAAGTTATTCCAAAGAGTCTACCATACCTACCTACTAGCTTATGCTAGTCCAAGTATATTCATGATTTTGTTTACCTTCCAAATTAAACTTGTTATGAGAAAACTAGTGATTAAAGCTCTCACGAACTTGATGGCACACTTTACTTTTCTTACCGTTAATAAACTTGAACCATTGTGTCGTCTATGTTGTATATGCTTGCACTTATTTGTTGGGGATTAGCAGAACCATGCTTTCATGGGGAACGCTTTCAACATTGCACTTGGTACTTGTACCTAGTTGATATCATGCTCTTTTTCTATATGGATGTCGTTGGTGTGAAATGAAAGGGGAGCTTGTAAGTCCATGGAGTTATGTATATGTGTTAGAGAAATGCCTGGGCCGCTAGTCTAATCCGTGTTGACATGGTGGAAACCTGCAGCGTAACCATAATGAGTTGTCTATGAAGCATTCTTCTTATAAAAAAAAGAGTCCTATATTGAGAAAAAAAGAGAAAAGAGAAAAAAAAGAGATTATGAAAAGAGGAAAGAGAGAAAAAAGCACCATATTCCCATGGAAAATAAGAAGATTGTTGAGATGCTCGTTGTCTGCTTGCCTTGTCATTTTGATATGGGGATTCTTCTGTATCATCGGGCAAGGGGTACCCCGTTGGCGGTTCTCCATGATACACATATACTTACGATGACAAGAACTTAACGGTGACTAAACTTGAGTAGCATGAGGACCGTCCCTCGTATATAAGGGACATGAGATTTCTAACTCATACTTCGTCAAGCATGTACACCATAGTTTGCTCACTTTAACCTTAATCACTTCAAGATGCTTATTATAGGGACAATGAGAGCTGAAAGCTATAAGTACCATAATTTTTGGAAGCTCTTTATGAGACTTGAATCCCTACTTCCTTTTATAAAGGCCTTTCTTCCACCATTATATTGAGTCTCCACCTTCTAACTGTATGCACCTACTTTGAGAGCATAGTGGCCATTCTTAGTTCTATGTGCATTTTTCCAAGACTAGTTGATTGATGCATAACTTGATATTGCTAGTTTTAAACTATTTGTATCTAGTCACTCTTATGAACTTTGAAGGTGTCCTATGCATTTATATTTGCTACTCTATTGAGGGACAAGCTGAATACTATTATGCTATCTTTTCTTTATGTGAAACAAACAAACGTCTTGCAAAGCATTGTTATTCATGAATCTTTTGTTTGTGCCTTTTCATGTTGCATCATAGTTTCTTTGTCTTATTGCTAGAACCTTGTCTTCCGTGTTATGATTGAAGTACTATGATCCCAGCTTTGAATGTTTTACAAATACTTTGATCAAGTCATTGATGGTGCATGTCACCTCAAAAATTATTCTTTCTTTTTATCACTTACCTACTCGAGGACGAGCAGGAGTTAAGCTTGGGGATGTTGATACACTGCAAATGTATCTGTAATTTTTGATGTTCCATGCTTGGTTTTATCCACTTTCTTGTGTTTTGTCCACACTTTGGAGTACTTTTCATATGATTTCTGGGACTAATCTATGAACAAGAGCCACAGTGCTAGCTGCCTGTTTTCTGCTATTTTTGGTTCCAGGAAAGTCAGAAAATGAATATTCTCGGAATTGGACGGGACAAAAGCCAAAGTGCCTATTTTTCTGGAAGTCATCAGATGCCAGAGTACGAGACGGAGAGGGGCTAGGGGGCCACCACACCACCTGCCCGCACGACCCAGCCTGGCCCGCGCCAGGGGGTGGTGTGGCCGCCTCCGGCACCCCCTCGGCCTCTCCTTCCGCCTATATATTAACCTCGGGACGAAAACCCTAAGTACCCTATCAAAAATCCATGAAAGAGTCTGTAGCCGCCATCATCTCCATCCCTAGATCGGGAGGGATCTGAAGCTCTTCCCGGCACCCTTCTAGAGAGGGGAATTCCCCCTGGAGGCCTTCTTCATCACCATGCAAGCCTCCGGTGTGATGCGTGAGTAGTTCATTCTTGGACTACGGATCCATGTAGTAGCTAGATGGCTGGTTCTCCTCCTTTGTGCTTTCATGTTTAGATCTTGTGAGCTCCGTTCATGATCAAGATCATCTATTTGTAATTCCGCATGTTGTGTTTGCGGGGATCCGATTGATATTGAGATGCTATTTCAGATTGATTATTGATTCTATCATGTCTTTGTTATTTGTGATCTTGCATGCTTTCCGTTGTTAGTATCTATCTTGGCCAAGTAGATGCTAGCAACTCCAAGAGTTAGTATTTATGCTCGATAGTGGGTTCATGCCTCTGGTAATCTGGGGAAGTGACAGAATCTCTAAGGTACTAGATGTGTTGTTGATACTAGGGAGAAAACAACAATCCTTTGTTCATAGAACAATCATGCTGTTTACTTTACACGCAGTTCGTAAATCAATAATCTGTTGCTTGCAACTTAATACTGGTGGGGGTTCGGATGATAACCTGAAGGTGGATTATTAGTCATATATGCAGTTGGATGGTGGTCTATGTATAATGTTGTAATGCCCAATCAAGTATCAAAGGAGTCAAGATGATTAGTATATGCATGTATTGCTTTCTCGATGTTTTTCAATTGCCCCGCTGTAATTTGTTCACCCAGCATGTTATCTATCTTAAGGAGAGCCACCTCTAGTGAACTATGGATCCCGGTCCTTTTTCTTTACATAGAATCTACAAACTGTTACTTCTTTGTGTTTACTGTCTGCAAACTTTTACTTCTTTCCATTCGATACGTTTAATCCTTTGTTTTCCACAAAACACGGCGAGATTGACAAGCTCATCGCAAGTTGGGGACAAAGTTATGTGGTTGTGTTGTGCAGGTCTCCACGTTGCTACTAGCACCGGTAGTCCGCCCTGCCAAGGCTCAGCTAGCAACACCTTTGGGGTGTTTCCTTGCTCCTACTAGTTTGATTAAACCTTGGTTTCATAACTGAGGGGAACTTGCTACGGTGGTCATCATACCTTCCTCTTGGGGTTCCCAACGAGCTCTACATCAACATCGCACCAGCATTTTCCTGGCGTCGACACTGAGCCATCACCCAGCTGCGCCACCTCCCCTATCATATATTGTTCCCGGGCTGTGGCCTTCTCCGCCATCGACTTCCATACATCCGTGTTACCACAGAGGACGGGCAGTTCGCGCTCTAGCTGCTTAACGCGGTCATGGAGTCGCGAAAGGAGAGACAGCTCATCCACCCTTGAGCGCGACTGTGCTATGGTATCATCAGTGGATGGCAGATTCTAAGGCTCACTCGAAGGACCACTCAATGTGCCCTATCACAAGCCAAGCAAGAGATAATAAGAAGACCAAGCAATACATGGACAAAAACTCAAGTGCATTCAAGCATAACAAAGTACCAACAGATACACCCGCCAACGGCATGTTCTAGACAAAAGGGGTCAAGCTATCAACTATTACAAATATGACTACTGAGGAGCAACTGGCTTCATTGACTTGGACTTTGTTTTGGGAGCCTCATCGAGTCTGTGGCAGTATCAGACGCCACAGACTTCCCGCTGGCCCCTGACGTCGCAGCCTTCGCCTCCTTCTTGGATCGCTGCAGCTCCTCAGAGTACTTTGCGAACTGTGTTGATGAGCTGCGCCCCGTACTTGCCACATGAAGTTGCAAAAGGAGGAAAAACTACTTGTTGACCATCCGCACTGACAGGCATCGCTTTGGAGACCGCAGCAGGATCCACCTCGACTCCATGGGCTTGAACCATCGCGAGTGACATATACGCGCTAGCCACACAAAGCGAGTTCTTGAAGGTTGCAGGAATGCCTTCAGCGAGGGACTCCACCAGATCATCTATGTTCTCAATCAGTTCAACTTTGGGCGCCAACTCCTCACGAAGGCGATTGAGTACACCCTTGGCTTTGGTCAGTGTCCCCTGGATGGAAGCACTGCGATCTTCGACTGCTGCGACGGCGCCTGCCAAGGCATCATCACGACGAAGCGCCTGGGCGTCGAAGCTCAGACCGCCGGCATCTACACAGAGCAAAGTGTTGCCAAAAAAGGTCAGCACAATAACAAATTCGAAAGAAAGGACACGACGGAAGTCCAGACAAAGGAATACCTAAAAGAGCCTTGGCAATCAAGAAGAGCTGTTCATCGAACAACTTCTCCCTAGCAGCGATGGAGGCGCACAAATCCTCTTCGCGTTTCCGCGATTCGTCAAGCGCAGCGACTGCCTCATCGCGACCCTTCACCACCACTGTGAGCGTATTTTCGAGGGAAGCAGCGTCGCAAAGAAGCGCATTATGCTCAGCTGCGAAATAAACAAAGATAGACTGTCAGTCAAGTATATCACAAGGATGAAGAAGAAGCAAAAATCACTCACTTTAACCCACGCGATGGCAATTGTCCAGCATTGCTGCTAGCGACCCATTGCAAGCACCTGCTCCACCAGGCGAGAAGCTTCCTTCACAATAAGCTGCAACAGGAGAAACAACAAAGGATCAGTGTTGGGGATATACTTTCCAGGTATCCTCACAGTTCCTCACTGACCTGGGTGGCCCACTTCGGGTTAGAGCTTTTCTTCACGGGCGGCCCAGTCAGGGAGAAAAGACGGAGTCCAATCCGGCTACGGGAAGGCCCAGAAGACTTACCGACTTAGGCCCATAGTGTTACTTGTAGTTCAAGATGTACTCTGTAACCGACTCTTAGTCGTATCCGGATAGATCTCTCCTGTAAACCCTAGGCCGGATATCTATATAAGCCATCCTAGGGAGAGCCTTTAGGGCACCCTCAATTGTCTACAATCTCAACTCGCACAGGAGAAACCCTTGTAACCCATATTCCGGCTCTGCCGTATTACCCTTGTAACCCTTGTAACCCTTGTAACTCGCACAGGAGAAACCCTTGTAACTCGCACAGGAGAAACCCTTGTAATCTCAAATCTGCAAGAATCGGAATTGGCGAGACTATCGCCGTTGGTCGCATCCTCTACGCCAGCGACGTCTCTCTCATCGTTCTCGACGAGACCTGGACTCCAGCTAGGGAGGTTGTGACTGCCTACAATATCATGTCTTTTGACGAGATCGATGTTTACATCAGTTTCGCTGAACCTGTCCCACCCACCCCAGCGGTGATGATAGAGGAAGAAGAATCTTCTGGGTCTCCTTTGTCCGCGGAGGCGGCAGAATTCCGGATCTCAGAAAACCCTAATCCCACCCAGCCCGCACCAATTTCGGAGATAGTGAACAAATCCGAGCGTGAAGAAGATGTGGCGGTCCAAGTCGAATCTGGAGTGGATCTCCTTGGAGAGGCCGAATCCCAGATCGACCCACCCACGGAAGTCGAAATCTAGGAGGAGCTTATCAATGACACTGATTCCGGCTCTGACGATGCCAGGTCAGACAAGCCTTTCCTAAGGTACACACTATGACGCATGATAATGCAAGACGCAAGCGCAGATGAAATTCTCAAGACCATCAGGAATTTCGAGGAGGCTCATCGCAGGAGCCGCATGTAACTCAGGAAGCACGCAGCGCACTTCGTCGGATATGTGGGATTTGGATCTGGCTCTGCCGATGCTGGAGACAACACCGCCTCTGTGCTGGAGGCAATTGGAACAAACGCCGACGTACCCACATCCTCGGATGAATCGGTGACGTCAGCAGATTTCCGAAAGTTCTCCATGGAATATGAAGAGGAGTATAACTCCAAAACTGCAGAGGAAGGGGAAGCCATGGATGAAGGATCCGGGGAACACTCTCCCAAAGCGTAGGATGACATGGAAGTCAGAGATAATCCCGAAGTCCAAATGTCCGAAAGTACCGATCAGAGCTTGACTCCGGGAAACGGACCCAAAGCCGTCTTTGCTACCGGCGCTGCCAAGAAGGGAAACAAGAAGAACAAGACCCCGGCAAAAGACCCTCTGATAGAGGAGGTGATTGTCGAGGAATATGAGGAAGACTCAGATGGAGCACTTATCCGAGACGAGCTGAAGGTGGATGGACACTTGATCACTGAAGGTGCGCGTAAATTCATCGATGTTGCACTGACCACACCTATCCCTATAGCTGCAGAACTTACTGCTGAAGAGCTGGACGAAAGGGCCCAATCCCTAGAAGCGCGTCGTCAACAACTCCTGGATGAAGCCAAAAACATTTAGGAGGAAAAGAAACGCATGGCAACTAAGGACTACATGTCTCGGTTGCATTAGAAGACACGGAAACGCTACACACGCGACGGTCAATTTCCGGAAGTAAACATGGTCCTCTTTGAAGGAGATCCAGGGATGCCTCGTCTCGATAGCAAAGGCGATCTGGTGTATCCAACACCGGTATAGAACACCGTCGTAGCTCGAGATATCGTTTCAAATAACCCAGGCCCAGAATAGGTTCAATTAGGCATCAAGCTACTCACCAAGGGTCTGGAGCAACAGATGGCTGCGAAATCCAGAAGTGGAAATCTGGTCTCCAAATCCGACTAATGTCACACGGACTCACCCTGGAATGATATAAGGCCCCAGCATGTTCTGGAACATGGTCACCGTTCTGACCGACGGGAAGACAACTACTCCAGAACCAGATCGTGAGGACAGCATCATAGAACTGCGGGTGACTGGAGCAACGTTGCTCCAGCGGCCGAACAAGAGGCCATTGCTACACTGTATCCGATAAATCCTTCCCGACGAGAGTCGAACGATCGAAGGGGAGAAGATAAAGAGAAACGTCGGGAGGAGGATCGTCAAAAAATGCCACCTCCTAGACATCAAAGCCGTCCGGCTGGTCCTCACCATAGTAGGAACGACGGACGAAGAAACGACAAAAACCATGTCGGGACAAGCAGGCAGGGGGCTCGTCGTAGTGAAGACCCTCCCCGGAACCGGAATAATGATGCTCCGGACGGAGGCTGGCGAACTGCCGGAAACAATCCAGCTGCCCCACCCTCTCCACCAAGCAGTCATCACAACGGCTCTCAAGGGGGACAAGGAGGACGACGTGGTGGAGGAGGTGGTGGCAGAAGACAAAGTCCGGCTCCAAGGCACTACAGCCAAAGCCAACATTTGGGACGATCTCTATCCCCGAAAGATGCAAGGCACAGGATCAACTCCAACATAGAGGCTTGGCGCTACAAAAACGATGATATCTACATGGGCCCAAAGTGCTTCGGACCATGCATCAGAGCTACAAGATTCCCGGAAGGATTTGCTATCTCAAGACATATCCAAGCCTACGACGGCATTGCTCGGCCAGACACCTGGCTACAGGACTTCTTCCAAGCTTGCTGTATCGCCAAAGGCGGAAACAGCCTGGTCGCAACCCGATATCTCCCACTTATGTTGCGGAAGACGGCATGATCATGGCTTAATGAACTTCCGGAGAACACCATCCATAACTGGTATGACATGCAAAGTGCGTTCTTTCAGAATTTCGAAGGCACATATTGGAGGCCCTGTACGGTCGGAGACCTACAACATTGGACCCAAAAGGCCGGAGAAACTTGACGGGATTACCTCGGATGATGGATCGACACCAAGAGCTCCTGTGAAGGAGTAAATGATCAAACTGCGATTGAAGATTTCATTCCAGGTCTCCCAATTGGTCTACTGCGCCATCACTTGAAGTGTGACAAAGTCACTGATTTGGGAGAAATGATAGAAACAGCGAGCAAGTATGCAGATGCCGACGATGATGCAGAGGGATTACTCAATGCCCTAGCATTGCCAGAGTCGGCAAAACAACCAAAGCAACAAGCTCAGAAACGCAAAAATACCTCGGTAGAGAAACCCAACACGGAAATGGAAGTGGTCACTGCTACTTTCGGGTCTGGAGGACGAGGAGGGCGCGGCGGAGGCCGCGGGCGTTGTCGTGGAACTTCGAGAGTCCAAGGTAGAGGAGACCAACAACCGGACAAAACCTATTCTTGGGCCGACATTGCCAATAACCCATGTGTGCTTCACTTAGATGCCAATGGGGGCTCATCCCACACCAACGCCGAATGTTGTTTCAATGACGACATCAAAAGAGATGACACCGCGGGCTACAAAGCTAAGCCGGAAAAGGGAAAGAAAAATCCCGAAAAAGATAAAGAGACCAAGGAAGATTCTGACATGGAGGAAGCTAATGCTTCAAATCCCAAGCCAGAAGGGAAGAAAAAAAATTCGACCAAGAAAGACACTTATGTCACCTTCCTCGGATCTCAACCAACAAAGGTTAAGAAAGTAGTTCTACATGAGCTCAATGCAACAGTTCCGGCTGTCC
The DNA here is from genome assembly GCA_910589775.1 of Avena eriantha. Lineage (NCBI taxonomy): Eukaryota > Viridiplantae > Streptophyta > Magnoliopsida > Poales > Poaceae > Avena > Avena eriantha. Next base: position 91,738,835 of record OU342743.1, read on the forward strand.
CCCAATTTTTGGACTGGTCGGAAGTGGCAATCACATTTGACCACGCTGATCATCCGCCTAAGTTGCACATGCAAGGAAAATACGCCTTAATCATCAATCCACTTATTGACGATTATGGTTTCTCCAAGACCCTCATGGACGGTGGTAGCAGTATCAATATTCTATATGTCGAAACGCTACGCCAGATGAAGATCTCGGAGACTCAGCTGAACCATAGCTCTGTGATCTTTCACGGGGTTGTCCCAGGAAGACAAGCTAATTTCCTGGGAGAAATCACTTTGGATGTTACCTTTGGAACTCCAAAGAATTATCGGACGAAGGCACTTTCCTTCGAAGTGGTCCCGTTCAAGAGCGCGTACCACACTATATTCGGACGTCCGGCTTACTGGGCTTTTATGGCTCATCCGTGTTACATTTATAATATGATGAAAATTCTAGGTCCCAACGGTGTAATCACTATCAGGGGAAACCCGAAGAAAGCATGATAGTGCGAGGATGGAAATGCCGCAACGAAGAAGGAGGTGACAAAGCCAAATCCGGAGTTCAAGGCATCAGAAGAGACGAAGAAGACGCTGTTGAAGGATGATGACCCCTCCAAGGTGACCAAGATAGACGTAGGCCTAGGTAGCGCATAGGAAAGCGCGCTCGTCAAGTTCCTCCAAGCAAATCAAGATATCTTCACATGGCAGCCATCTGACATGACCGGAGTACCTAGGGAACTTGCCAACCACTCTTTAAATGTAAACCCGAAAGCTAAACCCGTCAAATAGTCCTTACGACGTTTCAGCGATGAAAAGCGTATGGCAATAGCTAAGAACTAGCACGGCTCGAGTTAGCCAGATTCATAGAATAGATCATCCACACTGAGTGGTCGGCCAATCCAGTAATGGTCCCTAAAAAGGACACCACTTATTTAAGGATATGTGTTGATTATACTGCCTTGAACAAGGCTTCTCCAAAAGATCCGTTCGCTCTGCCTAGAATTAATCAAGTTATCGATTCTAGGGCAGGCTCGGAACTCCTCTCTTTTCTCGATGCATATTCCGGTTATCACCAAATCCGGATGAAGGAATCTGACAAAGTCAAAACTTCACTGATAACCCCTTTCGGAACCTTCTATTTTGTTACGATGCCCTTTGGGCTGAAAAACACTTGAGTTACGTACCAGCGCACGATGCAGCGTTGCCTCCATGACTAACTCGGACGCAATGTACATGCATACGTGGATGATATTGCGGTGATGTCCAAAAAGAAGGATACGCCGATTACCGACTTGGAGGAAACATTCGCCAATCTACGAAAATACAACATCACGCTTAACCTGAAGAAATGTTTCTTTGGAATACCTGCCGAAAAATTGTTAGGTTTCATCGTGTGTCAAAGAGGCATAGAGGTGAACCGGGACAAAATAAAGGCTATACTCAATATTTACAGGCCAACTCGCCTGAAGGACGTACAAAGACTAACTGGTTGCATCGCTGCGGTCAGTCGATTTGTAAGCCGGCTTGGTGAAAGAGCCGCACCATTATACAAACTCCTGAAAAAGACCAAGGATTTTGTTTGGACCGACGAAGCTGAAGCTGCACTACAAGACCTGAAGAAAGTACTCTCATCTGCTCCTATCCTTGCTGCGCCGGAACCACAGGAACCGATGTTGCTTTATCTTTCTGCGACAAACAAAGTCGTTAGTATCGTCATGGTGGTGGATAGACCGGAGGAAAATCAGGAACACCTGGTGCAGCGTCCGACTTACTTTGTCAGTGAGGTCCTGACAGAATCAAAACAGCGGTATCCTCACTATCAAAAGTTGGCTTACAGTGTTTTTCTAGCATCTCGTAAGTTACGACACTATTTTCAGGAGCATCCAATTACCGTGGTGAGCACAGCTCCCATGAGAGATATAATCAACAAAAGTGACGCCACAGGACACGTTGCCAAATGGGGCATAGAGCTTTCATCTTTCGATATTGAGTATAAACCCCGGACAACAATCAAATCCCAAATCCTTGCCGACTTTGTCGTTGATTGGACAGAGACGAAGGAGAATATGACCCTCCTTGAGTCGGTATATTGGACCCTCTACTTTGATGGGTCTAAGGCTCGAGGGGGCTCGGGGGCTGTCGTGGTGCTCAAATCACCCCAGGGAGATAAACTTCTATACGTGTTGCAGATCCACTTCACAACGACAAACAATATTTCCGAGTATGAAGCACTTCTGTATGGAATCCGGATTGTGAGGGATATTGGCATCCGACGTTTGACGTGTTATGGAGATTCGGATCTTGTTGCTCAGCAAGTTTCGGATATTTGTAATGCAAATAAACACATGGCATCATATAAAGCTGTCGTGGATGATCTATCTACATCTTTCGAAGGGTTTGAGGTTCAACACATCCCTCAAGCAAAAAACGAGGAAGCAGATGCATTATCTCAGATAGGCTCTGCATGGAAAGAGGTCCCGGATGGTGCTTTTTTAGAGCACCTCAAAGTTCCCTCAATAAAGGGAGTAGATGAGGAATATCCAACCAAATCCGACTCACCTCTAATAGCAGTTCTGGCTGTAATTCCCAGCTGGACTCAACCCTACCTAGATTATCTAGTAGATGGCAAATTACCCGAAGACGAGGTTCTGAGCCAGCAGATCATCCGACGAGCAAAATCCTATATTATAGTTAAAGGTGAGCTCTATAAGCGGAGTGTTTCTGGGGTTTTTCAGCCCTGCGTATCTCCGGAAGAAGGAGTGGAAATCTCAAGGGAAATCAACGAAGGCGAGTGTGGTCACCACGCTGCAACCAAATCTTTAGTGGCAAAAGCTTTTAGACATGGATTTTTCTGGCTTACAGCTCAGGCAGATGCCGAACGATTAGTCAAGACATGCAAAGGCTACCAAAAGTACGCCAAACAAGCTCATGTTCCGACTGATCAGCTGCGAACAATACATATGACATGGCCTTTTGCGATCTGGGGGCTTGATATGGTAGGACCATTTAAACGAGCTCCAAGTGGATTTACTCACCTCTTACTGATGGTGGATAAATTCACCAAATGGACTGAGGCTAAACCTGTCACTAGTTGTGATGGAGCAACAGCCAAAATATTTGTCGAGGATGTCATAATCCGGTATGGTTATCCACATAGCATTATCACGGACAACGGGAGTAATTTCTCTATGGGAGAATTGGCCGAATTCTGCAACGAGCAAAATATATGGCTTGACATTGCGTCAGTTGCACATCCATAGGCTAACGGACAAGTCGAAAGAGCGAATGGTTTAATCCTACAAGGCCTAAAACCGAGACTCGAAGCACCACTACGACGTGCTGCGGGGGCTTGGGCAGAGGAATTACCCTCCGTAATATGGAGTTTACGAAAAACTCCAAACAGGTCAACCAGATACACACCTTTCTCCTTGGTCTATGGCACAAAAGCAGTTATTCCTAGTTATTTAATTCATACTTCTCCTAGAGTGGCCGCATATATTGAAGAGGATGCTGAGATTTCTCGACAAAATTATCTCGAATTAGTCAAAGAAGTTCACATCGTTGCCGAAATGAGATCAACAACCTATCAGCAGAAGTTACGCAAGTATCATAGCCAGAGAGTCCAAAACAGATCTTTCAATAAAGGTGATTTGATTCTCTGGCTTGTGCAACAAAGAAAGCACAAACTTTCCCCAGTATGGGAAGGGCCCTTTTTAGTTAGTCGAGTATTGCACAATGGATCGTACTACTTAACTGACATGAGGCCAGTCAAAGAAAGACCTGCTACTAAGAAGAGAAAGAGAGCTGGAGGCAGTACAAATCCGGATGAGTTAGACAGACCATGGAATATTGCTCAGCTACGTCCCTTTTATTCTTAGTTTATCCTTCTTTGTAATCATATATATGTACATGTTCTGTGAGAAATAAAAGTTTTGGTTGCCTCAAGTTTTTCTGAGAAGTTTTTACAATCTTATTTCCGAATGATCATGTCATAGTCGAAAATCCCAGAATGCTTGAAAGTACTTTATGCTCATGTTCGTTCTGGTTTAGATTTACAATTCTAAAAATGCTACCTTCGGGTATAATTCTAAAGTTTCTAGTCTATACTTTGGTTCTTTGTCTGATTGCTGGATGCGGGTATTTTCCAAAGTAGTGAATTGTTGGTACTAGAAGCCGTCTTTGTTTCCGAGTTTAAACTGGTTTAGCAATTGAGCTCCATTGCTCGGCAAAGTTTCCGAGCAGAAGGTTTAGCCGGCTCACGAAAGGGATGAGGCGTAAATCCAGATAAACGATAGGTATAGGCAAAAAAATACAAGTGCTTATGTAAACATTTCAAGCACACAAAAATTTTAAAGCCAAAAGTGCTGAATAGATCAAAAGCTTAGCACTAGCAAAATTATAGTACTGCATATTTATAGGCCCATCATGTTTTTCAGAATAATACAAATGTTTCTGGCAATCTATGATGCAGGAGGAGAGGAAGGAGATGCTGGCTCGCTAGATACATTGCCTTGATATGGTTCCGAGATGTCCACATCCGAAACGGTCTGGTCATCGTCGGAAACTTCTGCTGAATCTTCTGGAGGCGGAGGCGGAGTGTCCACGCGGGTGAAGAAAGGAGTTTCATAGCTAGTCAAATCAGCCACGTGACACCCATATGCGGCGCAGGAGTCCATAATGGCCTTGATATCTTGCTCCTGGTCGTCTTCATCTAATTTGCAGTACCCTCTGGTCACTTGCCATATTTCCATGTTTCCATGGTGGCTCATGACCATGGTGAGAGCGTTCTACACTACGGACCACGCGTAGGACATGTTCCAATCCTGGACAAGTTGCGGCATCTCCTTTTCCTTGTCCCGCACCTAAAAATCTGACATGCCATGCATATCCGGAATCTTGAGAGCTTCGCCAATGTCCTCAAGGGATTGGCGGAAGTCATGAAGCAGGTCACCGACTTGGGTAAGACGGTGGGTGCGGGGCTCCGTGGAGGTGGAGTCCGTCAAGTTCAGAGGATCTATAGACAAAAACAGTTAAAGAAAATCCGACATTGAAAGAAGTGGAAGAAAATAGACAAATTAGAGAGGTGGAACATACCGAAGATGACGTCGTCAACTTTGGTCTTCTCTTCCCGAAGACTCCGGAGTTCAGCCCGGAGCGCCTCGGAAAGATCCGTCTCTCTTAACAGCTCATTATTGAGGCCCGAGATTTTCTGATCTTGAGCAGCAATCTTACGATCACGCTCGTCAGTGGCCATGGAGGAGGACTCGAGAATTTGAGCAATGCTCTTTTCATGATCCGCTTTGAGCTGATCCAGCTCTTAGCGAAGTTCCTTGTTCTCCACCACCAAAGTTTTGAGGTTCTCGGCCTCTTCAATCATAGCGCATGACTGTTTCACTAGCGCTGCATGTCAAAAAGAACAATACTTCAGTAAAAATTTGACTGTGAAAAAACATGAAAGACAAGGTTTGAGTCTCGGAATGTTTACCTTCGGCCTCATCCTTGGAAACTTTAAGCTCAACATTCTTAAGTTAGAGAGCCTTGATCTCTCTCCGCTTGTTGTAGACATTTTTTAACAAATCCTGATTATAGGAATATCCTTTCTGTAAGTCAGAATACCCAAAGTCAGAAGTCTACTAAAGACTCGGGCTAATATTTTTGCTAATATCAGCACGAGCTTCGGGGGCTTCACTAGTTCATTCTTTGGCATCCTAAGGAAGCATAAACCCGGATTATTTATCCTACTTCATGCTTGGGGGCTAGAGGATATGATATGAAATAAAGGAAAAAAAGGAGTTAGAAATCCAACTTACATATTGTTCGCGAGTAAGTTTATCCAAACTCGCATTCACTTGAAAAGCAACCTTCTCGGCGAGAGTCAGAGGAGTCACTGGAGCAGTTGGAAGCTCACCCGTCCTTATCCTCTCGTCGTGAAGACGCACTTGTTCAAGAAGATCAGAGTGCTTGATGTCATCTGCTTCTTGCGCTTCTTCTTCGACAGATATATTTCTTTTCTCCGGGCACTGCCTGGCCAGCCGTTGGATCTCTTCAGCAGATTTCCGGGACAGGCCAAACTTGGGAAATCCCGGATTGCTGAGAAGGTTTTCGGCAAAGGTTTATGCCGAGGGATCATTACCTGAAGAGGGTTCACCCTTATATATACCTGACTCACCCATGGTGATGTCAGTTTGTGATTCAAGGATCGCAGGCTCCGTTGAAGGAGCCGGATCTTCTGCGACAGCCGTAGAAGGAATGATCACCGGCGTTGCGGAAGGTTGAGGGGAAGGAGTCGGAGGAGCCACGGCAGGAGAAGATATGTTAAGCTTCGTCTGTCGTAGGGGCTTCGAAGAAGTTCCCTTCCCCTTACCCTTGATGAGCTGCTTAGCTCTGAGAGTGTAATAGAGTCGGAAAACATTACATCTCGGAAGAAAGTTTGAGTAAGGTACATAGGCGAAAAGTTGTGTTGAAAGTTACCTCTTCACGATGGGCACCTCCTTTGTACCGATAGCCACTGTCGGAGCCTTGCACTTCTTAAGAGCGATGTCCGTCAATGGGACAAGTTCCTCCTCCTGAGAAAACTCTAGAGGGTATCCCTCGAGTGGAGCAAGTTCCGACTCGGGGCGGTCAGCAAGCTGAAAAGAAGAAAACATATCAGTATTGCGAGATAAATTAAAGGTTGAAACACATAAAAGGTTTATTGTTAGAAGCTTACTGGCACTACGGGGTTCTCCGATGTGTGCATGTCTAGAGAAACCTCCGGGATCCTCCTCTCAATCCGCTCCCTTATCAACCATTTTATCTGGCTTATATAACCTTGCATGGTATAGGCTCTAGGACTGATCCAGAGGGAGTCTTTTGGGACGATGTGATGGAGTGCATCAGTCGGTCTCCGTGGTACTGAAGGGGTTGGATCCGGCGTGACACCCAACATGGGACCAAGTCGGATCCCTTCAGTCCTTTGTGTTTGATGAGATATTCGATCCGCCTCTTACCGAGGATCAGATCGTCATTGAGAGCCGGAGGAACCTTGTCCCAAGACGGTTAGGCCGTGGCAGCTTCGTCGATGAAAGCCGGCAAAGCAGTGGCTTTGCCGGGAGCCGGAACATCCTTGTGATAAAAGAAGGTGGCTAGCCATTGTTTGACCGAGTCACTAGCTAAGATCTTAGGATATGAGCGCCCACGTCTAAGTGAAAAGCTAACTGTACCGGTGATATAAGGAAACCCGACAGTGATAGAATTTCTCCGGACATGGAAGTAGTACCGGAATAGAGTAAGACTTCGCCTAATGCCGATGTATCCTCGCACAAAGCCGCATAGGCGCTCATCTCTAGGAGAGAGTTGGGAGGAAGATGGTGGAGTTGAACACTATAATGATCTATCCCCTCGGAAAAGAATTCTGAGGGAGGAAATGACAAATCTCTATCGAGGTGGGTGCCGAAGTGGACCCGCTCGTCGGCATGCGGGTTGGGGACAGTTTCCCCAGCCCAGCTCCGCCAATCGCCGGCGCGGAGGAGCCCTTCTTGTCGTGGTGGTGTCACGGCATATGCCTAGTACAGGCTAAAGTTGGGGCCAATGGACGACGGAGGAATCCGGGGAGGGATGATGAAGTGAATACCTCATACGGAAGAACTCAGAGAGACACAATATACCTAGGTTCGAGGCTCTCCTAGTGAGATAACACCTCTACTCCTGCATCTAATCTCATATATCTTGCCATGCTTGTGGCTACAATGGTGCTCCTTGAGCTGTACCCTCATGCCTCTCATGGAGACTGGAGAGGAAGAAGGAACCTTGCTCCTAGTGAGCAGAGGGAGAGGAGCCCTCCAGGGGCCTCGCATGTAACGTTACCCCTGGTGCTCCTTATAAAGGGGAGCCTAGGGGACAAGGTATGTCATCTAAAGTACTCCTATGAGCTGTCTTGTGGGGGCTTGCCCAGTCACCTTGTCCTTTATTTAGTCACCGGTCTTATCCCTTTGGCATATTCCTTAGCATCTTTAGGAGATGCTCGGCATATTCCCTAGCATCTCCCAAGATGCCTAGCATATTCCTTAGCATCTTGGACCAAAGGGGCCAGTCTGAGCCAGGGGAGTCCCAAGACTGGTACCTGACGTAGGCTTGACTTGACCTGGTAGCATGTCGATGTAGAGTTTGCTGATAGGTCTGGGTATGAGCAAAGTGATGTCCGGGACAAAGTAATTCGGCCCGGGGAAGTGAAATTCGGCCATGTGGAGAAATAACTCGGACTGGGGTGAAATGGGGCCTATCCTAGCGATGAACAGTACCCCTGGCCGAGTTATCCTTCTCCCAGCCAGATTAAACTAGGCCCAGCTGGGTCTACACCTGATCCGGCCCAAGCTGAGATGTCCAGGCAGCCAGCCGGATCATCCTGAGCGGACCTGGGGTCGATCCGGCCCAAGCGGAGGTGGCGTGGCCCAGCCGGGGTTTCTGCTGCCCGGCCCGCTGGGGGGAGCATCAGAGTGTGAGGGTTTCCCGGGGTGGGCTGCGGCGTCGGCCCACCCGGGTTGCCCTGGCTGCTTTGGGCGGTGCGGTGGAGGTCCCGCGGTGGGCCGTGCTGGCCCCTGGCCGGCCCACCCGGGCGACGATGAGGAACGATGCAGGAGAGCTGGCGACGTTGGTGGGAGTCCTGGCGAGGAGTGTCGGTGGGGTGAAGGAGGCCCGCGGTGGGCCGACTTTGGCTGATGTCGGCTCACCCGGGGAAGCATAATTCGGCCTAGCCGGGTAACCAGGTAATTCAGAACTGGTAGGCCAGAATTGGCCCAGGGGACGCGACTTGAGGCCAAATTAGGCATAATTCAGCCTGAACAACTTCTTTCCTTTTTTCTTTTTAGGTTTTTCTTAATTCCTTCGATATTCATGTGTTTTCTAGTCATATGACTCATCAACTCTGGGGCACCTAGGGTTACATCCCCAACATTAGTCCCCGAGTCTATGTGGGATTTGTAGAATCGTGCATAGGCTTTAAAAGAAATTTCTCCAGAGTTGTTTGTGACCTATAATCCTTTTTCTCCATTTCAATATATTCTTTGCAAGAATTGACTCAGATCATCATATAGCCTCATGGGCATTCGCCATCTAACCCTCTTTGGGTAGGTTTTTTGACTTCTGACCTGCTTTGGCTCTGGTCTTGACCCATTTGGGTAACTCTTCTAGCTTCTGGCCGAATTTGGCTCTGGCCTTAACCCATTTGGGTAACTCTTTTGGCTTCTGGCCTGATTCGGCTCTACCCTTAACCCATTTGGGTAAGTCTGTTGGCTTCTAGCCGAATTTGGCTCTAGCCTTAACCCATCTGGGTAAGTCTTTTGGCTTCTCGCTGAATTTGGCTCTGGCCTTAACCCCTTTGGTTAAGTCTTTTGGCTTCTAGCCGAATTTGGCTCTGGCCTTAACCCATTTGGGTAAGTCTTTTGGCTTCTGGCCTGATTCGGCTCTGGCCTTAACCCATTTGGGTAAGTCTTTTGGCTTCTGGCCGAATTTGGCTCTGGCCTTAACCCATTTGGGTTACTCATTTGGCTTCTGGACGAATCTGGCTCTGGCCTTAACCCATTTTGGGTAACTCTTTTGGCTTCTGGCCGAATTTGGCTCTGGCCTTAACCCATTTGGGTTACTCTTTTGGCTTCTGGCTGAATCTGGCTCTAGCCTTAACCCATTTGGGTAACTCTTTTGGCTTCTGGCCGAATTTGGCTCTGGCCTTAACCCATTTGGGTTTATAGATTGTAATCTGAGTTATCCCATCCGAGATATAATTGCTGAGTTATATAACTCAAAATTGACATGAGTCTCTGTTTTGAGTTACTTGACTCAGAACCCGAGTTATTTGACTCAAATCCGAGTTACCTGATGGGAGTTTGAGTTGCTTGACTCGAATCCGGCATAAGTCTTAGATCCGAGTCATTTGGTTTGAGATATGATATGGTCTTATGATATGCTAGCAAACTGCCCTAGATTTTGACTCGTGACATTGATCCAAGATATGATTTTGAGTTATGACATGACTTTATGATATGATGGCATACTTCCATAGATATAGATCCGAGATACTGATCCGAGATTGAATATGATGAGTTATTGATATGCTGGCCCAACACCATCCAAGATATGGAACAAATTGATTTGAGGTATAAGATAACCTGGTAAGCTGAGTTAAAATTCGAGTTACCCTATAACTAGGAAACTGAAGCAAATCCAAATTACCCCTGTAATTAGGCAAACTGAAGTAAAATCTGAGTTACCATGTAACTAGGAAACCTGTGGTTAGGCAAACTGAAGTAAAATCCGAGTTACCATGTAACTAGGAAAACCGGGGTAAAATCTGAGTTACCCTGTAACCTGGAAACCTGTAATTAGGCAAACTGAAGAAAAATCTGAGTTACCATGTAACTAGGAAAACCGAGGTAAAATCCGAGTTACCATGTAACCTGGAAACCTGTAATTAGGCAAACTGAAGTAAAATCCAAGTTATCAGGTAACCTGGCATGGTGATGCACACACCAATCCGAGTTATGGATGACCTGGTAAGCTGAAACAAGAATCCGAGTTAAATCTAAGTTACCAGGTAATCCGGCTGACTGAGTCAAATCCGAGTTACAAGGAAACTAGGCAAGCTGAAGTATAACCCTAGTTACTATGTAACTTGATGAGTTGAGTTACATCCGAGTTATAAAGAGCCTCAATGACTTGGTGAGCTACTTTTTCATCCAAAGAAGCTTAAAGACACAAAGCAGTGGATACATGTGAGATCATGCCATATCTTAAGTCTTTTCTGAGTTGTTTGTCCTATGCACGGAGACACCGAGTCCTCGAGCTACTTTTTCTACCCTTAGGTGACTCAAAAGGCATGCATGCTAGTCCCCGGGTTGATTTATCTCATCCCCGGGGTGAACAACTAGGTGATTGAAGGAGATAGTTCCCGAGTGACATTCAGGGTATCTCATGTGCATGTTGGTTGAGTTATCTAGTTGAGTAACACCCAATGGGTCGGCCAACACTTACTGTACTGTTGGTGAAGAGGTTGACTCACGTCAACAAGGGAGGCTTGTATGCCCACTCCCCTGCTCTCTGTATGTTGAGGAAGAGGATGCAGAGACCTTTGATCGATGGTGAAGCAGAGGTTGATTAAGACGTTCCCATCCGGATGGTAACCCAACCAGCGCCTCTTATCAGCCCGACGGTGGGTGCCAAATGTCGTGGTGGTGTCATGGCATATGCCTAGAATAGGCTAAATTTGGGGCCGATGGACGATGGAGGAATCCGGGGAGGGATGATGAAGTGAAGACCTCATACGGAAGAACTCAGAGAGACACGATATACCGAGGTTCGAGGCTCTCCTAGTGAGATAACACCTCTACTCCTGCATCTAATCTCATATATCTTGCCATGCTTGTGACTACAATGGTGCTCCTTGAGTTGTACCCTCATGCCTCTCATGGAGAGAGCAGAGGAAGAAGGAACCTTGCTCCTAGTGAGCAGAGGGAGAGGAGCCCTCCAGGGGCCTCGCATGTAACGTTACCCCTGGTGCTACTTATAATGGGGAGCCCAGGGGACAAGGTATGTCATCTAAAGTACTCCTATGAGCTGTCTTGTCGGGGCTTGCCCAGTCACCTTGTCCTTTATTGAGTCACCGGTCTTATCCCTTCGGCATATTCCTTTGCATCTTTAGGAGATGCTCGGCATATTCCCTAGCATCTCCCAAGAGGCCCAGCATATTCCTTAGCATCTTGGACCAAAGGGGCCAGTCTGAGCTAGGGGCATCCCAAGACTGGTACCTGACGTAGGCTTGACTTGACCTGGTAGCGTGTCGATGTAGAGGTTGCTGACAGGTCCAGGTATGAGCAATGTGACGTCCGGGACGAAGTAATTCGGCCGGGGGAAGTGAAATTTGGCCATGTGGAGAAATAAGTCGGACTAGGGTGAAATGGGGCCCAACCTGGCGATGAAGAGTACCCCTGGCCGAGTTATCCTTCTCCCAGCCGGATTAAGCTAGGCCCAGCCGGGTCTACACCTGATCCGGCCCAAGCTGAGATGTCCAGGCAGCCAGCCGGATCATCCTGAGCCGACTTGGTGGCGTGGCCCAGCCGAGGTTTCTGCTGCCCCGGCCCGCTGGGGCGAGCTTCGGAGTGTGAGGGTTTCCCCGAGTGGGCTGCGGCATCGGCCCACCCGGGTTGCCCTGGCTCCTTTGGGCGGTGCGGTGGAGGTCCCATGGTGGGCCGTGCTGGCTCCTGACCGGCCCACCCGGGGGACGATGAGGAACGATGCGGGAGAGCTGGCAACGTTGGCGGGAGTCCTGGCGGGGAGCATCAGCGGGGCAAAGGAGGCCCGCGGTGGGCCGATTTTGGCTGATGTCGGCCCACCCGGGGAAGGATAATTTGGCCCAGCTGGGTAACCAGGTAATTCGGAACTGGTAGGCCGGAATTGGCCCAGGGGATGCATCTTGAGGCCGAATTAGGCATAATTCGGCCTGAACAACTTCTTTCCTTTTTCTTTTTAGGTTTTTCTTAATTCCTTTGATATTCATGTCTTTTCTAGTCATATGACTCATCAACTCTGGGGTACTTAGGGTTACACCCCCAACACTTCTGTCTCCACGCCGCGGAGCTTCTTATCGTCAAGAACGTAGGGGATCCATACCCCACGAAAGCTTTCCTTTTCTGTCGCCGTCTCCATCGCCGCCGCCGCCAAGCTGGAAGAGGATGAAGAAGTCATTTCTTCGGTGCGTCGGTGACCTAGGATGGGTGGCGCTAGGAGTTTTTGGGGAAAGCAAAGGAGCTCTGTGCGCGGGGGAGATTTGGAGGAGGAGAAACGGCAAGGGAACAGGTGAAGAAAGGAGGAGGAGAATCCTGACGCCTTATATCCACCTAATCGTGCCATGATTCGTGCAAATGATACTGTATAACCACCACGCGTTCTAGAAGGAACTGGGAAGGACCCAGGCGATGATTACGTCGCCTCGATCTCCACGTACGCATTGAAACTGTTCCTCGGTTCCGCGAACTGCGGACCAAACAACGGTCGTGCTGACACAATGTCTATCAGATGACGTGACTTGACCATGACTGGTGTCAGGTGGCGTTAGAGACCAAGTTCCGGCTTAGTTTGAAATCAAGCTGGAAAATCCGAGTAACCTATTGATAGGTCTGACTTATTTTTAAGACCCGAATCGTATTTTTTGTTGTGAAGTTTCGGGAACCCTTGAAAATTCTGCAAGCCGAAGATCAAGCTAGACGATGATAAATCCGACTTTGGATCTTGGAGGCCTCCGGGGGCTGCTGTTGGGGATATACTTTCCGGGTATCCTCACAGTTCCTCACTGACCAAGGTGACCCACTTCGGGTTAGAGCTTTGCTTCACGGGTGGCCCAGTCAGGGAGAAAAGACGGAGTCCAATCCGTCTACGGGAAGGCCCAGAAGACTTACCGACTTAGGCCCATAGTGTTACTTGTATTCAAGACGTACTCTGTAACCGACTCTTAGTCGTAGCCGGATAGATCTCTCCTATAAACCCTAGGACGGATATCTATATAAGCTGTCCTAGGGAGAGCCTTTAGGGCACCCTCAATTGTCTACAATCTCAACTCGCACAGGTGAAATCCTTGTAACCCATATTCCGGCTCTGCCGTATTAATGGATTTCTAGCAGGAGTAGGATCCGTCCAAAGCCGGCGGATTCGAAACTGGGTAAACTTGTGTGCTCACCGTCCCGGAACACCGTACGTCTCACACCCCTCTCTTCCGCACGCCTTGAGGACCCCCTCATGGCATACTTGTCATCAATCCGACGACAATCAACAGATCACATCGATGATTAATTCGACTGCAAAGGAAAAGCAACATCATGTACGTGGTCCTCTAGTGACTCCGAAGTCGATTCCGCGCAGTCATCTAGACAACCATCTGGTTCTCCACATTGTGTGGAGAACTTGACGAATTGTGCCTGGAGTGGGCCACCAATGGAGGAGACGGAGTCTATTCAGCCACTTCCTTGGCTTTGGAGTCCGCGACTCCAGATTCTTTCAAAATTTGGACGTCACCAGAAGATGATGAAGCCGGTTGACTACGAAACAAAACCAACATCAGGAAAATGCAACTCCAAAAAAAAGAACCAAGAGAAGAATTGTATACTTACCAATCAAACTTGTCCAAATCGAAGGTTTGGTCCTCCGATTCCAACGACGACTCCTTCTGCAGTCGCATCTTCTTGCGGGAAGATGGCGCCATGGCACTCACAGGACCAGCAGGTATCGACGACTCTGCACCAATAGCTGGGCCTCCTGGAGTCGACGGAGACAATGCATCCGAATATTCGCTGCGCGAATGCTTGCGAGTATCCGGACTGCTGGACTCGAGGGCTTCCTCCTCCTCCTCTTCACAAGGGACGGTGGACTCCGACTTGTCCTCCTCATCTACCTCGTGAGGAATAACCCCCTCAGGAAGAGGGGGCATACTAGGAGACACCTTCCAATCCTGCATACAGAAAACAAGTCAGCACAAGTCAAGAAAAACAAGCACTCGACAAACAAAGCTACTTCGTAGCACAACCATACCTCAGGGGGAGGATTAGCAGCATCGAACGGAGGTACGACTGGTTCACTGGGGAGCACATCCTTAGCGGTGTACTTGGTGAGAAGTCGCACCCTCTTATCTACTTCACCCACAGAAATGCCATTGATAGATACGCGAGTGACATCGTTCGCACCAGCCACTGGAACATAGGGTGGACTCTAGCCTACAGGGGTTGGACGCGATGGTGCAACCATGTGCGAATGAGGGCGCAACCTTACCCATGTGACTCTCGAGGTCGCAGATGCGCTCGTACAACACATCTGTCTCCTCATACTCGCCATGCATCACCACATTCTTCCAAGAGCGCCTCCTCCTCAATGGCACCGCGGGATCGAAAGGCGCGAGTCCGAAGTGGCTCCGTCAGCCTTCTGGTCGCGGATATAGAACCACTTGTCCCTCCACCCTTGGACGGACGCCATAAGCTTTATGTCAAAGTACGTGACGGAGGAGTCGACATAGATACTGCCGCCTCCTACATCGTAGACTACGGAGCCAGACGACGACTGGTGCTTCAGCTTGAAGATACGCTTGAAGAGACCAAAGTGTGGCTTGATTCAGAGCCAGCACTCGCAAAGCGTAATGTAGCAGGAAATATGGAGGATAGAGTTGGGGGACAGCTGGTGCAGCTAGATCCCATAGAAACAAAGGAGGCCTCTGAAGAAAGGATGCAGGGGCAGAGAAAGACCGCGGATGATGAATGCTAGAAACATCACCCGGAAACCAGCAGGAGGAAAAGGAGTTACCTCACCACCTGGGACTCGCGAGTCACCGACCGTGGGAGACAGAACTCCGTCTTGGCGTAGAAGATGGAGCTCGAACGACTTGATGATGGACGCGGGCCATGCGCCATTGGTGACACGAGTGCTCGCGCCCTTATTCTTCCCGGCAATGGCGCTACTAGTTCCCACAGCGGCGGATCCACCCTTCTACTTGGCAGCAGCAGTGCCGGCGACGGACTTAGCAGCGGCATCTCCCTTCTTCTTCCCCATCTTGTGGCGGCGATGAGAGAGAAGAAAATAACTCGGGAAAACACGGAGTTGGTCCAGCGCCGCGAATGGAACGAACTCTTGGAGGCAGAGAGCTGCATCAATGGATATGGAGGCACAAAGCAGAGAGGGAGCAGATGAGAAATTACCGCCCCAGCGCTGCTACTTAACCCCCTGGAAGATGTAATCCAATGGCCAGCAGAAACCCTATCAGACGCGTGGCTCCCATCATGATCGACACGTGGAGGACCTGAAGCACGAACCGTCCCCCACTACCCCCATTACGCGCGGAAATCAAGGAGGCGCAGTTAAAACAAAAGATTACGCATGCCCGGTCAAGTCAGGGTCAGAAAATGGGACCCACCGCTCGTCACGTCCCGTCAAAGCCGCTCACGTGGGCAACTGAGATCATCACATCGTCAGCGCTGATGTCATCAAAGATTGAGTACAAGAAGACTTCGACTACTTTAGTCCTTGCTCGAGTCTTCGACTCCACCAAGCACTCGGGGGCTACTCCCATAGGTAGCGCTGGTCGTGCACCCTACGATTTTCTTTTTTGCAGGAATATGGACATTAAAAGCATACCAACAACTCGAATCCACGATTTGACTATGGACATGGGTTACTCCCATAGGGAGCGTCGGAAATAAATTCAACTGAAACAAGCAAGCAAAAGACGACAGCAGTCACAAAAGTTATTTAGTCCATGCCTGAGTCTTCGACTCAACTAGGCACTCGGGGGTTACTCCCATAGGAAGCGCTGGTCGCACAACCCATGATTATTTGTACATAGTACTGTGTGTTGATAACATCCACACTCGAAGTCTATGGCGACACCGCCTCATATTTTTCCCTACAAAGAGAATGCGTCTCCTAGGTCACCCGAATCATCTTCGCGATGACAAAATTTCGGATGCCGCTATTGCAGCGTGAAGATAAGGCCTGAATGAGGCCTGGCAACGCATTTGCTACGCACTACCAGAAATTTATCTGTGCCTACAGGTGCAATGAACATGCCTTGACGAACGCGTCGAGTGCTCACACCCATATACTGGAATTCGACTCCTGTAAGACCTCCGCGGCTTGAGTCGAATTACACCAGCCACTTTTCCGAATTCGAGTCCGGGGACTCGAGTTCGAGTAGATTTCATTGTTTTACCCTCAGGTAGTTAACTGATACCGATACATTGGTTGAATCAAGCACGCACATAAACAAAATCCCTATGACATAAACAGAGCACTCGAAAAAAAATACTCAGCCATATACTCGAAAGGCTTCATAAAGTCCCCAGTCGAATCTGCGATTCCACTGGACACTCGGGGGCTACTGACATGGGTATACCCTGCGGGTACTCGAGTCTTGTATATACGGTCCAGATACGGTGGAAGCCCACGATGTTGCCATAGCCCAATAAAGACTTCGAGTGGCCTACGGACTACCAATAACTTGCGAGACAAGAAGAAGTCTAAAGATAGAAAGTTTGAAGGGCAAACCCTAAACGGTAACCAACTCGACCTGCTACCTTAGACCTGGCCTATCTATATAAAGTCTAGGAGGGGGCAACAAGGAGAACACACGCCACCCTAGTTTTCCAGAATCCTCGCTAGATTGCATATGTGCACCATTGTAATCTTTGATTCCTTCGTTAATTCCAAGAGCAGACAAGCAGAAGTAGGGACCTCTACGAGGCCTGAACCTGGGTAAACCTTGCGTCCCTGTGTGCTTGTTTGCTAGCCGATTGATGCTTCCAGCCCTCCCTTCTTCTCCAAAACCCAAGTCCATACCAATGGGCATTGATGAGTTAAACCCTCGTCAAACCTACTAAACAAGATGCCATAGTGCGAGTTGCCTGTTTTCTGCTATTTTTGGTTTCAGAAAAGCTAGTAAGGAAATATTCTCGGAATTGGACCGGACAAAAGCCCAAGTCAATATTTCACCACAAGGAACACGGAGTCCGGAGGGGAGATGAAGATGGGAGCCAGGCCGACCACACCTGGTGGTGGTGCGCCTAGCCCTAGCCGCGCCACCAGGGGGTGTGGGCCCCTTAGCACTCCACCGATCTTGCCCCTTCGCCTATATATTGCCTCCAGGACGAAAACCCTAAGTACCCGATCAAAATTCCATGAAAGAGTTTGTAGCCGCCGCCATCTTTATCCCTAAATCGGGAGGGATCTGAAGCTCTTCCCAGCACCCTACCGGAGGGGAGAGATCACCCTAGAGGCCATATTCGTCACCATGTTTGCCTCCGATGTGATGCATGAGTAGTTCATCCCTGGACTACAGGTCCATGTAGTAGCTAGATGGTTGGTTCTTCTCCTTTGTGCTAGCATGTCTATATCTTGTGAGCTCCGTTCATGATCAAGATCATCTATTTGTAATCTTACATGTTGTGTTTGCGAGGATCTGATGGATATTGAGATGCAATTTCAGATTGATTATTGATTATATCATGTCTTTGTTATTTGTGATCTTGCATGCTTTCCGTTGTTAGTAGCTATCGTGGCCGAGTAGATGCTAGCAACTTCAAGAGGGAGTATTTATGCTAGATAGTGGGTTCATGCCGCTAGGAATCTGGGGAAGTGATAGAAATCTCTAAGGTACTAGATGTGCTACTAGGGAGAAAACAGTAATCCTTTATTCATAGAACAATCATATTGTTTACTTTACACACTTTTCTTAATGCAATTGTCTGTTTCTTGCAACTTAATACTGGAGGAGGTTCGGATGATAACCCGAAGATGGATTATTAGTCATAGATGCAGTTGGATTACGGTCTATGTATAATGTTGTAATTCCCTAGCAAATATCATAGGAGTCAAGATGATTAGTATATGCATGTATGCTTTCTCGGTTTCTGTCAATTGCCCAGCTGTAATTTGTTCACCTAACATGGCATCTATCTTAAGGAGAATCACCTCTAGTGAACTATGGACCCCGGTCCATTCTTTTACCATCAATCTACAAGATATTTACTATTTTCTGTTTACTTTCTACAAGCAATTACTATCTTCCACACAATATGCTTAATCCTTTGTTTTCAGCAAAACCGGTGATATTGACAACCTCACTGTAAGTTGGGGGCAAAGTTCTGTGGTTGTGTTGTGCAGGATTCCAACTAGGAAAAAACACCTTGGAGGTGTTTCCTTGCTCCTACTGGTTCGATAACCTTGGTTTCATAACTGAGGGAAAACTTGCTGCTATGGTAATCATGAAGGGAATATGCCCGAGAGGCAATAATAATGTGGTTATTATCTTATTCCATGTTTATGATAAATGTTTATTTTGCATGCTATAATTGTATTAATTGGAAATGTTAATACATGTGTGTTTAATAAACAAAATACAAAGTTCCTAGTACTGCCTCTCATAACAAGGTCAGAGTCATTATGTGGAATGATCATGGACATTGGATGTTGTTAATAACAAGGTCACAACATTGGTGGAATGATGTGATGAACATTCGTCCGAAGTATAACATTACGATCAGAGTCATTATGTTTATATTGCTATAACATCATAGGAAGTAATCTTAGTCCTTAGACCATGAGATCATGTTAATTGCTAACACCGGAAGAATATCTTGATAACATCAAACGTCACACCATAACAGGGTGACTATAAAGGTGGGTTCAGTGCTACGAAGGTGTTATGTTGAGGCTCATGGATCAAGAGTGGGATTTGTCCATCCCGATGACGGATAGATATACTCTGGGCCCTCTCGGTGATATCACATTGAAATAGCTTGCAAGCAAGTGATGTGATCACTAGAATGTTATATCACGGGAACGAGAAAAGAGTGCATGTGGGTAACGAGATCAAACTAGGTATTTGGATGCCAATGATCGAATCTCGGACATGTAATATATCGCGAGACAAAGGGATTTAGTTACGATGTTAAAGGTTCACACGATCACAAGAGTCATCGTTGAATATGTGGGAGTCAGTACGGATCTCCAGGTCCCACTTCTGATTATTGATCAGAGAGGGGTCTTGATCATGTCTGCATTATTCGCGAACCGTAGGGTGACACACTTAAGGGATACCGACACCATTTGGAGCAAATATGTTTCAGATAAAGATTTAAGAAAGCACTGGAATTATTTCAATAGACATCGAAACTGTTTCAGGTGAAATTGCTGAAATTGGTTCTACATGTAATATTGAAATGTTGCAGGGAGTTTTATGTGAATGTTTGTTAATTAAAGTAATTAACAAAATTCTGAATAAAATTAATAAAAGAGTTTTATTAAATGAGAGAGCATTAAATTTGGAGAAATTTAATGCATTTAAAGTGGAGACTTTAAAAGAGAATGTGAAGGGGCATTTTTAATGTGGAGGGGGTTACCAGCACATGAATCGGAGAGGTGAAGGGATACCCTCCCCTCCTCCTATAAAAGGCCCCACTCTCACTCCTTCTTCCTCACACCTCCTCGTGAAGGATCTCTCTCCCCCTCTAGTATTATTCCCCCATGGTCTCGGATTAGCGAGATACATGTTCTCGGTGGCTTTATCTGGAAAGGAGTTGCTGCTTCTGCTGCTTAGCTGGAGCAAGGGACGGAGGTTGTCGAGGGTACCGGACGTGTGTGCGATCATGGATGCACCACTTCTTTGCGGTGCTGGACTTGGTGGTGCTGGACTTGCTGGAGCTGGATCTGAAGGACGTGCTAGAGCCGGACCTGCTGGACTTCATCACGATCTTGAGATCGGCAAGTGTACGACTACATCATCCACGAGTTCCAACTCGTTAACAAAACTTTGTTGTCTTCGAGGGTAAGTTCTCTATGGATGTATATCCACCCGTTGCTTGTATCTAGTAGATAGATCTTGGTGTATAATTCTCATCGTAGGAAATTTTTTGTTTTCTATGCTGCGGATCCCTACAGTGGTATCAGAGCCTGATCAATGCGTAGGTGCTTTGCACGGGTAGTACACATATGTTTATATGTGGGCGATGATGATTATGTTATTACATCTTTTATGTATTTTGGATATTGGTGGCATAGTGGGATGAAGCGGCCCGGACCAACCTTACATGTCATCGTACATGAGACCGGTTCCACGACTGACATGCAACTAGTTTTGCATAAGTGGCTGGCGGGTGTCTGTCTCTCCTACTATAGTCAATATCTGATTTACAACGAGTTTCTAATAACTTGGTTATCCTCGTTGTGGTTCCATGTTCGTAGGTAAGAACGGTTCTATCTCCAAAAGCCCTAAGCCACGTAAAACTTGCAATGGATAAATTAGAGGCATCAAGTTTAGATCGTTGTTGGGCTAGTGCCATGATATGGTAATGTTGTAAGTAGATGTATGATAGATACTCTTACAACACACCTAACATGTAAGTTCCATAGACCTTGGCCTTACACCCAAAGGAATGATAGAGATCATACCACGATGCATATGATGGTGATCAAATGCATGGACCATATCATCCCACTTTACACATATGATGTTCACATTTTATATTGCTTGTTTGGCATTCTAGTAGCATTATAAGATGATCCCTCATTTAAATATCAAGATAAAATGTGTTCTTCCTTAAGTATGCACCGTTCTATGGATCGTGTTTCGAGACATCACGTGATGATCGGGTGTACTCGACTCTGCGTTTTCATACAAACGGGTGTAAGACAGTTTTACACATGCGAGTACTAAGGTTATTACTTGGCGAGCCTAGCATGTACAGACATGGCCTCGGAACACGGACCGAAAGGTTAAGCATGAGTCATATAGTTGATATGATTCCCATATTGATGCTCGCCTTTGAAGCTACACCAACTCACGTGATGATCAGACTTGGTGTAGTGGATTTGGTTCATGTAATCACCAAAAAGGCACGAGGGATGTCGTTTTTGAGTGGGAGTTCATTTCTAATTTGGATTAGTTGAACTCAATTTGTCATAAACTAAATCAAAGTGAATTTGCATAATTTGTTGTAGTGATTAGCTTCTATTCACTACCTTATGCTTAGTTTTAATTGAGATAATAGAACTATAGAATTCTAGATATTTACTTTATGAACTAGTATCGTATTGTTTTGAATGTCAATTTAAAGTTTACAAGTCCTATTGCAAACTTTTAGCAAACTCTATTCACTCCATGAAATTTAATAATTAGTATTAAATCAAGAGTAAGAATTCCAATGTTAGTATCTAAAGTATCATGTTTGCCTCCATGATTATTGATATTCAGAAGTTGTTTTAATATCAAGATTATATAGGAGCTGGAAATTGTTTTAGAAACCATTATGTGTGAAAGATATTGTGATATCTGAAACAATGTTTTTGGTTGCATTATGATAGAGTATAATTTAGCAGAAATACATGTTCTCATATTGTATGAGAATTTGTGAAGGATGGAGATGATAAGCATCCGAATCTCCCAAAAGGATTTGGGAAATAACATTATACTCACGATTCTTCCTTATAGGCTATAGTAGCTTGATCATGAAACTTGTCATGATAAGGATGAATAGAAGATGTAAGTAAAATGTTTACTACACTAATAGATTACTAAAGAATGGATTTTTTAAAGAATACCAAACATTTGATGATGGTGATCCACTTCAAAGTGCAAGTCCAAAGGTATTAGTATTTGACTATATACGCTTTGTACTATGTGTCATGTGAATGACACCACTATTGATGTTGATGGATTCTTTTAAAAGGAAAAGGAATTGTTGAAAGAGAATCTATAAAATATTTGGCGGAAAAGAAAAGGTTGGATGTATCCAACTTAGGTATATAGAAGATGTACATGTTATGGATGTATTCCTTGCTTGTTAAGCAATGTGGTTCTAAGGTATTGTATACCAAATTGGTGGGTGTGAAGTGTCATATAGAACAACACAATTCATGAACTGCAATGGCCTAAGTAACTAGCAAGATAATAAGTGATGATGTTCGTCGAAAACAAATAAAGTGTTATTGTGTTTTTCGTTGTCGTCAAACCTAGCCTTCAAGATTTGTGTTAATAATTGTTATTTTGTTACGGTATTACGAGAACAATGGTTGTTCAAATAATTACCGTATTCCATAAATGATGGATGAACTTTTACAAGTCTAGTGGGAGAAATCACATCCATAAACACTATTGCTAAAATGTCGCAAGACAAATGATTGAAAGATCACTTATGAAGTGACATCCTTGTTTAAATTATATTGAAAGTAAAACATGAAGAAACTCCATGTTAATGGATTTTTGGAGTCTTTGATTTTGATCAATTGACGCTTGTGAGACTTTCCTCGAGATAATTGAAACTCCGTTCATAGGCCAAAGAGGAACAGATGACTAGCTTATTGGAAATTGTACATGCTGATGTGCATAGTCCATTATGTGTAGCCATATGCGATGGATCTTTTTGCTTCATATGCTTTCTCTAGAAATTTGAGTGAATATATTTATAAATTTACTTAATAAGGAAGAAGTATGAAACATTTGAAAAAAATTCAAAGACTTTCAAGATGAACTGAAAAATCATTGTAACAAGAAAATAAAGAGTTTATGATTCGATCATAAAGCAAGATATTTGAGTTACATGTTTAACAAAATACCTAAGATTTGAGGAATTGTTCCATGATTTGTGTTTCCCGATAAACCATAGGAGTATGGCATATTCGAGAGATGAAATCAAACCATGTTTGACATGGTAATATCAAAGGTGCCATTTATAAAATTGCCATTATGTTTTAAGGATTGAAGCTTTAGAGACTACCGCTTTTACACGGAAAAGAGCACCATCGTGATCCGTTGAAATGACACCATATGAGTTATGGTTTGGGATAAAAGTCGAATTGTCTTTTCTTAAATTTTGGTATGCTATGCATAAGTAAAATGTTTACAACCAAAGTCGGATAAGCACGTCTTTGTAGGTTATCCCAAAGAATTTTTTGGGAATGCCTCCATAACACCGAGGACAAAAGAGTTTGTCGGTTGGAACGTCAAGTTTCTTGAGAAGGAATTTTTTCGCCAAAAGTTAAGTGGGAGGACAATAGAACTTTAATAAGGTTGTTGAACCTTAGCTATATATGCTAAGTAGCCCAGCGCCGTAAAGTGTCCTGGTGGCGGCCACAATGCTCATGGCTCCCGTGATTACAAAGGTTGTGATCTCGAAGATTAGAGTTCCTATTGAACCATGTGGGTCGGTAAGAATCAAATAGTGTGATTTGATAAGCAAGTCATTATTGTTTTGACAATGATTAACCGACTACATGCAAAGAAGCCATGATGGGCCCTGACTCCATAAAATGACTAGAAGTCATAGAATCCGTGATAGTATCCATACACGAGAAATCAAGTTTCTGAACTTGGAAGACCCTCCGGAAAGGCGTGAAGCCTATCGGTCGTGTTTGGATCTATAAAGAAATAGACATGGATGTTTAACATCTATGAAATAGTCGACATGTCGGAAAGAAGTTTACGACAATGCTCAAGGAGTTGACTATGACAAGATTTGATCTTTCATAGCAATATTTAGTCTTGACGGATTAATGTAGCAACCACTACATATTATTTGATGTATGGTACTTGAACAAACAAAACAATGTTCTTCTAATATAATGGTTACCTAGTACATGTACAAGACACGGTCTGAAGGGTTTTGTTAATTCAAAGGGTGCTAAAAGGGCATGAAAACTTCAATAGTTGAAGTAAGCATAGCAGAGTTGGAATCTTCACCATGATGAAACTGTTAAAAGAGTTTAAATTCATCGGAGATGATGAAGATGCTTACATTTGCAAGAAATTAAGTGGGAGCACTGAGACATATTTCTAATACATTATGTAGAGGACATATTGTTGATTGGAAATGATGTATCTTGTATTGACACAAGTTAATAATTTTATTAAAATAAGATTTCGATGAAAGACTTGGGCAAACTCGGAATATTTAGCATCAATATCTAGATGGATAGATTGAGGCGCTAATATGGTTATGCCAGACATACATATATGAGATATTGAAAGGGTTCAATATGGAAACAACAAGAAAGGTTCTTGTTGCATGGAAAGGATTGAATCAAGATTCAAGTGTTTCAACACTTGGTGAGTAAAATGACATGAAGATTTTGATCGATTATACCATGATATGTATATATCCAGAATGTCCTATGCTCTAAATGTTATGATCACATAATAGAATGATTCATAAGATGATCATTGGACAGTAGTAAAGATATTCTTATGAGCCTTGGAAGAACTAAGAATATATCATGTATAAGTGACAAATAGTTAAAGGTAGTTCATTGTAAAGTGTTACATTGATACTAGTTTTGTCACAAGATACATATTAAATTTATATCAATTTAGACTATGGGTGGCACAATGTAATGGAAAGGATGTTCCATGATGGATTTGGATAAGTTCCAAAGTTGAAACATTGTGACGGATACTACAAAAAAAAGGCTAAGTATATGACTGCTATAGTAGTAGCAAAGGAGGGCATTGTGATAAGAAGTTTGCTATCAAAGTGGTTCAAAGTGGGCTAATACTATAAAGATATATTGTATGACAATAATATCAACATATTTTAACCCAAACGAACTAAAGGTCTCACCAAAGGACCAAATTTATACAATGCCATCTCATTTCAGAATGAGTGATGCGTAGAGACGCAAAGACATGCAAATACACATGAACCTGAAAGTGCCAGATCCGCAGATTATGTTAACCACTAGCAAACGCGTATATTCAACACCTAGGTGTTGTATATAAAAGTTTACAAACCATATTATTGACTCTAGTACAAGTGGGAGACTGAAGGGAATATGCCCGAGAGGCAATAATAATGTGGTTATTATCTTATTCCATGTTTATGATAAATGTTTATTTTGCATGCTATAATTGTATTATTTGGAAACGTTAATACATGTGTGTTTAATAAACAAAATACAAAGTTCCTAATACTGCCTCTCATATAAACTAGCTTGATGATTAACAAGATGATCAAGGTTTCCTGATCATGGACATTGGATGTTGTTAATAACAAGGTCACAACATTGGTGGAATGATGTGATGAACATTCATCCGAAGTATAGCATTACGATCAGAGTCATTATGTCTATATTGCTATAACATCATACGAAGTAATCTTAGTCCTTAGACCATGAGATCATGTTAATTGCTAACACCGGAAGAGTATCTGGATAACATCAAACGTCACACCGTAACTGTTGGAGATATGCCCAAGAGGCAATAATAAAAGTGATTATTATTATATCTTTGTGTTTATGATGAATGTTTACATCCCATGCTATAATTGTATTATAAGGAAACACTAATACATGTGTGTTTTGTAAACATATAAGAGTCCCTAGTAAGCCTCTTGTTAAACTAGCTTGTTGATTAATTGATGATCATGGTTTCCTGATCATGGACATTAGGATGTGATTAATAACAAGGTTATATCATTAGGAGAATGATGTGATGGACACACGCCCCTAGTAAGCGTAGCATAAGTTCAAGTCATTAAGTTCGTATTGCTGTAAGCTTTCAAATACATAGTAACCTATTCCTTCGACCATGAGGTTATGTTAATCACCATCAGCGGATGGATACTTTGATGACATCAAACACCGCTTCGTAACTGGGTGGTTATAAAAGTGTCATTGGGTATTCTGAAAGTATGTGTTGAAGCGCATGAACCAAGATTGGGATTTGTCCATCCATATGACGGATAGATATGCTCTGGGCCCTCTCGGTGGAATGTCATCTAGTTAGCTTGCA
Source organism: Avena eriantha (assembly GCA_910589775.1). Taxonomy (NCBI): domain Eukaryota; kingdom Viridiplantae; phylum Streptophyta; class Magnoliopsida; order Poales; family Poaceae; genus Avena; species Avena eriantha. The sequence continues at coordinate 91,765,097 of OU342743.1, forward strand.
AGCATGTGACTGGGTCACAAGGGATGACATATCACGGAACGAGTAAAGAGTAGTTATCAGTAACGAGGTAGAACTAGGTATGGAGATACCGACGATCAAACCTCGGATAAGTATAGTGTCGCGAGACAAAGGGAATTAGTTTTCGTATGTAAGTGGTTCAATCGATCGCGAAGTCATCATTGAGTATGTGGGAGCCATTATGGATCTCCAGGTCCCGCTGATGGTTATTGATAGGAGATGTGTCTCTATCATGTCTACATATTCATGAACCGTAGGGTGACACACTTAAGGTTCGAAGTTGTTTTAAGTAGATATGGAATGTGCGTTGGACACCGAATGTTGTTCGGAGTCTCGGATTGGATTCGGGACATCACGAGGAAATCCGGAATGGTCCGGAGAATAAGATTCATATATAGGGGATCATTTTCTAAGTTAGGAAATGTTCCGGAGTGTTTATATGAGGATTCTAGAAGGTTTCGGAATATTCCAGAAGGTTCTAGAAGATATCTTGGAGTTTGCTTGAAAATCAAGATAGGGATCAAGGAGTCCTGGTGGGTCAAGATACGGAGTCGTGGGGGAGGAGGACTCCTCCCCCCACCTCCAATCCGCCGGCCATACAAGGGAGGGGAGTCCTACAAGGACTCCCCCTCCCTAGGCGCCTCCCTTCTTTAAATAGAGGGGCAGGGGCGCCCCCTCCTCCCCTGCTCCCATAACACCCAATCTCTGCCGCCTCTCTCCTCCACCATCTTCTGCACAGGCATAGGCGAAGCCCTGCAGAATTCTCTACTTCACCGCCACCACAACGCCGTCGTGCTGTTGGGATTCCGTGGAGAAGATCTACTACCTCCGCTGCTCGCTGGAACGGGGAGAGGAAGGTCTGCTTCGACTCCGCACGTGTGACCGACTGCGGAAGCGCGGCCGAATCGCGGCGCCGGAAGGATTGTCTACTTGACCGACGGGGGAAGTGCTGCTGGAACGCGACGCCGGAAGGATCGTCCACACGATCTCGAGATTGGCAAGTGATCGACTACATCAACCACGAGATCTAATCTCGTTAACACTTTCGGATCTACGAGGGTTAGTTCCTATCTATCTCTTTGCTCATGTCTAGTAGATTAGATCTTGGCTTTTATCTAGATTAGATCTAGGTTTTGTTCGTTCTTGCGGTAGAAATTTTTTGTTTTCCATGCTACGAACCCTTTAGTAACAGGGTGACTATAAAGGTGGGTTCAGTGCTACGAAGGTGTTATGTTGAGGCTCATGGATCAATAGTGGGATTTGTCCATCTCGATGACGGATAGATATACTCTGGGCCCTCTCGGTGATATCACATTGAAATAGCTTGCAAGCAAGTGATGTGATCACTAGAATGTTATATCACGGGAACGAGAAAAGAGTGCATGTCGGTAACGAGATCAAACTAGGTATTTGGATGCCAATGATCAAATCTTGGACATGTAATATATCGCGAGACAAAGGTATTTAGTTACGATGTTAAAGGTTCACACGATCACAAGAGTCATCGTTGAATATGTGGGAGTCAATACGGATCTCCAGGTCCCACTGCTGATTATTGATCGGAGAGGGGTCTCGATCATGTCTGCATTATTCGTGAACCGTAGGGTGACACACTTAAGGGATACCGACACCATTTGGAGCAAATATGTTTCAGATAAAGATTTAAGAAAGCCCTAGAATTATGTCAATAGACACCGAAACTGTTTCGAGTGAAATTGCTGAAATTGGTTCTGCATGTAATATTGAAATGTTGCAGGGAGTTTTATGTGAATGTTTGTTAATTAAAGTAATTAACAAAATTCTGAATAAAATTAATAAAAGAGTTTTATTAAATGAGAGAGCATTAAATTTGGAGAAATTTAATGCATTTAAAGTGGAGACTTCAAAAGAGAATGTAAAGGGGCATTTTTAATGTGGAGGGGGTTACCACCACATGAATGGGGGAGGTGAAGGGACACCCTCCCCTCCTCCTATAAAAGGCCCCCCTCTTACTCCTTCTTCCTCACACCTCCTCGTGAAGGATCTCTCTCCCCCTCTAGTATTATTCCCCCATGGTCTCGGATTAGCGAGATACATGTTCCTGGTGGCTTTATCTGGAAAGAAGTTGTTGCTTCCGCTGCTTTGCTAGAGCAAGGGACGGAGGTTGTTGGGGTACCGGACGTGTGTGCGATCACGGATGCACCACTACTTTGCGGTGCTGGACTTGGTGGTGCTGGACTTGCTGGAGCTGGATCTGAAGGACGTGTTGGTGCCGGACCTGCTGGACTTCATCACGATCTTGAGATCGGCAAGTGTACGACTACACCATCCACGAGTTCCAACTCGTTAACAAAGCTTTGTTGTCTTCGAGGGTAAGTTCTCTATGGATGTATATCCACATGTTGCTTGTATCTAGTAGATAGATCTTAGCATATAGTTCCTCATCGTAGGAAATTTTTGTTTTCTATGCTGCGAATCCCTACAAATCATACCTTCCTCTTGGGGTTCCCCAACGAGCTCGAATATATTTTGAGCCATCAAGACCCCAAAACAGCGGGAAGACCGCTATTACCGTCGTGAGATGTCCACCTACATATCCATTATAATGTGCTATGGGATTGTGGATTAGTTGTGGCCAGCCATGGGTAATCTTGACCCTCGTGCGACTATGGTACAGCTTAGGACACATTTCGTGGAACAAGCACGCATATGTGAGCATGAGCTGATGGGAGACTTCCTCTCCATTAAGATGGAGGAGAACTCGTCACTTGATGACCACTTGGAGCGCATGCATGATGCGTACATGAGGCCTGCATACTTCTTGGGTAGCTGGATGATGCGCTCTTTTGCAAATGGTGTTGTGCTGCGGTCGCTACCACCAAGCTACCAAGCACAAGTCAGGACTTGCATTATGAGAGGCGACGCGGAATCAATGGAATTCCACAGGTTCGTATCACATATTAGGAATGTGATGGTTGAACCCATTGTCGCTGAGGTCATCAATGACAAAGGTACATATTTGATATACAATTTTATAAATGTTATAATCTTGCAAACACATTTGCAATGTTAAGTATATTTGATACTTGTTTTGTTTTACTGAAAACAGGTCCTTCTGCATGAGAGGTGCTTACTAGAGAGTAGGTGACATTGTGTGTTGATGACGAGCATGATGATGATAGCCAACGATACTCTTCCTCAACATTTATCATTTAGTTTATGTTTAGAATGATTATTGTAATCAAAATATTATGAACTTCTTTAGTGTGTCTCACATTTTGTGAGGCGGTTATTCATATTAGTTTGTAACAAACAGTTGTTCTACTTTTATGAATGATTTCTATTCGTGTTCATGTCTTGTTCGATTATGTGTGAATTATCCTTGTTTTTAAACTAATTGATAATACATGAACATTTGTAAAATATTGAAATCCCTTGAAAAATACTCAACTTAATAAATGATATTTATTACTGAATGAAAACCATTGTTTAAATTCAAAGTTATGTGATAATATGTGAAAGTCATTCGATATCTTGTCACATATAAATCATGCCTAAGTTTGGCAAAATAACTTGAACACCGTGTATTACTTGAATACAATGTATTTAATGAATTGTTAAAATTAAATACATATTCAATGTATTGTGTTTTAACGAAAATGATAATTATCATTATATGATTGTTTAAATGTGTAAAGAAGTTTACAAAAGAAACATAAGTATGAAACTATTTGATACAATCAAAGTGTTTCATCAACAAAGGGTATAAATATAAAAGAGAAACTAATGACTATGATTTGATCAATAGTAATGAAATTCGACTTTATAAGAATGACATAAAAAGAATTATGGAATGCAAAGCATTTTGAAATGTCAAAATGCAAAGCATCACAATATGATATTTGATATCAAAATGGGTGAATAGATGGCGCCAAATAAATAGTTGTAGTGTAGATGTAGAGACCATTAGTTAAAAATAGTTAGCACTAAATTAGAATATATAGTGAACCATTTAAATTATTGAAAGCGGTTCCATATCTAGTATGGATCATCGTAAAAGTTTTGGGGTTATTCGATATAACGAAAACAATAACAAATAAGTCCTTGTAGAGTATTCATTGGAAACTTTGAATACGAAATCCATAGCTGAAACCAAAAGAGAAGCAAAACTTGTATTGCTTGGATTTTGGTACATTTTTGACAAAGTTCGCATTCAGTGATATTTCTCAATTATGAAGAAAATGGAAGATAGTGAAAACACGATGAGGATTCAAATCCCTGCATCAGAGTGTTGAGAAGCGCATCGGACAATGTTCCTGAACAATTCTCTTCACGAAGGAAAGAATCAATAATAATGATCATTGTGTTTTCCCCAATGGTGGTTTCACTACATGAAGTAGGATTAAAAATGTAACCCATATCTTCTATGGAGACATTTGTGAATCATTTGTCATGATTCTTGGAATATGACATACCTACGAACTACTAAGGAAATAATGGTGAACCAGAATTATGAGAAATCCCAAAGCAAAATTCCCTTGAGATTAGAAAGCAATTCTTCCTGAATCTCACAAGTAAAGGGGTTACTTGGAATTTTACCAAATGACTGCAAAGGCATAGTGGAAAAAGGGGGTGAATAACAAAAGCACAATTTGTCAAGTATTGGACAAATTCAAATGAATTTGATTCAAATGTGCTGAATGTCTAGTGGATTTAAAACTAGTAAAAGTACTAGTATCTCATTGTAAAACTCCAAGTTTGATATTTGATCAAAGGATTTTGAAATTGTTCAAAATAGTGAGTGGATATGCAATTTGGATGAAATTGAGTGGGAGCTATAAAAGTCTTCCTAAAACAATATGTGTATGACATGTTTTTGAGTGGGAGCAGTATAAGTCTCAAATTCAAATATGTAGGAACATAGTTCGAGTAAGAGTAGTGACTCATACCCAAATATGTTAGGAACATATTTTGAGTGGGAGCTTATAGAGTGATTCTTAAGTGTGTTAAGAATAAAAGCGCAAGTACCAATAAATAATGATTTATGACGGGTAGAAGTTGATAATAAGTGTATTATGATATTATGTAGTATTCCTTAAGGGGTTCAGAAAAGGGTCTCAGAATAGAAGTTCGTTAAGGAACTGGTCCTTAATAACTCAAGTTAGGAATAAAATTAAGTTTAACATCAATGGTTGAAAGAAAGAAAAGGATGATCATCATCCACTATGTTGAGACATAGGTTCTATCTTAGAAAACAATGATGATAGCTTAACTTAATATATGATCCAATAAGGAAGGTTTAAAAGTGATTAAGTTTGAATCACAGAACGTTGAGATAAGTTTGTCCGCAGTGTCTAATAGAGAACTGCAGACATATTTTCCAAATCCGTAAAGGATGACATATCTTAAAGCATAAAGGGTTATGTTAAAAGGGAATATGTTGGAAACTCCTCTTAATACAGATTAGAGTCAAGTAGGAAGCGAGGTGAACAAAAACATCGAAAGTTGCAGAGAGTGCACTCGTGTTTCGATGAATACATTTATAATAATAGATAAGGGCAGTATCTAAAGTGTTGTATAATGTTATGGTGGCGCTAGTTCGCTTTTAACGTACAATGATGTGTCCTAGGGCACAGTGCCGATGAGAAAGCCCTCAAGGTTGATCTAAAGTCACTGTAGGCTCCTGGAATCATGCCTCGTTCTACTGCCATAGCGACGATGCATACACGCAGATGTTATCATGTGATGATAAAGTATTAATGTCAATCAAGCTGACATTAGTAATTTGCAAAGGATTTGGGACTGTAAAGTACAGACCCAAGACTCAACCTCTTCCATGAGCAAGCATGTCCAGGGTACCGGATATATGGTGTCAATGATTAAGAACAAATGCAGCTAGTTTATTTGTACTCTAGTGCAAGTGGGAGACTGTTGGAAATATGCCCTAGAGATAAATAGTAATAATGACTATTATCATATTTCATAAAGTTTATGGTTAAGTTTTATATCATGCTATAACTGTATTGAGTGGAAACATCAATAAAGGTGTGATATATAATTAACCAGGGGTTCCAAGTGAAACTCTAGGCACTGGTCCATTGGTCAACAGATGATCAAGTTTCCTGATCATGTCGCATTTATGCCAGTTGGAAATGGAGTCAACACATTCTGAGAATGAGATGATGAACCAATACCCAACCTAAACATCGTAACCCGATCATGTCACGAAGTTCAAGTTACGATGATTAGAAATGGATCCTCGTAGACTATTCCTTAGACCGTGAGGCTATATCAATCACTGTCTCCCGAGAGTGCTTAGATAGCATCAAGCGCCACTTGGTAATACAGTCGTTATGAATGTGTGTTCAGGTACTCGGAGGAAACCGTAGAGCAATATATGTCAAGAGCGGGATTTGTCCATCCACGTGATGGAAAGATACTCAAGGTACCACTCAGAGAAGTTATATCCAATAGTTGCACAACGTGTGATTTAATCATAGGGATATCACTTGTCGGAACGAGTCAAGTAGCATTTGTTTAGTAACGAGATTGAACATGACATGGTGATGTCATTTATCAGATCTCAGGCAATGCAAGTATCGAGAGACAAAGGGAATAAGACACGAACGTCCTAGTTCAAACGCTGAAATATCTTCATGGAACGCACAGGGGTCACATGGCCATCCAGGTCCCTCTGTTGATCATTGGTCCGAGAGTGTCCCGACCATGTCTCGAGTGTTCCCAAACCATAGGGTATCATGCTTAAGGGTTTGATGATGCTTAGAGAGTGTTTATAGGATCGGTAGAATCGCTGAATAATAGTAGAGAGAAAACTGGAAGGGTTTTGGTAAGTCCGGAAGATGTTCGTAGTGGAGGTGGAAGGTGTTCCATAGCCACGGAGATTGAATAATATGTGAATGAATGTTAAATATTGATTTAATCATTTATTCATAATTATTTAATAAAGAGAAAATCAATTAAAAGGTCAAAAGCCTTAATGGGCCAATTCCGATGGGAAGAGGGCCCATTAGGGAAAGGTGAGAGGGAGAAGGGCCAGAGGGGGTGGCCGGCGCCCTAGTGGGCCAGCCCCCCACCCCTCCCCCCTCTCCTGTCCTCTAGTCCCATCCCTGGACTTTGAGGGAGGTAGTACCTCCCCTCCACCTATATATAGTGGTTTATTTGGCCAGATAAATACACACAATATTCAATAAAGGTCTTCTCACTTTTGGGAAGACCTCCAATTGATATTCTCTCTCTCTCTCTCTATCTCTCTCTCTCTCTCTCTATCTCTCTCTCTCGTGACCATAGTCCCAAGTTCAGACTGCGGGAACGAGAGACATCTTTACCGCGGAGCACCATGGCACTGAGGGATTCGGATCTAGGAGCTCTACTTCCGCAATTGCTACTGGATCGGGGAAGTGGGAGTCATCGTCACGCACCGGACTTGTGTAACTCCCCGCGAGGTGTCACACTTGAGGCACTCAAGTCGTTGGAGTCGCTGGAGCGTAAGGAATTCATCACGACCTTGAGGTCGGCTTCGGCTCGTCTACATCAACCATGCTCTCCTGAGCGTTGACAATGCTTTTTGGTCTTGAAGGGTAAGTTCGCAAAAATCCCCTCCCATTACTACATTACTAATAGATAGGTCCTGACAGCATCAGGGGTTCAGGGGCGTGGGGTAAAAATTATTGTTTTCATACGTGGAACCCCTACAACCTATCTGTATATGGCATTGGGACCCATCATATTATATAAAGGTTGGGAGGAGCCAATGGAGAGGTATCGAAACTTTGAGTAATCTATAATCATAGTTTATACAGCAATCATACTATTTCGAATTCCTTGTTTATCTAATCAGCCGACAAAATCCCCCAACGTTCTATTTTTCCATGAAACCTTGAGTCATAACCATGGGCATTGTTGAGGTTACCCATCGTCAACAGCTTTCCTAAATGGAGAGTTGGACGAACAAATTTACATGGAATACCCTAATTGTTTTGTAATAGAAGGTCAAGAAAGAAAGGTGTGTATGATCTCAAACGAGCTCCCAAGCAGTGGAATGTGAAGTTTGATAGAACTTTGACATCTGTGGGCTTTGATGTAAATGAAACTGACAAAATGTGTATACTACCGCCATGGTTGGGGTGAGGGAGTTGTCCTATATTTGTATGTTGATGACATATTATTTTTTCAAACAAGTCTCCAAGTGATTAATGAGGTAAAAAATTCTTGTCTCAATGTTTTGAGATGAAGGATCTTGGCGACGCTGATGTTATCTTAAACATCAAGCTGCGGAGAGATGAGAATAATGGGATTACACTTGTGCAATCACATTATGTGGAAAAGGTGTTGAGTAGAGTTGGATATGATGATTGCCAGTCCTCTCCCACACCTTATTATCCTAGTGTGTTTCTTCGAAAGAATCAAAAGGAGACTAGAGATCAGATGAGATACTCTGAGATTATTGTCTCACTTATGTATTTAGCTTGCGCTATGATGCCTGACATCTTGTTTGCTGTAAAAAAAATTAGCTAGTTTGTGGCCAACCCGGGGGTAGATCACTTGCATGCTCTTGAGAGAATAATGCACTATCTAAATGGTACTATGAGCTATGAAATTCATTATATCGGGTATCTAAGAGCATTTGAAGGGTTAGTGATTCAAATTTGAAATCAGATGTTGATGAGATTAATGCCATAAGTGGATATATATTCACTCTTGGTGGGGGCGCTGTTTCATGGAAATCTTGCAAGAACACCATCTTAACGAGGTCAACTATGGAAGAAGAACTCACAACATTAGATACTACGACTATCGAAGAATGGCTTCATGAACTCTAAACAGATTTGGCTATGGTTGAAAAACCAATACCAGCTATGCTTATGAACTGTGACAACCAAACTGTGATTATAAAAGTGAACAGTTCTAAGGATAATATAAAGAATTCAAGACATGTCAAGAGAAGACCGAAGTCTGTCAGAATGCAGAGAAACTCCGGAGTTATTGCATTGAATTATGTCCAAACAGCTTAGAATCTGGCAAATCCTTTTACAAAAGAACTATCAAGAAATTTGATAGAAAATGCATCAAGGAAGATGGCTTTGAGACCCACGTGAGTTGTCAAGGGGGTAACCCACCCTATGTGATTGGAGATCCCGTGAATTTGGACCTGAGAACACAAACTAAAACAACTGATTGGAGAGAAAATTTTAATACTCCCACTCTGTTGCAGATGCAATTCTCTCATAGCATTCTATTAGGAAGGTTGATCACATCTTAATGTGTTATGTCTGTCTCCTTAGGAGCAAACACACATTCCTACATAGTTATCTTGAAAGAAATTACCTATATGAGCTACATTTCTAGTCACTGTTTATGAGACTTGGGTGAATCTCTTTGAACCTCATGAAAGGCTGAGGAGTATGACTTATAAGATCCACCCGAGGGGTAGCCTATGGGTGACACCCCCAGGATTAAGGATAGACAAATCCCAGACCTCTGTCTGATATAAGCCTAACCTAAATATCGGAAGCATACAGAGAAAGAATCGGTAACATTACTGTGACCCTATGACCCAAAAGTTATTACAGCAAGCTCATAACTGAAGACATAACCAAATTATTACAAGCAGAGGTCACTGACCACAAACATCAAACAACGGAAGGCAAATTATGCTATTAAGTATAGCAAACTTAAAAAATGGCCTAAGAGGCCTGAAGCATAACGATGAAGTACCAATCCATAGATTCCAGGCTGCCGACCGGGAACCCCAAGCTACCCGTCGATGTCAATGTTGTAACCAACTCATCTTCTATGGTAACACTTACCTGCTGCAAAGTATCAACAAATCAAGGCTGAGTAAAGGGTGTACTCCGCAAGACTTATGGCTGGTGGGGTTATTTTGCATAAAGCTAAATTTATTTGTAAAAGGGGAAGAGAAGCTCAACTAATATAACTTTTAAAAGGAGATAAGAAAGCGATATCACTAGATTTGATCATCTTTGATATCCACCAAATCTTTATCAGTTGAACCTACTAACTAGGATCGCCCCCTCAATCCCTGAGGAAGCATCGTTAAGCTCACCTCACATCTCTTGTCAAGTTTTACGATTAGATTATAATTCTCTATGATATTTGAATCCATTCCCAAGTCGTCCATAACTGTGGACACGACTTTTCAAAAAGATTATTACCCTGCAGGGGTGCACAACTTTATCCACACATACTAACCTCCTCTTAATGCCACTAGTAGTAGCCCTCTTCCTTGGAAGGCCGACAGAGAGCGGTTATACACTACCTTTACCTTTCTTTCACTGAGACCATGATTCACGCCCTAAGAAGATGCCGCCGTAACGGGTCAAGTCTCAAAGCCAGTCCCTAGAGATGTGTGCGGGGAACAAGATTATGGAGGCCGTGCCTCTCTTGCTCTCGGCCATGCTTACCTACATATATGAATGCACCTCCTTCACCGACTTCAAGAACAACCAGAATGCATATGTCGAATGGAACGCCTAAACTATGTGACTCATGGAATCTAATAGGCAAGTTAGTTGGTCGAGGGGGTTTCCAGGCCCCCGTGTGGCTGTACGCTTGTCTTGGTTCAAGAGGAAAGAACTCAGATCCTAGTGCTGCAAATATGGGAGTACAAAAACCACAACACGATGTGGCCTCCCATACAAGCCTTAGCATGTTTAACTTTCATCTCTGAGCATACCACGTCATCCTATCCAACTAGGTTCATTCGTAGCTCTGATTCATCAACCGCATGGACCCGCGGTAATAGGTAAGCTTGGCTAAGCACAACAGATATAAATAGCTCTAGCGAAGCTCATAAGCCAAACCCTAGTTATGCTAGGAGCAGTGGATCAGGTAATATAGGCTACAAAGGTAACATGCATCATATAGGATTACTGTATCTATCAATAATAGAGTTTGGACTCGTATGCACATGGCAAGAATGAAATAATTTGGAAAGCATAGGATTATATCATGTGTGCGTCTATGCTTGCCTTTGCATGTTGATACTCAACTATGGATCTCCAGGGTTCATCTTCTTAGCATCATTCGTTGATAAACTTCGATGGTGTTGATATCGGTCTTCGATCTCGGAGTTAGTATCGTATTCTACCAGAAAAAACCAAACACCGGAAAGAAAGGGGAAACAATCAACATGTGGCATCTATGCAATGCTCAAGCAGGGAAGATGATATGACAAGTTAAATAACATTGAATTGAAACCCTAGAACATGCGTGGTCATTTTAAACAGGGTCCGAGGGGTACAAACCCTAGAAATAGGGCGAACCTCGGAGTCACCTAAGGTGGTTCATTTGTTCTTCTAATTAAACTTGCAATTGAAGTTTTTGAACAATGCATGATTATGAGTCTATTGGATATATCTTATTTTTCTGAACATTTTGATATATTATACATATTATTCTGATTTAAAATGAATTAGTTATGATTTTTCTCATTTTTAATCCTTTTTAAATCATTTTTAAAACAATTAAACATTTTTAGAATTTATTTAAATTGTTTTCCATCTGGTCCCACCTGTCAGCATTTTATTAATTACAGAAATTATATTCTGAAAAGGTTAAAATCCTGATAGATAGGGCCCACAGGGTATTTATATATTTCCATAAAACAATTAGAAAAGAATTAAATAAAGAAAAGGAATTATGACGCCATGCTGACGTCATGCTGACGTCAGCAATGGAGCTGCTCTCAGCTGGAGGTGAAATCCGGTGCTAGGGGCGATCTGGGGAGACAAGAGCGGGCACACTGGACGCAGGAGACCGAGGCAGACCATCTGGTGGTGGCGTAGCTAGATATTGGCCACCGGAGCTCCGACGACGACCGTGCCCGACAGTGGCGGAAGACAGCACTCGGCGGTAGCACGCTATAGAGAGGGAGCGAGATGAATAGGAGGTCTAGGAGGACGGAGAGCTCACCCTGATGCTGATAGTGGTGACAATGGGGTCAGGAGAGGTCGGGAAGCGCTAGGACACACGGCAATGACTGCAGTGGTCGACGATGAAGTCGAGCACGGATAGCTCGATTCCGAGAGCGCGGAGGCGAATCCTCTGGCCGGGAGACGTAGTACGACACAGAGGAGACCCTAGGCATAGCGTCGTGGCTCGGGGAGGCCGACAACAGTGGGGAAGAGTGGCGGTTGTAGCTAGGGTTTCAGCTCGATTGGGGAAAAACCACGAGAGAGGGCGAGGCGAAGTGAAACGGATATGGGGAGAGAGGGAAGGAAGTGGCCATTCTTATCCCTGCATCGAATAGCGGCGGCGGTCATCGTGACGCAACAAGGATTGACGGCCGACGCGAGGATTGACGCAGCAAGGAGCTTTGGCTTGAACAAGGAAGAAGAAAGGAGAAAGACGGCATGGGGTACCAGGCTGGGTGGGCCGCACTTTGGCTGGGAGTAGGACGCTCCGTGGTGCACTAGGCGGCTGAGAGAGAAGGGTGAGGGAAAGAGGGTGATCTGGGTTGGGCCTGGTTACGGTTCTGATTGTATTTTTTCCTGTCAAAAGATTTTTCTAAATTCTGTTTTCTTTTGTCCCTTTTGTAATTTCAAATTCATTTATGTATTGAGTCATTCAAAAATACCAAAGCCTTCTGTAAAACTAGAGAAATATTGTGGGGTCCTTTTAGTCCATATGGGATCCACATATTTTGATAATTTTCAAAATACTTTCAAAACCACCCTTTTGAATAAGTTTCAAAAAGAGAGGGAACACTAGGGTTTAGGGTTTTTAGTTTCTTTTCCTTTATGCAACAATTCTTCAGTTAAAAGGATGCATGCAATGCTTATGATGCACAAACAAGCCCTAATTAACAATTACTAAAATTAGGGGTGTTATAGTTCTATCCCCCTTAACAGAATCTCGTCCCGAGATTCCTAGGTAGGAAGATAGAAGAAACGTGGTTACACTAAAATTCGACGATCTTCTTGAAGAGGTTGATCCATGCCACAATTATGGAATGAATGAATCACTTCATTTCTTCGGGGTAGCTGCACACACTAAGGGAGAGAGGGAATACACAAACCATGAACAGAGTATCTCATGGTCAATTCATGGATAGATGTTTCATAACATCTCTGGAGCCAACGATCATGAAACACGTCAAGATAACAGAGCAAACGAGAGATGGTTTTAAGTTGTTAGATAGTTGGTCTTCATAAGGATTAAGACCATGGAACTTCAGAAGAGTTTAAGCTTCTAAAGAGGAGATCATACAACAGAAAGAACATGACCACATACTTCAAGAGAGGAACCTCTACTAAACAACTTAGGTAAAGCTTCCAAGGTACAGAGATACGGAGGACCAAACCGTTGAACTACTTTTGATTCATAAGGATCACTATTTGTTTGATAGAAGGTACAAACAGAAGGGTTGTTTTGGTGGAGAGGACTCATAAGAGTCACAAGGAACATGTCACAAAAGAAACCGATGATTACCAAAATCATAGTCACTCTTCGAACATGTTAGAGGAACCGAAGGAAACTCTTTATTCATCTAGGTCTATCATAAGCTTTGCCAGAGACCATGATATCACTTCACACCACTAAGATGAATATATAAGAAGATTCCTGATGACACGAGGAAAAAGAAACTTCATTCTCATACTTCAGTTACTTGGTGCAACAAGATGCTTGCGAACATAAAAGGGTCTGGAGGTATCGAACAAGAGACATTTAGCAACACTACTTTAAATGTTCTCCTTGATGTCCGAGACAACAAACATCAAGTAAAGGTAAGACTTCGGATACAAAGGAAACCATAAGCGCAACTTCGACAACAAATCATAGAAGGAGCCTCATGAAGAGTGGTTGTTATTACTAATTCAAAGGAATGTGACAAGAGGTCTTCCGACTGATTGTGTCAACCACTACAATAATCCTTGTCAGATTTTCAAATATACCTACGTCAATACAATGAAAACTTGTACAACCATGTTTTTTTCTCTCATAATAATTTTCAGTAGCCTCATGAATAAACTCAACAATATAACTATCACTTAAATCATGCTTTTCATGATCTACAAACACATAATTTTTATCAAGCTCAAAAATAGTGGGATTAGAACCTTCAAACCCACTTTTAACAATTCTATAACAAGATGACTGATCATTCAATATAGGACCATCGTCTAGAGCTTTATCACAAACATTTTCTAAGCAAAACTATTTAATACAATGCATTTCGAAGTTAGGCACAAATAAAGTATTATCATGGATAATAGGAGCATAATTATTATCATAAGTTTTACCCATAGTAGATATTTCAAAGAATCCACATGAACATAACATTCATCCTCCTTTGGTAAGCATGGGGGACAATCAGAAAATGTAAGGGATAAAGAGTTACTCTCATTAGAAGGTAGGCATGGGTTGATCCATTCTTCCTCCTTTTCTCCGTCACTCTCCTCCTCTTTTTCATCTAATGAGCTTTCAGGTTCAGCAATTTCTTCTTCCATAGGCTCCTGTAGATTGTGCACACATTCTTGTGCATGACTGAGTCTCTCTTTATAATCACTGATATAACAATTATTGTTGAAATTTTCTATGCAATGATTAAGGATAGAAGAGACCATATCTTTAAGGTCTTTATAGGCAACACAGGTTTCATAGTTTTTATACATGAAGGATTCTATTTCATAAGCTCCCATAAACAAAACGAATTGTTCTACTTCTTCAAATCCAAGATGAATATAGTTATTCCAATGATAGTTCATAATTACTAATTCTTTACTAAAGCCACATTGGAATTTAATATGTTTAGTGTCCTGTTCAGAGTAACAACTTATATCATGGAGTTTAAGCAAAATTTTAGCAATTAGATCCAACCTTTTTAACACGGCTCTCATGACTTTACCCTTATAAGATTCTCTATACCTTATAAAATCTTCCATGGAGGTTCTAGAAGGCGGTGGTTCATCTATTACCTTAGAAGTGATAGTAGTGTTCCCAAATAGGAAACCGAGTGGGTTATCCATAATGAAATAGTGATTGGAGAAGAACTAGACATAAAAACAACTTGAAGTGGGAACTAACATTTTTTTGTGTTTTTAAATAAGAAAGCAAACTAGTAAAACTAATGTTTTTCTGTTTTTGATAAGGAAACAAGCAAACAAAGAAAAAAGAAACTAAGCAAAACAAAAATAACAAAGTAAAGAGATTGGTTATGTAGGACTCCCCTTGTGAAGATGTCCTTGACTCCCCTACAACTGCGCCAGAAATATGCTTGATGGCTCAGTGTCGGCGCCAGAAAAATGCTGGTGCGTTGTTGATGTAGAGATCGTTGGGAACCCCAAGAGGAAGGTATGATGAGCACAATAGAAAGTTTCCCTCAGTTATGAAACCAAGGTTTAATCGAACCAGTAGGAGCAAGGAAACACCCCAAAGGTGTTGCTAGCTAAGCCTTGGCAGGGCGCACTACCAGTGCTAGTAGCAACGCGGAGACCTGCACAACACAACCACAGAACTTTGTCCCCAACTAGCGATGAGGTTGTCAATCTTACCGTGTTTTGCTGAAAACAAAGGATTAAACGTATCGAATGGAAGGAAGTAAAATTTTGCAGAAAGTAAACACAAAGTAGTAAACAGTTTATATATTGAATGTAAAAGACAAGGACCGGGATCCATAGTTCACTAGAGGTGGCTCTCCTTAAGATAGATAACATGCTGGATGAACAAATTACAGCGGGGCAATTGACAAACATCGAGAAAGCAATACATGCATATACTAATCATCTTGACTCCTTTGAGACTTGATTGGGAATTACAACATTATACATAGACCGCCATCCAACTGCATCTATGACTAATAATCCACCTTCAGGTTATCATCCGAACCCCCTACAGTATTAAGTTGCAAGCAACAGATTATTGCTTTACAAACTGCGTATAAAGTAAACAATATGATTGTTCTCTGAACAAAGGATTGTTCTTTTCTCCCTAGTAGCAACATCACATCTAGTACCTTAGAAATTTCTGTCACTTCTCCAGATTACCAGAGGCATGAACCCACTATCGAGCATAAATACTAAATCTTGGAGTTGCTAGCATCTACTTGGCCAAGATAGCTACTAACAACGGAAAGCATGCAAGATCACAAATAACAAAGACATGATAGAATCAATAATCAATCTGAAATAGCATCTCAATATCCATCGGATCCCCGCAAACACAACATGCAGAATGACAAATAGATGATCTTGATCATGAACGGAGCTCACAAGATCTAAACATGAAAGCACAAAGGAGGAGAACCAGCCATCTAGATACTACATGGATCCGTAGTCCAAGGATGAACTACTCACGCATCACACCGGAGGCTTGCATGGTAATGAAGAAGGCCTCCAGGGTGAATTTCCCTCTCTGGCAGGGTGCCGGGAAGAGCTTCTGATCCTTCCCGATCTAGGGATGGAGATGACGGCGGCTACAGACTCTTTCGTGGATTTTTGATCGGGCACTTAGGGCGTCCTAAGGGCAATATATGGGCGGAAGGAGAGGCTGAGGGGGTGCCGGAGACGGCCACACCACCCCCTTGTTGGAGATATGCCCAAGAGGCAATAATAAAGTGGTTATTATTATATCTTTATGTTTATGATAAATGTTTACATCCCATGCTATAATTGTATTAACCGGAAACATTAATACTTGTGTGTTTTGTAAACATAAAAGAGTCCCTAGTAAGCCTCTTGTTAAACTAGCTTGTTGATTAATGGATGATCATGGTTTCATGATCATGGACATTGGACGTCGTTAATAACAAGATCATATCATTAGGAGAATGATGTGATGGACACACACCCGTAGTAAGCATAACATAAGATCAAGTCATTAAGTTCGTTTGCTATAAGCTTTAAAATACATAGTAACCTAATCCTTCGACCATGAGGTTATGTTAATCACCATCACCGGATGGGTACTTTGATGACATCAAACACCGCTTCGTAACTGGGTGGTCATAAAGGTGTCATTGGGTATTCTGAAAGTATGTGTTGCAGCGCATGGACCAAGATTGGGATTTGTCCATCCATATGACGGATAGATATGCTCTGGGCCCACTCGGTGGAATGTCATCTAATTAGCTTGCAAGTATGTGACTGGGTCACAAGGGATGACATAACATGGAACGAGTAAAGAGTACTTATCAGTAACGAGGTACAACTAGGTATGGAGATACCGACGATCAAACCTTGGATAAGTAGAGTATCGCGTGACAAAGGGAATTGGTTTCGTATGTTAATGGTTCTATCGATCACGAAGTCATCGTTGAGTATGTGGGAGCCGTTATGGATCTCCAGATCTGCGGTAGCGCTGCCGGAACGCGGCGCCGGAAGGATCGTCTACTCGATCTTGAGATCGGCAAGTGATCGACTACATCAACCACGAGATCCGATCTCGTAACGCTTTCGGGTCTACAAGGGTTAGTACAGATCTATCTCGTTGCACATGTCTAATAGATTAGATCTTGGCTTTTATCTAGATTAGATCTAGGTTTTGTTCGTTCTTGCGGTAGAATTTTTTTGTTTTCCATGCTACGAAGCCATCACCCCTGGCGTGGGCCAGACTGGGCCGCGTGGCTAGGTGGTGTGGTGGCCCCTGGCTCCTCTCCGTCTCGTATTCTGGCATCTGATGACTTCCGGAAAAATAGGCACTTTGGCTTTTGTCCCGTCCAATTCCGAGAATATTCATTTTTTGACTTTCCTGGAACCAAAAACAGCAGAAAACAGGCAGCTGGCACTGTGGCTCTTGTTAATAGGTTAGTCCAAGCAATCATATGAAAAGTACTCCAAAGTGTGGACAAAACACAAGAAAGTGGATAAAACCAAGCATGGAACATCAAAAATTATAGATACATTTGCAATTTATCAACATCCCCAAGCTTAACTCCTGCTCGTCCTCGAGTAGGTAAGTGATAAAAAGAAAGAATAATTTTTGAGGTGACATGCACCATCAAAGACTTGATCAAAGTATTTGTAAAACATTCAAAGCTGGGATCGTACTACTTCAATCATAACATGAAAGACAAAGTTCTAGCAATAAAACAAAGAAACTATGATGCAATATGAAATGGCACAAACAAAAGATTCATGAATAACAATGCTTTGCAAGACGTTTGTTTGTTTCACATAAAGAAAACATAGCATAGTAGTATTCAACTTGTCCCTCAATAGAGCAGCAAATATAAATGCATAGGACACCTTCAAAGTTCATAAGAGTGACTAGATTAAAATAGTTTAAAACAAGCAATATCAAAGTATGCATCAATCAACTAGTCTTGGGACAATGCACATAGAACTAAGAATGGCCACTATGCTCTCAAAGTAGGTGCATAAAGGTAGAAGGTGGAGACTCAATATAATGGTGGAAGAAAGGCCTTTATCAAAGGAAGTAGGGATTCAAGTCTCATAAAGAGCTTCCAAAAATTATGGTACTTATAGCTTTCAGCTCTCATTACCCCTATCATAAGCATCTTGAAGTGATTAAGGTTAAAGTGAACAAACTATGGTGTACATGCTTGACGAAGTATAAGTTAGGAATCTCATGTCCCTTGTATACGAGGGCCGCTCCTCATGCTACTCAAGTTTAGTCACGGGTAAGTTCTTGTCATCGTAAGTACATGTGTATCATAGAGAACTGCCAAAGGGGTACCCCTTGCCCGATGATACGGAAGATTCCCCATATCAAAATGACAAGGCAAGCAGACAACAAGCATCTCAGCAATCTTCTTATTTACCATGGGAATATGGTGCTTTTTTCTCTCTTTCCTCTTTTCATAATCTCTTTTTTTTCTCTTTTCACTTTTTTCAATATAGGACCCTTTTTTATAAGAAGAATGCTTCATAGAAAGCTCATTATGGTTACACTGCGGGTTTCCACCATGTCAGCATGGATTAGACCAGCGGCCCAGGCGTTTCTCTAACACATATACATTACTCCATGGACTTACAAGCTCCCTATTCATTTCACACCCACGACATCCATATACAAAAGAGCATGATATCAACAAGGTACAAGTACCAAGTGCAATGTTGAAAGCGTTCCCCATGAAAGCATGGTTCTGATAATTCCTAATAAATAAGTGCAAGCATATACAACATAGACGACACAATGGTTCAAGTTTATTAAGGGCAAGAAAAGTAAAGTGTGTCATAAAGTTCGTGAGATCTTTAATCACTAGTTTTCGCATAACAAGTTTAATTTGGAAGGTAAACAAAAGCATGAATATACTTGGAATAGCATAAGCTAGTAGGTAGGAATGGTGGACTCTTTGGAATAACTTGGTTTAGGGAGTTGGATGCATGAGTGGAACTCATACTTGGTTGTGGAGGCTAGCAAAAGACTGGGAGCGACAAACTAAGAGAGCAATAATGGCCATAATCATGCAGAGCGACAAAACATCATTGATCAAAGCATAAACTGATACTACAAGTTTAAAACTAAAGGATCATAAAGGCCATGGTGACTTGATATAGTCATAACATGGTGTGAGCATGTGCCTAGTCAACCCAAATAAAGCATCAAAGGAGAATACCACTATACTATGCTTTAATATGCTAAAACAATGCATGATTCATCCAAGGCACATTAAGAAATCTCAGATGTTTATAACAAGTCATTTTACAGCAAAGAATACTAAGCATAAAGCCAAAACAATATCAAGCATGGCATGACAAAGCATAGGCCACAGTAAAAAAGAAGCTCCTTTTACCACATAAGTATGAACTGTCCTACTCTTTTCCAAAACCAAACCAAACTATTTGCAAACCAATGTTTGAAAGAGGGGGTCCAACCAATTTATTCAGAAAACCAAGTGAACAAAAGAAAACGAAAAACCAAAACAAAAACAAAAAAGACGGTGCTCCAAGAACAACACAACTGTGCATGAAACAATAAAAATGAAGCGTTTAGAAGAAACCTGGAATTTTTATTGATGAAGAAGGGGATGCCTTCTACATCCCCAAGCTTTGACACTTGTACTTCTTGGATATTTCTTGGGGTCACACGCGTGGCATCCCCAAGCTTTAGCTTTAGTCCATCCTTCATCTCATTACTCATTCCTTCCATACACCTGAAAATTTTCCTTCATACAAAACTTTACACAATCTTTATTAGCAACATTAGTGCACTCAAGATAAATAAGTCTTAAGTTTCAGTTCTAACACCAAATGAACTTCCATTAGAACATTAGCTGCTGTAGCACTTCCCTCAAAAATCTCAATTCCCCAAAAGAACTCAAAAAGGAACCAACAAGAAGCAAATGCAGAAAATGGCAGAAATCTGTCAAAACAGACCAACAGGTAAAGACGAATTTTTTCGAAGACCTTCTGTTTCTCAAATGAAAAAGTGTTGAACTAACTAAAGTTAGATAACTACCTGGGACAGAAGCACAAAACTTCACGCCTCAAAACGACGTTCAGAGATTTTACACGAATTTTTACAGTGAAACACAAAAATCTGTTTCAGGACAGCAACTTTCCCAATCATTACTTTTCTCTCATTAGAGGTTACTCTTGGCACAAAAAGCAAATAAAAAGGATAAGGAACGGTTATTACTAAAGTAATAACTTCCAAGACTCATGTAAAACTTTTGGGTTATCTCCTAATAAGTACTTTTCTTTAACGCCTTTAAGTTAGGCATGATAGTTTGAGAAGATGCTCACATAAGAAATATGAATTGAATTAAAAGAGAGCATCAAGAAGCAAATTCAAAGCACATTTAAGTCTAACCCACTTCCTATGCATAGGAATCTCGTATGAAAATAAATTCACAAAGAACAAAGTGACATGCATAGGAAGATAAAACGAGAATAACTTCAAAACTTTCATCACATAGAGAGGTGTTTCAATACCATGAAAATTTTTACAACCATGTTTTCTTCTCTCATAATAATTTTCAGTAGCCTCATGAATAAACTCAACAATATAACTATCACATAAAGCATGCTTTTCATGATCTACAAACACATATTTTTTTATCAAGCTCAAAAATAGTGGGATCAGAACCTTCAAACCCACTTTTAACAATTCTATAACAAGATGACTGATCAGTCAATACAGGACCACCGTCTAGAGCTTTATCACAAACATTTTCTAAGCAAAACTATTTAATACAATGAATTTCGAAGTTAGGCACAAATAAAGTATTATCATGGATAATAGGAGCATAATTATTATCATAAGTTTTACCCATAGTAGATATTTCAAAGAATCCACATGAACATAACATTCATCCTCCTTTGGTAAGCATGGGGGACAATCAGAAAATGTAAGGGATAAAGAGTTACTCTCATTAGAAGGTAGGCATGGGTAGATCCATTCTTCCTCCTTTTGTCCATCACTCTCATCCTCTTTTTCATCTAATGAGCTTTCAGGTTCAGCAATTTCTTCTTCCATAGGCTCCTGTAAATTGTGCACACATTCTTGTGCATGACTAAGTCTCTCTTTATAATCAATGATATAACAATTATTGCTGAAATTTTCTATGCAATGATTAAGGATAGAAGAGACCATATCTTTAAGGTCTTTACAAGCAACACAAGTTTCATAGTTTTTATACATGAAGGATTCTATTTCAGAAGCTCCCATAAACAAAACGAATTGTTCTACTTCTTAAAATCCAAGATGAATATAGTTATTCCAATGATAGTTCATAATTACTAATTCTTTACTAAAGCCACATTGGAATTTAAGATGTTTAGTGTCCTGTTCAGAGCAACAATTTATATCATGGCGTTTAAGCAAAATTTTAGCAATTAGATCCAACCTTTTTAACACGGCTCTCATGACTTTATCCTTATAAGATTCTCTATACCTTATAAAATCTTCCATGGAGGTTCTAGCAGGCAGTGGTTCATCTATTACCTTAGCAGTGATAGTAGTGTTCCCAAATAGGAAACCGAGTGGGCTATCCATAATGAAATAGTGATTAGAGCAGAACTAGACATAAAAACAACTTGAAGTGGGAACTAACATTTTTTGTGTTTTTAATTAAGAAAGCAAACTAGTAAAACTAATTTTTTCTGTTTTTGATAAAGAAACAAGCTAACAAAGCAAAAAGAAACTAAGCAAAAAAAAAATAACAAAGTAAAGAGATTGGTTATGAAGGACACCCCTTGTGAAGATGTCCTTGACTCCCCGGCAACGGCGCCAGAAAAATGCTTGATGGCTCAGTGTCGGCACTAGAAAAGTGTTGGTGCGGTGTTGATGTAGAGCTCGTTGGGAACCCCAAGAGGAAGGTATGATGAGCACAGTTGCAAGTTTCCTCCGTTATGAAACCAAGGTTTAATCGAACCAGTAGGAGCAAGGAAACACCCCAAAGGTTGTCAACACTAGGATTTTTAATCCCAGATGCCCGATATGCCATACCTCGCAATCCCAGGATTACCATTTTTGTGAGACATAACGGATTTGATATCACAGTACATCATCCATTACAAACCATACATAAGGTCTTACACAAATAAGGATCTCATGATCCAGTCTTAATACAACAAGCAGCGGAAATAAATATAAAGTGTAGAGGTGGGGTCCATCTTCAGGGGCACAGGCAATGCTGACAAAGGCAGATAGGGCTAGTTATCATAGCCGTCCTGCTGGCCATCATCTTGATAGTCTCCTTCATAGTCTGGCCATGATAATAGCCAGGGACAAAAGCCATGAGTACTCTTTAAGTGCTCGCAAACTACCACTAACAAGTAGTATACTTCTAGGTTAAAGTGCTAAATCTAAGTTAACTATAAAGTTAAGTTTGAAACCTAAGCTGAGTTCTGAAGCAAAGAAAGATAAAATAAAGTTCTAGAATCACTTAAGTTGGGAAGCTATTGTCATAAACACAACCCTGTTGTGGTCAAGTCAAGATTCATCTTTCATTTCAAGTTATTTAGAAAACATCTAACAACAAAACAGTTTGGCCATTCCAACTGTCCATAACCACGAACGCGGCTATTCGAATAGTTTGACACTCTACAGAGGTGGTACACTTTCACCACAAGATTCGATACATCTGTCAGGGATAACCCTGAATCATCATACTTAGTATGCAGATAATCAAACATAACTTTCCCTTTACACACCCTAGAATAAGCACCTCTCCTATGAGCATGGCCTCCCAACCATGACCATCAGTCATCTTGGGCACTTCATAGGTGGACATCATGAGAGGTAGCCTCAGCTCAAACCTCTCCCGTGAGGGAACTAATACTAATGCATATAAATTTCTAGCTAAGCCTTACCCAATTTAGGTAGTGTGGTTGTACGGTAAATTTGGAATGGTATCGCATCTGAATCCAACCATCAGTTTTATAAAAGGGTTAAGGCTCATGCCTCAACATTTTCATCATCATAAACCATTTGTGTTTCTCAACACATGTCAAAACATCTCAATAGAATGACTCATCATTCCAAGGTTTTCATAATTCATTTTCAGCAAGTGTTCCCATCTAAAGTGACTCAAGTTTTTGATCTACTCTAAACTACTAAGTTAAGAGTGTTCACTAAGGTGGAAAAGATGGGTTCAATCTCATGCCATGGAATGACATCTAAAGGGTTATAAATAGGTCAAGTTTTATACTCTTTATGCTACCTTCAAAACAAATCAAGAACTTTGTGTAAACTAAGGGAGGTAAAACTTGTAAATAAGACTTGGGGTAACTAATAGTCAAAGGAGTGTGATCAAAGCATGCCTAAAGCATCTTTGCTAAGTCATCTAGTTTGATCCTAGCTTGCTAAGCATTAAACTTTCAAGTGTTAGCTTGCATTGTTAATGGTGGCTTGCCTTGGTTGGTGTAGTCATCGAAGTTTTATTCTTCTTCTTCTTGGTAGAACTCCTCCTCCTCGAAAGATTGGTCGGTACTATCGTCTATAAATACATACGGAGTACACAATCACCAAACAATACTTAACTAGTCTAAATAGCATTCTAAGACACACATTTGATGATCTATTATCATCACAAGCATCACAAGTTTTATTAACTAGTTTCTTTCTTTGTACTTTAGAAAAGTAATTTCTACTCATTGAAAAAAAATTAACTAAAATTTAATATTCCCCATTTAAAATATGGGATCATATTGACACATTTCATCACCACATATCTTAACACTGGGAATGAGAATTAAAGGTTGGATCAATATTACTTTGGTGTAAGTTTATTATTTAATGATTTAAAGTGACTAGAAATGCCTATATAGCATTATTTTGGTACTAGTCCAAAGTCACTGCATGTAAACCTTAATATTATTACATATTTAGATAGATATGATGAAATGTGATTTTTGAGAGTTGGAATCAACTCAAAAGCTAACTTGGTTGATTTTATAAAAATGTTTTAAGTTGCAAAAGCTTCTGTTTTGTTATTTTTACTAGGAGAGATCTATAACTCTAATTGAATTAAATCCAACGGGCTTGGATAGATAATTTCAATACCTTTCAGGAAAAATTGGTGTCATGCAATTTGGATTGGTAAAACTCCCAGAATTAAATTTTAAACTAGTGGACATAAAGTAGATTCAACTTAAAAAGAAAAATCCAATTTTGAATGGCTGGGCTAGCACGGGAAAGAACATGGGCCGGCCTAGTGGCGCTCTGCGGCGCGGGGCTCTGCTGACAGGGCGGCCCTGCTGGTCACTGGCTCTTAACATGCGAAACGGTACGCGCGCTGTGGGCCATAGGATTAGAACGGGGATCTACGGCTGAGGGTCATCGTCGACGACAAACAGGTCGCCGGCGAGAGTTTGCCCTAGCGGCTCGGTGGGGGTCTACCGGAGATGTACAAGGGCTCCAGCGGCAACGGCGAGGCGGGAAAACGAATTGGAAGACGACGGCGAGGCGAGGCGCGGTTGCGGCGGAGCATGGGGTGCCCTAAATCGCAGGCGCCCTTCTCCTCCTACTGCGGCGGCTCCGTCTCCAATTCCGGCGAGCTGCTGCGGCGGCTCCGTCTCCAATTCCGGTGAGCTGCTGTTCCCCTTGCTCCGGCTAATGGTGTGGGACGGTCAGTGAGAGGTGGGGAGTGAGTGGGTGTGTAGAAATGGTGCTGGGGAGGCCAGTTTATATAGGCCCGACGTTGAGACCGAGAGGGATGGGTAGGCGACTCCGGCGAGGGCGGCACAAGGGGCTAGCGGCGTGGCTCGAGGTAGGGGGCGGTGGCCTGCCTCCTGGTGGTGCTCTGAGGCTTAAAGGCACGGCAAGGCGGGCTCTGTGCTGGTCGGGAGCGTCACGCGCTCTTGGCGGCATAGGCGGCGGGTTCGACTGCGAGCGGTGGCTGAGGTGCGTTGGGCGGCCAGCGAGGGATGTATGGGGTGTTCCCTAGGTCATGTCGGAGGGGTAGGCGCGGGCTGCGGCTGAGGGGCGGTCTGTGCACGCGCGGACAGAGCGTGCTCTGCAGGCAACGTCGGCATGGTCGACCAGCTCCGGGCGCGGCGGTTCCTGGCTGTTCTGCTCTCTGTCTCTAGGCTGGGGCTGGTTGGACGGTGGAGGTGGACCACTAGCGACGTGCTAGACAAGGTGAGAGAGGGGGAAGCGGTCTGCTGCTGTGAGTGCATGGTTGGCCGGCGAGAGGTGGCTCGGCATGGCATGGCAGTGCAACTAGGAGGTAGGGGAGGTGTTGTTGTTGGTCTGGTTAGGCTAGAGGGAGACAAGAGTGATCAAAGCACTCCAATTTGCTAGACAAGATCAATCCTAAAACAGTAATAGTTAGGCCACTTTGATCCTGCCCACAAGGTGCCCACAATAGTTTGGCCGAAAGAGAAAAACTTTTGAATTTTGGTTTCAATTTTTTTTCGGTGTTCTCCACTAGTGCTAGGTAGTCTCTGGTTGCAAGGGTTTTGAAAGTGGAGCTCCAATAGATGTTTTTTTAAATAGGGGTGATCTATGCATATGCATTGGATTCAATTTCCACATGCCAATTAAAATAAGTAAAAGAATGTTTTTAGAAAATCAAAAGGTGGGCCTTGGTACCTCATTATGTGTACTAGCAAGGGGTGCAAAGATCATGAATTGTTTCTGTTAATAAATGAGTGCTAGGAACACTCAAAGTAGTGTAGTGGATTAAAATGCCCAAAATGACCATTCCTCCTTTTTAATTCTTTTTGATTTGATTTTCCTTAGGAAAAGTTTGGGAATTATGTAGATGATGTTTAAATCACCTAAGAAACATTTTACAACCAAAGAATCACAGAATCATGGAAATTCAAATCAATTCCTATTTTAAATGCACATACACATGAATGCTTTCATTTTTAAATGCACATACCCTCTTTTTGATGATTTGGATCTTGATAAGCTTGGATTGAAGTTTTGAGATGTTACAAACCTCCCCCCTTAAACAAATCTCTTCCCGAGATTTACAAAGAAAACTAGAAACTAAAGAGATATGGGAACTCTGTCCTAATGTAATCTTCGCGCTCCCAAGTGGCTTCCTCTTCGGTATGGTTGCTCCATTGAATCTTGAGAAACTTGATGCTCCTGGTCCTGGTGGTTCTGTAGGCTTCTTCTAAGATACGGATGGGAACTTCCCGATAGGTCAGGTCATTGTTGATTTCTACAGCTCTGTGGTTGATGTTCTTGAAAACTTCAGTCTTCTCAGGCACTTCCAAGCATTTGTGAAGTAACGAGATATGGAACACATTGTGGATGGCTGACATCTCTTCAGGCAGTTCTAGTTGATACGATACTTCTCCTCGATGGTTCAGAATCTTAAATGGCCCGATATATCTGGGGGATAACTTTCCTTTCAGAGTAAAGCGTTGAGTTCCCTTCAATGGTGAAACCTTGAGATATACAAAATCTCCGACATTGAAAGTCAGGTCTCTCCTTCTCTTGTCAGCATAACTCTTCTGTCTGGATTGGGTGGTCTTGAGGTGCTCACGGACTTTCTGAACTTTCTCTTCTGCTTCTCAGAGAATGTCGGGTCCAAAGATCTGACTCTCTCCTACTTGCGACCAATTCAAAGGGGTACAACACTTTCTTCCGTATAGGAATTGAAATGGTGCCATCTGCAAACTAGCTTGATAACTGTTGTTGTATGAAAATTCTGCGAAAGGCAGGCAGTCTTCCCATTTTGATTCGTATTCCAACACACAAGCTCTAAGCATATCCTCTAGGATCTGGTTGACTCTTCTGTCTGTTCATCATTTTGCGGATGATACGATGTGTTGAAGTTCAACTTGGTTCCTAATCCTTCTTGAACTTTCTGCCAAAATCTCGAGGTAAACTGAGTTCCTCGATCTGATACGATGGTCTTGGGGTTTCCATGCAGACTAACAATCCTAGCAATGTACAGCTCTTCTAGCTTTGCACTCTGGTAGGTAGTCTTGACAGGTATAAAGTGGGCTACATTGGACAGTCTATCAACTATGACCCACATTGAGTCATTTCGCCTACTAGAAGTAGGTAAACCGGTGATAAAGTCCATTCCGACGGAATCCCATTTCCATTCCGGAATCTGTAATGGTTGCAACAGTCCTGCAGGTCTCTGATGCTCTGCCTTGACTCTTTGACAGATGTCACATTTGGCGATGTAGCTTCCGATTTCTCTCTTCATCTTGTGCCACCAAAATTGCTCTTTCAAATCCTGATACATCTTTGTTCCTCCGGGGTGGATAGAATAAAGAGTATCATGAGCTTCCTTCATGATAACTTCCTTCAGCTCCGAATCTGCTGGTACACAGATACGTCCTTTGTACCACAGTACTCCTTCTTCATTTTCAGTGAAACGAGGTACCTTTCCTGTACCAATACGACGTTTGATTTCGTCGATACTTTCATTCCCCTTCTAGGCTTCCTTGATCGGGCTAATCAAAGTGGGTTGAAGTTCAAGGCTAGCTAAGAATCCTTTGCTAGCTAATTCAGTCCTGAACTTGTCCAACTCCTCATAAAAACTTGGTTGCTTCTCCTTGATCATGGTGTTTTGCCTATACGGCAATCTCCTAAGAGCATCGGCTACCACATTGGCTTTGCCGGGGTGATAGTGAATGTCAAGGTCATAATCTTTAATTAACTATATCCATCTTCTTTGTCTCATATTCAGCTCCTTCTGAGTGAAGATATATTTTAAGCTCTTGTGATCTGAGTAAATCTCACAGCGATTACCCATCAGATAATGACGCCATATCTTCAATGCTAGAACCATGGCTACTAGTCAAGATCCTGGGTCGGATACTTCTACTCATGTTGCTTCAGTTGTCGAGACAGGTACGCGATGACTTTGCCTTCTTGCATCAATACACATCCTAGACCAATCTTGGATGCGTCACATACACATCAAATGGCTTCTTGATGTCTGGCATGACCAAAATTGGTGTTGATATTAATCTCTTCTTCAGCTCCTGGAAACTGGCTTCACATTTGTCTGTCCATTCAAACTTCTTGTCCTTCTTCAATAACTGGGTCATGGGTCAAGCGATGCTCGAGAATCCTTCTACGAACTTGCGGTAGTATCCCACTGATCCGATAAATGCACGGACTTGGGTTTAAGTAGTGGGGGCTTCCCATTCTTCGACATTTTTGATCTTGGCGAGATCAACAGAGACTCCTCCGGCAGACACAATATTTCTTAGGAATCCTACTTCTTTCAGCCAAAACTCACACTTGTTGAACTTGGCATATAATTGATGTTCTCTCAGGGTTTCTAGGATAAC
Source organism: Avena eriantha (assembly GCA_910589775.1). Lineage (NCBI taxonomy): Eukaryota > Viridiplantae > Streptophyta > Magnoliopsida > Poales > Poaceae > Avena > Avena eriantha. The sequence goes on from OU342743.1 coordinate 91,793,755, forward strand.
TCTCAGATGTTTTTCATGATCTTCTTCTGACTTGGAGTAGATAAGAATGTCGTCGATAAACACAACTAAAAACTTATCTAGGAAATTCATCAAGATGTTATTCATGAGATTCATGAAATAAGCAGGGGCATTGGTCAATCCAAAAGACATAACCATATACTCGTATAAAACATAGCGAGTAGTAAAGGCGGTCCTCGGAATATCCATTGCGTGAATCTTAAGTTGGTGATAAGCAGTCCTAATATCAATCTTTGAGAATACCTAGGCTCCAGTCAACTGATCAAATAGATCCTCTATCTTTGGCAAGGGGTACTTGTTCTTGATGGTGACACCATTCAACTTTCTGTAATCTGTGCACAGACGGTTGCCTCCATCTTTCTTGTCGATGAATAACACTGGTGATCTCCATGGCGAAGCGCTTGGTTGAATCAAGCCTTTCTCGAACATGGCATCCAACTGCTTCTTCAGTTCCACTAACTCTGAGGGGTTCATTCTATAGGGTCTCTGGGCTATAGGTCCGGTTCTAGGGATTAGTTCGATAATGAACTCAATATCCCTATCCGGGGCATACCTGGCAATTCATCTGGGAATACGTCGGGGTATTCACAGACTACTCTGACTTGGTCTATGGTGGGCAGGGCTACACTCTTGTTGCACTTGAATTGACGAGGTAAGGTTTTAGAGATATGCTCTACTGTTACTCCAGAACTACTGGTCATGGTGATGGCTTTCTTAGCACAGTCTATCAGTCCTTTATGCCTTGACATCCAGTCCATACCTAGTACTACTTCCAATCCTTTGGTTCCAAGTACAATTAGGTTGGCATAAAAATCTATCCCATGTATTCTGATAGGTACATCTTTGTATATTTTTCTAGCTTTGGTTGTTGAACCTGGGATTTGAACTATCAAGACATGCTTTAGATTGGTTGGGCGAATCTTACTAGTGCATGCAAATTCTTCGGTGAAAAATGAATGGGATGCTCCAGAATCAAACAATACTCTTGCTAAAACTGAGTTGACAGAAAACATACCCAGCACTACATCTGGATCTTCCTAGGCTTCTTCTGTGTTCATGTGGAAGAGACGGCCATTGCGGTTGTGAGGGTTCCCTGGGGCAAATCTCCTTCCTGGTTGAACACGATGCTGCTGCTGAGCTGGGGCATTCACATTTGCATTACCGGAGTTGTGATTGTTTCCTCCGGACTTCACATTGCCTCCGCTACGGTTGGGGTATCTTGGGCGAGACGTTGGGGGTCGGTTGTTCCTTGGTGCATATCCTAGTGAAGGGTTGGGACGGTACTTCTGGTGACTACTGGATCCAGACTGCTGCATCATACGACGCTTGAAGTTGTTGTTTGCCTGGTTAATCTTCCCTTCCATCTGAATGGCAGAGTCGACTAGCTCTTCGAGATCCTAGAAACGGATGTTGACGAGGATAGTCTGCATCTCATCATGCAGTCCGTTCAGGAATCTCTCCTTCTTCTTGGCCTCCGTGTTGATCTCATCAAGTGCATATCTGGCAAGTGACAGGAATCTGTCACGGTATTCCACCATAGTCATTCTTCCTTGCTTCAATTCGCGGAACTCATCTCTCATTCTGTTTACTAGACCTTGCGGCGCGTGGGTGCGGCTGAACTTGACTTTGAATGCTTCCCATGTCATAACTTGACCATGGTTCATCATGCGGATACTGTTCCACCAAGCTCTTGCATCTCCTGCCATGTAGTGGGTGGCAAAGAGAACTTTCTCATTTTCATCCACTCCTGCAACTTCGAGGTTGGTTTCCATGGTCTGTAACCAGTCATCAGCATCTAATGGGTTTTCAGAGGTGCTAAAGATTGGGGGATTGGTATTCTGAAAGTTTTTGAGTTTGGATCCCTAGTGATCCTGATTTCCATGCCCTTGGTTGTTGAGAGCCATCTGGGCGATCTGTTGAAGTGTTGCTAAGTTGGCTTGACATTCTGCCCTGCTTGCTTCACAGTCATCGATGAGATTCTGCAAGATTTGCGGCATTGGGTCTTGCGAAGAGCTGCTCTCTCCTTGGTTTCCATGAGTCATCTGAAGATTGAGATGGATATAGGGGTAAGAGGGAAATTCTAAGGTTCATGGTTTTGGTTTTCAAAGCTAAAACTTTGAGTTAGACTTAGATTTTTCAACTAACTTCATATTCATTCATGCAAGCAAGCACACGATACAACACACACCACAACAAACAAAGGGAAAACAGATGGTTTGAAGAACCATTCTGCAAGCTACGATACAATGAGACCGATACGTCTCATGCTACGACAGTGCCCTAGTGCATCTACTCATCGTCAATGAAGTCGGAGTCCTCATCATCAGTGTAGAAGTCCACGACATCCTCCTCCAGAAAGTCATCATCGTTGCTGAGGTAAGAGTCCATGTCTCCCTGGATGTCTTCGCCCTCATCTTCTTCTTCCTTGGCTACAAGCTGAGCTTCCTGCTCCTTGATTGTCTTCTCGAGGTCGGCCACCTTCTTGCGAAGACGGGCGATGGTGCGATCCTTCTTTGTGCGCTCGCGGCGAAGAGACTAGCGGTCCTGGACAAGCAGTGCGAAAGTCTGGGCCTTCTGGCGGCAATGGCACGGTTCTGGTTGGCTAACTCTCTGGCATTGTCCTGTTCCTGCTGTCTTTCATGCAGCAAGAAGTCAAGATTCTCCACTTGACGCCTCAACTCTGGGTGACTTGGCATCTCCATTGGCATTCCCATGAAGTCACGTCTTGCATAGTGGGCAAAACGAGTTCCTTGGATCTTGTTGACGCTGAGGGCACATAGACGTGCGAGAGCTTCATGCATTGCCCTGGCTAATCCATCTAGCCAGTTGTTCTCTCTTACAGAGAATTGAATTCTCCCAGAAGTTGGTGCTTCGATGCTTCCTCTAAGATCCGCAGTGACTAGCCACTGTAAGTCTCCTCCTGGGGGTCCTGAAAGTTGAGCTCCAAGAAACACCGGGTGTGGGTGTCCCAGTAACTCTGACAGTGAGTCCAGATCCCTCTCGAAGATCAGCTGACCTCCGTTTCCCAACTGGTAAAACTTGCCGAACTGAGTCTCCATCTACAACAATTAAGGATGAGGAAGTTAGTGAAGTGATCAAGTGTGTCAAATTTTAAGTAGTAGTGTAAGAATTTTGAGGAACATGAATTTTTTAGAAGGAAAGAATTCCCAAGGGTAAGAGAGGAGATAGTTTTTCATAAATACTCACTTTGGTTTTGAAACAAAGTTTTTGTTTGAACGTCCATTCTAACTAGGATCTCCTATGGTTAGGATGGGTCTGATACCAACTTGTTAACACCCGGATTTTTAATCCCAGATGCCCGTTATGCCATACCTCGCAATCCCAGGATTACCATTTTTGCGAGACATAACGGATTTGATATCATAGTACATCATCCATTACAAACCATACATAAGGTCTTACACAAATAAGGATCTCATGATCCAGCCTTAATACAACAAGCAGCGGAAATGAATATAAAGCGTAGAGGTGGGGTCCATCTTCAGGGGCACAGGCAATGCTGACGAAGGCAGATAGGCCTAGTTATCATAGCCGTCCTGTTGGCCATCATCTTGATAGTCTCCTTCATAGCCTGGACATGATAATAGCTAGGGACAAAAGCCATGAGTACTCTTTAAGTACTCGCAAACTACCACTAACAAGTAGTATACTTCTAGGTTAAAGTGCTAAATCTAAGTTAACTATAAAGTTAAGTTTGAAACCTAACTTGAGTTCTGAAGCAAAGAAAGATAAAATAAAGTTCTGGAATCACTTAAGTTGGGAAGCTATTGTCATAAACACAACCCTGGTTTGGTCAAGTCAAGATTCATCTTTCATTTCAAGTTATTTAGAAAACATCTGACAACGAAATAGTATGGCCATTCCAACTGTCCATAACCGCGGACACGGCTATTCGAATAGTTTAACACTCTGCAGAGGTGGTACACTTTCACCATAAGATTCGATACATCTATCAGGGATAACCCTGAATCATCATACTTAGTATGTCGATAATCAAACATAGCTTTCCCTTTACACACCCTAGTATAAGCACCTCTCCTATGAGCATGGCCTCCCAACCATGACCATCAGTCATCTTGGGCGCTGCATAGGTGGACATCATGAGAGGTAGCCTCAGCTCAAATCTCTCCCACGAGGGAACTAATACTAATGCATATAAATTTCCAGCTAAGCCTTACCCAATTTAGGTAGTGTGGTTGTACGGTAAATTTGGAATGGTATCGCATCCGAATCCAACAATCAGTTTTATAAAAGGGTTAAGGCTCATGCCTCAACATTTTCATCATCATAAACCATTTGTGTTTCTGAACACATGTCAAAACATCTCAATAGAATGAATCATCATTCCAAGGTTTTCATAATTCATTTTCACCAAGTATTCCCATCTAAAGTGACTCAAGTTTTTGATTTACTCTAAACAACTAAGTTAAGTGTGTTCACTAAGGTGGAAAAGATGGGTTCAATCTCATGCCATGGAATGACATCTAAAGGGGTCTAAATAGGTCAAGTTTTATACTCTTTATGCTACCTTCAAAACAAGTCAAGAACTTTGTGTAAACTAAGGAGGTAAAACTTGTAAATAAGACTTGCGGTAACTAATAGTCAAAGGAGTGTGATCAAAGCAAGCCTAAAGCATCTTTGCTAAGTCATCTAGTTTGATCCTAGCTTGCTAAGCATTAAACCTGCAAGTGTTATCTTGCATTGTTAGTGGTGGCTTGCCTTGGTTGGTGCAGTGGTTGAAGTTTTCTTCTTCTTCTTCTTGGTAGAACTCCTCCTCCATGAAAGCTTGGTTGGTACTATCGTCTATAAATACATACGGAGTACACAATCACCAAAAAATACTTAACTAGTCTAAATAGCATTCTAAGACACACATTTGATGATCTATTAGCATGGAAAGCATCACAAGTTTTATTCACTAGTTTATTCACAAGTTTTATTCATTGAAAAAAAATTAACTAAAATTTAATATTCTCCATTTAAAATATGGGATCATATTGACACATGTCATCACCACATATGTTAACACATGGGAATGAGAATTAAAGGTTGGATCAATATTACTTTGGTTTAAGTTTATTATCTAATGATTTAAAGTGACTAGAAATGCCTATATAGAATTATTTTGGTACTAGTACAAATTCACTGCATTTAAACCTTAATATTATTACATATTTAGATAGATACGATGAAATGTGATTTTTGAGAGTTGGAATCAACTCAAAAGCTAACTTGGTTGAGTTTATAAAAATGTTTTAGGTTCCAAAAGCTTCTGTTTTGTTATTTTTATGAGGAGAGATCTATAACTCTAATTGAATTAAATCCAACGGGATTGGATAGATAATTTAATACCTTTCAGGCAAAATTTGTGTCATGCAATTTGGATTTGTAAAACTCCTAGAATTAAATTTTAAACTAGTGGACAGAAACAAGATTCAACTTAAAAAGAAAAATCCAATTTTGAATGGCTGGGCTAGCTCGGGAAACAACATGGGCCGACCTAGTGGCCCTCCGCGGCGTGGGGCTCAGCTGACAGGGGGTCCCGCTGGTCAGTGGCTCTTAACACGCGAAATGGTACGCGAGCTGTGGGCCGTAGGATTAGAAGGGGGATCTACGGCTGAGGGTCGTCGTCGACGACAAACAGGTCGCCGGCGAGAGTTTGCCCTAGCGGCTCGGTGGGGGTCTACCGGAGACGTACCAGGGCTCCAGCGACGACGGCGAGGTGGCCAAACGAACTGGAAGACGACAGCAAGGCGAGGCGCGGTTGCGGCGGAGCTTGGGGTGCCCTAAATCGCAGGCGCCCTTCTCCTCCTGCTGCGGTGGCTCCGACTCCAATTCCGGCGAGCTGCTGCTCCCTTTGCTCCGGCTAATGGTGTGGGACGGTCAGTGAGAGGTGGGGAGTGAGTGGGTGTGGAGAAATGGTGCTGGAGAGGCCAGTTTATATAGGCCCGACGTTGAGACCGAGAGGGATGGGCAGGCGACTCCGGCAAGGGCGGCATAGGCGGCTAGCGGTGTGGCTCGAGGTAGGGGCAGTAGCCTGTCTCCTGGCGGTGCTCTGAGGCTTAAAGGCGCGGCAAGGCGGGCTCTGTGCTGGTCGGGAGCGTCACGTGCTCTGGGCGGCAGAGGCGGCGGGTTTGACGGCGAGCGGTGGCTGAGTTGCATTGGGCGGCCAGCGGGGATGTCTGGGTGTTCCCTAGGTCATGGTGGAGGGGTAGGCGCGGGCTGCAGCCGAGGGGCGGTCTGTGCACGCGGGGACAGAGCGTGCTCTGCGGGAGGCGTCAGGCGCGGCGTCGACCAGCTCCGGGCGCGGCGTTTCCTGGCCGTTCTGCTCTCTGTCTCTGGGCTTTAGCTGGTTGGACGGTGGAGGTGGACCACTAGCGACGTGCTGGACAAGGTGAGAGAGGGGGAAGCGGTCTGCTGCTGCGAGTGCATGGTTGGCCGGCGAGAGGTGGCTCGGCATGGCATGGCAGTGCAGCTATGAGGTAGGGGAGGTGTTGGTGTTGGTCTGGTTAGGCTTGAGGGGACAAGAGTGATCAAAGCACTCCAATTTGCTAGACAAGATCAAGCCTAAAACAATAATAGTTAGGCCACTTTGATCCTGCCCACAAGGTGTTTGATAGAATGGCGAAAAGAGCAAAACTTTTGAATTTTGGTTTCAATTTTTTTTGGGTGTTCTCCACTAGTGCAAGGTAGTCTCTGGTTGCAAGGGTTTTGAAAGTGGACCTCCAATAGATGGTTTTTGAAATAGGGGAGATCTATGCATATGCATTGGATTCAATTTTCACATGCCAATTAAAATAAGTAAAAGAATGTTTTTAGCAAATCAAAAGGTGGGCCTTGGTACCTCAATATGTGTACTAGCAAGGGGTGCAAAGATCATGAATAGTTTCTGTTAAGAAATGAGTGCTAGGAACACTCAAAGTAGTGTAGTGGATTAAAATGGCCAAAATGACCATTCCTCCTTTTTAATTCTTTTTGATTTGATTTTCCTTAGGAAAAGTTTGGGAATTATGTAGATGATGTTTAAATCACCTAAGAAACATTTTACAACCAAAGAATCACAGAATCATGGAAATGCAAATCAATTCCTATTTTAAATGCACATACACATGAATGCTTTCATTTTTAAATTGAAAAAGTTTCTGTTAACCCTATTTTTGATGATTTGGATCTTGATAAGCTTGGATTGAAGTTTTGAGATGTTACAAAGGTGTTGCTAGCTAAGCTTTGGCAAGGCGCAGTACCAGTGCTAGTAGCAACGTGGAGACCTGCACAACACAACCATAGAACTTTGTCCCCAACTTGCAATGAGGTTGTCAATCTCACCGTGTTTTGCTGAAAACAAAGGATTAACGTATCGAATGGAAGGAAGTAAAAGTTTCCAGAAAGTAAACACAAAGTAGTAAACAGTTTATAGATTGAATGTAAAAGATAGGAACCGGGATCCATAGTTCACTAGAGGTGGCTCTCCTTAAGATAGATAACATGCTGGGTGAACAAATTACAGCAGGGCAATTGATAAACATAGAGAAAGCAATACATGCATATACTAATCATCTTGACTCCTTTGACACTTGATTGGGAATTACAACATTATACATAGACCGCCATCCAACTGCATCTATGACTAATAATCCACCTTTAGGTTATCATCCGAACCCCCTCCGGTATTAAGTTGCAAGCAACAGATTATTGCTTTACGAACTACGTGTAAAGTAAACAATACGATTGTTCTATGAACAAAGGATTTTTGTTTTCTCCCTAGTAGCAACAACACATCTAGTACCTTAGAGATTTTTGTCACTTCCCCAGATTACTAGAGGCATGAACCCACTATCGAGCATAAATACTAACTCTTGGAGTTGCTAGCATCTACTTGGCCAAGAGAGCTACTAACAACGAAAAGCATGCAAGATAACAAATAACAAAGACATGATAGAATCAATAATCAATCTAAAATAGCATCTCAATATCCATCGGATCCCCGCAAACATAACATGCAAGATTACAAATAGATGATCTTTATCATGAACGGAGCTCACAAGATCTAGACATGAAAGCACAAAGGAGGAGAACCAGTCATCTAGCTACTACATGGATTCGTAGTCCAAAGTTGAACTACTCACGCATCACACCGGAGGCTTGCATGGTGATGAAGAAGGCCTCCAAGGTGAATTCCCCTCTCCGGCAGGGTGCCAGGAAGAGCTTCAGATCCCTCCCGATCTAGGGACAGAGACGACGGCGGCTACAGACTCTTTCGTGGATTTTTGATCGGGCACTTAGGGTTTTCGCCCCGAGGGCAATATATAGGCGGAAGGAGAGGCTGAGGGGGTGCCGGAGGCGGCCACACCATCCCCTAGCGCGGGCCAGGCTGTGGCGCACGTCCAGGTGGTGTGGTGGCTCCTGGCTCCTCTTCGTCTCGTATTCTGGCATCTGATGACTTCCAGAAAAATAGGCACTTTGGGTTTTGTCCCGTCTAATTCCGAGAATATTCATTTTCTGACTTTCCTGGAACCAAAAACAGCAGAAAACAGGCAGCTGGCACTGTGGCTCTTATTAATAGGTTAGTCCCAGAAATCATATGAAAAGTACTCCAAAGTGTGGACAAAACACAAGAGAGTGGATAAAACCAAGCATGGAACATCAAAAATTATAGATACATTTGCAATGTATCATAGGTCGAGTAGGTTATAGATTAGGTTTTGCCCTTCAAACTTTCTATCTTCAACTTTCTTCTTGTCTCGCAAGTTATTGAGAGTCCGTAAGCCACTCGAAATCTTCATTGGGCCGTCGCAACATGATACATTGCAAATGTATCTATAATTTGTGATGTTCGATGCTTGGTTTTATCCACTTTCTTTTGTTTTGTCCACACTTTGGAGTACTTTTCATATGATTTCTTGGACTAACCTATTAACAAGAGCCACAGTGCCAGCTGCCTGTTTTCTGCTGTTTTTGGTTCCAGGAAAGTTAGAAAATGAATATTCTCGGAATTGGATGGGACGAAAGCCAAAGTGCCTATTTTTCCGGAAGTCATCAGATTCTAGAATACAAGACGAAGAGGGGCCAGGGGCCACCACACCACCTGGCCGCGCGGCCCAGCCTGGCCTGCGCCAGGGGGTGGTGTGGCTGCCTCCAGCACCCCCTCGGCGTATCCTTCCGCCAATATATTGCCCTCGGGACGAAAACCCTAAGCGCCCAATCAAAAAAATCCACGAAAGAGTCTGTAGCCACCGTCATCTCCATCCCTAGATCGGGAGGGATCTGAAGCTCTTCCTGGCACCCTGCCAGAGAGGGGAATTCACCCTGGAGGCCTTCTTCATCACCATGCAAGCCACCAGTGTGATGCGTGAGTAGTTCATCCTTGCACTACGGATCCATGTAGTAGCTAGATGGCTGGTTCTCCTCCTTTATGCTTTCATGTCTAGATCTTGTAAGCTCCGTTCATGATCAAGATCATCTATTTGTAATTCTGCATGTTGTGTTTGCGGGGATCCGATGGATATTGAGATGCTAGTTCAGATTGATTATTGATTCTATCATGTATTTGTTATTTGTGATCTTGCATGCTTTCCGTTGTTAGTAGCTATCTTGGCCAAGTAGATGCTAGCAACTCCAAGAGTTAGTATTTATGCTCGATAGTGGGTTCCTGCCTCTGGTAATCTGGGGAAGTGACAGAAATCTCTAAGGTACTAGATGTGCTGTTGCTACTAGGGAGAAAACAACAATCCTTTGTTCATAGAACAATTGTATTGTTTACTTTACACGCAGTTCGTAAAGCAATAATCTGTTGCTTGCAACTTAATACTGGAGGGGGTTCAGATGATAAACTGATGGTGGATTATTATTCATAGATGTAGTTGGATGGCGGTCTTTGTATAATGTTGTAATGCCCAATCAAGTCTCAAAGGAGCCAAGATGATTAGTATATGCATGTATTGCTTTCTCGATGTTTGTCAATGCCCCGCTGTAATTTGTTCACCCAGCATGTTATCTATCTTAAGGAGACCCACGTCTAGTGAACTATGGATCCTGGTCCTTTTTCTTTACATACAATCTATAAACTTTTACTGCTTTGTGTTTACTTTCTGCAAACTATTACTTCTTTGCATTCGATACGTTTATTCCTTTGTTTTCCGCAAAACACGGTGAGATTGACAACCTCATCGCAAGTTGGGGACAAAGTTTTGTGGTTGTCTTGTGCAGGTCTCCACGTTTCTACTAGCACTGGTAGTGCGCCCTGCCAAGGCTCAGCTAGCAACACCTTTGGGGTGTTTCCTTGCTCCTACTGGTTCGATTAAACCTTGGTTTCATAACTGAGGGAAACTTGCTGCTGTGCTCAGCATCCCTTCCTCTTGGGGTTCCCAGCGAGCTATACATCATCATCGCTCCAAAAAAATTCTGGCGCCATACACAGAGCTATCACAACACCGTGGGCTTCCACCATATCTGGACCATATATACAAAACTCGAGTACCAGCAGGGTATACCCATGTCAGTAGCCCCCGAGTGTCCAGTGGAATCACAGTTTCGACTGGACACTTTATGAAGCCTTTCGAGTGCATGACTGAGTATTTTAGAGTGCTTTGTTTGGGTCATAGGGATTGTTTATGTACGTGCCTAATTTAACTGATGTATCGGTATCAGTTAACTACCTTAGGGTAAAACAACGCAAGCTACTCGAACTCGAGTCCCCGGACTCGAATTCGGAAAAGTGATGGTGTAATTCGACTCAAGCCGTGGAGGTATTATATGATTCGAATTCCAGTATATGGGTGTGAGCACTCGACGCGTCCGTCAAGGCATGTTCATCGTACCTGTAAGCACGGATACATTTCTGGTAGTGCGTAGCAAATGCGTTGCCAGGCCTTATTCAGGACTTATCTTCACGCTGCAAGCGAGGCATCCGAATTTTGTCATCACGGAGATGATTCGGGTGACCCAGCAGACACAGTCTCTTTGTAGGGAAAATTTATGAGGCTGTGTCGCCATAAACTTCGAGTGTAGATGTTATCGACACACAGTAATACGTACAAATAATCATAGGGTGCGCGACCAGCGCTCCCTATGGGAGTAGCCCCCGAGTGCCTGGTTGAGTCGAAGACTCAGGCAGGGGCTAAAGAACTTTTGCGACTGCTGTCGTCTTTTGTTTGCTTGTTTTAGTCGATTTTATTTCAGGCCCTCCCTATGGGAGTAACCCATGTCCATAGTCGAATCGCGGATTCGAGTGATTGGGTATGCTTTGAATGTCCATATTCCTGCAGAAGAGAAAAAGAAAAATCGTAGGGTGCGCGACCAGCTCTCCCTATGGGAGTAGCCCCCGAGTGCTTGGTGGAGTCGAAGACTCGATCAAGGACTAAAGCAGTCAAAATATTCAATTTCTGATGATGATGACGGTAGTGTTGACGATTTTATGACCTCCAGTTGCCCGCATGAGCGGGTTTGACGGGACATGACGAGCGATGGGTCCCATTTTCTGACCCTGACTTGACCGGGCGTGCATAATCTTTGTTTTAACAGTGCCTCCTTGATTTCCGCATGTAATGGCGGCAGTGGGGGACAGTTTGTGCTTCAGGTCCTCCACGTGTCACTCACGATGGGCGCCACGTGTCTGATAGGGTTTCTACTCGCCGTTGGATTACATCTTCCAGGGGGTTAAGTAGCAGTGCTGCGGCTGTAATTTTTCCCATCTGCTCTTTTCTCTTCCTTTGCCTCCATCTCCATTGTTGCTCCTTTCTACCTCCGAGAGTTTATTCCGTTCAAGGTGCTGGACCAACTCCGTGTTTTCTTGAGCTATTTTCTTCGTTCTCATCGCCACCGCAAGATGGGGAAGAAGAAGGGAGGTGCCGCCGCTAAGTCCGCCATCACCAATGTTGCTGCCAAGAAGAAGGGCGGCTTCGCCACTATGGGCACCAGCACCGCCGTCTCCGGGAAGAAGAAGGGCGCGGGCACTCATGTCACCAATGGCACGTGGCACGCGCCCACTATTATGTCGTCTGAGCTCCGTCTCCTGCGCCAAGATGGATTTCTGTCTCCCGCGGTCGGTGACTCGCGAGTCCCAGGTGGTGAGGTAACCCCTTGTCCTCCTGCTGGTTTCCAGGTGATGTTCCTAGCATTCATCATCCGCAGTCTTTTTCTGCCCCTGCATCCTTTCTTCAGGGGCCTCCTTTGTTTCTATGGGCTCGAGCTGCACCAGCTGTCCCCCAACTCCATCCTCCATGTTGCTTGTTACATTACACTTTGCCAGTGCTGGCTCAGAATCGAGCCACACATTGGTCTCTTCAAGCATCTCTTCAAGATGAAGAGCCAGTCGGTGTGTTCGGGGGATACCCCCGGGTAGGGTCACGCCGGGGTATAAAGGCCGAGTTAGCCGAGGTTCGGCAAGGCCAAAGCAGATGCTGGCCGGGTCACCTCAAGGCAGGCCGAATCACGGGGTAACCCGGACCAGGGGGCGTTCGCCTAACTAAGTCTCAACCGACTTGAGGAGTAAGTCGGAAATGCTTGTTTTACTTGTATGCAGGAACGGGTGTGGCCGGATCAACTATGATCCAGGTCACGTCTAGCTTCTAGGAGAAGGAAGGACTATCGCTGGTCAAAAGAAGCCCTGGTACGCACTACCTGAGCGAGGCAAACAAGGGCAGGACCACCGGGGCGTGGCCGACAAGGGTGACAACGCCCATGTCGGCTGACGCGGGCGCCGCAGAGGCTCACGTAGCCTCTGCATGTGTGACTTGGGGGAAAAGCGCCTCGGTCGGCTTACTACTTTGGGAGGAGGCAATATGCCTCCACGTATGCCCTAGGCAGAGACCTAGCTCCCTCTATATAAGGAGGGCTAGAGTTTCAGTAGAGGGGGTTCTGCTATTCTGTTTTGGCTAGAGTTTTGAGTGTGATCTGTGGGTGAGAGTAAGAGAGCACCTTCTTCCTCCTCTCGCCAATTCAGCTCTAGGAGCACTTGTAATCTTGGAAGCAAAGAAAATACAAACTTCCGTGTGAAGAATCACTTCACTATCCCTCCCTAGATTCCCCTAGCGTGTATTAGTCCTCACCTTTAGCCTATCCATGGCATCTGCCGTGACACCACCACGATAGTTGCCGCCCACCGTGGGGCTAGCGGTGCCAGCAGGGGTCATGATCTGGACGGGAAACTTCATCGGCACCGGTGAACGCATCGTCTCCAGGCTCGTTCAGTGCTTTGGATTGCTGGACTTCGTCAGCGACAAAGCTGGCTGCTTCGGCACGCGCCCGCTTCCACGCAATGGCCTCTTTGTCAGGCTCGGCACACACAAGGTCTACATTGCCGTTGACGTGTCGTGTGTTCATCCGCGCCATGTCGTCAAGGCAGGGGAGCTACCCCTCACCGTGGTTTCCGGGACGCGTATCGCTCGCTCCCGGACCATGCAGAGTTGATGATGACTGCGCCTGGTGCGGGCACGAGCAAGGATCCGGCACCAGATCCGGAGGTAACGCCTAAGGCACCTAGGAAAGGTAGAGGTCCTCCACTAGAGAGGCTAGAGAACGTGTTGAGGGAAGCGATGGATAGCTTGGCAAACCCTGTGGTAGGAGCAGTAGATCCGGCTCGGGCGCAGGACAAGTTAGAGGAAACTAGGCAAAAAATACTAGAGGGTGCAAAAAAGATAGCCACGGCTCAGCAGTCGTTGAATATGACGCTACGTGAGTACGCAAAGGCGAACAAAGTTGACGCTGTAAAAGTAAAGGGGAGAAATCTCATGAGCGAGATGAACAGAGAAGGTGATACTGGAATTGAGGAATCAGAAAACTGTTTGTCCGTGGGGCTGCCGAGGTATAGTACCCTGACAAAGAACCTCAGAGCAGCGGATGCAGCGGCATCCGAGTTAGAGGGTCTAACGGGTGTGGCACGGCAAAGACAGCAAGATAGGGTTAACAAGCTGGTTCAGATCGCGAACAGACCGAACAAAGAACTACTTAGAGCTAACCCGGAGAGAGTTGGAGCCTCCAAGATCGTCCATTCGGCGATGGGTAACCCGGAGAAATCCGATGGAGCCGCATCGTCCCCTCATGGTGGTCCAAGGAGAGAAGAGGTAGTAACCTTGGCCAGACGGAACAAAAAGATCGTCCCGTATGACCCAACGTGGGCAGGGAAAGGAAAAGAAGCACAGAAAATTGATGATCGACGGAGTGTGAGCCGAGGTGAAGCTGGCCGAGGTAACCGCGACCAAGGCAATGCCGGTCAAGGGAACACCATCAACAGCAATGCCGGACAGTGAAACTCGGCAGGCACAGGACAACCGCAGCAGCGGAATATACCAAGGCAAGAGCAAAGTGCCGGCCGAGGTACGCAACAGAAAGTTCTCCACGAGAGCAAGACAGGTATAATGATGGAGATTCGGAAATGGCAAAAGTGGGATACCCAAGACCAGACTATCATGTGATAGGGTCAAGATTGGGAAGCAGGGATTTGATGCCGGATGATGCCAGGTTGAAACTGGATCGACTGTATAGGTCGGAATGAATTGAATGTCAAGGTCCACCGGGTCCAGCGTGTTTTGGACCCCGGATCATGAAGGAGCCACCGGTACCCAACTTCTAGTTACCCATGGGCACGAAGACGTATGACGGCAGTACAAAGCCGGAGGATTGGCTGATAAATTATGCTACAACTGCGAAAATTGCCGCCGGCAACTTGAGATGGGCTGTACGATATGTACCCCAGATGTTGGAGGGGCCAGCAAGGGTATGGTTGAACAATTTGCCGCCCGGGAGCATTAACTGCTGGATAGATTTCGAGGAAATGTTCATCAGCAATTTCTCGAGTACGTATCAGAGGCCAAATAGGCCGCAGACCCTAGCTATGTGCAAGCAAAGACCAAATGAGACAGATCAGGAGTTTTGAACCCGGTGGTGTATAGTGAGAAACTCGTGTGAAGGCTGATAGAATCACAGGCCATAGCATGGTTTGCGCAAGGGTGCAGATATGCAAGTGAGCTGTGGTAGAAGTTGCAAAGGAAAATGCCGACCACGTTGGCGGAGATGATCCAGATTGCTGATTCGTATGCTCTGGGTGATCCGACCCAACCTAGGCTCGTGTCAAACGAGTCAAACGATGAGTACTACCAGAGAGATGGAGCCGGGTCATCCCGGAGGAATGAGTTTGGCATCATCTTCGCCGTCTTCAATATCCGAGGCGTCATCTTCTCCTTCACCATCCGAGACATCTTCATCGTGCTCAACCTCTTCGTCCCCAGCGGCTTCCAGGAAGCTCGGTCCCTTAGCCCATTCATGAATGGGAGCGTATTCGATGAGGCTATGGGCGCAAGCTTGGCGCCGAGCTACCCACTCCGGGTCATTGGTCCATCTGGATCCTGTGCGCATGCGTGTCAGGGGGTTGAGATCGATCTTCTCATATCACGTGAGTATGTGGTGAAGAATGGTATCAGCTGCAGCACGTCCAGCGGACTCTCTCCAGAGGTCGAGCTGGGTCTCGGTTTCCATTAGCTTCTCAACGAGCATTGCGGTGGTCTCCGCAGTATCTTCTTCGGGCCAGAACATGTTGAAGATGCGAACTGCAACGTCGAGGATGTCCTTGCCATAATTCTTGATGAGCTCCACGCGAGATGAGAAGCTGACCAACAGGTCCTCCATGTTATAGGGAATCTCTTCACCGTCAGGAGCGGCAGGAGTACCCCTTTCTCGGCGGAAGTCTGCAACTGCTGCGCTCGCACTAGCAGTGCCCTCTGAAAATTTGCCTGGAAACAAGACAAAGGAAGAAGGTAAAGAAAAGACATATTAAGTAACCCGGAGAATTAGGTCGGATAAGGGAACGGAACTTACGGGATATATGGCCGAGGATCCGGGTCAACTCCCTGGTGCAGTCATCACGTCTCTTACGAAGCTGCTCAAGCTCAGCATTCGCCGACCCAAGCTGGATGCCAGACTCCTTGAGTAGATCTTGGTCCTTGGCGATCTGGAGATTGAGGCGCACGCGCTCTTCTGTGTAATCCTGGCCAACCTTTTGGAGCTCGGATTGGTGCTGGGCCTTCATTTTCTCCATCTCAGCCTTGAGCCTGGCGATCTCATTGTCCTTGGTCCGGAGGAGGGCGAGCTCATCATCTTTCTTCTTAAGCTCGGCTTGATGCTGCCCTGCTCGTTCGAGAAAATGCAGCATCATATCAGGCATGGGCACACTATCTTCAAGCGATGCTGAAATAGTGTGTTGACCCGGGAGAGCCGAGGTATGAATGTTTGCCGAGCCAAGGAGAAAAGGAAATGGAAAGCACTGTAAGGTCGGACAAAAATGACTTACCCTTGATCTGCTCTAGATTCTTCCGCATAATCTTGTTCTCAGCCTCCACCCCAGCCGAGGAAACCTAATGACGAGATTAGTTCGGAAGAGGAAGATGAAGAAAAACGAAGAAGCGCCAAGGAAGAAATTTACCCCTTTCCGCGTAGCATCTTGTGGGTATCCAGCAGACGTTGGAATTCAGCACTCCGGCGATTGGTAGTCACCTGAAAGGAGTACAGAAACATAAATTAGCTTGGTGCATGTTCGAAGTGTACAAAAATCCGGGCCAAGTGGAACTTAACCCGGCTCTAGGTGTGTGCATGTTCGAAGTGTACAAGATCCGGGCCAAGTGGAACTTAACCCGGCTCTAGGTGTGTGCATGTTCGAGGTGTACAATATCCGGGACAAGTGGAACTTAACCCGGCTCTAGGTGTGTGCATGTTCGAAGTGTACAAGATCCGGGGCAAGTGGAACTTAAACCGGCTCTAGGTGTGTGCATGTTCGAAGTGTACAAGATCCGGGCCAAGTGGAACTTAACCTGGCTCTAGGTGTGTGCATATTCGAAGTGTACAAGATCTGGGCCAAGCAGAACTTAACCCGGCTCTAGGTGTGTACATATTCAAAGTTCTCATGGAGCTACGTTAGTTTTCTAATGAGCATCCGGCCGAGTAACAAGTTACTCCCCTTGAAGGCTCGGGGACTAATGGTTATTATCTACAGCATGTAAAGGGGAAGCGACGTACCTCCATCATCTGCCCCGCGAGGTTGATTGCCTTAGCGTCTGTGTTCATTTGGGCGGAAAACTCGGCGGGGCCAAACCTCTCCGGGAGATCGTCGTCATGGACGAACTCAGCCTTGTTCCAGTTGTTGACAAATTCAATCAACATCGGAGGGTACCGCTCGCCGGTGGGCATATGGGGCGCCACCAAGCCCTTCGCGTGCGCCTCTTTCCTCTCAACCAAGGCAAGGGCCGGGCCGGTGTGCAGAACCATCTGCTGTGCATCGGTTGGCTCGGCAGGGGCGTCCTTTGCAGCTGAAGCCTTCTTGGGAAGCATTGATGCGAGGGTACGCTGCCCAGCCTCGACGAATGATGATTTGGTAGCATCAGGAGCCTTTTTGCCATTTTCTTGCTGGGAAGAGGAAGTGGTTGCAGCGAATTTACCCTTAGGAGCTACCGGGGTAGTTCTTCGCCGAGGTTAAGAAGATTCGGACGAGGCGGAGGAGCTTGGTGCTGGTGCTCTTATTGCTGGACTTGGTGCAGCTGCTGATTTTCTTGCTACCGGACTTGCTGCTGGTGCCGGAACTGGTGCTGGTGCTGGTTCGGTTACTGGTGCTGGAGCTGGTGCTGGTGCCGAGGTAGTTTCGGTGGCTGCTAGTTGCGGCGAGGCAGAAGTTGTGGATGCTATCGCCTCGGCCGGGCCGGTCTCCCCCGCTCCAAGGTTACCCCCTCTTGACGAGGTGGAACAGAACTCAGAGCAGCCGTAGAACCCTCTGGAGTAGAGTTCAGCGGGCGTGACTCGTCGTCACGAGAGGGAGAAGGGCTAGGCCGGAGCGGCGAAGAGATGCTAGATCCACTTTGAGGCACCTCCACCGCAGCCCTGCCAAATCAAATAATGTCAGAAGAGAAATTAAAACAATGCAAGGAAGATCAAGTTGCAGAAGGAAAAAATGACTTACGCATCCGAGGTTTGGGGCTCCTTGAGTTTCCGAACCCTTCGTGCTGGGGCCTTGCCTGTTGGCTTGGAGGCAGTTTTGTCTCTGGACTTCTTTCGCCTTTTGGAGGGCTGAGAAGGTCCGGAGGAAGAACTTGGTGCCGCTCCGCGCTTCTTCTTCGGTGCTACCAGGACAGGTTCACCCGTAGCAAGGGGAGGGTCCTCGTGGATATGCCCACTTGGATTAGCTGATGCCGGAAAAGCGAAAGAAAGGGGGACAACATCAACAGGTTCAATCACCTGGACATCTGAGCCATCTTCATCATCGAGCCAATCTCTAATAGAAGAGGATTTACCCGTGGGTCGCTTTGTAGCTTCGGTCATCGGAAGGAACATCTCCTGGTCCGGCTCTTCCTCATCGAGAGTCTCCCGGTCCGGCGCCCACTTAAGGGTCGGATCGGTGCCGTCCTCGAGGGTCTACTGAAGAAATAGCTGAGGAAAAGAATGAACAGCAGAGTCAAAAATGCAACAATGACCGATATATAATTAGTCCGGAGTAAGTTTGCACCACGAAGCTTACAGTGGGAGGAAGCCTGTCACAGCAATAATGCTCAATTCCCCAAGTCCACTCAGAGGAGAAGTCCTTGTGGGTGCTGAAGAGAGCCTTAACCCGGCGATATATCTCTGTGTTGCTCAACTCAAAGGATGAGGTCCGGTTGGGGTCGTGGCCAAAGCTCATGTGGCACATCTTGTGGGTGCACTTCTGGAGGGGGGAAATTCGGTTGCCCACGAACGTGATCATAGCGTCCTCGTTGCGCAACCCCAGCTTCTTCAGCTCCGTGAACCTCTTGTTGACCTGGTTGGCCAACGCCTTGGGCTTCTTGGGAACGACGTCCCATAGTTTCGGGTTAGGTGGACCCGGAGTATAGGGGAGTAGCATGATTAAGTCTTCGGTGCATGTATTCCGGACATAAAAGAAAGTCCAGGCCCACCCTTTGCAGGAGTCCAGCCCGGTGACCCGGGGGAAAACAGAAAGCCTCCGGGGTGAGATGGACGCAGCCCCAAATTGAGTGAGCTGCTTGTCCTCTGGATCAAGTTGGATGTTTGGGATGACATTACGACGAAGGCCGAAAAACCGGATCCATAGCTCCTTCGTGGGCCATAGTCCAGCATAGCCCTCGATCGTAGAAGCAAAAGCGCAAAGAGAAGTGATGGCATTGGCAGGAAGGTGGTTCGGCTAGAGTTCGTAGGTGCTAAGCCAATCCCGGAAGAAGTCGCTGACCGGGAAACCGAACCCCCGTTGGAAGTGGGACAAGAACACGACGTACTCACCCGGATTGGGTGAGGGGGCCAGTTCGGCGGACGCAAGACGAGCGGCGACGCTAGCGGGGATGCGTCTGGTGTGGTAGAGACAATCCAGGTCGTCTTGCCAGACCCAAGACCCGGCCCATGCACCACGGTCCGCCGCCGTGGCGTCCTCCTCCATCTCTTGCTGGGCGACGATGAGCTCCTCCTCTGTCATCTGGTGTTCGTTGCCCTTGCTGGCGCTAGCGGCGGTGGGGGCAGCGGCCTAGATTGGCAACGACCCGTGGTGGAGGAGGCGCGTAGCGGTGGCGAAGATGCAGAGGCGCGTAGCGGTGGCGAAAGTGCAGCGGCGGTGCTGCTACGAAGAAGCACAGGCGGCGGCGCTGTCGCGGGGAAGAAGAAGAAGAAGAAGAGCAAGGGGCAGAGGGGCGCGGAAGGGGAAAAATCCTAAGGAGTGTGCCCCTCCCCTATTTAACCTCTCGCACGAGGGGAAAGTGGGATCGTGTCCTGCAGGCGTGCCACATGATGTGGCCGTGTATTACCCGCATCAACCAATCAGCACGAAGCCACACGGAAGGCCACAGAACGAAATTGATCCCATGACGTGACGCGTGGGTGCGGCAAATGAGGAGGCAGACGTGACGTGACCCGCGCATAGTGATAACTGACAATTACTGTGGCGGTTACTGTGCTGGCCCTTAAAATAAGACAACATAATGATTAGCCTCCACATGGGTTGGCGTACGAGAGAAGGAAACAAGACCCGAATGGAACCGTGGTAACCCGACCAGCAAGTGAAAACTTGGAATGTGCAGAGGGAAAGTAAAACCATGAGGTCCGAGTTAAAGTGGTAACCAGGCCGACAAGTGAAAACTTGGAATGTGTGAAGGGAACGTAAATCCATATAATCCGAGATAAAGAGGTAACTCGGAAATAACGACCAGAGCACAGAATTGAACCTGATGTGGCCTTAGCGGCCAAGGCAGCTAAGACCGCACCAGCTTCGGGGACTAATGTTGGGGGGATACCCCCGGGTAGAGTCACACCGGGGTATAAAGGCCGAGTTAGCCGAGGTTCGGCAAGGCCAAAGCGGATGCTGGCCGGGTCACCTCAAGGCAGGCCGAATCACAGGGTAACCCGGACCAGGTGGCGTTTGCTTAACTAAGTCTCAACCGACTTAAGGAGTAAGTCAGAAATGCCTGTTTTACTTGTATGCAGGAACGGGTGTGGCCGGATCAACTATGATCCGGGTCACGTCTAGCTTCTAGGAGAAGGAAGGAATCTCGCTGGTCAAAAGAAGCCCCGGTACGCACTACCTGAGTGAGGCAAACAAGGGCAGGGCCACCGGGGCGTGGCCGACAAGGGTGACGACGCCCATGTCGGCTGACGCGGGCACCGCAGAGGCTCACGTAGCCTCTGCATGTGTGACGCGGGGGAAAAGCGCCTCAGTCGGCTTACTACTTTGGGAGGAGGCATATTCTTAGGAATATGCCTCCACGTATGCCCTAGGCAGAGACCTAGCTCCCTCTATATAAGGAGGGCTAGAGTTTCAGTAGAGGGGGTTCCGCTATTCTGTTTTGGCTAGGGTTTTGAGTGTGATCTGTGGGTGAGAGTAAGAGAGCACCTTCTTCCTCCTCTCGCCAATTAAGCTCTAGGAGCACTTGTAATCTTGGAAGCAAAGCAAATACAAACTTCCGTGTGAAGAATCACTTCACTATCCCTCCCTGGATTCCCCTAGCGTGTATTAGTCCCCACCTTTAGCCTATCCATGGCATCTGTCGTGACACCACCACGACATAGCGGCTGGCTCCTTAGTCTACGATGTAGGAGGCTGTGATATCCACGTCGAATCCTCCATCACGTATTTTGACATCAAACTCATGGCGGCCGTCCAAGGGTGGAGAGACAAGTGGTTCTACATCCGGGATCAGAAGGCCGATGGAGACCACTTCGGAGTCACGCCTTTCGATCCCGCGACGCCATGCAAGAGTAGGCGCTCCTGGAAGAACATGGTGATGCCCGGCGAGTCCGAGGAGACAGATGTGCTGTACGAGCGCGTCTACGATCTCGAGAGTCGCATGGGTAAAGAAGAGGGAGGTTGCGCCCTTATTCGCACGTGGTTGTGCCGTCGCGTCCAGCCCCTGCATGCCAGAGTCCACCCTATGTTCCAGTGGGCTGGTGCGGACGATGTCACTCACGTATTTGCCGATGGCATTTCCGCGAGTGAAGTAGATAAAAGGGTGTGATGGGTCACCAAGTACACTGCCAAGGATGTCCTCCCTAGTGAACCAGTCGTACCTCCATTCGATGCTGCTAATCCTCCTCCTGAGGTACGGTTGTGCTACGAAGTAGCTTTGTTTGTCGAATGCTTCTTTTTTTCTTGACTTGTGCTGACTTGTTTTCTGTATGCAGGACTGGAAGGTGTCTCCCTATATGCCCCCTCTTCCTGAGGGGGTTATTCCTCGTGAAGCTTTAGAAGAGGACGAGTGGGAGTCGACCGTCCCTTGTGAAGAGGAGGAGGAAGCCCCCGTGTCCAGCAGTCCGGACACTCGCAAGCATTCGCGTAGCGAGGATTGGGATGCATCATCTCATTCGACTCTGGAAGGCCCAGCTATTGGTGCGGAGTCGCCGATACCTTCCGTTCCTGTGAGTGCGGTGGCGCCATCCTCCCGCAATAAGATACGGCTGCTGAAGGAGTCGTTGTTGGAGTCAGAGGGCCAAACCTTTGATTTTTATAAGTTTGATTTGTAAGTATACAATTCTTCTCTTGGTTCTTTTGTTTGGAGTTGCATTTTCCTGAGTTTGGTTTTGTGCTGCAGTCAACCGGTATCGTCATCTTCTGGCGGCGTCCAGTTTTTGAAAGAATCTGGAGTCACGGCCCCCAAGGCCAAGAAAGTGGCTGAGCGGTCTCCCTCTCCTCCATTGGCGGCCCACTCCGGGCACAATTCATCAAGTTCTCCACACGATGTGGAGCATCAGATGGTTGTCTGGACGGCTGCGCGTCAATTGAGTTCGGAGTAACCACGAGGTATCTTCCAAGAGAAGAGATAACTTCTGAAGTACCCAAACAAATGAAAAGGAGGCACACGAGGCGAAAGGAAACTTCGAGGCCTTGAACATATCACTATGGAACCATCAACATAAAGTTTTGGGCCCATAAGATAGAGAGATCGTGATGGAAAAGAATCTCTCAACTGAAGAAGAGCAAAGGGAAACAAGGAACACACACCACTGACTCTAGAGAACTTAACACTAGGTCAACTGGTTCAGAAACAACATGCCTAAATGGCACCTAAGCTTTGAAAAAGACGAGAAGAGGTAGCAAAAAATTTCCGAATCAACACAAGATAAGATGACCCAGAGTTAGAACGAAACTAGATAAGGAGAAAAAGAAGCATACTAGAGTTTTCACAAATACTTTTCAACTTTCAAATAGTTTTCGTAAACACAAGACTCAACATCGACCAGTAGAAAGGTTTTCCTAAAGTCGGTACTGCTCTGATACCAAAACATGTGACACCCCCCGGGATTAAGGCTAGACAAATCCTAGACCTCTATTTGATATAAGCCTAACCTAAATCTTGGAAGCATACAGAGAAAGAATCGGTAACATTACAGTGACCCTATGACACAAATGTTATTGGGATTTCTATTTTCGTGCCCCTGGTTCGTTAGTTATACTCAGTTTTCCCCAGCCGCTTAGTTTTTCCTCACTTCCCCTCCCACCATTCTGAAACCCTCACATGCGCTCGGACGGGTGGATACCGTGAGGTCAAAGGCTTGACCGTTACATGCTGACAGGTGGGACTGCGTTGAACGGGTCCTGCATTGAGCATTACGTTATGTCGCCTCGACCGTTACATGCTGACAGGTGGGGCCGTGTTGGTATGGGTCATGCATACGTGGTGAAGGCTGGTGCCACGTTGGGACGGGTCTTGCATACGTGGTGAAGGGTGGGGCCGCATGGAGACATGTCGGACCGGCCATTCTCGCTCCGAGCCTGGAACAGCTCGCACACTGCCCCTCCGCTCCGCTCCCCTGCCATCGTGCCCTCCTACCTGAGAGCCCCTCCTACCTTATGTCGTCCTTGGCCCACGAGATGCCCCCTCCCCTAGCCCCCGAGCCCACTCCAGCTCTGATTCCTCCCTCGCTAGATCTCCCCCTTTCGTGGAACAATATGCGACTCCGGCGGGTGTACCGGATCTCCCAATCGAGCATGGAGAAGATTGGGTGGAATCGGAGGGATCTAACACATGGATTCCATCTGGGTAAGTATTGTTTCCCTTTGTGGATTGATTATAGGCAGTAATTGAGCGTGAATCACTGGTGCTCAGCTAACTTCCTTGCTTTTTGAATAAGATTGATCCAGTACTGGCATTCGGCTGGCGGTTAAACTCGATACTAGCGTAATTTGTGGTTGTGAACGGTATCTCTCTAGATTTTAGTTCCCAGCGGTGGTTGCAACCTCTATAACTATCAGAGATTTGAAATATAAAATATATTTTAAATTCCCCTAGAGCTATGGTGATTTAGTTGATTTGCAATATTTCAATATTGGCGAGCAAAGATTGCTCCCACTAAATAGCGAAGCTGATCTGGTAATGCTTTTCTCTTTGAATTCTGCCGAACGTTTTGGTCGAATTCGTCTTCATGTGCAAAATAAATTTGAACACACGGGAAAGAGGGCTTAAGCATCGTCTGGTGGTCGGGCATCATCAGGTGGTCAGGCATCATGTGTCTCTGCTAATAGTGTGTGCCCCATGCTCCTTGTAGCTCCACATCAGTACCATCTGTTGGCATTGCGAGTGTAAGCCCAATCGCTCGTGTGGCCGATGTGGAGGATGAAGCAGAGCTTGCCGAGGGAGCGCCTCCAATAGATGAAGAGGATGAGCTGATGTTTCCTGAATTGGTAGATAGATTCAATAAATAGGCACTAGACACTAGTAGGAAACAAACTATCTGTGGTGCATGGAAATGGGTCTTTTGTGGCGCATATCCTAGTCGCCACTGTTACCTCACCATTGATAACTACTTCCTGTGGCGCATATCGATATGTGCCACAGAAGTCCCAGACTTCTGTGGCGCATTTCTTCATACGCGCCACAGGAAGAACTTCTGTGGCACATTTCCATAGATGCGCCACAGAAAGCCCATGCGCCACTGACTATATAATTATATGCGCCACTGATTGTGTAACACATATTCGATGTAAAATATGTTCCTCGTGTATAATCAGGTATTTATACGGTATTTATACAATATTTATCCAGATGAGTATAAAGTACATTGCACAAGTAGTAGATGCATGAAAACCGACATATATATAATACAAACACTTACAGCCCTATCGAGATACATATATAGTGTCAAGTGCCGAATTTTTACACAAGTGCCGAATACAAAGTTCATATCATATCAAATTACAAATATGAAGTGGCCACCTCCTCCTACAGTAGGATCAAATAGAATATAGCTGTGATAATGGTGAGCAAGAGCATTAGCCCGACCAATGTCTTCCTCTGGTTCTTCTTCCACAAGTGGTTCCTCCACTTGGCTACCGCCTCCTCTCTAGTCATGTATCCTTTGTAGATGTTGCCGCTGAACTTGTTCACTTGTTTGTGACAATCCTCCCACTCCTCGTAGACTCTTGGAACCCTACCCATGTACACCACATACCACCTCGTCGCCATCTCTATAGACGACAAGGCATATTAGTAAAACTACAACAAAAATAATTAATAAAGGGTTCACATCCATATATATATGTTCACAGAATATAAAACAAAAGATCCATAAACCTAAAAGATAGATCATCATAGAAGCAAAAAGTTCAACGACAACACAACCACAAGGGAGTTTAAGTCTAACAACAATGACCATTTCAACCACGAGATAGTAAAGTTTATGACACAAACACTAATACAGCAGGCGTCCATCAAGAATATACACACACGGGATCATCCTAGAGGCACACATCGATCATGAAGACTTCCTCTTCTCGCTCGGCTTCAAGAATGGTAGATAGCCCTCTTTCATCATCCACGTCCTTGTGTCACCTTGCTTACGGAGGCATTCTTCGATCTCCCTCTTACTCAACCCTCTAGCTTGTTGTTGGGCACCCCCCTTGTGTTGACATCTTCAATGATGATTTATGACAACTTCATCTCAATGTGATGGAAGTCTTCTCTAAGATCATCATCGTCGATTCATGCCAAAGTTTCGGCCCATCCTCGAAGACTAGATGGCAGCGTTAGGTTCTTGCAATCCCGAACATAGCCTTTAAGGTGATGGAGGATGTAGAAGGCCTCCTTGGCACCAGTAGTCGACTGCTTGACGTAGGGGAAGTCGAGCATGTGCTTGAACACATCTTTGCCATCCTTGATACATTCCCCCTTATCTACGAAGGTGCATCCCTTCTTGGTGTCGCCCTCGAGAGCCTCATTGAGAACACCCCTTATTCTGGTGTAGTATTTCTTCTTCGTCAAACTCCCCGAGTCGAAATACGTGGCTAGCGAATACCTTGGGGCAAGGACGATGAGTGTGCAGTATTTTTCTCTGCGCAACACAATTGGAACGGAATGTTGGAAAAAGAGCGAAGGAAGAAATCTATAAGAAATGCATAAGTTACCGTGGTGATGAGCGAGTGTGTGTACTTACTCGGGAAAGAAAGGCAAAAGAAGTGTGCCCTTCCTCTTGTTGTCCACCATGAACTTCTCGAGGTACGCCATTGCCTGGGTCCATGTCTCTGATCCTTCGACCAACTGGTTGTCCCGCATGTAGTAGGGATCCACTATCGCGACTTCCAGGGTACTCTATCTCTTGATCTTGATCGCCAGATTGAGCGCGTATAGGCGGACCAAGTTATAGTCCAGCAGTTTCGTGAGAAACAGATTGAATATGTCCTCGAAAGCTATGAAGAATATATCCGCGGGGGGTTCATCGATGAAGCCCACGTCCAATGGCACCTTGGCTGTGAAAACTGGGTAATTTGGATCTTCGTCTTTAAGAAGGAGGCCCTCTAGTGTCTTGACACCCTCGTGCAAAGTTAACATGGCTCCAACCACAATGTGGATCATATCCGGAGTCAATATTGGGTCACCAGCTACATGCACTCAGGGCAAGCCATACTGTGTGGATGGTACGACGACGGCGTCCTGACCCCGGATCCTCTTCGGAAGAGGCTGGCTCGCACCCTTCTTATTATTATTATTACCTCTCTTCCTGTAGTGCTTCTTCTTCACAACAGTGTCAGCCACTGCCATCTGCTCATCAGCCGCCTTTCGGAGTGTGTTGGGGCTGAAAACCAATCCCGTTTTCTCTTGTGGTGGATCGGCGGCCGAAGGCGTCTCTTGAGAAAGACCATGGAAGACCAGGCGTTGCGTGATTGTATTGGGCCGACCAGCTTGATGGTCTTCGCGAGCTGTGAAGAGTTCTTCATCCACAGAAGGCATATACAATCCTTTGGTGGCGCCGGTGTTGATGAAGTTGTCAACGTTGACCAATTCATCATCATCTTCATGGGTGCCATCATGTGGTGGTGGTAGCGGGGGCGACGGCGGTTGTGGCACAACGTATTTGCCATGTGGCGGTGCACACGCTGCCAAGAGTTGCTGGTGACGACTGGTGGTGGCGACGACGGCGGCTGTTGGCTTCCGAGGTGGTGGCCGGGTGATCGGTCGAGAGGTGGCGCCGGTGCTCCCCCCGCAAGACAAATCTGGGTCTTCGGCCATGTCAAGGGCCAGTTGTAGCATTCTGTCGTGGTGGTGTCACGACAGATGCCATGGATAGGCTAATATGCACTAGAGGAATCCAGGGAGGGATAGTGTGGTGATTCCACACACAGATGATTCGTATTAACCAAGTGTTCAAGGTTTACATATGCTCCTTGAGCTGTATTGGGGAGAGGAGGAAGAAGAAGCTCTCTTACTCTCACCACTACCTATCTCCCAGTGAACCAACTACTCAAATGCCAACCCCTACTACAGAGGCCCTAGTGCCCCTTATAAAGGGGAGGCTAGGTCTCCAGTTAGGGCATACGTCGAAGCATATTCCTAGGAATATGCTTCTTCCCAAAATAGCAAACCGGCCGGGTCACCTTTTGCCATCGTGAGCCATGCAGAGGCTACGTAAGCCTCTGCTGCGCCAGCGTCATCCGACATAGGGAGCGTCACCCTTGTCGGCCACGCCTTCTCGGTCCTTCCCTCTGTCCACTTCGCTCATGCTCCAGCGTACAGTGACCACCTTTTGACCAACGAGATTCCTTCCTTCTCTTGCAAGCCTGATATAACCCGGATCATGCCTGGTTAATCCGGCCCCACGGGTACCTGCATACAAGTTACAAAATGCCTGCCGGCATACGACATACATCCGCCGGGACTCAGTTAGGTGGACATCCTCCGGTCCGGGTTACTCTGTAAGTCGGCCTGCCTTGAGGTGACTCGGCCAGCACTCGCTTTGACCTTGGTGTACCTCGGTTAACTCGGCCTCTATACCCCGGCGTGACCCTATCCGGGGGTATCCCCCCATCATTAGTCCCCGAAGCTGGTGCGGTCTTAGCAACTTCAGCTGCTAAGGCCACAGCAGGTTCAATCTTTTTGCTCCTTTTTCCGAGTTACTCCATAACTCGGATTCCGTGGCATAGTATTCCCTTGGATCATTCCGAGTCATCACTCGCTGGCCGGGCTACCCTTCAGTTTTCCGGGTTATTCTTCCTTCCTTCGTACGCTTCCCCACGTCCCACGTGGAGGGTAATCATTATCTTGCCTCATTTTAAGGGCATGCGCCAGTTACTGCACTTATTGTTAGGTGTTACTGTTGCACACGTCGCGTCGCAGCTACCTCCTCGTTAACTGTATCACCACGTCGCGTAGTGGGATCCCCTGTGCCTTGTGGCCCTTCATGTGGCGTGCCTCTAATTGGCTGACCCGACTGATACACGGACACACTGTGTGGCCCTGATGCATTGAACGATCCGACTACTCTCCGCTGGGGCGTGGTTAAATAGGGGGGGGGGGGGGGCGTCACTTGGGCGTTTTCCCCTTCTCGCGCCCCTGTGCCTCTTTGTCTCTTCTTCTTAGCGACAGCGCCACCGCCGCCGCATCTGCTTAGCAGGACCGCTGCTGTACCATGCTCTATCGCACTAGCCTCGCAGCCACTCCGGTACTGCTTCATCACCATGGGTCCGCGCCAATCCAAGCCTCTGCCTCCCACCTCCGATAGGGCTGGTCAGGACAATGACTTGGAGATGACCGAAGAGGAGCTCGCCGTCGCTAAAGCAGAGATGGAGGAGGGGATTCCATGGAGCGCGGTGTCTAGGCCGGTTCCTGGGTATGCCAAGACGATTTGGATTGGCTCTACCGCACCCACCACATCCCCGAGGACGTGATTGCCTGCCTTGCCTCCGAGGAGCTCGCTCCCTCACCCAATCCGGGTGAGTTTGTCGTGGTCCTATCCCACTTCCAGCGCGGCTTCGGCCTGCCCGTGAGTGATTTCTTCCATGACTTCCTCAACATCTATGAAATCCAACCTCACAATCTTCCGGCGAATGCCATTACGTCCCTTTCTTCATTTGCCTCCACCATAGAAAGATATGTCGGCCTGTAGCCCACCAAAGAGCTCTGGATCCGGTTCTTCGATCTGCGAAGGAACGTGATTCCGGATAAACTGCGTGCCCCGGAGGACAAACATCTGACTCAATTTGGTGCCGACTCCATCTCTCCCCGGAAACAATCCGTCTTTCCCCGGGTGACGGGGCTTGATTCCTGCAAGGGCTAGGCCCGAACCTTCTTTTATCTGAGGAACGACACGGATGAAGATCTGATCCGGCTGCGCCCCTATGCTCCGGGTCCTCCTAATCTGGATTTGTGGGACCGGGTTTCCAAGAAACCAACTATCTTGGCTTATCAAGTCAACAAGCGGTTCCAGGAGCTAAAGGATTTGGGGCTGCGCAACAAGGACGCGATGATCACATTCGTCTGCAGCCGGATCTCCCCTCTCCAGAAGCGCATAGACAAACATTGCCACATGAGCTGGCGACTGGACCCCAACCGGACTTCCTCCTTAGAATTGAATAATACCGAGATATTCCGCTGGGTCAAGGCCCTCTTCACGACCGACAAGGACTTCTCCGTTGATTGGGAGTGGGGGTTGGAGCATTATTGCCGGGACAATCCTCCTCCTACGGTAAATCTCATGATTCAATCCCTTTCCGAGTTATATCCTATGCCGGAGTATGTCGTTTACTTGATCCCTTTGCATTTTCTTTCTAGTTGTTTCTTTAGCAAACCCTTGAAGATGGCACCAAGCCTTCCCTCAAATGGGAGAAGGATCGACTTGTCTCGGGCGAGGAGGAGCCGGATCAGGAAATGTTCCTACCATTCCCGGATGCAACCAAGCGACCCACTGGTAACTTCTCTTCCTTAAGGGATTGGCCTGATGATGAAGATGATTTTGACCTTGAGGTGATGGAGGCATTTGACACTGTACCCATTTCTTATGCATTTCCGGCTTCAGCTAACCCGGCTGGGAAGATCCATGAAGATCCCCCTCTTGCTACGGGTGAGCCGGTCCCAGTCGTGTCCAAGAAACGGGCTGCCACTTCCGTTGTTTCTTCCGGACCTCCCAAAACAACCAAGAGACGGAAGAAGTCCGCTGATAGGACCGCCAACAAGCCTCCGACTAAGGCTATAGTTCGGAGATCCCGAAAGCCCAAGGAGCCTTTGACTTCTGACGAGTAAGTCACCTTTCTCTTTGTCCAATTCTCTGCTTCATGCTTTTCTATCTATATGCCTTTCTTTTGTTATAACTTGTTATTGATCGTTTGATTCGACAGGGCTGCGGTGGAGGTTCCCCAGAGCGGCTCCAGGATTGCTTCACCCCTCCGGCATACCCCATTTCCCCTCGTGGTGACAACACATGCCCACTGAGCCCAATTTGTGAGGGTTCCGTGGCTGTTTCAGGTTCTAGCCCACCTCGTCCAGAGGAGGGCAACCTCGGAGCAGGGGGAAGTGGCACGGTCAAGGTAGTGGATTCTCCCAGCTCCTCATCGGCTCAGCCGGAACCCACCACCTCCGAGGTACCAGCAGCAGCAGCACCACCACCACCGCCATCACAAGCATCAGCACAAGCATCAGTGCCAGCACCAACAGCAGCACCAGCAACACAAGCACCAGCACCAACTCCTTCTGCCTCATCTGAGTCTTCCAAGACTCGGCAAGAGGGCCCAGCTAGCACCAAGGCTGCACCCAAGTCAAAATCTGCAGCTCAAACCTCAGCCTCTCACCAGCAGCCCAAGGCCAAGAAAAGTTCTGACGCCACCACGGCAGCATCCATCGAGGCTGGACAGCGCACGCTCGCATCCATGCTGTCGAAGAAAGATCTGCCGAAGAAAGATGCCTCCCCCGGATCAGCTAGCAAGCATCTCACACTGCATACCAGCCCTGCTGCTACCCAAGTTGCGAGAAGGGAGGCCCATGCCAAGGGTTTGGTTACCCCGCATATGCTCAGTGGAGAGAGTTATCCTACGGCTCTGATCGAATATGTAGATAATTGGAACAGAGCGGAGTTCTTCAATCCCAACGACGATCTCCCGGAGAAGTTCGGGCCCGCCGAATTCAGTGCGCAAATGAACACCGCAGCCAAGGCTATCAACCTTGCTGGTCGGATGATGGAGGTACGCTACTTTGTCCCTTCTTTATCATGCACAAGTGCTTAGAGATATATCCATTAGTCCCCGAGCCTCTGGGGGAGTAACTTGTTACTCGGCCGGATGCTCCTTAGAGAACTAGCGTAACTCCTAAGTAGCTTTGAATATGCACACACCTAGAGCCGGGTTAAGTTCCCCTTGGCTCGGATTTTGTACACTTCGAATATGCACACACCAAGAGCCGGGTTAAGGTCCACTTGGCCCGGATCTTGTACACTTCGAATATGCACACACCTAGAGCCGGGTTAAGTTCCACTTGGCCCGGATCTTGTACACTTCGAATATGCACACACCTAGAGCCGGGTTAAGTTCCACTTGTCCCGGATCTTGTACACTTCGAATAAGCACACACCTAGAGCCGGGTTAAGTTCCGCTTGGCCCGGATTTTGTACACTTTGAATATGCACACTCCTAGAGCCGGGTTAAGTTCCACTTGGCCCGGATCTTGTACACTTCGAATATGCACACACCTAGAGCCGGGTTAAGTTCCACTTGGCCTGGATCTTGTACACTTCGAATATGCACACACCTAGAGCCGGGTTAAGTTCCACTTGTCCCGGATCTTGTACACTTCGAATAAGCACACACCTAGAGCCGGGTTAAGTTCCGCTTGGCCCGTATTTTGTACACTTCGAATATGCACACACCTAGAGCCGGGTTAAGTTCCACTTGGCCCGGATCTTGTACACTTTGAATATGCACACACCAAGAGCCGGATTAAGTTCCACTTGGCCCGGATCTTGTACACTTCGAATATGCACACACCTAGAGCCAGGTTAAGTTCTGCTTGGCCTAGATTTTGTACACTTCGAATATGCACACACCTAGAGCCGGATTAAGTTCAACTTGGCCCGGTTCTTGTACACTTCGAATATGCACACACCTAGAGCCAGGTTAAGTTCCGCTTGGCCCGGATTTTGTACACTTCGAATATGCATATAACTAAGCCACCCTTGCTTTTTTCAGATAACTACCAATCGCTGGAGCGCTGAGTTTCAACGCCTCTTGGACACACACAAGGCGCTGTGCTGGAAACATACCACGCTTCTTGCTGAGTTTGAGAAAAGGAGTAAGTTTTCCCTTTGATTTTTTCGCATTTTTCTTTGTCCTTTCCTGCCGAACTAATCCGTCATTCGGTTTGCACAGCCGGAGTGGAGGCCGAAAATACAATCATGAGGAAGAACTTGGCCGAGATAAAAGGTAATTCACTTTGATTACTCAATTTTAGTGCCCTCTCTCCTTTCTCCTGAGCTCGGCAGATATTCATACCTTGGCTCTGCCGTGTCAACAAACCGTTTCAGCATCCCTTGAAGATAGTGTGCCCGTGCCTGATATGATGCTGCATTTTCTTGAACAAGCAGGGCAACATCAGGCCGAACTTAAGAACAAGTATGATGACCTCGCCAAACTCCAAGCCAAAGATGATGAGATTGCCAAGCTCAAGGCCGAGATGAAAAACCTTAAAGAGCTCCACAAAACAGAGATGGACAAGGCTGGCCAAGACTTCACCGAGGAACGAGAACGTCTTAACCTCCAACTCACAAAGGATCAAGAATTGCTGAAGGAGGCCGACGTCAAGCTTGACTCGGCTAATGCTGAACTTGAGTAGCTCTAGACAAGACGTGATAATTGCACCAAGGAGCTCACTCGTATCCATAGCCATATCTCACGTAAACTCCTTTCCTTAAGCCGACATGTATTTTCCAGGTTAAATTCTTTTGCTTATTTTACTTGTTTTGTCTTCAGGCAAATTCCAAAAAGGCGATGCCATTGCATCTACTGCCATTGCCAAGTCTTGCCAGCAAAGGGCTACTCCAACTGGTCCTGGCACTGACCCCATTCCTTTTGACTTGGAGGATCTGATAGTCAGCTTATCCTCCCGAGTTGAAATTATGAAGAATTATGGTTCGGGTTTCCTAGATTCATCCGTCCGGATAATCTGCGCCCTTTGGGCTGGTGAGGATGTTCCGGAGGGATCCACTGCTCTGATCAACAAACTGATGGATTGCGAGACGCAACTCGACCTCTGGAGGGAATCCGCCGCTCGTGCTGGAGCTGATACTGTCCTCCACTTCGTTCTTACGTCGTACGAAAAACTAAATCTGAAGCTTCTCGAGCACTTGCGCACCGGATCAAGGTGGTCAAATGACCCGGATTGGGTAGCTCGGCGCAAGGCTTGTGCCCACAACCTCATCCAGTTTTCCCCCGTCCATCAATGGAACGAGGGACCAAGCTTCCTTGACGCTGTTGACGACAAATATGTCGAAGATGGTTCAGATGAAGGGGAAGAGGACGAAGCCTCGGACGTCGAAGAAAACGAAGATGACGATGAGGCTGAGGCCGGAGTTCCATCTGATGGCGCCGAGTTACCTCCTCCCGCTGCTGCTCCTTGAGCGCTAAAAAACACTTTGAAATTTATCAGATCCCCGGTATGCCTGGTGCAGGTGTATTAAGCATACTGATTTTGTTTTGCTACTAAGTTATTTACACCGAATTAACTTGGGCGTAGTCCCCGAGTTTCATTTTGTTGTTCCTTCAATTTCATGGCTCGGCTCGCGTCTACCTTGATTCGGTTTTGTGACTTACGAGACCGAGTTTAAAAATTGACTTAATAATACTTGGAAACTTTAGGATTAGCTCAAAATAATCCAGCATAGTAAAGGTAAAACAAACATGGGGTTAGTCCAAACAATAAACATCGGCTCGATTATGTTCCTTTCCTTAGTCGTTTTTCGTGTGCTGCGCATTCCCGAACTTGTTAGCTTGCTTGCCATGAAGCCAATTCTTGTTGGACAGCAGCAAGTCGAAGAGTTGAGTTTTTGGTGCTCACACATTACTAATCCGGCTTAGGTAGAAGTAACTTAAGCTAGCCGACATAAAAATTAATAACTAACACAAAGGACAATAAATATTACTAAGGCTGTCCCCGAGTTACTGCTCGAGGCGCCAAGATTTCATTGATAGACTCATTTCCGGCATACATACCAACATATGAGAAACTCGGATACAGACACTTCTTTGTTAAGTGTAGAATGGATGAAGTAGGGCTACATTCCACGGACGCTTAGATTCCTCACCGGACTTGTCCGCCTTGTTCTTCTCCTGTGGTTTTGCATCGATGAGATAATAAGAGTCTTTGTGCAATGCTTTGCTCACAATGAATGGCCCTTCCCATGGGGGGATAACTTGTGCATGCCAGCAGTACGTTGTACCAGCCGGAGTACCAGATCTCCTTCCCGGAAGACTCGGGGGTTTACTTTCCAGCTATGATAGCGTCGGAGATTTTGCTGATATATGGCGGATCTGGACAATGCCAATTCTCTCGCTTCTTCCAGCAGATCAACATCATTTTGCCGGACTTCTCGCACTTCGGCTTCTATGTATTGGGTGTCTCTAGGCGATCATGCTGTATGTCAGCTGGTAATACAGCTTCTACCCCATATACTAGAAAAAATGGCGTATAGCATGTTGATCGATTCGGAGTTGTTCTTAAACTCCACAGTACCGCTGGTAGTTCTTCTATCCAGCACCCCGCTGATCTTTGCAGTGGCTCAATGAGCAGGGGTTTTATCCCGGATAACACTAATCCATTGGATCTTTTCACTTGTCCGTTCGATGTGGGGTGGGCTACCGAAGCAATGTCCAGCCGGATCTTTTTATCTCGATAGAATCGTGCAAATGCTCCTTCAGCGAAATTGGTGCCGTTATCTGTTATGATACTGTGAGGGTAGCCATATCTCAGGATTATATCCTTGAGGAATGTCACGGCTGTAGCTCCATCAAATTTTCTTATTGGCTTTACTTCAATCCATTTTGTTAACTTGTCAACCATAACCAAGATATGGGTCATATTTCCTCATGCCGGCTTAAACGGACCAACCATATCCAAACACCATATAGCAAATGGCCAGGTAATTGGTATGGTCTTGAGCTCCGACATTGGCATGTGCGTCTTGGTGGCATACCTTTGACAACCATTGCATTTTCTTACCAGATCCTCTGCTTGTTCCAAGGCACTTGGCCAGTAAAACCCATGCCAGAAAGCTTTTGCTACCAAGGCTCTAGACGAGGCGTGATGCCCACATTCCCCCTGATGTATATCTCGCAGGATGTCAAGCCCTTCTTCCGAGTCAACACATCGTTGGAGGACATTTGTGACACTTCTCTTATATAGCTCGGAATTGATAATCATGTATGCCTTTGGCCTCCCCTGAATTTTCGTTGAAAGCACTTCTTCACTGGGAAAAATTCCATCCTTCAGGAACTGGAATATGGGCAGTGCCCAAGAAGGTATGGCTCGCACCGGAAACACTTCCTCGTCAAATTCCATCCTTTAGGAACTGGAATATGGGCAGTGCCCAAGCAGGTATGGCTCGCACCGGAAACACTTCCTCGTCATAACCTCAGCAGGATCACACTGCGTAGTCCCTGAGTTCTGTGAAGTAGTCCACGGGTTTGCCGAAGCAGTCCCCGGGTTTGCCGAAGCAGTTCCCGGGTTTTGTGAGGTGCTTCCCACATCAATGTCCATGGGTACAGCTTCCGACTCCGGATTTTCCGGGATATAGATTGACTCAGACTCTGGGGATGGCCTAATAGATGGTTTTATGAGGTGCTCTAGTGTTACACCTGGAGGGATCACTTGTCGGGTTGATCCGAGTTTTGACAGTACGTCGGTAGCCTCATTTTCCAGCTGAGGTACATGATGAAACTATCATCCCTCAAAGTATCCAGATATCTTTTGCACATGAAATCTATACAATGCCATATTTGCATCCAACGCATCCCAATGCCCTGAGACTTGCTGGACTACCAGATTCGAGTCACCAAAGCACTGGATCCGGCGTATTCCAATTTCTTTCGCCACTTTGAGCCCATGCACAAGCGCTTCATACTCCGCAACATTGTTTGATGCTGCGAAATGGATCTGCAGCACACACCTCAGCTGGTCTTTCTTGGGTGAGGTAAGCACAACTCCGGCGCCTAAGCCAGTTTTCGTTTTTGACCCGTCAAAGTGCATTCTCCAGTAGTTCAGATCTGGCAATGGTGGCTCATATTGCATCTCGGCCCAATCCACGAAAAAGTCAGCCACAGCCTGAGACTTGATCGCGTCTCTCCTGTCGTACTACGGAGCGTAAGGGGCTAGCTCAATTGCCCATTTTGCGATCCAGCCGCTTGCATCCTTGTTGCTCATTATTTCAGATATGGGGGCTTCACATATCACATTGATTGGGTGTTCCTCAAAATAGTGCTTCAGCTTCTTTGCCGCCATATATACACTATGCCATCTTCTGATAGTGAGGATAGTTTTGCTTTGATGCTGATAATACCTCGCTCAGGTAATAGACTGGCCTTTGCACTGATTTACCCTCTCGTCGCTACTACTGCACTTACAACTCTGTTGGTTGCGGCTATGAAGAGCAACACTGGCTCTTTTGATAGTGGAGAGGCTAACACTGGTGCAGTGGCTAACATTTTCTTTAATTGGATGAAGGCTTCATTGGCCTATGGCATCCATATGAACTTGTCCGACTTTTTCATTAGTTGATAGAGAGGCAGTGCCTTTTCTCCCAACCGACATACAAACCGACTTAAGGATGCTAGGCAACCAGCGAACTTCTGGACATCGTTAATACACTTCAGCAATTCCATTCGCTCTATGGCCCGGATTTTAGTTGGGTTAGCTTCGATACCTCGGCTAGAGACAAGAAATTCGAGTACTTTTCCAGCCGGGACACCGAAGGTACATTTCTCTGGGTTAAGCTTCATTCAGAACCTCCTTAAGTTCGCGAACGTTTCCCGGATATCATCAAGGAGCGTTTTGCTTTCCTTGGTTTTTTTAACCACATCATCCAGATACACTTGCACATTTCGACCATTTGGTCATATAAAATTTTTTGCATACATCTTTGGTACGTTGCCCCTGCATTACGTAAACCGATAGGCATGGTGCAATAGCAATAAGCCCCGTACAAGGTAATAAACGCAGTCTTTATTTGATAATTCGGGTTCAGAGGTATCTGGTGGAAACCAGAATATGCATCTATGAATGACAGCAGTTCACACCCAACAGTAAAATCTATGACCGGATCTATCCTTGGCAGTGGGAATGGATCTTTTGGGCACGCCTTATTCAGGTTCGTGTAATCGATGCACATACGCCAAACCACTGCCACATTCGGATCATCTTTCTTCTTTTCCCCCAGCATCGGATTAGATAGCCAATCCGGGTAAAGCACTTCCATGATGAACCCAGCTGCGAGGAGCCAAGCTATCTCTTCTGCAATGACCTTTCTCCTATATTCGGCGAAGCGGTGGAGAGGTTGCTTCACCGGATTGGCTCTGGGTCTCACATTCTGAGAGTGCTCGGCCAACTCCCTCGAAACACCTTGCAAGTCCTGTGTGGACCAGGCAAAGATATCCCGATTCTGACGGAGGAAGTTGACGAGCTCGCTTTCCTATTTATCAGTTAACCCGACACCAATCGTTACGGTGCGCTCTGGGAACAGATCATCAACTGGCACTTTCTTTGTATCTTTCGTTGCTTGAAATGAGACACTTCCATGCGGGTTACTCAGCGCTAGCATATACTGCTGCGCGGACTGAGCCAATCTCGCTACCTCCTAGATCTTTCTTTTTTCTTGTGCAATCACGAGTGACTCGGCCAAGTTAGACTCGGCTGACGCACACTCAATGGAATGTCGGAAGTCCCCAACTATGGTAATTACCCCATTTGGCCCAGGCAGTTTCATTTTCAAGTAACTAATGTGAGTACTTGGCATGAATTTGTTCAAGGCTGGCCTGCCGAGTAACCCGTGATATGCGCTTTCTAAGTTTACAACCTCAAACTCCAAATTCTCAGTTTAGCAGTTATATCTCACGCCAAACAACACGTCAACGCGGACTTTGCCGATGGGTTCACAGGAAATGCCTTGTGGCCTGGAGCATGTTCTCCGAGATACCCAACTTGCGCATTGTATCCACATACATGATATTAATGTTGCTGCCATTGTCAATCAGTACATTGGAAAACCTCACATTGATATTTGGCCCGATGAACATTGGGTCCAGCACCAGTGCATATGAACTAGGACTCGCCATGAGCTTGGTATGGTCCTTGATGCTCCACATAATTTCCTAATCCGACCAAGGCATATACCTCATCACCGCTGGCATAACTGCATTCACCTCCATATGTCGGCGTTGCATGGTCTTTCTATCCATTTCCGCCGTGGTAAACACACAGTAACTCTGGTGATGCTCTCTGTATTCATTTCTCCCCTCATTGTCGGGATATCTTTGATCTAGTTGACGCTGATTTTCCACCTGATGCACTGCATTCCTTCTCTCAGGGTTTTCATACCTCGGTGGAGGTGGTAACAACATTAACTGTTGCGTGTTCGCTCCGGAGAGCAATTGCTCCCAGGGTAACTCCTGCCGAGGTTGATCGTTATGAGTTGTCTGAGCATTCCCTGAACCATTTTGTTCTATCTTCCTCATCCTCTCACATTGCTGAGTCGTATGACCCGCCGGGTTACTCGGATTTGGCGTGTGAAATTTGCACGGCTGATCCAGCATTGCCTCATACGTACACCTCGACCGGTCTTTCTTTTCTTGCCACTGTCTCTTTTGCTCGGGCGTCCAAGTTTTCTTGCCATCATTTCTTGGGGTCCACTATTGCCCTCCAGTTTTGTAACGCTGATTACTCCCTACTCCTGGTTGATCTTGGTTTACCGCAGCAACTTGTTGTGAACTGTACCGGTAATCCGGTCTATCATCTCTTCTCTTACCCCGGTAATCATTTCGCCGGGATGATCCGGCTCCATCTCCTGGTAGTAATCCTCACTTGACTCGTTTGACATAAGCCGGGGTTGAGTCGGATCACCCAAAGCATAC
Source organism: Avena eriantha (assembly GCA_910589775.1). Classification (NCBI taxonomy): domain Eukaryota; kingdom Viridiplantae; phylum Streptophyta; class Magnoliopsida; order Poales; family Poaceae; genus Avena; species Avena eriantha. Next base: position 91,832,609 of record OU342743.1, read on the forward strand.
AAATCAGCAAGCCGGATCATTTCTGCCAGTGTAGTTGGCATATCCATTTGCAACCTTTGCCACAGCATGCTTGCATATCTACACCCTTGTGCAAACCAAGCTATGGCCTAAGACTCAATCACACCTTCACATGAATTTCTCACGTTGCACCAGCGAGTTAGGAACTCCCGATCTGTTTCATTCGGTCTCTGTTTGCACATTGCTAAGGTCTATGGCCTATTCGGCCTCTGGTACGTGCTCGAGAAGTTACTGACAAACATTTCCTCAAATTCAATCCAGCAGTTGATACTACCGGGCGGTAAATTGTTTAACCATACCCTCGCTGGCCCCTCCAACATCTGAGGTATATATCTCACTGCCCATCTCAGATTGCCTGGGGCAAAGTTCACTGTTGTTGCGTAATTGATTAACCAATCCTCTGGCTTGGTGCTGCCGTCATATGTTTTCATGCATCTGGGTAACTGGAAGTTAGGTACCGGAGGCTCCTTCATGATCCGGGGCCCAAAGCATGCTGGACCCGGAGGACCTTGCCCCTCAATCCGCTCCGATCTATAGAGCCGATCTAGCTTTAACCTGGCATCGTGAGGCATCAAGTTCCTACTTCCCAACCTTGACCATATCACATGATAATCCGGCCTAGGGTATCCTGTGTTCACCATTTCTGAATCACCGTCGTTGTATCTATCTTGCTCTTGCGGAGCGCCTCTCTGTTGCATACGTTGGCCGGCATTTTGCTCTGGCCGTGGTATATTATGCTGCTGTGGTTGCCCTTTATCCGTCGAATTACGCTGTTCGGCATTGCCGTTTATAGAGTTTCCCTGACCGGCATTGCCTTGGTCGCAGTTACCTCGGCCAGCTTCACCTCTGCTGACACTCCGTCGATCCTCATTTCCTTGCACTGCTTTTCCTTTCCCTACCCTTGCCGGGTCATCTGGGACTATCTGTTTGTTTCTCCTTGCCGAAGTTACCACTTCCTCTCTTCGAGGGCCATCATGAGGGGATGACGCAGCTCTAGCAGATTTCTCTGGGTTTTCCACTGCCGAATAAATGACCTTGGATGCCGCAGCTCTTGCCGGGTTAGCCCTGAGAAACTCCTCATTCTGTCTGTTAGCGATCCGAACTAACTCGTTGACCCTTTCCTGCTATCTTTGTCGGGCTTCACCCGTCAAACCCTCTAACTCGGACGCAGCTGCATCTGCTGCTCTGAGGTTCTTTGCCGGGGTGCTGTACTTTGGCAGCCCCATGGACACAATGTTCTTTGATTCCTCAACTCTAGTGTCACCCTCTTTGTTCATTTCACTGATGAGGTTTCTCCCTTTTACTTTTACAGCATCTACTTTATTTGCTCTTGCGTACTCGCGCAGCGTCATGTTCAACGACTGCTGAGCCGCGGCTATCTTTTTCAAACCCTCTAGGATTTTCTGCCTAGTTTCCTCTAACTCGTCCTATGCCTAGAGTCGGATCTACCACTGGTGCTATGGGGCTTGCCAAGCTATCTATCGCCTGCTGCAGCACATCCTCTGGTCTCTCTAGCGGAGGACCTCTACTTTTCCTCGATGCCTTGGGCGTTACCTCCGGATCTGGTGCCGGTTCCTTGCTCGCGCCAGCGCCAGGCGCAGTCATCATCACCTCGGCGCGGTCAGGGGAGCGAATGATACGCGCCCCGTAAGCCACGCTAAGGGGTCGCTCGCCTCCCTCGACGACGTACCACGGGTGAACGCACGACCCATCGACGGTGATGTAGATCTTGTTAGCACCAAGATTGAAGAAGAGGTTGTTGCGCGGAAGAGGTCACTTGCCGAAGCAAGCAGCATTGTCGCTGACGTAGTCCGGCGCTCCGAAGCGCTGAACGAGCCCAAAGACGATGCGGTCGCCGTTGCTGATGATGTTTCCCATCCAGATCTTCACTCCTTCTAGCGCCGCTAGCCCCACGGTGGGTGCCAACTGTCGTGGTGGTGTCACGGCAGATGCCATGGATAGGCTAAAGGTGGGGCTAATATGCACTAGAGGAATCCAGGTAGGGATAGTGTGGTGATTCCACACATAGATGCTTTGTATTCACCAAGTGTTCAAGGTTTACAGATGCTCCTTGAGCTGTATCAGGGAGAGGAGGAAGAAGAAGCTCTCTTACTCTCACCACTACCTATCTCCCAGTGAACCAACTACTCAAATGCCAAGCCCTACTACAGAGGCCCTAGTGCTCCTCATAAAGGGGAGGCTAGGTCTCCAGTTAGGGCATACGTGGAAGCATATTCCTAGGAATATGTTTCTTCCCAAAATAGCAAACCGACCGGGTCACCTTTTGCCATCGTAAGCCATGCAGAGGCTACGTAAGCCTCTGCGGCGCCAGCGTCATTCGACATAGGGCGCGTAACCCTTATCGGCCACACCTCGGTGGTCCTTCCCTCTGTCCACTTCGCTCATGCTCCAGCGTACAGTGAGCACCTTTTGACCAGCGAGATTCCTTCCTTCTCTTGCAAGCCTGATATAACCCAGAGCATGTGTGGTTAATCTGGCACCGCGGGTACCTGCATTCAAGTTACAAAATGTCTGCCGGCATACGACATACGTCGGCCGGGAGTCAGTTAGGTGGACATCCTCCAGTCCGGGTTACTCTGTAATTCAGCCTGCCTTGAGGTGACTCGGCCAGCACTCGCTTTGACCTTGCCGTACTTCGGCTAACTCGGCCTCTATACCCCGGCGTGACCCTACCTAGGGGTATCCCCCCAACACATTCTCCAAGGGTCTTATGTTCGTCGGCTCCCTGAGGTTGAAAGGGCGTGTCCATGTCATCGCACCCTGGCAACACCTGAGCCAACCTGACCGTCATCACGTCATCATCCATTGGATTGTTATGCATCGTGCGGCTCACCGGTTGTATGAGAGTGCCCTTGGCAACATCCTTCAACTCACCGCCGACATCTTTAAGAAGGAGTATGCAAGAAGTGTCCTGAGGCAAAACATGTTGTTGGGCGTCATGAGATGGCAGCAGTCATGCATCAAAGGCATAAAGACGTGCACTAACTAATTAGTTACCTTGGTGATGGCGTGGATCTTGGCTAATGTAGATACACGGTCGATGCCGGCGGTCGGCCTATCATCATCTGCAATCTCCCGCTCGGGTGCCTCACGAAGCACCACCGCCGTCAGTTGCGCCTTATTTGTATCTTTGGCGGGAGGGGGCGTCGGTGTGACCAAAACGAGCGGCTGCGTCCCGACGTTGACGGCTGGCAGGGTCACCTGGTCCGGCGACACGGTAACATTGATGCCCGAGTTGCTGCCGCTTAAGCTGGGCAGATGTATCGGCCCCTATCGACCTCCTGCATTCCAAGCAGTAAGCCCCTCGAAACACTCAGGGGTTCATCGAGCAGAGCTTCTCTTCCACTAACTTGTCCACCGTTTTCTCATCCACCGCCTTCTCCTCCAGTGTATGCACCTTCATCTTTAGCTCTTCAACAACGGCTTTATCCTTAACCGCTAACTGGTTCTTCCTCTCCCTTCTTTTCTTGGCGTCCTCTTTGTAGTACTCCTTGAACTTCACGCTCGTACCGAAGCCGGACACACGGCCAGCTGAGGCCGAGTGGATCAGAGGAACCAAGCTCAGGATCTCACAATAGTTAAATAACTGAACCACATGAACCAAGATCAGGAGCTCACATTAGTAAAATAATTGAACCACAAGAACCAGAGTGGACTAAATGAGTTGCCTTAAAATTCTGTCTTTTACATGCATCATATTCCTAGTTGACTGCTAACACATGATCTTCTTTTCCCTGTCACTAGGCTTTGAGATACTTTGACCAAAATAGAGTTGGTTATATAAAGGTAGTGTGACAAACAACACCATTGTTCTTTTGGAAGTGATTCCTTAATTAGGTACCTAAGTTTGCATTATTCTTACTTTTCTTATAAATGCAGGTGGATGATTTACAATACCACTACCACTAAAATACCTTAAAACTTACATAGATATGGCAACAAACACCCAAGACCAAATCAATTCCACTACCACTAAAATATAAATCAACCAGATCGTTTAATTTGTTCCATGCTTGCATCCTTGTTACTCAATCTACCACCCGTTAATAATCAGTCACTTCCAGGCCTAGCTAGTTCATTGATCAGCATTCAACTTGGCACATGCAAAAGATTAGCCTTCTCTGAATATCCAAGAATTCCATCAAACTTTAGCATCTAGTGCATATATCTCACAAACAAAACAGGATTACATGCATAAAGGATGTTGCAAAGCTACTAAAAATAATTACAACCATTGCAATAGATGAGTACCAGATAAGAAAAAAGTTTCACATCCTAATCAGCGACAGATACCTAAGATGCCAGAATCAATGACAAACCATTGCAAAAAAAGGTGAGAGATCAATGTCACACCCAAAAATTGGGAAGTGATAGCTTATATGGTGATTAGAGTTGCTGTTGTTACAACTGATAGGGACATGGTGTGTAAAAGCACATGAAAAATTACCAGGTTACTCATTTGAAGTGGTTTCATACTAGTCAAATTCTCTCCGGTATTGCATATTTGCATGGGAAGCATACTGTCCACAAGTATATATAGCTTGTATAATTATTTAGTTCCTGCCAATGATTTTCTCCTCTTATGCTTCCTATTTGGTTCTACCTATGATCAATTTTGTTTGACTGTCCCTTGAAGAAATACAACTATTTCTGTATTCAATTTATGAAACCGGGTATGCAACTACTTATATAAAAAGGAGAACATAACAGTGGTGTCAGATGTTCTATACTAGTGTTTGTGGGAGAGGTTGAGAGGGATCTTGCCCAGGAGGCAAAGTAGCTTGATCTCAAAAGGGTACATGGCAGTTCTTTATATAGGACCAAGAAAATAAGCAACTAGTGTTCAGAGGGGGTGGGGGGTGGGGGGACGAACCGTGCGTGATGCTGCTGCGGTGGTCGACGACCACAAGGGTGGCGGGCTCCAGCGCGGCGGCTCCTCCTCCATGGGCTACAGGTCTGTAGGGCGGCTCCCTCGCCCGGCGGCTCCTCCTCCATGGGTTCATCGAGTGGCTCCTCCTCCACGGGCTGCTAGGGCTTCGGCGCGGCGGTGGCTAGCGCTCCGGTGACGAGGGAGGCGCTAGGGTTTGCGTGCGGGGGACGACAGAGAGGTTGCTTGATTAGGGGGAGATTTTGGCTAAGTGTTGGATCGAGAGAGAAAGGTGGGATTAGGGGGAGAGGCTGAACCGTCTATTTGGCTAAGTGTGAAAGTTTTGTGGCGCATTCCCACAGAATGCGCCACAAAAGTTCGAACTTCTGTGGCGCATTCTGTGGGAATGCGCCACAAAACTTTTGGACATAGTACAAAAAAGCGTGGCATCATTGTATGACAAGATCTGATACTTGTCCTAGTGGTCTTGCTTGCTTGCTCTCACCTGGGGCAGCCAGGTTCGAATCCTGGCTGTCTCACACATTTTTTCCTTAAAAAAACTATTTTTAATTACATACATATGCATATTTATTCAAAAAAGCAAGAACATATACATATATGCATATTTATTCACATATGCATATTTATTTGAAAAAAGCAAGAACTAATATATATGTGTGTTTGCTTGTCACACACAAATGTGAATTTGTATACCCACACGAATATCACATTATATGTTTTAGTCTCTAACTAATACCCACACTAATATCACATTATACCCACACGAATTAATACATCAAAAAGTCACACAATTGCTAGTGTCTCTTCACAATCTTCTTGCCCTTTTTCGTCGCGGTTGAATACTTTAGCCCGTGCACTTTGAGATTTCTTCTTGTGAATGGACAACCTTTAGTAGGCAGTGTGGTCTTCCTTCTTACTTTAGTAGTAGTAGGCATGTCGAAGTACTTGTCGAATTCCTCTTCGATCTTTGGGTCGCCGTTTTTGTCGAAGTTTTGCTCGTTGGCGGCTCCTTCCATTCTGATGATGCTCCTCTTTCTCTCCTAACTACAACACTATTAGGCTTTGACGGGTTGGTAATAAAAAAACATTGATCAACTTGGCTAGCGAGTACCCAAGTCTCATTTTTTGCGGAGGCGTTCTTCGTCGATTTGGCATCTGGTATAACCATTGTGGTGAAATACCGTCCTTCTTTTTCCACGTTCTTGGCCCATCTAGCACGGAACATCGGTACGATCTCTCCACAATAGTCGAGCTCCCATATCTCGTCGATCCTTCCGTAGAATCGTTCCATCACAGTAGTCTCCTCATCAGCAAAGGATAACATAGTTACTCCTGAGTTTTGATATTCGCTATTCCTATCCTTTTCCTCAGTGTAGAATCTGTAACCATTTATGTCGTATGACTGATAGGTCCTTAGGTTGTGCCCTGGGCCCTACGACAAGGAGAATATGAGTTTTCGATCTTCCGTAGAAGGCGTCCGTGGGGGATTGTCCAGTTTCCTTTTCTTGAACCAACCCGTGAAGCTAGAGTTATGCTCTCTGGTTATGTCTCCCTTCTTCCTCGGTCGGCCCTGGTCGACGTACTCCTACTCGATTAAGCTTTTGTGCTCTTCGACCCTAGGGCCGACCACTTCAATGTGTTGTAGCACGACTCGGTGTGCCCTTGCAAAATCAGTGCGTCAACCATCAATGCCGACATGTAGTGAGCGGTAGCCCTCGCGGTGACCATATCCACCGAGCTTGCCGAGGTGCTTCTTTGTGGGTATTCCAACATCCTTGTTCTCGATGGTTAGATAATTCTGGCAGAAGGAGATGCACTCGTAGATGAGACCTGTTGCGAACGAATCCTTTGATGACACCGTTTAGCCTTTCAAACAGCATCATGTTGTGCAGGAATGTCGGCCTGAGCTGGATGATTTCGTCCACAACATGTACAAGCAGATGCACCATGATGTCGAAGAATGCGGGAGGGAAGTAAATATCAAGCTTGCATAGTATCATCACGATCTCTTCCTGTAGCCTATTAAGCTTCTTCACACCGATCGACTTCCTAGATATGACGTCGAAAAAGTTACAGAGGCCAAACAACGTCTCACGGACATGCTCATCCATTATCCCACGGATCACAACAGGGAGTATCTATGTCATCAGCACATGACAGTCGTGAGAGTTCATACCGCTGAACCTCTTCTTCGCCACGTCCAGATATGTGCTTATCTTCCCCGAGTAACCGTGAGGAACTTTCACTCCAAATAGGCACCTAAAAAACTGCTCGAGCTCCTCCAGACTCAGAGTGAAGCAGGCAGCGTGAAGCACCACCTCATTCTTCTTAACTCCTTTGCGGCAACCTTGAGTCCCTTCCGTCTGATCATCATCATCATCATCATCATCATCATCACCACTATCAGGGTACTGAAGATCTTTCTTGATGCCAAGCAATTTAAGGTCCTTTCTTGCTTTTGGCCCATCCTTGGTCCTCTCCAGCATGTTCAGTAGAGTGCCAAGCAGACTCTCGGTAACGTTCTTCGTGATGTGCATTACATCAAGGCTATGGGGAGTGTGAAGGACCATAGGGCAGGTCCCAGAAAACAGACCTTGCTTTCCATACACCCAGCAGCGACTTTGTCCTTGGTCATTTTTTTCCAGGTGCAGGGCAATCTACCCAATTATTCAAAAGCTCCTCGATTTCTTTGCCGCTCCTCGGACGTGGGGCTCTTTCGAGCTCGTCCTTACCATTGAACAGGTCACCATGTTTTCTCCACGGGTGATCCATGCGGAGCCACTTTCGAGTACCTTGGAACACGGTTTTCGAAGACCCGGGATCCCTTGGTAGCTAGAGATGCGGTGTCTCATCCATGCACTTGACGCATGCATTGTGTCCGTGGTTCACCTGGGCCGATACATATGCATAACCAGGATTTTCCAGCATGGTCCTGAGCAACGCGGCTCTCAGATGGAAATATTCCTTAGTGTAGGCCTCCCACGTACGGGCCGGCGTCTCCCACAAGCTGGCTAACCCCTCTCTCAATAGCCCGAGATACAGATGCATATCGATACCTGGTTGTTTCCGTCCTGAATAAGAATGTTCATGTGTACATACCTTTACTTTGTGCATAGCCACGGGGGGAGGTTGTGCGGCCATACAAACACGGGCCAGGTGCTATGTGTGCTACTTTGGTTTCCAAAAGGATTGAGTCCATCGGTGCTCATAACCAGCCTGACGTTCCTTGCATCGCCCCCGAACTCTTCGAACTCGATGTCTAATGTATTCCATTGGCTAGCGTCTGAAGGGTGTGTCAGGATCTTGCCCTTCTCTAGATCAACTTCGGGTTTCTCTCTTTCCGCGTGCCATTGCATGAGCTTTGCTTCCTTAGGATCTACGAAATATCGCTATAGACGGGGGTGATAAGAAAGTACCATACCACTTTTCGAGGAACTTTATTGTTCCCTCTCTTGTACCATCCTTGGTCACACACTGGACATGTGGTTCTATCCGCGTACTCATCCCAATAAAGTGCGCAATCATTAATGCATGCGTGGTATTTAATGTATGGTAGGTCGAGAGGGCACACGATTTTCTTGGCCTCCTTGATACTTGTTGGCAATGTGTTCCCCTTAGGAAGTCAGTCATGCCAGTATTCCATCACTATCAGGGTACTTAAGATCTTTCTTGATGCCAAGCAATTTAAGGTCCTTTCTTGCTTTCGGCCCATCCTTGGTCCTCTCCAGCATGTTCAGTAGAGTGCCAAGCAGACTCTCGGTAACGTTCTTTGTGATGTGCATTACATCGAGGCTATGGGGAATGTGAAGGACCATAGGGCAGGTCCCAGAAAACAGACATTGCTTTCCATAAACCCAGCAGCGGCTTTGTCCTTGGTCGTTTTTTTTACACGCGCAGGCAATCTACCCAATTATTCAAAAGCTCCTTGATTTCTTTGCCGCTCCTCGGACGCGGGGCTCTTTCGAGCTCGTCCTTACGATTGAACAGGTCACCACGTTTTCTCCACGGGTGATCCATGCGGAGCCACTTTTGAGTACCTTGGAACATGGTTTTCGAAGACCCGGGATCCCTTGGTAGCTGGAGATGCGGTGTCTCATCCATGCACTTGACGCATGCATTGTGTCCGTGGTTCACCTGGGCCGATACATATGCATAACCAGGATTGTCCTGCATGGTCGTGAGCAACGCGACTCTCAGATGGAAATATTCTTTAGTGTAGGCGTCCCACGTACGGGCCGGCGTCTCCCAAAAGCTGGCTAACCCCTCTCTCAATAGCCCGAGATACAGATGCATATCGATACCTGGTTGTTTCGGCCCTGAATAAGAATGCTCATGTGTACATGCCTTTACTTTGTGCATAGCCATGGCGGGAGGTTGTACGGCCATACAAACACGGGCCAGGTGCTATGCGTGCTACTCTGGTTTCCAAAAGGATTGAGTCCATCGGTGCTCATACCCAGCCTGACGTTCCTTGCATCGCCCCTGAATTCTTCGAACACGATGTCTAATGCATTCCACTGGCTAGCGTCTGAAGGGTGTGTCAGGATCTTGCCCTTCTCTGGATCATCTTCGGGTTTCTCTCTTTCCGCGTGCCATTGCATGAGCTTTGCTTCCTTAGGATCTATGAAATATCGCTATAGACGGGGGTGATAGGAAAGTACCATACCACTTTTTGAGGAACTTTCTTGTTCCCTATCTTGTACCGTCCTTGGCCACACACCAGACATGTGGTTTTATCCGCGTACTCGTTCCAATAAAGTGCGCAATCATTGATGCATGCGTGGTATTTTATGTATGGTAGGTCGAGAGGGCACACGATTTTCTTGGCCTCCTCGATACTTGTTGGCAATGTGTTCCCCTTAGGAAGTCGGTCGTGCCATTATTCCATGTTTGCTTTGAAGCTCACATCGGTCTATTTGTGTTCGGCCTTCATCTCCATAGCCTTGAGCGTTACACTCAAATGTGTATCCTCGTGGTGACACCCAGGATACAATGGAGTCATCCCATCTACCTCCATTTGGGCCATCTTGTCTTTCTCTCTGGCTGCAGCTTTGTCGTTGCTCGTCTCCTTGAGGAGCAGTTCTTGAACATGAGGGTCCTGCAAGACCGAAGTTAGCAGCGTCTGTGTGTTCGCGTCTTCTCCTTCTTCATGATGATCATGCCCATCGACATCTCCTTCTCCATGCTGATCATGCCCGCCGGCATCTCCTTCATCATCATTATCATGCTCGCCGGCATCTCCTTCGTCATGATGATCATGCCCGGTGGACTCTTTGTCTTCTCGCACGCCCATGTCTTCGTGACCACCATGTCCTGCCGGTGCCTCATTGAGGTTGCGCATGAAACCGCGCCTGAGCAGGTGACCCTCCAATTGTCCAGAGTCAGGGTCGATCCAGCGGTGCAGTTTGCATGTTCGTCATGGACATCTTATCATGGTCTTGTTGTTCAGAATCATGTCCTCCTTCGCATCTTTCTTGTACCTAGCAATTCGACCTTCGCTCATTGTGAGGACCATGGTTGCCTGAGCGGTCAAAACAGAGAGTATAGGTGAGAACCACACCATATGAACATACACATGCATCAATGCTAGCCGGAAAAAATCCGGCATGACCTTTCCTAAAATTAGGACATATGGGTAGTGCAAAAATTTGCCGAAATGGAAATGAATCAACATTTCGGCAAAGATCCATGCAACGACACTGGCCGGGACAACAACAAGAAAGCAACAAAAAACTTCCTCCCATTGCAAACATTCATGCACCACACAAGCATCGTCTCGCCATGGATCACACACACACACACACCGCCCGCGCGACAAGCTTCACCTACATGTTCATGGCCAAGTACTCACCTAGTAGACACAATAATAGCGAGACGAGACCGCGCGATGAGAGAGTGTGGACAAATAGATCTACAAGTTGGTGGAGAGGAAATTAGTAAACAAATAGAGATGTGAGAGAGAAAAGTAAGGAACTTTTAGATCTACAAGTTGGAGGGAAGCTTCCACTTACCAATCTATGGACTAAAGTAGGTTTAGTTACAAGAAAATGGACAAACTATGGCCAAAATGGGGTGTGAGGGAGGAGGAAGACGAGTTGGGAGGAGGTAGAAAGGAAGAGATGTGAAATGGGTGGCGGTGGATATATAAGGTGGGAGCTTTTGTCACCTTTTTAACATGGATCTGGACGCCCTCATCTGTGGTGCATATGGAGAAAATGCACCACAGATGCTCAATCTTCTGTGGCGCATAAGCCCATGCGCCACAGAAGTGGGTGAATTAGATTCCATGTGGTGGGGCCCTCCTCCATGTTCTGTGGCACATGTGAGGATATGCGCCACAGAAGTGAAACATATCTGTGGCGCATATTCGCAAATGCGCCACAGATCGTGGGTGAATTAGATTCCGTGGTGGGGCCCTCCTCCATGTTGTGTGGCGCATAATAAAATATGCGCCATAGAAGAGGCAACTTCTGTGGCGCATATCTCGTTATGCGCCACAAAACTTGGATCAACCCACCCCGGCTAGCGGGTCCCACCAATCTTCTGTGGTGCATATTGTACAGAATGCGTCACAGAACTTCTAGGTTTATGTGGCGCATGTTTCCTAGTGCGCCACTGACAAGTCTCTGTGGCGCATGGATTTACATATGCGCCACAGATTAGCTTGTCTATCTATAGGTTGTTTTCTAGTAGTGACAGGATCAATACATGGAGGAATTGGCCCATGGTGCCAGATTTGATGACACTAATGACAAAGAGAACGAGGAGAACAATGACAGTCTCGTGTTAGCCGAGTACGATGGTGAGGACTTTCCAGTAATTGAGTGGGACAGGAACGATCATAGGATTTCAGAAGGCACTGTATTTGACACGATGCGGGACTGTCATAATGCCCTTACTACATATTGCATCTGCACCAATAATGATTATGTTGTTATTAAGAGTGAGCCATCAAGCTTCACAGTGAAGTGCCCATACAATAGGTGTTGGTGGAGGATGCACGCATCCACTATGCTCAGGAGCAGTTTCGTATAGGTATTACAACTAGTTGTGTATTTTAGATCATTGTGTAGAATTTGTTAACTGTACCTGACATTTTAATTATGTTTCATATAAAAGTTAACCGGTTCAAACATTCTTGTCCACCTCAAGGGGGACAGCCAAAGGACAAAACAAAACTAGCAAAGACTAGGTGGTTGGCAAATGCAATCATGGATTGGATGAGAGCGAACCCATCACTTGGTGCAACATCGCTCATAAAAGAAGTTTCTGAAAGGTTTAATATTACAGTACCTTACGTGAGGATGTTATATGCAAAGGAAATGGCTCTTGATAGAATCAATGGTCCATGGAATGAAAGTTTTCAGTTGCTTTATAGCTTCAAAGCTGAAGTGGAGATGGCTAGTCCAGCTAGTGTTGTACAGATAGACAGGCATACAGTTTAGTACAAAATAAGAGGGAAGACAATGGAGAAGGGGTGCTTTAGAAGGGCTTTTGTTTGTTTCAAATCTTGTTGGCAAGGGTTTCTGGATGGTTGCAGGCCTTATTTGGCAGTGGATGCAACAACTCTTCATGGCAGATTTAAAGGACAGCTAGCAGCTGCTACTGCAGTTGATGGCAACAATTGGATGTTCCTTGTTGCTTTTGGAGTTTTGGAGATTGAGTCAGAGGAAAGTTGGACTTGGTTTTTGGAGATTTTGCACGACCTTATAGGTCATCCACCAGGACTTACTATCCACATGGACACTTGCAAAGGTTTGAAGAAAGCAGTAGAAGCAGTATTCCCCTGAGTGGAGCATAGGGAATGTATGCGACACTTAGTGCAGAATTTTACAAAGAAATTCAATGGTAAAGTTTATACTGACAACCTATGGCCAGCTTCATACACATGCAGTTTGAGGAAGCATTTGTATCATTTGGAAGTGTTGTATAAACAAAAACCTATGATGAAGGAGTACTTGGATGCACATCATGGAATGGTGTGGTCAATAAGACAATTCAATGAAATTTGCAAGGTAGACTATGTGACAAGTAACCTTGTAATTGAAAGGTCAAGTAATTGAAAGGGCAAGTAATTGAAAGGGCTTATGTTGTGGCAAATATTTGTTAAGATTAGGTAGATGATCATGATAAAGATCGATTTGCATCAAAGAATTGCATCAACAGTATATGTTGGCCATCTCATCCTCCCATATTTTATTAAGGCATTGCATGCCAGGGCAAAACAATTTAAGATGAAATGCATTAGAAAAGGAATGGAGGTTGGGTAACATACACTGACAATAAAGATAGGCAATTGAGGTATCTAGTGAGTTTGGCTGACAGGACATGCCATTGCAGGCAATGGCAGCTCCGTGGGAAACCCTGCATACATGCATTGTTTTTCATGGGTGTTATAGGAGGTGAAGAGGGTGAAGTTGATCAGTACGTGTTGGAGTATTTCTCCGTTGCCAAATTTAGGGCAACATATGCTCGGAATGTTCTAGCCTTGTTGTGAAAAGACCAATGGATGGAAGTGAATCCAGGCTTCAAGCTATACCCTCCGGTTTTTACTAGACCAGCAGGTAGGCCAAGGAAGAATCGGATGAGAGCTAGTGCAAAGGGTGGTGCACCACCTCGACGATGTAAGTTCAAACATTGTGGGATCCTAGGGAACATTACTAGGCTTTGTAAAAATGCAGTGGAACTAGCTTATGGAATGGATGATCAGGCGAGAGCATCAAATGAAAATGAGAATGAAGTATCCGAATGAGAGGAGAATGAAGCAATGGATACATTGCAGATTGAACCAACGGATCGAGAGGAGATTGAACCAGATGTAGGGGAGATTGAACCAAATGCAGGGGAGATTGAACCAGATGCAGGGGTGATTGAACCAAATGAAGGGGAGATTGCACCAAATGCATGGGAGATTGAACCAATTTATTCATTAGAAGAAGAGTTCAAAATTAAAGGAATTACACAAGAGGATATTGAAGAAATGATTCCAATGCGTTTTGAACCGTATGAACCAACGAACCAAAACATGGTTGAACCAATTGTACAACAGACTGAAGCACTTGATTCATTTGATGCAGAGAAAAAGAACAAACGGAAGAAGCCGATGGTGGACTCCGAGAATATTCCAGCAAGGATCACCCGGAGCAAGGTGGTGAACTACGAGAATATTGTAGCAAAAAACACTAGGAGTAAGAAAAAAAATGAATTTGAATTATTAATTTGAATTTGTATGATGATTTTGAACTATAGTCAATGTTTGTATTGAATTTTTACTATTGTCAATGTTTGTGATGCTTCTAAGTTTGTATGTTGGATAACCCCATAATGTATGTGTTATTGCAAGTTTCTATTGTCATGCACATAGTTGCTTAACACTGCTCAGTTTTGCCGTGGACATGTGGTAACTCATGGGGTTTAGCTAGTTCATGGCTTAAACCATAGCAACCGTTGACCAATTGATGCAAAATTTGGCACCCTTGTGTATCCTAGATTTATTTACCATATGAAATTGGAAATTTTGGATTTACTTGTAGTCAGCCACATTTTTCTTTTTCTAAGTGAATAAATTCAAATAAATGGTTTTAGGGTTATTTTAATTCAAAAAAGAAGTCAAAACATAGTGCAACCTTCACATGGAGTCTTGTTATGTTAACTAAAACCTAGCATGAATAGTAAAGGAAATAAAGACAAATGGACTTCTCCCCTAAACCACTTCTTGGAATAAGCTATTAGCTATGAAGATGCATGGCTTTCTACTCACTCAACCTCCAAGATAACCCATCCCAAAACATACTTTGTCTAAATGAGGCCAAATTTGGCACACTTGTGTATCTTTGAGTTGCAAACAATATAATGTCGGCCAAGATGGATTATTTTGTTCAAATAACACATTTTCCATTTGTTATGCCAAAAGCTTGAATTTCCCTTAGTCATTTTTTTATCTGAGCACTCTTGTTTCCTTAGCTCTACGCAGCTTTCCCATTCGGCAATAGTTTTCCTCAGTTTTTCCCTCCTGCTAAAGTTTTCCTCACTTTTCCCCTCTCTCATGTCTCAGTTTGGCTAGCCCTATGATTGGTCGAGATGTATGCCACAAGGATCTTGGCCAGCCACCGTTGGATACATCATGATTCGTTGGGCTCGAGGTGTCTCTCCCTCCATTTCCCTGTCGCACGTATACCAGCCGCATCAACAAGCGCTCAGTTTGGTTGCGCTCTGATTGGTCGAGATGTATGTCACACGGATATTGGACTACCACCGTTGGATACATCATGATCCGACGGGCTGGAGGTCTCTACCTCCCTTTCCCTGTCGCACGTATACTAGCCGCATCTTCCTTCCCTCCTGTCTACGTACGGCGGTGCGGACCTATGCTTGGGGGTTGGAACAGCTTGCGGCGGTGCGGATCTTAGCGCGGCTGCTAGAATAGCGTGCGGCGTTGAGAATCATCGATGCGACGATGATTGAAGCCATCATCCGCAACATCTATGTTTGTGGCGCTGACAGTGGTCATCGAATCGAAGACGATTGAAGCCATCATCCACAACATCACTGCGATGGCGTGGATCAAGCCCTCGTGCACCGGAGCTGTGGGAGGAAGGCCGTGGCCGCAGCCGACACGTCGAGGTGCATTCGATGGTGAAGGCCGGATGAGAGCACTTTGACCGTACTTCTTGGAGTACACATACGGCAGGGATGGTGGCTAGCTTACCGTCCACTTAAAATTGGGACAAATTTAAGCCCAATTTGAACCAAAATTCCATGACTAAAAATTTGAATTCATTTGACATGTATTTGAGCCATGAGACCGGTGGATATGACCTAAAGTTGATTCATAAGTAGTAGTACTTACTTTGACAATCTCCGATCGGCTTGTATAAATTTGATCGAAATATGTATGATTTGAATCAAAATTGATATGTATTTGAGCAGTGAGGACGGTGGATATGCTCTAAAGATGATTTATAAGTAGTACTCCCTCCAACCCAAATTAGTTGATTTAGATTTTACTAGATTCGATTGTATCTTGTGGAATTTGAGTCAACTAACTTGGATTGACAATCTCAAGCACTAATTTGAAACGGGGAATGGATGTTGCCGCCAAGGCTACAACTCTACCCGGCAGCCACGATGGCAGCAAAAAAATTGTCAAAACTGATAGGCCCGAACTTGACCCTCTAGGCATTTGGCACTTGAACTATGGGCAGCTAGATCCAATGGCAAGCAACTCGGGCCCCGCAATGCATTCTCTCGACAACTTTGGGACCGCTAGATCCAATGGCAAGCAACTCTTGTACCGCTATGCATTCTCTCGACCACGTTGGGATGGCTGGATCTAATGGCAAGCAACTCGGGCACCGGAATGCATTCTCTCGCAATTCGAGGAGTGCAAAGTGACTAAATTAGCAGGAACTAACAACCATCTATTGAATAATAATTCTACTATCTACCCTCCCCCCCACGCTTCACTTGAAGTTCACGTTCTAGATTTTCTACGACTTGATCAGGTATGGCAAGATCAACCTCAGGTGTCAACTTCTCTTTGCCAATAAGCTCTGGATTCTTCCTCGACAGTACGCTTCAGCTCGAATATCAACATGTTTTTATGGGCCAATTCATCACCTAACTTGGCAACGATCTCCTCCAAATCCATCATATGGCTAGACCACTGAGTTGATTCATCTTGCTATGCAATGTACCATGGATCATCGGCCTGCATAGCACACTGTAACAATCCCAAAACAAACTAAATTGGAATCAGTCCGATAGGCCATGTCAGCACTTGAAATTCAACTGTAGTACAAAGAGAAGGAGCTACATGCACTTCTGACGTGGTAGGAGAAGGAGAATGTGTCCACGACATGATTGATTCCCCACCCTCGCAGGTGTACCTGCTACGACCAAACATTGAGGACTAATTTGCACCTACAATATCGAGGAAATTATGGGAACCGAATCGATTAGGGTGGGCGGAGCAGGAGCAGAGGTCTTAGCAAGCACTACTTGCAAATGTTGCGAGTGTTTGTCGAGCTATGGCGGTGGAACCAAATCCCGGTCGTCGTGGGCGGCGGGCCTTCCTACGGTCGGTACTTCCCCAACATACAATGCGTGCAGACAAAACAGGTGCCGGAGCCATGGTTGAGGTGCAGCGCGATGGTCTATCTGATACCGCCTTACGACAGATCCAGCGACGCACCAACGATGGCTACTCTGTCCACCGGTGGGATAGGAGCTGCTCGGCGATGGGGGCTGGGAGTATATGAGAGAGAGCCAACATGTCATACACGACCCCACCTGTCAATTATTTCATATTTTCCAATTTTGCATATCTGCCAAACTTTTTCTTTGAAATTTGTATATTTTCCACATAACCACCACATGCCACTGACACACAAAATGGCAAACATGCAAGTTGCAAAGTAAAACCTGGCAAATTTGCAAATCTCCCTCCAGCCCCACATGATGCCCCCACCAGTCATTGGTTACGAAGGTCCCACATAACGGCTCCACATAGCAGCTCCATCGTTCATTGGCTTCAATGGCCCCACAGAACGACCCCATTTGTCATTGGCTGCACCAGCCACACAATCAGGAAAAACGGGGCCCAAAAGTCAGCGAGAGACGGATGGCTAGTTCGTTGTGTATCATGGCCCCACCTGTCAGCATGTAACGGTCGAGGTGACGTAACATAACGCTCAACGCAGGACCCGCCCAACGCGGTCCCACCTGTCAGCATGTAATGGTCGAGCCTTTGACCTGACGGCATCCACCCGTTCGAGCGCATGTGAGGGTTTCAGAATGGTGGGAGGGGAAAATTGAGGAAAAACTAAGCGGCTGGGGAAAACTGAGTAAAATTAACAAACCAGGGGAACCCAATTGCAAGAGCGTAGCTCTACCAACAGAGCTATATCCCCCCCCCTCGAGCAAAGTGGAGTATGCATGAAAGAAAGTAAGGTCCACAGAAGGGCAGTTTGCTTTCTATCTACCCTTGGCATCATCGGTGGCTTCTCTTTCGTAGGCTAAGGAAATTGCCGTAGACAGAGAGGCAACTTACAATTGGAAGAAAGCTCTAGAATAAGAACCCAGGGTGTCTCCATCGAGTGTGCTATTTGTTCACCGTAGGAGGGCTCACTGGAATAGTTCTCCAAGTAGGCCCTCTTGGCCACCCAAGACCTTGGCTTTTTAGAGAATCCCACTCCTGTGTCGTAGGACTTGTAGCTCAGGTTATTTTAAGGCTAGTGCTAGTAATGAAGACGAGTTCTTCTTTCTTTTATCACTTAGGAGCCATGCGAGATGAAAGTATCATGCATGGTTTTGCATGAGAGAAAGACGAAAATAGAAATCCCAAAGTTATAACAGCAAGCTCATAATTGAGTGAAGAATTAAATTATTACAAGCAGAAGTCACTGACCACAAACATCAAACAACGGAAGGCAAATTATGCTATTAAGTATAGCAAACTTAACAAATGGCCTAAGAGGCCTAAAGCATAATGATGACGTCCCAATACATAGATTCCAGGCTACCGACCGGGAACCCCAAGCTACTCGTCAATGTCGATGTTGTAACAAACTCATCTTCTATAGTAACTGACATGGGTATACCCTACAGGTACCGTAGTTCAGTATACTGTCCGGATATGGTGGAAGCCCATAGTGTTGCCAAGGCCCAAATGGAGAACTCGATTGGCCCACGGACTCTCGATTGCTTGCGAGACAAGAAGCTAAAGATAGAAAGTTTAAAGGGAAAACCCTAATATGTAACTGACTCGACCTGGTACCCGAGACCTAGCCTATCTATATAAAGGCTAGGAGGGGGCAGCGAGGAGCATAGGCGCAACCCTAGTTTCCACAACTCTTGCTAGATTGCATCTGCGTGCCCTTGTAATCTTCGACAACCCTCGTCAATTAGCGTCGTCTGTGGGTATTGAGAGTGCTGAGATTCGCCAGCTCTTCGGCCCCATCAACCGCGATCTACAACTCCACAACAGCGGAGATTTGCCAGCTCTTCGGCGCATTTGACTTCACCGTCCACACGCCGGCCACTCGCCCGGCTTTCGAGTTTGTAGGCAATGGAATCAGTCTGGCTATTGGGAGCTTCCGCTTCCAGGTTGGTCAGATGGGCACGCTTCGCATGCCTGACTAGCCAACGGCACCCGCAATTGTTCCAGCGGACCGAGAGCACGGACAGCGACAACAGTCGCGGGTCCGATCTGGGTGATCTAGCCACCGAAGACGGAGCCTATGGCTCCGGATCTGAAAGTTGCAGGAGCAACAGCTTCCCTAACCACTTCATGTGCGTGGTCATCAGCGTGTGCGACACCGCCGCCGATCACGGAAACGCTGGCCCCGGATCTGGCACCGGACCGCCCAACGGTGCTGATCCACCCAACAACACCATGCGCAACGGTGGCCCCACCAATGGTGGCAACGGCGTGCCCGTCAACAACGGAGCGACAATCGAACCGCCAACCGTGGTGAACGAAGATACAGGAGAGTGTGTCGTGATCAAACTCAATGACAACGCGTGGGCCCGTTTCCGAGAAGCTCTGCGAGGCAATCCTCTGCCCCTCGGCACGCTGCAGGACATGCTGATGGGCTACCATTGGCTACTAAAGGAGGAGTACAGACGCTAGATACACGCAATCGCGCAACTCGAGGCGCGTAAAAATGCGGCGGATGAGCCAAGTCTTTGATGAGCTGGGCTCTCCTCCCACGGAGGATCCTCCTCCAAAGGCAAGAAGTACATGGCCAACAAGAGGCGATCTCGGATGGCCCATCTCACCGAGTAAGAACGCATAGAAGCTGCAAAGGTCCTCGACTTCAGCTCTATGATAGTTGACACGCGGGGCAACGTGGTCCCAAAGACACCGCAAGCCACGGTGATAGCGGCCACCATGTACCTCCTCAACAACCAGCCGCCAGCAGGAGATCCAAGATCTACGATCACAGGCTTGGGGCTAATCGAGGCAAGCCTCGACAAAGAACCAACGCCGGAGCCAAAGAAAGGAAAGGCTCTGGAAAAACGCTATTCATCACCTTCCTCCAGTGATGATAGTCACGATCTGTCTGAACATCGCCGCTCACGGCAACACGATCACGACTATGATGCGCGCGATGACCTCATGCAGCGCAAAATCGACAAATCAAGGGCAATACGCGCTCGTTCGAATGATTTAGAAGAGGACAAGACTGAACTCTGCGGCACTAGAATCATGGAGGCGAACCATACCCGCGACCCATGGGCAACATGGGGATGATCCAAAAAGGGCGTCCCTCAAATCGAGTGCAGAAGGCCATCACTCGCCAAGTCAACCTGGCGATAAACTCTCCACCTTCCACCACTGAGTACCTCAGTGGAAGTGACTACTGCATCACCTTCGACAAGCGTGACCACCAGCGCAAAGTTCCTCGTCCAGGCCATTGTCCCCTTGTGCTCGAGGCGCAGATTGGGGGCTTTGACGTGAGCCGCGTCTTCATGGATGGCGGCAGTGGCATTAACCTAATGTTCTCGAGTACCTGGCATGCGATGAGGATCCCTCTGACATGTCTGGAAGTTTCAGACACGACGTTCCACAGCATTGTCCCAGGGAAAGGTGTATATCACCTTGGCAAAATCAACCTCGACGTCATCTTCGGCACGCCGCAAAACTTTCGGCGAGTGCGCATCGACTTCGAGGTCGTTGACTGGCCTTCACAATATCACTGCATCCCCGGACATGTCGCGTTCGCAAGGTTCATGGCAGTACCACACTACGCCTACCTGCAGATGAAGATGCCAGGACCAAACGGCGTAATCACAATCAATGGAAAATTCGAAAGGTTCGACAGCTACGACAGGGAATTCAATAGAATTTCTCAGTCCTTCGGCATGCAGGAGGAACTCGCAAGACTGAAGGAGTCGACAGCCAACAATCTGCCTCCCCTAAGCAGGCCAAGTTCACCCGACCTGTCCTTCGACTCGTTGGTGCACACGAAGAAAGTCCAGGTCCACCCAACGGACCCGACTAGGAAATCTTGAGTGCAGACGAAGAAAGTCGGTGCACACGAAGAAAGTCCAGGTGCACACGAAGACGACCCTCATCGCCAACAACTTGAGTTCCGCATAGGAACTCGCGCTCGTCGAATTCCTCCGTGAGCACTAGGAAATCTTTGCCTGGTGTCCAACGGACATGCCAGGGGTTCCTAGGGAATTCGCCGAGCAGGCACTAAATGTCAATCCAGACGCAAGGCCAGTCAAGCAGACAATTCGGCGACTGTCTGAACCGAGAGCACAGGCAGTCGGAATGGAGATCAATAGACTCCTCGGTGCCAAATTCATACGCGAGATCAAGGAAAGCACTTGGCTCGCCAACACGGTGCTGGTACCTAAAAAAGACACGGATATCCTACGGATGTGCATGGACTTCACCTCCCTGAATAAGCACTACCCAAAGGATCACTTCTCGTTGCCACGAATCAACCAAATCATCAACTCCACCGTGGGATGTGAGCATCTCTACTTCCTCGATGCCTACTCAGGCTATAATCAGATTCGAATGAAGGAGGAATATCAAGAGAAAACGGCGTTTACGACGCCTTTTGGTGTGTTCTGCTACAACACAATGCCCTTCGGGCTAAAAACGTAGGAGCCACCTATCAGCGGTGCATGCAGGCTTGCCTCAAGAATCAACTTGGTCACAACATCCAAGTCTTTGTTGACGACATCGTCATCAAAACCAAAGTGGAAGCCTCGCTAATCGACGATTTAAGCGAGACCTTCGCCAACCTCGACCGCTACCGGATCAAGCTCAATCCGGACAAATGCGCCTTCAGTGTACCATCTGGGCAACTACTCGGGTATCTCATCTCCATGAGGGGGATTGAGGCGAACTCGAAGAAAATAAAAGCCATACTGGCCATGGAGAAGCCAAAGAACGTAAGAGGCGTCCAACAGCTGGCAGGGCGAATCACGGAGCTCAGTCGATTCATCAGCTGAATGGGCGAAAAGGCACTGCCTTTCTACCAACTTCTTCGCAAAACTGACAAGTTTTAGTGGACCGACGAGGCGCAAGAAGCATTCGTCGTCGGTCAGCGCGCGCTCTGGCCTCGGCGGCGTTGGTCGGTCACGATCGCGCCACATCGAACGATCGTCGATGAGCGATCACTTCTTTGGGGACTGGTGCCCGCAATAGCTGTAGCCTTCGCCATCACCTCCTCCCCGCGCACGATAGGCCTCCTCCTCCTTCCGCCACCAGGTGTCCCCCGACGGCGTTGGTTCGAGCGACACGTGAATGGCCGCACACTGGCCCAGAAATTCTTCCGGGTTGCTGGGACACCTCTATTGGCGCGCCGCCATGGCGTATTCCGGAGGGACCACCCACTCCAGTCGAGGCTCCGGCTGAGGCTCCGGTCGAGCCTCCAGAAGCCGGTCGGGGCGTAGCAGCGCGGGTGGGGAAACAGGATCCCAGAACACCACACGACCTCCGCCCCTTTTCTGCTGGAAGTGCGGGTGTCGGAGGCGGGGATAGTCGCCTGCCATTATGTGGTCCATCACACTGGCAAGTGTCCAGGCGCCCCACCACAGCCTGCGGCCCTCCTTGTTCTTTTTGACGGGCGGCGGATGTCCCCCTCGTACATGGCGAGTTGCCGCTCGCGATGGTTCGCGAAGAAGGCGTTCCAGGTGGCGACATTGTCGGGGTCCCAGTTGGTGTCCATCTGCTGCTCCGACGTGAGCTAGCCGTAGTAGTGGTTGGTGATGGCCAACCGGCGGGCAACACCTTGAGGGACGGGCAGGACCGGCACGCCACCAGCGCTCAGCCTCCAGCCCGGAGGGCACCCGTACCCCGGCGGGCAGCGGTAGTGGGAGGCGCACAGCGCCTCCGCCTCGGCGTATGTTAGTGTGGGGATATTAGAGGATGCCATTGCATGTAGATCTGAGCTATGGCAATGACGGCCGTGGCCTATGTAGCCGGAAATGGCGGGAAGTTGAGGCGGGAAGCGGTGGAACTTGTGGGAAGCGGTGGAACTAGCGGGAAGGAACTAGCGGGAACGCGGTGGCGGCCACTTCCGACCGCCACGTGCCCGCTGAAAGGCGCGTGGCTTGACAGGGCAATATTTTATTCCCCTCCGGCGGCCCCGCTTGCCTCCCTGTAGATAGGGTTTTGCCTAGGGCCGCCGGGTTAATAAGGCCGCGCCGACGTCCCTCATAGGCCTTTGGGGACCTTTGAGGACCTCGAGTGGTGATGCTCTTAGTATGTTTAACATTCATCTCTGATCATACCACGTCATCCTATCCAACTAGGTTCATTCGTAGCTCTGATCCATCAACCGGATGGACCAGTGGTAATAGCTAAGCTTGGCTAAGCACAACAGATAAAAGTAGGTCTAGCGAAGCTCATAAGCCAAAGCCTAGTTATGTCAGGAGTAGTGGATCAGGGAATATAGGCAATGAAGGTAACATGCATTAGATAGGATTACTGTATCTATCAATAAAAGACTTTGGAATCGTATGCACATGGGAAGAATGAAATAATTTGGAAATCATAGGATTATATCATGTGTGGGGCTATGCTTGCCTTTGCCTGTTGATACTCAACTATGGATCTTTAGGGTTCATCTTCTTAGCATTGTTCGTCGATAAACTTTGATGGTGTTGATCTCGGTCTTCGATCTCGGAGTTGGTATCGTATTCTACTGGAAAGAACCAAACACCAGAAAGAAATTGGAAAACAATCAACACGTGGCATTGATGCAATGCTCAAGAAGGGAAGATGACATGACAAGTTAAATAACATTGAATTGAAACCCTAGAACATGCGTGGTCATTTTAAACAGGGTCCGAGGTGTACAAACCCTAGAAATAGGGGGAACCTCAGAGTCACCTACGGGGGTTCATTTGTTCTGCTAATTAAACTTGCCATTGAAGTTGTTGAACAATGCATGATTATGAGTCTATTGGATAGATCTTATTTTTCGGAACATTTTGATATATTTTACATATTTTCTGATTTTGAATCATTTTTAAAACAATTAAAAAAATTTGGAATTTATTTAAATTGTTTTCCATCTGGTCCCACCTGTCAGCATTTTATTAATTATAGAAATTATTTTCTGAAAAGGGTAAATCCTGATAGATAGGGCCCACAGGGTATTTATATATTTCCAGAAAACAATTAGAAAATAATTAAATAAAGAAAAGGAATTATGACGCCATGCTAACGTCAGTAATGGAGCTGCTCTCAGCTGGAGGTCAAATCCAGCGCTAGGGGCAATGTGGGGCGACGAGAGCGGGCGCACAGGATGCGGGAGACCGAGAAAAACCATCTGGTGGTGGCACCACCAAATATTGGCCACCGGAGCTCCGACTACGATCGTGCCCAACGGCGGCGGAAGATAGCGCTCGGTGGTAACACGCTACAGAGTGGGAGCGAGACAACTAGGGTGTCCAGGAGGACGGGGAGCTCACCATGATGCTGATATTGATAACGGTGGGGTCTAGAGAGGTCGGGAAGCATCGGGATCGACAACGACGGCTGCGGTGGTCGACGGTGAAGTCGAGCACCGATGGCTCGATTTTGAGAGCGCGGAGGCAATTCCTCTGGCAGGGGGATGTAGTACAGCACGACGGAGCTCCTAGGCATAGCGTCGTGGCTTGGGGAGGCCGGCAACAGTGGGGAAGAGCGGCGACTGTAGCTAGGGTTTCGGCTCGATTGGGGAAAAACCGCGAGAGAGGGCGAGGCGAAGTGAAACGGTTATGGGGAGAGAGAGAAGGAAGCGGCCATTCTTATCCCTGCATCAAACAGCGGCAGCAGGCATCACGACGCAGCGAGGATCAACAGCCAACGCGCGGGCACGCAGGAGCTTCGGCTCGAGCGAGGAAGAAGAAAGGAGAAAGACGGCAGGGGGTACAGGGCTGGCTGGGCCGCACTTGGGCTGGGAGTGGGCCGCTGCGCGCTGCGCTGGGCGGTAGAGAGAGAAGGTAGAGGGAAACAGGGCGATCTGGGCTGGGCCTGGTTGCGGTTCTGGTTGTATTTTTTCTGTCAAAACATTTTTCTAAATTATGTTTTCTCTTTTGTAATTTCAAATTCATTTCTGTTTTGAGTCATTCAAAAATACCAGGGCCTTTTGTAAAACTAGAGAAATATTGTGGGGCCCTTTTAGTCCATTTGGGATCCACAAATTTTGATAATTTTCAAAATACTTTCAAAACCACCCTTTTGAATAAGTTTCAAAAAGAGAGGGAACACTAGGGTTTAGGGATTTTTAGTTTCTTTTCATTTTTGCAACATTTCTTCAGTTAAAAGGATGCATGCAATGCTTATGATGCACAAATAAGCCCTAATTAACATGTACTAAAACTAGGGGTGTTACACTATGGTAGCCAAGTACCGCTAACGACATTGAGTGAAACTTACTGCACAAGACTGACAATTCAAGGCATAGTCCATTGTTCATTTGTAGTCAAGCGTATCTCTTTGTCTAGGTTAAAGTTCAACTCCACATGCTCCACTGAACTGTAGGTATATGAAATAGTGATTGAAACTGATGAGCCATATGATGTGCCTCTAAGATCCGGTGGGGAATTGTTAGATTTATATGGGCTGCGGGCCATGTAAGAAGCCCATGTAGTCCAATAAATCCTGAAATATCAAGGCCCATCAACTATGGAAGCTTGGGAGTTGTGTGAGAGACAAATTTACATGGAACATCCTGATGGTTTTGTAATAGAAGGTCAATAAAGAAAGGTGTGTAGATTGAAGAAATGTTTGTATGGTCTCAAACAAGCTCCCAAGTAGTGACATGAGAAGATTGAAAGAACTTTGACATATGTGGGCTTTGTTGTAAATGAAGCCGACAAATGTGCATACTACCGCCATGGTGGGGGCAAGGGAGTTGTCCAATATTTGTATGTTGATGACATATTAATTTTTTGGACAAGTATCAAAGTGATTAATGAGGTCAAAAACTTCTTGTCTCAATGTTTTGAGATGAAGGATCTTGGAGAAGCTAATGGTATCTTAACATCAAGATACTGAGAGATGAGAATAATGCGATTACACTTGTGGAATCACATTGTGTGGAAGAAGGTGTTGCGTAGATTTGGACATGATGATTGCAAATCCTCTCCCACACCTTATGATCCTAGTGTGTTGCTTCGAAAGAATCAAAAGGCGACTAGAGATCAGTTGGGATACTCTCAGATTATTGGCTCACTTATGTATTTAGCTTGCGCTACGAGGCCTAATATTTAATTTGTTGTAAGCAAAAATAGCCGGTTTGTTGCCAACCTAGAAGCTGATCACTGGCATGCTCTTGAGAGAGTAATGCACTATCTAAAGGGAATACTGAGATATGGAATTCATTATACCGGGTATCCAAGAGTACTTGAAGGTTAGTGTTTCAAATTGGAAATGAGATGCTGATGAGATAAATGCCACAAGTGGATATATATTTACTCTTTGTGGTGGGCCTGTTTCATGGAAGTATTACAAACATGCCATCTTAACAAGGTCAACTATGGAAGAAGAACTCACAGCATTAGATACTGCGACCATCAAAGAAGAATGGCTTCATGAACTCTTAACACATTTTCCTATGATTGAAAAACCAATACCGGATATGCGTATGAACTCTCACAACCAAATTGTGATTGTCAAAGTGAACAGTTCTAAGGATAATATGAAGAGTTCTAGACATATCAAGAGAAGAATGAAGTCTGTCAAAAAGCTGAGAAACTCTGGAGTTATAGCATTGGATTATGTCCAAACGGCTTAGAATCTGGCAGATTCTTTTATGAAAGGACTATCATTAAATTTGATAGAAAATGCATCAAGGGAGATGGGTTTGAGACCCACGTGAATTGTCAAGGGGTATCCCAACCTATGTGATCGGAGATACCGTGAATTAGGACATGGAAAAACAAACTGAAACAACTGAGTTGAGAGAAACTTTTAATACTCCTACTCCACTTTAGATGCGATTCTCTCGTAGCATTCTATTAGGAAGGTTGAATACATATTAATCTGTTTTGTCTGTCTCCTTAGGAGCAAAGACGCTTTCCTACATAGCGATCTTAAAAGAACACACCTATAAGAGCTACATTGCTAGTCACAGTGTATGAGACTTGGGCTAAACTCTATGAACACCATGAAAGGCCGAGGAGTATGACTTCTAAGATCCACCCGAGGGGTAGCCTAGCTATGGCATCCAGGTACCAGTAACAACATTGAGTGAAACTTGCTGCACAAGACTAACAATTCAAGGCATAGTCCATTGTTCAGTCGTAGTCAAGCGTATCTCTTTGTTTAGGTGGAAGTTCAACTTAATAGTCTCCACTGAACTATAGGTATATTAAACAGTGATTGGAACATATGAGCAATATGATGTGCCTCTGAAATCTGGTGGTGGATTGTTAGATTTATATGGGCTGTGGCCCATGTAGGCAACCCATGTAGTCTAATAAATCCTGAAATCTGAAGGTCTATCAACTATGGCATCTTGGGAGCTATGCGGGAGACAAAGTTTAATCCCACATTGCTAGTTGGGAGAGAGTTGGATCAGCTTATAAGGTGAGTTGTTTCACTCCCACTAAGTGAGTGAGAATAGAAGGAGTCCACGCCCACTCCTCCTCCGCCGCACACCTCGCCTCACCAGCACGCGCGACACATTTTGTGAATAGAGTTCGAGTTAGAAACTCGTTTTGTGGAAGAGACATAATAGATCTAGAAACAACTTGTTCTTTCTCTATCTCTCTCTCCTTATTCCTTTTGTTGCGCTTCTCTCTGGCTTCCCCATCCCGGCAACTGCGTGCACGGCCGTCCGAGAGAGCGGGCCTCCGAAACCCTGTCCATCGAGATCCTGCACCGGGAGACGGGCGATAAGGTTTTTTGGGAGCGTCTCGGCGCGACTGCTCTCCTTCGTTCATGTGCTCTTCTTCATCAACCATCGACCCCAACAACACCATGGGCAACAACGAAAAAGACGAGGTTGTTGCTGTGGTGATGACCTTCCCGATCAACTTGTACGTGTTGTTCTTCTCTTTGTATGAAATAGTTCTTACTATATTTACAGACCTACCAGATGATCTTGTTTGGTTGCATGTGTTTAGATCTGCTATTGATTACTTGATGTTGATTTCGGTAATTAATCTCATGTGTAAATTTCCTAATACTCCAACACTACAATGCTTATAGATTCAAAAATGATTGAGAATTATCCATTTAATGTGGTCTACTTTGAGACAAAATTGGATTGGTGCCATTTTGCACCATAATTTTGGTAGCTGATTGCCAAAAAACATTTTTGGCAATCAGAAAGGGAAAATAATTTTTGTGTGCAAGAAATGGAATCCTTTAGTAACATTGTTTGTCATGAGAAAATGAACCTTCTAACAAATTAATATAGGCACATTATCACAGATTATGCCATCTATATGACCAAGAACATGGTCATCCCGCTTTGAAGTCTTGGATGTTTATAGATGATTTCCCTTTTTTGTGAAAACTTTGTGAAATTCCATGTTTATCATTTTTCCTTGCTTCTATTATACATACCCAATGCCCATTTTTTATTTGTTTAATTTCTTCGGTAGATTTCAAAATGTAGTAAAAATGTTTGAGGAGTTTTTCTACAAGACACTCGGCAAAGCGTTCTGTCCAAATAAGATGTCAAAAATTGAGTCCCAGGGATCATCCCACGCAAAAGGATCTAGACCGTCCACCATGCAAGTCACGATTCCAACACAACAAACACACAGTAGCGCCTCCTTTGTGCGTGCACCCACGCTCTTGGTTCCAATCCCCTCTACCATGATGCCTCGCTCCTCTTGACCTCGCTCCACAACGATCCTGCCAGCCAACTATCCCCTTCCTCACCCTAGCATCCTCTCTTGCACCTCCAGCCACCACCATAGACAACCTTTCTCCCCCTCTCATGTGCCTCTCTCTCCCTCAACCTATGCCTAAGATCTGATTCAGATCAAAAGTCGATACATTAGTGACCCTCTCTCCACTCGATTCCCTCCCCCATCCACAATCCGGCGTAGCCTAAGATGATCTCCTTCCTATAACACTACGAGGAAAATGAGGCTTTGGCGTTGCTACTAGTGTCCACATAAAAACTTTTATATTTTTTTATTTTCTTCTGTAGTTTAAAAAATGTGGTCAAAATTGGCAGCATGACCATTTGGGATAAGGTGTTGAATAGTGCAAAACATTTAGGGGGTCTCCCATGTAATAACTACTTTTATATATGACAATAATTTTACATGCTGAGGGTCGTTTGAGAACATTAGCTATAAATCTTTGAAATTCATGATTGTTGGGAATTGTACATTAAATATGGTCTAGTTTTAGTGGAAATTGGAGTGGTGTCATTTCACACCATATTCTTCGCACATGGTTCACAAAACAAACCTATTTATCACTTCAAAATTGGCAAATTGTTTTTATGCAAGAAAATAGAAACTAAGGGAAAAATTGTTTAGCATGCCACAATGCACCTTTGTATCAAATATGGGCACATCACACTACCGGTTTGGCGGGCCCTCTAATAGCGGTTGTAGAACCGCTGTTGAGGGTTCGGTGTTAGAGCCCCCCCCCCTTTAACACCGGTTCTTATACGAACCGGTGTTAAAGGGTGGCGCACGTGGGGCTGCCGCAGGGCTCAGGCCCCCCCTTTAACACCGGTTCGTAACACGAACCGGTGTTAAAGGTCCTGTGCCGCGGCAGGAAAAAGAGATAAATCTCTGCCGCGGCAGGAAAACGGCCTAAATCTCTGCCGCAACAGAGTTCTGCCCCTGCCCCGTTCTGGGCGTATTTCTGCGGCGTGGCGCGGACGGGGAGGGGGGAGGGGGAATCGATCGGGAGAGGTATACACATACATCGTCATCGGTACATACGAGTACATGAATAATTAAGCAACTATTATTAGACACAACATCGTCATTGTGTGGTATTCTCCGTAAACGTTGAAGCATCAAGTACAAGACAAACACGTTCAAGCATATATACAACGTTCATTTTGGTGGATATCTAAAGAGTTCTCCGCCTGGCATGACGACCTCATCAAGTATGAACCCCGCCAATTCCTCTTGAATGGCTCGTATGCGGTCAAATGGTAGGAGTTGGTCCCGCATCCGTTCGATCTGAATATATATGAAGAATAGGGTCAATATATATATAAGAATAAAACTCAACACAATTGATGGTAATAAAATAATGTTGTGTACTTTGTTTACTTACTCTAAGTTGTTCTAGTGCGGCTGGGCCCGTCGCACATATCGTGTTGCGAATGAACTCGCAAACATAGTACCCACATAAGTTATTGTCGTGTCCCTGATGCGCGCACTTTACGAGAAGAGAGAGTTCAATCAAAATAATAATCAATAAAGCATGATATAATGGAATTGGAAGCAGAATCAAAGAGATACGCAGACCTAGCTAGCTAGTATTACTTACATTTTGGTCTACAAATTTTAGTTCTTCTGACCATTCACCCACGGCCCTGCCCGTGAACCTTTTCCAAACCCTGTCCGGCAAAGAAAATGGATAAAGGAGTAATTAATTACTTGTTGTCACGAAAGTTGCCGATCTAGTGCGATAATATGATTGAAATTACCTCTGGAGCATCTCTCTAAAGTCTGCCATAGCTCTTTTTCTTTTCGTAACGAGTCCATGACAAGGACTTTTCCTGAGTCAGGTTGAATGACTAGCAGAATAAAGTGGAACCTACGCACGCATAACTCATCATCAGTTACACTTAACATCGAGTAAGCCAAAACAAAATGTGTACAAGAGAGGGTAACAGTACTCACGAGAAGTTGTAAGGCAATAGTATTTCCCTTTTGGTTTGTTGTCTCAGTAAAGACCTTAGCAATAAATCTTCTGTTTTCCCGGGTTTGGTTCTTACCACTTCTTCATGAACTCTATTTGGGTCAACGAACCCAATGTCAAAAGGTCCTCCTTTCATGCATTCCATAACCTTTTTCCTGCATAATAGTATATACATATATGGTGAGCATATATATATACATGCAATTAATGAAGTGAATGAGATGAGATAGAAAATACAGAAATAGTACTTACACACAATTAAGGCCGATGGCAGCTTTGTCGAGTTCCTTCTGATTGAATAGAAAATGCAAGTCTTGAATGTTGAAGTCGATCTCGTCGTCTCCGCACAAGAAAATCTCATCTCTTATATGCGCCGTGATCCATTCTTCCTTTCTCGTCTTGCAGAAATCAAGGTACCACTTGTGCAATCTTCGCATCTTTGTTGGTAGATTCTTGAGCTCCTCTTTCTTGACGAGATTCTTCCCATACTTCCATGGCTGTATGGGGTTGGCATCGCATTTGGGCAAGTTTTCTCCCATGATGTTCAAGTATGCAATGTAAGTCATCCCCATCTCATTGGCCTTTCTTTGTAGCTCTGCCTCGTAATCATTTACGGGAGGAGCGTCCCGTGTGTCGAACACTTGGAGCGGGGCGCATGATTTGTTTTCCTGCTCTCCGAGCATGGGAACTGTTTTCTGGGGTGCCGCACGACTGCTACTTTCAGTCTCCCTACGGCGCCTTGCATCCGCCTTCAAAATCTGGCGCTCGTAGTCCGGCACAAGTGGGGTTTCAGGTTTCAAAAGATTTTTGTAAAACTTCTCCACCACCGCCGGATCTATTTTCTCCTTTGGCTCGGCCCGTATAGGTGCAAAGAATTTCTTGACCTCTTCTTCTAAGATCCTATTGGTCTCCTCGTCGCTGCGATTCCACAGTAAAACCGGCAATGGCTTGGCGGAAGGCTGCGGGACGTAGTTTTTTGAACTCTTTGGCGTACGGTTTCCTGCGGATTTCTTTGTGGCACTGCTAGTGATGCTCTTCGTGGCAGTGCTCTTCCGCTTACGCTAAGGAGATGGCTGAAGCGCCGGAGATGGCTAACGGGCAGGAGATGGCTGGCGCGCCGGAGAGGGCTGCCGCGCAGGAGATGGCTGAAGCGCCGGAGATGGCTGCCGCGCAGGAGATGGCTGAAGCGGCTCAGACTGCTGACGCTGCGGAGACGGCGGGGGTGCCAGTGGCCTCCAATTTGGAAGCACGATGTGTTCCTTCTTCCAAAGAATGGTTGTTTTCACTACAAATTTGAGTTGAGTTTCCCCTTCACCTGTAGCATGGTTAAGCTATGCTTCCTCATATTCCTTCACAACCTCATCCACCCCGACAATAGAATAGCCATCTGGAATCGGTCGGTAGTGGTAAGTTCCACCAGCTACTGGAGGTAAGGCATAGCCGACAGCCACCTTAATGGATAAGCCCATTAATCTCACATGCAGCTCAGCGTGTTCGCTCTCCGTGATCTCATCCACGGGGTATCGAGGACCCGCCATTTCAACCGTGGGCTGCACGTTCTTCGTGGAAGCCACGCTGCTTTTTCGTGCAGAGTCTGGGCCGCTGGCAGATTCCAATGCAGGCTCTTCGTGCCGCTGAGATGGGCCGATAGCTTGATGGCTCTGTTGTGCATTCACTCGCGCCTGCAGCGCCACAAGTGCATGTTCTATCTGTGTCATCCGCTCTGTACGCTCTTTTTCTTTTCTGCCGTACCATCTGTAAGAGTCGCTCCACTCGGCAAACCCATCCTTCCACGTCATACCCCCAGTGCCTCGTGCATGTCCAGGGTGTTCTTTTTTATCGATGGCGCCTGTGAGCTGGTCATTCTCTCTGTCGGGATGGAGGGTCCTGGCGGCTGTTTCCTCGTATGCCGTGATGAATTCAGTGACGGGTTTGGCAAGGAGGGTTGGGAAGATACACAATCCTGTTTCTGGGTCCAACCTTGCCCCGATTCCGTAGAACCAAGTATTTGCACGTAGGTCCCACCCATGTGTCTGGGGTGTGATCCCTCTGTCGCGTAGGGCCTTCTCAGCTTCCTCCCACTTAGGCCTCTGAGATATGTAGCCACCTGACCCTGTCCTCTGGTGATATTCCTTCTTCTGGGCATTTAGCGTATTGGTTTCTGACCTCTTTGTAGCAATAGCACCTTCCTTGTATGCCACAAATTCACGCCAGTGAGGTGTTATCTTCGCATAATATACGTCTTCGAAATCTGGAGTCTCGCGAGCTTTGACAAATTTGTTCAATTTTGTCTTCCAGTTGCGGAAAGCGTCAGCCATCTTCTTTAGAGTCCACTCTTTGACCTTTTCCTTTATAACCGGTTTGTTTTCATCCTCCTCTGGCGGAAGGGTGAAATTTACCAACAGTGAATTCCAAAGCGTTTCTTTGGATCTTTCATCGACAAAGGTACCGTCGCCCTTCTTTGGCTTATTCCAATATTCAATTATGATTGGGATTTGGTCCCTAACAAGAACTCTAGCCTGACGTACAAATTTGTCTGCGGCCTTCTTGGGCTCCATCGGCCTGCCATCAACACGGACTGCTTCGATCGTGAACTTTGCACGATCTTTCAACCGATGGCTCGCGCCTCGCTTGCTCTTTTTCGTAGAAGAAGATGGTTGCTGGCTGGTCGATCCAGAGGGCTAAAAGAAGAAAGAAGTGTTAATTAATACATGTAGAAGAAGATTGTTGGTGGAAGTCAGCAGAGGCTTAACCAATGCATATACCTCGCCGGACTTTGTAATC
Organism: Avena eriantha; assembly: GCA_910589775.1. Lineage (NCBI taxonomy): Eukaryota > Viridiplantae > Streptophyta > Magnoliopsida > Poales > Poaceae > Avena > Avena eriantha. The sequence goes on from OU342743.1 coordinate 91,866,130, forward strand.
ACTAAATTGCGTTCACCGGAGTCTTTATCTTCTCCATGACTACTTGAGTTGTCATCATGTCCCTCCAAGTTCAGATATTGTGAGGTGTCCTCATCGATAATGTTCTCCGTTATTTCTTATTCTTCAAGGTTTCTACTAAGTGGATCCATAGTTTCTAAAACAATAATATTATCTAGAGTAAGAGAGTAAACATTCAAGTGGACTTGGATTCATACACAAATATACATATTATTCATACAAAAATACACAAATAAATACACAAATGAAATTAAAACCCTAAGGATGCTTGATCATTTTAAACGAGTTCCGAGGGGTCCAAACCCTAATTCGGAGTAATCCCGGATGCATATGAGAGGGGCTAGCTACAGTGGCTGACCGGAGGATGCTCCAGAAAGCGGCGGCTGGCGGCGCTGGAGAGCGACCTAGGGCGCGAGGTAGCGGGTTCGCCTCAGCGTGATGCGGCCTACCTAAAACGGGCGGCGCCACTACCTAGGGGTCACCGGAGCGACGTTAACGACGACGGCCAGCGACGGCGCTTGCAGAGCAGCGAGGTGACGACCCTAAACTAATACTAACTATAAAATACACTAAATAACCCTAAACTACACTAAATAAATAACCCTAAACTAAATAAATAACCCTAAACTAAATAAACCCTAAACTAATAACCCTAAACTAAATAAACCCTAAACTAATACTAACACTAAACTACTAATAATACACACTAAACTACACACTTATAAAATACTAATAAATAATTATATACATATATGCAACAATATATACAACATATATGCAACAATATATATATGCAATTACACACAAATAAAATTATTCATACACAACAATATAGGGTTGGCGCGCGGCAGATCCGAGCAGCGGACCCGAGCGGCGGCGACGGGGGTGGCGGCCAACGCGGGCGCGCGCGGTGGCGGACGGTGCTGGCGCGGCGGGGGGCGTCGACTACGACGGTGACGGCTCGCGCGCGGGGAGGGGGGCGACGGCGCTCCCGTGGGATGGCGACGGCGAGGGCAACGACGGCGAGGGCGGGATGGCGACGGCTAGACGGTGCCGGCTCTCCTCTGCTTTTCTCTGCGCGCGCGCTTTCGATCTGGCTGGGGGGAAGAAGGAAGGGGAAGGCGCGCGTTATAACCCCCCCCCTTTAACACCGGTTCCAGCCACGAACCGGTGTTAAAGGGGGGTGTGCGTGCGCGAAACGAAATAAATGCGCCCCCCCTTTAACACCGGTTCATGGCTGGAACCGGTGTTGAAGGGGGGCATTTATTTCATGCATTAAAGGGGTGGGGGCATTTATAATTCAAAAAATAGGATATGAATTTAGAAAATTCATATCTTATTCATTTCAAATCAGAAAAATATGAATAATATATCATAATTTTCAGAAAAATAATATCTATCCATTCATGTAAAAACATTTTATATTTACTTTAGATGAAAATTTTCAAAATGATTAAAACACTTACATATAAATTTTGATTATTCAATTCAAACAAAAATAAATTGTCAAATCCTAAAACTTTGAACTTAAGAAATATTAAGCATCTAAAAAGGAATCTAACCCTATTTTATTAGAGCAAATCATATTTTATTTTGTATTAACATTTTTTAATTGATTGGATATGCCGCATCTTTTGTATACACTTGAATCTGACAAAGCCTCGCTCAACTTGCATTGGATTTTTGATAAAATTGCACATTGTGAACCTAAAAATGATTTTTGTAAAAAATCATGAGCATCGTATCATGTACCTGTAGTTCATATCTGACCCACTTCCTACCGATTCGGCAGGAATTTGTGTTTTCCACCAGAGGTGGACGGAAAGGTTTCAGATCCCCCCGTTGGTACATTGTCCATATAAGGTGGTCTAGTATTTTTGTAAAATGTGGTGGTGGTGGTGGTTGCTTCACAAAACCGTCCGTTTTTTATGCTCGGAAAATGGAAAATGGCTTTTTGGTGCGATAAAAAGGAAAACTTCCTCTTGCAACATTGTTTGCCATGCCATGATGCACATGTATGCACAATATGGCCATATTATCACAAACTATGCCTTGATTCTAGCCATAACATTGGTCATTTGACCCGAAAGCCAAGAAACCTCGAATGAGATAGGTCATTTTGTGAAGGAGATAGAACTGGAATTAAAATACAGAATGCAACTAATAGTAAGTTACATAAAGCACGACTGAAAATTAAGATACATAAAAGAACTGAAAATTAAGATACATGGCCAGATTAAGTAACAATCGGACGAACTTGTTTCGGAATGTTGGAGTGATTCAGTCATGCTCCTGCCTACACCTGTAATACTCGCCACTGTAGTCGTCGTACTCGCCGCCGCCATCATCACTGTCGTCGTCGGGGTCGCCGTAATTGAACCTTGAAGGCTGAGTACGCGTGGGCTGGACTTGAGGGTAGCGCAGATGGGGGTTAGAGTCGGCGGCAGTGTCATAGGCCATGACGCTCTGGAGAGTCCGACCGCGCCACCATGCCTCGTTGAAGTTCGGAGGAGGTGGGCCGTCCTCCTCATGCTTGGCGAGCGCCCTCTCACGCCGATCCACGAAGAAGGCTTCCCAAGTAGGGAAATAGTCGGAATGCCATCTGGGATTCCTCCGCTGCTCCAGCATGAGCTCGAAGTAGTAGTGGTTCATGATGGCCATCCGGCGCGCCACACCTAGAGGGACAGGAGGAACCGGCATGCCTCCGGTGCTCAGCATCCAGCCGACGGGGACACAGTAGCCCGGCGGGCAAGGGTAGTTCGAGGTGCAAAGCGCCTCCGCCATGGGAAAGAGTGATGAGGTTGCAGATATGAGTCTAGAGATGTGCAATGACAATGGAGGCCAACCCTACATATATATATATAGTGAAGAACTGGCGGGAAGAACTGGAGGGAAGAACTGGCGGGAAGAACTGGCGGGAAAAAATGGCGGGAAGAAAAATGGTGGGAAGAAAAATGGCGGGAAAAATGGCAGGAAAAAATGGCGGGAAGAAAAATGGCGGGAAAAAATGGCGGGAAAAAAAATGGAGGTAAGAAATAGAAGGAAGAAAAATGGCTCATTTAATACATATATTGTTAACAAAAGAAATATGTGTTGGAGATATGCCAAAGAGGCAATAATAAAAGTGATTATTATTATATCTTTGTGTTTATGATGAATGTTTACATCCCATGCTATAATTGTATTATTAGGAAACACTAATACATGTGTGTTTTGTAAACATATGAGAGTCCCTAGTAAGCCTCTTGTTGAACTAGCTTGTTGATTAATTGATGATCATGGTTTCCTGATCATGGACATTAGGATGTGATTAATAACAAGGTCATATCATTAGGAGAATGATGTGATGGACACACACCCATAGTAAGCGTAGCATAAGATCAAGTCATTAAGTTCGTATTGCTGTAAGCTTTCAAACACATAGTAACCTATTCCTTCGACCATGAGGTCATGTTAATCACCATCACCGGATGGATACTTTGATGACATCAAACGCCGCTTCGTAACTGGGTGGTTATAAAAGTGTCATTGGGTATTCTGAAAGTATATGTTGAAGCGCATGAACCAAGATTGGGATTTGTCCATCCATATGACGGATAGATATGTTCTGGGCCCTCTCGGTGGAATGTCATCTAATTAGCTTGCAAGCATGTGACTGGGTCACAAGGGATGACATATCACGGAACGAGTAAAGAGTACTTATCAGTAACGAGGTAGAACTAGGTATGGAGATACCGACGATCAAACCTCGGATAAGTATAATATCGTGAGACAAAGGGAATTAGTTTCGTATGTAAATGGTTCAATCGATCGCGAAGTCATCGATGAGTATGTGGGAGCCATTATGGATCTCCAGGTCCCGCTGATGGTTATTGATATGAGATGTGTCTCTATCATGTCTACATATTCACGAACCGTAGGGTGACACACTTAACGTTCGAAGTTGTTTTAAGTAGATATGGAATGTGCGTTGGAGACCGAATGTTGTTCGGAGTCTCGGATTGGATTCGGGACATCACGATGAGATCCGGAATGGTCCGGAGAATAAGATTCATATGTAGGAGATCATTTTATGAGATAGGAAATGTTCCGGAGTGTTTGTATGAGGATTCTAGAAGGTTTCGGAATGTTCCGGAAGGTTCTAGAAGATATCTTGGAGTTTGCTTGAAAATCAAGATAGGGATCAAGGAGTCCTGGTGGGTCAAGATACGGAGTCGTGGGGGAGGAGGACTCCTCCCCCCACCTCCAATCCGCCGGCCATAGAGAGGGAGGGGAGTCCTACAAGGACTCCCCCTCCCTAGGCGCCTCCCCTCTTTAAATAGAGGGGCAGGGGCGCCCCCTCCTCCCAAGCTCTCATAACGTCCAATCTCTGCCGCCATCTTCTGCACAGGCATAGGCGAAGCCCTGCAGAATTCTCTACTCCACCACCACCACCACGCCGTCGTGCTGCTGGGATTCCGTGGAGAAGATCTACTACCTCCGCTGCTCGCTGGAACGGGGAGAGGAAGGTCTGCTTCGACTCCGCACGTGTGACCGACTGCGGAAGCGCTGCCGAATCGTGGCGCCGGAAGGATCGTCTACTTGACCGAGGGCGGAAGCGCTGCTGGAACGCGACGCCGGAAGGATCGTCCACACGATCTTGAGATCGGCAAGTGATCGACTACATCAACCACGAGATCTAATCTCGTTAACGCTTTCGGATCTACGAGGGTTAGTTCCCATCTATCTCGTTGCTCATGTCTAATAGATTAGATCTTGGCTTATATCTAGCTTAGATCTAGGTTTTGTTTGTTCTTGCGGTAGAAATTTTTTGTTTTCCATGCTACGAACCCATCAGTGGTATCAGAGCCGTATCTATGCGTAGATCTGTCGCACGAGTAGAACACAATGTTTTTGTGGGCGTTGATGCTTTTGTTGTCGGTGTCTTAGCGTGTACTTTGCATCTTGCGGCATGGTGGGATGAAGCGGCTCGGGCTAACATTACATGTCATCGCACGTGAGACTTGCTCCACGCTTGACGTGCAACTTGCCTTGCACAAGTGGCTTTGCGGGTGTCTGTCTCTCCCACCATAGTTAAGATTCGATTTACAATGAGCATCTTGACAACACTTGTATCAACGTTGTGGTTCTTGTTCATAGGTAAGATCGGTCTTATGCGAAAGCCCCAAACCACGTAAAACATGCAAAGAAAATTAGAGGTGTCTAACTTGTTTTTGCAGGGGTTTTGTGATGTGATATGGCCATCATGTGATTGTGATTGTATTTGATGTATGTAATGATCCTTGTTGTAATATGGCAACCGGCAGGAGCCTAATGGTTGTCTTTAGTTCTGTTAAGACCTGCGTGTCTATTCATTTTGTAATAGCTTAATTCCAAGTTGTTGTAATAGTTGCTGGTGATGATGGACATCCATGAAGCGGCGCCACTGACCTTGACGCAATGCTGGTGATGATGGAGATCATGTTCGTGCTTTGGAGATGGAGATCAAAGGCGCAAGAAGAAAGGGCCATATCATATCACACTAATTATGAATTGCCTGTGATGTTAATTCTTTATGTATCTTGTATTGCTTAGATCGCGACGGTAGCTTTATAAGATGATCCCTCTCACTAAATATCAAGTAATAAAGTGTTCACCCTTAGTTGGCACCGTTGCTAAGACTCGTCGTTTCGAAGCATCTCGTGATGATCGGGTGTGATAGATTCTACGTGTGCATACAACGGGTGCAAGCCAGATTTGCACATGCAGAAACTAAGGTTGTCTTGACGAGCCTAGCATTTAGAGACATGGTCTCGGAACACGGAATACCGAAAGGTAGAGCATGAGTCATATAATTGATATGATGAACATGAAGATTGTTTGCCGATGAAACTACATCTTCTCTCGTGAAGATCGGACTTGGTGTAGTGGACTTGGTTCGTGTAATCACTAAGACAATGTGAGGGATGTTGTTTTGAGTGGGAGTTCATCTATTTAGTTTAATAATTATATTTGAACTCAATTTTTCATAAACTTAGTCTAAACTACTTGCAAATTGTTGTAGATTATGGCGACCCCCTCCATCAATTTCAATGCGTTCCTAGAGAAAGAAAAACTTAAGAACAATGGAAGCAATTTCACGGACTGGTTCCGTGGACTGAAGATCGTCCTCAGGGCTGGTCAGTTGACCTATGTGCTCGATGCACCGCTAGGTGACCCACCTGCAGATAATGCCACCGATGACGAAAAGAATGTTTTCGCCACTCGGAAGAATCATTACTCCACAGTTCAGTGTGCCATCCTGTACGGTTTAGAAGCGGAGCTCCAACAACGTTTTGAGCACCACGACCCGTTCGAGATCATTAAGGAGCTCAGGCTAATTTTTGAGACTCGCGTGGCCATGGAGAGCTATGAGGCCTCCGAAAAGTTCTTTAACTGTAAGATGGAAGAAGGAAGCTCCGTTAGTGAGCACGTGCTCACCATGTCTGGGTACGCAAAGAAGCTCCAAGAGTTGGGAATATCGATTCCTAATGAATTGGGGATTCACCGACTCCTTCAATCACTGCCACCAAGTTACAAGAACTTTGTGATGAACTACAACATGCACTGCATGAACAAGACGTTGCCTGAACTGTTGTCCATGCTGAAAACTGCTGAAGTGGAGATCAAGAAGGAGCAACAAGTGTTGATGGTCAATAAGACCACCAATTTCAAGAAACGGGGCAAGCCTAAGAACAAGGGCAACTTCAAGAAGGACGGCAAGAAAGCTGTCGCACCTGCTAAGAAGCCCAAGGTTGGTCCTAATCCTGAAACTGAGTGCTTCTACTGCAAGGGTGCTGGTCACTGGAAGCGCAACTGCCCCAAGTACCTGGCAGATCTGAAGAATGGCAACATCAAGAAGAAAGGTATATTTGATATATGTGTTATAGATGTGTATCTTACTAGTAATCGTAGTAGTGCCTGGGTATTTGATACTGGCTCGGTTGCTCATATTTGTAACTCGAAACAGGAGCTGCGGAATAAACGAAGACTGGCAAGAGACGAGGTGACGATGCGCGTTGGAAATGGCTCCAAGGTTGATGTGATCGCCGTCGGCACGCTCCCTCTACATCTACCTTCGGGATTAGTTTTAAATTTAAATAATTGTTATTTGGTGCCTGCGTTAAGCATGAACATTACTGGATCCTGTTTATTGCGAGACGGTTACTCTTTTAAGTCTGAGAATAAAGGTTGTTCGATTTATATGAGTAATATATTTTATGGTAATGCACCTGAGATGAATGGTTTATTCTTACTGAATCTCGATAGTAGTGATACACATGTTCACAACATAGATGCTAAACGAATTAAATTGAATGATAATTCTACATACATGTGGCACTGTCGTCTTGGTCACATTGGAGTGAAGCGTATGAAGAAACTCCATTCAGATGGACTTCTTGAATCACTTGATTTTGAATCACTTGAAAGATGCGAAGCATGTCTAATGGGAAAAATGACTAAGACTCCATTCTCTGGTACAATGGAGCGAGCTACAGACTTATTGGAAATAATACATACCGATGTGTGCGGTCCGATGAGTGTAGCATCGCGTGGTGGATATCGTTATGTTCTCACTTTCAGGGATCACTTGAGTAGATATGGGTATGTCTACTTTATGAAGCATAAGTCCGAAACTTTCAAGAAGTTTAAGGAATTTCAAAGTGAAGTGGAAAATCATCGTAACAAGAAGATTAAGTTTCTGCGTTCTGATCGCGGAGGTGAATATCTGAGTTATGAGTTTGGCATGCATTTAAAGAAATGTGGAATACTTTCGCAGTTGACACCGCCGGGAACACCACAGCGTAATGGTGTGTCCGAACGTCGTAATCGAACTCCCTTAGATATGGTTCGGTCTATGATGTCTCTTACAGATTTACCGTTATCATTTTGGGGCTATGCATTAGAGACAGCCGCATTCACTTTAAATAGGGCACCATCTAAATCCGTTGAAACGACACCGTACGAATTGTGGTTTGGTAAGAAACCTAAGTTGTCGTTCCTTAAAGTTTGGGGTTGCGAGGCATATGTAAAGAAGTTGCAACCTGATAAGCTAGAACCCAAAGCGGAGAAATGCGTCTTCATAGGATACCCTAAAGAAACGATTGGGTATACCTTCTATCATAGATCCGAAGGCAAAGTTTTCGTTGCCAAGAATGGATCCTTTCTTGAGAAGGAGTTTCTCTCGAAGGAGGTGACTGGAAGGAAAGTGGAACTCGATGAGGTTGTTGACCCTTCTCTCGAATTTGAGAGTAGCGCAGCACCGGAAGATGTTTTGGTGCCGCCTGCACCAATTGAAGAGGAAGCTAATGATAATGATCATGAAACTTCGAACGAAGTTACTACTGAACCTCGCAGGTCAACGAGGGTTCGTACCACTCCTAATTGGTATGACTCTGCCTTGAACGTCATGTTGGTGGACAACGCTGATGACCCTGCGACGTATGAGGAAGCTATGGTGAGCCCAGATTCCGACAAATGGCTAGAAGCCATGAAATCCGAAATGGGATCCATGTACGAAAACCAAGTGTGGACTTTGGTGGACTTACCGGATGGCCGTAAGGCTGTCGAGAACAAATGGATTTTCAAGAGAAAAACAGATGCTGATGGTAATGTTACCGTCTATAAATCTCGACTTGTCGCGAAAGGGTTCCGACAAATTCAAGGAGTTGACTATGATGAGACATTCTCACCAGTAGCGAAGCTAAAGTCTGTGAGGATTTTGTTAGCAATTGCTGCACATTTCGATTATGAGATTTGGCAGATGGATGTCAAAACGGCGTTCCTTAATGGTGACATTGAGGAAGAGTTGTATATGGTACAACCCAAGGGTTTTGTCGATCCTAAAGATGCTGGCAAGGTATGCAAACTTCAGCGCTCCATTTATGGACTGAAGCAAGCATCCCGTAGTTGGAATCAACGTTTTGATAAAGTAATCAAGAACTTTGGATTTATACAAACTTATGGAGAAGCTTGTATTTACAAGAAAGTGAGTGGGAGCTCTATAGCATTCCTAGTACTGTATGTAGATGACATATTGTTGATTGGGAATGATATAGAAGTTCTTAATAGTGTCAAAACCTATTTGAATAATAGTTTTTCAATGAAGGATCTTGGCGAAGTGGCATATATTCTAGGCATCAAGATTTATAGAGATAGATCAAGACGCCTAATAGGGCTTTCACAAAGTACATACTTGGACAAAGTTCTAAAGAAGTTTAGAATGGAAGATAGCAAGAAAGGGTTCGTGCCCATGTTGTCAGGTAAGACCTTGAGTAAAACTCAAAGTCCAGCTACGGCATAAGATAGAGAGAAAATGAATAATATTCCCTATGCCTCGGCCATAGGTTCTATCATGTATGCCATGCTGTGTACAAGACCGGATATAGCACATGCTGTTAGTTTGACTAGCAGATATCAAAGTGATCCTGGAATGGAGCACTGGACAGCGGTCAAAAATATCCTAAAGTACCTAAATAGGACTAAGGATATGGTTCTTTCTTATGGAGGTGATGAACAGCTTGTTGTAAACGGTTACACCGATGCTAGTTGGAACACCGATCCGGATGACTCGAAGTCACAATCGGGATACGTATTTATTTTGAATGGTGCTGTAGTGAGCTGGAGGAGTGCGAAGCAAAGCGTTGTGGTGAAATCTTCAACTGAATCGGAATACATAGCTGCTTCGGAGGCTGCACAAGAAGCCGTTTGGATGAAGGAATTCATTACTGAACTCGGTGTGGTTCCCAGTGCGTTGGAACCGATGGCCATCTACTGTGACAACACAGGTGCCATAGCTAATGCGCAGGAGCCAAGGTCACATAGCAAGCTGAAGCACATCAAGCTACGTTTCCACGCTATTCGCGAGTATGTCCGAGATGGTGACATAAAGATTTGCAAATTACACACTGATCTGAATGTGGTAGATCCGTTGACTAAACCTCTCCCTAGGGCAAAGCATGACCAACACCAAAACGCCATGGGTGTTCGGTATATTACCATGTAATCTAGATTATTGACTCTAGTGCAAGTGGGAGACTGTTGGAGATATGCCCAAGAGGCAATAATAAAAGTGATTATTATTATATCTTTGTGTTTATGATGAATGTTTACATCCCATGCTATAATTGTATTATTAGGAAACACTAATACATGTGTGTTTTGTAAACATATAAGAGTCCCTAGTAAGCCTCTTGTTGAACTAGCTTGTTGATTAATTGATGATCATGGTTTCCTGATCATGGACATTAGGATGTGATTAATAACAAGGTCATATCATTAGGAGAATGATGTGATGGACACACACCCATAGTAAGCGTAGCATAAGATCAAGTCATTAAGTTCGTATTGCTGTAAGCTTTCAAACACATAGTAACCTATTCCTTCGACCATGAGGTCATGTTAATCACCATCACCGGATGGATACTTTGATGACATCAAACGCCGCTTCGTAACTGGGTGGTTATAAAAGTGTCATTGGGTATTCTGAAAGTATGTGTTGAAGCGCATGAACCAAGATTGGGATTTGTCCATCCATATGATGGATAGATATGCTCTGGGCCCTCTCGGTGGAATGTCATCTAATTAGCTTGCAAGCATGTGACTGGGTCACAAGGGATGACATATCACGGAACGAGTAAAGAGTACTTATCAGTAACGAGGTAGAACTAGGTATGGAGATACCGACGATCAAACCTCGGATAAGTATAGTATCGCAAGACAAAGGGAATTAGTTTCGTATGTAAGTGGTTCAATCAACCGCGAAGTCATCGATGAGTATGTGGGAGCCATTATGGATCTCCAGGTCCTGCTGATGGTTATTGATAGGAGATATCTCTCTATCATGTCTACATATTCACGAACCGTAGGGTGACACACTTAAGGTTCGAAGTTGTTTTTAAGTAGATATGGAATGTGCGTTGGAGACCGAATGTTGTTCGGAGTCTCGGATTGGATTCGGGACATCACGAGGAGATCCGGAATGGTCCGGAGAATAAGATTCATATATAGGAGATCATTTTATGAGATAGGAAATGTTCCGGAGTGTTTGTATGAGGATTCTAGAAGGTTTCGGAATGTTCCGGAAGGTTCTAGAAGATATCTTGGAGTTTGCTTGAAAATCAAGATAGGGATCAAGGAGTCCTGGTGGGTCAAGATACGGAGTCGTGGGGGAGGAGGACTCCTCCCCCCACCTCCAATCCGCCGGCCATAGAGAGGGAGGGGAGTCCTACAAGGACTCCCCCTCCCTAGGCGCCTCCCCTCTTTAAATAGAGGGGCAGGGGCGCCCCCTCCTCCCAAGCTCTCATAACGTCCAATCTCTGCCGCCTCTCTCCTCCACCATCTTCTGCACAGGCATAGGCGAAGCCCTGCAGAATTCTCTACTCCACCACCACCACCACGCCGTCGTGCTGCTGGGATTCCGTGGAGAAGATCTACTACCTCCGCTGCTCGCTGGAACGGGGAGAGGAAGGTCTGCTTCGACTCCGCACGTGTGACCGACTGCGGAAGCGCTGCCGAATCGTGGCGCCGGAAGGATCGTCTACTTGATTGAGGGCGGAAGCGCTGCTGGAACGCGACGCCGGAAGGATCGTCCACACGATCTTGAGATCGGCAAGTGATCGACTACATCAACGACGAGATCTAATCTCGTTAACGCTTTCGGATCTACGAGCGTTAGTTCCCATCTATCTCGTTGCTCATGTCTAATAGATTAGATCTTGGCTTATATCTAGATTAGATCTAGGTTTTGTTCATTCTTGCGGTAGAAATTTTTTGTTTTCCATGCAACGAACCCATCAATATGACATTGATTTCCATGTGGAGATACATATGTGTGCCAAAAATGGCTTAATTAATACATATAGTCAATCTTATGATCGCGTCGGCCGTAACCATGGAGTATCAACACTGTTTAACAGGATGGTTGGGTCAGTCTTCACTCTGAAGGGCGGAATTTCATCAAACTTATTTTAATCTTCTGACATGTCTGTCTTGTCCTCCACTCCCACGATGTTTCTTTTCCCTGAAAGAACTATGTGACGCTTTGGCTCATCGTGTGATGTATCTGTTTGCTTATTTTTTCTTTTTTTCGGTTTGGTAGACATGTCCTTCACATAGAAAACCTGAGCCACATCATTGGCTAAGACGAATGGTTCGTCTAAGTTCTTGTCTGCCTTCATAAGATTGTTGAGATCCACCGTTGTAATTCCGTACTTCTTGTCTACCTCAGCCCCCCCTCCTGTTAGCTTGACCCATTTGCATCGAAACAAGGGGACCTTAAAATTAGGTCCATAGTCAAGTTCCCATATCTCCTCTATGAACCCATAATACGTGGTCTTTTGCCCATTGTCTTCTGCTGCATCGAAGCGGACACCACTATTTTGGTTGGTGCTCTTTTTATCTTGGCCTATCGTGTAAAATGTATTCCCATTTATCTCGTACCCTTGGAAAGTACATACAGTCGAAGATGGTGTCCTGGCCAACAAGTACAGCTGATCCCCAACAGTGGTGTTATTCGTGAGAAGTCTTTGCAGCCAGCCGCCAAAACTCGCCATGTGTTCACTTATAATCCATTCATCAGACTGCCCCGGGTGTTTGAGGCGTATTAAATTCTTGTGTTCATTGATATACGGGGCTACCAAGATAGATCTTTGTAAAACCGTGTAGTGTGCTTGATTGAGAGAATGCATGTCCCTACATATCATTGCTTTACATCCTAGGGTGCCTTTTCCACGCAGTCTCCCCTCATGTCGTGATTCTGGAACACCAATCGCCTTAAGGTCAGGAATAAAATCAACACAGAACTCAATGACCTCCTCTGTTACATAGCCCTTGGAGATGCTTCCTTCTGGCCTAGCACGGTTATGAACATATTTCTTTAAGACTCCCATGTACCTCTCAAAGGGGAACATATTGTGTAGAAATACAGGACCGAGAATGGCAATCTCTTCTACTAGGTGAACCAGGAGATGCGTCATAATATTGAAGAAGGATGGTGGAAACACCAACTCAAAGCTGACAAGACATTGGGCGACATCTGTCTGTAACCCTGGTAGGCTTTCTGGATCGATTACCTTCTGAGATATTGCATTGAGGAATGCACATAGCTTCACAATGGGTACTCGAAAATTTTCAGGTAGAAGCCCCCTCAATGCAATCGGAAGCAATTGTGTCATAATCACGTGGCAGTCATGAGACTTCAGGTTTTGGAATTTTTTCTCTGTCATATTTATTATTCCCTTTATATTCGACGAGAAGCTAAACGGGACCTTGATACTGCTCAGGCATTCAAAAAATATTTCCTTCTCTGCTTTGGTAAGAGCGTAGCTGGCAGGAGTTAAGTGGCATCGTTTACCCTTATCGTTCTCAGGATGCATAGGCTCTTCAGGGTCTTTCAGACGTTGCTGGTCCTGCCGTGCTTCCGGTGTATCTTTTGTCTTCCCATACACTCCTAGGAAGCCTAGCAGGTTCACGCAAACATTCTTCGTCACGTGCATCACGTCGATTGAAGAGCGGACCTCTAAGACTTTCCAATAGGGTAGGTCCCAAAATATAGATTGCTTCTTCCACATGGGCGCGTGTTCGGCATCGTCATTCGGAACAGATAGACTGCCAGGACCTTTTCCAAAGATTACTTCTAGGTCCTTGACCATACCAAATACCTCCTCACCGGTACGGAGGACAGGCTTCCTCCAGGGTTCTGCCACACGTTTGAAATGCTTGCCTTTCTTTCTTACTGGATGCAGGTTCGGAAGAAATCGACGATACCCTAGGTACACGACCTTCTTACATTTATCCAAATATACACTTTCAGTCTCATCTAAACAGTGTGTGCATGCATTGTATCCCTTGTTTGTCTGCCCTAAAATGTTACTAAGAGCAGGCCAATCATTGATGGTTACGAAAAGCAATGCTCTTAGGTCAAATGGCTCCCCTTTGTGCTCATCCCACATACGTACACCTGGTTTGGCCCATAGCTGTAAAAGTTCTTCAACTAATGGCCTTAGGTACACATCAATGTCGTTGACGGGTTGCCTCGGGCCTTGGATGAGCACTGGAATCATAATGAACTTCCTCTTCATACACAACCAAGGAGGAAGGTTATAGATACATAGAGTCATAGGCCAGGTGCTGTGACTGCAGCTGTGCTCACCAAAAGGATTCATGCCATCTGTACTTAGACCAAACCTTAAGTTCCTTGCGTCACGTGCGAAGTCCGGGTAATCTCGCTCGACTTTTCTCCACTGTGACCCATCAGCGGGGTGTCTCAACATCGCGTCTTTCTTACGGTCTTCCATGTGCCATCGCAACAACTTGGCATGCTCTTTATGTCTGAAGAGACGTTTTAACCATGGTATTATAGGAGCATACCACATAACCTTGGCAGGAACCTTCTTCATAGGGGCCTCGCCCTCAACATCGCCAGGATCGTCTCGTCTGATCTTATACTGCAGTGCAGTGCATACCGGGCATGCATCCAAATTCTCGTACTTCTCACCGCGGTAGAGGATGCAGTCATTAATGCAGACATGTATCTTCTGCACGTCTAATCCTAGAGGGCGGACAACCTTCTTTGCTTGGTATGTACTGTCGGGCAACTCATTATTTCTTGGAAGAAGATTCTTCATTTTTACCAACAACTTTGAAAATGCGTTGTCAGTCACACCGTTCTCTGCCTTCCATTGCAGCAAATCCAGTGTGGTACCTAGCTTTTTGTGGCCATCTTCGCAAGTTGGGTACAAGAATGTTTTGTGATCCTTTAACATCTGCTCCAGCTTCTCCTTCTCCTTTTCAGTTTCACATTCTTCCTTTGCATCAGTAATGGCCCGACCAAGATCGTCATCAGCGGGCCCATCTGCTGCCTCTTGATCTTCATTATCTACCCCCGTTGCAGTATCATCATATTCAGGATACATATTATGATAGTTGTCATCATCCTCTTCTTCTTCGTTGTCTTCCATCACAACCCCTTTTTCTCCGTGCTTGGTCCAACAATTATAGCTGGGCATGAAACCGGATCGAAGCAGGTGGGCGTGAATGGTCCTGGTATTTGAGTAGTCTTTCTTGTTCTGACAGTGAACACACGGACAGCACATAAAACCATTGTGACCACGGTTTGCATTAGCCACAACGATGAAATTTTGAAGGCCCGTAATGTACTCAGAAGTGCGGCGGTCACCGTACATCCATTGCCGGTTCATCTGCATTAATATATAGTATATATCAAAAAATAATAGGGAGATGACCATTTATATATATACTACATCAATGACACATGAAAGGATAGTTGCCGACCTCGACCGAGAAGGAAAGAGCAACGAGAAAACTTATTTTGAGCTCTCGGGCATTTCACCGAACACCTCTTGTGCATACGAAAAAAACACAAACTAGCACACTTCACACCCTCTTGCTAGGCTCCAAAATGAGATAGTGAAAAAATGGAAGAGTGGGGTGTGGGCTGCGGTGTCTTATATAGCCCCCCCTTTAACACCGGTTCAAGCCACAAACCGGTGTTAAAGGGGGGGGGGGGCTGCACGGGCCACTGGTGCAGAGGCCTTTAACACCGGTTCGTGCCACGAACCGGTGTTAAAGGGGGGGCCTCTACCAGCGTGGCCCGTGCAGTGTTAAAGGGGGGGCTCCTTTTTGCTGCACGGGCCACGCTGGTAGAGGCCCCCCCTTTAACACCGGTTCGTAGAAGAACCGGTGTTAAAGCCCCATTTCCAGGCTCAACCAATGGCCTCGTTTCCACTAGTGTCACCATAAACTATTCGTTGAATTGCTTGAAAACCGTGAATGTTTAGAAACGATGGTCCCTTTTATGAAGGTTAATTTATAAAAAAATGTCAAAATCCATGTTTATCATTTTTTTTCTTGCATCCGTGATCCCATGAATACCAACCTTAACTTCTTTCTACAACACGTTGGCATTTCTGCTCCTCTCTGGATTAAAACATTTATATTTTTTATATTTTCATCTGTAGTTTTAAAAATGTGGTCAATATTGGTAGCATGACTATTTGTGCTAAGGTGTTGAATGCTGCAAAACTTCGGGTGGATCTCCCATGTAATAACTAATTTTGAAAATATTAATGACTTTAGGTATTAAATCAGCAGAGAGTCATTTAAACAAAGAAAAGTAGCTATAAAGCTTGGAAATTCACAATAGTTGGGAACTACACATCAGTGTGGTCTAATTTGATTGAAAATTAAAGCGGTTAATTTTTCACCATATTATTAGCACATGGTTCAAAAAATCTTTTTTTGCACTTAGAATTTTGAAAATTCTTTTTATGCCAAAAAAATAGGAACTACCTTAGGAAAAATTGTTTGGCATGCCAAAATGTACCTTTGTATCGAATATGGGCAAACTATGTCGTGTATATGACCATGAACATGGTCATTTAGGTTGATATCTGTGAATATTCAATGACGATAGCCCGTTTCGTGAAGGTTGTTTTACTAAAATTTTCAAAATCTATGTTTATCATTTTTCTTCTTACGAAGTATTACACATAAAGGTCCCACGGTGCACGTTTTACATTTTATATTTTTTTTAATTTCTTATGTAGTTTATAAAATGTGGTTAAATTTTTTGCAGGTATTGTTTTACGAGACACTCGACAAAGTGTTGTGTACTTATTGGTAACACAGAAAATGAACTACACCGGCCACCAAGTCATTGATCCAACGCACAAAACGTAGAGCACCCCCTTCTTCGTGTGTGCATCCACCCTCTCGATTACAATCACGTCTACCCCGATTTCTTGCTCCTCTCCACCATATTGCACCGCCTCCCTCCCCATCAATCCCACCGGACACCTCTTCCTTGCCGCCCCATCCTCATGTCTTGCACCTCCATCCACCACCTTAGACATCACCTCTCTCCCCTCTCTATTAACCTATGTGTCCAACCTAGATCAAGTCACGGCCCAGTGAGCTTCCCTTCACTCAATTCCCTCCCCCATACAGGATCCACGAAGTCCAAGAATTGTGCCTTCCTGCAATGCGTCAAGCACAACAAGGTCTCTAGTGTCACTGCTCATGCCCGTGCCCGCGATAACGTTTTTATATTTTTTGATTTTGTTCTGTAGTTCTGAAAATGTGGTCAAAATGTATAGCATGACCATTCATAGGGAAGGTGTTGAATATTGCAAAACATTTGGTCGATCTCCTATGTAATCACTACTTTTGTATATTACAATGATTTTAGGTATTAAATCGGTAGAAAGTGGTTTGAATGGACAAAAGTAGCTATAAAGCTTGGAAATTCAGCAATGTTGGTAATTGTACGTCAAATGTTGTCTAGATTGGGTGCAAATTAGAGTGGTGTCATTTTTGCACCATATTCTTTGGAAGTTGTTGAACAAAAGGTTTACTTTGCCAGTTAGAAATTGTAAAAGGATATTTATGAAAAAATAGAAATTCCCTTAGGAAAAAATATTTTTCATGACAAGATGCACCTTTGTACAAAATATGGGACATTATCACAAACTATGTCATTTACATGGCCATAAACATCGTCATTTGGCTTGAAATTCATGAATATTCATAGACGATAGTCTATTTTGTGAAGCTTGTTTTAAATAAATTTTGAAAATCCATGTTTCTCATTTTTTTTCGTCAACTGTTACACATGCAAGGATCATGTGCGAAAGTTTTACATTTTTTTGATTGTTTTCTGTAGATTTGAAAATGTGGTTAAAATTTCTAGTAGGACCATTCATACCAAGGGATTGAATATTCTAAATAATTTAGTGGATCTCCTATGTAATGACTACTTTTGTACCTTAAATGTTTTTGGAAAAAAAAGAGTAAATTATCGAACACTTGTAGTTCAAATTTGACCTATTTTGTAGATAATAGTTTACATGGAGAAAAGTAGCTCAAAATCTTGAAATTCACAAACAAGTTGGGTATTGTCCATAAAATATGGTCTAGTTTGAGTGAAAATTGCATTGTTGCCATCTTGCACCTTATTCTCTGAATTTCATTCACAAAAAACCCTTTGTCTGCATTCTAGAGAGTGGAAAATGAGTTTTTTATGTAGAAACTCACTTCAGAAAAAATTATTATAGAGATGGAAAAGAAAACAAAATTATTTCCTATAAAATAAAGCACTAAACAAAACAACTTATTTAAAATTATAAAATTAATAAATATGTATGGAGAGTGTGCCAATCGGCAAACAGTGACGGTGCTTACCAAGCCAGTATGATGATGCGCTCAACATACAACCCATACACCATCAATTAACTGTCTACAATGGCCATGGGAGAGAGGTTATGTCGACCGCTATATGTTTGCCGAATTCCACACTCGACATGTAGTCTTGTTTGCCTAGCCCGTTTGTACGGCAAGCGTCGTGTTCAGAAAACACTCAGAATACAAATCATATGCCAATCGCTTTTTTTGCCAAGATTTTTTGTATGCACTAGACTTACGGCCTCGCCGAGCACCACAACAAATTACCTTTGGCATAGAGATGGTTCTCGGTGCATAGCCCCATTCCGGTAGTGATGCACCACTCTGAACCAGATAGGCTTGCCTGTAAAACTGAGTCGTGGCTTGAGGTTTCTGTTTCAGCGCGCACCCTCCAGGAAACCAAAAGTTTAGGAAAACATATGGACGAACGGGATACGCGCGGACAGTTCAACGACGGGGGGCATGATCGTCCTTCCAAAATTTTCGGAGCTGCTCTGGAAAAAAACGAACCGTAGAAGCCCGCGTAAAAGCCCGTACGGCCCGTTCACCGGCGCGTATTATAAACGTATGCACGTGGGTGCCGAACCGTCCGCTACCTTAAGTAGCATAGTCAGTTGGTCTGCGTTCCAACCACCTCCAGAAATTTCCCAAATCGGATAGCAAACCCTGGCTAGCCGTCTCTTCACAAACCCTCGATTGCGGCGGCCGTCCATGGAGAAGGGGAAGTAGGTGGCTGCGGGTGCTGAGCATGCGGAGAAGGGGAAGCAGGTCGCGGATGCAGAGGGCGGCAATGGGAGCTCCGGCTTGGGTGAGCCGGCCGTCTACTCCAGTGTGCATCCAATGAAGCAGAAGTTCGAGACAGAGGCGCAGATCAGGCGCAAGAAGAAGAAGAACCTGAAGAACATGCTGCGCCAGGAGAGGAAGGAGATGGGGAGAATATCTAATCGCCTGCCGTCGTCGAGACCTTCCGCGAGTCCGACAGCGATTACACCGATGAGGTAAGTCCAGATCTCTCTCCTAGTGTTCTTGCCGCCGAGGTCTGCCTCGTCCTGTTCTTGCTAGGGTTTGTGGTGCTAGTAGGGTTAGATGCGCCTAGCGATGCTAGTTTGTGCCAGGTTAGGTGCGCTGTAGATTAGCTACTGATTTCCCCAGGACCTCTTTGGCGACGTTCTGATGGATGTAGGATCAAGTAGGCTTCTGATTTGGCAGGCTAGGTCGTCAAGTGGTTCCTCTTACTTTGAATGTTATGATATCTGTAATCTGTGCCAGGTTTACATGCGCCTAGATGATGTAGCTTATGCTTGGCCTTTGTGCCTGAGTTTTTGGTCTTGAACGATCTGACAAGTAAGAACCTGGCATTTTATTTGCAATGAAAATAGAATAGGGCTGCTGCCTATTGATCTACACATATAATTGATTTATGGGTTCTACTTGCGACCACTTCGAGATTGTAAATTTAGGTAATGTGACGATGGATAGCTAGTTATTGAATTTGCTTGTAGTAGTTAAGTAAAAGAGACATGGGAATCTATACCAAGTGCATGTTATTATACTCTTGTACTGTTGTGTAGAATGTATTTGGTGTCATTTACTTTTCTTATTAATTTAGTTCATTACATCATCTGATCACTTTATACTGAGCTAAATATACTCTGTCTATGTACTCATAGTCAGAGTGTCTGCCTTGGTAATTTGCTAGTCTTTTGAAATTCTTGTGTCACATAGACCATATGGTTGTAGTACATTCATGATAGTTGTTTTGTATTTGTATTTGGAAAATATTTGTAACATATCAAGAATTTGTGTAGTTGCAGTTCTGGAGCTGAAAGTTTATGTGTTTTGTTACAAATGCATAAATTCTTGGTTGTAGTACTACTAGTAACAGTTGATGTTGTCTTGCTTCATTGGTTTATTATTTTTGTTGCACTACTACTTTCAGTAGCTGTTTTCTTATGCTCCACACATAAGTTGGTAGTTAATGGTGATGTGATCTAGCTTAAGATTATTATGTGTCATACAACATTTTGCTTCATAAGATTATAATATTTTCTGCACTACTGCTTTCACCACATGGGTTGTTCTGCTACAAACTTAAGTTGGCATTTAATGTTGTAGTGATACAATTTAAGATTAATAAGTGTGATACATCAATCTACTTGTAAGGCATAATTTTTTGTTGCACTAATGCTTCCATCATGTTTTATTTTGCTGCACACATTTGATTTGTACATAATGCTGCTGTGATCTAACTTCATATGTGTCACATATTAACTATTCTGTTATGATTTTTAAATGTTCAATTAAAAAGAAATTGTCCAAGTTTCCCGTTGTATAATATGGGGCACATATAGTCTTATTTCACAGAGTAATTATTGTAAACCTTATTTCTTTCACAAATTTTCACAGGAGTCAGACGATGTCAGGAGAGACGTGGAGGACAGGGACCGCAAGGCCGTGCTGTGCTGAAGAAGCTCAAGGCTGGGGACATCCCCTATCGTCTAGGCCCAGGGGAGTACAAGTGCCCATGGTGCTTTCGGAAGGAGATGCCAAAGGACCACCTAGGAATGCTGCAGCATGCTACCTACTATGGATCTGGCAGCCAGAAGCATAAGCCCCACCTTAAGGCCAAACATGCCGCTTATCGTGTGTTCCTGCTAAAGCACCTCCCCCAAGCATAGATTGTGTCTTGTATGTCTCTTTGCTAATATGGTTGTTATGTTTAGTGTTGGGGGATACACCCAGGTAGGATCACGGCAGGGTATAGAGGCCGAGTTAGCCAAGGTATGGCAAGGTTAAAGCGAGAGCTGGCCAAGTCACCTCAAGGCGGTCCGACTTACGGAATAACCCGGACCGGAGGAGGTCCACCTAACTGAGCCCCGGTCGACGTATGTCGTATGCCAGTAGTCAATTTGTAACTTGTATGCAGGTACCCACGGGGCCGGGTTATACCAGGCTTGCAAGAGAAGGAAGGTATCTCGCTGGTCAAAAGGTGACCTTTGTGCACTGGAGCGTGAGCGAAGCGAACAGAGGGAGGGACCAGCAAGGCGTGGCCGACAAAAGTGACGCAGCCTATGTCGGCTGACGCTGGCGCCGCAGAGGCTTACGTAGCCTCTGCATGGCTTATGACGGCAACAGGAGACCCAGCCAGTTTGGTATTTTGGGAGAGGCATGTTCCCTAGAATATGCCTCCACATATGCCCTAACTGGGAACCTAGCCTCCCCTATATAAGGAGTGCTAGGGCCTCTGTAGAAGGGGTTGGCAAGTGAGTAGTTGGTTCCTGGGGCGAAAGTAGTGATGAGAGTAAGAGAGCTTCTCCTTCCTCCTCTTCACAAATACAGCTCAAGGAGCAACTGTAAACTTAGTGAACTTGGAGAATACAAAGCATTTGTGTGTGGAATCACCAAACTATCCCTCCCCGGATTCCTCTAGTGCATATTGGCCCCACCTTTAGCCTATCCATGGCATCTTCCGTGACACCACCACGACAGTTGGCGCCCACCGTGGGGATAGCGGCGCTAGCAGGAGTGAAGATCCGGACGGGAAACATCATCGGCAACGGCGAGCGCATCATCTCTAGGCTCGTTCAGCGCTTTGGAGCGCTGGACTACGTCAGCGACAATGCTGATAGCTTCGGCAAGCGACCTCCACCGCGCAATGGCCTCTTCATCAAGCTTGGCACTCACAAGATCTACGTCGGCGTCGATGTGTCATGCGTTCATCCGCAGCACGTCGTTGAAGGAGGCGAGCCACCCCTTAGCGTGGTTTCCGGTGCGCGTATCACGCGCTCTCATAACCGTGCTGAGGTGATGATGACAGCGTCAGACGTCGGCGCGAGCAAGGACCCAGCACCAGATCCGGAGGTAACACCCAAGGCACCGAGGAGAAGTAGAGGTCCTCCGATGGAGAGGCCAGAAAACATGTTGCAGCAGGCGATAGATAGCTTGGCAAGCCCCATAGCACCTGTGGTAGATCCGGCTCAAGCATAGGCCGAGTTAGAGGAAACTAGGCAGAAAATACTAGAGGGTGCGAAAAAAATAGCCGCGACTCAGCAGTCATTGAACATGACGCTGCGTGAGTACGCAAGAGCAAATAAGGTAGATGTTGTAAAAGTAAAAGGGAGAAACCTCATCAGTGAAATGAACAAAGAGGGTGAGACTAGAGTTGAGGAATCAGAGAACCTGTTGTCCGTGGGGCTGCTGAAGTACAGCATCTCGGCAAAGAACCTCAGAGCAGCAGATGCAGCTACATCCGAGTTAGAAGGTTTGACAGGTGAAGCCCGGCAAAGACAGCAGGAGAGGGTCAACGAGTTAGTTCGGATCGCTAATAGACAAAATGAAGAGTTGCTGAGGGCTAACCCGGCAAGAGCTGGTGCTTCCAAGGTCGTTTACTGAGCAGTGGGTAACGTAGACAAATCTGCTGAAGCTACATCATCCCCTCATGATGGCCCAAGAAGAGAAGAGGTGGTAACCTCAGCAAGGAGAAACAAACAGATAGTCCCGTATGACCCGGCAAGGGCAGGGAAAGGAAAAGCAATACAGGGAAATGAGGATCGACGAAGTGTCAGCCAAGGTGAAGCTGGCCGAGGTAACCGCGACCAAGGCAATGCCGGTCAGAGAAACGCTAGAAACGGGAGTGCCGGACAGCGTAACTCGACGGGCGCAGGGCAAAACCCACGTCAGCAACAGTAGCAGTGGAGTGTACCTCGGCAAGATCAGAATGCCGGCCAAGGTATGCGTCAAAATTGTGCTCAACAAGAGCAAGACAGATACAATGACGGTGATTCGGAAATGGTGAATGCAGGATACCATAGGCCGGACCATCATGTGATAGGATCAAGGTTGGGAAGCAGGAACTTGATGCTTGATGACGCCAGGTTGAAGCTGGAACGGCTCTATAGGGCGGAGCTATTTGAGGGGCAAGGTCCTCCGGGTCCAGCATGCTTTGGTCCCCGGATCATGAAAGAGCCTCCGGTACCTAACTTCCAGTTACCTAGAGGCACGAAAACATATGACAGCAGCACCAAGCCAGAGGATTGGTTAATCAACTACACAACAACAGGGAAAATTGCGACAGGCAACTTGAGATGGGTAGTGAGGTACGTACCTCAGATGCTGGAAGGGCCAGCGAGGGTATGGTTAAACAACTTACCACCCGGTAGTATCAACTGCTGGCTAGATTTTGAGGAAATGTTTGTCAGTAACTTCTCAAGCACGTATCAGAGGCCGAATAGGCCACCGACCTTAGCGATGTGCACACAGAGACCAAATGAAACAGACCAGGAGTTTCTAACTCGCTGGTGCAACATGAGAAAGTCATGTGAGGGCGTGATTGAGTCTCAGGCCATAGCTTGGTTCGCACAAGGCTGTAGATATGCAAGCATGCTGTGGCAAAGATTACAAAGGGATATGACAACAACACTAGCAGAGACAATCCGGATTGCTGATTCGTATGCTTTGGGTGATCCAACTCAACCCCGCCTAGTGTCTAATGAGTCAAATGAGGAGTACTACCAGAGAGACGGTGCCGGATCATCCCGGCGAAATGACTACCGGGGTAACAGAAGAGATGATAGGACGGAATACAGGTACAACTCACAACAAGTTGCTTCTGTAAATCAAGATCAACCCAGAGCAGGGAGTAATCAGCATCAGAAAAATGGAGGGCAACAGTGGACTCCGAGAAATGATGGCAAGAAAACTTGGACTCCCGAGCAAAAGAGACAGTGGCAAGAAAAGAAAGATCGGCCGAGGTACACGTATGACGCAATGCTGGATCAGCTGTGCAAATTTCACACGCCAAATCCGAGTAAACTAGCGGGTCATACAACCTGGCAATGTGAGTGGATGAGGAAGATAGAGCAAAGTGGCTCGAGGAATGCTCAGGCACCTCGGAGCGATCAACCTCGACAGGAATTACCTCGGTAGCAGTTGCTCTCCGGAGCAAATACGCAATAGTTAATGTTGCCACCACCTCCGCCGAGGTATGAGAATCATGAAAGAAGGTATGCAGTGCATCAGGTGGAAAAGCAGCATCAGGCAGATCAAAGATATCCCAGCAATGAGGGGAGAAATGAATACAGGGAGCATCACCAGAGGTACTGTGTGTTTACCACGGAGGAAACGGATAGAAAGAGCTTGCAACGCCGACATATGGAAGTGAATGCGATTATGCCAGCAGTGACGAGGTATATGCCTTGGTCTAATCAAGAAATTACCTGGAGTATCAAGGACCATCCCAAGATCATGCCAATTCCTAGTTCATATGCATTAGTGCTGGACCCAACATTCATTAGGCCAAATATCAATGTGAGGTTCTCCAAGGTGTTGATCGACAATGGCAGCAGCATCAATATCATGTACGTAGATACAATGCGCAAGTTGGGTATCTCGGAGAACATGCTCCAAGCTACAAGGACAACTTTCGATGGCATTGTGTCTGCTATATCCTGTGAACCCATTGGCAAAGTCTGGGTTGATGTGTTATTCGGCACAAGGGACAACTGCCGAACTGAGAATTTGGAGTTTGAGGTTGTGAACTTAGAAAGCGCATATCATGCGTTACTCGGCAGGCCAGCCCTGGACAAATTTATGGCAAGTACTCACATCAGTTACCTGAAGATGAAGTTGCCTGGGCCAAATGAAGTAACTACCATAGTTGGGGATTTCCGACGTTCCATTGAATGTGCTTTAGCCAGGTCTAACCTAGCCGAGTCACTCGTGATTGCGCAAGAGAAAAGAAAGATCCAGGAAGTGGTGGTATTGGATCAGTCCGCGCAGCAGTATATGCTAGCGCTGAGTAACCCGCATGGAAGTGTCTCATTTCAAGCAACAAAGGTTACAAAGAAAGTGCCCGTTGATGATCTGTTCCCAGAGCGCACCGTAACAATTGGTGCCAGGTTAAATGAGAAATAGGAAAGCGAGCTCGCCAACTTGCTCCGTGAGAATCGGGATATTTTTGCTTGGTCCACACAGGACTTGCAATGTGTGCCGAGGGAGTTGGCCGAGCACTCTTTAAATGTGAGACCCAGAGCAAAGCCGGTGAAGCAACCTCTCTGCCGCTTCGCCAAAGATAGGGGAAAAGTCATTGGAGATGAGATAGCTCGGCTCCTTGCAGCCGGGTTCATCATGGAAGTGCTTTGCCTGGATTGGCTATCTAATCTGGTGTTGGTGGAAAAGAAGAAAGATGATCCCGACGTGGCAGTGGTTTGGCGTATGTGCATCGATTACACGAACCTGACAAAGGCGTGCCCAAAGGATCCATTCCCACTGCCAAGGATAGATCAGGTCATAGATTCCACTGCTGGGTGTGAGTTATTGTCGTTCATAGACACATATTCTGGTTTCCACCAGATACCTCTGAATCCGAATGATCAAATAAAGACTGCATTTATTACCCCGTACGGGGCTTATTGCTATCGCACCATGCCTTTTGGTTTACGTACCAAAGTTGTATGCAAAAATGCCTACACGATCAGATTGGTCGAAATGTGCAAGTGTATGTGGACGATATGATCATAAAAACAAAGGAAAGCAAAATGCTCCTTGATGATATCAGGCAAACATTCACGAACCTGAGGAGGTTCCGAATGAAGCTTAACCCGGATAAGTGTACCTTCGGTGTCCCGGTTGGAAAGTTACTCGGATTTCTTGTCTCCAGCCGAGGTATCGAAGCTAACCCAACTAAAACCCGAGCCATAGAGCGAATGGAATTGCCGAAGTGCCTTAACGATGTCCAGAAGTTCACTGGTTGTCTGGCATCCTTAAGTCGGTTTGTATGTCGGATGGGAGAAAAGGCACTGCCTCTCTATCAACTAATGAAAAAGTCGGACAAGTTCGTATGGACGCCATGGGCCAATGAAGCTTTCATCTAGTTAAACAAAATGTTAGCCACTGCACCAGTGTTAGCCTCTCCACTATCAAAAGAGCCAATGTTGCTCCACATAGCCGCAACCAACCGAGTTGTAAGTGCAGTAGTAGTGGTAGAGAGTGACGAAGAGGGTAAGTCAGTGCAAAGGCCAGTCTACTACCTGAGCAAGGTATTATCAGCGTCAAAACAAAAGTATCCACACTTTTAGAAGATGGAATATGGTGTATATATGGCAGCAAAGAAGCTAAAGCACTATTTTGAAGAGCACCCCATCAAAGTGATATGTGAAGATCCCATATCTGAGATAATGAGCAACAAGGATGCAAGCGGCCAGATTGCAAAATGGGCAATTGAGCTAGCCCCTTATGCTCCACAATTCGACAGAAGAGATGCGATCAAGTCTCAAGCAGTAGCCGACTTTTTCGTATTTTGGGCCGAGATGCAATATGAACCACTGTTGCCAGATCCGAATTACTGGAGAATGCACTTTAACGGATCAAAAACGAAAACCGGGTTAGGCGTCGGAGTTGTGCTTACCTCTCCCAAGAAAGACCAGCTGAAATATGTGCTGCAGATCCACTTCGCAGCATCAAACAATGTTGCAGAATATGAAGCGCTTGTGCATGGACTCAAAGTAGCAAGATAAATTGAAATACGTCGGATCCAGTGCTTCGGTGACTCGGATTTGGTGGTTTAGCAAGTCTCAGGGTAATGCGATGCTTTGGACGCAAACATGACATTATACAGATTTCATGTGCAGAACATATCAGGATACTTCGAGGGATGTGAGTTTCACCATGTACCTCGGCTGGAAAATGAGGCTGCCGACGTACTATCGAAGCTCGGATCAACTCGACAAGCGATCCCGCTAGGTGTAGCACTAGAACACCTCAGAAAGACATCTATCAGGCCATCCCCAGAGTCCGAGTCAATCTATATACCGGCCGATCCGGAGTCCGGAGCGGTGCCCATGGAAATTGATGTGGGAAGTGGTTTAGGAAACCCGGGGAATGCTTCGGCAACCCCGGGGACTACACCACAGAACCCGGGGACTGCGCATCGTGACCCGGCGGAGGTTATGCCGGTGGATCAAATGGAAATTGACGAGGGTGTGTTTCCGGTGCGAGCTATACCAGCTTGGGCACTGCACATATTCCAGTTCATGAAGGATGGATCTTTGCCCAATGAAGAAGTACTTTCAAGGTAAATTTAGAGGCCCGCAAAGGCATACACGATTATCAACATAGAATTATACAAGAGGAGTGTCACGAATGTCCTGCAACGGTGTGTTGACCCGGAAGAAGGGCTTGACATCCTCTGAGATATACACCAAGGGGAATGTGGGCATCACGCCTAATCCAGAGCCTTAGTGGAAAAATATTTTCGGCATGGATTTTACTGGCCAAGTGCCTTGGAGCAAGTAGATGATCTAGTAAGAAAATGCAATGGTTGTTAGAGGTACGCTACCAAGACACACATGCCAATGTTGGAGCTCAAGACCATACCAATTACCTGGCCATTTGTTGTGTGGTGTTTGGATATGGTTGGTCCATTTAAGCCGGCTAGAGGAAATATGACCCATATCTTGGTTATGGTTGACAAGTTTACAAAATGGATTGAAGTAAAGCCGATAAAAAAATGTGATGGATCTACAGCCGTGACATTCCTCAAAGATATCATCCTGAGATATGGCTACCCTCACAGTATCATAACAGATAACGACACCAATTTCGTTGAAGGAGCATTTGCGCGATTCTGCCGGGATAAAAAGATCCGGCTGGACGTTGCTTCAGTAGCCCTAATACATCCATTTTGCATCGCTATTCTATGTCATAATTCACTGTTATTCATTGATATATTTCCTATTGAGAGGTGATACTTATGTTATTTCATCTATTTTTGCATGGTTGATGACTTTTGGAGCATGGACCGCTGTAGTCAGGATTCTGATGGAAAAGATGCAGTTTGGAGGCAAAATTCGCGAAGATCAGAAAATCCGGGAAAATATACGGAAAATCCTATTCTTCCAGAAGACGAAGGAAGCCCGAAGGGGGGCTAGAGATGGGCCACAGGGGGCCTGATACATTGCAAATGTATCTATAATTTTTAATGCTCCATGCTTGGTTTTATCCACTTTCTTGTGTTTTGTCCACACTTTGGAGTACTTTTCATATGATTTCTTGGACTAACCTATTAACAAGAGCAACAGTGCCAGCTGCCTGTTTTCTGCTGTTTTTCGTTCCAGGAAAGTCAGAAAATGAATATTCTCGGAATTGGACGGGACAAAAGCCAAAGTGCCTATTTTTCCAGAAGACTCACGGAGCCAGAATATGAGACGGAGGAGGGCTAGGGCCTGGCCACACCACCCCCCGGCATGTGCTGGGCTTGGCCGCGCCGGGGCATGGTGTGGTGGCCCCAGCCACCCCCTCGGTCTCCCTCTTCGCCTATAAGAAGCCTTCTGACCTAAAAGCTTCGGGGGCTTCGACGTTTTTCCACAAAAATTCCGCTGCGCCGCAACCACCGAAGGGGAGATTCGGGGGACAGAAAGTCTCTATTCCGACACCCTGCCGGGATGGGGAAGTGCCCCTAGAGCCATCTCCATCGATCTCCACCATCATCTCCATCGACCATCCATGTTTCCTCCATCTGTGAGTGAGTAATCCCCCGCTGTAGGCTATGGGGATGGTAGGCATTGGATGAGATCGTTCATGTAATGGCATCAGATTGTTAGGGCATGGTGCCTAGTATCTTTTATTAGTGCTTTATGACTTTGTTGCAACTTGTTGTGCTTAATGCTTGTCACTAGGGCCTGAGTGCCATGATTTCAGATCTGAAGATGTTATTGATTCATTATGATAGTATTGTTTTTGGTCTTATCTACAGGTTGTATACACACGTTGTTGTCCAGAACCTATGGCCCCGAAGTGACAGAAATCGGGATAACCGGAAGGGAATGGCTTTGATGTGAGGATCACATGTATTCACAGAGTGTTAATGCTTTGCTCCGGTGCTCTATTAAAAGGAGCACCTTAATTTCTAGTAGTTCCCTAGAGGCCCCGCTGCAAACGGGCTGGCAAGACAAAAGATGTTGTGCAAGTTCTCATTGCGAGCACGTATGACTATATATAGAACACATGCCTAGGATTGTCTAGTACTTGGATGCTTTATCTTATTTATCTGCAATTGCCCTATATTTTGATTGCTATGTGAATTTTCTTGTCCATCCAATGCCCGTCCATCCATCCCTATGCCTACCGCACTCGAATCCCATTGTTTACTGCTTTTGTTACTACTGTCTTTGCGTTGCTACTGTTGTTACTTTGCTATTCCTACTACAAAACTATTGCTACTGATAAACTGCTGTGAGCAAGATTGTTTCCAGGTGCAGCTGAATTAACAACTCAGTTGTTAAGGCTTATAAATATTCTTTGGCTCCCCTTGTGTCGAATCAATAAATTGGGTTTCACTTCCCACGAAAATACTGCGATACACCCCCTATACTTGTGGGTCATCAAGACTATTTTCTGGCGCCGTTGCCGGGGAGCATAGCTTTATTTATCAAGTTCACTTGGAATCACTATTGTTCAAGCTATGTTTATCTTTGTCCTTGTTTGCTTGTTTCTTTATCAAAAAATACAAAAAAATTAGTTCCTACTCTAGTTGTTATTTTCGTTGGTTTGTTATTGTCTTGCTTTATCATGCTTGTTGTCAATGGTTGGTTTCTTTGAAACTGAAGCTTATTGGCAAGGTGGGTTCATGAAAGATCAAAAATATTATTATAAGGAACACCGCTTGTCACAAAAAGGGAAACACTTATGGGAACAAATTGATAGATTGTATACCATTGCTAGGAACGTGTGCTCTACTTATAATCATACTTATTGCTGTGATGAGTCTTGTTGCAGAAAGAGGTATAAACACCTCCCTTTTCAATGTGAGTATAGTGATAATGATACCATATCTTCCTATGCTAAAGGATGTTATGACTTTTATTATGTGGAACAAATTGAAGAATTTATTGCTTGGAAGGGTGCTTTTGAACTTGCTAGTTTGCTTGAAAATATTGATGATTCACCTTACAAATATGAGGTGTATGGTATACTTAAATTTTGCTTTGATAATTACAAGGATGAAAATGGCTATATTCTTGAATATTTTAATAGATGCTTTCCACAAATGGAAGATACTAATGCCTTGCAGTATCCTATGGAAGAAGAAATTGATGAACCTGAAATCTCATTAGATGAAAAAGAGGAGGAGAGTGATGAACAAAAAGAGGAAGAATGGATTAGCTACCCATGCCTACCTTCTAATGAGAGTAACTCTTTATCCCTTACATTATTTGATTGTCCCCCTTGCTTACTAAAGGAGAATGAATGTTATGTTCCTGAGGTTTCTCTTGAATTATTTTATAATAAAGCTCTAGTGCTTGTAGATCATGAAGAGCATGCTTTATGTGATAGTTATATTGTTGAGTTTCTTCATGAGGCTACTGAAAATTATTATGAGAGAGGAAAATATGGTTGTGGAAGTTTTCATGGTATTGAAACACCTCTCTATGTGCTAAAATTTTTGAAATTACTCTTGTTTTATCTTCCTATGCTTGTCACTTTATTCTTTGTGAATTTATTTGCATCACGATTCCTATGCATTGGAAGTGGGTTAGACTTAAATGTGTTTTGAATTTTCTTCTTGATGCTCTCTTTTACTTCAACTCATATTTCTTATGAGAGCATCCTCTCAAACTTTTATGCGTAAAGATGATCATATGGCTATTACTCTTGCGATACCTTTTCTTAAATACTGCAGGAGCTGTTATTAATTGTAATCAAGAGAAGGTGACCTTCACTGTTAATGACAAGGAACACATTTTCTATTTCCTCAAAAGATTGAAAGGACTTATGGTTTGAATTCAATTGTACATGTTGAGGGCATTCAAGTTGGAGAAATATATTGTCCCATACCAAGAGAAAAATTTGAAACTATTATGATTGGGACCATTGCTATCAAGGTTGATGCAACATAATCATAAGTGGAATACAAAGTTTTGTCTCATATGGAATTGTTTTGGTAGCAAGACCTGATCAACCGTGTTAACAAAAGGATTTCATTGAACAAAATAATGTTTTCACCGTGATTAGCTCCGCTTACTTCTATTCTATCCATTTTAGTTTTTGCTTTTGCCTAACTTAAAGGCGTTAAAGAAAAGTACTTATTGGGAGATAACCCAAAACTTTTAGATGAGTCTTGGAAGTTATTACCTCTGTAATAACCTCTCCTTATCCTTTTTATTTGCTTTTTGTGCCAAGAGTAACCTCTAATGAGAGAGAAGTAATGATTGGGAAAGTTGCAGTCCCGAAACAGATTTCTGTGCTTCACCATAAAAATTCGTGTAAAATCTCTGAACGTCTTTTTGAGGCGTGCATTTTTGTGCTTATGCCCTAGGTTGTTATCTAATTTTCGCTAGTTCAACACTTTTTGATTTGACCAACAGAAGGTCTTAGAATCAATTCGTCATT
Organism: Avena eriantha; assembly: GCA_910589775.1. Taxonomy (NCBI): domain Eukaryota; kingdom Viridiplantae; phylum Streptophyta; class Magnoliopsida; order Poales; family Poaceae; genus Avena; species Avena eriantha. The sequence continues at coordinate 91,897,753 of OU342743.1, forward strand.
ACATTCTGGTCTGTTTTGACAGATTTCTGCCATTTTCTGCATTTGCTTCTTGTTGGCTTCTTTTTGAGTTCTTTTGGGGAATTGAGCTTCTTGAGGGAAGTGCTACAGTAGCTAGTGTTCTAATGGAAGTTTATTGGTGTTATAACTGAACCTTAAGACTTATTTATCTTAAATGCACTAATATTGCTAATAAAGATTGTGTGAAGTTTTGTATGAAGGAAAAATTTCAGGTGTATGGAAGGAATGAGTAATGATATGAAGGATGGACTAAAGCTCAAGCTCGGGGATGCCACGCGTGTCACCCCAAGAAATATCCAAGAAGTACAAGCATCCAAGCTTGGGGATGCCCAAGGTATCCCCTTCTTCATCAATAAAAATCCCAGGTTTCTTCAAAACACTTCATTTTTATTGTTTCATCCACAGTTGTGTTGTTCTTAGAGCGTCTTATTTTTTGTTTTTCATTTGCTCGGTTTGCTTAGCTTGCTGAATAAATTGGTTGGACCCCCTCTTTCATATATTGGTGTTCAAATGGCTTGGTTTGGTTTGGAAAAGAGTAGGAATGCTCATTCTTAAGTGGTAATGAGAGCTTATTTTTGACTGTGGCCTATGCTTTGTCATGCCATGGTTGATATTGTTTTGGCTTTATGCTTAGTATTCTTTTCTGTAGCATGACTTGTTATAAACAATTGAGATTTCTTAATGTGCATTGGATGAATCATGCGTTGTTTTCGCATATTAAAGCATAGTATAGTGGTATTCTCCTTTGATGCTTTATTTGGGTTGACTTGGCGCATGCTCACACCATGTTATGACTATCTCAAGTCACCATAAGCCTTTATGATCCTTTAGTTTTCAACTTGTAGTATCACTGTATGCTTTGATCAATGATGTTTTGTCGCTCTGCATGATTATGGCCATTATTGCTCTGTCGTTTGTCGCTCCCTTACTATTGCTAGCCTTCACTTCCACTGAGTGTTTTACTCATGTTTCCAACTCCCTAAACCAAATATTTCCAAAGTGTCCACCATACCTACCTATTAGCATCATTTGCTACTCTCGTGCATATTTAATATGCCTTGTTTTGTTCCGAATAAAATGTTTGCTTGTTATGAGAAAGTTAGTTAGTAAAGCTCTCACAAACTTGATGGCACACTTTATTTTCTTGCACTTAATAAACCTGAACCATTGTGTCCTTCTTTGTTGCACATATGCTTGCGCTTTATGAGTTGAAGTTAGCAGAACCATGTATCATGGGGACCGCTATCAACGCTTCATAGGTACTTTGTACCTAGTTGATATCATGTTCTTTTGCTTATGGATCCCGGCGGTGTGAAATAAAAGTGGAACTTGTAAGATCATGGAGTTTGTATGTATGTTAGAGAAATGTCTGGGCCGCTAGCCTAAGCCATGCCTAATCATGGTGGAAACTTGTAGCATAACCATATTGAGCATTCTATGAAGGATCCTCAATAAAAATCTATGCACATAGTAAATAAAAAGATCGCCGAGATGCTCATTGTCTGCTTGCCTTGTTATTTTGATTATGGGGTAGCTCCCGTGTCATGTGCGAAGGGTACCCCATTGGCGGTTCTCTATGATACGTATATACTTACAATTACAAGAGCTTACTTGTGACTAAAGTTGAGTAGCATGAGGATCGGTCTTCGTAAGTAAGGGGCATGAGGCTTCGATTTATAACTTGTCAAGCATATCCTCTTAGTTGTGTCACTTTCACCTTAACCACATTAAAGATGCTTATGATAGGGGCAATGAGAGGTCAAAGCTAATGAGTACCATACTTTCAGCATTTGGAAGCCTTTCAAACTATTCAAAACCTTTTCATTTCCTTGTTGAGTATCCACACATTCTATGAGCACTTTCTTGAGAGCATAGTGGCCATTCTTAGTTCTATGTGCATTGTCCCAAGACTAGTTGATTGATGCATACTATGATATTGCTTGTTTTAAACTATTGTATCTAGTCACTCTTATGAACTTTGAATGTGTCCTATGCATTTATATTTGCTACTCTATTGAGGGACAAGATGAATACTATTATGCTATGTTTTCTTTATGTGAAACAAACAAACGTCTTGCAAAGCATTGTTATTCATGAATCTTTTGTTTGTGGCTTTTCATGTTGCATCATAGTTTCTTTGTCTTATTTCCAGAACTTTGTCTTTTATGTTATGATTGAAGTACTATGATCTCAGCTTTGAATGATTTACAAATACTTTGATCAAGTCTTTGATGGTGCATGTCACCTCAAAATTTATTCTTTCTTTTTATCACTTACCTACTCGAGGACGAGCAGGAGTTAAGCTTGGGGATGTTGATACATTGCAAATGTATCTATAATTTTTAATGCTCCATGCTTGGTTTTATCCACTTTCTTGTGTTTTGTCCACACTTTGGAGTACTTTTCATATGATTTCTTGGACTAACCTATTAACAAGAGCAACAGTGCCAGCTGCCTGTTTTCTGCTGTTTTTGGTTCCAGGAAAGTCAGAAAATGAATATTCTCGGAATTGGACGGGACAAAAGCCAAAGTGCCTATTTTTCCAGAAGACTCACGGAGCCAGAATATGAGACGGAGGAGGGCTAGGGCCTGGCCACACCACCCCCAGGCATGTGCTGGGCTTGGCCGCGCCGGGGCATGGTGTGGTGGCCCCAGCCACCCCCTCGGTCTCCCTCTTCGCCTATAAGAAGCCTTCTGACCTAAAAGCTTCGGGGGCTTCGACGTTTTTCCACAAAAATTCCGCTGCGCCGCAACCACCGAAGGGGAGATTCGGGGGACAGAAAGTCTCTATTCCGACACCCTGCCGGGATGGGGAAGTGCCCCTAGAGCCATCTCCATCGATCTCCACCATCATCTCCATCGACCATCCATGTTTCCTCCATCTGTGAGTGAGTAATCCCCCGCTGTAGGCTATGGGGATGGTAGGCATTGGATGAGATCGTTCATGTAATGGCATCAGATTGTTAGGGCATGGTGCCTAGTATCTTTTATTAGTGCTTTATGACTTTGTTGCAACTTGTTGTGCTTAATGCTTGTCACTAGGGCCTGAGTGCCATGATTTCAGATCTGAAGATGTTATTGATTCATTATGATAGTATTGTTTTTGGTCTTATCTACAGGTTGTATACACACGTTGTTGTCCAGAACCTATGGCCCCGAAGTGACAGAAATCGGGATAACCGGAAGGGAATGGCTTTGATGTGAGGATCACATGTATTCACAGAGTGTTAATGCTTTGCTCCGGTGCTCTATTAAAAGGAGCACCTTAATTTCTAGTAGTTCCCTAGAGGCCCCGCTGCAAACGGGCTGGCAAGACAAAAGATGTTGTGCAAGTTCTCATTGCGAGCACGTATGACTATATATAGAACACATGCCTAGGATTGTCTAGTACTTGGATGCTTTATCTTATTTATCTGCAATTGCCCTATATTTTGATTGCTATGTGAATTTTCTTGTCCATCCAATGCCCGTCCATCCATCCCTATGCCTACCGCACTCGAATCCCATTGTTTACTGCTTTTGTTACTACTGTCTTTGCGTTGCTACTGTTGTTACTTTGCTATTCCTACTACAAAACTATTGCTACTGATAAACTGCTGTGAGCAAGATTGTTTCCAGGTGCAGCTGAATTAACAACTCAGTTGTTAAGGCTTATAAATATTCTTTGGCTCCCCTTGTGTCGAATCAATAAATTGGGTTTCACTTCCCACGAAAATACTGCGATACACCCCCTATACTTGTGGGTCATCAAGACTATTTTCTGGCGCCGTTGCCGGGGAGCATAGCTTTATTTATCAAGTTCACTTGGAATCACTATTGTTCAAGCTATGTTTATCTTTGTCCTTGTTTGCTTGTTTCTTTATCAAAAAATACAAAAAAATTAGTTCCTACTCTAGTTGTTATTTTCGTTGGTTTGTTATTGTCTTGCTTTATCATGCTTGTTGACAATGGTTGGTTTCTTTGAAACTGAAGCTTATTGGCAAGGTGGGTTCATGAAAGATCAAAAATATTATTATAAGGAACACCGCTTGTCACAAAAAGGGAAACACTTATGGGAACAAATTGATAGATTGTATACCATTGCTAGGAACGTGTGCTCTACTTATAATCATACTTATTGCTGTGATGAGTCTTGTTGCAGAAAGAGGTATAAACACCTCCCTTTTCAATGTGAGTATAGTGATAATGATACCATATCTTCCTATGCTAAAGGATGTTATGACTTTTATTATGTGGAACAAATTGAAGAATTTATTGCTTGGAAGGGTGCTTTTGAACTTGCTAGTTTGCTTGAAAATATTGATGATTCACCTTACAAATATGAGGTGTATGGTATACTTAAATTTTGCTTTGATAATTACAAGGATGAAAATGGCTATATTCTTGAATATTTTAATAGATGCTTTCCACAAATGGAAGATACTAATGCCTTGCAGTATCCTATGGAAGAAGAAATTGATGAACCTGAAATCTCATTAGATGAAAAAGAGGAGGAGAGTGATGAACAAAAAGAGGAAGAATGGATTAGCTACCCATGCCTACCTTCTAATGAGAGTAACTCTTTATCCCTTACATTATTTGATTGTCCCCCTTGCTTACTAAAGGAGAATGAATGTTATGTTCCTGAGGTTTCTCTTGAATTATTTTATAATAAAGCTCTAGTGCTTGTAGATCATGAAGAGCATGCTTTATGTGATAGTTATATTGTTGAGTTTCTTCATGAGGCTACTGAAAATTATTATGAGAGAGGAAAATATGGTTGTGGAAGTTTTCATGGTATTGAAACACCTCTCTATGTGCTAAAATTTTTGAAATTACTCTTGTTTTATCTTCCTATGCTTGTCACTTTATTCTTTGTGAATTTATTTGCATCACGATTCCTATGCATTGGAAGTGGGTTAGACTTAAATGTGTTTTGAATTTTCTTCTTGATGCTCTCTTTTACTTCAACTCATATTTCTTATGAGAGCATCCTCTCAAACTTTTATGCGTAAAGATGATCATATGGCTATTACTCTTGCGATACCTTTTCTTAAATACTGCAGGAGCTGTTATTAATTGTAATCAAGAGAAGGTGACCTTCACTGTTAATGACAAGGAACACATTTTCTATTTCCTCAAAAGATTGAAAGGACTTATGGTTTGAATTCAATTGTACATGTTGAGGGCATTCAAGTTGGAGAAATATATTGTCCCATACCAAGAGAAAAATTTGAAACTATTATGATTGGGACCATTGCTATCAAGGTTGATGCAACATAATCATAAGTGGAATACAAAGTTTTGTCTCATATGGAATTGTTTTGGTAGCAAGACCTGATCAACCGTGTTAACAAAAGGATTTCATTGAACAAAATAATGTTTTCACCGTGATTAGCTCCGCTTACTTCTATTCTATCCATTTTAGTTTTTGCTTTTGCCTAACTTAAAGGCGTTAAAGAAAAGTACTTATTGGGAGATAACCCAAAACTTTTAGATGAGTCTTGGAAGTTATTACCTCTGTAATAACCTCTCCTTATCCTTTTTATTTGCTTTTTGTGCCAAGAGTAACCTCTAATGAGAGAGAAGTAATGATTGGGAAAGTTGCAGTCCCGAAACAGATTTCTGTGCTTCACCATAAAAATTCGTGTAAAATCTCTGAACGTCTTTTTGAGGCGTGCATTTTTGTGCTTATGCCCTAGGTTGTTATCTAATTTTCGCTAGTTCAACACTTTTTGATTTGACCAACAGAAGGTCTTAGAATCAATTCGTCATTACATTCTGGTCTGTTTTGACAGATTTCTGCCATTTTCTGCATTTGCTTCTTGTTGGCTTCTTTTTGAGTTCTTTTGGGGAATTGAGCTTTTTGAGGGAAGTGCTACAGTAGCTAGTGTTCTAATGGAAGTTTATTGGTGTTATAACTGAACCTTAAGACTTATTTATCTTAAATGCACTAATATTGCTAATAAAGATTGTGTGAAGTTTTGTATGAAGGAAAAATTTCAGGTGTATGGAAGGAATGAGTAATGATATGAAGGATGGACTAAAGCTCAAGCTCGGGGATGCCACGCGTGTCACCCCAAGAAATATCCAAGAAGTACAAGCGTCCAAGCTTGGGGATGCCCAAGGTATCCCCTTCTTCATCAATAAAAATCCCAGGTTTCTTCAAAACACTTCATTTTTATTGTTTCATCCACAGTTGTGTTGTTCTTAGAGCGTCTTATTTTTTGTTTTTCATTTGCTCGGTTTGCTTAGCTTGCTGAATAAATTGGTTGGACCCCCTCTTTCATATATTGGTGTTCAAATGGCTTGGTTTGGTTTGGAAAAGAGTAGGAATGCTCATTCTTAAGTGGTAATGAGAGCTTATTTTTGACTGTGGCCTATGCTTTGTCATGCCATGGTTGATATTGTTTTGGCTTTATGCTTAGTATTCTTTTCTGTAGCATGACTTGTTATAAACAATTGAGATTTCTTAATGTGCATTGGATGAATCATGCGTTGTTTTAGCATATTAAAGCATAGTATAGTGGTATTCTCCTTTGATGCTTTATTTGGGTTGACTTGGCGCATGCTCACACCATGTTATGACTATCTCAAGTCACCATAAGCCTTTATGATCCTTTAGTTTTCAACTTGTAGTATCACTGTATGCTTTGATCAATGATGTTTTGTCGCTCTGCATGATTATGGCCATTATTGCTCTGTCGTTTGTCGCTCCCTTACTATTGCTAGCCTTCACTTCCACTGAGTGTTTTACTCATGTTTCCAACTCCCTAAACCAAATATTTCCAAAGTGTCCACCATACCTACCTATTAGCATCATTTGCTACTCTCGTGCATATTTAATATGCCTTGTTTTGTTCCGAATAAAATGTTTGCTTGTTATGAGAAAGTTAGTTAGTAAAGCTCTCACAAACTTGATGGCACACTTTATTTTCTTGCACTTAATAAACCTGAACCATTGTGTCCTTCTTTGTTGCACATATTCTTGCGCTTTATGAGTTGAAGTTAGCAGAACCATGTATCATGGGGACCGCTATCAACGCTTCATAGGTACTTTGTACCTAGTTGATATCATGTTCTTTTGCTTATGGATCCCGGCGGTGTGAAATAAAAGTGGAACTTGTAAGATCATGGAGTTTGTATGTATGTTAGAGAAATGTCTGGGCCGCTAGCCTAAGCCATGCCTAATCATGGTGGAAACTTGTAGCATAACCATATTGAGCATTCTATGAAGGATCCTCAATAAAAATCTATGCACATAGTAAATAAAAAGATCGCCGAGATGCTCATTGTCTGCTTGCCTTGTTATTTTGATTATGGGGTAGCTCCCGTGTCATGTGCGAAGGGTACCCCATTGGCGGTTCTCTATGATACGTATATACTTACAATTACAAGAGCTTACTTGTGACTAAAGTTGAGTAGCATGAGGATCGGTCTTCGTAAGTAAGGGGCATGAGGCTTCGATTTATAACTTGTCAAGCATATCCTCTTAGTTGTGTCACTTTCACCTTAACCACATTAAAGATGCTTATGATAGGGGCAATGAGAGGTCAAAGCTAATGAGTACCATACTTTCAGCATTTGGAAGCCTTTCAAACTATTCAAAACCTTTTCATTTCCTTGTTGAGTATCCACACATTCTATGAGCACTTTCTTGAGAGCATAGTGGCCATTCTTAGTTCTATGTGCATTGTCCCAAGACTAGTTGATTGATGCATACTATGATATTGCTTGTTTTAAACTATTGTATCTAGTCACTCTTATGAACTTTGAATGTGTCCTATGCATTTATATTTGCTACTCTATTGAGGGACAAGATGAATACTATTATGCTATGTTTTCTTTATGTGAAACAAACAAACGTCTTGCAAAGCATTGTTATTCATGAATCTTTTGTTTGTGCCTTTTCATGTTGCATCATAGTTTCTTTGTCTTATTTCCAGAACTTTGTCTTTTATGTTATGATTGAAGTACTATGATCTCAGCTTTGAATGATTTACAAATACTTTCATCAAGTCTTTGATGGTGCATGTCACCTCAAAATTTATTCTTTCTTTTTATCACTTACCTACTCGAGGACGAGCAGGAGTTAAGCTTGGGGATGTTGATACATTGCAAATGTATCTATAATTTTTAATGCTCCATGCTTGGTTTTATCCACTTTCTTGTGTTTTGTCCACACTTTGGAGTACTTTTCATATGATTTCTTGGACTAACCTATTAACAAGAGCAACAGTGCCAGCTGCCTGTTTTCTGCTGTTTTTGGTTCCAGGAAAGTCAGAAAATGAATATTCTCGGAATTGGACGGGACAAAAGCCAAAGTGCCTATTTTTCCAGAAGACTCACGGAGCCAGAATATGAGACGGAGGAGGGCTAGGGCCTGGCCACACCACCCCCAGGCGTGTGATGGGCTTGGCCGCGCCGGGGCATGGTGTGGTGGCCCCAGCCACCCCCTCGGTCTCCCTCTTCGCCTATAAGAAGCCTTCTGACCTAAAAGCTTCGGCGGCTTCGACGTTTTTCCACGAAAATTCCGCTGCGCCGCAACCACCGAAGGGGAGATTCGGGGGACAGAAAGTCTCTGTTCCGGCACCCTGCCGGGATGGGGAAGTGCCCCCAGAGCCATCTCCATCGATCTCCACCATCATCTCCATCGACCATCCATGTTTCCTCCATTTGTGAGTGAGTAATCCCCCGATGTATGCTATGGGGATGGTAGGCATTGGATGAGATCGTTCATGTAATGGCATCAGATTGTTAGGGCATGGTGCCTAGTATCTTTTATTAGTGCTTTATGACTTTGTTGCAACTTGTTGTGCTTAATGCTTGTCACTAGGGCCCGAGTGCCATGATTTCAGATCTGAAGATGTTATTGATTCATTATGATAGTATTGTTTTTGGTATTATCTACAAGTTGTATACACACATTGTTGTCCGGAACCTATGGCCCCGAAGTGATAGAAATCGGGATAACTGGAAGGGAATGGCTTTGATGTGAGGATCACATGTGTTCACGGAGTGTTAATGCTTTGCTCCGGTGCTCTATTAAAAGGAGAACCTTAATTGCCAGTAGTTCCCTAGAGGCCTCGCTGCAAACGGGTTGGCAGGACAAAAGATGTTGTGCAAGTTCTCATTGCAAGCACGTAAGACTATATATGGAACACATGCCTAGGATTGTCTAGTACTTGGATGATTTATCTTATTTATCTGCAATTGCCCTATGTTCTGATTGCTATGTGAATTGTCTTGTCCATGCAACGCCCGTCCATCCATCCCTATGCCTACCGCACTCGAATCCCATTGTTTACTGCTTTTGTTACTACTGTCTTTGCTTTGCTACTTCTGTTACTTTGCTATTCCTACTACAAAACTGCTGCTACTGATAAACTGCTGTGAGCAAGATTGTTTCCAGGTGCAGCTGAATTGATAACTCAGTTGTTAAGGCTTCTAAATATTCTTTGGCTCCCCTTGTGTCGAATCAATAATTTGGGTTTCACTTCCGTTGAAAATACTGGGATACACCCCCTATACTTGTGGGTCATCAGGGCCCACACCACCCCCTAGCGCGGGCCATCATAGGCCGTGCCACCAGGTGGTGTGGCCGCCCTGGTTCACCCCTGGCACTCCCCTCTGGCATATATAATCCTCTCAAAACCCTAATACTCGGGGAGCAACCACAGAAAGATTCCGCCGCCCTTGCAGGGTGGAAAAAGATTGAGAGAGAAATATCTCTCTGGCAGATAGATTTCTGCCGATGGAATTCCTTCCCGGAGAGGGGAGATTGTCGCCATGAACACCACCATCAAGCTCGACTTCATCGGGATCATCATCACCACCATCATCACCATCTCCATATTGTTGTAACAATTGTGTTGAATCTTGCGTAGTTCATAGGGAAACTTTCTCGGTGTTGATTACTCTTTGTAGTTGATGTTATTGAATGAACCATTGAATTATTGTTTATGTTCAGATTGTTATACATCATTATTCCATCTCTGATCATGATCCATATGGTGTCTTGTGAGTAGTTTGTTTTGTTCTTGAGGATATGGGAGAAGTCGTGTTGTTAGTAGTGGAGTTGTGTTCAGAAAGATTCAATAGTTTGATATTTAAGTTGTGGTGTACTTCTTCTAGTGGTGTCATGTGAACGTCGACTACATGACACTTCACCTATATGGGCCTAGGGGAATGCATTGTGTATTTGGCTACTAATCGTAGGGGTTGCCGGAGTGACAGAAACCTAAACCCCCGTTAGGAAACCATTGCACAAGGGACGTAAGGGTCTTAGAGTTTAAAGCTGTGGTTAGGTTTCTATCTCAATTACTTTCTTGTACTTACGAATGTTTGCAAGGGGTATAATCACAAGTATGTATTAGTCCTAGGAAGGTCAGTACATTAGCACAAGTTCACCCACACAACACTTAGCAAGCTAAAGAAGATTAATCAACTATATAAAGCGAAAGCACTTTACAGTCTTCCCATGTGTCCTCGAGAACGTTTGGTCATCTTAAGTAATAGAATAGGCTTGTCCGTTGCTGCATAAAGGATTGGGCCACTTGCTGCATTTATTCCTACTGTCTTTTATTTACTCATGCTTTGTTTACTTGCTTTATCAAAACCCCCTAAAAATCCGTTTGCTAAGTATTTGCAGAGAATTCCTAATCCATACTACTAGCCAGCACCTTCTGCTCCTCGTTGGGTTCGACACTCTTACTTATCGAAAATATTGCGATACACCCCCTATACTTGTGGGTCATCAAGACTATTTTCTGGCGCCGTTGCCGGGGATTGAAGCGCTATTGGAGAGTGGAACTGGTAAAGGAAACTTCTACTGTGAGTATTGTTTACTTCTGCTAGTTGCTTTATTTTTGTTATGGATAATTCGCTGAGCTTCTTATTTGGTAATGCTACTACCACTACCAAGGTAGTAGATAAGCTACCACCTGCTGAGAATGATGCTTTCAAAATACCTACAAGAATTATTGATCGTGTTATGGATAACTACTATGTTGGGGATGGAACTATCCATCCCGGTGATCATTTGCTCTTTATACACGAATTATGTGGGTTGTTCAAGTGTGCATGTATTACTACAGATCAAGTTAAGAAGAAGTTATTCTCATTGTCACTCAAAGGAAGAGCTGAGGACTGGTATATGCTGCTGAAGAATGGTCAAGCTCTGGAATGGGAGGAAATAGTGCCTCTCTTTTATTCAAAGTTTTATCCTCCTAGTGAGATTCATAAAGATCGGAATCAAATATACAACTTTTGGCCACTTGATGGAGAGAGTACAGCTCAAGCTTGGGGGAGATTGAAGTTACTAATGCTCAAATATCCCATTCATGAGGTCCCCAACAATATTATTATCAATAACTTCTATGCAAGGCTCCCTCTACATGATAAGGATTTATTGGATGCTTCTTGTGCTGGATCATTCACTCGTATGGAAGAAGAAGCTAAATGGGATCTTCTGGACTGTATTCAAGATAATGTTGAAGCATGGGAGAATGACAAAGGTAGAAAGTCAGGTATAAATTATGATTATGAATGCATTGAATCTTTTATGGGAACTGATGACTTTCAAAATATTAGTAATGCTTATGGTCTTGATTTGCAAGTTATTACGAAATGCTTTAGAGCTTTTGCTTCTTATATTTAAATTCCAAAAAGGGGATCGAATAAATACCATGCACCTTACAAAGATATTGTTGAATATGTTCCTATTGGGAGTGCTAAGTATTGAATTATTGATCCCATCTTACCTGAACCTTATATCGAGAAGATTCCCTTCCCAGAAAAGGTAAAGGATCATCCTATGATAACTAATGTAATCACCAAAAGTGAAAAAAAGAACTGTAAAACCTGATGAACAAATAAACGTCGAACCTGTGGTAGCAATTATGAAAGACCTTGTCACTAAAAGCATAGAAGATGGACACATAGTCTTTTGTGAGGATGCTTCTAATATTGTTTCACATCCTACTAGAACTAAAAAAGCTAGTGTTCCTGTGCTTTCTGTTAGAATTGGTGATCATTGCTATTTTGGTTTATGTGATATTGGTGTTAGTTCTAGTGCTATTCCTTAAGAGCTTTACAAAGAAATTATGCATGAAATCAGTCCCTGCGAATTGGAAGAGATTGATGTGGTTATTCACCTTGCTAATAGAAAGACCATCTCTCCAATTGGTATTGTACGAGACGTGGAAGTTCTTTGTGGTAAGATTAAGTACCCTGCTGATTTTCTAGTACTCAGTTCAGCTGCTAGTAAAACTTATCCTATTATTTTTGGAAGACCTTTCTCGAGTACTTGTGGAGCTATTATAGATTGCAAAAGGGAAAAAATCTTGACTAAATTTGTTGGGGAATCTTATGAGTTTAATTTCTCGAAATTCGCTAAAGAACCTTGTGAAGAGGAAACCCTTAATGAGGATTTTAGAGTTGAACAACTTGCTTCTATTTCTCTTGCTCCTAACAATGCTTTGCAGCAATTGATGAAAGATCATGAAAGTGAAATCTTCATGGAAGAAAGGAATGAGATTGACAAGATTCTCCGTGATTAGCCTAAGATGCTCAAGCATAACTTGCCTGTAGAAGACTTGGGTACCACGTTGCCACCTAAAAAGGATCCGTTTTTCGATCTAAAAGCTCTCCCTGATGATCTTAAATATGCTTATATTGATGATAAAAAGATATATCCTGTTATTATTAGCGCTAAACTTTCAGGAAAGGAAGAAGAAAGGCTATTGGAGGTTTTGAGGAAACACCGAGGAGCTATGGGCTATACTCTAGATGATTTAAAAGGGATTTCACCTACTATATGTCAGCATTCTACCAACATAGAACCAGATGCAAAGCCGGTTGTAGAGCACCAACGACGTTTAAATCCTAGGATGAAGGAAGTGGAAAGGAATGAGGTATTGAAACTCCTTGATGCTGGTATTATTTACCCTATTGCTGATAGTGAATGGGTTAGTCTTGTTCATTGTGTTCCAGAAAAAGGAGGTATTACCATTGTTCCTAATGATAATGATGAGCTTATTCCTCAAAGAATAGTATTAGGCTATAGGATGTGCATTGATTTTAGAAAAGTCAATAAAGTTACTAAGAAAGATCACTACCCGCTTCCTTTTATAGATCAAATGTTGGAAAGGTTGTCTAAAAAGACCCATTTTTGTTTTCTTGATGGTTATTCTAGTTTCTCTCAAATTGCTGTTAAACAACAAGATCAAGAAAAAACTACTTTTACTTCCCCTTACGAAACTTATGCTTATAGACGTATGCCTTTTGGTTTATGTAATGCTCCTGCTAATTTTCAAAGGTGCATGTCTGCTATCTTTCATGGTTTTGTGAGGAAATTGTAGAAGTGTTCATGGATGACTTTTCTGTCTATGGAACTTATTTTGATAATTGTCTGCACAACCTTGATAAAGTTTTGCAGAGATGTGAAGAAACTAATCTTGTTCTTAATTGGGAGAAATGCCACTTCATGGTTAATGAAGGGATTATCCTCGGGCATAAATTTTCTGAAAAAGGCATAGAAGTTGATAGAGCTAAGGTTGAGGCAATTGAGAAGATGCCATGTCTAAGAGACATCAAAGGTATTCGTAGTATCCTTGGTCATGCTGGTTTCTATAGAAGGTTCATTAAAGACTTTTCTAGGATATCAAAACCCCACAGTAACCATCTTCAAAAATATGTACCCTTTGTTTTTGATGATGATTGCAAAAGTATCTATAATTTTTGATGTTCCATGCTTGGTTTTATCCACTTTCTTGTGTTTTGTTCCAACTTTGGAGTACTTTTATTATGATTTCTTGGACTAACCTATTAACAAGAGCCACAGTGCCAGCTGCCTGTTTTCTGTTGTTTTTGGTTCCAGAAAAGTCATAAAATGAATATTCTCGGAATTGGACGGGACAAAAGCCAAAGTGCCTATTTTTCTGGAAGGGATCAAGTGCCAGAATATGAGACGGAGAAGGGCTGGGAGCCGGCCACACCACCTAGCCATGCGGCCAGGCCTGGCCCGCGCCAGGGGGTGGTCTGGCCGCCCCCAGCACCCCCTCGGCCTCTCCTTCTGCCTATAAGTTGCCCTCGGGACGAAACCGTAACTACCCGATCAAAAAATCCACGAAAGAGTCTGTAGCCGCCGTCATCTCCATCCCTAGATCGGGAGGGATCTGAAGCTCTTCCCGGCACCCTTCCGGAGAGGGGAATTCACCCTTGAGGCCTTCTTCATCACCATGCAAGCCTCCGGTGTGATGCGTGAGTAGTTCATCCTTGGACTACGGATCCATGTAGTAGCTGGATGGCTGGTTTCTCCTCCTTTGTGCTTTCATGTTTAGATCGTGTGAGCTCCGTTCATGATCAAAATCATCTATTTCTAATTCATACATGTTGTGTTTGCGGGGATCCAATGGATATTGAGATGCTATTTCAGATTGATTATTGATTCTATCATGTCTTTGTTATTTGAGATCTTGCATGCTTTTTGTTGTTAGTAGCTATCTTGGCCAAGTAGATGCTAGCAACTCCAAGAGTTAGTACTTATGCTCGATAGTGGGTTCATGCCTCTAGTAATCTGGGGAAGTGATAGAAATCTCTAAGGTACTAGATGTGCTGTTGCTACTAGGGAGAAAACAACGATCCTTTGTTCATAGAACAATTGTATTGTTTACTTTACACGCAGTTCGTAAAGCAATAATCTGTTGCCTACAACTTAATACTGGAGGGGGTTCGGATTATTAGTCATAGATGCAGTTGGATGGCAATCTATGTATTATGTGGAATGCCCAATCAAGTCTCAAAGTAGTCAAGATGATTAGTATATGCATGTATTGCTTTCTCGGTGTTTGTCAATTGCCCCGCTGTAATTTGTTCACCCAACATGTTATGTATCTAAGGAGAGCCACCTCTAGTGAACTATGGATCCCGGTCCTTTACTTTACATACAATCTATAAACTATTTCTGCTTTGTGTTTACTTTCTGTAAACTTTTACTTCTTTCCATTCGATACGTTTAATCCTTTGTTTTCCGCAAAACACTGACAACCTCATCGCAAGTTGGGGACAAAGTTCTGTGGTTGTGTTGTGCAGGTCTCCACGTTGGTACTAGCACCGGTAGTGTGCCCTGCCAAAGCTCCGCTAGTAACACCTTTGAGGTGTTTCCTTGCTCCTACTGGTTCGATTAAACCTTGGTTTCATAACTGAGGGAAACTTGCTGCTGTGCTCATCATACCTTCCTCTTGGGGTTCCCAACGAGCTCTACATCAACACCGCCATCAAGCATTTTTCTGGGCAGCGTGCATTGAGCCATCAAGCATTTTTCTGGCGCCGTTGCCGGGGAGTCAAGGACATCTTCACAAGGGGAGTCCCTCATAACCAATCTCTTTACTTTGTTGTTTTTGTTTTGCTTAGTTTCTTTTTGCTTTGTTTGCTTGTTTTGTTCTTAAAAAAGCACAAAAAAATTAGTTTTACTTGTTTTGCTTTCTTATTTGAAAACACAAAAAAATTAGTTCCTATCTTGAGTTGCCACTATGTCTAGCCTTGCTCTAATCACTATGTCACCCGAGGAAATGATTCTTACTTTTAGACAAGGAATTGAGGAAAGTTTTAAGGAAGCTTGGTCTAGAATCTCTGATCTACATGAAAAGACTGGGCCTAAAATGATTCAAGGATTGTTCCTTAGCAGTTTTTACCTTGGGATTGCTCTTTGCTATAGATATTCTTTAGATTCTATTGCGGGAGGAGATTTCCTCCAAAGTAATGAGGATGATGCCATTAATGCTATAAAGAAATTAATCCTCACTTACAACTTGCCTAGCCAAACTGATACTTCTTTCGCAAAAAAATTTGCTAGGTTGGACACTCTTGAGGCTAGCACTACTAGATTAGAAGGGTGATATAATACGCTTAGGGAGCAACATGATTATGTTCCAATAAACTATGAACCATCAAAGTGGTTCCCTATAGTAAAGATTGAGATAAACACTGAAACTTTTCAAGCTCGCTGTGATATCATGTCTGAATTTTGTCTTATGCCCAAATCTATTTATGAATCTCTGAATCTTTGGGGGCTCGTTGAAGGAGGAAAATAAATATCTCTCACCAATAATATTACCATATTACCTCTTGGAATAGCTGAAGAAGTGTTTACAAAGATCCTTGGGAAAATGATTTCTATTGATTATCTTGTTATTGAACGTGCATGAAAAGGACAAATTACACTTGGAAGGTCCCTATTAGGACTGCTTGGAGCAATACTAGATGTGGGAAAGGGGACCATGCACCTTTCTTCTCCACCAAACAATCATTTTTTCCCCAAGGTTACGAATAAAAATAAGGGAGGTAAGGGCAAGAAAGTTGGTCTTAATGCTTCTTCATTTGAGAACACTTGATTCTTTCTTTGGTTCTCATGCCTAACTTAAAGGCGTTAAAGAAAACTACTTGCTGGGAGATAACCCAAGAGTTTTAATTGAGTCTTGGAAGTTATTACCTCTGTAATAACCTCTCATTATCCTTTTTATTTGCTTTTTGTGCCAAGAGTAACCTCTAATGAGAGTGAAGTAATGATTTGGAAAGTTGCTGTTCCGAAACAGATTTCTGTGCTTCACCGTAAATATTTTTGAGAGAGCTCTGTACGTCGGATTGAGCTGTAATTGTTTGTGCTTCTGCCCTAGGTTGTTATCCAACTTTCTTTAGTTCAACACGTTTTGATTTGAGCAACAGAAGGTCTTCGAAAAAATTCGTCTTTACCTGCTGGTCTGTTTTGACAGATTTCTGCCATTTTCTGCATTTGCTTCTTGTTAGTTCCTTCTTGAGTTCCTTTGGGGAATTGAGCTTTTTGAGGGAAGTGCTACAGTAGCTAGTGTTGTAATGGAAGTTTATTTGGTGTTAGAACTGAACCTTGAGACTTATTTATCTAAAGTGCACTAATGTTGCTAATGACATTGTGTGAAGTTTTGTATGAAGGAAAATTTTCAAGTGTATGGAAGGAATGAGTAATGAGATGAAGGATGGACTAAAGCTCAAGCTTGGGGATTCCACCCGTGTCACCCCAAGAAATATCTAAGTAGTACAAGCGTCAAAGCTTGGGGATGCCCAAGGCATCCCTTCTTCATCAATAAAAATTCCAGGTTTCTTCCAAACGCTTCATTTTTATTGTTTCGTGCACAGTTGTGTTCTCTTGGAGCGTCTTCTTTTTCGTTTTCGTTTTGTTTTTTTAGTTTGCTTGGTTTGCTTAGTTTTCTGAACAAGTTGGTTGGAACCCTTCTTTCACACTTTGGTTTGCAAATAGTTTGGTTTGGTTTGGAAAATAGTACGAAAGTTTATGCTTATGTGGTAAAAAGAGCTCGTTTTTGACTGTGGCCTATGCTTTGTCATGCCATGCTCGATATTGTTTTGGCTTTATGCTTAGTATTCTTTGTTGTAGCATGAATTGTTATAAACAATTGAGATTTCTTAATGTGCCTTGGATGAATCATGCGTTGATTTAGCATATTAAAGCATAGTATAGTGGTATTCTCCTTTGATGCTTTATTTGGGTTGACTTGGCGCATGCTCACACCATGTTATGAATATCTCAAGTCACCATAGCCTTTATGATCCTTTAGTTTTCAACTTTTAGTATCACTTTATGCTTTGATCAATGATGTTTTGTCGCTCTACATGATTATGGCCATTATTGCTCTCTTAGTTTATCGCTCCCAGTCTTTTGCTAGCCTCCACAGCCAAGTATGAGTTCCACTCATGCATCCAACTCCCTAAACCAAGTTTTTCCAAAGAGTCCACCATACCTACCTACTAGCTTATGCTATTCCAAGTATATTCATGCTTTTGTTTACCTTCCACTTGTTATGAGAAAACTAGTGATTAAAGCTCTCACGAACTTGATGGCACACTTTACTTTATTGCCTCTAATAAACTTAAACCATTGGGTCCTTATTTGTTGCCTCTATGCTTGCGCTTTATAAGTTGAAATTAGCAGAACCATGTACCATGGGGAACGCTTTCAACATTGCACTTGTACTTTGTACCCCGTTGATATTATGTTCTTTTGCTTACAGATCCTGGCGGAGTTTGTATGTGTGTTAGAGAAACACTTGGGCGCTAGCCTAAGCCATGCCTAATCATGGTGGAAACTTGCAGCATCACCATAGCGAGCACTCTATGAAGCATCCTCAATAAAAACCTATGCGAATAGCAAATAAAAAGATCGCTGAGATGCTCATTGTCTGCTTGCCTTGTCATTTTGATTATGGTAAAGCTCCCGTATCATGTGCAAGGGGTACCCCTTTGGCGTTTCTTAATGATACACATATACTTACAATGACAACAGGTTACTCGTGACTGAAGTTGAGTAGCATGAGGATCGGTCTTCATAAGTAAGGGGCATGAGATTTCGGTTTAAACTTGTCAAGCATATCCTCTTAGTTGTGTCACTTTAACCTTAATCACCTTCAAGATGCTTATGATAGGGGCAATGAGAGCTAAAAGCTATAAGTACCATAATTTTTGGAAGCTCTTTATGAGACTTGAATCCCTACTTCCTTTTACAAAGCTTTTCTTCCACCATTATATTGAATCTCCACCTTCTATCTTTATGCACTACTTGAGAGCATAGTGGCCATTCTTAGTTCTATGTGCATTGTCCCAAGACTAGTTGATTGATGCATAACTTGTTATTGCTTGTTTGAAACTATTGTATCTAGTCACTCTTATGAACTTTGAAGGTGTCCTATGCCTTTATATTTGCTACTCTATCGAGGGACAAGCCGAATACTATTATGCCATGTTTTCTTTATGTGAAACAAACAAACGTCTTGCAAAGCATGTTATTCATGAATCTTTTGTTTGTGCCTTTTCATGTTGTATCATAGTTTCTTTGCTTATTTCTAGAACTTTGTCTTTCATGTTATGATTGAAGTACTATGATCCCAGCTTTGTGTTTTGCAAATACTTTGATCAAGTTTTGATGGTGCATGTCACCTCAAAAATTATTTCTTTTTATCACTTACCTACTCGAGGACGGGCAGGAGTTAAGCTTGGGGATGTTGATACATTGCAAATGTATCTATAATTTTTGATGTTCCATGCTTGGTTTTATCCACTTTCTTGTGTTTTGTTCCAACTTTGGAGTACTTTTATTATGATTTCTTGGACTAACCTATTAACAAGAGCCACAGTTCCAGCTGCTTGTTTTCTATTGTTTTTGGTTCTAGAAAAGTCAGAAAATGAATATTCTCGGAATAGGACGGGACAAAAGCCAAAGTGCCTATTTTTCTGGAAGGGATCAAGTGCCAGAATACGAGACGGAAAAGGGCTAGGGGCCGGCCACACCACCTGGCCACGCGGCCAGGCCTGGCCCACGCCAGGGGGTGGTCTGGCCGCCCCCAGCACCCCCTCGGCCGCTCCTTCCGCCTATAACTTGCCCTCGGGACGAAAACCCTAAGTACCCGATCAAAAAATCCACGAAAGAGTCTGTAGCCGCCGTTATCTCCATCCTAGATCGGGAGGGATCTAAAGCTCTTCCCGGCACCCTGCCGGAGAGGGGAATTCACCCTGGAGGCCTTCTTCATCACCATGCAAAGCCTCCGGTGTGATGCGTGAGTAGTTCATCCTTGGACTACGGATCCATGTAGTAGCTAGATGGCTGATTTCTCCTCCTTTGTTCTTTCATGTTTAGATCTTGTGAGCTCCATTCATGATCAAGATCATCTATTTGTAATTCATACATGTATTGTTTGCGGGGATCCGATGGATATTGAGATGCTATTTTAGATTGATTATTTATTCTATCATGTCTTTGTTATTTGAGATCTTGCATGCTTTCCATTGTTAGTAGCTATCTTGGCCAAGTAGATGCTAGCAACTCCAAGAGTTAGTACTTATGCTCGATAGTGGGTTCATGCCTCTGGTAATCCGGGGAAGTGACATAAATCTCTAAGGTACTAGATGTGTTGTTGCTACTAGGGAGAAAACAACGATCCTATGTTCATAGAACAATTGTATTGTTTACTTTACATGCAGTTCGTAAAGCAATAATCTGTTGCTTGCAACTTAATACTGGAGGGGGTTCGGATGATAACCTGAAGGTGGATTATTAGTCATAGATGTAGTTGGATAGTGGTCTATGTATTATGTTGTAATGCCCAATCAAGTCCCAAAGGAGTCAAGATGATTAGTATATGCATGTATTGCTTTCTCGGTGTTTGTCAATTGCCCCGTTGTAATTTGTTCACCCAGCATGTTATCTATCGAAGGAGAGCCACCTCTAGTGAACTATGGATCCCGGTCCTTTACTTTACATACAATCTATAAACTGTGTCTGCTTTGTGTTTACTTTCTACAAACTTTTACTTCTTTCCATTCGATACGTTTAATCCTTTGTTTTCTGCAAAACATGGTGAGATTGAAAAACTCATCGCAAGTTGGGGACAAAGTTCTATGGTTGTGTTGTGCAGGTCTCCACGTTTCTACTAGCACCGGTAGTGCGCCCTGCCAAGGCTCAACTAGCAACACCTTTCGGGTGTTTCCTTGGTCCTACTGGTTCGATTAAACATTGGTTTCATAACTGAGGGAAACTTGCTGCTGTGCTCGTCATACCTTCCTCTTGGGGTTCCCAACGAGCTCTACATCAACACCGCCATCAAGCATTTTTTTGGGTGCCGTACATTGAGCCATCAGCTACTACTGAAAAGGAATTTCTAGCTATCGTTTTTGCTTGTGATAAGTTTAGTCCCTATATTGTAGACTCAAAAGTCACCATTCATACTGATCATGCTGCTATTAAATACCTTATGACTAAGAAGGACGCTAAGCCTAGGTTTATTAGATGGGTGCTGCTTTTACAAGAGTTTGATCTACATATAGGAGATAGGAAGGGTGCTGAAAACCCTGTAGCTGATAGTTTATCTTGATTGGAAAACATCTATTTTCACCCTATGCATGTTAATGATAGTTTCCCAAATGAATAGTTAGCTGTAGTAGGGGTAAGCTCGCGAGGGAGCCCTTGGTACGCTGATTATGCTAACTTTATTGTCTACAAGTATTTGCCTCCAACTTTTACAGCTCAGCAAAGAACGAAGTTCTTCTATGATTTGAGGCATTATTTTTGGGATGACCCACACTTATACAAAGAAGGAGTGGATGGTATTATGCGAAGATGTGTTCCCGAATATGAACAAAAGGAGATATTGCGTAAATGTCATGGTAGTGCTTATGGAGGACATCATGCAGGAGATAGAACTGCGCAAAAGGTGCTACAATCAGGTTTCTGCTGGCCTACCCTTTTTAAAGATGCAAGAAAATTTGTTTTATCTTGTGATGAATGTCAGTGTGTTGGTAATATCTCCAGATGCAATGAAATGCCTATGAACTACTCTCTAGTTATTGAACCCTTTGATTGCTGGGGATTTGACTTTATGGGTCATTTCCCTCCTTCGAAAGGTTACACTCATATTCTTGCTGCTGTTGATTATGTTACTAAGTGGGTAGAAGCCATTCCTACAAAGAGTGCTGACGGGGAGACTTCTCTAAAAATGCTTGTTATCTTTCCTAGGTTTGGAGTGCCTAGGTATCTCATGACTGATGGGGGTTCTCATTTCATTCATGGTGGTTTTAGAAAGACCCTTGCTAAATACGATGTTAATCATAGAATTGCTTCAGCTTATCACCCCCAAACTAGCGGGCAAGTAGAGTTATCAAATAGAGAAATTAAATCCATCTTGCAAAAGACTGTTAATAGATCTAGAAAAAACTGGGCTAAAAAGTTGAATGATGCTTTATGGGCTTATAGAACTGCTTACAAAAATCCTATGGGGATGTCTCCTTATAAAATGGTTTATGGGAAAGCTTGTCACCTACCCTTAGAATTAGAACACATAGCTTACTGGGCAGTTGAAGAACTATATAGATATTGTAAGCTCGCTGGTGAGAAAAGATTATTTGACTTAAGTTCTTTAGATGAATGGAGGAGTGAAGCCTATGAAAATGCTAGGCTCTTTAAGGAAAAAGTTAAAAGATGGCATGACAAGCGAATACTTAAGAGAGAATTTCATGTTGGTGAGAAAGTTCTATTGTATAGGCCTCGTCTTAGGTTTTTTGCAGGAAAGCTACTGTCAAAATGGTAAGGACCTTTCATTATTGAAGAAGTATACCATTTAGGAGCAATACAAATTTCTTCTTTAAAAGATGATACTACGCAAGTAGTGAATGGGCAGCGACTCAAGCACTATATTGTTGGAGATTCTTACAATGAAGATGTTGATGCCTTTCAAGTTATAACTCCAGAGAAATTTATCAAGGACTAAATTCAGAGACCTGCAGAGTCTGTTTCCAAATAGGTAAAAATTTTGGTAAGAAAAGTTCCACGAAAATACTATCCAACTATATTTTTCCAGTTTATAGTCAAAAGGAAAGCTACGAAGCAAAAAAGGGACGAAAACGGAGCCAGGGTGGCTCACACCACCCTGTGGCACGACCCACCCCTGGCCGCGCCACTAGGTGGTGAGTCCACCCCGGAATCCGCCTTCGACTCGTTTTCACCCAGTACCTTCCTTTTGTTATGAAACTTCGTAATATATAACCCCCCTGATCTCCTGAGGTTCGTACATCATTTTTTCGCTGTGTTTTTGTTTTGATCTGTTTCTGCCAGGTAGAGTCCCAGTTTTGGAGCCACAGTGTCTTCCTCTGGATCAGCCAAGGGGGATTCCTTAGAAGATATCATCAACCCATACATGAGAGAGTTGAAGATTCATCCCAAGGAGTTGTTGTTTGAAGATGGGGAGGTCCGGATAAAAGAGGTTCAAGGCTCTAAAGGTGAATGAAGTCTGGAGGATAGGATGGAAGCACTGGAGCAAGAAGTCTTTAGGTACAAGAAGATGACGGAACACGAAGTAGATATCATCCATAAGATTTGTTCTGAACTCATTGCTGGGCACCAAGAGGAGACTGTTGAGCTCAAGGATGAAGTCCTCTCACTCTGCCAAACAACCAACAAACTGCAAGCACAGCTCTACGATGTTCAAAATCAAAACTGTGAGTATGAGGTTAGATTTAAACGCATAAGTGCTGCTACAAGTTTCAGGATACTAGAGACCTCGATGTCCTTTGTTGATGGGAAGCCCTTACCTTGGAAGTCGAACGAAGATGAGAGGATACCACCACCACCGAAGGAGTAAGTCGTCATCAGGTTTGGCATCCCCTTGGTTTGTTCCAATCTTGGGGGAGTGCCACGGTATCACATCACTATCTTCTATCTTTTTACCTTAGTAGTAGAGTCATATCATGAATAGAGAAGTTATTATGTAGGATGGTTTGCATTATGGAAGTGTCCTCTCTCTCGTTAGATATGTATCCCTTGGTGTGAATTGTTGTTATGGAATATTAATGAGAAGTTCTATCATTCACTCTTTTGCATAGCTTATATTAGTTTTCAATTCGTGGTTGTATGATTGATCTTGTTATTAGTATTGGTTCACTTTGGGATCATTGAGTTAATTTACTTGGTTTTGGCAAACCTGGCTCGGTTAGTAGCAACACTATTTTTGAGAGTTGAATGAAAAAGATAGAAGTACTCTAAAGAAAAATAATTTCATCATCTTTCTTTCTTGATTTGCTCATAAGTCTAGTATTATCTAGTTAAGATCTTTTGTGCTTCCAAGGAAGATTGCATGTTTGTTTTTATCACTTGTATGTTTGTTTGTTTCCGTCAACTCTTATACTTGCTACCCAGCCTTGATAGCCAAAAACCTGTACTGAGAGGGAATTCTTCTCGTACATCCAATCCCTTAAACCAAAAAACCATGCAATTTGTGTCCACCATACCTACCTGTTAGCATTATTGCTATTCCAAGTAAATTCTTGTTTTATCTACCTCCCAAATTAAACTTGTTATGTGCAAATTAGTGATTAAAGATCTCACGAACTTGATGGCACACTTTACTTTCTTGTACTTAATAAACTTGAACCATTATGCTCACCTATGTTGCGTATATGCTTGCGATTTGTAAGTTGTGAATTAGCAGAACCATGCTATCATGAGGACCGCTTTCAACATTGCACTGGTACTTTGTAACAAGTTGATATCATGTTCTTTTGTCTATGGATGTCGTCGGTGTGAAATGAAAGGGGAGCTTGTAAGTCCATGGAGTTATGCATGTGTGTTAGAGAAACGCCTGGGCCGCTGGTCTAATCCATGCTCACATGGTGGAAAATTGTAATGTAACCATAACGAGCATCTATGAAGCATTCTTCTTATAAAAAAGAGAGTCCGATATTGAGAATAAGTTAAAAATAAAAACGAGATTATGAAAAGAGGAAAGAGAGAAAAAATCACCATATTCCCATGGTAAATAAGAAGATTGTTGAGATGCTTGTTGTCTGCTTGCCTTGTCATTTTGATATGGGGATTCTTCCGTATCATCGGGCAAGGGGTACCCCATTGGCAGTTCTCTATGATACACATATGCTTACGGTGACAAGAACTTACCAGTGACTAAACTTGAGTAGCATGAGGAGTGGCCCTCGTATTCAAGGGACATGAGATTCTCAATTTACAAGTTGTCAATGCATATCCTCATATTTGATAATTTTAACCTTAATCACCTAACGATGCCTATGATAGGGGCAACGAGACCTAAAAGCTAGTAAGTATCATTATTTTTCGGAGCTCTTTATGAGACTTGCAATCCCTGCTTCCCTCTGCGAAGGGCCTTTCTTTTATTTTTAGTTGAGTCAGTAAACCTACTCCCTTCTATCTCATCAAGTATTTTGAGTTGTTATGTTTCATTCATTCATATGATGATTTATTCAATCATGTTTCTTATGTTCTTTGTTTTGCACTTTGCTCTTATCTTGATATTTACTACTTTGAAAGTTATCATTGAAAACCAGTTATTTGTGAACTCCAGCAAATTATCAACTATTCTTCGACCAAGAGCTAAGTTTGCCATTACCAATTATGATTTACTTCATGTATCTTTATTGTGTTTCCTTTACTCATTGCAAGTTGAGTTATATAATAGTGAGTTGTCTTCTATTATGATATATGTATTTGATGAATGTGATGCTTCTTGTCTGTATTCTTTTATCGACTCTTCACTCCGTAAACCTGAAGGTCATGTTTATTGAGCTCAGTTTCGCTTGGGGACAAGCGAAGTCTAAGCTTGGGGCGAGTTGATACGTCCATTTTGCATCACTATTCTCTGTCATAATTCAATGTTATTCATTGATATATTTCGTATTGTGAGGTGATACTTATGTTATTTCATCTATTTTTGCATGGTTGATGCCTTTTGGAGCATGGACCACTACAGTCAGGATTCTGATGGAAAAGGTGTTGTTTGGAGGCAAAATTCGTGAAGATCAGAAAATCCGGGAAAATATACGGAAAATCCTATTTTTCCAGAAGACGAAGAAAGCCAGAAGGGGGCTAGAGATGGGCCACAGGGGGCCCACACTACCCCCTGGCGCGGGCTAGCCTAGGCCGCGCCACCAGGTGGTGTGGCCGCCCTGGTCCACCCTGGCACTCCCCTCTGGCGTATATAATCCTCCTGAAACCCTAATACTCGGGGAGTGACCACAGAACGATTCCGCCACCTCTGCAGGGCGAAAAACACCGAGAGAGAAAGATCTCTCCGGCAGACAGATTTCTGCCAGGGGAATTCCTTCCCGGAGAGGGGAGATCATTGCCATCAACACCACCATCAAGCTGGACTTCATCGGGATCATCATCATCACCACCATCATCACCATCTCCATATTGCTGTTACAATTGTGTTGAATCTTGCATAGTTCATAGGGGAAACTTTCCCGGTGTTGATTACTCTTTGTAGTTGATGCTATTGAGTGAACCATTGAATTATTTTTTATGTTCATATTGTTATACATCATTATTCCATCTCTAATCATGATCCATATAATGTCTTGTGAGTAGTTCGTTTTGTTCTTGAGGACATGGGAGAAGTCATGTTGTTAGTAGTGGAGTTGTGTTGAGGACATGGGAGAAGTCATGTTCTTGAGGACATGGGAGAAGTCATTCAATAGTTTGATATTTAAGTTGTCGTGTACTTCTTCTAGTGGTGTCATGTGAACGTCGACTACATTACACTTCACCTATATGGGCCTAGGGGAATGCATTTTGTATTTGGCTACTAATCGTAGGGGTTGCCGGAGTGATAGAAACCTAAACCCCCGTTAGGAAACCATTGCACAAGGGACGTAAGGAAGGGTCTTAGAGTTTAAAGTTGTGGTTAGGTTTCCACCGTAATTACTTTCTTGTACTTACGGATGTTTCTAAGGGGTATAATCACAAGTATGTATTAGTCCTAGGAAGGTCGGTACATTAGCACAGGTTCACCCATACAACACTTAGCAAGCTAAAGAAGATTAATCAACTATATGAAGCGAAAGCACTTGACAGTCTTCCCATGTGTCCTCAAGAACGTTTGGTCATCTTAAGTAATACAATCGGCTTGTCCTTTGCTGCATAAAGGATTGGGCCACTTGCTGCATTTATTCCTACTGTCTTTTATTTACTCGTTCTTTGTTTACTTGCTTTATCAAAAACCCCTAAAAATCTGTTTGCTAAGTATTTGTAGAGAATTCTTGATCCATACCACTAGCCAGCTCCTTCTGCTCCTCGTTGGGTTCGACACTCTTACTTATTGAAAATACTGCGATACACCCCTATACTTGTGGGTCATCAAGCCCACCCCCCATCGAACGGACAAGTGGAAAGATCCAACGGATTAGTTTTATCCGTGATAAAACCCCGGCTCATTGAGCCGCTGCAAAGTCAGCGGGGTGCTGGATAGAAGAACTACCAGCGGTACTATGGAGTTTAAGAACAACTCCGAATCGATCAACAGGCTATACGCAATTCTTTCTGGTATATGGGGCAGAAGCTGTATTACCAGCCGACATAGAGCATGATTCGCCTAGGGTCACCCAATACATAGAAGCCAAAGTGCGAGAAGCCCGGCAAAATGATGTTGATCTGCTGGAAGAGGCGAGAGAATTGGCATTGTCCAGATCTGCCATATATCAACAAAATCTCTGACGCTATCATAGCCGGAAAGTAAACCTCCGAGTCTTCCAGGAAGGTGATCTGGTACTACGGCTGGTACAACATACTGCTGGCATGCATAAGTTACCCCCCATGGGAAGGGCCATTCATTGTGAGCAAAGAATTGCACAATGACTCTTGTTATCTCATTGATGCACAATTATAGGAGAAGAACAAGGTGGACATGTCCGGCGAGGAATCTAAACGTCCATGGAATGTAGCCCTACTTCGTCCATTCTACACTTAACGAAGAAGTGTGTGTATCCAAGTTTCTCATATGTCGGTATGTATGTCGGCAATGAGTTTATTAAATGAAATCTTGGCACCTCGGGCAGTAACTCGGGGACTGCCTTAGTAATATTTGTTGTCTTCTTTGTTTGTTATTTATTTTTATGTAGGCTAGCTTAAGTTGATTCTACCTAAGATGGATTAGTAATGTGTGAGCACCAAAAACTCAACTCTTCGACTCGCTGTTGTCCAACAAGAATTGGCTTCATGGCGAGCAAGAGAACAAGTTTGGAAATGCGTAGCACATGAAAAACGACTAAGGAAAGGAACGTAATCAAGCCGACATTTATTGTTCGGACTAACCATATGTTTACTTTACCTTTACTATGCTAGTTATTTTGAGTTAATCCTAAAGTTTCCAAGTATTGTTAAGTCAATCTTTTAAACTCGGACTCGTAAGTCATACCGAATCAAGGTAGACACGAGCCGAGCCATGGAATTGAAGAAACAAGAAAATGAAACTCGGGGACTACGCCCAAGTTAAATCCGGTGTGAACAACTTAGCGGCAAAACATAATCAGTGTGCTTAATACATCTGCACCCGGCATACCGAGGATCTGATAAATTTCAAAGTGTTTTTTATGCTCAAGGAGCAGCATCAGCAGGAGGAGGTAACTCGGCGCTAGCAGGTGGAACTCCGGCTTCAGTCTCGTCATCATCTTTGTTATCTTCTAGATCCGAGGCTTCGTCCCCTTCCTCGTCGCCTGAATCATCTTCAACATATTCGTCATCAACGGCACCGAGGAAGCTTGGTCCTTCGTTCCACTGGTGGATAGGGGCGAACTAGATGAGGTTGTGGGCACAAGCCTTGCACCGAGCAACCCAATCCGGATCGCTTGACCACTTGGAACCGGTGCGCAAGCGCTCGAGGAGCTTCAAGTCCAGCTTTTTAGACCAAGTAAGCACAAACTGGATGACAGTATCAGCTCCAGCACGAGCGGCAGATTCCCTCCAGAGGTCGAGCAAGATCTCGTAGTCCATCAGCTTGTTGATCAAAGCAGTGGATCCCTTCGGAGCATCCTCATCAGGACACAGGGCACGGAAGATCCGGACGGCTGCATCCAGGAGACCCGAACCATAATTCTTCACAATTTCAATCTGGGTGGATAGGCTGACTAGCAGATCCTCCATGTCATAAGGAATGGGTTCAGAGCCAGGATCAGTTGGGGCACCCCTCTGCCGGCGGAACTTGGCAACTGCACCGCAATGGCATCGCCCTCTGGGAATTTGCCTAAAAGCAAAGCAAGTGAAATAAGCAAAGGAGTTTAACCCGGGGAAATACATGCCAACGGGAGGAAAAGAGTTTACGAGAAATATGGCTATGGATCCGGATCAGCTCTTTGGTGCAATCAGCACGCCTCTTCCGGAGCTGCTCGAGTTCAACATTTGCCGAGTAAAGCTTGACGTCGGCCCCCTTCAGCAATTCTTGATCTTTAGCAAGTTGAAGGTTAAGACGTTCTTGCTCTTCAGTGAAGTCTTGGCCAGCCTTGTGCATCTCAGTCTTGTGGAGCTCTTTCAGTTTTTTCATCTCTGCATTGAACTTGGCAAGTTCATCATCCTTGGCTCGGACTTTGGCAAGCTCGTCATCCTTCTTCTTGAGCTCGGCCTGATGTTGCCTGCTTGTTCGAGAAAATGAAGCATCATATCAGGCACATGCACACTATCTTCAAGGGATGCTGCAACGATTTGTTGACCCGGCAGAGCTGAGGTATGAATATCTGCCGAGCCAAGGAGAAAGGAGAGAAAGCACAGAAAATGAGTAAGCAAAGCGAGCTACCTTTTATGTGGTCCAAGTTTTTTCTCATAATTGTATTTTCAGCCTCCACTCCAGCTGTGCAATCCGAATGACAAATTAGTTTGGCAGGAAAAGATAAAGAAAGATCGGGGAAAAGTCGAGGAGAAAACTTACCCCTTTTCTCAAACTCAGCAAGAAGCGCAGTGTGTTTCGAGCGCATCACCTTGTGTGAGTCCAAGAGGCGCTGAAACTCAGCACTCCGACGATTGGTAGTGATCTGAAAAGAGCAAAATTAGCTCAGGTGGGTGCATATTCGAAGTGTACGAAATCTGGGCCAAGTGGAACTTAACCCGACTCTAGGTGTGTGCATATTCAAAGTGTACAAAATCCGGGCGCAGTGCAACTTAACCCGGCTCTAGGTGTGTGCATATTCGGAGTGTACGAAATCCGGGCCAAGTGGAACTTAACCTGGGTCTAGGTGTGTGCATATTCGAAGTGTACAAAATCCAGGCCAAGTGGAACTTAACCCGGCTCTAGGTGTGTGCATATTCGAAGTGTACGAAATCCGGGCCAAGTGGAACTTAACCCGGCTCTAGGTGTGTGCATATTCGAAGCTACTAAGGAGCTACGTTAGTTCTCTAAGGAGCATCCGGCCGAGTAACAAGTAGGCTCGGGGACTAATGGATATGTCTCTAAGTACTTGTGCGTATTAAAGAAAAGACAAAGTAGCGTACCTCCATCATCCGGCCAGCAAGGTTAATAGCCTTGGCTGCTGTGTTCATTTGTGCGCTGAATTCGGCAGGACCAAACTTCTCCGGGAGATCATCGTTTGGATCGATGAATTCCGTCTTGTTCCAATTATCGACGCATTTGATCAAACCTAGAGGATATCTCTCGCCACTAAGCATGTGGGGCGCGACCAAGCCTTTGGCGTGGGCCTCTCTCCTCGCAAATTGGGCAGCAGCAGGGCTGGTATGCAGTGCAAGTTGTTTGCTGCCAGCTGACCCGAAGGAGACGTCTTTCTTTGGCAGCATGGACACAAGGGTGCGCTGTCCAGCCTCGATAGATGATGCTCTTGTGGCGCTAGAGCCTTTCTTGGCCTTGGGATGCCGTTGGGAGGCTGAGGATTGAGCTGCAGATCTGGACTTGGGTGCAGCCTTGGTGCTAGTGGGGTCTTCTCGCTGAGTCTTGGAAGACTCGGACGAGGCAGAAAGAGTTGGTGCTGGTACTGGTGCTTGTGTTGTCGCTGGTGGTGATGGTGCTGCTGGTGCTGATGGTGGTGTTGGTGCTAATGCTTGTACTGTTGTTGGTGTTGATGGTGGGGCTGCTGGTGCTGCTGGTACCTCGGAGGTGACAGGTTGCGGCTGAGCCAATGAAGAGCTGGGAGCGTCCGATACCTCGGCCGTGCCAATTCCCCCTGCTCCGTGGTTGCCCTCCTCTGGATAAGGTGGGCTATGACCCGGAGCAGCCGCTGAACCCTCGTGAATTGGGCTCAGCTGGCGTGTGTCATCACCACGAGGGGGTGATGGCTCGTGTATTAACAAGCTCGTTGGGGAACCCCAAGAGGAAGGTATGATGAGCACATCAGCAAGTTTCCCTCAGTTATGAAACCAAGGTTTAATCGAACCAGTAGGAGCAAGGAAACACCCCAAAGGTGTTGCTAGCTGAGCCTTGGCAGGGCGCACTACCGGTGCTAGTAGCAACGTGGAGACCTGCACAACACAACCACAGAAATCTGTCCCCAACTTGCGATGAGGTTGTCAATCTCACCGCGTTTTGCGGAAAACAAAGGATTAAACATATCGAATGGAAGGAAGTAATAGTTTGCAGAAAGTAAACACAAAGCAGTAAACAGTTTATAGATTGTATGTAAAAGAAAAGGACCGGGATCCATAGTTCACTAGAGGTGGCTCTCCTGAAAATAGATAACATGCTGGGTGAACAAATTACAGCGGGGCAATTGACAAACATCGAGAAAGCAATACATGCATATACTAATCATCTTGACTCCTTTGAGATTTGATTGGGCATTACAACATTATACATAGACTGCCATCCAACTGCATCTATGACTAATAATCCACCTTCAGGTTATCATCCGAACCCCCTCCAGTATTAAGTTGCAAGCAACAGATTATTGCTTTACGAATTGCGTGTAATGTAAACAATATGATTGTTCTATGAACAAAGGATTGTTGTTTTCTCCCTAGTAGCAACAGCACATCTAGTACCTTAGAGAGTTCTGTCACTTCCCCAGATTACCAGAAGCATGAACCCACTATCGAGCCTAAATACTAACTCCTGGAGTTGCTAGCATCTACTTGGCCAAGATAGCTACTAACAACGGAAAGCATGCAAGATCACAAATAACAAAGACATGATAGAATCAATAATTAATCTGAAATAGCATCTCAATATCCATCGGATCCCCGCAAACACAACATGCAAAATTACAAATAGATGATCTTGATCATGAACGGAGCTCACGAGATCTAAACATGAAAGCACAAAGGAGGAGAACCAGCCATCTAGCTACTACATGGATCTGTTGTCCAAGGATGAACTACTCACGCATCACACCAGAGGCTTGCATGGTGATGAAGAAGGCCTCTAGGGTGAATTCGCCTCTCCGGCAGGGTGCCGGGAAGAGCTTCAGATCCCTCCCGATCTAGGGATGGAGATGACGGCGGCTACAGACTCTTTCATGGATTTTTAATCGGGTACTTAGGGTTTTCGTCCTGAGGGCAATATATAGGCGGAAGGAGAGGCCGAGGTGGTGCTGGGGTCGACTAGACCACCCCCTGCCGGGGGCCAGGCCTGGCCGCGCGGCCAGGTGGTGTGGCCGGCCCCCAGCCCTTCTCCGTCTCGTATTCTGGCATCTGACGACTTCGGGAAAAATAGGCACTTCGGCTATTGTCCGGTCCAATTCCAAGAATATTCATTTTCTGACTTTGCTGGAACCAAAAACAGCAGAAAACAAGTAGCTGGCACTTTGGCTCTTGTTAATAGGTTAGTCCAAGAAATCATATGAAAAGTACTCCAAAGTGTAGACAAAACACAAGAAAGTGGATAAAACCAAGCATGGAACATCAAAAATTATAGATAAATTTGCAATGTATCAACATCCCCAAGCTTAACTCCTGCTCGTCCTCGAGTAAGTAAGTGATAAAAAGAAAGAATAATTTTTGAGGTGACATGCACCATCAAAGACTTGATCAAAGTATTTGTAAAACATTCAAAGCTGGGATCATAGTACTTCAATCATAGCATGAAAGACAAAGTTCTAGCAATAAGAAAAAGAAACTATGATGCAACATGAAAGGTCACAAACAAAAATTCATGAATAACAACGTTTTGCAAGACGTTTGTTTGTTTCACGTAAAGAAAACATAGCATAATAGCATTCAGCTTGTCCCTCATAGAGTAGCAAATATAAATGCATAGGACACCTTCAAAGTTCTTAAGAGTGACTAGATACAAATAGTTTAGAACAAGCAATATCAAGATATGCATCAATCAACTAGTCTTGGGACAATGCACATAGAACTAAGAATGGCCACTATGCTCTCAAAGTAGGTGCATAAAGGTAGAAGGTGGAGACTCAATATAATGGTGGAAGAAAGGCCTTCATAAAAGGAAGTAGGGATTCAAGTCTCATAGAGAGATTCCAAAAATTATGGTACTTATAGCTTTCAGCTCTCATTGCCCCTATCATAAGCATCTTGAAGGTGATTAAGGTTAAAGTGACACAGCTAAGAGGATATGCTTGACAAATTCTAAACTGAAATCTCATGCCCCTTACTTACGAATACCGAACCTCATGCTACTCAACTTTAGTCACAAGTAAGCTCTTGTCATTGTAAGGACATGTGTATCATAAAGAACCGCCAACGGGCTACCCCTTGCACATGATACAGGAGCTATCCCGTAATCAAAATGACAAGGAAGCAGACAATGAGCATCTCAGTGGTCTTTTTATTTGCTATTTGCATAGGTTTTATTGAGGATCGTTCATAGAGTGCTCATTATGGTGATGCTGCAAGTTTCCACCATGATTAGGCATGCCTTAGGCTAGCGGCCCAGGCGTTTCTCTAACACACATACAAACTCCATGATCTTGCAAGTTCCACTTTTATTTCACACCACCGGGATCCGTAAGTAAAAGAACATGATATCCACGGGGTACAAAGTACAAGTGCAATGTTGAAAGCGTTCCCCATGATACATGGTTTTGCTAATTTCAACTTATAAAGCGCAAGCATATACGCAACAAGGAAGGACCCAATGGTTCAAGTTTATTAGATGCAAAAAAATTAAAATGTGCCATCAAGTTCGTGAGAGCTTTAATCACTAGTCTTCTCATAACAAGTTTAATTTGGAAGGTAAACAAAAGCATGAATATACTTTGAATAGCATAATCTAGTAGGTAGGTATGGTGGACTCTTTGGAATAACTTGGTTTAGGGAGTTGGATGCATGAGTGGAACTCATACTTGGTTGTGGAGGGTAGCAAAAGACTGGGAGCGACAAACTGAGAGAGCAATAATGGCCATAACCATGTAGAGCGACAAAACATCATTAATCAAAGCACAAAGTGATACTACAAGTTGAAAAATAAAGGATCATAAAGGCTATGGTGACTTGAGATATTCATAACATGGTGTGAGCATGCGCCAAGTCAACCCAAATAAAGCATCAAAGGAGAATACCACTATAATATGCTTTAATATGCTAAAACAACGCATGATTCATCAAAGGCACATTAAGCAATCTCAATTGTTTATAACAAGTCATGCTACAGAAAAGAATACTAAGCATAAAGCCAAAACAATATCAAGCATGGCATGACAAAGCATAGGCCACAGTCAAAAACGAGCTCTTTTTACCACATAAGCATGAACTTTCCTACTCTTTTCAAACCAAACCAAACTATTTGCAAACAAGTGTATGAAAGACGGGGTCCAAACAATTTATATAGAAAACTAAGAAAACCAAGCAAATGAAAAATCAAAACGAAAACAAAGAAGAAGACGCTCCAAGAACAACACAACTATGCATGAAACAATAAAAATGAAACGTTTGGAAGAAACCTGGGATTTTTATTGATGAAGAAGGGGATGCCTTGGGCATCCCCAAGCTTTGACCCTTGTACTTCTTGGATATTTCTTGGGATGACATGTGTGGAATCCCCAAGCTTGAGCTTTAGTCCATCCTTCATCTCATTACTCATTCCTTCCATACACCTGAAATTTTTCTTCATACAAAACTTTAGACAATCTTTATTAGCAACATTAGTGCACTCAAGATAAATAAGTCTTAAGGTTCAGTTATAACACCAAATAAACTTTCATTAGAACACTAGCTACTGTAGCACTTCCCTCAAAAAGCTCAATTCCCTAAAAGAACCCAAAAAGGAACCAACAAAAAGCAAATGCAGAAAATGGCAGAAATCTGTCAAACAGACCAGCAGGTAAAGACGAATTTTTTCGAAGACGTTCTGTTGCTCAAATCAAAAAGTGTTGAACTAACTAAAGTTAGATAACAACCTGGGGCAGAAGCACAAAAATTCACGCCTCAAAAGGACGTACATATATGTTGCACCAATTTGTACGGTGAAGCACTGAAATCTGTTTTGGGACAGCAACTTTCCTAATCATTATTTCTCTCTCATTAGAGGTTACTCTTGGCAAAAAAAGCAAGTCAAAAGGATAAGGAGCGGTTATTACAGAGGTAATAACTTCCAAGACTCATCTAAAACTTTTGGGTTATCTCCCAATAAGTACTTTTCTTTAACGTTTTTAAGTTAGGCATAAGAAGCAAAAAAAAGAATCAAGTGTTCTCAAATGAAGAAGCATTAAGATTAATACCAGAAATATCTTCAACAAGTTAAGGTATATCATCCAAATAAGTTCTAGAGGATCCTCTCTCAATACTCTTAGGTTCACTATTTTCATCAAAAGGGTTTCACTACTAGGAAACAGCGTATAGATAGACAAGATATTCAGAGGCGCATATGTAAAACTATGCGCCACAGATATATATCAGTGGCACACTAATAAAAATGCGCCACAGAAGTTTGGCACTTCAGTGGCGCACGAAACCAATATGCGCCACAGAAGTCCATATTTCTGTGGCACATATTTTCGTGTGCGCCACTGAAGTGCCAAACTTCTGTGGCGCATATAGACGTATGCGCCACAGAAGGTTGATGGGACCAAGCAGCAAAAAATAGGGTGAAACTTATGTGGCGCATGTGACCATATGCGCCACAGAAAGTGATGTTTCTGTGGCGCATATAGGTGTATGCGCAACAGAACAAGCATATAGGGGGGAAAAACAGATCCCCCCTCCCCCCCCCCGGTGGATCGCCTTTTCAGTTTTGAAAAAATAAACAAAAATGATAGAAACTTCAAAAAAATAATTCCTTTGAGTTGTAGTTAGATTTTAGGGTATAGATCTAGACAAAATTGAAAAACATGAATTTCGATGTATTTTGCAAAAATAGGTCATGGCACGGTAAAATGGCTCTAACTTTTGCATACGATGTCGGAAAAAATCTTTCACCTATCAAAATGATCGTCTCGAAATTTTCTACTCGATCCGTTGAAGATTTTGTAGATTCCCCAAATTCCAAAAGAGTAAAAAGTTATGGCAGATAGAAGATTTTTTCCTATAAAAATATAAAAAAGGGGGAGAAACTTCTGTGGCGCATTTCCCCATATGCACCACAGAAGTCTTGGGCCGGATTCGAAATTTGAATCCCGCAGGTGCCCTTCTCCCTCCCTTTTTCCTTTTTCTCCCCCTCCCCACTTCTTCTCCCCTCCCCACTTCTCCTCCCCTCCACACTTCTCCCCTCCCCACTTCTCCTCCTCCTCCTCCTCCACCACCACCACCAACTCCGGTGACCTCCGGTGACCTCCTCCTCCACCACCAACTCTAGCGACCTCCTCCTCCACCACCACTTCGGCGACCTCCTTCTCCTCCTCTTCCA
Organism: Avena eriantha; assembly: GCA_910589775.1. Lineage (NCBI taxonomy): Eukaryota > Viridiplantae > Streptophyta > Magnoliopsida > Poales > Poaceae > Avena > Avena eriantha. Next base: position 91,933,827 of record OU342743.1, read on the forward strand.
CCACCAACTCTGGTGACCTTTTCCTCCTCCACCACCAACTCCGGCAACCTTCTCCTCCTCCACCACCAACTCCGGCAACCTCCTCCTCCTCCTCCACCACCAACTTCGGCAACCTCCTCCTAGCCCTCCTCCAGCCACCACCACCACCACCAGCCACCACCACCACCACCAACTCTGGCCAGATCTAGATCTGGCCCGTGTTTTTTTTTGAAATTTGAAAAAAACTTCTGTGGCGCCTATTGGCATAGGCGCCACTTAAGTTTGAGACTTCTGTGGCGCATTTTGAAATGCGCCACAGAAGATAGTTATCAGTGGCGAGGTATAAGTGGCGACTAGGAAATGCGCCACGGAAAGTGAAAAAAGGTGCGCCACTGATAAGCTGTTTCCTAGTAGTGTTTTCAGGAACAATCCAATCAAGATTCTTTTCTATGGCTTCATGTATTGCTGCTAGTTTAAAGGGTATTGGTATCTTAGGTTTCTCCCCATTGGGTTCAGTTTTGTCTTGTGTACCAATAACATCTACACATGAGCCTAGCATATTGAAACAAAGACTTTTCTAGCTTCCTTGGCAACATCATAGAACTCTTTAAACAAAGTTTCTAGAATCAAATCCCTTTTTTCAGGGTCCTCAATTTCTTTAAGCTTAATAAACATTACTTGCATTAAGGGGTTGAGGTTAACAAACCTAGCTTCTAACATGTGAATTAAAGAAGTTGTAGAAATCTCATAGTTTGGAGCAAGTTCTGCAAGGGATATATCCTCAGTATCTTCATGCTTACAAACATGATTAAAGAATTCTTCAATATTATCTTTCCCAATTATAGAACCACTACCAATTAAAAGATCTTCCAGGGTGAATTTAGGGATCAACATGGCGAGCTAAGGAAACGGAAACAACTAAAGGAGACTTAATTTTTTGTGTTTTCAAATAAGAAAGCAAACTAGTAAAACTAATTTTTTGTGTTTTTTGATAAAGAAACAAGAAAACAAAGCAAAAATAAACTAAGCAAAACAAACAACAAAGTAAAGAGATTGGTTATGAGGGACTCCCCTTGTGAAGATGTCCTTGACTCCCCGGCAACGCCGCTAGAAAAGTGCTTGATGACTCGTGTATTAACAAGCTTGTTGGGGAACCCCAAGAGGAAGGTATGATGAGAACAACAACAAGTTTCCCTCAGTTATGAAACCAATGTTTAATCGAACCAGTAGGAGCAAGGAAACACCCCAGAGGTGTTGCTAGCTGAGCCTTGGCAGGGCGGACTACCGGTGCTAGTAACAACGTGGAGACCTGCACAACACAACCACAGAACTATGTCCCCAACTTGCGATGAGGTTGTTAATCTCACCGTGTTTTGCTGAAAACAAAGGATTAAACGTATCGAATGGAAGGAAGTAATATTTTGCAGAAAGTAAACACAAAGCAGTAAACAGTTTATAGATTGTATGTAAAAGAAAAGGACCGGGATCCATAGGTCAATAGAGGTGGTTCTCCTTAAGATAGATAACATGCTGGGTGAACAAATTACAGTGGGGCAATTGACAAACACCGAGAAAGAAATACATGCATATACTAATCATCTTGACTCCTTTGCGACTTGATTGGGCATTACAACATTATACATAGACCGCCATCCAACTACATCTATGACTAATAATCCACCTTCAGGTTATCATCCGAACCCCCTCCAGTATTAAGTTGCAACCAACATATTATTGCTTTACGAATTGCGTGTAATGTAAACAATACGATTGTTCTATGAACAAAGGATTGTTGTTTTCTCCCTAGTAGAAACAACATATCTAGTACCTTAGAGAGTTCTGCCACTTCCCCAGATTACTAGAGGCACGAACCCACTATCGAGCATAAATACTAACTCTTGGAGTTGCTAGCATCTACTTGGCCAAGATAGCTACTAACAACGGAAAGCATGCAAGATCACAAATAACAAAGAAATGATAGAATCAATAATCAATCTGAAATAGCATCTCAATATCCATCGGATCCCCACAAACACAACATGCAGAATTACAAATAGATGATCTTGATCATGAACGGAGCTCACAAGATCTAAACATGAAAGCACAAAGGAGGAGAACTAGCCATCTAGCTACTACATGGATCCGTAGTCCAAGGATGAACTGCTCACGCATCACACCGGAGGCTTGCATGGTGATGAAGAAGGCCTCCAGGGTGAATTCCCCTCTTCGGCAGGGTGCCGGGAAGAGCTTCCGATCCCTCCCGATCCAGGGATGGATATGACTGCGGCTATAGACTCTTTCGTGGATTTTTAATCGGGTACTTAGGGTTTTCGTCCCGAGGGCAATATATAGGCGGAAGGAGAGGCCGAGGGGTGATGGGTCGGCCAGACCACCCCCTGGCATGGGCCAGGCCTGGCCACGTGGCCAGGTGGTGTGGCCGGCCCCCAGCCCTTCTCCGTCTCGTATTCTGGCATCTGATGACTTCCGGAAAAATAGGCACTTTGGCTTTTGTCCCGTCCAATTCCAAGAATATTCATTTTCTGAATTTCCTGGAACCAAAAGCAGCAGAAAATAGGCAGCTGGCACTGTGGCTCTTGTTAATAGGTTAGTCCAAGAAATTATATGAAAAGTACTCCAAAGTGTGGACAAAACACAAGAAAGTGGATAAAACCAAGCATGGAACATCAAAAATTATAGATAGATTTGCAATGTATCAGGGGAGATGGGGAACGCCGGAAAGATGAAGCTATGCTGGAGCCGCTCCGGGGAACCTCCACGGCAGCTCTATCAAATTAAACAAAGAATAACATGTTACAACAAAAAGAAAGGCATATAGACAGAGAAGCATGAAACAGAGAATTGGACAAGTTATAACAAGTGACTTACTCATCAGAAGTCAAAGCCTCCCTAGGATTTCGAGCTCTCCGGACTATGGCCTTAGTCGGAGGCTTGGTGGCGGCCTTGTCAGTGGACTTCTTTCGCTGCTTGGTTGCTTGGGGAGGCTTGGAAGACGCAGCCGAGGTAGCGGCCCGTTTCTTAGACACGGCAGGAACCGGCTCACCCGTAGAGAGAGGGGGGTCTTCATGGATCTGCGCAGCCGGGTTAGCTGGAGCCGGAAACGCGTAAGAAAGGGGCACCGGGTTAAATACCTCCACCACTTCAATGTCAGAATCATCTTCATGGTTAGGCCAATTCCTTAAGGAAGAGAAGTTACCAGAGGGTCGCTTGGTTGCGTGCGGGGTAGGCGGGATCATTTCCTGATCCGGCTCCTCCTCGTCTGAGACAAGTCGATCTTTCCCCCATTTGAGGGAAGGATCGGTGCCATCTTCGAGGGTATGCTAAAGAAACAACTAAAAGGAAAATGCAAAGGGATCAAATAAACAACGTGCTCCGACATAGAATATAACTCGGAGAAGGATTAGGTAGTGAGATTTACCGCAGGAGGAGGCTTATCCTGGCAGTAGTGCTCCAACCCCCACTCCAAATCAGTAGAGAAGTCCTTGTCGGTCGTGAAGAGGGCCTTGACCCGGTGGAATATCTCGGTATTATTCAATTCGAAGGAGGAGGTCCAGTTGGGGTCAAGTCGCCACCTCATGTGGCAAAGTTTGTCTTGCGCTTCTGTAGGGGGAAATCCGGCTGCAGACGGATGTGATCATCACATCCTCATTGTGCAGCCCAGATCCTTCAGCTCCTGGAACCGCTTATTAACTTGATTCGCTAGGACAGTTGGTTTCTTGGGAATCCGGTCCCACAGATCTAGATTAGGAGGACCCATCGCAAAGGGGCGCAGCCGGATCAGATCCTCATCCGTGTCATTCCTCACATAGAAGAAGGTCTGGGCCCAGCCCTTGCAAGATTTAAGCCCCGTGACCGGGGGAAAGACAGATTGCTTCCGAGGTGAGATGGAGGCCGCACCACATTGGGTCAGGTGCTTGTCCTCCAGGGCATGTAGCTTATCCGGAACAACGTTCCTTCGCAGACCGAAGAACCGGATCTAGTGCTCTTTGGTGGGCCACAGGCCGAGGTATCCTTCTATGGCGGAGGCGAATGGAGAAAGGGATGTAATGGCATTCGCCGGAAGATGGTGGGGTTGGAGTTCGTAGATGTTGATGAAATCATGGAAGAAATCACTCACTGGCAGGCCGAAGCCACGCTAGAAGTGAGAGAGGAAGACAACAAACTCACCAGGATTGGGTGAGGGAGCTAGCTCCTTGGAGGCATGACGAGAAATCACCCCCTCGGGAATGTGGCGGGTGCTGTAGAGCCAGTCCAAATCATCTTGTCACACCCAAGAACCAGCCCAGGCTCCATACTCCAAGGTTTCCCCCTCCTCCTCCATCTCTTCTTCGATGACGGCGAGCTCCTCCTCGGTCATTTCTAGGTCACTGTCCTCACCGGCCTGATCTGAGGTGGGGGGTAGAGGCTTGGATTGGCGCGGACCCGTGACATTGAAGCAGCACGGGAGCGGTAGCGAGGCTTGTGTGAAAAAGCACGATGTGGCGGCGGCGCTGCAGAGCAGATGGAGCGGCGACGGCTATGTCGCAAGGAAGAAGAAGAGGCAGAGAGGCTAAGGGGCACGAGAAGGGGAAAACGCCCAAGGGGAGCGCCCCCATCCCTATTTAACCACGCCCCAGCTGTGGGCAGTGGGATTGTGCTGTGCGTCGAGGCCACACGGTGTGGTCGTGTATCAACCGGATCAACCAATCAGAGCCGAGCCACAGGAAGGGCCACAGGAAACAGGGGATCACATGACGCGACATGGTGATGCAGTTAACGAGGAGGCGGCCACGACGCGACGTTTGCAACAGTAACTCCTGACAATAAGATCAGTAACCGGCGCAGGACCTTAAAATGAGGCAAGATAATGATTACCCTCCATGTAGGTGATGGGTTCGTAGCATGGAAAACAAAAAATTTCTACCGCAAGAACGAATAAAACCTAGATCTAATCTAGATAAATGCCAAGATCTAATCTATTAGACATGAGCAATGAGATAGATGGGAACTAACCCTCGTAGATCCGAAAGTGTTAACGAGATTAGATCTCGTGGTTGATGTAGTCGATCACTTGCGGATCTCAAGATCGTGTGGACGATCCTTCCGGCGTCGCGTTCCAGCAGCGCTTCCGCCTTCGGTCAAGCAGACGATCCTTCCGGCGTCACGTTCCAGCAGCGCTTACGCCCTTGGTCAAGTTGACGATCCTTCCGGCGCCGCAATTCGGCAGCGCTTCCGCAGTCGGTCACACGTTAGGAGTCGAAGCAGACCTTCCTCTCCCCGTTCCAGCGAGCAGCGGAGGTAGTAGATCTTCTCCACGGAATCCCAGCAGCACGACGGCGTGGTGGTGGTGGTGGAGTAGAGAATTCTGCAGGGCTTCGCCTATGCCGGCGCATAATATGGTGGAGGAGAGAGGCGGCAGAGATTGGACGTTATGAGAGCGTTGGAGGAGGGGGCGCCCCTGCCCCTCTATTTAAAGAGGGGAGGGTGCGCCAGGGAAGGGGAGTCCTTGTAGGACTCCCCTCCTATGGGGCCGGCGGGTTGGGGAGGTGGGGAGGAATCCTCCTCCCTCACGACTCCTTATCTTGACCCAACAGGACTCCTTGATCCCTATCTTGATTTTCAAGCAAACTCCAAGATATCTTCTAGAACCTTCCGGAACATTCCGAAACCTTCTAGAATCCCCATACAAACACTCCGGAACATTTCCTATCTCATAAAATGATCTCCTATATATGAATCATATTCTCCGGACCATTCCGGATCTCCTCGTGATGTCCCGGATCCATTCCGAGACTCCGAACAACATTCGATCTCCAACGCACATTCCATATCTACTTAAAACAACTTCGAACCTTAAGTGTGTCACCCTACGGTTCGTGAATATGTAGACATGATAGAGACACGTCTCATATCAATAACCATCAGCGGGACCTGGATATCCATAATGGCTCCCACATACTCAACGATGACTTCGCGATCGATTGAACCATTTACATACGAAACTAATTCCCTTTGTCTCACGATATTATACTTATCCGAGGTTTGATCGTCGGTATCTTCATACCTAGTTCTACCTTGTTACTGATAAGTACTCTTTACTCGTTCCGTGATATGTCATCCCTTGTGACCTAGTCACATGCTTGCAAGCTAACTAGATGACATTCCACCGAGAGGGCCCAGAGCATATCTATCCGTCATATGGATGGACAAATCCCAATCTTGGTTCATGAGCTTCAACTCATACTTTCAGAATACCCAATGACACTTTTATAACCACCCAGTTACGAAGCGGCGTTTGATGTTATCAAAGTATTCATCCGGTGATGGTGATTAACATAACCTCATGGTCGAAGGAATAGGTTACTATGTGATTTGAAAGCTTACAGCAATACGAACTTAATGACTTGATCTTATGCTACGCTTACTATGGGTGTGTGTGTCCATCACATCATTCTCCTAATGATATGACCTTGTTATTAATCACATCCTAATGTCCATGATCAGGAAACCATAATCATCAATTAATCAACAAGCTAGTTCAACAAGAGGCTTACTAGGGACTCTCTTATGTTTACAAAACACACATGTATTAGTGTTTCCTAATAATACAATTATAGCATGGGATGTAAACATTCATCATAAACACAAAGATATAATAATAACCACTTTTATTATTGCCTCTTGGGCATATCTACAACAGTCTCCCACTTGCACTAGAGTCAATAATCTAGATTACATGGTAATATACCGAACACCCATGGCGTTCTGGTGTTGGTCATGCTTTGCCCTAGGGAGAGGTTTAGTCAACGGATCTGCCACATTCAGATCAGTGTGTACTTTGCAAATCTTTATGTCACCATCTCGGACATACTCGCGAATAGCGTGGAAACGTAGCTTGATGTGCTTCAGCTTGCTATGTGACCTTGGCTCCTGCGCATTAGCTATGGCACCTGTGTTGTCACAGTAGATGGCCATCGGGTCCAACGCACTGGGAACCACGCCGAGTTCAGTAATGAATTCCTTCATCCAAACGGCTTCTTGTGCAGCCTCCGAAGCAGCTATGTATTCCGATTCAGTTGAAGATTTCGCCACAACGCTTTGCTTCGCACTCCTCCAGCTCACTGCAGCACCATTCAAAATAAATACGTAACGCGACTGTGACTTTGAGTCATCCGGATCGGTGTTCCAACTAGCATCGGTGTAACCGTTTACAACAAGCTGTTCATCACCTCCATAAGAAAGAACCATATCCTTAGTCCTATTTAGGTACTTTAGGATATTCTTGACCGCTGTCCAGTGTTCCTCTCCAGGATGACTTTGATATCTTCTAGTCAAACTAACAGCATGTGCTATATCCGGTCTTGTACACAGCATGGCATACATGATAGAACCTATGGCCGAGGCATAGGGAATTTTATTCATTTTCTCTCTATCTTCTGCCGTAGCTGGACTTTGAGTTTTACTCAAGGTCTTACCTGACAACATGGGCACGAACCCTTTCTTGCTATCTTCCATTCTAAACTTCTTTAGAACTTTGTCCAAGTATGTACTTTGTGAAAGCCCTATTAGGCGTCTTGATCTGTCTCTATAAATCTTGATGCCTAGAATGTATGCCGCTTCGCCAAGATCCTTCATTGAAAAACTATTATTCAAATAGGTTTTGACGCTATTAACAAGTTCTATATCATTCCCAATCAACAATATGTCATCTACATACAGTACTAGGAATGCTACAGAGCTCCCACTCACTTTCTTGTAAATACAAGCTTCTCCATAAGTTTGTATAAATCCAAAGTTTTTGATTACCTTATCAAAACGTTGATTCCAACTACGGGATGCTTGCTTCAGTCCATAAATGGAGCGCTGAAGTTTGCATACCTTGTCAGCATCTTTAGGATCGACAAAACCTTTGGGTTGTACCATATACAACTCTTCCTCAATGTCACCATTAAGGACGCCGTTTTGACATCCATCTGCCAAATCTCATAATCGAAATGTGCAGCAATTGCTAACAAAATCCTCACAGATTTTAGCTTCGCTACTGGTGAGAATGTCTCATCATAGTCAACTCCTTGAATTTGTCGGAACCCTTTCGCGACAAGTCGAGCTTTATAGACGGTAATATTACCATCAGCATCTGTTTTTCTCTTGAAAATCCATTTGTTCTCGACAGCCTTACGGCCATCCGGTAAGTCCACCAAAGTCCACACTTGGTTTTCGTACATGGATCCCATTTCGGATTTCATGGCTTCTAGCCATTTGTCGGAATCTGGGCTCACCATAGCTTCTTCATACGTCGCAGGGTCATCAGCGTTGTCCACCAATATGACGTTCAAGGCAGAGTCATACCAATCAGGAGTGGTACGAACCCTCGTTGACCTGCGAGGTTCAGTAGTAACTTCGTTCGAAGTTTCATGGTCATTATCATTAGCTTCCTCTTCAATTGGTGCAGGCGGCACCAAAACATCTTCCGGTGCTGCGCTACTCTCAAATCCGAGAGAAGGTTCAATAACCTCATCGAGTTCTACTTTCCTTCCAGTCACTTCTTTCGAGAGAAACTCCTTCTCAAGAAAGGATCCATTCTTTGCAACAAAAACTTTGCCTTCGGATCTATGATAGAAGGTATACCCAATTGTTTCTTTAGGGTATCCTATGAAGACGCATTTCTCCGCTTTGGGTTCTAGCTTATCAGGTTGTAACTTCTTTACGTATGCTTCGCAACCCCAAACTTTAAGGAACGACAACTTAGGTTTCTTACCAAACCACAATTCGTATGGTGTCGTTTCAATGGATTTAAATGGTGCCCTATTTAAAGTGAATGCGGCTGTCTCTAATGCATAGCCCCAAAATGATAACGGTAAATTTGTAAGAGACATCATAGACCGAACCATATCTAAGAGAGTTCGATTACGACGTTCGGACACACCATTACGCTGTGGTGTTCCCGGCGGTGTCAACTGTGAAAGTATTCCACATTTCTTTAAATGCATGCCAAACTCGTAACTTAGATATTCACCCCCGCGATCGGAACGCAGAAACTTAATCTTCTTGTTACGATGATTCTCCACTTCACTTTGAAATTCCTTAAACTTCTCGAAAGTTTCGGACTTATGTTTCATGAAGTAGACATACCCATATCTACTCAAGTCATCTGTGAAAGTGAGAACATAACGATATCCACCACGCGATGCTACACTCATTGGACCGCACACATCGGTATGTATTATTTCCAATAAGTCTGTAGCTCGCTCCATTGTACCAGAGAATGGAGTCTTAGTCATTTTTCCCATTAGACATGCTTCGCATCTTTCAAGTGATTCAAAATCAAGTGATTCAAGAAGTCCATCTGAATGGAGTTTCTTCATACGCTTCACTCCAATGTGACCAAGACGACAGTGCCACATGTATGTAGAATTATCATTCAATTTAATTCGTTTAGCATCTATGTTGTGAACATGTGTATCACTACTATCGAGATTCAGTAAGAATAAACCATTCATCTCAGGTGCATTACCATAAAAGATATTACTCAGATAAATCGAACAACCTTTATTCTCAGACTTAAAAGAGTAACCGTCTCGCAATAAACAGGATCCAGATATAATGTTCATGCTTAACGCAGGCACCAAATAACAATTATTTAAATTTAAAACTAATCCCGAAGGTAGATGTAGAGGGAGCGTGCCGACGGCGATCACATCAACCTTGGAGCCATTTCCAACGCGCATCGTCACCTCGTCTCTTGCCAGTCTTCGTTTATTCCGCAGCTCCTGTTTCGAGTTACAAATATGAGCAACCGAGCCAGTATCAAATACCCAGGCACTACTACGATTACTAGTAAGATACACATCTATAACACATATATCAAATATACCTTTCTTCTTGATGTTGCCGTTCTTCAGATCCGCCAGGTACTTGGGGCAGTTATGCTTCCAGTGACCAGCTTCCTTGCAGTAGAAGCACTCAGTTTCAGGTTTAGGACCAGCCTTAGGCTTCTTAGCAGGTGCGGCAGCTTTCTTGCCGTCCTTCTTGAAGTTGCCCTTGTTCTTAGGCTTACCCCGTTTCTTGAAATTGGTGGTCTTATTGACCATCAACACTTGTTGCTCCTTCTTGATCTCCACTTCAGCAGTTTTCAGCATGGACGACAGTTCAGGCAACGTCTTGTTCATGCAGTGCATGTTGTAGTTCATCACAAAGTTCTTATAACTTGGTGGCAGTGATTGAAGGAGACGGTGAATCCCCAATTCATTAGGAATCGATATTCCCAACTCTTGGAGCTTCTTAGCGTACCCAGACATGGTGAGCACGTGCTCGCTAACGGAGCTTCCTTCTTCCATCTTACAGTTAAAGAATTTCTCGGAGGCCTCATAGCTCTCCATTGCCGCGCGAGTCTCAAAAATTAGCCTGAGCTCCTTAATGATCTCGAACGGGTCGTGGTGCTCAAAACGCTGTTGGAGCTCCGCTTCTAAACCGTACAGGATGGTACACTGAACTGTGGAGTAATGATTCTTCCGAGTGGCGAAAACATTCTTTTCGTCATCGGTGGCATTATCTGCAGGTGGGTCACCTAGCGGTGCATCGAGCACATAGGTCAACTGACCAGCCCTGAGGACGATCTTCAGTCCACGGAACCAGTCCGTGAAATTGCTTCCATTATTTTTTTAAAGCTTTTCTTTCTCTAGGAACGCATTGAAATTGATGGAGGGGGTCGCCATAATCTACAACAATTTGCAAGTAGTTTTAGACTAAGTTTATGACAAATTGAGTTCAAATTTAATTTTTAAACTAACTAGGTGAACTCCCACTCAAAACAACATCCCTCACATTGTCTTAGTGATTACACGAACCAAGTCCACTACACCAAGTCCGATCTTCACGAGAGAAGATGTAGTTTCATCAGCGAACAATCTTCATGTTCATCATATCAATTATATGACTCATGCTCTACCTTTCGGTATTCCGTGTTCCGAGACCATGTCTGTATATGCTAGGCTCGTCAAGATAACCTTAGTTTCGCATGTGCAAATCTGGCTTGCACCCGTTGTATGCACACGTAGAATCTATCACATCCGATCATCACGAGATGCTTCGAAACGACGAGTCTTAGCAACGGTGCCAACTAAGGGTGAACTCTTTATTACTTGATATTTAGTGAGAGGGATCATCTTATAATGCTACCGTCGCGATCTAAGCAATACAAGATGCATAAAGGATTAACATCACAGGCAATTCATAATTAGTGTGATATGATATGGCGTTTTCTTCTTGCGCCTTTGATCTCCATCTCCAAAGCACGAACATGATCTCCATCATCACCAGCATTGCGTCAAGGTCAATGGCGCCGCCTCATGGTTGTCCATCATCACCAGCAACTATTACAACTACTTGGAATAAAGCTATTACAAGATGAATAGACACGCAGGTCTTAACAGAATTAAAGACAACCATTAGGCTCCTGCCGGTTGCCATATTACAACAAGGATCATTGCATACATCAAATACAATCACAATCACATGTTGGCCATATCACATCACAAAACCCCTGCAAAAAACAAGTTAGACGCCTCTAATTTTCTTTGCATGTTTTACGTGGTTTGGGGCTTTCGCATAAGACCGATCTTACCTACGAACAAGGACCACAACGTTGATACAAGTGTTGTCAAGATGCTCATTGTAAATTGAATCTTAACTATGGTGGGAGAGACAGACACCCGCAAAGCCACTTGTGCAAAGCAAGTTGCACGTCAAGCGTGGAGCAAGTCTCATGTGCGATGACATATAATGTTAGCCCGAGCCGCTTCATCCCACCATGCTGCAAGATGCAAAGTACATGCTAAGACACCGACAACAAAAGCATCAACGCCCACAAAAACATTGTGTTCTACTCGTGCAACAGATCTACGCATAGATATGGCTCTGATACCACTGATGGGTTCGTAGCATGGAAAACAAAAAATTTCTACCGCAAGAACGAACAAAACCTAGATCTAATCTAGATAAAAGCCAAGATCTAATCTATTAGACATGAGCAACGAGATAGATGGGAACTAACCCTCGTAGATCCGAAAGTGTTAATGAGATTAGATCTCGTGGTTGATGTAGTCGATCACTTGCCGATCTCAAGATCGTGTGGACGATCCTTCCGGCGTCGCGTTCCAGCAGCGCTTCCGCCTTCGGTCAAGTAGACGATCCTTCCTGCGTCGCGTTCCAGCAGCGCTTCCGCCCTCGTTCAAGTTGGCGATCCTTCCGGCACCGCAATTCGGCAGCGCTTCCGCAGTAGGTCACACGTGCGGAGTCGAAGCAGACCTTCCTCTCCCCGTTCCAGCGAGCAGCGGAGGTAGTAGATCTTCTCCACGGAATCCCAGCAGCACGACGGCGTGGTGGTGGTGGTGGAGTAGAGAATTCTGCAGGGCTTCGCCTATGCCTGTGCAGAATATGGTGGAGGAGAGAGGCGGCAGATATTGGACGTTATGAGAGCGTTGGAGGAGGGGGCGCCCCTGCCCCTCTATTTAAAGAGGGGAGGGTGCGCCAGGGAAGGGGAGTCCTTGTAGGACTCCCCTCCTATGGGGCCGGCGGGTTGGGGAGGTGGGGAGGAATCCTCCTCCCTCACAACTCCTTATCTTGACCCAAAAGGACTCCTTGATCCCTATCTTGATTTTCAAGCAAACTCCAAGATATCTTCTAGAACCTTCCGGAACATTCCGAAACCTTCTAGAATCCTCATACAAACACTCCGGAACATTTCCTATCTCATAAAATGATCTCCTATATATGAATCTTATTCTCCGGACCATTCCGGATCTCCTCGTGATGTCCCGGATCCATTCCGAGACTCCGAACAACATTCGGTCTCCAACGCACATTCCATATCTACTTAAAACAACTTCGAACCTTAAGTGTGTCACCCTACGGTTCGTGAATATGTAGACATGATAGAGACACGTCTCATATCAATAACCATCAGCGGGACCTGGAGATCCATAATGGCTCCCACATACTCAACGATGACTTCGCGATCGATTGAACCATTTACATACGAAACTAATTCCCTTTGTCTCACGATATTATACTTATCCGAGGTTTGATCGTCGGTATCTTCATACCTAGTTCTACCTCGTTACTGATAAGTACTCTTTACCCGTTCCGTGATATGTCATCCCTTGTGACCTAGTCACATGCTTGCAAGCTAACTAGATGACATTCCACCGAGAGGGCCCAGAGCATATCTATCCGTCATATGGATGGACAAATCCCAATCTTGGTTCATGAGCTTCAACTCATACTTTCAGAATACCCAATGACACTTTTATAACCACCCAGTTACGAAGCGGCGTTTGATGTTATCAAAGTATTCATCCGGTGATGGTGATTAACATAACCTCATGGTCGAAGGAATAGGTTACTATGTGATTTGAAAGCTTACAGCAATACGAACTTAATGACTTGATCTTATGCTACGCTTACTATGGGTGTGTGTGTCCATCACATCATTCTCCTAATGATATGACCTTGTTATTAATCACATCCTAATGTCCATGATCAGGAAACCATAATCATCAATTAATCAACAAGCTAGTTCAACAAGAGGCTTACTAGGGACTCTCTTATGTTTACAAAACACACATGTATTAGTGTTTCCTAATAATACAATTATAGCATGGGATGTAAACATTCATCATAAACACAAAGATATAATAATAACCACTTTTATTATTGCGTCTTGGGCATATCTCCAACAGTAGGCCGTGGGGAAGCGTACGAGAGAAGGAAGGATAACCCAAAAAGCGGAAGGGTAGCCCCGCTAGTGAGTGATAACTCGGAATGAGCCAAGGGAATACTACACCGCGGGATCCGAGCTATAGAGTAACTCGGAAAAGGGAGCAAAAAGATTGAACCTACCGTGGCCTTAGCAGCTGAAGTTGCTAAGACCGCACCAGCTTCGGGGACTAATGATGGGGGGATACCCCCGGGTAGGGTCATGCTAGGGTATAGAGGACGAGTTAGCCGAGGTATGGCAAGGTTAAAGCGAGAGCTGGCCGAGTCACCTCAAGGCGGGCCGACTTACGGAGTAACCCGGACCGGAGGAGATCCACCTAACTGAGTCCCGGACAACGTATGTCGTATGCCGGCAGGCAATTTGTAACTTGTATGCAGGTACCCACGGGGCCGGGTTATACCAGGCTTGCAAGAGAAGGAAGGTATCTCGCTGGTCAAAAGGTGACCTCTGTGCACTGGAGCGTGAGCGAAGCGAACAGAGGGAGGGACCAGCGAGGTGTGGCCGACAAAGGTGACGCAGCCTATGTCGGTTGATGATGGCGCCGCAGAGGCTTACATAGCCTCTGCATGGCTTACGACGACAAAAGGAGACCCAGCCGGTTTGCTATTTTGGGAGAGGCATATTCCCTGGAATATGCCTCCACGTATGCCCTAACTGGGAACCTAGCCTCCCCTATATATAGAGTGCTAGGGCCTCTGTAGAAGGGGTTGGCAAGTGAGTAGTTGGTTCCTAGGGTGAAAGTAGTGGTGAGAGTAAGAGAGCTTCTCCTTCCTCCTCTCCCCAATACAGCTCAAGGAGCAACTGTAAACTTAGTGAACTTGGAGAATACAAAGCATTTGTGTGTGGAATCACCACACTATCCCTCCCCGGATTTCTCTAGTGCATATTGGCCCCACCTTCAGCCTATCCATGGCATTTACCGTGACACCACCACGACATTTAGACTATGCTTATTTGTTATGTGTTGAACTTGATGCAGTTGGTTAATTACTGTGGTTGAACCTGTGTTTGAAAAATCTAATGTTCGTGCTTAAAAAGGTTGTTTCATGTTTAACCTGGTTTGTTCTTGATATTTTTAATCATGTGCATATGTACTCTGGCTGTGTATTTGCGGGAAATGGTGGCACAAATGGAGAACAAGGAAATCTAGGGAATGTATATGTATTTGGGTTTCTTTAGCTAGTTGATAATGGGTTAAATTAAATGATTAGCTGCATTACATTGATCAATGGTCCATTTGTGGTAACAGTTGATACATTGCAAATGTATCTATAATTTTTGATGTTCCATGCTTGGTTTTATCCACTTTATTGTGTTTTTTCCACACTTTGGAGTACTTTTCATATGATTTCTTGGACTAACCTATTAACAAGAGCCACAGTGCCATCTGCCTGTTTTCTGCTGTTTTTGGTTCCAGGAAAGTCAGAAAATGAATATTCTCGGAATTGGACGGGACAAAAGCCAAACTGACTATTTTTCCGGAAGTCATGAGATGCCAGAATACGAGACGGAGAAGGGCTTGGGGCCGGCCACACCACCTGGCCACGCGGCCAAGCCTGGCCCGCGCCAGGGGGTGGTCTGGCCGACTCCAGCACCCCCTCGGCCTCTCCTTCCTCCTATATGTTGCCCTTGGGACAAAAACCCTAAGTACCCGATAAAAAATCCACGAAAGATTCTATAGCCACCGCCATCTCCATCCCAAGATCGGGAGGGATCTGAAGCTCTTCCCGGCACCCTGCCGTAGAGGGAATTCACCCTGGAGGCCTTCTTCATCACCATGCAAGCCTCCGGTGTGATGCGTCAGTAGTTCATCCTTGGACTACGGATCCATGTAGTAGCTAGATGGCTGGTTCTCCTCCTTTGTGCTTTCATGTTTAGATCTTGTGAGCTCCGTTCATGATCAAGATCATCTATTTGTAATTCTCCATGTTGTGTTTGCGGGGATCCGATGGATATTATTGATTCTATAATGTCTTTGTTATTTGTGATCTTGCATTCTTTCCGTTGTTAGTAGCTATCTTGGCCATGTAGATGCTAGCAACTCCAAGAGTTAGTATTTATGCTCGATAGTGGGTTCATGCCTCTAGTAATCTGGGGAAGTGACAGAAATCTCTAAGGTACTAGATGTGCTGTTGCTACTAGGGAGAAAACAATAATCATTTGTTCATAGAACAATCATATTGTTTACATTACACGCAATTCATAAAGCAATAATTTGTTGCTTGCAACTTAATACTGGATGGGGTTCGGATAATAACCTGAAGGTGGATTATTAGTCATAGATGCAGTTGAATGGCGGTCTATGTATAATGTTGTAATGCCCAATCAAGTCTCAAAGGAGTCAAGATGATTAGTATATGCATGTATTGCTTTCTCGGTGTTTGTCAATTGCCCCGCTGTAATTTGTTCACCCAGCATGTTATCTATCTAAGGAGAGCCACCTCTAGTGAACTATGGATCCCGGTCCTTTTCTTTTACATACAATCTATAAACTGTTTACTGCTTTGTGTTTACTTTCTACAAACTATTACTTCCTTCCATTCGATACATTTAATCCTTTGTTTTTAGCAAAACACGGTGAGATTGACAACCTCATCGCAAGTTGGGGACAGAGTTCTATGGTTGTGTTGTGCAGGTCTCCACGTTGCTACTAGCACCGGTAGTGCGCCCTGCCAAGGCTCAACTAGCAACACCTTTCGGGTGTTTCCTTGGTCCTACTGGTTCGATTAAACATTGGTTTCATAACTGAGGGAAACTTGCTACTGTGCTCATCATACCTTCCTCTTGGGGTCCCCCAACGAGCTTGTTAATACACGAGCCATCAAGCACTTTTCTGGCGCTGTTACCGGGGAGTCAAGGACATCTTCACAAGGGGAGTCCCTCATAACCAATCTCTTTACTTTGTTGTTTTTGTTTTGCTTAGTTTCTTTTTGTTATGTTTGCTTGTTTCTTTTTCAAAAACACAAAAAAATTAGTTCTACTAGTTTGCTTTCTTATTTGAAAACACACAAAAAATGACTACTTTTGAAAACACTAAGTTGTGTGACTTCACTAGCACCAACAACAATGATTTTATGAGCACACCTATTGCTCCACCTGTGCCTGAAGATACTTTCTTTGAGATAAAACCTGCTTTACTCAATCTTGTTATGAGAGAAAAAAATTCTGGTATTAGTAATGAAGGTGCTGCTACCCATCTAAATAACTTTGTTGAACTTTGTGAGATGTAAAAGCATAGGGATATAGATGGAGATATTATTAAGATGAAATTGTTTCCTTTCTCTTTGAGAGGAAAAGCTAAAGAATGGTTGAATTCCTTAACTAGGAATAGTATTGATTCTTGGACTAAGTGCAAAGATGCTTTCATTGGAAAATACTATCCTCCTGCTAAGATTATATCTATGAGAAGTGAAATAATGAAGTTTAAACAATCTGATAATGAGCATGTTGCTCAAGCTTGGGAAAGAATGAAATATTTGGTAAAGAATTGTCCCACTCATGGACTGACTACTTAGATGATCATCCAAACTTTTTATGCAGGATTGAACTATTCTTCAAGGAACCTATTGGACTCTGCTGCTGGAGGTACCTTTATGACCATCACTTTGGGTGCTGCAACAAAACTTCTGGACAATATGATGGTGAATTATTCTGAATGGCATACTGAGAGAGCTCCACAAGGTAGGAAGGTAAATTCTGTTGAGGAAACCTCCTCCTTGAGTGATAAGATTGATATTATTATGTCTATGCTTGTGAATGGGAAAGCCCATATTGATCCAAATAATGTTCCTTTAGCCTCTTTGGTTGCTCAAGAAGAGCAAGTTGATGTGAACTTCATAAGAAATAATAATTTGGCAACAATGCTTATAGGAACAATTTTGGTAACAACAATTATAAGCCATATCCTCCTAACAATGGTAATGCTTATGGAAGTTCCTACAACAATAATAGGAGTGCTCCCTCTGAACTTGAAGTTATGCTTAAAGACTTTATTAGTAAACAAACTGCTTTCAATAAAACTATTGAGGAAAAACTCTCTAATGCTGAAAGAAATATAGCGTCTTTGGCTGAAGCTCAATCTTCTTTGAATAAAGTGGATGCTAAACCTGAAACTAATGATAATCCCTTTGCAGCTACTAATGCCATACAAGTAAGAATTGATGAAAATGTTAGACTAGTAGCTTAATTACATGCTAAGTGGGGAAGAGAAGATGAAATTGCTAGAAACATTAGTGTTTCTACTATTACCACCACTAGTGTTGAGGCTAGTAATAGTTCTACTACTTTAGATGATAAATTTGATTTTGATCTTGATGGTTGCAATATCTCTGAAGTTATTAAGTTCCTACAAAAGCTTGCTAAAAGTCCTAATGCTAGTGTTATGAACATGGCCTTCAAAACACATTACTGATGCTCTCATAAAGATTAAAGAATAAAAGATGAAACATAAAGCTTCTATTCCTATTAAACAAGAAGATGGTTGGGAACCCATCAGTAATATGAAAGTGAATGACTTTGATTTCAAATCTTTATGTGATCTTGATAGTAGTGTTTCTATTATGCCTAGAAGGATTTATGATATGCTTGATTTGCCTCCACTTGAAGATTGTTATTTGAATGTCCCTCTTGATGATAATGATAAAAAGAAACTCATGGGGAGTATTAGTGATATTCTTATTATGGTTAACAATGCCTATGTCCCCGTTGATTTCTATGTTTTGGATGTTGAATGCAATGCTTCTTGTCCTATTACTTTGGGAAGACCTTTTCTTAGAACTGTTGGTGCCATTATTGATATGAAAGAAGGCACCATTAAATATCAACTCCCACTCAAGAAAGGTATAGAACACTTCCCTAATAATAGAGAGAAGATTTCTTTTGCTTCTCCTATGAAATCAAAATTTGGTCTTAATGCTTCTTCTTTTGAGAACACTTGATTCTTTTTCTTGCTTCTTATGCCTAACTTAAAGGTGTTAAAGAAAAGTACTTATTGGGAGATAACCCAAAAGTTTTAGATGAGTCTTGGAAGTTATTACCTCTTTAATAAACGCTCCTTATCCTTTTTATTTGCTTTTTGTGCCAGGAGTAACCTCTAATGAGAGAGAAGTAATGATTGGGAAAGTTGCTGTCCTGAAACAGATTTATGTCCTTCACCATAAAAATTCGTGTAAAATCTCTGAACGTCTTTCTGAGGCGTGAATTTTATTGCTTCTGCCCCAGGTTATTATCTAACTTTCGTTAGGTCGACACTTTTTGATTTGAGCAAGAGAAGTCCTTCGAAAAAAATCGTCTTTACCTGCTAGTCTGTTTTGACAGATTTCTGCCATTTTCTGCATTTGCTTCTTGTTGGTTCCTTTTTGAGTTCTTTTGGGGAATTGAGCTTTTTTAGGGAAGTGCTACAGTAGCTAGTGTTCTAATGGAAGTTTATTTGGTGTTATAACTGAACCTTAATACATATTTACCTTGAGTGCACTAATGTTGCTAATAAAGACTGTGTGAAGTTTTGTATGAAGAAAACTTTCAGGTGTGTGAAAGGAATGAGTAATAAGATGAAGGATGGACTAAAGCTCAAGCTTGGGGATGCCACACGTGTTACCCCAAGAAATATGCAAGAAGTACAAGAGTCAAATCTTGGGGATGCCCAAGGCATCCCCCTCTTCATCAATAAAAATCCCAGGTTTCTTCCAAACGCTTCATTTTTATTGTTTCATGCACAGTTATGTTGTTCTTGGAGCGTCTTCTTTTTTGTTTTGGTTTTGGTTTTTTGTTTTCTTGGTTTTCTTAGTTTACTGAATAAATTTGTTGGACCCCCTCTTTCATACATTGGTTTGCAAATAATTTGGTTTGGTTTGGAAAAGAGTAGGAAAGTTCATGCTTATGTGGTAAAAGAGCTCGTTTTTGACTGTGGCCTATGCTTTGTCATGCCATGCTTGATATTGTTTTGGCTTTATGCTTAGTATTCTTTGCTATAGCATGACTTGTTATAACCAATTGAGATTGCTTAATGTGCCTTGGATGAATCATGCGTTGTTTTACCATATTAAAGCATATTATAGTGGTATTGTCCTTTGATGCTTTATTTGAGTTGACTTGGCGCATGCTCACACCATGCTATGACTATCTCAAGTCACCATAGCCTTTATGATCCTTTAGTTTTCAACTTGTAGTATCACTTTATGCTTTGATCAATGATGTTTTGTTGCTCTGCATGATTATGGCCATTATTGTTCTCTTAGTTTGTCGCTCCCAGTCTTTTGCTAGCCTCGACAACCAAGTATGAGTTCCACTCATGCATCCAACTCCCTAAACCAAGTTATTCCAAAGAGTCCACCATACCTACCTACTAGCTTATGCTATTCCAAGTATATTCATGCTTTTGTTTACCTCCAAATTAAACTTGTTATGAGAAAACTAGTGATTAAAGCTCTCACGAACTGTAGGGTAACGGGTAGGCTACACTAGCGTAAAATCAAAATTTTCTACCGCGTCAACCAGGAATACTATTGTCATAGATCACAGGATTACCGTTAGACGCGCAGGTGCGGAAATCGATGAAGCACGTTGCGGCAGTGTAGATGTTCTACGTCTCCTCCTCGTCCTCGTCCCACAAGCAGCTCCCCTTTGCGCGGCTCGTCCAAGTGCTACAGATGCAGCACCTCCGAGGTATCCACACGTCCGGAGTGGAAGCCGTCACACGCCAGACTGCTAGGTCTGCGCGTGCAACACAGGCGGAAGAGGAGTGGCGGCTGGGTGGAATCCTCTCTTTTTCAGCTCGCCCCACTCTATTATATAGGCATCCCTGGTGGGCTTCTACATTAGCACCCCATTAGCAGCCTAAGCCTGGTCTAATTCGGATCCAATCCTCATTAGGCTTCTAGCCCCTAAAGTGTGCGACCCTATAGGTTCATACATGTATAGACACGACGCGAGTACACTTACTCCGTCAATAGTTGGTAGCGGCCTCTAGCAAGACGTGCCAACTCCTAAACGCATATAAAGATCATTCGGACGAACCATCACAAGGTTGAGTACATGTCTTTCCCTTTGCCTCACGATATTTGGTCTAGCTCTAAGCTGACCTCTCTTTCTCGATACTGTGATTCAGAATCCCTTTACTAGGTTAACTCTTAACCATATGTAGCACGGCCATGCATTTCTGGATCCGATCACTCGAGGGGCCCAGAGATATCTCTCTCAAGTAGAGAGGGGCAAATCCCATCTTGATTGACCGATGCCTTGCAGAATGTATCAGGACAAACCCGAAAGCTACCTTTATAACTACCCAGTTACGGAGTAGTGTTTGATAGCCCCAAAGTAGGTCGATCCACATCTCAAGTACATGCGACAATCTCAGGTCTAAGGACAAAACGTACACGATGTGTAGAGAGAGCTGCAAGTGTTATTGCTAGTCTCATGTTGGGTCAGTCCAACCCCATGTTCATAACATGTGTCCACATCATTGGTTTGACATCTCCATGTCAATGACTTGTGAAACATAGTCATCAACCAATCGATGTGCTAGTCTAATATTCATGTGTGTCCTCGCATGAACTCCGACTAGGGACAATTATTAGATAACCATACAAGTAAAGAGTTTCACAAACAATTCACATAATTGCCAATCAATACAAGTTGCCTGGTATATGGATATTCAAGGAACATTATAACTCATGGATACACATGAAATACAATCATCTCTATGATTGCCTCTAGGGCATATTTCCTTCACGAACTTGATGGCACGTTTTACTTTTTTGCATCTAATAAACTTGAACCATTGGGTCCATCTTTTTTGCGTATATGCTTGCGATTTATAAGTTGAAATTAGCAGAACCATGTATCATGGGGAACGCTTTCAACATTTCACTTGTACTTTGTACCCCGTTGATATCATGTTCTTTTACTTACGGATCCCGGAAGTGTGAAATTAAAGTGGAACTTGTAAGATCATGGAGTTTGTATGTGTGTTAGAGAAACGTCTAGGCTGCTAGCCTAAGCCATGCCTAATCATGGTGGAAACTTGCAGCATCACCATAATGAGCACTCTATGAAGCATCCTCAATAAAAACCTATGCAAATAGAAAATAAAAAGATCGCTGAGATGCTCATTGTCTGTTTTTCTTGTCATTTTGATTATGGGATAGCTCCTGTATCATGTGCAAGGGGTACCCCGTTGCCGGTTCTTTATGATACACATATACTTACAATGACAAGAGCTTACTTGTGACTAAAGTTGAGTAGCATGAGGATCGGTCTTCGTAAGTAAGGGGCATGAGATTACGGTTTATAACATGTCAAGCATATCCTCTTAGTTGTGTCACTTTAACCTTAATCACCTTCAAGATGCTTATGATAGGGGCAATGAGATATGAAAGCTATAAGTACCATAATTTTTGGAAGCCCTTTATGAGACTTCAATCCCTACTTCCTTTTATGAAGGCCTTTCTTCCACCATTATATTGAGTCTCCACCTTCTACCTTTATGCACCTACTTTGAGAGCATAGTGGCCATTCTTAGTTCTATGTGCATTGTCCCAAGACTAGTTGATTGATGCATAACTTGATATTGCTTGTTTTAAACTATTTGTATCTAGTCACTCTTATGAACTTTGAAGGTGTCCTATGCATTTATATTTGCTACTCTATGTGGGACAAGCTGAATGCTATTATGCTATGTTTTCTTTATGTGAAACAAACAAACGTCTTGCAAAGCATTTTTATTCAAGAATATTTTGTTTGTGCCCATTCATGTTTCATCATAGTTTCTTTGTCTTATTCCTAGAACTTTGTCTTTCATGCTATGATTGAAGTACTATGATCTCGGCTTTGAATGTTTTACAAATACTTTGATCAAGTCTTTGATGGTGCATGTCACCTCAAAAATTATTCTTTCTTTTTATCACTTACCTACTCGAGGACGAGCAGGAGTTATGCTTGGGGATGTTGATACATTGCAAATATATCTATAATTTTTGATGTTCCATGCTTGGTTTTATCCACTTTCTTGTGTTTTGTCCACACTTTGGAGTACTTTTCATATGATTTCTTGGACTAACCTATTAACAAGAGCCACAGTGCCAGCTGCCTGTTTTCTGATGTTTTTGGTTGTAGGAAAGTCATAAATGAATATTCTCGGAATTGGACGGGACAAAAGCCAAAGTGCCTATTTTTCCGAAAGTCACCAGATGCCAGAATACGAGACGGAGAAGGGCTGGGGGCCGGCCACACCACCTGGCCACGCGGCCAGGCATGGCCCGCGCCAGGGGGTGGTCTGGCAGACCCCAGCACCCCCTCGGCCTCTCCTTCCGCCTATATATTGCCCTCGGGACGAAAACACTAAGTATCCGATCAAAAATCCATGAAAGGGTCTGTAGTTGCCGTCATCTCCATCCCTAGACCGGGAGGGATCTGAAGCTCTTCCCGGCACCTTGCTGGAGAGGGGAATTCACCCTGAAGGCCTTCTTCATCACCATGCAAGCCTCCGTTGTGATGCGTGAGTAGTCCATCCTTGGACAACGGATCCATGTAGTAGCTAGATGGATGGTTCTCCTCCTTTGTGCTTTCATGTTTAGATCTTGTGAGCTCCGTTCATGATCAAGATCATGTATTTGTAATTCTGCATGTTGTGTTTGCGGGGATCCGATGGATATTGAGATGCTATTTCAGATTGGTTATTAATTCTATCATGTCTTTGTTATTTGTAATCTTGCATGCTTTTCGTTGTTAGTAGCAATCTTGGCCAAGTAGATGCTAGCAACTCCAAGAGTTAGTATTTATGCTCGATAGTGAGTTCATACCTTTGGTAATCTGGGGAAGTGACAGAAATCTCTAAGGTACTAGATGTGCTGTTGCTACTAGGGATAAAACAACGATCCTTTGTTCATAGAACAATCGTATTGTTTACATTACATGCAATTTGTAAAGCAATAATCTGTTGCTTGCAACTTAATACTGGAGGAGGTTCGAATGATAACCCGAAGGTGGATTATTAGTGATAGATGCAATTGGATGGCGCTCTATGTATAATGTTGTAATGCCCAATCAAGTCTCAAAGGAGTCAAGATCATTAGTATATGCATGTATTGCTTCCTCGGTGTTTGTCAATTGCCCCGCTGTAATTTGTTCACCCAGCATGTTATCTATCTAAGGAGAGCCACCTCTAGTGAACTATGGATCCATGTCCTTTTCTTTTACATACAATCTATAAATTGTTTACCGCTTTGTGTTTACCTTCTGCAAAATATTACTTCCTTCCATTCGATACGTTTAATCCTTTGTTATCAGCAAAACACGGTGAGATTGACAACATCATCGCAAGTTGGGGACAGAGTTCTGTGGTTGTGTTGTGCAGGTCTCCATGTTGCTACTAGCACTGGTAGTGCGCCCTGCCAAGGCTCAGCTAGCAACACCATTGGGGTGTTTCCTTGCTCCTACTAGTTTGATTAAACCTTGGTTTCATAACTGAGGGAAACTTGCTGTTGTGCTCATCATACCTTCCTCTTGGGGTTCCCCAACGAGCTTGTTAATACACGAGCCATCAACAGTCTTATGTGAGACTCTAAGATTAGCCGGCGGTTGTAGCCCTGGTTTACAGAAATGTATGTCAGTGCAGGGACAACGTTTGGGTTTTATAAGAGGAATAAAACTATGAAGGTCGGCCCAATACGACACCCAGGTAATGCGGCCTGGCTATGTATAAGAGAAATAGAAACCATAACTTCCTCTCACCGCCTTCCCAAAATAATTGTGGTGCTACCGTCGAGCCATCTACCGTCAGAGTTGTCGCCCTAGTCTGGATCCTTAGTGGCTGCCATGTCTGTTTCAAGGTCGTCCCGCACGTCGCATAATCGGAACCGTCTGCCCTACATTCCCCTGGTTCCTTGCTCCGACTGCGGCATCATCGTCAATAGGCACGTCTCTGGCACCGATGACCATGATGGCTGGATCTTTTACAGGTGCAAAACTCATGGGGTAAGAATTTTGGTTTGATTTTCATGCAGACGATGGCACATGTACCTACACTATGAGCAGTGTTCATACAAAATTAAATGTTTGATATTTAGTGTTCCTAATTTTACAGACTGAATGCAATTTTTGGCAGTGGGAGCTGAAGTACGTGGAGTTCTTGTGTGAGAACGGTATTCTGACTAGTGATGCAGCAATAGATGCTTATGGATGGGCAGAGGAGAGGAGGGAAACTCTGAGCTAAGGAAAAAAGAAAGAGTAGCATTAAAGCCAAGGAATGAGGAACTGGTACTAATGAAGTTGGTCTCTATGGTTGATCTTCTTACAGAAGTAGTGCTTCTTCTAAAATGCGTAATAGGGTTGTTAGTTGTCCTTTATCTATTGCTTATTCAGCAGAAATGAAAATCCATGTGCGTTGCTGATGTAATGGTATATCCTCTGTGTGTCTCTGTTGTTTCCATGTGTTGAATAATTTTTAAAGCAAGTGAAAGTACCACTGTGCTGTCTCTGTTGTATCGGTTTTTTGATGTAATGGTATTTGGTCATGCCTTCGGCACGGTAGACGGCTAAAATCTAGGGTTTTAGGGGTGTTTCGCACAAGTATGGACAAATCGTCAGGCCAAGTGTTAAAGGAATGTGCTCTCCTTTTGCACGGTAGTAGGGTGTAACGCGTCTACCCGTCGGGATAGCGGCATGACTATTGATGAATCACCTCAAAGTTGGCACAGTGGCTCACAATGACACACCACACACTTATATCACTTCGATGCGCAGTGATGGCATGCTTGGGCATGCCTTCGGCACGGTAGACGGCTAAAATCTAGGGTTTTAGGGGTGTTTCGCATAAGTACGGACGAATCGTGAGGCCAAGTGTTCAAGGAATGTGCTCTCCTTTTGCACATTGCTCCACCATGCCCTCACAAACACTTAAATCCCTTGTTTTACAAACAACATGTTGCTTGGCCATGCACTTCCCACACTGGCTAGCTTCAGTCTAGGGTAGTAGGGTGTAACGCGTCTACCCGTTGGGATAGCGACTGGACTATTTATGAATGGCCTCAAACTTGGCACAATGTCTCACAATGACACACTAGACACTTAGATAACTTCAATGAGCAGTGATGGCATGCTTGGGCATGCCCTCGGCACGGTAGACGGCTAAAATCTAGGGTTTTAGGGGTGTTTCGCACAAGTACGGACGAATCGTCAGGCCAAGTGTTCAAGGAATATGCTCTCCTTTTGCACATTGCTCCACCATTCCCTCAAAAACACTGACATCCCTTGTTTTACAAACAACATGTTGCTTGGTCATGCACTTCCCACACTAGCCAGCTTCGGTCTAGGGTAGTAGGGTGTAACGCGTCTACCCGTCGGGATAGCGACATGACTATTGATGAATGGCCTCAAACTTGGCACAATGGCTCACAATGACACACCACACACTTATATCACTTCAATGACTAGTGATGGCATGCTTGGGCATGCCTTCGGCACGGTAGACAGCTAAAATCTAGGGTTTTAGGGGTGTTTCGCACAAGTACGAACGAATCGTCAGGCCAAGTGTTCAAGGAATGTGATCTCATTTTGCACATTGCTCCACCATGCCCTTAAAAACACTCACATACCTTGTTTTACAAACAACATGTTGCTTGGCCATGCACTTCGCACACTGGCCAGCTTCGGTCTAGGGTAGTAGGGTGTAACGCGTCTACCCGTCGGGATAGCGGCAGGACTATTGATGAATGGCCCCAAACTTGGCACAATGGCTCACAATGACACACCACACACTTAGATCGATACAATGAGCAGTGATGGCATGCTTGGGCATGCCTTCGGCACGGTAGACGGCTAAAATCTAGGGTTATAGGGGTGTTTTGCACAAGTACGGACGAATCGTCAGGCCAAGTGTTCAAGGAATGTGCTCTCATTTTGCACATTGGTCCACCATGCCCTCACAAACACTCACATCCCTTGTTTTACAAACAACATGTTGCTTGGCCATGCACTTCCCACACTGGCCTGCTTTGGTCTAGGGTAGTAGGGTCTAACGCGTCTACCCGTCGGGATAGCGACATGACTATTAATGAATGGCCTAAAACTTGGGACAATGGCTCACAATGACACACCACGAACTTATATCACTTCAATGAGCCGTGATGGCATGCTTGGGCATGCCTTCGGCACAGTAGTCGGCTAAAATCTAGGGTTTTAGGGGTGTTTCGCACAAGTACGGACGAATCGTCAGGCCAAGTGTTCAAGGAATGGGCTCTCCTTTTTCACATTGCTCCACCATGCCCTCAAAAACACTCACATCCCTTGTTTTACAAACAACATGTTGCTTGGCCATGCACTTCCCACACTGGCCAGCTTTGGTCTAGGGTAGTAGGGTGTAAGACGTCTACCCGTCGGGATATCGGCATGACTATTGATGAATGGCCTCAAACTTGGCACAATCGCTCACAATGACACACCACAAACTTATAACACTTCAATGAGAAGTGATGGCATGCTTGGGCATGCCTTCGGCATAGTAGACGGCTAAAATCTAGGATTTTAGGGGTGTTTCGCACAAGTACGGACGAATCGTCAGGCCAAGTGTTCAAGGAATGTGCTCTCCTTTTGCACATTGCTCCACCATGCCCTCAGAAACACTTACATCCCTTGTTTTACAAACAACATATTGCTTGGCCATGCACTTCCCACACTGCCAGCTTCGGTCTAGGGTAGTAGGGTGTAACACATCTACCTGTCGAGATAGCGGCATGACTATTGATGAATGGCCTCAAACTTGGAACAATGGCTCACAATGACACACCACACACTTATATCACTTCAATGAGCAGTGATGGCATGCTTGGGCATGCCTTTGGAACGGTAGGCGGCTAAAATCTAGGGTTTTAGGCGTGTTTCGCACAAGTACGGACGAATCGTCAAGCCAAGTGTTCAAGGAATGTGCTCTCCTTTTGCACATTGCTACACCATGCCCTCACAAACATGTACTACAAAATGGAGAAAATTTTAAGATTGTTGGAAAAATCACATGTCTACAAAATAGACTGTTTATGCCTACCTGAGAGGGCCATTACTAATAAGTCCAGGTTTTCAATTATTTTTAAATATTCTAAAAAAAATACTCTAAGATGTCAGTATTATTAGAAACACAATCATACATTTTATTGTCATTTTCAAACATATGGTTATTCGATTTATATTTAAATTCAAAATTAAATATATTAGGTTGGGCTGGCCCACTAGGAGGATCCAAAGGTAAACTCGGCCAATAGCATAACTGCCTTATTAAACCAGGACTATTTACCTCCCGCACGTACACATTCCCTTAGATCTACCCGTCACCTCATCACATCACCTCGTCTCATCTGAAACTGGACGGAAGAGAGCTTCGTCAACGACGGTCGCTAGGAGGTAGTTTTGGAGATCCTTGGTTGCCTAGCGCAGGTACGTAAATTCGAAGCCCTGTCAACGATCTATATTTAGGTTAACTTACTATCCGTGGATAGCACGAACAGACGATAGATCTAAGAGGATGTAGATCTAATCCTCGCAAGTTTTTGTTTCGTCGTGAAAAAATCGGATTTATAATTACCCGAATTGTTCGAAAATACATAGCTAAATGTGTTCGTCGTAGATCTAGTCTAGGATGATCATGCAGGTGCGTTTTAGCGTCGACGCAATTTTAGCCGTCAGCCGCTCCATCTCCTTTTCCACGTAGGCGAATGGCCGGTGTTATCGCATCCGGAATGTGCCCTAGGGAGCAAAAATCAACTGGGCGATGGGATGCTCGGCTACTTTTGATTTTTTAATTCGTACTGTTTGTATGTCTTAGCGTGCATGTAAAAGTTTAGCATTATTCATGCCGTAATATGACATGTGACTTAATTATTCTTCTATATTCCGCCAGGTTCCATTACGTGTTACCGCTGCTGAGATCCGTTCTATAATGAAAAGGAAGAAAAAGGCTGTTTTTGTCAGGGGTAAGCATTTTGTGCCAATTTTATTTTGTAAGCAATTGATATATTGGATGTGGCTAATGTGTGCAACAATTACACTAAGGTCCTGGAATAAAAAGCGAGCACAATTTTGAAGGTTTCCTTGAGTTTGGCAATCGCGTGAAGATGACTGAGGAAGAATTTGATGAACTTGAGCGACTAGTCGAGGCTCACATGCCAAAAGACCCGTTTTATGTATGCACCATCAAAAAATCCAACACAGTGAAAAATAAAGCTAAAATGGTAAACTCTTCCGTACATACGAACTTTTTCACGTTTATTTGTTTGCGTAAATGTGAAATAATTTGTATAACTGGTTTGTCAAATCTATGTGTAGTACTTTTCAAGGAGCTTCACTATAAACCATATTTACAATCATTCAATTGCCTGCAGTTATAAAAGCCCATTCCAGAGATGGAAAAGTTGCACACGTTAAGTTGGTTATAAACAAGTCCCAAGTGAATGGAGTACCTAAAGGAGGTGCCATGCTTACAACAAACTAGATAGCCATTGTCAGGCAGAATGGTATGAGAGTTTACCAGAAATGCGTGTTCTGGTTCCGACGTGGGGATGATGGTACTACGAAGCTACTTGTTGATCAAGTGTGAAATCAACCTCAAATTCGTGTTCTAGTTCTATATTATGCTTATGTACTCTCATGTTTGTGAAACACTTATGTAACGATTATGGCTTACTTAGTTCGGTCTATATAAAATATTAAGTAATCATCATTTCATGTTATGTTCACAATTGTTGATGCTTCATTTGGGTTTCTCGCCGTTAACCCATCTTACAATTTTGCATCTGGTTTTATCTAAACATTTTCTTCTATTGTTGATTTTTCATTTGGGGTTTCTCACCGTGAACACGTATCGGTGATCCTTCGGTAGGACTCATATGCGCCTTACACATCCTTTGCGATGTGCATATTAAAAGTACTTTAAAGATAGGAGCATCACTCCCATCGTATGAAGTTGATTCGATCTGTTTATTAACTAAAGTTTGTATTGTGCATATCAAATTCGGAAAAACCCTAAATATGGTAAGACATTAAAGAATACAATAAAACTCTTATAAATAAGAAAAAACGCATAAAAATATAAAAAACAAGCCACTAAAAAGTAAAAACCCTGTAGGCCCAATTAACTACCTACAACTGGCCCAACGTCTCTATAATCATGGAGGGCATAGTTATCGGCACGTCGATCGTCCATCAACCCGCGACTCAACCTAGGTAGGCCGCCTCTCACCGTTGTCTCCATTACGAGCCGCCCTCGCCGTCCCACATTGCCACCTCCCTTCTCCACCCCCTCTCCTCTATCTTCTAGGGATCGACACCGCCTTTCACCACTTCATCCTCGTAGGACTCCCTTTCGTCGTCTCTCATTCGTGCCACCCTTCGCCGCCTCTTCTTATCTGTCTTCCAGATAATGATTCCATGTCTCATCGATTGTTTGTCGTGTATACAAGATGCTGATATAGGTTTGTGGGAATCCGCTGTAGATTTAGATGGAGAAACATTAACACATTCTCTAAATGATTTGTGTAGAATGGAAGATTTAAATGGGGAGATATTTTGTAACTACATAAGATGGTCAGATTTGGTAGCCGGCTTTACAAGCATGCAACGTGTGAGATTTACCAGCACTTCTTTGTGGCCGATGTTGGACGTGCCACGAATCACGATGCGGGGCAATTTAATCAGACTCATCATTGAGTTGTTCAATCCATCGTCTAGCACTTTAGTCATAAAAGAAGGATCAGGAGAAATAGCAGGAACTTGTGAGGACGTAGAACATATTTATGGTTTACGTAACCAAGGTTATTCTGCATTTCAAATTATAAAGGAATATGGTCAAAATAATATGCATAACATACCCCCATGTTTTCTCAGCAAGTCAAACGGTAATATAGTGATAAGAGATTTGATTAATGACATATAGACTGAGAAGGCGTCCGATGACAACTTTGTCCGCAAAGCAGTGCTTGCGCTAATTGGTCTTGCCATAGCCCCATCAAGTAACGTAACTGTACTTAAGACCTTCTACTGTTTAGTGGAAAACATTCCTCGTATTTTTCAGATTAACTGGAATTACTTCACACTGAAGTTTCTCATAGATAGTTTGAAGGATAGCTTTGTAGGATTTACTATGAGCGCATGGCCCAAAGGAAATCTAGGTCTAACACAGATATATATGCTAAGTCAAACAATCATCAGTTTTTATGTTCAGCTCTCGATGTAAAACTAAATTTATTTGTCTGTACAATTTCTTTACGGTTTCTTTACTAGGAGAAGTTAGTGATCGTTGATGATCCTACTTATATTCCCCTGTGTCCATTCGGAAACTAATGAAAAAATGGACAGAAAACGAATCAGAAAGGAGATGTTGCTATGATTACAAGAATGGTCGAGGCCTCGGAAACAACGCTAAAGTGATGGTAGTCCGTTTAATCATTCTTTTGATATGACACCATACATAGCTCGTGTTTGTATTTGTAATTTGTATAATTTGTTCATTTTTGTAACATGCAGATCTGTAATAATATTAGGGAGAAATATAAGAAAAAGAGTGTGCAAAAACCATCAATGAATGGTGAACAATCAATTTCAAACATACGGGCAAGTAACATGGACTTCATATTCGAACGTACGACGACAAATTTGAAAAATCACATGGACATGAAGATAGCACTTGTATCGCAGATATGTGCAGATGTGATACGATCTATATTTTATGTGTTGTTTCATGTTGATGATAACGATACTACACTATGAATGAAAACTCAGTACTTAATATTTTTTGTTATGTAGGAGGTTCTAAAATTGTTAAATACAAATGAGGTCATGTACAAACCGACTGAAGCATCACAGTCGGACAAAGGAGAGGATGGTGAAGATGTAAAATATGTTCCCAGTGAATCACAATGAGGCAAAGAATTTGTCTATAAACATGGTAATAAAGAAGCCAAGCTTGATGACATTCTGAGAAAAATATCAGCTAATTCTGAAGCAGCCATTGCAGATGATCCATTTGGTGATGACAGTTATGTCACACCCTTGAAGAAAAAACATATGCCGACGACTGCTGTTGACATCTCAATGAACACACCAGACCACCTTCGGAAGATGGATGGTACATAGGAGAATACGTGGGATGTAAATGAAAATACCAAGTCTGCATCGTCATCGGAGGTACCGTCATGCATTCTTGGTACTCAGAAGGATACACCAAATAGTGCACAGAGCGGTCGTGCAGAACGATGCACGCAATGATATGACTTCTACTGCGGGGAAGGAAGATGCAACAAAGTGTGGTAATTCTATTGATAGCGTCAAAAAGGAAATTGACAATGGTCTAGGCAAAAGGAAACATGTACCCAAGCGTAATAGTAAGTATGGCTCCCCATTATTTGAGCGACAGAATCAACCAAAACGTAAATCAAAATATACGTAAGGTATAAAGATTTATAGATTTCATTAATTATTTTTATGCAGCAAACAAAATGGTTGATCGCGGTAACTTGTGTGTTTTCATAAATGTTATGCAGCGATGTTATTTGAACAGCATGATAATGGGGAATGTTACACTATGTTAACACTTGCCAAAATAGAAGGTGCTGTGAAATATGTTTCAACTTTGGCGAAGATCCCCAAAGAAGCTGTAAAAAGGGTGTACCAGAACATAGATGATGCTATCTTGTCTTCGAAAAATCTTAACGATGTCCTTATAAAAAAATGGCTTAGTACTGCTGTAAGTTATTCGCTAACCTATTATATTGTTATTTTACAAAAAAGCAGTTTGAACATGCAATCATTGTACAACTATTATTTGCAGATACTTGATGCCTACATTCTAGAGCCGGCTCCCCGTCTTGACTATGATCGGCACATATGTGGACCGTTGAGGTCAACCTATCTTATCAATGAAGCCATTAAAATGTACAAAAAGAAAAGAAAACTTGAAAAAGTTTGACGTAGAAGAAGTGCCAAGACCAGGAGCTGTAGGAAGGGTTATGAATGAATATTTTGCGCGTGACAAGGTGAATAGTGTTGTTTTATAAAGTTAATGTTATTGTTAACTATTTGGAATCCTGCATAGTACATGCTAGTGATCTTATTTTGTAGGCATATTTCCCTCTGAATATACGCGGAGAACATAATGTGATAGTTGTAATGCATAACAACAAGAAGGAGTTACAAGTCCTTGACCCTAAGTACAATTTAACCTATTCACATGCAGTTGTAGATGACTTGGTATTATCTACTTTATCATCAAAACCGTGTTTTGTTTTGACATTTCACTAACTCTTAATCTTTTGCAGAAAGGACAAATTGCACTAGACATATGGTGGACAAACAAAACTACACACAAACAATTTCCTGACGTCGATACTTGGCCTATTAAAAATATGAAATTGGAAAGCAAGATGATCTGTAAGTACTTTTGAATCATATCACTTTAGCACTACTAATGTCGTAAATGAGTTTTATTTCATCCTATATGGCAGCAACTCATGCGGATTATGGGTATTGCAATGTCTAGAGCACTCGGACGGAGATCGTATGACTAAGAACATTTCTCAGGTCTGTACACTATTCCTTTGTATAGTCGCAAAAATCAATATGATTACAATTCAATATATAAACTCTTCTATATGGTACTGCAGACAACATTCGAGGAATCAAGAGGACCTACCGTTGCGACGATTCTTTTGTCTAGTAGAAACAAACTAGAGGTTGTAAAAAGGAAAGTCAGTTCAGTGATTAATAACAGTATACCTTGAGAATTTACTAGTCCATGTAGGTTTCTATACCTGGTAAATTCATATTGATTTGTAAAATAGTTTATTATTTGTATTTTATGACAACAGTCCATATCCTGTTGTGTCGGGTCAACTCAAAACTAAGAAATGGTTTGGTTGTTTAACTTGTTTGTTTTGACCCAAATTAGTTGTTCACGTTGAAAAACCAGTTCATTGCTTTCAACCAAGCGCCTTTTAATATACATAGCGTTCTCTGCATATTTTAATATATTTAGCTTGATCTGCATATTTCGGTGAAATCAAACTAAAAGGGGGGGAACAAAGTATAAAAACAACGAGATAGATATAATATAGGAGGGGCATCCCTTACAACATAGAAAACATACATAGAGGGGCATATATGCCCAAGAAAAAAACATGAAAATAAAGACTATAGATGTTAGTGAACCCTAGCACAACAGTGGTTCACTACTTGGACTCTGTCCTCCTTCTTGCTCTTGCTCCCCTCCTCGATCCCATCTCCTCGGCGCTGCCCCATCCTTCACTCTTCCTCAGGGTTGTACGGGAGAGTGTGCATCCTGTTGACGGCGAGGAAGGTATTGTCGAAATTCGTGAAGATGTTGAAGGTGGTGAAGAAGATCGACTCGCACCCACACCAGTGGACCTCGCCGAGGATAAGATATGCATCATACTGGTTGGTGAAGTGCACCGTGAGCCCTACCGCAAGGCCTCTGAGGGCATAGTGATCTTCGAGGCGGAACATGGCCGGAGAGTTGGGTCGAAGGTGGTGATAGCCGAAGCTAAGGAAGGCGTAGGCCAAATCCATCGAGGACCTCAACCTTGAGTTCGCCCATTCTCGGAGGGAGCCCTCAACAACGACCCCGGTAGGGTAGGTCCTCTCCGGCACGGTGCGAGCCGGACGGAAGGTAGCACCATTGAACTGCATGGTGGCGGCGGGCGATGGATCTTGCTAGGCGGCGGACGATGGACCTTAGTGAAGAAGAAGGGCTTGGCAGATGGATGGGGTGGAGTGTGGGAGAGGATGCTGTGGAGATATGGCATTTTAAATAGCCTCGAGCGCCGCTTGAACAAGATCAGTGAGTAATTGCACGACGCGTCGGATGCTCTGCGCGTGTATTGGTGCGAAACGAGGTGTGGTCGTATCCATCACACGCGTCGTCTCGGTTTCCATGCTCTTTGAATCGCTGCATCGCTAATTGAAGCACTGATTCAACGAGTCTAAAACGAGCACCGTCGCTGTGTCGCAAAGTATGAAACGAGCGATCCATGCTACGTCGATCGATGTGTCCGCTTAGTTGCGCGCCCATGCATGCATCCATGGTGGGGACAGGGCCTAATCAGGAATCCCACGGCCCAACGGTCCAACGATCGCTCCATTAGAACGTGTATTAATGAGGTGGGCCTTTTCCATGCATGCGCCATGCAGCATCGTAGCCTGTCTAGTGCACATCGCTGCAGCCTCGTAGCCTAGCTACTTGCACGTCTTTTTTTCGCTACGAATTCACACGGGCGTGTCGCTCGGTCGGTCACACGCCAAAAAATTTCACACAGGGCACAGCTTTCCGTCACACGCCCGCAGAAAAGAGTCAATGCTTCTCGATACCGTGCACCCACGCCTCCTCGATACCGTGCGCCCGCGCCTCCTCGAAACCGTGCGCCTTAAACACGAGGGGAGAACGAAGCGACCACGACGCGCCTATATATCTGCCCCTCGACATCTCCCTCTCTCACTCGCTCGTACCAATCCATCTAACCGCTAGCCGCCGACCCTGCCACCACTCAAGCAACCGCTAGCCGCCGCGTACCACCACCACTCAAAGCAAGCGCTCGCCGCCCTGCCCCCTCCCCCGCCAAGATGAAGTTCAACGGCCCGACGTACTGCCGTGCCGCCACCGTGCGAGAGATAGAGTGGCCGCACTGTCAGGTCGTGGAGAACCGCCTCCGCATCTAGGCCGTCTCGAGGTGGAGAGGACTGATGGAGCTGGCCCGCTTCTTCCTTGCCGCTGGCTACCGCCACCCCCCCTCCCGGCACTCCACCCATGTTCCAGATCAAGTAGCACTTTGACGATGCCAACAGCAACAACAACTTCTGCATCAGCCTCTACGTCACCTTCGTCAACCACTATGACGCCTACCACCTCCTCGGCCAAGTGTTCTGGCGTGGATGCGAGTTCATCGCGTTGACGACGTACATTATCTTCACTGACTTCCACAACATCTTCTCCATCAACAGCGTGGCCCACACTCTCCCGTACATCATGGCAGAGGATGATGAGGGGTATGACGCGTAAGAGCGGCCAAAGAGGAGCCAGGGAGTGGCCGGGCCGAAGGAAGAAGAAGACGGTGTTGTGTCCGTGTCGTGTTTGTTCATGTCTGTTCTGTCCGTTGGACTTGCTTTTCTACTATGTAATGGTTGCTAATCGTGTTTTATTATTATATGTGCTTATTGTTGGGGATATACTTTCCGGGTATCCTCACAGTTCCTCGCTGACCAGGGTGGCCCACTTTGGGTTAGAGCTTTGTTTCACGGGCGGCCCAGTTAGGGAGAAAGACGGAGTCCAATCCGGCTACGGGAAGGCCCCGAAGACTTACCGACTTAGGCCCATAATGTTACTTGTAGTTCAAGATGTACTCTGTAACCAAATCTTAGTCGTAGCCGGATTGATCTCTCTTGTAAACCCTAGGCCGGATATCTATATAAGCCATCCTAGGGAGAGCCTTTAGGGCACACCTCAATAATCTACAATCTCAAACTCGCACAGGCGAAACCCTTGTAACCCATATTCCGGCTCTGCCGTATTACTGGATTGCTAGCAGGAGTAGGATCCGTCCAAAGCCGTCGGATTCGAACCTGGGTAAACTTGTGTGCTCGCCGTCCCGGAACACCATACGTCTCACACCCCTCTCTTCCGCACGCCTCGAGGACCCCCTCATGGCGTACTTGTCCCCAATCCGACGACAGTTGGCGCCCACTGTGGGGCAAGTGAGCTTCGGACCTGCGTTCTGAGCGGAATCTGCAAGAATTGGAATCGGCGAGACTATCGCCTTCAGTCGCATCCTCTACGCGAGCGACGTCCCTCTCATCGTTCTCGACGAGACTTGGATTCCGGTAAAGGAGGCTATGACTGCCTACACAATCATGTCTTTTGGCGAGATCGATGTTTACATGGGTTTCGCTGAACCTGCCCAACCCACCCCAGTGGTGATGATAGAGGCAGAAGAATTTTCTGGGTCCCCCTTGTCCACGGAGGCGGCAGAGTTCCGGATCTCAGAAAACCCTAATCCCACCCAGCCCGCACCAATTGCGGAGATAGTGGAGAAATCCGAGCCTGAAGAAGACCTAGCGGTCCAAGTTGGATCTAGAGTGGATCTCTCTAGAGAGGACGGATCCCAGATCGACCCACCCGTGGACGTCGAAATCCAGGAGGAGCATATCAATGACACTAATTCCGGCTCTAACGATGCCGGAACAGACATGCCTTTCCTAAGGTACACTCTAAGACGTATGATACTACAGGGCGAAAGCGCAGATGCAATCCTCGAGACCATCAAAAGTTTCGATATGGCTGATTGCGAAAGCCGCAGGTACCTCAGGAAGCACGTGTCGCACTTTGTCGGATACGTGGGATCCGGATCCGGCTCTGCCGATGCTGGAGAAAACACCGACTCTGTGCTAGAGGCAATTGGAACAAACTCCGACGTTCCCGCATCCTCGGATGAGTCTATGACGTCAGCAGATTTGCGAAAGTTCTCCGCAGAATATGAAGAGGAGTACAACTCCAAAGCTGCAGAAGAAGGAGAAGCCATGGATGAAGTATCCGGGGAACACTCTCCCAAAGGCAGGATGACATGGACGTTGGAGATAATCCCGAAGTCTAGATGTCCAAAAGTACCGATCAGAGCTTGACTCCGGGAAACGGACCCAAAGCCGCCTTTGCTACCGGCGCTGCCAAGAAGGCAAAGAAGAAGAACAAGAAGAACAAGATCCCGGCAAAAGACCCTCTCACAGAGGAGGTGATCGCCGAGGAATACGAGGAAGACTCGGATAGAGCACTTATCACAGAAGAGCCGAAAAAAGAAGCATCGGTGGATGGACACGTGATCACCGAGGGTGCGCGTAAACTCATCAATGCTGCATTAACCACACCTATCCCTACAGCTGCAGAACTTACTACGGATGAGCTGGGCGAAAGGGCGCAAGCCCTAGAAGCGCGTCGTCAACAACTCCTCAATGAAGCCAAAAACATCGAGGTGGAGAAGAAACGCATGACAACTAAGGACTACATGTCTCGGTTGCATCAGAAGACACGGAAGCGTCACACCAATGATGTCCAATTCCCACGTGTCTGTGCCCTCCTTTTTGGGGATGAGATGGGGAAGCCACGAAAAGATAGCAACGGAGATTGGCTATACCCGTGGCAGCCCAAGAAATTCTATCGGCTAATCCAGGACCGGAGGAGATCCGTTTGGGTATCAAACTACTCAACAATGGACTAGAGCAGCAAAAGGTCGCCCTGTCCGGAAGTCAAAAACTGGTCTCGGATTCTGACCAATGTCGCACGGATCTGGCATGGGCTGGCGTAAGATCCAATTACGTCCGGGCGCAGTATCATCACCTTGAACGCCGGGAAGACAACTATTCAAGAATCGGATCATCAAGACACCATCACAGAACTTCACGTAACTGGAACAACATCGCCCCAGCGGCCGAGAAAGATGCCATTGTTGCCCTAAATCCGACGAATCCTCCCCGACGAGAATCTAACCATCGAAGGGGAGAAGATAAAGAAAAACGACGGGAGGAGGATCGTCAAAAAATACCACCTCCTAAGTATCCAAGCCGTCCGGCTGAGCCTCACCATGGTGGGAATGACGGACGAAGGAACGACGGAAACCATGCTGGAACAAGCCGGCAAGGGGCTCGTCATAGTCAAGACCCTCCCCGGAACCAGAATAATGACGTTCCGGATGGAGGCCGGCGATCAGCCGGAAACTATCCAGCCGCCTCGCCCTCTCCACCACACAGTCTTCACAACGACCCCCATGGAGGGTAAGGAGGACCACATGGCGGAGGAGGTGGTGGTAGAAGCCGAAGTCCGGCTCCAAGGCACCGCAGCCACAGCCGGCATTCGGGACGATCTCTATTTCCGAATGACGCAAGGCACTGGATCAACTCCAACATAGAGGTGCGACGCTATGAAAACGATGACATGTACGTGGGCCCAAAGTGCTTCGGACCACGCATCAGAGCTACAAGATTCCTGTAAGGATTTGCTATCTCAAGACACATCTAAGCCTACGACGGCATTGCTCGGCCAGACACCTGGCTACAGGATTTTTTCCAAGCTTGCTACATCGCCAAAGGCGGAAACAGCCTGGTCGCAACCCGATATCTCCCACTTATGCTGCGGAAGACGGCGCGATCATGGCTCAATGAACTTCCGGAGAACACCATCCATAACTGGTGTGACATGCAAAGTGCGTTCTTTCGGAATTTCGAAGGCACATATCGGAGGCCCTGTTCGGTCGGAGACCCAGAAAGCCGGAGAAACTTTCCGGGATTACCTCGGACGATGGATCGACACCAAGCACTCCTGTGAAGGAGTAAACAATCAAACCGCGATGAAGCTTTCATCACAGGACTCCCAATTGGTCTACTACGTCACCGCTTGAAGTGTGACAAGGTCACTGATTTTGGAGAGATGATAGAAACAGCGAGCAAGTATGCAGATGCTGACGACAATGTAGAAGGATTACTCAATGTCCTGGTCGTACCTCAGTCAGCAAAGACAAAGCAACAAGCTCAGAAGCGCAAAACGTCAGAAGAAAAACCCAACACGGAGACAGCGGTGGTTACTACTGTTTCCGGGTCTGGAGGATAAGGAGGACGTGGTGGAGGCCGCGGGCGTGGCCGTGGGACTTCAAGGGTCCAAGGTAGAGGAGAACAACAACCAGGCATATGTGCATCACCTAGACGCCAATGGGGGCTCATCCCACACCAACGCTGAGTGTCGCTTTAATGACGACATCAAAAGAGATGATACCGCGGGCTACAAAGCTAAGCAGAAGAAGGGAAAGAAAAATCCCGAAAAGGACAAAGAGACAAAGGAATATTCCGATAGGGAGGAAGCTGATGCTTCAAATCCCAAGCCAGAAGGGAAGAAGAAATTTCCCACCAAAAAAGACACTTATGTCACCTTCCTCGGATCTCAACCAGCAAAGGTCAAGAAAGCAGTTCTCCACGAGCTCAACGCAACAGTTCCGGCTGTCCCCCAATATCTGGACTGGTCGGAAGTGGCAATCACATTTGACCGCGCTGATCATCTGCCTAAGTTGCACAGGCGAGGAAAATACGCCTTAATCGTCAATCCACTTATTGACGGTTATGGTTTCTCCAAGACCCTCATGGACGGTGGTAGCAGCATCAATATTCTCTATGTCAAAACGCTATGCCGGATGAAGATCTCGGAGACCCAGCTGAACCATAGCTCTGTGATCTTTCACGGAGTTGTCCCAGGAAGACAAGCTAATTCCGTGGGAGAGATCACTGTGGATTTTACCTTTGGAACTCCAAAGAACTATTAGACGGAGGCACTTTCCTTCGAAGTGGTCCCGTTCAAGAGCGCATACCACGCTATATTCGGACGTCCAGCTTACTGGGCTTTTATGGCTCGTTCGTGTTACATTTACAATATGATGAAGATTACAGGTCCCAACGGCGTGATCACCATCAGGGGAGACCCGAAG
This sequence comes from Avena eriantha, assembly GCA_910589775.1. Classification (NCBI taxonomy): domain Eukaryota; kingdom Viridiplantae; phylum Streptophyta; class Magnoliopsida; order Poales; family Poaceae; genus Avena; species Avena eriantha. Next base: position 91,974,084 of record OU342743.1, read on the forward strand.
AAAGCACGAGAGTGCGAGGATGGAAATGCCACCTTTGCCGAAGCCGTGATGCACGCCTAGGAGTACCAGGAGATCAAGAAGAGCATAGATTCGTCCGAGATGCCCACAACGAAGAAGGAGGTAACAAAGCGAAACCCGGAGTTCAAGGCATCAGAAGAGACGAAGAAGACGTTGTTGAAGGATGATGACCCCTCCAAGGTGACCCAGATAGGCGTAGGCCTAAGTAGCGCATAGGAAAGCACGCTCGTCAAGTTCCTCCAAGCAAATCAAGATATCTTCGCATGGCAGCCATCTGACACGATCGGGGTACCTAGGGAACATACCGAGCACTCTCTAAATATAAACCCGAACGCTAAACCTGTCAAATAGTCCTTATGACCATTTGGCGATGAAAAGCGTAAGGGAATAGCTAAGGAACTAGCACGGCTCGAGTTAGCTGGATTCATAGAAGAGGTCATCCACACTGAGTGGTCGGCTAATCCTGTAATGGTCCCTAAAAAGGACACCACTGATTTAAGGATGTGGGTTGATTATACTGCCTTGAACAAGGCTTGTCCAAAAGATCCGTTCTCTCTGCCTAGAATTGATCAAGTCATCGATTCTACGGCAGGCTCGGAACTCCTCTGTTTTCTCGACGCATATTCCGGTTATCACCAAATCCGGATGAAGGAATCTGACAAAGTAAAAACTTCATTCATAACCCCCTTCAGAACCTTCTGTTTTGTCACGATGCCCTTTGGGCTGAAGAACGCAGGAGCTACGTACCAGCGCACGATGCAGCGTTGCCTCCATGACCAACTCGGACGCAATGTACATGCATACGTGGATGATATCGCGGTGATGTCCAAAAAGAAGGAAACGCTGATTTCCAACTTGGAGGAGACGTTCGCCAATCTACGAAAATACAACATCATGCTTAACCCGAAGAAATGCTTCTTTGGAATACCAGCCGGAAAATTGTTAGGTTTCATCGTATCTCAAAGAGGCATAGAGGTGAACCGAGATAAAATCAAGGCTATACTCAATATTTCCAGGCCAACTCGCCTGAAGGACGTACAAAGATTAACTGGTTGCATTGTTGCGGTCAGTCGATTTGTAAGCCGGCTTGGTGAAAGAGCCGCACCATTATATAAACTCCTGAAAAAGACCAAGGATTTTTTCTGGACTATGTCGTCGGATTGAGGACAAGTACGCCATGAGGGGGTCCTCGAGGCATGCGGAAGAGAGGGGTGTGAGACGTACGGTGTTCCGGGACGGTGAGCACACAAGTTTACCCAGGTTCGAATCCGCCGGCTTTGGACGGATCCTACTCCTCCTAGCAATCAAGTAATACGGAAGAGCCGGAATATGGGTTACAAGGGTTTCGCCTGTGCGAGTTTGAGGTTGTAGATTATTGAGGTGTGCCCTAAAGGCTCTCCCTAGGACGGCTTATATAGATATCCGGCCTAGGGTTTACAAGAGAGATCAATCGGGCTACGACTAAGATTTGGTTACAGAGTACATCTTGAACTACAAGTAACATTATGGGCTAAGTCGGTAAGTCTTCTGGGTCTTCCCGTAGCTGGATTGGACTCCGTCTTTCTCCCTGACTGGGCCGCCCGTGAAGCAAAGCTCTGACCCGAAGTGGGCCACCCTGGTTAGTGAGGAACTGTGAGGATACACCGTACGTCTCACACCCCTCTCTTCCGCATGCCTCGAGGACCCCCTCATGGCGTACTTGTCATCAATCCGACGACATAGTCCAGAAAAAATCGTTGGTCTTTTTCAGGAGTTTATATAATGGTGTGGCTCTTTCACCAAGCCGGCTTACAAATCGACTGACCGCAGCACTGCAACCAGTTAATCTTTGTACGTCCTTCAGGCGAGGTTGCCTGGAAATATTGAGTATAGCCTTGATTTTTTCTCCGTTCACCTCTGTGCCTCTTTGAGATACGATGAAACCTAACAATTTTCTGGCTGGTATTCCAAAGAAGCATTTCTTCGGGTTAAGCATGATGTTGTATTTTCATAGATTGGCGAACGTCTCCTCCAAGTCGGAAATCAGTGTTTCCTTCTTTTTGAAAAAAACCGCAATATCATCCACGTATGCATGTACATTGCATCCGAGTTGGTCATGGAGGCAACGCTGCATCGTGCGCTGGTACGTAGCTCCTGCGTTCTTCAGCCCAAAGGGCATCGTGAAAAAACAGAAGGTTCCGAAGGGGGTTATGATTGAAGTTTTGACTTTGTCAGATTCCTTCATCCGGATTTGGTGATAACCGGAATATGCGTCGAGAAAACAGACGAGTTCCGAGCCTGCCGTAGAATCGATGACTTGATCAATTCTAGGCAGAGCGAATGGATCTTTTGGACAAGCCTTGTTGAAGGCACTATAATCAACACACATCCTTAAATCAGTGGTGTCCTTTTTAGGGACCATTATAGGATTGGCCGACCACTCGGTTTGGATGATCTCTTCTATGAATCCGTCTAACTCGAGCCGTGCTAGTTCCTTAGCTATTTCCTTACGCATTTCATCGCCAAACCATCATAAAGACTGTTTGACAGGTTTAGCGTTAGGGTTTACATTTAGAGAGTGCTCGGCAAGTTCCCTAGGTACTCCGGTCATGTCAGATGGCTGCCATGCGAAGATATCTTGATTTGCTTGGAGGAACTTGACGAGCGCGCTTTCCTATGCGCTACTTAGGCCTACGCCTATCTGGGTCACCTTGGAGGGGTCATCATCCTTCAACGGCGTCTTCTTCGTCTCTTCTGATGCCTTGAACTCCAGGTTTGGCTTTGTTACCTCCTTCTTCGTTGTGGGCATCTCGGACGGATCTATGCTCTTCTTGATCTCCTGGTACTCCTGGGCGTGCAACTCGGCTTCGGCAAAGGCGGCATTTCCATCCTCGCACTCTCGCGCTTTCTTCGGGTCTCCCATGATGGTGATCACGCCGTTGGGACCTAGAATCTTCATCATATTGTAAATGTAACACAGACGAGCCATAAAAGCCCAGTAAGCCAGACGTCCGAATATAGCGTGGTATGCGCTCTTGAACGGGACCACTTCGAAGGAAAGTACCTCCGTCCGATAGTTCTTTGGAGTTCCAAAGGTAACATCCAAAGTGATCTCTCCCAGGGAATTAGCTTGTCTTCCTGGGACAACTCCGTGAAAGATCACAGAGCTATGGTTCAGCTGGGTCTCCGAGATCTTCATCCGGCGTAGCGTTTCGACATAGAGAATATTGATGCTGCTACCACCGTCCATGAGGGTCTTGGAGAAACCATAACGGTCAATAAGTGGATTGACGATTAAGACGTATTTTCCTTGCCTGTGCAACTTAGGCGGATGATCAGCGCGGTCAAATGTGATTGCCACTTCCGACCAGTCCAGATATTTGGGGACAGCCGGAACTGTTGCGTTGAGCTCGTGGAGAACTACTTTCTTGACCTTTGCCGGTTGAGATCCGAGGAAGGTGACATAAGTGTCTTTTTTGGTGGGAAATGTCTTCTTCCCTTCCAGCATGGGATTTGAAGCATCAGCTTCCTCCATGTCGGAATCTTCCTTGGTCTCTTTGTCCTTTTAGGGATTTTTCTTTCCCTTCTTCCACTTAGCTTTGTAGCCAACGGTATCATCTCTTTTGATGTCGTCATTAAAACAACACTCAGTGTTGGTGTGGGACGAGCCCCCATTGGCGTCTAGGTGATGCACATATGCGTTATTGGCAATGTCGGCCCAAGTGTAGGTTTTGCCTGGTTGTTGTTCTCCTCTACCTTGGACCCTTGAAGTCCCACGGCCACGCCCGCGGCCTCCGCCACGTCCTCCTCGTCCTCCAGACCCGGAAACAGTAGTAACCACCGCTGTCTCCGTGTTGGGTTTTTCTTCCGAGGTATTTTTGCGCTTCTGAGCTTGTTTCTTTGTCTTTGTTGACTGAGGTACGACCAGGACGTTGAGTACTCCTTCTGCATCGTCGTCAGCATCTGCATACTTGCTCGTTGTTTCTATCATCTCTCCTGAATCAGTGACCTTGTCACACTTGAAGCGGTGACATAGTAGACCAATTGGGAGTCCTACGATGAAAGCTTCAATCACGGTTTGATAGTTTACTCCTTCACAGGAGTTCTTGGTGTCGATCTATCATCCGAGGTAATCCCGACAAGTTTCTCCAGCTTTCTGGGTACAACGCTGTAGGTCTCCGACCGAACAGGGCCTCCGATATGTGCCTTCGAAATTCCGAAAGAAAGCACTTTGCATGTCATACCAGTTGTGGATGGTGTTCTCCGGAAGTTCACTAAGCCATGATCGCACCGTCTTCCGCAGCATAAGTGGGAGATAACGGGTTGCGACTAGGCTGTTTCCGCCTTTGGCGATGCAGCAAGCTTGGAAAAAATCGTGTAGCTAGGTGTCTGGCCGAGCAATGTCGTCGTAGGCTTGGATGTGTCTTGAGATAGCAAATCCTTCCGGGAATCTTGTAGCTCTGATGCATGGTCCGAAGCACTTTTGGCCCAAGTATATATCATCGTTTTCATAGCACTGCGCCTCTATGTTGGAGTTGATCCTGTGCCTTGCATCGTTTGGGGATAGAGATCGTCCCGAATGCCGGCTGTGGCTGCGGTGCCTTGGAGCCGGACTTCGGATTCTACCACCACCTCCTCCGCCATGTGGTCCTCCTTGCCCTCCATGGGGGCCGTTGTGATGACTGTGTGGTGGAGAGGGCATGGCGGCTGGATAGTTTCCGGCTGATCGCCGGCCAACGTCCGGAACGTCATTATTCTGGTTCCGGGGAGGGTCTTGACTACGACGAGCCCCCTGCCGGCTTGTTCCAACATGGTTTCCGTCGTTCCTTCATCCGTCGTTCCCAACATGGTGAGGCTCAGCCGGACGGCTTGTATACTTAGGAGGTGGCATTTTTTGACGATCATCCTCCCGTCATTTTTCTTTATCTTCTTCCCTTCGATCATTAGATTCTTGACGGGGAGGATTCGTCGGATTCAGGGCAGCAATGGCATCTTTCTCAGCCGCTGGGGCGACGTTGTTCCAGTTACGTGAAGTTCTGTGAGGCTGTCCTGACGATCCAGTTCTTGAATAGTTGTCTTCCCGGCGTTCAGGGTGATGATATTGCACCCGGACGTAATTGGATCTTACGCCAGCCCATGCCGGATCTGTGCGACATTGGTCAAAATCCGAGACCAGTTTTTGACTTCCGGACAGGGCGACCTTTTGCTGCTCCAATCCCTTGTTGAGTAGTTTGATACCCAAACGGATCTCCTCCGGTCCTGGAATAGCCGATAGAATTTCTTAGGCTGCCATGGTATTCTGTTCTGGGGTTGGGTATACCCAATCTCCGTTGCTATCTTTCCGTGGCTTCCCCATCTCATCCCCAAAAAGGACGGCACGGACACGTGGGAATTGTTCATCATTGGTGTGACGCTTCCGTGTCTTCTGATGCAACCGAGATATGTAGTCCTTAGTTGACATGCGTTTCTTCTCCACCTTGATGTTTTTGGCTTCATCGAGGAGTTGTTGACGACGCGCTTCTAGGGCTTGCGCCCTTTCGTCCAGCTCATCCACAGTAAGTTCTACAGCTGTAGGGATAGGTGTGGTTAATGCAGCATCGATGAGTTTACATGCACCCTCGGTGATCACGTGTCCATCCACCAATGCTTCTTTTTTCGTCTCTCCTGGGATAAGTGCTCCATCCGAGTCTTTCTCGTATTCCTCGGCGATCACCTCCTCTGTGAGAGGGTCTTTTGTCGAGGTCTTGTTCTTCTTCTTTGCCTTCTTGGCAGCGTCGGTAGCAAAGATGGCTTTGGGTCCATTTCCCGGAGTCAAGCTCTGATCGGTACTTTCGGACATCTGGACTTTGGGATTATCTCCGACGTCCATGTCATCATGCACTTTGGGAGAGTGTTCCCCAGATCCATCATCGATGGCTTCTCCTTCTTCTGCATATTTGGAGTTGTACTCTTCTTCATATTCCGCGGAGAACTTTCGGAAATCTACCGACATCATAGACTCATTCGAGGATGCGGGAACGTTGGAGTTTGTTCCAATTGCCTCCAGCACAGAGTCGGTGTTTTCTCCAGCATCGGCAGAGCCGAATCCGGATCCCACGTATCTGACAAAGTGCGACGCGTGCTTCCTGAGGTACCTGCGACTTTCTCGATCAGCCATATCGAAACTTTGGATGGTCTCGAGGATTGCATCTGCGCTTTCGCCCTGCAGTATCATACGTCTTAGAGTGTACCTTAGGAAAGGCTTGTCTGTTCCACTGTTGTCAGAGCCGGAATCAGTGTCATTGATATGCTCCTCCTGGATTTCGACGTCCACGGGTGGGTCGATCTGGGATCCGGCCTCTCTAGAGAGATCCACTCCATGTCCAACTTGGACCGCTAGGTCTTCTTCAGGCTTGGATTTCTCCACTATCTCCGCAATTGGTGCGTGCTGGGTGGGATTAGGGTTTTCTGAGATCCGGAACTCTGCCGCCTCTGCGGACAAGGGGGACCCAGAAAATTCTTCTGCCTCTATCATCACCGCTAGGGTGGGTTGGGCAGGTTCAGCGAAACCGATGTAAACATCGATCTCGCCAGAAGACATGATTGTGTAGGCAATCACAACCTCGTTTGCTGGAATCCAAGTCTCGTCGAGACGTCACTGGCGTAGAGGATGCGACCGACGGTGATAGTCTCGCCGATTCCGATTCTTGTAGATTCCGCTCGGAACGCAGATCCGAAGCTCACTTGCCCCACGATGGGCGCCAACTGTCATCGGATTGAGCACAACTACGCCATGAGGGGGTCCTTGAGGCGTGCGGAAGAGAGGGGTGTGAGACGTACGATGTTCCTGGACGGTGAGCACACAAGTTTACCTAGGTTCGAATCCGCCGGCTTTGGACGGATCCTACTCGTGCTAGCAATCCAGTAATACGGCAGAGCCAGAATATGGTTTACAAGGGTTTCGCCTGTGCGAGTTTGAGATTGTAGATTATTGAGGTGTGCCCTAAAGGCTCTCCCTAGGATGGCTTATATAGATATCCGGCCTAGGGTTTACAAGAGAGATCAATCCGGCTACGACTAAGATTTGGTTACAGAGTACATCTTGAACTACAAGTAACATTATGGGCCTAAGTCGGTAAGTCTTCTGGGCCTTCCCGTAGCCGGATTGGACTCCGTCTTTCTCCCTGACTGGGCCGCCCGTGAAGCAAATCTCTAACCCGAAGTGGGCCACCCTGGTCAGTGAGGAACTGTGAGGATACCCCGAAAGTATATCACCAACAGACTAAAGAAGCTGAAGCTGCACTACAAGATCTGAAGAGAGTACTCTCATCTGCTCCTATCCTTGCAGCACCGGAACCTCAGGAATCGATGTTGCTTTACATTGCTGCGAAAAATAAGGTTGTCAGTATCGTCATGGTGGTGGAGAGACCAGAGTAAAATCAGGAACACCTGGTGCAGCGCCCGACTTACTTTGTCAGCGAGTTCCTGACAGAGTCCAAACAACGGTATCCACATTATCAAAAGTTCGCTTATGGTGTTTTTCTAGCATCTCGTAAGCTACGACATTATTTTCAGGAGCATCCAATTACCGTGGTGAGCAAAGCTCCCATGAGAGACATAATCAACAATAGTGATGCCACAGGATGCGTCGCTAAATGGGGAATAAAGCTTTCAGCTTTCGATATTGAGTATAAACCCCGGACAACAATCAAATCCTAGATCCTTGCTGACTTTGTCACTGGTTGGACAGAGACGAAGGAGAACATGGTCCTCCCTGAGTTAGAATATTGGACCCTCTTTTTCGATGGGTCTAAGGCTCGAGGGGGCTCGGGGGCTGGCGTGGTGCTCAAATCACCCCAAGGAGATAAACTTTTATACGTGTTGCAGATCCACTTCACAGTGACAAACAATATTGCCGAGTATGAAGCACTGCTGCATGGAATCAGGATTGTTAAGGATATTGGCATCCGACGTTTGATGTGTTACGGAGATTCGGATCTTGTTGCTCAACAAGTGTCGGATATTTGTAATGCAAATAAACATATGGCAGCATATAAAGCGGTCGTGGATGATTTGTCTAAATCGTTCGAAGGGTTTGAAGTTCAACACATCCCTCGAGCAGAAAATGAGGAAGCAGATGCACTATCTCGGATAGGCTCTGTGCGGAAAGAGGTCCTGGATGGCGCTTTTTTAGAGCACCTCAAAGTTCCCTCAATAAAGGGAGTAGATGAGGAATATCCGACCAAATCTGACTCACCTTTGATAGCAGTTCTGGCTGTAATTCCCAGCTGGACTCAACCCTACCTCGATTATTTGGTAGATGGCAAATTACCCGGAGACGAGGTGCTGAGCCGGCAGATTATCCGACGAGCAAAAGCCTATACTATTGTTAAAGGCGAGCTCCATAAACAGAGTGTTTCTGGGGTCTTTCAGCGATGTGTATCTCCGGAAGAAGGAGTGGAAATCTTAAGGGAAATCCACGAAGGCGATTGTAGTCACCATGCTGCAGCCAAATCTTTAGTGTCAAAAGCTTTTAGACACGGATTTTTCTGGCTCACAGCTCAGGCAGATGCCGAACGATTAGTCAAGATGTGCAAACGCTACCAAAAGTATGCCAAGCAAGCTCATGTTCCGGCTGATCAGCTGCGAACAATACCTATAACATGGCCCTTTGCGGTCTGGGGGCTTGATATGGTAGGACATTTCAAACGAGCTCCAAGTGGATTCTTTCACCTCTTAGTGATGGTGGATAAATTCACAAAATGGATTGAGGCTAAACCTGTCACTAGTTGTGATGGAGCAACAGCCAAAAGATTTGTCGAGAATGTTATAATCCGGTATGGTTACCCGCATAGCATTATCACGGACAACGGGAGTAACTTTTCTATGGGAGAACTGGCTGAATTCTACGACGAGAAAAATATCCGGCTTGACATTGCGTTAGTCGCACATCCACAGGCTAGCGGACAAGTCGAAAGGGCGAATGGTTTAATCTTACAAGGCCTAAAACCAAGACTCGAAGCAGCACTACGACGTGCTGCGGGGGATTGGGCAGAGGAATTACCTTCTGTAATTTGGAGTTTACGAACAACTCCAAACAGGTCAACAGGATACACACCTTTCTTCTTGGTCTATGGCACAGAAGCAGTTCTTCCTAGTGATTTGATTCATACTTCTCCTAGTGTGTCCACGTATATCGAAGAGGATGCCGAGATTTCTCGACAAAATGAGCTCGACTTAGTCGAAGAAGTTCGCGTCGTTGCTGAAATGAGATCTACAGCCTATCAGCAGAAGTTACGCAAGTACCATAGACAGAGAGTCCGAACTAGATCTTTCAATAAAGGTGATTTGGTTCTCCGGCTTGTGCAACAAATAAAGCACAAACTTTCCCTAGTATGGGAAGGGCCCTTTTTAGTTAGTCGAGTATTGCACAATGGATCGTACTACTTAACTGACATGAGGCCAGTCAAAGAAAGACCTAATACAAAGAAGAGAAAGAGAGCTGGAGGCAGTACAAATCCGGATGAGTTAGATAGACCGTGGAATATTGCTCAGCTACGTCCCTTTTATTCTTAGTTTATCCTTCTTTGTAATCATACATATGTACATGTTCTGAGAAATAAAAGTTTTGGTTGCCTCAAATTTTTCTGAGAAGTTTTTACCATCTTATTTCCAAATGATCATGTCATAGTCGAAAATCCCAGAATGCTTGAAAGTACTTTATGCTCATGTTCGTTCTGGTTTAGATTTCCGATTCTAAAATTGCTACCTTCAGGTATAACTCTAAAATTTCTAGTCTTTACTTTGGTTATTTGTCCGATTGCTGGATGCGGGTATTTTCCGAGTAGTGAATTGTTGGTACTGGAAGTCGACTTTGTTTCCGAGTTTAAACTGGTTTAGCTATTGAGCTCCGTTGCTCGGCAAAGTTTCTGGCGGAAGGTTTAGCCGGCTCGCGAAAGGGACGAAGTGGAAAGCCAGATAAACGATATGTGAAGACGAATAAATACAAGTGCTTATGTAAACTTTTCAGGCACACAAAAAAATCAAAGCCAAAAGTGCTGAATAGATCAAAAGCTTAGCACTAGAAAAATAATTAGTACTTAATATTTACAAACGCATCATGTTTTTTCGGAATAATACATAAGTTTCTGGTCTATGATGCAGGAGGAGATGAAGGAGCTGCCGCCTCGCTGGTTACTCCGCCTTGATATAGTTCCGAGATGTCCGCATCCGAATTGGTACGATCATCGTCGGAAACTTCTTCGGTTTCTTCTATAGGAGGAGGTGGAGTATCCACGTGGGTGAAGAAGGGGATGTCGTAGCTGGTCAGATCAGCCACGTGACACCCGTATCCAGCGCAGGAGTGCATGATGGCTTGAAGGTCCTGCTCCTGTCCGTTTTCGTCTACCTTGTAGTACCCTCTGGTCACTTGCCATATCTCCATGTTTCCATGGTGGCTCATGACCATGGTGAGAGCGTTCTGCGCAGCAGTCCGCGCGTAGGACATGTTCTAGTCCCGAACAAGATGCGGCATATCCTTGGCCTTGTCCCACACCTGAAAGTCCGACATGCTTGGCATGTCCGGAATCTTGAGAGCTTCGCCGATGTCCTCAAGGGATTGGCAGAAGTCATGAAGCAGGTCACCGACTTGGGTAAGCCGGTGGGTGCGGGGCTCGGAGGAGGAAGAGTCCGTCAAGTTCAGAGGACCTATACAAAAAACAAGTTAAGAAAAATCCGACATTGATAAACGTCGAAGAAAAAGATATAGTCAGACAGATGGAACATACCGAGAATGACGTCGTCAATCTTGGTCTTCTCCTCCCGGAGACTCTGGAGTTCAGCCCGAAGCGCCTGGGTGATGTCCTTTTCTCTGCCAAGCTCATTCTTGAGGTCCGAGATTATTTTATCTTGAGCAGCGATCTTGTGATCACGCTCATCAATGGCCATGGAGGAGGATTCAAGGACTTGAGCTATGCTCCTTTCATGATCCTCCTTGAGCTTATCCAGCTCTTGGCGAAGCCCCTTGTTCTCCACCACCAGGGTCTTGAGGTTCTCCACCACCAGCCTCTTCAATCATGGCGACGAATTGTTTCACCAGCGCTATAAGTCAAAAAAGAACAACAGTTCGGAAAAATTCGACATTGAAAAATAACAAAGACAAGGTTTGAGTCTCGGAATGTTTACCTTCGGCCTCATCCTTGGCGACTTTAAGTTCAGCATTTTTATGCCAGAGAGCTTTGATCTCTCTCCGCTTATCACAAACATTCTTCAATAATTCCTGGTTATATGAACATACTTTCTGTAAGTCAGAATACCCAAAGTCATAAAGCTACTTAAGACTCTGGCTAATATTTTTTGCTAAATATCAGCACGAGCCTTGGGGGCTACACTAGTTCGTTCTTTGGGATCCTAATAAAGCATAAACCCGGATTATATATCCTACTTCATGCTTGGGGGCTAGAGGATATGATATAACATAATGTAAAAACAAGAGTTAGAATTCCAACATACATATTGTTTGTGGGTGAGCTTATCCAAAACCGCGTTCACTTCAGCTGCCACTTTCTCGGCAAGAGTAAGAGGGATCACTGGGGCCGTTGGAAGCTCGCCAGTCCTAATCCTCTCGTCGCGAAGGCGGACTTGAGTGAGAAGGTCAGAGAACTTGACGTCCTCTGCTTCTTGCACTTCTTCTTCGGGAGATAAATGGCTTTTCCCTAGGACTTGCCTGGCTAGCCGCTGGATCTCTTCTATAGATTTCCGGGACAGGCCAAACTTGGCAAGTCCCGGATTGCTGATGAGGTTTTCGGTGAAGGTTTCTGCCGAGGGATCATTACCCGAAGAGGGTTCACCCTTATCTTGATCTAACGCACCCACGGTGACGTCAGTTTGCGACCCAAGTTGGAGGAGCCGGATCTTCTGCAACCACCGGAGAAGGAGTGATCACCGAAATTGCAGAAGGTTGAGGGGTAGGAGCCGGAGGAGCCACGGCAGGGGAAGCTATGGTGAGATTCGTCTGTCACAGGGGCTCTGAAGGAATCCCTTTCCCCTTACCCTGGATGAGCCGCTTTGCTCTGAGAATGTACTAAAGTTGGAAACATTACATCTCGGAAAGAAATTCAAATAAAGTACAAAGGCAGAAAGTTGTGACTGAAAGTTACCTCTTCACAACAGGCACCTCTTTTGTGCCAACAGCCACTGTGGGAGCTTTGCGCTTCTTGAGCACAAGGTCCAGCAATGGGACCACTTCTGTCTCCTGAGAAAACTCAGAAGGGTATCCTTCGAGCGGAGCAAGTTCCAACTCGGGGAGGTCAGCAAGCTGAAAACAAGAAAACATATCAGTATTGCAGTATAACTCAAAGAATGAAACACATAAAAGGTGTGACGATGGAAGCTTACCGGCACCACGGGGTTTTCCACCGTGTGCATATCCAGAGAAACCTCTGGAATCCTCCTTTCAATCCGCTCCTTGATCAGCCATTTGATCTGGCTTATGTAGCCTTGAGTGGTGTAGGCTTTGGGGCTGATGCGGAGGGACTCTTTTTTGGATGACGTGATCCCCATGGTACTGAAGGGGCTGGATGTAGTGACCTCGGATCGATAAAGATCCTAAGTCCCTGTGATTAACAGGCTAGTCCCTGGATCATTAGCTAGCACTCACAGTCGATGAAATATCATATAAAACACAAGTCTTTATTACATGAATCGAATAATCCAGAGTTTACATTATTACAACAGAAGCAAAATATATACAACTTGGAGTCCCATCAATGCCACAGGCAGGTTGAGTGAAGACTCGTGATCCTAGCGCACGTTTCAACGATCTCCAAATTCTGCACATAAAACGTGCAGCCAAACGAGTTGGTCAATACTTTGAATGTATTGGCAAATTACACCAAGGAAAGAACAAGACTAACTCTACATGCAAGGCTAGAGTAGGCTTTGGGGTTTATTTGCATAAAGCCAATTTTCTCTAAGTAAGAAGAAAATAGGAAGAGTTTTATCCTACTTTGTAAACATTTGTTTAAGTAAAATAGGGTCGAATGGAACACGAGGATATTACTCACCAAGTGCCCAAACAACCTAACACTTGGGTATTACTCACTAAGTTCCCAAAACCCCACCCAATGGCGATATTACTCAAGCCTCGGGGTTTATAAAAACTTTAAGTTTGGAAAAGAGAGAGAGGAAGATCTTCTAGAGGCTCCATCCTTCAAATGCTCAATGTTGTTCAATTTCTGTGAACACGGATCATCGATCAGATTGCAATACTCTCGAGACGTTGTGCACTTTCCCCACAATCCACGATCAAGTCCTTTTACAGACAAGACCATGGCGAAGCCTTCCCTTAGTAGCCCCTCTACCAGCTGAATCCAACCGTGCCAAGAACCTCCAAATGTTGGTACCCTGGTGAGGTCTCCAACTAAGTACTAAGCCAAGACAGAGCCCATATGTATTGTGGTTGCACGGGAAGCTTCTGAATGCTGAAACATGGCAGACTTCTTTGATTCCTAGGCGGCCGTCCTCCACCAAAATCTCACTCGTTGTCCCGACAACCATTCCGCCCAGAAGAAAACTTAGTTTTATTTTGAAGGGGTTTTGGAGAAGAAAAGTTCGCTCGAGAGAGCTCTCATACTTAGAAAATTTTGAGTCTTTCCAACCGTCCCAACGATACTTGATATAGATAAGTATATAGCATAGCATGCATAACTTAGAAAAACAGGATAACCTATTGGGATAGAAAATCCTAAGTATGGAACTACTCATGGCATACTACAAACCGCACTTGCAAAATAGTACTAAGAAAATCTACCAAAATCCTACACATGCATACTACAGAATTTTGAAGAGTAGAACATGCATAGTCAAAATTGGGACATAAATATGAACAAGTGGTATAACTTGCCTTATGTTTGTGTTATGGGTGATGATTGAATTCTTCTGCAGCAATCGCACTCTCCGAACAATCTAACGCGAGGCCAAAACAATTCCAATCAACACAATTACAAACATAACAACCACAACAATGATGAACACAAGCATGCATGATGATTTTATATTAGTTCTTTGAATGGTATTAGATCATATGATGCATGTAGGAGATCATTTAATGCAATAGGGTATTTGTTATTAAATGTTGATGACCAAAAAAAAGCTTTAGTAGTTCTGTTGCAACTTCTTTCCTAATTGTCTAATTAAATTTGGTTATTGGTTTTACTGGATAAAGGACATTAATACGGACCAGGAGGAATTGGATTCATCTTAATCAGAGTTATAGATCTTTTTCTAGGATTTATTTAGTGTTTAATGGAGTTTAATAAATCTGAACAGATCATACTGACGAAAAACAAAACTAAGTACAGATCTGAAAACTACGCAAGATTATGAACTCAGGGACATATTACTCATATTTTTCGGATATGTAGATTATTTACTATGAATTTAATGATTTAAAAGGGCGATAATACTAATTAATTATTCGCCAGTAATCTATACAGTAAACTTGTAATTTTATTCCAGAATCATGGTCTATACAATTTTGTGAATCCAGGGGTATATCATTTGTATTTTTCTGAGTTGTATTTTATTTTCTGTGAATTAATTGCTCCAAAAAGTGTATTAAACCATTTAAATAATCACGACAAATACTTACACTAAATGTCTGATACAATTATATATTAATACTCTACACGATTTTGTTCAAACCGAAGGCAGCCGACGAAGTTTAGATGGGTTTAGAAGCGAAATACGATTCGGTAGGGTGTAGATTCAGGATTACGGGAAGGAAAAGTGGTATAGCTGTGGCTCCGATGGATTATTTAGGCTTTTAGGATGATGGGAAGATAGATCTTGAAGTAGGGAACAAGTAGAAACAAACGAAAGTTAATTCAGAGTTATAGATAAAAAGTTATAAGTGTTTGAATAGAGATAGGTTTAGAAATCAGATTTTCGCACGCTTTTTAAAGCGGAGGTGGGATCGATCCTTCTCCCGTGCGCGTGGCTGGTTGGGTCGGCTGAGTGGGCCGGCCGGGTGGCCCATTTCGGTTTTTTTTTCTTTTTTTTCTTTTTCTATTTTGGTATTTTCTTTATATCTTTTGCATACGAACTCCAAATGACATGATTCTTGTTTCTAATTTTTTCTAAAATTCCGTAGATCATTATAAGATCATATTTGTAACATTTTCACTAGTTTGGAGATGATTTATTTATAAATGTCTATATATTCCTTATAGGAACATTTGGGCAAATCAACTATCGGATCTAGATATTAGGATTTGGATTCAATTTTTGGGAACTTTGCATGGATGCAAAGGAATGCTTATGAATGCTTCATGATTTTCATTTTTGCAAACATTCACACAAATCCTAAAACTAAAACTCAATTCATGCCTTTTTGCCTATATGGCTACTTAGGTATTATCAAAAGGATATAGGGTTTTATGCATTTGGCCTTATATGGCTACTATGCAATATTTCTAAATAGCTTCTTAGGGTTTTATTTTAACCACTCAACCAAAACACACAATGCCACAAATTCCCAAAACAACAAGTTCAATCATGTAACATGAAGGAACACATTCTTAACATCCAATGAAAATGAAGATGTCATGTTATTTTCTCTCTTTTCAAGCAAGTGGTGAAAAGCATCTAGAATGGTTTCATAAATCGAAGTAGAGACTTTAAGGGTCAACTAGGGAAATTAGAATATCACTCCACCATAATTGGGAAAGTCATTTTATTCCCTCTCTTTAATCATCTAAGCATGGTTGGATATTTAAAGAATCAAATAGTTGAAAAGAAAATGAAAACAAGTTGGATAGTCATGTTAATCCAATCTCATACAAGTTTCTGAATTCAAGGAAGGAAAATCATAACAGAAAGTTTCTTTTCTTTGAGAAATTTCAACAAAGTCAAACAATTCAACCAAGTTATTTTATTAACTTTACATTCCAAAATTAGGAGAATTTTGGGATGTGACAAACTACCACCCTTAAAAGGAATCTCGTCCCGAGATTCGGGAAGGCTAGAAAGAAATAGGTTCAGGATACAGTAGAGTGTTACCACCCTTAAAAATTGCATTTATTGGTTTTTTTTCCGTGTGGGTCCATAGTTGTTGATTTGTAAGCTTCATCAACACTAACATGAGTCATTGTAGCTTGATGGATGGATGGGGCTTCTTTCCATTGCCACCGCCATTCTCCCTTTTCTCAGGACAATTTGACGTGTAATGCCCTGTTTTACCACACTTGTAGCATGTCACCTGGCTAGGATCTTTTGGGTTTCTTATTGCTGCTGGTTATATTACCATTACCATAATTGTTTTCATCCTTTCCAGCCACATTATCCTGTTCTAGACAATCAACAGCATAATGCCCAAGATTGTGACACTTGAAGCATAGGACCTTGCTTAGATCCTTCCTCTTCATTGGTAAGGACAAGATCTCTTATTTATGCTCTACCTCAACATTTAGAAACCTTGATCATTTCCTTGAGCCAGTTTGGGGAAAATGGTCATTCCTCTCATATCGTGAAGTGATGACTTTGGGTGTGGTGTCTAGAGTCTTGACTTCGTCTCTAGCCCTTGTCGTAGAGTGTGTGTGTCCTCTAAGTGCTTCATGAGTCCTTGGTGCATTCCGTCTGTAACTTGCTGATTCACTTGTTGTACCATCAGGTAGAGGTGACATTGAGAGGGACAGTGGTTGGTTCCTTCACACAAGAAGCATGTAACTTGAGAGGTATGGCCTTCTTTAGATGGGTGACTTGCCTCACAGTAGGGGCACTGGTCACGATGCTCCTCGAAGGTGTGTCCTATTTCTCCGCAAATTTGCAAGCTAAAAAGTTTTGGGGCTTTAACTCCTTGGTTTTTTTATATCCGAGTGACAAGACGAGATTATAGTAGAACCACTTTAAATTCTTCCCAGGATATCATCCCTTGATGATCATCAATGGTGTGTTCCATCTCCCACCAAGTTGCAACGTCCTCCTTTAGGAATTGGGTGGCATAATGAACCATTTTATTAACTTCAGTATTGGCATCCTTCATTCTGTATTCAACCTTGTGCATCAATTGCTTTGCATCGGCGTTGCTCATACGTTTGGAGAAATTGAGTTCCTTGTCTTCCTTGACGGTACGGCCCATCTATCGAGTTGGCCAAGGTTTATAGTAGGAACGAGTGGATTATAGAAGAGGAAGAAGAAGATCACCCCATACAAGAAAACAAACCAAACGAAATATCAAATTAAGCCAATTTCACTCAAACTATTTTTTTTTACCGCAAGAAATTGCTATGAGAGGGAACTACATTGGAGATAAGCATTTATCCTTGTGTTTCCTAACCCTGGAGGCACTTCTGTGTTGTTTATCTTCAAGGACTTGTAGCATCCTCCACCATGTGAGTGTTCTTCTTTTGATGGCGCCCTCATTCAAGTTCTTTGGTTTGTCTCCCTTCTTCCGTCTTCAAGATTTAAGGTAGGGAGAGTAAAGTCTATCAAGAAGGACATGAACAACCCAGACAAAAATGGCAGCTCACAATTCACCGCATCTAATCATAGTGTAGTCTATCCAACTTTGGTTTCTAATGGGTCACTTGAAATCTTCATGATCTCCATAATCTTCATTGTCTTTGAGGTCTTCGGTCAATAACTTTAACTTAAGGCCTTCGATGTTTTTGGTACTTTCTTTGAAGTCTTCAATTCTCGTAGCTTCAGTCTTGGAACATCTTCTATAGAGGTTCTCAAGTCCTAACTTGAGCAAGATGGTCTTCTCTGGAAAGGTAGTCTTGAGAGAAGTTTCTTCTTGAAGTTCATAGCGGTCATTTCTAATGTTGAAAAGAAGAGACTTAAGAAATTTTAAACTCCAAAGATAGATGATGAGAAGTATGAGAGTTTTTTTTCTGAAATAACTTAGAAAATATTAATCCTAAGGCTTTTCCGATGCTAGGTCCACGATCTACAGTCAACTTATGCTATGATACCATCTGTAGTGACCTCGGATCGATAAAGATCCTAAGTCCCTGTGATTAACATGCTAGTCCCTGGATCACGAGCTAGCACTCAGAGTCGATGAAATATCATGTAAAACACAAGTCTTTATTACATGAATCGAATAATCCAGAGTTTACATTATTACAACAGAAGCAAAATATATACAACTTGGAGTCCCATCAATGCCACAGGCAGGTTGAGTGAAGACTCGTGATCCTAGCGCACCTTTCAACGATCTCCAAATTCTGCATATAAAACGTGCAGCCAAACGAGTTGGTCAATACTTTGAATGTATTGGAAAATTACACCAAGGAAAGAACAAGACTAACTCTACATGCAAGACTAGAGTAGGCTTTGGGGTTTATTTGCATAAAGCCAATTTTCTCTAAGTAAGAAGAAAATAGGAAGAGTTTTATCCTACTTTGTAAACATTTGTTTAAGTAAAATAGGGTCGAATGGAACACGAGGATATTACTCGCCAAGTGCCCAAACAACCTAACACTTGGCTATTACTCACCAAGTTCCCAAAACCCCACCCAATGGCGATATTACTCACGCCTTGGGGTTTATAAAAACTTCAAGTTTGGAAAAGAGAGAGAGGAAGATCTTCCAGAGGCTCCATCCTTCAAATGCCCAATGTTATTCTATTTCCGTGAACACGGATGATCGATCAGATTGCAATACTCTCGAGACGTTGTGCACTTTCCCCACAATCCACGATCAAGTCCTTTTACAGACAAGACCATGGCGAAGCCTTCCCTTAGTAGCCCCTCTACCAGCTGAATCCAACTGTGCCAAGAACCTCCAAATGTTGGTACCCCGGTGAGGTTTCCCACTAAGTACTAAGCCAAGATAGAGCCCGTATGTATTGTGGTTGCACGGGAAGCTTCTGAATACTGAAACATGGCAGACTTCTTTGATTCCTGGGCGGCCGTCCTCCACCAAAATCTCACTCGTTGTCCCGACAACTATTCCGCCCAGAAGAAAACTTAGTTTTATTTTGAAGGGGTTTTGGAGAAGAAAAGTTCGCTCGAGAGAGCTCTCATACTTAGAAAATTTTGAGTCTTTCCAACCGTCCCAACGATACTTGATATAGATAAGTATATAGCATAGCATGCATAACTTAGAAAAACAGGATAACCTATTGGGATAGAAAATCCTATGTATGGAACTACACATGGCATACTACAAAACCGCACTTGCAAAAAAGTACTAAGAAAATCTACCAAAATCCTACACATGCACACTACAGAATTTTGAAGAGTAGAACATGCATAGTCCAAACTGGGACATAAATATGAACAAGTGGTGTAACTTGCCTTATGTTTGTGTTATGGGTGATGATTGAATTCTTCTGCAGCAATTGCACTCTCCGAACAATCTAATGCGAGGACAAAACAATTCCAATCAACACAATTACAAACATAACAACCACAACAATGATGAACACAAGCATGCATGATGATTTAATATTAGTTCTTCGAATGGTATTAGATCATATGATGCATGTAGGAGATCATTTAATGCAATAGGGCATTTGTTATTAAATCTTGATCACCAAAAAAAAGCTTTAGTAGTTCTGTTGCAACTTCTGTCCTAATTGTCTAATGAAATTTGGTTATTGGTTTTACTGGATAAAGGACATTAATACGGACCAGGAGAAATTGGATTCATCTTAATCAGAGTTATAGATCTTTTTCTAGGATTTATTTAGTGTTTAATGGAGTTTAATAAATCTGAACAGATCGTACTGACAACAAACAAAACTAAGTACAGATCTGAAAACTACGCAAGATTATGAACTCAGGGACATATTACTCATATTTTTCGGATATGTAGATTATTTACTATGAATTTAATGATTTAAAAGGGCAATAATACTAATTAATTATTCGCCAGTAATCTATACTGTCAACTTGTAATTTTATTCCAGAATCATGTTCTATACAATTTTGTGAATCCAGGGGTATATCATTTGTATTTTTCTGAGTTGTATTTTATTTTCTATGAATTAATTGCTCCAAAAAGTGTATTAAACCATTTAAATAATCACGACAAATACTTACAGTAAATCTCTGATACAATTATATATTAATACTCTACACGATTTTGTGATTCCAAGGGTATATCATTTGTGATGTTCGGACATAGTATGAATTTTCTATGGATTTTACAAGTTAGATCTATAATCTGCAATTTTAAATTCGAACGGAATATTCCAGAGAATATTCCGCTAACTGGACAGGTTGACCGTGCAGGCTGACTGGACTAGATGCTGACCTGACGACGACGTGGCGGTGACGAGGCAACTGATCGGAACGATTGAATCTCGACCGTCGGGATGAGATCTGGTGGCTAGAAGAGAAGTTGGCTCAAAATAGACCCGATTTTGCCTAACAAAGGACTAGAAGTAGATCTGTGTTACAGAGATAAATCCGTAGGTCAAATCGAAAAACTTTCAGCATGAAAGTTGTGGAGGATGATTAGATCTACATTTTCACCAAAGGAATTTGGATTTCAAGAAACGAGCGCGAGGAGATCTTGGAATTACGCCATCAGATCGGAAATATTGCGTGGCGAAATTCTCCGGCTGTGGTGGATGAAAAGAGGTGAGGTTTGTCGGAATTGAAAGATTTCAACGAGATCTACAACTTTCGTGTTCAAACCGAAGGCAGCCGACGAAGTTTAGATGGGTTTAGAAGCGAAATACGATTCGGTAGGGTGTAGATTCAGGATTACGGGAAGGAAAAGTGGTATAGCTGTGGCTCCGATGGATTATTTAGGCTTTTAGGATGATGGGAAGATAGATCTTGAAGTAGGGAACAAGTAGAAACAAACGAAAGTCAATTCAGAGTTATAGATAAAAAGTTATAAGTGTTTGAATAGAGATAGGTTTAGAAATCAGATTTTCGCACGCTTTTTAAAGCGGAGGTGGGATCGATCCTTCTCCCGTGCGCGTGGCTGGCTGGGTCGGCTGAGTGGGCCGGCCGGGTGGCCCATTTCGGTTTTTTTTTCTTTTTTTTTTCTTTTTCTATTTTGGTATTTTCTTTATATCTTTTGCATACGAACTCCAAATGACATGATTCTTGTTTCTAATTTTTTCTAAAATTCCGTAGATCATTATAAGATCATATTTGTAACATTTTCACTAGTTTGGAGATGATTTATTTATAAATGTCTATATATTCCTTATAGGAACATTTGGGCAAATCAACTATCGGATCTAGATATTAGGATTTGGATTCAATTTTTGGGAACTTTGCATGGATGCAAAGGAATGCTTATGAATGCTTCATGATTTTCATTTTTGCAAACATTCACACAAATCCTAAAACTAAAACTCAATTCATGCCTTTTTGCCTATATGGCTACTTAGGTATTATCAAAAGGATATAGGGTTTTATGCATTTGGCCTTATATGGCTACTATGCAATATTTCTAAATAGCTTCTTAGGGTTTTATTTTAACCACTCAACCAAAACACACAATGCCACAAATTCCCAAAACAACAAGTTCAATCATGTAACATGAAGGAACACATTCTTAACATCCAATGAAAATGAAGATGTCATGTTATTTTCTCTCTTTTCAAGCAAGTGGTGAAAAGCATCTAGAATGGTTTCATAAATCGAAGTAGAGACTTTAAGGGTCAAATAGGGAAATTAGAATATCACTCCACCATAATTGGGAAAGTCATTTTATTCCCTCTCTTTAATCATCTAAGCATGGTTGGATATTTAAAGAATCAAATAGTTGAAAAGAAAATGAAAACAAGTTGGATAGTCATGTTAATCCAATCTCATACAAGTTTCTGAATTCAAGGAAGGAAAATCATAACAGAAAGTTTCTTTTCTTTGAGAAATTTCAACAAAGTCAAACAATTCAACCAAGTTATTTTATTAACTTTACATCCCAAAATTAGGAGAATTTTGGGATGTGACACTGGATCCGATGAGAGACCCAGCACTGGACCAAGTCGGATCCCTTCAGACCCTTGTCCTTGATCAAATATTCGATCCGCCTCTTAGCGAGGATCAGATCATCGGTGAGAGCCGGAGCAGCCTCGTCCCAGGAAGGCTGGGTCGTGGCAGCTCCATCGACAAAAGCCGGCAAAGCAGTGGCTTTGCCGGGAGCCGGAATATCCCTATGATAGAAAAAAGTGGTTGGCCATTGTTTGACCGAGTCACTAGCTAGAATTTTGGGATAAGCCCGGTCACGTCTAAGCAAAAAGCTAATAGTGCCGGTAATGTAAGGAACACCGGCGGTGATGGAGTTTCTCCGGACATGAAAGTAGTACCGGAAGAGAGTCAAACTCCGCCTAATGCCGAGAAAGCCCTCGCAAAGCGAAGCATACGCGCTCATCTCTAAGAGAGAGTTAGGAGGAAGATTGTGGAGTTGAACTCCGTAATGATCTATCACCTCGGAGAAGAACTCCGAGGGAGGAAAAGCCAGACCTCGGTCGAGATGGGTGCCGAAGTGGACCCGCTTGCTATCGCGCGGGTTGGGGACGGTTTCACCGGAGCCGCTCTGCCAGTCGCCGGCGACGAGAAGCCCCTCCTTCTCCACATTCTTAAGGCCCTCCTCGTTGAGGGTGCAGGGGATCCAGATTCCCCGGAAGCTCTCCTTCTCCGCTGCTGCTTCCATCGTCGCCGCTGCTGCCGCCAAATTAGAGGAAAAAAATGAAGCCATTTCTCCGGTGAGAAGATGACCTGAAAGGGGCGGCGCTGGGAGTTCTGTGCGGGGAGGACGAGGAGGCTCTGTGCGTGCAGGAGGATTGGGAGGAAAGGAAATGGCAAAGGACTGGTGGAAAGGGGAAGGAGAAATCCAAACCCCTTATATCCACCTAACTGCGCCAAGATTCGTACAAATGCTATAGTGTAACCGCCGCGCATCGTGGAAGGAACTGGGAAGGACCCACGCAATGAATCGTGGACCCACCAACGGTCGTGCTGATGGAGCGCCTGTCAGATGACGTGACTTGACCATGCTTGTGTCAGGTGGCGTTAGAGACCAAGTTCCGGCTTAGATTGAAATCAAGCTGGGAAATTCGAGTAACCTGTTGATAGGTCCGACTTACTTTTAAGACCCGGATCATATTTTTTGTTGTGAAGTTTCAGGAACTATCGTGGTGGTGTCACGGCAGATGCCATGGATAGGCTAAAGGTGGGGACTAATACACGCTAGGGGAATCCCGGGAGGGATAGTGAAGTGATTCTCCACACAGTTGTTTGTATTGCTTTGATTCCAAGATTACAAGTGCTCCTAGAGCTGTATTGGCGAGAGGAGGAAGAAGGATCTCTCTTACTCTCAACCGCAGATCGCACCTAGAACCCTAGCCAAACCAGAATAGCGGAACCAACCAACCCCTTCTACTGAAACCCTAGCCCCTCTTTTATAGAGTGAGCTCGGTCTCTGCCTAGGGCATACGTGGAGACATATTCCTAAGAATATGCTTCCTCCTAAAGTAGTAAGCCGATCGGGGTGCTTTTCCCCCCGCGTCACACATGTAGAGGCTACGTGCGCCTCTACGGCGCCCGCGTCAGCCGACCTAGGCGTCGTCACCCTTCTCAGCCACTCCTCGGTGGTCCTGTCCTTGCTTGCTTCGCTCAGGTAGTGCATACCGGGGCTTCTTTTGACCAGCGAGATTCCTTCCTTCTCCTAGAAGCTAGACGTGATCCGGATTATAGCTGATCCGGCCCCACCTGTTCCTGCATACAAATAAAACTGACACCTCCGACTTACTCCTTAAGTCGGTTGAGACAATGTCGGGCGAACGCCCCTGGTCCAGGTTACCCCGTGATTCGGCCTGCCTTTAGGTGACCTGGCCAGCATCAGCTTTGGCTTTGCCGAACCTCGGCTAATCGTGGCTTTTATACCACGGCATGACCCTACCCGGGGGTATCCCCCCAACATTAGTCCCCGAAGCTGGTGCGGCCTTAGCTGCCTTGGCCGCTAAGGACACATCAGGTTCAATTCTGTGCTCCGGTCGTTATTGCCGAGTTACCTCTTTGCCTAGGATTATATGGATTTACGTTCCCTTCGCACATTCCAAGTTTTCACTTGCCGGCCGGGTTACCACTTTAACTCGGACCTCATGGTTTTACTTTCCCTCCGCACATTCCAAGTTTTCACTTGCTGGCCGGATTACCACAGTTCCATCCGGGTCTTGTTTCCTTCTCTCGTACGCCAACCCATGTGAAGGGTAATTATTATGTTGTCTTATTTTAAGGGCCTGCATAGTAACCGCCGTAGTAATTGTCAGTTATCACTGTGCGCGGGTTACGTCATGCCTGCCTCCTCGTTTATCGCATCACAGTGGCACGTCATGGGATCATCTCCGCTCTGTGGCCCTCCGTGTGGCTCCCCACTGATTGGTCGAGCCAGGTGATACACGGCCGCTGCGTGTGGCTGATCCGCAGGATGCGATCCCACTCACCCCTTGAGGGAGTGGTTAAATAGCGGAGGGGCGCATCCCTTAGGATTTTTCTCCTTCTGTGCCCCTCTGCCCGTTGCTCTTCTCCTTCGTCTTCCTCGCGACCGCGCCACCGCCAGTGCTCCAAATAGCAGAGTCGCCACCGCGCTTTTCCCTCACACTTCTGCGCCGCCGCCACCACTACGCAACTCTCTCGCCACGGGTCCTTGCCAATCCAGGTCTCTGCCCCCCGCCGCCGCTAGCGCCAGCGAGGGCAGCGACGACCAGATGACGGAGGAGGAGCTCATCGTCGCTGAGCAGGAGATGGAGGAGGACGCCCGGCGGCGGACCGCGGTGCGTGGGCCGGGTCTTGGGTCTGCGAAGACAACCTGGACTGGCTCTACCGCACCAGGCGCATCCCCGCCGGCGTTGCGGCTCGTCTTGCCTCCTCCGAATTGGCCCCCTCACCCAATCTGGGTGAATACGTCGTGTTCTTGTCCCACTTCCAACGGGGCTTCGGCTTGCCTGTGAGCGATTTTTTCCGGGACTGGCTTAGTACATACCAACTCCAGCCGCACCATATTCCAGCCAACGCCATCACTTCTCTTTCCGCCTTTGCTTCTACAATCGAAGGCTATGCCGGACTGTGGCCCACGAAGGAGCTATGGATCCAGTTTTTTGGCCTTCGTCGCAACGTCATCCCAAACATCCACGCCGATCCGGAGGACAAGCAGCTCACTCAATTCGGAGCGGCTTCCATCTCACCCTAGAGGTTTTCCGTTTTCCCCCGGGTCACCGGGTTAGAGTCCTGCAAAGGGTGGGCCCGGACTTTCTTTTACGTCTAGAACACAGCCACCGAAGACTTAATCCGGCTGCTCCCCTATACTCCGGGTCCACCTAACCCGGATCTGTGGGATGCCGTTCCCAAGAAGCCCACGGCCTTGGCCAACCAGGTCAACAAAAGGTTCACGGAGCTGAAGAAGCTCGGGCTGCGCAACGAGGATGTTATGATCACTTTCGTGCGTAACCGAATTTCCCCCCTCTAGAAGCGCACCCACAAGGTGTGCCACATGAGTTTCGTCCGCGATCCCAACCGAACCTCATCCTTCGAGCTGAGGAACACGGAGATATATCGCCGGGTTAAGGCTCTCTTCACCACCCACAAGGACTTCTCCTCCGAGTGGACTTGGGGAATTGAGCATTATTGCCGCGATAGGCTTCCTCCCGCGGTAAGCTTCATGTTGCAAACTTACCCCGGAATAATTACATGTCAGTCATTGTTGTATTTTTGACTCTTTTGTTCATTCCTTTCCTCAGCAATTTCTTCAGCAGACCCTCGAGGACGGCACCAATCCGACCCTTAAGTGGGCGCTAGACCGGGAGACTCCGGATGAGGAAGAGATGGACCAGGAGATGTTCCTCCCGATGACCGATGCCACGAAACGACCCACGGGTAAATCCTCTTCTATTAGAGATTGGCCCGATGATGAAGATGACTCGGATGTCGAGGTGATTGAACCTGTTGAGGCTGTCCCCCTTTCTTTTGCTTTTCCGGCATCAGCTCACCCCGGTGGTCATATCCACGAGGATCCTCCCCTCGCTACGAGCGAACCTGTTCCGGTGGCACCGAAGAAGAAGCGCGGGGCTGCTCCAAGTTCTTCCTCCGGACCTTCTCAGCCCGCTAAAAGGCGAAAGAAGTCCGGGGACAAGACTGCCTCCAAGCCAGCAGGAAGGCCCCAGCACAAAGGGCTCGGAAACCCAAGGAGGCCCAAACCTCGGATGCGTAAGTCACTCTTCCTTCTGTAACTTGCTCTTCCTTACATCGTTGTAATTTCTCTTCTGACATTATTTGATTTTGTAGGGCTCCGGTGGAGGTCCCTCAAAGTGGATCTAGCATCTCTTCACCGCTCTGACCTAGCCCTTCTCCCTGTCGTGACGATGAGTCACGTCCGCTGAGCCCTATTCCAGAGGGTTCTGCGGCCGCTCCGGGTTCTGCTCCACCTCGGCAAGAGGAGGGTAACCTTGGAGCGGGGGAGACCGGCCCAGCCGAGGCGACGACATCCACCACTTCAGCTTCACTACAACCAGCAGCCACTAAAGCTACCTCGGCTCCAGCATCAGTTCCAGCACCAGCAACCAGACCAGCACCAATTCCAACTCCGGCATCTGCACCAACTCCGGCTGCGAAAACATCAGCAGCGACACCAAGTCCAGCAACAAGAGCACTAGCGCCTAGCTCCTCTGCCTCGTCCGAGTCTTCTCAACCTCGGCGAGGAACTACCTCGGCCGCTCCTAAGGGGAAAACCGCTGCGACGGCTTCCTCTTCCCAGCAAGCCAAGGGCAAGAAGGCTCTGGACGCTACCAAGCCAACATTCGTCGAGGCTGGGCAGCGTACCCTCGCATCAATGCTTCCCAAGAAAGCTCCAGCAGCGAAGGACGCCCCTGCCGAGCCAACTGATGCACAGCAGTTGGTTCTGCACACCAGCCCAGCCCTTGCCTTGATTGAAAGGAAAGAAGTGCACGCGAAGGGCTTGGTGGCGCCCCATATGCCCACCGGTGAACGGTACCCTCCGAGCCTGATTGAATTTGTCATGAATTGGAATAAGGCAAAGGTAGTTCAAGACGCTGATCTCCCGGAGAAGTTCGGCCCCGCCGAGTTTTCTGCCCAGATGAACACAGCCGCAAAGGCAATTATCCTGGCCGAGCGGATGATGGAGGTACGTCGCTTCCCCTTTACATGCTGTAGATAATAACCATTAGTCCCCGAGCCTCCGGGGGAGTAACTTGTTACTCGGCCGGATGCTCTTTAGAAAACTAACGTAGCTCCATGAGAACTTCGAATATGCACACACCTAGAGCCGGGTTAAGTTCCACTTGGCCCAGATTTTAGTACGCTTTGAATATGCACACACCTAGAGCCGGGTTAAGTTCCACTTGGCCCGGATTTTAGTACACTTCGAATATGCACATACCTAGAGCCGGGTTAAGTTCCACTTGGCCCAGATTTTAGTACACTTCGAATATGCACACACCTAGAGCCGGGTTAAGTTCCACTTGGCCCGGATTTTAGTACGCTTCGAATATGCACACACCTAGAGCCGGGTTAAGTTCCACTTGGCCCGGATTTTAGTACACTTCGAATATGCACCAAGCTGACTTATGTTTTTGTATCCCTTTCAGGTGACCACCAATCGCCGGAGTGCTGAATTCCAACGCTTGCTGGATACCCACAAGATGCTACGCGCAAAGCAGGCTGCACTTATCGCGGAATACGAGAAAAGGGGTAAATTTCTTCCTTATCACTTCTTCATTTTTCTTCATCTTCCTTTGCCAAACTAATCTCATCCTTCGGTTTCCGCAGCTGGGGTGGAGGCTGAGAACATTATTAGGTGGAAAAATCTGGAGCAGATCAAGGGTAAGTCATTTCTATCCGACCTTGCAGTGCTTTCCACTTCCTTTTCTCCTTGGCTCGACAAACATTCATACTTCGGCTCTGCCGGGCCAACACACTATTTCAGCATCGCTTGAAGATAGTGTGCCCGTGCCTGATATGATGCTGCATTTTCTCGAACAAGCAGGGCAGCACCAAGCCAAGCTTAAGAAGAAAGATGACGAGCTCGCCCTTCTCCGGACCAAGGACGATGAGATTGCCAGGCTCAAGGCTGAGATGGAGAAGATGAAGGCCCAGCACCAATCCGAACTTCAAAAGGCTGGTCAGAATTACACAGAAGAGCGTGAGCGCCTCAATCTCCAGATCGCCAAGGACCAGGATCTTCTCAAGGAGTCCGGCATCCAGCTTGGTTCGGCGAATGCTGAGCTTGAGCAGCTTCGGAAGAGACGTGATGACTGCACCAAGGAGCTGACCCGGATCCTCAGCCATGTATCACGTAAGTTCCTTTCCCTTTTCCGACCTACTTCTCCGGGTTACTTCATATGTCTTTTCTTGACCTTCCTCCTTTGCCTCATTTCTAGGCAAATTTCTAGAGGGCACTCCTATTGCGAGCGCAGCAGTTGCCAACTTCTGCCGAGAAAGGGGTACTCCGGCCACTCCTGATGGTGATGGGATTCCTTGTGACCTGGAGGACCTGTTGGTCAGCTTGTCATCTCGCGTGGAGCTCATCAAAAATTACGACAAGGACATCCTCGGCGCTGCAGCTCGCATCTTCAACACGTTCTAGCCCGGCTAAGAAGCCCCGGAGACCACCGCACTTCTCATTGAGAAGTTAATGGAAACCGAGACTCAGCTTGACCTCTAGAGAGAGTCCGATGGACGTGCCGCAGCTGATACCATTCTTCACCACATACTCATGTGGTATGAGAAGATCGATCTCAACCTCCTGACACATCTGCGCACAGGATCCAGATGGACCAATGACCCGGAGTGGGTAGCTCGGTGCCAGGCTTGTGCCCATAGCCTCATCGAATACACTCCCATTCATGAATGGGTTGAGGGGCCGAGCTTCCTGGAAGCCGCTGCGGATGAAGAGGTTGAGAATGATGAGGATAGCTCGGACGGTGAAGGAGAAGATGACGCCTCGGATATTGAAGGCGGCGAAGATGATGCCGAACTTCCTCCTGCTGCTCCTTGAGCGAAAAAACTTGAAAATTTATCAGATCCCCGGTATGCCGGGTGGAGTTGTATTCCAGACACATGTGATATTTTGCTACTAGGTTCTTATGCCGGATTAACTTGGGCATAGTCCCCGAGTTTCTTTTTCTTGTTCGTTCAATTTCTTGGCTCGGTTCGTGCCTACCTTGATTCGGTTTTATGACTTACGAATCCGAGCTTCAAAAATTGTCTTAACAATACTGGGAAACTTTTAGACTTAGCTCAAAAATAAAACTGCATAATAACTTGAAAATAAATACAGGGTTAGTCCGAAAAACAAACATCGGCTCGAATAAATTATTTTCCTTAGTCATTTTTCATCTGCTACGCAATTCCAAACTTGTTCTCTTGCTTGCCATGAAGCCAATTCTTGTTGGAAAGCAGCAGGTCGAAGAGTTGGGTTCTTGGTGCTCACACATTACTAATCCGAGTTAAGTAGAATAACTTATTCCAGATGACGCACAAAAACAACAAACATTATTAAGGTAGTCCCGAGTTACTGCTCGAGGTGCCAACATTTCATTGATAAGCTCATTGCCGACATACATACCGACATATGAGATGACTCGGATACATAAACTTCTTAGCTCAGTGTAGAAAGGACGGAGTAGAGCTATATTCCATGGTCGCTTGGATTCCTCTCCGGACCTGTCCGCCTTGTTCTTTTCCTGTGGCTTTGCATCTATAAGATAATAAGAATCATTGTGCAATGCCTTGCTCACGATGAACGGCCCTTCCCATGGGGGGATAACTTATGCATGCCAGCAGTATGTTGTACCAACCGGAGCACCAGATCGCCTTCCCGAAAGACTCGGGGGCATACTTTCCGGCTATGATAGCGTCGGAGATTTTGCTGATATATGGCAGATCTGGACAATGCCAGTTCTCTCGCTTCTTCCAGCAGATCAACATCATTTTGCCGGGCTTCTTGCACTTCGGCTTCTGTGTATTGGGTGATCCTAGGCAAATCATGCTCTATGTCGGCTGGTAATACAGCTTCTGTCCCATATACTAGAAAAAACGGCGTGTAGCCTGTTGATCGATTCGGAGTTGTTCTTAAACTCCACAGTACCGCTGGTAGTTCTTCTATCCAGCACCCCGCTAATCTTTGCAGCGGCTCAATGAGCCGGTGTTTTATCCCGGATAATACTAATCCGTTGGATCTTTCCACTTGTCCGTTCGATGCGGGGTGGGCTACCGAGGCTACGTCCAGGCGGATCTTCTTATCCCGGCAAAAACGCGCAAATGCTCCTTCCGCAAAGTTTGTGCCATTATCAGTTATGATACTATGAGGATAACCGTACCTCAAGATGATATCTTTGAGAAACGTTACGGCCGTAGCTCCATCACATTTTATTATAGGCTTTACTTCAATGCACTTGGTAAACTTGTCCACCATTACCAGAATGTGAGTCATATTTCCCCTTGCTGGTTTGAACGGCCCAACCATATCTAAGCACCATACGGCAAATGGCCAAGTGATTGGTATGGTCTTGAGTTCCGACATCGGCATATGTGTCTTGGTAGCATACCTCTGACAACCATTACATTTTATCACCAGATCTTCTGCTTGCTCTAAGGCACTTGGCCAGTAGAATCCATGCCGGAAAGATTTTGCTACCAAGGCTCGGGATGAGGCATGATGCCCGCATTCCCCTGATGTATATCTCGGATGATTTCAATCCCTTCTTCCGGGTCAACACATCACTGGAGGACATTGGTCACACTTCTTTTGTATAGTTTGGAATTGATGATCGTGTACGCCTTTGCCCTCCTCTGTGTTTGCCTGGACAGCACTTCCTCAGCGGGTAGCGTTCCATCTTTCAGGAATTCAAATATAGGTAGTGCCCAAGCTGGTATTGCTCGCACAGGGAACACATCCTCATCAATCTCCATCTGATCCACCGGCATAACTTCAACCGGATCACGTTGTGCAGTCCCCGGGTCTTGCGAAGCAGTCCCCGGGTTTAGTGAAGTAGCCCCTAGGTTTGCCGGGGCAGTCCCCAGGTTTCGCGCACCATTTCCCATGTCAGTATCCATGGGCACAGCTCCAGATTCTGTGTCCTCCGGGACATAGATTGAGTCGGTTTCTGGGGAGGGCCTGATGGATGGTTTCCTGAGGTGCTCTAATGCTACACCCGGTGGAATTGCTTGTCGAGTTGACCCGAGCTTTGACAGCATGTCGGCAGCCTCATTTTCCACCCGGGGTACATGGTGAAATTCGCATCCCTCAAAGTAACCAGATATCTTCTGCACATGAAATCTGTACAGTGCCATGTTTGGATCCAGTGCGTCCCACACTCCCGACACTTGCTGCACCACCAAATCCGAGTCGCCAAAGAATACGATCCGACGTATCCCAATCTCTTTTGCCACCTTGAGCCCGTGCACAAGTGCTTCATACTCAGCGACATTGTTTGATGCCACGAAATGGATCTGGAGCACATATTTCAACTGGTCCTTCTTTGGCGACGTGAGAGCAACTCCGGCACCTAGCCCGGTTTTGGTTTTTGATCCGTCAAAGTGCATTCACCAATAGTTCGGATCTGGGAGTGGCGGTTCGTATTGCACCTCGGCCCAATCGACAAAAAAGTCCGCCACAGTTTGAGATTTGATGGCCTCTCTTCTGTCATATTGCGGCGCATAAGGAGCTAGCTCAATTGCCCATTTTGCAATTCTGCCACTCGCATCCTTGTTACTCATTATCTCGGATATGGGGGCCTCACATATGACCCGAATGGGATGCTCCTCAAAGTAGTGCTTCAGTTTCTTGGCGGCCATGTACACGCCATATGCCACCTTTTGATAGTGTGGATAGTTCTGCTTTGAGGCTGATAACACCTCGCTCAAGTAATACACTGGCCTTTGCACCGATTTACCTTCCTCGTCGCGCTCCACCACTATCACTGCACTTACAACTCGGTTGGTTGCGGCTATATAGAGCAACATTGGCTCCTTTGATAGTGGTGAGGCTAGTACTGGTGTCGTGGCTAACATCTTCTTCTGGTGGGTAAAGGCTTCATCGGCCTGCGGCGTCCAAACGAACTTATCCGACTTTTTCATGAGTTGGTAAAGAGGCAATGCCTTCTCTCCCAACCGACATACAAACCGACTTAACGAGGCCAGGCAACCTATGAACTTCTGGACATCGTTAAGACACTTCGGCAGTTCCATTCGTTCGATGGCCTGGATTTTGGTTGGATTAACCTCGATACCTCGGCTGGAAACAAGAAAACCGAGCAATTTTCCAGCCGGGACACCGAAGGTGCATTTTTCCGGGTTAAGTTTCATACGGAACCTCCTTAGGTTCGCAAACGTTTGCCTGATATCGTCAAGGAGCGTTTTGCTTTCCTTGGTCTTGATAACCACATCATCCATGTACACCTGTACATTTTGACCTATTTTATCATGCAAACATTTTTGCATACATCTTTGGTACGTTGCCCCTGCATTACGTAAACCAAACGGCATGGTGCGATAGCAATAAGCCCCATACGGGGTAATAAAGCAGTCTTTATTTGATCATCCGGATTCAGAGGTATCTGGCGCAAACCAGAATATGCATCCATGAATGACAACAATTCACATCCAGCAGTTGAGTCTATGACCTGATCTATTCTTGGCAGCGGAAACGGATCTTTTGGACACGCCTTGTTCAGGTTCGTGTAATCGATACACATGCGCCAAACCACCGCCACGTTCGGGTCATCCTTCTTCTTCTCCACTAGCACCGGATTAGAGAGCCAATCCGGGTAAAGAACTTCCATGATAAATCATGTAGCTAGCAACCGAGCTATCTCATCCGCAATGACTTTCCTCCTATCTTCGGCGAAGCGGCGGAGAGGTTTCTTCACCGGCTTAGCTCCGGGTCTCACATTCAAAGATTTCTCGGCCAACTCCGTCGGAACACCTTGCAAGTCCTGTGTGGACCGAGCAAAAATGTCCCGATTCTCACGGAGGAAGCTGACGAGCTCGCTTTCCTATTTATCACTTAACCCGGCACCAATTGTTACGGTGCGCTCTGGGAACATGTCATCAACAGGAACCTTCTTGCTATCTTTCGTGGCCTAGAAAGAGACACTTCCATGCGGGTTACTCAGCGCTGGCATATACAGCTGTGCGGACTGAGCCAATGCCGCCACCTCTTGAATTTTCCTTTTTTCTGCGCAATCACAAGTGATTCGGCTAAGTTTGAACCGGCCGACACACACTCCATGGAACGTTGAAAATCCCTAGCAATGGTAATCACTCCGTTCGGTCCGGGCAAATTCATCTTCGAGTAGCTAACGTGACAGCTTGCCATGAACTTGTTCAGGGCTGGCCTTCCGAGTAACGCATGGTACGCACTTTCCAAGTTCACTACTTCGAACTCCAAATTTTCGGTTTGGCAGTTATCCCTCGTGCCGAACAATACGTCAACCCGGACCTTGCCTATGGGCTCACAAGAAATGCCAGGCACAATACCATGGAAAGTTGTCCTCGTGGCCTGCAGCATGTTCTCCGAGATACCCAACTTGCACATTGTGTCCACATACATGATGTTAATGCTACTGCCATTGTCGATCAACACCTTTGAGAACCTTACGTTAATGCTAGGTCCAATTAGTGTCGGATCCAGCACCAACACATACGAACCAGGGCTTGGCATAAGCTTGGGATGATCCCTGATGCTCCAGGTGATTTCCTGATCGGACCAAGGCATGTACCTCGTCACTGCAGGCATTACTGCATTCACCTCCATATGCCTACGCTGCAAGCTATTTCTATCTGTTTCCTCAGTGGTGAACACACAATAGCTCTGATGGTGCTCTCTATACTCGTTTCTCCCCTCATTTCCGGGGTATCTCTGATCCAGCTGATGCTGATTTTCCACTTGATGCACTGCATCCCTTCTCTCATTGTTATCATACCTCGGTGGAGGGGGAGGCAACATTAGCTGTTGCGTGTTTGCTCCGGAGAGCAATTGCTGTCGGGGTAACTCCTGCCGAGGCTGATCATTCTGGGGTGCCTGAGCATTCCCCGAACCACCTTGCTCAATTTTGCGCATCCACTCACATTGCCTCGTCGTGTGACCTGCTGGGTTATTCGGATTTGGCGTGTGAAACTTACACGGCTGGTCCAACATCGACTCATAAGTATACCTCGGACGGTCTTTCCTTTCTTGCCACTTCTTATTTTGCTCTGGTGTCCAAGTCTTCTTGCCATCGTTTCTCGGAGTCCACTGCCCTCCAGTTTTTTGGCGTTGACTGCCCCCTGCTCCGGGCTGATCTTGATTCATAGCTGCAACTTGGTGCGAACCGTATCGATGATCTGGTCTATCATCTCTCCTTTTTCCTCTGTACTCATTCCTCCGGGATGATCCGGCCCCATCTCTCTGATAGTACTCATTGTTTGACTTGTTTGATACGAGCCTAGGTTGAGTCGGATCACCCAAAGCATACGAATCTGCAATCCGGATCATCTCTGCCAACGTAGTTGGCATTTTCCTTTGCAACTTTTGCCACAGCTCGCTTGCATATCTGCACCCTTGTGCAAACCATGCTATGGCCTGTGATTCTATCACGCCCTCACACGAGTTTCTCACAGTACACCACCGGGTTAGAAACTCCCGATCTGTCTCATTTGGCCTTTGCTTGCACATAGCTAGGGTTTGTGGCCTATTTGGCCTCTGATACGTAATCGAAAAATTTCTGATGAACATTTCCTCAAAATCTATCCAGCAGTTGATGCTTCCTGGTGGCAAATTGTTCAGCCATACCCTTGTCGGTCCTTCCAACATCTGGGGTACATATCGTACAGCCCATCTCAGGTTGCCAGTGGCAATTTTTATAGCTGTAGCATAATTTATCAGCCAATCCTCCGGCTTTGTACTGCCGTCATACGTCTTCGTGCCCCTGGGTAGCTAGAAGTTCGGTACCGGTGGCTCCTTCATGATCCGGGGTCCAAAACATGCCGGACCCGGTGGACCTTGACATTCGATCTGTTCCGACCTATAAAGTCGATCCAGTTTCATCCTGGCATTATCCGGCATCAAATCCCTGCTTCCCAATCTTGACCCTATCACATGATAGTCCGACCTTGGGTATCCCACGTTTGCCATTTCCGAGTCTCCATCATTATACATGTCTTGCTCTCGCGGAGAACCTTTCTATTGCATACCTCGGCCGGCACTTTGCTCTTGCCTTGGTATATTCCGCTGCTGCGGTTCTCCTGCTTCAGCCGAGTTCCATTGTCCGGCATTGCCGTTGACAACATTCCCTTGACCGGCATTGCCTTGGTTGCGGTTACCTGGCCAGCTTCACCTTGACTCACACTCCGTCGATCATCATTTTTCTGAGCTTCTTTTCCTTTCCCTGCCCGCGTTGGGTCATACGGGACGATCTGTTTGTTCCGTCTAGCCGAGGTTACTACCTCTTCTCTCCTTGGACCACCATGAGGAGACGATGCGGCTCCAGCGGATTTCTCCGGGTTACCCACCGCCGAATGGACAATCTTGGAGGCTCCAACTCTCTCCGAGTTAGCTCTGAGTAGTTCCTCGTTTTGCCTGTTCGCAATCCGAACCAGCTCGTTAACCCTATCTTGTTGTCTTTGACGGGCTTCACCCGTCAGACCCTCCAACTCGGATGCAGCTGCATCCGCTGCTCTGAGGTTCTTTGCCGGGTACTATACCTCTGCAATCCCACGGACAAACAGTTTTCTGATTCCTCAATTCCAGTATCACCCTCTCTGTTCATCTCGCTCATGAGATTTCTTCCCTTCAGTTTTACAGCGTCAACTTTGTTCGCCTTTGCGTACTCCCGCAGCGTCATATTCAACGACTACTGAGCCGCGGCTATTTTCTTTGCGCTCTCTAGTATTTTTTGCCTAGTTTCTTCTAGCTCGGCCTGCGCTCGAGCCGGATCTACTGCTGCTACTACAGTGTTTGCCAAGCTATCCATCGCTTCCCTCAACACATTTTCCGGCCTCTCTAGTGGAGTACCTCTACCTTTCCTCGGTGCCTTAGGTGTTACCTCCGGATCTGGTACTGGATCCTTGCTTGCGCATGCACCTGGCGCGGTCATCATCACCTCTGCATGGTCCGGGTAGCGAGCGATACGCGTCCCGGGAACCACGGTGAGGGGTGGCTCCCCCGCCTCGACGACGTGACGCGGATGAACACACGACACGTCAACAGCAACATAGACCTTGTGTACGCCGAGCCTGACGAAGAGGCCATTGCGCGGAAGAGGGCGCGTGCCGAAGCAGTCAGCGTTGTTGCTGACAAAGTCTAGCGCTCCAAAGCGCTGAACGAGCCCGGAGACGATGTGTTCGCCGGTGCCGATGATGTTTCCCGTCCGGATCATGACCACTGCTAGCGCCGCTAGCCCCACGGTGGACGCCAACTGTCGTGGTGGTGTCACGGCAGATGCCATGCATAGGCTAAAGGTGGGGACTAATACACGCTAGGGGAATCCAGGGAGGGATAGTGAAGTGATTATCCACACAGTTGTTTGTATTGCTTTGATTCCAAGATTACAAGTGCTCCTAGAGCTGTATTGGCGAGAGGAGGAAGAAGGAGCTCTCTTACTCTCACCCACAGATCGCACCTAAAACCCTAGCCAAACCAGAATAGCAGAACCAATCAACCCCTTCTACTGAAACCCTAGCCCCTCTTTTATAGAGGGAGCTCAGTCTCTACCTAGGGCATACGTGGAGGCATATTCCTAAGAATATGCTTCCTCCCAAAGTAGTAAGCCGACCGGGGTGCTTTTCCCCCCACGTCACACATGCAGAGGCTACGTGAGCCTCTACGGCGCCCGCGTCAGCCGACATGGGCATCATCACCCTTGTCGGCCACTCCCCGGTGGTCCTGTCCTTGCTTGCTTCGCTTAGGTAGTGCGTACCGGGGCTTCTTTTGACCAGCGAGATTCCTTCCTTCTTCTAGAAGCTAGACGTGATCCGGATTATAGCTGATCCGGCCACACTCGTTCCTGCATACAAATAAAACAAACACCTCCGACTTACTCCTTAAGTCGATTGAGACAATGTCGGGCGAACGCCCCCTGGTCCGGGTTACCCCGTGATTCGACCAGCATCAGCTTTGGCTTTGCCGAACCTCGGCTAATCGTGGCTTTTATACCACGGCGTGACCCTACCCGGGGGTATCCCCCCAACAGGAACCCTTCAAGATTCTGCAAGCTGAAGATCAAGCTAGACAATGATAAATCCGTCTTTGGGGGCTGCTATTGGGGATATACTTTCCGGGTATCCTCACAGTTCCTCACTGACTAGGGTGGCCCACTTCCGGTTAGAGCTTTGTTTCACGAGCGGCCCAGTCAGGGAGAAAGATGGAGTCCAATCCGGCTATGGGAAGGCCCAGAAGACTTACCGACTTAAGCCCATAATGTTACTTGTAGTTAAAGATGTACTTTGTAACCAAATCTTAGTCGTAGCCGAATTGATCTCTCTTGTAAACCCTAGGCCGGATATCTATATAAGCCGTCCTAGGGAGAGCCTTTAGGGCACACCTCAATATTCTACAATCTCAAACTCGCACAAGCGAAACCCTTGTAACCCATATTCTGGCGCTGTCGTATTACAGGATTGCTAGCAGGAGTAGGATCCGTCCAAAGCCGGCGGATTCGAACCTGGGTAAACTTGTGTGCTCACCGTGCCGGAACACCGTATGTCTCACACCCCTCTCTTCCGCACGCCTCGAGGACCCCCTCATAGTGTACTTGTCCTCAACCCGACGACACTTATAGTTTGTTCAAAAACACACTTGTGCATACTACCAAAACGGGTACATAAGTGCATAAAATAAAAGGCTCAAAATGTGATAACAGCTCGTGCATCAAAAGGTTGGAAACAAAAAGAGCATAAAACAAAACTATCGGTGGGTTTTTTCTTAACATTGACGAACTGAAGAAGCAAAACAGAGCATCTCATAATAATTTGCCAGATTTCGAGTTGACTTTATTCAAGCCAAAGCCATAGACCATAACATCCATGTCAGTGGGTTCTAGGATAACAAAGCATCATGATTTTTACTCAAACACTGATTGTGTTGTCTAACGACCAATGATCAGGAGATAAACAAAACAGAGAGAAATTACAAGGATGTCGCTCTCCTTCCAATTCCATGAAAAAACGTCACACATGAGCTATTTTCCCAAACAAATATCAGCAGACTATAAATGTACATCACAAATACATGTTTTCACACGAACTGTCTAAACAATAATTTCTATGTATGATACTTGAAAAATGACTACCCTTACTGCTGTAGGACATTCCTGCACGAGATGACACACAATATTAGATAATAAAGTC
Source organism: Avena eriantha (assembly GCA_910589775.1). Lineage (NCBI taxonomy): Eukaryota > Viridiplantae > Streptophyta > Magnoliopsida > Poales > Poaceae > Avena > Avena eriantha. The sequence continues at coordinate 92,012,375 of OU342743.1, forward strand.
TAATAAAAATGTAGGAAATATATCAAGCTAATTTTCAAAACCGTACTTGGGATGATATATGCATTTTGGGTTCTTCCTGTTATGTCTCTCCTATTGGCAAGCGCTGCACACCCGCTTCTTCTGCTCTTTGTATCCTAGCGGTCAACCGTTTTTGGTCATGGGAGAATGTTTCTCAACTAGAACTTTCTTGTTTTGCTTAGGCACGCCCTTGGTGGACACTTTTTTAGGATCACCAATATCAAACTGGCTTGCTTGACTTGCATCTGCATTTTCATTAACTGAACTACGAGGACCATATGCTCTACATTTATCATACCCTTGTCTTCTAGAAATAATTCCATCGAGGGTACTCTTTAGAAGAATGTACTCCGCTGTGTCATTGCATGCAATATGCACAGCTTGTGAGGCCAACACATATATATTGATGTATTGTTTACGCTCCTCTGGTCCAAACCAACCCCGACCAAACATATCGCTTGTGTTTACTTGAAAAAGTTTGACGTAGAAGAAGTTCCAAGACCAGAAGCTGTAGGAAGGGTTATGAATGAATATTTTGCGCGTGACAAGGTAAACAGTGTTGTTTTATAAAGTTAATGTTATTGTTAACTATTTGGAATCCTACATAGTACATGCTAGTGATCTTATTTTGTAGGCATATTTCCCTCTGAATATACGCGGTGAACATAATGTGACAGTTGTAATGCATAACAACAAGAAGGAGTTACAAGTCCTTGACCCTAAGTACAATTTAACCTATTCGCATGCAGTTGTGGATGATTTGGTATTATCTAGTTTCTCATCAAAACCGTGTTTTGTTTTGACATTTCACTAACTCTTAATCTTTTGCAGAAAGGACAAATTGCACTAGACATATGGTGGACAAACAAAACTACACACAAACAATTTCCTGACGTCGCTACTTGGCCTATTAAAAAATATGAAATTGGAAAGCAAGATGATCCGTAAGTACTTTTGAATCTTATCACTTTAGCACTATTGATGTCGTAAATGAGTTTTATTTCATCCTATATGGCAGCAACTCATGCGGATTATGGGTATTGAAATGTCTAGAGCATTGGGACGAAGATCGTATGACTAAGAACATTTCTCAGGTCTATACACTATTCCTTTGTATAGTCGAAAAAATCAATATGATTACAATTCAATATATAAACTCTTCTATATGGTACTGCAGACAACAATCGAGGAATCAAGAGGACCTACCGTTGCAATGATTCTTCTGTCTAGAAGAAAGAAACTAGAGGCTGTAAAAAGGAAAGTCAGTTCAGTGATTAATAACAGTGTACCTTGAGAATTTACTAGTCCATGTAGGTTTCCATACCTGGTAAATTCATACTGATTTGTAAAACAGTTTATTATTTGCATTTTACGACAACAGTCCATATCCTGTTGTGTCGGGTCAACTCAAAATTAAGAAATGGTTTGGTTGTTTCACTTGTTTGTTTCGACCCAAATTAGTTGTTCACTTTGAAAAACTAGTTCATTTCTTTCAACCAAGCGCCTTTTAATATACATAGCGTTCTCTGCATATTTTAATATATTTAGCTTGATCTGCATATTTCGGTGAAATCAAACTAAAAGGGCGCGAACAAAGTATAAAAACAACGAGATAGATATAATATAGGAGGGGCATCCCTTACAACATAGAAAACATACATAGAGGAGCATATATGCCCAAGCAAAAAACATGAAAATAAACACTATAGATGGTACTGAACCCTAGCACAACAGTGGTTCACTACTTGTACTCTCTCCTCCTTCTTGCTCTTGCTCCCCTCCTCGATCCCATCTCCTCGGCACTGCCCTATCCCTCACTCTTCCTCAGGGTTGTACAGGAGAGTGTGCATCCCGTTGACGGTGGGGAAGGTATTGTCGAAGTTCATGAAGATGTTGAAGGTGGTGAAGAAGAACGACTCGCACCCACACCAGTGGACCTCGCCGAGGAGAAGATATGCATCATACTAGTTGGTGAAGTGCATTGTGAGCCCTACCACAAGGCCTCCGAGGGAACAGTAATCTTCGAGGCGAAACATGGCCGGAGAGCCGGGTCGAAGGTGGTGATAGCCGAAGCTAAGGAAGGCGTAGGCCAACTTCCTCGGGGACCTCAACCTTGAGTTCACCCATACTCGGAGGGACCCCTCAACAATGACCCCGGTGGGGTAGGTCCTCTCCGGCACGGTGCGAGGCGGACGGAAGGTAGCACCGTTGAACTGCATGGTGGCGGCGGGCGATGGATCTTGCTAGGCGTCGGACGGTGGACCTTAGTGAAAAATAAGGGCTTGGCAGATGGATGGGGTGGAGTGTGGGAGAGGATGCTATGGAGATATGGCATTTTAAATAGCCTCGAGCGCCGCTTGAACAAGATTGGTGAGTAATTGCACGACGCGTCGGATGCTCTGCGCGTGTATTGGTGCGAAACGAGGCGAGGCCGTATCCATCACGCGTGTCGTCTCGGTTTCCATGCTCTCTTAATCGCTGCATCGCTAATTGATGCACTGATTCAACGAGTCTGAAACGAGCGTCGTCATTGTGTCGTAAAGTATGAAATGAGCGATGCATGCTACGTCGATCGATGTGTCTGCTCAGCTGCGCGCCCATGCATGCATCCATGGTGGGGACAGGGCCCTAATAAGGAATCCCATGGCCCAACAGTCCAACGATCGCTCCATTAGAACGTGTATTAATGAGGTGGGCCTTTTCCATGCATGCGCCATGCAGCATCGTAGCCTGTCTAGTGCACATCGCTGCAGCCTCGTAGCCTAGCTACTTGCACGTCTTTTTTCGCTGCGAATTCACACGGGCGTGTCGCTCGGTCGGTCACACGCCAAAAAATTTCACACAGGGCACAGATTTCCATCACACGCCCGCGGAAAAGAGTCAATGCTCCTCGATACCGTGCACCCACGCCTCCTCGATACCGTGCGTCCGCGCCTCCTTGAAACAGTGCGCCTTAAACACGAGGGGAGAACGAAGCGACCATGACGCGCCTATATATCTGCCCCTCCACATCTCCCTCTCTCACTCGCTCGTACCAATCCATCTAACCGCTAGCCGCCGAGCCCTGCCACCACTCAAGCAACCACTAGCCGCCACGTACCGCCACCACTCAAAGCAAGCGCTCGCCGCCCCTGCCCCATCCCCCGCCAAGATGCAGTTCAACGACCCGAGGTACTCCCGCCCTGCCACCGTGCGGGAGATAGAGTGGCCGCACGGCCGGGTCGTGGAGAACCGCCTCCGCATCTGGGCCATCTCAAGGTGGAGGGGACCGCTAGAGCTGGCCCGCTTCTTCCTGATGGGTTCGTAGCATGGAAAACAAAAAATTCTACCGCAAGAATGAACAAAACCCAGATCTAATCTAGATAAAAGCCAAGATCTAATCTATTAGACATGTGCAACGAGATAGATAGGAACTAACCCTCGTAGATCCGAAAGCGTTAACGAGATTAGATCTCGTGGTTGATGTAGTCGATCACTTGCCGATCTCAAGATCGTGTGGACGATCCTTCCGGCGTCGCGTTCCAGCAGCGCTTCCGCAGTCGGTCAAGCGGACAATCCTTCCGGCGCCGCGATTCGGCAGCGCTTCCGCAGTCGGTCACATGTGCGGAGTCGAAGCAGACCTTCCTCTCCTCGTTCCAGCGAGCAGCGGAGGTAGTAGATCTTCTCCATGGAATCCCAGAAGCACGATGGCGTGGTGGTGGTGGTGGAGTAGAGAATTCTGCAGGGCTTCGCCTATGCCTGTGCAGAAGAAAGGAGGAGGAGAGAGGCGGCAGAGTTTGGGAGTTATGGAGCAGGGCTTGGAGGGGGCGCCCCGGCCCTTCTATTTAAGGGGGGGAGGGCGCCTTGGGGAGGGGGAGTCCTTGTAGGACTCCCCTCCTCTAGGGCACGGATTGGGGAGGGGGGGAGGAGTCCTCCTCCCCCACGACTCCTAGTCTTGACCCACCAGGACTCCTTTGATCCCTTCCTTGGTTTTCAAGCAAACTCCAAGAAACCTTCCAGAACCTTCCGGAACATTCTGAAACCTTCTAGAACCCTCATACAAATACTCCGGAACATTTCCTAACTCAAATAATGATCCCCAATATATGAATCTTATTCTCTAGACAATTCCGGATCTCCTCGTGATGTCCCGGATCCATTCCGAGACTCCGAACAACATTCAGTCTCCAACGCATATTCCATAACTACTTAAAACAACTTCGAACCTTAAGTGTGTCACCCTACGGTTCGTGAATATGTAGACATGACAGAGACACATCTCTTATCAATAACCATCAGCGGGACCTGGAGATCCATAATGGCTCCCACATACTCAACGATGACTTCGTGATCGATTTAACCATTTACATACGAAACCAATTCCCTTTGTCACACGATACTATACTTATCCGAGGTTCGATCGTCAGTATCTCCATACCTAGTTCTACCTCGTTACTGATAAGTACTCTTTACTCGTTCTGTGATATGTCATCTCTTGTGACCCAGTCACATGCTTGCAAGCTAACTAGACGACATTTCTCCGAGAGGGCCCAGAGCATATCTATCCGTCATATGGATGGACAAATCCCAATCTTGGTCCATGCGCTTCAACACATACTTTCAGAATACCCAATGACACCTTTATGACCACCTAGTTACGAAGCGGTGTTTGATGTCATCAAAGTACCCATCCGGTGATGGTGATTAACACAACCTCATGGTCGAAGGATTAGGTTACTATGCATTTAAAATCTTACAGCTATACGAACTTAAATGACTTGATCTTATGCTACGCTTACTATGGGTGTGTGTCCATCACATCATTCTCCTAATGATATAACCTTGTTATTAATCACATCCAATGTCCATGATCAGGAAACCATGATCATCAATTAATCAACAAGCTAGTTCAACAAGAGGCTTACTAGGGACTCTCTTATGTTTACAAAACACACAAGTATTAGTGTTTCCTAATAATATAATTATAGCATGGGATGTAAACATTCATCATAAACACAAAGATATAATAATAACCACTTTTATTATTGCCTCTTGGGCATATCTCCAACAGTCTCCCACTTGCACTAGAGTCAATAATCTAGTTAAAAACTTGTGCATTCAACACCTATGGCTTTCTGGTGTTGTATAGACACTATTAATAGTGGTAAACATAATCTTCGGATTTGACACTTCCAGGTCCGTGTGTATTTGCATGTCCTTGCGTCTCTACGCATTACTCATTCTCCAATGAGATGTCATTGTATAAATTTGGTCCTTTGGTGAGACCTTTAGTTCCTTCGGCTCAAAATATGTTGATATTATTGTCACACAATATATCTTCATAGTATTAGCCCACTTTGAACCACACCTAGTTTGATAATAAACTACTTAACACAAATGCCCTCCTTTGCTGCTACTATAGCAGTTATATACTTAGCCTTTTGTTGTAGTATCCGTCACAATATCTCAACTTTGGAACTCATTCAAATCCATCATGGAACATCCTTTCCATTATATTGTGCCACCCATAGTCTAAATTGAGATAAATTTAATTTATATCTTGTGACAACACTAGTATCAATGTAACACTTTACAATGAACTACCTTTAACTATTTGTCACTTATACATGGTATATTCTTAGTTCTTCCAAAGCTCATAAGAATATCTTTACTATTGTGCAATGATCATCTTATGAATCATTCTGGTATATGCTCATAACATTTAGAGCATAGGACATATCTGGATGTGTACATCTCAAAGAATGATTGATCAAAATATTCTTGTGATTTCACCAAGTGTCAAAACACTTGAATCTCGTGTCAACACACTTGAATCTTGATTCAGTCCTTTCCGTGCGTCAAGAACCTTTCTTGTTGTTTCCATATTGAACTCATTCAACATCTTATCTATGTACATTTGGCAAAACCATATTAGCGCCTCAATCTATTCATATAGACATTGATGCCTAATTCTTGGGTTATGCCTAAGTCTTTCATCAAAATGAAATTCTTAACCTGTGTCAATACAAGATACATTATTTCCAATCAACAATATGTCCTCTACATAATGTATTAGAAATATGTCTCAGCTCTCCCACTTAATTTCTTGCAAATGCAAGCATCTTCATCATCTCCGATGAATTTAAACTCTTTTAACAGTTTCATCATGGTGAAGATTCCAACTCCGCTATGCTTACTACAACCATTGAAGTTTTGCACAGTCTTTTAGCATCCTTTGAATCAACAAAACCTTGTGGATCGTGTCATGTACACGTCCTAGGTAACCATTCTATTAGAAGAACTTGTTTTGTTTGTTCAACTACCATATACCAAAATATATGTAGTGGTTGCTACATTAATCCGTCCAGACTAAATATCGCTATGAAAGATCAAATCTTATCATAGTCAATTCCTTGAACATTGTCGTAAACTCTTTCCGACATGTCGACTATTTCATAGATTTGAAACATCCATGTCTATTTCTTTATAGATCCAAACACGACCGATAGGCTTCACGCCTTTCTGGAGGGTCTTCAAAGTTCAGAAACTTGATTTCTCGTGTATGGATGCTATCACGGATTCCATGACTTCTAGTCATTTTATGGAGTCAGGGCCCATCATCGCTTCTTTGCATGTAGTCGGTTCATCATTGTCAAAATAATAACGACTTGCTTATCAAATCTTACTATTTGATTCTTATCGACCCACATGGTTCTATAGGAACTCTAATCTCCGAGATCACACCTTTTGTAATCACGAGAGCCATGAGCATTGTGGCCGCCACCGGGACACTTTTCGGCGCTGCGCTACTTAGCACATATAGCTAAGGTTCAACAACCTTATCAAAGTTCTATTGTCCTCCCACTTAACTTTTCACGAAAAATTCCTTCTCAAGAAATTTGACGTTTCAAGTAACAGACTCTTTTGTCCTCGGTGTTATGGAGAAATTCCCAACAAATTCTTTGGGATAACCTACAAAGACGTGCTTATCCGAGTTTGGTTGTAAACATTTTACTTATGCATAACATACCAAAATTTAAGAAAAGACAATTCGGGTTTTATCCCAAACCATAACTCGTATGGTGTCATTTCAATGGATCACGATGGTGCTCTTTTCAGTGTAAAAGCGGTAGTCTCTAAAGCTTCATTCTTTAAAACATAATGGCAGTTTTATAAATGATACCCTTGATCTTACCATCTCAAACATGGTTTGATTTCATCTCTCGAATATGCCATACTCCTATGGTTTATCGGGAAACACAAATCATGCAACAATTTCTCAAGTCTTAGGTGTTTTTGCTAAACATGTAACTCAAATATCTTCCTTTATGATCGAATCATAAACTCTTTATTTTCTTGTTACAATGATTTTCCACTTCATCTTGAAAGTCTTTGAACAACTTTCAAATGTTTCATACTTCTTCCTTATTGAGTAAGTACAAACATATACTCACTCAAATCTTCGGAGAAAGCATATGAAGTTGGAATCCATCGCCCAAGACTACACATAGTGGACTATATACATCAATATGTAAAAATTCCAATCAGTTAGTCGTCTGTTCCTCTTTTGGCCTATGAACGGAGTTTTAATTATCTCCAGGAAAGTATCACAAGCGTCATTTGATCCAAATCAAAGACTCCAATAAATCCATCAACATGGAGTTTCTTCATGTATCCCTTTCAATATAATTTAAACGGCGATGTCACTTCGCAAGTGATCTTTCAATCATTTGTCTTGCGACATTTTAGCAATAGTGTTTATGGATGTGATTTCTCCCACCAGACTTGTAAAAGTTCATCCATCCTTTATGGAATACGGTAATTATTTGAACAACCATTGTTCTCGTAATACCGGAACAAAATAACAAATCTTGAAGGCTAGGTTTGATGTCAACGAAAAACATAATAACACTTTATTTGTTTTTGATGAACATCATCACTTATTCTTTTGCTAGTTACTTAGGCCATTGTTGTTCATGAATTACGTTGTCCTGTATGACATAGCATACCAACCAATTCGGTATCCAATACCGGAGAACCACATTGTTTAACAAGCAAGGAATACAACCATAACATGTATATCTTCTATATGCCTAAGTTGGACATCTCTAATCTTTTCTTTTCTGCCAAATATTTTATAGTTTCTCTTTCAGCAATTTCTTTTCTTTTAAAAGAATCTATCAACATCAATAGCGGTGTCATCAACATGACACATGGTACAAAGCGTATATAGTCAACTACTAATACCTTTGGACTTGCACTTTGAGGTGGATCACCATCATCAAATGTTTGGTGTTCTTTTAAAAAATCCATTCTTTAGTAATCTTTTAGTGTAGTAAACATTTTACTTACATCTTCTATTCATCCTTATCATGACAACTTTCATGATCAAGCTGATATAGCTTATGAAGGTGAATTGTGAGTATAATGTTTCTTTTTCAAAACCTTTTGGAGGATTAGGACGACTAGCGTCTCCAACCTTCACAAATTCTCATCAAATATGAGGACGTATACTCTATCATGTTGTAACCAACACATTGTTTTAGATATCGCAATACCTTTCACATATGATGGTTTCTGAAACATTGCTTTCAGCTCTTAGATAAACTTGATATTAAAAACAATCTTTTGAGTATCAAGAATCATGGAGGCAAACATGATACATTAGATACTAACACTGGAATTGTTACTCTTGATTTAATACTATTTATTAAACTTCATGGAGTAAATGGAGTTTGCTGAAAGTTTGCAATAGGACTTATAAATTTTAAATTGACACTCAAAACAATACGATATCAGTTCGTAAAGAAAATATCCAGAATTTCTATAGTTCCACTATCTCAACTATAACTAAGCGTAAGGTGGTGAACGGATGCCAATGACTACAACAAACTATGCAAATTCACTTTCATTGTGTTTATGATAAATTGAGTTCGACTAATCTAAATTACAGATGAACTCCCACTCAAAACAACATCTCTCGAGTTGTTTTAGTGATTACACGAACCAAATCCACTACACCAAGTCCGATCATCACGTGAGATGATGTAGCTTTTAAGGCGAACAATCAACATGTTCATCATATCATCCATATGACTCATGCTTTACCTTTCGGTATTCCGTGTTTGAGACCATGTCTGTACATGCTAGGCTCGTCAAGGTTAACCTTAGTTTCAAGATCTCAAGATCGTGTGGACGATCCTTCCGGCGTCGCGTTCCAGCAGCGCTTCCGTAGTCGGTCAAGTGGACGATCCTTCCGGCGCCACGATTCGGCAGCGCTTCCGCAGTCGGTCACACGTGCGGAGTCGAAGCAGACCTTCCTCTCCTCGTTCCAGCAAGCAGCGGAGGTAGTAGATCTTCTCCACGGAATCCCAGCAGCACGACGGCGTGGTGGTGGTGGTGGAGTAGAGAATTCTGCTGGGCTTCGCCTACGCCTGTGCAGAAGAAAGGAGGAGGAGAGAGGTGGCAGAGATTGGGAGTTATGGAGCAGGGCTTGGAGGGGGCGCCCCTGCCCTTCTATTTAAGGGGGGAGGGCGCCTTGGGGAGGAGGAGTCCTTGTAGGACTCCCCTCCTCTAGGGCCGGTGGATTGGGGAGGGGGGAGGAGTCCTCCTCCCCCACGACTCCTAGTCTTGACCCACCAGGACTCCTTTGATCCCTTCCTTGGTTTTCAAGCAAACTCCAAGAAACCTTCCAGAACCTTCCGGAACATTCCGAAACCTTCTAGAACCCTCATACAAATACTCCGGAACATTTCCTAACTCAGAAAATGATCCCCAATATATGAATCTTATTCTCCAGACAATTCCGGATCTCCTCGTGATGTCCCGGATCCATTCCGAGACTCCGAACAACATTCAGTCTCCAACGCATATTTCATATCTACTTAAAACAACTTCGAACCTTAAGTGTGTCACCCTACGGTTCGTGAATATGTAGACATGACAGAGACACATCTCTTATCAATAACCATCAGCGGGACCTGGAGATCCATAATGGCTCCCACATACTCAACGATGACTTCATGATCGATTTAACCATTTACATACGAAACCAATTCCCTTTGTCACGCGATACTATACTTATCCGAGGTTTGATCGTCAGTATCTCCATACCTAGTTCTACCTCGTTACTGATAAGTACTCTTTACTCGTTCCATGATATGTCATCTCTTGTGACCCAGTCACATGCTTGCAAGCTAACTAGACGACATTTCACCGAGAAGGCCCAGAGCATATCTATCCGTCATATGGATGGACAAATCCCAATCTTGGTCCATGCGCTTCAACACATACTTTCAGAATACCCAATGACACCTTTATGACCACCCAGTTATGAAGCGGTGTTTGATGTTATCAAAGTACCCATCCGGTGATGGTGATTAACACAACCTCATGGTCGAAGGATTAGGTTACTATGCATTTAAAAACTTACAGCAATACGAACTTAAATGACTTGATCTTATGCTACGCTTACTATGGGTGTGTGTCCATCACATCATTCTCCTAATGATATAACCTTGTTATTAATCACATCCAATGTCCATGATCAGGAAACCATGATCATCAATTAATCAACAAGCTATTTCAACAAGAGGCTTACTAGGGACTCTCTTATGTTTACAAAACACACAAGTATTAGAGTTTCCTAATAATATAATTATAGCATGGGATGTAAACATTCATCATAAACACAAAGATATTATAATAACCACTTTTATTATTGCCTCTTGGGCATATCTCCAACACTTCCTTGCCGCTGGCTACCGCCACCTCCCTCCCGGCACTCCACCCATGTTCCAGATCAAGCAGCACTTCGACGACGCCAACGACAACAACAACTTCTGCATCATCCTCTACGTCACCTTCGTCAACCACTACGACGCCTACCACCTCCTTGGCCAAGTGTTCTGGCGTGGATGCAAGTTCATCGCGTTCACGACGTACAATATCTTCACCGACTTCCACGACATCTTCTCCATCAACAGCGCGGCCCACTCTCTCCCGTACATCATGGCGGAGGATGATGAGGGGTATGACGCGTAAGAGCGGCCAAGGAGGAGCCAGGGACAGGCTGGGCCGGAGGAAGAAGAAGACAGTGTTGTGTCCGTGTCGTGTCGTGTTTGTTCATGTATGTTCCTGTATGTTGTGTCCATTGGACTTGCTTTTCTACTATGTAATGGTTGCTAATCGTGTTTTATTAATATATGTGCTTATAGTTTGTGCAAAAACACACTTGTGCATACTACCAAAATGGGTACATAAGTGCATAAAATAAAAGGCTCAAAATGTGATAACAGCTCGTGCATCAAAAGGTTGGAAACAAAAAGAGCATAACACAAAACTATCGGTGGGTTTTTTCTTAACACTGACGAACTGAAGAAGCAAAACAGAGTATCTCATAATAATTTGCCAGATTTCGAGTTGATTTTATTCAAGCCAAAGCCATAGACCATAACATCCATGTCAGTGGGTTCTAGGATAACAAAGCATCATGATTTTTACTCAAACACTGATTGTGTTGTCTAACGACCAATGATCAGGACATAAACAGAACATAGAGAAATTACAAGGACGTCGCTCTCCTTCCAATTCCATGAAAAAATGTCACACATGAGCTATTTGCCCAAACAAATATCAACAGATTATAAATGTACATCACAAACACATATTTTCACACGAACTGTCTAAAAAATAATTTCCATGTATGATACTTGAAAAATGACTACCCTTACTGCTGTAGGACATTCCTGCACGAGATGACACACAATATTAGATAATAAAGTCTAATAAAAATGTAGGAAATATATCAAGCTAATTTTCAAAACCGTACTTGGGATGATATATGCATTTTGGGTTCTTCCTGTTATGTCTCTCCTGTTGGCAAGCGCTGCACACCCGCTTCTTCTGCTCTTTTGTATCCTAGCGGTCAACCGTTTTTGGTCATGGGAGAATGTTTCTCAACTGGAACCTTCTTGTTTTGCTTAGGCGCGCCCTTGGTGGACACTTTTTTAGGATCACCAATATCAAACTGGCTTGCTTGACTTGCATCTGCATTTTCATTAATTGAACTACGAGGACCATATGCTCTGCATTTATCATACCCTTGTCTTCTAGAAATAATTCCATCGATGGTACTCTTTAGAAGATTGTACTCCGCTGTGTCATTGCATGCAATATGCATATCTTGTGAGGCCAACAAATTTATATTGCTGTAATGTTTCCGCTCCTCTGGTCCAGACCAACCCCGACCAAACATATCGCTTGTGCGTCTAGCAGGCAACCCAAAGCTGGCATTTTTAGTGAAACGCCGCAGAGCACAGCAGTCTGGTATTGCAGTTAATTTTAAGTGATTGAGCACGTGCAATATGTGCTTGCAAGGGATCCCTTTGCGAATCATCCTTCGGCAGCTGCACCTTATAATTTTTTGCGAGTTGGGAGTGTATTCCACGTAAAACTTGCTGTCAAGATTATTTTTCCATGCGACGACAAAGGTGTACGAGTCAGATCCTAGCTTCCTTTCTAAAATCTGCATGCCGCCAATCTTCGAAATATCACCTTGCAAAATATAGAACACAGCTGGAGTGAAGACTGTCGCAGCAGCTACCTCTAGTTCTTTGAAATCATTAACTGGCACCGGAAATGTCTGTGAAGCCGTGCAATCATCTTTGGCCTCCTTCTCATGGAGACGTGCGATGGCATTCTCGTAGTGACTAACCATGTCCACCAAGTTCATTTCCCCATCAAGGTGGAGGTGAAGAGACGAGTTTAAACTTTCACTCCTCTGGTTGCTTTTCATACCCAGCCAGAACCTTTCTGAAAGATACGCGGCGGCCCATAATCTCTTCTTCGTGTATATTCTCTTAAGCCAAATTGTAGTTTTGGGTGACGTCCACTTCCTAACAAAAGCGTGCCATCGATGCTCGAATATAGAAGAGTCCTAAACTCGTTCAGTGACTTGTTAGGTAGGTGCATCTCCATATTTTTTTCAACGTGAAAGCTGCAAACACGATGGTATACACCAGTAAGTACTTCATCCACAGCGGAGATCATCGTGGCATCTGCATCGTGGCATCTGCAAAACCTTTGGCTTCTACTAGCACATTGCTTTCAAGAAAGTCCGGAGCAGCCAGGCAAATGTTTCTTCGATCTCGTTTGATAGGATGACATATCCAAATACCGTTGTTTTATGGTGATTTTTCAAGCCGACAAAGGGAACAAATGGCATTCTATACTTATTCATCTTGTATGTGTTGTCAAACACAACGACGTCGTCGTAGTCCTGGTAGTCCCGACGTGATTGAGAATCACACCAGAACAAGTGCTGCAGACGGCCTTCATGTAGCGTGTAATCCTCTTTTTTCTCTCCGCCATGATGCCCAAGGTTGTGTCAGCATCACCTTTATAAAGCATCTTCCTCTTCTCCCTTGAGCACATGTTGTACAAATCTTTCCTTGTAAATCCCACACCGGCAAAGGAACCACCAGAGTTGCTAATCATTGATCGCATGATGATATGCTTCCTAATCCCCATGTCACACTGCGATAATATCTCAGCTCTTTGGGAGTCGTTGATCTTCCTATGGGACCAAAGAAAAGGGACTACATCCGGTCTCGCTAACACATGATTGTGAGTGTCATCAAAACTCTGAACGATCCAAAGACCAGTTTTTCCATCAAACTTCACCACCATACGTGCCTTACAGTTGCACCTAGACTCACCTCTGAGCCTATATTTGCGGCCTTCCATTGTCAGTAACTTCTTGTCACGTTTCCCTTGCTTGCAATACACAAAGCGCCTTAGACGAACAAGTCCATCATCAAACCGCCTCACTTGGTGCCTCCTAATGCCGAACCCATGATCTTTGGCATATCTGTTGTAGAAACAATAGGCTGCTGCTTCACTATGAAATGCCATTTCCATTATCTTATAGTATAGTTCTCTCTTATCATCAGGATACCTAGTGTCATTGTTACATTTATTTGAAATCTCAGTCTGATTACATGGTGCATGCTACAAATTCAAAACCTAGCCATTAGAACTATAGTAGTATCCATGTCGGTTCGTTGATTGCTAAAAAACAGCCTATAAATAATGACTCCCCCGTGTCAACGAGGATATCAAAATTTGGTGCATCTTCACAGTCATCATAATTACCCATCTCCAAGTCTGATTCACCCAAATAGTCATACTCCATACTAGAGTCATTTGTTACCTGAACAATTTAGCAATATTTAGTATGCAATTGCATCATACGGTGCATGACATATAAAATTGTACACCACTACACATACCTCAGTATCAACAAACATGTCCGTTTTCTTCATGATTGTTAAGGCCATTGTGGAAATCATCGGCATAGACAATCTATATAAATCAAGCCATGAGATATCTTATATTATTTAATTTGACATTTAAATATCAAAGAAGAAGCTAATGTGTCCTCACATCAAACTCTTCTTCGCTCCAGCTGTCTTCGGGATGCGTATTGGCGTATATGGAATCATCTCCCACATGCCCGATTTGATCATCTTTCATACTAGATCTAGAGTCCTCCATCTCCTCTATCAGTGATTGCGCCACATTGTTAGAATCACCAATGCTATGTGTATCTAACAATTGCTAGAGACGAAGCACGATCATGGGGACTTACAAGATTGGAAGATAAAGCCGACGATTTGGATCAGAAACCCTAGTGACGAAGACGTCGAGCCGCTGGCGCTCCTTCTACCTTCGAGGATCTGCGGCGGCGGACGCGAGGATCTGCAGCGGCGGACGCGAGGATCTACGGTGGCAGACGCGGGGTAGATCGGCGGCGCCGAGGGGAAGCAGATCCGCGGGTACGAGCGAGCGAGTTTTACCAGGCGGCAGAGAAGAGAAAGCTTCAGTTACGCCGAACAATGGTGCATGCATGGACGTGGGAGCTAATCGCGGTGATTAGGTCTAGGTGGCCCCCACGTGGGGTCGTGCCGTATGGCGTCATCAGTCCATGTATACAGATACGAGACTATACTGGGCTTGGATATGGGTTCTGCCTGGGCCAAAAAAACGAAGCCAACAAATCACGCCGGACTAAAATGCCCCTAGCAGTTCGGACTTCCTCCTAAACAACGGTGCGCACTGAAGCACTCCTCGTGGCTTGATTTGCTATGGTCTTGGCAACCCCTCCTTCCCCCATGATCATTGAGCCTTGAAAATCTCTTCCAGATACATCTTCTCATCAAATCTTCTCTCATCGTTCGTTCCATTGGATTATCTGAACTGCGGAGTACGATAAGCTTCTTGTAGCATTCAAAACCTGAACGAAAGATATTGTTTCTTTCAAAAAAATCAAATCAAGAACATTGAGTTGCGTGCATTCTGGGTTTATAGTACGATTTAAGGATTATAATTTGCCCCCAGTCTCATTTTCTTCCGGAAACAGTGAGCATATTACAGAGACAAGATAGGATTGACAACACGATTTCTTCTCATCCTAAAATGTTGTGGTTCATGCCAGCAATAATGCTCACATCAATAGTCTTCTTACTCCAAGCTTAACACACATCATTAGCAATAAAGTAATACACGTCATGGCATCATCTAAAATTGATGCCTTCCCCTAATTGGAACAAAAGAACCACTATCGACATTGGCACCACGGTTGTAACTTCACATCAACTCTGAATCACTTCATGTCAACAAATGGCCGCATGCAACCAGTGCCGCATAGTTAAATATGTGCACATAATGTTTGGATTGGGATAATTTATGCCAATGACACTCTGCCTTATCTTTGAATCTGACATATGAACGTCAGAAGATGTTGATTTTTTCAGAGAATGTGCTGACAATACAACCTGACATCACGACCACTTGCAAACATACCTTTTTTGTCTTCTAGGTTAGATGACCATAAGGGCACCATCTTGATATACATTTCCTGAGACTAGCAAGAAGATTCGTCAAACTTTATCCTTTTAACGGCTGCCTCCTTGATAATATAGTGTCAACAAGCATGATATGTAACCTAATTTAAGATCTTATTTATATTATTCACAACTGGCCCATTGTTAGCATAGTGCCAACATGCACAATATTTTTTTTAAGTATTTTATGGTTGAATGTAGAAGGACAACCCTCTACAAAAATAATGAGCATTAAATTATGCACTTGAAGATCGATCTGAGCTAGTGCTTCATCAACGTAACATTCACAATGATGAAAAATACATTATTATATATGCTTTAATATTTAGTCTTTTCTTCTTGAAATACATCAGGGTAAGGAGATATTTACATCAAGGAGTCGTGTAAGTGTGTGTAACATTGGCGTTCATTGGAGAGAGTGTTATTTATTGTCTTTCTTTCTGTTTTTTGTGGGTGTCCTTTGTAAGAAAGAATCGTTCAATTACGGTGAGAACGTGAATTCCAGTCAATAGTCGAGTAATGCAAATACTTGATCGATGACAACCGTGCAGTGTTTTTTTCATTTCCTGTTCAAACCAATGGTTGTCTGAAACGCTTTGGAGGAAAAGAAATACCAACTTATCCATGTGATGTATGATTTTATATAGATTAAACATGAGGATCATAATGAATACCACTGCGCCATGCAAACCTACATTTTCCGTCTTCTCCGATATATGAACAAAAAGGCAACATCTTTATATACATATCATGAGACTAGCAAGAAGATTCATCAATATTATTCATTTTCATGTCCTCCCCTTGAATAATATAGTGTTAACATGCATGATATGCAACCTGATTCATCGTTTTGTTTATTTTTTTACACCTGGTCCATTGTTAGCATGCTGCCATCATGCACATCAATAATGTTTGTAGTATTTTATGGTTGTATGTTGAAGGACAAACCCACTGCAGAAGTCATAACCATTAACTAGCCAGATGCAGTTTGATCTAAACTAGTGGTTCAGCAACGGAACATTCACAATGATAATTTAGTCTTTTCTTCTAGACATACGTGAGGATGGAGATATATTTATATCAACGAGTTGTGTAAGTGTGTGTAATATTGGCGTTCGTTGGAGAGTGTGTTATGCATTATATTTCTTTCTGTTTTTGGTGGGTGTCCTTTGTAGTAAAAAAATCACCCCAACATTTGTCTATTACATATATAAACTGGCATTAACCTAGCGTAGATTTTTTCAATTCCAGTGAGACGAACGTAGTTCTAGTCAAATAGTCCACTAATGTGGATATAAATTGGTCTTAACCTAGCGTAGAACCGTTCCATTACACTGAGAATGTAAGTTCCAATCAATTGTCCACGAACATGGGCTTGGACCACTCCAATTTGGCAAGCTGCTAAGCTTCACCACATGGTCGACCTGCTACCATAGTTTTAAAAACCGGACCGGTTCACTGGTTAAACAGAAAAAAACCGGAACCAGAGGCCTCATTGGTTTTTTAAGCGCACTGGACCGTCCAGCTAACGAACCAGGAAAAACCAGCCAAAAAGCAATCGAACCAGCGGTTTAATGGAAAACCGGTCAGCGGTTCAACCAGTGGAAAACCGTCCATAGAAGAAAATATCACGCTGAGGCTAGGATTCAATCGTGTGACCTACCAGGTCAAGCCAACAGAAGCTTCGATGGGCTAGCCAATTAGCCCGACCAATGTTTGTGTCAAGGTACTTCACGTATGCTCTAAATATGTGTATCTTTTCTAATAGATTAGTACTTTTTCCTCCATATTTTTTTCTTAATAAACCAGCACTGGACCGGTTTGAACCGGCGGTTTAACCACTGAACCGCGAACCAAAGACCTCACCGGTTCGATTGCCGGTCTGGTTTTTTAAACTTTGCCTGCTACACACTGCCACCGGCTGGATGTGCAACTCCACGACAAACACTTGCCTCCGAACCGCAGCTGTAGGCTTGACACGCGCGCCCGGCTGAAAAGGATCCATTGGCACATGCCATCACATCTTCTCCAGCATGATGCATGATCCGACTGATGCCGTAGACCATGGCTCACCAACCTCACAATGCATGATCCGTCTGATGTCACGGACCATGGCTCACCAACGTCACAGACCTGGTAGGGGAGGAGCCGGGAAGCCGCCGTGGTGAAACATGTGGTGATTCCCCTTTATATTTTTCACTCTTATGTGCATACTGACGTAACCATATGACATCATCCAGTGGCACCATCATGTGCTGAATTATATGTTGTCGATCCATGCCCGACAAAAGTACAAGCAATTGAAATGGTGCACATTTCTATTGCTACTTCGCTTCTTCTAATTAGGGAACATTTTAGTCAGATCACATTTATTGCCATCAAAATAACAGATCACAAAGCTTGATATTTGTTTCAACCTTATTCGATCCTTTGTTGTAAGACTATTTACTTTTTGATACTTTGCATTAAAAGGATGTGTGCATCACTCGATGCAGAGGACGGGGCTTTCCCCCTTTACTCAAAACAAACATATCACAAAGCTGATGTGTATGATATTTCATGATTTTGCATTGATATATTTCTCCATCTTAGAGTTATCGGCCAATTCTATTAGATTTCAGTGTTCTCTCGATTATACCATTAAATATTAATACAAACACCTATGGTTTGGCTTACATCCTCAAAAAGAAAATTTTGGGAGGCAACACCAAAAGCTAAAACATGTCTTATGATATGTGAATGGTCCCTGAAATTGCATTCAAAAGCTAAAATGTGGGTTTGTTACAAGTCTATGTTACTATCTTACTAATCTATGTTACTACCTTTATTGTGGGAAAATCTGGCAGGCAACACCAAAAGCTAGAACATTTCTTTGGATATGTAAATGGTCCCTCAAATTGCCTTCAAAAGCTAAAGTGTGGAATCATGCAATGTCTTATTTATCAGTGTCTTTTTTTAAATGTATTAGTGTCTTTATATGTGTGACGCTATGGTAGCATGATATGTTACTAGCTCCCTTTTGTCTTCATTTTTTATCATGCTATGTCACCAATATGCCTAGTTGTCATTGTATGAACATGCATGCTACGAAGTTAGTTACTTTCACTACGACTAGTCTTAGAAAATCCCATTAGGTAAATATATACACTTGGCAACCAAAGGAAAGAAAACATGGAAGCACAAAATTGAAACTTGGAGCCACGTACAATCTGGTGTATACAACGGGAAGATTACCATGGGATGTGTCGAGTGCACATGAAACACAAAACATCACAAAAGGAGCAGGTTAGCCGCATCAACATTCACCAAGCATCATTCACTATTCAAAACAAGGAGAAGAGAGCACTTCCAAAAGCACTAATGGATTACCAAAAGCAGATATGAGGAGCAGGCTCTCCGCGGGAAGTTGGTTGACCAGATGTCGTGAAAATCACAAGCTACAAGGGGATCACAGGGAGGCGGTAAATCATATAGATGGATAGCTAGCTAGGATGCAAGTGGAGAACTTGTTCTTCTTAGATTCAAGTGTGATAGAAAGATAGATAGGGAAAGATAGATCCCCTGGTCTCGAGTAGGAAAAAAGCAACCTTGAGTAGAATTTTATTGATCGATTACATTACATGTAGAAGAAGTAATGTGAAAACAAGTTGGTAACATTAAAGAGCTTCGACACGGATCCCTGGTCTCGAGTAGGAAAAAACCTTCCCCTGTCAGTCCCATGTCGCACCCCGCGTGGGCAACCGGGCGGCCCTCAATACCTTGCCCCGCCGTCCTACCCCTCCATCTCCGCTCCCCTTCCATCACCGGCAGAGGCCGTAGGGAAAGCCCCCGCGATGGTCGGTGACGGCAGGCCCCTCTTCCCCGGTGACGACCCAATCTGGTGGGAGATCTGGGCGGCGGCGAACCTCTAGGGCGCTCGCGAGCTCGGCTGACGGTGGTGTGGTGGCGTCAGCGACGGCCTGCCCTGCTCCCGGGAAGCGCAGTGGGGGCAGCCCCCGACGGTGCCTTAGGGCCAGCTCGGGGATTGGTGCCTGCGATAGCGGTGTTCGTTCCGGCTGCGGCGAAGCACGGGAATGCGAAGTGTGCGGTGGTGGTGATCCTGGGACGGCTCTCTCCGATGCTTGGATGGCGGCGCGCCCGAGGCGCAACCGCGCGGCGGTAGGGTTGATATAGGCCTGATCTGGTCCTGATTTGGGCCTGATCCCGGTTGTTCAGCCCTGCTGCTGCATCTAGACTGTGGCCGTTTTGGGTGGATGCGGGTAGTACCTTGCACCTTGGTGGCTCCGCGGCCTGGCAACTACAGGAGATAGTGCCCAAACACTGTACCCTATCCAGCGGCCGTTTGGGTGTGGTGTTGGCGGTGGCATGGACTCGAGTTCATGGACGCCGGGGTGGCGGCCTCGGAAGGCGGTCTTCTAGGGCGTCCCTCTGGCAGAGGTGGCTTCAGGAGGTGGCATGCAATCCTTAGACTGGTGGTGTTCTGGCAAGCCCGGGTGAGCTTGATACGTTGCAAACGTATCTATAATTTTTGATGTTTCATGCTTTTTTTATAGCTACTTTTTTGTGTTTTTCCACACCTTGGTGTATTTTTATACACTTTCTCGGACTAACCTATTAACAAGATGCCATAGTACCCATTGCCAGTTTTCTGCTATTTTTGGTTTCAGAAAGTCAGAAAATGAATATTATCAGAATTGGACGGTACAGAAACCCTAAGGACCCCCTGGCACTACATCGATCTCGCCCTTTCGCCTATAAGAAGCCTTCGATACAGAAACCCTAAGGACCCGATCAAAATTCCACGAAACAGTCTGTAGCCGCCGCCATCTCCATACCTAGATCGGGAGGGATCTGAAGCTCTTTCCGGCACCCTGCTGGAGGGGAGAGATCACCCTAGAAGCCTTCTTCATCACCATGACTGCCTCCGGTGTGATGCGGGAGTAGTTCATCCCTGGACTACGGGTCCATGTAGTAGCTAGATGGTTGGTTCTTCTCCTTTGTGCTACCATGTTTAGATCTTGTGAGCTCCGTTCATGATCAAGATCATCTATTTGTAATTATACATGTTGTGTTGGCGGGGATCCAATGGATATTGAGATGCTATTTCAAATTGATTATTGATTCTATCATGTCTTTGTTATTTGTGATCTTGCATGGTTTTTGTTGTTAGTAGCTATCTTGGTCGAGTAGATGCTAGCAACTCCAAGAGGGAGTATTTATGCTTGATAGTGGGTTTATGCCTCTAGTAATCTGGGGAAGTGACAGAAATCTCTAAGGTAATAGATGTGCTGTTGCTACTAGGGAGAAAACAGCAATCCTTTATTCATAGAACAATCGTATTGTTTACTTTACACAATTTGCTTAATGCAATTATCTATTGCTTCTAACTTAATACAGGAGGGGGTTCGGATGATAACCTGAAGGTGGATTATTAGTCATAGATGTAGTTGGATTATGGTCTATGTATAATGTTGTAATGCCTGATCAAATCTCATAGGAGTCAAGATGATTAGTATATGCATGTATGCTTTCTCGATGTTTGTCAATTGCCCCACTGTAATTTGTTCACCCAACATGTCTTCTATCTTAAGGAGAATCACCTCTAGTGAAATATGGACCACGGTCCTTTCTTTTACTATCAATCTACAATCTACTATTTAATGTTTTCTATTTACTTTCTACAAGCTATTACTATCTTTCACACAATACGTTTAATCCTTTGTTTTTAGCAAAACCGGTGAGATTGACAACCTCACTGTACGTTGGGGGCAAAGTTCTGTGGTTGTGTTGTGCATGATTCCAAGTTGGAAACAACACCTTGGAGGTGTTTCCTTGCTCCTACTGGTTCGATAACCTTGGTTTCTTAACTGAGGGAAAACTTGTTGTTGTGCTCATCATACCTTCCTTTTGGGGTTCTGCAACTAGCTCGAATATATTTTGAGCCATCAAGCTCTTTTTCTGGCGTCGTTGCTGGGGAGTCAATGACATCTTCACAAGGGGAGTCCCTCATAACCAATCTCTTTGCTTTGTTTTTTTGTTTTGCTTAGTTTATTTCTGCTTTGTTTGCTTGTTTCTTTTTATCAAAAACTCACAAAAAAAATCAGTTCCTGCTATAGTTGTTATTTTTGTTGGTCTGTTATTGTATTGCTTTATCATGCTTTCTATCAATTGTTGGTTTCTTTGAAACTAGATCTTATTGGCAAGATGGGTTCATGGAACAACAAAAATATTATGCGGAACACCGCTTGTCACAAAAAGGGAAACACTTATGGGAACAAATTGATAAATTGTATGCCATTGCTAGAAACATATGCTCTACTTATAATGTAACTTATTGCTTTGATAAATCTTGTTGTTGTAAGAGGTATAAACACCTCCCTTTTAAATGTGAGTATAATGATGATGTTACCGTATCTTCTTATGTTAAGGGAAATTATGACTTTTATGATGTGGAACAAATTGAAGAATTTATTGCTTGGAAGGGTGCATTCTAACTTGCTTATTTTCTTGAAAATACTGATGATGCACCTTATAAATATGAGGTTTATGATATACTAAAATTTTGCCTTGATAATTACAAGGAATAAAATGGCTATATTCTTAAATATCTTAATAAATGCTCACCACCAACGGAAGAGACTAATGCCTTGCAGGAGCCTACGGAAGAAGAAATTGCTGAAACTAGAAGCTTGATACATTACAAATGTATCTATAATTTATGATGTTCCATGCTTGGTTTTATCTACTTTCTTGTGTTTTTCCACACTTTGGAGTACTTTTCATATGATTTCTTGGACTAACCTATTAACAAGATACCACAGTGCCAGTTGCCAGTTTTCTGCTGTTTTTGGTTCCAGGAAAGTCAGAAAATCAATATTCTTGGAATTGGACAGGAGAAAAGCCAAAGTTCCTATTTTACCGGAAGACTCACGGAGCCAGAATACGAGACGGAGGAAGGCCAGGGCCTGGCCACACCCCCCCCCCCCTCCCCAGGTGCGGGCAGCCCTAGGCCGCGCCAGCTCAAGGTGTGGGCCCCCTAGCCCGCCACCGACCTTGCCTCCTTCGCCTATATATTCCCCTCGATGCGAAAACCCTAGGTCGTCAAGCCTCCAGCCACCAAAAGTTCCGCAGCGCCGCCGCCACCGAAGGGGAGATTCGGGGGACAGAAAGTCTCTGTTCCGGCACCCTGCCGAGACGGGGAAGTGCCCCCGGAGCCATCTCCATCGATCTCGATCAACATCTCTATCACCATTGCTGATTCCCATGATGAGGAGGGAGTAGTTCTCTCTCGAGGCTAAGGGTTCTACCGGTAGCTATGTGTTCATCTCTCTCTATGCATGATCTTATTGAGATCATGAGCTTGTAATCTATAGATCATGATCTTATTTAATAGATCTCTGATCTCCCCATGTGTGTGAGTGACAACGTGTACACCATGGTGGCACTTAGGCTAGAGATTACAAATACTTGTTATGAGTTATATTTGGAGTTGGATGTCTTTATGAAATTGTGGTGTTTGTTGGATCCATCTAGTGCTCAAGGTTACAGTGTGGGGTTTTCTAGATGGGAAGGCTTACTTTGAGGTGTGCTGTTATAGCCCTACCATCGATTAGAGTGTCCAACCGGAGAGTAGTTCAGCGTAGTATCATGAAGATGATATATTTATATGAGAGTGTTCACTAGTGAAAGTATGATCCCTAGGCCTTGTTTCTAAGCATTGAAACACTGTTTGCATCTAGATCTGTTACATGTTTGCTTGCTTCCATCTTTATTTCAGTTTTACTTTAGTCTTTTCCACGCCATCAAGCTATCTTCTATCACCGTTACCACTTATAATTATCCATACCACTTGTATTTCACTATCTCTTCGTCAAACTAGTGCACCTATACACCTAACAAGTGTATTGGGTGTGTTGGGGACACAAGAGACTTCTTGTATCTTGATTGCAGGATTGCATGAGAGGGAATACCTTTGACCACTTCCTCCCTGAGTTCAATAAACCTTGGGTGATCCACTTAAGGGAAAACTTGCTGCTATTCTATAAACGTCTGAACTTGGAGGCCCAACAACTGTCTACAAGAATAGAAGTGCGTAGAAATCAAGCTCTTTTCTGGCGTTGTTGCTGGGGAGGTAAGCTAAAAGGTACTCACATCCTCCGGTGTGAGTGCTCGAAGTTATTTCCTTTAGATTCTGCAATTTTGTCATTTTGTTTCTTGTTTTCACTTGTTAGGCTTAATGGAAAACAACAACAAAATTAGAGAGCTTTATAGTATTTATCTTGAGTTAGGACATGAAGTGTTTGAAGAGAAAATTAAAAAACCTATGGAACTTTATTTGCATGCTAATAGCAATGTTCTAGTATGAATTCTTTGGACACCATTATTGCTAATGCTATGGAAAAGTCTAAGCTTGGGGAAGCCAGTTTTGATGAAAATGATCTTTTTAGTTCCCCAGCTTTGGAAGATAGCTATTCTATTGCTTATGATGATACCAAACCTCCAATATATGATGATTATAATGATGAATATGATATTTTCAGTCCACCTACTATTGAGGAGAAAATTAATTATGATTAAAATATGCCTCCTATATTTGATGATTATGGTGATGAGAATAATAATGATAGCTATTTTGTTGAATTTCCTTCCACTATAATTAATAAGAATGACTATGTTTATGTGGGGAGTATTAATTCTTTTATGCATGTGGCTCATGATAAGAATCTTTCATGTGATTTTTATATTGTTAATTTTATTCATGATGCTACTGAAAGTTATTATGAGAGAGGGAAACATGGTTTTATGTATCTCAACAATATTAAGGTTCCCCTCTTTATGTTGAAAATTTTGAAGTTGCACTTGTTTTGCTTTCCTATGCTTGTTGATTTGTGATTTCATGATTTGTTTCTTTACAAGATTATTTTTCATAGGAAGTGGGTTGAACTTAAATGTGTTTTGAATTTGCTTCCTGATGCTCTCTTTTACTTCAATTGATATTTCTTATGTGAGCATCTTCTCAAACTATTATCCCTAACTTAAAGGCGTTAAAGAAAAGTACTTATTGGGAGATAACCCAAAATTTTTAGTTGAGTCTTGGAAGTTATTACTTCATTACTTACCTATCCTTATCCTTTTTATTTTCTTTTTGTGCCAAGAGTAACCTCTAATGAGAGAGAAGTAATGATTGGGAAAGTTGTTGTCCCGAAACAGATTTCTGTGCTTCACCGTAAAAATTCGTGTAAAATCTCTGAACGTCTTTTTGAGGCGTGAATTTTTTTGCTTCTGCCCCATGTTGTTATCTAACTTTCGTTAGTTCAACACTTTTTTATTTGATCAACAGAAGGTCTTCGCAAATATTCGTCTTTACCCGCTAGTCTGTTTTGACAGATTTCTAACATTTTCTGCATTTGCTTCTTGTTGGTTCCTTTTTTAGTTCTTTTGGGGATTTGAGATTTTTGAGGGAAGTGCTACAGTAGCTGGTGTTCTAATGGAAGTTTATTTGGTGTTAGAACTGAACCTTAAGACTTATTTATCTTGAGTGCACTAATGTTGCTAATAAAGATTGTGTGAAGTTTTATATGAAGGAAAAATTTCAGGTGTATGGAAGGAATGAGTAATGAGATGAAGAATGGACGAAAGCTCAAGCTTGGGGATGCCACGCGTGTCACCCCAAGAAATATCCAAGAAGTACAAGCGTCAAAGCTTGGGGATGCCCAAGGCATCCCCTTCTTTATCAATAAAAATCCCAGGTTTCTTCCAAACACTTCATTTTTATTGTTTCATGCATAGTTGTGTTGTTCTTGGAGCGTCATTTTTTCGTTTTTGTTTTTGTTTTTCATTTGCTTTGTTTGCTTAGTTTGCTGAATAAATTGGTTGGACCCCCTCTTTCATACATTGGTTTTCAAATAGTTTGGTTTGGTTTGGAAAAGAGTAGGAAAGCTCATGCTTAAGTGGTAAAGAGAGCTTGTTTTTTACTATGTCCTATGCTTTGTCATGCCATGCTTGATATTGTTTTGGCTTTATGCTTAGTATTCTTTGCTATAGCATGACTTGTTATAAACAATTTAGATTGCTTAATGTGCCTTGGATGAATCATGCGTTGTTTTAGCATATTAAAGCATAGCATAGTGGTATTCTCCTTTGATGCTTTATTTGGGTTGACTTGGCGCATGCTCACACCATGTTATGACTATCCAAAGTCACCATAGACTTTATGATCCTTTAGTTTTCAACTTGTAGTGCCAGTTTATGCTTTGATCAATGATGTTTTGTCGCTCTGCATGATTATGGCCATTATTGCTCTCTTAGTTTGTCGCTCCCAGTCTTTTGCTAGCCTCCACAACCAAGTATGAGTTCCACTCATGCATCCAACTCCCTAAACCAAGTTATTACAAAGAGTCCACCATACCTACCTACTAGCATATGCTATTCCAAGTATATTCATGCTTTTGTTTACCTTCCAAATTAAACTTGTTATGAGAAAACTAGTGATTAAAGCTCTCACGAACTTGATGGCACACTTTAATTTTCTTGCCCTTAATAAACTTGAACCATTGTGTCGTCAATGTTGTATATGCTTGCACTTATCTGTTGGGAATTAGCAGAACCATGCTTTCATGGGGAACGCTTTCAACACACTTGGTACTTGTACCTAGTTGATATCATGCTCTTTTGTATATGGATGTCGTCGGTGTGAAATGAAAGGGGAGCTTGTAAGTCCATGGAGTTATGTATATGTGTTAGAGAAACGCCTGGGCCACTGGTCTAATCCATGCTGACATGGTGGAAACCTGCAGCGTAACCATAATGAGCTGTCTATAAAGCATTCTTCTTATAAAAAAGAGTCCTATATTGAGAAAATAAAGAGAAAGGAAAAAAAGAGATATATGAAAAGAGGAAAGAGAGAAAAAAGCACCATATTCCCATGGTAAATAAGAAGATTGCTGAGATGCTCGTTATCTACTTGCCTTGTCATTTTGATATGGGGATTCTTGCGTATCATCGGGCAAGGGGTACCCCGTTGGCGGTTCTCTATGATACACATGTACTTACAATGAAAAGAACTTACCGGTGACTAAACTTGAGTAGCATGAGGAGTGGCCCTCGTATTCAAGGGACATGAGATTTCTAACTTATACTTCTTCAAGCATGTACACCATAGTTTGTTCACTTTAACCTTAATCACTTCAAGATGCTTATGATAGGGGCAATGAGAGCTGAAAGCTATAAGTACCATAATTTTTGGAAGCTATTTATGAAACTTGAATCTCTGCTTCCTTCTATGAAGGCCTTTCTTCTACCATTATATTGAGTCTCCACCTTCTACCTTTATGCACTTACTTTGAGAGCATAGTGGCCATTCTTAGTTCTATGTGCATTGTCCCAAGACTAGTTGATTGATGCATACCTTGATATTGCTTGTTTTAAACTATTTGTATCTAGTCACTCTTATGAACTTTGAAGGTGCCCTATGCATTTATATTTGCTACTCTATCAGGGACAAGCTGAATGCCATTATGTTATGTTTTCTTTATGTGAAACAAACAAACGTCTTGCAAAGCACTGTTATTCATGAATCTTTTGTTTGTGCATTTTCATGTTGCAACATAGTTTCTTTATCTTATTGCTAGAACTTTTTCTTTCATGCTATGTTGAAGTACTATGATCCCAGCTATGAATGTTTTACAAATATTTTGATCAAGTTTATGATGGTGCATGTCACCTTAAAAATTATTCTTTCTTTTTGTCACTTACCTACTGGAGGACGAGGAGGAGTTAAGCTTGGGGATGTTGATACATTACAAATGTATCTCTAATTTTTGATGTTCCATGCTTGGTTTTATCTACTTTCTTGTGTTTAGTGCACACTTTGGAGTACTTTTCATATGATTTCTTGGACTAACCTATTAACAAGATGCCACAGTGCCAGTTGCCTGTTTTCTGCTGTTTTTGGTTCCAAGAAAGTCAGAAAATCAATATTCTCGGAATTGGACGGGACAAAAGCCAAAGTTCCTATTTTACCGGAAGACTCACGGAGCCAGAATACGAGACGGAGGAGGGCCAGGGCCTGGCCACCCCCCCCCCCCCCCCCCAAGGCGCGGACAGCCCTAGGCCGCGCCAAGGCATGGTGTGGGCCCCCTGGCCAGCCATCGACCTTGCCTCCTTTGCCTATATATTCCCCCCGATGCGAAACCCTAGGTCGCCAAGCCTCTAACCACGAAAAGTTCCGCAGCGCCGCCGCCACCGAAGGGGAGATTCGGGGGACAGAAAGTCTCTGTTCCGGCACCCTGTCGGGACGGGGAAGTGCCCCCGGAGCCATCTCCATCGATCTCGATCAACATCTCCATCACCATTGCTGATTCCCATGATGAGGAGGGAGTAGTTCTCTCTCGAGGCTAAGGGTTCTACCGGTAGCTATGTGTTCATCTCTCTCTCTATGCATGATCTTATTGAGATCATGAGCTTGTAATCTATAGATCTCCCTTGCTACTCAAGTGCTTTAATAGATCTCTGATCTCCCCATGTGTGTGAAAGTGACAGCGTGCACACCATGGTGGCACTTAGGCTAGAGATTACAAATACTTGTTATGAGTTATATTTGGAGTTGGATGTCTTTATGAAATTGTGGTGTTTGTTGGATCCATCTAGTGCTCAAGGTTACAGTGTGGGGTTTTCTAGATGGGAAGGCTTACTTTGAGGTGTGCTGTTATAGCCCTACCATCGATTAGAGTGTCCAACCGGAGAGTAGTTCAGCGTAGTATCATGAAGATGATATATTTATATGAGAGTGTTCACTAGTGAAAGTATGATCCCTAGGCCTTGTTTCTAAGCATTGAAACACTGTTTGCATCTAGATCTGTTACATGTTTGCTTGCTTCCATCTTTATTTCAGTTTTACTTTAGTCTTTTCCACGCCATCAAGCTATCTTCTATCACCGTTACCACTTATAATTATCCATACCACTTGTATTTCACTATCTCTTCGCCGAACTAGTGCACCTATACACCTGAAAAGTGTATTGGGTGTGTTGGGGACACAAGAGACTTCTTGTATCTTGATTGCAGGATTGCTTGAGAGGGAATACCTTTTACCACTTCCTCCCTGAGTTCGATAAACCTTGGGTGATCCACTTAAGGGAAAACTTGCTGCTGTTCTACAAACCTCTGCACTTGGAGGCCCAACAACTGTCTACAAGAATAGAAGTGTGTAGACATCAAAGCTCATTGGATGAAAATGAGGAGGAGAGTGATGATCAAGCGGAGGAAGAATGGATCTACCCATTCCTACCTTCTAATGAGAGTAACTCTTTACCCCTTACATTATTTGATTCTCACCCATGCTTACCAAAGGAGGATGAATGTTATGTTGCTATGGATTCTTTTAAAAATGTTTATAATAAAGCTCTAGATGATGGTCCTATATTGATTGATAATATTAATTATACTACTATTGAAAATGAGATTGATCAATCATCTTGTTATAAATTTGTTAAAAGTGGGTTTGAAGGTTTTAATCCCACTATTTTTGATCTTGATAAAAATTATGTGTTTGTAGATCATGAAAAGCATGTGTTATGTGATAGTTATATTGTTGAGTTTATTCATGAGGCTACTGAAAATTTTTATGAGAGAGGAAAATATGGTTGTAAATGTTTTCATGGTACTGAAACACCTGTCTATTTGCTGAAAGTTTTGAAGTTACTCTCGTTTTATCTTCCTATGCATGTCACTTTGTTATTTGTGAATTAATTTGCGTATAAGATTCCTATGCATAGGAAGTCGGTTAGACTTAATTGTGTTTTGAATTTTCTTCTTGATGCTCTCTTTTACTTCAATTCATATTTCTTATGTGAGCGTCATCAAAAACAATTATGCCTAGCTCAAAGGCGTTAAAAAAAGTACCTATTGGGAGATAACCCAAATTTTTTAGTTTAGTATTGGAAGTTATTGCTTCAGTAATGACCTCTCCTTATCATTTTTGTGTGGTTTTTGTGCCAAGAGTAACCTCTAATGAGAGAGAAGTTATGCTTGGGAAAGTTGCTGTCCCGAAACAGATTTTTGTGCTTCGCTATAAAAATTCGTGAAAAATCTATGTACGTCGGTTTGAGCTATAATGTTTTGTGATTCTGCCCCATGTTGTTATCCAACTTTCGTTAGTTCAACACTTTTCAATTTGAGCAACATAAGGTCTTCTAAAAAATTGGTTTTTACCCGCTGGTCTGTTTTGACTGATTTTCTGCCATTATTTGCATTTGCCTCTTAATATCTTTCTATTTGAGTCCTCTTTGATCATTTGAACTTTTTAAAGGAAGTGCTACAGTATCTTGTGTTTTAATGGAAGTTTTACTTGTGTTGGAACTGAACCAAAAGACTTATTATCTTGAGTACACTAATGTTGCTAATGAAGATTGTGTGAAGTTTGGAATGAAGGAAAAAATTTAGGTGTAGGAAAGAGTAATGTGATAAGGTTAAGAGTGGACAAAAGCTCAAACTTGGGGATGCCACCCCATGTCACCCCAAGAAATATCCAAGAAGTACAAGCGTCAAAGCTTGGGGATGCCCAAGGCATCCCCTTATTTATCAATAAAAATTTCAGGTTTCTTCCAAACACTTCATTTTTATTGTATCATACATAATTGTGTTGTTCTTGGAGCGTCTTCATTTTTGTTTTTGGTTTTTGTTTGACTAGTTTGCTTGAATAAATTGGTTGGACCCCCTCATTCATACATTAGTTTTCAAATAAGTTGGTTTGGATTGGAAAAGAGTAGGAAAAGTTCATGCTTAAGTGGTAAAAAAGAGCTTGTTTTTGACTATAGCCTATGCTTTATCATGTCATGCATGATATTGTTTTGGCTTTATTCTTAGTGGTTTTTGCTGTAGCATGACATGTTATAAACAATTGAGATTGCTTAATGTGCCTTGAAAGAATCATGCGTTGTTTTAGCATATTAAAGTATAGTATTGTGGTATTCTCCTTTGATGCTTTATTTGGGTTGACTTGGCGCATGCTCACACCATGTTAAGACTATCCCAAGTCACCATAGCCTCTATGATCATTTAGTTTTCGACTTGTAATATCACTTTATGCTTTAATTAATGATGTTTTTGTTGGGGATCGGCAGCGGAAAACAAAAAATTTCCTACGTGGGAACCCAAAAAATGCCTAGGATCTATCTATGTAGTAATGCGGTAACGGCCAATGCGTAGAGAATACATACATTTGTAGACCGTACCTAGTTAACGTTCCGCGGGGAACATGGTTGAAGTAGTCGTACTCGTAGCCAACCTCAAGATCGTGAAGCTCCTCGCAGGTCACCCCTTGCTCCTTCTTCATCTTCATCGTGCAACAGCTCCGGCTCACGACATTTAAGCACCCCAAGTGTTGTGCCTCGTATCTTCGTACACATCGGGTGCACGATGAGACCTCTGGCTCCCCGATCCCGCCGGGAGTGCGGAAGTTGATATCCGGCTAGGAATCCCTGCAGCGCAATGGCGTGTTGCAGGTGTGCCTCCATAACACAGCCTAGACTTGGGGCCATGGTTACAAGGTATAGAGAGAGGGAGGGAGAAAGTCAACCAAAGGACTTCTCAAACTGTGTGTTTAATCCCACCCATGGGCACCCCTTTATCTAGGCGGAGGGGGTATGCCCTCCCCATTAGGTTACGCATGTGGGACTAATAGGCAAAGGAAAAATACATGTATTTTCGTCCTGGCCGATTGGGCCGAATTAACTTAGCCCAATAGACAAAACAGAAAACAACTAATAAAAGAAAAAGAGGCAGCCAGGGAAGAGGCTGGCCAGGTGGGACTTGGCACAGCCCACCTCGCGCCCAGATATTCCCGCGTGGCAGCGACCTAGCGAGGCAGCCTGGGTGGGCCGGCTCTGCCGCCCAGCGGCCCAGCATGCCGGCTCGGTCCGCCCGCTGCGCCAGCTCCCCGCGTGCCTGCGTGGGTCAGGTCGAGCAGGCCTGGGTGGCGGCTGGCGGCTGCGGCCCGCCCCTGCATGGCGTGGAATATTCGTCGCCCGCCCCCGTCCGTAGCCCAGCTGCATGCCGCCCTGTGCGGTGGCAGTTATCTGTCGCCCACGTCGCTGGCTGTTTTTATTTTTCCAATTCTTTTTTTCTCCAATTTTATTTCTACGCTATTTCCCTCCGGGATTTGACCTAATATAAAAGTTGCTTTTATATATCTTAATCTAAATATTATTTAGAATATATTAATTCATAATTAACATATAATAAATATATATTTAAATTCCCATTTATCCAAAAATACTTTTCGGGGTCTTTTCCTTTATTCTTTCTCCGAACAACTTCGGATCTCTCTGTGGAACGATTCCGACTTTCTCTCTTTCTCTACTGTGATTCCGCTTACGAATGATCACTCTCATCATACCCTTAAGTGTATTCTCTCACGGCTCGGGAATGCTCTAGACATGATCTGTATCAATGATCAACAGAGGGACCAGGGGTATCCATGTGACCCCTATGCATGTCTGATGACAATGTCGTTTGAACCGCTAAATGTAGCATCCTCTTCCTTTTGTTTCTCGATACGACTTGTCCGATATGCGAACATTGGTATCCCATACCTTGTTCAATCTCGTTCATAACACGTTCTGTTTTTTTCTTGTTACCGTGATATTATATCCCCGTGACCGAGTCACATGTTGCAGCATTTATGGATGTAATCTCACCAAGCCGGCCGTATGTATCTTTACCCATCATGTGGGTGAACAAATTGTGGTCTTGCAGTCACATGTCATCAACTGTTCCTTTGGAATACCCAACATACACCTTTATGGCCACCATATTACCAGATGATGGTTGGTGTAGTCAAAGCAGCCTCGGGAAACAGTGAGTAATATGAGCTCACGGTCTAAGGAGAAGGAGTCTAGGTATAGCTGTTGCAACAATGAACTATATGAATTGATGATGTTGGAATCCTTCGAGGAATGTCCAATCACATCATTCTCCAATGATATGATCCCGTTGTCAGTCGGCATAAATGCCCATGATCTTGAAACCCAGATCATCATCATGACCAACGAACTAGTATGAATAGAGGCTACTAGGGACTTTGTTGTTTCATACCACACATGTACCAATGTTTCTACTTGGCACAGTTATAGCACAATATGAAACTATTATAAACTAATTGAGATATGACAATAAAAACCTATTTATTATTTGCCTCTATGGCATATCTCCTTCAGTCTCCCACTTGCACTAGAGTACAAATAACCTAGCTTGCATTTTACTCATATAAACCATATACCATATGCGTTTACAGATCATGCATGCTCATGGGAAACGTCATGTCCATATTTTGTTTTACCAGATCATTATGTCTTTTGGAAAACATTAATGTCTTCCTAATTTTGACATTCACACCATTATCGTATAATGGGTCGAAGTATTTGTTTGGCAACAAAGTGAGACTTTTGTTTCTAGTGTTTATAATGACGGTCGTTTTCACCGTTATCATCTAAACTTCGAAACACACTTTGCTATACTTTGTGTATATACTATAGTCATGGCAGTAGAACGAGGCCGGATTCCAGGAGCTTATAGTGACTTTAGATCAACCTCGAGGGTTTTCTCATGGGAAATGGGCCCTAGGACACATCATTCTACGTTAAAAGCGAACTAGCCCCACCATAACATTATACATCACATCAGATGGAGCTTTTATACTTCTATATCTATATAGATCCTAGTGCATGAAATGCAACTATGTAACTTACATTGCTTCTTGCTACTTAAGTACACACTTAATTCTAGTTCAGTGATCAACTCAGGAATCACTTAAAGACATGTTCTTACATTTAGGACTTTGTCCTACCAACCAGTACCTTGGGTCACATTATGTTGAGTATACAACATGGTTTTATGGAAGAACCTATGACTGCGGCATAGGAGATGCAACACATCTCTTTCTTTCCACCATAGTTGCAATACTAACTCAATTCTTCATACAGTAAGAACTTATTTCATACCTTGTTCCATTCTCAGCTTCTTCAGAATCTTGCTTAGGACATTCTGAACATCTTTCAGAATCAAGTCCTGGAAGCATTAGACATTCAGTGTTTATTAAACTCACCAATCTATCTCGATAGATCTTGTTATTTAATAACTTCAACTTCATCCTTATCTATCTAATTTAAATATTATTAACACCAATCACATCATTCACACATGTCGTCCACATATCCCAGAATGATTTCACGCTCCCACTCAAATATGACATTCATGTTTGAGATCCAGGGATTTCACTTAGTGCCCACTCAAAATATGTTAGCTACATATTATGAATTAGCCAAGCTGATTTGCTCCCACTCAAATCTAGGTTCTCTCGACAATCTTGGACATTCCAAATTCTTTGATCATCATCAAATCGAGAATTCCACTAACGAGATTTCAATGACCATTCATTTCTCGTACTCAGGTGCATCACGCTTCTTTGCATTTCGTAGGTATGTCTTGTTCAAAACATGACAAGTGAATCAATAATATAATTCCACAAACTTGTAGAATATATAGTTGAATCCTACTTTCTTTAGTAAAAGTATTCCCTACAACTTTATGATCATTATCATTGGTTTCTCCTCTATATGTAGAGTTTGGACTTGCGGAACAAATCCGCTGCGCCACTCAACAATCCGGAGGCAAGGTCAAATACCTTGTTTGATCTTTTACTTTCTTCCACTTGTATCTTTATCAAGACACATCAACTTTGGACAACAGCAGGTTTGTCCCTTGTGGAAGACGCATTCATAGCTTCCTAAGAATACTCTACAAAGACTTGTTTATTCGCCAAGACTTTGACTTGTCGAAGTCTCCAAAAACTCGAACGTGCCATAACACTTATGGTGTTTTTTCCACAAATCTTTGGATGTTCCTTTGTATTTAAAATCAGTGTTTGCTTATTTTGATCTTTAACTCTAAATGACAACTACAACCCCTATAAGAGATAATATCATACCATATGTATCTAATACATAATGATTATGATGTTTAGACATTTCAACATAGTTTGAATTCATCTAATTATCATAATTTGTGAAACATCTTTCACAAGTTCCTTTTATGCTAAACTTAAACTTGAATACCTTAGTCATGTCGATCAAATTGAAGAGACTTGTTAATTCAGTTAATTCAATATCCCATTTAGTTATGAACTCATTTGAACAATTCAAATCATTTCAAACTTCATATTTCATTAAGTAAATACACTTATTCACTTAAGTCCACAATAACCTAATGATTTCCACTACTTGTTGAAAATACGATACATCACTATGTATAAGATTCAACATTTCTTCGCATATCACCATTTTACCAGAATGCGGAGTTTTAGTCATTCTGCCCAAGAAGGCATGGTTTTGCAAAGTCTCTAGATTAAGCATCTAGGACCCTGATCTTTCATAAAGAACCTGAAATAACCAAAATGAATTAAACTATAGTGTCTTTTCATTATTAAGCTTTGGATATCTTTTAGCATTCTAATCCTTTATAAATGTTTAAACCATTATCACTAACATAGTGATGAGAATAACTTATTTATAATCGTAATGTGACCATAAGGTATTATTCATAAGAATAGTATAAACTGGCTTGTAACTTGTTCATATAAATAATCGTCTCGCCAAAAAGTAAGACACACAAACTAGGATTACAAAATTATATTCAAGTCCACTAATCCAAATGACAAACTTTGAGGAAAGAGGTGATGCCGACCATCAACTGTTTTGCTTGCCATCATCAAGTCACGTTGCCTCAAAACCAGCAATTCTCTAGCAGATCCTCCTGTTTTCACAAAACGGGACAAGTATCAAATACTTCGCAAACCGCAACGAGTTTTGCAAGAATCACATTTATAATTTGTATATCTTACATATACTTTTTCATCCATGACCTCCTTTTGCAATCAAGCCCTTCTAAGAGTTCTCAACTCTAATGCAAGATCGCTAAGTGTATTTCTAAACATTCTGGAGTCATCGAATTATCTCCTAATGGTTATTGTATCAAAAAGAGAAAATCACCTTTTACGAGGATATCCCTCAGGCGTGGGTATTAATCTATGAAGTTGGACCCTTTTGCTAAGTTCCAGATTAAGCAATATATTCCCATGGTCGCAAAGGACCTCAATGGGATAGGCTAAGATCTACTAAGATATTTGCAAACAGACATCTAGACTAAGTTTATAATAAGAGATCAATTTATAATTGGTCTCCACTAAAATTGTCATCCCCTGGACGAATCCCTATCCTCTACACCTCCCCCGATCATCACGGCCATCAGTGCATTATTAAAGGTAGACATTCACTAATGTCAATCACATCATCCATGTGACTCATGCTCGATCTTTCGATCTCTTGTTTTCCGAGGCCATGTTTGTACATGCTAGGCTCGCCAAATATAACTTGTGTGTATTTGATGTGCAACATGGCTTACACCCATTGTATGCGATCGTAGATATGTCTGACCCCTGATCATCACGGTCGGCCTCATACCGAAGAAATTTCTTGGTGGTGCACACACAAGGGGAACACGTAGCATTTGAATTAAATAGGGATTATCTTATTTGCTACCATTGAGTATCTAAATACTAGCACACAATAAGATGTAAAATAGTTATCAACATCATATGTATAATGTGATATAATATGGTCTTTCTTGCGCCTTGATCTCCATCGAGCGCTCCGGCATGATCTCCATCTTGCCCTTGGTTTGACGCCAAGTCCACGACGCCGCCACCAGGTCGGCCATCGGAACGATGACTATTACTATACTACTTATCAACAGAAAAGTAAACTACTTTACCTTCGTAACGACCAATGCCATATCATAATCACATGCCCCCTGCAAAATAAAGTTAGACGCCTCTACTTTATCTATTGCAAGTTTTACGTGGTTGTTAGGGCTTTCGCACTAGAACCGTTTCTAAACTACGAACTTTCCAACCACAACATGGATCCAACAGTTGTCTCTATTACACCCCATTCGGGGCCCTCCGTTGTAAATGCTATATCAACTATCTTATGAGAGACAAACACCCGCTAGCCATTTATACGGTACAAGCTATATTTTGAGCATGGAACCAGTCTCGCGTACGAATACGCGTAAGGTCGGTCTAGGCCGCTTCATCAAACAATACCGTGATATAAACAAGTACACATTAGAGGGTAACAACTAAGGGATCAATGCCTGCACAATACATGTGCATACTGGCCGTACAGCACCTCCTACGCATAGATCGGCTCTGATACCACTGTTGGGGATCGGCAGCAGAAAACAAAAAAGTTCCTACGTGGGAACCCCAAAAACTGCCTAGGATCTATATATGTAGTAATGCGGTAACGGCCAATGCGTAAAGAATACATACCCTTGTATACCGTACGCGGTTAACATTCCGCGGGGAACGTGGTTGAAGTAGTCGTACTCATCTTCATCATGCAACAGCTCAGGCTCACGACATTTAAGCGCCTCAAGTGTTGCGCCTCGTGTCTTCGTACACATCCGGTGCACGATGAGACCTCTGGCTCCCCGATCCTCCCGGAAGTATGGAAGTTGATATCTGGCTAGGAATCCCTGCAGCACAACGGCGTGCTGCAGGTGTGCCTCGATTGCACAACCCAGACTTGGGACCATGGTCACAAGGTATAGAGAGAGGGAGGGAGAAAGTCAACCAAAGGACTTCTAAAATTGTGTGTTTAATCCCACCCATGGGCACCCCTTTATATAGGCGGAGGGGGTGTGCCCTCCCCATTAGGTTAGCCATGTGAGACTAATAGGCAAAGGAAAAATATAGGTATTTTCATCCTGGCCGATTGGGCCGAATTAACTCAGCCCAATAGACAAAACATAAAACATCTAATAAAAGAAAAGGAGTCAGCCAGGGAAGAGGCTGGCCGGGTGGGCCTTCGCGCGGCCCACCTCGTTCCCAGCTGTTCCCGCATGGCAGCGACCTGGCGAGGCAGCCCGGCGGCCCAGCACACCAGCTCGATCCGCCCGCTGCGCCAGCTCCACGCGCGCCCGCGTGGGCCGGGTCGAGCAGGCCCGGGTGGCGGCTAGAAGTTGCGGCCCGCCCCCACGTGGCGCGGAATATCTGTTGGCCGCCCCCGCGCGTAGCCCAACTGCATGCCGCCCTATGCAGTGGCAGTTATTTGCCGCCCACGGGGCTGGCTGTTTTTCTTTTTCCAATTTTTTTTCTGCAATTTTATTTCTAGGCTATTTCCCTCCGGGATTTGGCCTAATATAGAAATTGCTTTTGTAAACCTTAATCTAAATATTATTTAGAATATATTAATTCATAATTAACATATAATAAATATATATTTAAATTCCCATTTATCCGAAAACAATTTTCAGGGTCTTTTCCTTTATTCTTTCTTCGAACAACTTCGGATCTCTCCGCAGAATGATTCCGACTTTCTCTCTTTCTCTACTGTGATCCCGTCTTACGAATGATCGCTCTCATCGTACCCTTAAGTGTATCCTCTCATGGCTCGGGAATGCTCTAGACATGATCTGTATTAATGATTAATAGAGGGACCAGGGATATCCATGTGACCCCTATGCATTCCTAATGACAATATCATTTGAACCGCTAAATGTAGCATCCTCTTCCTTTTGTTTCTCGGTACAACTTGTCCGAGATCCGATCATTGGTATCCCATACCTTGTTCAATCTCGTTCACAACAAGTTCTGTTTTTTTCTTGTTACCGTGATATTACATCCCCGTGACCGAGTCACATGTTGCAACATTTATGGATGTAATCTCACCAAGCCGGTCGTATGTATCTTTACCCGTCATGTGGGTGAAAAAATCCCGGTCTTGCATTCACATGTCATCAACTGTTCCTTTGGAATACCCAACATACACCTCTATGGCCACCGTATTACCAGATGATGGTTGATGTTGTCAAAGCAGCCTCGGGAAACAATGAGTAATATGAGTTCACGGTCTAAGGAGAAGGATTCTAGGTATAGATGTTGCAATAATGAACTATATGAATTGATCGTGTTGCAATCCTTGGAGGAATGTCCAATCACATCATTCTCCAATGATATGATCCCGTTGTCAGTCAGCATAAATGCCCATGATCTTGAAACCTAGATCATCATCATGACCAATGAACTAGTATGAATAGAGGCTTCTAGGGACTTTGTTGTTTCATACCACACCTGTACCAATGTTTCTACTTGGCACAGTTATAGCACAATATGAAACTATTATAAACTAATTGAGATATGACAATAAAAACCTATTTATTATTTGCCTCTAGGACATTTCGCCTTCAGTTTTGTCGCTTTGCATGATTATGGCTATTATTGCTCTCTTAGTTGGTCACACCTAGTCTTTTGCTAGCCTCCATACCAAGTATGAGTTCCACTCATGCATCCAACTCCAAACAAAACCAAGTTATTCCAAAGAGTCCACCATACCTACCTATTAACATTTGCTATTCCATGTATATTTATTTTTTTATCTACCTTCCGAATTAAACTTGTTATGTGAAAATTAGTGATTAAAGCTCTCACGAACTTGATGGCACACTTTACATTTCTTGCACTTAATAATCTTGTATCATTGTGTCCATCTTTGTTGCGTATATACTTGCGCTTTATAAGTTGAAGTTAGCAGAACCATGTATCATGGGGAACGCTTTCAACATTGCACTTATTATTCCATTGATATCATGATTCTTTTGCTAATGGATCTCGGCGGTGTGAAATAAAAGGGGAACCTGTAAGATCATGGAGTTTGTATGTGTGTTAAAGAAACGCCTGGGACGCTAGACTAAGCCATGCCTAATCATGGTGGAAACTTGCAGCGTAACTATAATGAGCATTCTATGAAGCTTCCTCAATAAAAACCTATGCACATAGAAAATAAAAAGATCGCTGAAATGCTCATTGTCTGATGCCTTGTCATTTTGATATGAGATAGCTCTTGTGTCATGGGGGAAGGGGTACCCCATTGGTGCTTCTCTATGATACATATGTACTTACAATGACAAGGCCTTACTTGTGACTGAAGTTGAGTAGCATGAGGTTCGGTACTCGTAAGCAAGGGCATGAGATTTCAACTTACAAGTTGTCAAGCATATCCTCTTAGTTGTGTCATTTTAACCTTAATCACCTAAATATGCTTATGATAGGGGCAATGAGAGTTGAAAGCTAATCAATACCATAGTTTTTCGAAGCTCTTTATGAGACTTGAATCCCTGCTTCCTTTTATGAAGGCCTTTCTTTTACTTTTATGTTGAGTCTCCATCTTCTATCTTTATGCACCTATTGGGAGAGCATAGTGGTAATTCTTAGTTTAATGTGCATTGTCCCAAGACTTGTTGATTCATTCATAACTTTGGTATTGCCTGTTCTTAAACTATTTGTATCTAGTCACCCTTATGAACTTTGAAGGTGTCCTATGCATTTATCTTTTGCTACACTATGAGGGACAAGCTGAATACCATTCTCATTATGTTTTATTTATGTGAAATAAACAAACGTCTTTCAAAGCATTGTTATTCATGAATCTTTTGTTTGTACCTTTTCATGCTACAACATAGTTGCTATGTCTTATTGTTAGAACTATATCTTTCATGCTATGTTAAAGTACTATGATCCCATCTATCAATGTTTTACAAATACTTTGATCAAGTTTGTGATGGTGCATGTCACCTCAAAAATTATTCTTTCTTTTTATCACTTACCTACTCGAGGACAAGCAGGAGTTAAGCTTGGGGATGTTGATACGTTGCAAACATATCTATAATTTTTGATGTTCCATGCTTGTTTTATATCTACTTTCTTGTGTTTTCTCCATACTTTGGAGTATTTTTATAAAATTTCTTGGACTAACCTATTAATAAGATGCCATAGTTCATGTTGCCTGTTTTCTGTTGTTTTTGGTTCGAGAAAGTCAGAAAATGAATATTCTCGGAATTGGACGGGACAAAAGTCAAAGTCAATATTTCACCGAGGGGAACACAGAGCCAGAAGACAAGACAGAAAGGGGCCAGGGGCTGGCCACACCACCTGGTCGCGCGGTTAGGCCTGGCCCGCGCCTTCAGTGGTGTGGCCCCCTAGCACTCCACCGACCTTGCCCTTTCGCCTATAAGAAGCCTCTGATATAGAAACCCTAAGGACCCGATCAAAATTCCACGAAAGAGTCTGTAGCCGACGCCATCTCCATCCCTAAATCGGGAGGGATCTAAAGCTCTTCCCGGCACCCTACCGGAGGGGAGAGATCACCCTGGAGACCTTCTTCATTACCATGACTGCCTCCGGTGTGATGCGTGAGTAGTTCATCCGTAGACTATGGTTCCATGTAGTAGCTAGATGGTTGGTTCTTCTCCTTTGTGCTACCATGTTTAGATCCCTTGAGCTCCATTCATGATCAAGATCCTCTATTTGTAATCATAGATGTTGTGTTTGTGGGGATCCGATGGATATTGAGATGCTATTTCAGATTGATTATTGATTCTATCATGTCTTTGTTATTTGTGATCTTGCATGCTTCCCATTGTTAGTAGCTATCTTGGTCGAGTAGATGCTAGCAACTCCATGAGGGAGTATTTATGCTCGATAGTGGGTTCATGCCTCTAGTAATCTGGGGAAGTGACAGAAATATCTAAGGTACTAGATGTGTTGTTGCTACTAGGGAGAAAACAGCAATCCTTTGTTCATAGAAAAATCGTATTGTTTACTTTACACACTTTTCTTAATGCAATTATCTGTTGCTTGCAACTTAATACTGGAGGGGGTTCGGATGATAACCTGAAGGTGGATTTTTAGTCATAGATGCAGTTGGATTATGGTCTATGTATAATGTTGTAATGCACAATCAAATCTCATAGGAGTCAAGATGATTGGAATATGCATGTATGATTTCTCTATGTTTATCAATTTCCCTGCTGTGATTTTTTCACCCAACATGTCTTCTATCTTAAGGAGAATCACCTCTAGTGAACTATGGACCACGGTCCTTTCTTTTACTATCAATCTACAATATGCTACTTACTGTTTTCTGTTTACTTTCTGCAAGTTGTTACTATTTTCCACACAATACGTTTAATCCTTTGTTTTCAGCAAAACCGGTGAGATTGACAACCTCATTATAAGTTGGGGGCAAAGTTTTGTGGTTGTGTTGTGCAGGATTCCAAGTTAGAAACAACACCTTGGAGGTGTTTCCTTGCTCCTACTGGTTCGATAACCTGGGTTTCATAACTGAGGAAAAACTTGTTGATGTGCTTATCAGACCGTCCTCTTGGGGTTTCCCAATGAGCTCGAATATATTTTGAGCCATCAGAGCTCGGTAGAGATGGAGATGCTGATTGGCGGCAGCGATCCGCCGTGCTGGCGGATCCCCTGGTGGACGGAGGAGTAGCACCTGGTGTTGGGGTTGGCGTGCACGGTGGCACCCTTGCTGTAGAGCAGCGGTGGGACTTCACGAGCCTATTCGGGATCTTTCTGGCCAGAGGGCCTGGTTTGTCTTGCTGATACATCTGTTCGGCTACAGCCTTCTGGTGGTGGAGGTAGTTCTCTCCCACATGCTGTTGGCAGGCCTACCCTTGTCGAAGCCTCTGCTCTCTCGGCCTACCGGCCTCGTTCCATGGTTCTCAATGTGACGGCGGTGGAGACTTCAAGACCGGGGTGGCGCGTGCCCGTGCGCGAAGAGCTTGGTGGAGCTTTACAAAGTGTATAGGAGTGTGGTTCTTGAGGGGTAGTGAGAAATCCTTGTCTGCTTGACACCGACGTGGTGACGCCTATGGGTATCGCCATCCTTCTTGAAGGATGTCAGGTGTATCTATCCCTCCCCCACCTCCCGTTGCCTATCGGGGGAAACCCTAGGTCTTGTTCGGGCAATAGTGTCGTTGTCGTCACTCCCTTTTTGGAGGTGTTCTTTGGTACGCAGCGCTTTGGACTGCTAGACGTGTGGTGGTACTTCTATGGAGGGCGCACTGGTTGCAAGTTATCACCGTTTTCGTTGCACACCATTATCAGCTTTATTTTCTTTTCTTTCTTTTTCTTTGCTTCTTTCTTGAGCATCGCTTGTGCTGGTCTGCCCAGTAGTATTTGGAACGTTGTATCGGTCGTTTTCTATACTAATGTAGCGGGGCGTAAAGACTGTTTCAAGGAACATTAAATAGCTTCTTAATTCAAACAACAAAATAAGAGGTTTTTGCACTACGGCAGAGCGGCCCTTTGCCGTGTGGGCAATATAACACGGCAAAGAGCTTTTGGAACACGGCAAAGGCTTTGCCGTGTGTATACACATGGCAAATGCCACACGGCAAAGGGCCGTGTGTTTTCTAAATAAGACACGGCAAAGCTTTTGTTGTGTGTCTTACGTGTAGACACGATAAAGTAAAGTGAGATGACGGTTTCCCTTGGAGATGACGGTGTCTATTCTTTGCCGTGTGTCATTCATAAATCCAACACGGCAAAGGCAGACTTTG
Source organism: Avena eriantha (assembly GCA_910589775.1). NCBI lineage: Eukaryota > Viridiplantae > Streptophyta > Magnoliopsida > Poales > Poaceae > Avena > Avena eriantha. The sequence goes on from OU342743.1 coordinate 92,055,748, forward strand.
TCGTGTGTCACCCATAAAACCTACACGGCAAAGGCTGCCTTTGTCGTGTGTCGCCCATAAATTCTACACGGCAAAAGCGCCTTTGCCGTGTGTCACGTACACGGCAAAGAGACTGTCTTTTTTCAAAATAAATTGAAAAAAAAATCAATTTTTTTCAAACTTTTTTGAATATTTTCTACTTGTTAATCTCATATGGGATACTTTTAATCCTAAGTATGCTTAATATTAGGTAAAATTGTACTCATGATCAAACTTCCCCTACGGTCACCCATCCTAACACTACACTAGCCCTAGCACGCTTAACTTCTTCGTTCCTTCCAAATGAGCTTCCGAGAAAGAAATCTTACCTCATCAATAATACTTTCATATCAATCCTATTAACTATTGTACCATGATGTGACACATCTTAGTTTTAGATTCCAAACAATTATTTAAGTAGACAACAACGAATAAATAATAATAATCTTGAATCCAAATAAAAAATAAAATGATTTTTATTTTTTTACTTTTTTCTATTTAATATAGAATAATTCATATATTTAAATTCGTAAATCAGAATTCGACAAATAAAATATTTAAATCGGCCAGAAAAATGAAAGGAATCCAAATATGACATCCATATCATATTGTGAACCTACAAATGATTTTTGTAAAAAAATCATGAGCATCATATCATGTACCTGTAGTTCATATTTGACCCACTTCCTATCGATTCGTCAGAAATTTGTCTTTTCACCATGGGTGGACGGAAAGGTTTTAAAATCCCCGGTTGAGACATTTTTCATGTAATATGGTCTAGTATTTTTCAAAAATGGGGATGGTAGCATTTTTGAATTGAACATTTGGTTTACTTCACAAAACACCCCGATTTTTGCGCTTCAAAAATAGAAAATGGCTTTTCCGTGCGATGAAAAGGAAATCTTACTCCTGCAACATTGTTCGCCATCCCATGATTAATATGCATGCACAATATGGGCACATTATCATAAACTATGTCGCGATTGTTCCCATAACATTGGTCATTTGAACCGAAAGCCAGGAAACCTCGAAAGAGATAGGTCATTTTGTGAAGGTTTTTTGAGATATAATCAATATACCATGTTTGATATTCTACCTCCCAACTATGTCACAAAATATGACACCACGCGAAGGTCTCGCATTTTTTTTGATTTAGTTATGGTCATTTGAAACTATTGTCAACCTAATCGAACGGCGGGCATGAAGATTCTTAGCTCAGGGCTGAGCCTCGCTAAACTTGCATTGGATCTCTAAAGAAACATCATATTGTGAACCTAAAAATGATTTTTTTAAATCATGAGCATTAGATCATGTACATGTAGTTCATATCTTACCCACTTCCTACCGATTGGTAGAAATTTGTCTTTTTCACCAGGGATGGACGGAAAGGTTTACAAATCCCCGCTTGGGACATTGTTCATGTAAGATGGTCTAGTATTTTTGAAAAATGGGGTGGTAGCATTTTTGAATTGAACATTTAGTGTTGCTTCATAAAACGCCCCAATTTTTGCGCTCTGAAAATAGAAAATGGATTTTACGTGCGACGAAAAGGAAAACTTTCTCCTGAAATATTGTTCTCCATCCCATGATGCACATGGATGCACAATATGGGGACATTACTACAAACTATGTCGTGATTCTGCCCATAACATTGATCATTTGAACCAAAAGTCAAGAAACCTCGAATGAGATAGGTCATTTTGTGAAGGTTTTTTTGAGATATAATCAATATACCAAGTTTGATATTTTCCTTCCAACTATATCACAAAATATGACACCACGCGAAGTCTCGCATTTTTTTTATTTTTTTTGATTTAGTTATGGTCATTTGAAACTATCGTCGAACCCTAATCGAACAGCGGGCATGACGATTCTTAGCTCGGGGCTAAGCCTCGCTAAACTTGCATTGAATATCTAAATAAACATCATATTATGAACCTAAAAATGATTTTTGTAAAAAATCATGAGCATCATATCATGTACCTGCAGTTCATATCTGACCCACTTCCTACCGATTCAGCAAAAAATTGTCTTTTTCACCAGGGGTGGACGGAGAGGTTTTAAAATCTCCGGTTAGGACATTATTCATGTAAGTTGGTCTAGTATTTTTTTAAATGGGGTGGTAGCATTTTTGAATGGAACATTTGGTGTTGCTTCACAAAACGCCCTGATTTTTGTGCTCCAAAAAGAGAAAATGTCTTTTCCGTGCAACGAAAAGGAAAACTTCCTCCTGCAATATTGTTTGCCATCCCATGATGCACATGCATGCACAATATGGACACATTATCATAAACTATGTCGTGATTCTGCCCATAACATTGATCATTTGAACCAAAAGCCAAGAAACTCGAATGAGATAGGTCATTTTGTGAAGGATTTTTGAGACATAATCAATATACCAAGTTTGATATTTTTCCTTCCAACTATATCTCAAAATATGACACCACGCGAAGTCTCGCATTTTTTTGATGTTTATTGATTTAGTTATGGTGATTTGAAACTATCGTCAAACCCTAATCGAACAGCAGGCATGACGATTCTTAGCTCGGGGCTGAGCCTCGCTAGGTCTCTAAAGAAACATCATATGTTGAACCTAAAAATGATTTTTGTAAAAAATCATGAGCATCAGATCATGTACCTGTAGTTCATATCTTACCCACTTCCTACCGATTCGGCAGAAATTTTTCTTTTTCACCAGGGGTGGACGAAAAGGTTTTAAAATCTCCGGTTGGGACATTTTTCATGTAAGGTGGTCTAGTATTTTTGAAAAATAGGGTGGTAGCATTTTTGAATTGAACATTTGGTGTTGATTTACAAAACATCCCGATTTTTGCGCTCCGAAAATAGAAAATGGCTTTTCTGTGCAACGAAAAGGAAAACTTCCTCCTGCAACATTATTCTCCATCCCATGATGCACATGAATGCACAATATGGGCACATTATCACAAACTATGTTGCGATTCTGGCCATAACATTGGTCATTTGAACCGAAAGCCAGGAATCTTCGAATGAGATAGGCCATTTTGTGAAGGGTTTTTTGAGACATAATCAATATGCCAAGTTTAATATTTTTCCTCCCAACTGTGTCACATAATATGACTCCACGTGAAGGTTTTACATTGTTTCACTCATTTTTGTATTTTTTATGCCTGTTTTAATCTATGGTCAAAATGACGAGTATGAAGATTCATATTCAACATAAATATCTAATATTTGAGTGTAGATAGATAGATCTTGTTTTTATGCAAATGTTTATATATTATTTCTATTTTTCTGAACTAGAATGATGTTTTTATGGTTTTTATAAGAGTAATGTGATAAAAGAGAAAAAATAACTTTGCCGTGTATATATCGGAATACACACGGCAAAGGCCCTTTGCCGTGTATATTGCGGAATACACACGGCAAAGACCCTTTGCCGTGTATACTGCGGAATACACACGGTAAAGGGATGGCGAGGGCACACGGCAAAGAGGCCACCGTTCGCTGCCGTTAGCTCATTCCCGTCAAGTGGACCTGTGGGGTCAAGGGTCCCACTTCGTTGCCGTGATGACACATATGCCGTGTGCTGCTGTCAACTTTGCCGAGTGTTTTTTCTTTGCCGTGTTCCTTTGTAGGTCTTTGCCGTGTATATTTCTTTATCGTGTTCTTTTTCAGAAATTTGCTGTTCGCGTACTTTGTCGTTTGCTTTCTAGGTTGTACACGGCAAAGACAAACTTTACCGTGTTCTAGTCTATTTGGCACACGGCAAAGCCATGTCTACACGGCAGCGGCAATTTTCCCCGTAGTGTTGTGTGAAACGAGTGTGGCCCGCTGTATATAATAAAACCACGTGCACGAGTGCACAACGTCAAAAGGAGTGGCATAATGAGCGAACGAGGCTGTCCCTGTCCGATCCGGCCCACATCATGGTCATGCGTCGCGCTGAGCAGTTCAACGCCACCTCGGATCCTACGGGTGAACCAGGCCAGCGAGTCAGCTCTGCGATGCGTGCTAGAACCCGGATTGCGTCCTGCCGTCACACTAGATTCCTCACATTGAGGACCTTCAGTCGAATTGGATCCGAAGAAACTGCCTGTTTCGGGGCGCTTTTTCCGGTGCGGTTAGGGTTTGGCGACGCGCAGGCGATCGGCGGCTCCACCACACGGGAATACATCTGGTGCTCTTGATCTTCGGATCGTGATCATCCTTGTTTTCCCCACCTTCTCTCTGCCATCCCTCGTGATCGGTGAGGATTTGGGGCCATTGCGGAGAATGATGTCATGGCAACAAAGTCTGCCGCTTCCGCGGCGGGCGATCGGATCAAGGGCAAAAGGCAGGACGCGAGCTCCTCTGGCGGATCTGCGGCCAGCGGGGAGGCGGTTGTTGACATGATGCGGAGGCTGAAGCTCACGTCCAAGGAGGTGGAGCCCTTGGTGCTTGAAGACGAGGGAGATGAAAGTCTTCCAGGCCCTGAGTGGGCTTTAATCGGGAAGGTACTTGCGCCGAACACCTTGCACATCAATACGATCACTACTGTAGTGCGGTCGGCTTGGGGCAATCCCAAGGGACTGATGGTGCGGGACATGGGACCCAATTTGTTCTTGGCTGAGTTTGCTTCTGAGATGGATAAATCGAGGATTGCCAAAGGAGGGCCTTGGTATCATGGAAACAGTAGCAGACATGCCATTTTGTTGAAGGACTATGATATCAAAGTTCAACCAAAGGATGTTGTTTTCAACGAGCTGATCGTTTGGGCTCGTATCATGCATCTGGGATATGAGCTGATGAATGAGGAGCACGGAACTCCTCTGGCTGCACGGCTAGGTACTTTGGATTGTGTTGATGTTGATGAATCTGGTAGAGCATGGGGATCTTATCTGCGTGCCAGGGTAACGATTGATGCGACTGAACCCATTATGTGGTGTGTGTCGGTTTTCTCGAGGAAAAAGAACTTCACTATGCAGTATGAGGTGATGTATGAGAAGCTTCCCATGTTTTGTTTCTCCTGTGGACTGCTAGGTCACTCACCCTGCTGTGTCCAACTCCTGGGGAGAGAGATGCGGAAGGAAAGTTGCCCTACAGCGGCGAGAAATTGTGTGTGCCTGAGTGGAGGAAGAAGGAATCCTCGATATCTTCTGCACAGTCGCAGACTAGGAGATCATCTTGGACTGGCAAGGATGTGGGGTCTGGCTCGCAGGCATCGACACCTTCTTCTGGGAGCCCTAAGGAGGCTGCGGGAATGGGGGAGGTTACCTCACCTGTGAAAAAAACCTACCCGTGTCCGCAGGGCTTCGACGAAGGGGAAGAACCCGCCTTTGGCTGACGGAAAACAAGCTGCATCACCCGACAAGAACCGTACAGCTAGGCGAAAGAGAAAGCAACCTAAGCAGGTCTATATTCCGAAGCAACTTGTGCTGGAACCGGCTAGTCCATCCGGGCCTTGTGCACTAGTTGTGGCAGGCGGCCAGAGCGCCCCTGTAACTGAGGGCGAGACAGCTGTGGGGTCTCGTGGGGAGGCATCAGATGACTCCAACAAGAAACATAAGAGCGATAGCGGTCGATCGGCGGATCAGGCGGTGGCTGATGAGCAGCCCCGCCAGACGCAATGATACTCCTATGTTGGAACTGTCGGGGACTTGGGTCAGACTCGACAGTCGGTGAACTACGTTGGCTTGTCTCAACGTATCGACCCTCCTTCCTCTTTCTTTCAGAAACAAAGATGAAGGATAAGCGGGTCCGTAATTTCATGTGGAGCTTGGGATTTACGGGCAGTCTCGCTGTTAGTTGTGAAGGTCTCAGTGGAGGCCTTGCACTATTTTGGTTACAGCCGTTCAATGTTTCTCTCAAGGGCCAGAATGCTCACTGCATTGATGTGGTGATTTCGTCGGATACATCTCCCCCATGGCGTGCTTCTTTCGTCTATGGGGAGCCATGTAGAGATAAGCGACATGAGTTCTGGAGTCTCATGAGACGGTTAAGGAATCAATGGGAGGGGCCCTGGATAGCTTGTGGAGATTTCAACAAGGTTTTATTCCAACATGAGCACGCAGGCGTCCGGACAGATCGGATTCTCAGATGAACCAATTCAAGGACTGTTTGGATGAATGTGGTCTTGTGGATTTGGGCTTCTCTGGCCCTCTGTTCACTTGGTCAAATCAATAGGAGGGTGATGCTGGGGTTCGTGTCCGATTGGATAGGGCTGTGGCGAACAGCTCTTTCACTTCTGCTTTTGATGACTGTGTGGTAGAAAACATTATAACAACCACTTCTGATCATTTTGTTGTCTTAGTTCGTCTCCAGAAGGCTGGTGAGATCTCTGAACGGAGGCTGGTTCGGGCGGGCTTTAAATTCGAGGCGGCCTGGTTGCGGGCGCCTGACTACAGGGATACCTTGGAGAGGGCTTGGACTGAATCATGTTCTAGGCCGCGATCCCTGCAGACTACCTGGACCAGCTTACATTTCGTGGCTTCCTCTTTGCAAGAATGGAGCCAGGTGAGTTTCGGTGCAGTCCGGAAAGAGATTAGGAAGTTGGAACGGCAGCTGAAATTGATTCGGCTAGCGCAGTGGAACCCTGACGTGCTTGCCAAGGCAAAGGAGGTTGAAAGGAAACTCTGTGAGCTATTCGAAAGGGAAGAAATCATGGCAAGGCAGCGCTCTCGCGTGGATTGGCTGAAGGAGGGCGATCGGAACACCGCCTTTTTTCACGCCTGCGCTTCTGCTCGTCGTCGCACTAACAGAATACGTGCGCTTATCCGCGAGGATGGGTCACGTTGTGAGGAGCTCGATGAGATCAAGGTTATGACTGAGGAGTTCTATGGTAAGCTCTTCACGTCTGAACCCTGTGAGTCCGAGGTTGTTCTTGATGCTATCAAATCCAAAATCTCTAATGAGATGAACGAGGAGCTGGTTAAGCCTTATACGGATGTGGAGAGATCAGAGCAGCCAAGTTTCAGATGGGGCCTACAAAGGCACCCAGGCCGGATGGTTTTCCGGCACTTTTTTACCAAACACACTGGGAATTCTTGAAGGATGACATTTGCTTGGCTGTAAGGGGCTTCCTGATGGGTGATGAGATTCCAGAGGGTCTTTGTGACTCAGTGATTGTACTTATTCCTAAGGTAACCAGTCCCGAACATCTCAAGAATTTCAGACCCATCAGTTTGTGTAATGTTTTATATAAGATAGCATCGAAGGTTCTTGCTAATCGCCTGAAAGAGATCCTACCTGTGGTGATTTCAGAACACCAAAGTGCCTTTGTTCCCAGCAGATTGATCATGGATAATGCTTTGATTGCTTATGAGTGCCTCCACACTATCCAGAAACAACAAGCCAAGAGACCATTTTTTGCTCTCAAAATTGATATGGTGAAGGCTTATGACCGTGTAGAATGGGACTATCTGCACGGCTCACTTTGCAAGTTGGGTTTTGCTCCTGCATGGATTTCTGCTGTTATGAGATGTGTCACGCACGTTCGTTATGCGGTTCGTGTTAATGGAGAGATCACCTCGCCTGTTGTTCCCTCCCGGGGGATTCGCCAAGGGGATCCGATAAGTCCATACCTCTTCTTGCTTTGTACTGAGGGGTTGTCTAGTCTGTTGTTTGACAAGGAGAATGTGGGGGTGCTACAAGGAGTTCGTAATGGTTGCTCAGGCCCACCTATTTCCCACCTCCTTTTCGCAGATGATAGCATCTTCTTTGCTCGGAGTGACTCGAGAAGTGTTGAGGCTCTTAAGGAGACCCTTGTGTTATACTGTCAAGGTTCCGGTCAGAAAATTAATATGGATAAGTCGTCGATTTTCTTCGGATTACATTGTGACAGTCATGTCAAATATGAGGTGATGGAGCGGCTGGGTGTGATGAATGAAGCACTGCAGGAGACATACTTAGGTATGCCTACTGGAGTTGGACGCTTGCCTACAGGGTGCTTCAAACCGATATTGGATAGAGTCTGGAAGCATTTGAATGGATGGTCTGGTCGGCCTTCATCAAGGGATGGGAAGGAAACATTACTCAAGGCAATTATCCAAGCAATCCCCACTTATGTTATGAGTTGTTTCCGTATATCTACATCCACATGTGATTCGTTGAGGAAGGCCATTGCAGATCATTGGTGGGGTTTTGAGGATGGGAAGAAGAAGATGCATTGGAAGAGCTGGGATTGGTTGACTACGCCAAAATCTCTAGGGGGTCTCGGTTTTAGAGACTTTATTTTGTTCAATCAGGCGATGCTGGGACGCCAATGCTGGAGGTTACTTACCGATCCATCTTCGTTGTGTGCCAGAGTTCTGAAGGGCAGGTACTTCCCAGATTGCGGGTTCTGGGAAGCGCCCCAACCGAGGTCTTCATCCTTTACGTGGAGAAGCATTTGCCATGGTATGCAACTTGCACTACAAGAAATGTGATTATCTGTGACGCACATTCAATGACTATTTAGTAAAAAACGTCACAATTTAGATGAATCCCTGACTTTTTTGATTAATCGTCATAGAATGAGCGTCATATATAATCACATCTGTTGTAGTGTTGTGAAGATGGGAGTTCGATGGAGTGTTGGAGATGGGAAAACAATTAAAGTGCTTGCTGATAGCTGGATACCAAATGTGAAACCTGAGATGCTGCAACCTCTGACGCCGATCCCTAACGACGCTACTGTGGCTTTCTTACTCAATGAAGATCGCAGTGCATGGGATGCGGATGTGGTCCGCACTGTTTTTGAGGAGGAAGTAGCAAATCAGATTCTACAGATTCCGATCAGCAGGCGGGTCGGTTTAGACTTTGTCTCCTGGCCCCATACCAAGTTCGGTGTGTACACTGTTCGCTCGGCCTATCAACTTGCGAGGACGGAAAAATTCTTTATGGACCGAAGCAAGAAGAGCGAAGGTGTGACCTCAGATGTGCGGGATGAGAGCCTACTCTGGAAGAGATTATGGGCAATCAAAGCTCCTGGAAAAATGAAGATTAACCTATGGAGGTTTGCCCATGATTGCGTTCCCTCAGGTGTTCATCTCACACGCCGCCATATTCCAGCCTCGGCGTCGTGCGTGTACTGTAACCGTGAGGAATCCGCTGATCATACGTTATTGTTCTGCCAGTTTGCCAAGGAGGTATGGCGAGTGATTAAACGAGGCTCGGGGATCCATCTGCGTCGAAAGTCCTTCACCACTCCGAAACTTTGGGTCTTCGAGTTCTTGGCAAGGTCGACTGACAGAGAACGCATGATATTGGCAGTGGTTGTTTGGCACTTGTGGTTGGCTCGGAATGATGTAAAAAATGGAGAACCAATGAGGCACCCACATAGTATTGCTGAGCAATGTCGAGCGTATGTCGAGATGATTGAGTTGCATCTATTCCAACCTGACCCTTCTACTAGGCGTGAGACTTCAAATTCTGTGCCCCGTTGGTCTCCGCCGCCTGAAGGTACGGTTCATATTAATGTTGATGCATCCCTATTTCCTTCTTCTCGTCGGATGGGAATTGGCGTCGTGATTTGGAACCACAGAGGAGATTGTTCGGTTGCTTGCAGCGAACTCATCCAGGAAGTCACGGCGCCGGAAGTTGCTGAAGCGTTGGCCCTTCGCCGCGCTCTCTCCCTGGCCGGCTAAGAAGGTTTCGACAGGTTGGTGATCGTCTCTGATTGCCTGTCTTTGGTGCAGCGCGTCAACTCTTCTGTTGTTGATCGCGGCCAAGTCGGGGTGGTGGTACAAGACATCAAAGCTACTCTTCTCAGCTTTGCTTCAGTGTCTATGAACCATGTTTATGGTCACAGCAATGTTGCGGCTCACACGTTAGCTCGCTCTGCGGAGTAGTTTATTTCTGTTATCTTTAGAAACTTTATCCCGGATTGTATCCGGCAGACAATTTGTAATGGTTTGTCTTGATCAATAAAGAGCCGTATTCTCTCAAAAAAAAGATTCCTCACATGGGCTCTTTAAATTTTATGATATTAATATAGCCAAGCGTAAAACCTATTTTAAGCAACATTAAAGAACTTCTTTATTCATACCATAAAATAAGAGGTGTTTGTGTGAAGAGTGTGGCCCGCCATAGATAATCAAACCACGTGCACGGGCAGAGCATCAAAGGAGTGGCATATCTGCAGGAGTGGCGTGACGTGCTCCTCCTCGAGGGCGATGAGGACATCGACGCCGCCCTTGTTGTCTACACAGGGCATGAAGACCATGATCCCCTCAGCGGGCATGTCGGGAAGCAGGAGCAGAGATTGCGGGCCTCCGCCGAAGTCAAGTCGGTGGAACCCGAAGGCCAGCCAGCTGTCCACCTCTATGTCCGGACCGCACATGGCACCATACGGTGGCGCTGTGGGTCTGAGCTCCTGCCCGCGCGCGTCCGCCACCGCACCATAGTCCAGGAAGGACCGGACGTAGCTGGCATCGACGCTCGCGACGGCTTTGTGGATGACCGAGACCACATGGCCGTAGTTGGAGCTGAGGACGTCCCGGGCCGGGAGCCTCGGAAACGCCCAGAGCACCATGTTGCCGAAGTAGTCGTAGGGCACGATAGGTCGGGCCCTGCCCCTGGAGTTGACGGCCACCCTCACCTGGGTGAACTCCTCGGGGTCGAGGCCGCGGGCCACGGTGGTCTTCTTCCACATGTGCGCGAGCAGGCACTGGAACGTGGTGCAGGTGAAGCCGACGCGGGCCTTGAGCTCGGCAATGAACTCGGGTGTGAAGCTCACCATGACGGTCTTCATGTCGCGGCAGGTCCCGCGGTCGTCGGCGGCGCTGGAGGCTTTGAACTCGATGGAGCCGTGGTCGAACACTGGCTCCGGGTGGACCCCTGCTGTGTGGATCCCGCGGTCCAGGAGAGGGGATGGAGCGGTGAAGTCAGTGCCTTGGCGCACCGCCCTGGTCCAGGTTGCGAGGAAGCCGTCTAAGGCCGTGCCGTCGCCGAGTTGGTGGTGGATGGAGAGGCCCAGTACAAGGCCGCCGCACCTGTACCGGGTTAGCTTGATCTGCAGCACAGCCGAGCCGATGCTCTCCTACAAGCCGACCATCATAAGAGAGTAGCACTGTTAGATAAGAGTCACCTCCGACCTCCGATCATCCGATCAAGACGATTGGCCTCCTACAATAAACCCAAGGCTAGCGCGTGAGCGTGAGTTTTTTTTTTTGGCTCCCGGGCGTGACGCGATCTCAGCCATTCATTTTCGGACCAATGGCCGGGATGGCAACTTTAAAAAAAAATACTAGGAAAAAGGATAAAATTGCCAGGTCCACACATTGCGTCCGGGGGCTCAAAATAAATTCTTACCTCCGGCTGTGGCAGCCTAGGGTACATGGCACCGATGTCGGAGACAACTCTGCCGTCGACCACAAAGTCGACGTCCGCCAGGTCGACGGACGCTGCTGCCTCTTGGACAAGTACGCCCTGGTTGTTGACGTGGATGGAACGCCTGCCACGCTGGTCCACAACGAGGCGTCCTGCCAGCTGAGGGTACGCCGCCACGGCCCTGCGCAGCCCCTCCTTGAGCGCCTCGTTAGACGGAGTCGGCGCCGGGAACACGAACACGAGAGGGATGAAGAGGTCGAAGGTGGCGCGGTCGAAGAGGGACAAGGGCGTGGAGTAGTCCATCGCTTTCACCATGGCGCTGCCTGTCAACTCCGTTCCCACGCCTAGACCAGCGTAGACCAGCTGCCCCTTGGCATCATTCTTGACTGCACCAGGGCGACCTAGGCCGTTTGCCCATGGAAGAAACCGTTGCTTCTTTCTGCAGGGGATGAATCCCCTCGAGGGAGCCGTCACTACGCTGAGGCTGAGCATAGCTACTAGTAAAGATAGATGATCAATCCCTATACTTACGCTGAGGGATACCAAAACAAGTACAGTAGTGCCTGCTGCCAGAGTTCTACACCTACTACTTATAATAGCTCCTGGCGCCCTTAGCCCGCTGCTGTCTAAGCCAGACGACAGTACATACGTAGCTAGCCTAGGTATCCATCAAGGACCTTGCCTTGCCTGCTTAGCCTGCTAGTACTATGTGCCACGTCTAGCCGGAGTTTGTCAAATCGCTTTAGAGATTACATATCTCGATCGAGAGTAGCAAGAAGATTCGTCATGTATTGTTCTTTTTCATAGCTGCCCCTTGATAATATATATAGTGTCGATATACATGATATGCAAACGGATTCATTATTTTTTTTTTCCACATCTGGTCCTTGGTTAGCATAGTGCCAACATGCACAATGATATTCTTTCGGAGCATCTCCACGGGACAACCCAAACGTGAGATGACGTGGATTTGTATTGGGACCGAAAGTGGGAGCGTTTTCTCTCTCTAAAGCCTCCATAGGGCCGCTGGCGACGATTTGGGGCTCCCCGGGGGAGATTCTCTCACTACTTTATGGTTGAATTTTGAAGGACAGACCCAATCCAAAAATATACAACATTAAACAGGCCACTTGCATCTATATCTAAGCTAGTGCTTCATAACTGTAACATTCAAAATGATGACATTTTTTTGATGATATATGCTTAAGCATTTAGGCTTTTCCTCTTGACATACGTTTGGGCGAGGAGATATTAGTTGTTATGACTTTCATTAGATAGTGGTGTTGTTCATTTTCAGTCTTTCTGTTTTTGGTGGGTTGTCAGCCTAACATTTCTCTACTATATATAAAGTGGTGCTTAACCTATAGTAGATGAACGTAAATTCCAATCAACAAAACAGTAACGCGAAGTAGTTGATCGATGACAATCCCACAGATTTTTGTCGTTTCTTTTTCAAATCAATGGTTGTCTAAAAACCTTTGGAGGAAAAGAAGTACCAAATTTTCATGCGATGTTTCATTTTGTACAGTACACAAGAGGATTAGAACGAATACCACGACATCAATTGCAAACCTACATTTTCTCTCTTAGGGGATAGATCAACAAAAATACCACATCTTTATATACATATCCTGACACTAGCAAAAAGATTCCTCATATATTATTCTTTTTTACAGCTGTCCCCTTGACAATATAGTGTCGACATGCCTGATATGCAAATAATTCATTATTTTGTTTATATTTTTCACGTCTAGACCTTTGTTACCATTAGTGTCAATATGCCCAATAACGTTTCCAGTATTTTATGGTTTAATATAGAAGGACAAACCAACTACAATAATATTAAACATTAAAGCGGCCACTTCCATCTCGATCTAAGCTAGTGAATCATCACTATAACCTTCACAATGATGGAAATATTTTGAGAAAATCCAATTGGGCCCACAGGTGCAAATGAACACAATGTTAGAAAGCACATTTCAAAATGCCAAAAAAAATTAGACAAAAGTATATGTATGTACATCTAGACATTATATGTTCGTATGTAAGTTTTCGGGGGAAAAATATTTTTGTGCCTCACGTAAAAAACACAAATTTCGGTGTTGCAACATGACTATTCACTGATATTTTTCTGTCTTTTTTACACAAACCACATAAAATGTTCATTTTTAAAAGAAACGTGTGTATCAACATAGAATGTTCAGATGTACATGCATAACTTTTTTCAATTTTTTTGGACATTTTAAAATTGGTTTATTATGCATATTTTACAATAGGTTTATTTGCACCCGTGACCCAAAACACCACCTCCGATGATATATGCTTAAATATTTAGTCTTTTCTTCGTGACATACATGAGGCTGAGGAGATATTTATATCAAGGAGTTATCTTAGAGTCTATAAAAATGACGTTCATAGGAGAGTGTGTTGTTCTTTTTTTCTATCTGTTTTTCCTACTGAGGACGAACCCATTATAACAATCTAGAGCATTAAACCAGCCACTTGCGTCTCAATCTAAGCTACTATACTTCATCAGTATAGCGTTCACAATGATAACATGCTTTTGATGATATATGCTTAAATATTTAGTCTTTTCTTCTGGACATACGTGAGATTGAGGAGATTTTTATATCAAGGAGTTGTCTAAGTGTGTGTAACGATGACGTTCATTGGAGAGTGTGTTCATTTTTTTTGTGGGTGTCCTTAGTAGTAAAAGATGCCACCCCAACATTTCCTACAAGATATATAATCTGGCCATTAACCTAGAGTAGATGAATGGAAATTCCAATAAATATTACAGTAGCGTGTTGTAGTTGATCGATGATAATCCTGTAGGTTTTTGTCGTTTCTTTTTATAATCAATGGTTGTGTAAAATCCTATGGAGAAAAAGAAGTACCAAATTTCCATGTAATGTGTGATTTTATAAAGTACACACGAGGATTAGAACGAATAACACCGCATTACTTGCAAACCTACATTTTCTATCTTATGGGAGACATCAACATAAATAGCACATCTTTATATACATATCGCGACACTAGCAAGAAGATTCCTCGTATATTATTTTTTACAGTTGTTCCCTTGATAATATAGTCGCATGCCTGATATGCAAACGGAATCATTATTTTGTTAATATTTTCACATATGGACCTTTGTTAGCATAATGTCAATATGCCAAATAATGTTTTTAGTAATTTATGGTTGGATGTAGAAGGACAAAGCCACTACAAAAAATATTGAACATTAAACCGGACACTAGTAGAAAACTAGCCAAAGGATTTGACCTTTAGTACCGGTTTCGTAAGAACCGGTACTAAAGGCCGCATTAGTACCGGTTTAACTGCCTAGGTCGCCGGCAAACCTTTAGTACTGGTTCGTTAGAATCTATAATCGTGTTATGAACCGGTAAGAAAGGGTTTCGCGTCAAATTTGAGGCGGAGGTAGGGCCAGCGCTGCACCTTTAGTACCGGTTCGTGTTACGAACCGGTACGAAAGGGTTTCGCGCCAAATTTGAGGCGGAGGTGGGGCCAGCCCTACACCTTTAGTACCGATTCGTGTTACGAACCTTTACGAAAGGGTTTCACGCCAAATTTGAGGCGGAGGTGGGGCCAGCGCTGCACCTTTAGTCCCGGTTGGTGTCTCCAACCGGGACTAAAGATAGACCTTCAAAATTATAAAAAAAATCCAAAAATAAAATCCTTCAAACTGTAGTTATATTAAGTGATTTAGTTGTTATGAAAATTAACAAACATGAATTTTGACATATTTTGCAAAAAACCATTATGAAAACTTCAAATGGCTATAACTTTTGCGTACGATGTCGAAAAAAAACATACAACGTATCAAAATGTGCGGAAAAAACATTTGCTTTTCGATTTCAACTGCCTTTGGCTATTTGGGATTCTTTTAGATTTTTAAAATTCGAAAAGCAAAAAAAGTTATTTAAAAATTTTATTTTGTTTGGAAAAAAAATTTATGCCATATTTGGATTCTTCACATTTTTCTGATAATAATGGATATATTATTTCTCGAATTTCCATTTACAGATTTAAAGATATTATTTATGCCATATTAAATGAATAAATGGCAAAAAATGAATAAAATATTATTTTAGTTAGTTTTTAACTTTCATATTATTATTAGCTATTTATTGTTATTTACTTAAATAGTTGTGTGTAGTTTCGAAACATTAAGACGTGTGACATATTGATATGAGCTAATATGATTGATATGGTATTATTGACAACACGGTACAAATGGGCTTCGCGCAAGGACATCCTGATGGAACAGAGAAGTTAAGCGTGCTGGGGGTGGAGTAGTGCTACGATCGGTGACCGACCGAGAAGTTTGCGATTTGACCTAAGATTAAGTATAGTTAGTGTTAAAAATGTTCCGAGAGAGAGAGATTAACGAGTCAAATAATTTAAAATTTTAAAAAAATTGAAAAAAATTAAAAAAATTGAAAAAAAATTAAAAAAGTTGAAAAAAATATCTTTAGTACCGGTTCGTGTTACAAACCGGCACCAAAGGTCTCCAGCCCCGCGGGCTCCTCCGTGCCCACGTGGAGGCACTTTTAATACCGATTCATAAGGAACTGGTACCAAAGGGGGGAGCTTTAGTCCCGATTCATTGCTACCGGTTGCCAAACCGGTACCAAAGCCCCTCTGGAACCGGTATCAAAGGCCATTTTTCTACTAGTGGGACACTTGCATCTCGGTCTAAGCTCGAGTGCTTCATCACCGTGACATTCACAATGATGAAAATTTGTGATGATATATGCTTAAACATCTAGACCTTTGTTAGCATAATGTCAATATGCCCAATAATGTTTTCGGTAATTTATGGTTGAATGTAGAAGGACAAAGCCACTACAAAAATATTGAACATTAAACCGGACACTTGCATCTCGGTCTAAGCGAGTGCCTCATGACCGTGACATTCACAATGATGACAATTTTTGAAGCTATATGTTTAAATATTTAGTATTTTCTTCTTTACATACATGAGGTGCAGGATATATTTATACCAAGGACATGTCTAAGTTGCAGTGACATTCATTGGTGAGTGTACTTTCTTTCTTTCTCTTTTTAGTGGGTGTCCTTATTAGTTTAAAAAGATATCATCCCAATATTTTCTACAACATATATAAACTGGCCCTTAACCTAGAGTAGATTAACATAAATTCCAATATATATTACAGTACTTGATCACTTTACCCTGCACGCAACCCACAATACACATGAATTCCTCCTCGCAAAAATATATATTCATTAATTCCAAGCACAGGATGAATTAGTTGATCGATGACAATCCTCTAGGTTTTTGTCGTTTCTTTTTCTAAACAACGGTTTTTTAAAACTCTATGCACGAAAATAAGGACCAACTATTCATGTGATGTTTTATTTTATACAGTACAAATTAGGATCAGAACGAATACCACTTGATCACTTGCAAGCCCATAGTTTTTGTCTTCTGGGACAGATCACCATAAATGCAACATCTTTATACACATATCTCGAGACTAGCAAGATGATTCGTCAGACATTATCTTTGTTCGCAACCCTTGATAATATAGTGTCAAATGCATGATATGCAATCGGATTCAGTATTATTTTTAACATATAGCCCTTTGTTAAAATAGTGCCAAAATGCACAATATTGTTTTTCAATATTTTATGGTTGTATGTAGAAAGACCACCTGCATCTCGGTTTAAGCTGGTGCGTCATCACCTGACATTCACAATCATGACAAATTTTGATGATATATGTTTAAATATTTAGACTTTTCTTCTTCACATACGCAATGGTGACGAGATATTTATATCAAGGAGTTGTCTTACAGTACGTAACAATGATGTTCGTTGGAGAGTCCATTATTTTTTTTCTTTCTGTTTTTCCTACTAAGGACAAACCCATTATAAAAATATAGAGCATTAAACCAGCCACTTGTGTCTCGATCTAAGCTACTACTTCATCATTGTGGCGTTCACAATGATGACATGTTTTTGATAATATATGCTTAAATATTTAGTCTTTTCTTCTTGACATACGCGAGGGCGAGGAGATTTTTATATCATGGAGTTGTCTAAGTGTGTGTAACGATGACATTCGTTGGAGAGTGTGTTATTCATTTTATTTCTTTTTGTTTTTTGTGAGTGTCCTTAGTAGTAAACGACGCCACCAAACATTTTCTACAAGATATATAATCTGGCCCTTAACCTAGAGCAGATGAACATAAATTACAATAAATATTACAGTAATGTTATGTAGTTGATCGATGACAATCCTGTAGGTCTTTTTCGTTCCTTCGTCTAATCAATGGTTGTCTAAAATCCTATGGAGGAAAAGAAGTACCAAATTTTCCATGTGATGCATAATTTTATATAGTACACATGACGATTAGAACAAATACCACTTCATCGCTTGCAAACCTAATTTTTTTGTCTTATGGGATAGATCAATGGATATGCCACGTCTTTATATACATATCCTGACAGTAGCAAGAAGATTCCTCATATATTATTATTTTTTGCAGCTGTTCCCTTGATAATATAGTGTCAACATGCCTGATATGTAAACAGATTCATTATTTTCTTTATATTTTTCACATCTAGACCTTTGTTAGCATATTGTCAATATGCCCAATAATTTTTTTAGTATTTTATGGTTGAATGTAGAAGGACAGAGCCACTAAAAAAATATTGAGCATTAAACCGGGCACTTCCATCTCGGTTTAAGATAGTGCTTCATCACCGTGACGACATTAACAATTATGATATATTTTTGATGATATATGCTTAAATATTTAGTGTTTTCTTCTTTACATTCACGAGGGTGGGGACATATTTATACCAAGGACATGTATAAGTGTGTGTGACGTTCATTGGTGAGTGGGCTTTTCATTTTATTTCTTTCTCTTTTTAGTGGGTGTCCTTATTAGGAGGAAACGATACATTTGTCTCCAACATATATAAGCTAGCCCTTAACCTAGAGTAGAGTAACATGGAGTAGTTGATCGATGACAATCCTGCAGGTTTATGTAGTAGTTGATCGATGACAATCCTGCAGGTTTATGTAGTTTCTTTTTTGATCAATGGTTTCTTAAAACCCTACGGAGGAAAAGAAGTACCAACTATTCCATGTGATGTATGATTTTATACAGTACAGATTAGGATCAAAACGAATACCACTTGGTCACTTGCAAACCCATAGTTTCTGTCTTCTGGGATAGATCACCATAAATGCAACATCTTTATATACATATCGTGAGACTAGCAAGATGATTTGTCAGATATTATTGTTTGTTCACAACTGGCCCCTTTATAATATAGTCTCAACATGCATTATATGCAATCCAATTTAGTATTATTTATAACATATAGCCATTTGTTAGAATACTGCCAAAATGCACAATAATGTTTTTCAGTATTTTATGGTTGAATGTAGAAGCACAAACTCACAACAAAAATATTGAACATTAAACCGACCACCTGCATCTCGATCTAAGCTGGTGCATCATCACCGTGACATTCACAATGATGCCAAATTTTAATGATATATGCTTAAATATTTAGTATTTTCTTCTTCACATACACAAGGTTGAAGAGATATTTATATCAAGGAGTTGTCTTAGAGTATGTAATGTAACAATGACGTTCGTTGGAGAGTCTGTTATTCTTTTTTCTTTCTGATTTTCCTACTAAGGACAAACCCATTATAAAAATATAGAGCATTAAAACAGCCACTTGCGTCTTGATATGAAACACTAATTTGGGGCTTCCAGGGCTGAGCGCTAAGGCGGTAGTGAGATGTTGCATTGTGGACGTGTTCAGGGCAGCGGTGAAGTCCGTGCTTATGTAATTCAATTTCGTATTTCTTTTATCTCCTATATCTGAAACATTAATTTGGGATTTTCTCGCCCAGGGCATGGTGTCGAGGTGGATTGATTTGAAAGTAGATGGGTGGACTAGCATATTCAAATCGAACTCTAATAAATTTGCAAGTGCGGCCTACAGTCGTGTTGCCTAATCGCATACGAGGGCGTGAACACTGACCGCAAGTTTCTCAGGTGTCACGACGAGCAAACGAAGTGCGACTTCATCTTTTCCGTTGATAAAGACCACTCGCCGCAGTTGCAACATGTATTGGTGGACTCGTGGAAGGACACCGTCCACAACTTGTCTGAATTATCCGACTCCGACTATGAGGAAACGTTGATGCAAGTGAAGAAGGAATCATAGAAGGAGGTAGCTTCTGCAATAAAGGCAATTAAGGCGATGTGCGTGTCTATATAGCCGACGCACTAGAGTCGCTTGCGAAAACTCTAGATCAACTTACTGATGAGTAATATAGCTTTTCTATTCAGGCAGCAATATGTAAAATACTTATGTGTATTTTCGGCAAGAATAATATATACATTTTTAATATAGATTTCTCTCACTAACTAGCATCTCCCACCAACAAGTGAGCAGAGGATTAGCCTACTATGGGCTCTCAGAGTTACCATGACCCATAATGTTGTGCCGCACGACCTAAAGTCCCATCAGAAACCATAATTTCCATACCCCAATCCTAATTCCTATATAATACAGCAAATTTTTGCTTCCCGCCGTACTCCTGGATCTCAACACTATCTCATTCTAAAATTTTCCCACTCCACATGATTCTCTTCTTGAATCCCATCTCCATACGAGTTATATCCACGAGCAGATCGATCGCGGGCAGATCCAGCGCGCAGAAGAAGGTTGGCAGTGCAGATCCACCACGTGGATGATGGTGGCGAGGCCTTGAAGATCCATCGGGAGGAAAACGGTGGCGATGCCTCGAAGATCCACTACGGGAAAGATGGTGGCTAGCGCCCTGCAGATCCACCTCGAGGAAGATGGACATGGCCTTGCATATACACCATGCGGGAGATGGTGGTCGTCACGTTCATCATCTGCTTCACCACCGCCGTCAACATGCCAAAGAAAAATTTAGTGTAATTATATTAGGTGGTTAGGTTAGATGAACGATTATGTCACTTTTCTAATCGTCCTCGGTTTTAAAATTGGATCATTAGAAGAGTGAAATAATAAAATATAATGTAATGAGTTTTATGTTTTCAAATAAAATGAAATTTTATATCTTAAACAAATGTGCATCACGATCTGTTTATATTACCAATGTAAATAAGTTAGTTATTGTTAATATAATTAACTGTCAGTGATTCTGGATGCTGTAACACCACAAATAATTGGCAATTACAACGACACTAAAATTTCACCGTCTTCGGTAATGTAACGAGACACAACCTCTATCGTGCCGCGGCAACGCTAACTCGGCGGATCACATTGTGCCGAGCCAAAAAATCCGATGTCGTTGCAGAATCTCTGACGCAGTTATCCCCAGTGGTTTTTTTTCCGCGCCCACGCGAGCATGGCGACTATGGTTGTGCCTCTGCGTCTATAAGCGCCAGCACCCGAGCTCCATATTTTAGTGAAAGCACCACTTGCAAACCCACATTTTGTGTCTTCTGTGATATGCCACCATAAATGAACATCTCTATATGCATATGATGAGACTAGCAAGATGATTCATCACGTATTATTCTTTTTCACAACTGCCCCTTGATAATATAGTGTTAACATGCATGATATACAGTCTGATTCATTATTTTGTTTATATTTTACACATATAGCCCTTTGTTAGCATAGTGCCAAAGTGTATATATATAGGACAAGACTATTCAAGAACGGGAATATTCATTTGCGGTACCAAACTTGGTGGGTGAGCGCACCGCAGTACCCGAGTTGTCATCAATCGCGCGGAGGGGCCATAGTAGAATCGCCAATTGTCCAGAATGGCCAAATGAGGGTGAATACAAATCTAACGGCCAAACGGTCGTTTGAACCAGATGAAAAACGATTGAACTCAAATACCGCCGTTAGGTCAACTCTTCTTGGCCCGCCATGTCAGTATTCTCCGTTATCTTTTGCGGTCGTGGACTAGCTTACCCCTGCGTGGACCAGATCTATTTCTTTGCTCTGCTCTGGTCTTCTCCCCTGCTCCCCTCCCCATAATATTTGCTCAGCTCCGGCTTCTCGTCTCAGATCGGAGCTCGCACTTGCTCTAATTTGTGTCCCCACCATGTCCGGTCATCCTCCCACACCTCTAATCGAAGCTCGCAGCTGTCTGATGACCCACATGTATAGGGGGTGTATAGCAGTATTTTCGATAAGTAAGAGTGTCGAACCCAACTAGGAGCAGAAGGTGCTGGCTAGTGGTATGGATCAGAAATTCTCTGCAAATACTTAGCAAACGGATTTTTAGGGGTTTTTGATAAAGCAAGTAAACAAAGTACGAGTAAATAAAAGACAGTAGGAATAAATGCAGCAAGTTTCCCAATCCTTTATGCAGCAAAGGACAAGCTGGTTGTATTACTTAAGATGACCAAACGTTCTCGAGGACACGTGGGAAGACTGTCAAGTGCTTTCGCTTTGTATAGTCGACTAATCTTCTTTAGCTTGCTAACTGTTGTGTGGGTGAACCTGTGCTAATGTATCGACCTTCCTAGGACTAATACATACTTGTGATTATACCCCTTGCAAACATCCGTAAGTACAAGAAAGTAATTAAGGTAGAAACCTAACCACATCTTTAAACTCTAAGACCCTTACGTCCCTTGTGCAATGGTTTCCTAACGGGGGTTCACGTTTCTGTCACTCCGGCAACCCCTACGATTAGTAGCGAAATACACAATGCATTCTCCTAGGCCCATATAGGTGAAGTGTCATGTAGTTGACGTTCACATGACACCACTAGAAGAAGTACACCACAACTTAAATATCAAAATATTTAATCTTTCTCAACACAACTCTACTACTAACAACCTGACTTCTCCCATGTCCTCAAGAACAAAATGAACTACTCACAAGACATCATATGGATCATGATCAGAGATGGAATAATGATGTATAACAATCTGAACACAAACAATAATTCAACGGTAGAAATATGTCTATTGGAGAGATCTGTCTACCGGAGGGATCTTTCTCTCTCGGTGTTTTCCGCCCCGTAGAGGCGGCGGAATCTTTCTGTGGTCGCTCCCCGAGTCTTAGGGTTTCGGGAGGAATATATACGCCATAGGGGAGTGTCAGGGGTGGACCAGGGCGGCCATACCACCTGGTGGCGCGGCCTAGGCTGGCCCGCGCCAGGGGGTGGTGTGGGCCCCCTATGGCCCATCTCTAGCCCCCCTTCTGGCTTCCTTCGTTTTCTAGAAAAATAGGATTTTCCGTATATTTTTTCAGATTTTCTGATCTTCGCGAATTTTGCCTCCAAACAGCACCTTTTCCATCAGAATCCTGACTGCAGCGGTCCATGCTACAAAAGTCATCAACCATGCAAAACAGATGAAATAACTTAAGTATCACCTCTCAATACGAAATATATCAATGAATAACAATGAATTA
This sequence comes from Avena eriantha, assembly GCA_910589775.1. Lineage (NCBI taxonomy): Eukaryota > Viridiplantae > Streptophyta > Magnoliopsida > Poales > Poaceae > Avena > Avena eriantha. Next base: position 92,078,485 of record OU342743.1, read on the forward strand.
TGACATAGAATAGTGATGCAAAATGGACGTATCAACTCCCCCAAGCTTAGACTTCGCTTGTCCCCAAGCGAAACTGAGCTCAATAAACATGACCTCAGGTTTATGGAGTGAAGATTCGATAAAAGAATATGAACAAGAAGCATCACATTTATCAATACATAGATCATAATAGAAGACAAATCATTATTATATAACTCAACTTGCAATAAGTAAAGGAAACACAATAAAGATACATAAAGTGAATCATAATTGGTAATGGAAAACTTAGCTCTTGGTCGAAGAATAGTTGATAATTTGCTGGAGTTCACAAATAGCTGGTTTTCAATGATAGTTCAAAGTAGTAAACATCAAGATAAGAGCAATGTGCAAAACAAGGAACATAAGAAACATGATTGGATAAATCATCATATGAATGAATGAAACACAACAACTCAAAATACTTGCTGAGATAGAAGGGAATAGGTTTACCGACTCAACTACAAAGTAAAAAGAAAGGCCCTTCACAGAGGGAAGCAGGGATTGCAAGTCTCATAAAGAGCTCCTAAAAATTATGATACTTACTAGCTTTCAGATCTCATTGCCCCTATCATAGGTATCTTTTGGTGATTAAGGTTAAAGTGACACAACTAAGAGGATATGCTTGACAAGTTATAAGTTGAAATCTCATGCCCCTTACTTATGAGTACCGAACCTCATGCTACTCAACTTTAGTCACGAGTAAGCTCTTGTCATTGTAAATACATGTGTATCATTGAGAACCGCCAATGGGGTACCCCTTGCACAAGACACATGAGCTATCCCATAATCAAAGTGACAAGGCAAGCAGACAGTGAGCATCTCAGCGATCTTTTTATTTGCTATTTGCATAGGTTTTTATTGAGGATGCTTCATAGAATGCTCACTATAGTTATGCTGCAAGTTTCCACCATGATTAGGCATGGCTTAGGCTAGCGGCCCATGTTGGGGATATACTTTCTTGGTATCTTCAGAGTTCCTTACTGACCAGGGTGGCCCACTTCGGGTTAGAGCTTTGCTTCACGGGCGGCCCAGTCAGGGAGAAGAGACGGAGTCCAGTCCGGCTACGGGAAGGCCTAGAAAACTTACCGACTTAGGCCTATAGTGTTACTTGTAGTTCAAGATGTACTCTATAACCAACTCTTAGTCATAGCCGGACAGATCTCTCCTGTAAACCCTAGGCCGGATATCTATATAAGCCGTCCTAGGGAGATACTTTAGGGCAACACCTCAATAGTCTACAGTCTCAACTCGCACAGGCAAACCCTTGTAACCCATATTCTGGCTCTGCCGTATTACTAGATTGCTAGCAGGAGTAGGATCCGCCCAAAGCCGACGGATTTGAACCTGGGTAACTTGTGTGCGCACCGTCCTAGAACACCATACGTCTCACACCCCTCTCTTCTGCACGCCTCGAGGACCCCCTCATGGCGTACTTGTCATCAATCCAATGACAGTTGGCGCCCACCGTGGGGCAAGTGAGCTTCGGATCTACGTTCCGAGCGGAATCTGCAAGAATCGGAATCGGCGAAACCATCGCCGTCGGTCGCATCCTCTATGCCAGCAATGTCCCTCTCATCGTTCTCGACGAGACATGGATTCTGGCTAGGGAGGCTGTGACTGCCTACACCATCATGTCTTTCGGCAAGATCGATGTTTACATCGGCTTTGCTGAACCTGTCCCACCCACCCCAGCGGTGATGATAGAGGCAGAAGAATCTTCTGGGTCCCCTTTGTCCGCGGAGGCGGCAGAGTTCCGGATCTCAGAAAATCCTAATCCCACCTAGCCCGCACCAGTTACGGAGATAGTGGAGAAATCCAAGCCTGAAGCAGACCTAGTGGTCCCGATCGATACTGGAGCGGATCTCCCTGGAGAGATCGAATCCTAGATTGACCCACCCTTCCGAAGTCAAAATCCAGGAGGAGCATAACAACGACACTGATTCCGGCTGTGATGACGCCGAGACCGACATGTCTTTCCCAAGGTACATGGTGCGACGTATGATAATGCAAAACTCAAGCGCAGATGCAATTCTCGAGGCCATCAGAAGTTTCAATGAAGCAGATCGCGAGAGCCGCAAATACCTGAGGAAGCATGCGTCGCACTTCGTCGGATATTTTGGATCCGGATCAGGCTCTACCGATGCTGGAGAAAACACCGACTCTATGCTGGAGGCAATTGGAACAAACGCTGAAGTACCCGCATCCTCAGATGAATTAATGACGTCAGCAGATTTCCGAAAGTTTTCCGTGGAATATGAAGAGGAGTATAACTCCAAGGCTGCAGAAGAAGGAGAAGCCATGGATGAAGGATCCAGGGAACACTCTCCCAAAGCGCAGGATGACATGGAAGTCAGAGATAATCCTGAAGTCTAGATGTCCGAAAGTACCGATCAGAGCGTGACTCCAGGAAACGGACCCAAAGCCGTCTTTGCTACCGGCGCTGCCAAGAAGGCAAAGAAGAAGAACAAGAAGAACAAGACCCCGACGAAAAATCCTCTAGCAGAGGAGGTGATTGGCGAGGAATACGAAGAAAACTCGGATGGAGCGCTTATCCCAGACGAGCCCAAAAAAGAAGAATTGGTGGATGGACACGTGATCACTGAAGGTGCGCATAAATTCATCGATGCTGCATTAACCACACCTATCCCTACAGCTGCAGAACTTACTGCTGAAGAGCTGGACGAAAGGGCCCAGGCCCTAGAAGCGCGTCGTCAACAACTCCTGAATGAAGCCAAAAACATCGAGGAGGAGAAGAAACGCATGGAAACTGCGGAGAAGTACATCTCTCGGCAGCATCAGAAGACCCGGAAACGTCACACACGTGACGATCAATTCCCGGAAGTACAAAAGGTTCTCTTTGAAGGAGATCCAGGGATGCCTCGTCTCGACAGCAAAGGAGATCTGGTGTATCCAACACTGGTACAGAACACTTTTGCAGCTCGGGATATCCTGTCAAATAATCCAGGCCCAGAACAAGTTCGATTGGGCATCAAGCTACTCACCAAGGGTCTGGAACAACAAAGGGCTGCGAAATTCGGAAGCGGAAAGCTGGTCTCCAAATCCGACCAATGTCGCACGGACTCAGCCTGGAATGATATAAGGGCCCAGCGTGTTTGGAAACAGCATCACCGTTCCGACCGACGGGAAGACAACTACTGCAGAACCAGATCATTAGGACAGCACCACAAAACCGCACGTGACTGGCGCAATGTTGCTCCAGCCACCGAGCAAGACGTGATTGCTGCACTGTATCCGAGAAATCCTCCCTGGCGAGAGTCGAACGATCGCAGGAAAGAAGACAAAGAGAAACGTCGGGAGGAGGACCGACAAAGGATGCCACCTCCTAGACATGCAAGCCGTCTGGCTAAGCCCCACCGTGCCAGGAACGATGGACGAGGGAACAACGAACATCGTGCCGAGTCAAGCCGGCAGGGGGCTCGTCGTAATGAAGACCCTCCCCGGAACCGAAATAATGACGCTCCGAATGGAGGCCGGCGATCAGCCAGAAATAACCTAGCTTCTCCACGATCTCCACCAAGTAGGCATCACAACGGCTCTCAAGGAGGCCAGGGAGGGCGTCGAGGTGGGGGAGGTGGTGGCAGAAGCTGAAGTCCGGCTCTAAGGCACCGCAGCCATAACCGACACTCGGGACAATCTCTATCCCCGAACGACGCAAGGCACAGGATCAACTCCAACATAGAGGCCTGGCGCTACGAAAATGATGATATCTACGTGGGCCCAAAATGCTTCGGACCACGCATCAGAACTACAAGATTCCCGGAAGGATTTGCTATCTCAAGACATATCCAAGCCTACGATGGCATTGCTCGGCCAGATACCTGGCTACATGATTTCTTCCCAGCTTGCTGCATCGCCAAAGGCGGAAACAGCCTAGTCGCAACCCGATATCTCCCACTCATGTTGCGGAAGACGGCACGATCATGGCTTAATGAACTTCCGGAGAACACCATCCATAACTGGTATGACATGAAAAGTGCGTTCTTTCGGAATTTCGAAGGCACATACCAGAGGCCCTGTACGGTCGGAGACCTATAACATTGCACCCAGAAGGCCAAAGAAACTTGCCGGGATTACCTCGGCCGATGGATTGACACCAAGAACTCCTGTGAGGGAGTAAACGATCAAACTGCGATTGAAGCTTTCATTGTAGGTCTCCCAATTGGTTTACTACGTCATCTCTTGAAGTGTGACAAAGTTACTGATTTGGGAGAGATGATAGAAACAGCGAGGAAGTATGCAGACGCTGACGACGACGCAGAAGGACTACTCAATGCCCTAGCTATGCCACATTCGGCAAAACAACCAAAGCAATAAGCTCAGAAACACAAAAATACCTCAGAAGAGAAACCTAACGCGGAAACGGCAGTGGTCACTGCTACTTTCGGGTCTGGAGGATGAGGAGGACGCAGCAGAGGCCGCGGGCATGGTCGTGGGACTTCGAGAGTTCAAGGTAGAGGAGACCAGCAACCAGGCAAAACCTACACTTGGGACGACATTGCCAATAACCCATGTGTGCTTCACCTAGACGCCAATGGGGGCTCGTCCCACACCAATGCTGAGTGTTGTTTCAATGACGACATCAAGAGAGATGACATCGCTGGCTACAAAGCTAAGCGGAAGAAGGGAAAGAAGAATCCCAAAAAAGATAAAGAGACCAAGGAAGATTTTGACATGGAGGAAGCTGATGCTTCAAACCCCAAGCCAGAAGGGAAGAAAAATTTTCCGACCAAGAAAGACACTTATGTCACCTTCCTCGGATCTCAACCAGCAAAGGTCAAGAAAGCAGTTCTACACGAGCTCAATGCAAAGATTCCGGCTGTCCCCCAATTTTTGGATTGGTCAGAAGTGGCAATCATGTTTGACCGCGCTGATCATCTGCCTAAACTACATAGGCGAGGAAAATACGCCTTAATCGTCAATCCACTTATTGACGGTTATGGTTTCTCCAAGACTCTCATGGACGGCGGCAGCAGTATCAATATTCGGTATGTCGAAATGCTGCACCAGATGAAGATCTCGGAGACCCAGCTGAATCATAGCTCGGTGATTTTTCACGGAGTTGTCCCAAGAAGACAAGCTAATTCCCTGGGAGAAATCACTTCGGATGTTACCTTTGGAACACCAAAGAACTATCGAATGGAGGCACTTTCCTTCGAAGTAGTCCCGTTCAAGAGCGCGTACCATGCTATATTCGGACGTCCGGCTTACTGGGCTTTTATGGCTCGTCCGTGTTACATTTACAATATGATGAAAATTCCAGGTCCCAACGGCGTAATCTCCATCAGGGGAGACCCGAAGAAAGCGCGAGAGTGCGAGGATGGAAATGCCGCCTTTGCTGAAGCCGTGCTACACGCCTAGGAGTACCAGGAGATCAAGAAGAGCATAGATCCGTCCGAGATGGCCGCAACGAAGAAGGAGGTGGCAAAGCCAAATCCGGAGTTCAAAGCATCATAAGAGACGAAGAAGACACCGTTGAAGGATGATGACCCCTCCAAGGTGACCCAGATAGGCGTAGGCCTAGATAGCGCATAGGAAGGCGCGCTCGTCAAGTTCCTCAAAGCAAATCAAGATATCTTTGCATGGCAGCCATCTGACATGACCGGAGTACCTAGGGAACTTGCCGAGCACTCTTTAAATGTAAACCCGAATGCTAAACCCATCAAACTGTCCTTACGACGTTTCGGCGATGAAAAGCGTAAGGCAATAGCTAAGGAACTATCACGGCTCGAGTTAGCCGGATTCATAGAAGAGGTCATCCACACTGAGTGGTCGGCCAATCCTGTAATGGTCCCTAAAAAGGACACCACTGATTTAAGGATGTGTGTTGATTATACTGCCTTGAACAAGGCTTGTCCAAAAGATCCGTTTGCTCTGCCTAGGATTGATCAAGTTATCAATTCTATGGCAGGCTCGGAACTCCTCTGTTTTCTCGACGCATATTCCGGTTATCACCAAATCCGGATGAAGGAATCTGATAAAGTCAAAACTTCATTCATAACCCCCTTTGGAACCTTCTGTTTTGTTACGATGCCTTTTGGGCTAATGCAGGAGCTACCTACCAGCGCACGATGCAGTGTTGCCTCCACGACCAACTCAGACGCAATGTAAATTCTTACGTGGATGATATTGTGGTGATGTCCAAAAAGAAGGAAACACTGATTTCCGAGTTGGAGGAAACGTTCGCCAATCTACGAAAATACAACATAATGCTTAATCTGAAGAAATGCTTCTTTGGAATCCCAGCCGGAAAATTGTTAGGTTTCATCGTGTCTCAAAGAGGCATAGAGGTGAACCGGGACAAAATCAAGGCTATACTCAATATTTCCAGGCCAACTCGCTTGAAGGACGTACAAAGACTAACTGGTTGCATTGCTACAGTCAGTTGGTTTGTAAGACGGCTTGGTGAAAGAGCCGCACCATTATACAAACTCCTGAAAAAGACCAAGGATTTTGTGTGGACCGACGAAGCTGAAGCTGCACTACAAGACCTGAAGAAAGTACTCTCATCTGCTCCTATCCTTGCTGCACCGGAACCTCAGGAACGATGTTGCTTTATCTTGCTGCGACAAACAAAGTCGTTAGTATCGTCATGGTGGTGGAGAGACCGGAGGAAAATCAGGAACACCTGGTGCAGCGTCCGACTTACTTTGTCAGCGAGGTCCTGATAGAATCAAAACTGCGGTATCCGCACTATCAAAAGTTGGCTTACGGTGTTTTTCTAGCATCTCGTAAGCTATGACACTATTTCCAGGAGCATCCAATTACCATGGTGAGCATAGCTCCCATGAGAGATATAATCAACAACAGTGACACCACATGACGCGTCACCAAATGGGGAATAGAGCTTTCAGCTTTCGATATTGAGTATAAACCTTGGACAGCAATCAAATCCCAAATCCTTGCCGACTTTGTCACTGATTGGACAGAGACGAACGAGAATATGACCCTCCCTGAGTTAGAATATTGGACCCTCTACTTTGATGGGTCTAAGGCTTGAGGGGGCTGGCGTGGTGCTCAAATCACCCCAAGGTGATAAACTTCTATACGTATTGCAAATCCACTTCACAGTGACAAACAATATTGCCGAGTATGAAGCATTGCTACACGGAATCCGGATTGCTAAGGATATCGGCATCCGATATTTGATGTGTTATGGAGATTCGGATCTTGTTGCTCAGCAAGTTTCAGATATTCGTAATGCAAATAAGCACATGGCAGCGTATAAAGCTGTCGTGGATGATTTATCTAAATCGTTCGAAGGGTTTGAGGTTCAACACATCCCTCGAGCAGAAAACGAGAAGCAGATGCATTATCTCGGATAGGCTCTGCGCGGAAAGAGGTCTCGGATGGCGCTTTTTAGAGCACCTCAAAGTTCCCTCAATAAAGGGAGTGGATGAGGAATCTCTGACCAAATCCGACTCACCTCTAATAGCAGTTCTGGCTATAATTCCTAGCTGGACTCAACCCTACCTCGATTATTTGGTAGATGGAAAATTACCCGAAGATGAGGTGCTGAGCCGACAGATCATCCGACGAGCAAAAGCCTATACTATAGTTAAAGGTGAGCTCTATAAGCGGAGTGTTTCTGGGTTTTTCAGCGCTGTGTATCTCCAGAAGAAGGAGTGGAAATCCTTAGGGAAATCCACGAAAGCGAGTGTGGTCACCACGCTGCAGCCAAATCTTTAGTGGCAAAAGCTTTTAGACACGGATTTTTCTGGCTTGTAGCTCAGGCAGATGCCGAAAGGCTGGTCAAGACGTGCAAGGGCTGCCAAAAGTACGCCAAACAAGCTCATGTTCCGGCTGATCAGCTGCGAACAATACCTATACCATGGCCTTTTGCGATATGGGGGCTTGACATGGTAGGACCATTTAGACGAGCTCCAAGTGGATTTACTCACCGCTTAGTGATGGTGGATAAATTCAAAAAATTGATCGAGGCCAAACCCGTCACTAGTTGTGATGGAGCAACATCCAAAAGATTTGTCGAGGATGCTATAATCCGGTATGGTTATCCACATAGTATTATCACAGACAACGGGAGTAATTTTTCTATGGGAGAATTAGCTAAATTCTGCAACGAGCAAAATATCCGGCTCGACATTGCGTCAGTCGCACATCCACAAGCTAACGGACAAGTCGAAAGAGAAAATGGTTTAATCTTACAAGGCCTAAAACCGAGACTCGAAGCACCATTACGACGTGCTACGGGGGCTTGGGCAGAGGAATTACCCTCTGTAATATGGAGTTTACGAACAACTCCGAACATGTCAACTGGATACACACCTTTCTTCTTGGTCTATGGCGCATAAGCAGTTCTTCCTAGTGATTTGATTCACACTTCTCCTAGAGTGGCTGCATATATCGAAGAAGATGCCGAGATTTCTCGACAAAATGATCTCGATTTAGTCGAAGAAGTTCGCGTCGTTGCTGAAATGAGATCAATAGCCTATCAGCAAAAGTTACGCAAGTATCATAGCCAGAGAGTCCGAAACAGATCTTTCAATAAAGGCGATTTGGTTCTCCGGCTTGTGCAACAAAGAAAGCACAAACTTTCCTCGGTATGGGAAGGGACCTTCTTGGTTAGTCGAGTATTGTACAATGGTTCGTACTACTTAACTGACATGAGGCCAGTCAAAGAAAGACCTGCTACTAAGAAGAGAAAGAGAGCTGGAGGCAGTACAAATCCGGATGAGTTAGACAGACCGTGGAATATTGCTCAGCTACGTCCCTTTATTTGTAGTTTATCCTTGTTTGTAATCATACATATGTACATGTTCTGTGAGAAAAAAGTTTTGGTTGCCTCAAATTTTTTCTGAGAAGTTTCTACCATCTTATTTCCGAATGATCATGTCATAGTCGAAAATCCCAGAATACTTGAAAGTACTTTATGCTCATGTTTGTTCTGGTTTAGATTTCCGATTCTAAAAATGCTACCTTCGGGTATAACACTAAAGTTTCTAGTCTACACTTTGGTTATTTGTCTGATTGCTGGATGCGGGTATTTACCGAGTAGTGAATTGTTGGTACTGGAAGCCGGCTTTGTTTTCGAGTTTAAACTGGTTTAGCAATTGAGCTTCGTTGCTCGGCAAAGTTTCCATGCAGAAGGTTTAGCTGGCTCACGAAAGGGACGAGGTGGAAAGCCAGATAAACGATAAGTATAGACAAAAAATTATAAGTGCTTATGTAAAAATTTCAGGCACACAAAAATTTAAAACCAAAAGTGTTGAATAGATCAAAAGCTTAGCACTAGCAAAATTATAGTACTGCATATTTACAGACCCATCATGTTTCTCAGAATAATACATTTGTTTCTGGTAATCTATGATGCAGGAGGAGAGGAAGGAGCTGCCGGCTCGCTGGATACATCGCCTTGATATCATTCTGAGATATCCACATCCAAAATGGTGTGGTCATTGTCGGAAACTTCGGCTACTTCTTTGGGAGGAGGAGGCGGAGTGTCCACGCGGGTGAAGAAGGGAGTGTCGTAGCTGGTCAAGTCAGCTACATGACATCAATATCTGGCGCAGGAGTCCATAATGGCCTTGATGTCTTGCTCCTGTCCGTCTTCATCCACTGTAGAATACCCTCTGGTCACTTGCCATATCTCCATGCTTCCATGGTGGCTCATGACCATGGTGAGAGCGTTCTGCACTGCAGATCGCGTGTAGGACATGTTCCAGTCCTGGAAAAGTTGCGGCATCTCCTTCGCCTGGTCTCGCGCCTGAAAGTCGGACATGCTATGCATGTCCGGAATCTTGAGAGCTTCGCCACTATCCTCAGGAGATTGGCGGAAGTCATGAAGCAGATCACCGACTTGGGTAAGCCGGTGGGTGCAAGGTTTAGCAGAGGTGGAATCCCTCAAGTTCAGAGGACCTATACAAAAAAAAGTTAGGAAAAAACCGACATCGAAAGAGTCGAAGAATATAGACAAGCCAGAAAGATGGAAACATACCGAAGATGACGTCGTCAACTTTGGTCTTCTCTTCTCGAAGACTCCGGAGTTCAGCCCGGAAAGCTGATGTCTCAATGCACGGCGCCCAGAAAAATGCTTGATGGCAGTGTTGATGTAGAGCTCGTTGGGAACCCCAAGAGGAAGGTATGATGAGAACAGCAGCAAGTTTCCCTCAGTTATGAAACCAAGGTTTAATCGAACCAGTAGGAGCAAGGAAACACCTCAAAGGTGTTACTAGCTGAGCTTTGGCAGGGCGCACTACCGGTGCTAGTAGCAACGTGGAGACCTGCACAACACAACCACAGAACTTTGTCCCCAACTTGCGATGAGGTTGTCAATCTCACCGTGTTTTGCGGAAAACAAAGGATTAAACGTATCAAATGGAAAGAAGTAAAAGTTTGCAGAAAGTAAACACAAAGCAGAAATAGTTTATAGATTGTATGTAAAGTAAAGGACCGGGATCCATAGTTCACTAGAGGTGGCTCTCCCTAGATAGATAACATGCTGGGTGAACAAATTACAGCGGGGCAATTGACAAACACTGAGAAAGCCATACATGCATATACTAATCATCTTGACTCCTTTGAGACTTGATTGGGCATTGCAACATAATACATAGACCGCCATCCAACTGCATCTATGACTAATAATTCACCTTCAGGTTCATCCGAACCCCCTCCAGTATTAAGTTGCAAGCAACAAATTATTGCTTTACGAACTGCATGTAAAGTAAACAATACGATTATTCTATGAACAAAGGATTGTTATTTTCTCCCTAGTGGCAACAGCACATCTAGTACGTTAGAGATTTCTGTCACTTCCCTAGATTACCAGAGGCATGAACCCACTATCGAGCATAAGTACTAACTCTTGGAGTTGCTAGCATCTACTTGGCCAAGATAGCTACTAACAACGGAAAGCATGCAAGATCTCAAATAACAAAGACATGATAGAATCAATAATCAATCTTAAATAGCATCTCAATATCCATCGGATCCCCGCAAACACAACATGTATGAATTACAAATAGATGATCTTGATCATGAACGGAGCTCACAAGATCTAAACATGAAAGCACAAAGGAGGAGAAACCAGCCATCTAGCTACTACATGGATCTGTAGTCCAAGGATGAACTACTCACGCATCACACCGGAGGCTTGCATGGTGATGAAGAAGGCCTCCAGGGTGAATTCCCCTCTCCGGCAGGGTGCCGGGAAGAGCTTCAGATCCCTCCCGATCAAGGGATGGAGATGATGGCGGCTACATACTCTTTCGTGGATTTTTGATCGGGTACTTAGGGTTTTCGTCCCGAGGGCAACTTATAGGCGGAAGGAGAGGCCGAGGGGGTGCTGGGGGCGGCCAGACCACCCCCTGGCACGGGCCAGGCCAGGTGGTGTGGCCGGCCCACAGCCCTTCTCCGTCTCGTATTCTGGCACTTGATCCCTTCCGGAAAAATAGGCACTTTGGCTTTTGTTCCGTCCAATTCCGAGAATATTCATTTTCTGACTTTTCTGGAACCAAAAACAACAGAAAACAGGTAGCTGGCACTGTGGCTCTTGTTAATAGGTTAGTCCAAGAAATCATAATAAAAGTACTCCAAAGTTGGAACAAAACACAAGAAAGTGGATAAAACCAAGCATGGAACATCAAAAATTATAGATACATTTGCAATGTGTCAAGCGCCTCAGAAAGGTCCTTCTCTCTGCAAAGCTCGTTGTTGAGATCCGAGATTCTCTGATCTTGAGAGGCAATCTTACGATCACGCTCGTCAGTAGCCATGGAGGAGGATTCGAGAACTTGAGTGATGCTCTTCTCATGTTCTAACTTAAGCTTATCCAGCTCTTGGCGAAGTTCTTTGTTCTCCACCACCAAGGTTTTGAGGTTCTCGGCCTCTTCAATCATAGCGTAGGACTGTTTTACCAGTGCTGTAAGTCAAAAAGAACAACAGTTCAGTAAAAATATTTGACTATGAAAACATGAAGGATAAGGTTTGAGTCTCAGAATGTTTACCTTCGGCCTCATTCCTGGAGACCTTAAGCTCAGCATTCTTAAGTTGGAGAGCTTTGATCTCTCTCCGCTTGTTGCAGACATTTTTCAACAAATCCTCGTTATAGGAATATACTTTCTGTAAGTCAGAATACCCAAAGTCAGAAGTCTACTAAAGACTCGGGCAAATATTTTTATTAATATCAGCACGAGCCTTGGGGGCTACACTAGTTCATTCTTTGGCATCCTAAGGAAGCATAAACCCGGATTATATATCCTACTTCATGCTTGGGGGCTAGAGGATATGATATGAAATAAAGGAAAAACAGGAGTTAGGATTCCGCCTAACATATTGTTCGCGAGTAAGTTTATCCAAACTTGCATTCACTTCAACAACAACCTTCTCGGCGAGAGTCAGAGGAACCACTGGCGCAGTTGGAAGCTCACCGGTCCTTATCCTCTCGTTGCAAAGACACACTTGTTCAAGAAGGTCAGAGTGCTTGATGTCCTCTGCCTCTTGCACTTCTTCGGTAGAAAGATTTCTTTTCTCCAGGCATTGCCTGGCCAGCCGCTGGATCTCTTCCGCAGATTTGCGAGACAAGCCAAACTTGGCAAGCCCCGGATTGCTGAGAAGGTTTTTGGCAAAGGTCTCTGTCGAGGGATCATTACCCGAAGAGGGTTCACCCTTATCTAAATTTGAGCCACCCATGGTGGCGTCAGTCTGCGACTCAAGGGTCGCTGGCTCTGTTGAAGGAGCCGGATCTTCTGCGACAACCGGCCTTGGTGTGATCACTGGCGTTGTAGAGGATTGAGGAGCTGGAGTCGAAGGAGCCACAGCAGGAGAAGTTATGTTCAGCTTCGTGTGCCGCAAGGGCTTCGAAGAAGTAACCTTCCCCTTTCCCTTGATGAGCTTCTTAGCTCTGAGAATGTAATAAGAATGGAAAGCATTACATCTCGGAAACAAAATTCGAATAAGGAAAAAAGTCGGAAGTTGTGTTGAAGGTTACCTCTTCACGACTAGCACCTCCTTTGTGCCAACTGCCACTGTCGAAGCCTTGCGCTTCTTGGGCACAATGTCCGGCAGTGGGACTAGTTCCGCCTCCTGAGAAAACTCTAGAGGATATCCCTCGAGTGGAGCAAGTTCCGACCCGGGGAGGTCGGCAAGATGAAAAGAAGAAAACATATCAGTATTGCGAGATAACTTAAAGGATGAAACACATAAAAAGGTTTATTGTTAAAAGCTTACCGGCACCACAGGGTCTTCCGCTGTGTGCATGTCCAGAGAAACCTCCGGGATCTTCCTCTCGATCCGTTCCCTTATCAGCCATTTAATCTGTCTTATATAACTTTGCGAGGTATAGGCTCTAGGGCTGATGCGGAGGGAATACTTTTTGTACGACGTGATGGAGTGCATCGGTCGGTCTCCGTGGTGGTGGAGGGGTTGGATCCGACGTGATACCCAACATTGGACCAAGTCAGATCCCTTCAGTCCTTTGTGTTTTATCAGATATTCAATCCGCCACTTGGCGAGGATCAGATCGTCACTGAGAGCCAGAGGAGCCTCGTCCCAATACGGTTGGGACGTGGCAGCTCCGTCGCTGAAAGCCGGCAAAGCGGTAGCTTTGCCGGGAGCAGGGACATCCTTGTGGTAAAAGAAAGTGGTTGACCATTGCTTGACTGAGTCACTAGCTAGAATCTTCGGATAGGCGCGCTCGCGCCTAACCGAAAAACTAATTGTACCAGTAATATAAGGAACATCAGCTGTGATAGAATTTCTCTGGACATGGAAATAGTACCAGAATAAAGTAAGACTTGGCCTAATTCCGATATATCCCTCGCACAAGGACGCATATGCGCTCATCTCTTAGATAGAGTTGGGGGGAAGATGGTGAAGCTGAACACCATAGTGATCTATTACCTTAGAAAAGAAATCTGAGGGAGGGAAAGACAGACCTCTATCGAGGTGGGTGTCGAAGTGCACCCGCTTGTCGGCACGCGGGTTGGGGATGGTTTCACCGGAACCGCTCCGCCAGTCGCCGGCGCGGAGAAGCCCTTCAGTCTCCACGCCGCGGAGATTCTCGTCGTCTAGCACGCAGGGGATCCAAACCCTGCGGTTGCTTTCTTTCTCTACTACCGCCGCCGCCGCTGCTGCAGCCAGGCCGGATGATGAAGACGAAGCCATTCTTCCGGTGCGCCGGTGACCTTAGATGGGCGGTGCTGGAAGTTTGGGAAGCAAGGGAGCTCTGTGCACGGGGGAGATTTGGAGGGGAAGAAGTGGCAAAGGGAACATGTGAAGAGAGGAGAAAGAGAATCCTCACCCCTTATATCCACCTAACCGCGCCAAGGTTCGTACAAATGGCACTGTGTAACCGCCACGCGTCGTGGGAGGAACTGGGAAGGACCCACGTGATGATTATGTCGCCTCGATCTCCGCGTACGCATTGAAACGGCGCCTCAGTTCTGCGAACGACAGACCCACAAACGGTTGTGCTGACAGGATGTTTGTCAGAGGATGTGACTTGACCATGACCAGTGTCAGGTGACGTTAGAGACCAAGTTCCGGCTTAGTTTGAAAACCAAGCTGGAAAAATCCGAGTAACATGTTGATAGGTCCGACTTATTTTTAAGACCCGGATCGTATTTTTGTTGTGAAGTTTTAGGAACCCTTCAAGATTCTACAAGCCGAAGATCAAGCTAGATGATGATGAATCCGACTTTGGATCTTGGAGGCCTCCGGGGGATGCTATTGGGGATATACTTTCCGGGTATCTTCACAGTTCCTCACTGACCAGGGTGGCCCACTTTGGGTTAGAGCTTTGCTTCACGGGCGGCCCAGTCAGGGAGAAGAGACGGAGTCCAGTCTGGCTATGGGAAGGCCCAGAAAACTTACCGACTTAGGCCCATAGTGTTACTTGTAGTTCAAGATGTACTCTGTAACCAACTCTTAGTCGTAGCTGGACAGATCTCTCCTGTAAACCCTAGGCCAGATATCTATATAAGCCATCCTAGGGAGAGCCTTTAGGGCAACTCCTCAATAGTCTACAATCTCAACTCGCATAGGCGAACCCTTGTAACCCATATTCCGGCGTTGCCGTATTACTGGATTGCTAGTAGGAGTAGGATCCGTCCAAAGCCGGCGGATTCGAACCTAGGTAAACTTGTGTGCTCACCGTCCCAGAACACCGTATGTCTCACACTCCTCTCTTCCGCACGCCTCGAGGACCCCCTCATGGCGTACTTGTCATCAATCCGACGACAACCCAGGCGTTTCGCTAACACACATATAAACTCCATGATCTTACAAGTTCCACTTTTATTTCACACCACCGGGATCCATAGGAAAAAGAATCATGATATCAACTAGGAACAAAGTACAATGGTAGTGTTGAAAGCGTTCCCCGTGATACATGGTTCTGCTAACTTCAACTCATAAAGCACAAGCATATACGCAACAAAGAAGGACCCAATGGTTCAGGTTATTAAATGCAAGAAAACTAAAGTGTGCCATCAAGTTCGTGAGAGATTTAATCACTAATTTTCACATAACAAGTTTAATTTGGGAGGTATATAAAACAAGAATTTACTTGGAATGGCAATAATGCTAATAGGTAGGTATGGTGGACACAAATGGCAAAGGTTTTGGTTTAAAGGAGTGGATGCATGAGAAGAATTCCCTCTCAGTACAGGTTTTTGGCTAGCAAGGCTGGGTAGCAAGTACAAGAGTTGAAGTAAACAAACAAACATACAATGATAAAGACAAACATGCAATCTTCCTTGGAAGCACAAAAAATCTTAACTAGAGAATACTAGACTTATGAGCAAATCAAGAAAGAAAGGTGATGAAATTATATTTCTTTAGAGTACTTTTATCTTTTTCATTCTACTCTCAAAAATAGTGTTGCTACTGACCGAGCCAGGTTTGCCAAAACCAACTAAATTAACTCAATGATCCCAAAGTGCTACCAATACTAACAACAAGATAAATCATATAACCACGAATTGAAAACTAATATAAGCTATGCAAAAGAGTAAATGATAGAACTTCTCATTAATATTCCATAACGGCAACTCACACCAAGGGATACATATCTAACGAGAGAGGGGACACTTCCATAATGCAAACCATCCTACATAATAACTTCTCTATTCATGATATGACTCTACTAATAAGATAAAAAGATAGAAGATATTGATGTGATACCGCGGCACTCCCCCAAGCTTGGAACAAACCAAGGGGATGCCAAACCTGATGACGAATTACTCCTTCGGTGGTGATGGTAATATTTTTCTTAGTGGACGTGAGGAAATCTTCGAGTATCTTGTGAAGCCTATTATTCTCCCATTGAAGCATGTCCACCTTCCTCTACAAGTCTCTGTACTTATTGCATAACTCCTTAGTGACTCATAGGGCTTCCGTTGATGCATGGAAAGAGACTAAAGGTACCGGTCCCTGCTTGGGGTCTTGGAGTTCTTCTTCCATAGGCTCCTTTCCTTTATCCTTGGAGGACACCATTGTGCTTCTAAGCTTTCAAGAATAGTTCCTGGCAGAATCAGATCGAAACAAAAACACGACAAAAACACAATATACAAACCTCGGGGGATCCGGGGGGTTATATATTACGAAGTTTCACGACAAAAGGAAGGTACTGGGAGAAAACGAGTTGGAGGCGGAGTCGGGGATGGACTCACCACCTGGTGGCGCGACCAAGGGAGGGCCTACACCACAGGGTGGTGTGAGCCACCCTAGCTTCGTTTCCGTCCCTCTTTCGCTTCGTAGCTTTCCTTACCGACTGAAAACTGCAAAAATATAGTTGGATAGTATTTTCGCGGTACTTTTCTTACCAGAACTGTTACCTATTTGAAAGCAGACTCTGCAGGTCTCTGAATTTGGTCCTTGATAAATTTTTCTGGAGTTATAACTTGAAAGGCATCAACATCTTCATTATAAGAATCCCCAGCAATATAGTGTTTGAGTCGCTGCCCATTCACTACTTGTGTAGTATTATCTTTTAAAGAAGAAATTTTTATTGCTCCTGAGCGGTATACTTCTTAATAATGAAAGGTCCTTCCCATTTTGAGAGTAGCTTTCCTGCAAAAAATCTGAGATGAGACCTATACAATAGAAGTTTCTCACCAACATGAAATTCCCTCTTAAGTATTCGCTTGTCATGCCATCTTTTAACTTTTTCCTTAAAGAGCCTAGAATTTTCATAGGCTTCACTCCTCCATTCATCTAAATAACTTAAGTCAAATAATCTTTTCTCACCAGTGAGCTTACAATCTCTATTTAGTTCTTTAACTGCCCAGTAAGCTTTATGTTCTAATTCTAAAGGTAGGTGACAAGCTTTCCCATAAACCATTTTATAAGCGGACATCCCCATAGGATTTTTGTAGGCTGTTCTATAAGCCCATAAAGCATCATTCAACTTTTTAGCCCAGTGTTTTCTAGATCTATTAACAGTCTTTTGTAAGATAGATTTAATTTCTCTATTTGATAACTCTACTTGCCTGCTAGTTTGGCGGTGATAGGCTGAAGCAATTCTATGATTAACATCAGATTTAGCAAGGGTCTCTCTAAAACCACCATGAATGAAATGAGAACTCCCATCAGTCATGAGATACCTAGACACTCCAAACCTAGGAAAGATAACATATTTAAGCATTTTTAGAGAGGTTTCCCCGTCAGCACTCTTCGTAGGAATGGCTTCTACCCACTTAGTAACATAATCAACGGCAACAAGAATATGAGTATAACCTTTTGAGGGAGGGAAAGGACCCATAAAGTTAAATCCCCAACAATCAAAGGGTTCAATAACTTGAGAGTAATTCATAGGCATTTCATTGCGTCTAGAAATATTACCAACACGCTGACATTCATCACAAGATAAAACAAATTTTCTTGCATCTTTAAAAAGGGTAGGCCAGTAGAAACCTGATTGTAGCACCTTTTGTGCAGTTCTATCTCCTGCATGATGTCCTCCGTAAGCACTACCATGAAATTTATGCAATATCTCCTTTTGTTCATATTCTGGAACACATCTTCGCATAATACCATCCACTCCTTCTTTGTATAAGTGCGGGTCATCCCAAAAATAATGCCTCAAATCATACAAGAACTTCCTTATTTGCTGAGCTGTAAAAGTTGGAGGCAAATACTTGGAGACAATAAAGTTAGCATAATCAGCGTACCAAGGGCTCCCTTGCGAGCTTACCCCTATTACGACTAATTGCTCATTTGGGAAACTATGATTAACAGGCATAGGGTCAAAAGAGATGTTTTCCAATCGAGATAAATTATCAGCTACAGGGTTTTCAACACCTTTCCTATCTACTATATGTAGATCAAACTCTTGTAAAAGCGGCACCCATCTAATAAGCCTAGGCTTAGCGTCCTTTTTCGTCATAAGGTATTTAATAGCACCACGATCAGTATGAATGGTGACTTTTGAGTCTACAATATAGGGTCTAAACTTATCACAAGCAAAAACGACATCTAGAAATTCCTTTTCAGTAGTAGCATAATTCCTTTGAGCAGCGTCTAAACTCTTACTAGCATAATGAATAACGTTTATTTTTTTATCAATTTGTTGCCTAAGGACAGCACCTACGGCAAAATCACTAGCATCACACATTATTTCAAAGGATAAACTCTAATCAGGTGGTTGAACAATAGGGGCTATAGTTAAAGCCTTCTTAATAGTGTCAAAAGCTCCCTTACAATCATCATCAAAAACGAAGGGTACATATTTTTGAAGAAGATTAGTGAGGGGTTTTGAAATCCATGAACACTTCTACAATTTCCTCACAAAAACCATGAAAGATAGCAAACATGCACCTTTGAAAAGTAGTAGGAGCATTACATAAACCAAAAGGCATACGTCTATAAGCATAAGTTCTGTAAGGGCAAGTAAAAGTAGTTTTTCTTGATCTTATTGTTTAACAGCAATTTGAGAGAAACCAAAATAACCATCAAGAAAACAAAAATGGGTCTTTTTAGACAACCGTTCCAACATTTGATCAATAAAAGGAAGCGGGTAGTGATCTTTCTTAGTAACTTTATTGACTTTTCTAAAATCAATGCACATCCTATAGCCTACTACTATTCTTTGAGGAATAAGCTCATCATTATCATTAGGAACAATGGTAATACCTCCCTTTTTAGGAACACAATGAACAGGACTAACCCATTCACTATCAGCAATAGGGTAAATAATACCAGCATCACGGAGTTTCAATACCTCATTTCTTACCACTTCCTTCATCTTAGGATTTAAACGTCGTTGGTGCTCTACTACTGGCTTTGCATCTGGTTCTATGTTGATAGAATGCTGACGTATAGTAGGTGAAATCCCTTTTAAATCATACAGAGTATAGCCCATAGCTCCTCGGTGTTTCTTCAAAACCTCCAATAACCTTTCCTCTTCTTTTCCTGAAAGTTTAGAGCTAATAATAGGATATATCTTTTTATCATCTATATAAGCATATTTAAGATCATCAGGGAGAGGTTTTAGATCAAAAACCAGATCCTTTTTAGGTGGCAATGTGGTACCCAAGTCTTCTACATGCAAGTTATGCTTAAGCATCTTAGGCTGATCACGGAGAATCTCGTCAATCTCATTCCTTTCTTCCATGAAGATTCCACTTTCATGATCTTCCATAAATTGCTGCAAAGCATTGTTAGGAGCAAGAGAAATAGAAGCAAGTTGTTCAAATCTAAAATCCTCATTATGGGTTTCCTGTTCACAAGGTTCTTTAGCGAATTTCGAGAAATTAAACTCATAAGATTCCCCATCAAACTTAGTCAAGATTTTCTCCCTTTTGCAATCTATAATAGCTCCACGAGTACTCAAGAAAGGTCACCAAATATAATAGGATAAGTTTTACTAGCAGCTGAACCAAGTACTAGAAAATCAGCAGGGTACTTAATCTTAGCACAAAGAACTTCCACGTCTCGTACAATACCAGTTGGAGAGATGGTCTCTCTATTATCAAGGTGAATAACCACATCAATATCTTCCAATTCGCAGGGACTGATTTCATGCATAATTTCTCTGTAAAGCTCATAAGGAATAACACTAGAACTTGCACCAATATCACATAAACCATAATAGCAATGATCACCAATTCTAACAGAAAGCACAAGGACACTAGCTTTTTTAGTTCTATTTGGATGTGAAACAATGTTAGAAGCATCCTCACAAAAGACTATGTGTCCATCTTCTATACTTTTAGTGACAAGGTCTTTCACAATTGCTACCACAGGTTCAACATTTATTTGTTCATCAGGTTTTACAGTTCTGTTTTCACTTTTGGTGATTACATTAGTTATCATAGGATGATCCTTTACCTTATCTGGGAAGGGAATCTTCTCAATATAAGGTTCAGGTAAGATGGGATCAATAATGCAATACTCAGCACTCCCAACAGGAACACAGTCAACACTATCTTTATAAGGTTCATGGTACTTGTTCCATCCCCTTTTTGGAATTTCAATATAAGAAGCAAAAGCCCTGAAGCAATTCGTAATAACTTGCAAATCAAGACCATAAACATTTTTAATATTTTGAAAGTCATCAGTTCCCATAAAAGATTCAATGCATTCATAATCATAATTTATACCTGACTTTATACCTTTGTCATTCTCCCAAGCTTCAGCATTGTCTTGAATACGGTCCAGAAGATCCCATTTAGCTTCTTCTTCCATGCGAGTGAATGATCTAGCACAAGAAGCATCCAATAAATCCTTGTCATGTAGAGGGAGCCTTGCATAAAACTTGTTGATAATAATATTGTTGGGGAGCTCATGAATGCGACATTTGAGCATTAGTAACTTCTATCTCCCCCAAGCTTCAGCTGTACTCTCTCCATCAAGAGGCCAAAAGTTGTATATTTGATTCCGATCTTTATGAATCTCACTAGGAGGATAAAACTTGGAATAAAAATGAGGCACTATTTCCTCCCATTCTAGAACTTGACCATTCTTCAGCAGCTTATACCATTCGTCAGCTCTTCCTTTCAGCGAGAATGAGAATAACTTCTTCTTAACTTGATCTGTAGTAATACCTACACACTTGAACAACCCGCATAATTCGTGTATAAAGAGTAAATGATCACCGGGATGGACAGTTCCATCCCCAACATAGTAGTTATCCATAAGACGATCAATAATTCTTGTAGGTATTTTAAAAACATCATTCTCAGCAGGTGGTGGCTTATCTACTACCTTAGCAGTGGTAGTAGCATTACCAAATAAGAAACTCAGCGAATTATCCATAACAAAAATAAAGCAACTAACAGTAGTAAACAATACTCACAGTAGAAGTTTCCTTTACCAGTTCCACTCTCCAATAGCGCTTCACTCCCCGGCAACGGCGCCAGAAAATAGTCTTGATGACCCACAAGTATAGGGTGTGTATCGCAGTATTTTTGATAAGTAAGAGTGTCGAACCCAACGAGGAGCAGAAGGTGCTGGCTAGTGGTATGGATCAGGAATTCTCTGCAAATACTTAGCAAATAGATTTTTAGGGGTTTTCGATAAAGCAAGTAAACAAAGTACGATTAAATAAAAGACAGTAGGAATAAATGCAGCAATTGGCCCAATCCTTTATGCAGCAAAGGACAAGCCGGTTGTATTACTTAATATGACCAAACATTCTCGAGGACACATGGGAAGACTGTTAAGTGCTTTCGCTTCGTATAGTCGATTAATCTTCTTTAGCTTGCTAATTGTTGTGTGGGTGAACCTGTGCTAATGTATCGACCTTCCTAGGACTAATACATACTTGTGATTATACCCCTTGCAAACATCCGTAAGTACAAGAAAGGAATTAAGGTAGAAACCTAACCACAGCTTTAAACTCTAAGACCCTTACGTCCCTTGTGCAATGGTTTCCTAACGGGGGTTTAGGTTTCTGTCACTCCGGCAACCCCTACGATTAGTAGCCAAATACACAATGCATTCTCCTAGGCCCATATAGGTGAAGTGTCATGTAGTCGATGTTCACATGACACCACTAGAAGAAGTACACCACAACTTAAATATCAAACTATTGAATCTTTCTCAACACAACTCTACTACTAACAACATGACTTCTCCCATGTCCTCAAGAACAAAACCAACTACTCACAAGACATCATATGGATCATGATCAGAGATGGAATAATGATGTATAATAATCTGAACACAAACAATAATTCAACGGTTCACTCAATAGCATCAACTAGAAAGAGTAATCAACACCGGTAAAGTTTTCCCTATGAACTATGCAAGATTCAACTCAACTGTTACAGAAATTTGGAGATGGTGATGATGGTGCTAATGGTGATGATGGTGGTGATGATGATGGTGATCCCGATGAAGTCCAACTTGATGGTGGTGTTGATGGCGACGATCTCCCCTCTCCGGGAAGGAATTCCCCCGGCAGAAATCTGTCTGCCGGAGAGATCTTTCTCTCTAGGTGTTTTTCGCCCTACAGAGGCGGCAGAATCTTTCTGTGGTCGATCCCCGAGTCTTAGGGTTTCAGGAGGAATATATACGCCAGAGGGGAGTGCTAGGGGTGGACCAGGGTGGCCACACCACCTGGGGGTGCGGCCTAGGCTGGCCCGCGCCAGGGGGTGGTGTGGGCCCCCTGTGGCCCATCTCCAGCCCCCTTTCTGGCTTCCTTCGTCTTCTGGAGAAATAGGATTTTCCGTATATTTTCCTGGATTTTCTGATCTTCGCGAATTTTTCCTTCAAACAGCACCTTTTCCATCAGGATCCTGACTGCTGCGTTCCATGCTCCAAAAGTCATCAACCATGCAAAAACAGATGAAATAGCATAAGTATCACCTCTCAATACGAAATATATCAATGAATAAGAGTGAATTATGACATAGAATAGTGATGCAAAATGGACGTATCACCGTCGCCGTTGCATCGTCCGCCGTATCGGAGCTTCTCATCCCTAGACTTATATCTCGCCCCTGGCTAGTCCTTCTCACACGGCGGAGCGCATCCCGTCGGGCGATCCAGGCCGGCGACCGGCCTCGGGAAGTTGCGTGTTGCCGCGCACTCCAGGCATGGTAGCCCTGGCACAGCAGTTCGGTGACCATGCTCTCATGGCCACCATGCTGGGCGTGCGTCCCGCCGTGTCGCCGGCAGAGTTTCTGTCGGCTTTCAGGTCTCGTTTTGGGATCAGACGAAATGAGGTCAAGATTGAGGTATGCGCGCCCCCATTCGATTTTTTCGTCTGGTTCGATTACAGCTCAGACACCGAGCGTGTTCTGCATTCTTCTCGTTCTTTCGAGTGCTGTGGGGAGAAAATGAGCTTCATGCGTTGGCATCACGCATGTGGGCGGGACGATCGCTTGTGTCAGCTTCGTTTCTTCTCCAAACTCGGCTTTTATGGCCTCCCATTGGATGCTTGGGAGCCGGAGGCCCTTAAGCAGGTCGTTAGTAGCCTTAGCGGCGAGCTGCTGGAAATCGTGCCATCGAGCGACAGATGGGTCATCGAGGTAAAGACGTGGCTGAAAGATCCTGACGCCGTTCCTAAGATGTACGAGGTGCAGATTCCAAACAGGGCAGGGCGACAGCTTTGCTGGAAGCACCCGGTCATCATCCACCTAGAGAAGGTTCTAGAATCGGTACATGGCATTCAGGGCCTCGAAGAGGCTACCAGAAAGCGTCCTCATCGCCTGCAGTGTTGGCCTAGAAGGATCGATGGCACAGGACCACCACCATTTCGCGACGGCGCACACAGTTTCGGTGGGGGAACTAGGCTTGGACGAGCTGGTGGTTTTGAATTCCCTCGAGTGAAGACAGAGCTCTAGTGAATTGTCATGGTATGTGTGGCTAATGAATTTGTAGCATGGAGAGTGTAGCGGGAAGTTAGCATCGACTAAAAATGTGTAATAGTTTGAATCGATGTAGTACGTGTGTGTAATAGTTTAAAGTAGTATGTGTGTGTAATAGTTTGAATCGATGTAGTATGTGTGGGTAATGAATTGGATGTAGTGTGTGTGTGTAATAGTTTGAATCGATGTAGTTGAACACCGTGCTTTATAATTTCTGTGAATAACCAAGGACAACCTCATGAAAAGAGGGTGGTCTAGCAATGAGCAATGTCAAATCTGTGGATGCCAGGAAAATGTAGTCCATCTCCTCTTCAAATGCAAGGTAGCTATATTTGTAACACGTTGAACTCCAGGACTATTTTGCAGACAACACAAGAGAAAGGAAAAATGGTATACAACACAGAAAACAGACGCAAAATCTGTAGTCTGGGATAAAAAATGCCAGTTAACTGGATTTAGCCAGTGACTAGTAATTGAAGGAAATAGATACTTGATAGTATTTGCTTACAATAGTAGTACTTCCGTACAAAGGGGTCTTATACCTGCACAAAAGTGCGCTAAACTTCCTACTAGTTTATAGAACAATTCGTCAGCATTTCATCTACAAAAGCCTTATTCAGTCTGAACTTAACTATTCTACACTAAAGAAACTACAGATCTCCACCAGAAAAGTTGGCTGGCCAATTGCCTTGAGAGGAAATAAGTTCTTTGATCATTTAACCCAAACTGATCTATTGCCTTCTCGTCAAACTACAAGAAATCTGCATCGTTCATGCAGGAGCGATTTGCGTGCGCCAGTCCCAGTTCAGTTGGACCATCCGCGCCGCCGCAACGTTTTCTTTCAAACTGAAATTCAGCATCTCCTTCTCGGGGTCGTAGGTCCATGTGAACTCGAACCTGAATTCCGACGCTCAGCTGATGCCCGCCGCCGGCTCCGGCTGTCGAACAATCCAGCATGCTGAGTGTAGACGCTTGGTCGCCGCCACGGTACAGCCTCCGACGGTGCGTAGGATGGAGCGTCTTTGCTGTAGATGGTGTGTTCCCAGCCTCCCCCACTGCGGTAAGGTAGCCCGCGCCGAAGCGTCGCCTTGAGAGTTCCTAGGCCTTGGCGCTGCCTTATTCGAGGGTGTGTACCCTCGGCGGCATGCTCTCGTGAACGATTTGATATGTACCTTGTTCCCACTACCTAGAGCATGCCGTAATGCTGCCGCGTGATTTCTCCACATCACTCTCTTAGCCCTGCCTGCCGCATCTGGCGCCGACGACGCCGCAGTCGCCGTCGCCGTCGCGGCCGATTCGACACATTCGGGGAAATCATCTGCCTGGGAGGGCAATGGGAGACCGGCCTTGAAGTAGAGCTTCATGTCCTGCCTTTGAGGGGATAAATACCCCAGTTTCGGCGGCTATCGCGGCGGCTGCGGTGGCCGCGACTGCTTAGGCGGGGCCATGTTACCCTAGGTGGTGCGGCGCGGAGGAGCTGCACAAGGTGAACTGTGGTTGGTCGGAGAAGGGGAGTGAAAGACTAATAGTAGGTTTGGACTATGAGCACGCGTGAAAATAACCATCCCCCATTTCCTTAGAGGGTAATAATTCGACACTCGTTGCATTAACCACTCAATCTTTATTTCCCTTCTCAGCATAAGAGTGCGAACCCATTAGAAAGATCGGTCGTGGCTATCCACCTCATCGGGCAATGTACCAGGACAGGTAGGAGGCCGGGTTTCATTTTAGAAATGTTGACGAATGTGCCCTTATGTTTATACGATATTATTGCTATGCCACCATGTATCGTCGATTGTAGCAACACCATGTGGCGTGGCATGTTTTCTTTTTTTAAAGGGCATCAAAACAGGGGATGCCGACGTGGCATGTTTTCTGACTAGTGGGCCCACCTCCTCCACCTTCGATGAGATTGTGCATCCCAGGTTCGAGGGCTGGTGCCGCCCACCAACACATTATTGTGAAATTTTCCATGTAGAACCTGAATTCCGGAGCTGAGATGATGCCTGCCGCCAGCGGCTACGGCTGTCAACCACAGAGAATTCTGAAAGAAGCTACTAAAAATAAATACTTTGAATTCTAAAAGTACTAAAATTAAATACATTACAATTTTGTCTGAAAGGTAATACGCATACTGCTGATCGAAATAATATAAATACAGTACAAATTTCTACTTCGAAAAATAGACCTGAAAATGCTAGAAAATAACCTAGGATGAATATAGGATTCATTCTCCCCTATATATTTCGTCGGCGGCAGCTCCCGCGTGTTGCAACACATGTTCAGAGAACTCTCTCCGTCTGCAATGTGCTTCCAGTATCTTGTCCAGAGGGTAAGGCCTCGGTGTATGTTCCCGACTTAAGCCATGCATTACCATTGTTGGTTCCTCTTCCCAAGCTTGAACCTCGTGATCGTACAGTCTGATAAAATTCCTGTAGTATATGCAACCGGGTTTGACTATGGGGTGTAACCTGGTGTCAATGGAGATAGACCGATTGTAATCAACAAAGAGGGCACGACTTCCAATGTCACCGACGACCTCGAGAGAGTGGTTCTCCGTGTCCACCTGGTACAATATCGGTTGCCCGTTGGCGAAATCCCTGTTCAACACAAGAAGCAGATCACCATCAGACTCCACAAGGTAAAATTTGTAAGTTCCGCGTACCTGTTCAAAGACTGGGGCTGAAATTATTTTGGCCATCGTGACAGTGCTCGCGCGCTGCTCTAACTGGATGTTGGTCAACAAGATGTCTCTGTTCTCAAGTAATGCATATACTTTCCCTCGGAATGTCGTCATGCAAACCAGAAGCATATCAGGAGGTGGCAAATACAATCCTTCTCCAAATGATCCATTGATTTGCCCCGTTGGGGTGCTCTCATAGGCTCATGCAATATGATCTAGATAATCAGTGCAAATGAACACCATCGTCGGGGACTTCGTCACGGTGACGGACTGTAGAAGATCAGATGGTATGTGTGCTTAAAACTCAGTGTTAGACTTATGAGTGATTGGGTTCAGAAGCCGAATCTGGTACGGCTCCACACTCTGAGCAAGCATGATGACGCCATGAGAAACACCGACGAAGTAGAATCTTTTCGAAGAAGAGGGCATCAGTTAGCACTAAGATGTTTATAATGGAAAATACCAATAAATGAATGTTATATATATATAGAATCTTCGGATGTGAATGTGAACCTATGATGGACGTCCATTAGATTTGTCCTGAAGCAACGACTAGTGGCGTGGTTGAGGAAGGTGAAGTCGCCAACGTCTGGAAGTGTGTGATCTATCATGATCCAGTTGTTGAGATGGAATTCGGGCACCTCTAAAGTGTGGCGCCAATCGGTGTAGACTTCCCGATAAGCAGCATAGGTGTCGACGTACTCCTCTTTCTCCATCAAGTAGTCGGCGATCTTGTGAAGTGGGTCGGCCAAGAGATCCGACCAGTTCCTCTTCATCCGGCTACTGGCCATGGCTAACGTGCGGGAATGTTTTGATCGAGGAAGAAAGAAAAACTACCACTGCGAGGAGAAGAAGAAGAGGAGAACAAACGAGGGAGACGAAGCGGAACTGCCACTGCGAGGAGACGAGGAGACGAGGGAGAAGAAGCGGAACTGCCACTGCGAGGAGACGGGGAGACGAGGGAGAAGAAGCAGAACTGCCACTTCAAGTTTGGATCAAACAGACTGACATGTGGGACCTGCTAAAAAATTCCTTGAAGTGCTACCGTGCATAGTGCGCTGACAGGTGGCATGTTTTCTGACTAGCGGGCACGCCTCCTCCACCTTTGACGGCGCGCGTCCCAGGTTCGAGGGCTGGTGCCGCCCACTAACACATTATTGTGCAATTTTCTATGCTTTGTCGCAACCAGCTCCGCTCCTCTGCTCCTGCCGCCGCCACTCCGCCCAGTCGTGCACCGCTCTCGTCGTCCCCTTGGGCCGTCGTCCTCCCTCCCTCCCTGCCATCCCCTCACGTCCCCTCCCCTCCCTGCCATGTCTCCTTGCCGCTGTCCACCGCTCAGGCGTGTCTGGAAAAGAAAATCGAGAGTCGGCCGTTGGGTTAGGGGGCCAACGACGCTGGTGATCCGGACCCCGCTCGAGGATGGATCCTGCGAGGCTTGAGAACACAGAGATGGGTCCTGAGCGCTAGAGAGAACAGAATCTCCTTCAAGTCTTGAGAGCACAGAGGACAATGAAACAGGGAAAGAGGAAGCGGGGTGCAGAGCTTTGGAGGTATGGAGCCCGGAGAAGGTTCCGTGCGTCCACGTTGAAGGGTAAGATCCGTGATTCCTTTTCTGCATACCCCAATTAGCGTTTCTAGTCCCGTGGTGATGGCAAGGATATGTGTTGGTAACCGTAGGACGTCTGTACAGCTTGTCCTTGAGCATGATGCTTTGTCAAGCGAGCATGAAGGCACTGAAATGGGTGGCGGTGCGGATCATGATGAGAAAGCATATCCAGACGTGGCTGCTGACCCTGATAGAATGGAGAGCAGGGAATATTTGGTTGATTCGAACTTTGAGCCTGACTATGGGACTGATGAGGAAGTGGAATGTGAAGATGTGGAAATGGGATGTAGATACAACCACTAAGACGAGGACATGCCAGTGATACACTTTGACAGGGACAATCCTACAATTGATGAGGGGACTGTCTTTGATAATGTGGAGGCCTGCAGATATGCAGTTGCAACCTATGCAATCAGAGTTGGGTTCGAATTTATCATTAAAAAGAGCGACCAAAAGAGATTTAGGGTGCACTGTAGGGAAAGTAATGTGTGTAAATGGAGATTACATGCATCTCCAATGCAGGGTGGACACCCATTTCTGGTTGCAATAGCTACATTTAGTTTCAGTCTTTCTGATATTTATTCTGTTGATAACTAGCTCTGAATTATTTGGATTCTTATCGAATGCAGATCAAAGTAAACACGAAGAAACAGAACTGCCCTAATACATCTTTAAATGATAAAATTAGACCAGCGACTACCAAGTGGGTTGCTGCTATAGTACTTGACTGGGTAAGGCAGGATCGTAACATTGGACCTGCTGAACTTAGAGCAAAGATTAGCAAAATGTTTAACGTTCTGATTCCTTACCACAGAGTCTTTGATGGGAAGTCGATGGATCTAGACTTCATTCAAGGCAAGTGGAATGACAGTTTTAATATGTTGTATAGTTTCAAAGATCATGTAGAGAAAACATCACCTGGTAGTGTTGTTGACATCGATTACGAGGTTGTGAAAGGAAGAGAAAAGGTCTCGAGGGGGGTCAGGTATAAGCAGGAAGATAAGATATGCTTCAGGAGATGTTTTGTCTGCCTGAAGGCATGCTGGAAGGGGTTCCTAGACGGCTGCAGGCCATACTTGGCAATAGGCGCAACTTCTTTAATAGGGAAGTTCAGGGGACATGTTGCTTCTACTTATGCTTTGGACGCGCATAATTGGCTTCTGCCCGTAGCTTATGCTGTTCTTGAGGGTGAATCAAATGAAAGCTGGACATGGTTCATGCAGAGACTATGAGAAGTAATTGGTCACCCTGAAGGGTTGGTGATACACACCGGTGCATGCGAGGGTCTTGAGAATGCCGTTGATGCTATGTTTCCTGGGGTTGAGCATAGGGAATGCATGCGGCACCTCGCTACTAACTTCATGAAGAAGTTCAAAGGAAAGATCTTTGAAGAGGACTTGTGGCAATCAGCATACACATACATTTGGGTCCGCAGAAAAGAAAACAAAATTTTTCCTATGATGTGAACTACACGCCAAGATCTATCTACTAGGTACAAAGCAACGGGTGGACATACATCCATCGAGAACTTACCCTCGAAGACAACGAGTTTTGTTAACGAGTAGAAACTCGTGGTTGATGTAGTCGTACACTTGCCGATCTCAAGATCATGATGAAGTCCAGCAGGTCCGGCTCCAGCACGTCCATCAGATCCAGCTCCAGCACCACCAAGTCCAGCACCGCAAAGCAGCGGTGCATCCGTGATCGCACACACGTCCGGTACCCCGACAACCTCCGTCCCTCGCTCCAGCAAACCAGCGGAAGCAGCAACTCCTTTCCAGATAAAGCCACCGGGAACATGTATCTCGCTCATCCGAGACCATGGGGAATAATACTAGAGGGGGAGAGAGATCCTTCACAAGGAGGTGTGTGTGAGAAGTGAGGAGAGGGTGGCCTTTTATAGGAGGAGGGGGGATGCCCCTCCTTCATGGCCGGCGCATGGAGGAGGTGTCTCTTCACCTCCTCCATTCATGTAGTGGTAACCCCTCCACATTAAAATGCCTCTTCACATTCCCTTTTAAAGTCTCCACTTTAAATGCATTAAATTTCTCCAAATTTAATGCTCTCTCATTTAATAAAACTCTTTTATTATTTTTATTCATAATTTTGTTAATTACTTTAATTAAAAAACATTCACATAAAACCCCCAGCAACTTTTCAATATTACATGCAGAACCAATTTCAGCAATTTCACCCGAAACAGTTTCGGTGTGTATTGAAACAATTCCAGCGCTTTCTTAAATCTTTATCTGAAACATATTTGCTCCAAATGGTGTCGGTATCCCTTAAGTGCGTCACCCTACGGTTCGCGAATAATGCAGACATGATCGAGACCCCTCTCAGATCAATAATCAGAAGCGGGACCTGGAGATCCATACTGGCTCATACACATTCAACAATGACTTCTGTCATCGTGAGAACCTTTAATGCTAGTAACTAAATCCTTTTGTCTCGCGATATATTACCTGTCCGAGATTCGATCATCGGTATCTCCATACCTAGTTTGATCTCATTGCTGACATGCACTCTTTTCTCGGTCCCGTGATATAACATTCTAGCGATCACATCACTTGCTTGCAAGCTATCTAAATGTGATATCACCGAGAGGGCCCAAAGTATATCTATCCGTCATCGGGATTGACAAATTCCACTCTTGATCCATGAGCCTCAACATAAGACCTTCATAGCACTGAACCCATCTTTATAGTCACCCTGTTATGGTGTGATGTTTGATGTTATCAAGATACTCTTTCGGTGTTAGCAATTAACATGATCTCATGGTCTAACGATAAAGATTACTTCGTATAGTGTTATAGCAATATAAACATAATGAATTTGATCGTAATGCTATACTCCAGATGAATGTTCATCACATCATTCAACTAATGTTGTGACCTCGTTATTAACAACATCCAATGTCCATGATCAGGAAACCTTGATCATCTTGTTAATCAACGAGCTAGTCTATAAGAGAGGCATAACTAGGAACCCTTTTTGTTTATTAAACACACATGTATTGACGTTTCCGATCAACACAATTATAGCATGCAAAATAAACATTTATCATAAACATGGAATAAGATAATAACCACTTTATTATTGCCTCTCGGGCATATTCCCTTCAGTCTCCCACTTGCACTAGAGTCAATAATCTAGTTTGAAAAACTTTGCGTATTGAACACCTATGTTTTCTGGGGTTGCATATACGCTATTGCTAGTGGTTAACATAATCTCCGGATCTGAAAGTTTTAGGTTCGTGTTTATTTGCATGTCTTTGTGTCTCTACGCATCACTCATTCTCAAATGAGATGGCATTGTATAAATTTGGTCCTTTGGTGAGACCTTTAGTTCGTTCGGCTCAAAATATGTTGATATTATTGTCACACAATATATCTTCATAGTATTAGCCCACTTTGAACCACACCTAGTTTGATAACAAACTACTTAACACAAATGCCCTCCTTTGCTGCTACTATAGCAGTTATATACTTAGCCTTTTGTTGTAGTATCCGTCACAATGTCTCAACTTTGGAACTCATCCAAATCCATCATGGAACATCCTTTCCATTACATTGTGCCACCCATAGTCTAAATTGAGATAAATTTAATTTGTATCTTGTGACAAAATTAGTATCAATGTAACACTTTACAATGAACTACCTTTAACTATTTGTCACTTATACATGATATATTCTTAGTTCTTCCAAAGCTCATAAGAATATCTTTACTATTGTCCAATGATCATCTTATGAATCATTCTGGTATATGCTCATAACATTTAGAGCATAGGACATTCTGGATATATACATATCATCGTATAATCGATCAAAATCTTCATGTGATTTTACTCACCAAGTGTTGAAACACTTGAATCTTGATACAATTATTTCCATGCAGCAAGAACCTTTCTTGTTGTTTCCATATTGAACCCTTTCAATATCTCATATATGTATGTCTGGCACAACCATATTTGCGCCTTATTTTATCCATATAGATATTGATACCAAATATTCCGGGTTTGCCCAAGTCTTTCATCAAAATCTTATTTTAATGAAATTCTTAACTTGTGTCAATACAAGATACATCATTTCCAATCAACAATATGTCCTCTACATAATGCATTAGAAATATATCTCAGCGCTCCCACTTAATTTCTTGCAAATGCAAGCATCTTCATCATCTCCAATGAATTTAAACTCTTTTAACAGTTTCATCATGGTGAAGATTCCAACTCCTCTATGCTTAATTCAACTATTGAAGTTTGCATGCCCTTTTAGCACCCTTTGAATTAACAAAAACCCTTCGGACCGTGTCATGTACACGTCCTAGGTAACCATTCTATTAGAAGAACCTTGTTTTGTTTATTCAACTACCATATACCAAATTATATGCAGTGGTTGCTACATTAATCCGTCAAGACTAAATATCGCTATGAAAGATCAAATCTTGTCATAGTCAACTCCTTGAACATTGTCGTAAACTTCTTTCTGACATGTCGACTATTTCATAGATGTTAAGCATCCATGTCTATTTCTTTATAGATCCAAACAAAACCAATAGGCTTCACGCCTTTCCGGAGGGTCTTCCAAGTTCACAAACTTGATTTCTCGTGTATGGATACTATCACGGATTCTATGACTTCTAGTCACTTTATGGAGTCAGGGCCCATCATCACTTCTTTGCATGTAGTCGGTTCATCATTGTCAAAACAATAACGACTTGCTTATCAAATCACACTATTTGATTCTTACCGACCCACACGGTTCAATAGGAACTCTAATCTCCGAGATCACACCTTTTGTAATCACGGGAGCCATGAGCATTGTGGCCGCCACCGGGACACTTTCCGGCGCTGCGCTACTTAGCACATATAGCTAAGGTTCAACAACCTTATCAAAGTTCTATTGTCCTCCCACTTAACTTTTCGTGAAAAATTCCTTCTCAAGAAACTTGACGTTGCAAGTAACAAACTCTTTTGTCCTCGGTGTTATGGAGAAATTCCCAACAAATTCTTTGGGATAACCTACAAAGACGTGCTTATCCGACTTTGGTTGTAAACATTTTACTTATGCATAGCATACCAAAATTTAAAAAAAGACAATTCGGGTTTTATCCCAAACCATAACTCATATGGTGTCATTTCGATGGATCACGATGGTGCTCTTTTCAGTGTAAAAGCGGTAGTCTCTAAAGATTCAATCCTTAAAACATAATGGCAGTTTTATAAATGACACCTTTGATCTTACCATGTTAAACATGGTTTGATTTCATCTCTCGAACATACCATACTCCTGTGGTTTATCGGAAAATCCAAATTCATGGAACAATTCCTCAAATCTTAGGTGTTTTGCTAAACATGTAACTCAAATATCTTCTTTTATGATCGAATCATAAACTCTTTATTTTCTTGTTACAATGATTTTCCACTTCATCTTGAAAGTCTTTGAACAACTTTCAAATGTTTCATACTTCTTCCTTATTAAGTAAATATACAGATATAGTCACTCAAATTTTCGAAGAAAGCATATGAAGCAAAAAGATCCATCACATATGGCTACACATAATGGACTATGCACATCAGCATGCACAATTTCCAATAAGCTAGTTATCCGTTCCTCTCTGGCCTATGGACGGAGTTTCAATTATCTCGAGGAAAGTCTCACAAGCGTCAATTGATCAAAATCAAAAGACTCCAAAAATCCATCAACATGGAGTTTCTTCATGTTTTCTTTCCAATATAATTTAAACAGCGATGTCACTTCATAAGTGATCTTTCAATCATTTGTCTTGTGACAATTTAGCAATAGTGTTTATGGATGTGATTTCTCCCACTAGACTTGTAAAAGTTCATCCATCCTTTATGGAATACGGTAATTATTTGAACAACCATTGTTCTCGTAATACAATTATTAAAACAAATCTCGAAGGCTAGGTTTGACGACAACGAAAAGCACAATAACACTTTATTTGTTTTTGATGATCATCATCACTTATTCTCTTGCTAGTTACTTAGGCCATTGCAGTTCATGAATTGCGTTGTCCTGTATGACACTTCATACCATCCAATTCGGTATCCAATACCTAAGAACTACATTGTTTAATAAGCAAGGAATACAACCATAACATGTATATCTTCTATATACCCAAGTTGGACATCTCCAACCTTTTATTTTCTGCCAAATATTTTATAGATTCTCTTTCAATAATTCCTTTTCTTTTAAAAGAATCTATCAACATCAATAGTGGTGTCATCAACATGACACATGGTACAAAGCTTGTATATAGTCAAATACTAATACTTTTGGACTTGCACTTTGAAGTGGATCACCATCATCAAATGTTTGGCATTCTTTCAAAAATCCATTCTTTAGTAATCTATTAGTGTAATAAACATTTTACTTACATCTTCTATTCATCCTTATCATGACAACTTTCATGATCAAGCTACTATAGCCTATAAGGAAGAATCGCGAGTATAATATCAGTTCCCAAAACCTTTTTGGTAGATTAGGACGCCTAGCATCTCCAACCTTCAGAAATTCTCATACAATATGAGAACATGTATTTTGATAAATTATACTCTATCATAATGCAACCAAAAATATTGTTTCAGATATCACAATATCTTTCACACATGATGGTTTCTGAAACAATTTTCAGCTCCAATATAATCTTGATATTAAAACAACTTCTGGATATCAATAATCATGGAGGCAAACATGATAGTTTAGATACTAACATTGGAATTCTCACTCTTGATTTAATACTACTTATTAAACTTCATGGAGTAAATAGAGTTTGCTGAAAGTTTGCAATAGGACTTATAAACTTTAAATTGACATTCAAAACAATACGATACCAGTTCGTAAAGTAAATATCTAGAATTATATAGTTCTATTATCTCGAATAAAAACTA
This sequence comes from Avena eriantha, assembly GCA_910589775.1. Lineage (NCBI taxonomy): Eukaryota > Viridiplantae > Streptophyta > Magnoliopsida > Poales > Poaceae > Avena > Avena eriantha. Next base: position 92,113,500 of record OU342743.1, read on the forward strand.
AGCATAAGGTAGAAAACGAATGCCAATGACTACAACAAACTATGCAAATTCACTTTGATTTAATTTATGACAAATTTGGTTCAACTAATCCAAATTAGAAATGAACTCCCACTCAAAAAGGACATCCCTCGTGTCTTTTTGGTGATTACATGAACCAAATCCACTACACCAAGTCCGATCATCATGTGAGTTGATGTAGCTTCAAAGGCGAGCATCTATATGGGAATCATATCAACTATATGACTCATGCCTAACTTTTCGGTCCGTGTTCTGAGGCCATGTTTGTACATGCTAGGCTCGCCAAGTAAGAACCTTAGTACTCACATGTGTAAAACTGTCTTACACCCGTTTGTATGAAAGCGTAGAGTCGAGTACACCCGATCATCACGTGATGTCTCGAAATACGATCCAGAAAACGGTGCATACTTAAGGAAGAACACATTTTTATCTTGATATCTAAATGAGGGATCATCTTACAATGCTATAGAAAGCGCCAAACTAGCAGTATAAGATGCTAAAATCTAATGTGTAAAGTGAGATGATATGGTCCATGTATTTGATCTCTATCATTTGCATCGTGGTATGATCTCTATCATTCCTTTGTGTGTAAGGCCAAGGTCTATGGAACTTACACGTTGAGTGTGTTGTAAGAGTATCTATCATACATCTACTTACAACAATACCATATCAAGACACTAACCCAGCAACGATCTAAATTAGATGCCTCTAATTTATCAATTGCAAGTTTTACGTGGCTTAGGGCTTTCGGAGATAGACCGATCTTACCTACAAACATGAACCACAATGAGGATAACCAAGTTATTAGCAACTCGTTGTAAATCAGATATTGACTATAGTAGGAGAGACAAACATCCGCCAGCCACTTATGCAAAACAAGTTGCATGTCAGTCGTGGAACCGGTCTCATGTATGATGACATGTAAGGTTGGTCCGGGCCGCTTCATCCCACTATGCCACCAATATCCAAAATACATAGAAGATGCAATAACATGATCATCATCGCCCACATATAAACATATGTGTACTACCCATGCAAAGCACCTACGCATAGATCAGGCTCTGATACCACAGTTGGGTCCACATCATAGAAAACTAATTTTTTCCTACGATGTGAACTACACGCCAAGATCTATCTACTAGGTACAAAGCAACGGGTGGACATACATCCATCGAGAACTTACCCTCCAAGACAACGAGTTTTGTTAACAAGTAGGAACTCGTGGTTGATGTAGTCGTACACTTGCCGATCTCAAGATCGTGATGAAGTCCAGCAGGTCTGGCTCCAGCACGTCCATCAGATCCAGCTCCAGCACCACCAAGTCCAGCACCGCAAAGCAACGGTGCATCCGTGATCGCACACACGTCCGGTACGCCGACAACCTCCGTCCCTCGCTCCAGCAAAGCAGCAGAAGCAGCAACTCCTTTCCAGATAAAGCCACCGGGAACATGTATCTCGCTAATTCGAGACCATGGGGAATAATACTAGAGGGGGAGAGAGATCCTTCACAAGGAGGTGTGTGTGAGAAGTGAGGAGAGGATGGCCTTTTATAGGAGGAGGGGGGATGCCCCTCCTTCATGGCCGGCGCATGGAGGAGGTTTCTCGTCACCTCCTCCATTCATGTGGTGGTAACCCCTCCACATTATAATGCCTCTTCACATTCCCTTTTAAAGTCTCCACTTTAAATGCATTAAATTTCTCCAAATTTAATGCTCTCTCATTTAATAAAACTCTTTTATTATTTTTATTCATAATTTTGTTAATTACTTTAATTAAAAAACATTCACATAAAACCCCCATCAACATTTCAATATTACATGCAGAACCAATTTCAGCAATTTCACTCGAAACAGTTTCTGTGTCTATTGAAACAATTCCAGCGCTTTCTTAAATCTTTATCTGAAACATATTTGCTCCAAAAGGTGTCGGTATCCCTTAAGTGTGTCACCCTACGATTCACGAATAATGCAGACATGATCGAGACCCCTCTGAGATACATAATCAGAAGCGGGACCTGGAGATCCATACTAACTCCTACACATTCAACGATGACTTCTGTGATCGTGAGAGCCTTTAACGCTAGTAACTAAATCCCTTTGTCTCGCGATATATTACATGTCCGAGATTTGATCATCGGTATCTCCATACCTAGTTTGATCTCGTTGCCGACATGCACTCTTTTCTCGTTCCCGTGATATAACATTCTAGTGATCACATCACTTGCTTGCAAGCTATCTAAATGTGATATCACCGAGAGGGCCCAGAGTATATCTATCCGTCATCGGGATTGACAAATTCCACTCTTGATCCATGAGCCTCAACATAACACCTTCATAGCACTGAACCCATATTTATAGTCCCCATGTTACGGTGTGATGTTTGATGTTATCAAGATACTCTTTCGGTGTTAGCAATTAACATGATCTCATGGTCTAAGGATAAATATTACTTCGTATAGTGTTATAGCAATATAAACATAATGAATTTGATCGTAATGCTATACTTGGATGAATGTTCATCACATCATTCAACTAATGTTGTGACCTAGTTATTAACAACATCCAATGTCCATGATCAGGAAACCTTGATCATCTTGTTAATCAACGAGCTAGTTTATAAGAGAGGCGTAACTAGGAACCCTTTTTGTTTATTAAACACACATGTATTGACGTTTCCGATCAATACAATTATAGCATGCAAAATAAACATTTATCATAAACATGGAATAAGATAATAACCACTTTATTATTGCCTCTCGGGCATATTCCCTTCACATACACCCCAAGAACGCATGCTACTTACTTGCATAACATGTATGTAGTGCCAAAGGTGAAAAAATACCTTGAAGAACATCACACCAAGCTATGGGCCAGAAGCAAGTTTGGTGAGTTAAGCAAGGTGGATTTTGTTTGCAATAATTTGGCAGGGAGTTTCAATGATAAGATTTCGGGCATGAAGACACTTGGAATTGTTATTTTGTTGGATGCAATAAGATAGTGCATAATGGTGAAGATAAATTTAAGGCAAAGAATTTGTGTAAGAAAATTTTTAGGCCATAAAATAGTTCCAAAGGTGGTTAATATTACTGAATGCAAGAACCATGGCAATGAGAATGATAAAGATGAGGATGGTCAGAAGTTCTAGAACATTGGCTGAGGTTTATGCAGAATACAAGCGTGGAAGTGAATGGAGGTACATTGTAGACATTGGAAACAAGACTTGTTCATGCAGGCAGTGGCAGATTACTAGTCTGCCATGTCACCATGCAATTTACTTCATCTTAAAGCTTAGAGGTAGCGGAGCTGAAATAGAGAATTATGTCGACAACTATTTCTCCGTGAATAAGTTGCTGCAACTTATGCAGAAAACGTACCACCTATGGCCGATGAAAATGATTGGGATATTGTTGATCCAGGGTTCAAACTTCAACCACCAGTTCTTAGGAGGCCACCTGGGAGGCCTAGAAAGCTAAGGATCGAAGCCTCCACCGATAAAGGTTCAAGGCTGGGAGCTAGGAAAAGGAAATGCAAACGTTGTGGCGGATTCGGCCATATCAAGAGGTTGTGCAAAAACCTAGTTACACATGATATTGTCCATGTTCACACCCAGGTGGCAGAAAATGAGGCTTCCCAGCCAGAACTGGAGGAAGAGCAGCGCGAAGACGGTGATGAGCACTCAGAGGAAAACGTATGTAAGCAGCCAATTTATGAAGAAGTGCAGGTGCCGGCGACAAAAGGGTGTGAAAAGAAACAAAAGGGTTAGCGAAACAGGGAGGAAAGGGCAAATAATGGAGGTGTATTAGAATATGAAGAAGTTGCAAGGGTGATTGAGGATGTTCTTGATGATCTTTCGGCTAATTGCAGGAGAAATAATAAATCCCTGCCAATTTCATCTTTGTACGATTCTCGGGATAAAAGGTAAGCTTAAAAATTGTTTTATTTGCTGTTTTATCATTTTTTTATCCTCATCAACTGATGCTTAATGCAGCGTGGGCTAGCAGACTAATAGGAGGAGCAGAAAGATGCGGGTACAGTAACGTCGTATGTTGAATTATATCATTGAAACTAAACTAGTCGTGTCGTCTTTATTTATATCTGGCGCGTGCAACGTATCTGTGATGAGGTCATGTGGACCAGATTACAATTTTTTAAATATTATTACATTAATTTTTTACCTGCGTTTGGACGCATGTACTAGTTCCCATCTCCCTTGCATTCCCATCTCCTCTGGCGCACTCCAGAATTATGGCTGTGCCATCAAGTAGCAGAGTCAGCGTATTGTCCCATCAGATGTGAACGCAATGACTTTGTTTAGAATTTGACGACTTTTGATTAGTTTGAAAGACAGAGAAACCTAAAATATGTATCTAGACATGTTTTGGGTATAGACACATATATTAAATATCTAAAAAAACTAAGTCAGTTATATCTGGACAGGAGTAGTACACTATTACAACACGCTCGATCCCTTCTCCTCTGGCGCACTCCAAATTATGGTTGTTCCATCAAGTGCTGGGAGCAGAGTCAGAGTATTGTCCCATCAGATATGCCAGGAACACTCGGACTTTATTTTTAGGATCAAACGAGTTTCGATCGACTAGTTTTAAAGGAAAAGACAACTAAAACATGGCCAACATATATAGATTATGACGATAATCGACCATGTGTCAAGTGACCCAGATCCAAAGAGGGCATTAAGATACCGTACATAGATTTAATTTATGCTTAAGTGGCCCTAATCGACTATGATGCTCCCGCAGTCTCCGTCATTGACGACGTTGTCCGCATCGCTGCCAGCCTCCTCCGCGTCGGAAACGATGCCGACGTTCCATTCATAATGGTGGAGGTCATACACCCAGGCACTGCCCAGAAGCGCTGCCTCCCTTTGGTGTTGCGCAGATCCAGGTGGATCTCCCGCCGGTGGGTTCCGCATAGCTCAATCAACGCAGCCCGCTCCTTCTTGAACAACTTTTGCCAGTAAGTGCTCGTGCGTGAGTACCGTGCCATTTCCCTCTTCTTCTCCGACAGCTAGCGGCGACGCTCCTGGATCTGCCTTGCCAACGCGTTCTCGCGCAAGAGTGGCGCGACAGGAACCCCGGCGTAGATGAGCTCGAAGCCGGCCGGAAGCCTCGTGAACAGCGGCGTGAGTATGTCGTAGTGGGCGAACATCTGAGCCTCGTGCAAGCTGAGTTTGGGCCTCTCCCTCTCCATGGCGATGAAGGAACACTATATGAGCTTTGGCCCTGAGGTTAAGGGGATAAGAGACATGGGCCCAAGATCATTGCCACTGCCAATCAGTTCGCAGAACAGACTTCTCGCGGATCGCCCTCGCGAAGGACATCCTTATCGTCCACACACCTAGATCCAACAGCGCCTAACAATCGGGGATCGGGTCTTCTAGAAGCCTAGAGCGGTTGCTGGTTAGCTCTACATCCCGATTGTTTGTGGCCAACGGCTATAGTTGAAAATAATACACATTTCAATGACACTGGTGGATCCATGTGTGTTCTCTAAAGAGAACACACATACACTGACTCTAGCTGTGGTTAATGAGAAGAACACACATTTCAATGACACTAGTGGATCCATATGTTTTATGTGAAAAGAACACACATGCAATGACACTGGTGGATCCATGTGTGGTCTTTGAGGAGAACACACATTTCAATGACACTAGTGGATCCATATGTGGTATGTGAAAAGAACACACATGCAATGACTCCAGTTGTTCTTAGTAAAAAGAACACACATGCAATGACACTGGTGGATCCATAGGTGGATTGCGAAAAGAGAACACACATTTCAATGACACTGGTGGATCGATATGTGGTATGTGAAAAGAACACACATGAAATGACTCCAGTTGTGGTATGTGAAAAGAACACACATGCAATGACACTGGTGGATCCATGTGTGGTCTCTAAATAGAACACACATCCAATGACTCCGGTTGTTGTTAGAAAAAAGAGCACACATTTCAATGACACTGGTCGATCCATATGTGGTATCTGAAGAGAACACACATGTAATGACTCAAGTTGTTGTTAGTAAAAAGAACACACATGCAATGATACTGGTGGATCCATGTGTGGTGTCTGAAGAGAACACACATTTCATTTACACTGGTGGATCCATATGTGGTATGTGAAAAGAACACACATGAAATGATTCCAGTTGTGGTATGTGAAAAGAACACACATGCAATGACACTGGTGGATCCATGTGTGGTCTCTGAAGAGAACACACATCCAATGACTCTGGTTGTTGTTAGTAAAAAGAGCACACATTTTAATGACACTGGTGGATCCATATGTGGCATGTGAAAAGAACACACATGCAATGACTCCAGTTGTTGTTAGTAAAAAGAACACACATGCAATGACACTGGTGGATCCATGTGTGGTCTCTGAAGAGAACACAAATTTCAATGACACTAGTGGATCCATATGTGGTATGTGGAAAGAACACACATGAAATGACTCTAGTGGATCCATAGGTGGGTTGTGAAAAGAGCACACATGCAATGACACTGGTGGATCCATATGTGGTATGTGAAAAGAACACACATGCAATGACTGCAGTTCTTGTTAGTAAAACGAACACACATGCAATGACACTAGTGGATCCATAGGTGGATAGTGAAAAGAGCACACATGCAATGACACTGGTGGATCCATTTGTGGTATGTGAAAATAACACACATGCAATGACTCTGGTTGTTGTTAGTAAAAAGAACACACATGCAATGACACTGGTGGATCCATAGGTGGATTGTGAAAAGAGCACACATGCAATGACACTGGTGGATCCATATGTGGTATGTGAAAAGAACACACATGCTATGACTCCAGTTGTTGTTTGTAAAAAGAACACACATGTAATGACACTGGTGGATCCATGTGTGGTCTCTGAAGAGAACACACATTTTAATGAGACTGGTGGATCCATAGGCGGATTGTGAAAAGAGAGTTTCCCTCTCTCTCGGTCACAAATCTCACAAAAGCCCAAATGTGTGGAGATCCCAAACATGTGCTCACTCTGGGTGCTATGCCCTGATTGGCTGACACAGATGTCATGCGGATTGTCTCCAGAAACCGTTGATCCTATGTGATCCAACAGGCAGGATAACCCCTCCCTTCTCCACTTTTTTATGCATGGTCAATCTGTGCCACGTCTCTATCCGTGCCACTGATACTTTACCTCCATAAACAAGTGAAAATTCATCTATCTAACTAAAATCAATAAAATTAATGATCATATTTCGAAGAAGCCATCGTCTTCATCTTCCGGTTCGTCCTCGTCTTTGTCAACGCCATGGTCCCTGCCATCACCGCTGTCGGTGTCCTCCTCTGACGACTCAACACCGCCCCCTTCCTCGAATAAGCGTGCTATCTCCTCGTCGGAGTCCTCCTCCTCCTCTTCGTAGTCCCACGGGTCCACGTCACTCTCCTCTGCTTTTGCCTCCAACTGATCGATGAATGCCTCCTAGTTCGCCGAGTCGGACTCGTCCAAATAGCTATCTCCTCTCTTCTTCCTAGTCTTCTTCTCGTTCCTCTTCCTGTCCGTACTCGCTGGTGCAACACGCGCCCCCGTCCTGGCGGCTGCTTTGCGCTCGTCCGACGCTACAGGTACCCCATGCTCCTCCTGCGCGTTCGGTACGAGCTTCGACGTTGCGATGTCCTCGAGTGCCGATGTCGATGGATCCTGGCGCGGTTAGACACGACGTGCTGCCTCAGCAGGCGACTCGCGAGCGCGAACGATGCAGCGAAGAGCCGGGGACGTAGGACGGTCAGTGGACGGCTTGGACCTGCCATTGCCACGGCAAGGGGGCATTGTGCTCGAGGTAGTTGCTCCGAATGGTCGATGGCGGGTACACAGAGTGGGGTGCCGATCTGATCAAGGACGAGCAGTGGTTTCGTGTGTCGTGTCCATGCATGCATTTTTAGATTATCAAAAAAGAAGAAGAAAGAAGTAATATCTCGCGTACTGAACATAATTTGATCACAACAAAAGTGGCACAGCGTATTCTAGACTCGTAAATATCCCGTGCGTGCCTGTCACGTGGAGTTCGATGGAGTTCGACGTGCTGACGTGATCGTGCAGCAGTTGCACGCGTCATTGCCCCATCAACACATGACGCACGCACGCGGGATGTGCGCGCCGATTCCTGTGATGACCACCAGACTCGCACTCCCCTTATTATATACTGGATTTTGGGCGGCGCCTAAGACCATTGAAGTGTCCATCGCAATAAAGACAAGTCCCATCGATTCCCTACCCCTGCCTACATGGCTTCTTTGAGAAGGTAGACCATACACGGTGGTCTTGTATAATAGTACTAGTAGTACTGGACCACGGCTTGTACTCTTTGACTATTCTCCCACACTAATCACTATGTCCTTCCTCCTGCCACCGCCACACTCACCCTGCAAGCCATGGCTCCACTGAGGAGGGGGAGAGGCCGGTCAACGGTACTCGCATAGAAAAGGGAGAGAAATCGCCGCGAGGCACTTCTTGCTCTACCAGCCACTCAAGCCCACCCTCTCATCGAGGCCCAATCTCCCCTTACAATGGCGCCGAATGTTCTAGCAGGCGAGGGCTCCTCCCGGTATGGTCTTATTGTTCTACTTCTTCTCCATCTCCCTCTCCATCATGATCTTAATTAGCTTCTTCTTGTTTTTCTTCTTCTTCTAGCTCTTCCTCTTCTACGTATTATAGGCTGGCCGTGGAGCCTGGATCCACCATGACGGAGGCGTTGCAGGACCCGTTCGGCCCCGTTCCATGTCTCAGCGAGGTAGCAAATCTCCACGCTGTTATTTTTCCAAGTTGTGATGTGGATTTCTTAGATCCTGTCCGCCCCGCATTGGTTTTTCTTCTTCTTTTGCAAGTTGTATTAGTTTTCATGAATATGACTGGATCTCTTGGTCTTTCCTTAATACCGTTGTTCATAGATTCACTATGGATTTTTTGTGATTAGGATTAGTTTATCGTGGTCATGAATAGATCTCTAGGTCCATTTTTTAACACTGCGGCCAATAGATTCAACGGGGATTTTTTTTTGATCTGTATTAGTATTCACCTAGGACCTGGAGTGTAATTGTAGAATTCCTATTTCAATTAACATGAACGAGGCAGCGATCGAAGGCCGAGTACCGTGTCAAGGTGGCCATGATCAGTTCCAAGATTGCCAACCAACATGAGCTTGCACGCTCCCTCACCCAAGCTAATGAGAGCCCACGCAAGCAATTATCTGTCCCGAAGGAGATCTCACTAGATTTTGCACGTGACGTTGCTAGGCTGCAGAAAGTGCTTAACCGTAACTTGAACAGGCAAGAACATGCCATCAAGATAATAAACGAGCTCACAGAGGCGAAGAAGAATCTCGTGGAAAGGTGCATTCTCCTGCAGGATGAAGTCAGTGAGGCACTCAGAGGACGCGTCGAGGACACCAAGGCTGCCATCCGAGCCTACCATGATAGGAACCGTTGCCTGGATGCAGTCAAGGAGATGAAGGCGGACATGTGCAGAGGGATCACCGTACTCGAGGGTGTTCAAAAAGAGAACGAGGAGTTAAGGGCATGTCTGGAGGCGTATCGGAGCAATGCCCAAGTCTGATTCCCGTTAGCAGGGAGACGAATATCAGTTCGTCTTCCACTCCTTTTGTAATGTTTAGGGTTCAGGGAGCAATGCACATGTTTGCTTCCCATTATAGTGTGCAATAAGAATCCTAGGGCAACTCCTTATCTATCTGGACATGTGTTGGTGTTCATGTTCATGAATGGACACCATGTTCTCTTTCCATTATGTATCTGGACATGGGTTTCTGCATTATGAGTTTGCCACTCTCCCACTACTATTTGGTGATATTGGGAAAACCCACAGCACAGTAAACTGCAGATATATCTTATTTGTCTTTGAAATTGAAATTATGACAGTGCCACTAGTCGATTCATAAAATGTTGATTAGTCCTAGATTGCTTCTTCCTTGAAATTATGACAGTGCCACTAGTCGATTCAGTTAATTATGGAAACTAACCAGCTTGTCCTGGTGAACTGAACAAACCATACTATGTATTTTTGTTGCAGGGAAAGAGGCAAAAGATCGACCAGGACCTGGCGACCTAGCTAAATGACAAGATAGCAATCCAAAGGGAGAAGCAGAATTCCCAGAAACTGGCTTTGACCAACTGTGTGCTGAACTCGCGGTCCTTTCTGACAAGTGCCAGAAACTGAAAGATTTAAACGCCGGCTGGGCGAAGCAAGACAGTGAAGGTCGCGCCTCGGCTAGGAACCAGACGGAGATCATGAAAGGGATCTTGAAGGAAATCGTATGGCTACGGAAAAAATTCTCCAATCCGTGACGGAGCGCTGGAACCTACAGCTGAAGCAGGACATAGTACTGAAGGAGTTGGCCAATCTTAGGGAGGAAAACAGGCAGCTCCGGGTCAAGCTCGCTTGAACACAACATATGTCTATTTAGTACTGAACTGCCTGGTTTATCCTCCGAAGTGATGATTTTGTAAGCGTGAACTTAACTCTATGCACGATATGTGTGTTCATCTGAAATTAGTTTGCTCGAGGATTGAGTTTGGCGTAGTTCGGAAAGTGCAACTGCAAGTCTTACAATTAACTAGTTTCAGGCATTGGCACAACATAAATTATTCATCTCCAATTTCCTTTATCCTCTATAGTCTGTCCTTGTTCACCCTCGCGCGCCTTCTTCAGTTCCTTCATCAGATCCGCAATGCAGTACTCTAGCTTCTTCTTGTCTTCCCTGAGCTGATCCCTCTCCTTTTCTGCATTATGAATCAGCAACCTGTGACTATCCTGAAGCTTGTTTACAGTTCCAACAACCAAGCTCCCATCGATTCCGTCAGTTAGCTCTGACTACAAATTCTCGATTTCTTGTTCCAGCTCCTTATTTCATACCGACAACTTGTAATTTTTTTCAGCTGCATCACTTACATCAGTAAATCTCCCCGACCTTTCCAACTCATACATCTCCCATAACTGTGCCAAACATTTCTTAAGTGCATCTGGCCACTCAAGATCCACACACTCTACTGCTTTACACATCGGGCCAACCTAAAAACACACACACTATAGTGTTATGAACATGCATGATACATTTTACTTCATGTCACAGTTGCACATAATGTAAACAAACCTGATTTGTACAGCCCAAAAACCTTCTCCCAGTGTTACTGCCTTCGAATTCAACATATCTCCTAAGTTGTAGCCCATGGTCACATGGCACTTCTCCATCGAGAGCTAGGCCCTCCCATCCGGAGTCGTAGATTGTCTGTGGTACCTATATGTAAACGCAAAGCTGAAATCGAACACGATTCCATGCACATATGGAGCTCAGATCGAGAGATTTTACATTGCCTAACCCTAGCCCGAGAAAACAGAGGAACTCACATCATGGAAGGAATACTCGATGTTGGAGAGAAGGCTGTCGCTGCTCGACTAGTCGTCCTCGCCGTTCAATGATAGCATGGCGAATGCGTCATCGTAGGCGACGGCGTCGGCGAGAGAGAGAGAGAGAGAGAGAGAGAGAGAGAGAGAGCAGCCCTTCTACCGCTACAACAATGACTAAATTGGCATGTTACAATAGTTTAATGGATACCATGCCCTTTCCCTGGATTACTGTCTCCTGCTTGATATGGATTCTCTTCACACATTATCATTTCAAATATTAAACCTGCACTCCCTCCATCCCAATTTCATTGCCTAACAAAAACATACTAGTATATTACATCATCTAAACAAACAAAATCATGTCAACTACAAGGTACTTATGCATCACTTCTTCAGTCATGGTTTCACAAAACATTACATTACAATCTCTCAACAAACATAATCACAACATGGTTTCACAAAACATCACATTACAATCTCTCAACAAACGTAATCATAGAAACAAGTATATTACATCAACTCAAGAAACAAATCATGTCGACTACAAGGTACTTACACATCACTTGTCCTGTCATGGTTTCGCAAAACATTACATTGCAGTCTCTCAACAAACAAAATAACAGAAACAAGTACAGTACATCATCTCAAGAAACATAATCATGTCAACTACAATGTATTTATGCATCACTAGTCTATTCATGGTTTCACAAAACATTACATTACAATGTCCCAACAAACATAATAACAGAAACAAGTACGGTACGTCATCTTAAGAAACATAATCATGTCAACTACAATATACTTATGTCTTATTACAACAATGATGGTTTAAGTGAGTGACATGTCCGACAATCTCAACAGCTCGCACATCATTATATCGCAACCTCTCAACAAACATAACCACAGAAACACGCTCTAAATGAAAAAGCAGTCGATATTACAAATACAGGCAGGGGAACCCATATGACAAGCCCAGGGTAGCAGCTCTCATCAGATTTCATCAACGTCGACCACCTCATTCTGTTCAGCCACTACAAGGGCATCTACATCCACTATAACTTGTTCAACAACATAAGAAATGGTACCAAGGAAGAACACCTTCCTGGTTCGCTTCTTTCGTCGCATAATCTGCATAAGATCTTCAGTATCCAAAACAACTATGAATTGTTGCATCTTATGATGCCACCACCGGATTTTTGCCATCTTCTTAGGGCCAATACTGATTTTCTTACCGATTGTCTCTCTCATTTCATCAAGAGTTATGTTTTTGGAATCAACAGTGATCTCCATAGTACATGACGAAACTGGCTGATTAACTCCCTCATAAAGTTTTTCCATGTATGAATCCACCTCTATGCGTATACTGAACTTATCTAGATCAACATCTATTGGTCTGTATTCTCTAGGAGTAGAAGCTCTAGCAGCAAGATCTCCAGCATCTGCATACATATCATCAATCATCGCTTCAACTTTCACCTTATGATCAGCTGCACAACACTCCCAAACCATCTAAAGCTCATGGGAGTGCTCAATTTGCTAATAGGTCTCATTCATGTTGCGCCACATTAATTTTGTCCTTTGTCTAGAACCCCAGGGAATTCTAGCGGCAAGCATATCTACTAGCTGTGAAACAGACACAACCTCTTTGCAGTTCACAAGTAGATACACATCTTGCCCGAACCCAACCCTCTCGCAACCAAAATCAAGATTTGAAGTGTACTGCCGAACATGAATTGTGAACTCATACAGGTCCCTTGTATCAAAGCTGTGCCTAATTTGATTAAAAAGGGGAACATTTCAGTCCATTCGATTCTATTATGCCGTAACTAATCTACTTGCAAGATAAGGCACAGATACGAAAAATTCACCTCTCGCTCTTCTCCCGGGTTTTTTTCTTCGAGATCTAGGTGCTGCATCCGCCCACCGGAGCCGAACAATCTGCCACCGGCCTTGCTTTTCTCTTCAACCCGCTGCTCGTAGGTACCTTGGGAGCAGAATCCTTGCTGGCGTCCTCGCTAACCGGGGCTGAAGACCTCACCGCTACAACGCGTTGAGCCACAGACTTGGGCCCCGACGGACCCGAATCAGTCGGTGACGTAGCTATAACCTTCGCCTTGAAAGACATGCTGGGCCGCCGCCGTCAGATTCAGTGTCAGGGGAGGGAGAAAAAAGGTCCTCCGCGGTAGGCAGATTTAGGGTCGGGGAAGGGAAGAAAAGGGACCACCGCCGCTGCCGTAGCAAGATTCAGTGTCGAGAGTTAGGAAAGCGCAGTAATGGATTTACCCCTACGACACGTACAGGGTGGCTAAGAATAGTGACCGGCGAAGGAGGGGCACAACAGGAACTAGTGTAACGGAATATCCTAACTTAACGGGGGCGATTTGAAAATATTGGGTTTGGCCATCATTCACTCGAAAGACCCCTCTCAGCAATTGGCGCCCCAACTTTTCGAATCGCGGTGATAAAAATCAACTTGGGTACCGCGTTGCCTGGGCGACCCAACTTTCGGGCCGCAAAATGATATTCTCTTCAAGAACCCCCTTAAGAGATTCATAAATAAGCTTATTCAGCAACCCCCACCTAACTACTTCTTCCTTCTCTCCCGCGTCGTCAGACGCCCTCCTCCTATCCCGCATGCCACCTAGCTCCTCTGATCCGCGACGCAAGCCTCCTCCACCCCTCGCCGCTGACCACCCTCCTCTCCGCAGGTCGGAAGCCTCCTCCGCCCGGGCGCCCTACGGCCCACGCATCACCGCGCCCTCCTCCCTGAGCGCGCCACCGGCCACCCTCCTATCTGCGCCCTGTCGGCCTTCTCAGCCTCGGCCACCGCACCCTCCTCCTTGCAGGCCTCCTCCACCCCGCGCCGCAGGCCACCCTCCTTCCTGTGCGCCGCCGCCTCCTCCGCCCCGCGCGCCCTCCTCCCTACCTAACTACCTTCTCCCTCCTCATCTCCCTGTCGTCAGGCCCACTCTTCCCTGAAGCTACCTTAGGGAGAGACACACCGCCGGTGCCTCCTCTCTGGAAGTTAACTTGCATTTACAGGGAAGTTAATAAGGGGCATAGAACTTAAGAAGTGCATCGGGTGGAAGTTAACTTGCACACACAGGGAAGTTAATGAGGCTGTGAAATTTAAGTTGCACAAGCGAAAATTAAGGTGCACAGTCCGTGAAAAACACAAAAAATGGTGCTCCTTCACGAAGTTAACTAGCATAGAAAAAAAAGAGTTAACTTGTACAAACGAGGGAGTTAAGAAGGGTCGCAGAGTTAACTTGCACATGCGGAAGTTAACATTTAGTCCGCGAAAAAACAAAAAAAATCGGTGCTCCATCAGGAAGTTAACTAGCATAGAATGAGGGAGTTAACTTGTACACACGAAACAATTAAGAAGTTTGCATAAAGTTACACATGCGGAAGTTAACATTCGTTATTACTGCTACAGACTGGAAGTTAACTTGGAAAGAAAAATAAGTTATATCATGTTTGCGTGAAAGTTAACAAGTGTTGTCCGGTGTTCGCGGGAAAGTTAAGAAGTTCGCGGAAGTTAACTTGCACACACGGGAAAGTTAAGAAGTTCACGGAAGTTAACTTGCATAGGCGGAAGTTAACATTCATTATTACTAATATAGACTGGAAGTTAACTTGTAAAGAAAAAGAAGTTAACTCGTGTTCGCGTGGAAGTTAACAAGACGTTCCTGCTATTCGCATCGAAGGAAACAAGGATTCCTGAATAGTTATTCAGGAACCGGTTCTTGAATAGCAGAGCTATATATATATATTGACGGATGTGATATAAACCCATTTAGAGAAACTAACGAACGCTGTATCTGGAGCATGATGTTGATTTCACAAAATATATGACGCATGCCATCCACACACATGAGTTCTTCCACATCGTGTGTGACCCATCCACATACAAGAGTCCTCTCCACGGTGTGGCATGGACCATGACAACATGCATTTTTGCATGTCACGCATGCTAGGACACAGAACCAAGAACACGCGTCTTTTCATGAACCAAGAGCATACGCCTTTTCTCCAAACTGAAATAGAGCACCCTCTCACTCAGCCATCATATGTCCACTAAGGCGTCAAGAAGGTATCATTTTTTTATGTTTCATCTACATGATTCCCACCCACATGTATTATTTAATTTTTTTCTGTCTAGATGCCTATCATGAGCAAATGTGCAGGCGTGGTGTTTGTGAGCTGTTTTTTGCGATACCCAGGTTCACTTGGTGCCTATATTTGGTGCCATATAGTTTCTGGCGGAACGAATGATAGGAAGCACGGGGAAAACCACAAGGCCACTTGGCAGGACAAGCCACAATCATTCGTACATGGTATCCAGGGCACCCCTAGAAACAACAAAACAATTGACTGCGGTGTCTACGACACATGTGAAAACCACAACAATACGATGGTGGTGTCTAGTACATAAATTGTTGGGGGGATACCCCCAGGTAGGGTCATGCCGGGGTGTAAATGCCGAGTTAGCCGAGGTTCGGCAAGGTCAAAGCAAGTGCTAGCCAAGTCACCTCAAGGCAGGCCGGATAACGGAGTAACTCGGACCAGGGGACATCCACCTAACTTGGTCTCAACCGACTTACACCGTATGTCGGTAAACTGTATCTAACTTGTATGGAGGAACAGGTATAGCCGGATCAACTATGCAGGATCCGGGTTATATCAAGCTTGTAAGAGAAGGAAGGTATCTCACTGGTCATAGGTGATAACTGTACACAGAGCATGAGCGAAGCGGACAGAGGCCGGACCACCGAGGCAAGGCCGACAAAGGTGACGAAGCCAATGGCGGGTGACGCAAGCGCCACAGAGGCTCACATAGCCTCTGCATGGGTGACGCGGGGGAAAAGTAACCCGGTCGGCTTACTATTTTGGGAGGAGGCATATTCCCTGGAATATGCCTCCACGTGTGCCCTAAGTGGAGACCTAGCCACCCCTATATAAGGAGGGCTAGGGCTTCTGTAGAGGGGGTTGATGTCTGAGAGATTGATCTGAGAGCTATCTAGTGGCGAGAGTGAGAGAGTTCTTTCTTCCTCCTCTCCCCAATACAGCTCTAGGAGCACTTGTAATATATGAAGGTGAATCAAATAGAAAGCTTCCGTGTGTGGAATCACCACACTATCCCTCCCTAGATTCCCCTAGTGCATTTAGTCCCCACATTTAGCCTATACATGGCATCTGCCGTAACACCACCACGACAGTTGGCACCCACCGTGGGGCTAGCGGCGCTAGCCGGGGTGAAGATCCGAACAGGAAACCTCATCGGCACCGGCGAATGCATCATCTCCGGGCTCGTTCAGCGCTTTGGAGCGTTGGACTTTGTCAGCGACAACGCTGGCTGCTTCGGCACGCGTCCTCTTCCGCGCAACGACCTCTTCAACAAGATCGGTGCTCACAAGGTCTACGTTGTTGTCGATGTGTCGTGCGTTCATCCACGGCACGTCGTCGAAGGAGGCGAGCCATCCCTTAGCGTGGTTCACGGGGCGCGTCTCACTCGCTCCCCGGACCGTGCAGAAGTGATGATGACTGCGCCAGCTGCAGGAGCAAGAAGGGATCTGGCTCCAGATCCGGAGGTAACGCCAAGGGCACCGAGGAAAAGTAGAGGTCCTCTGCTAGAGAGGCCTGAAAATGTGCTGCAGCAGGC
The DNA here is from genome assembly GCA_910589775.1 of Avena eriantha. NCBI lineage: Eukaryota > Viridiplantae > Streptophyta > Magnoliopsida > Poales > Poaceae > Avena > Avena eriantha. The sequence goes on from OU342743.1 coordinate 92,130,603, forward strand.
AATGGATAGCTTGGCAAACCCAGTAGCGGCAGCAGTAGATCCGGTTCAGGCATAGGTCGAGCTAGAGGAAACTAGGCAGAAAATACTAGAGGGTGCGAAAAAGATAGCCGCGGCTCAGCAGTCGTTGAACGTGACACTGCGTGAGTACGCTAAGGCAAATAAGGTAGATGCTGTAAAAGTGAAAGGGAGAAATATCATGAGTGAAATGAACAAAGAAGGTGATACTAGGATTGAGGAATCAGAGAACTATTTGTCCGTGGGGCTGCCGAAGTACAGTACCCCGGCAAAGAACCTCAGAGCAGCAGATGCAGCTGCATCCGAGTTAGAAGGTCTAACGGGTGAAGCCCGTCAAAGACAGCAGGATAGAGTCAATGAGTTGGTTCGGATGGCGAACAGGCAAAACGAGGAATTTGCTCAGGGCTAACCCGGAGAGAGCTGGGGCCTCCAAAATCGTTCATTCGGTGGTGCGTAACCCGGGGAAATCCGCTGGAGCCGCATCGTCTCCTCATGGTGGTCCTAGGAGAGAAGAGGTAGTAACCACGGCTAGGAGGAATAAGCAGATAGTCCCATATGACCCGGCAAGGGCAAGGAAAGGAAAAGAAGTGCAGAGGAATGAGGATCGAATGAGTGTGAGCCGAGGTGAAGCTGGCCGAGGTAACCGCGACTAAGGCAATGCCAGTCAAGGAAATGCTGTAAACGGCAATGCCAGACAACGTAATTCGGTAGGTGCAGGTCAACCGCAGCAGCAGAATATACCAAGGCAAGAGCAAAGTGCCGGCCAAGGGATACAACAAAAAGGTGCTCCACGAGAGCAGGACCAATATAACGATGGTGATCCGGAAATGGTGAACGCTGGCTATCCAAGGCCGGACTATCATGTGATAGGGTCAAGATTGGGAAGCAGGGATTTGATACTTGATGACGCGAGGCTGAAACTAGATCGGCTGTATAGGTCAGAGCAAATTGAGTGTCAAGGCCCACCGAGTCCTGCATGCTTTGGGCCCCGGATCATGAAGGAGCCTCCGGTGCCTAACTTCCAGTTACCTAGAGGCAAAAAGACGTATGACGGCAGTACTAAGCCGGAGGATTGGTTGATAAACTATGCAACTGCTGTCAAGATCGCCACAGGCAACTTGAGGTGGGATGTGAGATATGTACCCTAGATGTTGGAGGGGCCAGCGAGGGTATTGGTAAACAACTTGCCACCCAGAAGTATTAACTGCTGGATCGATTTCGAGGAGATGTTTCTTAGCAATTTCTCAAGTACGTATCAGAGGCCCAACATGCCACAAACCCTAGCAATGTGCAGGCAGAGACCGAATGAGACCGACCGGGAGTTCTTAACCCATTGGTGAAATGTGCGAAACTCGTGTGAGGGCGTGATTGAATCACATGCCATAGCTTGGTTTGCGCAAGGATGCAGATATGCAAGCATGCTATGGCAAAGGTTACAAAGGGATATGCCAACTACATTGGCAGAAACAATCCGGATTGCTGATTCATACACCCTGGGTGATCCGACTCAACCCAGGCTCGTGTCAAACGAGTCAAATGAGGAGTACTACCAGAGAGATGGAGCCGGGTCATCCTGGAGGAATGATTACCGAGGCAAAAGAAGAGATGACGGACCGGACTACCGGTACAGTTCGCAACAAGTTGCAGCTATGAATCAGGATCAACCCGGAGCAGGAGGCAGTCAACGTCAGAAAACTGGAGGGCAACAATGGACACCAAGAAATGATGGAAAGAAAACTTGGACGCCAGAAGAGAAGAAACAGTGGCAAGAAAAGAAGGACCATCCGAGGTATACTTACGAGTCAATCTGGATCAGCCGTGTAAATTTCACACGCCAAATCCGAGTAACCCAGCGGGTCATACGACAAGGCAATGTGAGTGGATGCGTAAGATAGAACAAGGTGGTTTGGGGAATGCTCAGGCACCTCGGAATGATCAACCTCGGCAGGAGCTACCCCGGCAGCAATTGCTCTCCGGAGCGAACACGCAACAATTAATGTTGCCTCCCCCTCCGCCGAGGTATGACAACAACGAGAGAAGGGATGCAGTGCATCTGGTGGAAAACCAAAACCAGCAGGATCAGAGGTACCCTGGAAATGAGGGGAGGAATGAGTACAGAGAGCACCATCAGAGTTACTGTGTGTTCACTACAGAAGAGACAGACAGGAAGAGCTTGCAGCGCCGACATATGGAGGTGAATGCAGTAATGCCAGCTGTGACAAGGTATATGCCTTGGTCGGACCAGGAAATTACCTGGAGTATCAAAGATCATCCCAAGCTTATGCCAAGTCCTGGTTCATATGCACTGGTGTTGGATCCAACATTCATTGGGCCTAACATCAATGTGAGGTTCTCCAAGGTACTGATTGATAATGGCAGTAGCATCAACATCATGTATGCGGATACGATGCGCAAGTTAGGTATCTCGGAGAACATGCTCCAAGCTACAAGGACTACTTTCCATGGCATTGTGCCATGTATTTCTTGTGAGCCCATAGGCAAGGTCCGGGTTGACGTTTTGTTCGGCAGAAGAGATAACTGCCGAATTGAGAATTTGGAGTTTGAAGTGGTGAATTTAAAAGTGTGTATCACGCGTTACTCGGTAGACCGGCACTGAACAAGTTTATGGCAAGCTGCCACATCAGTTATCTGAAGATGAAGTTGCCTGGGCCAAATGGTGTGATCACCATAGCTAGAGATTTCTGACATTCCATTGAGTGTGCGTCAGCCGGGTCAAACCTAGCCGAGTCACTCGTGATTGCGCAAGAAAAGAGAAAAATCCAAGAAGTGGCGGCATTGGCTCAGTCCGCGCAGCAGTATATGCCGGCGCTGAGTAACCCGCATGGTAGTGTCTCATTCCAAGCGACAAAAGATACCAAGAAGGTGCCTGTTGAATATATGTTCCCTAAGCGTACCATAACAATTGGGGTCGGGTTAAATGACAAATAGGAAAGCGAGCTCGTCAACTTCCTCCGTGAGAATCGGGATATTTTTGCTTGGTCCACACAGGACTTGCAAGGTGTTCCGAGGGAGTTGGCCGAGCACTCTTTGAATGTGAGACCCGGAGCAAAGCCGGTTAAGCAACCTCTCCGCCGCTTCGCCGAAGATAGGAGAAAGGTCATAGGAGATGAAATAGCTCGGTTGTTGGCTGCGGGATTTATCATGGAAGTGCTTTACCCGGATTGGCTATCTAATCCGGTGCTGGTGGAGAAGAAAAAAGATGATCCGCGTATGTGCATCGATTACACAAACCTGAATAAGGCGTGTCCAAAAGATCCATTTCCACTTCCAAGGATAGACCAAGTCATAGATTCCACTGCTGGGTGTGAGTTGTTGTCGTTCATTGATGCATATTCTGGTTTCCACCAGATACCCCTGAACCCAAGCGATCAACTAAAGACTACGTTTATCACCCCGTATGGGGCTTATTGCTATCGCACCATGCCTTTTGGTTTACGTAATGCAGGGGCAACATACCAAAGATGTATGCAAAAAATGTTTGCATGACCAAATTGGTCAAAATGTGAAAGTGTATGTGGATGATGTTGTGATAAAGACCAAGGAAAGCAAAACGCTCCTTGACGATATCAGGCAGACATTCCCGAACCTAAGGAGGTTTCGGATGAAACTTAACCCAGAAAAATGTACCTTCGGTGTCCTGGCTGGAAAATTACTCGGATTTCTTGTCTCTAGCCGAGGTATTGAAGTTAATCCAACTAAAATCCGGGCCATAGAGCGAATGGAACTGCCGAAGTGTCTTAACGATGTCCAGAAGTTTACTGGTTGCCTGGCATCGTTAAGTCGGTTTGTATGTCGGTTAGGAGAAAAGGCACTGCCTCTCTATCAACTCATGGAAAAGTCGGATAAGTTCATTTGGACACCGCAGGCCAATGAAGCCTTTGCTCACTTAAAGAAAATGTTAGCCACTGCACCAGTGTTAGCCTCTCCACTATCAAAGGAGCCAATGTTGCTCTATATAGCCGGAAACAACCGAGTTGTAAGTGCAGTGAGTGTGGTAGAGCGCGATGAAGAGGGTAAATCGGTGCAAAGGCCAGTGTATTATCTAAGCGAGGTATTATCCGCCTCAAAGCAGAACTACCCACACTATCAAAAGGTGGCGTATGGTGTGTATATGGCAGCTAAGAAGTTGAAGCATTACTTTGAGGAGCATCCCATCAAGGTAATATGTGAGGCTCCCATATCCGAGATAATGAGTAACAAGGATGCGAGTGGTAGGATTGCAAAATGGGAAATTGAACTAGCTCCTTATGCACCACAATATGACAGAAGAGAGGCAATCAAGTCTCAAGTTGTGGCGGACTTTTCTGTGGATTGGGCTAAGGTGCAATATGAACCACCATTGCCAGATCCGAACTACTGGAGAATGCACTTTGACGTGTCAAAAACAAAAACCGGGCTAGGTGCCAGAGTTGTACTTACCTCGCCAAAGAACGATCAGCTGAAATATGTGCTGCAGATCCACTTCACTACATCAAACAATGTTGCAGAATACGAAGCACTTATACATGGGCTCAAAGTGGCAAAGGAGGTTGGTATACGTCGGATCCAATGCTTCGGTGACACGGATCTCGTAGTCCAGCAAGTCTCCGGCAATGGGATGCTTTGGATGCAAACATGGCGTTATACAGATTTCATGTGCAGAAGATATCTGGTTACTTTGAGGGATGCGAATTTCACCATATAACTCGGGTGGAGAATGAGGCTGCCGACGTATTGTCGTAGCTCGGTTCAACCCGACAAGCAATTCCACCAGGCGTAGCATTGGAGCACCTCAGGAAACCATCCATCAGGCCATCCCCGAAGTCCGACTCAATTTTTATCCTGGCAAATCTGGAATCAGAGGCTGTGCCCATGGATGTTGGTGAAGGGAGTGGTTCGCAAAACCCGGGGACTGCCTTGGCAAACCCAGGGACTGCTACGACAAACCCGGGGACTGCACAATGTGATCCGGTAGAAGTTATGCCGGTGGATCTAATGGAACTTGATGAGGAAATATTCCCAGTGAGAGCTGTACCAGCTTGGGCATTGCCCATATTCCAATTCCTGAAAGATGGAACCTTACCCACTGAGGAGGTACTTTCTAGGCAAACTCAGAGGAGAGCAAAAGCATACACGATCATCAATTCCGAGCTATACAAAAGGAGTGTGACTAATGTCCTCCAGCGATGTGTTGACCCGGAGGAAGGACTTGACATCCTCCGAGATATACATCAAGGAGAATGTGGGCATCATGCCTCATCCAGAGCCTTGGTAGCAAAAGCTTTCCGGCATGGATTCTACTGGCCAAGTGCCTTAGAACAAGCAGAAGATCTGGTGAGAAAATGCAATGGCTGTCAGAGATATGCAACAAAAACACATATGCAAATGTCGGAGCTCAAGACCATACCAATTACATGGCCATTTTCCGTATGGTGCTTGGATATTGTTGGCCCGTTTAAACCAGCAAAGGGAAATATGACTCACATTTTGGTCATGGTGGACAAGTTTACAAAGTGGACTGAAGTGAAGCGAATAAGAAAATGTGATGGAGCTACGGCCGTATCATTTCTCAAAGACATCATCTTGTGATACGGTTATCCCCACAGTATCATAACAGATAATGGCACAAACTTTGCTGAAGGAGCATTTGCACGTTTCTGCCGGGATAAGAAGATCCGGCTGGATGTTGCCTCGGTAGCCCATCCCGCATCGAACGGACAAGTGGAAAGATCCAACAGATTAGTATTATCTGGGATAAAACCCCGGCTCATTGAGCCACTGCAAAGATCAGCAGAGTGCTTGATAGAAGAACTACCAGCGGTACTGTGGCGTTTAAGAACAACTCCGAATCGATCGACAGGCTATACGCCATTTTTTCTGGTATATGGGGCAGAAGCTGTATTACTAGCCGACATAGAGTATGACTCGCCTAGGATCACCCAATACACAGAAGCCGAAGTGCAAGAGGCCCGGCAAAATGATGTTGATCTGCTGGAAGAAGCGAGAGAATTGGCATTGTCCAGATCCGCCATATATCAGCAAAATTTCCGACGCTATCATAGCCGGAAAGTAAGCCCCCGAGTTTTCCGGGAAGGCGATCTGGTACTCCGGTTGGTACAACGTACTGCTGGCATGCACAAGTTATCCCCCCCATGGGAAGGGCCATTCATTGTGACAAAAGCATTGCATAATGATTCCTATTATCTTATCGATGCAAAACCACAGGAAAAGAACAAGGCGGACAGGTCCGGCGAGGAATCTAAGCGTCCATGGAATGTAGCTCTACTTCGTCCTTTCTACACTTAGCAAAGAAGTGTATGTATCCGAGTCTTCTCATATGTCGGTATGTATGCCGGTGATGAGCTTATCAATAAAATGTTGGCACCTCGAGCAGTAACTTAGGGACTGCCTTAATAATATTGGCTATCTTTTGTATTTGTCATTTATACGTCGGCTGGCATAAGTCGCTTCTGCTTAGGTCGAATTAGTAGTGTGTGAGCACCAAGAACCTAACTCTTCGACTTGCTGCTGTCCAACAAGATTTGGCTTCATGGCAAGCAAGAGAACAAGTTTGGAATTGCGTAGCACATGAAAAACGACTAAGGGAAAAAACTTAATCGAGCCGACGTTTGTTTTTCGAACTAACCTTGTGTGTACTTTAAATTTATCGTGCTGAAATACTTTGAGCTAATCCCAAAGTTTCCAAGTATTGTTAAGACAATATTTGAAGCTCGGACTCGTAAGTCATAAAACCAAACCAAGGTAGATGTGAGCCGAGCCAAAAGATTGGAAGAACGAGAAAATGAAACTCGGGGATTACGCCCAAGTCAATCCAGCATAAAAACTTAGTAGCAAAATATTACTTGTGCACTTGATACAACTGCACCCGGCATACCGGGGATCTGATAAACTTTAAAGTTTTTCGCTCAAGGAGCAGCAGGAGGAGGAAGTTCGGTGTCATCTTCACTGTCTTCGACGTCCAAGGCATCGTCCTCTTCATCTTCATCCGAGCTATCTTCAGCGTTTTCAGCATTTTCGGCATCGGCGGCACCAAGGAAGCTCGGACCCTCATTCCATTCATGAATAGGGGCATATTCGATGAGGCTATGGGCGCAAGCCTTGCGCCGAGCAATCCACTCCGGTTCGCTGGACCATTTGAATCTGGTGCGCATGCGTGCCAGGAGGTTGAGGTCGATCTTCTCGTACCACATAAGCACATAGTGGAGAACGGTCTCAGCTATAGCACGGCCAGCGGATTCCCTCCAAAGGTCGAGCTGGGTCTCGCATTCCATCAATTTGTCGACGAGAACTGCGGTCCCCTCCGGAGTATCTTCCTCAGGCCAAAAGGCGTTGAAGATCCGAACTGCCACGTCAAGGATATCTTTTCCATAGTTCTTCACGATTTCCACGCGAGAAGACAAGCTGACCAACAGGTCCTCCATGTCATAGAGAATTTATTTAGTGTCAGGAGCAATGGGGGTACCCCTCTCTCGGCGGAACTTAGCAACAACGGTGCTTGCAATGGTGTTGCCCTCTGGAAATTTGCCTGAAAACAAGACAGGAGAAACAAGTAAGGAAAAGATATGAGAAGCAACCCGGAGAAGTATGCCGGACGAAGGAAAATAACTTATGGGAAATATGGCTGTGGATCCGGATTAACTCCTTGGTATAGTCATCCCGCCTTTTGTGAAGCTGCACAAGTTTAGTGTTCGCCGACTCGAGTTTGACGCCGGCCTCCTGGAGAAGCTCTTGGTCCTTGGAAATCTGGAGGGTGAGGCGCTCCCGCTCTTCAGTATAGTCCTGGCCAGCCTTTTGAAGTTCGGCTTGGTGCTGCGCTTTTAGCTTCTTCATATCTACCTTGAGCTTGGCAATCTCATCATCTTTGTCTCGGAGGAGGGCAAGCTCGTCGTCTTTATTTTTAAGTTCGGCCTGATGCTGCCCTACTTGTTCGAGAAAATACTGCATCATATCAGGCACGGGCACACTATCTTCAAGAGATGCTGAAATAGTTTGTTGACCCGGCCGAGTCGAGGTATGAATGTTTGCCGAGCCACCGAGAAGAAGAGATAGAGGTCATAGCAAAGTTGAGCAAAAATAACTTAATCTGGTCCAAACTCTTACTCATGAGGATATTCTCAGCCTCCACCCTAGCTGCGGAAACCGAATGATGGATTAGTTCGGCAGAAAAAGACGAAGAAAAACGGGAAAATGCCAAGGAAGGAACTTACCCCTTTTCTCGTATTCAGCGAGAAGTGCATTATGCTTTGCGTGCAGCATCTTGTGAGTGTCCATCAGACGTTGAAACACAGCGCTCCGGCGGTTGGTGGTCACCTAAAAGGAGTACAAGAAGATGACTTAGTCTTGTACATATTCAAAGTGTACAAAATTTGGGTTAAGTGGAACTTAACCCGGCTCTAGGTGTGTGCATATTCGAAGTGTACAAGATCCGGGCCAAGTGGAACTTAACCCGGCTCTAGGTGTGTGCATATTCGAAGTGTACAAAATCCGGGCCAAGTGGAACTTAACCCGGCTCTAGGTGTGTGCATATTCGAAGTGTACAAAATCCGGGCCAAGTGGAACTTAACCCGGCTCTAGGTGTGTGCATATTCGAAGTGTACAAGATCCAGGCCAAGTGGAACTTAACACGGCTCTAGGAGTGTGCATATTCGAAGTTATCAAGGAGCTACGTCAATTTTCTAAAAGAGAATCCGGCCGAGCAACAAGTTACTCCCCCGGAGGCTCGGGGACTAATGGTTATATCACTAACATCTACAACATCTTAAGGAAAAGATGAGGTAACGTACCTCCATCATCCGACCCGCAAGGTTAATGGCCTTGGCGGCAGTGTTCATCTGCGCAGAAAACTCGGCAGGACCGAACTTCTCCGGGAGATCATCGTTGTGGACGAACTCCGCCTTGTTCCAGTTATTTACAAACTCGATCAAGGTCGGAGGGTATCGCTCGCCGCTGAGCATGTGCGGCGCCACTAAACCCTTGGCATGCGCCTCCCTCCTCTCAACCTGAGCAAGGGCCAAGCTAGTGTGCAAAAAAAGTTGTTGCGCATCAGCTGGCTCGGCAGGGGCGCCCTTCGGTGGCAGAGTCTTCTTCGGGAGAATGGACGCGAGCGTGCGCTGTCCAGCCTCGATGGACGCTGTCCTAGTGGCATCAGATGTATTTTTTCCCTTAGGCTGCAGCTTAGAAGTGGAAGTTGTTGCAGCAAATTTACCCTTGGGAGCGACCTTGGTGCTTTCTCGCCAAGACTGAGAAGACTCGGACGAGGCGGAGGGGCTTGGTGGTGCTGCTGTTGCTTTTGCTGCTGGTGCCGGAGTTGGTGCTGATACTGGTGTTGATACTGGTGCTGGTTTCTTCTTCGGTGGAGGTACTGAGGGAACCTCGGAGGTAGTTGGTTGCGGCGGAGCCGAAGTAGTGGTGGTCGTTGTCTCGGCAGAGCCGGTCTCCCCCGCTCCAAGGTTGCCCTCTTCTTGACGAGGTGGGCTGGAACCCGGAGCAGCCGCTGAACCCTCCGGGATTGGGCTCAACGGGCGTGAATCCTCGCCGCGGCTGGGAGAAGGGCTGTGTCGAAGTGGGGAGGCAATGCCGGATCCACTTTGTGGGACCTCCACCACGGCCCTGCCAAATCAAACATTGTTGAATAAGAAGCTGTAATAAAAGAAGGACAAGTAAAATAGCAAAGGGAGAAAAGGCTTACTCATCTGAGGTCAGGGGCTCCTTGGGCTTTCGAGCCCTCCGGGCTGTGGCCTTGGTTGCAGGCTTGGTGATAGTTTTGTCTCTGGACTTCTTTCGCCTTTTGGCGGGCTAAGAAGGTCCGGAGGAAGAGGTTGATGCAGCTCCCCTTTTCTTCTTCGGCGCAACCGGAACAGGATCACCCACGGCAAGGGGAGGATCTTCATGGATCTTCCTACCAGGGTTAGCTGATGCCGGAAAAGCATAAGAAAGGGGGACAGCGTCAAATGCTTCCATCACCTCAACATCCGAATCATCCTCATCGTCGGGCTAATCTCTAATAGAAGAGAGTTTACCGGTGGGTCGCTTGGTCGCGTCCAACATCGGAAGGAACATCTCCTGATCCGGTTCTTCCTCGTCCGAGGTGTCTCGATCAGGCGCCCATTTGAGGGTAGGGTCAGTGCCATCCTCGATGGTTTGCTGAAGAAACATCTAAGGAAAAGGAAAGGAAACAGGATTAAATCTGTAACAAAAAGACCGACATATGATTCAATTCGGAAAAGAGTTTGGGGCGCGAGACTTACCGAAGGAGGAAGCCTATCTCAGCAAAAATGTTCTATTCCCCACGTGCACTCAGAGGAGAAGTCCTTGTGGGTGGTGAACAGGGCCTTGACCCGGCGATAGATCTCTGTATTGCTTAACTCGAAAGACGAGGTCCGGTTGGGGTCGCGGCCCCAGCTCATGTGACACACTTTATGAGTGCGTTTCTCGAGAGGGGAGATCCAGTTGCGGACGAATGTGATCATGGCGTCCTCATTGCGCAACCCGAGTTCCTTCAACTCCGCGAACCTTTGTTGACCTGGTTGGCCAAGACTGTGGGCTTCTTGGGGATAACGTCCCACAACTCCGGGTTAGGAGGACCCGGAGTATAGGGGCGCAGCTGGATCAGATCTTCGGTGGTGCTGTTCTAGACATAGAAGAAAGTCCGGGCCCATCCTTTGCAAGAGTTCAGCCCGGTAACTCGGGGGAAGATGGACAGCTTCCAGGGAGAAATTGACGCAACACCAAACTGCGTGAGTTGTTTGTCCTCCGGATCTAGTTCTACATTCGGAATTACATTCCAATGGAGGCCAAAGAACCGGATCCATAGCTCCTTTGTGGGCCATAATCCGGCATAGCCTTCGATGGTGGAGGCGAAGGTGGAGAGATGTGATGGCGTTGGCTGGAAGGTGATGTGGCTGGAGCTCGTATGTGTTAACCAGTCGTGGAAGAAATCGCTAACTAGCAAACCGAACCCCCGCTGGAAGTGTGATAGGAACACCACAAACTCACCCGGATTGGGTGAGGGGGCAAGCTCAGAGGAAGCGAGGCGTGCGGCGACGCCCTCCGGGATGCGCCTGGTGCGGTAGAGCCAATCCGGGTCATCCTGGCAGACCCAGGAGCCTGCCCACACGCCACGGTCGGCGCTCGCAGCATCTTCCTCCATCTCTTGCTCGGCGACGGCAACCTCCTCCTCAGTCATCTCGAGTTCGCTGCCCTCACTGGCGCTAGCGGCGGTGGGTGGCAGTGGCTTAGATTGGCAGCGACCCATGGCGGAAGAGATGCGCGGAGGCGGCGGCGACGCTGGCGAGCGTGGAGGCAGTGCGGCAACGGCGTTCCTACTCAGGCACGGTGGCGGGGGCGCTGTCGCGGGAGAAGAAGAAGAGGAAGTAGAGGCAGAGGGGCGCGGAAGTGGGGAACATACCCAAGGGGCGCGCACCTCCTCTATTTAACCACCCCCTCGAGGGGGTAGTGGGATCGAGTTGTGCGGGTGTGCCACACGGTCTGGCCGTGTACAACTCGGATCAACCAATCAGAAGTGAGCCACACGAAAGACCATAGGGCGCAGCAGATCCCATGACACGACGTCATGATGCAGTTAGCGAGGAGGCGGAAACGATGTGACGTGCGCACAGTAATTCCTGACAATAACTGCGGCGTTACTGTTGCTGGCTCTTAAAATGAGGCGACATGATGATTAGCCTCCACGTGGGGAGGCGTACGAGAGAAGGAAGAGTAACTCGGATGGGAACGTGGTAACCCGGCCAGCGTGTAAAAACTTGGAATGTGCCAAGGGAAAGTAAATCCATGAAATCCAAGATAAGAGGTAACTCGGAAAAAGGAACACAAAGCTCAGTGAAATTGAACCCGTTGTGGCCTTAGCGGCTAGGGAAGCTAAGACTGCACCAGCTTCGGGGACTAATGTTGGGGGATACCCCCGGGTAGGGTCACGTCGGGGTGTAAATGCCGAGTTAGCCAAGGTTCAGCAAGGTCAAAGCAAGTGTTGGCCGAGTCACCTCAAGGCAGGCCGGATCACGTAGTAACCCGGACCAGGGGACATCCACCTAACTTGGTCTCAACCGACTTACACCGTATGTCAGTAAAATGTATCTAACTTGTATGCAGGAACATGTATAGCCGGATCAACTATGCAGGATCCGGGTTATATCAAACTTGTAAGAGAAGGAAGGTATCTCGCTGGTCAAAGGTGACAACTGTACGCAGAGCATGAGCGAAGCGGACAGAGGCCGGACCACTGAGGCGTGGCCGACAAAGGTGACGAAGCCAATGTCAGGTGACACAGGCGCTGCAGAGGCTCACGTAGCCTCTACATGGGTGACGCGGGGGAAAAGTAACCCGGTCGGCTTACTATTTTGGGAGGAGGCATATTCTCTGGAATATGCCTCCACGTGTGCTCTAAGTGGAGACCTAGTCATCCCTATATAAGGAGGGCTAGGGCTTCTATAGAGGGGGTTGATGTCTGAGAGATTGATCTAAGAGCTATCTAGTGGCGAGAGTGAGAGAGTTATTTCTTCCTCCTCTCCCCAATACAGCTCTAGGAGCACTTGTAATCTGTGAAGGTGAATCAAATACAAAGCTTCCGTGTGTGGAATCACCATACTATCCCTCCCTGGATTCCCCTAGTGCATTTAGTCCTCATATTTAGCCTATACATGGCATCTGCCATGACACCACCATGACATAAATGAAAAACCACAATGATGTGACGGTGGATATAAGATACAAGTGAAAGGACAAAAATTATCTCCTACAGCTGGCGCTTAGAAGATTTTGACGGATGGAAAGAGGATGTCGTTCGCTAAACAATACCAGCAACCGATGATGCGGATATTGCAGGATCATATGGTAGTAATATCAGACGGTTGTATAAGCATGCGCACCTAGCCTGGCGGGTAGTAAATCCGCGTTGATATATATATATATATATATAGAGAGAGAGAGAGAGAGAGAACCATTCTTACTTCTGGATGTAGTTACACCCATGCCTCATATACTTCATACGAAAGTATATATGATTTGTATAGTAATAATTATGTTCACGTTCATCAGAAACGTAAAAAAATCAACATAAAAATACAATTTATGAGTTATTATAGTATAAAAATCATAGAAAATACGCATTTTATGTCGTATTTTTATATGGCATGTAAAGATTTTTTTTACGATATGTCTAAATTTTCTTATGTTCTTCTTTACTTCTGAGGTAAGAGAAAATTTACGTGACGTAAAAATCATGTACAGTTTGAAAGATAGAGGGTGGACGAAGAATAAATATTCTACACCCTCGGTGTCAAATAACGCCACACATTCTACATTCTTCATCCACCCCTTATATTTCAAACCTTACATGATTTTTACGTCACGTAAATTTTCTCTTATCCCGAAAGTCAAGAAGAACATAAAAAAATTTAGACATGTCGTAAAAAATTTATTTACTTGCCATAAAAAAATACGGTGTAAAATGCGAATTTTCTATGTTTTTTACACACTCATAAATCTTATTTTTATGTCGATCTTTTTGCGTTTCTGATGAATATGAACATAATTATTAGTATACAAAACATAAATTGCTATATGTGCATCACATATAGCAATTTATGTTTTGTATACTAATAATTATGTGTTCTCACATATAGCAATTTATGTTTTGTATACTAATAATTATGTTCATATTCATGGAAACACAAAAAATCGACATAAAAATACGATTTATGAGTCATTACAGTGTAAAAACATAGAAAATACGCACATTATATCATATGTTTATATGGCGTGCAAACTAATTTTTTAACGTATGTCTAAATTTTGTTATGTTCTTCTTGACTTTCGAGGTAAGAGAAAATTTTCGTGACGTAAAAATCATGTATGGTATACACCCTAGGTATTTTACATATATAGTGCAAATTATGGGTGTACTTGCAATTTTTTCACCTAACTTGCTTGTAACTATCTTAGATATAGTATATGAACATACTCAAATAGATACAATATTCCAAATACTTCCGTAAGGTAGTATATGAACGTGGGTGTAGTTACACCCGGGAGCAAGAAGTATTTTTCATATATATATATATGTATATATATATATGAATATATATGAACAATATTTCTTACTCCTGGGTGTAGTTACACCCACGTCTCATATAATCTCATACGTAAGTATATGTGATACTTTATCGGTTTGAGTATATTCATATACTATATCTAAGATACTTGAAATGAAGTTACCTGAAAAAATGCAAGTGAAGCCATAGTTTACACTATATTTCCGAAACATCCTTCATATTGGCATGTAAAATAAGAGTACGTGAAAAACTTGTACATATTACCTTAAAAGTAGTATATATACTACAAAATAGTACTATAATACTCATATTACGTGTATACACTTTTCGGTATGATAGATCCTACCTAGATGGTGTGAAACACACATAGATGTAGTTACACCCGGGATATACAGGAAAAATACTTCTTACTCCCGGGTGTAACTACACCCACATCTCATATACTACCTTACGAAAGTATTTGTAATACTTTATCTATTTGAGTATGTTTATATACTATATCTAAGATACTTACAAGCAAGTTAGGTGAAAAAATTACAAGTACACCCATAGTTTGCACTATATATGTAAAAATACCGTCATATTTGTACGTACAAAAGAAGTATGTGAATAAAAATTACATACTACCAAAAAACAGTATATATACTGCTCAAATATTCTTATATACTTCATACTACGCGTATATACCTTCTGGTATGCTAGATACTGTCTAGATAGTGTGAAACACGTGTGGGTGTAACTACACCCGGGTGTAGTATGAATATGTCCTATATATATAAGGAAAAATCTTTCTTACTCCTGAATGTAGTTACACCCACGTCTCATATACTCCCGTACGAAAATATACGTGATACTTTTTCGGTTTGAGTATGTTCATATTCTACATCTAAGATAGTTCAAATCAAGTAACGTGTAAAAAATACAAGTGGAGCCATATTTTGCACTATATTTCCGACAACATGGATTTCCTGCCCATGGTGGCTGCAGTGCATACCTTGCTCACCGTTCGATTGTGGAGCATATGCTCCTTGATGGATGTAAGTGGGTAATGATTGTGATGGTTATTTAGTAGAGTTGATCCATCCATCATCCACCGTATTCAACATGCGCCGCTAACAGTTTACGGTGGGAAACATACACCAGTTGGTACTTTCACAGGTTGTTCAGGGGCACGGTGCATGCATAACCGATAACTGCGGCTGAGCAAGTAGCTTACCTAGGAAATAGCACAACCCTAGCCATAGCCATGAGAAAAATTGACAATCGATGTGTATGCCAATAGTACTCTAGGGCACGGTGCATGCATTTGTTGTGTATGCCACGTCTAGGTCGTATCAAGTGGTATATCGTGTTACCGAAACCGTATAGTCCCATACTTCAATATGTGCTCGCATCTGTGCGTTAACACCAAATATATTGCTCTTCTACATCCGTGACCGACCGATGGGTGCGGTTCGATCGAAGCTTCAACAGGCAATCGCTATGTTCTGCACTTTACATGTGTGATTTGCCGCCGACTGGTGAAACACGCATGTGTTCTCTCCGTCGACCAGAACCGGTGAAACACGCACGTGTTCTCCCCGTCGACCATATTTTATGGATGTGTATTGCCGCCGACTTGATGACCATTGATCATTTTCGCATGCATGTCTTGAGTACGGGATACATAGAATTTTTACCTCGTGAAGCTACTCCATAAAACATGTATGTGTGCTTGCCGTAGACTTACTTTAATGGATGTGTATTGCCACGTACCTTTTGAATGCTAATGTCCATGCTACTTGCATTGCCATATATTAACTGTTTGAGCTCTGCACTTTACATGTGTGATTTTCCGCTGACCGGCCATCCTTGTAACATGCATGTGTTCTGCCGGTCCTGTGCTACTGTGCAACGTGGGTGTGTTTTGCCAGCACCGTGTATTCACCTTTTTTTCATGGACGTGTATTGCCGCCCATGGTCAGAGCATTAATCCATGCCGCACGCATGTGTCTCTTTGCATGGATGATTTACTTCGTGGATGTGTATTGCCGCCGACATGATGACTGGTTGGAAAGTGCACCATTCAATGCATGTCCCCCGTGTAAGACGGGTGTAATTTGCGGTCACGATCGCTGCCGCCGTGTGGCTCTCGGACCAAATCCGTTAGAAGCAATATGGAGAGTTGACGTTTAACATCTAACATCGTGTGCTCCCTAAATCTAATCCAACGGCAGCTACCCTATGCACCGTGGCCACCATGGGCATGCGACTATTTCCCATATTTCCAAAATATCCTTCATATTTGTACGTAAAATAAAAATATATAAAAACAATATAAGTACTACCTCAAAAATAATATATATACTACCAAATAGTCTTATAATACTTCATACTGCGCGTACATACTCGTCGGTATAATAGATAATAGCTATATAGTGTGAAACACACGTGGGTGTAGTTACACCCGGGAGTAGCATGCATATATCCTATATATATACCTATATATATATATATAAACCCTATACAGCACCTAGGGTGCAGAATAGTTGTTTTACACCGCACATATTTTTATGTTAAGTCATTATAGTGTAAAAAACATAGAAAATACGTATTCTACGTCGTATTTTTATACGGCATGTAAACGATATTTTACGACAGGCTATCTGACTAAGATAAACAAGATTGAGGAACACGGTATACATCACAGTAAAGGAACCGCCCGTGTTGATGTTGGTACCGTCGTTAGCCATATCGTCGAGAAAGAGGTTGTTGATGACGGGGAAGAAGTTGTCGTTGGGGAAAATGTTGGCCCTATCGCTATCTATGAAGGAGTCGGTGATGAAGCCAATAGTCGCGTTAATAGCGCTCCCCAAAAACCTTATTGCCCTTCTCCCGTACATAACTCGAAGTAGCGGGGTCTAAGAGGCCTACTGTCCCGGGTCGCGGTGCACGCCGCAAGACAGGATGGATAAAATACTATAGGAAGCGCAATGTTCGGAAACTAGAGTGCAAGGATGTGTCTAAGGTGTGTCTAAGGAGAGGACCGACCTCTCACTCTCATAGGCACGAATAGGCATGTGAACAGTCGACGTCGGGAGAGAAAACAAACAGGCATCGACTCTTGGCTCGAGGCATTTCCGCAACCCGCGGCACACACGCGCATCGTGGCGAGGCGAGGCGGGCGGCGGAGGAGGAAGAGCATGCGTGTATGTGACTCTCCTTCTCATTCTTTTACCAAGTGGTGGAAGAGCACTCTTTATAAGATGGTCAAACCTTCCTTCAACTAGCAATGTGGAACTTAATATTTGTCCCACCTCTTGCCATGCATGAATGGGTCACATGGTTCTGTAGGATTTTAGGAATTATTAAAATGGAAATATGGGCTAGGCCATTTAGACAAAAAAATTAACAATTCTTAGCCGGTAATTATAAAGGCAATTTTCACGTGGGTCATAGCTACATTGTTTTTTTATGTTTTTTATACTTGGAGTGGTATTTTTTCGATGCAACTTTTTGTCTGTTTTTTACGCTTCGACGGTAATTCTTCAACCCAACTTTCCTGCCACCATTTTATGGCGTTAGTTACCTACGGCGGTTCTTTGTCGATGAGCCGTAGCCCGCCAACAATAGTTTTTCTATTATTTGATCCTAATCTCTAGACATACCTTCTTAGCTGTAATTTCCCGCCGATAGTTACCCCTACTAACTATTTGATGGTGTTCGATGGTGAGTACTTATCCTACCGTAATCGTTACCAGTATTTTTTTGTTTCTTTTTATTCTTTGCCAGTAATTTTCTGACACATATTGCCGACCATAGATTCCCACCAGTAGTTAGTAGTTACCCCATGGTAACTCCTCCATGGCGAGTAATTATCTGACCATATGTCACCAGCGGTATTTTTGGTTCATTTCATTTCTTTGGCAGTACTTTTTGTCACACTTTCCAACCGTAATTTCCATGCACTACCCTTCAGTGATTTGATTCTTCGACCCTGAGTAATTATTTGGGCATATCAACGACAATTCAATATTTTGCACTTTTATATTCCTTGACACTATTCTACCATCACAGTCTCTTTTATTCGGGGAAATAATACAATTGTATTCTATAGTAACTTCAGACAACTATACTAAACTACATATGACATCATCTCTAGCAATACTTTTAACTGATTATTTGACAATATTGTCCCTTAACGGGCATGGCGTGACGCTGCGCCATGTTTCCTACTAATGTAGTAAAGATAGATGATCCGGCCTGGACGGAGCAAGTTGGAAACCAAAAGTATATAATAGTAGTACAACATCTGCCAGCGAGAGTTGGACACCTACTTGTACTACGATAGCTCCTGACGGCCATAGCCCGCTGCTTCCCAACACCGACAGTACATATGTAGCTAGCTTAGGTGTGTCCATCAAGGACTTACGGTCTGGCCGGAGTTTGTCAAGTCGCTTTAGAGAGTACATATCTTGACACTATCAAGAAGATTCCCTATATATTATTATTATTTCATAGTTGCATGCTCCATAATATGGTGTCAACATGCATGATATGTACTAGTGGCCCGGACTAGTGAATCGTGTCCAACGGCTAATAGCGCGGGAAAGCACTTGTCCCGGGACATCCTGGTGTTGGGGGATACCCCCGAGTAGGGTCACCCCGTGGTACGAAAGGCCGAGTTAGCCGAGGTCCGGCAAGATCAAAGCAAGTACTAGCCGGGTCACCTCAAGGCAGGCCGAGTCACGGGGTAATCCGGACCTGGGGGCATTCGCCTAACTAGCCCTAATCCGACTTAAGCGGTGAGTCGGAAGCGTATGTCTAACCTTTATGCAGGAAAAGGGTGTGGCCGGATGAACCATCGTCCGGGTCGCGGTAACCTTCTAGGAGAAGGAAGAAATCTTGCTGGTCAAAAGGAGTCCCGATACGCACTGTCTGAGCGAAGCGAGCAAGGACTGGACCACGTAGCTAAAGCATAGCTGACGAGGGGCGGGGCGTGGCTCACGTAGCTAAAGCATAGCTGACGAGGGGTAAAAAAGCACCCCGGTCGGTTTACCACTTTGGGAGGGGGCATATTCCTAAGAATATGCCCCCACGTATGCCCTAGGTAGAAACCGAGCCTCCCCTATAAAAGGGGGGCTAAGGCTTCAGTAGGAGGGGATTTTTTCTCTCTGGACAGTTCTGTTAAGGTCTAGAGTTTGAGGTGAGGTCTGTGGGTGAGAGTTGGAGAGCTTCTTCTTCCTCCTCTCGCCGATACAGCTCTAGGAGCACCTGTAACCTTGGAAGAAAAACAATACGAGTTTTGGTGTGGAGAATCACTTCGCTATCCCTCCCTGGATTCCCCAAGCGCATATTAGTCCCCTCCTTCTGCCTATACATGGCATCTGCCGTGACACCACCACGACAGTTGGCGCCCACCGTGGGGCTAGCGGCGCTAGCAGGGGTCAAGATCCGGACGGGAAACTTCATCACCACTGGAGAGCGCATCGTCTCCGGGCTCGTCCAGCGCTTTGAAGCGCGGGACTTCGTCAGCGACAACGCAGGCTGCTTCGGCACGCGTCCTCTCCCGCGCAACGGCATCTTCCTCAAGCTCGGCGCACACAAGGTCTGCGTCGCGGTGGACGTGTCAGGCGTTCATCCGTGCCACGTTGTCGAAGCAGGCGAACCGCCCCTCACTGCGGCTCGCGGGGGACGTATCGCTCGTTCCCCGGACCATGCAGAGGTAATGATGACAGCGCCGGGAGCGGTTACGAGCAAGGATCCAGCGCCAGATCCGGAGGTGACACCCAAGGCACCAAGGAAAGGTAGGGGTCCTCCGCTAGAGAGGCCAGAGAACGTGCTGAGAGAGGCAATAGATAGCTTGGCAAACCATGTAGTAGCATCGATAGATCCGGCTCGCGCACAGGCCGAGCTGGAAGAAACTCGGCAGAAAATACTTGAGGGCGCAAAGAAAATAGCCGAGGCCCAGCGGTCGTTGAACATGACGCTGCGTGAGTACGCAAAGGCGAACAAAGTTGATGCTGTAAAAGTTAAAGGGAGGAATCTCATGAGCGAAATTAACAGAGAAGGTGATGTCGAAATCGAGGAATCAGAAAACTGTCTCTCCGTGGGGCTGCCGAGGTATAGTACACCGGCCAAGAACCTCAGAGCGGCGGATGCAGCTGCATCCGAGTTAGAGGGACTGACGGGTGAAGCCCGGCAAAGGCAGCAAAACCGGGTTAACGAGCTGGTTCGGATTGCGAACAGGCAAAACGAGGAACTTCTCAGGGCGAACCCGGAGAGAGCTGGGGCCTCCAAGATCGTCCATTCGGCGATGGATAACCCGGAGAAATCCGCTGGAGCTGCGTCGTCCCCTCATGGCGATCCAAGGAGAGAGGAGGTGGTAACCTCGGCCAGACGGAACAAACAGATTGTCCCGTATGACCCGAGACAGGCGGGGAAAGAAAAAGAAGCGCGGAAAAATGATGATCGACGAAGTGTGAGCCGAGGCGAAGCTGGCCGAGGTAACCGTGACCAAGGCAATGCCGGTTAGAGGAACGTTGTCAACGGCAATGCTGGGCAGCAAAACTCAGCAGGGGCAAGACAACCGCAGCAGCGGAACATGCCGAGGCAAGAGCACAGTGTCGGCCGAGGTATGCAACAGAAAGGTGCGCCGCAGGAACGAAACCGGTATAACGACGGTGATTCGGAGATGGCAAATGCGGGATATCCAAGACCGGACTATCATGTGATAGGTTCGAGACTGGGAAGCAGGGATTTGATGCCGGACGATGCAAGGTTGAAACTGGATCGACTATATAGGTCGGATAAGCTAGAATGTCAGGGTCCGCCGGGTCCAGCATGTTTTGGACCCCGGATCATGAAAGAGCCACCAGTCCCGAATTTTCAATTGCCCAGGGGGACCAAGACCTATGATGGTAGTACCAAGCCAGAGGATTGGCTGATAAACTATGCTACTGCTGTAAAAATTGCCACAGGCAACCTGAGATGGGCCGTACGATATGTACCCCAGATGTTGGAAGGCCCGGCAAGGGTGTGGTTGAACAATTTGCCGCCAGGAAGCATCAACTGCTGGATTGATTTCGAGGAAATGTTCATCAGCAATTTTTCGAGTACGTATCAAAGGCCAAATAGGCCACAGACCCTAGCCATGTGCAAACAGCGACCCAACGAGACGGACCGGGAGTTCTTGACCCGGTGGTGTACCGTGAGAAATTCGTGTGAGGGCGTGATAGAATCACAGGTCATAGCATGGTTTGCACAGGGGTGCAGGTATGGAAGCGAGTTATGGATAAAGTTGCAACGCAAAATGCCGGCAACGTTGGCTGAGATGATCCGGATCGCAGATTCGTATGCATTGGGTGACCCGACCCAACCGAGGCTCGCCTCAAACGAGTCAAGCGATGAGTACTATCAGAGGGATGGATCCGGATCATCCCGGAGAAATGATTACAGAGGAAAAAGGTGAGATGATCGACCGGACCATCGGTACAGTTCGCACCAAGTAGCGGCCGTGAGTCAAGATCAACCCGGAGCAGGGGGTAGTCAGCGCCAGAAAACTGGAGGTCAGTGGACCCCAAGGAACGATGGGAAGAAAACTTGGACACCGGAGCAAAAGAAGCAATGGCTAGAAAGAAAAGACCATCCGAGGTATACTTACGAGTCAATGTTGGATCAGCCGTGTAAGTTTCACACGCCAAATCCGAACAGCCCAGCGGGTCATACGACGAGGCAATGCGAGTGGATGCGCAAGATCGAGCAAGGTGGTTCGGGGAATGCTCAGGCACCCCGGAATGATCAGCCTCGGCAGGAGTTACCCCGGCAGCAACTGCTCTCCGGAGCGAACGCGCAACAGCTGATGTTGCCTCCCCCTCCGCTGAGGTATGATAACAATGAAAGAAGGGATGCAGTGCACCAAGTAGAAAATCAGCAGTAGCCGGATCAGACGCACCCCGGAAATGAGGGGAGAAACGAGTACAGGGAGCATCACCAGAGCTACTGTGTATTTACCACAAAAGAAACTGATAGAAAAAGCTTGCAGCGTAGGCATATGGAGGTGAATGCGGTAATGCCGGCAGTGACGAGGTACATGCCTTGGTCTGATCAGGAAATCACTTGGAGCATTAGGGATCACCCCAAGCTCATGCCGAGCCCTGGTTCGTATGCGTTGGTGCTAGATCCTACATTCATTGGGCCTAACATTAACGTGAGATTCTCAAAGGTACTGATCGACAACGGCAGTAGCATAAATATCATGTACACGGACACAATGCGCAAGTTGGGTATCTCAGAGAACATGCTCCAAGCCACGAGGACAACTTTCCATGGCATTGTGCCCGGCATTTCTTGCGAGCCCATAGGCAAGGTCCGGGTCGACGTCTTGTTCAGCACGAGGGACAATTGCCGAACTGAAAATCTGGAGTTCGAAGTGGTGAACTTAGAAAGCGCGTATCATGCATTGCTCGGAAGGCCAGCGCTGAACAAATTCATGGCAAGCTGTCATATAAGCTATTTGAAAATGAAATTGCCCGGACCAAACGGAGTAATTACGATTGCTGGGGACTTCCGAAGTTCCATGGAGTGTGCGTCGGCCGGAGCAAACTTAGCCGAATCACTTGTGATCGCGCAGGAAAAAAGAAAAATTCAAGAGGTGGCGGCATTGGCTCAGTCCGCGCAGCAGTATATGCCGGCGCTAAGTAACCCCCATGGAACTGTCTCCTTCCAGGCCACGAAAGATACCAAGAAGGTTCCTATTGATGACATGTTCTCAGAGCGCACCGTAACAATTTGTGCCGGGCTAAGTGATAAATAGGAAAGCGAGCTCGTCAGCTTCCTCCGTGAGAATCGGGACATTTTTGCTTGGTCCACACAGGACTTGCAAGGTGTTCCGAGGGAGTTGGCCGAGCACTCTTTAAATGTGATACCCGGAGCTAAGCCGGTGAAGCAACCTCTCCGCCGCTTCGCCAAAGATAGGAGAAAAGTCATTGGGGATGAGATAGCTCGGTTGCTAGCTGCAGGATTTATCATGGAAGTTCTTTACCCGGATTGGCTGTCTAATCCGGTGCTAGTGGAAAAGAAGAAAGATGATCCGAACGTGGCAGTGGTTTGGCACATGTGTATCGACTACACGAACCTGAACAAGGCGTGTCCGAAAGATCCATTCCCGCTGCCAAGAATAGATCAGGTCATAGACTCAACTGCGGGATGTGAACTGTTGTCATTCATCGATGCTTACTCCGGTTTCCACCAGATACCTTTGAATCCGGATGATCAAATAAAGACTGCGTTTATTACCCCGTATGGGGCTTACTGTTATCGCACCATGTCGTTTGGTTTACGTAATGCAGGGGCAACGTACCAGAGATGTATGCAAAAATGTTTGCATGACCAAATAGGTCAAAATGTATAGGTATATGTGGATGATGTGGTTATCAAGACCAAGGAAAGCAAAATGCTCCTTGACGATATCAGGAAAACGTTCGCAAACCTAAGGAGGTTCCGGATGAAACTTAACCCGGAAAAATGCACCTTCGGTGTCCCGGCTGGAAAATTGCTCGGCTTTCTGGTTTCCAGCCGAGGTATGGAAGTTAATCCGACCAAGATCCGAGCCATCGAACTAATGGAACTGCCGAAGTGTCTTAATGATGTCCAGAAGTTTATAGGTTGCCTGGCCTCGTTAAGTCGGTTTGTATGTCGGTTAGGAGAAAAGGCATTGCCTCTCTATCAACTGATGAAAAAGTCGGATAAGTTCATTTGGACGCCGCAGGCGGATGAGGCCTTTACTCACCTAAAGAAAATATTAGCCACGGCGCCAGTGCTAGCCTCGCCACTATCAAAAGAGCCAATGTTGCTCTATATAGCCGCAACCAACCGAGTTGTAAGTGCAGTGATAGTGGTGGAGCGTGATGAGGAAGGTAAGTTAGTGCAAAGGCCGGTGTATTATTTGAGTGAAGTGTTGTCAAACTCAAAGCAGAACTACCCACACTCTCAAAAGGTGGCGTATGGCGTGTACATGGCCGCCAAGAAATTGAAGCACTACTTTGAAGAGCATCCCAGCCGGGTCATATGTGAGGCCCCTATATCCGAGATAATGAGTAACAAGGATGCAAGCGGCAGGATTGCAAAATGGGCAATTGAGCTAGCTCCTTATGCCCCGCAGTATGACCGGAGAGAAGCCATAAAGTCTCAGGCTGTGGTGGACTTTTTCGTGGACTAGGTCGAGGTACAGTACGAACCACCACTTCCAGATCCGAACTATTGGCGATGCACTTTGACGGATCAAAAACCAAAACCGGGCTAGGTGCCGGAGTCGTACTCACGTCGCCAAAGAAGGACCAGTTGAAATACGTGCTATAGATCCACTTCACCGCATCAAATAATGTCGCTGAGTACGAAGCACTTGTGCATGGGCTCAAGGTAGCAAAGGAAATTGGTATACGTCGGATTATAGGCTTTGGCGACTCAGATTTAGTGGTGCAGCAAGTGTCCGGAGTATGGGACGCTCTTAATCCAAACATGGCACTATACAGATTCCACATGCAGAAGATTTCTGGTTATTTTGAGGGATGCGAATTTCATCACATACCCCGGGTGGAAAATGAGGCTGCCGACATGCTGTCGAAGCTCGGGTCAACCAGACAAGCAATTCCACCAGGTGTAGCATTAGAGCACCTCAAGAAGCCATCCATCAGGCCATCCCCGGAATCCGAGTCTATCTACGTCCCGAAGGACACAGAGTCCGGAGCAGCGCCCATGGACATTGACACGAGAAGTGGTGCGCAAAACCCGGGGACTGCTTCGGCAAACCCGGGGACTGCTTCGCAAAACTCGGGGACTGCTCAGCGTAATCCGGTTGAAGTTATGCCGGTGGATCATATGGAGATAGACGAGGACGTGTTCCCTGTGCGGCAAATACCGGCTTGGGCACTGCCTATATTTCAATTCCTGAAAGATGGAACGTTACCCACTGAGGAGGTATTGTCCAGGCAAACACAGAGGAGGGAAAAGGCTTACACGATCATCAATTCTGAGTTATACAAAAGAAGTGTGACCAATGTCCTCCAGCGGTGTGTTGACCCGGGCGAAGGGCTTGAAATCATCCGAGATATACATCTGGGGGAGTGCGGGCATCACGCCTCATCCCGAGCCTTAGTAGCGAAAGCTTTCCGACACGGATTCTACTGGCCAAACGCCTTAGAGCAAGCAGAAGATCTGGTGAGAAAATGTAATGGTTGTCAGAGGTACGCCACAAAGACGCGTATGCCAATGTCGGAACTCAAGACCATCCCAATCACTTGGCCATTTGCCATATGGTGCCTGGATATGGTGGGCCCGTTCAAACCAGCAAGAGGAAACATGACTCACATCTTGGTAATGGTGGACAATTTTACGAAGTGGATCGAGGTAAAGCCTATAAAAAAATGTGATGGAGCTACGGCCGTAACTTTTCTCAAAGATATCATCTTGAGGTACGGTTATCCACACAGTATCATAACTGATAATGGCACAAATTTTGCGGAAGGAGCATTTGCTCGTTTCTGCCGGGATAAAAGGATCCGACTTGACGTAGCTTCGGTAGCCCACCCAGCATTGAACGGGCAAGTGGAAAGATCCAACGGATTAGTGTTATCCGGGATAAAACCCTCGCTCATTGAGCCGCTGCAAAGATCAGCGGGGTGCTGGATAGAAGAACTACCAGCGGTACTATGGAGTTTAAGAACAACTCCGAATCGATCAACAGGCTATACGCCATTTTTTCTGGTATATGGGGCAGGAGCTGTATTACCAGCCAACATAGAGCATGATTCGCCTAGAGTCACCCAATACACAGAAGCCGAAGTGCAAGAAGCCCGGCAAAATGACGTTGATCTGCTGGAAGAAGCGAGAGAACTAGCACTGTCCAGATCCGCCATATATCAGCAAAATCTCCGACGCTATCATAGCCGGAAAGTGCGCCCCCGAGTCTTTCGGGAAGGCGATATGGTGCTTCGGTTGGTACAACGTACTACTGGAATGCATAAATTATCCCCCCCATGGGAAGGGCCATTCTTCATGAGCAAAGCATTGCACAATGATTCTTATTATCTTATAGATGCAAAGCCACAGGAAAAGAACAAGGCGGACAGATCTGGTGAGGAATCCAAGCTTCCATGGAATGTAGCTCTTCTTCGTCCTTTCTACACTTAGCGAAGAAGTGTATGTATCCGGGTTATCTCATATGTCGGTATGTCTATCGGCAATGAGTTTATCAATGAAATGTTGGCACCTCGAGCAGTAACTCGGGGACTGCCTTAATAATATTTGTTGTCTTTTGTTATTTGTGCGTCGGCTGGAATAGGTTATTCTACTTAGCTCAATTAGTAGTGTGTGAGCACCAAAAACCTAACTCTTCGACTTGCTGCTGTCCAACAAGAATTGGCTTCATGGCCAGCAAGAGAACAAGTTTGGAATTGTGTAGCACATGAAAAATGACTAAGGAAAAGAATTTATTCGAGCCGACATTTATTTTCCGGACTAATCCCGTATTTATTTTCGAGCTAAGTCTAAAAGTTTCCTAGTATTGTTAAGACAATTTTTAGGCTCGATTTCGTAAGTTGTAAAGCCGAATCAAGGTAGACACGACCCGAGCCAAAAGATTGAACGAACAAGAAAAAGAAACTCGGGGACTACGCCCACGTTAATCCGGCATAAGTACTAAGTAGCAAAATATCACATGTATTTGGAATACAGTTCCACCCGGCATACCGAGGATCTCATGAATTTTCAAGTGTTTTTACTTAGGAGCAGCAGGACGGAGTTCGACATCATCATCGCCCTCTTCGATATCCGAGGCAGTGTCCTCCTCGGATTCACCCGAGTCATCCTCAAGGTTCTCAACTTGCTCTTCGCCTGCGGCTTCCAGGAAGCTCGGACCCTCAGTCCATTCATGAATGGGGGCATATTCAATGAGGCTGTGGGTGCAAGCCTGGCGCCGAGCTACCCACTCCGGGTCATCTGTCCATTTGGACCTGGTGCGCAGCCGTGTGAGGAGGCTGAGATCTATCTTTTTGTACCACGTCAAAACGTGATGAAGGACGGTATTGGCAGCAGCGCGACCAGCGGATTCTCGCCAGAGGTCGAGCTGGGTCTCAATTTCTGAAAGCTTTTCAGCGAGCAGCGTGACTCTCTCCGGAGCGTCATCGGCGGGCCAGAAGGCGTGGAAGATCCGGACTGAAACATCGAGGAGGTCCCGGCCGTAGTTCTTGATAATTTCCACGCGAGATGACAGGCTGACCAACAGGTCCTCCGTGTCAAAGGGAATGGGCTCACCCTCAGCAGCGACCGGAGTACCTCTCTGTCGACGGAAATTAGCAACAGCAGCACGCGCAATGGCAGTACCTTCTGGAAAGTGGCCTGGGAAACAAGGCAAAGGACAAAGTTGAGAAAATAAGACATGAGACGTAACCTGGAGAAGTAAGGCGGATAAAGGAAAAGAAGTTACGAGAGATGTGACTGTGAATCCGGGTCATCTCCTTGATGCAAGCATCACGCCTTTTCTGAAGCTGCTCGAGCTCAGCATTTTCCGACCCAAGTTTGACCTCGGCTTCCTGGAGGAGTTCGCGATCCTTAGCACTTTGGAGTTGGAGGCGCTCGCGTTCCTCGGTGAAGTCCTGGCCAACCCTTTTCAGCTCGGTTTGGTGTTGCGCCTTCATTTTTGCCATTTCAGCTTTGAGCTTGGCTATGTCATCATCTTTGGTCCGGAGGAGGACGAGCTCATCATCCTTTTTCTTCAGCTCGGCTTGATGCGGTCCTCCTTATTCGAGAAAATGCAGCATCATGTCAGGCACATGCACACTTTCTTCAAGCATTGCTGAAACCGTGTGTTGGCCTGGCAGAGCCGAGGTATGAATGTTTGCCGAGCCAAGGAGGTAAAATGATGAGAAGCACAGTAAGAACAGATAAGAAGGACGTACCCTTGATCTGCTCCAAGTTCTTTCGCATTATTTTGTTTTCAGCTTCCACCCCAGCTACGGAAACTGAACAATCAGATTAGTTCGGCAAGTGAAGTGGAAGAAAAATGAGGAAAGGAATGAGAAAGAAATTTACCCCTCTTCTCGTACTCAGCGATGAGTGCAGCCTGTTTCGTGCGAAGATTTTTATGCGTATCCAACAAGCGCTGGAATTCGGCACTTCGGCGGTTGGTGGTCACCTAAAAAAGATACAGAAACTTAAGTCAGCCTAGTGCATATTCGAAGTGTACTAAAATCCGGGCCAAGTGGAACTTAACCCGGCTCTAGGTATGTGCATGTTCGAAGTGTACTAAAACCTGGGCCAAGTGGAACTTAACCCGGCTCTAGGTATGTGCATGTTCGAAGTGTACTAAAACCCAGGCCAAGTGGAACTTAACCCGGCTCTAGGTGTGTGCATATTCGAAGTGTACTAAAATCCGGGCCAAGTGGAACTTAACCGGGCTCTAGGTGTGTGCATATTCGAAGTGTACTAAAATCCGGGCCAAGTGGAACTTAACCCGGCTCTAGGTATGTGCATGTTCGAAGTTATTATGGAGCTACGTAGGTTCTATAAAAGAGCATCCGGCCGAGTAACAAGTTACTCCCCCGGAGGCTCGGGGACTAATGGTTATTATCTACAATTTACGAAGGAGAAACGGCTTACCTCCATCATCCGCCCAGCGAGGTTAATGGCCTTGGCGGCGGTATTCACTTGATCCGATTCGTGGATTACCTCGGCCTTGTTCCAGTTCATGACGAACTCCATAAGGCTTGGGGGGTACCGTTCGCCTGAGGGCATATGTGGCGTCACCAAACCCTTAGCGTGTGCTTCCTTACTCTCCACCAAGGGAAGGGCGGGGCTGGTATGCAGAACCAACTGCTGAGACTCAGTTGGCTTGGCAGACGCGTCCTTTGCCGCTGGTGTCTTCTTGGGGAGCATGGATTCAAGGGTACGTTGCCCAGGCTCGGCAGGGCTGGGCTTGGTAACATCTGGAATTTTCTTACCTTTGGCTTGCTGGGAAGAAGAAGCCGTAGCAGCGGTTTTCCCCTGCCGAGGTTGGGAGGACTCGGAAGAGGCAGAGGAACTGGGCGCTGCTACTTTCATTGCTAGACTTGGTGCCGGCGCTGACGTTTTCGCTGCCGGGGTTGGTGCTGCTGACGAGTCTGGAGTTGGTGCTGTTTTGGCTGCTGGTACTGGGACAGATGTTGGAGTCGAAGTAGCTTCGGAAGTTGCTGGTTGTGGCGTCGCCGAGGGTAGTGGCTGTCGTTGTTCTGGTTGGGCCAGTTTCCCCCACCCCAGGATGATCCGGAGCGGCCGCAGAGCTTTCCGGAATGGGGCTCAGCGGACGTGACTCGTCATCGCGAAGAGGCGAGGGCCTGGCCCGGAGAGGCGATGAGATACTGGACCCACTCTGAGGGACCTCCACCGGAGCCCTGTGAGATCAGGTAACGTTAGAAGGAAAGTTGCGACGAAGTAAGGAAGAACGAGTTACAGAAGAAAGAAGGACTTACGCATCCGAGGTTTCGGCTGCTCTGGGTTTCCGAGCCCTTCGTGCTGGGGCCTTCTTTCTCCTTTTAGCGGGCTCGGAAGGTCCGGAGGAAGAGCTTGCGGAGGCCGCGCGCTTTTTCTTCGGCGCCACCGGAACTGGCTCGCCTGTGGCGAGAGGAGGGCCCTTGTGGATATGGCCACCGGCGTGAGATGATGGCGGAAAAGCAAAAGAAAGGGGGACAGCCTCAAACGATTCAATTATCTCGATATCCGAGTAATCTTCATCATCGGGCCAATCTCTGGCAGAAGAGAAGTTACCCGTGGGTCGTTTCGTGGCGTCAGTCATGGGGAGAAACATCTCTTGGTCCGGCTCCTCCACGTCCGAAGTCTCCCAGTCCGGTGCCCACTTAAGGGTTGGATCAGTGCCGTCCTCGAGCGTTTGCTGAAGGAATAGCTGAGGAAAAGAATAAACAGACGAATCAGAAATGCAACAATAATAGACAAGTAACTGGTCCGGGGTAAGTTTGCTACATGAAACTCACCATGGGAGGAAGCCGGTCATGGCAGAAGTGCTCAATCCCCCAAGTCCAATCAGAGGAGAAATCCTTCTGAGTGGTGAAAAGAGCCTTAACCCGGCGGAAGATCTCCGTATTGTTCAGCTCGAAAGATGAAGTCCGGTTGGGATCGCGGCCGTAGCTCATATGGCACACCTTGTGGGTGCGCTTCTGGAGAGGGGAGATTCGGTTGCACACGAAAGTGATCATCGCATCCTCGTTGCGCAACCCGAGCTCCTTCAGCTCCGCGAACCTCTTGCTCACTTGGTTGGCCAGGGCCGTAGGTTTCTTCGGAAAGGCGTCCCACAGATCTGGGTTCGGCGGACCTGGGGTATAGGGAAGCAACCGGATCAAATCTTCGGTGCCTATGTTCCGGACATAAAAGAACGTCTGGGCCCAACCTTTGCAGGATTCTAGCCCTGTGACCCGAGGGAAAACAGAAAACCTCCGGGGTGAGATGGAGGCTGCTCCGAACTGCGTGAGCTGCTTGTCCTCCGGGTCAGCGTGAATGTCGGGGATAACGTTGCGGCGAAGGGCGAAAAACCAGATCCACAGCTCCTTTGTGGGCCATAATCCGGCGTAGCCCTCAATCGTAGAGGCGAAAGCAGAGAGGGAAGTAATGGCATTGGCCGGAAGATGGTGCGGCTGGAGATGGTAGGTGCTAAGCCAATCGTGGAAGAAGTCACTCACCTGAAGTCTGAAGCCCCGCTGAAAATGAGACAGGAACAAAACGAACTCCCCGGGGTTGGGCGAAGGAGCAAGCTCGGCGGAGGCGAGGCGAGCGGCGACGCAGGCAGGGAGGCGTCTGGTCCGGTAGAGCCAATCCAGATCGTCCTGGCAGACCCAGGAGCCGGCCCATGCCCCGCGGTCCCCAGCGGCGGCGTCCTCCTCCATCTCTTGCTCAGCAATGGCGAGCTCTTCTTCAGTCATCTGCTCCTCGAAGCCCTCGCTGGCGCTGGAGGCGGCGGGGGACAGCGGCTTGGATTGGCGAGGACCCGTAGCGGGAGATTGACGTCGCAGTGATGGAGACGTAGAGGTGAAACAGAGAAGTACGACGGCGACGCTGTTTTTTGGCAATACTGGCGGCGGCGCAGTCGCGAGGAAGACGAAGGAGAGTAGCAGCAGGCAGAGGCGTGCGGAGGGGAAAAATCCTAAGGAACGCACCCCTCCGCTATTTAACCCCCACGTAAGCGGCGAGTGGGATCGCACCCTGTGGACCGGCCACACGCTGTGGCCATGTATTACCCGTCCGGACCAATCAGTAAGGAGCCACACGGAAGGCCTCAGGGCGGTAAGAATCCTGGGACGTGACGCACTGATGCGGTAAACGAGGGGGCAGGCGTGACGTGACCCGCGCACAGTGATGACTGACGGTTACTGCGGCGATTACTGTATCATCCCTTAAAATAAGACAACACAATGATTACCGTTCAGATGGGCTAGCGTACGAAAGAAGGAAGTAAGACCCGGATAGAGCTGTGGTAACCCGGCCGGCAAGTGAAAACTTGCAACGTGCGAAGGGAACGTAAATCCAAGCCGTCCGAGGTACAGAGGTAACTCGGCAAACAATGACAAGAGCACGAGATGGAACCTGGTGTGGCCTTAGCGGCCAAGGTAGCTAAGACCGCACCAGCTTCGGGGACTAATGTTGGGGGGATACCCCCGAGTAGGGTCACGCCGTGGTACGAAAGGCCGAGTTAGCCAAGATCCGGCAAGATCAAAGCAAGTACTGGCCGGGTCACCTCAAGGCAGGCCGAGTCACGGGGTAATCCGGACCTGGGGGCGTTCGCCTAACTAGCCCTAATCCGACTTAAGCGGTGAGTCAGAAGCGTATGTCTAACCTTTATGCAGGAAAAGGGTGTGGCCGGATGAACCATCGTCCGGGTCGCGATAACCTTCTAGGAGAAGGAAGGAATCTTGCTGGTCAAAAGGAGCCCCGGTACGCACTGCATGAGCGAAGCGAGCAAGGACTGGACCACGTAGCTAAAGCATAGCTGACAAGGGGCGGGGCGTGGCTCACGTAGCTAAAGCATAGCTGAAGAGGGGGAAAAAAGCACCCCGGTCGGTTTACCACTTTGGGAGGGGCATATTCTTAGGAATGTGCCTCCACGTATGCCCTAGGTAGAAACCGAGCCTCCCCTATAAAAGGGGGGCTAAGGCTTCAGTAGGAGGGGATTTTTTCTCTCTAGATAGTTCTGTTAAGGTCTAGAGTTTGAGGTGAGGTCTGTGGGTGAGAGTTGGAGAGCTTCTTCTTCCTCCTCTCGCCGATACAGCTCTAGGAGCACCTGTAACCTTGGAAGAAAATCAATACGAGTTTTGGTGTGGAGAATCGCTTCACTATCCCTCCCTGGATTCCCCAAGCGCATATTAGTCCCCTCCTTCTGCCTATACATGGCATCTGCCGTGACACCACCACGACACCTGGGTCTTTAGTCCTGGTCCGTAACACGGCCCGAGACAAGAGACCTCGAGCCGGGCCGCTGCACTTTACGGGGATAATTAGTCCCGGCCTGTATCACGGACCGAGACAAAAAGGAATATTAGTCCCGGCCCGTATCACGGCCCGGGACTAAAATTTTCCCCTATATAATGTATCTTCGTCCATGCCCTAGCCATGGTGATTTTCCCTCCCAAGCAAGCCGGGTTCATGTCTTTTTTTTCTCAAGATTTTGTTGCAACCCCTAAATCCAAGGTTTTAAAAGGTTAGAAACTTCATCCTTTTATCTCTTATTGTTACTTTAGCTCAATGCGATAGATGTAGAGATGGATTTGCATGCTCTAGAAGTAGAGGATTTTTAGATGT
Source organism: Avena eriantha (assembly GCA_910589775.1). Lineage (NCBI taxonomy): Eukaryota > Viridiplantae > Streptophyta > Magnoliopsida > Poales > Poaceae > Avena > Avena eriantha. The sequence continues at coordinate 92,163,524 of OU342743.1, forward strand.
GTAATTTTAGGCAAATTTTGATTAGGCACAAAGTTACTGAAAATTGAAATATGTAATTTTAGAGTTTGAGAGCTCAAAATGGAATGAGCATTTCACTACTAGAACAATAATTAAAAACTTCACATTTTTCATGGTAATTCTTTTCTCCAATTCAAAACTTGGTGCATGTAAATTTTTCAAAATTCAAATTTAATGCTCTAGAAGCTCACATTATAACCTATATTAAATGGATCATTAATCTATATTCATGATGTTGTGTAATGGTTTTTGATATACCTTTACAATAATTCAGATGGTCCGAGAATGGATGTACGGTACTGACCGATGCTCTGGCGAGTTCATTAATGGCGTGCATGAATTCATCCGTGTGGCTGATGTGAACAAGCGGAATGGTTTTGTATTCTGTCCATGTAGTGAATGTAGGAATCAGAAGGATTACTCTGACTCAAAAACCCTCCACAGCCACCTGTTAAAGTTCAGTTTCATGCCCGGTTATAATTGTTGGACTGAGCACGGAGAGAGAGGGGTTACAATGGAAGACAATGAAGAAGAGGAGGATGATGACAACTATCATGGTTTTCCTGAGTATTGTGATACTTCCATGGGGAAGCTGAATGGGAGGCTGAAGAAGAGGCACATGATGATGAGCCCACTGATGATCTTGGTCAGACCATTGCCGATGCACGGAGAGACTGCGAAACTTAAAAAGAGAGGGAGAAGTTCAATCACATGTGAGAGGGTCATAAAAAGTTGTTGTACCCAAATTGCGAAAATAGTCTGAAAAAGCTAGGTAGCACACTGGAATAGCTGTGATGGAAGGCAGAGTGTGGTACTCCTCATTTGAAAAGTTGCTGAAAATGATGAAAAATATGCTTCCAAAGGATAACGTATTGCCTACCAGTACGTACGAAGCAAAGAATGTTGTCTGCCCTCTAGGTTTAGCGGTTCAGAAGACACATGCATGCCCTAATGATTGCATCCTCTACCGCGGTGAGGAGTACGAGAATTTGGATGCATGCCCCGTTGATACGTCCATTTTGCATCACTATTCTATATCATAATTCACTGTTATTCATTGATATATTTCGTATTGAGAGGTGATACTTATGTTATTTCATCTGTTTTTGCATGGTTGATGACTTTTGGAGCATGGAACGTTGCAGTCAGGATTCTGATGGAAAAGGTGCTGCTTGGAGGCAAAATTCGTGAAGATCAGAAAATCCGGAAAAATATAGGGAAAATCCTATTTTTCCAGAAGACGAAGGAAGCCAGAAGGGGGGCTGGAGATGGGCCACAGGGGGCCCACACAACCCCTGGCGTGGGCCAGCAAAGGCCGCGCCACCAGGTGGTGTGGCTGCCCAGGTCCACCACTGGCACACCCCTCTAGCGTATATTATCCACCCGAAACCCTAAGACTCGAGGAGCGACCATATAAAGATTCCGCCGCCTCTGCGGGGCGGAAAACACCGAGAGAGAAATATCTCTCCGGTAGACAGATTTCTGCGGGGGGAATTCCTTCCCGGAGAGGGGAGATCGTCGCCATCAACACCACCATCAAGCTGGACTTCATCGGGATCATCATCATCATCATCACCACCATCAGCACCATCAGCACCATCATCACCATCTCCATATTGTTGTAACAATTGAGTTGAATCTTGCATTAGTTCTTAGAGGAAACTTTCCCGGTGTTGATTACTCTTTGTAGTTGATGCTATTGAGTGAACCATTGAATTATTGTTTATGTTTAGATTGTTATACATCATTATTCCATCTCTGATCATGATCCATATGATGTCTTGTGAGTAGTTCATTTTTTTCTTGAGGACATGGGAGATGTCATGTTGTTAGTGGTGGAGTTGTGTTGAGAAAGATTCAATAGTTTGATATTTAAGTTCTGGTGTACTTCTTCTAGTGGTGTCATGTGAACGTCGACTACATGACACTTCACCTATATGGGCCTAGGGGAATGCATTGTGTATTTGGCTACTAATCGTAGGGGTTGCTGAAGTGACAAAAACCTGAATCCCCGTTAGGAAACCATTGCACAAGAGACGTAAGGGTCTTAGAGTTTAAAGTTGTAGTTAGGTTTCTACCTTAATTACTTTCTTGTACTTACGGATGTTTGCAAGGGGTATAATCACAAGTATGTATTAGTCCTAGAAAGGTCGGTACATTAGCACAGGTTCACCCACACAACACTTAGCAAGCTAAAGAAGATTAATCAACTATATGAAGCGAAAGCACTTGACAGTCTTCCCATGTGTCCTCGAGAACGTTTGGTCATCTTAAGTAATACAATCGGCTTGTCCTTTGCTACATAAAGGATTGGGCCACTTGCTGCATTTATTCCTACTGTCTTTTATATGCTCGTACTTTGTTTACTTGCTTTATCAAAAAACCCTAAAAATATGTTTGCTAAGTATTTGCAGAGAATTCCTGATCCATACCACTAGCCAGCACCTTCCGCTCCTCGTTGGGTTCGACACTCTTACTTATGGAAAATACTGCGATACACCCCCTATAATTGTGGGTCATCACCGGTATGCACTACATTGCGGTATAAGATCAGACGAGATGACCCTGGTGATGTTGAGGGCGAGCCCCCCCCCCCCCCCGGTAAGAGGGTTCCTGCCAAGGTGATGTGGTATGCTCCTCTAAAACCACGGTTGAAATGTTTGTTCAGAAACAAAGAGCACGCCAAGTTGTTGTGATGGCACAAAGAGGAACGTAAGTCAGACGGGATGTTGAGACACCCCGTTGATGGGTCGCAGTGGAGAAAAATCGATAGAAAGTACCCAGAATTTGCAGATGACGCAAGGAGTTCAAGGTTTGGTCTAAGTACAGATGGCATGAATCCTTTTGGGGAGAAGAGCTGCAGTCACAGCACCTGGTATGTGACTCTATGTATCTATAACCTTCCTACTTGGTTGTGCATGAAGCGAAAGTTCATTATGATGCCAGTGCTGATCCAAGGCTTGAAGCAACCCGACAATGACGTTGATGTCTACCTAAGGCCATTAGTTGTAGAACTTTTACAATTGTGGCACAAGCCTGGCATACGTGTGTGGGATGAGCAGAAGCATAAAGAATTTGACCTCCGAGCATTTCTTTTCATAACAATCAATGACTGGCCAGCTCTTAGTAACCTTTCAGGATAGACAAACAAGGGATACAATGCATGCACGCACTATTTAGATGAGACTGAAAGTATATATTTGCAACATTGTAAGAAGAATGTTTACACGGGTCATCGTCGATTTTTTTGCCCAATCATCCCTTAAGAAATAGTGGGAAGCATTTCAATGGTCAGGCATGTGATATGGTCAAGGATTTGGATCAAATAGTAATCTTTGGAAAGGGTCAGGGCGGACAATCTGTTCCGAAGGATGCTGACGGACACGCACCATGTAGAAGAAAAAATATATACTTTGGGATCTTCCCTATTGGAAATTCCTAGAGGTCCGCTCTGCAATCGACATGATCGATGTGACGAAAAATCTTTGCGTGAACCTGCTAGGCTTCTTCGGCGTGTATGGGAAGACAAAAGATACACCGGAAGCACGTAAGGACCATCAACGTATGAAATACCCAAAAGGCCTCCATCCAGAATGGTTTCTATGTCATGCCAGCTACGCTCTTACCAAACAAGAGAAGGAAATCTTTTTTGAATGCATGAGCAGTATCAAGGCCCCATCTGGCTTCTCGTCGAATATAAAGGGAATAATAAATATAGCAGAAAAAAAGTTCCAAAACCTAAAGTCTCATGACTGCCACGTGATTGTGAAGTAGTTTCTTCCGATTGCATTGAGGGGGCTTCTACCAAATTATGTTCGAGCACCCATTGTGAAGCTATGTACATTTCTCAATGTAATCTCTCAAAAGATAATCAATCCTGAAGATTACCACGATTACAAAATGATGTGGTCCAATGTCTTGTCAGTTTCGAGTTGGTGTTCCCACCATCCTTCTTCAATATTATGGTGCACCTCCTGGTTCACCTAGTCGAAGAGATTTCCATTCTCGGTCCTGTATTTATACACAATATGTTCCCCTTTGAGAGGTTCATGGGAGTCTTAAAGAAATATGTTCGTAACCGTGCTAGGCCTGAAGGAAGCATGTCCAAGGGCTATGAAACAGAGGAGGTCATTGAGTTTTGTGTTGACTTTGTTCCTGACCTTAAGGCGATTGGTCTTCCTCAATCGCGGCATGAGGGGGGACTGAGTGGAAAGGGCACTCTAGGAAGGAAATCAATAATATGTAGGGACGGTCATTCTTACACTAAAGCACATTACACAGTTCTACAGAATTCTATCTTGGCGGCTCCGTATATCGAGGAACACAAGCAAATTTTACGCTCCAACAACCCTGGGAAGCATGACGACTGGATTAGAGATGAACACATGAAGACTTTCGGAGATTGGTTGCAACATCTCATAAAAGATAACACTCTTGGAGATGAGTTGTACTTGTTGTCCAGGTCACCATCTTCGAATATATCGACTTTCCAAGGGCACAAGATGAATGGGAATACATTTTACACGATCGCCCAAGATAAAAAGAACACCAACCAAAACAGTGGTGTCCGGTTTGATGCAATGAACGACAATGGGTCCAAGACCACATATTATGGTTACATAGAGGGGATATGGGAACTTGACTATGGACCTACTTTTAAGGCCCCGTTGTTTCGGTGCAAATGGGTAAAGCTGACAGGAGGTAGGGTCAAGGTAGATGAGCAGTACGGAATGACAAAAGTGGATCTCAACAATCTTGCGTACTTAGATGAACCATTTGTCCTAGCCAATGATGTGGCTCAGGTTTTCTATGTGAAGGACATGTCTACAAAACCGAGAAAAAGAAAAAAATAAGCAACATAATACATCAGACGATGAGCCAAAGTGCCACATAGTTCTTTCAGGGAAAAGAAACATTGGGAGTGGAGGACAAGACAGACATGTCAGAAGACTGTGATAAGTTTCATGAAATTCCGCCCTTCGCAGTGAACACTGATCCACCAACCCTGTTAATTAAATAAAATGATCCATGGTTACGACGCAATCAGAAAGGGGAACACACGAAGAAATGATGTGTATATAATGTATTAAACATTTTATGTAAATGTGTTCTGAAAACTCAGAAGAAAAATTTTATGTAATGTATTGTTCCTGAGCATTCTGAACTATGGCCAACTTTAGGTAGTTAGAATAGAACAACATCTTCATATATAGTTCAGGAAAGTTGTAGAGAGACCAACACTAGTAGGAAACGATATATTAGTCCCGGTTTCCTAACTAGGACTATGGAATCAGGACTAAAGGCCCCCCTTTAGTCCCGGCGGTCCAGCCATAAACCGGGACTAACACTCAAGACATTTATTATTATTAAAAAACTAGGACTAAGGAATCGGGTCTAAAGGTCCCCTTTAGTCATACTCATATCTAGCCCTATAGTACACAACTTCAGGGTCGTCTTTGTCTTTTTCATCATCATCATCGTCGTCTTCATCATCATCGTTGTCGTCGTTGTCGCTAGGCGCACGCGGCTAGATCCTAAGCCCAACCATGGCATATTCTAGGAGTACCTGCCACTCAAGCCTCGGATTCACGACGCGCGAGGGAGGGGGCTCCTGGATGAAAACGTCGTGTAGCCCGCGACCTTCACCATCCCGACCATTCTTGTGGCTCTGTGGAGGGCCAAAGTGCGGGCACCACAGGCGAGGATGATCTCCCTGGGCGATGTAGCACATCACACCGACGATAGTCTGGTTCGCCCACCAGAGGCGGCGGCTGGCTTCGTTGTCGTTCACCGGGGGCAGGCCGTCTCCCTCATACCTAGCGAGTTCCCTTTCCCGCTGGTTAGCGAAGAAGGCATTCCAGGTGTCGTAGTTGTCGGGATCCCAATAGGGATCCATCCGCTGCTCTGTCGATAGCTTGAGATAGAAGTGTTTCGTGATGGCCGCCTGGCATGCGAAACCTTGAGGCACAGGAGGGACAGGAACTCCTCCAACGCTCAGCATCCAGTCAGCAGGCACCAGGTAGACCAGCGGGCATGGGTAGCTAGAGGCACACAACACCTCGGTCTCTTTGAGTGTGAGAATGGCCTAGTATGCGGTGTCCATTGTTGAGAGAGGAAGGTGTGGATGTATGGATAGCCATGGCGCAGTCGGACTAGATATAGGCGGAAAGGGTGGGAAAACATAGCGGGAAGCGATGGGAAATGGCGGGAAATATCTTTAGTCCCGGTTAGTGGCTCCGACTGGGACTAAAAGAGTCGGTTAGAGGAAAAGGGCGGGAAATCATAGCAGGAAGCGGTGGGAAATGGCAGGAAATATCTTTAGTCGCGGTTAGTGGCTCCAACTAGGACTAAAAGACCCGGTTAGAGGGAAAGGCTGGGAAAGCATAGCGGAAAGCAGTGGGAAATGGCGGGAAATATCTTTAGTCCTGGTTAGTGGCTCCAACCGGGACTATTGACAAGAGTGTCGACATTATGTCGTGAGTGTTGACACTATGTTGTGCTGCTTAATCTATAAATAGGCATCCTTTTGAAGCTATAGGGGTAGACGATTCGGGGCCCCCGCTCTAGGGTTTCACCGGAGGAAGCCCACCGGAGCGTCAGAATCACATGAAAACTTGCATGCATGTGTCCCTACCATATGTGTGTAAGTGTGGTGCAAGGTTGGTAGGTGGAATATGTAGGTTTGTCAAATTCAAACACTTTTCATGTTAAAATTTTGTCAAATTCAAAAATATGAAAAAATAGGTGTTATGAATTTAAAAAGTTATAAATGTTTTTGAATTTAAAAAGTTACAAAAAATAGTAATTGCACTTTGAAATGATAATGGCACAATTTGATGCATGATATAAAGAGATATATGGATGATATATTAAGATTCCTTATATTTTTCTGATAATAATAGACATATTATTTGTATTATTTGGATTTATTAAATAGGTGCTATGAATTTCCAAAGTTATAAATGTTTTTTAATCTAAGAACATACAAAACACCATCTAGTCCCGGGTGTAAATAAGAGCCGGGACTAAAGGTCTAGCAACGCGCGAAAAATGGTGGAGGTCGAAAAATAGCCTCTAGCCCCGGGTCTTGGCACGGCCCGGGACTAGAGGGGGGGCCTTTAGTCCCGGGTCATGCCACGACCCGGGACTAAAGGGTATCTAGTCCTGGGTCGTGCCACGGCCCGTGACTAGAGGGCTACGGCATATAAACCGCCGCGGTCTCCTTCTTCCCGATCCATTCTCTCATTCTCTACGCGTAGGAGGTTCCCACAAAGACCCGACGCTGGCAGGCTTCCTGAATCTCATGCGCACGCCGTCTTCCACCGTCCATCGTCCGCCTCCGAGCCTGCATCGGTGCCCGAGCCGCCGCCGCAACACCACCGCGCGCCCGAGCCGCTCGCACGACCGCCGCCACCGCAAGCGCACGCGCAGACCACCACTGCGCCGCAAGCTCACGCACCACGCTCGACCGCCGCCGCACGCCGTCATCACCGCCGTCATTGTCTCCAGCACCATCATCGTCCTCCGTGCGTCCCTCCCCTAGTCCCCTATTAATTAGTGTAGTTATATATATAATTAATTAATAGTAATATAATTAGTAGTATTTCGGCCCGAGGAGGTGCTGGAGGTTGCAGTGGTGTGGCTTGCGAGTCTGCACCAGGGAGGTTGCGTGGTGGTGGTCGTGGGTTGCCGGGGCATGCAGGGTGACAAGTCAAGAGATCCAGGCAAATGCCTTGTCCTCGATAGCTGGCCGGCCTGCAGCAGGCCGAGGCCGGCGATGGCGATGGCTAGGGGAGCTGCTCCCTTCTTGAAGGCATCGTCAAGGTGAGGTCATGTCATCCCTGTCTGGAGAAACTCCGGGCGAATCCCTAGATCTGTCATGATCGGTCGATGGCGGTGCTATTCTGTCGTCTTCCCTCTTGGGGGCATCGATTTGGAGTTGCTTAGGCCAGAGGGACCAGTGGATGATGGTGGTGTTGGCGTTGCGAGTTGTGTGTCCACGATGACAACGGTGAGCGGATCTGAGTCGCGTCATGCCCTTTGTCACCATCTGACCCTACTGTGAAGGTGATGTCGGAGCTGCGATCGTAGGGCGATTTGTGACAATGATGCCACCTGATCGGGCATGGTTTTCATCGGTGCAAGGGCTGCAACTTTCTCTTCTGAAGATCACTGTTGAAGTCGGAGCTCCCTCCTACTCGACGCGTTTGGGGTCGACTGTTTGGCATGGGCCGACATGGGCTCCGTTGCTATTCGTGATGAGGGTCTCGTTCGTGGTCGTCGAAGGTGAAGTCGGAGTCGCTGGCTCGTGGAGGAGTTATTCTTAACAAGAGCCCAATATATATGTCTAGTTTAGGGTGTTTAGTAGAAGTAGTAATATATAGGGTTTAGTAGTAGTAGGAATTATTAGTAGTAGTAGTAGTATTTTTTTGGGGTTTAGAAGTATTTTAGGTTTTATTGCAGAAATTTTAGGGTTTTATGGTTTATGTCTATTTTAGGGTTTAGTGTAAATATGTCTATTGTAGAAATAAATTTGTGGTAGAGTAATATGTCTATTTTAGGGTAGAGTAATATATTTGGTAGAGTAATATATTAATATGTCTATTTTTTCTAACTTGTTTTACCTTTCTTTCTAGAATAGTTAAGTGATGGATTGTCACACCGACGACGAACTTCTTGAGGGCATGATAAGAGGTGAAATTCCTCTTATTACTAGAGGTGAAGATGTTGTAGACGAGGGCCTAATAATAGGTGAATATTATGTAAACGAACACGAGATATCGTCATTTCTAAATCAATCCGGTGATGGACATCAGCTAGAACTGATGCATGAAGGGAAAACAAACCACAATGATGGCCCCTCGACAACAAGCGGTGAGGTATATATATTAAGCCTCTTGTGACTAGATGCATTAATTGATCTGGATATATATATATTAATCACTCTCTCTTCTTCGTTTAGCCCTCCGGATCGACCAAATCGATAGTTAAAACGAAACGAGGCCCGACCAAAAAATTGGATGGTAATCAAAGGTTTACCATTGACGTAATAGATGATACTAGAGCACCGATTGATCCAGAACAGCATGCCAAGATGTTTGTAAATCAATGCGATGTGATTGTTAGGGACAACCTCCCGACCACCATTCGAAACTAGAATAAGTCAAAGGAAAAAGGTGAAGAATTCACCAGTTATGTCACCGATGATGCCAAAGATGACCTTTGGCAGAAGCTCATAGCACATTTCATACTACCTCCGGAGTATGAAGAATTCGAGGCAGATGGTACTACCCCAAGGCCGGGTGGGCTTGAAAGAAGAGCGAAGGTCAAGGAGTGGGCTCTATCGAAGATGGGTGAACTGTATCGGAACCACAAGAAAGTTTTATATGCGAAGTTTGTCGTGAAAAAGAAAACTCCAGACTTCAAAGGAGTGATGTCTACGCACTTCTATTCTTGTAGACAGTTGTTGGGCCTCCAAGTGCAGAGGTTTGTAGAACAGCAACAAGTTTTCCCTTAAGTGGATCACCCAAGGTTTATCGAACTCAGGGAGGAAGTGGTCAAAGGTATTCCCTCTCAAGCGACCCTGCAATCAAGATACAAGAAGTCTCTTGTGTCCCCAACACACCCAATACACTTCTCATGTGTATAGGTGCACTACTTCGGCGAAGAGATAGTGAAATACAAGTGGTGTGGATATACGATAACGGTGCTAGAAAATAACTTGATGGAGTGGAAGAGACTAAAGGCAAACTGAAATAAAGATGGAAGCAAGCAAACATGTAACAGATCTAGTTGCAAACGGTGTATCAATGCTTAACTACTCTCATATAAATATCACTAGTGAACACTCTCATATAAATATCTTCTCTTTATGATACTACTCTTAACTACTCTCCGGTTGGACACTCTAATCGATGGTAGGGCTATAACAGCACACCTCAAAGTAAGACTTTCCCATCTAGAAAACCCAACACTGTCACCTTGAGTACTAGATGAGTCCAACAAACACCACAATTTCATAAAGACATCCAACTCCAAATATAACTCATAACAAGTATTTGTAATCTCTAGCCTAAGTGCCACCATGGTGTGCATGCTGTCACTTTCACACACATGGGGAGAACATAGATCTATTAAAGCACTTGAGTAGCAAGGTAGATCTACTTGATTACAAAGCTCATGATCACAATATGATCATGCATAGAGAGAGAGAGAGATGAACACACTATCGGTAGAACCCTTAGCCTCGGGGAAGAACTACTCCCTCATCATCATGGGGATCAGCAGCGGCGATGGAGATGGTGGTGGAGATTGGTGGAGATGGCTCCGGGGGCACTTCCCCGTCCCGACAGGGTGCCGGAATAGAGACTTTTTGTCCCCTGAATCTCCCCTTCGGTGGCGGCGGCGCTGCGGAACTTTTCGTGGCTGAAGGCTTGACAATTTAGGGTTTTTGCATCGGGAGGCATCTTATAGGCGAAGGGGAAAGGTCGGCGGCCAGCCAGGGGGCCCACACCACCTGGTGGCACGGCCAGAGCTAGCCTGTGCCACCATATGGTGAGCACGTTGTCACTTTCACATACATGGGGAGAGCAGAGATTCATTAAAGCACTAGAGTAGCAGAATAGATCTATAGATTACAAGCTCATGATCTCAATAAAATCATGCATAGAGAGAGAGATGAACACATATCTACCGGTAGAACCCTTAGCCTCGAGAGAGAACTACTCCCTCCTCATCATGGGAATCAGCAACGGTGATGGAGATGGTGGTGGAGATCGATGGAGATGGCTCCGAGGGTAGTTCCCCATCTCAGCAGGGTGTCGGAACAGAGACTTTCTGTCCCCCGAATCTCCCCTTCGGTGGTGGCGGTGCTACGGAACTTTTCGTGGCTGGAGGCTTGATTATTTAGGGTTTATGCATCGGGAGGCTCTAATAGGTGAGAGAGGAGACCGAGGGGGTGCCGGAGGGGCCCACACCACCCCCTGGCGCAGACTGGCCTGGCCTGCGCCACCAGGTGGTGTGGCCAACCCCTGGCCCCTCTCCGTCTCGTCTTCTGGCTCCGTGAGTCTTCCGGTAAAATATCGACATTGGCTTTTGTCCCGTACAATTCCGAGAATATTCATTTTCTGACTTCCTGGAACCAAAAACAGCAGAAAATAGGCAGCTGGCACTGTGGCTCTTTGTTAATAGGTTAGTCCTAGAAAGTGTATAAAAAGTACTCCAAAGTTGGAAAAAAACATAAGAAAGTAGATATAAAACAAGCATGGAACATCAAAAATTATAGATACATTTGCAATGTATCAAGGAGACTACGAGAAGTTGAGAGAACAGTGGCCTGATTTTGTAAAGTACAAGCTATCTTCTTTAGCCTAGGCAAAGTCAGAAAATAATGCGATAAATGCTGCCAATAAGAAATACCACCATAAATGGGGACAGATGGCTACAAGAGTGTCGTGCCTAAGTGGGAAAATATGGAGGATGACATGAGGACTAGAGGGATCATTCCCGATAAAGATGGATGGCCCGAGAGGTCAAAGCACTGGTGGTACGTGCACGGGGGGAAGTTGAACCCAGAAACAGGGGCGACAATTTTTCAAGAAAAAAATCTAACACCCTCCAATGCACTTGTTCAAGGAATGGCCGATGCTCAAGAGGGATTGTTTCGGCCCGACAGAGAGAACGACGAGCTGACACGTGCCCTGGGGAATCCTAAAAAAGGTGGACGAACACGAGGCAAAGGCGTTGGTGTTACGTGGAAGAAAGGGTTTCCCGAGTATGATGACAGTTACAGAAGTCGTAAGAGAAAGAAGGGCCGGGACGCAGACCGGATCGAGAACATAGAAGAGGACCTAGCTGGGATGAAGAAGCTGGTGGAAGCAATTAGCCAAAAGACATCTCAGCCGCATGATGATGGTCCTATAATGGATCATAGCCAGTGGAGAAGCAGTGTGGCTTCCACGGAGGTCCAGGCTGATGATCAAACACTGCTAGATGATGCACCAGCGCCTCGCTACCCCGTGGACGATGTCAGAGAGATGACACAATGTGAGCTGCATCAGCCAATGAACAACCTGTCCGTCAAGGTGGTGATCGACACCGCTTTACCTTGTCTACCAGGAGCACTCCACCATCCACTTCTGATTCCACCTGGCTATGCTCGTGTCTCGGTAGATGACCTAGTGGAGGATTTTGCAGACCTAGAGATTGACATCGCTACACCTGAAGGACTTAGGAAACTAGGAGATTTCAAGTGCCACATCATTCTATGGAAGAAGAAGTACATCAAGTTTCCAGGATCGGTGCCAAGGCCACCGAATCCGAGGAATCCAAGTCCACCATCCCTCGATGAGAGGGATGTCGATCGGCAACCTTCAAGTCCTCCATCCCTCCACGAGAGGGATGTCAATCGCCGCAGCACGAGTACATCTCGATCTCCACCTCCGCCTCCGCCTGCGCCCCCGACTAAAAAATGATGGCGGCCGTCCCACACCCGTGCCCCACTCAGAAGAAAGGTCGTAGTACGTCGAAGATAGTCGACATCCCGCCGACTCTTCCGAAGAGACCTTATGGCATGACTTATGAGGAAAACAACATGATATCAGCTGCCCAAACTAAGGCTTTTCTTGCACCAAAAAAGCCCGAGCCAAAGACTGTATTTATTGAAAAATAAACAAAAAGTGGGCTAAGTCCTTTCTTGAGCAACCATCCCAAGTATCGTTGAATCTGAAATCAGACTATGACCGTGAAATAATTAAGCAAGCAAAGAAGAAAAAATAAAAAGTGCAAAAAGTGGAAAACAAGTTGCCCAACTCAGACAATAGAAGATTCAGTCGTTCCACCCGCTCAAAGTGATTTCAGATACTAACAAGTCTTCAGAGCCAAAATGGATCAGGACATGCAAATAATGGACCCCAGAGCCAGGTCTGCCGCTGCACTACTGGGCATCACTGTAGCGATGGCCAAAGAACTTGCTATGGCGGCAGGTATGTCTCTTGGTCAATTCTTAGACTATGAAGATACGCCAGTGGGTCAGGTAGAATGGCAATATGTTAAAGGGAAACCTCTAGTAAGTCATGAGGAGCTCATGCGTCTATCAACACATATGCGAAATCTGCATAATTGGAACACTGCGCAAACAGAGAAAAGGCACCAGAAAGAATGGTTTTCGGTGAGTGTTAGAAAGGAGCATCACTTCAAAGAGTATTCAAATGACCGAACTGTTTCAGTTATACAATCAGCGCGCCCTCGATAATCTATCCTCGGTTTCTATTGTTTGTAAGTGATTTATTTCTATAATTAAGCCTTTAGATCAGCTAGTTCATTTCATGTAATAAATCATCCTGACTATATATCCTTTTGTACAATATTATATTCTACAGAATGAAGATGCTTGAATGCAAAAGAGCAAGAGTATATAACGTTGACCCATATATCGTTAATGAATATACGTTACACAATCACCCCGATGACGTGGAGGATGACATGTACAGTTTTTTAATCGAGCAAAATTCCATCAAGCACATACTATTTCCTTACAACTTCAAGTGAGTGTTTCTGTGTTGTACATATTATTTTTTAAGTGTAATTGATGAGTTATACACGAATGCTTATGTAAACGTCCGTAGGTTCCACTAGATCTTGCTAAACATTCAAGTTGAAAAGTCCTGAGTTGAAGTCCACGACTTATTAAGTTGGGACCAAGAGCAGTGGCGCGACATGAAAGCAATGCTCCATAAGTAATTTCAATCAGCCTCTTTCGTTCATTTCCTGATATCAAATAACTAATAACTTCTCTGTTTATTTTCTTTGTCGAGAAGGTGTTGGACACGGTTCAGACAGAAAATAGATGGTCCATTCAAAGATGAGCTCACTTATAAAATGGCGAAGGGCTTGCAGCAGCCACTGGGGACTCATTTATGTAGATTCTACGGCTGCGAGTACATTCACGAGTTGACCAATGAGCGGAAATTTGGTTCACATTATATTCATGGTTTGCGGGAGAATCTAGAGCCAGAACTGCATGCACGAGCAATTCAAGAGGAACTGGCGGGATTTCTGATGAAGGAGGTCATTGATATAAATGGAGAACATTATATGGAGGATGAGGAACTCTATATGCCTTAGTGATCTCCATGTATTTGATATGATATATCATCAATGACCATGTAATTTCAAACATTTCCTTCCTTTTGATATGATCGAATATTGTATATATGCATGTATGCTCGCAAGAGATCGAATATTACTTATATATGAATCAAGGTGTACTGTGTATGTAGTAGCGTAGAATAAGTGTATGAAAGATTTTTGAAATTATAGTGAAACACAAATCGAAAAAGGAACGAAATGGAAAAAACAAAATGAAAACACAGAATCTCTTCCGCGGCAAAGAAACACAGGAATCTCTGCCGCGGCAGGAACCAGTATAGTCCCGGGTGGTGTTACAACCCGAGACTAGAGGGGTTCGGCCCCAGCCGCGCGGAACTTCCACGTGGTGGATTCTAGTCCCGGGCCGTAGCTCTAGTCCCGATCTGGTAGTCCCGGGTCAAAAACCGGGACTAGAGCCAGTTCCGGACCGGGACTAGAGGCCCTTTTTCCACCAGTGATGCAACCTGATTCATTATATTGTTTATATATTTTACTTCCGTCCCTCTGTTAGCATAATGCCAACATGCACAATAATGTTTCTCGGTACTCTATGGTTCAATATGGAAGGACAAACCCACAACAAAAATATTGAACATTCAACCAACCACCTGCATCTCAATCTAAGATAGTGCTTCATCACTATACCATTCACCATGATAATTTATTTTACGATATATGCTTAAATATTTAGTCTTTTCTTCTTGTCATACGTGAGGGTGAGGAGATATTCATATCAAAGAGGTGTCAAAGTGTCTGTCACAATGGCATTCATTGGGAAGCCTGTTATTCATTTTATTTTTATTTTTCTTTTTTTGGTGGGTGGCCTTAATAGGAAAAGATGGCATCCCACCTTTGTCTAGTACATATATCAATTGGTCCTTATCCTAGAGTAGATGAACATAATTTCCAATCAAAAGTAGAGTAAAGCGAAGTAGTTGATTGATGACAAACCTATAGGTTTTCATCGTGTATTTTCCTAATCAATAGTTTTCTAAAACCCTTTGGAGGAAAGTAAGTACCATTATTTTCATGTGATGTATGATTGTATATAGTACACAACGGGATCAGAACGAATACCAATGCATCACTTGCAAACCTAATTTATCTGCCATCTTGGGTAGATCAACAAAATCTCAACATCTTTATATACATATCCTAAGACTAGCAAGAAGATTCCTCATATATTATTATTTTCCACAGCCGCCCCCTTGATAACATAGTGTCGACATGCCTGATATGCAACCAGATTCAATATTTTTTATATTTTTCACATCTAGACCTTTGTTAGCATAGTGCCAACATGCACAATGATTTTTTCAGTATTTTATGGTTGAATGTAGGACAAACTGCTATACAATTATAGAACATAACTTGCATCTTGATGTAAGCTAGTGCTTCATCACTGTGAAATTTACAATGATAATTTTTTTGATGATATATGCCTAAATATTTAGTCATTTTTCTTGATATACTTGAGGGTGATGAGATATTTTTATCATCAAGTTGTCTAGGACTATGTTACAACGATGTTTATTGGGGAGTGAATTATTTATTCCTTTCACCGTTTTTCTACTAAGGACAAACCCACTATATAAATATAGAGCATTAAACCAGCCACTTGCGTCTCGATCTAAGCTTGTGCTTCGTCACTATAACATTCGCAATGATGACAATTATTTGAAGATATATGCTTAAATATTTAGTCTTTTCTTCTTGACATATGTGGGTGTGAGAATTTTTTTAGATCAAGGAGTCGTCTAAGTGTGTGTAATGTATGACGTTCATTGGAAAGTGTGTTATTTATTTCATTTCTTTCTTTATTTTGGTGGGTGTCCTTAGTAGCAAAACATGTCATCCCAACATTTATCTACTACATGTATAAATCGGTCCTTAACCTAGATTTGATGAACATAAATTCCAACCAATATTTGAGTGAAGCGAAGTAGTTGATCGATGACAATCCTACAGGTCATTGTCATGTATTTTCTAATCCATGGTTTCATAAAACTCTTTCGATTAAAAGAATTACCATTTTTCCCTGTGATGTATGATTTATATAGGACACATGAGGATAAGAACGAATACCACTCCATCACCTGCAAACCTATTTTTTTGTCTTCTGGGATAGATCACCATAAATCCAACATCTTTAGATACATATACTGACACTAGCAAGAAGATTCCTCATATATTATTCTTTTTCACAGCTCCCCCCGATAATATAGTGTCGACATGGCTAATATGGAACCTGCTTCATTATTTTGTCTATACCTTTCACATATGGACCTTTGTAAGCATAGTGCCAACATGCACAATAATGTGTTTCCGTATTTTATTTTTGAATGTAGGACAAAACTACTATAAAAATATAGAGCATAACTTGCATCTTGATGTAAGCTTGTGCTTCATCACTGTGACATTTTCAATGATGATAATTTTTTGACGATATGTGCCTAAATATTTAGTCATTTATTCTTGACATATGTGAGGGCGATGAGATATTTTTATCAAGAAATTTTCTAGTAGTGTGTAACAATGAAGTTTATTGGGGAGTGTATTATTTATTCTTTATCTTGTTTTTTCTACTAAGGACAAACCCACTAAAAAATAGAGAGCATTAAACCAGCCACTTGCGTCTCAATCTAACCTAGTGCTTCATCATTGTAAGATTTACAATGATGACAATTACTTGAAGATATATGCTTAAATATTTAGTCTTTTCTTCTTGCCATATGTGAGGGCGAGGATTTTTTTTAGATCAAGTAATCTTCTAAGTGTGTGTAAGGATGACGTTCATTGGACAGTGTGTTATTCATTTCATTTCTTTCTATTTTTGGTGGTTGTGCTTAGTAGCAAAACATGTCATCCGAATATTTATCCACTACATATATAAACCGGTCCTAACCTAGATTTGATGAACATAAATTCAAATCAATATTTGATTGAAGCGAAGTAGTTGATCGATAACAATCCTACAGGTCTTCGTCGTGTATTTTTGTAATCCATGGTTTCATAAAAGCCTTTTGAGGAAAGGAAGTACCATTTTTTTCGTGTGATGTATGATTTTATATAGTACACAGAAGGATCAGAACGAATACACTACATCACCTACAAACCTAAATTTTCTGTCTTCTTGGATAGATCACCATAAATGCAACATCTTTATATACATCTCTCGAGACTAGCAAGAAGATTCCTCATATACTGTTCCTTTTCCGAGTTGCCCCCACCCTTGATAATAGAGTATCGACATGCCTAATATGGAACCTGATTCATTATTTTTTCTATATTTTTCACATCTGGACCTTTGTAAGCATAGTGCCAACATGAACAATAATGTTTTTCAGTATTTTATGTTTGATTGTAGGATGAAACCACCTCAAAATATAGAACATAACTTGCATCTTGATGTAAGCTTGTGCTTCATCATTGTGACATTTACAATGATGACAAATTTTTAATGATATATACTACTCATTTTGGAGAAGATAAGACTAAATATTTAGTCATTTCTTCTTGACGTACGTGAGGTTGATGAGATATTTTTATCAAGAAGTTTTCTAGGATTGTGTGACAATGACGTTTATTGGGGTGTATTATATATTCCTTTTCCTATTTTTTCTACTGAGGACAAGCCCACTACAAAAATGTAGGGCATTAAACCAGCCACTTGCGTCTCGATCTAAGCTAGTGCTTCATAACTGTAACATTCACAATGATGACAATTATTTGAAGATATATGCTCAAATATTTAGTCTTTTCTTCTGGAAATATGTGAGGGTGAGGAAATGTTTAGATCAAGGAGTTGTCTAAGTCTGTGTAATGATGACATTCATTGGACAATGTGTTATTCATTTTATTCCTTTCTTTTTTGGTGGGTGTCCTTAGTAGGAAAATATGACATCCCAACATTTGTCTACTACATATATAAACTGACCATTAACCTAGAGTGGATAAACCGGAAGTCCGATCAATATTACAGTAACACGAAGTAGTTGATCAATGACAATCCTGCACCAGTTGTCTAAAACCCTTTGGAGGAAAATAAGTACCAACGTTTTAGTATGATGTATGATTTTATACAGTACATAGGAGGAGCAGAACGAATACCACTGCGCCACTTGCAAACTTACGATCTGTCTTCTAAAAAAGATCAACATAAATGATAGATCTTTATATACATATCCTAGGACTAGCAAGAAGATTCTTCATGTATTGTTATTTTCCATAAATGCACCATTGAACGTTCATGATATGAAACCTGATTCATTATTTTGTTTATATTTTTCGGATATGGCCCTTTGTTAGCATATTGCCAACATGCACAATAATGTTTTTCAATATTGTATGGTTGAATGTGGAATGACAAACCCATAACAAAAATATAGAACATTCAACCATCCACTTGCATCTCGATCTAAGTTAGAGTTTCAACACCGTGACATTCACAATTATGATAATTTTTTGATGACGTATGCTTAAATATTGAGTTTTTTGTTCTTTACATATGTGAGGGTGAGGAGATATTTATATCAAGAAGTTGTCTAAGTGTCTGTAACAATGACCACTGATAGAAAAAGAGCCTTTCGTCCACCCTAGTTCGAAGCATTAGTCCCGGTTATGGTAGGACCTAGTACTAATGCTCACATTAGTCCCGGTTCCAACGGCTGGAACGCCAATAATCTTTAGTCCCGGGTCAAACGGGACCTTTAGTCCTAGCTGGAGACACCAACCAGAACTAAAGGGGTTGCGGCACGTATTACCAATCGGGACTAAAGAAAACAGGGAAAAAATTCTCAGTTCTACCGCGGCAGGAAAATGGCACAAATCGTGCCGGGGCAGGAGAACGGCTCTCCACCCCCCGATGGCTGGAGATCGCCTTTTCTAGTTTCAAAATAATGCCAAAAATTATAAAAAAATCCAAAAAAAATCCTTCAAACTGTAGTTCCATTAAGTGATTTAGTTGTTACAAAAATTAATAAACATGAATTTTGACATAATTTGCAAAAAATGTCATGAAAAATTCAAATGGCCATAACTTTTGCATACGATGTCTGAAAAAACGTACAGTCTATCAAAACATGCAGAAAAAATTACCACTTTGATTTCACCTATCATGGGTTCCCTGAATATGGTGACACTTCCATGGGGGATGCTAAACGGCAGGCTGAAGAAGAGGCACATGATGAGCTCGCTGATGCTCTTGGTCGGACCATTGCTGATGCATGGAGAGACTGTAAAAATTAAATGGAGAGGGAGAAGTTCGATCACACGTTAGAGGATCACAAAATGTTGTTATACCCAAATTGCGAAAATGGTCTGAAAAAGCTGGGTAGCACACTGGAATTGCTACGATGGAAGGCCGAGTGTGGTCTATCTGACTCCGGATTTGAAAAGCTATTGAAAATAATGAAGAATATGCTTTCAAAGGATAACTTATTTCCTGCCAGTACGTACGAAGTAAAAAAGGTTGTCTGCCCTCTAGGTTTAGAGGTTCAGAAGATACATGCATGCCCTAATGACTGCATCCTCTACTGTGGTGATGAGTATTAGAATTTGGATGCATGCTCTGTATGCACTGCATTGCCGTATAAGATCATACGAGATGACCTTGGTGATGTTGAGGGTGAGCCTCCCTGGAAGAGGATTCCTTCCAAGGTGATGTGGTATGCTCCTATAATACCACAGTTGAAACGTTTGTTCAGAAACAAAGAGCATGCCAAGTTGTTATGATGGCACAAAGAAGAACGTAAGTCAGACGGGATGCTGAGACACCAAGTTGATGGGTCGCAGTGGAAAAAATCGATAAAAAGTACCCGGACTTTGTAGATGACGCAAGGAAATTAAGGTTTGGTCTAAGTACCGATGACATGAATCCTTTTGGGGAGCAGAGCTCCAGTCATAGCACCTGGCTCGTGACCCTGTGTATCTATAACCTTCCTCCTTAGTTGTGCATGAAGCGGAAGTTCATTATGATGTCAGTGCTGATCCAAGGCCCGAAGCAACTCGGCAACGATATTGATATGTACCTAAGACCATTAGTTGAAGAACGTTTACAGTTATAGCACGAACCCGGCGTATGTGTGTGGGATGAGCACAAGTTCTGCGGCGGCAAGAAAACAGGCACAAATCCTGCCGTGGCAGGAGAACGGCTCTCCACCCCTCCCCCGATGGCTGAAGATCGCCTTTTCTAGTTTCAAAATCATGCCAAAAATTATAAACAATTCCAAAAAATAAAATCCTTCGAACTGTAGTTCCATTAAGTGATTTAGTTGTTACGAAAACTAACAAACATGAATTTTAACATAATTTGCAAAACAATGTTATGAAAAATTCAAATGGCCATAACTTTTGTACACGATGTTAGAAAAAGTATAGCCTATCGAAACGTGCAGGAAAAAATTACCGCTTTGATTTCAACTGCGTTAGGCCATTTTGGATTCTTTTAGATTCTTAAAATTTGAAAATAAAAAAATTATTTCAAAAATTAAAGTTTTTAGTAATTTTTTATGTCATATTTGAATTCCTCATAAATTTATGATAATAATGGATATATTATTTGTCAAATTTTGATTTATAGATTTAAAGATATTATTTATGTCGTATTAAATGAATAAATGGCAAAAAATGAATAAATTATTAATTTATTTAGTTTTTTTTTCTTTGGAATAAAATATTATTATTACTTATTTATTGTTGTTTACTTAAATATTTGTTCATAATTTCAAAAAATAAAGACGGTTTCCATATTGATATGAGTTAATAGGATTGATATACTAGTCTTACAACAAAGCTATAAGGGTCCTTCGCGCGGTGGGAGAGATGGAATGGGGAAGTTAAGTGTGCTGGGGTGGAGTAGTCCTAGGATGGGTGACTAGCCGGGAAGTTTGACCAGAAGTGTAATGTGACCTAAGATTAAGTATAGTTAGTGTTAAAAATGAGAGATGTGAGAGATTAACGAGTCAGATAATTCAAAAGTTTAAGAAAAACTTGAGAAAAAATTTAAAAAAAAATTGGAATTTTTTTTTGAAAATAAAATCCGGGACTAAAGGCCCTTACAAACCGGGAGTAGAGGCCCTTACAAACATCGACATTCATTGAAGAATGTGTTATTCATGTTCTTTGTTTCAAAAAAAAATTGGATTTTTTTTGAAATAAAATCTTTAGTCCCGGTTTGTGGCAGAACCGGGACTAAAGGGGGAGAACTTTAGTCCCAATTTCGTAGTCCTTGTTGGGAAACCAATACTAAAGGCCCTTAAAAACCGAGAGTAAAGGCCCTTACAAACGTCGACATTCATTGAAGAATGTGTTATTCATGTTCTTTGTTTCTGGTTTGTTGGGTGTCCTTGATATCTACGCACTTCTATTCTTGTAGATAGTTGTTGGGCCTCCAAGTGCATAGGTTTGTAGAACAGCAGCAAGTTTTCCATTAAGTGGATTACCCAAGGTTTATTGAACTCAGGGAGGAAGTGGTCAAAGGTATCCCTCTCGAGAAACCCTGCAATTAAGATACAAGAAGTCTCTTGTGTCACCAACACACGCAATACAGTTGTCAGGTGTATATGTGCACTAGTTCGGTGAAGAGATAGTAAAATACATGTGGTATGGATAATTATAAGTGGTAACGGTGCCAGAAAAAAGCTTTGATGGCCTGTGGTTGAGACTAAAGGCAAACTGAAATAAAGATGGAAGCAAGCAAATATATAACAGATCTAATTGCCAACGGTGTTTCAATGCTTAGAAACAAGGCCTAGGGCTCATACTTTCACTAGTGAACACTCTCATATAAATATCTTCTCTTTATGATACTACTCTTAACTACTCTCCGGTTGGACACTCTAATCCATGGTAGGGCTATAACAGCACACCTCAAAGTAAGCCTTTCCCATCTAGATAACCCCACACTGTCACCTTGAGCACTAGATGGTTCCAACAAACACCACAATTTCATAAAGACATCCAACTCCAAATATAACTCATAACAAGTATTTGTAATCTCTAGCCTAAGTGCCACCATGGTGTGCATGCTGTCACTTTCACACACATGGGGAGAACATAGATCTATTAAAGCACTTGAGTAGCAAGGTAGATCTACTTGATTACAAAGCTCATGATCACAATATGATCATGCATAGAGAGAGAGAGAGAGATGAACACACTATCGGTAGAACCCTTAGCCTCGGGGAAGAACTACTCCCTCATCATCATGGGGATCAGCAACGGCGATGGAGATGGTGGTGGAGATTGGTGGAGATTGCTCCGGGGGCACTTCCCCATCCCGACAGGGTGCCGGAATAGAGACTTTCTGTCCCACGAATCTCCCCTTCGGTGGCGGCGGCGCTGCGGAACTTTTCGTGGCTGAAGGCTTGATGATTTAGGGTTTTTGCATCGGGAGGCATCTTATAGGCGAAGGGGAAAGGTCAGCGGCCGGCCAGGGGGCCCACACCACCTGGTGGCATGGCCAGAGCTAGCCCGTGCCACCATATGGTGTACCCACCCTGGTGCCCTACTCCGTCTCTACTTCGTGTTTCTGTGTTGCTCCAGACAAATAGGCATATTGGCCTTTGTCCCGTCTAATTCCGAGAATATTGATTTTGTGCCTTTTCGAGAACCAAAACTAGAAGAAAACATGCAATTGGCACTATGGCATCTTATTAATAGGTTCTTCCCAGAAAACATAAAAAAATAGCTCAACGTTTTGACAAAGCAAAGCAAAGTAGATACTAACCAAGCATGGAACATTAAAAATTATAGATACATTTGCAACGTATCAACATCCCCAATCTTAACTCCTACTCGTCCTCAAGTAGGTAAGTGATAAAAGAAAAAATAATTTTTTAGGTGACGTGCACCATCACAAACTTGATCAAAGCATTTATAAAACATTGATAGCTAGGATCATAGTACTTCAACATAGCATGAAAGAGAAAGTTCTAACAATAAGACATAGCAACTATGTTGTAACATGAAAAGGCACAAACAAAAGATTCATGAATAACAATGTTTTGCAAGACCTTTGTTTGTTTCACATAAAGAAAACATAGCATAGTGGCATTCAGCTTGTCCCTCATGGAGTAGCAAAACATAAATGCATAGGACACCTTCAAAGTTCATAAGGATGACTAGATACAAATAGTTCAAGAACAAGCAATATCAAAATTATACATTGATCAACAAGTCTTGGGACAATGCACATAGAACTAGTAATGTCCACTTTGCTCTCTCAATAGGTGCATAAAGATAGAAGGTGGAGACTCAATATAGAAGTGGAAGAAAGGCCTTCGCCAAGGAAGTAGGGATTCAAGTCTCATAAAGAGCTTCCAAAAATCATGGTAATTTTTATCTTTCAGCTCTCCTTGCCCCTATCATAAGCATCTTGAAGTTATTAAGGTTAAAGTGAACAAACTATGGAGTATATGTTTGACAAAGTATAAGTTGAAAATCTCATGTCCCTTGAATACGAGGGTCGCTCCTCATGCTACTCAAGTTTAGTCACCGGTAAGTTCTTGTCAAAGTAAGTACATGTGTATCATAGAGAACTGCCAACAGGGTACCCCTTGCCCGATGATACGGAAGAATCCCCATATCAAAATGACAAGGCAAGCAGACAATGAGCATATCAGCAATCTTCTTATTTACCATGGGAAAATGGTGCTTTTTTCTTTCCTCTTTTGTCATATCTTTTTTTTTCTTTTCTTTTTCTCTTTTTCTCAATCTCTATCTCTTTTTTTATAAGAAGAATGCTTCATAGACAGCTCACTATGGTTACGTTGTAGGTTTCCACCATGACAACATGGATTAGATCAGCGGCCCAGGCGTTTCTCTAACACACATACATAACTCCATGGACTTACAAGCTCCCCTTTCATTTCACACCGATGACATCCATAGACAAAAGAGCATGATATCAACTAGGTACAAAGTACAAGTGCAATGTTGAAAGCATTCCCCATGACAGCATGGTTCTGCTAATCCCCAACATATAAGTGCAAGCATATACAACATAGACGACACAATGGTTCAAGTTTATTAAGGGCAAGAAAAGTAAAGTGTGTCGTCAAGTTCATGAGAGCTTTAATCACTAGTTTTCTCATAACAAGTTTAATTAGGAAGGTAGATAAAAACATGAATACACTTGGAATAGCAAATGCTAATAGGTAGGTATGGTGGACTCTTTGAAATAACTTGGTTTTAGGAGTTGGATGCATGAATGGAACTCATACTTGGTTATGGAGGCTAGCAAAAGACTGGGAGCGACCAACTAAGAGAGCGATAATGGTCATAATCATGCAGAGCGACAAAACATCATTAATTAAAGCATCAAGTGATATTACAAGTCGAAAACTAAAGGATCATAAAAGATGGTGACTTGGATAGTCATAACATGGTGTGATCATGCGCCAAGTTAACCCAAATAAAGCATCAAAGGAGAATACCACAATACTATGCTTTAATATGCTAAAACAATGCATGATTCTTCCAAACCACATTAAGCAATCTCAATTGTTTATAACATGTCATGCTACAGCAAAGATCACTAAGCATAAAGCCAAAACAATATCAAGCATGGCATGAGAAAGCATAGGCCATGGTAAAAAACAAACTCCTTTTTTCCACTCAAGCATGAACTTTCCTACTCTTTCCAATCCAAACTATTTGAAAACCAATGTATGAAAGAGGGGGTCCAACCAATTTATTCAAGCAAACTAAGAAAACCAAGCAAACAAAAAAACAAAAACAAAAACGAAGACGCTCCAAGAACAACACAACTGTGCATGAAATAATAAAAATGAAGTGTTTGGAAGAAACCTGGGATTTTAATTGATGAAGAAGGGGATGCCAAGCTTTGACACTTGTACTTCTTGGATATGTCTTGGGGTGACACAAGTGGAATCCCCAAGCTTAAGCTTTAGTCCATTCTTCATCTCATTACATCATTTTCTCCATAGACCTGAAATTTTTCCTTCTTACAAAACTTCACACAATCTTTATTAGCAAATTAGTGCACTCAAGATAATAAGTCTTTGGGTTCAGTTCCAACACCAATAAAACTTCCATTAAAACACTAGCTACTATATATCTTCCCTTGAAAAGCTTAATTCCCCAAAAGAACTCAAAAAGGAACCAACAAGAAGCAAATGCAAATAATGGCAGAAATCTGTCAAAACAGACCAGCAGGTAAAAACAAATTTTTTCGAAGACCTTCTGTTGCTCAAATCAAAAAGTGTTGAACTAACGAAAGTTAGATAACAACCTGGGGCAGAATAAAAAAATTCACGCCTCAAAACGATGTACAAAGATTTAACACGAATTTTTACGGTGAAGCACAAAAATCTTTTTCGGGACAGCAACTTTCCCAATCATTACTTCTCTCTCATTAGAGGTTACTCTTGGCACAAAAAGCAAATAAAAAGGATAAGGAGCGGTTATTACAGAGGTAATAACTTGCAAGACTCATTTAAAACTTTTGGGTTATCTCCCAATAAGTACTTTTCTTTAACGCCTTTAAGTTAGGCATGATAGTTTGAGAAGATGCTCACATAAGAAATATAAATTGAAGTAAAACAGAGCATCAAGAAGCAAATTCAAAACACATTTAAGTCTAACCCACTTCCTATGCATAGGAGTCTTGTAAAAAAACAAGTCATGAAAGCACAAAGCAATAAGCATAGGAAAGCAAAACAAGTGCAACTTGAAGACTATCAACATAAAGAGGGGAACCTTAATATTGTTGAGATACATAAAACCATGTTTCCCTCTCTCATAATAACTTTCAGTAGCATCATGAATAAAATTAACAATATAACTATCACATGAAACATTCTTATCATGATCCACATGCATAAAATAATTAATACTCCCCACATAAGCATAGTCATTCTTATTAATTGTAGTGGGAGCAAATTCAACGAAATAGCTATCTTCCAAAGTGTGTTCGTTTGTAAACATATCATCATTGGAAGGAACATGGATAACACTAATAGTACAGCAATTATTAATATCATCAATTTCAGAATTGGTACCAAAGAGATTTTCAATATCAAAAGAAGTGTGTTTTTCCCAATCATGATCACTACTATAGGTAACAGGCATAGGAACATCATCGAGTTCAGACTCATCAAAAACTAGAATAGGAGCAACATTCTTAGGGGAAAATATCGTTTCCTCCCTCCTTTTACTCCTCCTTTTCTTCTTTATCTTCTTCTCTTTAGGAGGGAGAGGCTTGAAAGGAATAATATCCATATACCATGGTTTATTATTAGAGACAATAGAAGAAACTTTGGAGGATTCCTTCTTTTCATTAATAAGATCAAAACACATTTTAGTCCTATCATATTTTGGTAAAATCTCATCTTCTATAATATTTTGTATGTAAGTATTTGTGTGGCAATTATCAACACAATAAAGATGACAACCATGCAGGACACTATTCATATCAAAAGCACCCATATCTACCAAAGAGGTTTCTCTTGATAACTCTTCACACCCCAAAAAATAATGTAAGTTCATCATGTTGATTAGAAGGGCTATTATTATGGCCTGAACATTGAAAATTGAAATGACCCACTTCGAAGCAAAGTTCACAAATAAAAGGATAAAGGGCACAAACTTTTTTACCAAGATCATTTAAAGCCCTATACCACATTCTAGTTTTTTCATTCCTGTTGGTGATACAATATTCTTCTTCAATTTGATTATTCTCACAAGGTGTATGTATTCCACAAAAATTAACATGCTTATAAGAAATAGTACTTTTAGAGGTTTGAGCATGTTTATTGCTATCATTAATAACAATTTCATTTTCCACGCAAGTGTCTTTAAAAGGCTCATGATACATGTCCCATTTTTATTTAGGAGCATTAATATTAGAAGCAAAGGCTCTAAAACAATCAACAAGAATTTGAGAATTAATATCATATTTAGCACTAAGCTCTGGAAAATCAGCAGTTTCAGCGAAAGACTTAATGCAGTCATACTCATAGTTTATACCTGGTTCTTTACCTTTTTCGTTATCCCAATCTTCGGTATTGCTTTGAATTGTTTCAAGAAGATCCCACTTAGCTTTGACCTCCTTGCTTGTGAAGGATCCCTCTAAACATGTATCTAGATAGTCCTTGTAATGTCCTGAAAGCCTTGCATAAAAAATATTAATAACAATATTACTAGGGAGCTCATGAATGGGACATCTGAGCATTAGTGACTTCAGTCTCCCCCATGCTTGGGCAATACTTTCTCCATCATGTGGATGAAAATTATAAATGTAATTCCAATCTTTATGAATTTCATGAGGAGGATAAAATTTAGAGTAAAAGAGAGATTCAAGTTCCTTCCACTCCAAATGATGAGGATCATCTAGCAGCTCATACCACTCCCTTGCTTTGCCCTTAAGTGAAAAAGGGAATAGCTTCCTCTTTACTTGGTTTATTGAAATACCTGCACACTTGAACAACTCGCATAATTCATGTATAAAGAGTAAATGATCACCAGGATGGACAGTTCCATCTCCCAAATAACAGTTGTTCATAACACGTTCAACAATTTTTATAGGTATTTTAAAAGAGATGCTTTTAGTATGTGGATTTAAAATATCACAAGTATCATTAGAATTACCACATATGGGAGATAAAGTATCATCGGAGAAAATTTTCTTCTTAAAAGCTGGGGAATTAAAAAGATCATTTTCATAAAAACTAACTTCCCCAAGCTTGGACGTTTCCATAGCATTAGTAACAAAGGTGTTCAGAAGATTCATACTAATAACATTGTTATTAGCATGCAAAGAAAGTTCCATGGGTTTTTTAATTTTATTTTCAGACAATTCATATTCTACATTAGGAAAAATACTAAAAAGCTCTCTAATTTTATTGTTTTTTTCCATTAAGCCTAACTAGTGAAAACAAGAAACAAAAGGACAAAATTGCAGAATCTAAAGGAAATAACTTCGAGCACTGACACTGGAGGATGTGAGTACCTTTTACCTTACCTCCCCGGCAACAGCGTCAGAAAATAACTTGATGTCTATGCACTTCTATTCTGTAGACAGATGTTGGGCCTCCAAGTGCAGAGGTTTGTAGAACAGCAACAAGTTTTCCCTTAAGTGGATTACCCAAGATTTATCGAACTCGGGGAGAAAGTGGTCAAAGGTATCCCTCTCAAGCAACCATGCAATCAAGATACCAGAAGTCTCTTGTGTCCCCAACACACCCAATACACTTGTCATGTGTATAGGTGCACTAGTTCGGCTCTCATTGCCCCTATCATAAGCATATTTAGGTGATTAAGGTTAAAGTGAACAAATATGGGATATGCTTGACAAGTTATAAGCCGAAAACCTCATGCCCCTTGCTTACGAGTATCGTTCCTCATGCTACTCAACTTTAGTCACAAGTAAGTTCTTGTCATTGTAAGTACATGTGTATCATAGAGAACCGCCAACGGGTACCCCTTGCCCAATGATACAGAAGCTTTCCCATATCAAAATGACAAGGCAAGCAGACAATGAGCATCTCAACAATCTTTGTTTATGCTATTTGCATAGGGTTTTCCCTTTTTTCCTTTTTTCTTTTTTTAGGATGCTTCACAGATTGCTCACAATGGTTATGTTGCACGTTTCCACCATGATTAGGCATGGCTTAGACTAGCCGCCTAGGCGTTTCTCTAACACATATACGAACTCCATGAGCCTTACAAGCTCCCCTTTCATTTCACACCACCGGGATACATAAGCAAAATAACATGATATCAACTAAATAAAGTGCAATGTTGAAAGCATTCCCCATGGTAACATGGTTCTGCTAATTCACAACTTGCAAAACGCAAGCATATACGCAACATAGATGGACACAATGGTTCAAGTTTATTAAGTTCAAGAAAGTAAAGTGTGCCATCAAGTTCGTGAGAGCTTTAATCACTAATTTTCACATAACAAGTTTAATTTCTAAGGTAGATAAAAACATGAATATACTTGGAATAGAAATAATGCTAATAGGTAGGTATGGTGGACTCTTTGGAATAACTTGGTTTTATTTGGAGTTGTATGCATGAGTGGAACTCATACTTGGTACATGTGGAGGCTAGCAAAAGACTAGGAGCGACCAACTGAGAGAGCAATAATGGCCATAATCATGCAAAGCGACAAAACATTATTAATTAAAGAATAAAGTGATATTACAAGTCGAAAACTAAATGATCATAGAGGCTATGGTGACTTGGTATAGTCTTAACATGGTGTGAGCATGCGCCAAGTCAACCCAAATAAAGCATCAAAAGAGAATACCACAATATTATGCTTTTATATGCTAAAACAACGCATGATTCTTTCAAGGCACATTAAGCAATCTCAATTGTTTGTAACAATTCATGCTACAGCAATAATCTCTAAGCATAAAGTCAAAGTAATATCAAGCATGACATGATAAAGTCTAAGTCACAGTCAAAACAAGACTCATTTGTACCACTTATAAGCATGAACTTTCCTACTCTTTTCCAATCCAAATCAACTTATTTGAAACTATGTATGAATGCGGGGGCCCAACCAATTTATTTAATAAAACCAAGCAAACAAAAAACTAAAAACAAAAATGAAGGCGCTCCAAGAACAACACAATTGTGCATGAAACAATAAAATGAAGTGTTTGGAAGAAACCTGAGATTTGTATTGATGAAGAAGGGGTTGCCTTGGGCATCCCCAGCTTTGATGCTTTTACTTCTTGAATATTTCTTGGGGTGACACGGGTGGCATACCCAAGCTTGAGCTTTTGTCCATAATTGATCTTATCATATTATTCTTCCCTACACTTTAAAATTTCCTTCATACAAAATTGCACACAATCTTCATTAGCAACATTAGTGTACTCAAGATAATAAGTCTTTAGTTTCAGTTTCAACACAAGTAAAACATCCATTATAACACAAGCTACTGTAGCAATTCCTTTTCAAAGTTCAAGAAATTTGGCAAGAACTCAAAGAGAAAGAGATTAAGAGGCAAATGCAAATAATGGCAGAAATCTGTCAAAACAGACCAAAAGGTAAAAACAGATTTTTTCGAAGACCTTATGTTGCTCAAATCTAAAAGTGTTAAACTAACGAAAGTTAGATAACAACCTGGGGCAGAAGCACAAAAAATTACAGCTCAATCCGACATACAGAGATTTTTCACGAATTTTTACGGCGAAGCACAAAAATATGTTTCGGGACAGCAAATTTCCCAAGCATTATTTCTCTCTTATTAGAGGTTATTCTTGGAACAAAAACCACACAAAAGGATAAGGAGAGGTTATTACAGAGGCAATAACTTCCAAGACTCAACAAAATAAAAATTTATTGACTAAAAAATTGGGTTATCTCCCAATAAGTGATTTTCTTTAACACCTTGGAGCTAGGCATAAGAAGCAAGAATCAAGTATTCTCAAATGAAGAAGCATTAAGAGAAAATTTTGTTTTAATAGGAGAGGCAAAAGGAATCTTCTATCTCTTCTTAGGGAAGTGTTCTATACCTTTCTTGAATGAGAATTGATATTTAATGGTGCCTTCTTTCATATCAATAATGGCACCAACAGCTCTAAGAAAAGGTCTTCCCAAAATAATAGGACAAGAAGCATTTCATTCAACATCCAAAACATAGAAATCAACGGGGACATAGGTATTCTTAACCATAAAAAGAACATCATTAATACTCCCCATTAGTTTCTTTTAGCATTATCATCAAGTTGGACATCTAAATAACAATCTTCCAATGGTGGTAAATCAAGCATTTCATAAATCTTTCTAGGCATCATAGAAACACTACTATCAAGATCACATAAAGCTTTGAGATCAAATTCATTTATTTTCATATTAATGATGGGTTCCCAACCATCTTCTAATTTCATAGGGATAGAATCTCTATGTTTCATCTTTTCTTCTTTAATTTTTATGAGAGCATCAGTAATGTGTTTTGTAAAGGCCATATTCATAGCACTAGCATTAGGACTTTTAGAAATCTTTTGTAGGAACATAATTACTTAAGAGATATTGCAACCATCAAGATCAAAATCATAATTACCATTCAAGGTAGTAGAGCCATTGTTTCCCATATTTCGAAGAATTTCAGCATTTTTATTGGAAAAGGTTCCATTGGTTTTGGGCATTGTTGCAAAAAGAACGGGGGCTTCATGTGGTTTTCTAGCATCAACATTAGTGGTGGTGATAGTACAAATACTACTATTTCTAGCAATTTCATCTTCTCTTTCCTATTTAGCATGCAATTCAGCTAATAGTCTAACATTTTCATCAATTCTTACTTGTATGGCATTAGTAGCAGCAAAGGGATTTTCTATGGTTTCAGGTTTAGCAGCCATTTTATTAATCAAAGAGGATTGTGCTTAAGACAAAGATGATATATTTCTTTCAGCATTAGAAAGTTTTTCCTCAATAGTTTTATTGAAAGAAGTTTGTTTACTAATAAAATCTTTAAGCATGACTTCAAGTTCAGAGGGTGCAGTTCTATTGTTGTTGTAGGAATTTCCATAAGCATTACCATTATTGGGAGGATATGGCCTATAATTATTATTACCAAAATTGTTCCTGTAGGCATTGTTGCTAAAAAAATTATTTCTAATAAAGTTCACATCAACTTGCTCTTCTTGAGCAACCAAAGAGGCTAAGGGAACATGATTTGGATCATTATGAGCTTTCCCATTAACAAGCATAGACATAATAACATCAATTTTATCACTCAAGGAGGAGGTTTCTTCAACATAATTTACCTTCTTACCTTGTGGAGCTCAATCAGTGTGCCATTCAGAATAGTTAACCATCATATTATCAAGGAGCTTTGTTGCAGCACCCAAAGTAATGGTCATAAAGGTACGTCCAGCAGAAGAATCTATTAGATTTCTTGAAGAATAATTCAGTCCTGCATAAAAGGTTTGGATAATCATCCAAGCAATCAATCCATGAGTGGGACAATTCTTTACCAAAAATTTCATTCTTTCGCAAGCTTGAGCAACATTTTCATTATCAGATTGTTTAAATTTCATTATTTCACTTCTCATAGATATAATCATAGCAGGAGGTTAATATTTTCCAGTGAAAGCATCTTTGCGTTTAGTCCAGGAATCAATACTATTTCTAGTTAGGGATAGCAACCATTCTTTAGCTTTTCCTCTCAAAGAGAAAGGAAACAATTTAAGCTTAATAATATCTCCATCTATATCCCTATGTTTTTGCATCTCACAAAGTTCAACAAAGTTATTAAGGTGAGCAGCAGCATCTTCAGTACCAACACCAGAGAATTGTTCTTTCATAACAAGATTGAGCAAAGCAGGTTTAATTTCAAAGAAAGTAGCTTTAGGGATGATACGTCCATTTTGCATCACTATTCAATGTCATAATTCACTATTATTCATTGATATATTTCATATTAAGAGATGATACTTATGTAATTTCATATGGTTTTGCATGGTTGATGACTTTTGGAGCATGGACCGCTGTAGTCAAGATTCTGATGGAAAAGGTGTTGTTTGGAGGTGAAATTCGCAAAGATCAGAAAATCTAGGAAAAAATACAGAAAATCCTATTTTTCCAGAAGACGAAGGATGCCAGAAGGAGGAGTGGAGATGGGCCACAGGGGGCCCACACCACTCCCTGGCGCGGGCCAACCTAGGTAGCGCCACCAGGTCAGCTCTAGCTCTCCCCTCCGGCGTACATATTCCTCCCGAAACCCTAATACTTGGGGAGCGACCATAGAAATATTCCGCCACCTATGTGGGGCGGAAAACACCAAGAGAGAAAGATCTCTCCGACAGACAGAATTCTGCTGGGGGGAATTCCTTCCCGAAGAGGGGAGATCGTCGCAATCAACACCACCATAAAGGTGGTCTTCATCGGGATCATCATCATCATCACCACCATCATCACCATCTCCATATTGCTGTAACAATTGGGTTGAACCTTGCATAGTTCTTAGGGGAAACTTTCCCGGTGTTGATTACTCTTTGTAGTTGATGCTGTTGAGTGAACCATTGAATTATTGTTTATGTTCAGATTGTTATACATCATTATTCCATCTCTGATCATGATCCATATGATGTCTTGTGAGTAGTTCGTTTTGTTCTTGACGACATGGGAGAAGTCATGTTGTTAGTAGTGGAGTTGTGTTGAGAAAGATTCAATAGTCAGGATTCTGATGGAAAAGGTGCTGCTTGGAGGCAAAATTCGTGAAGATCAGAAAATCCGGAAAAATATAGGGAAAATCCTATTTTTCCAGAAGACGAAGGAAGCCAGAAGGGGGGCTGGAGATGGGCCACAGGGGGCCCACACAACCCCTGGCGTGGGCCAGCAAAGGCCGCGCCACCAGGTGGTGTGGCTGCCCAGGTCCACCACTGGCACACCCCTCTAGCGTATATTATCCACCCGAAACCCTAAGACTCGAGGAGCGACCATAGAAAGATTCCGCCGCCTCTGCTGGGCGGAAAACACCGAGAGAGAAAGATCTCTCCGGTAGACAGATTTCTGCGGGGGGAATTCCTTCCCGGAGAGGGGAGATCGTCGCCATCAACACCACCATCAAGCTGGACTTCATCGGGATCATCATCATCATCATCACCACCATCAGCACCATCAGCACCATCATCACCATCTCCATATTGTTGTAACAATTGAGTTGAATCTTGCATTAGTTCTTAGAGGAAACTTTCCCGGTGTTGATTACTCTTTGTAGTTGATGCTATTGAGTGAACCATTGAATTATTGTTTATGTTTAGATTGTTATACATCATTATTCCATCTCTGATCATGATCCATATGATGTCTTGTGAGTAGTTCATTTTTTTCTTGAGGACATGGGAGATGTCATGTTGTTAGTGGTGGAGTTGTGTTGAGAAAGATTCAATAGTTTGATATTTAAGTTGTGGTGTACTTCTTCTAGTGGTGTCATGTGAACGTCGACTACATGACACTTCACCTATATGGGCCTAGGGGAATGCATTGTGTATTTGGCTACTAATCGTAGGGGTTGCCGGAGTGACAAAAACCTAAACCCATGTTAGGAAACCATTGCACAAGGGACGTAAGGGTCTTAGAGTTTAAAGCTGTGGTTAGGTTTCTACCTTAATTACTTTCTTGTACTTACGGATGTTTGCAAGGGGTATAATCACAAGTATGTATTAGTCCTAGGAAGGTCGGTACATTAGCACAGGTTCACCCACACAACACTTAGCAAGCTAAAGAAGATTAATCAACTGTATGAAGCGAAAGCACTTGACAGTCTTCACATGTGTCCTCGAGAACGTTTGGTCATCTTAAGTAATACAACCGGCTTGTCCTTTGCTGAATAAAGGATTGGGCCACTTTCTGCATTTGTTCTTATTCTCTTTTATTTATTCATACTTTATTTACTTGCATTATCAAAAACCCCAAAAAATCCGTTTGCAAAGTATTTGCAGAGAATTCCTGATCCATACCACTAGCCAGCACCTTCTGCTCCTCGTTGAGTTCAACACTCTTACTTATCGAAAATACTGCGATACACCCCCTATACTTGTGGGTCATCAAGACTATTTTCTGGCGCCGTTGCCGGGGAGTGAAGCGCTATTGGAGAGTGGAACTGGTAAAGGAAACTTCTACTGTGAGTATTGTTTACTTCTGTTAGTTGCTTTATTTTCGTTATGGATAATTCGCTGAGTTTCTTATTTGGTAATGCTACTACCACTGCTAAGGTAGTAGATGAACCACCACCTGCTGAGAATGATGCTTTTAAAATACCTACAAGAATTATTGATCGTGTTATGGATAACTACTATGTTGCGGATGGAACTGTCCATCCCGGTAATCATTTGCTCTTTATACGCGAATTATGCGGGTTGTTCAAGTGTGCAGGTATTACTACATATCAAGTTAAGAAGAAGTTATTCTCATTATCACTTAAAGGAAGAGCTGAGGAATGGTATAAGCTGCTGAAGAATGGTCAAGCTCTTGAATGGGAGGAAATAGTACCTCTCTTTTATTCAAAGTTTTATCCTCCTAGTGAGATTCATAAAGATCGGAATCAAATTTACAACTTTTGGCCTCTTGATGGAGAGAGTACAGCTCAATCTTGGGGGAGACTGAAGTTACTAATTCTCAAATGTCCCATTCATGAGCTCCCCAACAATATTATTATCAATAACTTTTATGCAAGGCTCCCTCTACATGACAAGGATTTATTGGATGCTTCTTGTGGATCATTCACTCGCATGGAAGAAGAAGCTAAATGGGATCTCCTAGACCGTATTCAAGACAATGCTGAAGCTTGGGAGAATGACAAAGGAAGAAAGTCAGGTATAAATTATGATTATGAATGCATTGAATCTTTTATGGGAACTGATGACTTTCAAAATATTAAAAATGCTTATGGTCTAGACTCTCAAGCTATTGCTTCTTATTTTAAGGCTTTTGCTTCCTACATTGAAGTGCCTAAAAAGAAGTGGAATAAGTATCATGAACCTTATAAAGATATTGCTAAGAGTGTTCCTGCAAGAAATACTGAAGTTTATACTGCTAATCATGTTTTACCTAAACCTTACATTGAGAAAATGTCTTTCCCAGTTAAGATAAAGGAACATTCTATGATAGCTAGTATGGTACTGAAAGTACAAGTAGAGTTGTTGAACCTGATAAACAAATGGTTGATGAACCTATAATAGCAAATGTGAACGATTTTGTCACTAAATATGTAGAAGGAGGACACACTATCCTTTGTAAGGATACCTCTAATATTGTTTCACAAAGTAGTGTTATGAGAGCTAGTATCCCTGTCTTTTCTGTTAGAATAAGTGATCATTGTTACGATGGTCCTTGTGATAGTTATATTGTTAAGTTTATGCATGATACTGAAAGTTATGATGAGAGAGGGAAAAGTGTTCTTATGTATCTCAATAATATCAAGTTTCCTCGTTTTATGCTGAAAGTTTTTATGTTGCACTTGTTTTGCCTTCCTATGCTTGCAGCCTCTTGATACGTTGCTAACGTATCCATAATTTTTGATGTACATGCTTGGTTTTATCTACTTTCTTATGTTTTGTCCACACTTTGGAGTATTTCTATACACTTTCTTGGACTAACCTATTAACAAGAGCCACAGTGCCAGCTGCCTGTTTTCTGCTGTTTTTGGTTCTAGGAAACTCAAAAAATGAATATTCTCGGAATTGGACAGGACAAAAGCCATAGTTGATATTTTACCGAAAGACTCACGGAACCAGAATACAAGACGGAGGAGGGCTAGGGCCTGGCCACACCATCTGGTGGCGCGAGCTAGCCTTGGGCGCGCCACCAGGTGGTGTGGGCCCCTCTGGCCTCCATCGACCTTGCCTCTTCGCCTATAAGAAGCCTCAAGATGCGAAAACCCTAACAAATCAAGCCTCCAGCCACGAAAAGTTCCGTAGCACCGCCGCCACCGAAGGGGAGATTCGGGGGACAGAAAGTCTCTGTTCCGGCACCCTGCCAAGATGGGGAAGTGCCCCCGGAGCCATCTCCATCGATCTCCACCACCATCTCCATCACCATTGCTGATTCCCATGATGAGTAGGGAGTAGTTCTTCCTCGAGGCTAAGGGTTCTACCGGTAGCTATGTGTTCATCTCTCTCTATGCATGATCTTATCGAGATCATGAGATTGTAATCTATAGATCTACCTTACTACTCAAGTGCTTTAATAGATCTCTGCTCTCCCCATGTGTGTGAAAGTGACAGCGTGCACACCATGGTGGCACTTAGGATAGAGATTACAAATACTTGTTATGAGTTATATTTGGAGTTGGATGTCTTTATGAAATTGTGGTGTTTGTTGGAACCATCTAGTCCTCAAGGTGACAGTGTGGGGTTTTCTAGATGGGAAAGGATTACTTTGAGGTGTGCTGTTATAGCCCTCCCATGGATTAGAGTGTCCAACCGGAGAGTAGTTAAGGGTAGTATCATGAAGATAATATATTTATATGAGAGTGTTCACTAGGGAAAGTATGATCCCTAGGCCTTGTTTCTAAGCATTGATACACCGTTTGCAAATAAATCTGTTACATGTTTGCTTGCTTCCATCTTTATTTCAGTTTGCCTTTAGTCTTTTCCCATATCAACCACACACCATCAAGCTATTTTCTCGCATCGTTACCACTTATAATTATCTATACCACTTGTAGTTCACTATCTCTTTGCCAAACTAGTGCACCTATACACCTGACAAGTGTATTAGGTGTGTTGGGGACACAAGAGACTTCTTGTATCTTAATTGCAAGGTTGCTTGAGAGGGGATACCTTTGACCACTTCCTCCCCGAGTTCGATAAACCTTGGATGACCACTTAAGGGAAAACTTGCTGTTGTTCTACAAACCTCTACACTTGGAGGCCCAACAACTGTCTACAAGAATAGAAGTGCGTAGACATCAAGCTATTTTCTGGCGCCATTGCCGGGGAGGTAAGGTAAAAGGTACTCACATCCTCTAGTGTGAGTGCTCGAAGTTATTACCTTTAAATTCTGCAATTTTGTCTTTTTGTTTCTTGTTTTCACTAGTTAGGCTTAATGGAAAACAACAACAAAATTAGAGAGCTTTATAGTATTTATCTTGAGTTAGGACATGTAATGTTTGAAGAGAAAATTAAAAAACCTATGGAACTTTATTTGCTTGCTAATAGCAATGTTGTTAGTATGAATTCTTTGGACACCATTATTGCTAATGCTATGGAAAATTCTAAGCTTGGGGAAGCTAGTTCTTATGAAAATGATCTTTTTAGTTCCCTAGCTTTGGAAGATAGCTATTCTATTGCTTATGATGATACCAAACCTCCAATATATGATGATTACAATGAGGAATTTGATATTTTTAGTTCACCTACTATTGAGGAGAAAATTAATTATGATTACAATATGCCTCCTATATTTGATGATTATGGTGATGAGAATAATAATGATAGCTATTTTGTTGAATTTGCTCCCACCATAATTAATAAGAATGACTATGCTTATGTGGAGAGTAATAATCATATGCATGTGACTCATGATAAGAATGTTTTATTGGATATTTATGTTGTTAATTTTATTCATGTTGCTACTAAAAGTTATTATGAGAGAGGGAAACATGGTTTTATGCATCTCAGTAATATTAAGTTTCCCCTCTTTATGTTGAAAGTCTTGAAGTTGCACTTGTTTTGCTTTACTATTCTTGTTGCTTTGTGCTTTCATGACTTGTTTCTTTACAAGATTCCTATGTATAGGAAGTGGGTTAGACTTAAATGTTCTTTGAGTTTGCTTCTTGATGCTCTCTTTTACTTCAATTCATATTTCTTATGTGAGCATCTTCTCAAACTATCATGCCTAACTTAAAGGCGTTAAAGAAAAGTACTTATTGGGAGATAACCCAAAAGTTTTAGATGAGTCTTGGAATTTATTACTTCAGTGCCCCAGGTTGCTTCAGTAATAACTGCTCCTTATCCTTTTTATTTGCTTTTTGTGCCAAGAGTAACCTCTAATGAGAGAGAAGTAATGATTGAGAAAGTTGTTGTCCCGAAATAGATTTCTGTGCTTCACCGTACAAATTCGTGTAAAATGTCTGAACGTCTTTTTGAGGCGTGAATTTTTGTGCTTATGACCCAGGTTGTTATCTAACTTTCGTTAGTTCAACACTTTTTGATTTGAGCAACAGAAAGTCTTCGAAAAAATTCTTCTTTACCTGCTGGTCTGTTTTAACAGATTTCTGCCATTTTCTGCATTTGCTTCTTGTTGGTTCCTTTTTGAGTTCTTTTGGGGAATTGAGATTTTTTAGGGAAGTGCTTCAGTAGCTAGTGTTCTAATGGAAGTTTATTGGTGTTAGAACTGAACCTTAAGACCTATTATCTTGAGTGCACTAATGTTGCTAATAAAGATTGTGTGAAGTTTTGTATGAAGGAAACATTTCAGGTGTATGGAAGGAATTGAAGGAAATATGTCCTGAGAGGCAATAATAAAGTTGTTATTATGTATTCCTCATATATGATAGATGTTTATTTTGCATGCTATAATTGTATTTATCAGAAACGTCAATACATGTGTGTTTAATAAACAAAAAGGATTCCTAGTTATGCCTCTCTTATAGACTAGCTTGTTGATTAACAAGATGATCAAGGTTTCCTGATCATAGACATTGGATGTTGTTAATAACAAGGTCACAGAATTTGTAAAATGATGTGATGAACATTCATCCGAAGTATAGCATTACAATCAAGTCATTATGTTTATATTGCTATAACATCATACGAAGTAATCTTTATCCTTAGACCATGAGATTATGTTAATTGCTAACACCAGAAGAGTATCTTGATAACATCAAACGTCACACCATAACAGGGTGACTATAAATATGGGTTCAGTGCTACGAAGGTGTTATGTTGAGGCTCATGGATCAAGAGTGGAATTTGTCAATCCCGATGACGGATAGATATACTCTGGGCCCTCTCGGCGATACCACATTAAGATAGCTTGCAAGCAAGTGATGTGATCACTAGAATGTTATATCACGGGAACGAGAAAAGAGTGCATGTCGGTAACAATATCAAACTAGGTATTTCGATACCGATGATCGAATCTCGGACATGTATTATATCATGAGACAAAGGGATTAAGTTAATAGCGTTAAAGGTTCTCACAATCACAGAAGTCATCGTTGAATATGCAGGAGTCAGTATGGATCTCCAGGTCTCGCTTATGATTATTGATCTGAGAGGCGTCTCAATCATGTCTGCATTATTCGCGAACAACGGGTGACACACTTAAGAGTTACCGGACACCATTTTGGAGCACATATGTTTCAGATGAAAGAATTTCAAAGCGCAGGAATTGTTTCGATAGAAACCGGAATTGTTTCGGGTGAAATTGCAGAAAGTAGTTTTGCATCTGATATTGAAATGTTGCAAGGGGTTTTATGTGAATGTTTGAATTAAAGTAATTAACAAAATTCTGAATAAATTTAATAAAAGAGTTTTATTAAATGAGAGAGCATTAAACTTAGAGAATTTTAATGCATTTAAAGTGGAGACTTTAAAAGAGAATGTGACGGGGCATTTTAATGTGGAGGAGTTACCACCACATGACTGGGGAAGGTGAGGGGTCACACCCAATGGGGCACCGGCCATGGGGAGGGGTACCCCACTCCTCCTATAAAAGGCCACCCCTCTAACCCTTCTTCCTCACACCTCCTCGTGAAGGATCTCTCTCCCCCTCTAGAATTATTCCGCCATGGTCTCGGATTAGCGAGATACATGTTCCCGGTGGCATTTCATCTAGAAGGAGTTGCTGGTTCCGCTGCATCGCTGGAGCGAGGAGGTGGAGGTTGTCTGGTGGCTTGAACATGTGTGTGAGGATGGATGCGCTGCTGATTTGCGGCGCTTGGACTTCCACATGATCTTGAGATCGGCAAGTGTACGACTACATCAACCACGAGTTCCTACTCGTTAACAAAACTCGTTGTCTTCGAGGGTAAGTTCTCGATGGATGTATTTCCACACGTTGCTCTGTATCTAGTAGATAGATCTTGGCGTATAGTTCTCATCGTAGGAATTTTTTCTTTTTCTATGCTGCGGACCCAACAGTGGTATCAGAGCCTGATCTATGCGTAGGTGCTTTGAGCAGATAGTACACATATGTTTATATGTGGGTGATGATGATCATGTTATTGCATCTTCTATGTAATTTGGATATTGGTGGCATAGTGGGATGAAGCGACCCGGACCAACCTTACATGTCATCGTACATGAGACCGGTTCCATGATTGACATGCAACTTGTTTTGCATAAGTGGCTGGTGGGTGTCTGTCTCTCCTATTATAGTCAATATCTGATTTACAACGAGTTGCTAATAACTTGGTTATCCTCGTTGTGTTTCATGTTCGTAGGTAAGACCGGTTCTATCTCTGAAAGCCCTAAGCCACGTAAAACTTGCAATTGCTAAATTAAAGGCGTCTAGTTTAGATTGTTGCTGGCTAGTGTCTTGATATGGTATTGTTGTAAGTAGATGTATGATAGATACTCTTACAACACACTCAACATGTAAGTTCCATAGACCTTGGCCTTACACACAAAGGAATGATAGAGATCATACCACGATAAAAATGATAGAGATCAAATGCATGGACCATATCATCTCACTTTACACATTAGATGTTAGCATCTTATACTGCTAGTTTGGCGCTTTTTGTAGCATTGTAAGATGATCCCTCATTTAAATATCAAGATAAAATGTGTTCTCCCTTAAGTATGCACCATTCTGTGGATCGTGTTTCGAGACATCACGTGATGATCGGGTGTACTCGACTCTACGCTTTCATAAGAACAGGTGTAAGACAGTTTTACACACGCGAATGCTGAGGTTCTTACTTGGCGAGCCTACCATGTATAGACATGGCCTCGGAACACAGACCGAAAGGTTAAGCATGAGTCATATAGTTGATATGATGCCCATATAGATGCTCGCCTTTGAAGCTACACCGACTCACGTGATGATCGGACTTGGTGTAGTGGATTTGGTTCATGTAATCACCAAAAAGACATGAGGGATGTCGTTTTTGAGTGGGAGTTCATAAGTAATTTGGACTAGTTGACCTCACTCTATCATAAACTTTGTCTAAATAAACTTTACAAATTCTATTGTAGATGGCACTGCCTGCTTTTAATTTCAATGTGTTCATGGAGAAAGAGAAACTTGCTGTGAATGGTAGCAACTTCACCAACTGGGCTATGAATTTGAGGATTCTCCTCACTGCTGCACAAAAGCAATATGTGCTAGAGGCGCCGTTAGGCCCCCCACCAGCTCCTGATGCCCCTAACGAAGAAAAGAATATCTATGTGACTCATCAGGAGGACCATAACTTAGTTCATTGCAGCATACTGTATGGGCTAGAGCCAGAACTTTGAAAGCATTTCGAAAATGGCAATGCCTTTGATACCATGGGAGAATTGAAAATGATTTTCGATACCCATGCTGCCGTAGAGAGTTATAATGCTGAAAAGTTGTTTAGCTGCATGATGGAGAACAGCTCTG
Organism: Avena eriantha; assembly: GCA_910589775.1. Classification (NCBI taxonomy): domain Eukaryota; kingdom Viridiplantae; phylum Streptophyta; class Magnoliopsida; order Poales; family Poaceae; genus Avena; species Avena eriantha. The sequence continues at coordinate 92,205,710 of OU342743.1, forward strand.
TTAGTGAGCACGTACTCAAAATGTCTGGGTACGCCAATAAGCTTGTGTCCTTGGGAATAAAGATTCCGATTGACTTAGGCATACATCGTGTTCTCCAATCTCTGCCACCTAGCTACAAGAGCTTCGTGATGAACTATAATATGCAGGGCATGAAGAAGTCTCTTCCTGAGCTTTTGTCAATGCTTAAGACTGCAGAAGTGGAGATTAGGAAAGAACATCAAGCGTTGATGATCAATAAGACCACCGGTTTCAAGAAGGACAAGAAAGGCAAGCACAAGGGAAAGAAGGGTGGCAAATCTGTTGCCACACCTGAAAAGAAACCCCGAGCTGGCCCTAAGTCTGACACCGAGTGTTACTATTGCAAGGGGACTGGCCATTGGAAGCGCAATTGCCCCAAGTATTTGGCGGACAAGAAGGCCGGGAAGGAAAACAAAGGTATATGTGATATACATGTTATGTGTACTTGACTAGTACTCGTAGTTGCACCTAGGTATTTGATACGGGATTGGTTGCTAATATATGTAACTCGGATCAGGGGCTGCGGAACAAGCGACAACTAGCAAGGGATGAGGTCATGATGCGAGTCGGCAATGGATCAAGAGTTGATGTGATCGCCGTCGGGACGATACCTCTCCATATGCCATCGGGATTAGTTATAAATCTGAATAATTATTATTTGGTGCCTGCACTGAGCATGAACATTGTATCCGGATCTTGTTTGATGCAAAGTGGTTATTCCTTTGAATCTGAAAACAATGGTTGTTCAATTTATAAGAATGATATCTTTTATGGTCATGCACCTGTGTTGAATGGTTTATTTCTATTGGATCTTGATAGTAGTATTATGCATATTCATAATGTTGATGCTAAAAGGATTAAACTTGATAATGATATATCTGCATATATGTGGCACTGCCGTCTAGGTCATATTGGCGTTAAACGCAAGAAGAAACTCCATTCTGATGGACTTTTGGAATCATTTGATTTTGAATCATTTGATACATGTGAGCCATGCCTTATGGGCAAGATGACTAGAACGTCGTTTTCCGGTTAAATGGAATGGGCGATAGATTTATTGGAAAGCATACATACTGATGTGTGTGGACCAATGAGTGTGTCGGCGCGAGGTGGATATAGTTATTTTGTTACTTTCACGGATGATTTGAGTAGATACGGGTATATCTATTTGATGAATCACAACTCTGAAACCTTTGAAAAGTTCAAAGAATTTCAGAATGAAGTGGAAAATCATCGTAACAGAAAGATCAAATTTCTGCGGTCCGACCGTGGAGGTGAGTATCTAAGTTACGAGTTTAGCACACACATGAAAGAGTGTGGAATAGTTTCACAACTCACGCATGCCGCAACACCACAATGTAATGGTGTGTCGGAACATCGTAATCGTACTTTATTGGATATGGTTCGATCTATGATGTCTCTGACTGACTTGCCACTGTCATTTTGGGGTTATGCACTAGAAACCGCTGCATTCACTTTAAATCGGGCACCATCCAAATCCGTTGAAACGACACTGTATGAATTATGGTTTGGAAACAAACCTAAGTTGTCATTTCTTAAAGTTTGGGGATGCGATGTTTATGTGAAGAAACTTCAGCCGGATAAAATCGAACCCAAAGCGGAAAAATGCGTCTTCATAGGATACCCTAAGGAAACAATTAGGTATACCATCTATCACAGATCCGAGGGCAAGGTTTTTGTTGCCAAGAATGGATCCTTTCTTGAGAAGGATTTTCTCGCGAAAGGTGTGAGTAGTCGGAAGGTAGAACTCGAAGAGGTTATTGAACCTTATTTTCATGAAATGGCGAGTAGCGCAGCATCGGAAATTGTTTCGGAGTTGACTTCACCTAATGAAGAGAGAGCTAATGATATTGATCATGAAACTCCGAAAGAGGACACTACCGAACCTTGCAGGTCAAGTAGGACATGTGCAGCTCCTGAACTGCACGGCAATCCTGTTGTGAATTTCATGGTTGATGAAATGGATGACCCTGCGACGTATGAAGAAGCGATGATGAGCCCGGATTCCAACAAATGTCTAGAAGCCATGAAATCCGAGATGGAATCCATGTACAAAAACCAGGTTTGGGCCTTGGTAGACTTACCTCACGATCGAAAGGCCGTTGAGAATAAATGGACTTTCAAAAGAAAAACTGATGCTGATGGTAATGTGACCATCTATAAGGCTCGACTTGTCACAAAGGGGTTTTGAAAAAATCAAGGAGTTGACTACGATGAGACATTCTCTCCCGTAGCGATGCTAAAGTCGGTTAGGATTATGTTAGCAATTGCTACATATTTCGATTATTAAATATGGCAGATGGATGTCAAAACTGTGTTCCTCAATGGTAATATTGAAGAAGAGTTGTATATGATACAACCTAAGGGTTTTGTCGATCCTAAGGATGTTGATAAGGTATGCAAACTTTAGCGATCCATCTATGGACTGAAGCAAGCATCCCGGAGTTGGAATCTCCTTTGATGAGGTGATCAAAGAGTTTGGATTTGTCCAAACTTATGGAGATGCTTGTATTTACAAGAAAATGAGTGGGAGCAATGAGGCATTTCTGATATTATATGTGGATGACATATTACTGATTGGAAATGATATAGATCTTTTAAACAGTGTTAAAAGTTATCTAAACAGCAAATTTTCGATGAAAGACCTTGGTGAAGCGTCATATATATTAGGCATTAAAATCTATAGAGATAGATCAAGGCGCCTAATTGGGCTATCGCAGAGTACATACCTTGATAAGATATTAAAGAAGTTTAATATGGATGGAAGTAAGAAGGGGTTCTTACCTATGTTGCAAGGCAAGACATTGAGCAAGACTCAAAGTCTAGCTACGGCGGAAGAAAGAGAGATAATGGATAAGATCCCCTATGCCTGGGCCATAGGCTCTATAATGTATGACATGCTATGTACAAGACCGGATGTGGCACATGATATTAGTTTGACTAGTAGGTACCAATCTGATCCAGGTTCGGAACACTGGATAGCTGTCAAGAATATCCTTAAGTACTTGAGAAGAACTAGGGATATGTTTCTTATATATGGAGGTGAAGAAGAGCTAGTCGCTAAGTGTTATGTCGATGCTAGCTTTGACAATGATCCGGAGGACTCTAAGTCTCTATCCAGATACGTATTTCTCTTGAACGGAGCAGTAGTTAGTTGGAGGAGTTCCAAACAACCTGTGGTGGATGGATCAAAGACAGAGGCGGAATATGTTGCTGCTTTAGAAGCGGCGCAGGAAGCGGTTTGGATGAAGGAGTTCATAACGGAACTAGGTGTGGTTCCTAGTGCATTGGACTCAATGGTGGTCTATTGTGACAACAATGGAGCCATATCCAACGCCAAGGAACCGAGGTCTCACAAGAATTCCAAGCATATTAAGCGTCGGTTTCACTCCATCCACGAACATGTCAAGGATGGAGATATAAGGATTTGTAAAGTACACACGGACCTAAATGTAGCAGATCCGTTGACTAAAGTTCTCCCTAGGGAAAAACATGATCAACACCAGAACTCCATGGGTGTTAGATTTATCACTATGTGAACTAGATTATTGTCTCTAGTGCAAGTGGGAGACTGAAGGAAATATGCCCTAAGAGGCAATAATAAAATTGTTATTATGTATTCCTCGTATATGATAGTTGTTTATTTTGCATGCTAGAATTTTATTGATCGAAAACATCAATACATGTGTGTTTAATAAACAAAAAGTGTTCCTAGTTATGCCTCTGTTATAGACTAGCTTGTTGATTAACAAGATGATCAAGGTTTCCTCATCATAGACATTGGATGTTGTTAATAACAAGGTCACAGCATTTGTGGAATGATGTGATGAACATTCATCCAAAGTATAGCATTACGATCAAGTCATTATGTTTATATTGCTATAACATCATACGAAGTAATCTTTATCCTTAGACCATGATATCATGTTAATTGCTAACACCACACGAGTATCTTGATAACATCAAACGTCACACCATAACAGGGTGACTATAAAGATGGGTTCAGTGCTACGAAGGTGTTATGTTGAGGCTCATGGATCAAGAGTGGAATTTGTCAATCCCGATGATGGATAGATATACTCTGGGCCCTCTCGGTGATATCACATTAAGATAGCTTGCAAGCAAGTGATGTGATCACTAGAATGTTATATCACGGGAACGAGAAAAAAGTGCATGTCGGTAACGAGATCAAACTAGGTATTTGGATACCGATGATCGAATCTTGGACATCTATTATATCATCAGACAAAGGGATTAAGTTACTAGCGTTAAAGGTTCTCACGATCAGAGAAGTCATCGTTGAATATGCAGGAGTCAGTATGGATCTCCAGGTCCCGCTTTTGATTATTGATCTGAGAGGAGTCTCAATCATGTCTGCATTATTTGTGAACCGTAGGGTGACACACTTAAGAGTTACCGGACACCATCTTGGAGCACATATGTTTTAGACGAAAGAATTGCAAAGCGCAGGAATTGTTTCGATATAAACCGGAATTGTTTTGGGTGAAATTGCAGAAAGTGGTTCTGCATGTGATATTGAAATGTTGCAAGGGGTTTTATGTGAATGTTTGTTAATTAAAGTAATTAACAAAATTCTGAATAAATTTAATAAAATAGTTTTATTAAATGAGAGAGCATTAAACTTAGAGAATTTTAATGCATTTAAAGTGGAGACTTTAAAAGAGAATGTGAAGGGGCATTTTAATGTGGAGGAGTTACCACCACATGACTGGGGAAGGTGAGGGGTCACACCCAATGGGGCACCGGCCATGGGGAGGGGTACCCCACTCCTCCTATAAAAGGCCACCCCTCTAACCCTTCTTCCTCACACCTCCTCGTGAAGGATCTCTCTCCCCCTCTAGAATTATTCCGCCATGGTCTCGGATTAGCGAGATACATGTTCCCGGTGGCATTTCATCTAGAAGGAGTTGCTGGTTCCGCTGCATCGCTGGAGCGAGGAGGTGGAGGTTGTCTGGTGGCTTGAACATGTGTGTGAGGATGGATGCGCTGCTGATTTGCGGCGCTTGGACTTCCACATGATCTTGAGATCGGCAAGTGTACGACTACATCAACCACGAGTTCCTACTCGTTAACGTGGGGGAATTACCACCACATGAATGGGGAGGTGAGGGGTCACCCCCCATGGGGCGTCGGCCATGGGGAGGGGTACCTCACTCCTCCTATAAAAGGCCACCCCTCTCACCCTTCTTCCTCACACCTCCTCGTGAAGGATCTCTCTCCCCCTCTAGAACTATTCCCCCATGGTCTCGGATTAGCGAGATACATGTTTGAAATGGATCGTATGGGCAACTAGAGGGGGGGTGAATAGGTGCTACACCAATTTTAATTCTTTTTCAATTTTAGGCTTAGCACAAAGGGTAAATTCACTAGATAAACTATTAGGTGGAATTTCCCTATATGCAACCCTATCTACTAGCAAGTAAAGAGCGAGTGGAAGAGGAACGGGTAAATCAAAGTGAAGCACGCGGAGACACAGGATTTGTTTGATCGATGTTCCTTCCTTGTTAAGGGAAGTACGTCTGCGTTGGAGGGGTGGGTGGTACTAAGACCACCATGCCACAAAAGGCCTCACCCTATTCTCCGATGGATCTCGCCACAACAGGCCTGATCCACCTTTCCACTATAGGTACCCTTCGAGGCGGGCACCGACGCCTTTACACAACTAGCGGGGCCACAACTCCACAACAACTTGGAGGCTCCCGGAATGACAACAAGCTGCCACAAGAACAAAGTTATCAAATACAATAAACAAGATCTAGGTATTGACAAGAATACTAGATTAGGGATTTCCCCAAGTGAATGGAGAGGAGTTGAAGCGCTTGAGTCTTGGTGATGATGAACTTCTCCTCCTTCAATTCCACCAAAGATCAAGACCTTCGGGTGGTTGAAGTGGGAGATCGAGAATGAGAGCTCTTGCACAATGTCTGGTTAATTTCGAATGAATCAAGTGTTCTGAACGTTGGAGAAGAAGGTGTATTTATACCCCCTTCAGAAACCAGCTGTTGCAAATTTGGGGCCGGATTATCCGGCCCAAGTGAGGGCCGGATTATCCGGCCTAGGGAAAACACCGCCCCAGACTCGGAATACCCGGCAGATAATCCGCCCCCTCTCAGAGCGTCGCGCCGAGCTTGCCCTTGATCAACTTCTGGGGGCCGGATTATCTGGTCCTATGCGAGGGCCGGATTATCCGGCCTGGGGAGGAAAAACCGCCCGATTTCGGATTTTCTGGGAGAAAATCCGACCGGATACCATGCGACGCGCCTTGGCCCCTTTTGCTCGAAAACTGGGGGCCGGATTATCTGGCCCATGCGACACCCGGATTATCCGGCCTGGGGAAGAAAAACCGCCCCAGTTCGGATTGTCTGGGAGAAAATCCGACAGGACACCAAGCGACGCCCCTTGGCTTCCTTTGAGCGATGAGGTAGGTTGGATTATCCGGCCCTTGGTGGGGCGGATTATCCGGCCCCCTCAAAACTTCCTACACACTTAGCGCACATGAATAGTCTCCATAGTATTGTTATCTAACACGCAAAACATAGGAAAACATGAAATGTTCTTTCAATCTCCCCCTTTTTGGTGTTAGATGACAATACCAGGATTTGCAGGAGAAAGACACAAGACAAACAGTGATAACTATGAAAGAGACTCCCCCTCAATGTGTGCATAATAGAGTTTTGCATTGGAATACAAATGCACACAAATAGGTGAATCTATTCCATAGACATATGAGCAATAAAAAAATACCACCGAAGTAGAGAGTAGGCATCCTTGACATAAGTCACAATTATTACCGGATAACCATTATGAGCGCTCATTCCGTGATAAACCTCCAGCAATAGGATATGAATAGATAGATCCATATGCATAATCCATGATACAAAATCCATAGGCATAATCCAGACAACCACATAAAGTCTCAACCAACCACAAATCACGAATTTAAAGTTCAACGCTAAATGGGCATAAGCAATAAAAACGAATAGAAAAGTGCAAGTGCTTATGCCCGACCCATGCAAATCCACGGACAACCTAATAGAACTACTTCTCCCCCTTTGGCATCGAGACACCAAAAAGGGAGAAGCGCGATGCTAGCGCCCCATGGGATCACTCGTAGTCCTCGTCCTTGTCCTCTTCTTCATTCTCTTCCTCATCCTCATCTTCAAGATCCTCAGTGTCACCATCCTCATCTTCATCATCAGAAGCAGGCGCAGAGGGGAACAAGTGACGCTCCAGCTCACCATAGTTCAACACGGAGGAAGAGTTCCACCGAGCATACGGAGTGGGAGGTGTAGGAGCCGGAGGAGCACCTGAAGCGTCGGACACGTGGTGGAGAATGAGCTGTTGGGAGTGAGCCAACTCATGGCGCTGCTTGTATGCCTCGTACCGATCCTTGTGCGTGTCCACGCCCATGCAGAGAATGTGACGCTGGAACCAGTTCAGCTGATTGATTTCACGGGCCACGAGAGGCACAGGGGGCCTGCGAGCATCCCTCATGAGACCCCCAGGAGCAGAGGAGGGGTGAGAGGTCTTCCGAACCTTGGTGTAGATCTTCTTGGCCTTGTGCACCGAGTCGATGTGGAACTCCTCAGTAGGAAGCAGGTGACGGATGAGCATCATAATGTAGGGCGCATAGGGAATGGACAGACGGTTGAACATAGCATCACACAGCTCATGGTAAATGAAGTCCATGACATCCAGCCTGTACTGCACTGACTCGTCCTCATAGGAGGCAACCTCATGAGAAAATTGAAGTAGCTGAACAAGGTGACCACGGATGCTGTCATTGTTGCCCCCACTCGGTGTAATGGAGTCACGGAAGAGACCCACTAATGCAACATAGATGGGAGCAAGGCCGGCCACAGTACCCACAAAGCCATTGTCCACAGTGCAAGGGGAGAGAGCTGAATCCTTGTTGGGCTTCAGCTGAGTGAGGATGCGGTGGCCACTGGCTCTATCCCTGCTGCGGAAAGAGTACCCAGAACCTCAGCAAACACGTGAAAATCAGCTGTCATAGGCCTATCATGAGTCATCCACTTCATAGTGCGACGCTCATCCCCACAAATCACCAAAGTGGAGAAGAACTGCTTCACCACCTCAAAGTCAAAGGAGCACTGGAGAGACATGAGATGGTGCAGCCCCATCCTCTCAGCCACATACATCGCATCCACAAGATGCGCCTTCTCTAAAGCATCAGCAAGTACCAGTGGGTGCATAGGCCTAATGTTCATCCTGGCATAAATGTCTTCATAGATCCCCTTCTGTTCTGCACACAAAAACGAGTATCCCCCAGCTCATCATCACGAGGCAGCTCAGCAAACAAGTCACGGTGACGGATGGCGGAATAGGAGACCGCATCCAAAGTCCTGTAGTTGATCTTGGGCTCCTTGCCCTTCCTCTTGGACACCCCCTTCCTAGTCCTCTTTGCTTGTTCAGCCATGCGCTTCTCTTCGTTCTTCCTTCTCCTCAACTCAACTTCGTCCACCAAGTTACCATGTCCATCGTCCTGAAAGTATCTGGAGCGAGGACGACATTTGTAGGTCTTGGGAACACCGGAACCACCTGTGAGGAGAATCGATAGCAAGGGGATAAGCATACACACAAGTCCAGGAGAGAGCATGGAAAAAGTAGTCAAAAAGTTCATAGGACAAAACTACTCAATGCATATTCCATAGTGAAACTGAACCAGAATCGAATCTGTCAGTCCGGATTATCCGGCCTGGACAGGGGCGGATAATCCGGCCCTAGCAGAAATTTTCGATTTCACCTAGATTGAATGCAAAAAGTAGATCGGGCCTAGAAACTATAAGACTACGATTTCTATGCGAAAACACATCCTTCTAGACAACGTTCCACCCAACAAGTTACACATCTAGCCAAAGATGGGGAGAGAGGGAGTTACCCTCACTCATTGGAGGAAGAACACGGAGGAGAAGGTACCTGGAGGCGCAGAGAAGAAGATCCGGGGAGGCCTAGAAAATCCGGTGGCCGGAGAGGCTCCGGGGAGGGTGGGAGCAGCAGGCGGCGACTAAGGAGGAGGAGAGGGCTGGGGGAGAAGTGCTACTCGTTATGAGCCCTTCCCCCCGAGCCCTGCCCTTTAAGATGAAATCCGCCAGGGCCGGATTATTCGGCCTACACTTGGGCCGGATTATCCGGCCTAAAATCTGGGATTCTGTTATACACAGAACCAGGCCCGTGCGTCCCCAAACAACACCCCCACAAGGTGTACAAGGGACTTATGTGCTAGAATAGATGTCTTAGGGGTAGGGAAAGTCTTAGGATTAAGAGAGCCAAACTGAGATGGTACTAGACACTCAAAATTGCAAAATCCAAATCAAATAAAAGCCAAGATTGAGTATGATTCCCATAAGAACATGAGAGAGCAAATAACAGCCAAAAAGATCCAATTCTCCTCATGGGAGAGGGCGGTGGCCGAAGCCACCTTGTTGGAGTGTATGGTGTGACACCGCAAAGATATATCTTGGGTTCACAACCAATACTCATCAATAATCTCACATATCACAACATGATATTAAGAGAAATGATTTATCTTGCTATTGGCATTATGGGGGGAGGGTTAGCCCAATGAGTTAGGACCACACTCCCCCTATATCCATTCCCACACCTAGACCAAAGAAGGATTGAGATGTACGAGTGAGTGCATGGGTAATCAAGACAAGCTCCTGGAATTAATGATATTTAGCTCATTCCTCAAGTTGCAGAATCTTGCTTCATCAAGTGGCTTCGTAAAAATATCCGCAAGTTGGTTCTTCGTGCTCACAAAGGATAGATCAATATCGCCGCGAGCAACATGGTCTCGAATAAAATGATTCCGAATCTCAATATGCTTCGTCCTTGTGTGCTGAACAGGATTGCACACAATTTTGATTACACTTTCATTATCACATAAAAGAGGCACTTTGTCACAATTGACACCGTATTCCTTTAAAGTTTGCCTCATCCACAATAATTGAGTACAAGCGCTGGCAGCAGCAACATATTCAGCTTCGGCGGTGGAGAGAGATATACAATTCTACCTTTTAGAGGACCAACATACAAGAGATCTTCCCAAGAATTGACAAGCTCCAGATGTGGATTTCCGATCATCCTTATCACCTGCCCAATCTGAGTCAGTATAACCACATAAAGAGAAATTGGAGCCCTTGGGATACCAGAGACCAAAGTTAGGGGAATGAACCAAATATCGAAAGATCCTCTTGACCGCCACTAAGTGGCTTTCTTTAGGAGCTGCTTGATACCTTGCACGCACTCCCACACTCAACACAATATCAGGTCTAGATGCGTAGAGGTAAAGAAGAGAGACGATCATGGACCGCTAAACCTTTTGGTCCACATCTTTACCATGTGGGTTAAGTTCAAGATGACATTTTGTTTGCATCGGAGTTACGGCACAATTTAGATCCGTCATCTTGAATCTCTTGAGCATGTCTTGGATCTACTTTGCTTGATTAATAAAGGTTCCTTCTCTAAGTTGCTTGATCTCGAATCCAAGAAAGAACCGTAATTCCCCCATCATAGACATCTCAAACCTGTCAGTCATAAGCTTTGAAAATTTATCATTAAAAGCTTTATTAGTAGAACCAAAGATGATATCGTCTACATATAGTTGGCATACGAAGAGCTCCCCCTTAACCTTCTTAGTAAAAAGAGTGGGATCGATTTTCCCAACTTCGAAGCCACGATCTAACAAAAGCTCTTTAAGGTGCTCATACCACGCATTTGGGGCTTGTTTAAGGCCATAGAGTGCCTTATCGAGTTTGTAGACATGGTTCGCAAAGTTAGGATCCTCAAACCCCGGGGGTTGCTTTACGTATACCAACTCGTGTAGAGGACCGTTAAGGAAGGCACTCTTGACGTCCATTTGCTGCAACTTAAAAATGTTATGTGCAGCATAAGCAAGAAGGATACGGATGGACTCAAGGTGAGCCACTGGAGCATAGGTCTCGCCGAAGTCGATGCCCTCAACTTGGGAGTAACCTTGTGCCACAAGTCTTACCTTGTTCCTCACAACAATGCCATTCTCATCTTGCTTATTCTTGAAAATCCACTTGGTGTCGATAACATTGCGGCACTCTTTGGGTTTCTCCACGAGTTTCCAGACTTTGTTGCGCTCGAAATTATTCAATTCTTCATGCATAGCAACAACCCAGTCTGGGTCTTCAAGAGCTTCAAAGACCTTCTTAGGTTCCACCATGGAGATATGAGCTTGATGCTCACCAAAACTGGCCAATTCTCTTCTTGTAGAAACCCTTCGTCGAAGATCACCAACAACCTTGTCGAGAGTGTGACCCCTCAACTCAAGGTTTCAATCATCCCGAGCCTTGCGACGAAGTTCAATAAGTTTGTTGTCTATTGGAGGAGGAGATTCATCACTTGAGTCTTCATTGGAAGCATTTTCTCGACCTGGATCAGTAACTGGAACAACAGTAGCAGGTGATGGAGACGCGTGCCCTTGACGTGAGTCCGTAGCCGCAACAGGAGGCTGCAGAACTAGAGAGTCAGGGATGGATAATCCGGCCGATGGAGGGGCCAGATAATCCGGCCTAGGAGTATTCGTAGCAGCTTCATCAGGAAGCCTGGGACTTGCTTGAACTGGCGAGGAGCCGGATAATCCGGGGCTAGCCGGAAAATCCGGCCTGGAGCTTGTGTTGATATCTTCACCACCAGGAGCAGCATGGTCAGCTGGAGCGGGGTGGCCGGATAATCCGGTGTCAATCGGAAAATCCGGCCTAGAGCTTTCTGGAACATCTTGACCTTCAGCAGTTGATGGAGATGGTGTAGAAGTTGCCCCCGTGGTTGGAACATGTTGAGTATGTGTAGATGAGGGCTCTATATGAGTAGAGCATTGTCCTTCCCGGTCCGCCACAAGGGGTTCCTCAATGGGGCGGAAAAATCCCACGCCCATTCTTCTTATGGAATCTTGGGGTATTTCAACATCTGCATCACAAACACCAACTAGCTCCGCACGGGAACCGTCATTTTCCTCGAACACCACACTACAAGATTCTACAACAGTTCCGGAGAGCTTATTGTAGACTCTATAAGTGTGGGATTCGGCACCATAACCAACAAAAATACCTTCTAAGGCCTTAGATTCAAACTTAGATAAACGAACTCCTTTAATAAGAAAGAAACACTTACACCCGAATACCCGAAAGTATGAGATGTTTGGCTTGTTACCGGTAAGTATTTCATAAGGAGTCTTGTGCAAGATCTTACGGAGGTATAATCGGTTGGATGAATGACAAGCAGTAGAGATTGCTTTAGCCCAAAAGTTATATGGAGATTTAAATTCGGCTAACATTGATCTTGCCATGTCCATTAGAGTTCGATTCTTCCTCTCGGCTACACAATTTTGTTGAGGGGTGTACGCAGCGGAATATTGATGTCGTATCCCCTCTTCACTTAGGAACTCATTTAAGGTGTAGTTCTTGAACTCGGAGCCGTTATCACTCCTTATAGCCAGAATGGGGACGTTGTGTTGACGTTGAACCTCGTTGGCGAAGTCGATGACAGTTTGTTGAGTTTCACTCTTCAACTTGAAGAAATAAACCCAAGTGTATCTTGAGTAATCATCAACAATCACTAGCCAATACTTCTTCCCACCGAGGCTTGCATGAGATGGAGGTCCGAAGAGGTCCACATGAAGGAGCTCCAAAATCCTTTTTGAAGAGATAATGGTTTTCCTTCGATGAGGTGAGTCATGAATTTTCCCTTCACCACACGCCCTGCAAACACGATCTTTGGCAGAGGAGACATTTTCTTTTAGTCCAAGAATGTGGCCACCCTTGTGGAGACTTTGCAAAGTTCTCATATTGACGTGGGCTAGTCGGCGATGCCATAGCCAACCCACGTCAGCCTTTCCGAAAAGACACATCGGGACTGTAGTGGTTTTCCCCGAAAAGTCCACCACGTACAGGTCGTTTTCGACATATCCCACGAAAGCGACTTTAGAGACTTGCTCCACAAGAGTACCACCAAATCAACATCAATATAAACTGCAAAGCCCATCTTACCAAGGGCACGAACTGAAAGTAGGTTGTACCCGAGGGTCTCAACAAGCATGACGTCCACGAGAGAGATATCGTGAGCCACCACAACTTTGCCGAGACCCATTACCTCAGATTTTGACTTGTCACCATAGGAGATGGTTATGTGATCAAGGTTTGGCCGCATCTCCATGGTGATCTCCTTGCTCCCGGTCATATGACTCGTGCAACCGCTATCGAGTACCCATTTAGAACCACCGGAAGCATAGCCCTGCAAGAAAATTACTTCTTGGTTTTAGGTACCCATTTTTCAATGGGTCCTCTCATGTTAGTAACAAGGGTCTTGGGAACCCAAATAGACCAAGGAATGTAACAATCATAAGGGCCTACATAACTAGCATAAACATCACCATAATAATCACAATATAGTTCAAAGTTAGGATTGTTTGTCCCTGCAAAACCATCATAATTAGTCTTGTCATTGGTAATGTTGCTAGTCTTCGATTGAGCAGTCTTGCTTTTCTTCTTGTTTTTCTTGCTCTTTATCTTGGGTATGTAACCAAGACCTTCTTTACTAATGTTTGTCCTTTGCCTGCTCAGTATCTCATCAATAACCCCTTTACCTTTGTGTTGAGAACTTCTTGCAAGGTCTTCTTTTCCAGAGGATGAAGTGGAGGTACTTGGCACATCATACCGTTTCAATTGAGTTTGGAGCTGGTCATGAGACTCATTTAGAGTAGAATGATCACTCTTCAATGCCTTGTGAGCACTTTCAAGATTATCAAACTTCTCCAAAAGTCTAGCATGAACAGCCCCAAAGTCAATCTTTTCTTTCTTTAGTTTCTTTACCTTGGTAAGAGCATGGTCACGTTCTTTAATGAGCTGAGCTACAGCTTCTTCTTGTGACTCCTCAAGGGATTCGAGTCTTTCTTCCAAAGATACTCGAGCTTCCTCTTCCTCTTCCAAGGCATTCTTCAAAGAAGCTATCTCCAAGGCATCTTCTCTTTCTATTCTGCCATTTTCTTCAAGGAGATCTCCGGCTTGAGCAAGTTGACTCATAAGAGCATAAAAATGGAGTTTGTGCTCACCTTGTAGGTTAGTGAAAAACGTATCCAAGGCAATAACTTCTTCCTTCATTTTAAGACTGTCATGATCATCCATATCCAAAATTATGTTAGTCTTAGGAAATGAAGAGCTAGAAGTTGATACCTCTAACCCTCTTGCCATTAGGCAAGTGGCGTTGTTGTTGATGGCGTTCTCATTCGGCGAGTTAAAGAGTGATGAGGGAGTCGATGTGGTGGCTATAGCAGCCACCTCGTAGGAACTATCATCATCCTCTTCATCTTCACTTGCGGAGGAGTATTCCTCTTGAGCTACCAGGACAATCTTGGGTTGCTTCTTGAAAGAGCCATTCTTCTTAATAAACGGCTTCTTCTTAGGTGCATTAGATTTCTCTTTAAGAATGAGCCTGCCACCATTGTCTTCTCTATTTTGATATGGACACTCGGCTACAAAGTGCATTCTATCTCCACAGTTGAAGCAAGTTCTCAATCTTGGGCCACTTTCTCTTCTTCCATTTGACCCGTTCTTGCGCTCAAGTTCAGACTTGGCTTTGGCAGGGTCCTTCCAAAAGTTCCTTGCATAGAATGCCATGTACTCACCATGAGCACGTTTGACCTCATCGGGGCAGTCCATGGATACCCCCTCAAAAGCTCCTTCATCTTCCTGTTGCTCAACAACATTGGCTTTGAGAGCCACATTGACACCCTTTTGCATTCCAATGGACCGAGCAAGGGCATCCTCAGCATTCTTCGCTGCCACTTTGAATGACGCCATTTCTTGCATGACTTCATTGGATGTCATTTGATGATAGTTATGTCTACCTTGCAGGCTCTTCAAGTCCGTTGGCTCGAAAGGCATTAAGGCACTCACATATTTCCTTTTTATCCATGCATCATCAATGTGAGTGGCCCCATGCTTTCGAAATGTTGTTGTGATGCCCTTGAGTCTTCTATACATGTCCTCATGGTTTTCACCATCCAACATGTAGAATCCCTCAGCTTCATTACTAAGGGCATCATACCTGTTTCTTCTCATGCTTTCATTTCCAACGAAGAGATCCATAAGAGCATCCCAAGCCTCTTTAGCTATGTTGAGATGTTCAATGTGTGGCAAGTCCTTGGGACCCACACCCAGCTGTATCATGTGGAGAGCAGTGGCATTCAACTGGCTATCCACAACTTCTCTTGTCGTTAGATTGGTTTGATCTCCAATATGAAGACCCTCTTCAATAATCCTCCACAATTCAATAGAGCAGCTGCAAAACATGAGATTTCATTAGGAATTGCCATTGATTAAAAGAGGATGTAGTGAGCTTGGGTGGATCACCCCTATTGTTTATATGAGGATGAGGGATAGGTGGGTCGAGGGAATATTCGTGGCGAACCTCACTATATTCCTCCTTACCACTTCCCTTCGTGGAGGTGGAACCATTAAGTTTTTCACCTTCCACATCATCATCCTTGGATCCGGTGTTACCCTTTTTCTTAGATGATGGTGTGGCAGCCTCAGAGGAGGATGGAGATGGGGCTATGGATAATGTAAGGCGAGTAATCATTTGATTCATCTCCTCCATCTTGGCCTCAAAGGATTTCAACAAGGTTGTTTCCAATGACTTGAGATCATCCATTGTGACCTTATCCACAACCTCATTTCCATCATCCTTGGTACCCATACTACTCTTGGTCGGTTAAGCCCTAATTAAGAGCCAGGGCTCTGATACCAATTGAAATGGATCGTATGGGCACCTAGAGGGAGGGTGAATAGGTGCTACACCAATTTTTAATTCTTGTTCAATTTTAGGCTTAGCACAAAGGGTAAATTCACTAGATAAACTATTAGGTGGAATTTCCCTATATGCAACCCTATCTACTAGCGATTAAAGAGTG
The DNA here is from genome assembly GCA_910589775.1 of Avena eriantha. Taxonomy (NCBI): domain Eukaryota; kingdom Viridiplantae; phylum Streptophyta; class Magnoliopsida; order Poales; family Poaceae; genus Avena; species Avena eriantha. The sequence goes on from OU342743.1 coordinate 92,221,725, forward strand.
AGTGGAAGAGGAACGGGTAAACCGAAGTGAAGCACGTGGAGACACAGGATTTGTTTGACCGCAGTTCCTTCCTTGTTAAGGGAAGTACGTCTGCGTTGGAGGGGTAAGCGGTACTAAGACCACCACGCCACAAAAGGCCTCACCCTGTTCTCCGATGGATCTCGCCACAATAGGCCTGATCCACCTTTCCACTATAGGTACCCTTCGAGGCGGGCACCGACGCCTTTACACAACTAACGGGGAAACAACTCCACAACAACTTCGAAGCTCCCGGAATGACAACAAGCTGCCACAAGAACAAATTTATCAAATACAATAAACAAGATCTAGGTATTGACAAGAATACTAGATCAGGGATTTCTCCAAGTGAATGGAGAGGAGTTGAAGCGCTTGATTCTTGATGATGATGAACTTCTCCTCCTTCAATTCCACCAAAGATCAAGACCTTCGGGTGGTTGACGTGGGAGATCGAGAATGAGAGCTCTTGCACAATGTTTGGTCAATTTTGAATGAATCAAGTGTTCTGAACGTTGCGGAAGAAGGGGTATTTATACCCCCTTCAAAAACCAGCCATTGCACACTTTGGGGGCCGGATTATCCGGCCTGGGGAGAACACCACCCCAGACTCGGAATATCCGGCAGATAATCCGCCCCCTCTCAGAGCGTCGCGCCTAGCTTGCCCTTGATCAACTTCTGGGGGCCAGATTAGCCGCTCCTATGCGAGGGCCGGATTATCCGGCCTGGGGAGGAAAAACCGCCCCAGTTCGGATTTTCCGGGAGAAAATCCGACCGGATACCGTGCGACGCGCCTTGGCCCCTTTTGCTTGAAAACTGGGGACCGGATTATCCGGCCCATGCAACACCCGGATTATCCGGCCTGGGGAAGAAAAACGCCCCAGTTCGGATTTTCTGGGAGAAAATCCGACTGGACACCGAGCGACGCGCCTTGGCTTCCTTTGAGCGATGAGGTAGGCCGGATTATCCGGCCCTTGGTGCGGCGGATTATCCGGCCCCCTCAGAACTTCCTGCACACTTAGCGCACATGAATAGTCTCCATAGTATTGTTATCTAACACGCAAAACATAGGAAAACATGAAATGTTCTTTCAATGTTCTTGGTGGCATTTCGTCTGGAAGGAGTTGCTGCTTCCACTGCATCGCTGGAGCGAGGAGGTGGAGGTTGTCCGCTGGCTTGAACGTGTGTGCGAGGACAGATGCGCTACTGATTTGCGGCGCTCGGACTTCCACACGATCTTGAGATCGGCAAGTGTACGACTACATCAATCACGGGTTCCTACTCGTTAACAAAACTCGTTGTCTTCGAGGGTAAGTTCTCGATGGATGTATGCCCACCGGTTGCTCTGTATCTAGTAGATAGATCTTGGCGTATAGTTCTCATCGTAGGAAACTTTTTTGTTTTCTATGCTACGGACCCAACAGGAATGAATAATGAGATGAAGGATGGACAAAAAGCTCAAGCTTGGGGATGCCATGCGTGTCACCCCAAGAAATATCCAAGAATTACAAGCTTCAAAGCTTGGGGATGCCCAAGGCATCCCCCTTCTTCATCAATAAAAATCCCAGGTTTCTTCCAAACACTTCATTTTCATTGTTTCATGCACAGTTGTGTTGTTCTTGGAGCGTCTTCGTTTTTGTTTTTGGTTTTTCATTTGCTTGGTTTGTTTAGTTTGCTGAATAAATTGGTTGGACCCCCTCTTTCATACATTGGTTTTCAAATAGTTTGGTTTGGTTTGGAAAAGAGTAGGAAAGTTCATGCTTATGTGGTAAAGAGAGTTTGTTTTTGACTGTGGCCTATGCTTTGTCATGCCATGCTTGATATTGTTTTGGCTTTATGCTTAGTATTCTTTGTTGTAGCATGACTTGTTATAAACAATTGAGATTGCTTAATGTGCCTTGGATGAATCATGTGTTGTTTTAGCATATTAAAGCATAGTATAGTGGTATTCTCCTTTGATGCTTTATTTGGGTTGACTTGGCGCATGCTCAGAGCATGTTATGACTATCTCAAGTCACCATAGCCTTTATGATCCTTTAGTTTTCACCTTGTAGTATCACTTTATGCTTTGATCAATGATGTTTTGTCGCTCTGCATGATTATGGCCATTATTGCTCTCTTATTTTGTCGCTCCCAGTCTTTTGCTAGCCTCCACAACCAAGTATGAGTTCCACTCATGCATCCAACTCCCTAAACCAAGTTATTCCAAAGAGTACACCATACCTACCTATTAGCTTATGCTATTCCAAGTATATTCATGCTTTTGGTTATCTTCCAAATTAAACTTGTTATGAGAAAACTAGTGATTAAAGCTCTCACGAACTTGATGGCACACTTTACCTTTTTGCATTTAATAAACTTGAACCATTGGGTCCTTCTTTGTTGCGTATATGCTTGCGCTTTATAAGTTGAAGTTAGCAGAACCATGTATCATGGGGAACGCTTTCAACATTGCACCTGTACTTTGTACCCCGTTGATATCATGTTCTTTTGCTTATGGATCCCGGCGGTGTGAAATAAAAGTGGAACTTGTAAGATCATGGAGTTTGTATGTGTGTTAGAGAAACACCTAGGCCGCTAGCCTAAGCCATGCCTAATCATGGTGGAAACTTGTAGCATCACCATAATGAGCACTCTATGAAGCATCCTCAATAAAAACCTATGCAAATAGCAAATAAAAAGATCGTTGAGATGCTCATTGTCTGCTTGCCTTGTCATTTTGATTATGGGATAGCTCCTGTATCATGTGCAAGGGGTACCACGTTGGCGGTTCTTTATGATACATATGTACTTACAATGACAACAGCTTACTTGTGACTAAAGTTGAGTAGCATGAGGTTCGGTCTTCGTAAGTAAGGGGCATGAGATTTTGCTTTATAACTTGTCAAGCATATCCTCTTAGTTGTGTCACTTTAACCTTAATCACCTTCAAGATGCTTATGACAGGGGCAATGAGAGATGAAAGCTATAAGTACCATAATTTTTGGAAGCTCTTTATGAGACTTGAATCCCTACTTCCTCCTTTGTAGGCCTTTCTTCCACCATTATATTGAGTCTCCACCTTCTACCTTTATGCACCTACTTTGAGAGCATAGTGGCCATTCTTAGTTCTATGTGCATTGTCCCAAGACTAGTTGAATGATGTATAACTTGATATTTGTTGTTTTAAACTATTTTTGTCTAGTCACCCTTATGAACTTTGAAGGTGTCCTATGCATTTATATTTGCTACTCTATGAGAGACAAGCTGAATGCCACTATGCTATGTTTTCTTTATGTGAAACAAACAAACGTCTTGCAAAGCATTGCTATTCATGAATCTTTTGTTTATGCCTTTTCATGTTGCAGCATAGTTGCTTTGTCTTATTGTTAGAACTTTGTCTTTCATGCTATGTTGAAGTACTATGATCCCATCTATCAATGTTTTACAAATACTTTGATCAAGTTTATGATGGTGCATGTCACCTCAAAAATTATTCTTTCTTTTTATCACTTACCTACTCTAGGACGAGTAGGAGTTAAGCTTGTGGACGTTGATACGTTGCTAATGTATCCATAATTTTTGATGTTCCATGCTTGGTTTTATCTACTTTCTTATGCTTTGTCCACACTTTGGAGTATTTCTATACACTTTCTTGGACTAACCTATTAACAAGAGCCACAATAGCTGCCTGTTTTATGTTGTTTTTGGTTCTAGGAAAGTCAGAAAATGAATATTCTTGGAATTGGACGGGACAAAAGTCAAAGTTTATATTTTACCGGAAGACTCATGGAGCCAGAATACGAGACGGAGGAGGGCCAGGGACTGGCCACACCATGTGGTGGCACGGGCTAGCCCTGGCCACGCCACCAGGTGGTGTGGGCCCCTCTGGCCTCCACCGACCTTGCATCTTCGCCTATAAGAAGTCTCTCGATGCGAAAAACCTAAAAAATCAAGCCTCCAGCCAAGAAAAGTTCCGCAGCGCCACCGCCACCGAAGGGGAGATTCGAGGGACAGAAAGTCTCTGTTCCGGAACCCTGCCGGGACGAGGAAGTGCCCTGGAGCCATCTCCATCGATCTCCACCACCATCTCCATCACCATTACTGATTCCCATGATGAGGAGGGAGTAGTTCTTCCTCGAGGCTAAGGGTTCTACCGGTAGCTATGTGTTCATCTCTCTCTATGCATGATCTTATCGAGATCATGAGCTTGTAATCTATAGATCTACCTTGCTACTCAAGTGCTTTAATAGATCTCTGCTCTCCCCATGTGTGTGAAAGTGACAGCATGCACACCATGGTGGCACTTAGGCTAGAGATTACAAATACTTGTTATGAGTTATATTTGGAGTTGGATGTCTTTGTGAAATTGTGGTGTTTTTTGGAACCATCTAGTTCTCAAGGTGACAGTGTGGGGTTTTCTACATGGCAAAGGCTTACTTTGAGGTGTGATGTTAGCCCTACCATGGATTAGAGTGTCCAACCGGAGAGTAGTTAAGAGTAGTATCATGAAGATAATATATTTATATGAGAGTGTTCACTAGTGAAAGTATGATCCCTAGGCCTTGTTTCTAAGCATTGATACACCATTTGCAAATAGATCTGTTACATGTTTGCTTGCTTCCATCTTTATTTCAGTTTGTCGTTAGTCTTTTCCCACATCAACCACATGCCATCAAGCTATTTTCTCGCACCGTTACCACTTATAATTATCTATACTACTTGTATTTCACTATCTCTTCGCCGAACTAGTGCATCTATACACCTGACAAGTGTATTAGGTGTGTTGGGACACAAGAGACTTCTTGTATCTTGATTGCAGGGTTGCTTGAGAGGGGATACGTTTCACCACTTCCTCCATGAGTTCGATAAACCTTGGGTGATCCACTTAAGGGAAAAGTTGCTGCTGTTCTACAAACCTCTGCACTTGGAGGCCCAACAACTGTCTACAAGAATAGAAGTGCGTAGACATCACCTCTGTTTTCAACAACTTGTTTGCTTACAAAATTCCCTTGCATAGGAAGTGGGTTAGACTTAAACGTGTGTATTTTTGCTTCTTAATGTTCTCTTTCACTTCAATTCATATTCTTATGTCAGCATCTTCAAAATTATCATGCCCATCTTAATGGCTATAAAGAAAGAGCTTTTAGGGAGACAACCCAGTTTATTTTTGCTTTCAGTTTGTGTTTGTTTCTTTGAGTCTTGGAAGTTATTACTTCGGTAATAACCTCTCCTTATACTTTTTGTTTGGTTTTTGTGTCAAGATCAACCTCTAATGAGAGAGAAGTAATATTTGGGGAAGTTGCTGTCCCGAAACAGATTTTTGTGCTTCACCGTAAAAATTCGTAAGAGATCTCTGTACGTCGGTTTGAGCTGTAATGTTTTGTGCTTCTGCACCAGGTTGTTATTTAACTTTCATTAGTTTTGCACTTTTTTATTTGAGCAGCATAAGATTTTCGAAAATATTGATCTTTACCTGCTGGTCTGTTTTGACAGATTTAGCCACTCTTGCATTTGCTTCTTTATTTGATTTCCTTTTTGAATTCTTTTTGGGTTTTCGGAAGGAGTTGCTACAGTATCTTATGTTCTAATGGTTTTCAGTTGAAGTTGAACTCAAAAGGTTTTATCATTTCACTTATACTAATGTTGCTAATGAGAACTGTGCGAAGTTTTGTGTGAAAGAAATTTCCAGGTAGTGGAGATAATGGTGAAATCAGGAAGTGAAAGGTTTTATGACTCAAGTAATAAGTGTATGAAGATGAAGATATTGATGTTACAAGTGGTGACTCCGGAAGAAGCTACTAGATACCAAATTCACAATCCTGCAGAGTCTGTTTTCGAATAGGTAACAGTTCTGGTAAGAAAAGTTCCGCGAAAGATTTGTCTAGTTATATTTTTGTAGTTTTTATCCAACAAGGAAAGCTACGAAGCGAAAGAGGGACGGAAACGGAGCCTGGGTGGCTCACACCACCCTGTGGTGTGGGCCTACCCCTAGCCGCGCCACCAGGTGGTGTGGCCACCCCGGACTCCGTCTCCGACCCGTTTACTCCCAGTTCCTTCCTTTTGTTGTAAAACATCGTAATATATAATCCCCCGGATCCCCCGAGGTTCGTATATCGTGTTTTTGTTTCGATATGTTTCTGCCAGGAACTATCTTTGAAAGCTTTGAAGCATAATGGTGTCCGCCAAGGATAAGGGGAAGGAGCCGATGGAGGAAGATCTTCAAGACCCCAAGCAGGGACTGGTACCTTTATCCTCTTGCCCTGCATCAACGGAAGCTCTACGAGTCACTAATGAGTTCTGCGATAAGTACCGAGACTTGAGGAGGAAGGTGGACATGCTTCAATGGGAGAATAACAGGCTTCGCAAGATGCTGAAAGATTTCCTCACGTCAACTAAGAAAATATTACCACCACCAAAGGAGTAATTCGTCATCAGGTTTGGCATCCCCTTGGTTTGTTCCAAGCTTGGGGGAGTGCCGCGGTATCACATCACTATCTTCTATCTTTTTACCTTTTTAGTAGAGTCATATCATGAATAGAGAAGTTATCATATAGGATGGTTTGCATTATGGAAGTGTCCCCTCTCTCGTTAGATATGTATCCTTTGGTGTGAGTTGCCGTTATGGAATATTAATGAGAAGTTCTATCATTTACTCTTTTGCATATCTTATATTAGTTTTCAATTCGTGGTTATATGATTGATCTTGTTGTTAGTATTGGTATCACTTTGGGATCATTGAGTTAATTTAGTTGGTTTTGGTAAACCTGACTTGGTCAATAGCAACACTATTTTTGAGAGTTAAATGAAAAAGATAAAAGTACTCTAAAGAAATATAATTTCATCATCTTTCTTCCTTGATTTTTTCATAAGTTTAGTATTCTCTAGTTAAGATCTTTTGTGCTTCCAAGGAAGATTGCATGTTTGTTTTTATCATTTGTATGTTTGTTTGCTTCCTTCAACTCTTATACTTGCTACCCAGTCTTGCTAGCCAAAAACCTGTACTGAGAGGGAATTCTTCTCATGCATCCATTCCTCAAAACCAAACCTTTGCCATTTGTGTCCACCATACCTACCTATTAGCATTATTGCTATTCCAAGTAAATTCATGTTTTTATCTACCTTCCAAATTGAACTTGTTATGTGAAAATTAGTGATTAAAGCTCTCACGAACTTGATGGCACACTTTACTTTCTTGCACTAAATAAACTTGAACCATTGTGCTCATCTATGTTGTGTATATGCTTGCGCTTTGTAAGTTGTGAATTAGCAGAACCATGCTGTCATGGGGAACGCTTTCAACATTGCACTGGTACTTTGTACCTAGTTGATATCATGTTCTTTTGTCTACGGATGTCGTCGGTGTGAAATGAAAGGGGAGCTTGTAAGTCCATGGAGTTATGCATGTGTGTTAGAGAAACGCCTGGGCCGCTAGTATAATTCATGCTGACATGGTGGAAACCTGCAGCGTAACCATAACAAGCATCTACGAAGCATTCTTTTATATAAAAAGAGTCCGATATTGAGAAAAAAGAGAAAAAGAAAAAAAAGAGATCATAAAAAGAGGAAAGAGAGAAAAAAGCACCATATTCCCATGGTAAATAAGAAGATTGTTGAGATGCTTGTTGTTTGCTTGCCTTGTCATTTTGATATGGGGATTCTTCCGTATCATTGGGCAAGGGGTACCCCGTTGGCGGTTCTCCATGATACACATGTGCTTACGATGACAAGAACTTACCGGTGACTAAACTTGAGTAGCATGAGGAGCGGCCCTCGTATTCAAGGGACTTGAGATTCGCAATTTACAACTTGTCAAGCATGTCCTCGTATTTGATCACTTTAACCTTAATCACCTAAAGATGCCTATGATAGGGGCAATGAGAGCTGAAAGCTAATAAGTATCATAATTTTTGGGAGCTCTTTATGAAACTTGAAATCCTTGCTTCCCTCTGCGAAGGGCCTTTCTTTTACTTTTTAGTTGAGTCAGTAAACCTACTCCCTTCTATCTCAGCAAGTATTTTGAGTTGTTTTGTTTCATTCATTCATATGATGATTTATTCAATCATGTTTCTTATGTTCCTTGTTTTGCACATTGCTTTTATCTTGGCGACTACTACTTTGAAGGCTATCATTGAAAACCAGTTATTTGTGAACTCTAGCAAATTATCAACTATTCTTCGACCAAGACCTAAGTTTGCCATTACCAATTATGATTTACTTTATGTATCTTTATTGTGTTTCCTTTACTTATTGTAAGTTAAGTTATATAATAGTGAGTTGTCTTCTATTATGATCTATGTATTGATGAATGTGATGCTTCTTGTCCGTATTATTTTATCGAATCTTCACTCCATATATCTGAGGTCATGTTTATTGAGCTCAGTTTCGCTTGGGGACAAGCGAAGTCTAAGCTTGGGGGAGTTGATACGTCCATTTTGCATCACTATTCTGTGTCATAATTCACTGTTATTCATTGATATATTTCATATTAAGAGATGATACTTATGTAATTTCATCTGTTTTTGCATGGTTGATGACTTTTGGAGCATGGACCGCTACAGTCAGGATTCTGATGGAAAAGGTGTTGTTTGGAGGCGAAATTCGTGAAGATGAGAAAATCCGGGAAAATATACGGAAAATCATATTTTTCCAGAAGACGAAGGATGCCAGAAGGAGGAGTGGAGATGGGCCACAGGGGGGCCACACCACCCCCTGGCGCGGACCATCCTAGGCCTCGCCACCAGGTGGTGTGGCCGCCCTGGCCCACCTATGGCTCTCCCCTCTGGCGTACATATTCCTCCCGAAACCCGAATACTCGGGGAGCGACCACAGAAAGATTCCACCGCCTCTGTCGGGCGAAAAACACCGAGAGAGAAAGATCTCTCCGGCAGATAGAATTCTGCCAGGGGAATTCCTTCCCGGAGAGGGGAGATCGTCGCCATCAACACCACCATCAAGCTGGACTTTATCGGGATCATCATCATCACCACCATCATCACCATCAGCACCATCATCACCATCTCCATATTGCTGTAACAATTGGGTTGAACCTTGCATAGTTCTTAGGGGAAACTTTCCCGGTGTTGATTACTCTTTGTAGTTGATGCTATTGAGTGAACCATTGAATTATTGTTTATGTTCAGATTGTTATACATCATTATTCCATCTCTGATCATGATCCATATGATGTCTTGTGAGTAGTTCATTTTGTTCTTGACGACATGGGAGAAGTCATGTTGTTAGTAGTGGAGTTGTGTTGAGAAAGATTCAATAGTTTGATATTTAAGTTGTGGTGTACTTTTTCTAGTGGTGTCATGTGAACGTCGACTACATGACACTTCACCTATATGGGCCTAGGGGAATGCATTGTGTATTTGGCTACTAATCGTAGGGGTTGCCGGAGTGACAGAAACCTAAACCCATGTTAGGAAACCATTGCACAAGGGACGTAAGGGTCTTAGAGTTTAAAGCTATAGTTAGGTTTCTACCTTAATTACTTTCTTGTACTTACGGATGTTTGCAAGGTGTATAATCACAAGTATGTATTAGTCCTAGGAAGGTTGGTACATTAGCACAGGTTCACCCACACAACACTTAGCAAGCTAAAGAAGATTAATCAACTATATGAAGCGAAAGCACTTGACAGTCTTCCCATGTTTCCTCGAGAATGTTTGGTCATCTTAAGTAATACAATTGGCCTATCCTTTGTTGAATAAAGGATTGGGACACTTGCTGCATTTGTTCTTATTGTCTTTTATTTATTCGTACTTTATTTACTTGCTTTATCAAAAACCTCTAAAAATCCATTTGCTAAGTATTTGCAGAGAATTCCTGATCCATACCACTAGCAAGCACCTTCTGCTCCTCGTTGGGTTCGACACTCTTCCTTATCAAAAATACTGTGATACACCCCCTATACTTGTGGGTCATCAAGGGACAGGTGGAGAAATAGGTGTGCACATGAAATCATTATTGTTAGTGCTAGTGAAGTCACACAGCTTAGTGTTTTCAAGAGTATTCATTTTTTTGTGTTTTTAATAAAGGAAGCAAACCAGAGCAACTAATTTTTTTTGTGTTTTTTATAAAAGAAACAAGCAAACAAAGCAAAAATAAACTAAGAAAAACAAAAAAACAAAGTAAAGAGATTGGTTATGAAGGACTCCCCTTGTTAAGTTGTCCTTGACTCCCCGGCAACGGCGCCAGAAAAAAGGCTTGATGGCTCAAAATATATTCGAGCTTGTTGGGAACCCCAAGAGGAAGGTATGATAAGCACAACAGCAAGTTTTCCCTCAGTTATGAAGCCAACGTTATCAAACCAGTAGGAGGAACGAAACAACTCCAAGGTGTTGTTTCCAACTTGGAATCCTGCACAACACAACCACAAAACTTTGCCCCAACTTACAGTGAGGTTGTAAATCTCACCAGTTTTGCTGAAAACAAAGGATTAAATGTATTGTGTGGAAGATAGTAATTGTATGCAAAAAGTAAACAGTAAACAGTAAATAGATGGTAGATTGATGGTAAAAGAATGGACCGGGGTCCATAGTTCACTAGAGGTGATTCTCCTTAAGATAGATGACATGTTGGGTGAACAAATTACAGCGGGCAATTAACAGACACCAAGAAAGCATACATGCATATACTAATCATCTTAACTCCTATGAGATTTTATTGGGCATTACAACATTATACATAGACTGTAATCCAAGTGCATCTATGACTAATAATCCACCTTCATGTTATCATCCTAACCCCCTCCAGTATTAAGTTACAAGCAACAGATAATTGCATTAAGCAAAGTGTGTAAAGTAAACAATACGATTATCCCATGGACAAAGGATTGATGGTTTCTCCCTAGTAGCAACAACACATCTAGTACCTTAGAGATTCCTGTCACTACCCCAGATTACTAGAGGCATGAACCCACTATCGAGCATAAATACTCCCTCTTGGAGCTGCTAGCATCTACTTAGCCAAGATAGCTACTAACAACGGAAAGCATGCAAGATCACAAATAACATAGACATGATAGAATCAATAATGAATCTGAAATAGCATCTCAATATCCATCGGATCCTCGCAAACACAACATGTAAGATTACAAATAGATGATCTTGATCATGAACGGAGCTCACAAGATCTAAACATGATAGCACAAATGAGGAGAACCAACCATCTAGCTACTACATGGACCCGTAGTCCAGGGATGAACTACTCACGCATCACATCGGAGGCAGTCATGGTGATGAAGAAGGCCTCCAGGGTGATCTCTCCCCTCCGGCAGGGTGCCGGGAAGAGCTACAGATCCCTCTCAATCTAGGGATGGAGATGGCGGCAGCTATAGACTCTTTCATGGAATTTTGATCGGGTACTTAGGGTTTTCGTCCCGGGAGGCTTTTATAGGCGGAAGGGCTAGGTCATGGAGTACTAGGGTGCCCACACCCCCTGGTGGCACACCCCCCAGGCCGCGCTGCCACCAGGTGTGGCCGCCCCGGTGCGCCACTTCGTCTCCCCTCCGGACTCCGTGTTGCTTCGGGTAAAATATTGACTTTGGCTTTTGTCCGGTCCAATTCCGAGAATATTTTCGTACTAGCTTTTCTGAAACCAAAAATAGCAGAAAATAGGCAACTAGCACTGTGGCATCTTGTTAATAGTTTATTTTCAGAAAATGTGTAAAAATACTCCAAAGTGTGGACAAAACATAAGAAAGTAGATATAAAACAAGCATGGAACATAAAAAATTATAGATACATTTACGATGTATCAGGGAGACTGTTGGAGATATGCCCAAGAGACAATAATAAAGTGGTTATTATTATATCTTTGTGTATGATAAATGTTTACATCCCATGCTATGATTGTATTAATAGGAAACACTAATACTTGTGTGTTTTGTAAACATAGAAGAGTCCCTAGTAAGCCTCTTGTTAAGCTAGCTTGTTGATTAATAGATGATCATAGTTTTCTGATCATGGACATTAGATGTTATTGATAACAGGATCATATCATTAGGAGCATGATGTGATGGACGCACACCGATAGTAAGCATAGCATAAGATCAAGTCATTACGTTCGTTTTGCTACAAGCTTTCAAATACATAGTAACATAATTCTTTGACCATGAGATCATGTTAATCACCATCATCGGATGAGTGCTTTGATGACATCAAACACCACTTCGTAACTGGGTGGTTATAAAGGTGGCATTAGGTATTCTGAAAGTATGTGTTGAAGCGCATGGATCAAGGATGGGATTTTTCCATCGTAATGATGGATAGATATACTCTGGGCCCTCTCGGTGGAATGTCATCCAATTGGCTTGCAAGCATGTGACTAGGTCACAAGGGATGGCATATCACGATACGAGTAAAGAGTACTTACCGGTAACGAGGTTGAACTAGGTATGGAGATACCAATGATCAAACCTCAGATAAGTAGAGTATCGCGCTACAAAGGGAATCAGTATCATATGTTAATGGTTCTTTCGATCACGAAGTTATCATTGAATATGTGGGATCCATTATGGATCTCCAGGTCCCGCTGTTGGTTATTGATCGGAGAGGTGTCTCGATCATGTCTGCATAGTTCGTGAACCGTAGGGTGACATACTTAAGGTACGATGTTGTTTAAAGTAGATATGGAATGTTAGTTGGAGACCGAATGTTGTTTGTAGTCTCGGATAGGATCTAGGACATCACGAGGAGCTTCGGAATAGTCTGAAGAATAATATTCATATAATGGAAGTCATCTTCCGGGGTTCGGAAAAGTTTTCGGTATTTTGACTGGAGCTTCTAGAAGGTTCTAGAGGGCCACCAGTCGGCCCACCACCCCGGGAGGGGCCACATGGGCTGAGGGAATTTTGCGGGGCCCCATGGGCCAGCCGCACTAGGACCAATAAGCCCAAGCGGCCAAGCCCCAAAGGCATAAGACCAAATCCCTAAGAAATAGGGGATAAGACTTGGGGGGGAGGAAACTTCCCCCTCCCCATGCGCTGGCCCTAGAGGTGGAGGGAAAAGGGGCAGCCCTAGCTGCACCCCCGCTCTATTTAAAGAGGGGAGACAAGGGCGCACCCCTGCCCTTGACGTCAACCCTAACCGCCACCCTCCTCCTCCTCTTCCTCCTGCTCTGGCTTAGGCGAAGCCCTACAGGATTCTCTCCTCCACCACCACCATCACGCCGTCGTGCTGGTAGGATTCCGAGGGGATCTACTACCTCTGCTGCCCGCTGGAACGGGGAGAGGAAGGTCTTTATCGACTATGTACATGTGACCGAGTGCGGAAGCGCTGCCGGAATGCAGCGTTGGAAGGATCGTCAACGCGATCCTGAGATCGGCAAGTGATCGACTACATCAACCACGAGATCCGATATCGTTAACGCTTTGGATCTTTGAGGGTTCATTCTCATCTATCCCGTTGCACTTATCTCGTAGATTAGATCTTGGCTTTTCCATAGATTAGATCTTGGCTTTGTGCGTTCTCACTATAGAAATTTTTTATTTTCTATGCAACGAACCCTACAGTATATATAGAGGAACATGAACCGGAACTAAAGGGTTAGAGGCAGACACGAAACCCCTTTATCCCTAGTTTGTTCCCCAAATGAACCGGGACTAATTGTGGTCCTGCCCCGTGCGACGTCCCGGCCTCACATTAGTCCCAGTTCGTAAGGAAACCGGGACTGATCGCTTTGGGGCGGTCGGACCGGAGAGAGGCATCATGGTAGAGGGGATTGGAACCAAGACCGTGGGTGCACGCACAAAGGAGGGGTTACTGTGCGCTTGGTGTATTGGAACCGTGACTTGGTGGATGGTCCAGATCCTTTTGCTTGGGATGATCCGTGGGACTTGCTGACCGTCTTGTAGAAAAATACCCGCAAACATTTTGTAAACTGCAGAAGAAATTCAAAAAAAAGAGTTAAAACTTGGGCTTTGGGTTGTATAATAGTAGCAAAGGAAAAAAAATGATAAACATGGTATTTGACAAAGTTTTTCACAAAAAGGGCAATCATCTATAAACATCCGAGACTTCAAAGCCAAAAGAACATTTTCATGGAGGGCGGCGTAATGGGACCCAGGCTACATGGAGCCCTTTAAAAAAAATCTTTGAAACTTTGAAAAATTAAAATTTGAAGATTAGAAAAAATACGGGCGTGTAGATCATGATATACACTATATGCGTGCCAAAAAAACATGTGGAAATACATTGTATTTTGCGCTCAGCGAAAAAGAGAAATTTTCAGATCTGAAGCATGAACAGTACGTGCATCGAAATTTGTCTTTTTTGCTGTGCTCGGAGTATAAGGCATTTGGGATTGAAACTTCTTAGATGTGTGGTGAGAGTATTTGGCAACACGCGGATATTTTTTAGCAATTGTTTGAAGCTTTTTTGGAAAATTCAAAATCGAGTGGAACGAGAATGGGTGGTCGGGATTAAAAGCTACATGTAGCTCGTCCTCCAATAGGGGCATTCACATTTTCATGGCCATATAGATCGTATAATTTATGATAATGTACCCTTATTCATAAGGTAGAAGGTCCATTTTTTTATGACAAACAATGTTATCGAAGGGAACTTTGATTTTTTTGCACAAAAAATTATTTTCCATTTCTAATTGCCAAAAATGGCCAAAACTGTTTTTTGTCCATCAGCTACCGAGACATGGTGCAAAATGGCACCAATCCAACTGTCACTCAAAGTAGATCACATTTGGTGGATAATTTTTTTTGGCCGAGTGTAACACTTGGCTGCCAAGTACCTGTTTTGGCCAACAAAAGAATGGCAAAGGCCGCCGAGGACCTGTGAAAAAACAATCACCCGATACTCGGCATATCCGTAGAGCATCCGCAACTACACGGTCAGGACGGATTGTTTAGGTAGACGGGTCGGAAGCACATAACTAAGAACATGATTGTCGTATGCAGCTGTCCGTCACATGGATTTTGACGTAGCTCCCACTTTGTGGGTCGTAAGATGGCTAGGATTAGGAAGTATAGTAATACGCTTTGTGGGCTACTCCGTATATGCCTTGTGGGCTGCTTGTGGCATATTGTGTACCCGATTGAATCATGAAGCTAGTGTACCCGGTATAAGTAATAAATTTGCATCATGACGCATACATGATTCATCAATGATCGACGAATTAGTCCGCCCGACAGACCACTGATAGAAAGAGGGTCTTTGGTCCAGCGTCCAAATTCTATTGGTCCCGGTTCGTTTTCATAATCGGGAGCAATGCCAGGCACCGGTCCCGGTTCATGCCGCATGGGCATTGGTCCCGGTTCATCTCTAAGCATTGGTCCGGATTCGTGGCATGAATCGGGACCAATGCCCCCGCGACGCACACGTGGCTCTCTGTGGGGCATTGGTCCTGGTTCATGCCACAAACCGGGACCAAAAACCCCGCGACGGTCAGCAGTTCAGGACAATTAATGTAAATCAATTCGGGGTAAAAATTAATTCGAGGCAGAAATTAATTCGACGTAGAACTTGAATTGATCAGTATTTTAAAGAAATCTTTCACAAATTAATCGAGACAAAGATCTAAATTGAGACATTTTATTATTCCACCACAAATTTTTTCATACAAAGATGCGACTTTACAAATTTTCCTAGTCGACAACACTTCCGCTGCCGCTGTCCTCCGAGCCGCCGGCTTCCTCGTCGTCGTCGGACGAAATCTCCACGATTTCGGCGTTGTTCGGGAGACGGAGCTCCTCTGCGCGCCTAGCGGCGTCGATGGCGGTGTAGATGGTCCGTCCAGGGACGGACCAGAACATCTCCCACCCTTCTTGGTTGCGGCGATCCGGGTGCACCAGGCGCCCATCCACGATGCGGTTGCCAAGCTTGGCCTTTTGCTCCTTCTTGAACAGTCGGGGCCAGTACTCGCTGGCCGCCGCGTATCGGGGCAACGCCCTCATGCACGCGGGCAGCTGGCGGCGATGCTCCGCGATGACGTACTCCATCTCGTATCCGCGGGGGTTGAGGAGCGGAGCCACCGGCACACCCGCTTCGCTGATGTGAAATCCGGCGGGCACGGTCGCGCGCGGCGGCACGAGGATGCCGTAGTACGCAAACATCGCCGCCTCGTAGTGGTTGAGCGTGGGAACCTCCATGGAGGTGCGGTGGAGATTGGAGAGGGAGGGGAGGCGAGATGACGGCGCGGTGGAGAGGCGATGGCTAAAGGGGTGGGGTGGAGATGAACTGTAGAGAGGTCGAGGCGATGGCGAAAGCAAGCGTTGTGGCCTTATATTTATATACGGGGACGACGAAGCGACGGTGGGCATTGGTCCCGGTTATTGCCACGAACCGGGAACAAAGCCCCTCCTGCGCGACACGTGGCGGCCCAGCAGCGCGCCCCCCACCCAGGTCATTGGTCCCGGGTCGTGCCATTAACCGGGACCAATGACCTAGGTGGGGTGCAAGATGCTAGGCCGCCACGTGTCACTCGGGAGGGGCTTTGGTCCCGGTTCGTGGCAATAACCGGGACCAAAAACCCTCCCGTGGCTATATATAAGCCCAGCCCTTTGCCCACCAAATTTTGCTAGATTGTGTGTGACGTGTGGGTGCTAGCTTTTTTTTTCTTTGATTGCACATAAGGTGTTCGACGAAATGTCCGAGCCACACTTTAGTTCACACAACACGGTATCCTCGGCTGAGGTTAGCAACCTTATCTTCTTTATCTGTAATTGATATAAAAATATTGCATGTGTCCATGTAGGATGGTCATTTTACTCTTCACGATGTTATTGTAATGGTTAATTATTATGACGCAGATCGATGCATGGATGCGATGGATGTATGGCGACCGACGCCATTCCGATTTTATTGCAGGCCTGCATAAATTTATCGATTTGGCTAAGGCAAACAAAGTGGATAATTTTATGCCTTGTCCCTGCGTCGACTGCCGGAACATGGCGGAGCACTCTGCCCCGAGAATCCTTCAAAGCCATCTGCTTCGGAGAGGTTTCATGCCCGGATATTATTGTTGGGCCATGCATGGAGAAAGAGGGGTTAGACTGGAAGAAAATGAAGAAGAGGAGGATGATGACAGCTATCCTATGTCGCCTGAAGAATACGGTGATGCTGCAATGGAAGACAATGAAGAAGAGGGAGGCGGCAATGAAGAAGAACAACGAGCATCGGATGAGCCCGCTGATGGTCTTGGTCAGGTCATTTCTGATGCAAAGCAACAATGTGATACAAGAAGGAAGAAGCTTAAGTTGGAGGCCATGCAAAAGGATCACAAAAAGTTGTTGTACCCAAATTGCGAAGATGGCAGCACAAAGCTCGGTACCACACTTGAACTGCTAAAATAGAAGGCAGAGACTGGCTTATCTGACAAGGGATTTGAGAACTTACTGAAAATAATGAAGCCGAAGCTTCCAATAGGATAACGAGCTGCCCGAGACAACGTACGAAGCAAAGAAGACTATCTGCCCTCTAGCATTAGATATGGAGAAGATACATGCATGCATTAATGACTGCATCCTGTACCGCGGTGAGAAGTATGAGAATATGGATAAATTCCCGGTATGCAATGCATGTCGATACAAGATCAGACAAGATGACCCTGGTGATGTTGAGGGCGATGACGAGCCCTCCAGGAAGAGGGTTCCTGCTAAGGTTATGTGGTATGCTCCTATAATACCACGGTTGAAACGTCTGTTCAGGAATAAAGAGCATGCCAGGTTGTTGCGATGGCACAAAGAAGAGGGTAAGAAAGACGGGAAACTGATACACCCCGCCGATGGGTTGCAGTGGAGAAACATCGAGAGAAAGTACTCGAACTTTGCAGGTGACACGAGGAATTTATGGTTTGGTCTAAGTACAGACGGCATGAATCCTTTTGGGGAGCAGAGCTGTAGTCACAGCACCTGGCCAGTGACTATATGTATCTACAACCTTCCTCCTTTGTTGTGCATGAAGCGGAAGTTCATTATGATGCCAGTGCTCATCCAAGGACCGAAGCAACCCGGCAACGTCATTGATGTGTACCTAAGGCCATTAGTCGATGAACTTTTGCAGTTGTGGGCAGAACCATGTGTAAAGGTATGGGATGAGCACAAACAGGAGCCATTTGACCTATGAGCGTTGTTGTTCGTAACCATCAATGATTGGCCTGCTCTTAGTAAGATTTCAGGACAGTCAAACAAGGGATACAATGCATGCACACACTGTTTAGATAATACTAAAGGTACATATTTGGATAAATGTAAGAAGGTTGTGTACCTGGGGTGTCGTAAATTTCTTCCGACCAATCATCAAGTAAGAAAGAAAGGCAAGAATTTCAACGGTGAGGCAGATTACCGGAAGAAGCCTAAGCTCCCTAAAGGTGCTGATGTATTTGGTATGGTGAAGGACCTAGAAGTAATCTTTGGAAAGGGTCCTGGCGGTCAATCTGTTCCGAAAGACCTCATTACCGGACACACGGCCATGTGGAAAAAGAAATCTATATTTTGGGAGCTTGAGTATTGGAAAGACCTAGAGGTCCGTTCTTCAATCAACGTGATGCACGTGACGAAGAATCTTTGCGTGAACCTGCTAGGCTTCCTGGGCGTGTATGGGAAGACAAAAGATACACCAGAAGCACAGGAGGACCAGCAACGTATCAAAGACCCATACAACAAGCATACTGATAAAGGACGTAAATACTTAAGCAGCTATGCTCTTACCAAAGCAGAGAAGGAAATCTTTTTTGAAGTCCTTTACAGTATCAAGGTCCCAGCTGGCTTCTCGTCAAATATAAAGGGAATGATAAATATGGCAGAGAAAAAATTTCAGAACCTGAAGTCTCATGATTGCCACGTGATTATGACACAGTTGCTTCCGGTTGCATTGAGGGGGCTTCTACCATAAAATGTTCGATTAGCCATTGTGAAGCTATGTGCATTCCTCAATGCAATATCTCAAAAGGTAATCGATCGAGAAAGTCTGGAAAGGCTACAGAAGGATGTGGTCCAATGTCTGGTCAGTTTTGAGTTGGTGTTCCCCCATGTCCTTCTTCAATATTATGACGCATCTCTTAGTTCACCTAGTCGAAGAGATTTACATTCTCGGTCCTGTATTTCTACACAATATGTTCCCCTTCGAGAGGTTCATGGGAGTCTTAAAGAAATATGTTCGTAACCGTGCTAGGCCAGAAGGAAGCATCTCCAAGGGCTATGGAACAGAGGAGGTCATTGGGTTCTGTGTAGACTTTCTTCCTGACCTTAAGCCGATTGGTGTTCCTAAATCACGATATGAGGGGAGACTGAGTGGAAAAGGCACGCTAGGAAAGAAAGCAATGATATTTAGGGACGGACATTCTTTGAATCAAGCACACTACATAGTTCTCCAAAGTTCTACCTTGGTGGCTCCATATATCGAGGAACACATGAATGTTGTACGCTCCAAGTTCCCGGGGAAGGATGACTACTGGATTAAAGAAAATCACATGGAGACTTTTGGCACTTGGTTGCAATTACATCTCATGAATGACACCACTATTGGATATCAGCTCTACTTGTTGGCCGTGACACCATCTTCGACTGTATTGACTTTCCAAGGGTACGAGATAAATGGGAATACATTTTACACGATTGCCCAAGATAAAAAGACCACCAACCAAAACAGTGGTGTCCGCTTTGATGCAACATGCGAGAATGGGAAAAAGGACACATACTATGGTTACATAGAGGAGATATGGGAACTTGACTATGGACCTACTTTTAAGGTCCCATTATTTCGGTGTAGTTGGGTCAACATGAATGGAGAAGGGGTAAAGGTGGACCAGCTGTACAGAATGACAACAGTGGATCTCAAGAATCTTGGTTACAGAGACAAACCATTCGTCCTAGCCAATGATGTGGCTCGAGTTTTTTCTGTGAAGAACATGTCCTCTAGATGAAAAAAAGAAAAAATAAGGAAACGAACACATCCGATGATGAGCCCAGGCGTCACATAGTTCTTTCAGGGAAAATAAACATCGCGGGAGTCGAGGACAAGACAGACATGTCAGCAGATTATGATAAGTTTGATGAAATTCCGCCCTTCACCGTGAAAACTGACCCAAGCATCCCGTTAAGCAAAGAAGATGCTCCATAGTTACGGCCTAAGAAGCGATCATAGGCAAGGGATCGACATACGCGATGAAGGATTCATATCCTAAACCCTAAACCCTATGTAAATCTATGTAATGTATGGAAACTTTATGTGATGTATGGAAACTTTATGTGATGTATCAAAAATTTATGTAATTGACTCTTTCACGGGCTTGCAGGAAAAAAATTCCAAGGCAGAGCTTCCGAAGATGCCGTAGGGCGTGTGCACCAACGACATCTTCGAGAAGCTCCGCCACGGGAGATTTCCCAACCGTTTCCCCAACACTGTTAGAGGAGATGGAGTCTTTCACGGGCTTGCAGGGAAATTTTTCCGAGGCAGAGCTTTCGAAGATGCCATAGGGCATGTGCACCAACGACATCTTCAAGAAGCTCCGCCACGGGAGATTTCTCAACCCTTTCCCCAACACTATTAGAGGAGATGGAGTCTTTCACGGGCTTGTAGGGAAATTTTTCCGAGGCAGAGCTTCCGAAGATGCCGTAGGGCGTGTGCACCAACGACATCTTCGAGAAGCTCCGCCACGGGATATTTCCAGACCCTCCATCCATGGGGATGAAACTCTTTCTACCTATGTTGGCTTGTTGAGCTGCTTGCCATGGCGTATCGATGGTCCTTTTATAGGCACGACGCCGCTTCTACTTTGTCTTGTTCCTCTGACAGGGCATCGTGTGCTACATGCTTTATCTCATCGAGTAGTGCATCCACCCACACGTCCTTATCTCGTCGACAACTTTAGTCTCGGTTGCACCCACCAGCCGGGACTAAAGGTTACCCACACGTCCTTATCCCACCGACAGCTTTAGTCTCGATTGCACCCACCAGCCAGGACTAAAGGTTACCCACGCGCCCTTATCCCACCGACAGCTTTAGTCTCGGTTGCACCCACCAGTCAGGACTAAAGGTTACCCACACGTCCTTATCCCACCGACAGCTTTAGTCTCGGTTGGCTTTTTCGTGCGTCGAAAGGGAAAACTTCCTCCTGCAACATCGTAAGCCATCCCAAGATGCACATGTGTTCACAATATGGGCACATTATCACAAACTATGCCCTGATTCTAGCCATAACATTGGTGGTTTGACCTAAATGCCATGAAACCTCAAACATGATAGGTCATTTTGTGAAGGATTTTTTATGATGTTTGCAATTTTTCAAGTTCAATATTTTTCCTTGCAACTGTGACACATAATATGACACCACGCGAAGGTTTCACATTGTTTGGATCATTTTTGAATTTCTTATGCCCGTTTCAAACTATATTCAAAACGGCGGGCATGAAGCTTCTTAGCCTGGGGTTGAGCCTCGCTGAACTTGAAGTGGATCTCTGATGAAATAGCATGTTGTGAACATATAAATGATTTTCTAAAAAATTCACAAGCATTATATCATGTACTTGTAGTTCAAATCTTGGCAACCTCCTACCGATTCAGCAGGAATTTGTCTTTTTCATGAGGGATGGACAGAAAGGTTCCAGATACACCGGTTGGGAAATTTTCCATATAAGGTGGTCTAGTATTTTTGAAAAATGTTTTGGTACCAATGCCAAACTTTAATTTGGTGGTTGCTTCACAGAATACCCCGATTTCGGCACCTCAAAAATGGAAATTGGCTTTTTTGTGCGTCGAAAAGGAAAACTTCCTCCTGCAACATCGTAAGCCATCCCAAGATGCACATGTGTGCACAATATGGGCACATTATCACAAACTATGCCCTGATTCTAGCCATAACATTGGTGGTTTGACCTAAATGCCATGAAACCTCGAACATGATAGGTCATTTTGTGAAGGATTTTTTATGATGTTTGTAATTTTGAAGTTCAATATTTTACCTTGCAACTGTGACACATAATGTGACACCACGCGAAGGTTTCACATTGTTTGGATCATTTTTGAATTTCTTATGCCCGTTTCAAACTATATTCAAAACGGGGGGCATGAAGCTTCTTAGCCCGGGACTGAGCCTCGCCGAACTTGAAGTGCATCTCTGATGAAATAGCATGTTGTGAACCTATAAATGATTTTTTTTAAAATTCACAAGCATTATATCATGTACTTGTAGTTCAAATCTTGGCAACCTCCTACCGATTCGGCAGGAATTTGTCTTTTTCATGAGGTATGGACAGAAAGGTTCCAGATACACCGGTTGGCAAATTGTCCATATAAGGTGGTCTAGTATTTTTGAAAAATGTTTTGGTACCAATGCCAAACTTTAATTTGGTGGTTGCTTCACAGAACACCCCGATTTCGGCACCTCAAAAATGGAAATTGGCTTTTTTGTGCGTTGAAAAGGAAAACTTCCTCCTGCAACATCGTAAGCCATCCCAAGATGCACATGTGTTCACAATATGGGCACATTATCACAAACTATGCCCTGATTCTAGCCATAACATTGGTGGTTTGACCTAAATGCCATGAAACCTGGAACATGATAGGTCATTTTGTGAAGGATTTTTTATGATGTTTGTAATTTTCAAGTGCAATATTTTACCTTGCAACTGTGACACATAATATGACACCACGCGAAGGTTTCACATTGTTTGGATCATTTTTGAATTTCTTATGCCCGTTTCAAACTATATTCAAAACGGGGGGCATCAAGCTTCTTAGCACGGGGCTGAGCCTCGCCGAACTTGAAGTGGATCTCTCATGAAATAGCATGTTGTGAACCTATAAATAATTTTTTTTTAAATTCACAAGCATTATATCATGTACTTGTAGTTCAAATCTTGGCAACCTCCTACCGATTCAGCAGGAATTTTTCTTTTTCATGAGGGATGGACAGAAAGGTTCCAGATACACCGGTTGGGAAATTGTCCATATAAGGTGGTCTAGTATTTTTGAAAAATGTTTTTGGTACCAATGCTAAACTTTAATTTGGTGGTTGCTTCACAGAACACCCCGATTTCGGCACCTCAAAAATGGAAATTAGCTTTTTTGTGCGTTGAAAAGGAAAACTTCCTCCTGCAACATCGTAAGCCATCCCAAGATGCACAGTGTTCACAATATGGGCACATTATCACAAACTATGCCCTGATTCTAGCCATAACATTGGTGGTTTGACCTAAATGCCATGAAACCTCGAACATGATAGGTCATTTTGTGAAGGATTTTTTATGATGTTTGTAATTTTTCAAGTTCAATATTTTACCTTGCAACTGTGACACATAATATGACAGCACGCGAAGGTTTCACATTGTTTGGATCATTTTTGAATTTCTTATGCCCGTTTCAAACTATATTCAAAACGGCGGGCATGAAGCTTCTTAGCCCGGGGCTGAGCCTCGCCGAACTTGAAGTGGATCTCTGATGAAATAGCATGTTGTGAACCTATAAATGATTTTTTTTAAAATTCACAAGCATTATATCATGTACTTGTAGTTCAAATCTTGGCAACCTCCTACCGATTCGGCAGGAATTTGTCTTTTTCATGAGGGATGGACAGAAAGGTTCCAAATACACTGGTTGGGAAATTGTCCATATAAGGTGGTCTAGTATTTTTGAAAAATGGTTTGGTACCAATGTCAAACTTTAATTTGGTGGTTGCTTCACAGAACACCCCGATTTTGGCACCTCAAAAATGGAAATTGGCTCTTTCGTGCGTCGAAAAGGAAAACTTCCTCCTGCAACATCGTAATCCATCCCAAGATGCACCTGTGTGCACAATATGGGCACATTATCATAAACTATGCCTTGATTCTAGCCATAACATTGGTGGTTTGACCTAAATGCCATGAAACCTCGAACATGATAGGTCATTTTGTGAAGGATTTTTATGATGTTTGCAATTTTTTCAAGTTCAATATTTTTTCTTGCAACTGTGACACATAATATGACACCACGCGAAGGTTTCACATTGTTTGGATCATTTTTGAATTTCTTATGCCCGTTTCAAACTATATTCAAAACGGTGGGCATGAAGCACTTTTCCTTTTCAAAATTGTATAGTTCAAATAAAAATATTTGAAAACACAAAATGGTTTTTGATTAGTTATTTAAATTGAAGCACTTTTCCTGTTAAAAGTTTGTTGAAATTCCAAATTATGTAATAAATATTTGTTAATGCAATTTTAATTGAAAATAGTAAAATTGTATAATTCGAATAAAAATATTTGAAAACACAAAATGGTTTTTGATTAGTTATTTAAATTGAAGCACTTTTCCTGTTTAAAGTTTTTTGAAATTCCAAATTATGTAATAAATATTTGTTAATGCAATTTTAATTGAAAATAGTAAAATTGTATAGTTCAAATAAAAATATTTGAAAACAGAAAATCGTTTTTGATTAGTTATTTAAATTGAAGCACTTTTCCTGTTGAAAGTTTTTTCAAATTCCAAATTATGCAATAAATATTTGGTAATGCAATTTTAATTGAACATAGTAAAATTGTATAGTTCAAATAAAAATATTTGAAAACAGAAAATGGTTTTGATTAGTTATGTAAATTGAAGCACTTTTCCTGTTGAAAGTTTTTTGAAATTCCAAATAATAATCATCTTAAAATGAAACATCTTATTAATTAAAGAAGAAAATAAATTTGAAAATGGCAGGAAGACCAAAAGGTTTGCCAAAATCTAAAAAATGGGTCAACGATCCAGGTTCATCCCACCAACCGGGTCCGATGATCCTGGATGCACGCGCTACCATGAACATGCCTTTGGTCCCGGTTGTTGGAACGAACCGGGGCCGTTGATCCTTTGGTCCCGGTTGGTGGGACGAACCGGGACCAAAGGCCCGCGCACGTGGCAGCACAACAACGTGCCTGCCCCAGACCTTTGGTCCCGGTTCGTGGCACGAACCGGGACCGTTGGTCCTTTGGTCCCGGTTATTGGGACTACCCGGGACCAATGGTCTGTACAGTTACAGCCCCGGCCCTTCCTCCTTCCAAACTCCCCAAATTCACAGAGCACATCGACGAGCCGCTAAGGAAAATTTGTGGCGGAGCAAAATCACGACGGCGGGCTGCCCAAATCCGGAGCGGCCGCTTCACGTCGTCGACGCCCGTCGTCGAGCGCCACTGTCCGCCGCCGCGAGCAGGCAAGGAAGCTCCGCCTCGCTGCAATCGACCCCACCTTCCCCGACTCCGGCCGCCGCGTTCTCCACTGATTCTGGCATCGCCCGGCCTCCTCCGGCCTTGCCGCACCCTCCATCGGCCTCCTGGTGAGCCACTGGTGCTCCAACACCACTCCTACGTCTCCCTCCCTCACGGTATCGTCCTCCCCATGAGCACCTGCCGCCGGCGGCCGCCGGCCAGCGTCAAACATCTTGCGCCGGCGCACCTCCCGTAGCGGCGCCGCCCGTTTTAGGTAGCCCGCATCGCGCTGGTTCGAACCGGGACAGTGGCGTCACCCCACGCGTTTCTCTCCGCCATCTTCCACCACCGCCTGGCAGTTCGCCGACGGGCCTACGTGGCGCCACGGTGGCGTCGACGTGGTGTCGCGTGTGCGTGACGTGGGCGCTGACCAAGCCGCGTCAGCATGGCGTCTGAGGTGGCTTGGGCCCCTGCGTCAGTCTCTATGGCTAGTTTAGCCGTGGAGAAAAAAGAACACCCCGAGCTGACGTCATAATGACGCAGTAAAAGTTTAATAATTGTTTAAATAATTTCAGAAAAGAGTTTAATCTTATAAATTCAATAACTAATTATTTCTAAGTCAGAAAAATATATATAATATATCAAAATGTTCAGAAAAATGAGATCTACACAATAGACTCATAATCATGCATTGTTCAACAACTTTAATTACAAGTCTAATAAGAGTATGAAATCAACCCCTCGTAGGTGATTTCGGGGTCTCTCCTGTACTAGGGTTTGGACCCTTCGGATCCCACTTAAATTGCCAAGCATGCCTTAGGGTTAAATTTCAATTATGTTTAACTTGTCATATAATTATCGATGCCATGTGTTGATTGTTGTTTCCCCTTTCTTCTCATAAACTTAATATGTAATTCCAGAACATCATCTTTGTAGATACTATGGATCCAACACATCAGGAAAACATCCTCCAAGGAATGATCTGCGAAAATGAAGATACTGATATCGATGTCACGAGTGAGTTTCTGAACGATTCTGGTCAGGGAGATGAGTCTCTCAATCGAGGAGACAGCTCTAGTGAGGTAGATGCCAAAGCCTAGGACAGGGGAGAAGCCGATGAGGAAGAAGGCAACAGCTCCGGCGGAACCTTAAATCTCGCAAACACCGGCGAGGTGTATATTTGTATTTTTGTAATTAAAATGCTGCTGTCTATATATATACATGCATATATTAACACTCTTTCTTCTTTTAGCCCTCCGGATCGAGAACTTCTTTCGTAAGAACGAAACGAGGCCCAACAAAAAAGTTGGATGACACTGTGAGGTATAGGATCGACGTGGTCGGTGTAGATGGTGAACCGCAAGCTCCCGTCGATGTCGCAAGAAAATTTGTCAAGCAATGCGGAGTTCTTGTGAGGGACTACATCCCAATCACCGTTCAACAATGGAATCGACCAAGCGGCCATGGAGTCCCGTATGTCGGCGACAACGCCAAAGATAAGCTTTTTGACAAGCTCATGACTAATTTCCTCCTGCAGGTACCAGATGTGAATCCAGATGAGGAGGAGAGAGCAAGAATGGAGCTTGTGCAAAGAGTCAAGAAGTTTGCTCTCAGCAAGATGGCCGATGCATTCAAGAACTGGAAGAAGAAACTGTACAATAACTTTGTCAAGGTACAGAAGACTCCGAATTTCAATGAAGCCGGCTATGCTAAGTTAAGACACCAGTGGGAGGATTTTGTGAAGTACAAGACATCGGAGAAAGCTAAGTAAAGGTCTAGAATAAATACGGAGAACGCTGCTAAGAAACTATACCATCATAACATGGGGCCTACTGGCTACGCTGGTTGCATGCCTAAGTGGGATGCACTTGAGGTCAATTACATAGCTGCTGGGATCAGACCAGAGCCTGCAACATGGACACCACAGGCGAGAAACTGGTTTTACGGTCATGGGGGCACGTTGGATAAAGAAGGGAGGGAAATATATAATCAAAAACACAAAGATGATCCCCTACTGCCCATCGACGATATTAGAAATGCAGTAGATGATGTTGCAGCGGGACGGTTCGTTCCCGATAGAGAGAACGACGAGCTCACACGCGCCCTTAAAAATCCTGAACACGACGGACGAGCACGAGGAACACCAGGCTCCAAGCCGTGGAAGGTTGCCTTCCCTCGGAAATGAAGATATATCCCGATAAAAGCCATTAGAGGAGAAAGGAAAGGGAGGCAGCTGAGAAAGCGGCCGCTGTAGACCGGCTGCGTAATGTAGAAGAAGCATTAAAGCGGCACCAGGATCAACTCGACAGACTTAGCCAGCAAGGTACTAGCGGCCAATCTTAGCGGCACGTGGTAGAACCTGCATTCGAGGGTACCGGCGCTCTATCGAATAAGAAAAGCAGCGTCACTTCCACGCAACTCCATGATGTTGATGATGATGCACCGACGACATCTCCTCCTAAATGCTACCTAGTGGATGATATCACGGAGACAACAGCTTGTGAGCTAAAGGTGCAGGTTATGAACTTAAGGGTGACGGCGGCGGTCGGCATGACGGTACCAATTGCGCCTAACCCAATTTGGCATTGCAGACCGGTTCCAAAAGGGTACGATGTCGTCTTGGTGGATGAGGTGAAGGAATATTTTGAGGAGCTGAATCTAGACCACCCTGTAGGGGAAGATATGGAGCTGACTCAACTAGGAGAAGCCAAAGGGGGGACTATTCTATGGCCAAAGGAGCGCATCATGCTTCCAAATTATGTGCCACCAAGGCCACCCACTCCTCAGAGCAGTAATCCACCTTCGCCGCCACCTTACCATTCTCCAGCGCAACTGTCGCCTTCACCGCCTCACCACTCAGCGCAAACCGTCTCCATCGCCGCCTCAGCCGTCTCCGCCACCGTGTCAGCCGTCTCCGCCCCATGAGCCTCAGA